>OY728131.1:1615188997-1620188997 GCA_963277665.1 Viscum album | reverse complement strand
ATGTTCACTATCCATCAACTCCTACCTCAGGGAAAAATGATAAACCATCCTTTATCGAAAACACTAAGCACCCCTAGGAGATTGAGTCCAATTACCTGAGGTCTCCCCTCTATAAAATCTTTTCCAAAATCTCTAACACGTAGGGTCAGATATCTACTCAAGATAAACCTCATCATCAAATGATGATTCATCCTTAATGTAGTCTATACATACCCTCCCACAAATTTCTTCCATTCCCAAGATCATCTCATTAAAAAAATTACCAAATACCACTCTTCCACTAATTCCTTCACTAATGCTTTCACTAATTTCATTCTTCGTGCATCAGAGAACAAATTCCATTTTCCATGCATATAAGAAATATCAAAATAAAAATTCTAGAGATACTCCACCCATTGTCTCTTCTTCATGTTCAAATCCCTCTATTTTATACTATAACTTTCAATTTTATGATCAAAATATTTCATAAATTATCCCCAAATGAAGTAGTGATTATATTTTTTGAGTGCATGTGTAACTACTTCCAACTAAAGATCATGTGTATGGTATTTATTCCCATAAGGGAATAACTTTAAATATCCATAGGATACCACATGTATCCCCTACATCAAGGCATGTCCCAAACTCATGGATGAGACATCACAAAGAACATCATATTCTTAACCTAGTTTTGAAGAATAAAAACTAGAATTGTAGTCAATATCACCTTAAATTCCTCAAAATATCTCTAACATGTATCATTCCACTCAAATTATACAACCATATTGGATAAATATATAATAAGATATCCCATATTTTATATTTCATGAAAAAAAACAGTAAAAACTAGCCAAACCCAAGAATCTTTGGATCTCAAACACATTTATGGGATGCTCCCAAAACATACATGTTTGTACCTTTTCAGGATCCATTGTGAATCTTCTCTTAGATATAACATGCCCTAGAAAGTTTACCTCTTAAATCCAAAACTAGAATTTGGAATGAATTCTATATATATGATGTTCCATGAATGTTCTAAAAATAATATCCCAATATTCCATGTGATCCTCACATGACTTTGAGTAAACCAAAATATCATGCAAGAACACCACAACAAAATAGTCTAAGAACATATGAAGGACCTAATTCATTAATTCCATAAACACAGAGTATATTTAGATTGTTTTAATAGAATAAACAAAACATAAAACTTCCCATACTGGATTATGAATTCTATCTTAGGTATATCCTCTTCTCAAAATCTCAACTGGCGGTACCATAACCATAGGTTAATCATTAAAAATCAGCAAGCCACTCTAAGATGATCAAAGATATCATCAAGAGTTAGAAATGGATATTTGTTCATTATAGTTAATTGATTTAACTTATGATTATTAATACAAAGTCTGAGGATCACATATAACTTCTTATATTAGAGGATAGATGAATCCCATGGTGACCCACTATGGTGAATAAATCCCTTATCCTCAAGATCATAAAGCTGGAAATTAAGTACTACTAACTCGTCATGCTATATATTGTAATATGGAATATAAATGGGAAACATTTAACATAAAAGGTCTATTGTAAACTCAACCACTCTATGGGGAGGTAAACCAGAAAAATCATCACAAAGGAATTTGGGTATGCATACACCACTATAGGTAGTTGACTTCCCAAATAAGGGTCAACAACATCAGCCAACATCTCTGACAACTATCATGAGGTTATCCGAGTATAAAGAAACAATAGGCCCCTCCTTTATCAATCTAGAGCCCCACTCACCCTAAAAAACATGAGTGACTCCCATGGTATATAAGAACTAAACTCGATGGAAAAACTTTCTATCTTGGAATTAACACTAATCATCCAATCCAGGTTGATAATCTAGAAAAATATGTCAAGATAGATAACTAATATGTCATGCTCTTCTTCAAGGTCTTCTATCATCACTCGACATGTTCACTTGAAACCTTATTCATAATTATTTATTAAATGTGTAGAAATATTCAAAAAGAATGGAATAAGATTTTAACCCAATCCCAACACATCGATTGTATTTGAAATTACAAAAGAATGACTAGAAACCAAATCAAAAAATTTATAACATCATATAAGATGAAATAGACACAACACCTCTAATTGTGGATAGACCTACATAATATTCCTCATTTGAATACCACAACCAATAAATATTTTTAGTATCAACTCCTCCATGAGATTTCTTAGCCGCATAAACATCTCCCTTATCTTGAAGATAATACCCACCACCCTTGGAATCATTGCTATGAACCCATGATCCCATTGTTAATGTGGATCCAACCTTAATTCCATGGAATATACTATAAAAAAATGTATCAGGTGGCCAGATTTTCCACAATGATAACAAAATTTTGGAGCCTCCACATAATTAGGCACGGTATGGCCAGTCCGCTGACACTAATATAAAAAATCCTTTTTTGACATATGAATCTCTCGAAACTGGTCCAAACAAATTTTCTACCCCTGTACTTAATTTTCTCAAAAAAATATTTACCTTGTAAATTTATAGTACCAAATGAAACACCTCAAAAACATTTTTCTATATATATGTTAGCCTCTTCCAAAGCTTCCTTGTTGACTACCTTTCTAATGGTCAAAACAAAAATGAGAATCAACATTGAATGAATATCGGCTCTCAACCCCAACACATACCTTTAATCCTTCTTGTAATCATTAGTTACTTGCTTCAGTGATAAGTGAACCATCTTAGAGAAATTGGTGGAATACTTCAAAGTATAAATCTCTCCCTTATCTAAGGAAAAAACTCCCTATTATTTTCCCCACACAATGTCTCATGTCAAAAATGTTTCGTGATGATTTTCTTGAAAGAATCCAAGGTAATATACCCATATAAATTATCTTCCACAATAGATCCCCAATATATCCTTCTAGATCCATCGAGCATATACATGGAAATCCACACCTTATATTCCTCAAGAGTCTTTATAAATTTTATTATCCTCTCAGTGTTCTCAAGTTATTCTTTATATTCATATGGTCTACTGTCACCACAAAAGGTGGGTGGATACTACTATTTAAATTATGAGTTTTGATCCACTTCTTTTCCTTGGTTCCCAACACTTTCCTAACCCATAGTATAAATATAGTGTATTATATATACAACCAATGAAGGTTCCACCAATGTATTTTCTGGATGAACCAATCTCGCATATTCCTCACTCAAATCTAGAAGACCAATTCTTGGAATATTTTTCTAGAAATCACAAGAAAACCCCAATTAGTCTTAAGAAGAATAAAAAATCATAGGAAAACATCTGGTATCGATATCAATGCATTAAAATGAAAATAATTTAAAGAAATTATGAATTATTTAATCAAGGTAATTTTCATAATAAAATAAAATGTCTATTTAAATAAATTCTATATCTATTTCATTCAAATAACCTCAACCACCAAGTCTCAAGCTTGAAAAAAATCACTGACCACCAATAGTAACTCGGATTCAGCCACATAAGTGAGCTACAAAGGCCCATTTTCCATAACTACTATTTGAATTATGACGGTTCTAAATCATGTATACCAACACACCAAATAATGACTAGGTAGGGTCAATAAACCTTTTGATGGGTTTTCACTACGATACCAATTTTTAATGAACCAACCTGGGTCAACTAAATCATCGAAATAAGTTGTAAAAAAATTGTGAGGTATGAAAAAGATAATGGAAACAAGTATGGAATATAACCAAAACAAGAAATTCAACTAGAGTAAAATGTGGAATAAATGGATATAACAAGATCCATGATAAATACAATCTCAAGCTACTTATCCAAAATAGAATAAATAAATCAAACCAAATTAAAAAAAAATTCTATGTGGCCATATTTTACCACTAGACTATCCCACAATGAAGGTGTTATACCACAAGATAACCTAGCATACTATATAACTCCCTTATCTTTCCTTTAGTCCTTCAAAAAATTTCTACAACTCCCAATGGAAAAATTAGGGTTTGATCACAAAGACCAATATAATACCACCAAAGAGTTTATAAAAGTTCTAATATCAATAATGCATAAGTTCTAGCTCTAAATCAAATTCCAATTTATATATAATTTTGACAAATGAATCTATTTGTAAACATTCATTTGTTTTCCATAAATGGATACCATATTGAAAAAATCGAGTAATAAATTAGGTATAAATGAATACCCGGTAAACCAACCAAGTGAGAAAATATCCCTGAAATAAAACACCATGAAATAAATTTGGTATAAAAGAAAAATTACACCATTTGGGATCTAGCCTATATGAATATTTACTAAACATAAAACAATCCTAAGCAAGTAATAAGTTGGTTCACAACATTATTGAGTATAGCCATAATCAAATGATACCACAAAAGTTACCCCTAGAGTTACCCCACACACTATGGTCATGTCACGACCCGCCCTCGGGGCCCGTGCCGTGACTACCCCAAGCCCGCCTTCCATAGGCCAGGGGCTGGCGACTAGCACCAAGGCGTAAATCCCGATAACTGGGAAGGCATTGCCTTTATAAAAGTAAACAAAAAGAACCACAGAGCACAAGCGGAAGCAAAACACTAAGTACAAAAGAAAGTGCTGAAAAGTAAATGGGCCAGAATACAAACCCAAACTGAAAGTAAAGTACAACTCTAAAGGGAAAACAGCAACTGAAAAGTAAAAGCAGCTACACCGAGCTGTCCACTGGAAATCCCACCAGAAGGGTGGGTACAGATAGCTCCTCTGCTCCACGGGTCCCGCCGTCCGCTCCGTGCACGTCCCGCCCAGTGGTCCACCTCCGGGTACCGTTCCGCTCTGCAAGCCTCAACTAAGGTCAACGCTGTCCGTCGTCTGCAACCAACACAACGTAGTGCGGGCAAAGCCCGTGCAGGGGTGAGTATAAGCTACTCAGTAGGGACCCCGAGACCCCTGAAGGTCTCTCAAATCCACAAAGGATAAACCACGAAGAAAAGTAACAATCACGAAGTAACAACTGACACTGCTTAGGTATATGCCCATACATATACCTAAGTCATCAATTTCCGTTCGGCTCCAACACCGAGCCCAAGAACAACCCAATCCACAAAGAAGAGTAAACAGTAAATCCACACAGATTATAACAAGTTTATGAAATCAACGGATAACCATTACCCAGGTATATGCCCATACATATACCTAAGTTATCAAGTGACCCATCTCAATCATGAGGAATCACAAAGATCATTGACTCAGCTCAAACCAGGATTTTCATTATCGAAACCGTAGCTGCTGAAGAGCCCCGTCTCTGAAGTGTGCAGTAGTCCTGTCACGACTCCGAGGTACTGCTCACTAACCTATGACTGCTGAAGTACTCCTCCTGTCGAGTACCGCGGGTCTGCTGCCAACTACGGGGCGCTCCGTCCGCTGAGGGTCTGCTGCCAAATACCGGGCGCTCACCCAGATAGCCTACGGAGGTACTCCTCCTGTCGAGTACCGCGGGTTTGCTGCCAACTACCAGGCGCTCCGTCCGCCGTGGGTCTGCTGCCCACTACTGGGCGCTCCGTCCACTGGGCTAGTCGACTCACTCCAAGTCGAGTCGGTCGAGCAGTCGTCAGGTCTCAGTCATCTACACGGTCTCCGTACTCCGCACGCACGTCTCCATCGTCGCGGGTCTGTCGCTACAACCAAGCGCACACACTCCGTAGAGTATCGCGGGTCCGCCGCTACAACCAAGCGCTCCACCGCCAAGGGTCTGCTGCTGCATTCAAGCGCACCACCACTGTCAAGTACCACGGGTCCGCCGCTACACCCAAGCGCTCCACCGCCCTAGGTAAACAGAAGATTCAGCTCACACAGGTTCGGTAGCACTGTTCCACGTAGGATCACTGAGTGCTATAGTCATCGTCGTCGAATCCACACAGGTTCTCTGTACTGTCGTCGTCGCAGTCACAGTAGCAGTAGTAGTAGTCGTCATAGTAATAGTCGCAGCCAGCACTAGGGTTCCCGCACACAGAAAGCTCGTTCGGAGGGTCCGCTCCACGAGCCGAGAGGCTGATACATCAACTGTCACGAAGACCGAAGTTGATGTATCCAAAAGTTCCGTATCGACAACAGGAACTCAACGCAACAGACGGCTCGTCGATCGGACGCCCGGTCTGAGAGTTATTGGCATTTTCGTTCCCGGGGCCCGGTTGGTTTTTAAGGCAAAACCAACCCGACCGTACTCCACCTGCGTCCAAACCTTGGGCGGAGTATGCCAAAAGATCCGTCTCACTTAGAGGATTCCATCAAAGTCGACGGAACGTCGATCGGACGTTCGTAGCTCAAGATATGAGCGTTTCCGCTCCGAAGGCCCAGTTGGTTTCGTGAACGAACCAACCCGGCCGAACTCAAAGTAATCCGAAACCTTGAGTGCGATAAACCGAAACGACCGTCTCGATCCAAGGATCGCATCTCCGCTGACGGTTCGTCAATCAGACGTCCATTTTGAAAGATATCAGCCTTTCCGTCTCACACCCACCCTGGGAAACTTCCCAGGAGGTCACCCATCCTGATCACTACTCTAAGTCAAGCACGCTTAACTACGGAGTTTTAACCACGTAGGCTCCCGAAAAAGAAGATGCGCCTTGAGTATAGTATACCGAAACGACCGTCTCGATCCAAGGATCGCGTTGCCGCAGACGGTTCATCGATCGGAGGTCCGTGGCTCAAGTTATGGCCAAAAGACCGAAGTCGTCTCGAAAACGGGGGGTCCGGGTCCGGGCCGACCCGGCCAGACCCCCCCTGGTCTGACCCGAACCGGGTTGACCCGACCCAGATCCGACCCGGTCCGCTGGACCCGGCCCGGCAGGTGGCGGCGCGGCCAGGCCGGTAGCGGCGCGGCCCGGCCAGCGGCGGCGCGGTCCGGCCAGCGGCGGCGCGGCCAGGGGGCCGCGCATGTGCCGCACGCGGGGGGGTAAACCCCCCCTTTTTTCGGATCTCGGCCGGCCTAAGGCCGTCCGTTTCATTCTCACGCGGGACTCGCGGGTCCCGCCTCCTAACCAAACCGGCGGCCGGTGCGGCCGGCCGCCTTCTTCTTCTCCGCCGCGGCCGTAGCCGCGGCTCTTCCCCGATCTCCGGCGGCCGGCGAGGCCGGCCGCCTTCTGGCTGGTCCGCCGCGGCCTTCCTGTTCTCCGGCGCCGGCGAGGCCGGCGCCCCTGGCTGCTCCGCCGCGGCCGTAGGGCCGCAGCCCTTCATGATCTCTGGCGCCGGCGGCCCGGCTGGCCGCCAGTCGCCTCCTTGTTCCGCCGCGGCCCGTCTCCGGCCGCGGTCTCTTTCGTAAACAACGACGTGGTGCGTCGGCACCGCGTTTCTTCGTCGCAGCTCGCTCTGGCCATTAATTTTGTTGTTCCTGCGCGGTTGCGACGACACCGCGCTGTCTCCGCTAAATTAACACGAAAGAATAGAAGGGGGAGGAGAATCGGCCGTGTTCGTGCGGTCCGGTCTCCTCCCGTTATAACGATATCAGTTGGCCAATCGTATAAACACAACAATGAAAGTTTCACAAATTTTTAATAAAATTTGGAACTACGCCCAACGGATTATTCTTTCATGTTCGAGGGAATGAAAACACGTAATTTAAAAAGGACAAACCCCCTACCTTGAAAATTGACGTCACACGTCGGTTATCGCGGAGGAAGGCGTCGCGGCGTCGGACGTAGATTCTGTGGACGTCGGGGTGCGTCCGAGGAGGGAACGACGTCTCTTCACTTGTCGCTTAAGACGAAGAAGAGAGGTACTTTGTCGTTGGCGATGATTACCACGGTCGGCGACTTCTCCCTTGTCGAGGAGGAAGATGAAGACGGAAGAATCCGGGACGCCGAGTCTCGATGGTCGTGGGATCGATGTTCTTTGTCGGAGAAGAACTGTTCTTCACGTTCTTTGTCGAAGACGAAGAAGATCTTCAAGTCTCTCAACGATTCTCCCAATCCTCTCAAGTAACAAAGGAACTAACCCAAAAATAAATCAAGCTTACACTTAATTTATTAACACAACCCAACCTTTGGAATTCAAGAGTTTGAATTTCAAAAACTCAAAATTAAACTCACTTATTAATTATACTTGAGTTGTATAATTAATTAAAAGTTATGTTTTCAAACCTTTAAGAGGGAGAGAGGGGAGTTAGGGAAATTGAGGGGTTTTGGCACATTAAGTGCAAGGGAGTTTAAGGGGGTAGAAGAGAGTTAAGGGGAAGGTGAAGGGTTGGGGCTCGTGTGGGCCCCACCTCACCTTAATCCTCACTTGGTTAGTT
The DNA here is from genome assembly GCA_963277665.1 of Viscum album. NCBI lineage: Eukaryota > Viridiplantae > Streptophyta > Magnoliopsida > Santalales > Viscaceae > Viscum > Viscum album. The sequence goes on along the minus strand of OY728131.1, from coordinate 1,620,180,723 downwards.
AGGAACTTGTGATTCCACCCCAACTTCCACACTTAGGATATAACCACTTAAGAAGATAAATAAAATAAATATTGTATAACAAATTTATTTTACTCTTCATTTCATCCAGAAAATTAAACATCTCCTCCTAGGAAAACGCAACTTCGGGAAAGGTCTCCTTAAGCGAATATCGGCGCTACGAGTTCATCGGTGTCCTCAGATTTCAATTCCGAGCACCGGATCAAAAGTTAGGAAATCCCGCTCGTTCGTTCACTGAACGTACCCGAGCCAAACTTCGGAAATTAATTACGGGCACTCCGGGCCTCGGAATCAGGTGCCGTCAGAAACCGCGCTCTTGTAAAATTCCAAAAAAAATTAAGAAAAAAATTCCCTTGAATTTTACGGGTCTTTACATTACTCCCACCTCAGAGCTTTACGTCCCCGTAAAGATACATCAAAACTAGGGAAACAAATGAGGGTACTGAGCACGCATCTGAGCCTCCCGCTCCCATGTGCTTTCCTGGAGGTTCCCATGCTGCCATCTGATGCGCACAAGAGGAATCGATCGCCCACGTAGGAACCGCTCCTGTCGATCCTCTATCTCCACCGGGACCTCCGTAAAAGTCACCCCATCGTCAACGTCAAGCTCCCCATGGTCAATGATGTGCGTCGGGTCGTGCACGTCTCTCCTCAGCTGAGACACGTGGAAGACATCGTGCACCCGGTGCAACTGAGGTGGTAGAGCCAGGCGATAAGCCACCTCGCCAACCCTGCTGAGGACCTGGAAGGGTCCGATGAAGCGCGGAGATAACTTGCCGCCATGGCCAAATCTCCAAATACCACGTCGAGGTGAGACCCGCAAGAAGACGTGGTCGCCATCCTCGAACTCTAGTGGCCTCCGCCTCCTGTCAGCATATGACTTCTGCCGGCTCTGAGCTGTACTCATCTGCTCCTGGATGACCTGGACCTTCTTTGTCGTGGCCTGGACCATCACAGGTCCCACAAGAGCTGCAAGATTTCTTCTTTGCCGAAAAGAGAAATCTGGTCTCATCCCCTGGATGAACCACATTCTTTGCCTAAAACAGTCAATCCTAACATGGATGATACTAATCCATACCAAGGATGACGTCGTAAGGCCTCGACGCTACTACTAAGAGATTCAACCGTTACTCTCGCCTCCAAGGATTGAGTCACACTGTCGGCATCAGTGTGTGGTAACTGGGTCTCCTCCAGTAGATGTCTCACAAGTGAGGGTCAAGTCAACAGTCAAAATTGGAACCTCTTAGTAACATCACGAAAGAGGACAGGAACGAAAAATCACAAAGGTATGCGTCTTTTATTATTGCAGCTCATAATACAAGACGCTACACAAATGCAACAAGGAACCAGAAGTACAAAGGATGTATCTACTAGTTCAGCTCCTGTCCATCAGCTCCCAGAGCTCCATGATCGAAGGCCTCGGCTGCCTGAAGTTGAGCTCTCGCATGTTCACCTACTCCCTGTGGTCGGGGTGGACCTCCTGGTGGTGGTGGTGGAAGAGCCTCAAAGCGTCGCCCACCACCGGCTGCTCGTCCAGCTCCTCTGCCTCGTCCGCCTCCTCCCTGCGGACCGCCACGGTCGAACCTCTGCCTCTGCCTGGGAGGTTCTTCACTTAACTGCTGATCATCAGCATGGCGGGTCGGACAGTCACGAGCCATGTGACCAATCCCGCCACAGGAGTTACACTGCCCACTCTCGACACGCCTGGCTCTGACTCCGCCCCGGCTTCCCCGTACAACTGAGCCTGAGTCGTGCAGTCGGCCACCGGTAGGTCTGGTCTGCCTGGAACCCTGAGTCATCTGTCGGCTACCTGCTGCAGATGACTCTGTCACGTGCCGCCCTGCGGTGAGTTGCTGTGCTGGTGTAGACTCAGCAAGGAAACTCTCGATCAGAAGTGCCCGCTCCAGTACTCCTGTCTGAGTCGGTATGCTGAGGGAGATCAGTGATGCCCTGATCTCGTGTCTCAAACCCTGCTCGAAGGTCCGGGCCCGGAAGAATGGGTCCCGTACCATGTCAGTCGAGTAGCGCGAGAGATCGGTAAATCTCGCCGAGTACTGAGCGACCGTCATGCTGCCCTGCCGCAGCTGTAGAAGCTCCTGGATACGCACCGCACGAAGGGTGGCTGGGACGAACTCCGAGCGGAAGAGGCTCTCAAAGTCCGTCCAAAGAAGAGATGCCTCATCGTGCACCTGGAGCATCAAGCTCCACCATCGTCCTGCTGCTGCGTGTAGTAGGCTCGCAGCGAGGATCACCATGAGGTCTGCTGGTGTCCTCACTAGCCTAAACACTCGAACCACTGCCTCCAGCCAGTCCTCTGCTGCCTGGGGATCCGTCTCCCCGCGAAACCTGGGCGGTCGCTGGCGCTGAAACTCATGCAGTGCACTGAGGCGACGTGCATCGTCAGCGGCTGCTGCTGGAAGCATCGGGGGCTCGGCGGGTAAAGCTACCTTCGGTGCCACTACTGGAAAAGGGCCCTGTACCGAGGCCTCGTCGCTTGGTGGGCTGTCATCACGCTCGACTCTCGGAACCCTAGCTGGCTGCCGTCGTGGGGCCATCCTGAATAGGAAACAGGTGCGCCACGGTCAAACAGTATACCTAGTGAGCTGACACAAAGAAATCACAAAGAAAACTTTGAAACACACACGCAATCAATGTTTTCGTGCATTAAGTCGGAAATCAGAAGTCAGGGTCCTGGTGTACGGATACGTCGGCCGCCGCACCAACACTGGACTCCCTGGACTGATAACCACACTCAATACGCTAAACATTATTGCTTCACATAGAAAAGATCAGAGTTCGTGGTAGAACCGAACTCCTCTGATACCAATTTGTCACGACCCGCCCTCGGGGCCCGTGCCGTGACTACCCCAAGCCCGTCTTCCATAGGCCAGGGGCTGGCGACTAGCACCAAGGCGTAAATCCCGATAACTGGGAAGGCATTGCCTTTATAAAAGTAAACAAAAAGAACCACAGAGCACAAGCGGAAGCAAAACACTAAGTACAAAAGAAAGTGCTGAAAAGTAAATGGGCCAGAATACAAACCCAAACTGAAAGTAAAGTACAACTCTAAAGGGAAAACAGCAACTGAAAAGTAAAAGCTGCTACACCGAGCTGTCCACTGGAAATCCCACCTGAAGGGTGGGTACAGATAGCTCCTCTGCTCCACGGGTCCCGCCGTCCGCTCCGTGCACGTCCCGCCCAGTGGTCCACCTCCGGGTACCGTTCCGCTCTGCAAGCCTCAACTAAGGTCAACGATGTCCGTCGTCTGCAACCAACACAACGTAGTGCGGGCAAAGCCCGTGCAGGGGTGAGTATAAGCTACTCAGTAGGGACGCCGAGACCCCTGAAGGTCTCTCAAATCCACAAAGGATAAACCACGAAGAAAAGTAACAATCACGAAGTAACAACTGACACTGCTTAGGTATATGCCCATACATATACCTAAGTCATCAATTTCCGTTCGGCTCCAACACCGAGCCCAAGAACAACCCAATCCACAAAGAAGAGTAAACAGTAAATCCACACAGATTATAACAAGTTTATGAAATCAACGGATAACCATTACCCAGGTATATGCCCATACATATACCTAAGTTATCAAGTGACCCATCTCAATCATGAGGAATCACAAAGATCATTGACTCAGCTCAAACCAGAATTTTCATTATCGAAACCGTAGCTGCTGAAGAGCCCCGTCTCTGAAGTGTGCAGTAGTCCTGTCACGACTCCGAGGTACTGCTCACTAACCTATGACTGCTGAAGTACTCCTCCTGTCGAGTACCGCGGGTCTGCTGCCAACTATGGGGCGCTCCGTCCGCTGAGGGTCTGCTGCCAAATACCGGGCGCTCACCCAGATAGCCTACGGAGGTACTCCTCCTGTCGAGTACCGCGGGTTTGCTGCCAACTACCAGGCGCTCTGTCCGCCGTGGGTCTGCTGCCAACTACTGGGCGCTCCGTCCACTGGGCTAGTCGACTCACTCCAAGTCGAGTCGGTCGAGCAGTCGTCAGGTCTCAGTCATCTACACGGTCTCCGTACTCCGCACGCACGTCTCCATCGTCGCGGGTCTGTCGCTACAACCAAGCGCACACACTCCGTAGAGTATCGCGGGTCCGCCGCTACAACCAAGCGCTCCACCGCCAAGGGTCTGCTGCTGCATTCAAGCGCACCACCACTGTCAAGTACCACGGGTCCGCCGCTACACCCAAGCGCTCCACCGCCCTAGGTAAACAGAAGATTCAGCTCACACAGGTTCGGTAGCACTGTTCCACGTAGGATCACTGAGTGCTATAGTCGTCGTCGTCGAATCCACACAGGTTCTCTGTACTGTCGTCGTCGCAGTCACAGTAGCAGTAGTAGTGGTCGTCACAGTAATAGTCGCAGCCAGCACTAGGGTTCCCGCACACAGAAAGCTCGTTCGGAGGGTCCGCTCCACGAGCCGAGAGGCTGATACATCAACTGTCACGAAGACCGAAGTTGATGTATCCAAAAGTTCCGTATCGACAACAGGAACTCAACGCAACAGACGGCGCGTCGATCGGACGCCCGGTCTGAGAGTTATTGGCATTTTCGTTCCCGGGGCCCGGTTGGTTTTTAAGGCAAAACCAACCCGACCGTACTCCACCTGCGTCCAAACCTCGGGCGGAGTATTCCAAAAGATCCGTCTCACTTAGAGGATTCCATCAAAGTCAACGGCACGTCGATCGGACGTTCGTAGCTCAAGATATGAGCGTTTCCGCTCCAAAGGCCCAGTTGGTTTCGTGAACGAACCAACCCGGCCGAACTCAATGTAATCCGAAACCTTGAGTGCGATAAACCGAAACGACCGTCTCGATCCAAGGATCGCATCTCCGCTGACGGTTCGTCAATCAGACGTCCATTTTGAAAGATATCAGCCTTTCCGTCTCACACCCACCCTGGGAAACTTCCCAGGAGGTCACCCATCCTGATCACTACTCTAAGCCAAGCACGCTTAACTACGGAGTTTTAACCACGTAGGCTCCCGAAAAAGAAGGTGCGCCTTGAGTATAGTATACCGAAACGACCGTCTCGATCCAAGGATCGCGTTGCCGCAAACGGTTCATCGATCGGAGGTCCGTGGCTCAAGTTATGGCCAAAAGACCGAAGTCGTCTCGAAAACGGGGGGTCCGGGTCCGGGCCGACCCGGGCCGACCCCCCCTGGTCTGACCCGAACCGGGTTGACCCGACCCAGATCCGACCCGGTCCGCTGGACCCGGCCCGGCCGGTGGCGGCGCGGCCCGGCCGGTGGCGGCGCGGCCCGGCCAGCGGCGGCGCGGTCCGGCCAGCGGCGGCGCGGCCAGGGGGCCGCGCATGTGCCGCACGCGGGGGGGTAAACCCCCCCTTTTTTCGGATCTCGGCCGGCCTAAGGCCGTCCGTTTCATTCTCACGCGGGACTCGCGGGTCCCGCCTCCTAACCAAACCGGCGGCCGGCGCGGCCGGCCGCCTTCTTCTTCTCTGCCGCGGCCGTAGCCGCGGCTCTTCCCCGATCTCCGGCGGCCGGCGAGGCCGGCCGCCTTCTGGCTGGTCCGCCGCGGCCTTCCTGTTCTCCGGCGCCGGCGAGGCCGGCGCCCCTGGCTGCTCCGCCGCGGCCGTAGGGCCGCCGCCCTTCATGATCTCTGGCGCCGGCGGCCCGGCTGGCCGCCGGTCGCCTCCTTGTTCCGCTGCGGCCCGTCTCCGGCCGCGGTCTCTTTCGTAAACAACGACGCGGTGCGTCGGCACCGCGTTTCTTCGTCGCAGCTCGCTCCGGCCATTAATTTTGTTGTTCCTGCGCGGTTGCGACGACACCGCGCTGTCTCCGCTAAATTAACACGAAAGAATAGAAGGGGGAGGAGAATCGGCCGTGTTCGTGCGGTCCGGTCTCCTCCCGTTATAACGATATCAGTTGGCCAATCGTATAAACACAACAATGAAAGTTTCACAAATTTTTAATAAAATTTGGAACTACGCCCAACGGATTATTCTTTCATGTTCGAGGGAATGAAAACACGTAATTTAAAAAGGACAAACCCCCTACCTTGAAAATTGACGTCACACGTCGGTTATCGCGGAGGAAGGCGTCGCGGCGTCGGACGTAGATTCTGTGGACGTCGGGGTGCGTCCGAGGAGGGAACGACGTCTCTTCACTTATCGCTTAAGACGAAGAAGAGAGGTACATTGTCGTTGGCGATGATTACCACGGTCGGCGACTTCTCCCTTGTCGAGGAGGAAGATGAAGACGGAAGAATCCGGGACGCCGAGTCTCGATGGTCGTGGGATCGATGTTCTTTGTCGGAGAAGAACCGTTCTTCACGTTCTTTGTCGAAGACGAAGAAGATCTTCAAGTCTCTCAACGATTCTCCCAATCCTCTCAAGTAACAAAGGAACTAACCCAAAAATAAATCAAGCTTACACTTAATTTATTAACACAACTCAACCTTTGGAATTCAAGAGTTTGAATTTCAAAAACTCAAAATTAAACTCACTTATTAATTATACATGAGTTGTATAATTAATTAAAAGTTAAGTTTTCAAACCTTTAAGAGGGAGAGAGGGGTGTTAGGGAAATTGAGGGGTTTTGGCACATTAAGTGCAAGGGAGTTTAAGGGGGTAGAAGAGAGTTAAGGGGAAGGTGAAGGGTTGGGGCTCGTGTGGGCCCCACCTCACCTTAATCCTCACTTGGTTAGTTAGGAACTTGTGATTCCACCCCAACTTCCACACTTAGGATATAACCACTTAAGAAGATAAATAAAATAAATATTGTATAACAAATTTATTTTACTCTTCATTTCATCCAGAAAATTAAACATCTCCTCCTAGGCAAACGCAACTTCGGGAAAGGTCTCCTTAAGAGAATATCGGCGCTACGAGTTCATCGGTGTCCTCGGATTTCAATTCCGAGCACCGGATCAAAAGTTAGGAAATCCCGCTCGTTCGTTCACTGAACGTACCCGAGCCAAACTTCGGAAATTAATTACGGGCACTCCGGGCCTCGGAATCAGGTGCCGTCAGAAACCGCGCTCTTGTAAAATTCCAAAGAAAATTAAGAAAAAAATTCCCTTGAATTTTACGGGTCTTTACAGGTCACCTATGTCTATTTCCCAGAGCACCCATGGTTCCCAATGTGAAAACATTTCCCAAACCATTTCCAAAATCCATTCTCACATTTAATAAAAACCCATTTTCTAAAGAAATTTTATTTTAATGAACAAATCAAAGGGATCAACAACAACATAAATAAATTTTGGAATTATAAACACTTTCATAGATACACCTAACTCAAGGAAGACAGAAACTTATCCCCCATTGATAAAAAAAAGATTAAAAACCATGAATTGAGTTTTTTGAACAATAAGAAACAATAAGAAAATACAATGGATTGATAGGAAAAAAATCAATCAATCATGATTCGGAAACAAAATTGCATCCATCATCATTTCAATGAACAAAGAAAATGAATAAGTAGAAATACCACTTACTAGGGATATGTGGTGTAGCCACCAAAGGAATCAAACACTGAAGAAAGAAATACAGAAGGAGTGAGATCATAAAAAATTACTATTGTGTTTGATATTAGATCCCACACACTAAATGAAAAAATATTTTTTGCGTGTAATGTGCTTAAAAAAATTCCATCTAACCAATTAGTTCCATGGATCCATTTCATAGAATAAAATATCTTGTAAAAGAAATACACTAAAAAATGTGTCTCTTTGGATTATATTAAAAACCAATCAGTGTTTTCATAGAATTAAATGGTTTCACATCCTATAAAATTTTCACACCATGCATGAGATTCATGGAATATTTTTTACAACCTAATCATGTTTTATAACCCATTATTGGAATGAATGTGTCTAGTAGGAAGTACTCAGTAAAGTTTTTTGCTGAGAGTCTGTAAACCAAAACATAAGTCACTCTAGTCCCATGTATCACCCTTTAAATCCATTTACACATTAATACCCAAACTCTGTTAATTCAAACAAACATACATCCTTGAAATTTAGGTCATTTACTATAGAAATTACTCTATATTATTGAGAAGCATATAATGCACCCAAACATAAAAAGGAACCATAAAAAAATGACAACTCATACATTAAAGAAGGTGACTGGGTATTACTAGTACTCTCCTCCCTCATATGACTTTCTCACTTAGTTCTAATATCTACATTGGTTTCTTCTTATAAAAGGAATATGGTTCTTACTTAACGTACACATATTCTATAACATGTGTAGGATTATGTTTGTACCTATAAAGGTAATAAATGTTGAACACATCATGCATGACTCAATAACATAGAGGAAAGTCAAAATGGTATACCAATATCTCCACGTATTCGATGATCTCAAAGGGTCTCAATAAACTTAGTACCAACTTACACACCATTCTCAGATGACGATTTTCCAACCAAGAAATCACTCAAAATAAAAACTCAATGGTCCACAGTAATCTCCTATAGTCTGCTCCTACAGTCGGTATATGGAATTTTGTTTATTTGAGTAGTGATAAACCAATTCTAAATCATCTTCACTCACTCAGAGGTCTTTGGATCCCAACTAGGCCCCATTACCACAACCTCACCCTCCTCATTCCATCAAGGCAACAAATTACATATCCTCCCATAAATATCTTCTTAAGGTTATAATGTTAAGTGATAATCCCACACTCCATCAAATTCTATTACATAAACTTGACATATATCATATATTATGTGTATATTCCACTCAAACAATCCATCTATTATAGGATAGTATGTTGTGATTAATCTCAACTGAGTCCCTAGGGACTTTTGAAATCCTTAACAATACTTCAATATAAAATATTCACATCTTTTTAAAACAATACTCAAAGGAACTAATTGTTATCATACTATCTATTGAAAGTAAATATTTTCCAATTATACTATAGGGTACGTCTCTCTTATCAGTGAAAATTGGAAAAAAAATTATCAGCGGATCAAGAATCACCCAAACTATGTCATGGATCGTCAAGGTCTTAGGTAACCCCATAAAAGAGTCCATTATGATGTCCTCCCACCCTATGATATGAATGTCGCTTATCAATCCCTCAATAACGGAAACACTAACTTATAATCTCTTATATATTATAATTACACGTCATTATTTAATGATGTATCAGAGAAAGGTAGGATAGAGAAACATAACTCTACTAGTAATGCTAGTTTAGAAAAAAGATTTCAAATATAAGAAATCAATATTATTAAACAATGAATAAGATTAAAAGATGTGTTCGATACCATACCTCACACAGTAACAATTTTTCATAACCATCTATTAGAACTTTATACACTACATAAACATGGAATGACCTAGCTCCATGACCATATCTATGGCTCATCTAAGTGACCATCATTTGGTCCTATTGTTATGGACCTTGATTAGATACTTATACCCCTTACCATGTCTTCCTTAATCATCTATGAAATTTTGTCCTCATATATCTTGAGAAAAAAATATGAAGATGCTATGTTTTTCCATATTTTCATCACTGCATTAAGGTGATCTGATTAAATTTGGATAATTCTAAAAATCCTCATAGTTGAAGAATTATGGGCATGTTTCTTTCACAAGAGTTTATAGTGATCCCTTGGTCTTCCCTATCTATACACCACCACTCAAGTGTGAAACCTGAGTCTTCCTATTACATCATCAAGAAGTATCATAGGATGTTCTATTATAAACTAAGAGATTTCCTACAACAATAACCTCTCTAGTTACTTTTTTCCATAATTACCTTTTGAAGTATCTCCCTTAGTCATGTCACATGAAAAATCACTAGTGATAAGATTTTTTGATGTTCCATGAGTTTTTGTGAACAATATATATTCAGTGTACTTGAATGGAACTCTTTGAACACAATGTTTTTGAATGATATCCATATCAAACCATTAAATCTTCTGAAATGGTTCACCACACCCCCACACTAGTTGATGGATCCTTATAGAATGAATGTTTCTAGTTCCACCTTCCAGGCCTAGGGTGTCTCAATGAGATCAAAAACATTCTCGATGACACATATATAGTCCTTTTTATCCTACGATCAACCTATTCTATGAACGGATGGTGGATGTGAAATTTGGAAGAATCTAGAATAGTCATCTATATACCTTGGTAGAAGGACTCTTAGATGTAGTGGACCTGTTTCATGTACCACTGGGTTAGGTAAAAAAACATGCTTATGAGTAATCTTATTAGCTGGTTGTGTCACCAAACATCTATGAGGTGACATCTTATATAATGTAAGTAATAGTAGGAAAATAAAATTTCTTAACCTGTATATGGTATCACACAAAGGATTTCCTATGATTTTACCCTTAACCCTTGGTTTAACCCTCCTAGAACTACACCTTTTATCCATCCATGGACATTAGTCATAGTCATTATATATATTAATACAACAACATGATCAGTTAACCTGATTAATGTCAATAAATATATATCGCAAAATCACGTCAACATAAATATATCACATAAACAAAAAATCTCTTGAACAGATGTAAAAAATCAAGGCATTCAATTAAATAACTATTATACAGAACAAAAACAAGTATATACATGAAATGTGAAGCTATGTGCCTAATAATGATGAAAGAATGCACCCAAAAATATCATTAATCAAATATCAACATCACTTGAATCATTCAAGGTTGATTTAATCAACCATAATAGTCAATATATATATTCAAACTTTTATGAAACTCATAAGTCCAATATAAAGTTATGGTCAGGCACTCTCATTGTTTCCCTACCTGAGTACCAACCATCCTAAGTATTGTCTATCCAATCCCAAATAAAGGATAGAGACAAGACAACATAGTAAACTCATTACTCTGATATCATTTTGTAACATCCATACCAAAACCATTATATCAAAGCTAGTTGATATGTGATCTCATGTGTTCTTCCCTGTATGTAAGAGGTTTCCGACTAGTAGTGAGGGTCTAAGTCCAATAGTGGAGAGACTATACCCTCTTTATCATTTCATTCATAAGAATAATAATGAAATAATAATAATAATAAATAAAAGTAAAAATATGTAAATTGAATAAATGAAATTCATAATAAGTGCTCCCAAGGGGGTAATTCTATCCATAATATAAGCAACATATAATAAAATACAAGTAAATAAACAAACATTTATGGTATTGCAAAGTCTATCTCGGTCCGTCCTAGCTTTATGATCAACAAATCAACCATCCACCATAGGGCCCTATCCCTTCTATTGATAATGGGTTATAAAAACATCAAGAAAACAAAAATTCCAAAGTAGGGTGTGAGTACAAGACTCAGTATAGCACATCCAATACATAATTTCCATACATTCACAATATATATAGAAGTGTATTACATGAAAAAAGTAAATTCTCAATAAAAACACAAAATATGCCAAGTCATTATGCGCAGATGAATCCACCAAGAACCTCAACCCCACCAACATTGGGTTCATTCCAGAAAGGATGTCAAAGAATTCACATACATCTATTAAGGTAACATTGCTCACCCCAACCATTTATTGGTTGTCACATGAATGTTTCACGTTATTTCATGTCAATACTCAACCAACTTATCCTTTTAATCACCCCTATCCTAAGACCGTAGAAATCCATTATCAGTATATGTCATCTAAACAATATGATTTTTCCTCTACAAGGATATCCATACCCTCCTTTAAGGATTTTAGGACTGTGTTGGGTTGGTTAATCGGCCACTGATGATTTTCCCACCATAGGGATAAACACACCCACCTTTAATGATGTTAGAACCGCATTACCCCCAACCTCATGGATCCACCTGAATATCTATTTCCATAATGAAAAATTCTATAGGATTTGAAACACAAAAATAATGCATGTCATAGCAAGTAATGATGGGGCACACCAAGATCATAGTTAGGAGTCACAAAAAATCACAAGGTCATAATAAAACAAGACTATGACCACTCATTCACCCACACACATCTCATAATAAGCATGATTTAATCAAGAATAAATATCACATCATGGAAAAATCATATATATATATATATATCATAATGGTAAGGAACCTCCAACCTCTGAGTCATCAATGTTAATGGAAGGTCTGTTGAAGGTGTTTTCACCCATAACACATTACTAGTAATACGATTTCACACCAAGGACTCTGTTACGACCTTTCCACTGGGGAACGTACCATGACTACCCCAAGCTCGCCTTCCACAGGCATGGGGTTGGATACTAGCACCGGAAAGGCATTTTTTTAAAATGGGAAGGCATTGCCTTTGAACTTGAAAAAACACAGACCAAGAACACAACATGATACAAGAGACATAGTAAAACTGCATTAGTAAAAGTGTGTACTAAAAGTAAAGGGTTTGGAATACAATCCCAACCGAAAGATACATCTACAATAGAAAAAATCTCCTGATATCGTCCACCAAGGATCCTACCTGAAGGGTAGGTACAACTTTTCTCCACAGCTCTCCACATCAACCAGTCACCTCCATGAACCGCCTGGTCCTAGCTCCTATAGTCTTACCCAAGTTACTCATCGTCTGCCCAAGACACAACAAGGTGTGGGAGAAGCCCATGTGTGGGTGAGTATAACAATACCGAGTAGGGAACCCAAGACCCATGAATGTCTCTCATAATTCTACAAAGGAAAAACCACAAAGCATGATTATAATCACAAAGTACAATCAAAAGACTCAGATCAAACCAGGTATACAACTCAGATTTCAGGAATAAATATGATTATATTTTATCTATATCACTTTATTCTATTAAGAAGTTTCAACAACTGAACCATGAAGGAGTTGTTCCATTTTAGATTCACACAGGGTCATATGTCGATGATCCACGATGGGCCGCTCTATGGCTGGTCTTCGTCGGGTAACGCCCTGCAGATCCACATAGGTTTCTAGAATGTTAATCTATATAGGGTCTCTATGATACTGATCCACACAGGGTCTCTATGATGCTGATCAAAAAATGGTCTCTATGATGCTGATCCACACAGGGTCACTATGATGCTGATCCACAGAGGGTCACTATGATTCTTATCCACATAGGGTCTATTTGATGCTGATTAAAATAGGGTCACTATGATGCTGATCCACAAAGGTTTGTTTTGATGTTGATCCACACATATTTGGTCTTCAATTGACATCCATCCCAAGGATTCTCTGCACTTGGAGCTCTTTAGTTTCATAGTATTTTCTCCTTAAGATATCTATTGTGCCTAAAATACCACTACAATCAATAAATAAGTAACCCAAAGGACTTTCATGTTGTAAGGGTCCCAACGTGATAGATGGTGTATCAATTAGACGTTTGGTCTGTGAGTCATAGGCATTTTAGTGCTGAGGACCCGGTTGGTTTCGGGTTCGATCTAGCCCGGTCGTACTCCATATTTCTCCAAAATATAGGTGGATAATATCAATAAGACCATCTCATTCAAAGGATTCCATCACCACATACATTTTTTTAAACAGTCGTCTGGTTTGTGAGATACAGCCTTTTAAGCTTATCTGGGCCGAAAAGGGTCTAGGTCCGATTTGACCCGGTCGGGCTGACCCAACCCTCCCCGATCCGGTTCGTGTCAACCCAACCTAGGTCTGACTTGACCTAGACCAAACCGGCTAGGCTGGCCCGAGAGGGCTGGGTCATGGTGGGATATTCCCACTAGGCTACAGACAGGCCCAACCCACCTCAATAGGGTGCGGCCCACCGGGTGACCCGGCCCGGTGGATGGTGCGGTCCACCTACCAGGTGACCACCCCCTTCCTGAATGGGAAAGCCATTCGGGTTAAACAATCGGCGGTGCCATAAGGCGTCGCTATCTTGTCAGAAGGACCTACGGTCCATGGGTCCCCTCCATCGTGGCTCAATGCCATGACTCCCTTCTGCGGCGCACGACGGTGTGCCGCCCTGCTGCCACCGCGACCGGCCAATTCCAGCAGCCCCACTAATCCACCACAGCGCCTTGAGGTACCACCTATCTTCTTCTAGCCACCTGGTGAGCTCTAGTGATCCGTTTTCCTTTCCTAATGCGTATATGGGACTCTCGGGATTCTATCATCAATATGTGGCTCCCTGATTCAAGTTGTCATTGAGTTCAAACTTTTCCCACGAAGAATGAGACAAAAACCAAAGCGGCGGAGGGTTCGAGCCTTTTTTGTTTGGATCACGCTTTCCAAGTTAACATCATATCAAGAAAGTAATAATTAAATGACCAAATATAAACTAAAACTTTTTCAACACATATATGATTCATCATGCTTTTCAAGAATGTAGAAAAAAATATCATGAATTTAAATATAAACAACCCCTACCTCAGAATTGGAGGAAACGTCCTGGTTTTGGAAGAAGAATCCATGCTTGAAGAAGCATCTGGCATTCTTTGATCCCGAATTTATTTCTTCAATGTTGTCGTCTAAGCCTCCGTTCTTTACTGGTGGAAGACGATGCGGCACTTCGTCAGAGGTTCTTACCATCCATTTCAAAAACCCAATCCTGAACTTCATTTATATAGAGTGGAAGGGTGATTTACATAATGATTGATTAATGAGGTTCATTAATGAATGAAACTCTTAACTCTCAGTTGTTTGGTTGCAAAATATAAGATTCAATCCATTAAATGACTTGAAAACCCAGTGGTCCCACCACCACTGCTCAACGGTTGATAGAAAAATAAAATAACAATTTTATGTTATTTTATCATTCTTTAAAAAGTCCATAAATATAACTTTTTCATCCAACCTACTATGGTCGAAGTTAAGCCTCCATTAAGCGAATCATGGCACTGTGAGTTCAATGGTGACATCATATTTCAATTAAAAACTCCGGTTCAAAAGATAGAAATCACTGCCCATACGCTTACTAAACATACCTTAAAAAAAATTCAAAATTCTGTTCTAGGAACACTGGGCCTCAGAATCAAGTGCCGTCAATTTTTGAAAACTTGTAACAAACCCAATGAATTTTAAAAAAATTATATGGAATTTTTGGGTCTTTAAATTCTCCCCAACTTAGGGATTTTCATCCCTAAAATCCTCTAGGAAAACTATGCAAACAAAGGGGGTAAATGAGAATGTATCTAATCCTCTTGCTCCCTTGTGCTCTCCTAGAGATTATCAAACTGCCAATGAACTCGCACTAGAGAAATCGACTTCCCACATAGTACCTGCTCTAGTCAATCCTCTATCTCCACTGGGAACTCCACAAATGTCGCCCCATCATCGATCTCCAAATCACCTTAGTCGATAACGTGTGATGGATCTTTCATGTACCTCCTCAACTACGACACATGGAAAACATTATGCACCCTGTGCATCTGTGGGTGAAGAGATGGATGGTACACCACCTCGCCTACTCTGGTGAGGATCTAGAAAGGTCCAATTAACATTAGAGATAACTTACCTCCCCATCCAGACCTCTGAAATCTTCATCGGTGTGAGATACATAGGAAGACATGGTCTCTCTCCTCAAACTCCAAGGGTCTCTATCTTCTATAGGTATATGACTTCTACTGGATTTTTGTAGTCTTTATCCTCTTCTGGATGATCTGTACCTTCTCTATGGTAGCCTTTACCAACTCTGGACCCATAAGTGTTGTCTCCCTTGTGTTTATCCAGCATATTGGTGATCATCAAGGTTGCCCATACAGGGCCTCAAATAGAGCCATGTCGATGGTGGAGTGATAACAATTTTTGTAAGAGAACTCCACCAGTGGAAGTTGGTCCTCCCAACTACGGTCAAAATCAAGGACACAAGCATGAAGCATGTCCTTGAGTGTCTGTATGGTCCACCCTATATGACCATCTGTCTGAGGATGAAAGGCAGTGCTCAATCATAGATGTTTCTTGAACGCCTCCTATAATCCCTTTTATATTTGGGATGTAAAACAATCGTCATGATCTATGAAGGTCATCATTGGAACCCCATGAATTCGTACAATCTCCTATACATAGATGCGTCCCAAGATCTCTACTGATACCTACTCTCAGATGGGTAGGAAGTGGGAAGACATGGTGAGTTAGTCAACAATCACCCAGATAGAATCGTGGCCCTGAGACATACATGGTAGCCCTGTCATGAAGTCTATATAGACACCATACCACTTCTACTCCAATACCACAAGTGGTTGATCTAATCATGCCGATACTTAATGCATGGCCTTTACTTTCTGACAAGTGGGGCATCGCGACACAAACTCAACCACTGCTTTCTTCATCCCCGGCCACCAGTATTGATGTCGGAGGTCATGTTACATCTTCATCACACCATGATGTACCACCAAAGGGGATTTTTGGTACTCCCTAAACACCTCCTTTCGTAGAATCACTGGTTCCATGGTGAATCCTCTGAAGAGGATAACGAGCTCCCCACCTTCATAAAATCCATCAGGAGCCTGTCTTGAAAATATCTGAGCACATCGGGCCTCACAATCTATATCGCCAAGTTGTACCTCCCAAACTCGCTAAAGGAGTGGGGGATTAACTATCATAGACTAGAGATAAGTTTCTCTATCAATATCCACAAAGGATAACTTCAATGCAGCTAGCTGCTCTATTTCCTCACTCACCTATTATATGCCACACCTCCTGCTGAGTGTGTCTGCTACTACGTTCTACTTCCCCGGAGTGTAGACTATCTCAAAGTCATAGTCTTAGAGTAACTCCAACTTTCACCATTGTCTAAGGTTCATGTCATTCTATAAAAATATATACCAGAGACTCTTGTGATCAGAGTAAACAATAAACTATTCACCCATCAAGTAGTTTCGCCGCATCTTCAGTGCAAAGACCACTGCTGCTAACTCCAAGTCATGGGTAGAGTAGTTCTACTCGTGATGTCTCAACTTCTGTGAGTTGTAAACGATCACTACACTTTCCATAATTAGTAACAACCTAGTCTGGCCCCTTATGTGTCGTATTATACTACATACCCGACACCCTCTTCTGGTAGCCTCAAGATGGGCACACTCGTCAGTCTCTGCCTTAGTTCCGGAAAAATCTACTGACACTTCTTCATCCATAATAAAGGATGTCACCTCTTTGCCAAATAAGGAAAGGGTGTCGCAACTCTGGAAAAGTCGGGTATGAATATCCAGTATTACGCATCCAATCCCAACAAACTCTGCAACTCGGTCACACCTCTGGGTGGATCCCAAGAAAGAACTTCCTCTATCTTCACTGGATCCATAGCAACTCTAGCCTCTGATATAATGTTCCCTAGGAAGTTTACTTCCCATATCTAGAACTATAACTTTGAGAACATTCCATAAAGCTAGTGCTCTCTGAGTGTATCCAGAACTATCAGCAGGTGTGTGGCGTGCTCCACCTCTGACGTCGAGTATATCAAGATGTCATCAATAAAGACTACCATGAAGTAATTGAGGTAAGGCTAGAAGATTATGTTAATGAGCCGCATGAAAGCTTTGGGAGATTTGGTTATATTCAAGGGAATTACCATGAACTTAAAATGGATATACCGACTTCTGAAGGATTTCCTCAATACATCTTCATCGCATACTCTAAGCTGATGATAGCCTGATCTGAGGTCTATCATCGAAAACCAATGTGCTCCATTCAGCTTGTCGAAGTGATCATTGATCCTTGGAAGAGGATATTTGTTCTTCACGGTCACCTGTTTCAAGTGCGGATAGTCCACACAAAGCTTTAGACTCCCATTTTCCTTCTTGGTGAACAAAATCGGGGATGCCCGTAGAGAAACATTGGGTCTTATGAACCCCTTCCCCTACAAGTCCTCCAACTATACCTGAAAATCATGAATCTCCACAGGATCCAACCAATATGATAGTGTAGATATCAATGTTTTCTCAAGGTAAAGATCGATGTAGAATTATACCTCTCTGTGAGGAGGTAGTCCCAAAACATCATTAGGAAAAACATCAGTATACTGGTGCACCACTATAGGATAATTCATACTCCTCACATCAACTACTCTGAGGGTAAGTCTATCCAACTAATGAGTGATTGGTTGCACCCTCCTATGAGAAAGTCTATCCAGTTCTACAAAGTTCCCCGTCTCTCCAGTGAATGAAAACTTGATCCCATCCCCATGGACACACTGCAGTTTGCGCCTAAAATAGTCAATCTGAGCATGGGTCGTGGATAAAAATTACATACCCAAGATGACATTTTAAGGCCTCGACACTGCTATAAGGAGATCCCATACAAATCTCTCGTCTCCTATAGTAAGCTCACTCTATCGGCACCGGTGTGCAATCGTCGAATCCTCTACCATAGGATTCTCTAAATGTAAGGATCGAGCCAATGGCTCTACGAGAATCTTTGAGCTCTAAATGAGAGTTGTGACAATGAAATAGTGAGTAGAACATGTGTCTATAAGTACCATATCTAGGGTTGAGTAAACATAGATCATACCTCAATTCATATCGGGAGCACTGTGGTCGTATGCCACACCTTCCAGAAGCTGAGCTCTTCCTTGTCTGCCTGCTCCCTGAGGTAGGGGTGGATTACCTGGAGGTTGTGCCAGTAGAACCATGAATCACCTCCCAACGCCTACTGGAAGGCCTACTTCTATACCACATAT
This sequence comes from Viscum album, assembly GCA_963277665.1. NCBI lineage: Eukaryota > Viridiplantae > Streptophyta > Magnoliopsida > Santalales > Viscaceae > Viscum > Viscum album. The sequence continues at coordinate 1,620,162,132 of OY728131.1, read as the reverse complement.
GTCACCATGCGGACCTTCTTTCTCGAATCTCTTCCTCTGACTCAGTGGTCCATCGATCTTCTATTGATTGTTGGTATGGTGGTTCGGGAAGTCGCGAGCCATGTGGCCCTACCCGTCGCAAATGAAGAAGAGTCAGATCCTCTACTAGCCAGTTATACCTTGTGATGTCCACACCTCTGACCCTATGTATTGGGGTCATCCTTCAGAAGGTATGGCCCACTTGAACCTCTGATTCATCTGCCTACTGCCTACCGGATATGACTTGACTACCTGTTGTCCGGTGGTGGCTCTCACCGTCGGTGCCTGCTTAGCTAAGAATCTCTCCACCAATAAGGCTCACTCGATCACTCTAGCATGTGTCAGGATATTGATTTATATCATCGATACATTGATCTCCCACTTAATACCCTGCTTAAATGTTCAGAACCTAATGAAAGAGTCCTATATAATGTCGGTTGAATAGCGTGAGAGGTCAGTGAATCTCGCCGAGTATTGGGATACCGTTAGGATTCCATACTATAAGTGTTGGAGCTCCTGAATATGCACAGAGCATAGAGTAGAATGAGAAAACTCCGCCATAAAGAGTCTCTCTATGCCCATATAGGTAAGGGTTGCCTCATCATGTAACTAGAGAGTCAGGCTCCACCATCTCCATGTTGTTCCCTAGAACAGGCTAGCATCTAGGATCACCATCGGATCTGTTGGGGTCTCAACTAGACAGAAAACTCATACCATAGCCTCCAGTCAGTCCTCATATACCTAGGGATATATCTCTCCTCAAAACCTCTAAGGCCTCTACTGCTGGAACTCATGAAACATGTTTAGTCGGCGTGCACCATCCGCTAGTGGGGCTCGTGGAAATTTCTGCCCAACTGGTTGTGGTACGGCTGGTGCACTACCTAAAGTTGTTATCTCTATAAGAGGGCCCTACACTGAAGCCTCATCGCTTGGTGGTCCATCATCATGGACTCTCTTTGGATTCCTGGATGGCTGTCTACATAGAGGCATCCTTAAGGAAACAGGTGCTCCAGGGTCAATAAGTTATACCTGGTGAGTTGACTCAAAATATATCAAAAGTAAAACATTTCCAAAACACACACAATTAGTGTTTTCATGCACTGAGTCAGAAATCATAATTCAGGGACCTGGTGTATGGATACGTCATCCACCGCACCAACAATGGACTCCCCTAACTGAAAACCACACTCAAATCACTTAGCACTATTACTCTATAGGAAAGATCAGAGTCTTAGTTATTCAGTAGATCTGACTCCTCTCATGCCACTTTGTAATGACCCGTCCTCTGGGGCATGTTTCGTGACTACCCCAAGCCCGCCTTCCATAGGCCTGGGGTTGGTGACTAGCACTAGAAAGGCATTTCACTAAAATGGGAAGGCATTGACTTTGAACCTGCAAACACACAGACCAAGAACATGATAAGATATAAAACACTTAGTAAAACTGTAGTAGTAAAAGTTTGTACTGAAAGTAAAGGGGTCGGAATACAAGCCCAACTGAAAGATACATATACAACATAAAACAACTCCTGAGATTGTCCACCAAGGATCCTACCTGAATGGTAGGTACATATCGTCTCCATAGTTGTCTATGTCCACCAGTCACCTCTCTGTACCTCTTGGTCCTAGATACTTTAGTCTCAACCAAGTTACTCATTGTATGGACAAGACCCAATAAGGTGCAGGTGAAGCCCGTGTAGGGTTGAGTACATAAATACCCAGTAGGGACCCCAAGACCCCTAAAGGTCTCTCAGAATTCCAAAAAGGAAAAACTATAAATCATGATCTCAATCAAAAATCTCAATTAAAAGTCTCATGTCAAACCAGGTATACAACTCAGAGTTTAGAAATACAGATGATTAGTATTGAGCTATATCATTTTATTCAGTTAGGAAGTTTTTTCAATTGAACCATGAAGGATTTGTTCCATTGTCGATCCACGCATGGTCATATATCATTGATCCATGATGGATAGTCCTCATCAGTTAGTGCACTACTGATCCACACAAGGTCGTTAGAATGCTAATACACAGAGGGGCGTTGTGATGTTGATCCACATAGGGTTGCTATGATGCTGATCCACACAGGGTCCCTATGATGCTGATCCACACAGGGTCTCTATGATGTTGATCCACATAGGGTCTCTATGATGTAGATCCACACAAGGTCTCTCCGATTTTGATCCATAGAGGGTCGCTATGATTCTGATCCACATAGGGTCACTGTAATGCTGATCCACCTAGGGACGCTCTTCAATTGAAAGCCAGCCACATGATTCTCTACACTCAGTGTGCTTGAGTTATGTAGTATCTTCTCCCCTATATATATATATCAAGATTTAACTACCATGATGTTTCACATGGGAGTAAACCAAAGTACCACCATGTCGTAAGGGTCCCAACGTGATAGAATACGTGTCAATCGAACGTCTGGTCTATAAGTTATAGGTATTTTAGTGCTGAGGGACCGGTTAGATTTGGGGTTGATCCAACCCATACTTACCCTATATTTATCCAAAAAGAAGGTGGAACATCTCAAAAGAACAATCTCATTCCATGGATTCTGACACCACATATGGTACGTCAAATGGATGTCCGGTTTGTGAGATACGGCCTTTTAAGTGTATCTGGCCTGAAAAGGGTTTGGGTCCAGTCTGACCTAACCTGCCTTGACCTGGACCGACCCTACCCCATTCTTGTCGACCCGAACCAGGTCAGACCTAGCCTGGCATGAACCGACTGGGCCACTGGCTCGGCCCGCTGGGCTGCGAACCGAACATGCCTGCCTCGGCTGGGCGCCGCCCGCCAGGCGACCCGACCCTGTGGCTGTCGTGGTCTGCCGGCTAGGTGATTGCCCCCTTCCCAAATGAAAAATCCATTCGGGTTAAACAATCAGTGGTTCCATGTGGAACCACACTCCTGTCAGCAGGACCCACGGGGTGCAGGTCCTCTCTGTCGCATCTCGATGTCACAGCTTCCTTCCACAGCGTGCGATGAAGTGACACCCCAGTACCACCATGGCCGGACGACACTGGTTGCCCTACTGGTGCATCTATGTGCCTCCAGGTGCCACCTCTATTCTAGGGATGGTGACATCCAGCCACCGTCGTTTCCCACCGGCACTGGTGGGGCTTCCGTGGGCCACCGAGTGAGCTCTGGTGGTCCATTTTCCCTTTCGAACACACCTACGGGCCTCCTGGGATGATTCTATCATTGTGTGGCTCCCAGATTCAATTTTTCGTCGAGTTCAAAATTCTCCCACAATGAATGCGACAAAAATCAAAGCAGTGGATGTTCTAGGCCCTATTCATTTGGCCTACACACTCCGTGTTAGCATCATATGAAGCGGGTAATAATTAAATCATCTAAGATAAACTAAAACACTTTCAAAAATTCTATGACTCGTCATGATTTTCATGAATGCGAAAAAGAAATGAATTCTCATGAATTTAAAGATAAAAAACCCTTACCTCAGAATCAGTGGAGACATCGCTGTTGTGGAAGAAGAATCCACGCTTGATGAAGCTTCCAGCATTTGCTGATCCGGGATCAATTCCCCCAACGTTGTCTTCCAAGACTCCATTCTTTATTGGTGGAAGACATCGTGGAAATTCATCAAAGGTTCCTCCCTTCGGTGTCAAAAACCCAAGCCTCAGCATCAATTAAATAGAGGGGAAGGGTGATTAACGCAACGAACGATTAATGATTTTCATTAATGAATGAAGCTTTTAACTCTCAATGGTGTGGTTAAATAGTAGATGAGTCAAGACATTAAATGTATTGATAACTCATTGGTCCCACCACCGTCGCTTAATAGTTGGTAGAAAAAAATAACAATTTTATGCTATTTTATCATTCATTAAAAAGATTGTAAAACTAACTTTTTCACCCGACCTACTACGGTGTAAGTTAATCCACCTTTAAGAAAATCTCGATGCTACGAGTTCAATGGTGTCCTTAGATTTCAATTAGCACCACTGGTTCAAAAATTAGAAATTGTTGCCCGCACGTTTACTGAACATACCTTAAAAAAAGATCAAAATTTCCTTCTGGGCACACCGGGGATTGAAATCAAGCACCGTCAATTTTTACAGACTCATAAAAATCACAAATAATTTAAAAAAAATTATATTGATTTCCTGGGTCTTTATATACTTTTAAAACCAAGACCAACTATTTTATTTCTAGAAGAAATAAAATATTACATGTGATAGTTTCATCCCTCTCCATGATAATTTTTGAATTATCATTTTTTGGTAACTCATGTGTTATAAATTTTCTCCTTGATGATAATTATCCTCTGATTACTTCTTATAAATTATCATTTAATAATGATATTCAAATTATTTCATATTAATTATATTTTATTCATAATCTTTTCGTAATTTATTTTAAATTGTCTATTTAGAATATAAAAAATAATATTGAAAATACCTCACTAACTTAAAAAAATTGGTTTGATTTATACTCATTTAGACGAACCTAACGGCGTCGAGGACATGTCAATCCGATCATTTATTAGCTAATTTATTTTTTCCATAACATTATTCTTAATTCATGTGAAAAAACATATTACTTCGTACATGTTTTTTTAAAATTTTCACATTTAAACACATTAAACCACTCAAAAAATATATATTGAAATGTCATCCAAATATATAGATATGTATACATTATATATACTTACACAACTACATGTACACCCACACACATATATATATAACCAAATATATACACATTATATATATATACACATTTTATATATATATATACACAATTGAATATATTTATATGCACCCGCACAGACATTTATATATATACACACCTACACAAATTTATATATACATATATATTTAACCCTTGTGTATACACACACATTTTAATTTATCACACTCAAATATTATTTTCACATATTAATAATAATAATAATAATAATAATAATTTATTAATTTTATAATTTGTAAATCTCTTCCATGATTACTACCATAAATATTTCAAATATAACATCCATTAGAATGGATAATAGTTCATAAGTTTGTTTTTTAATCACACACAAATGCATTTATTTAGCCTAATAAATAATAACACCATTATTACTAGACTCCAAAATAAATATTCACCAATAGGGAAAATCCACTTATAAATTAATAAAATTAAAAATTACACATTTATATTTCCTTTTTTAAATTCAATACCAATAATAATAATAATAATAATAATAATAATAATAATAATATAATTATTATTAACCTTATATGTGATATAACCAAACACCCGACATGAACAAAGATTATGTTATGCCAAAGGTAAAACCCATATTCCAAACCTAATAGAGGTCTCATATTTATATTATAAGACATCATTCCAAAGATACATGTTTTTTTGTAAAAAATTATAAAAAGAATATTAAAAAAATTGCCCTCGTATGTGATGAAAACAAAAATAATTTATGTCACACTAAGGTAAATCTATCATTTTAGATTTCATGATTATTTCAGATTTCCCATCTGAGACACCATTCATGATATATTCAATTATTTTGGAAAAATATACTTGTACATAGTATAATATATTTAATATTTTTATTTTATCAATACCAAGGCCCTACAGGCCTCAGAATCTCATTATAACTCGGTTCCCAACTATAAAAATATTACAAATAATATTTCAAGGTGATGGCTGGGGTTTTACTCATATAAAAATCCTTAAAATAATTTATTTAGTTTTTTTTTGAAAAATTATATCATGTCATAAAAATGCACATAATTTATTATCATAGATGGTTTATATATTATTAAAAATTTAGGATATTAAGTTAACCCTAACCTTATTATTATAAATTTTATTGAAAATAGTTTTTATATATTAAATATATAAATCATTTATCATATTTCCAATTCCATAAAACACTCATGAAAATATATTGACAAAATACTTTTCTTAAGAGTGAATGAAAATCCATTCTTCTTTAAAATAATATAAAAAAATTAAATTTATATTTATGGACAGAATATAATAATTTTTTTCTAGTTTTTAGACTAATCCACCTGATAAACATCAATCATAATAGTCAAATTCTAATATAGAAATTATTCCTCTATTACCGACATGAAAAAATACATCACACCTCATCAATTCACCCTTATATATGATTCTATATTTATCAACAAATATTTGTGATGAATACTAAATATCTAATACATAGGATTCAGTATTGGTGGAGTTCGTTTTTATAATATTTACATTTAGTTGGTCAAAATTTTTCTCTTCAAGAATAATTCCCTTACCTAGGCTAAAATCTCTAATTTTTATATGGGTCATACCTATAAGTGGTAACAAAATTAGTTTTATGATGTATGTCATAATTTATAAACATATTAATTGGTAAGTATCATGTTTTATGTCATTCCATCAATTATTTTTATGGAATTTTCTACACTAAAAATGATGAACTCAAACATTATATCCATTTAGTGAAATGATATCTATATTTCAATATGAAATGACTCCAAATTGGAAAAAACTCATCGCTTTAGTTATTTGGGTAGGGAAACATCCCAATCATAATAGTTATGAATCTTAGATAGTTGAGAAGAATAAAATTCTTCCAAATCCATCATATGAATATACTTAATTATATTTCTCTGGTATCTCAATCTGTGGGGTTTGCAAACTAAGTGTAACCTAAAAAAAATTCAAAAAAAAAAATAACACAAATAATCCAGTGGCACCCCACATTAGAGTGAAACTACCCACTTAGATAATAAAAATTCATTCATTAAATTTTATTTTACTTAAGATAATCTAAGATCACCCCATTTTGTGTGGAACTATCCCATTGAATGATTGATGTGAGTTGGATGTTTTTAATTTTTTTACTGTTTTTTATTATAAATCCCCCCATTAATCAAAAAAACCTAGGTAACTCATTCATTTTTTTAATATTTTATAATTATGTACTTAATAGAAAATGTCTTAAAATATTAATTTTTAATGATTTATTCATTTTAAAAATTAATTTTGATTCCATAAATTTCTTAATAAATTTTAAATTTTAATATTTTATTCAATTATGATTTCATCCTAGTATTAATTTCCAAATGGATTTAATTTTTAATTTTATTATTTTAATTATTTATTTATAATTAACTGAAATCCATTATTTATTTTTATGTAATCTCAAATAACTATTTCAAATGAGAAATTTCATTTTAAATTGAATATCGTGAAATTGAAATTAAAAAACTTTTTTGATGGTTTAAATTTTAATTTGTGATGAACTAAAGATTTAATTAATTTTGAATTGGAAAATCATGAATTAAATTATAATTTAGAAATAAAATTTGAATTGGAAGTTATTAAATTTTATTTGAAGTTAAACCCTTAAAGATGATTAATTATTTTCAGATTGGTAGCTAAAATTTAGAAAAATAATTTTTTTCTCATGAAGTAATCAAGGATGCCTCAAAGTCAGTTTAGAGACCACATGAAGTAGGTACTATCACTCAACTAGATATGCCTAAAAACAAACTACAAGAGATAGATGTAACTGAATTTTTCACTAAAAAATTTACTAACTAAAAATAACTCTCACTACTAGTATAAATACCACAAGAGGAGTCTAAAATAGACTTCATGATCATATAAAACCTACCACAAGTACATCTCATGATTAGTAAACCAATTGTAATAAATATCCTCCAACTAACCACATACCTTCTCCACCAACTGACTGGTATACTTCTACCCAAGTTTCCTTCAACATAATCTCCATAGTCAGTCCCTCTCAAGCTACCTCCAATCAATTTTAATTTGACCATACTCACCTTATATTATAAGTAATATCCATGATTTTATATATATTCACTGATAATAAAGAATAATTTTCAAGGGAAATGAATTAGAATATTGAAATTTATCACTAATGAACATGAACTATGACCTCAAGAGAATGATCTAACTAACCTCTGATGAAAATGTCTATAATAATATGAAGAAGTTGGTTTAGTAAAATATGTTTTTGAATTAAAAGAACCAATATCATCTCAACATTATTAGATAACTACCATATTGAAGACAAAACCAAAAATTAGGGAAAATGAACATTTAATGGTAGGGATTAAAAGTGGGTATTTCTTAAATGATTGGACTGGTTTTTTTCACATCAAAAGACTTCATCACTCAAGGAAGTCATGACTAGAAATATCTAAGTGAAATAAAACCAATTCAAAGATGAATTTCCAATGCTCTTCGATTATGATTGAAGGTGATTTTACTCGTGAACTCCGGATTTGAGTTTCTAATGTGATATGTTTACCAAATAATAAAGCTTCACCATAGCTGAATGAAAGAGTATGGGTTCGAGGGAGTATTCCAATGATCAGATTAACCCCACAAAGATCTATCATAAGGGATACTGAATTGAAAAAGTTATTATTTCTTATTTTATCTCAATGTATAAATGAATATGGTGTGGAACTATGTACTACCTAATTTTGTGACTACAATGGTTTTTGAATTTTCACATTTGATTCTTGGGCACTTGCCTAATATATATTTCTTCATCCTTCCTTTGACCATATATCACTCATATATGTTCCCAAGTCTAGGTGGATCTATCGAATACTAATTCTATCTAAATTCCTAATTCCAAATATTATAATCGATGACTAGAAATATATATCAATCAAAAACCAATTTTAATCTTTTCTCAACCATGCTCCAAGCTTGGTAAATTTATATTTTGAGACAGATTTTGAACCATGGATGTTACAGTGTTTTTATTGAACTCATTAATGTTGGGATGTATGATTAGATCATAATAGAAGATTTTTTTTCTTTTATTGGATCACTAATTGAGATTTATAGAATCTAGTAATGCTGGTTTAGGATGCTATTTTTGGCATTTCTCAATGTAATTGAGCCAAGTATCACTCTATCAATGCGATGGGATTGACACTAGGCTTAAATGTATATGTTCATCCCAAGAAAATTATGTGAAATATGGTGTTGATCTAGGGTATTATTGGAGTTATAGTTATTGTAAGATATATTAGTTATCTATGTAAATTTAATGTATGTTATTACAGTCTAAGTGGATAAGATCTTTAAACCAAGGCTAGTGTAAGTACCCACTCTAATTTTTAGGTATGAACCCTATAATATATATCGAAACCCATTTTTCTTAAAATTATTTTCAAGTGGTTTAAATGGATCACTGAGTTTTATATGATTCATGAGAGGAGGTTAGGTAATGAAGTCTATGGTTCAAAGTGCCATCAACTAGATAGTGGGATTCATATAGGTTGGGACAATAACTAGAATCCCATTGTCTATCAGGTGAGACCCACCAACCAATTGACAGGTTTTATGGTTATTTTTTAATAGGTAAATGGTAACTTTTACCCCTTCACTACCTTGTTTTACTTAACCGGGATTTGGACCTCATTTTGGGAATTTTTAGTATCATGGGAATCCACTCCTCCACCCATCGAATTTTGGGTGTTCCTCCTTTAGTTAAGTACTGATTTTTATTCTATTAATTGCATTATAAGTATCTATGTAAGGATATAACTCATTTTCTTTCCTATCTAATTTTTATTTTCTATCTAAATCTATCCTACCATGTTTAATGTAAATGACCTATTTTCATGTATTTAGTATGGTTTCTCAATTTCCATCATTTTCGTTTGATTAAATTCCTGATACAAGACAATTTGAACTTTTATAACCTCATATGGGTTGACTCATGACCTTACCTCAATGTCTTATCATTGTGTTGAATATATGGATTATGTAGTCAAACAAATTCATATAATACTTGAACTAAAATGAATCTAAATATTATAGATTCCTTGTGGTTTTCTTAGAATATTTATTGGATTTGGAAAAGTTTTAGTGTTAGGTATAACCTTTTTGAAACTATGAATGAGGTAGTTTATGCCATGTTCCATGATTTTGGGTAAACTATTGGGGTATTTTAGGTCTTACCACAGTGGAATAATAGTTTAATATGGAATTTAGGTTTCCTAGGATGACCTCTAAGACCCCTTGGTACTTATATCCATGGGGTGTTTAAATGAATATATGAGTTGAACAAAAATAATGAGCTTGGATGAATTGTATAATTTTTTATTATTTTATTTTAGTAATAATGACATGTTTTAGATTCTTGAAAATGGTTGTAGGTACATAATTCTTTGGAGGGACGCCTTTGATTCCTCATGATTGGTATTGTCATGATATATCATGGACGAGCCTAGGATTCCATTAGGAGATAAAAGTGAATATCACAGTGTAAAGTATACTTAATATTTAATGAGGTCCAGTGTTATAGAATACCATAAGAATTATTGTGGATTATTAATATGTGTATTACTGTGAATTCCATTGGGTATATCCCCATTGAATTCAGGTAATGTCTAATCATATATAATGTCATAGATTAATGTTGTGTAATTTTAATGGGTAATCACATTGAATTTCATGAGATAATATACCTGGATTCATGTTGATAATATTTGTTGTAATTCCTTGGGTGTGAGACTTTTATTCAAATTGAGCCACACATATGAATGTCAAGGTTGGTCCCTTGCGTTTAGACTAAAATAATGTATTTTTTAAGGAATTAAGGTTTGGTAATTCCTAGTTGATCCATGTGAATTACTTCTAGAAACATGAACATGATTTTCTATGTGATTCTTCTTCAAACTAGATTAGTCTATGATACTTTATCCATATTTAGATACTTGTATAGTCCATATCAGGTAGCATTGGCTCAACTTGACTACTTTATACTTGAGGCTCAACTTAGTTGACTTTATTTCTCCAATTTGTTTATTATTCATACTACTTCAATTATATACTATAACCCATTATTCTTTAAATGTAAAAATATGGATTTTAATTATAAATCATTGGTGGTAGTTAACTAGGTTTTACTCACACCATGTTTTGGACACTATTTGGTACCCGAAAAGACTTCTTTGATATATCTTGGGACAAGGGAAAGTGTCATGTCACTGATGCTTAATGTTGTAGATATGAATGGATATGGGAGCTGGGATACAAGATAGAGTGAAAGATGTTTATATTTTCACTATCATTTGTTATTTTCCTTTTTAATACTTTTTGCAGTTTTTTTACTTAAACTAACTTCTATTTATGACTTCATGTTCCATGTGTGGCCTCATTAAGATATTTCATGTGTTATGAATTGATATCTTAATACCTATTTAATTTATCTGGATGTTTTTTAAATGATATTTACTTTATTTAAGTTATGTTGAACTATTACAAGTTTGTATATTATCCCCACCATACCACCTATAGATCCTCGCTTTTTATCAATAGCCTATGGTGTACTAGGAGTCATGCTTGAGTCCGTATGGTGAACCAGTTCAAGGTATTATAGTTTGGGTGATTACAAAGTAGTATCAGAGGTTATTTTTCATTTTCCTGTATTTTGGACTGGTAGATAGAAGAATAATATGTTTAGGGACTTGATAATGATTTTGTTCCTAGGATTAGCTAACCCATGTACAAGGAAAAATATATGTTTCCAGGTGAGGGAATTTATGTTCTTGGAATTAATTATAACATTTGATATATTTTAATATTTAGCAAGACATTTTTATTATGAGGTTGGAGTTTATAAGATTTTAAATCTTATGCATGTATGGTAAGAGGGAATGTTTACATGCATCATATTATGTATGTAGGAATGTACATGTCATTTCAATACTTGTTTGATTTCTTTCCATAATTGTTTTCATGGGTTATTTTGCAATGACATAGGTTAGTTATTTAAAATGGTATTATTAACCTAAATAGTGGTTCCTTGTATAGATTAATTGTGTCATTTGATTTATCTAATCTTTATACAAATAAATATATGTAATTTTTACCTATTGTATGGAATTTAAATTATTGTAATATTAATGGGGTGTTAAGAACAACATAAAGAGTTATTTCCTCTATAAATTGTGTTTTAAACATCATATAATGAAACTAGGGTAACAGGATTCGATAATTTTAAAAATGTAAATGTGTGTGATATATGATATATATAAAAATTAAATAATAGTTGAGGTTGAATAAAATGTTATTAAGAAACTTATTAGGCACTTTCCCCCATAACTTGTGAATGGAATATTATTTAACCAATCCCGGTGACACAAGGCTTCATGGTTTGTGTGACTTGGACCTAGGGGTAGATGGAGATAGTGAGAGTTCCAAAGTTTTGAGTTTTGGAGACTATTCCTATTAATTATTTCCCTAATAGTGATATCAAGAACTATTTTTGTAATGTTTCATGAGTTCATCCTTTAGAATTATAGATAAATACCTCCTCTTAGACCACTAGTTGAGTTTTTAAAGAGTACTGTAAAGAATTCCCCTTAGTGTAGAGTCTTGGGTCACCAATAGAATTATGATAGGGTATGGATTTTCAACTTAGGGAGAGTCTAATTCATGTGATGTTGTCAATGGGGAGAGAGACATTGTTAGTTTCCTGAATGATGTCTCGTTTGACCTGGAATTTTCAATTCCAGCATCTGTTAACTTTTTTCTGGAGAGCGTAGCCCATAGGTGGTTGAGACTTGGCTTGAGGTTACGCACACTATCATTGAGAATATAAAAACACCCAATGATAAGATGTTGTATAATTACACCTATACAATTTTATTTCAAGCAAGGTGAAGGTGATATATTGTGAATTGGTCTGATCAACATGTGTGAATGGTTTAGAATGTCTTCCAGAATAGTTTATTCGACCAATTATTCCTAGAGACCACATTTCAAGAAAAAAAAAAGGATTTTATGCTCTTCAAGAAGGAAATATTATCCATTATGGAGTATTATACTTAGTTTACTGAGTTACAGTGGTTTTACCCAAACATGGATAGTTATTAGATGTTTAGGGATTGAATCATAAAGGATAACCTTAGAAAAGAGATAAAGGTGCAGGTGATTGTCTTCAATTTAACTTTTGTCTCTAAGATGATGAATTAAACATTAAATTCTTATAGAAATATAATAGAATATTATATCCTAGTTAAGGAATCCCCAGTTGGTAGTGGATCATCTTATAGTATAAGGATCCACTTTGATGGGTCTTGATAAAGTAGTGGGGGATATATCATCCCACAAAAAGTACGATATTATGTCTATAGTGTGGTAGGGGGTTTCTATCATTACCATTTTGATAATCCACTAGTTCAATGTTAATATATTTTGAGTATGGGAAATCATGAGCAATTTTCTAGGATGGAATCACTGGAACCTAGTGATAAAGTTTTTAGGCTAGTTCAAGGCTTCAATTATTGATCTACTACTATACTATAGGTGGGTGGTTAGATTTTGACTTCTTGAAAAAGTTTAGGTTGTGTAAGTGGTGCGTACATTTAATCATAGTCCTTCCAATAGGGTAGGACACCACCCATGAGTTAGGATGGGACATAGATCTCAGCATTAGATAATTTGTAGGCACTACAGACTGCTCCCATGTATCGAGATGTTGGGCCTTTTACCATGAGAGGTATGATTTTAATGGATTTGAATTTATCTTCTTCTATTTTTTACACTGGTGCTTCGTACTCTTTCAAGACCACTAATATCATGGAAGTTATAGGTTTGGATATAAATTATTCATATGGGGTGATGTATATCAACACCCCAATGGGTGTCTAATCCAAAATATTCTATCATTATAGGGTGTGTGCTCTTGATATTATAGGTTATCAAAATTTATGGGACCTTATCATGCTAAATATAAAAATGTCTGACCTATGAATGGATTTGTAACTCCCCAACCCCAGTTACCCAGAGTTGGTGCATTATTTTAAAACATTGGCATGATTAAAAGGAATCGAGTCCCGAAAGACCAATTATTTTAGCAGTCTTGGAAAATAGATTACATACATGAACGTTACATTAAACTTTCTTACATACAGCACAAAAAAATAATCCTTTGTGAATGCCATTGTTCCCTGAGCTTAACCTTGCCTCTCAAACATAAAACACTTCTTGGGATTCTGGGAAAATAAAACATAAGAAAGGGGTGAGCTCAGATGCTCAGTAAGGGTAAATAATTTATCAGAAGCTATAAACATTTAAGGCAATATGTGTAAAAAAAATAAATATCCTTTTAAACATAAACTTTAACATAATATGGGAAATATTAATCAAAAAATGCCATATAAACATGCACATGGATATTCTACTAGTTGAATAATCACATGTAATAACTGATTTTATAATGAGGGATTGTATAGTACTAGAATTTAATTTCGGTGTCAAGGCCTCGTTCCATGACCTAGGGGAAAACTGTAACCGAACCCCTACTAGGAGAGCCTCTATAACCGAACTCCAACCCGGATAGCCTCTATAACCGTACTCCAACCTAGAGAGCCTCTATAACTAGACTCCAACCCAGAGAGTCTCTATAACTGCACTCCAACCCAGAGGGTCTGCTGTAACCTGACCCCAACCTGGAGGACTTACTTTTACTGATCCCTAACTCGGAACATACTAGTCCAAATCATTCATCATAAGAAGAGGTTAAAATATAACATAAACATTCGTATTAAAACTAGCATACAAAATGTAAATCCTTTAACCATAAATCATGAATGGAATAAAAATAAATCATCCATAGTCAGACATATCACAAAACCTTAAAAAAATATGGAATATTTGTATCATAATAAATCAACTTCAAACAAGTGTCAAATTTATCAAAGGATATTGAAATAAATGAAATAAAAACTATTTGAGAGAAATTTCTCTTTCTATTTTGAAATCATTTTAGAGTCACATAATTATAAAGAAAACATTTATTTTGAAAATATTCTTATAATCTTGTAAGGGAAGATTCGACGATGTTATAACGGTATAAAATAGCCTCACATGCCGTATAAGTTAAAAAATACATTCTTAACTTAATTTTGTCGAAAAGGTTATAAAGTACCTTATTTGGAAAACGAAGGAAAGATTCCTTTAAAATCATCTATGGTCAAATAAGGGTATAAATGACTTTAAACCATAGTCTAGTAAATAGTAAAAATGTTTTGAAATACATTTTTATGAAACATGGATGTGGATGATAAAGAAGTCTTGGTAGATTCTCACGTATAAACAACCTCGGATAATAAATAGATTGTGAAATTAACCCTTACCTTGTACTTTTACTTGGTCAAGGGTAAGAAAAAACTCTTGTATAATGGGGAAATAATTGTTATTAAATTATAAAAGAACCATATACATTAATATGATATTATATATGATCTTACAATATTGATTTGTTAATGATATTTTAATAGTATCATCGTTTCAGTTGTTAACTGATTCATTTTTCTTTATATGATTTGTTACGTAAGCCATGATTGTTACGGATAGAGCGTATTTGATTCATATCCATAATGATATTAATTTCTTTAAATATTATTTTTAATCATCACATTAATATTACTCTTGAATGATTATGATGGGGAATTAATCTCATCGTGTTCATGGAGATAGTAATCCGTACGTACGCACGAGTGACAATATCATTATTTTGTAATTAAAATCATAATTAAATGGATGTTATATTATATATACAGAATAATTAACATATTATATCTACTATTTATATCAATTATACACCATTATTATACCCATCCAAATAATAATGTATTGAATAACAACTACACCACCACGTGGAGACAGTAAGCCGTACGTATGCATGTATGGTGACATGTTATTCATAGGGTGGATAACATAATTAATATGGTTGTACCATTATTATAATAACATCCCAGTATATATAAGATACTAGAGTTATTATTTTATAATATAAACAATAAAGAAAGAGGAAGTGGAAGAAGAAAATAACTTGAAAGAGGTGGTGATATATTTACCTCTTCTTCGAGTTCTTCCTTTTGATTTGATCAAAATACCTCACTAGGTTGGCTTTCTGAGCAAAGTAATGCCTCTAGAGTTATGCAAGGGAAGTTGGGAGACTATTTGGGTAGGGGTTCGCCAATCCAAATGGCTTTGGAGGTGTGATTTTGAGAGAAGTGGAAGTGCCCTTTTATAAGAAAGGTGGGGGTCACTTTAGGAAAATCTTGAAATATTATTTTATAATAAAATCATTTTCGGTTTCTAATGGATAAAAAATAAATTATTTAAAGTATAAGGTTTTGGAGGGTATAAAACCTCTCAACCAATATGTTTTATACAGGTTTAGGTCATCATATGAACCTTATATTTTAGATTTAACTCATAGTTAAATAGTTTTACATTTACCATGTCTCTTTGTATTTTTATATTATACGGTTAATAAACATACTATAAACTTCAAAGAGACCCCCAAAAGGTTCATTAATAATATATAAAATATTATTAATTCCCTTTTTCTTATCCTTAGATTTTTGTGGATATTATATCAACCAATAATATAGTACTTGTTTTAAAAACTCAATTATGTCAATTTTGACATTATTTAAAAAATGATTTTTGTTAAAGTCCTAAAAACTTTATTACTTATAAATAAATTTATATGTTCAATAATAACATGTAATATTAAACTATAAAATTATATTAATTCATCAAAAGCCTCAAATTACATTTATTTGGATATTTATAATATCAATTATTTTAATATTTCATTATTAAGGTAATTATTGCGTCATCGTTCTGTCATAAATAAATTAAATTATTTAATGTCTAAAAATTATAAATAAAATATTATTATGTAGGAAATATTTTTATCTTTATAATTAATATTTATAGTCATATTTATATAATGTATAACTCTATATTAAAAATGGTTTAGTTATTAAACATTGAATTTAATTCTTTTAACTCTTCTTTAAATAAAATAATAATAAATGTCCAAATCTAATCCAAGTGGACCAAATAGGATCATATTTTATTCATCAGGTTTATTTTGGTCTAATTATACTTATCCAATAGAATTAGGACAGGTGTTAGGGTAATTATGATATCATTTGTACCCTTAATTACCCTATTTACTTTTAACCGTGGCATGTAAAAATAAAAAGTTACTATTCACAAAAATTATTTTCATATTATTGAACCACATTTTACTTATTTAATTCAACAATTTCTCTAGTTTTTTTAAAATTCAACTCACAAAAGCGGAAAAATTATGTTTTATGCAAATTTGTAAATGCCCCTAGGAGGTGGGTAAAAGTGGTTAAAAAGTTCAATAAAATTTATTACATCTAATTTTATTATAAAATGACTCAAATTAATTAAATTTAACTTATATAGGTATTATATATATATTTTAACTTAAAATTAATTTAAATAAAATAAATAATTATTTAAATTAAATGTTGGTTTTAAAAAATAACGTACTGTTTGTTCACTATTCTTCAAAAATTGAATGTCTTCAGAAAACTACCAAAAATTCACCCAAAGATAATCTTTATATTATTAATACAAAAATAAAATCTATTTTACTAAATTTAAAAAAAATAATTTTCATTTATTAATTTAAAATTATTTCCCTTTTTCAAAACCAAAAAGCGGGTTTTTAAAAATTAAAAACTATCAAAAGATCAACATGTGTTTATATCAAATTTAAATGTGAAATTACTTATAATGACCTACATTATATTAAATGATAAAAATATAATTTAATTATACTTTAAAACCATTAAAATTCATAATTTACCTCTATAAATTATTTCGATTAAAAAAGTTGTTTTCAATTAAAACATAGTATTTTTAACTATTCATCAAAACACAAAAGTTATCAGAAAAGTACCAAAAAATTATCCAAACTAAATTTTTATGTCCTTATTATAAGTAATTTCATTAAATTGAATATATATAAAAGTTTCAAAGATTGGATTTAAAAAGGGTTCTCCATTAAAAGGCATATGACTGCATTTTTTGAAAAAATACCTCTTTTATTTAAAAATTAAATTTTTCTTTTATTATGTCTAAGAAACACAAATTATGAATGTTAAAATAATATAGGATATATAAAATATAAAATGTGATTAATATTATTCATAACCTCTTTTTTGAATGGCATGTTTGGTAAGTCGTGGTGCGCTTGAACTCGTTGTTGCATGCAGTGCAGGTTATTGAATTGATTTAAAGAAATAACCTACTATGAAATATTAGGGTGTTATAGGATTATTTGGTTATCTTTGAAGATCATATAGACATATACCAATTATTTTTATCCTTTTTGTGGGACATGCATGCCAAGATTACCTGAGAGGCTATTGATCGTCGTTCTCTATGGGGAAGGTTTTCTAGTTCAGAGTATGGACATAATCAAAAGAGTCAATGTGAAGACCCTATCCCTTATGGTGCAGAATCTTTTGTCACATTACAACAGTGGAGTGTAAAACTCTATGCATTGTAGATCATGGGGATATCTCTTACTATAATGTTAATTGGGCAGGGACCAAAATTTGTTTTCAGGGATACCTTATTCCATAAGTTTCTTTCAAGGAGGAAACCTTGCACCTAGATTTTATTCATTATACCCTCAACATGGATCATCATGTTGTTTTTTCCTTATATATTTTTCCTTATATTCTGACCAGTGTCTATTCACCGGTTCATCATCTGGAAGTTTTTCAGTCAAGCTAGCCCATAATAATTTTCATTCTCTAGCTGGATCATATGTATGGGGTGATCCTGTTTGACCCAAGAATAATCCTTAAAAGATGAAAATTCATATATTTGGGGGTTTGTAATAATGTGATTCCCACTGATGATAACCTTGGTTTCCTGGGTATTCAATTGTAAGAGGCCATGCTCTACTCACAGATCTACAAATGTGCAGCTGGAGACATCTATCTCTTGCCATTGATGAAGTATACTCTCAAGTCATATTTAATGCTCTTAAAAAAAGTATATCCTCAACTAGGAGTATGTCATATCAGGTTCATAAGGGATAAAATTTTACTCAGGGAAAATTCATCATCTCCAATACCTATCATGAGGGTAATAAAGCAACGGATTACTTTGCATCCAAAGTTCCTCAACACACCTCCCAAATATGTTTATCCAGAAATAGATCCATCCCTATGGAGGGTATGATTATTAATACTAATGATGCTCTAAATATACATTTTTAGGCCCCCTTTGTCTCTTTACGGTACTATATACTGTATTTACATTCAATAAAAATGACAATTTCATCTAATCAGGATGTTCAAGCATGTCCTGGTCTGCAGAATCTTGAGTGGGTTTTATCCTAGTTTTTCTACATTATATTAGATGATGGAGGAGATATGTTGGTAGTTACCTAGATTTTGTGGTCCAATTAGTACATTTATTTCAGAAAAACTTCTAAGTATTATTGATTTAGAGGGATATTGAGATCACCATCAATATTTTCGGGCACCAAGTGTATTTCTATTCTACTAAATCAATTGGATTTGATTGAACTTAATGATTCAGATATACATATGAATAACATAGAGGAAAAGGGGTCCATCTACCCTTGTATGTCCCATTTTAGCTCTCCTATTCCCTTTTTTAGGAAGGCTGATGGAATGTCATGACTATGTGTGGATTATCATTGACTGAAACTGGTGACTAGCAAGAACTTATATCCACTACTATGTATCGATTATCATTTTTTATCAAATCAGGGTTCTAGGATATTCTCCAGTATTTAATTGAGATCATTTTATCAATATTTTAGCTTGAGACCCAATGATATACCACATATTACATTATGAAGTAGATATGGGATCTATGACAACTTTTTATTATTATTCATCTTAATTAATGCACTATCAATGTTTATGGAATTGATGAATAGAGTATTCCATTTGTACCTAGATACATTCATGGTGGTTTTTTTGGATGATATTATCATGTATTACCAATTGAGGGATGAGTATACATAGCACCTAGAGATCATTTTGGGCAGACTACATGATTATGGGTTGTATGTTAATCTCTCAAAGTGTCATTTTTTGATAGACTAGGTACACTTCTTGAGGTATATAATATTGGAATACAACTTTTAAATTAACCTGGATAATGTGAGAGTTGTAGTTTCTTAGGATCATCCCAATAATTTTTCTAATGTTATAAGTTTCAAAGGCTTAGTGGGGTATTACAGACATTTTATATAGGACATTTCCCATTTAGAAGCACCTATGATATGGATAACAAAAAAGGGTTAAATTTTGTGTGGTCTAATTCATGGGAGAATGACTTCTAAGAATTGAAGTAATATTCAACTCATCACCAATCATGATATTTCAAAATCTATGTTGGGAATATATTTTGAATTGTAATGCATCAAGTATCGGGATTACTACATTTTTAATGTAGGGTGATAAAGTCATGGTGTATGGGTCTCAAAAGTTGACACTTCATGAATTTGATTACCCTATATTTTATATTGAGCTAGTATATATAGTATATTCTATGAATTTTATGTGAAACTACCTTTTCAGATAAACATAATTGGTCTATAAAAATAATAAGAGTTTGAGGTACATTTGTACTTAGTGGTACCTCAACCTTCAGCCACAAAGGTGGGTCAAATACCTCAAGTATTTTGAATTCAATATGCACTATGCACCAAGGTAGGTCCATATAGTTGTGGAAACTATAATATAGAAGAAACAACATAATGTTTTATATTTTTAATGAAGTGAGTGTAAAATAATGATTCTTTTCTCTGAAATTCATTTTTATGCCTAGGAGGATCAAGATCAAGTAGATCTAACATATTTATATGTGTTCCATCACTTCCATATCAAAAAAAGTTACCATAGCTTTCATATGTTAATTTTCTTTTCTAATGGGAAATATTTTATGGTGGTATGTTAACCCCACATTGTATTATATATAAGGATGATATTATCCATGTTTATGTGCATGTTTTATTACCTACTAACAAGTGTGAGGAGTTTATTTGGGAATCTCATAATTCTAGCTGGTCAGTACATCTAGGGTTGATGAATTCTTATCATTATCACTATCTTTATTATTAGTGTTTGGGTATGAATAAGGTTATGAAATGGTTAGTTACATGGTGATCCACCTATCAGTAGGTAACGATTCAGTATCAGTGTCCCTTTAGTCTCCTCTATTATTTATCCATTCGGAGATGGAAATGGAAAATTTTCAGTATATACATTATTATAGGATTTCCAAAGATTCCCTAGGGGAAATATGTAATATGGGTTATCATGGATTGGATTAAAAAGGTCTCCCAATTTCCACTAATTAGATAGACCTTTACAATTAATGTGTTCGGATGGTTGTATGTCTTGGAGACCGTATGGCTCAATGGAATCCCTTGGAGCATTATTTCTAATAGATATGACTGGTTCACATCCTAGTTTTGGAATGGGTTATAGAAATCATTGGGAACTCATGGTATTTTGAGCACAACCCACTACCCATAGACTGATGGAAATCTTGATAAGACTAATCATATTTTAGAGAACATGTTAAAGGCTCGTGTTCTATATTTTAGAGTTTATTTGGGGAACCATACAATGCTGGTTTAATTAACCTATAACAAAAATTATCTGGTGATGATTCATATGGATCCTTGTGATGATTAATATCAGTGGAAATATCATTAAACCTTGTGTTGGATAGAGTTAAATAGGGTGGTGATGGTTGGGATGAGCCTCATTCTAGAGATTTAGGAGCATGTCTAGTTAATTATAAAGAGGATTGCTATTACGTATAGTAGGATAAAACCAAATGTGGGTATGCATTATCAAACACTTTATTTTCAGACAGGTGACTATGTGTTATTTTGTTTCTCCTAGATTATGATGACTCTTTTTACAGATCCATGGGAAATTAGAACCCATGTATGTGGGCTATAAGAGATTGCGGAGAAGGTCATATTAGTATCATATTGACTAGCATATCCATAGATATATGGTTATTTAAATAACACATTTTATGTATCTTAGCTCCTAAAATACTTTTTTGATCCATCTTATACTTTTGATGCTGATGATATTGATATTGAGTCTTATACATCCTTTGAGGAGAATCCAACTCAAAACATGGACTATAGTGAGGTGAAACTTTGTGGAACATCCATTCCTTCAGTGTGTGTGTGTGTGTGTGTGTTTGTTATGTAAACATTAATGTGTTTAGGTGGAAAAGTGGGAGAGGTAATCAGACATAAGGGCATAATGGATTGAATTTTTTGTCAAGGAGGCCAGCGATTCTTTATGGTTCAACTTGAGGTTGAGTTGTCTTGAGTTGGGGAGGTTGTAATACCCCACAATTATTTTTGAGGTATGGAGCTTATAATGTATTTCATAAAAACTTATTTTGTATTAGTAATATTTTGAGGGGATTTATGAGGTGGTGGAGGTATCTGGGAGGTACAAGATGGGCTTAAGGAATGTAGGCTATGAGATGAAATGCAACCAGCTAGAAGGTTGTAGAAAACCAGCTTGACATATGACAACCCAAATATTTTATAAAACATAATTCATTATTTATTACATAAATATAATCATAAAATATTCCCAGAATATTTTTTGGACTAGTATCTTAGTAAAATTAACTACATAGAATAAGAACTTTAATCGTGGGTATACAAAATACTTTTAAACTCTACAACATGAACTTAAAATTCAATTCCTCTTCTAAAATTGTAGAGGATTACCTTGGGATGTACATAATATATGGGTGATCTATAAATCTTAGTAACGGAATAATAAAATCATTTCATAAGCTAATGTAGTACATGTGATTCAAGAGGAAAATTAAGGTAACAAAATATGGGTGGGAATCATAAAAATGAACATCGAATCATGATATAAGATGATAACATAAAAGAAACATGGGAATGTGACAACAACATAAAACAAGACATCATAAACATAATTAAAGGAGAAAAACAGAGACATAATAACATAGAATTATTATGATAACCACCTATAAACCACATATGGAATATCATGAGATAAAAACAATACCCAATTCATTGGAGGGATATTTAATTTTAGGCCCACCCATCACATTCATATCATGCACATAAATAAGTGTGCCACATATATCATACAACATAAGAATGTATTTAATCAATTTTAATTTAATGATTATAGATTGTGTGTTATATAAATGAAATTCACCCATCAATATAGAATCATTACATTTAGGTGAATACACTTGAGTGGAAATGGGGATGGGTATTCCCTATAAAAATTTTTGGCATAGAAACTCACAAAATAATTTCGGTAGCATAACAGAGGTACATAATGAATCATAGAAGAGTTTATTGAGAGTTAAAGGTGTATCTAATCAAATTTAATTCAAAATGATAGTATTATAGATGTGTAAAAACATATCTCAACATGAATAATTGGAAATGAAAAATCATAATATTAATAAGGTTCTTGAATAAATATAAGAAGAAGAGGATCCCTTACTTCAGTATAGTAACGAATTAGGTAAAGATTATAATGACAAGGGATAAATGTTATCTCATTCTTATAAAATCAATCTGATATTAAAGGGTTATTTATAAAGTGATAGTAAATGTAGATTCAAAATTCTAAACACAGAGAAGGTGCTCGAATGGAAATAAAGAGACAAATCCCTTACCTTGAAAGGGTGCTTCTAAAAAATTGAAATGATATTCTTAATGGATTGGGAACACATATGGAGGAATTTAGAGAGGTAAATTTTGATAAAATTCATGAAAAATGGAATTGGGTGAAAAGGGATGGAAGGCTTGGTAGGTATTTATAGAAAAAGATAGGGGAATTTTCAATTAAATTCTAAACATGGCTTCTGGGCTCTATATGATATCATAATGAAAATCAAAAACCTTCTCATGGTTCTTCCCACAGTTTATACCAAAGTGGATTTTTTTCAATATTCTATAATGATATGAACTAAATTTCATAGAATAATACCATTGGTTATGTGTAAGTTATTCAAGTTCATAAAAAATTAATTTTAAAACCATATAATATATTATATGTTTTTGAGTATTCATTAAGTGTTTATAAAATTAATCAGATAACTTCAAAAACAAATTATGTTATAGGGTAAAAATAATTTTCATCATTGATTAACTTTATAGTATTTATTAAATTTCTTTTGGTTATTTATTATTTCACATTACATACTGTATGTTTATATCATATTTAATTTAAACACTAAAAATTAAATGCCTCATAAAATAATGAAGAAAATAGTTACTGGCTAATTTCGATGTACTTATTTAATAAATAATATTTTCTTATCAAAATTTTTCTCTAAATATTAGGATTTACACTTTTAAACAAAAAACAACAATTTTTTAAATATACAAGTTTTTAAAAATATAATAGTTTTTTACCCATATAAAAATAACATTTGAATTCATAATATTATATTATATTTTATATTTAAATAAAATTTATTTTATAACAATATTTTATTAAAATAAAATTAATTGTAGAAATTATTGATTTCATCAAATAGTGTGTCTTGATAAAAAATAGGCTCTCTTGGGTTTATTTTTAATAAAGGGTTCTTGACCCTCATCCTGTAAAAATAATTAAATATATAATTACAATAATTATTTTATTAAATAAAAAAATATAAAAAATCATATTTTTAGTGTCTAGATACTTAACCCATTATTACACCAACATATTCCCTAAGGGTAACAAGCGCGATGGTGAAAATTTATCATTATGGTATGATAAACATGGTTTGGTCAGCGATCTTGATAATATTGAACTTCTCACATAAATATTTTATATCATACTCTAGTTATTGAATCTTGTAATGATCTTGGTCATGGGAAAATCCTAATGAGGTCCTCTCCCTCGAATGCTCTGATAAATGGTCATCATAGGGTACAATCCTACTTGCCATGTTTATTAGTACATTGTCAATTATAATTGGATTTTATTATAACCTTTAATATATACTAATCATTACAATCACTATACAATAGTTATATTATCAATGGTTATGATTCTTAATGTTATTTTAAATTAGATATGATATAACATATAATGGTCCGAAATTACTAAATTGGTGCATTTGTTTTATATAACTACCTTACAAAATAGTGAATTTATTCATTTAAAAATGGCATTTATAAAATATAAAGGTCAATAAATTCTTATTCCCTTAATAAATTTCATCCATGGAATTTTCATTTCATACATTAAAACAGATGATAGAAAATATTTTTCATTGCCTATTCTATTTCCCAAGTTGCTTCCTCAAACTTTTGATACTACTAGAATACTATGACTAGGCAAGTTTCATTGTTTCTTAGAACTTTATCTCTACGATATAATATCTTTATCGGATTCTCCTCATATGAAAGATAATTCTCCAAATGTATCACTTTGTGATTCATTACATATAAGGGGTATGTTATGTACTTTCTCGAGAGGGATGTAAGGAATACATTATGTATTGAGTTTTATTATGTGGGGTGATAGTTTATAGGATATAACACTAGTGTGATCAAAGGATAACTAAGGATAAAATGTATCATTCACTAATATTTTCCTTTTCTACCAAACCTCATGAGATTATTCCATGGTGATATATAGAGGAACACCTTATCTCTGGCCTAAAAATATAGGTATCTTTTATGGGTTTCTATATATTTTTTCCATCAAATTTGTGTATATTTCATATAAAATTGAATGGTTTGAACCTTATTTGTAGTCACATGGATAAAATTGGGTCCCATAAGCTTCTGTTACCAAGATGTATCCCATTATATTCGATCTAAACACCTATTCCCATACAGATCCATGTAAGGAATCATTTTAATACTAGAATAAAAACTATTATAATATGATAACTCCACTGGGGGAAGTTTTTGATCCTAAAATATTTATTAAATCTATTGAACATGATCGTAACATATCCTCTATAGTTTGAATGGTTATTTTAGACTAACCATCCATATAAGGGTTATATTAATTATTAAGCCTCATATCTGTATCCAAAAACTATTTAAGTCATCTCTAGAACCTCAAGGTAATCATAATATATTGATCAGACACAATGGGGAGTGTTACTCCATGTAGTCTTACCATATCTCTTATATATATCCTGGGGAGTTGGTGAAGATAAAAATATTTCTTCTATCAATTAAATGCACTAACATTGTATGGTGATAAACTACCAACTAGATGAAATTATTTCATTTAGATTTCTTGGGGAGTCCTATGATGAAATCCATGGTTATGTTTTCCCATTTATATACTAGTATACACAATAAGTTTTTCGTACCCTTAAACTTATTTCATTTATTATAGAATAATTATCATACTAACCATCAATAGGAAAACTTTTTAATATCTCTCTTAATTATATCCCATTAGATGTTTAACTTCAGATCTTTATACATCTTAGTGCTTCCTAGATTAATATATAAGAAAATTCTATTTGAATCATCAAAATGTTCATTTTTAGATCATGTTTTTATAGGAAACATATTCAGTTTTCGAACCATGTAAATTCATCTTCAGTAAATTTTAAATATAGAATATTCACTCTAATTTTATCATGAACCTCATGATCCGTTTAGGCCTCCATTATCCTATCGATAATTCATGGTTGAATATTTATTTCAACAATTTAAAATGAAAACCTTTTATTACTCCCATGTAAAAACTCTTCATTTCCAAGAGTATTGGATCCCTTGTTTTCCTCATCATGGATAGGGTTGTAGGATCCTTCATAGTTATGGTATCTTCTACTTTTTTCATCTTCCCATAATGTTAATGGATTGACCAATAATAATCCTTGATCATCTCTAACCACCCTCAGTAGATCATATTGTTCTCCTTTTTGGGAATATGTACTTGATAATTTTATAATCAGTATATATGTCACAATTTTCCCCATAGAGATAATTTAGAGAAATCATAAATGTGAAGT
Source organism: Viscum album (assembly GCA_963277665.1). Taxonomy (NCBI): domain Eukaryota; kingdom Viridiplantae; phylum Streptophyta; class Magnoliopsida; order Santalales; family Viscaceae; genus Viscum; species Viscum album. Next base: position 1,620,135,230 of record OY728131.1, on the reverse strand, counting down.
GCACTATACCCAATTCCAGATCATGAATTTGGTAGTTCTGATCATGGTTATTTAATTTTAAGGAGCCATGGGTTATCAATTTGACATCTTCCATGACAAAAAACTGAATACTTGTTAGGATGCATCATTGTATAACAGAAATCCACCCCCAGTAATGGGAAATGTGATAATAGGTGCACGTTAACCTCTTCTTTAAATCTTTAAATTTCTCCTCGCATTCATCAGTCTAGAAAAACAAGTCTCTCGTCTGATTTAGGTTAGTTAATGGTCTTAACAATCAAAATAATTTTCATAAAAATTAGTGATTGTGCCTAGTTAATGCATGGAAACTATGAATTTCAATTTTAGTTCTTAGTTTATGAAATCCATTAATTAAATTGGTTTTTAAAGGATCTATAGATACTCCACTACTGGTGATAACATGCCCTAGAACACTTACATTATCCATCCTGAACTCTAATTTACTATACATAAAATATAAATTTTCCTTTCATAAGGTCATTAATATAGAATGCAAATGCTCTTTATCTTCCACGTTACGTTTCGAGTAAATAATAATATCATCTAACACTACAACAAAACCACTGTTTAGTGGCGGTTGTTTAGCGGCAGTTTATAATAAACCACCACGAAACGTTGTTCTTTTTTAACACTCAACCCTCCATACCCCACGACCCCGGCCCCCCGCTTCCCCCACGACCCCGGCCCCCCGCTTCCCCCGGCGACCCTGCGACCCCGACTCCAGCGACCTCGCACGACCCCAGCGACCCCGGCAACCCCACGACCCCCGGCCCCCGCGACCCTGGAAGTTGCACCGTCTTCCCCTCTAGGTAGGGTTTTTTTTCTCATTTAGGTTTTTTTGGTTTTCCAGTAGGTATAAGAATCAAATAGATTTTATCGGCTATTAGTTCTTTGAATCGTGAAGCTCGTCTATAGTGGATTCTCTTTTAGAGTGATCATGAAGAGTTTATGGTGTATTGCAGAAAATTTTAAAGTTAATATTGATATAATTTATTATCATTGACGTTGAAGGAAATGTAGTTCCAAGAGTTTATCAACCTTCGATATGAGAGTTTGAGTGTGAATGAGATTAGAGTTAGGTTCATGAAACTTCTATTATATGCTTGCAATATTCTTTATGATGTTACCCCATTATACTATTTATGTAAATTAATGTGCTAGAAAATATTGAGGTGATAGATAATAAGTTATTATAGTCTCATTAATCTTAATAAAGAAGTCACTATAACTTATTGAAGAGTGGATCTATGAATTCATATATATTTTTATCTAGATAGTTGATGTTTTGAATAATAGTTTTTTTGTATCAATATTTCTTTTTTTATTTCTCTAGGGATGACAATTCTTATGATTCATCTGGGATCCCTTATGTACATTGTTTTTTGTGTTCTAGACATGGAAATTGAAAGCTTTATAACTCAACCATCCATGGTGGTCATTATGGAGGTCATGTCAACTTTTAAATACATCCTCAATAATAGTTTCCTCTAAACATTTCTTATTAATAACATAATCCTTAGGATTTTATTCTATAGAGGGGTGATAGAGTTGGTGGAATAAAACCTTGAAATATTCCTAGTTCAAAATGACTAAGGACTAATCATGGTAGATGTTAAAGATGTCATTAGGGATAGTAAGGAAAAGGAGCAGAGTGTGATCAATTTCATGCTATTTATTTTCTAGAGTTGGGTGGACCAAACATCAGTTGTGTCATGACCCACCCAAAAATCATTTGTGTCATGATAAAACATCAAAGATACTTATGCTACCCTGCGGATGTCGCTCGACCGAGCCAACACGATGCGGTCACACCGCGGTCACGCCGCCGTCATGCCACGGTCACGCCGCGGTCACGTCGTGGTTACGTTGCAGTCACGCCGCAGTCACGCCGCGGTCACGCCATGGTCACGCCACGGTAATGTCGTGATTTTTCCCTATGGATGTCGCTAGACTGGTCCAACACGCTGCGGTCACGCCGCGGTCACGCCGCGGTCACGCCGCGGTCACGCCGCGGTCACGCCGCGGTCACGCCGCGGTAACGCCGTGGTAAGACCCTCACCTCCCCTCCATCCTGCCTAGCCCCTCCCCTGCCCTCCCCTCCCCTCCATCCTGCCCCTCCCCTCCCCTCCCCCCTTCCCAACATTTTCCCCCAGCCCAGTAGCCCCCCCTGCCCCTCCTCTCCCCTCCCCTCCCCTCCCCTCCATCCTGCCCAGCCCCAGCCCCTCACCTCCCCTCCCCCTGCCCAAAATTCTCCCCCAAAAGCCCCCCTGCCATCACCCTCCCCTCCCCTCCCCTCCCCTCCAACCTGCCCCTCCCCTCCCCTCCCCCTGCCCAACAATTTCCTCCAGCAGCCCCCTCCCCACTGCCCCTCCTCTCCCCTCCCCTCCCCTCAATCCTGCCCAGCCCCTCCCCTCCAACACGCTGCGGTCACGCCGCGGGCACGCCGTGGTCACGCCGCTGTCAGCCCCTCCCCTTCCCTCCCCTCCTTCCTGCCCAGCCCCTCCCCTCCCCTCCCCTCCATCCTTCCCCTCCCCTCCCCTCCCCTCCCCCTGCCCAACATTTTCCCCCAGCCCAGAAGCCCCCCTTCCCCTCCTCTCCCCTCCCCTCCTCTCCCCTCCATCCCGCCCAGCCCCAGCCCCTCACCTCCCCTCCCCCATGCACAACATTTTCCCCCAGCATCCCCCTACCATCACCCTCCCCTCCCCTCCCCTCCCCTCCAACCTGCCCCTCCCCTCCCCTTGCCCTGCCCAACAATTCCCCCCAGCAGCCCCCTCCCCCCTGCCCCTCCTCTCCCCTCCCCTTCCCTCCATCCTGCCCAACCCCTCCCCTCCAACATGATGCGGTCACGCCGTGGTCACGCCGCGGTCACGCCGCGGTCACGCTACGGTCAGCCCCTCCCCTCCCCTCCCCTCCATCCTGCCCCGCCCTTCCCCTCCCCTCCCCTCCATCATGCCCCTCCCCTCCCCTCCCCTCCCCCCTGCCCAACATTTTCCCCCAGCCCAACAGCCCCCACTTCCCCTCCTCTCCACTCCCCTCCCCTCCCCTCCATCCTGCCCAGCCCCAGCCCCTTACCTCCCCTCCCCCCTTCCCAACATTTTCCCCCAGAATCCCCCCTTGCAATCACCCTCCCCTCCCCTCCCCTCCCCTCCAACCTGCACCTCCCCTACCCTCCCCCTTCCCAACAATTTCCCCCAGCAGCCCCCTCCCCCTGCCCCTCCTCTCCCCTCCCCTCCCTTCCATCCTGCCCAGCCCCTCCACTCCAACACGTTGTGGTCACGCCATGGTCACGTCGCGGACACTCTGCGGTCAGCCCCTCCCCTCCCCTCCCCTCCATCCTGCCCAGCCCCTCCCCTCCCCTCCCCTCCATCCTAACCCTCCCCTCCCCTCTCCTCCCCCCTGTCCAACATTTTCCCCCAGCCCAGCATCCCCCCTGCCCCTCCTCTCCCCTCCCCTTCCCTCCCCTCCATCCTGCCTAGCCCCAGCCCCTCACCTCCCCTCCCCCCTTCCCAAAATTTTCCCCCATCAGCCCCCCTACCATCACCCTCCCCTCCCCTCCCCTCCCCTCCAACCTGCTAATCCCCTCCCCTCCCCCTGCCCAACAATTTCCCCCAGCAGCCCCCTCCCCCTACCCCTCCTCTCCCCTCCCCTCCCCTCCATCCTTCCCAGCCCCTCCCCTCCCGTCCCCTCCCCTCCAACATGCCCAGGCCCTGCCCCTCCCCTCCCCCCTGCCCAACAATTTCCCCCAGCAGCCCCCCCCCACCTTGGCCAACCTTTTCCCCCTGCACCCCCTCCCCCCTTCCAGAATCCTCCCCTCCCCTCTACTCCATCCTGCCCCTCCCCTCCCCTACCCTCCATCTTGTCCATCCCCTCCCCTCCCCCCTGTCCAACATTTTCCCCCAGCAGCCCCCTCCCCCTTCCCCTCTTCTCCCCTCCCCTCCATCCTACCCAGCCCCTGCCCCTCCCCTCCCCCCTGCCCAACATTTTCCCTCAGCAGCCCCCTCCCACCTGCCATCACCCTCCCCTCCCCTCCCCTCTAACCTTCCCCTCCCCTCCCCTCCCCCTTGCCCAACATTTTCCCCCATCATCCCCCTCCCCATGCCCCTCCTCTCCCCTCCCCTACCCTCCCATCCATTTTTTCAAGCCCCTGCCCCTCCCCTCCACTCCCCCTACCCAACATTTTCTCCATGTAGCCCCCTCCCCCTGCCATCACCCTCCCCTCCAACCTGCCCCTCCCCTCCCCTCCCCTCCAACCCGCCCAACATTTTCCCCCAGCAGCCCCCTCCCCCTACCCATCCTCTCCCCTCTCCTTCCCTCCCCCTCCATCCTGCCCAGCCTCTCCCCTCCCCTCCCCTCCAACATGCCCAGCCCCTTCCCCTCCCCTCCCCTCCCCCCTTCCCAACAATTTCCCATAGTATCCCCCTCAGTAAAATGTCATGCTAAATAAAGATGTTATTGTTGTCCACTATAATTGTCAAAAAGGATTATTTAGTTCTTATTCCGAACTAGAATACGTATTCATTTGTTGATGTTAAATCATTTTCAATCTCAGACACCATAATAGGATTCTTAAATCACTATCTTCCTTCATTAAGTGTGCTTCAGTCATGGAAGTTAGTTCCACCTAAACCACATAATAAATCAATGGACTGATTGAGAAAATATCCAACCTACTACCATTAGATTCTATTGAATGAGAATGGTATTAGTATTCCACTATTTGTAATGGTCATTCTTCACCAGTTGGTCTCTATTTTTTATTGACTCAGGCATTCATAATGTATGTTTTAAACCTTCCAAAATCATTCTATTCAATATTATTGTTGTACCCTGAAGTTTAAACATTTGAGAATCATTTTAACAGTTAAATAAATTATGAAATTATATTCTTCTGCACCTTCCAATTTCGGTATGAATCTCTTTTGGATACCCCAAATACCTAACATTAGATTATCCTTTTGTAATGTCTTATCAAAACCATGTTCCTTTTCATTGGATATTAAACTTTTGTGACACAATGTTCTAAACATCATGACCATAAAATTAATGTCCCTCTCCAAGGTATTATATGATACTAATAATCCTTACTTCACATCAGGTTTTGTTTTGGAATATCTATGAATACTAAACAATCATTGGTTCTATGTTTTTATATATAAAAATGTTAGAATCTACAGTCTGAGAACCATGACCATAAAATATATGAGTCATCCCCTAAGGATATATGTATATGTGTGTCAAGATCTACATCCATATCATATTTTTATTCCTCTCTTATATCACTATATATATCACATAATTTTTTTCAAGGATACATTCCCTTAAACTCTATATATAGATTGGTCTTTGAACAATGAAATTAAACATAGTGTGAATATCCATGATAAATAAGTCATGGTTTTGTAATAAATCCCCTCCAACGGAGGTGCGCTATCTGCAAAAACTCACAGTGGTATACCTTGCTTAACATTATTGCATTGATGTTTTCCTTATACTTGATGTCATTTTTATTCATAAAGAACACATCGTACTTGGCCCTTTTTATATCCCTATAGAGGGTTTACATATTTTTATTAAAATGATTGTTTGAACCAAGACACTCTTTAAGTTCCGTTATACTTTTAAGATGGGTCCCATGTTGTGTGACCATGTCACATGGCATGTGATATTTAAATCCAACCAAAATCCCAGTTCCACAGCCCAGGGGTCCCACGGTACCAGTAATGTCAGATTACATGTTATGTAACCTGTGATTTTCCAGATCCCATGGGGTATTAATTCCTCTAGGTATTCCTACACATTTCTAGATCTCCAAACCTCACCGAATTAGGTATATCAGGGGTCATCCAATCCTCTTGTCATCACAAATTATCATTCACTTCTTTAAATATTATGAGAAAACATCCACTCATGCCATCCATATCATCCTATTTGAAACTAAGTGGAAGATGCTGCCCCGCGGATGTCGCTGGACTGGGCCAACACGCTGCGGTCACGCTGCGGTCATGCTGCGGTCACGCCGGGGTCACACCGCGGTCATGCCACAGTCACGCCGCGGTCACGCCAGGGTCACTTCGTGGTCACGTCGCGGTCACGCCGCGGTCACGCCGCGGTCACGCCGCAGTCACGCTGCGGTCACTCCGTGGTAATGCCGTGATTTAGCCCTGCTCCAGCCACATCTAGCCCACACCATCCCCCTTCCACCTTCATTTTAGCCTGATGCCACCAGCATTCCAGCCCGCAATAGCCCCCTCCCCCTGCCCATCAGCCTGAAACATCCCCCTATCACCTGTAACCAGCCCCCTTCCACCAGCATTCGATCCCTCACCAAATTATGTAGGTTAATGATGTCCCCTACCCATGAATCCATGGTATGTTAATGATGTCCCCTATCATACATAGGATATATTTCTACATAATATATTTCACCATAGGCTTATTCATCAATGTACTTATATTATCTAAATTTTGTTCATCATTATTTGTTTTTGATGATGGGGTTATAGAAGATGTCTCATGTTTGATTACTTGTTTTTTGTGTAGGCACATTGTGATATACATGGATAATAGCTGGATCACATTATCGAGGAAAACACCTCAGTATGTTAAGGGTTTGAATGAGTTTTTAGATTTTTCAATTTCTAATCAATCCGTTGAAGGGAGAATAAAATGTTCATGTCCTAAATGTAAATTTAGAACATGGTTGAAGAGAGATGAGGTTTATGAACATTTAATACTGAAGCAATTCCCTGCTCAATATTTGTGTTGGATTTGGCATGGAGAATCGAACGTTACAGAAAGATTGATCACTGATGTTAATTTTCATAATGAGGTCCCAAGTTCATCGAATATGGAAAATGAAATAAAAAACCTAATAAATGATGCATTCGGCACTACAAGACACCACTATCAGCATCAAAACATATCAGAACAACCATAAGAGGGTTCTACAAATTGCAACGTGACAAGTGATTTTTTTGAGAGTGTAGCATAGGCAGATCAAGATTGTCACATATCATTGGATCCTCCTCTTGATTCTGTGGAGCCAAATGTAAGAGAAAACTTCACTGAGGAAAATTTGTTTCATGATTTAGTTGATGATGGAAATCAAGAGTTGTATAGTGGGTGTTTGAAATATTCAAAGCTTTCTCTTTTGCTGAAGTTGTACCATATCAAATGTCTTTGTGGAATTACAAATAAGGCAATGTCCATGATATTGGAATTGATTCGTGATGCATTTCCTGAAGAAAAAAATCTCAGAATCTTTTTATGATATGAAAAAAGTTGTTAACAAGATTGGTCTGAATTATACAAAAATACATGTGTGTCCCAATGATTGTATGCTTTATTGGGTAGAGGATTCAAGTAGACAGAATTGCAATAAATTTTCTTCTTCTAGATGGCAGACAATGGGTGATGTTGGAAGTCTGAATGAACATAATTCCATGGAGAAGAAGAAAAGGAGCACACCTGCAAAGGTTTTGCGTTACATTCCTTTGAAGCCTCGATTGCAATGATTATTCATGTCATCGAAAACCGCCGAACACATGAAGTGGAATTCTGTAGATAATAACAATGATGCGTTAATGAGACATCCACGAGATTCCCAATCATGGAAGACATTTGATTCATTACATCTGGATTTCTCAGCTGATCCTAGGAATGTTCGATTGGGATTGGATGCCGATGGATTCAACCCATTTGGGACTTTGAGTACCAATTATATCATTTGGCCAGCTGTTTTGATCCCTTATAATCTGCCTCCATGGATGTGTATGCAACAAACATCTTTTATCCTTTCGATGATTATTCTTGGAAAACAAATTCATGGAAATGATATTGATGAATACTTGCAGCCTTTGATTGAATAATTGCAGGAGTTATGGAGAAACGGTGTTGAGAAATTTGATTCTTCTTCTAAAACAATGTTCAAAATGCATGCTGCTTTAATGTGGACCATTAGTGACTTCCCTGGGCTTGGGAATTTATCTGGTTGGAACACTTACACGGGTTTGGCTTGTCCCATTTGTAACTTTGATTTTGAGCCCAAACGGCTACCTTATAGTAGAAAATGGTGCTTCTTGTGTCATCGAATATTTCTCGATGCATCTCATAGATTTTGACTGAACAGATCAAAATTTAATGGTTCCATTGATCGTAGACCACCTACAAAGTTTTTAAATGGTTTTCAAATATTGGCACAACTTGAAAATGTGGAAACATAATTTGGGAAGGGTTATCATTTGAATGATAGCAGAAAACGGGTCTGAAGTGTATCATCAAGAGAAACCAGAACGCAACAATGGAAGAAAAGAAGTATATTCTTCAAACATCCGTATTGGGAATTTAATTTGTTGTGGAATAATCTTGATGTGATACATATTGAGAAGAATGTCTGTGACAATTTGATTTTTACATTGCTTAATGAGCATATAAAGTCAAAGGATCATCTCAATGCTCGCAAAGACTTATAAGCAATGAACATAAAACACGATCTCTGGCCAGATGAGAATGGAAAGTATCCTCCGGCAATTTTTACAATGAAAAATAGGGATAAAGATACATTCTTTCGAATGTTAATGAATGTTAAGGTATCTAATGGGTATTCAAGTAACGTCTCGAGGTGTGTTGACTTAAAGAATCGTAAGTTACATGGATTGAAAAGACACTATTTACATATTTTGATACAACAGTTACTACCATTGGCATTGCGTACATTATTACCTAAAAAAATTATTACTGTTGTACTCCAGTTCTGCACATTTTTTAGAAAACTATGTGAGAAATCTCTACCTCCATTTCATCTTGAAATCCTCCAGGAGAGGTTTATATTGACCCTTTTCAAAATGGAGATGATCTTTCCTCCGTCCTTTTTTACTGTAATGATGAATTTAACTGTACATTTGGTTGAGGAAGCTAAATTAGGAGGCCCCGTTCATTATCGATGGATGTATCCAATTGAGAGGTACTTTATTTATATGTTTTCTAGTTAAGTAAACAATTTTTGGTACTTAATGAAATGTATAATTATGTTTATTTTATTTCACAGATATCTTGGGCATTTGAAATCATATGTGAGAAATAAAGCTAAACCAGAAGGCTCAATTGCTGAAGGCTATGTGGCTGAAGAGTGTCTTACCTTTTTTTCTCGATACTTGGGTGATATTGAGACAATATTTAATCAATTTGGATGTGTTGACGACACATTGACTCAATCTCAAATACATCAGAAATCCAAAATATTTCCTGCTATTGGCCGATCAGTTGGGAGGACCTCAAATGTGACACTGACTGAATTGGAATTATTACAGGCACATAGATATGTGCTACTGAATAGTGAAATTTTAGATCCATTTATTGAAGATTTGAGGATACAAACAAAGAGACGAATGAGAGGTCGAACACGAAATGAGAAAGATATAACTAAAGTTGTTGATAAATAGCTTGTAGAATGGTTTGCACGACGTGTAAGTTCATAAATATTGCATTAAATATGAATATTAGTTTGACACATACATTTTGTAAATCTAATAAAGTATATTTATTCTTTTAGATCATGAATACTGATACTCGATCAGAGGTATTAGAAGATTTGAAGTTTCTGGCTAGAGGTTCTTTAAAAGAAGTTAGAAAGTTCGACGCTTATAATGTGAATGGCTTTAGATTTCGTACAGTCGATCGAGAAGTGGGTTTGAGAATACAGAATAGTGGTATATTTACATTTGCTGAAGTGGAATACTATGGAAAGCTGCATGATATTATTGAATTAAACTACCACAGACATTTTTCGGTTGTTTTATTCAAATGAAAATGGGTTGATATTATCAGAGGCGTTAAAAGAGATTCCTTGCAATTTACTTCTGTGAACTTCTCTCACTTGATGGATGTTGGTGATCGTGAACTACATGATCCATATATCTTATCATCGCAAGCAAAAATGGTATATTATGTGAATGATGTTACCAATGAAGGGTGGAGTGTAGTTTCTCACGTAATACAAAGAGATTTGTATGATATGGGTGATGAAGTGGAAAATTTGACCTCTAAAATTGAATTTAATCAGCAATAGGAAGCAGAATTATTTGTCCATCATGATATTGAAAATATTATTCTAGCAAGGATGAATGAAGTGGATGAAGCACTGGAGCAAGAAACCGACATTATTGAAGGGGAAAATGATTTTATGTACAATTATTTATTTATTCAGCAACCACTTGTTTCATTTATGCAGTAATTCATTATCATTGTTATATATATTTTGTCTGTTAGTACTTCATATGTTATTTTTTTATTTTATTTTTTCTGCATATTTTTTTTAAAATATATATTCTGAACTTAATTTTATTTGATTAAATGACAGGAATTCCAAGGAATAAGAGTTACATTATTTCATCCAGTTCTGTGACAAATGACTATCCATCTGGCTCCCTCCCCATGAAATCTAATGCACCAGCTGCCGACACCCCTGCACCATCTCTCCATGCACCATCTATCACACCATCTGTAGATATCCCAGTAGAGGCTGAGTCGTCGACTCCCCCTTCAGGAGCCTCACCATTGGGGCAGCGACGTACCCCTTCCATTTCATCCCGGACATACTGGAGTGTCACTATCATAGGTACAAATTTTAATTAAATAAATTTATTGAATTTTGTTTATACTAATTGTTTTCTCATTGAAGATGACAAAAATGAAACCGTGGAGAAAAAAATAAAAAGTTCAGATGTTTGGAATCTGAATAGCGAGAAGATTGTTGTGCCATTTGAATCTTACGAGGTCCCTATGGATGATGTTGCGGGGTTTCTTGGCCAGATTCTAGGCCAGTTGGCAGCGGAGCCCATGTCCCTTCCCATTTCATATGACGATTGGAGACATATGCCTCCAAGATGGAAAAATGAAGTGTTTGATTCTCAAATCAAGGTAAATTTATTACATTATGGTTTAATTTAATGTCATGTTACTAATATGTTCAAAATGAATTTCTGTATACAGATTTTCTTCCACTTTACCATTGCTGATGTGATAGCACGGAAGTGGACATTGAAAAATCTAGGTAAGAAGTGGAAATATTTTAAATAGAGATATTGGTGTGATGTCAACGATGCTTCGTTGACCATGCTACAAATGTATGAGAAGATACCCAGTGGGGTACGAAAAGAGCAGTGGAAAGTGTTTGTTGACAGGCATCGGGATCAGAAGTGCATGGTATTGAAATATATATATTATTATATTATCCACATTTTACATTTATTCATGTATATGAAAATGACATGACATTCAATACATCAGTATTAAATTTCATCTTATTTATTTCAGGATCTATCAAGACAGAATGCGTCAAACCGAGCGAAGCAAGTCATCCCGCACACTGCGGGCTCAAAAAGTTTTTCTAGAAATCGAAGTTCATTGGTAATCATTTAATTAGTTTAAATATTTATAAGACAATATTATATGTTTAATATATTGAATTGTTGATTTATCTTTGATTAATGTAGTCACAGAGTTTAGGCTATGAAGCATCCAGAACTGAACTGTGGTTGGATGTTCACAAGAAATCAGATGGATGTTTTGTTAATGAGCATGCTAAAGAAGTTGGGGTATGAAGTCAATTTTTTATCATAATAACTTCTTATCAATTTTTTCTATGTTAATATATATTGATATTTGATTTATAGGTAAAAATTAAAGAACTATGGGATGCAAATCCTGCGCATTCAAACTATGTCTCCCAGGATGACCTGGTTGCTAAAGTCCTTGGGAAGGAGCATCCTGGGAGAGTGCGCGGGATGGGTTTGGGACCCGTGCCATCTAGGTTTTTAGCAGGCCACTGGGGATAGCTGTTGTATCTACTCTTGACTTTAGTCAGCCTGGAGATGCTAAGAAAAATATTGTTTCTTTAGGAAACATAGTTCACCAGCAGGGGGATCAGATATCTGCATTGCAGAAAGAGTTGACTAAACTACATTAGCAGATGAGCAGATATGCCCCCGGTGGGAGTGCATCGATTAGTGGTATGTAGGTAAATCACATAAAATCAGAATCATTTAGTTTTCTAACTTTCATTTGTTTTAAGTTTTAATATAAATATGTAACCGTATTTAATTTTCAATATAATGTTCTTACAGGTGACAGCACAAAGTGGAAATGAAGGTGGAGAGGGTGACGATGCATCATCGGGCCCTGAGTAGTTGTACTGTTGATGTGGTGAACAAAAAAGAAAACAGTTTGTTTGTATATGTAACATTTGTGGCACATAGTTTCCACCACACATTTTCATGTCCTAAATTTTCCTTGATTTCTCACGTTTCATTTTATGCATTTTATTGATTTCTGATGTTTGTTTTTATGTCTTCATTTCTCGTGTGTGGTATACATCATTCCATTTAGGTCTGTGTTTGAATTGGTAGTTGAGATTTTGGATGACTAGGAGTTAAACCCATTTTTGATGTGTTGAAAAAATTGGTTCATTTCATAGTGATCAAGGGGATAGTGTTGTGGACACTTTGGTGAGGCCCATTGTTGAAAATGTCTGATTTAAGCATAAAAAGTATCTAAACATGCTCTAGCTCTTCTAAAATTTCATGAGAATGTTCTATATCAAGGGTGGTTCACTAAGATATAGGTGTGACTGTGGGCTGATAAATTATAATAAGTCCATGAATATAGGCAAGAATACTTTATAAATTAAAATATAATCTCAAAGATGGATGTCGACTTGACGCAAAATTGGTATGTCTTATAAAAACATGAATTTTTAGAAAAGAACTTCTACCAAATACTTCAATATTGGGATGGTTACAATGGACCATTTCCAACCAAAACTGTTTTGATCACTGAACTGTTACTGCATCACTTGAACTACATTCCCAACACAATTTCCACTTAATCATTGTCTGTTTGGTAATTATTACCTATCTTTATATCCCTGAATTATTTATATTATGATTCTTAACTCCATTTTTTTATTCATTACAAGCTATCCGGTCATGAAACTTTAATTACTGTAATTCTAGAACTTTATTCTTTACCATTAATGACTATTCTTTCTACAACCACTCTCCCAAAGGTTACATTTTCCATGACTTGTGTGATTCTCCCCACCATAGGATTTTAATATTCATCATTTTAATAAAAATAGGAATCTAATTACCATGAAAACACTCTATCCACCACTGAACATGGTTTCTGGATGTGAGTCAACATAATTATATCATGTTCCATCACGACAATCCATCCTTGGCATACGCTAAAGCCTCATCTGGAACTAATATTCCATCCTTGAACAACCTGTGGTTCACTTCCTACCACATAGATTTACATCATCCACTTAATAATGAATAGAAATGGTTTATTTATAATCACATGTATTATGCAATCATCATTCCATGCGCACACATTCAATTAACATCAATAACTACATCTTGAACTTTAACCCAGATTGATGATGTTATAAAACTCGATCCTCTTACATAGTCATCCATAGAACTAGGATAACTTAGCTTTTCTACTAAAAACTTTGGTCTACATCACTCACCACAACGTAGTTAATACCTAACCTATATTCCAACATAAAAAGATGTCAACTAAGACTCACTGGAAATATCCAAATTCCTATAAAAGCTATATCACAATGTAACTCTAAAACTATTCCCACAATAGCATTTTTTATAACAATATATTTCTAATGTGTTATTTAAGATATTTCATCAGTTCAAATTTCTTATAAGTATTAAGGATAGTTTATAGGCCTCAAAACCAAAAAAATAATTATATAAATGGGTTGGTACTAATATAACTACTAATTCATCAATTATAAATTTTTATAAGTAGAGTGGAATCGCTATGGATGATCTATCCTAAGAAAGTGAAGTTATAAGATTTAGTGGAATCCAGTTTGGGATGTTACAATGTTGTATCAATGGAGTTTTATCTTCCTAGTATTTACTATTTAGGATATTTTATACATGATTATGAGGAATTTGTTGGAACCTTTGATTGTTTTTTCTGGTTTTATTTGTTTTTCAGGGCAGTGGTGCAGCAGAATCCAAGAATTATTTTTTTTATTCTGGGTAGCTTTTAGCGGTGGTTTTAACCGCCGCGAAATGTATTCTGGCGGTGGTTTAAACCGCCGCTAAACGTAAAAAAAATTACTTCTAGCGGCGGTTATAACCGCCGCTACATAGAAGCTTCGTGGCTGCCTCATTCCGCGGCAGTTTACCTGAATTTAGCGGCGGTTTTACCGCCGCTGGAAATTGAGTTTATTCGCTGCGGCTATAACCGCCGCAAATAAAGCGATATCCAGGGCTCGTAAAAACGCCACAAAATTCAAGAAAACTGCCGCGAAATGAGGCACCTACGACGCTTTCCTGAAACCGCCGCTAAACGGTGATTCTGTTGTAGTGTAAAGATAATACTGTATTTTTTTCAATGTAATCCCAAAAGTCTCTATTCACCATGTCTGTTAGGACCAATAGGGGCCTATATACCCTAAGAGGGGGGGGGGTGAATCCGGGTATGGATATTCTTTTTCGAAATTCTTCCTGCCCCACTGGATCTTGACCTCTTTATTACAAGGGTCACTTTGTTTGCACTTGTGTGTTTATTATGATCATGTAACTTCTTCTTTATCTGATAACTATGCTTTAAATGCAATGTAGGGAAGTAAGCAGGCTGACACATAGATTTTTACTTGGTTCACCATCACTGGGCTACGTCCAAGGAGCATACGCCGACAAGTTGCCGGTCGTACCAAATTCCACTAATCTTCACTAGATGTGAATACAAGGATTCAGGAATAGTCACTCTGTCCCAGGCTCACTGACTTTACAAGGTTTAGGGTTATCTCACTGCTTTCCCAAGGGTCACTCCCTATTTCTCTCTCTGGCTCACTGCCGGTGGAGAGGATCACCTTCTTCCTCTTCCTTTGCTCACTGCGTCGGAAAGGATCCACTCACAATTTATAGACCTGTAGGTCTCTTCATTTTCATGAAGGAATGTATATTTTCTTTATGTATATGCTCTGTTGAAGCCCAAATTTCACCCGTAGATGAATCTCTCTCTGCACCAAAGGTATCGGGAAAACTTCCAGCTTCTACGCAGCCCGAAAATCACTGCTGGAAATAGACCTTACTTGGCGCGCATGTCTATCTTAGCGTGCAAGTATAGGTATGCAATTCACAACTGGCGTGCAAGTCCACTTCAAACACTTGCGCAACACAAGATTCTTTAACTCCAAACATGCCCGACTCACTTCATTTTATGCCTAATCCAATATTGGCATGCAACTGCCAACAATCGCCCTTCATCAAATCTGGCGTGAAAGTCCCACTTGCGCGACACACCACCACATGTGTGACCACCAAACCTGCGCGACGGGAGCTCTGATTTCTCAAAGTGTTGAACTCCGGTGAAGAATGAAGAATGGTGGTCCAGTATTTATAGGCATTTGGTCACACCTGCGTGACAGCGCGCAAGTCTCTCATGGGTGCGCAAGTCTCGGTGCGCAGGTCTCTTCTCATGCAAGTCACTTGCGCGACATAATTCCAAACTTGCGCGAACCAATTTCCTTTGAAATATTTTGATCTTCTGATGTTGAAAAACCACATGCACGCAAGTTCTCAAGCTTCCAAGGCATCGGCGCACAAGTCTCTTTCACGACGCGCAAGTCACTTGCGTGACACCACCAATACTTTCACGACACTTGTCCGTTTGCCATATTTTGATGATCTGATCTTGAAAAACATATGGCGCACAAGTTTTCAAGCCTTCAAGTAAACGGAACGCAAGTCACTTTTCCAAACCCACTTTTCTTCATTTGATGATTTCCAGGCCCAAAAATTTGGCAAACACGGGAAAACAGTGCCACCTTGTATCTGTTCTTTTGTACCGCCTCCAGATCATCAATTCCTTTTGTCAACGTTCTTGAGTCAAACATGGGTCGTTGACCTCATGTCTTGAACTCGACCCTCCATCATGAAATCCTCTGTGTCAACAAATTTGTATTCCATTGTTTTTCTTTTTCATCAATCACCACTCAGATGTCCACTTTGTCAACAAACACAGTCACCTCAAAAATACTTCGATGATACCTTGAGGGATTTTTGCCCAACAATGTCCATAAAAATAGCTAGATAATTAGTGATTCCAAATGAAATAAAAATAATTTTATATTTTACATAAATTTTCTAAAAATAAATATTGGGTATATCCTCCTTTAAATTTACTTGACAATATCCCACCCAAAGATCTAAGTTGGAAATGTATTGGGCTCCACATAGTTGGTCAAATATGTAAAAAAAAATTGGAATTGGATACATGTTATTTATTATGATATTTTTGAGCTCATGATGATATATGAAAATTTTCATTAAACCATCATTAATTTTAATGAAAAGGAACAGTTCACCCCATGGTGTAGAACTTGGTCATATAAACACTTTGTCAAGATTCTCATGTAGTTAATTCATTAGCTCTTCAAGTTCAATAGTGGGAATTATATATGTTTTATTGGATATTAGAAAATATTCACGTATAAGATCGATTAAAAAATCAACCTCTCAAAAAACATGGAAGACCAACCAATTAGTTAAAAAAATCAACAAATTCTTATAAAATGGGAATGTCATCATGTATGGTTTTTCCTTATTCCCAATCATTTAATAAAGATATACATGCTCATAAGTAAATAATATCCACTCTTTATATTATGATATCCAAGGATATTCACTCCCTTTCTTGAAATTATAAATACATGGAGGGTGATTTCTGATATAGAGTGTGATTTTCTTCTCTCATTAATTTTTGTTCTATTTATACAAGGAAAGACAACCCAGGATCAGAATACCATTAAATTACTCTAAAGAGAGTTTCAAAATGTTTTTTATGAAATTCCTCCCATATAGTTTAAAAAGGGATGAGTTATAATATTTGGATTCAATAATTGACCCATTTTCCTTGTTCTTTGATAACATAACTTCCATTTTCTGGGATGGTGTTTCAAAAGTATGGTAAACTTCCATAATAAGAAATAATTCATAGAATCATGCACGATAACCGAACATTTCACTATTTGATTTTGGTTTTAATCATTTACTTCATATTAAAATAGACATTATGATGAGAATTTTCAGACTATTAAACAAATAAAATTAAAACTATGACCATTGTATGGATAATCCTTAAAAGATATATATTCCATAACCTATGATTTTCTAGGATTCAATCTATGTTATACATGGTCTATTTCCTAATATAAAGTATTATGTGCATTTTTTGGTCCCTGTATAGTGGTTCATAAGGATCTTTTGAATTTACTAAATCATATCCTTTATGATTTTAAAAAACATGGGCATTATGGTATCTTTTTCATGCATGAGGTGATAATCAATTCAAATCACAATGCACCTTTTTTCTGGTTATTTCCCATAGATACATCTTTGTCAGATCCACATCCACTTGTAATATCTAGATAGAGATTTTAATTCTTGGAAACTAATTAATCTATACTTTCATATAATTTAGGGTTTTTTCCTATTTTTTTATTATCCTTAAGGAAATCACTAGGGTTTTCTAAAACTATTCCCAAAAATAAATAGACCCTCCCTCTGATACCAACAATGAAAAAAAATATCTTTTATAAACATTAATCTATGATTCATTACATAAATATAATCATAATAAAATCCCAGAATATTGTGAGCTCTATATTATTCTATAAATTACGTATATATCATGGTAACTTGAAAAATGGGTATAAAAAATTATTTAAAAACTACAGAACATCTCTTTACAATTCCATTGCTCTTCTAAAACTGTGTGGGATAACCTAGGGATGTACATAAGAATAGAGTGAGATAGAAATCCCAGTAAAGAAATAATAAAGTACTGGATAAGGTAAATTCCTACATGTAAGTCAATATTTATATCAATGTATCATAATATGGTTGATAATCATAAACATGAACATCAAATTATAATATAATATGATAACATAAAGGTGATGTGGGAATGTGGAAACAACATAAAACATGACACTGTAAACATAAGTTAAGGATAACCACCAAGACATCATGATATAGTGTTCTTAAAATAAAAAATTTACACAATACATGGTATCTCATGATATAAATACATTTCCCAATTCATTGTAGGGCTATACAATTTTGGGAACACCCATCACATGCATATCATCTATGTACATAAGTATATCACATAAATCGTACAAAAAAATGATGTATTCCATAAATTTTGGTCCCATTATTAAGGAGTGTGGGTTATATAAATGGAATTCCCTAATAAATTAAGGATATGAAAATTTAGTCGAATACCCTTGGGTGTAAATGGTGTTGGGTGTTCACTATAAAAATATTTGGAATGGGAAATCACAATATAATTTTTGCAACATAATGGGAGTACATAAAGATTAATAGAAGTGTTTAATGAGAGTGAAAGGGATATATCATCACTTTTAAATAATAAGGATACTAATGGGATGTTTGAAAACATATCCCAATATGAATAATTGGATATAAAATTGTATAATATAAAGATAATGCTTGAATAAATAGGAGAATGAGAGGATCACTTACTATAACATAGTAACATCTTAAATAATGGTTATAATGGGAGGTGATAAATAATCTAACATTTTTAGAAAATAAATTTTATAGTAAATGGATACTTATAAATACATAAAAATTTGATATTAAAAATGATAAATACAAATATGGTGCTTTAATAAAAAGTATGAGAGATACCTCTTACCTTGAGATGGGGATTCTAAAGGCTTGTGAGGAGCTTCTTAATATCTTGGGAACACCTTGGGAGGGATTTATAGAGAGAGGTAGAGTAATTTAATTATAAAATGATTCTCAGTAAATAGGAATAGGCGTTTGGGTGGGTATTTATATCAAAAGAGTGGGGGATTCTTTACTAATTTCTAAACATAGGGTTTTTATTCCATATATTAAAATAGTCAAAACCACAATCATTTCCATTGTTTTTTTACCATGGTTTCTATTTAAGATGATTATTTTTTAATATTTTATAAGGATGGGAACATAAATCAATAATATAATATCCTTGGCGATGTGTAGGTGATTCATGATCAAAAATAATTAATTTTGAGGCATTAAAATATAATATTGATTTTAAAGGATTCATTAAGAGTTTATAAAATTAATAAAATAACTTCATAAACATATTATTTTAATTGGGAAACATAATTTTGGTCATGGATACTCTTTATAATATATATTACATCATTTTTTTATTTCATATTGTCATAATAGAAATAATATATTTATATCAAATTTAATTATTACAAAAATATAAATTTCCTCAGAAAATTATTAAATCAGTCACTGCTAGATAATTTTAATGGGATAATTTAATAAATTATATTTTTTACCAATATAACTCCCCAAATAGGATAATTTAAAATTTTAAATTAAAAATTTCCATTTATTTAGAAATACTAGTTTTAAAATGATAATAGATTTTGAACATTATAAAAATAACATTTGACTTCATAAAATTATTTTATCAATTATATTTAAATAAATATTATTTAATAAACATATTTTGTTGAAGTAAAATTTATTTAAAAAATTTCTGATTTCATAAAAAAAAATTAATTGATTAAAACTATATATTTTCCAAAAATAGAATTTTTGTTTCATCATATCAAAATATAATTTTTATCAAACTTATTATTTAATCATTTATAATGTAATAATAAAAATGATAAATTTAATAATTATTTTATTAAAAACAAAAATATGCATATTGTACTTCATGTTTCTATATAAATAACCCCTTATTACACCAATGTATTCACTAAGGGTAAGATCTGTGATGGTGATACTTTCTTGAGGTGGTTCAGTGAACATGGTTTGGGCCATGATCTCGATAAGCTTTACTTCTCCCATAAAAGGTTTTTCTCATGATTTTTTTGTTGAATCTATGCTTGGTGTTGGGATTGGTAAAATATTGTTGATTATATCTCCCTCTAAAGTTTCAATAAAATAACATTATAGGGTATGGTCCTTCTGGTCGGGGTCATCACTTCTTTCAACTCTTTCAATTGGACTTTTTCATAATCCATAATATATTCTTGTCATATCAATCATTATAAAATGAAAATATTATCAATTATTATGATACATAATGGTATTTCAAATTCAATAGGATATAATTTATAATAATAAAAAAATTATTAAATTAGTTCACATGTTTTATATAAATACATTACTTAATAATAAATATATTCAAATAAAAAGGTGATTTCATTTATAAATGTATAGTTTGTTACAAGACATTTATAGACCACCACCTAGTCAGTGGGATTCCTGTAGGATGGGACATATACTAGAATCCCACTGGCTAACCGATGGCCTCTTGATGTTTTTTTAAAGTGTAAATAGTGTCTTTTACCTCTTCACCATTTTTCTTTGTTACCCCAAATTTTTCCTTGATTTTGTGCAGTTGCAGATGCTTGGTAATCCACTCGTCCTCGTATGGGTTGTTAGGTGTTCCTCCATTGATCCACCTCTTAATTCACTATTGTTTGTCATTTTCAAATGATCTTGGTGAGGCTATCACTACATTACCTTCCAACACACCTTTTATGTTCTATACAAATGTCTCCCGCCATTTTAAACAAAAATACCCTATTTTAAAGTATTTTTTATGGTTTCACTATTTATTCCATTTTCACTCGAATCAATGCCCAATAGTCAATGGGTAGAACTACTATAACCTAAGGTAATTGGTATCATAATTTATACTCAAAGTACCATAATTTTATTTCATATTTTTATTATATGGAGATCCCTACTCCTAGAATTCTTGAACTAAAATCAATATAAATTTTCTTGATGCCTTGTGGTTGTTTTAGAAGCTCCCATGGATTCAAAAACGTTTTTTGGGTTGGGTAATCCCTTTTTTAAACTATTAAAGAGGTGGGTTATACCATGTGACAAGCTTGGGGGTTAACTTTTGTGGTAGTTATTTATTCCATTAGTGACATAATTTTTTAATGTGTAAATTTGGAAGCCTAAGATAACCCTTAAGGCCCCTTAGTGAATTAAACCATGAAATTTTTAAAAGCAAAACATGATTTGAACCCAAATTGTGAACATGAAATAATATTATAATTTTTTATTATAGGAATTGTGTATTTATGAAATGTTTTATATTCTTAAAAAAATTTATGAGTATGGAATTCCTTGTAGGAGCTCCTTGGATTCCTCATGATTTGTATTGTTATGTAATGTTATAGACGACCCTATGATCCATTAAGAAATACATGTGAATTTTGGGGTGTGAAGGAACCTTTAAATTAAATGAGGTCTAAAGTTATGGAATTCCTTGGGAAATATAAAGTATTATACACATATTGGTTATTACTAATACCATGGGGTATCTCTCCCAAGGATTATGGTAATTTTTATAATTAATGAATTTCATTTATTAATTTTGTGGATTCTTGATGGGTATCATTTTTTAATGTCACTAGATGATATTTTCGTATTTGTATTGATCATAAGGGGTTCAATACCTCATATGTGGGACATGCATAATAATAAACTCATTCTTATAAATATCTAGAGAGGACCCTTAAGTTTATTCATTAATACAATATTTTGTTGGGAATTTCTTGAAGTTAATTCCATGTTTATCCATGTAGACTATTTTTGGTAATATGATCACGATTTTCTCGATGTTACACCTTTTAAATAGATTAGTCCATGATACTTACCCCATTTTTGGAGACTAATTTTGGTCATATCAGGAATCATTGGCCTAGGTTGTCTCCTTGAGACCTAATATTCGACTTGGTTCCATTTATTTCCATGGTTTATTATTATTATTAATTATTCACTTATATATTTCACATAATTATGATTTACACATATAAAATATATTTACATTAGAAAGTGTTGGATGTGGACTAATATTTTTTACTCCCACACCGTTTAGGATTCCATTTGGAACTTTGATATAACTCGTATATGTAGGTTTGGAAATGGGAAAGTGATCTTTCGTTGATTTTTAATGTTTTGGCTAGGATCAGAGTTAAAATCTAGGATCCATTATAGAGCTCAAAACTTATGGATGTTCACTATCTTTAGGTTTTTTCCTTTTTATTACTTTTAGGGATTACTATAATTGACCCAACATATGTGTATTATTATATGTTGTATTTGTGACATTATTATTATATTACTTTTATTGTGAATTTATATCTCAGAACATGTTTATTTTATTTGGATGTGGTGTATATAATGTTTACTTTACTTATATTTTCTTGAACATTGACCAGAGGGTATAGTCTCTACACCATACCACCTATGGAACCTCTCTGATTTTTGAAAGACAAAGGAGTATTGGGAAACACACTTAAGTATATGTGTAAAACTAGATCACAACATTGGATTAAGTGGATTACTAGTCAAGACATTACATATAGACCCACTTGAAGGCTTTTTGAAGAAAAAATACAGTGAAAACCTATAAAAAATTCATATCGATCCCAAATCATTTGAAATAGTCCCTTCATTGTTAAAATGGTCCAAAGAATATCATATGGGTCGTATTATTCATTAAATTAGACTTCGTCATCCAGTTATGTCACTAAGAATCAAATAATTTTTTACTTTGATCCTTCATAAAGGAGTATATAGATAAATCATGGAAAGAGAGTATGTTAACGGAATGTATTATAGTAATATTGACATGAATTAATCTCCAAAATTGAGATAATGACATATTGGTAATCTAAAGAGACACATTGGGGCTTAGAAGTTTAGGAATAATTCAGAAATATTGGGATTGTAGAAGAATAAGATCATGTTTCTAATGAGGAATGAATTTCAAAGTTCTATAAGAAAGCTTATCATTCTATAAATATAGGATTATTCACTAAAGTTGGGGCCACCAAAATGATTACCCAATTTGACTATGTAAAGTTTCTCCTATTTTTTTACCTTCTTTACTTTCAAGTTGTTAATTCTCCAAAGATATAATACTAATCCATTAGGGAATGTGTCGAGGAGACTCCCTTCCACTTTTGGTGAATTCAATAGATAATTTATAATTATATTTTATTTATCTCTGTAATTATTTGACAATGTTTAATTTTAGGAAATTCCATTTTATTGGATGAATTGATATTATTCTTCATCTCTTGATGGTTTTCAAACATAGGAAACCTGGAGATTCAATACTAGTAAAATACTTAGTTGTGTGATGAACTATGAGTGATTAGAGATAATTAATCATTGGGATATATGAGATTATATATTGAATTTATTATTTCACTCCAATGATTAAACTCAAATAACAATGGGTGTATATTCATATGAGGACTCATTTTATTAGATATAAAATAAAGGACAAAAAATAATGAATAATTATTTAACATTTAGGGAGGGGATATCTTAGTTTATGAAACTTAATTTAAAATTAAATTTAAAACCAATCATTCTCCTTAACTATTTCTACACACTAAACCCATTAAAAAATTAGAAAAAAATTATAACTCTTTCCAATCTAGAGGCAACCCATGTCTGACATAAAAATATATTTATTTTGTTTCAAAATTTGTTTTTCTAAGGTCCTTATGATAGGACTCTCATCAAACCTAGTTTGATTACTAAGAAGTATATACTTTTTTCTTGTATTTTTTTAAAATGATTTCAAAAAGATGACCAAATAGGGTTTATATCACCTCATTATTTTTTATCCATAGGTTTAATGAACAATTTTGATGATATTGAGATCATTAAAAGTCATTGAATAATAGGACAGAGAATTTATTATAGTTTCATTGACATGTTCCCAATCCCCAGCTTCTTCTTCCATCAGAGTTACTTTAGGGAGTGAAAATGTGTAAAATAACATTGAAATTTTGAATATAAATTTGAGAGAAATTTATACACCCAATTTCAAAAATAGTAATAAGATTCAACCAAATAATGATCAATATGATTTTGAACTAGGAAATGGGATTATCAAACTTCTTCTAATGTTTCATGGATCAGATTAGGAGGAACCTAACTAAAATCTATGAGACTTTTCTAATGTTTTTTTGGAATTTCATGCCCATAATATTATCATAATATCAAGTTAGTAGGAATTTATTCTCCTTCACTCTTGAAGGAATATCCATGGAATATATCTATAACCACTAACATTGGTAAATAACTACATGGAATGGACTATAAAAGGCATTCCCCAAGAAGTATTTCCCTTCCTCAAAGAGAACTCAAATACGGGAAAAAAATATTGGATCAAGAAAAAAATTAGAGAAACTCTCAATACTTTCTGCAAGATATTAAATATGTTGAAAACCACCTACCCACATCATTATTTGGAAGATGATCATTTTGTTCTATTCTTTTACCAATGGTTGGTAGGTGGTTGCTAAAATTTTCTAGATACCACCTCTAGAGGAGAAATCAAAGAAAAACCGCCCACTGGATTTAGATTAATAGGTGATATAATCTCCCAAAATCTCAATAATTTGGTATAATAACCACAATAAGAGGATCACATATGATAAATAGTTCAAACACTCCTTTATGGAAAAAAATAATATATGGAACAACCCCTCTTTTGAGATAGAAATCTACGAATAAGGTGTAGGATACATCACCCACAACACCCCCTTGGGTCTACCATCTTTTCAACTCTTAAGACTAAATTACTAATGGTTGTCCTCAAGTTCAACGGAAAAAAATCTTCAGTAATATGTTCTAAAGAAAGTACCAGTACGAACTAGTAAATAATCCAGGATACAGGGATTATTCATATAATTATTTTATATTTGGAAATCAACAACAACAATGAGAAATTTTCTAGTACGGTTATCAATAAATCTTCCAACCTTCAACCTTATAAATATAAATCTACCACCCCTCTAGAAGCTACTAATAAGGGTGGTTTCAATAACCTTTCATGATGTAATTATTGAAACAACTTATAGAGTCTCATATCACTCAGCAAAATATACATGACACTCACAGATCAACAATGGAGGAGCTAAAAAAACTATAAAACAATATTATTGATACCATCAATAACCTAAAGAATCAAGGTTCAGGTAAATTTCTTATAAGTTAAATTCATTACCACATGGGAAAATTTTGTTTTATTTCATTAAGGTGTGTTAAGGAACTGGGATGTAGGGTAGAATCACCATCGTTAGAGGTAGCTGGAAGTGGAAATCCCATTGTTCCTTATGAATCTTCCCTTGAAAAGAGCATCTAAAGTACCAATACAAATTCTCCCTATGAATAAAGACAATGTTAAAATCAATATTAGGGACTCAAATCATCCACAACCATCCTTATTTATAAGGATCACCCCCACCCCAAAGATATCTACTGAAAAATAATTATAATAGGATATTCTAGATATATTCAAGAAAGTGGAGATTAATATTTCTTTTTCTAGAGTCTATCCAAAAAACCCCATGATATAGAAAATAAAAAAACATGTGAAATAGTAGGAGTATATTTCGTGGTAGTGAAGATGTATTTTTATGTAAAAAAATTTTCATGCTTGTAACCCAATAAATTCTTTATAAATTCCATGATTCAGATACATTCATTATCCCTTACACTATTAGTGAGATTAATCTTTCCTATTTACTTTTTGATTTAAGATAATCAAATAATTTAATGTAATAATTAGATTATTCTTCTCAATTAATAGTTGACATCAAACCCACCCGAGTGGTTTTGCATCTTTCCAACTGATCCATTTCCTATCCAGTTGGAGTATGAGAAGATGTTCTAGTATGGTTAAAAGGATTTATATTCCCTACTAATTTATGTATTATAAATACAGATAAAGAAAAATATAAGACTCATTCTTCTATCATTCTAGGTAGAATATTTCTAAAAACTTCTAAACAATTTATCAATGTCAATGAAGAAACTTTTCCTATAACTTTGGTAGAAAAAAATATGAATTTTAACATACTTGATTACTTAAAATACCCTTTGAAGGAAATATTTTTTTAATATTGAACCATTTTGATTTTTCATGTTTTTATAGTGAATATATTGAAATGCTTTTAACATAATCCAATTAGGTAAATCTCTAGAAACACAATATTTTTCTAATGAATCTCATATTATTAATTTTATAAATATGAAATCTATGATGTGTGATGATGAAATAATTTTTTTATTTTGATCAATTTATAAAAACCACCAATGTAACTATTTCTTTTCATATATAGTTTTCTGGTATAGAGAATACTTAGAAGGAAAAATCTCTACAAAACCCCCTGAGCTGGAATTAAAACTTCTTCCCTAAAATATGAAATATGATTATTTATGAAAAAATTATAAACTTTTAGTAATTATTTCAAATAATTTAAAACCTAAACATTATTATTACCTAATATAAATTTTAAAACAAAATTTTCGGGAAATAGGCTTGACACTGGGATATATTCCAAGGATTGGACCTATAACTGGTTGCATATGATTTTATTGGAAAGTGAGTCTAAAATAGTCATAAAACCCTAAATAATGATCAACCCCACCCTTCTATAAGTAGTGAAGAAGGAATTATATATAATGTTATGAGGTGGAATAATTTACCCATTCTTGAACTCCAAATGGGTGATTACCATTTAAATTTCCCCAAAGAAAACTATATATGTAATTTTAAAGAATGAGAATAATGAATTAGTACCTATAATGAATATGAATAATATGAATGTACAAAATGATTATATAAAATAAACTATGTGACTATAAAAGACCACTTAACTATTCCCATTATAGAAAAAATGTTAGAACGACTATCTAGGAAAGGTAAAAATTATTTCTGTGATGGGTTTTTGGGTAATTTAAAGTTATAATTACTGTAGAGGACCAAGAAAAAACTAAATTCACATGTAAATTTGATACATTTTCCTACCTAATTATGCCTTTTGGTATTTGAAATGCCTCAAGTAACTTTCAATGTTGTGAGGTAAGTATCTACTGATACCTGGTTGATAGCTTCATAGATGTATTTCTTGAGGATTTTAATATTTAGGGAATGAATTTTCAAAGTAATATATAATGTATAGAAAATGTTTTACATAGATGTATTGAGAAAATGTTGGGTTTAAATATTTAAAAGATTTATTTCATGGTAAAAAATGATTTATTTTGGGACACATAATTTCAAAATATGGGATTGAAGTAGAAAAGTATAAAATTGATTTTATCCTTACAATGCATTTACCTACCACTGTGTGACACATTAGATCATTTTTACAAAAAAATAGACACTAAATAAGATTTTTTCTGGACTTTAGTATAGTTGATTTTCCCCTGACTAACCTACTCAATAAGAAAATGGATTTTGTATATAAAGATTTATATAGGATATATTTTGATAAGATGAAATAAATCTTGGACACATACCTCATAATATTCATACCAAACTAATAACATCCATTGGATATATTTTGTGACACCTCGGGTAGAATAGTAAGAGATTTACATTCCCAAAAAATTGATAGACACCCATAAGAGGTAGACTATTCATCAAAGATTATGAACATAGCTTAGATAAATTATAAAACAAAACATATGGATTCTTTTTTATTATTATTACATTATAAAATTTTGGGTCCTATTTTCTATGAAGTATAGTAACCATTTTCTTTGATCATGGAACATTCAGTTATTTGATCATAAAGGCCAATGAAATTATAAGACTAGAAAGATGTATATTTTTACTAAAAGAGTTTTAATAGAGGTAAATGATAAGAAAGTTTGTGAGAACTTTTCTATAGACCACAGAGAAGACTATAACACACTGTTGAGTTAAAACCACTATTTGAAACACACATAGATCACTCTTTTCTTAGTGAGTATCTATATAAATTCTCTCAACTGCCTTGGTACGTTGAGAGAATAAATTTTATAGTCCTATCTAAGGTAACCCTCTTTTTTTCAAATATATAGAACATAAATTGAAATATAAAATGAAATTATATATATATATATATATATGTGAATATATATATATATATATAGAAAATCTATAGTAATAAATTAATTAGGATTTATTTCCATCAATAAGATATTAAATCTGTGATTTTATTTTTCCATAAAATTTAATGTGGAGTCCATTTTGCACCTTTGATAATAGTAAGAAAAATATTAAATCTATATTATTTTGGACCTTAATTTTCCATGACTCATATGAGTTTTAAAACAATTCATCACACTGTCAGTATACTGGTGGAATTTCTAAAATACATGAGATTCCTACAAAACCATTGATATTATGTGAAATATTGGATGTATGGGGATTATATTTCATGGGTACATTTACAATATAATTTGATTTTTCCTAAATATAGTTATTAGTGGATTATGTTTTTAAGTGTATTAAAGAAAAATCCACTTCAAAAAATAATTCTAAAAATAGGATTGAATTTTAAAAATCAAAACATTTTTTGTAGGTTTGGAATTCCTAAAGAAATAATAATTGACCATGGAACGCACTTCTATAATAAGAACATGAAATACATGATAAAGACATATGGAGTTCACTATAAATAATCTAGTTCCTTCCCCTTACAAAAACTGGTGTGGTTGATGTTTTCCACAGAGAGATTAAAAGATTATAGAGAAGATGGTGCCACCCAACTGTATGTATTGAAGTAAGAAACTGGAAGATGTATTGTGGGTATATATGAATACCTACAATACCCCATTAAGTAATTCACCTTAAAAAATTGTTTATGTATAGAATTATCACCTTCCTTTTAAGTTTTATAAAAAATTCTAATAGTTTTTAAAAGAAATATAACCTAGAGTTTGGGAAATATGAATAGTAGAGGAAGCTACATATAATGAATCATGAAGAGTTAGAAAGAGATGTATATGATAATTCAATAATTTTCAAATAAAAATATTGGGTTTTATATGACATAATTATCTATAGAAGAGAATTTATAATCGGAGATAAAGTGATACTTTTCTCCTCAAGGATTAAAATCATGCTAGATAAACTTTGTTCCAAGTGGTCTAGACAATACATAGTGACTATCAATTTTCCATTGAATGTAGTTTAAATCAAGGGAGATGAATTAAATAACCCCTTAAGAGTGAATGAAAAACAATTGAATCATTTTCATGAAGACTCCAGGAAAGAGAAAGTATATTATTTGAATCTCCTCCCTACAATAATTGGATGGTGAAAACTAAAATTTTCTATTTCCATCACACAATGTAACAGCCCAAGATTTTATAAAAAAATATTCTTTTTTTTAATGTCTTGTGTTGTACGCTACACCAAAAGGAGCTTGCACAACACGCATCCTTGACTTGCCTTGCATTACACGCAATCGCGACCTTCCTCGATAGCGTGTGTAATACGCAATACCGAGTTTCACTAAACAACGATATGCTATTAAAATATTATTAAAACTAGCCGGTATGAATAGTAATAACCACTTTTTAAAATTCTGTAAATCTTATTTTTCAAAATGAACTTCATTTTTGGATTCGGAGTATCGAATTTAGCCGAAGGTGAAATTTTGGTACATTTCGGATAAATTTCATATTCTGATGAATAGTGAAAATTACTAAATTATAATTAAAAAACAACTTTTTTTAATAGAAATAATTAATAGTGATAAATTATTAATTGGAGTAGTTTTAAAGTATATTTAGAATATATTTTTACAATTTAATACAATGTTGGTCATTGGATGTAATTTCACATTTAAAGCAGTTATAAACAAGTGCCAATCTTTTGATAGTTATTATCTCTTAAAAACACGCTATTTGTTGTAACAGCGGAAATTAATTTAATTAATGAAACTTATGTGTTGTGAATTTTGTAAAATAGAAATCAATTTTGTATTCGGAATATCAATTATAGCTTAGGGTGAAATTTTGGCATTTTTCTGAAAAACTTCAATTTTTGATGAATAGTGAAACCACTAAGTGGTAGGTTAAAAACTGAATTTTGCATAAAACTTAATTTTACCGCTTCTGTGAATGGAATTTCGAAAATCCGACAGACACGGTTGATATCAGTAAGTAAAATGTGGTTCAATGAGATAAAAATAATTTTTTGGTGAATAGTAACTTTTTACTTTTTTTTACCGCAGTTAATAGTAAATAGGGTAACTAAGGGTAAATATGATATTACTATTACCCTAACACATGTCCTAATTCTATTGGACAAGTGTAATTCGACCAAAAACAAGATTAGGAATAAAATATGACCATTTAGGCCCACTTGGATTAGATTAGGACATTTATTATTATTTAATTCAAAGAAGAGTTAAAAGAGTTAAAATCAAAGTTTATTTACTAAAACATTTTTAATATAGGGTTATACATAAGATAAATTAGATTGTAAATATTCATTAGAAATCTAAAAAAAATTCCTACATAATGGTATTTTATTTGTAATTTTTAGATATCAAATAATTTAATTTATTTATGATACAAAGATGATGCAGTAATTATCTTATTAATGAAATATTGACATAATTGATGTTATAAACACCAAAATGAATGTAATTTGAAACTTTTTATGAATTCCACTAATTTTATTGGTTACTATGATATATTAGTTTTGATTTAATAAACTTGGTTTGAACATATAATTCTGTTATGACTTTCACAAAAATCATATATCAAATAGTGTCAAAATTGACACAAAATAGTTTTTAAATAAAATATTATATTATTAATTGTTATTTTATTCCTAAAAATCTAAGGTTCGGCCAAATGACTTAGATAAGGATATATATATTAATAATAAACAATTTGGGGTTCGTTTGGCATGTTATAGTAAGTGTATTAACCATATAGTGTAAGAAAACAAAAAGACACGGTAAAAGTTAAATTATTTAACTTAGGGTTAAATCTAATTGATAAGGTTAAAATAATACCCTAAACTTGTCTAAATCCTATTGGATGATAGGATTTAGACCCATCCCCACTTTAGCTTTGAAATAAGACCCTTTGGAACCATTATAAACCGATTTTAACTTTAATATAAAATAATATTTTGAGATATTCCTAAGGTGCCCCTCTCCTCCCTTATAAAAGGGCACCTCCTCCCCCTCCTCCTCACACCAAATTGAGCACTCATGCTCGGCCAACCCCTGCCAAAATCTCTTCTCCACTTCCCTAGAAACATCTTATAGGTTCTGGTCTTCCTCAAAGACCAATTTTAGTGCCCTAAGAGGAGGTCTCAAAGAGGCGCTTCAAAGAAGAGGTAATTACCGTTACCAATTCTTTCATCTTTATTTCTTCTTCCACTTCTTCTTCTTAGGTTGTTTCATTATGAAGTAATAACATCAGTATCACTCATATACTGATATGTTATTATAAGTATGAAACAACCCTATTTCACCATCTATCCATCCTACGGAAAAAGAAATCACCGCGCGTGCGTACGTACGGAATACCGTCTCCACGCCGTGGTGTAATCTATTTTCCACCACCACCTTACATGGATGGGTGTAATGGTGTAAAGAATAACTATACATAGTTATTAAAACATCATATTGATTCTGATATATTGTATAATCCACTCCAATTCAATTCAATATTTATGGAAATGATATCATCGCTCGTGCGTACGTACGGAATACCGTCTCCACGACGCGATGAAATTCATTCTTAATGATTAACCATTCATGAATGATTATAAAGTATATATAATAAGTACTAATGAAATATATGACATAATAATGATACTGGATTTATGTATATATATGTATGTATGTCATCTACTTACTTCCATTCAAGACAATAAGGAAAGAAAAACAGCGTTCATGCGTACGTACGGACTACCGTCTCCATGAACGGTGTTTTTCATTTTATTTATCTATCTATTATATATATATATATATATATACTGAATATATATGATATATAAATCATATTTTATATTCTGGAAGTAATTAAATCATGATATAAGTAATAATGATGTCAAGAACAACAAGTCAAAACACCTATGATAAATGAAACGATTTTACCCAAAACGCTTCTTTAACATGGAATTTACAAAAGAACGGGTAATATAATGTCATAAGTGAACCATATATGATATCATAACAATGAATATGATTCTGTAATAAGTCAATGACATTATTTAAATCATTATACAGGAGGTTCGGACACATACGAAGAAAATCGGACCTAAGGTAAGGGAAAATACCACAATCTCATTTTTATCCGAGATTGTTTATTCGTAAGTATTTATTGGGGTGTATTTTATCATCCACATACATGTTTCATAAATATTTAATATTATTTCCATCCACCTACAATTGTTTGAATCCATTTTTACCCTTCGGTGAGTTTTTAGTAAAAGAAGTGAAAGGAATCTTTTGTCGTTTTCCGTACGAGGTACTTTTTGACTTTTCCGACAAAAGTACGAAGAATGTTTTTTAACTTATACGACATAAATGGATTTTTAAAACATTATTTCCAAGAATCTTCCTTTACAAGTTTTCATGTTTATTTTTAATCAACTTCTTTTATTTTAAAGTTGTATGACATGTTATGAAAGGAAAAATTTTTTTGAAGAAGAAAGGATATTTTCCTCAAGAATGGAGTTCAAGTGTTTTATCAAAATGATTTTCCATCTAAGATAATAAAGGGTTCTGTTTTTATCCCTATTATTAAATTGATTTGTTCATGTTGTGATGAAATTATTTTTATGAATTCCTTTATCTTATATGAATTGATTTATGATGTCATGATGTTTCAAGAATCCCATTTTTGTTACATGTGTTATGCGATGATGTATGTTTTATGATTATGTGGCACACATAAGAAAGGATTCATTATAAGATGGGTGGGACCTATATCTCCCTCCAATGCATTGGGTAATGATTTTATATCTCATGAGATAGACAGGGCTGGAACGGTAGGTTATACCGGTTCAGTGAAAAAGGACTGAAACGAGGGTTACTCGATTCAGAAAGGGACTTTGTCCACTAAGGTAGTCTTGGAAATGAGTCTTGACTAACAAGAAATGATTCTCTATGATTATTTGTGAATGCCACAAAGTTTCATGTTTTAAGTTATGATTATTGTGATTACATTTCACTGCCATGATTTATCCCATGTTATGAAATTATGCTCTCTTTTACAGGTTATGATTTCCAAAATGTTATGTTCTTATGAATATGATGTGATTGATATTTCTTTTGTTTACCCTTACTGAGCATTTGATCTCACCCTTTTATGTTTTCTTTTCCCCAGGATATAAAGAAAGGTTTTAGGTAAAAAAAAAAGGGAAGATCTTTATGGGAGATATTGAAGATCTTTCACCACGATTAGAAGATTACGTTCCGAGTTTCCAAAGACACTAAACTATTACGATCCTTGTGTGTGTGTTTTTTGTTATGTACTAAGTATTCCGCAAAAGTAATGTAAAGTCAATGTACGTCAGGCTACGGGTCTCTAAAGTTGGTATCAGAGGAAAGGTTTAGTCAACCTTTGGAAACTAGGATGCGAAAACGTTAGTGAGATCCCTAGAGATATTTCTACGGTATGTCTAGGGATGTCCCTAAGGTTAAGTAGATGTATAAGTTATAGTACTAGAAATACGCTAACGATCATAGAATTAAACCTAAGATGTTAGATATTGAAGGTACTCCACCTTTATTATGTTGTTTTTCCTAGCATGATTTTTTCCTCTCACACTATTCATTTTGGGTTTTAGAAAATGGCTGGAAACAAGATGATTCACGATAATGGAGGATATGATGGACAATGGAATTATATTATTCATGAGAAACCAAATGAAATGGGATTTGGAAGTCCAAAGATCATTATTATGCCGAATCAGCAATCTCATAATATGATCAATAAAGTAAAATTTGGTAAGTTTCCTGACTCGGCTAATAAGAGAAAGATGGAGTTTCATGATGATCATAGAGGAAAGAAAGTTCAATTTCCCCTATGTAAATCATGTGGGAAGAGGCATCAAGGATAATGTTTCAAGGGAACTAGAAGATGCTTTGGGTGTGGAAAAGAAGGACACAAAGCAAGTAAGTGAAAAGGAAAAGGTTCGGTTAACACCATGGATGAGGATAATGGTATTGCTACGACATCAAAAATGGTTAAGTGTTTTAAATGTGGAATGTATGGGCATTATGCAAACAAATGCCCTAAGGGAAAGACTCATGAAGAGAATCAGTATGGTCATATGGGTAGTATTTATGTGGATGATGATGATGAGACTACGAATGATATGTGAGATGAAAGAATTTTTGAAGCTCGGTCAATGGTTTAAGAATGTAGTGGAATGATTACATGTTTATCACGTGTAATGTTGTATAAGTAATATCATGGTACTATGGAATAAAAAGACATCTAAGGATTGTTACACTGTTGTCTTTCCTTGAGTTTTGAAAGTATATGATTAATGGTACAAGTATCCATGAAAGGTTATTCAGATATTTTTGGAATGTAGATGATATGTGCATAATGAAGGGATAAGACGATAATGAGATGTTTGATTGTATTCATGAGCTCATGATTGATATAAGGACTAAGTGATATCATGGTTTGAGTATATAGAATTTTGAGGATTTTAGTATGTGGAAGGTGTTAACTTTTAACTGCATTCATGTTTTCACAATGGTATTCAAGAGAATACATGATTAAGGACTTTGAATGTTTGGAATGTAACCAACAAAACATATCTTATGATATATGGGAATTGACGATGGTATTAAATATCTGGTAATCGTTTTCACTATGTTATGAGAGTGGATTGCAGTATTATGGATAATCCTAAAGATTGGAATGGATTATGTTGGACAAAAGTTAGTATTGTTTAAGGATAGAAGTTTTTTCGATATTATTTATGGGATGTTATAGTAATATAGTTTTAGAAAAAGGACAACCTGCAGGACGGGCGACAACCCATCGCTTCGGACAAGGCTGTGGGAATCGAACCCACAACCGAAGTGCGACTGGACTTTATCGCCTACCACTGGCCTACAGGAAGTCCCTGTTTAGTAGAAACTAGTTTTATTATATTAAGCAGTATGATATATGAAGTATAAGTCCATTTTAGGAACTATATATGATTAATCTCACTATAGATCGACTTATGTATATAATTTTTGCTAACCTTTTGTTTGAGACAGATGGAATGACCCGTCATTCTATCACATGATCTGCTAACACTTCACGAATAAAAAATTCAACTTCATTTATTTAAGAGATGAAGTGGAAATTGTTCTAGGCACGAACAATAGTGAGATTGTACCAAAATAAAGAAAGTATTTATTCCAATTCTCAACTTTAGGGAAATGATCTTGAAAACCAAAAATGTTGTCCTAGTGATCTTATACCTGATCAATCGAATGGTACCTTAGATCGTCACAAATTTATGGATTTGTGATTATTGGCTTTTCCATAGCCATGTTCTCTACCACTCTCCATCAGAACATGATGGTTAGATTTCTCTTCCATATCCATATTTTCACCTATGTGGAAACCCAATGATTAGTTTATTTGGGTAACCATTACGTTTCATACTTTTGTTTTTAAAGATTGGTTTTGATATTCCTTTTTACGATGTGGGTTTCTATTAAAGAAACTTTCAAATAGTAAACCATTTATAACCCCGACGAATTTCGAGGGCGAAATTCATTTTAAGGGGGGTAGAATATAACAACCCAAGATTTTATAAAAAAATATTCTTTTTTTTAATGTCTTGTGTTGTATGCTACACCAAAAGGAGCTTGCACAACACGCATCCTTGACTTGCCTTGCATTACACGCAATCGCGACCTTCCTCGATAGCGTGTGTAATACGCAATACCGAGTTTCACTAAACAACGATATGCTATTAAAATATTATTAAAACTAGCCGGTATGAATAGTAATAACCACTTTTTAAAATTCTGTAAATCTTATTTTTCAAAATGAACTTCATTTTTGGATTCGGAGTATCGAATTTAGCCTAAGGTTATATTTTGGTACATTTCGGATAACTTTCATATTCTGATGAATAGTGAAAATTACTAAATTATAATTAAAAAACAACTTTTTTTAATCGAAATAATTAATAGTGATAAATTATTAATTGGAGTAGTTTTAAATTATATTTAGAATATATTTTTACAATTTAATACAATGTTGGTCATTGGATGTAATTTCACATTTAAAGCAGTTATAAACAAGTGTCAATCTTTTGATAGTTATTATCTCTTAAAAACACGCTATTTGTTGTAACAGCGGAAATTAATTTAATTAATGAAACTTATGTGTTGTGAATTTTGTAAAATAGAAATCATTTTTGAATTCGGAATATCAATTATAGCTTAGGGTGAAATTTTGGCATTTTTCTGAAAAACTTCAATTTTTGATGAATAGTGAAACCACTAAGTGGTAGGTTAAAAACTGAATTTTGCATAAAACTTAATTTTACCGCTTCTGTGAATGGAATTTCGAAAATCCGACAGACACGGTTGATATCAGTAAGTAAAATGTGGTTCAATGAGATAAAAATAATTTTTTGGTGAATAGTAACTTTTTACTTTTTTTTACCGCAGTTAATAGTAAATAGGGTAACTAAGGGTAAATATGATATTACTATTACCCTAACACATGTCCTAATTCTATTGGACAAGTGTAATTCGACCAAAAACAAGCTTAGGAATAAAATATGACCATTTAGGCCCACTTGGATTAGATTAGGACATTTATTATTATTTAATTCAAAGAAGAGTTAAAAGAGTTAAAATCAAAGTTTATTTACTAAAACATTTTTAATATAGAGTTATACATAAGATAAATTAGATTGTAAATATTCATTAGAAAGATAAAAAAATTTCCTACATAATGGTATTTTATTTGTAAATTTTTGACATCAAATAATTTAATTTATTTATGACACAAAGATGATGCAGTAATTATCTTATTAATGAAATATTGACATAATTGATGTTATAAACACCAAACTGAATGTAATTTGAGACTTTTTATGAATTCCACTAATTTTATAGGTTACTATGATATATTAGTGTTGATTTAATAAACTTGTTTCGAACATATAATTCTGTTATGACTTTCACAAAAATCATATATCAAATAGTGTCAAAATTGACACAAAATAGTTTTTAAATCAAATATTATATTATTAATTGTTATTTTATTCCTAAAAATCTAAGGTTCGGCCAAATGACTTAGATAAGGATATATATATTAATAATAGACAATTTGGGGTTCGTTTGGTATTTTATAGTAAGTGTATTAACCATATAGTGTAAGAAAACAAAAAGACACGGTAAAAGTTAAATTATTTAACTTAGGGTTAAATCTAATTGATAAGGTTAAAATAATACCCTAAACTTGTCTAAATCCTATTGGATGATATGATTTCGACCCATACCTACTTTAGATTCGAAATAAGACCCTTTGGAACCATTATAAACCTATTTTTACTTTAATATAAAATAATATTTTGAGATATTCCTAAGGTGCCCCTCTCCTCCCTTATAAAAGGGC
The DNA here is from genome assembly GCA_963277665.1 of Viscum album. Taxonomy (NCBI): domain Eukaryota; kingdom Viridiplantae; phylum Streptophyta; class Magnoliopsida; order Santalales; family Viscaceae; genus Viscum; species Viscum album. The sequence continues at coordinate 1,620,097,683 of OY728131.1, read as the reverse complement.
ACCTCCTCCCCCTCCTCCTCACACCAAATTGAGCACTCCATCTCGGCCAACCCCTGCCAAAATCTCTTCTCCACTTCTCTAGAAACATCCTAGAGGTTCTGGTCTTCCTCAAAGACCAATTTTAGTGCCCTAAGAGGAGGTCTCAAAGAGGCGCTTCAAAGAAGAGGTAATTACCGTTACCAATTCTTTCATCTTTATTTCTTCTTCCACTTATTCTTCTTAGGTTGTTTCATTATGAAGTAATAACATCAGTATAACTCATATACTGATATGTTATTATAAGTATGAAACAACCCTATTTCACCATCTATCCATCCTACGGAAAAAGAAATCACCGCGCGTGCGTACGTACGGAATACCGTCTCCACGCCGTGGTGTAATCTATTTTCCACCACCACCTTACATGGATGGGTGTAATGGTGTAAAGAATAACTATACATAGTTATTAAAACATCATATTGATTCTGATATATTGTATAATCCACTCCAATTCAATTCAATATTTATGGAAATGATATCATCGCTCGTGCGTACGTACGGAATACCGTCTCCACGACGCGATGAGATTCATTCTTAATGATTAACCATTCATGAATGATTATAAAGTATATATAATAAGTACTAATTAAATATATGACATAATAATGATACTGTATTTATGTATATATATATATGTATGTCATCTACTTACTTCCATTCAAGACAATAAGGAAAGAAAAACAGCGTTCATGCGTACGTACGGACTACCGTCTCCATGAACGGTGTTTTTCATTTTATTTATCTATCTATTATATATATATATATATATATACTGAATATATATGATATATAAATCATATTTTATATTCTGGAAGTAAGTAAATCATGATATAAGTAATAATGATGTCAAGAACAACAAGTCAAAACACCTACGATAAATGAAACGATTTTACCCAAAACGCTTCTTTAACATGGAATTTACAAAAGAAAGGGTAATATAATGTCATAAGTGAACCATATATGATATCATAACAATGAATATGATTCTTTAATAAGTCAATGACATTATTTAAATCATTATACAGGAGGTTCGGACACATACGAAGCAAATCGGACCTAAGGTAAGGGAAAATACAACAATCTCATTTTTATCCGAGATTGTTTATTCGTAAGTATTTACTGGGGTGTATTTTATCATCCACATACATGTTTCATAAATATTTAATATTATTTCCATCCACCTACAATTTTTTAAATCCATTTTTACCCTTCGGTGAGTTTTTAGTAAAAGAAGTGAAAGGAATCTTTTGTCGTTTTCCGTACGAGGTACTTTTGACTTTTCCGACAAAAGTATGAAGAATGTTTTTTAACTTATACGACATAAATGGATTTTAAAAACATTATTTACAAGAAGATTCCTTTACAAGTTTTCAAGTTTATTTTTAATCAACTTCTTTTATTTTAAAGTTGTATGACATGTTATGAAAGGAAAAATGTTTTTGAAGAAGAAAGGATATTTTCCTCAAGAATGGAGTTCAAGTGTTTTATCAAAATGATTTTACATCTAAGATAATAAAGGGTTCTGTTTTTATCCCTATTATTAAATTGATTTGTTCATGTTGTGATGAAATTATTTTTATGAATTCCTTTATCTTATATGAATTGATTTATGATGTCATGATGTTTCAAGAATCCCATTTTTGTTACATGTGTTATGCGATGATGTATGTTTTATGATTATGTGGCACACATAAGAAAGGATTCATTATAAGATGGGTGGGACCTATATCTCCCTCCAATGCATTGGGTAATGATTTTATATCTCATGAGATAGACAGGGCTGGAACGGTAGGTTATACCGGTTCAGTGAAAAAGGACTGAAACGAGGGTTACTCGATTCAGAAAGGGACTTTGTCCACTAAGATAGTCTTGGCAATGAGTCTTGACTAACAAGAAATGATTCTCTATGATTATGTGTGAATGCCACAAAGTTTCATGATTTAAGTTATGATTATTGTGATTACATTTCACTGCCATGATTTATCGCATGTTATGAAATTATGCTCTCTTTTACAGGTTATGATTTCCAAAATGTTATGTTCTTATGAATATGATGTGATTGATATTTCTTTTGTTTACCCTTACTGAGCATTTGAGCTCACCCTTTTATGTTTTCTTTTCCCCAGTATATAAAGAAAGGTTTTAGGTAAAAAAAAGGAAGATCTTTATGGGAGATATTGAAGATCTTTCACCACGATTAGAAGATTACGTTCCGAGTTTCCAAAGACACTAAACTATTACGATCCTTGTGTGTGTGTTTTTTGTTATGTACTAAGTATTCCGCAAAAGTAATGTAAAGTCAATGTACGTCTGGCTACGGGTCTCTACCCACAATTATATAGATATCATACTCAATTTCTTTCATTTAAAAATTGTATGATATAAATTTAATGGAAGTGTGCTTTAACTAAGTGTGGGGGAGACATAAAATTTAGTTTGGGATGTAAATAAACTTTATATATCTTTCATTTAGACTCTTTACATAGGATAACATCCAAATCAATTTTCGGAATTTTTATATAATTCCTAGATATTTATCTATTTTTTAGTGGGTTTATAGGATATAAAATCATTAAAATTAATTTACGTCTTTCCAAATAAAAATATCATTCTATATTGGATGGATTTAATTAATTCGATAATTAATAGACATAAATGATATCAAAGTGATCTTCACCTATTTTTTCATATATATTTTTTTCTGAGAACTAGAGAAAAGTTTTTATGTAGAAAATGTCTTAGTTGAGTTAATATTTTATCATGTGGATGTTAAAATTTTGAACATAATACAAGGGAAATTATCCTCTGTGGAAAAATAAAACCTAATCAATCCAACTCAAATGAAATTTGATATAAGTTTTTTGAAAATCGAGTAGAATTGTAAATTTTGATCCCACAATGAATCTTTGAGATATTAGGCACTGATTTTGTGTGTAAATTAAATCCAATTTTCAGTATTTAATTAGTTAATTTTCATAATTATTTTCACTAATCATGGATAGGAAAAATTAAAAAAAATTTAATAAAGTGCCTAATATTCAAAAATGAATTCACTCAGATAAGAAGAATATTGAACCCAAATGAAATAAAGGAAATTAAATTATAAAAAATTCATTTGATATATACTAAGGAAGTGTAAATTTTATTCTTTAATTTAAACCTAGGATAGAGGGATAAATTTAAATAAAACTTTTTATCATTCTGATTCCAATGGAATCTATATTGTTTAAACCTGAAACTGGAACTTAGGCCTGAATAGAAATAGGATATTATGATAGATTCATATGTGAATAATTATAATTCAACAATTAATGAATCTATATATTCCTTAAATTTTTGTTTTTGTAATTGAAATTAAGTAGGTCCATCACTTTTTTATATTTTTAATAATTAAATTCAATGTATTTCCAATGAGTTCAATAAAATAAGTGTTGGGAGGTGATGTGATCAAAAAATTTCTAAAAAAATATTAAAAGTTTTTCAATATAAATCACCCCATTAATCAAACAAAACTTGTGTAAAAATTTATTTTTTATCATATTTGATAATTTTTTACTTCATAAAAAACTTATTAAAATGTTAATCTATAATAATTTATTCATTTTCAAAATTAATTATGAATCCATACTATCAAAATTTTAATTCTAATTATTTTATTATATTTTGATTTTAACATAGAATTAATCTTTATATGGATTTAATTTTTAATTTTAATGGTTTTATTCATTCATTGGAATCATCTAAAATCTATACTTTCATTAGAAGTGAACTAAAATTGCTCTTTAAAATGATATATGTCATTCTAAATTGAATACCACATAATTTTTATTAGATCATATGTTTTCAAATGATTGGAATTTTTATTTTTGATGAGATGAGGATTGAATTAATTATGAATTGGAAAATAATGAATTAAATTATAAATTTGAAATTAAAAATGGATTGTAAGTTAATAAATATTTTCTGATGTTGAAATTTCAAAGTCCATTAATTCTATTTAGATGAGAGGATAAAATTTGGAAAAAATAATTTTTTTCCATATAATGTAATTTATCATCTTCATAGTCAGTTCAGTATCTACATGCAAGAAGCACATTCACTCAACTAATTGTTCTCACCAACTAGCCCCAAGAGGGAGACTAAATTGATCATGGGAACCCATAATCAATTAATTGTAAGGAACTTTCATAGTCTAAATAATGATCATCATAGGAGTATAAAGTGGTCTTATATCCATCTAAAACCTATCACAAAACCATCTCATGTTCAGTTAGCTGGCTAAAAGCCTTCCCCTCCAATATATTTCATGACTACAATCCAATTGACCATGAACATCCTCTCTATGGTCATTCCCTTTAATGTTACCACACCACAATTTTCCTTTGATTATGACCACCATCCATGAGAACGAATTTTTTTCTTCTATTAATATTCAGTTAGCCTACAAAATATTTTGTATTAGATATCAAATTCAAATATTTGAATTTAACACTATTGAAAATGAACTATTAACTCATAAGAAATATTAAATTTATCTGTGATAAAGAAGATCTTTGAAAATTTTATGATCCAGATGAAGAGAAGTTTCAATTTGAATTAAAATAACCAAGTTCATCTTGGTACTATTTAAGTGACACTAAATTGAAGAAAAAAATAGGGATGATGAACCTATTTAAACTTGAATTTAATTGGTTATTCAAAATGGGGTTTCCCTAAATGCATGGATTGATTATTATAATGTCACTAGGTTTTTTCCTCAAAATAAAATATGAGACTAATACCTCTAAATAAACTCAAAACTATTCATAGAATAATTTCTAAGGATTCTTGAGTATGATTGAGGTTTATTTTTCCAATGACATGATTCTGAATTTTGGAGGAGAAATTTTTTCCAAATGAAGAAGATTCACCTTATCCAAATGTAATAGGTTGGGTTAATGGGAGTGTAAAAAAAGAGTATATGAACCCCAATGATTTCATTCTTAAAGAAAACCAAATTGTATAATTTTTTCCTTCTCATTTTTTCCTTTAGTAATGTTGAACATGGAGTCGACATCTTCTCTACCCAATTATCTGGTTGTAGTGACATTTTATGTTTCATGAAAGGTTCTTGAGAAATTTACGCATATATATTTTTCCAACCTACTATTGACCTCATATCACCCATTCAGGTTCCCAAGTGTAGTAAGAACTTTCCAAAACAACTTTTGGTTGCATTCAAAATTCCAATTATCATAATTGATGACCAAAAACATTCATCTAGCCCAAAAAAATTGAGAATTTCTTATCCAGGATGCATTCTGGATTAATTACTAAGATAAGACAGTTGTGGGACCATAGAAATTATAGTGTTTTCATTAAAGAAAGTAAGGTTAGAATGTATAGTAAGATTATAATGGGAGTTCTTTTTAGTAATTAGATCACTATTTTTTCTTTTAAGAATCTTATAACGATGGTTGGGGATGGAATTTTTTCAATCACTCAAAAAAAATTGAGCCTTAGATAACTCTATATACATGATGTGTACAAATCCAAGATCGAATGTGGATGATCAATCCAAAAAATTCATATAGAATCCAATATTGATCCAGGGGATGATTGAGGTTATTTTCAATGAATCCTTTAGTTTTTCCTAATTGAAAGTTGATTTGTTGTATTGTAATGGATTTGTACTACCTATTTCATCCAATTACAAGCCCACTTGAGGGAATTTTTAATTGTAAATGTTATGAATCCTATATCCAAAGCAATTATCAGGCTGAAACATGTTCAAATCATCATAAACCCATCTTGTTCATTTTATTCTTCCTTCAAGAATAATTTATCTTTTAGGGAATTAATTGATTAGAAAATCAATTTTTCCACTGATCATTGATGAATGAGTATAAAGCTCAATCATGAGAGGATAATTTTTTAATAAAAAATATTCAAATACATATAATATAGAGAAATATAAACCATAGATCTATATAGATAGTGGATGTCTGAAATGAGTAAATTGGGCTCAGAATTTGGGAAATAATTCCAAAATACTAGGATTTTGGGAGAAGAATCTCATGTTTCTCATGAATAATAATTTTTGAAGCACCTAAAAACCCCCTCTAATTAAATAAATAAATATTTTTCATCGAAGGGGGTGATACCCTATTGATCACCCAATCGAACTGTGTCAGTATAGTTATATTTTATTGAAATCATTATTTTGAAGCTTTTAATTCTCTTGGGATGGTGTACTAATCCATTAGCGGTTGATCCAAGGAGACCCCCTTCACCCTTTTAATGTATTTGACTAATACTTTATAATTAATGTAACTTTGATCAAATAAATCAACGTAAACTCTTTTATTATGATTTAAATAATATATCAATTAAGGCTTATATAATTTGAGAATTTTAAAACAATTAAATGTGGAAAATTCGTAATTTTCAAAAACATTTGTATTTTTTCCTTATTTATTAATTTACAAACTCTTTATAAATTGACCTAATGATTTATTAATAAACAAATATTTTTTAAATCATAAGTGTGTCCATATAATGTCTAAAATTGGTTTTAATATCAATATTTAATAATAATAAAAATTATCAAAAAAATTATAAAACACATTTATTTAATTATTTATTTGCTATTTATTATTAATCAATTTATAAACCTTATATTAATTAAAAGCAATACAATTTTATAATTCCTAACACATAGTATTTATAAATCTTTTATAAAAAATAATAAAATTAATCAGTGTATATATATATATATATTACCTTCTATTTATCATTATTGTTGTATATTTCTGATGTAGTATTCTTCAAAACCAATTAGTAAAATACATTTATTCTTTAAAGAATAAATATGGTAAACCAATTTTGGGTTCTTATGGATCATCCTATGATCACTGTTAGCTGAGTAAAACCTAAAACATGGGTGGATTTATCTTTACTAAATCCAACATGTAAAATATATCATAAAACATATAATTTTAGGAATGTATTTATATTAGTTTTTGTATTTCTATGTCGACGGAATATATCTTTTGAATAAATTTAATCAGTAAAAAAGCATCCAACCACTAAGGGATTACACTGGAATTTGGATCCCAAAATGTCTATTAAGGTTCCATGAACTCCAAAGGGGTAGTAACAACTTTGAAAAGAGTGATATGTAGATTATAGATAATAAGAGATCTATGAATGGAATTAATGAAATTTGTGATATTCTCACTACCCAATAAGAGACTGATCATATCCACATATAAGAATCCTTGACTGTAACGTCCTGACCAGGAACCCTCTAAACTGGCACCTTGAGATTGTGGGTCACAAGGTCTCAATCACGCCCTTTCATATGCGAGAGGATATTGACTAGTAGTGAGGGTGTTAAGGTGGTATAATAGAGAGACTATACCCACTTTCCAAGGTGTAACAGTGTATTAAACTATATATATACAATAGTGTAACCATATATCAACATATATAATAAATAATCAAGGGAAGAGAAAATAATTGGGTAACTAAATAATATCAAAAGCCTCTAGGTAGTTTCATATATAAGGATTCATGGCTTGCTGATATAAAAAATGGGAACATAGGACATCAATATACAATAATGTTATACAAAAAGTACAAAAAAGACACAAACTGCTCCAGTACAATCCTGAGCATATGCTCGTTCCTCTTCTCTTGTGCTCTAACTATAGGTAAACCATATCAAAACTCTATAGTATGGAACTTACCCTTATTGGTACCTAGAGACAAGTAATTTACTCAAGTACCATAGGCGGACTGAGTATAGTGTGAGATAAAATCTTAATAATCCACAACCCATAGTTTCTAGACATAATCAAAGCAGTTATCTCTTCTAAATAGTGTTAAGGTATAAAATAAAGAATAAAAAAGTTGAATAAATAAATAATATCCCACTTGGGTTCTTATAGGACACCTGGAATCTCTACTTGCTTCGGTTCATGGTCAGAATGAATGTTCGATCAATCACTACATATACAGTAATAATATATATTTAGTGTAGTTATATATTTCATCTGCCTATATGGACCAAGTATGTGCAGATGTAAGTATCCATTTACCTAGAATAGTAGGTGCTGGCTAGACCAGGGCACAACTTAGACATTCATAACTAGTTCAAACAAGCCTATCAGCTCAAAAACAATATATATTACCTAAATCTCATAATGAGTGAGAGATGTCGTTCTCATCACTCAATATTGTGAGTGTTTCATCATTTAAACACTCAAAAAAGGATGTGGAATGTATTTCCCACTATCCAAATAGTTTCAATGTTGTGAGATGTCATGCTCAAAACCCGATATAAGGGAGAATATAACCAGAATTCCCAGTAGAACCCTTAACATCATTTAAAAATCCATATCAAGGTTTAAACATAATAATATTACAATCTGTGTGGCATTACCTCCCATTTTTCATGTTTACCAAGATATTATAATCAATTCATAACAATTCAATTTAAGCATTCAATAAAACATGAATGAGCGATGTGGCCTTTCTACACTCTCATATTTTATTTCATCTAAATAATTCAATTCATTTAAGGAAATAAAACAATTATGAATATGAAATTCTATATATTATATACATTTAATTCACTAAAACAAGTAAACTCAATTTTTAAGTCTCTAAGTGTAATTTAGAAAGAGTCGCGGTCAATATGTGAATTTTCTAAATGGGAAACTCCTATTATAAGTTGGGAAAATAACTTTAGATGTGCCTTGAGTTCATTAAATATCTATATAAGAGAGTAAAATCAATTTATAATCTAAATCTAATTATTATAAGGCTTTCCAATCAATTAAACAAAAAACTATAAGGGAGTGTCAATTTCTCATACCCATGGGGTCTCCATGATTGATGAAAACATCATCTAATTTACTAAACAACGTTCCTCAAAAGAAAAACAAGGTGTGTAGATCAATTTAATATGAAAAAATAAATTAAACGGTGATGTGAGGTAATGGAATGAGTGATACGTGATTAAAAATATATGAAAAATACGATACCACCTACCTTAGGGTCCTTGATGACTCATCGTCTGATGGAGGCCCTATATTTAAATTTAGTTGTGAGAAATTGAAGAAACAATCCAATTACTTGAAAATATGGTAAAAGATATTTTACCTAAATAGAACAATATATCTTAAGGTAACCTAAAATAAGAAGGCGTGGGATTTCATGTCTTACTGAGATGGACGTGATACTTTTGATGATGCTTGATTTGGAGTTTCAATGTTTGAGATATAAAAATTCCTAGATAGAGGGAGGTGGGTTCTCACAGAAGGAGGAAACACACCCAGTCACTGGAAATAAGTGATAGGAAAATAATAATAGGGTTATTAGATTAATTAAGTGTATTTTGGATATTTTCTCATCAAATTTGGGAGCACAGGGTTTGGCCACATGGTTTGGCCAAAACTGTGTGAAAATGTTTCTCAAGCCACAACCCAAGGAAAAAAACTTAATGGTTAAGGAATATGGTTTCCCTAACCATGCACAAACCATGAAGAAATACTCTATTAAAGGATTTCATTTTCTCGTATGATCGTGTGACTGGAGTCACACGATTGTAAAAACATTGTGTGTATCCTCCTACTCCTATGTTTTTTTCCACATGGTTAGTAAATATTGTGTGAGATGGGTGGAACAATTTCTACTAACTATATGGCCCAATATTTTTTCAAAAACCTGGTGTTTTGGATCCAAAAAAGACTAAAACACCCTTTTTGACCCATGTGGCTTGCACACTCGCGCGTCATTGGGCACGAGCAGCAAACTAAAATTTATACCTACTTACTACTTAGGACAGTGGCATGAGAGGGTCGAACCACAGGGAGGCCTGCTGTTGTGTTTGGTGTTTTAAAAAATAAACTAAACTAAAAACACACATGAAAAAAATCGATCAAAGACAATTGGTGGTGGTGAAGTGGAGTGAATGAGACTTAGTGTGTACAGAAGTGAGAGTAAGATGGTGAGTGCAAAGTGAGTAGACAGATCAGCAAGAGAAACTGGGGTGGAAACAACCAATTAATGAACAGGGGGAAAAGTCCTCTGGCTGATTTGATGTTGCTTAACCCTATTCATGCACTGCAATTGAAGAGCATGGATCTGACTAAGAGTAACCGGCCAAAGTTTTCGTCTGGTCAGCTTGTGATGTAATCGCTCCTACAGTCCCTCGACTGTATGAGTCATTCCATCCAATGGTGAAATCAAATCAGTAGTCACCGAGCTCAACTTGTCAGTTGAGTTTGGTGTGTCTCTCTCATTCGAGTATAATTCACATGTTAGTTAATTACTCAAATTGGAACAGTTTACATTATGGTACAAACAAGATTGTATTTTACACGATCTTGTTGTATTGTAAATAATATTGTCTGTAAAAAATAGAGAGACGATCCAACAATGATGAAATGCATGAATCAGACCAAACAAATCGAATCAGCCAGCTTATTCTCCCCCAAAATAATTTAGCCGAACATAATGGTTGGCTTTAATGCAAACATGGAATTTAAAACAGTGATGTTCATGTTGACTTAAGTTGCAGAAAAACAGGGCACAAAGAATATAAAGATGTTTGTCTCCCTGCTTGATCTCCTGAAGTTCTAAATCCCCACTGCTCAATGGTGGATGTGGCGCTGGAATGTGCTTGATGTCCCGCCCTAGGAATCGAGGTGTGAAAATACTCTGATCTCCTGCTCGAATCAACTCCGAGGAAGATGATCTGTTTCTCCGGCCTTGCTCCTTGTGTTCTTCTCGGATGTCTTCTGATCCCCCCCAGACTCGTGCTCCGTTCAATCCATCATGACTCTCTTGCCTCTCGTGCATTCATCACCCGACGGAAGTCTCTGGAATCTCATCTGAAGTGTTCCCCGGCCTCCACGTGGCTCCTTCACTGTGTTGCTCCTCCTGCGCTTATCACCGGAGCAGTTGCTCTTAACAGATTGAAAATGATATGCGCGTGCGGCGAGTCACTTTCTTCCCTTGACACAGAAGATCCATGTGGCGTGCTTTTATGTGCATGTCACAATCTTTTTAGTAAACTCTAAGTCAATGTATCTCTCCCCTCCACAAAGAAATGCACGTGAATCAAATAACAAATAAGAATGAAACTATTGTATTATATATATTAATATTATTACTTAAAAAACAGATTAATATATATATATAATATTTAATATTATTATTACTACATGTAATTATTATTATTATTATTATGATATACTAATAATATATATAATCTTATATATAATTAGTAATATACCTATAATTATTATTGTATTATAATATATTATGTTATATTAAAAAAACTAAAAAAAGAAGAAGAAATAAGTAAAGAGGGGGAGGGTTTAGCGTTGAAAGGAAAAGGGGGAAAGTAGGGGGTCCTCGCGGCGTGTTTGAAGAGAAGATAGGGGACGATGACGGTCTTGCGGAGGCGGAGGCAAGTGGAAGGCGACGACTTAGGCGGTCTCGGTGTAGGGGTGAAATGGGGTCGCAACTCGGGTTCAGCGTGGAGGAAGGGGCGCGGTGGGGTTCGGTGAGCATCGCAAGGAGAGAAGTGAAGCAGATCGGGGGCTTCGACACAAGGTCGTGGGAGCAGAGGTGGTGCGGGCTCATGGCGGTGGTCTGCTTCGGGCTGATAGAGCGCGAGGAGGTTCGGCGGTTGAATACGGGTCTGTTCGGTGAGACCAGACCAGCGGCAGGGAAGGTTCAGTAGGGTTCGGCCACGGCTTGGGTATGAATACGACACAGTGAAGGATGGAGTGGGTAAGGGTTCGATCTGGGGGATTCATATTGCTGATATCTGATTGTTTGATACTTCTTCGAATCTTGAGTTTTCTAGTGTGTGTTGATTTTTTTTTCTCAGAATAGTTGATTTTTTTCTGGTTCGGATTCAGTGTTGAATCATTGATTTCTTCTACTGAGGATTTGGAATTCATTGCTACGGTATTGATTGGTGATTGGTGATGCTGTTGTAGATGAGTAAGGCTTGTCGCGCGCTATGGCAAGATGAAAACAGAGTAGAGGTGACACGGTGACTGGGGAGGAAAGCGGTGGGTGAGGAAAAGGGAAGAGGGCTAATGGTGAGGATGAGCAGAGAAGTGGAACGGTGAGGTAATGTATGACAGTGAGGTAATAAAGGGGGAAGGCTACCGGTGATGAAAAGTCTACCGGTGGTGTGAAAGCTGTATCAGGAAACGAGGGAAAGATGTATCGGTGAGGTAAATGGCAGTATAACAGTGAGGTGTGTTGTATCGGTGAGGTGTATCGGTGAGAAAATAATAACAGTGAACCGGAGGGTAAAGTGAGGAAATAAAATATTACAGTGAGGTGGAGTAACGGTGAGGAAATAAAAAGGGTAACAGTGAGGTCGGTATAACGGTGGACTGGATAAGTGCAGCGGTAGACTTATCTTGATGGTGAGAAAAAAAAATGGAACGGTGAGGTTTAGGAGCAAGGTATTGGTAGCTGGAAAATAGTAATAGTGATGTATAGCAGTAGTAGAGAGAAAGTGTAATGGTGGACTGTATCGGTAGATGGAATGGGAAAATAAAAAGGGTGTAATGGTAGACTTAGTAACGGTGAGGATGCTCTAGCGGTGAGGCAATAAAAAAGGGTAACGATGAGGTGGTAAAGGACTATGGGTGAGGAAAAGCAGCAAGGTATCGGTGAGGTTTTTGCGGCATAGCAGTAGCGGTGAGGATAGTGTATCGGTGAGGAAGGTCACCGATAATGACGGGTTAACGTGCGACCGCAACACCTGCGAATAAAACAAAACAAATAAAATTAAATAAATAAAATAATTTAATGAAACTAAAAAATAAATAATTTAATAAATTAAATAGAATGGAATTAAAAACTAAAAATAACAAAGTTAAATAATAAAATTAGTGAAACATTATTTAAACAAATGAATTAATTTGGGTTGAAAAAATAAAAAGAAACTTAATTAATGAACAAATAAAAATATTTACAGTAACTTGCTTACATTAATTAACCAATTAATTAAAGAACTAATTGAATTAAAGAGTAAAAATGTTAAATGAATAAAATTAAATTGCTAAAACTAATGAAATTATTAAAAGTCTAAAAACCAAAAAGTGTTATTTATTTACAATTTAAAGAATAAGGCATTAATTAATTTAATAAATGAATTAGTAATCTGACTAGAATGAAATTTTTTAAAAATAAATGAATAAATAAATAAAATTCTAATTGGCGAGACTAAGTTAATTTAAGACTTATTTAAGATGACACTAATGTATATTAAAACACATGTTTTAAACTTAAAAACTGATTATTTTACACAAAAAGTAAAAAAACACAACACTTATCCATTATTTTATAAAAAACAACATTTTAATATAAAAAAGTCATTAGAAAATACAAAAACGATGTGGCAAAGAGTGTCAAAACACTGCCACATAAAACTCCCCCACACTTAAAGCCTTGTTTGTCCTCAAACAAGTACATGCCTTTGACTTTAAATCAGTAATATGATTTTTGAATTTCAGCTCAAAAATGTGCATGATTGAACTTAAAAATCCAGATGGACAGGACCAAACAATGAGTTAGGTTTTTCAAAGGTGTTCAAAAATATTGTCCTGTCTAGCTTCAAATACTCACTGGAAGTAAAAAGAATCACAAATTCATATATTGTCAAGTATGTTATGCCTTCTATGTGTTTTCATTAACTGTCCCACTTCACCATCCAATTCAAGTACTGATTCAAGGAGTGATGACAGGTTAGAAGAAGTGGAACTCAAAAACATAACCAAGGGAACCTTCTATTCTTACCTTCCCCGAGGATCGAAGAATTAAAATCCATTAAATTGATCACTTTATTGATTCAACCCAAATGAAAATTAACCAAGTCAATTGCTCCCTTCTTCATCTGGGTTCAAAATTCCCCTCACCTTAATGAGTTCATTTTTGACAAGGGCACATTATTTTAATTTTTCCCATCCATATTCCATGTGCAGAGCACTGTGCATAGCACTTATTGAGATTAAAATTGGCTTTATTTATTCATAGAAACACACCCAGTGCACCTTGTCTCAGATACTCACCGTGGGATCCCATTTTCCCATTTTACTCCAGTTACAAATGACTTAATTAATAATCAATCATGTTGACTTCCTAAATTGATTGACATTATTTAATCAAAATAAGTGAGTCCCCTAGGTTCCAGGGAGAACATTAAGTTACTCCAAGCCATGATCCTTAAACCACAAAACCTATCCTGTCATACTCTCACTCTCAGTTTCAAAACAGAAAGGTTCATAGAGACAGTGAACAATTGCACTCAGCAATCATTCATGATTAACAGTTTCTGACTAAGTGTCACTCTCAACATCCAACAAACACTTATCCACTAAACAAGACATAATTGAAGTACCAGTGAACATCCAATGACCATCATTTGATGAAAGAATTTGAAAAAAAATTGAAGGAATTTTGAACCTTTTTTTTGAAAAAAAATTGACAATTTTTTTAAACAACCACAAACTCAAGTTCAAGAAGGGGGAATTCAACATGACACTAGAATGACCCCTCTCCCCCCACACTTAAAACCCAAAATTGTCCCCAATGTTGTATCTCAAGGTGGGAGACAGTTTAAGTTCAGAACAGATGAAAATTTTAGCTGAAAAGGTAAATGGAGGGGTATCAATGATGTTCAAAAATATTCTTTTCCACACAAAAAAGTGAAAGAAAATAAAAACAAAAAAAGAAGAAAACCCCACCAACCATCACCGGAAACCAAGTACATTTGTATTTCTAAAAAGATCATGATTTGAATCATTTTGAACAGATAAAATATTTTAACAATTTACTTCAAAAATTAGAATATTTAGCAGTGATGTACAGCAGCAGCATAATGAGAATAATGAGAATGGGTACGAGCATGTTTCATCAAATCAACTCAAGTACATTCTCAACTAAATAGATATTAGCAGCTGACACCCAAGCAAGAAAATACAGTCATTACTCAGAGAATGGGAAGAAATACCCCACACTTAGTTCACAGTAGAGAGTAAGAAATTAATTGAAAGTGAAAAAGGGAGAACAACACTTCCCTGAATTATTGGATCTTTAGCAGTGGATTTCATCAACAGATCCTCTTTAGCATCACTGGGTTGTTATTCTTCTTCAGAAACTGCAAGTTCAAATAAGTAAAATATGATTTTAGATTTTATAGTTCAAGAAAAGTAACCCAAGATAGTGAGTAGATATAAATGTTATCCATATGATGCAGTGGATTGCTCCCTTGGGTTTTCTAGCCAAGTTTCTGGCAGCAACAACTCTCTCTAACACAACAACAGATCATGAGGCCCCATCAACAGTTAAGCAATTGAACTAGAGAACAAGAATCAGGGATTAATTTATTGAAAAACATAAAATAAAAGAGAAACTAATAAGTAACCATGGGTTAGTTCCCATGAAACACTGAGTTTATAGTCCTCAGTGAGACTTGAATCAGCTCATTCTTCCAACAGGGAAATGGCAGCCAAGCCCTTTGCTTGCCCTTCAAAGAAGTGATTTATTCTTTGTCCATTTACTAAGAAGGGTCTATTCTGATCTCCAATTATCTCAACAACTCCATTAACCAGAACTCTAACGATGGTAAAGGGTCTTGTCCACTTGGACTTCAACTTCCCTGGAAACAGCTTCAATCTTGAATTGAAAAGCAGGACCCTCTCACCATCCTTGAAATTCCTGTTTTGAATGATTGAGTCATGAAAAGCCATTGTTCTTTCTTTTTAAATTTCAGAATTCTCATAAGACTCTCTTCGAATCTCTTCCAACTCACTCAGATCTAGCAGCCTCCTCTCTCCAGCAGACTTAAAATCAAAGTTAAGAGTCTCCACTGCCCAATAAGATCTCTGTTGTAACTCAATAGGTAGATGGAATGATTTCCCAAAGAGGAGACTATATGGTGACATTCCTATAGGAGTTTTGTAAGCGGTTATGTAGGCCCAAAGGGCCTCATCCAATTTCCTTGACCAGTCTTTCCTAGAGATAGACACTATTTTCTCTAAAATCTGTTTGAGCTCTCTGTTTGAAACTTTTTCTTGCCAACTTCACTGTGGGTGGTAAGGAGTGCATATCCTATGGGATCAACCATACTTCTCCATCAAACCTTTTAACTTATAATTCATGAAGTGAGTCCCATTATCAGTGATGAAATATCGAGGCACACCGAATCTGGAAAAATAGTCCTTCTTAATGAATTTCACAACACTAGTAGCAGAATTGTCAGGCAGAGCTACTGCCTCAACCCACTTGGACACATAGTCCACAGCAACCAAGATGTACTCATTCCCATAAGAGGATAGAAATGGTCCCATGAAGTCCAAGCCCCATACATCAAATATTTCAACTTCCAGAATACCTTTTTGAGGTAATTCCAACCTTCTTCCAACATTTCCCAACATTTGACATTATGCGCAGCCAATAACCAAACTTCTAGCATCCTTAAATAGTGTTGGCCAGTAGAAACCATCCTGGAGGACCTTCTGAGTAGTCCTTTCTCCTCCATAGTGGCCACCCCAAGGTGATGAATGACAGCTCTCAAGTATGGGTAAAATCTCATCCTCAACCACACATCTTCTCAGAATCCCATTAGCACACCTCCTAAAGAGAAGAGGGTCATCCCAAAAATAGTATTTCAGTTCAGATATAAACTGCTTCTTCTGGTTGTGTGAAAGATCATTGGGCATGACTCCAGCTGCTAAGAAGTTGGAATAGTCTGGAAACCAAGTAGACTGCTGCACAGAAGTAGAAAATAACTATTCATCAGGGAAAGAAGTATTGATCTCTTTTGGTTCCTTACTTGGGAAATTGGGAAATCTATACAAGTGATCTGCAACAACATTCTCAGCCCCTTTCTTATCCTTAATCACTAAATCAAACTCCTGTAACTGCAAGTTCCACCTCATGATTATAGTATTCGAGTCCTTTTTAGCCAGCAAATACTTAAGGGCTGAATGATCTGTGAAAACTATAATCCTGGATCCTGTCAAATACTGCCTAAACTTTTCCAAAGAAAAAATCATAGCATCCAGCTCTTTTTCAGTGGTAGAATAATTCTTCTAGGCATCATCTAGAAGCTTAATTTCATAGTAAATAACATGAAGTTTCCTATCCTTCCTCTTCCCTAACATAGCTCCTAGTGCAAATTCACTAGCATCACACATAACCTCAAAGGGAAGCTGCCTGTCAGGAGTAGTGATTATAGGTGAAGTAGTCAACTTCTCCTTGAACAGATTAAAGGCCTCTAGACATGTCTCATCAAAGACAAAGGGTGTGTCCTTAACCAGCAGGGAGCACAGGGGTCTAGTAATCTTAGAAAAATACTTAATGAACCTCCTGTATAACCCAGCATGACCCAAAAAACTTCTAATTCCTTTGACATTTTCAGGTGGGGGAAACTTTTGTATGACCTTGATTTTAGCATTATCGACCTCCATCCCCTTCTTAGAAACCTTGTGTCCCAAAACTATGACTTAAGTGGCCATGAATTGCAACTTTTCCCAGTTTAAGACTAAGTTGGTCTCTTGGCATCTTTCTAACACTAATTACAGGTTTTTTAGACAGTTCTCAAAGGTATCTCCCACAATAGAAAATCATCCATGAATACTTCAGTAATCCTCTCAATCATGTCTGAAACAATTTCCATCATACATCTCTGAAAAGTGGCAGGAGCACCACACAAGCCAAAGGGCATCTGCCGGTGTGCAAATGTCCCAAATGGACATGTGAAGGTGGTTTTCTCTTGGTCCTCAGGTGCAATGGAAATCTGGTTATAACCAGAATAGCCATCATGAAAGCAGAAATATTCATTTCCTACCAACCTCTCTAACATTTGATCCAAAAAATGGCATATGAAAGTGATCCTTTCTTATGGAAGCATTCAACATTCTTTAGTCTCTATAGACTCTCCATTTGTTCACTACTCTTGTCTGGATTTTCTCATTCATTTAATTAGTGACCACTGTCACTCCACTCTTTTTGGGGACCACCTGGATAGGACTAACCCATGGGCTATCAGAAATTGGAAAAATTATTCCAGCATCCAGCAATCTAATCACTTCTTCCCTCACAGCTTTCTTCATGTTTGGGATGAGTCCTCTTTGGGCTTCTACTCTGGGATTACACTCAGTTTCCATGGGGATTTTATAGATACAAAAGGCTGGACTTATCCCTTTGATATCAGTAATTTACCAGCCTATGAAAGACTTGTACTTCCTCAAAACAGAGAGCAGATTGTGCTCTTGACTCACCTATAGATTTGATGAAATGATCACAGGAAGGGTGGAATTGTCTCCTAAAAAGGAATATTTGAGATGGGCAGGGAGGGGATTAAGTTCAAGGGTGGGTGTTGACTGGCTTGAGGGAAGAGACTTGGGCCTGGGTGGCCCAAGGTTCTCATGGTGCCTCTTAAAGAAGGCATTAGACAAGTCTTTTTCCTCAGTATAAGAGCATCCAAAAGATGTTTCCTCAAACATAGACTCCTCTCTCTGGGTAATAATATGTTTCAAGACAAACTCATCTAGGTTATCCAAAAATTCACCCTCATACTCATCAACAAATTCTCTCTCCTTACTTGAGATGATCCCTATGCAAGAGGCAGCAGGGATTTCAGGTTCACTGTTGATTTCAGCTATCAATCTCAAAAACGCTTCTTCCTCCTTATCAACACTACTCTCAGTAGCTAGAATCTCATATTTTGGGAAAATTGGGTGGGTGGGTTCTTGGATTTTCTTAAACACATTGAATTCTTCTTTCTGCTCATCCAAATTGAAAATCAGTTTCCCCTTAGACACATCTATCACAGCTCCCCCTGTGGTTAAGAAGGGCCTACCAAGAATGATAGGAACCTCTTGGTCACACTCCATGTCAAGGATAATAAAGTCACCATGCAAAAAGAGTTTTCCTACTCCCACTAACATATCATCGACCCTACCCACTGGATGATTAATAGACCTATCAACAAGCTGTAACACCACAGTGGTGGGTTGGGGAACTCTTAATCTCAGGTGCTGAAAAAGTGACAGTGGAATCAGATTAATACTAGCACCTAGATCACACAAACAGTTGAACCTACCACCTCTATCCCCAAATGTGCAAGGGATGACAATGCTTCCAGGGTCCTGAAGCTTAGGAGGTATCATATTCTGCAAGACTGCACTACACTCCTCTGTTAAGCCATAGGTGGAAAATTCTTCCAAAGTCTTTTTGTTTGAACATATTTTCTTGAGTGATTTCAAATATGACAGGCTTTGCATCAATGCTTCCAGAAATGGGATATCAATGTTCAGATTTTTAACCACTTTCAAAAATTTCAACAGTTCAGAATCATGAATTGGTTTCTTAAGTCTTTGTGGGAAGGGTATTGCAGGGGGAAAATTCCTCACGATTGGGGGAATATCTACAGTTTCTTCTTCTACAATTTTCTTCCCTTTAATGTCCTTGTTTTTTAAGACATTTTATTTGGATTTTTGAGCTGGAACAGTAGGAAATGGAGGGATTCTAGTGGTGTTGTCCAGTTTTCGAGATTCAGGTTCCTTCAGATTTGAGTTTTCAGATTCATTAATTTTTTCATTTTAAGCATTTTGGGGATCTTTCCTAGGATCTTGGTGAGTTTGGAGACCACTTCTACTAGTCGCAGCCATGGAATTCTCCCTGGGATTGGCTTCAGTAGTGCTGGTCAGCCTGCCCTTTTCTCTATTGATAGCATCCCTAGCCAACTACCCCATTTGAATTTCTAGGTTATTCATTCTACCATCCATTTGAACTTTATAAAAATAATTTTTGGTCTTCTGTTCATAAAACCTCCCTATAAACTGATGGAACATATCTCTCACCTCATCTTTTGAGTTTGATGACTCAGCCTTTGGTTGGGATTGGGGTTGGAACTGCTGCCTAGGAGGCTGCTGGAATCCAGGAGGAGTAGTAGGTCGGAGGACTCCCTGCTCCCTCCATGAAAAGTTCGGATGGTTCCTATACCCCTGATTGTAGGTGTTGGAAAAAGGATCATCCCTAGGCTGCATTCGAGGACCATAGCCAGCAAAGCTGGCACTCTCATGAGGCTGGACGGGCATATAAAATTTTGGACAACAGGTTTGAGAATAACCATACATGCCACAGTGGTGACACTGCTCCTTAAGGATTTGATGTGGGTTCTCATTGAAGAACCCAGCAGCATGGGCTTCAGCTTGAGGAGCAAGGGTGGTTTCTTTTCTAACAATGGTTCTCCTCCTAGAGCATTTGTGATGGGAATTCTGAGCTAATGTGTTAAAGATCTATTTGGCTCCTCAGTAGTCCTATCACTAAAGTCTCCTCCAGAAGACTGGTCCACCAAAGTTTGGTGGTAAGGAGTGAGACTATTGTAGAAGGTGTCCATGAGGAATTTAGGTGTACATTGGTGGTTCGGATGCTGCCTAAGTAACCCTCTAAACCTATCCCAGGCTTCATGAAACTGTTCTCCTTCATCCTGAAGGAATCCAGTGATTTTATGCATAATTTCAGAATTCAACCTCCTAGGATAGAATTTCATAGTGAAGGCATTGTAAACTTGATCCCAGGTGACAAAGATCTCTTCCTCTAACTGTTGGAACCAAGACCTAGCATTTCCCTTGAGGAAGAAAGGGAACACTCACAATTTAAGCTCTTCCTCAGTGAGACCCCTAAGTGGAAGCTGTTGGACACTACAATAGAAGGTTCTAATGAAGTCAAGTGTATCTTCACTAGGCATTCCATTGAAGGTAGGCAGCTGACATAGCATGGATTGCTTGATCTCATAATTCCTGGACCTAGGAGAGAGTCTAATACATGAAGGGTTTCTAGACACTGACGGTAGTAAGAACTCTCTTAGACTATGTCTACTGGACGATTTGATATTGCTTAACTCTATTCATGCACTGCAATTGCAGAGCATGGATCTGACTAAGAGTAACCAGCCAAAGTTTTCATCTGGTCAGCTTGTGATGTAATATCCCCTATAGTCCCTAGACTGTAAGAGTCATTCCATCCAATAGTGAAATCAAGTCAGTAGTCACCGAGCTCAACTTGTCAGTTGAGTTTGGTGTGTCTCTCTCGTTTGAGTATAATTCACTTGTCATTGAATTACTCAGATTGGAATAGTTTAAATTATGGTAAAAACAAGATCGGATTTCACATGATCTTGTTGTTTTTTAAATAAGCTTGTCTGTAAAAAAATGAGAGAGACGATCCAGCAATGACGCAGTGCATGAATCAGACCAAACAAATCGAATCACCCAGCTTATTCTCCCCCAAAGGAATTTAGCCGGACATAATGGTTGGATTTAATGCAAACATGGAATTAAAAAAAGTGAAGTTCATGTTGACTTAAGTTGCATAAAAATAGAGCACAATGAACATAAAGATGTTTGTCTCCCTTCTTGATCTCCTGAAGTTCTAAATCCCCGCTGCTCAATGGTGCATGCGGTGTAGGAATGTGCTTGATGTCCCGCCGTGGGAATCGAGGTGTGAAATGCTCTGATCTCTTTCTCCAATCTACTCCGAGGAAGATGATCTGTTTCTCCTGCCTTGCTCCCTGTTTTCTTCTCTAATGTCTGCTGATCCCCCCAGACTCTTGCTCCACTCAATCCACCATGCCTCTCCCGCCTCTCTTGCATTCATCACCCGACGGAAGTGTCTGGAATCTCATCTGAAGTGCTCCCCGACCTCCACGTGGCTCATTCACTAGGTTTCTCCTCCCGTGCTTGTCACCAGAGCGGTTGCTCTTAACATATTGAAAATGATATGCGCGCGCGGTGAGTCACTTTCTTCCCTGGACACAGCAGATCCACGTGGCGTGCTTTTATGTGCATGTCACGATCATTTTAGTAAACTATAAGTCAATGGATCCCGCCCCTGCACAAAGAAATGCATGTGAATCAAATAACAAATAATAATGAAACTATTGTATTATATATATTAATATTATTACTTAAAAAAACTTATTAATATATATATATATAATACTTAATATTATTATTACTACATGTAATTATAATAATAATTATTATTATGATATACTAATAATATATATAAGCTTATATATAATTATTAATATACCAATAATTATTATTGTATTATAATATATTATGTTATATTAAAAAAACTAAAAAAGAAGAAGAAATAAGTGAAGAGGGGGGAGGGTTTGGTGTGGAAAGGAAAAGGGGGAAAGCAAGGGGTCCTCGCGGCGTGTCTGAAGAGGAGACAGGGGACGACGACAGTCTTGCGGAGGTGGAGGCAAGTCGAAGGCAATGATGTAGGTGGTCTCGGTGCAGGGGTGAAATGGGGTCACGGCTCGGGTTCAGCGTGGAAGAAGGGGAGCGGCGGGGTTCAGTGAGCGGAGCGAGGGGATAAGTGAAGCGGATGGGGGGATTTGGCGCGATGCAGTGGGAGCAGAGGCGGTGCCGGCTCATGGAGGTGGTCTGCTTCGGGCTGATGGAGCACGAGGAGGTTCAGCGGTTGAATAGGGGTATGTTCGGTGAGACCGGACCAGCGGCAGGGAAGGTTCAGCAGGGTTCGGCCACATCTTGGGTATGAAGACAGCACGGTGAAGGATGGAGCGGGTTAGGGTTTGATTTGGGGGTTTCATTTTGCTGAGATCTGATTGTATGATACTTATTCGAATCTTGAGTTTTCTGGTGTGTGTTGATTTTTTTTTTCTCAGAATTGTTGATTTTTTTCTGGTTCGGATTCAGTGTTAAATCATTGATTTCTGCTAATGAGGATTTGGAATTCTTTGTTGTGGTATTGATTGGTGATTGGTGCTTCTGTTGTGGATGAGTAAGGCCAGTCGCGTGCTATGGCGAGATGAAAATAGAGCAGAGGTGACACGGTGACTGGGGAGGAAAGCGGTGGGTGAGGAAAAGGAAAGAGGGCTAACTGTGAGGATGAGCAGAGAAGTGGAACGATGAGGTAATGTATGATGGTGAGGTAATAAAGGGGGAAGGCTACCAGTGAGTAAAATTCTACCGGTGGGGTGAAATCTGTATCAGAAAATGAGGGAAAGATGTATCGGTGAGGTAAATGGTAGTATAACAGTGAGGTGTGTTGTATCGGTGAGAAAATAATAACAGTGAACCGAAGGGTAAAGTGAGGAAATAAAATATAAGAGTGATGTGGAGTAACTGTGAGGAAATAAAAAGGGTAACAATGAGGTTGGTATAACGGTGGACTGGAGAAGTGCATCGGTAGACTTATCTTGATGATGAGAAAAAAATGGAATGATGAGCTTTACCAGCGAGGTACCGGTAGTTGGAAAATAGTAACAGTGAGGTATAGCAGTAGCAGAGAGAAAGTGTAACGGTGGACTGTATCGGTAGCTGGAAAGAGAAAAGAAAAAGGGTGTAATGGTAGACTTAGTAACAGTGAGTATGTTATAGCATTGAGGCAATAAAAAAGGGTAACGGTGTGGTGGTAAGAGGACTATTGGTGAGGAAAAGCAGCAAGGTATCAGTGAGGTTTTTGTGGCAGAGCAGTAGCAGTGAGGATTGTGTATCGGTGAGGAAGGTCACCGACAATGATGTGTTAACGTGCGACCGCAACACCTGCGAATCAAACAAAACAAAGAAAATTAAATAAATAAAATAATTTAATGAAACTAATAAATGAATAAATAAATAAATTAAATAGAATGGAATTAAAAACTAAAAACAACAATGTTAAATAATAAAATTAGTGAAATTTTATTTAAACAAATGAATTAATTTGGGTTGAAAAAATAAACAAACTTAATTAAAGAACAAATAAAAATATTTACAGTAACTTGCTTAAATTAATTAACCAATTAATTAAAGAACTAATTGAATGAAAGAATAAAAATATTAAACGAATAAAATTAAATTGCTAAAACTAATTAAATTATTATAAGTCTAAAAACCAAAAAGAGTTATTTATTTACAATTTAAAGATTAAGTCATTAATTAATTTAATAAATGAATTAGTAATCTGACTAGAATGAAAAAATTTAAAAATAAAAGAATAAATAAATAAAAGTCTAATTGGTGAGACTAATTTAATTTAAGACTTATTTAAAATGACACTAATGTATATTAAAACGCATGTTTTAAACTTAAAAACTAATTATTTTACACAGCAAGTACAAAAACACAACAATTATCCATTATTTAATAAAAAACTACATTTTAATATATAAAAGTCAATAGAAAATACAAAATGGATGTGGAAAAGAGTTTGAAAACACAGCCACATCATGGCTCCATTGGGAAACATAATAAGGTTATTTTAAAGAAATTTAATATAAAAACAAATGGTTCATACCTTCATGAAAATACATTTTTTTACAACATCCCCTCCTTAAAGAAACTCATCCTTGAGTTTGAATTTTGAGGGTAAAGAGGTATCATCATTAAAGAGTTCTGGCCATTGAGATTTCATATTATCTTCCTTCTCTAATATCTTATCTTGTACATGGTCGTGCAGGCATAACACCCATACCAAGGGTACTAAACTACCTTAGAGTGTCTTCATGCTCCTATCAATAATACAAACTGGATACTCCTTGAAAGAAGAATCCACATCCAACTCAACCTCATCAGGATGAAATGCATTTTATGGGTTTGGATAATAGTGGAGAAGCTATGATAGGTGAAATTAATTATGCATAGATTGGTATCCCTATGTAAGATCTATTTGGTCTGATCTATTGCACAACTTCAAAGGGTCCAATGAATCTAGGTGAGAGATTACACTAACCCTAAATATGTATATCGCCAAAACATGGTATGAACTATCAGAAAACATGTTCTATGACCTCAAACTCAAGAGATCATTAGAGTATGTTGGAATATAACTACTGTATGGACTGAGCTGTCATCATGAACTTTCTGATCAATTTGATCTACTCTATAGTCTCATGTACGAGATGTGGTCTATGTATAGCTACCTCACATGACTCTATCCAACACAAGGGTGATATCAAAGGTCTACCATATAAGGATTCATAAGGATCTATCTTGATGGTATCCAAAAATATATTATTATAAGTGAACTCAATGATCATAATGGGTTCCTCCCAGGAACCCCTGAAGTCAAGTACACATGCTCGGAGCATGTTCTGTAGAACCTAAATCATACTCTCTATCTATCCATCGTTCTATGTGTGATAGGTCATCCTTAGAACCACCTATATACCCAAATCCTTCTACAACCCCTTCCAGAACTGTGATTAAAAGTGAGAGTTTCTATCTGAAATGAAGGAATAAGAAGCTTCATGAAGACTTACAACCTACCTGACATACAACCTTCCTAGCTTATCTACTGATAAGGTCTCTCTCATAGGTAAGAAATGTGTGAACTTTATCAAATAATCAACTAAAATCCACATTGTATAATTTCCTCTGGGTTATTTGGTTAAAACAGAGATGAAATATATTGAAAAATCATTTTATTTCCACTCGAGAATGGAAAATAGTTACAAAATCACTTCTAGATGATAATGTTTATCCTTCACTGTCTAACATGTGGAGCACCAAGTGATGAAGCTGGAAATATGACATTTTATACCAGGTCACAAGTATTGGTGTCGTAAATCTCAATTCATTTGGGTGACATCGGGATGAACTTCCCATGTTGAGGCATGAAATTCCCACATTATCTTCTCTCTGATGTCTGTTGAAACCCATACACGCCCATGTAATAGTAAATTATCATCCCCATACAAGGTCAAACTTAAAGATATATTATTATCAAATTCAAATTCTCTTAGGAAAATTCCATTTGGATCATATTGTTGTCTAATTTTTACCAATTATAGAGGAGTAAATGTTATATCTAAAGCTATGAGGATAGTCTGAACATGATCCTCCTGAACATCAATGGGAATCTCTAAGAATTAGTTCTTGATCTTTCATTCTCCATTGGACTCCTAAACATCCTCTATCTAATTCATTTAGCTAATAATATCAACTACTACATTTACTTTACCAGGTGTATAAGCGTGATCAAAATCAAATGATTATAGGTACTCAGCCCACCTTTGCTACCAAAGATTGAGATAAAGCTACATAAATATGTACTTGAGAAATTTTTTGATCAATGAACATCATAAAATAATCTCCAAGTAGATAGTTCCTCTAATAGCATATATCGTGATCAACCACAGCAATCTTAATTTCATTCGTCTGGAAATTACGCTCTTGAGTCCTTAACTAAATAGAACGTACAAAATGAATTTCTTGTCCCGCATCATAACATCTCTGATCTTGATAACTGAAGCTTCATAGTGTATAGTATAGATACTTTCTATCTCCACCAGAATAACTATTGTCCTTGAGGCCAAACTTCCCTTCAAATCTGGAAAAGTCACTTCATAAGATTCTAACAATAAAAATATCACACCTTTCTTTATCAATACCATATACGGTGCTACACGATTTGAGAAAAATTGGATTAATCATTGGAAATATCTATCTAGTACCATGAAATTGTGGATTTCAAATAAATTCTTGGGATACACTTAGGAAACTATGACTCTCACATTACTGGTTCAACTGAAATTTCTTGAATATTAGATAATGTGACCTAAGAAGTGAAATCTTCCCATCCAAAAGTATCATTTATTGATCTTCACATATAGCTGATACTTTCTCAGTGTAATTAGCATGATCTCAAGATTATTGGAATGGTCATGTCTATAGAATCAATACACTACGATGTACTCAATAATGACTAACATGAATGAATCAAGATATGGGTGGAAACCCCAATTCATTAGATGCATAAAAACTATAAGTGAATTCATGAGTCTAAAGGGAATGACCATGTACTCATAAAGACCATACCAGCTCCTGAAAGTAGTGTGAGGTATGTCTGAGGACCTAAAATTCACTTGGTGACATGCCTACCTCAAATATATCATTTAAAACACTCTCACTCCTCATATTTGATCAAATAGGTCATCTATACTAGGTATTGAAAACTAATTATTTATAGTTTTTTAAATTAATCGATGGTAATCTATGTAGAGTCTAAGGTATTCATCCACCTTCTTATAAAAAGGACAATTGAACCCCATGGGGAAGTGTTGGGGCATATAAATCATTTAACCTCTTGATCCTCCAACAAATTCTTGAGCTCCAAAACCTCCATAAGTGTCATCCTATACTGAGGAATGGTCAATTGTGATACTCTTGTCACAAACATCAATGGTAGAATATAGCTCTCATACTATAGGTAGACATGATAAGTCACAAGTAAATATTTCCCTGAAACACTACACAATAAGAGGAAAAATAATGGGTCTTAATCCCTGGTCATTTAGGAAACGACTAGAAATATGAGATGTTATGCTACCCAACCTCTGTTTCTTAGGTCCTGATCATGTATATTACATGTCTCATTCTCCCTTATGCATGTTTCTACCACCCTATAGTGATTAAAACCTCTCACTCTAAATATAGAAGTATATGTGGGATCAATAGGAAACAGAATAGTCAATCCTAATGATTACATCAAAGTTCAAAATGTTAAGGGTCAAAGGATTTCATATGAAAGGATATATACATATCTCAAATGGAAAATAATTACAATGAAAAACTCCCTCTGATCAGCTACCTAATGGGGTATCAAGTGTTGTAACTCCATATAAGTGTTTGATATAATGGTCTAGACTCTCCATAATTGTCTCAGATATCAAAGAATGAGACACCCCTATGTCAAAAAAAGAAGAAACAAAAGTGGAGGCTACTAGATAGTACCTAATACAATATAATGTATTGCACTCTACTCCTCTGACATAGGCTGGACTATATGTAACTAGCATGTAACATCTCCTTACGTCACTGCCTAGATACCATGAGAATGCTCGCACTACTGGAACTAAGAATCATTAGTCTCAATGCCTCTTCCTCAACTACCACATCGGCCTAATCTACTGGTGGTATTCTAGATTCCTATCTATTGTGATATTACTGGTCCTTCTTCGGAACATGGGGTAGGAGTATATCTAGACTCGCTATCGACTGAAGTAAAATTATTTTAGAAGTGATAGATATGACCCATGCTATCATAGTCTCGACATTACACCAGATCTTATAATCCCTAAGGCTTACTATGTCCTATATTCCTACACTAGTGATAGATTAAGAAGTTGTTAGAATAAGGATCCTGACATATGATACCTCAAAGAGTATCCTAAAAACATCTCTCTTCCCTATAATAAGAACCACTACTATATCTTGTGTTCGAACCACACTGACTCACACAATCATCTTTCCTCAAATTTCACTATGTGATAAGGGCTTGGTTGATGATTTAAAAAATAGTGTTCAAACTAAAAATATCAACCTATAATCATATGTAATATTCCATCCCATCCTTGAATAGTTTAGTGGTCATAAGGTCATCCCCAACTAGAGTGTGAGTGAACAGTTATATATCTATAAAATGAGAAAAATATTATATAACAAGCATGAATCCCTGATGCAGTTTCATGAATTCTCTAGATCTGTCAGCCCTTAGACTCTGGGGAATGAAATACTCATAGAAGATTCTTTGTAAATATTCCCAAATCATATATATTTTCTGATCTTACTATGTAATAACATCCCACCATCACTTGGCGGAGTCATGAAGCATGTAAGCTACAATTTTGACCCTACACTCTGGAGGTATCTGTAGATGATCAAGTATGGAAAGAATAGATTCATGATATAAATTAGAATCATGAATTCTACCATTCTACAAAAATGTGGAAGGATGCTGATACTAGAACTCCCAAGTAAACTCCTCTATACTTGATGAAGGGTGAGAAACAACATGCATATTCCGCAACATATGTTGAAATCCCTCTCGAAACAAGGAATTGGTTCCCTTATCAGGAAGAGGAAAAGGTTATACATGTGGAAATGTGGGACGAATCATTTGAATCTCAAGGCCCTCCTCCTCGGGTGTATAGTTGTCATGGCCTTTTGGGAATGCAACTGGAGGATGTCATGGTGGCATTATACTATAATGCCGAACACACGACTTAGAATAGATCCTAACAACTGAAAACAGTGTACATAGAAAACGAGGAAAGGTTCATGTTATTCCTATTAAAATGATCATTTCCCTATTCATACACCGGAATTTAGGTCTAGGTGGTATAAAGAACCATAATGTCTATAAGATCATAAGAGGTACCCCACATACCCACTACTAAGGTCGGGTTTGGGTCTAGGTATATAATCATCAATTATAAGGTGGCTAATTCATTTATAGGTTATATTAATTTGAAATTTGTTCTTATTAAAATATTTCAATCTCTTTAAATGGTTGAATTAGATAT
The DNA here is from genome assembly GCA_963277665.1 of Viscum album. Taxonomy (NCBI): domain Eukaryota; kingdom Viridiplantae; phylum Streptophyta; class Magnoliopsida; order Santalales; family Viscaceae; genus Viscum; species Viscum album. Next base: position 1,620,068,294 of record OY728131.1, on the reverse strand, counting down.
ATTACCATTTCAAATCCCTAAGGGTCCATACTTCATATGAACCAAAATATGGTGGCCACTTAACTCACATCCTACTAGGTTCCATCCTATGGAACAACATGCCATAATTAACTGCTTAAGGTCAATGCTTTTACCAATGTGGGGAAATGATGTTCGGTTATGGCATGCCCTTTAATATTAAATTAGGTTTCTCAATCCCTGTAAGAAATGCCATCACATTTCAATACACAATCAAGGCATTAATAATATGAAATAGGAAAATGCACGTTGAAAATATACATGTTGTGGAAAATGCATGGAAGATTAGTATTATTGTGTCTATAATGATGAAAGTAATGAAATTAAATCATTTTATCAGGACTATGTAAATGAAATCACCATTTCAATAATACCAATATCAATAACTTCATAAAACATGTGTGTCACCCAACAATGAAATTTTATCAACCCTAAAAAGAATAATCAATAACTGTAATTTCCCAACCTATGTAATTTTAGTTTACCCCATATATAGGTTCGCTACATCCAGGAATAAGGTCAATTCCAATTCCCTTTAACTCCTAGTATTTTGTATAATACCCAAACAATAATAAAAATGAAGAAAGAAACCCCCTGATACAACATTGTAACGTTCCAAACCAGTGTCAACTTAATTTGGGCCCCAAGATGGTGGGTCACATGGCCTCAATAATTTCTCCCCATATTCCAGAGTCTACCAAATAGAAGTAAGGGTGTGAATTTGTAACACCCCCCAGCTTCCATGGTACATTTCCCTTTGAATAATGCAATAGCTTGCATTGTACACAACTTCAAGATTCTAACACACCGCGACCAATCAAACTAGACGTTATGGATAATAATACCCACTTTTTGAAATTTTATAAATTTTATTTTTCAAAATGGACTTCATTTTTGAATTTGAAATTTCGAAATTAGCTTAGGGTGAATTTTTTGTATTTTTCTGAGAACTTTCCATTTTTGATGAATAGTGAAAAACACTGAGTTATTGCTTAAAACCAACATTTTATTTAAATAATAATTTATTTTATTTAAATTTATTTTAGGTCAAAATATATTCATAATACCTATATATTTTCAATGTAAATCATTGATGTCATTTTATATTATGTTTAGATATATAAAAATTGTATTGAACTTTTTACCATCTTTTACCCACCTCCTAGGAGCATTTGCAAATTTGCATAAAACATAATTTTACAGCTTTAGTGAGTTGAATTTAAAAAATTCAAGATAAATAGTTGACATAAGTAAGTAAAATGTGGTTTAATAAGAAGAAAATAATTTTTGGTTAATAGTAACTTTTTAATTTTATTTATCACGGTTAAAAGTAAATAGGGTAATCAAGGGAAAAAATGATATCATAATTACCCTAACACATGTCCTAATTCTATTGGATAAGTATAATTTGACCAAAAACCATAGGAATAAAATATGATCCTCTTTGGTCCACTTGTATTAGATTAGGACATTTATTGTTTTTTTATTTAAAGAAGAGTTAAAGGAGTTAAATTCAAAGTTTAATGACTAAACCATTTTTAATATAGGGTTACACACAATATAGATTTGACTATAAATGTTAATAAGAGAGATAAAAAGATATCCTGCATAATGGTATTTTATTTATAATTTTTAGACATTAAATAATTTAATTTATTTATGACACAATGATGATGCAGTAATTAATTTATTAATGAAAGATTAAGATAATTGATATTATAAATATCCAAATAATTGTAATTTGAGAATTTCGATGAATTAAACTAATTTTCTAGGTTAATATGACATGTTAAGAATGATTAAATAATTTTATTTCTATGTAATCAAGCTGTTATGATCTTCACAAAAATCAAATAATAAATAGTGTCAAACTTGACATAATTAAGTTTTTAAAATAAACACTATATTATTAATTGATATAATATTACTAAAAACCTCATGATCGGCCAAAGGACTTAGATAAGGTTATATATATTAATAATGAACCACTTGGGGTTCTCTTGTCTTGATATAGTAAGTTTATTAACCATATAATATAAAAATACAAAGAGACATGGTAAATGACAAAATATTTAACTAAGAGTTAAATCTAAATGATAAGGTTAATATGGTGACCTAAACCAGTCTAAAACCTTTTGGTTGAAAGGTTTTAGAACCATCCCAACCTTATAATCTAAATAAATCATTCTGGAGACATTATAAACCGAAAATAATTTTATTATAAAATAATATTTCAATATTTTACTAAAGTGACTCTCACCTATCTTATAAAAGGTTACTTCCCCTTGTCTTAATTTCACACCTCCAAAGCCATTTGGATCAGCCAACCCCTTCCCAAATATTCTCCCAAAATTACACTCTTTATCTGAGAGGCCTTACATTGGTCATAAAGCCAACCTAATAAGCTCTTTTGATAAAATTGAAAGGAAGAACCCGATGAAGAGGTAAATATTTCATCACCACTTTCAAGTTATTTTCTTCTTCCACTTCCTCTTTATTTTTTTCTTCCATTATAAAATAATAACTCCACTATCTTATATATAATTTGATGTTATTATAAATATGGTACAACCAAATTATTTATTCTATCCATCCTATAAATGAAAAAGTTACTATACGTGTGTACATACACGTTACCGTCTCCACGTCGTGGTGTAGTTTGTTAGTCAAAAATTTCATTATTTTGGATGGACAGAATAATGAATATAACTGATTAAATAAAAAATATAACATGTTAATGATTATTTATATATGATATACCATCCAATTATATAATATTTCACCATCAATATAATGATATTGTTGGTCGTGTGTACGTACGGATAACCGTTTTTACGAACGCGATGATATTAATTCCCCTTCTTAATCATTCAAGAATAATTTTCATTTTATGATTAAAAATAAAGTTTATGAACATAATATATATCTGTATATGAATCAAATACATCCTATCCATAACAAACATGGCTTACGTAACCAATCATATAATGAAAAATTAATTAGTTAACACCCGAAACGATGATACTACTAAAATATTATTAATAAATCAATATTATAAGATCATATATGATATCATATTTATGTATATGATTATTGTGTAATTTAATAATAATTTTTTAACTATTATATATCAGGTTAACATACCATCAGCTAAGTAAAAGTACAAGGTAATGGGTAATTCTACAATCTCTTTACTTATTCGAGGTTGCTAATATTTAAGTATCTATTGGGACCTCTTTATCATCCACATCTGTGTTTTCAAAAAAATGTAAATCAAAATTTTTTTACTATTTACTAGACTATGACTTAAATTCATTTATACCCTTATTTTACCATATATTTTTTCAAAGGAGTCTTTCCGTCATCTTCCAAACAAGGTACTTTATGACCTTTTCAACAAAATTAAGGTAAGAATGTATTTTTTTAACTTGTAAGGCGGGTACAGTGATTTTCTAGCATTATATCATTGTCTAAGCTTCCCATAAAATCTTATAAAAATATTTTCAAAATAAATGTATTCTTTTATAATTATGTTACTTTTAAATGATTTCAAAATAGAAAGAGGTATTTATTTCAAATAATTCTCATTTCATCTATGTCAACATCCTTTGATGGATTTTAAACTTATTGGAAGTTGCTTTATTATGATACAAATCATTAATATTGTATTGAATTTTTTTTGATATGTTTGACTATGGATGTGTTATTTTTACACCATTCATGGTTTATTGATAAATTATTTACATTTCATATGCTAGTTTTAAAATGAATGTTTATGTTATGTTTAAATATTATCATATGAGGAATGTATTGGACTTAGTAAGTGATGGGTGGAGCCTATTATAGATCCTCAATGCATCGGTAGGTATCATGAGACAAACTAGTGTCTTGGCATAAAGCCTTGACAAAATCTTATTTGTAGTCTTGGGAAAAGGCCTTGACTATGTGGTTATGAAGTCTAGAATTATGCATTCCATCATTATAAATGTGGCTATTGATATTTCATGTGATTATTAAACTAGTAAAATATCCATGTGAATAACTAAATGGAATTATTTGATTTTTTCCTTTTCTATATTATGTTGGTGTTTATGTTTTGAAGGATTTTGTTTTAGTCTTATACATTGCCTTAAATGTCTATGATTATTTATGAAAGTTTTTTCTATTTTGTTATCCTTACTGTGCATCTGAGATCACACCTTTATATGTTTTATTTTGTCTAGGAAGTGATTTTATAGTTGACCTACAGGGATAGGATAGGGATATAAGTGAGTTCAAAAGGGGGAAAAATTTATTGATGTTTTTATTTAATTATGTAATGTAAAACTTTTGAATGTATCTGGTATATCCAAGGCTACTAAACTAATCGGTATTTTGGGAAATGATTATTTGTATCATGCCAATGTTATGTAATAATGCACCAACTCTTGGTAACTGGGTTCAGGGCGTTACAGTTGGTATCAGAGGAAGTTTAGTACAATCCTTGGAATCTAGATTTAGAAAAAACAACTCTGATTAGAGAACATTACCCTAAGATATACTTTGAGTATTAGTATAGAAGAACTTCCTAGAATTTTGGTACTGTAGAGATTTTGTGAGTTTCCAAAGAAATAAATCCTTATCTAGATACAAGCAGGTAGAGGCAGCTTTGCCACAGATGTACCTAGGGGTAAAACACGAAAATACCGCTTTGAGCTAGACTCGAACGGGAACCGGTGCATGACAATGGGCCTTGTTTCACTCTATGTTACGACACTCCAGGGAGGATATGCTTTGGATAATTCTCATTTTCTTTAAAAAAAATTATGAAGGGTTTATGAGTATATACTTACTCAATGAAAACAATTTTATGATTATGGATTTTATCCATAAACGGTTCAATTTATGTTAAGTGATTTACAAGTTTGGAATTGTGTATTACGATTCATAAACTAATCTAGTGTATTAAATTGTTTAGAAATTGAGACTAGTGGAATTAATGGAAACAATATCAATTCATGTAATCCATGTAGCGATTTACCTCAAACATAAGATAATTATAGTGGAGATGGTGAAAAAACTGGTGATGATCAGCTTATCACCGTACTGGGACAACTAACTCATGTTATGAATAAAAAAATCAACCATATGGAGAACCCTGATTCAAAATGTGGGTGATCAATGTTAGACCGATTCATGAGGAAACAACCACCAAAATTAAATGTGAGTACAAACCCATTAGTAGTTGAGCAATGGATAAATTCCTTAGAGAAATATTTCAAGCTTTGTGGAGTAGTGAAAGGTAAAAAGTTGTCCTTACAGTTTATCGCCTCACGGGAGATACAGATCAATGGTGGTAATTAATCCAAAACACAAAGTAATATAAAGAAGTATAAAACATGGAATAAAGGTATTTTAAAGATATTTTATTAGAAAAATACTTTCCTCGTGACCATTGAGTGGATATTGAAAGACAATTCTAGAATCTAAGGAAAAATGAGGATGAGAATGTCGCAAAGTATGAGGATAACATTACAAGGTTAGAAAGGCAAGTAGAAGATTATATACGTAAACCAGGGAGTATGATTGATCAATTATTTGATAGGTTAAAACCATTTCTCCATCGAGCATTAGTCTCACAATCCTTTTCATCATACAAATATATTGTCTCATGTACTATAAAGACAGAAAAGTAATTCTATAAGTCTTATGACTTTAAAGAAAATCAAGAGAAAAAGAGATCTTTTGAACACTCTGGAAATGGTAATAAGGGGAAGAAAGGAAAATTTGAATATCCATCCTATAGTAAATGTGGGAAGAAACACCTCGGTACTTGCCTGAAGGGAATGGGAGTCTGTTACAAGTGTTGTGAAAAAGGCCACCAAGCTCGTGGTTGCAAGGGGAAGAAATATGTTGTCAATGTTGAATGCTACAATTGTATAAAAAAGGGGAATTATGTAAATAAATGACCTAAGAACCAAGGGAACTTACCACCCAAAAGGACAAGGGAACAAGGCCAAGCTTATGTGATCACTGCTGCTGAGGTTGAAGCTCCAAAATATGTGGTGGCGGGTAATTTAATAGTTTCCTCAAGTTTATCCAATGCTTTATTTGATTCTGGATCATCGCATTGTTTCATATCTTCCCAGTTTGCTAAGAAAATTAGATATTTTCAATTTGACGTAATAAGGGATTTTTCATTCAAAACACCTAAGGGAAGTATCATCGCAACAAATTTTTGTGAACTAGTTCCCATTAGGGCTTTTAAATGTTCTGTATCTGCTGATCTCATCATCATACCCATGATTGAATTTGATATAATCCTCAAAATAGATTTTCATTTGGACCATGATGTGAAAATTTATTGTAAGAAGAAGGAGGTTACAATTTTGGATGATGATAAGGAGTACCATATCTTTAGAGTAGAAACTTCACCACCTAATTCTTATCTAGATACACCCCCAGTATCTCTACTAAATTCAATTATTTGGAAAGAAGATAATTAAATAACTATGGGTGAGTAAAAGAATATTAAAATAGAGGACTTACCTATTGTGCAAGAATATGTTGACATGTTTCCAGAGGATTTACCTGGACATCTTCTGGAATGAGAAATTGAGTTTTCCATTTATTTAATTCATGGTTCAAGGACCATATCGGAGACCACTTATAGAATGGCCACTGTGGAATTAGTTGACTAAAAAAACAACTATTTTAATTTAGTAACAAAGGATTTATTCTCTCTAGTGTTTCTCTATTGGGAGCCCCTGTCCTTTTTGTTAAGAATAAAGGCAGATCTATGAGGTTGTGCATTGAATATAGGGAGATCAATGCTATAACAATAATGAACAAGTATCCCCTACCTCGCATTAATGATTTATTTGACCAACTTCATGGAGCTCAATATTTTTCAAAGATTGACCTTCGATCTGGATATCATCATTTGTGTGCGAAGAAGAAGACATTCCGAAAACATCATTTTGAACTAGGTACGGGCATTACGAGTTTAAAGTAATTCATTTTGGATTGACTAATTCACCCTTTGTTTTTCATGGATCTAATGAATAGAGTTTTCAAAGAATATCTTGATGACTTTTTAGTGGTATTTATTGATGATATCTTGGTATACTCTAAAAGTTATGAAGATCATGAAAATCAATTGTGCATTATTCTAAAGACTCTTAGAAGAAATTAATTATATGGGAATTTTATAAAGTCTGAATTTTGGCCTCAAGAGATTTCTTTTCTTATCTATATTGTCTCTAAGGATGGAATCACTATTGATCCTTCAAAGACCAAGGCAATCCAAGAATGGCTATCACCAACGAGTATAATAAAGGTACACAATTTTATTGGTTTAGCATGTTATTATCGGAATTTTGTCTAGAATTTTTTCCGATTGGAAAACCCATTAACCAAGATCACACATAAAAGGGTTAAATTTGTTTTCAAAGAAGAGTGTGAAGAATTTTTTGAAGAACAGAAGAGAAGATTAGTCAATGATTCTATCTTGAATTTACCATTAGGGAATGATGAGTTTGTTATTTATAGTGATTCTTTAGAGAAAGTACTTGGTTGTGTCCTTATGAAGAATGATATTGTTATTGCCCATGCATCACGATAGCTAAAAATTCATGAGAAAAACTTTCCCACTCATGATCTTGAGTTACCGGTTGTAATATTTTCTCTGAAAATATGGAGACACTATCTCTATGGAGAAAAATGTGAGATTTATACTGAAAACAAGAGTTTGAAGTATATTTTCTCACAAAAAGAACCCTAAACATAAGGCAAAGGTGATGGCTTGAAATACTCAAGGATTATGATTTCACTATACACTACCACCCGGGAAAAGAAAATAAGGTGGGAGATGCTTTGAGTATAAAGGATCATAGATTTTTGAACAAGAATAGAGTTGAATGGGATCATATTTTCATGGATCTTGTAAATATAGATATGGGAATAACCATGGAAGGAGAAACATCAATACTCTTCCAAATGGTTGCCAAACCATCTTTACTAGAAATAATAAAGATTTATCAGACTGATGGTAAGGAGTTTCAAAATAAGATTAATGTTGTGAATGATGGGAGATTGAGTGACTTCATATAAGAAGACAGAATTTTAAAATTTGGGAAGAGACTTTTTGTTCCCGATATACCTGATCTAAAAAGAGAATTGTTGGATGATGCTCATAGCTCTAATTTCTCTATACACTCATGGTGCACCAAGATGTATAGATATTTGAAGGAACATTTTTTATGGGACAACATGATGAGGGAGAAATTTGATTTTGTGTCAAGATGTATGGTTTGTTCACAAGTGAAAGTTGAAAGGAAACATCCTGGAAGAGTAATGCAACCTCTTCCCATACCTGATTGTAAATGGGATAATATTACGATGGACTTTGTCATGGGGCTACCAAAGACTACTAGAAGGAATGATTCAATATGGGTCATTATTTATCATATTACCAAGTCACCACATTTTCTTTCAATAAGATAAGATTTACCAATTGAACGTATGGAAAACTATATATTAATTAAGTTGTAAGACTTCATGGAGTACCCATATCGATTGTTTCCGATTGTGATTCCTGTTTGACATCAAGATTCTAGAAAAGTATTCAGAAGGCCTTAGATACTTAACTTTATTTGAGCACTTCCTACCACCCTCAAACTGAGAGACAATTAGAACGGACTATTCAAACCTTAGAATACATGTTGAGATCTTGATCACTTTACTTTCAAGGTATTTGGGATCAATATTTACCTCTGGTAAAATTTTCGTATAACAATAGCTTCCATTCAAATATTCAGATGGCACCATATAAAGTGTTATATGGAATGAGATGTCACACAACAACTTGTTGGGATGATATTGGTGAAAGAAAACTTGTAGCCCCAGAACTTGTTAAGGAAACAATGGAAAATATTGTGATTATCCAAAACCATATCGAAGTATCCCAAAGTAGAAAAAAGAGCTATGTCGATAATCGAAGGAAGGATTTGGAATTTCAAGTAGGATACCATGTTTTCTTGAAGGTATCTCCATGGAAGGGTGTTATATGTTACGGTAAGAAGGGTAAATCGTGTCCCAATTACATAAGACATTTATAAATTCTATAACGAATTGGAGTTATTTCTTATCATTTGGAAATGCCTCCAAGTCTCTCCAAAGTTGCTGATGTGTTCCACATATCACTGTTGAGAAAATACATGCCTAACCCAACGCATGTACTCACCTATGAGGAAATTGAACTGTAACCTGATCTGTCTTATTCTAAAGAGCCTATCAAAATTCTTGATACCAGAGAACAAGTGCTAAGAAACCGGACGACTCGTCTAGTAAAAGTTCTATGGAGAACACATAAGATGGAAGAGTAAACATGGGAACCCGAGGAACTTATGATGAAGAACCACCCAAATATTTTTATGCAACAATATTTTAGAAATTTAGAGGACGAAATTATTTTAAGGATGGGAGAATGTACCACCCCAATATTCCACAGTACGTTTCCCTTTGAATAATGCAATATCTTGAATTGTATGCAACTTTGAGATTCTAACACATCGCGACCAATCAAACAAGCTGTTATGAATAGTAATACCCACTTTTTGAAATTTTAAAAATTTTATTTTTCAAAATTAACCTTATTTTTGAATTTGGAATATATAAATTATCTTAGGGTAAATGTTTTGGTATTTTTCTAAAAACTTTCAATTTTTGATGAATAGTGAAGAACATTGAGTTATTGTTTAAAATGAACTTTTTATTTAAATAATTATTTATTTTATTTAAATTTATTTTAGATAAAAAAATAGATACATAATACCTATATAAGTTCAATGTAATTCATTGGAGTAATTTTATAATAAGTTTATATATATATATATATATATATTATTGAACTTTTTATCCTCTTTTACCCACTTCCTAAGAGCATTTACAAATTTGCATAAAACATAATTTTACCGCTTCGGTGAGTTGAATTTCAAAAATATGATAGACATGGTTGACATCTGTAATTAAAATTTTGTTTAATAAGATGAAAATAATTTTTGTTGAATAGTAACATTTTACTTTTATTTACCACGGTTAAAAGTAAATAGGGTAATTAAGGGTAGAAATGATATCATAATTACCCTAACACATGTCCTAATTTTATATGACAAGTATAATTTGACCAAAAAAACCTTATAAATAAAATATTATCCTCTATGGTCCACTTGGATTAGATTAAGACATTTATTATTATTCTATTTAAATAAGTTTTAAAATAGTTAAATTCAAAATTTAATAACTAAACCATTTTTAATATAGGGTTAAACATAATATAAAATCGACTATAAATATTTATTAGAAAGATAAAATTATTTCCTACATAATATTATTTTATTTCTAGTTTTTAGACACTAAATAATTTTATTTATTTATGACACAATGATGATGTAGTAATTACCTTATTAATGGAAGATATTGATATTATAAATATCTAAATATTTGTAATTTGGGACTTCTGATGAAATAAAAAAAATTATAGGTTAATATGACATGTTAGGGTTGACTAAATAATTTTTTTTCATTGTAATCACACTGTTATGATTTTTACAAAAACCAAATACTAAATAGTGTCAAATATGACATAATTAGGTTTTTAAAACAAATACTATATTATTAATTGATATAATATTCCTAAAAATATAGTGTTCAGAAAAAGGACTTATATAAAGCTATATATATTAATAATTAACCACTTGGGGTTATCTTGGCTTGTTTTAGTATGTTCATTAACCATATAATATAAAAATACAAAGAGACATGGTAAATGACAAAAAATTTAACTAAGAGTTAAATCTAGAAGATAAGGGTAATATGGTAACCTAAACCCATCTAAAACCTATTGGTTGAGAGGTATTTGACCCATAACCACCTTATCATCTAAATAAATTCTTTTTGATCCATTAGAAATAGAAAATTATTTTATTATAAAACACTATTTCAAGCTCTCCCTAAAGTGACCCTCACCTCTCTCATAAAAGGGTACTTTCCCTTATCATAATTTCACACCTCCAATGCCATTTGTCTCAGCCAACCCCGACCTAAATATCCTAAAAACATTCCTCCATTAATCCTAGAAGCCTTTATTTGGTCATAAAGCTAACCTAGGGATCCCTTTTGATCAAATCAAAAAGAAGAACATGAAGAAGAGGTGAATAATTCATCACCTCTTTCATGTTATTTTCTTCTTCCACTTCCTATTTCTTTGTGGTTTCCATTCTAAAATAATATCTTCTGTATCTTATATATACTATGATGTTATTATAAATATGTTATAAACATATTATTTATTCTATCTATCCTATAAGTGACAAAGTCACCATACTTGCGTACGTACAACTTACCATCTCCACGTCATGGTGTAATTTCCTATTCAAAAAATTCATTATTTTGGATGGATATAATAATGAATATAAATGATTTAGATAATAAATTTATCATGTTAATGATTATGTATATATGATATACCATCCAATTACATACTATTTCACCATCAATATAATGATATTGTCACTCGTGTGTACGTAAATATTACCGTCTCCACGAATGCGATAAGATTCATTCCCCATCGTAATCATTCAAGAATAATTTTAATTTTGTGATTAAAAATAATGTTTATGAACATAATATCATTCTTTATATTAATCAAATACATCCTATCCATAACAAAAATGTCTTATTTAACCAAGCATATAATGAAAAATCAATCAGTTAACACCTGAAATGATGATACTACTAAAATATTATTTACAAAGCAATATTATAAGATCATATATGATATCATATTTATGTATATGATTATTTTATAATTTAGTAACAATGTTTTAACTATTATATAAGAGGTTAACATACCATTTACTTTTTAAAGGTACATGGTAATGGTTAATTCTACAATCTCTTTACATATCCGAGGTTGTTAATAAGTAATTATCTACTAGGACCTCTTTATCATCCACATCTGTGTTTTCATAAAAATGTAATTCAAAAAAAATATTTACTAAACTATGGGCGAAATTCATTTATACCCTTATTTGAAAATATATTTTTAAAAGGAATATTTTCATTGTTTTCCAAACAAGGTACTTTATCACCTTTTCGACAAAATTAATGTAAGAATGTCTTTTATTAACTTATAATGCAGGTGCAGTTATTTTCTTCCATTATATCGTTGTAGAAGCTTCCCATATAATATTATAAGAATATTTTCAAAATAAAAGACTTCTTTTATAATTATATTACTTTTAAATGATTTTAAAATAGAAAGAGTATTTATTTAAAATAGTTTTCATTTGATATATGTAAACATCCTTTGATGGATTTTAAACTTGTTGGAAGTTGATTTATTATGATAAAAATCTTCCATATTGTATTTAATGTTTTGTAATATTTTTGACTGTGGAATTGTTATTTTTACACCATTCATGGTTTATGGATAAAGTATTTACATTTCGTATGCTAGTTTTAATACGAATGTTTGTGTTATGTTTAAACCTTTTCATATGAGGAATGCATTGGACTTAGTATGTGACAGTTGGAGCCCACTATAGCTCCTAGATGCATCAGTAGGTCTCATAAGACAAACTAGTGTCTTGGAACAAGGCCTTGAAAAAATCTTATTTGTAGTATTGGCACAAGGTCTTGAAAATGTGGTTATGAAGTCTGGAATTATGCATTATATCATTATGAAAGTGTCTATTGATATTGAATGTGATTATTTGACCTGTATAATATCGATGTGAATAAGTAAACGGAATTATTTGATTTTGTCTTTTCCATATTATTTTGAATTTTATGTTTAAAATTCTTTTGTTTTAGTATTATACATTGCCTTAAATGATTATTCTTATTTATTAAAGTTTCCGCTGTATTGTTAAACTTAATGAGCATTTGAGCTCACCCCTTTGTATGTTTTATTTTTCTAGGATATGAAGAAGTATTTTATAGTTAACCTGCAGGGATAGAATATGGATATAAGTGTGTTAAAATGGTACAAATTTTTTTGATGTTATTATTTCATTTTGAAATGTAAAACTTATGAATGTATCTAGAAATTCCAAGTCTATTAAACTGATCGGTCTTTCAGGACATGATTCCTTGTATCATGCCAATGTTAATAATGCACCAACTTTCGGTAACTAGGGATGAGGTGTTACAGAATGTGGCATGGTGGGGTAACTATGCCATATTTTTAGAGTGGCACTGAGGATTCAACCATAAACATATAATATCTAAAGAAAAATCAATAGGTAGAATAAATATGTAGGGAAAGAGAAAATAGATGAGAAATTGAAAAATAATATCAAAATCATATATGTAGTTCCATATACATGGATGTATCGAATTATGATATAAAAAAGTTAAGTAGGGGATAATCATATATAATCGTGATATAAAAAGGTACAAGTGGAAAAAAAACTCAATTATCATAATGAGCATATTCTTTGTCCCTCAATCCATTTTTTAAGAATCCACTTTATGGAAAAGTGGTAACCATACAAAAACCTTCAAAAATCACCAGCACAAACCCACTTCGACATCAACATACAACACACTAACATCAAAAATTAAATTCCAGCTTCGCCTCGGACCAACAACAGCCATACCTCCATTCCTCCTTCAAAGAAACCTTCAAAATTCAAATTTCAAATTTCAAATTTCAAGTCATCACTGCCCATCTCGGTAAACGAGACATTTCGATTCACGTACTGCCTCGATTCTCACTCCCATCACGACAGCCACCCTGTCCCGAAGACGTAGCCATTTCCACATCAAACCAAATCATCGGCGAGCTTCATTGGCATCTACCATAGCTGTCACTGATGAAAGAATAATCATCATCTCCACCATACTGAAAATTGGAAACATCATCAACTGCTTAAGCCGATTCACGACACCAGACTACCAGTGGAGACATCGCCGGATTAACACCACCGTCATCATCCTCGTAAGAACACCACACTTGACACTAGACTACCAGTGGACAGTCTAAACCAGAGAAAAACCTACCATATGTAGAAGCTAAAACCATCACCAAACAAACCTCATTCATATCCACCATCTTAGAATGAACACACAAATCATCATCAAAACCGTGATAAACATGTCGCATGAGAAGAAAAAATTGCCAACAGATCCCACCTCCCAAAACCATTAAGGAACCGCCGTTCTAGATCCAACTCGGAGAGGAGTAGGGGGCCTTGGGGTCAGGGAAGGGATAAGAATAGACGTTGCTTCTTAAAGACGGTATCTCACCTAAACTGGAAGCAAAATCCAAATCCAAGATCATACCGACACCGGAGCGCCTGAAAATACCTCGAACTCCACTTCGCTTATCCCAAAACCACTGAGAAATCATCGCTCCAGATCCTACCTGGATAGGAGCGATGTAACACGAGGTCAAATAAGAGACGAAGCGGTATGGGATTGTAGCAGCCACCATCGTCGGGATCAAAAACCATCACAAAACCAAACCATCGTCATGTTTCTCGCCAACCTGAGAAGAACGTTGAAGCATCTGATGTTCGTCAGCCGGGAAATGTAGAGGAGCCCATCCCGCTACTGGAGAGATGCTGTCGAGGAGGATCAGAACCGAAGAGGGCACAACAGCACGCCGTTGACCGCAGGCGAACTGAAGATTCACCGGAGAGAGGCCGCCGCCGAGAGAAGAACCTGAAGCCGCAGCTGAAGCCTCCGAAGTGGAAACTCTGCCGTTCACTTCAAGATGCCCGAACAATTCACCATCCCCATTGAACCGCATTCCCCGCCTGCCAAGACCGATGCCATGCTGCTGGAGAGGCCACCGTCTGCGCAAAACACCCATCGCCGCAAAACCCTAGGGTGCTCCCGAGAGCAGAGAGCTCCCGAGAGCACCTTCTTTTTTTCTCCGAGCATATTCTTTTTCCAATTCTCCAAGGATCCAAATATACAAAAAGCATATAAAAATTCTATAGAAGGGAACTTTACCTTATATGTACCTAAAGACAAGTTATCTACTCAGGAACCAAAGGTAGCCCATATTAGGTGAGATATAAAATCTCATTAGGCCACCACCAATGGTGTCTATACATAATTCAAGAAGTAAACATTGCTAGACACTGTACAGGTATAAATGAATGAATAAAAAAAGTCGAATAAATACATAATAGCCCTCTTAAGTTCCTAAGGGACACTTGGATGATCTACCTGCTTCATCTTATGTCTATAATGAATGTATTATTAGTCTTTATATAGATAGTAATAATATATATATATATATATATTGTATAGTTATATATTACATCCACCTATATGGACCAAGTATGTATAGATGTAAGTGGACATATACCTAGAATACTATGTGATGTCTAGACCAGGGCATAACTCAAACATCCATAATCAGTCTAAAAATCCTATAAGATCTAGAAACAAGGTACATACCTTACATCTCCTAATGAGTGGGAGATATCATTCTCATCACTCGATCTTGTGAGTGTTCTACCATGTCAAAACTCAAAACAACGGACATGGTGCATCATGAACACCATTAAAATAGTGTCAACGGTGTGATAAGTCATGCTCAACACCCGATATAAGAGAGAGTGTAATAGTAATTCCCAACAAAACCCTTAACATCATTTCACGGACCATATCTGGGCATAACCATAATAATATTACAAACCATGAGGAATTACCTCTCATGTATCACATTTTCCTATCCATTATAATCAATTCATAACAATTAAAATTAAGCATTCAATAAAACATGAAAAAATAACTAGACATTAAACCCTCTCATATTTCATTTCATTTAAATCACTCAATTCATTAAAGAAAATAAATAGTCATGAATAATCCATTCCATATATTAAATCCTTTTAATTCACTAAAATAAGTCTATTAAATTTATAAGTCACAAAGAGTCATTTATAATATGTCAGGTTTAATAAATTAATTTCATATATGGTAAATTACAATTATATGATGATCCAAGAACTTTGGAGGTGCCTTGGGTTCATTAAACATCTATATAATATAAGAAAATACATTTAAATTCTAAATAAAATTCTTAGAAGGCCTTCCATGAAATTAAAAAATAAAAATAAGGTAAATTAATGTTGGAACAACCAAGGGGTTTCCATGACTGAGGGAAATCTCCTCTAATTTACTAAGAAACAATTCTATATATTTAAACAAGGTGTGTAGATCAATTTATTATAAGAAAATAGATTAAAAAGAGACGTGCGGATAAGGTCTACATGCGGTATGTTGGATAAGCTAAAAAACACATTGAATCTTCAATAAAATGATGAGACCACTTACCTTACTGCTATTGATCAATCCTCTTCCAATAGAGACCTTATATTTGATGTAGGTTGGGAGAAATTGATGAAATTTTCTACCACCCATAAAATTATGGAAAAATATCATGCACCTAAATATAGAAAAAATATATGAAGATAACCAAAAATGTGAAGGGAGAGGATTGTAGATCTTACTAAGAAATATTAGATGCTTTGATGGTGCTTTATTTGGGATGAGAATATGTGATTTGTCACAAATACTATATCATGGTATTTGGGATCTCAGGAGAGGATGAACACACCCAACCACTAAAAATATGATAGGGGAAAATAATAATAGGGTTATAAGATTAATTAAGGGTATTTTATACATTTCACCCTCAAAATAGGGGTCACACATTTTGGCCACATGGTTTGTCCAAACATGTTCCCAAACTGTGATCAATAGACTATCCAAGGAGATACCTCACAAGGTTATGGTTCACAGTTTCCATAACCATACGCAAAATATACAAAAAAACTATTTTAAAAGTCTGAAGTTTATCGCATGATCATGCACCTAAAGTCACATTATTTTAGAGAAACCTTGCGGAACTTTATACTCCTCTATTTTTATCTACACTATTAGTAGAGACCATGTGGGCAAGGAGGCCTGGTTTCTACTAACTATGTGGCCTAGTTTATTTTTCAAAATATGGGGGTTATAAGCTCCAAACAATCCCCGAACACCCTTATGAACCCCATGACTCCATTGGGTAACATAATATAGATAGTTTAATGCAATTTAAGAAAAAAACAAATGATACATACCTTCATGGAAAGGCATGCCATTAAATTGATGCCTCTCATTTAATGAGTTGTTTTATCCATATTCAACATTTCAGGTATCATCCCATGTGTTACTCCCATTTTAGAAAAATATATTAAAATCCTTATAGGTAATTAAAATCTGTATTTAATCCAATTAAATGGGTTTTAAACTGTTAAAAAAATGAGAGATAAGGGGTGTTATAACTTCATGCATCCCATGAAAGTAAATCATAAGCCTTAAATGTAGAAACATTTTATTCCATAAGATATCAAAATTTCATAGACATATTATATCCAAATCATGAATATCATTATAAGTGAACATCCAAACCTCTCATCCATCAATTAATCTTGTTCATGTATAAGAAATAATAACATTAAACCTATCACTCCCTCAATCATACTCATAATGTATATTAAACAAATACACAGAAAGCATATGTTGATGTTAAGAGTTTACCTTGTTCATCCAAAATCGGATACATCCAAGGAGAATAAACTTGAAAAAGTGTTGGTGGACGAAAATTCATTTTTAACTCTTTCTAATGGTTGATATAGTGATTTAGGAAAAGAAACTCATCTCCAAGGAACACTACCCATATAATAATTTGTAGGGCCCTTTCACTGGTCACATAGGGGTAAATGCTTATTCTTCCTCCTCTACATACAACTTCAAGAAAGTAATTATTTTATAGAATTATGGGACTCTTTAATATGAATATTCACTAATATGAACTGGATCAAATATATCAGAAATTTATTTTTTGTTAATGATCATCTTTTTTCCCTCTCTCTCTAATCCTGGTGTAAACAAATCGATGTTAAGAGAGTTAAATCATTGTACTCTAACCAATATATATAGTAGAAAAAACTTCCTTTGAACTTTTTTATTTTTAGGAATATAATTTAATCCATTATTCTTCAACAAATTCAATCAACTATATGAATATATGAGATTCTTTGAATCAAAATGCTTCCTTAAATAAGACATATATTTCAAGAATTCTCTATTGATGGACTCTCTACTATTATTTTTCCCTCAAAAACATTGTAATAATGACTCATTATTTTCTCCAATATTATCTTATAAAGTTATATTAGTTCCTCTAAATAGTAAACCCTTAAATAAATACTTGTTATTAATTCATGTTATCCAAATAATTTTTGATAATTTCTAGTCAATTGTGTCCAATAAAGTCAATAAGATTCACCCAATATCGATTCATATCTCACTTTTTGACCCATATATTTGTCAAGACCTTATTTCTTCACCAATTATTGATTTCATGTACTATAACCATCTACATTCTTTCTACATGCATTAACGTCTTAATGATTAAAGAATTATACACCATCAATGTCTTTATAAATCATAAACATAAATATATACCATAACATGTATTTCCTTAACTGAAAATAAATCCAACACTTATTGAAAACCATTCAATGTTCCATTGAAAAAATGCACGAAATTTGGTTATTTCAGTAATATTCATTACATTACTATGTCAACGTTCATTATCTTCAAGGACATTAATTTCATACATTTTGTTGGAAACCTTGAATCATAGAATTTTCTTCATGGTAATGATGAATAACTTGGGTTATTCTATACCTACCACCTATTTGAAATTGGCAATGTAGTCCCCAATACATTTTTCACATTAAATATATCCTTTATAAAAAACAATTTTCATAAAATATTGTAAAATCTCTTTAAACATCACGACATTGTATATGATACCATTATTAGGTTTTCATGGGGATAACACTAATCCCAAGGTAGTGGAAAGAAACACTAAAACCAAATTCTAAATAATATTACCATAATTTTATACGGATTTAAAGATATGGATAATTTATTTTATTATTATTCAAAAAAAACCTTTCTTATTTTATGATAAATATTTCAATCCCTATTATATATTCTTGAGGAAAAAGTAAATAAATGATAATCGATGGACTCTCACCTATAAAATTATCCAGAATATGTGTGAACAAACAAGAACACTTCTTGGTATGATTTATCAAACCATCACAAATTACTAGAGCCTTATGATAAAAGAAAAAATGTATAGGTTTGGCTTGAATTTTCATAGATTACGAGACATGCTTATTATTATATGGTTACAACATTATTTTTTTAATAGGTTTAGGGTATTCCTATAAATCTCCATAAAAATTTCAATCATTTTATAAATATTGTGTTTATATTCCATTTAATTATTACATTCATTCATGTAAGGAAGCACATTTCAAATACTTTATAACATACATCATGATAACTTACAGTAAAATAATATTGAATGTGGTAAGTGATGTCACTTTTCAAAATCCATCCATGGATAACGTCCTGACCCCTACACTATTTTCATAGTGAGCATCACACATAAGCACCGCATAGATAGAGTCGAGATCATAATTTTTACCGTGTCATTTGTTTTAGTGCACAAGTCTATAAGGATCGGGGTATTTGAAATTCAAGCATCGTTTTTTGCTATTTTAATAATTAAAATTTAAAATTAGACAAAAAATTATCTTGAATTTATATAAGTTATTTAACACAAACTAATCATTTTTAAACGACTGAAATACTTTTAGAGATAAATAAATTATTGGTTTATAAATTGGTTTTATTATTTTTAAATATATTTTTTAAATAGTTAAGAAAATGTTAACTCCATGAAATCATTACATAAATTATTAAGTAATTTTAAAAGAAAATAATGTCATTAAGCATACCATTTATATACCCTATATTTTATTTTCCGCTTAAAATTTTAATATTTTAAAAAAAAATCAAAAAAATCACTCTTAATTAATTTTAGCATGAAAATTCTAAATTTTTATTTCGTTTTAAGAAAATAAGACTCTGTATGGAAAAAATATTTACTAAATTAAAAATTACAAATAATAAAAAAAATGTCTTATGTAAAACATGTTATGTGACTATTAATTAATCATGACATTCACCATGAATTGTTTTTATATAAAATGTTTAAACTCATATATACACAAGAAATGTGTCATTTTAAATGGTTTATTATAATAATTACATATAATAATTAAATTAATATCTATAATGATAACTTTTTTCTCTTACATTCATAAATATATATAGATTGAAAAAATATTATATCATTGATTCACTTGGTTGTCTATTAATGTCGTACATTATTATTATTATTATATATCTTCCAAAATCATAATATTTTACTTTTCTATATAATCATTCTCACAACTATGGTATTTTTAAGTGGACAAAAGGATTCCAACTTCTTATAATGTTATTTATTTTCCTTTTTATTTTTTTATTTTATTAATCATGTGGAATGTATTCTTCCATAATATAATTTTATTATTTTTTAATAAAATAACTGTCAATTCACAATTTTGTATATATAATTCTTGGAAAAAAAATTATGTTGGAGTTTTCAAAAATAAAAATTGGTTCTATTGACCATAGAGCATGTTGGAGATGCTAACATTGTAATGACCCAGACTTCTTTGAATAGTATATTAACTTACTCTTAACGATTTAATAGAGATGTTAATGGTTAATGCAGAAAGTGGAGTCGATGGCTTCTTCCGATAGACTCGAACCTTATGAATCCCACTAATCAGAGCTTCGGAAGGAGGTGGCATCGTTGGGCTTCGCTTTGGACCAATCCCAAGCCTAACTCTAGCATGTCAAGATGGAATAGAAACGCCTATGGGAGAAGTTCAAGATAGTGGAGATTACTACTAGGGCAATGTTATCTGAGCCTCCCACAGATTCTCTCACCATAGCACACCTTAAACTTAGGTCATATGCTGGTATTATAAGGGGCTATGTGACGAGACCGTAGCTTATTTGTGTAATCCTTTGGGATGAATAAATTTAGATTTCTTCCTTTTGTGAAGTTTGTGAAATTTCAAATGTCCGGATAATTTTAGGATGTATTTTATTGATGAATTTTGAAAAAAATGATATTTTAAAATATTTATGTAAACCTTAAATAATTAATGATGTTTAATGATTTTCAAAAAATGGTCTTCTGCAAAAGTGTTTAGTAGGGAATTTGGAGTCTAATAAGAAGAACTTAATTTTTGATGAATAGTAAATTATGAATAGTGATTTTACGCTTAGGATTAGTAATGTGACCAAATGGATTAGTAATCTCACTTAAAGAAAGTTTTAATATAATTTAGACACCTTGATTAAGTAATGTGATTCAATAAAATGGGTAAATAATGGTTTCATAAATTATTAGCCAAGTATTAGTTTTTTCAGGTGAATAGTGTTTTTTAATTAAAAATTAAATTAAAAATATTTAGAAAATTATTTTTATAAAATGGACTTTATTTTTGAACTTAGAGCATCGATATTATGTTATGGTAATTTTGGGGGATTTTTCTGAAAAAATGAATTTTCGGTGAATAGTGTATTTATTTAAAAATTAAATTATAAATATTTAGAAAATTATTTTTATAAAGTGGAGTTCATATTTTTAATCAGAGAATCGATATTTGGTTAAGGAGAAATTTTGAGATTTTTCTGAGAAAGATGAATTTTCAGTGAATAGAAAAAATGCAGATTTAGGGTTTCGGTATGTTTAATGACATCATAAATATGTCATGATGATGTCATGATATATTTTAAGGGTTTTCCAACCAAAGGTGATGCATTATTGTATTGGGGGCCCCATGTGGCCTAACTCCATGGGAAATACTGTGGGAGAGCCCATGGTTTTGAGAAAACCACTTGTGAGGTGTCCCTTAAAAATATTAAAGTATCACGTCACTTTTGCTATAAATACCAAGCCATTATCTCATCCTTTCGACCCCAAATTCATTCTCAAAGAAGTTCTAGTGTCCTTACCTCCCAAGGAGTCTTCCTAAGGTGTTCTCAATCCCTTCAAGGTCTCAACCATTGAGTTTTAAGAGTTACATTTAAGGTAAGGGATCCTACCTCTCTCTTTCTTTTCAAGTAATCTCTTTTATTTCATTTCATTTATTCTCCATGATCTTATGTTGGAGGATGTTCTTTTATATTCCTCTTACTTCCCTTTTCATGTTCATATGATTAGATACCCCCTGTTTCTCTCATCAATTCGTTTTAAGAATGTTTAAGTGGATCCGTTAGGCTGCCGAATTTTTAAGGGATTCTTTCACCCTTCTCTTTTTTCAAAGTTCTACTTTCATGTCAAGTCTTTCAAGTTCCTTTTTATTATGTTGGGGTATGATATCTATATATATCATACTTATCTTCCATGTTCATATTATGGGAGACCCTATTTGATCTCGTCAATTTATTTTTGTTGAAGTTTAAGTGACGCCGTTAGGCTGCCGAATTTTCATAAGGGAAATCTAATTTTTGTCTTCCTTCCATGTTTTTCATTTCAAATGGTATGTCATTAAATTTTCATTACCATGTTCATATATCCTTCATATTATTCCCCTCTACTATTTTATGGGTCATTTATGAATTTTTGACCCATTTCCCCTCTCTTTTCAAAGTTTTCTAAAACCCCAAAACATAGTCGTTATGCTGCAGAATTTCCGTCTCAAAATGTCTCTCTCTTTTTCTATAGTTCTTTTATTTTATTAAGTGAATACTCAAAGCTCTCTCTTATATAGGGGTATTCAAATATATACCAAGTTTTTCTATTTTAAAATCTTGTATTTATATACATGAGACCTTATTTCCCTTTTCGTGGGTTTAAAGTGACATAAAGATCATGTCTTTAAAGTAGTTTTTAAAATGTTATGATTATGAAATGAAACCCATTTATTTTATGATATATGGGTTGTTTATGAAATGATTTATGATTATATATGTGTCTCACATGATGATAAAGACAAATTTAAGGGTGCGCCCTGATAGCGCTCCAATGCATTGGGTAATGACTTAATCTCCAGAGATGGCCATTTTTAACGATGCCTTGGTGAATAACCTTGGTAATTTTAATGACACCTTAGTGATGGACCTTGGTGAAAAGGAAATTATTGTCTATGTTAAATGTTATAGAAAAATCTTCAAGTTATGAAAAACTTTATTTTTATTATGATATGCCTCGGGACTTCTTTCTCATTCCTTAATGATCTTTTCATGACCTTATTGAAGTATCTCAAGTTCACATGTAAAATGTTTCTCTTGTTTACCTTACCGGGCCTTCTGCTCACCCTTTCTTTTGATTTATGTCCCCTGGTTATGAGATGTTGAAATGAACCTAGGATGAACTTAAGGAGAATCCTTTCAATTGTTTAACAAGAATGTTTTATGTTGTTTTCATGTATTATGTTCCTGGTTTCCAAGACACTAAACCTTAAAGATCCTCAGTTTTGTGTAATGTAATGAAAGATTATGTTATAAAAAGGCGGGATGTCATAGTGGGTATCAAAGGATAGTTTAGTTATTTGTGGAAATTAGGATATAAAAACATTAGTAAGAACCCTATAGAAAAGTTTAAATATAGGAAAACTTCCTGCTATTTTGGTAAGTATTGAGTAAGTGGTTTATCAAACAAATACATCCGTGTCTGGATACGAGGAGGTAGAGGCGGCTCTGGCACAGATGTACATAGGGGTAAAACTCAAAAACACCACTTTGAGCTAGACTCGAATGGTAACTGGTGCACGATAACGGGCCTTGCTACACTCTTGGTTATGACACTCTCAGGGGATATGTTTGGTTAATCACAAGATTTTTATGAATCATTATGAATTAATTATAGAGAAATTTAATTGTCTAAGCATGAAGTCTTAGTTAAAAGATTCATAAATGAAATAAGTTTCTCATTAAGGTTTTATTCTTTTAGAAAATGGAGGGAAGTAGGAGGAACTGTGCAGATGGTGACCACAATGCACCATGTGCTGACGGCCCTCCGATGGAAGCTGGAATGGAAACATTCATGCGAATGATGAACTGACTGACTCAAGTTATGAGTAATAACATGAATCAAGCTGAGAGGACGATCTCACCATGAAGGGAAAAACACTCTGTTGAGTCCTTCATGCGTCAACGACCACCAAAATTCAGTGGATATACTGACCCATTGGTTGCGGAACAATGGATAAGATCCATTGAAAAGATCTTTTCCGTACTCCTTTGTTCGGAACAAGAAAAAGTCACCCTTGTTGATTACCTCCTAGAGGGAGAAGCTGATAGGTGGTGGTAACTGGTCAAAAACACGAAGCCTAGAGGAGAGATGGAATCTATGGAGTGGGAAGAGTTCCGGGGAATATTCTTTAATAAGTATTTCCCTCGTTCCATGAGAATGAGAATGGAGAAAGAGTTTCTCAAGCTGAAGTAAAAGGAGAACAAATTTGTCGGAAGCTATGAGATGAACGTCACCCGACTTCCACGATTTACCTCTAGCTTTTCCATGGATCCAAGCGGGAAGGCTGATAGATTTTTCGGTGGACTGATACCTCATCTACGGAAGAATCTAGCCAACCGGGACTACGATAGCTATGAGAAGATCGTGTGGAGTGCAATGAAAGTCGAGCTAGAGTTTGGTGAGACATATTAGAATCATAAATCAAATGACAAGAAAAGATCATTGGATCCCAGTTTAGGGAAGACTTTTGATTAGGGAATAGGTGGATAGAAAATGCAACTTACCACATGCAATAAATGTGGGAAGAAGCATTCGGGGCACTGCATGATTGGAAGTGGAAAGTGCTACAATTGTGGAATAGGAGGCCATATTTCTCGGAATTGTCGTAGTGAGGTGAAGCCTCAACTCCCCAACACTAACGACAGAGGAAATATGGTTCTGGACCTACCTGAATTCCATTGCTTCAAGTGTGGACAGCTTGGGCACTTTTCTAATCATTGTCTAAATTCAAGGGTAGTGGAGGGGAATCACCATCAACCTCAGCAAAGGCCAAGGGAGCAAGGTTGTGCTTTTGCTATCACAACAACTGAAGTTGAAGCTCCGAATGACGTGGTATTAGGTACTCTTGTTTTCCTCTAAAAACTATCAACTACTTTGTTTGATTCTGGTTCTACGCATTCCTTTATTTCCTATAAGTTTTCAAAGAATATAAAATCAATCCCCGAACTGGTTGAGGTAGAGTTGTCAATCAAGACGCCAAGTGGGATTATCCATGCATCAAAAGTGTTTAGATACTCTAGTGTTTACTTTAGTGAGCAAAATCTTATCGCAAATCTAGTAGTCATTCCCATGTTGGAATTCGACGTTATACTAGGGATGGACTGGCTCTCAAAGTATAATGCTAAGATCAAATGCAGAAGTAAGGAAATCTCAGTAGTCTTGAATGAACGACCTACAATTATCTTCCAAGGAGAGATATCCCGAACTGATCCCTATCTAGAAGCACCTCCTATAGATTTATTTATGGAGTTAATCAGTGATGATTATGAAGGAAAAGGGAGTATACAAATAGAAGATGTTCCGATTGTTCAGGAATACATGGATGTATTTCCTGAGGGGTTACCTGGACCTCCCCCAGAAAGAGAGGTAGAGTTCTCCATTGAACTCATACCAGGATCTCAACCGATATCAAAAACCCCATATAGAATGGAAAATGTGGAGCTAGAAGAGTTAAAGAAACAACTCCAAGACTTGTTGGAGAAGGGGTTTATCTGACCGAGTGTGTCTCCTTAGGGAGCACCAGTTCTCTTTGTGAAGAAGAAGGATGGATCAATGCAGCTATGCATTGATCATAGAGAACTGAATGGGATCATAGTGAAGAACATATACCCTCTTCCAAGAATTGATGATTTATTTGACAAACTTCATGGGGCTCAATTCTTCTCCAAGATTGACCTTTGATCTGGTTATCATCAACTGAGGGTGAAGAAGGATGATATTCTAAAGACTACCTTCCGATCAAGATATAGACATTATGAGTTTACTTTTATGCCCTTCGTCTTGACTAATGCTCCTGCTATTTTCATGGATTTGATGAATAGAGTCTTTAAAGAGTACCTTGATAACTTTGTGGTAGTTTTTATTGATGATATTTTGATATATTCAAAAATTCTTGAGGAGCATGAAGATCATCTGAGGGTTATTTTGAAAACTCTGCGGAAGGAGAGGCTCTTTGGAAAGTTCATCAAGTTTGAGTTTTGGTTACAACAAGTGGCTTTCATGGGGCACATCATAACCAATGAAGGAATCTCAGTTGACCCTGGAAAGACAATGGTTGTATAGAAGTGGCCTCAACCCACAACAGTAACTGAGATTCATAGTTTCCTTGGTTTATCAGGATATTATCGAAGGATTGAGAAAAACTTTTCATGGATTTCTAATGCACTAACCAAGTTGAATCAAAAAGGGGTTAAGTTCATCTGGAAAAAGGAATGTGAGGAAAGTTTCCAAGATATGAAGAAGAGATTGGTTAATTCACCTGTGTTAACACTACCATCTATCGGAGAAGGATTCGTTATTTTAAGCGATGCATCTCTAAAAGGAATTGGGTGCGTCCTCCTGAAAAATGACAAGGTAATTGCTTATGTATCTCAACAGTTGAAGATTCATGAGTAGAATTATCCTACGCATGATCTAGAGCTAGCGACAGTTGTTTTTTCTCTAAAGATATGGAGGCACTATCTTTAGGGGGAGAAATGTGATATATACACTGACCACCAAAGTTTAAAATATATTTTCACGTAGAAAGAATTGAACATGAGACAAAGGAGATGGTTGGAGCTTATCAAAGACTATGATTGTTCAATTCATTATCACCCTGGAAGAGCAAACAAAGTCGCTCATGCATTAAGCAGGAAAGATCCTATTTTTATGGAAATAATGAGGATCCTAGGAGATCCCTTTATTAAAGAACTAGTAAAACTTGACATGGGAATTGTAAGGGAAGGGACATCATCAACCTTATCCCAAATGATTTCTCAACCTTCATTACTAGAGAAGATCAAGAAGGCTCAAAAAGAAGATCCTTTACTGCCGGAGAAGTTTGAGGCTGTAAAGGATGGGAAGTTCCCTGATTTCAATATTGATCAAGAAGGTGTATTGAAATTTCGTACAAGTCTATGTGTTCCATATATTCCGGAGATAAAAAAAGAACTGATGGATGAAGCTCATAGCTCTACTTTCTCTATACATCCGAGAAGCACTAAAATGTATAGAGACCTTAGTGATCATTATTGGTGGGATAACATGAAGAGGGATATTTCTGATTACACTTCAAGGTGCATGGTGTGTCAATAAGTAAAGGCAGAATGAAAACTTCCTAAGGGGGCATTACAAATACTACCCATACCAGTATGGAAGTGGGATAATATCACTATGGACTTTATAACTAGTCTTCTGAAAACATCCAAAGGAAACAATGCGATATGGATTATTGTGGACCATCTGACCAAGACCACCCATTTTATCTCTATTCAGGAAGATTTCTCTCTAGATCAACTTGCCATGATTTACATAAAATAAGTGGTAAGGATGCATGGGGTACCACTATCCATCGTGTCTGATCGTGATCCAAGATTCACATCAAAATTCTGGAGAAGTCTTCAACATGCTCTAAATACTGAATTGAATTTTAGTACGGCCTATCATCCTCAAACTGATGGCTAATCTGAAAGGACTATTCATACACTTGAAGACATGCTGAGATTATCCTCAATGGAATTTAAAGGTGGATAGGATCAACACCTCCCATTAGTTGAGTTCTCCTATAACAACAGCTTCCATTCGAGTATTCAGATGGAACCCTATGAAGCTCTGTATGGAAAGCGATGTAGAACTCCTACTTGTTGGGATGAAACTGGTGTGATAAAGCTTCTTGGGCCCGATCTTCTGCAAGAGATGATAGAACAGGTTCATGCCATCCAAAAACACATAAAGGCTGCTCAGAGTCGGCAGAAGATCTATGCTGACAACTGTCTAAGGGACTTGGAGTTTTTTGTTGGTGACAAAGTCTTCCTTCGAATTTCTCCATGGAAGAGAGTCATGTGGTTTGGGAAGAAAGGGAAGCTTAGCCCTATGTACATTTTCCGCTATGAAATCCTTGATCATATAGGAGTAGTGGCCTTTCATCTAGCACTTCCACCGAACCTAGCTCAAGTTTGCGATGTCTTCCATGTATCTCTCTTGAGAAAGTACATACTCGACCCTTCGCATGTACTTAACCCATAGGTGGTACAACTGGAACATGACCTCTCTTATGAGGAGCATCCAGTGGAGATCTTAGACCGTAGAGACAAGGTTCTATGGAACAAGACTACCCACCTTGTGAATGTGTTGTGGAGGAATCATAAGTATGAAGAAGCAACTTGGGAGCCTGAGAAAACAATGAAGCAAAAGTACCCTCACCTTTTCGACTAGGCCTCAAGTATAAAATTTTGGGGATGAAATTTCTTAAGGGGGGAAGAATGTAATGACCCAAACTTCTTTGAATAGTATATTAACTTACTCTTAAAGATTTAATAGAGATGTTAATGGTTAATTCAGAAAGAGGAGTCGATGGCTTCTTCCGGTAGACTCAAACCTTATGAAGCCCACTTATCAGAGCTTGGGAAGGATGTGGCATCATTGGTCTTTGCTTTGGACCAAGCCCAAGCCGAACTCCAGCGTGTCAAGCTTGAACGGAAACGCCTACAGGAGAAGTTCAAGTTAGTGGAGATTACTACTAGGGCAAGGTTATCTGAACCTCCCTCAGATTCTCTCACTATATCACACCTTACACTTAGGTCATATGCTGGTGTTATAAGGGGCTATGTGACGAGACCATAGCTTCTTTGTGTAATCCTTTGGGATGAATAAATTGAGATTTCTTCCTTTAGTGAAGTTTGTGAAATTTCAAATGTTCGGATAATTTTAGGATGTATTTTATTGATGAATTTTGAAAAAAATAATATTTTAAAATATTTATGTAAACCATAAATAATTAATGATGTGTAATGATTTTCAAAAAATGGTCTTCTGCAAAAGTGTTCCTTAAAGAATTTTGAGTCCAATAAGATCAAATTAATTTTTGATGAATAGTAAATTATGAATAGTGATTTTCCTCTTAGTATTAGTAATGTGACCAAATGGATTCGTAATCTCACTTAAAGAACGTTTTAATACAATTTAGACACCTTGATTAAGTAATGTGATTCAATAAAATGGGTAAATAACAGTTTCATAAATTATTAGTCAAGTATTAGTTTTTTCGAGTGAATAGTGTTTTTTAATTAAAAATTAAATTAAAAATATTTCGAAAATTATTTTTATAAAATGGTCTTTATTATTGAACTTAGAGCATCGATATTATGTTATGGTAATTTTTGGGTATTTTTTTGAAAATATGAATTTTCGGTGAGTCATGTATTTATTTAAGAAATAAATTAAAAATAGTTAGAAAATTATTTTTATAAAATAGAGTTCATATTTGTAATGAGAGCATCGATATTTGGTTAAGGTGAAATTTTGATATTTTTCTGAGAAAGATGAATTTTCAGTGAATAGTACAAATGCAGTTTTAGTGTTTCGGTATGTTTAATGACATCATAATTGTGTCATGATGATGTCATTAGATATTATAAGAGTTGGCCGACCAAAGGTGATGAATTATTGAATTGGGGGCCCCATGTGGCCAAACTCCATGGGAAATACCATGGGAGAGCCCATGGTTTTGAGAAAACCACTTCTGAGGTGTACCTTGAAATTATTAAAGTACTACCTCACTTTCCCTATAAATACCAAGACATTCTCTCATCCTTTCGACTCCAAAATCATTTTCAACGAGGTTATGGTCTCGTTACCTCCCAAGGAGTCCTCCCAAGGTGCCCTCAAGCCTCTCAAGGTCCCAACCTTTGAGTTTTAAGAGTTACGTTTAAGGTAAGGGATCCTACCTCTCTCTTTCTTTTCAAGTAATCTCTTTTATGTCATTTCTTTTATTCTACATGATCTTATGTTGTAGGATATTATTTTATATTCCTATAACTTTCCTATTCATGTTCATATTATGATATACCCCCTCTTTCTCTCATCAATTCGTTTTAAGAATGTTTAAGTGGCACCGTTGGGCTGTCGAATGTTTAAGGGATTCTTTCACCCTTCTCATTTTCAAAGTTCTACTTTCATGTCAAGTCTTTCAAGTTACTTTTTATTATGTTGTGGTATGATATCTAGATCTATCATACTTAACTTCTATTTTCATATTATGAGAGAACCTATTTGATCTCGTCAATTTATTTTTGTTGAAGTTTATGTGACGTCGTTAGGCTGCCGAATTTTCATAAGAGAAATCTAATTTTTGTCTTCCTTCCATGTTTTTCATTTCAAATGGTATGTCCTTTAAATTTCATTAACATGTTCATATATCCTTCATATTCTATCCCTCTATTGTTTTATGGGTCATTTATGAATGTTTTCCCATGTCCCCTCTCTTTTCAATGTTTTCTAAAACCCCGAAACATAGCCGTTATACTACAGAATTTCCGTCTCAAAATGTCTATCTCTTTTTCTAAAGTTCTTTTATTTTATTAAGTGAATACTCAAATCTCTCTCTTCTATAGTGGTATTCACATATACACCAATTTTTTCTATTTTAAATTCTTGTATTTACATACATGAGACCCTCTTTCCCTTTTCGTGGGTTTAAAGTGACATAAAGATCATGTCTTTAAAGAAATTTTTAAAATGTTATGATTATGAAATGAAACCCATTTCTTTTATTCTATATGGTTTGTTTATGAAATGATTGATGATTATATATGTGTCTCACATTTTGATAAATAAAAATTTAAGGGTGCACCCATATAGCGCTCCAATGCATTGGGTAAAGACTTAATCTCTAGAGATGGCCATTTTTAACGACGCCTTGGTGAATAACCTTCGTAATTTTAATGATACCTTGGGGATGGACCTTGGTGAAATGGAAATGATTGTATATGTTAAATTTTGTAGCCACATATTCAAGTTATGAAAAACGTTATTTTTATTATGATATCCCTCATGATTTCTTTCTCATTCCTTAAATTTATTTCCATGACCTTATTGAAGTATCTCAAGTTCACATGTAAAATGTTTCTCTTGTTTCCCTTACTGGGCATTCTGCTCACCCATTATTTTGATGTATGTCCCCAGGTTATGAGATGTAGAAATGAACCTAGGATGAACTTAAGGAGAAGCCTTTCAAGTGTTTAAGAAGAATGTTTTATGTTGTTTTCATGTATTATGTTCCTGGTTTCCAAGACACTAAACCTTAAAGATCCTCAGTTTTGTGTAATGTAATGAAATTTTATGTTATAAAAAGGCGTGATGCCATAAACATAGATGAAGAATAATTAGTTATGTGGATGGAGAAGATTAATTTTTGTTTCTGATGGTATTTTGAGATTTATTACACTAGAATATGTTTCATGAATTATTATGGATAATCAAGTAATATTTGGATATGAATTTGTAGTGATTTGGGAATAAGTGCATAATAATGATTGTATTATGACTATTCTGGTTTAATATGATCTATGGATATGTTCTATATTAATTATAGAATAATCATGATTAAATTTTGACTAGGATTCATAGAGATTGTTTAATTCTTAAATCATAAGAGTTATCCAAACATTTCAAAAAAAACATACAATGTCCTATAATCTCCCTAGATATATAATGGTAACTGGGTTATAGATTAATAGTTTTTTTAATGTCCTAAAGGGACCTTTTAGGTATGAAAAAAATAAATATATACCTAAGCATAAGGTTTATCATGGATGCATTTAAGGGTTATCAAGGGACATTTTATAATGCTAACCCTAATTTCATAAAGGAAATTCATTCATTTATAAAGGGTAACACACATTTAAAAAGGTTAATCAATTCATTTATTAAGGTTTAGAATCATTTCATAAAGCTAAATGATGTATTTCATATGGGTAATTAGCGACATTTTTTAAAGGCCGTCAGGGTTTTTTGTAAAGGTAATATTTATTTCATATTGTCCAACTGATAGATTCTGTAAAGATCATTCCCTTTATCATATAGATTTTATAAGGGTCTTCAACATATTTTAAAGGATCATTCACTTTACCACTTGAGGTGAATACTCGTCATTATGGTGGTATTTTATATGGATCATTCCCTTGGTTGTTAAATAAAGATCGACTATTAATATTAGATTAATATTGGCTAGCAGTTTTTGGAGATAAATAATCCCAGATTAAATGGAGGATTTGTTCTAATACATTTTAGTGATTTAAATTGAATATATTTACGAATTTAATATATATTTTACTTGAATATGTATCATGTCATAGTGTATTTCATGATGTAGAGTAAATAGAAACAAATATGGTTGAATTTTTGGAAGTTCAATAGTAATGGAGATAATATTGATGCATATCGATCAATAAATGACACATTTAATATTAAAAATGATGTTGGGAAGAGTAAACCAAGATCATTATAAGGATGGGTCGATTTAAATATGGGAATAATCTAATTGAATGTTTCAAGAAGTTTTTATATTTAAATATAATAAATATATCCTGAAATAAAATACCAAATTTTACAAAGGAATAGAGACTAGTATCATTTCATAGACAATATAAAAGATACAAGACTATTAGTGTGTATGCATGGTTTAAAAATAGCCTTTAGCCAAAACCCTTATATCCTAAATCTCTCTTGTTCTTCCATGATTTTATTTAGTGATTCTAGAATGTTTTGAAGGCTAGAAAGGTACTTCATAAATTTTTTGAGTAATTTGGTGCAAGTTGTTGATATGGAATAGAGGGAAAAACCATTTGGTTATTCCGTAGTAATCTTATTGAAAAATAGAAAGAAGAAAATGGTTGTAGAAATATATGATCCAAGGTATAAGATTTATCATTTCATGTTTTATATGAATTTTTCTTTGAAATCATGGTGATATTTGGTATTATGTTTAATACTTTTGTATGTTTTTTTATTATTTGTTAATCACCCCTTGGAAATAATCTTGGTAGTATTGGAGATTCCATGCTTTTTTATTCAGGAAATATTTTGAAAAATGAATATTTTTAAAATCGTATTTATTATTATAATCCTTATTATAAAATATGATGATAAATGAATAATTTATTTGTAGATTATGATATAAGATATTGTAGCTAGAAGATTAATGAGAAATCTTATGTTTTATATAAGTCATATCATATGACTTAATGATATTTTATTATACAATAGAGGTTTTCAATATTTTTCAAAAATAAAGTATCATATCCCTTTTATGATATCATTTTCAGTTATAAAATATGGTGGATATGAGTAGAAAACCCATATGTATCAGTCATATTTGGATGTAGAACTAAAATTAATAAAATAAAAGTAATAAATATAATATTTTTGATCCCTACAATCCCAATATAGAATATATTATGATAGGGTCTTATAATAAACTGTGATTTGATGAAGAATAATTGTGTTCCTTATTTTTTAGAAGGGAATTGAATTATATAATTTATAAAAAAAATTAGAAATTATGATAAATGGTATTTTAGTGAAATAGTACAGTGACATTTAGATCACAAGATAAAATAATATAAATCGAGAAATTATAATAACATGCACTAGATATAAACAAGATGTAAAAAAATATAATACATTCAAAGTACACCATACTAATAAGCTGATTGAGTAAGAACTGTGATCAATCAAGCAAGGAAACTCTAGTTCCAAGTAGTGAAAATGAGTTTCATCATGTCTCAAGTATAAAGTATATGGATATAATGGGTCCAAACTAGATATAAGAGTGATTCCACAATATTAAATAAAATCAATAAACCATGACTGATCATCAAGCTTACATCATGTCTCACATGTATTAAGAAAATATAATAACATTCACTAGATATCAACAACATGTAAAAAATATAATAGATTCAAGGTACACCATACCAATAAGAAGATTGAGTAAGAACAATGATCAATCCAAAAAGGAAACTCTAGTTCCAAGTAGTGACAATGAGTGTTTTCATGTCTCGATTATAATGTATATGGATATCATGGGTATAAACTAGAAATGAGAGTGAGTCCATATTAGTAAATCTAATCAATAAATCACAACTGATCACTAAGATTACATCATGTCTCAAGGGTCTTAAAAATACCAAGTCCATGCACACAACCTTTCCTAGTCTCACATCTATATCTTGAACCTGTCATGATATCCACGGATCCAATATATGTGGATTTAGCACTGTAGTGAAGAATAAATCAATTTCATCTCATCCAACTATCTGGGTTCTCAATAATTGTCAAAGAATGTGAGTGACATAATAAAGTTACAATGATCAAAAAGGAGATCCTTATTAATATCAATATGGGCTTAATCCTTTCACATTTCAATCATTCTTAGTTCATATATATCACTCCCACAAAAATCAGTCAAAGTGAATTATCCCTTTATCAACACCCATCAATGGGAATAACATGAATCAATTAATTCATACTAAGGGATTATCACAAGAGAGGATAATGTACCAACCCATCTATCAGACATCATCATTTTAAAATCAATACTTTATTTAAAAATAAATATTCAAAAGGGTAATTGCACATTATTCACTTCCAAAATAATTATAAAAATTGAAAATGTTCCTTTAAAACACACATTTCATTTAAAATATCACTAATTCATTAAAAAGGAAGTTTCAAAATAATAAAATGTTTGATTTCATTTAAAAACACTTCCAAAACCCTGTGGCAAAATTTTAAAAAATCAAAAAAAAAAATTAAATTCACGCATTTAAATTTAGAAATCCAAATACGCCATTTGTCATCACTTTTACTATAACATACCTTAAAATCTCTTTGAAAGTAAATCAAACTAAAATGGAATTCACCAAACTCTAAATGGTGAGAGGAATTAATAATATAATAATTATTTCCATGAAATGTTTTATTCGTTGAGATGAATATAAACGAAGCATATATGAGTCATTTCAAGGTAAATATTCATAGAACATTTATTAGAAAATATGAAACACATATTTATGAATTATCAAGAAGTAGTGAATTATAAGGTGAAGAAACTTCATTGAAATACCTACCTTCAAATTTCTTGTAAAATCCAAACACTAGAAGGAAAAAATAATAGTAATTGGATCTTCTTCTATGGTAGAAAAATCCCTAAATTCCTCTCTATATGATGCTAGGAAATCTATCGTAATAAAGGTTTATATATATATTTTAATTAAAACCACCAGGTGTTTACAGTAATAAAACCCCAAATATATATATATATATTAATAAAATTTTGAATGAATAGGTTTTAAAATTTTTAAAATATGTGTTACACTTTTAAAAACAAGTTGAAGAATCAATTTACTAGATTTCAAGAATTTAAAGATGTTAAAATACATTATAGGTTGATTTTTAGGAAGAATAAAGGAAAAAACTCTTTTAATTATTTTTCACCAAAAAGAGAACTCAGTATGGGAAACATGGATTTACCCTTATTTAGATCCTATTAATCCTTTAAGGGTAATGATCTTTACCCATAAGCGGCATTGGATCTTCACTTTACCCATACCCAGTATTGGAAAAACCTTATGCAACACATATAAACCGTTCAGAAACACTTTTTCCATTACATAACTTTGGAATGACCTTATATAGAACATTCTACCCTTAAAAAATTCATACCTTACCCTTACATAGTCTACTATACCCTTACACAGTGCATACCTTACCCTTATATAGCCTTTTAGGGCTAACCTTATGTTCTCTCCTTTACCATTACACAACACATGAAAAAGGGTTTTTACCCTTACAAAACTCAAGGAAAACCATTTTTACCCTCACATATGTCCTTTAAACACATATTTACCCTAATTAAACAACATTAACTAAATTAAGGGTAAATTTTTTAAAGAAAAATTATTCTCCCATAAAAGTAATAATATAATAAAACAAAATAAAAGACGAAAATTATTATAAAAATAAGGATGTTACAATTCTCCTCATCATAAAGATTTATATCTCCAGAAAGATTCCAGTATTAATGATAGAAAAGAAAAGAATGAATGGTCTATTATACTCAACCCGTTTGGTGGATAATCCATGAAACAGAATAAGAATTACCTAGAAGAATGCAGTCGGAAAAAATCCAAGATCAACGCTTGTCCCAAAAAAACCCATAAACACTGAGAGGAACTAGAAAATAATAAGAAAGAACCAGATATCTTGCATAGGTATCCCAATCATTTAAAGATTCAAAAAATAGTGTAACATTAGTACAAGCATCCACATCTGTTCAACTCAAATAAGTGATGTTGTTCATACATAACCATAAATCATTCAAGACCTGACATTGAATCCTCAAGTAATGGAATATCCAAAACATCGCAACCATTAATAAAAGAGACAATGATCTAAAGTTCAATAAAATATTCAACCATCCATAAGAAAGGTATAAAACTAAAAAGGATTTATACCCTCAGAAAGTAATTAATGGTAACCTAGGATCTTTAACACCAATCCTATCCCTTAAATGAGTTTATTGAAATGTCTATGAGAACCTGTAGTTTCCTAGTCCATCAAGAATACACATATTATTAGTTACTGAGAACAACACCAAGGATTATCCAAGTCCAACCAAAAAAGAGATCAAAACAACCAATCCTGTGAACCAATAAGGAAATACACTTTCATGAAGGAGATCATTCGTCATATCAAGATTTGATCTCTAACCATCATGGAAAAAATAAGAGGATACAAAAAACCAACCTGAATTGTATCAAACACCAACTATAGTGTGGTTCCAATGTAAGAACAGAACATGATGGAATTTGAAGAAAAAAACCATTAAATGTCTAAATTTTCTTAGTACAAGATTTCAACTCCATCCCCTGGATAACAATAGACCTCAAGGGTTTCAAAAATGTTCAAGAAGAAGGATAACTATTAAAATATTCACAAACTCAATGAAAAGAAATATAGATATCAAGAAACTAGAACCATCATCATGATAATAACCAAGTTACATAGGATAACATCCAAAAACCCAAAATTAAATCATAAGAAATCCCTATAAAAATAAATTCTCCAAATATTAATGAGCTAAAACATGAAAAACTCAAAAAAAATAACTCTGACTTCAAAAAAAAAACTAAATCAACATCAACCACCGCTGATAACTCCTTAAGGACATGAAAAAATTTACACTAAGTCTTATGAATGTATCCATTTTCTCTTATTGATTATAATTACCTACAGGAAGGATTTGATGATTCCTAACTGAAAATTCCTCTTTTAGTATCCCAACTTACAGAACCTATTAAGGTGACCCAAGTTTCAACACCATTTGAAAACACTCAAATAATTCAAACATGAATTATTAGAATGAACAAGTGTACCACACTTTAAGAACATATGATTACTCTTCCTTTCCCAATAATATTTTCACAGATCTTAAAAATTCTTCAATCCATCAAATGATACATCTCCATCTAAGATGACCATGAATGAAGCATTCTTCCCTTCTTATCATTTTTTGATCTCTGTGTCATCTGATAAGGCCCTTTCAAGCACCAATGGATAAATGGTCTAAAAATTTATAATATGATATTTCCAAGGATAGGGTGAAGTTTTTTCTGAAACATATATCCTTAATATATTATTCACCAAAAATATCAGGTAAGAAACTAATAAAACTAGATAATTTCATGGCATATTCCAAAATTGATAGCTAACTCTAACAGAAACCTGAGATTTAAAAAAAAATCTCCTCCTTCACTTCTTCAAGATACTTCTACTAAAAGAAGACTAACTTAAATATTTCCCAAGAATTTATTTCATGCAGACATTATGTAATTATACCTTCCTACCACCCTCAGTTGGGTCCCTCATACAAGAAGTTGATCGACACTATCCTCAAACTATCAGGATTCTTGAGAGAATCAAAGATATCCTTAACTTATTCAATCAACGTTATTTCTTTAGGAAAACCCCATTCACCTCCATAAGAAGGTGGATGATGAACTAAAAAACATGGGTGGGGTCAAATGAATAGAAATTCTACCTCTCTACTACTCAATTCAGATTCTAGGTAAAGTTATTAACTAGATACACCACTTTTAAAAAACTTGAAGGACTACTCTGGAGACTAGACTAATGAAAAAGCTTTATATATTAATTGAAATACATTATAGGGGAACTTTTTCAACATTAAAAAAGATAGCACATAAGATCATGTATAAAACCAAATCTAAAACAAAATACAAACAAGGAAAATGTGACAACTGGGCCATGCCCACAAGTTGGTCTGCAGGCATGTGGTCCCCACCCTGGGGCCCACCCACGTGCCCGAATAGGTCATCTGACTAATGAAAGTCCCCACAGGCCGACACTTGTCCTTTACAGTGTGCTTTGTTTACACTCGCACACACCCTGGGAAACTTCCCAGACGGTCACCCATTATGATCACCACTCCAGGCCAAGTAAGCTTAACTGTGGAGTTATAATCAGACAGGCTTTTGAAAAGGAAGGTGCACCTTGTTGACATGAGTCATATAATTTATTAATTTAACCCTTTATCATTTTGGGGTGTTACAATCACCCCCCCCCCCTTAGAGCACAACGTCATCATTGTGGACCCTACATCTCAACCCAGGCAGTGCACTGCACTTAAGGCTGGGTACCACCTCTGATACCAAATGTGACAACTGGGCCCTGCCCACCAGTTCCCCTGCAGGCATGTGGTCCCCACCCTAGGGCCCACCCACATGCCTAAACAGGTCATCTGACTAATGAATGTCCCCACAGGCAGACACTTGTCCTTTCTAGTGTGCTTTATCCTCACTTGCACACACCCTGGGAAACTTCCCATAAGGTCACCCATCATGATCACTACTCTAGGCCAAGCATGCATAACCGTGGAGTTCTAATTAGACAGGCTCCTGAAAAGGAAGGTGCACCCTGTTGACATGAGTCATATCATTTATTTATTTAACCCTTTATAATTTGGGGGTGTTATAATTTGGGGGTGTTACAATGATCACTCACCGACCATGGAGAGTTGTACATCGACGATGGGGTGACTTTCATGGAGGTTCCAGTGGATATTGGGGATCGACAGGAGTGGGTCCTACGTGGATGGTCAATAACTATGATACCAATTTGTCAAGACCCGTCCCCCGGGGCCCGTATCGTGACTACCCCATGCCCACCTTCAATAGGCTAGGGGCTGGCGACTAGCACCAAAGGCGTAATTCTCTAAAACTGGGAAGGTATTGCCTTTATAAATCGTAAACACACACAACCAGAGAACAAGAAGAAGAAAACACTAAGGGAAAGCTATATAACAAGTTTAGGGGCCAGAAATACAGGCCCAACAGTAATGTACAAGGAAAAGAAAAACAGGTACATCTAAAAAGACAAACAGTTGGAAGGTGTCTAGAAGCTCCTGGATCATCCACCACAGATCCTACCTAAAAGGTAAGTACAGATAGCCTCCTCATTACTCCATGTCTATCCATCTCCTCTGCGTACCGACTCTTCATGAGGTCAACCTCTAGGTACGGTCCAGTCCTCGTACACTCTTCCTTGGTCATCGTTGTCCGCCGTTTGCATCCAACACAATGAGGGGTGGGCATAGCTCGTGAAGGGGTGAGTATAACGATACTCAGTAGGGGCCTCGAGACCCTCAAGCTCTCACTAAATCCAACAAGGATAAACCACAATGTATGAATCAATATATAACCATTACTTAGGTATATGCCCATACATATAATTAAGTTATCTAGTAACCCATCTCAATCATGAGGAAAACACAAAGGTCATTGACTCATCTCAAACCAATATTTTTATTATCGAAACCATGGCTGCTGGAGAACTCCTCCTATATTGTGTACAATGGGTCTGTCGCAATGTCGAGGTGCTTCTCACTAACCTTAGACTGGTGAGGTACTCCTCCTGTCGAGTACCGTGGGTTTGCTGCCAAATACTGGGTGCTCCGTCCGCTGTGGGTCTGCCACCAAAAACAGGGCACACCCCCAAATAGCCTACAGAGGTACTCCTACTATCAACTACCACGGGTCTGCTGCCAACTACGAGGTGCTCCGTCCTCCGTGGTTCTACCGCCAAATACCAGGCGCTCCATCCACTGGGATAGTCGAATCACCCCGAGTCGAATCGGTCAAGCAGACATCAGTTCTGTCAGCTACTAGGTCTCTGCACTCTGTCTGCTTTTCTTCTGGAGGATCTGCTCCACGAGCTACTGGTCGATACACCAAGTGTCATGAAGTCTCACATGGAATTATCTCAATGTACCGTCACGCCATAAGGGTCTCAATGCAACAGAAGGTGGTGCGTCAATCGGAAGCCCGGTCTATGAGTTATTAGCCTTTTAGTCCCAGGGGCCCAGTTGGTTTTGTGTATTAACCAACCTGACTGTATCTCAACTATACCTTGAACTTCAGTGGGGTATTCTCAAAGGGATGGTTATTCTCCGAGAATATTGGCGTTGTTGAAGGTTCGTCAAACGGATGTCTGGTGCTAATGATATGGCCAAAGCAAGGCAAGGGTCGTTAATGGGCCCGGGTCTGGTCCTACCCGGTCGGACCGACTTGGCCCAACCCAGTCTGGGCCGACCTAGTCTAGGTAAACCTAGTCAGACTCGCTGGGTCTGACCCGGCCCAATGGGTGGGTCAGCCCGCTAAGCTTTAACCAGATCCGCTGGGCCCGACCCAGCGGACCGCAAGGGCGGTTCGGCCCGGTAGTCTCCACATAGGTGGATCGGTGACTCGGCCCGGAACACCGATCCGGTTCAGCCAGCGACACCAAGGGGAACGTCGTGGGTCAGCTCGAGAGGTCGGTGGCCAGCGGTCAGGCCTCGCGGGGCACGGACAGGATAGCTGGACAACGGGAAGGCCGCGGGTGCACCGGGCAGTGTGCGGCAGGACACGGGGTAGGCCACGGGGGTGCCAGGCAGGATGACGGGGCGTCGGGCTGTGCTCGGGAGATCCAGGTAGCGTGGGGGGCACCGAGCAGGGCGTCGAACGGTGCGCGAGGGCGCGCCGGGAGCGCGGCAGGGCACCGGGGCTGTCAGGCAGGGCGGCAGGGCACCGCGGGGTGCGTCGGGAAGCGCGGAAGGGCATCGAGGGTGTCGGGCAGGGCTGCAGGGTGCCGCGGGGTGCATCGGGTAGTGCGGCGAGGCACCGGGCATCGCGCCGGCGCGGCGCGGCGAGCCGTAGACAAGGCCGCGGAGCAGCACGTAGGTTGTGGGTCGGGCGCCGCCGGGCTGGCGGTACGGTTCGTGGAAGTCGTGGGTAGAGCAGATTTTGTTCTATGTCACTTCTTTTTCATGCCATCATCATCAAATAATAACTAACAAAAGGGGAGGGTCAGGCCGTGTTCGTGCGGTCCGAACCCTCCATGTTATGGTGATATCGTTCGGTTCTCATTCCAGAAATTTGTACGACGAAGAACGAGTACAAAACAATTCAAAACCCCCTACCTTGGTTGACGATGATCGTTGATGAAGTTATGGGATGGCGGTGTCGTTTCATTGACGTCGGGGAAGAAGAATCCGAGGTTGGCGTCTATATTCTTCGTGGGCAGCGGTGTTTCCTCAACTTGTTCCGGTTGAAGAAGGAGAAGACGGTGCTTGTTGTTTTTTGGTGGAAGGAGTGTTCTTCACGTTCTTCGTTGAGAGGATGAAGTTCTCTCAATTATCCAAACCCTCTATCAAGCTCCACCCAAATATTATGTCAACACCAAAAATAAAAGACATGCTATTATTTTAATAGTTGGAAAGAATTCAAAAAGGTGCTAATTTAAGTAATTGCAAGGTTTAACTAATTAATTGTGAGAGAGTTGGCACATTTATCTGGGATGTCAACTCTCCACCTTCCCCTCATCAATGTGCCAACTCTCTCACAATTAATTAATTAATCCTTGCAATTAATTAAATTAGATTCTTTTCGAATTCCTTTGAATTATTTCCATCCATTAAAATAATAGCATGTCTATTATTTTTGGTGTTGGCATAATCATTGGGTGGAGCTTGAGAGAGGGTTTTTAGAATTGAGAGAACTTCATTCTCTCAACGAAGAACATGAAGAACTCTCCTTCCACCAAAGAAAAACAAGCAAAAACTTCTCTTTATTAAACTAGAGCAAGTTGAGGAAACACTGCCACCCATGAAGAACGCTGACGCCAAACTTAGCTTCTTCTTTCCCGACCTCAATGAGACGACGCCGCCATCCCGCTACTTCGTCAAAAATCATAATCAATCAAGGTAGGGGTTTTGAATTTTTTTTTCTCATTCTTCGTTGTACAAATTTCAGGAATGAGAACCGAATGATATCACCGTAATGAGGAGGGTTTGGACCGCACGAACATGGCCCGACCCTCCCCTTTTGTTAGTTATTTTTTGATGATGAAAGCATGGAAAAGAGGTGATGGAGAACAAAGGACGTGCTACGCGCGGCCTCCGCAAAACGCACCGCAGACCAAGCGGCGCCCGACCCGAGCCCCACGCGCTGCTCCGTGGCCTTGCCGACGGCCGGTCGCACCCCACCGGTGCACTGCACGTGCCCCTCCGGCGCACATCCCGGCACACCCCGCAGCGCCCTGCCGCCCTGCCCGGCGCCCTGCCGTGCTTGCCTGCGCACCCCGCGGTGCCCTGCCGCCCTGCACTGTGCCCTTCCTCACTACCCGGCACGCCCTTGCGCACTGTTCGGCACCCTGATCGGTGCCCCCCATGCTTCCTGGTGCCCCTGCGTGCAGCTCGGCGCCCCGAAATCCTGCTCGGCACCCCCGCGGCC
Organism: Viscum album; assembly: GCA_963277665.1. Lineage (NCBI taxonomy): Eukaryota > Viridiplantae > Streptophyta > Magnoliopsida > Santalales > Viscaceae > Viscum > Viscum album. The sequence continues at coordinate 1,620,025,436 of OY728131.1, read as the reverse complement.
TGTCGTGCCCTACCCTGTGCACCCACAGCCTGCCCGGTGTCTAGCCGGCCTGCTCTTTCCCTGTGCGGACTTTCCGCTGGGCATCAGCCTCCCGAGCCAACCCACGGTGTCCCCTGCAGTGCCTCTGGCTGAACCGGCCTAGTCTTCTAGGCCGAGTCACCGATCCTCCTACATGATGACTACCGAGCCAAACCGCCCAGCGGACCGGGTTAAAGCTTAGTGGGCATACATGCCCATTGGTCCGGGTCAAACCCAGTGAGTCTGACTGGGTTGACCTAGACTGGGTCGGCCTAGACTGGGTTGGTCCGAGTCAGTCCGACCGGGTCGGACCGGACCTGGGCCCATTAAAGACCCTTTTCTTGCTTTGGCCATATCTTTAGCACCGGACGTCTGTTTGACGAACCTTCAGCAGCTCCAGTATTCTAGGAGCATAAACGTCCCTTTGAGAATACCCCACTAAATTTGAGATATAGTTAAGATACAGTCAGGTTGGTTCATACTCGAAACCAATAGGGCCGACGGGACTTAAAGACTAATAACTCAAAGACCGGGCATCTGATTGACATGTCGTCTATTGCGTTGAAACCCCTATGGCATGGCGGTCCATTGAGATAATTCCACATGAGGCTTCATGACACTTGGAGTATCGACCATTAGCTTGTGGAGCGGATTCTCCTGGAGACAAGTAGACAGAGTACGGAGACCTAGTAGCTGACAGACCTGATGACTTCTTAGCCGATTCGACTCGGAGTGATTCGAATAGCCCAGTGGGCGGAGTGCCTGGTATTTGGCGGCAGACCCACGGCGGACAGAGCGCCTGGTAGTTTGCAACAGACCCACTGTACTCAACTGGAGGAGTACCTCTGTAGGCTATTAGGGGGAGTGCCTAGTATTTAGTGGAAGACCCACGGCAGTTGGAGCGCCCGATATTTGGTAGTAAACCCGCGATACATGATAGGAGGAGTACCTCAGCAGTCTATGGTTAGTGAGAAGCACCTCGGTGTCATGACAGGCCCACTGTACAGGACAGAGGAGGAGTTCTCCAGTAGTCGTGGTTTCGATAATAAAAATCCTGGTTTGAGCTAAGTCAATGACCTTTGTGTTTTCCTCATGATTGAGATGGATTACTAGATAACATAGGTATATGTATGGGCATATATCTAAGTAATGGTTATCTTTTGATTCATAAATTTTGGTTTATCCTTATTGGATTTTGTGAGACCTTGATAGACTTGGGGTCCCTACTGAGTATTGTTATACTCACCCCTACACAGGCTATGCCCGCACCTCGTTGTGTTGGATGCAGCCGACAGACAGCGCTGACCGAGGCGGAGTGTACGAGGACTGGACGATACTCGGAGTTGGACCTCACAATGAGTCGGTACCCAGAGGAGACAGACGGATGTGGAGTAATAAGGAGGCTATCTATACCCACCCTTCTGTTAGGATCTGTGGCAGACGATCCAGGAGCTTGTAGACACATTTCAGATGTTTGTCTTTTTAGTTTTACTTGTTTGCCTTTTCCTTGTACTATATTGTTGGGCTTGTATTTTTGGCCCCTTTTACTTTTAGTACACTTTTTATACAACTTTTTCTTAGTGTTTTCTTCCGCTTGTTCTCTGTTTGTGTGTGTTTATGATTTATAAAGGCAATGCCTTCCCGGTTTTAGGGAATTACGCCTTTGGTGGTAGTGTCCAGCCCCTTGCTTATGGAAGGCGGGCTTGGGGTAGTCACGATACGGGCATTGGGGGACGGGCCGTGACAGAAAAGGCTTTTAAACCACCCATAACTCACTTTTATCAAATAATCATTAGTTTCAAAGCAAACAATATTTCCTTATTTCTAAAATATTTCACATTTCATTAAAATGTGAAATCATGATATAAGTCATCATAGTTTTATAAAAAATATCTTTACCGACTCATTTAACTTATTCCATGGTTTCAAAACATTAATCCCCTTTTCAAATTACAAATTCATTTACATTTTAAATCCATTAAAAACAAAAGTTTCTTCTTAAATCATTCCTTTTTCACCTAACATAAGAGAATATGAAAATTAGTTTTAAAAACCATATTTTCATTAAACAAACCTTTTGGACAGTAAATTTTTCTAAGGAAGTTGAAAAAAAATTATTTTAATTCACAATTTTAATTTCTTCAATATACCTGGAAACATAACCAAAAGTATTAAACATGAAAAAAACCATGAAAATAATGAAATACACCACACAAAAAATTTCCATTCAAAATAAGATCTCACCAAAATAACCTCATATATTGGTAATTAACTTTGGAAATAAATAGATAGGGCACCAAGTTTTGGTTGATTATAACTATGGATGTCTTAGTCGCATTTGATGATAAACCATGCACCAACCTTACTATAGATCCTATAATGAATTATGGATCAGTCCCACCAATTCCTCATAGTTTACCAAACTGTGAAGGCATAATGCAGATCTGGAAATCCTTTTGTTCTAAACCTAAAATCGCAATATATTCCCAAAATTAAAGATAATATCATATCAAATTTAAATCACCTTTATAATTAAAAAACCAAAAACTCGAAAAAAAAAGTCAAGTTCCCACTTACCCTAGCAACTCATGTCTCATCATGAAGAGGTAGTGATCAAGCACCTATATACAATCTACTTATTGAGTCATAAAAGATTACTAATATCTTTTATATTATAACTCACCCAAAATAATATACGGTCTTTCAAGTATAAGTGACTTCATTTAAGGAAACACCCCTTTTGATTCAATTTTTTATCAACTGGTCTAGAGTGCTATTTAAACTGAATTATAATTTGATTCTCCACTTACCTGAAGGGTGTTCAAAATCCCTAGATAATGGAGAATAGAACCTGAAAATTAATACACAACCATTGGGAAGGATTTTTGAAAAAAATATCAATAATCAATGTTAAACTATGGACACATAATCACCTAAGTAAATTGTTTCAACCATAATTGTTACAAAGAGAACGTAAACAACTAAAAGTAGACTATAACTTCCAAGGCTCATCTCTGAGTGGCCTTTTACCACCCACCATTAACCTAAACCACACTCTCTCATCCAACCAATCACAAAACCTCAAAGAACATAAATTATTAATACAAGAAACTATATTAAGAATATATGGGATGAAAACACCAAACGGTACAAGTAGTGTGTGAGCTACAAATCCTAGTAGGATTTCACCAAATATTCTATGGAGTTACTTTACAAGTTAATAACAATATTATAAAAGAAGAGTATTATAAAGAGAGTAAAAGGATTTCATTTTAGAGTGGAAAAATAAATAAATCAGAATCATATTAAAATAAGGTTGTGTTTAAAATATAATTTTAAACATATTAAAATCATTAATCAAACCAAATCTAGAAACATGCCATGTCACCATTTAAAAACTAAAAAATTTATTGAATACATTGAAAATAATTTCAAAAGATAAAATCAAATAAATAAATAAAATATAATAACATCCACCAGATATCAACACGATGTAAAAAATATAATAGAGTCAAGGCGCATCCTACAAATAAGCATATCAAGAAAGAAAAATAATTAGTCAAGAGTGGAAATAATAATTCCAAGTAGTGGAAAAAAGAACTATCATGTACAAGTATAAATTAAAATTATTTCATGGGTTTAACCAAGATATGATAGTTAGTATACCTTTTTAAATCTAGTAAAAAATCATGACTGATCAATGGTCTTATATCAAATCTTATAGGTCTCATAAAAACCAAGTCCACACACACATGCTTTCTTGGTCGCACATCTGTGTCAAGAACCTATCATTTTCTCCAAGGATACACTATATGGGTTGTGATTCTAATATAAAACCATAAATATATGTCATCCAATTTATGTATCTATGTTTCCATGACTAGTCAATTGTGGTGAGTGAGATAAGCTTGTTATAAGGATCATCAAAGATATACTTTTCAATATCAATAAGGGATTAAGCCCTTAACGTTTCAATCATTCTCAGTTCATATTTTCCACCCAAAACTAAAATCCCTCAAAGTGAATAATATCTTTATGGGAATAACATGAATCTTTTATGTCATATTACGATATTATCATAAGAGAGGATAACGTGTCAATCGGGCTATCAAACATTATCAATTTCAAACCATGTCTTTATTTCCAAATAAACATTAAAAAGTCTAATCGCACCAAATTCCTTTAAAAATTCATTATCAAGTTACAAATGAGCCTTTAAACCAATAATTTATTTCAAAACATACATAAGGAATTATAAATAAATTTCCATAATATAAAGGGCTTGAAGTCATTTCAAAACAGGTTCAAAAACCATGGGGAAAACATTTCATAAATCAAATATTTCATTTAAATCAAGGAATATTATTTTAGAAATAAAAACATGGAATAAGAACTCAATTTGACTAGAATATATATTAAAATCTATTTTAAAATAAATCAAACTAACATGGAATTTACCAAACTCTAAATAGTGATAGGAATTAATAGTATGATTATTCTGTCTCATCCATTTTAAAATCTAAAAGAAGGTGATAAAAATATTCCATGACTAATTTAAAGGTAAATATTCATAGAACATGAGTTATAAAATAATAAACACATATTTATGAATTCTCAAAAAAAATTGAATTACAAGGTGAAGAAACTGTATAGAAACACAACCCTTGGGATTTTGAAGAATCTCAAAACACTGGAATAAAAAATTAAAGGAAGTGGATCTTCATATATAGTAGAATAATAACCAAAATACTCTCAATATGATACTTTAAAATAAATTTTTGTGAATATTTAGCTATTTTTAATAAAATAAAAACATCGGGCATTCACAATAATAAAATCCAAAAATTAAAACAACCATTTATTTCATTCACTCTAATCTTGAATATGGAGTGTTTAAAAAATTTAAAAGTAGAGTTACAACCTATAAAACAATTTAAAGAATTGATTTACATGAATTTCATCATTTAAAAATTTTTAAAATGAATTATAGTTCCAGATAGAGGAAGAATAATGGAAAACACGTTTTTATTTAATTTTTACCAGAAAGGGTGTTACATAAGGGTAACACGGATTTACCCCTACATAGCTTCTATTTTTTGAAAAATGGTATTTTTTTACCCTTATGAAGTGATCGAGTCCAAATTTACCCATACATAGTGCTGAAAACCCCTTACACAATGCATGAACACACTTATGTAGATCTGGATAACCATACACAACTCAAGAATGACCCTTTATTAGGCCAATATACCTTTAAAAAATGCATACCTTACCCTTACACATGTCAAGATTCCATATTCAGTAGATATATTACTCTTAAAAGGCCTTTATAAATTCATGTAAACCATAAGGTAGCTCCCCTTTACCATCATATTGTATATGAAAAGGGGTTTTACTATTACGCAATATAGGTGAAACAATTTTACCCTTACGCAAGTCTTTTAAACATACCATATCCTCATGTAACACCATAAACATAATTAACGGTATTTTTCATTGAAGATAAATTATTCTCACATAGAAATAAATATATAATAAAACCAAATAAGACTTTAGTTATTATATAAATTATGATGTTACATCCTCAATCTATAATTAAAGTTATTAACCTAATTTTTTTGTTAAATATAGTTAGTATATATTATTTTTAGTGTTATAATGAGTTAAAATCTCTCATGAGTAAAATATCCCTAGGTAGAGGGACTTTGGGTTAGACTTCCCACTAGCCTGGTAGCTTGTGCTTTATTCTAGAAATGTTGGGGTTATATATATGTGGATTAAATATTACTTATATTGAGTTTATTAATATTATATAATTCTAAACCTTTATATTAAAATTTAATATACCTAATTCATAAAATGAATTTGGATATGTGTGTATATGTTTAGCATTCACTTTTGTTGAGTAACATGAACTTTGGTTTGTAAAAAAGTTACACATTAATATGATGAGGATTTATTAATTTGGAGTATGACACCTTTAATAACATTTTTATGTGGGTCAATATGATGGATATTTTAGCCCCATGATTTATATGATTTTTTGGATGAAAATTGTAATATTTTGGGACTTTTAGGGATCACACAGTTCAAGTGAATAGTAAGTTTAACCATGACTATTAATTATATAGCATCTTATAGTGATGATTTTCACGGTTACCACATGATTTTTTTAACTATAAAGGTAAACCATGGAACCCACTCAAGATGAGTTATTTTTTCCTCTCTTTTTTTTTAATTTTCTTTTCATACCTAGGATTCCCCTATTCAAACCCCATGACATGGAAAGCATTCTTATACCCCCTTTCCCATTAAAGATTCTATAAAGTGGTTTTTTGAAGTATTTTTTGGGGATTCTTCATCCATTCAAGAGAGTAGGGTATATATCCCATTTCTATTTGATTTTATCTCTTTTCTCTAACTCCTCTAACTATAGTGGTCATTCTTCGTGTATTTTTTGGTTTTGATTGTTTGGAATTGGGGATTTTTTTTAAATGGTTTTGAATTATAGTAGTATTCTCTTTATAGTGTATTTAATCAAAAGTTACGAGGTTACACAACTTCAGATAGGTATTTCCAATTCATTTCCTTTTATATATGAGTTACATGAATGATTGGTTCATTAAATGTATTTTAGATTCAATATAATGATATATATTATAGTTACTTTGGATTTTTTTAATTTTTTCCATGATTGGGTGGGTTTTTCTTTGGAAAAAGTGTGTGATTTTCTTCATAAAATGGAATTAGGTTTTTAAATGGTTTTTTATACATTTTCTTATTTGATAAAATTTAATAGTGGGTTTTTATAGAACAAAGACTTGTTCTTTGGGATTTAGTCCAAATGGGTTTTTCAAAGTGGGTTTGCCTTATTGTGTAAAAAGGTATTCCTTATTTTAAATGGGTTAGTTTGGTTTTATTAAGTGAAATGTATTTTACCTTGGGTTTTGTGATTGTTTTTGGGATTGATTATTATTTATTTTGGAACTGTTTTAGAATTAAAAATAGTTTTAAAAGTGTATTTGCAAATATATATGATATAAGTTAAGGCATGTTTGGCACTTTGTGATGTGATATTGATTGTTCCCTTATTCAACCCAATTATTCTATTGTTGATGTTGTATTTATCTATGTGTTTGATGTTATGATGTGATTCATGGTGTATTTATGGGTTAGGGATAATTTTAAAACACATGTGAGGTGAGAAGAATAAAATTTTGGGCTCATCCCATGGGGATTTTTTATTTTCATGTGATGATAGTGCTTCTTCCTAGACCAAATCTATTTATTATTGAATCATGAGACCGAGGTAACTAGGTGGGAAATAGTGAAATGTTAATATTACTAGTTGATATTACAAAGTATCTAGTCTCACTGAGTTGAGATTCATATATTGGCTAGTGGTTTTTCATCGATGGGGTTAGTTAAGAGAAACGAAGATTAGGGTTGTGTGTGACTTTATTACTTTCTGGTAGTTAGTTCCACATTTAATTAAAGTCTTGTGTTATCTTGATAGTACCTATGGTAATTTCTCATGATATATATATATCATAATGTATTCATTTTTTTTGTATATATTAACATGTGAGCATCTTGTTCATTGGATAGACTTTCTTTATGTATTGGTATCCATTATGGTTTAGTCATATTTTTGGCTAGTTTGATTCCATATATTTATTGGTATTATGTTTTACCTTCTATGGTTGTTCTTTATTATATTTTCCCTTATTTCCATTCTTGACTTTGAGTTGGGTGTGTGTGTATTTTAAAGGAAAAAAGGGGGAAATGGATTCAAAAGTGGTATTATTTTTTAGAGTTCCCTTTATATATTGTAAACCAAGTATAGGGTTATTTTTCAAAAGTGTGATGTTTTAAAGAAAAAAGGAAAGTTTTTAATGGTCTTTGTTTTGGTAAAAACAAATTCATGAGATGTTTTTTAAATGGTTTTCTTTGAGAAAATGTGTGATTTAGGTTTTTTTCTCTAATATCCTGTAATGGAAAATGAAAATATATTTGGTGTATTATTTTCAAACTAATAGTTTTTTTTCTTATATAAAAGGAATGAATTAGACTTATGGTTGACCCTAGTGGATTCATCTCACACCCTATATACTCACATTGGTGGGTATATAGTCTTCATGTTTTGTGCAGATTTATTTGGGCCATTGTTTTCAAATTGGTTATTGGTTCTGAATTCATCTAGAATTAGATGGTTTTATGATCATGGGGTGAGTTCTGTATAATAGGGAGATGTCGAAATGTCCATCAATTTTATAAAATCGTCTGGCTTGAGTTTTGTTTCGGCCTCTTTGGTCTTTTATTTTCTTTTATTTTAGCTTCCATTATAATTTTATAATCTTGTGTTACATTTTTATTTATATGATATTTCTATTGGTATATATCCTTTTTTTTGTTTAATGTTATGAAATGTTTTGATTTTTTAAATTTTGATTTTGAGGTTAAAACCATCCTAAACGATCAGGTTTGATACCCTTGGTGCTTCTCATAAGCCTCGGGAGTTTTGGGACTCTCCTCGAGTATATGGAAGACCAACTCAGTAATTCTATAGATGGGTATCCCAGGTTTTTTTGTTACAAAAAATTATCATAGAAAAACCCTCTTTTTTATTTGGGGTGTGTTCTATTAACCTGGAGACTAGGATTGTCAACAGGACTTGAGTGGAGTGTGCGGGTAGGGGCCTAGCTAACTCTTTTTCTCACTAAACTATGAGTTCCCATGGGAGTATCGGTCTTGAGAATTGAAATTGATTTTTTATTTGGATGTGTTGATGGATTTATGATATGTTTAGATGATTTTTGGATCCCCAATTAGTATATTTGTAATTTCATGAGTTGGATAATGTTTTGGAGGTGATGATGGTGAATGGACAAGGGTTACATGGTTAATACGCATACTCTGATAAACTCTGTGTTTCCATTGCAACATTTACTAAAAACCATGATAGTTCCTATTGTACATATATTTTGTTGTTTACCAGCACATGTTTTCAAAACATTCATTGTTTAGTTTCCCCAATGAAATTTTTGTTTTCCTCCTTTTATCCCCATATTTACTCCAACTAAGTATGTCATTAGCTTATTATCTGTAGGTGATTTTTGTTTTCATTTAATGAAAATTGATGTGGTTGGATGAGGTTTTATATAATATATGTGTCGGTGTACTTGATTTTTTCCATTGGGGACCTTACTTTGCAAAACAGTAATTTGGTTTTCAGAGTGGGAGAATCGTTATTTCTTTTTTCTTTCTTAAAACTCTTTAATGGTGATTTGGAAACCATTTGTGTTTTTCTATAAATTGGGCTAAATTTTTTTTCATTTGAATTGCATTTTATTTCAAAAAATTTATTTTTTAAAAAAACATTAATTTATAAACTGGGTGTTTTAAGAATTGGTTTTGAAATTATTTTCCTTGAGTCAGACTATTCCAATGGGGGGTTTTGAAATTATTTTGGAAATAAGTGTGAGCTTTCATTTTTATGAAAATTGATGTGATGATTTTGAAAAAAAATGGTTGACACATGGGTTAAATTACTTATGAGTCCTATGGGTATCAGTAATAGGGTGAAGTTTAAGAAAAGAGTGGTGGAAAATGGTTGAACATTAAAATTATATTTTTAAATAATTTTTAATTATTTTAAAAGTATATTTTTAAATTATATTTTTTTGATTCCCTTGGTTGTGGGATATCTTTTTTTATTTGAGGATCATGGGTGGTTGGGATCATGTCTCTTTTTTAATGTTCTTCCATGAAAATTCATGATGGAAGAGAGATTATTGTTCCTAGGGTCTCTATTTTGATGGATTTGTTTATAGTGTTTAGAAATCCTATATTATTGATTGAATTACTTATATGATCAGTAGTTTTAAAATTCCCTAATGTTAATTTTTCTCCCCTATGTTTGGGTTGTTTAGGTATTTGAAACGATTTCAAGATGAATTCATTTTTTCTTGAATGATGGTTTCCACTAGTCATTTCATGTGAGACATGGAATGATAAGTTGTAATAAGATTTTAAAGTTGATTTAAAACTTTATGTGGCACATTAAATGGGTTTTGACATCATTAGGACATGAAATCAAATGGGAGGTGTGGTTTTTTACTTCCAATTGTTTTTCTGGGTGATTAAAAATGGAGATTTAATGTTCTAAGTGCATAAGAAATCATTGTGAAATATTTTTGAAAAGGTTTTGATGTTTGAAAATGTTTCAACCTCGATGTTTCATGTGGAAAAATTTCAAAGGTTTTATTTAAGTCATTAAAAGGTTTATAGAAAAAATTATATGGTTTTTGAAATGTTTATTCATTGTATTTTTTAAACTCATTTGGAATACTCCTTTAAAAATAGATTTCAATAGGATGGTTTTTAAATAAGGGTTTGAAATGGGACTTCAACCAACGAGAAATGGAACTTTTGGTTCTTTTCTAAATGAATGGGTGATTGGTGTTTTAATTAAATTTCAATTTGTATTGTGAAATTGATTTGGAGAGTGGTTTTAAAAACTCAAGGAGTTCCCGTTTGAAAAAAAGAAAAATTGAATTTTAATTATTTAAGTTCAATATTTTTGAAATGGTCTTATTTTAGTGTTTTTTAACAGGTTTTGAGGCCCAAAAAGGTTATTTTCAAGTGGTTTTTTATTTTAACTAAATGGGAGTGTTTTTTGAAATGATTTTATGTGTTTTTTATTTTTAAATCAAGTGGTTAGTGTTTTTACCATCCAGCTTATGTGATGCCTTTAGTATTGAGATCATGTGAATGACTCATTATTTTGGTTGTCTTCTCTAGAAACCTCTGGTGTTTTATTGTACTATCACATTTTTTATGGTTAGTTTCTTATTTAAGTTTTCCTAAGATTATTTTGGTTTGGTACCTAGGTAATTAGGACAGATCTTTCCTTTGGGCCTTTGAGCACTCACTAATACTAGTTTTTGTGGGGTTCTCCATGGGATGGTGTTCCAACTTGATGTCCTAGTCTACCCCTGTATTATGCTGATCTTGTTCGAGGGACTATGTTGTGTATTTTTTGTGGAATATATTAAATGTTATCCTTTTATAAGGTAAGTTTTAGGCTGGTTCATGGATCTATAATCTTCTTTTTTAGTTTCTTGAGGTTGGTTTTCCTTTGACGAAGTAAATTGTTGTCATTAAGTGTTATTTTGATCATTTTGGGAGATATTCCCCCATATTTTAGTTCTTTTTATAAAGTGTTATATTTTGTCACACCATTTAGGATATTTCTAAATGGTGGGGAGACCTATACCTAGTCTATACTAATTTGGGCCTTATTATAGTGAGCATAGTTTTGTTTATCTTTAAGACTCTTAATAGCCTTTTTTATTTTTTTGTTTTGGTATTAAGGAAGCATCATTTATTAGAAATTACTTCTTCGGGAGATCTCTAGTGGTTAATATTATAATTTACCTCACTTAATTATGGTGGGTTTATGTCCTACTTTATTTACTTTTATCTCGACTTATGACTTTATCGTGGAAGAAAGTAGAATTTTTTGGAGTTTGTGGAATCCCTAGTGTCACTTTTATATGGGGTTATTTTATGGATAGATTATCCCTTGAATTTATAGTAATTTTGGGCTAAAAATGTTGGAATTTATCAAAAAAATTCAAGTAATAATTTTTAGGTGTGTGGTTAGTTTAATCATGAAGCCTAAGTCTGCATCCTCTCATAGTGGTTATCTTTATGGTTATCACATGATTTTTTTAACCATGTGGGTAAATCATGTGATCCTCCCAATTTGGGGTATTTCTTTCCTCTATATTTATTTTTAATTTTGTTTTCTTAGATTTTATTCCCCAATAAAAACCTCATGACTTAGATGCCTTTCATACCAATCCTTTACTCTTCCAATTTCCTCCAAAGTTGATTTTGGAAGATTTTCCATGGTGATTCTTCGAATGGTTCATGAGGTTTGGGTATCCTTATCATTTATATTTAGAATTATTTCATTTTATCCAACTCCTCTAAACCTAGTGGTCATTATTGGCTTATTATCTTCTTGAGGTTTTTTTGAAATTAGGGCTTTTTGTTTGAAATGGTTGCGAGTTATATTAAGAGTCTCTCTATGGTAGACTTCATTGATAGAAAAATGTTTCCACCACTTCCGTTAGGTATTTCAAATTAATTTCCTTTTACTTAGAAATTACATGAATTCATTATTATTTAAATTTTATTTAGACTTAATTTAATGATGTATATTATAGCTAGTTTGTATTTGTCAAATTTTTTCCCAGTTGGGGGGGGGGGGTATTTGAAAAAATTGGGTGATTTTATTAGGGTAATGTGACTTGGTTTATAAATTGGTTTTTATACATTATTCATGTTTTATAGAATTCTAAATAGGGTTTTCATGAAAAAATACTTCTTATTTGGGATTTTGTATAAATGGGGTTTTCAAATTGGGTTTCCATTATTCAGTAAAAAGGGATTCCTTGCTTTAAAATAGATGGTTTGATTTTATTAGCTGAAATAGAGTTTCCCTTTGGTTATGTGATTGGGTTTTCGATTTTTTATGCTTTATTATTGAATTTTGTTTGAAATAAAAATGGTTTTAAAAATGGATTTCCAAATTTATATGATATAATTAAAGGCCCTGTTGGCACTTTGTGATGTGATATTGATTGTTCCCTTGTTAATCCACCTTGTATTGTAGTTGAAGTTTATATTATCTATGTGATTGATGTTGTGATGTGATTCATGGTGTTATTTTATGTTGGGGAACATTTTAAATGATGTTTGAGGTATTAAGGATGTGATTTTGGTGTTATCCCATGGGATTTTTTATTTAGGTGATGATATTGTTTTTTAATAGAACACCTCCATTTATTATTCCTTGAGGAGGTATAGGTTACTATGTGGGAAGCAATGGGATGTTTATACAACTATTTTATATTATGAATTGGATAGTCACCGCTAGATGAGGGTCACGCGTTGGCTAGTGGGTTGTCACTGATGATCCTAGTTGAGATAAACATGGTTTATGGTTTTTTTTGACTGTATTAATTTCCAGAAGTTAGTACCACATTTCATTCATTTATTGTGATGTCCTGATAGTACCTATGTTGTTACCTAATGATATGTATCCTATATTATTCCTTTTTTATATATTTTCATGTGAGTTTCTTACTTGTTGAATGTAATTTCTTGTTATGTTGATCTCCTCTATGGTTTAGCCTTGTTATTAGATAGTATGTTTCCATATATTTAATGGTATTATGTTTAACCTTATAGAGTTTTGATTTATTATGGTTTCCCTTGTTTCTTAACATGACCTTGAGTTGGGTGTGTGTAGTTTTTAAAGGAAAAAATGGGAAATGGTTTTTTAAGTATTATTAATGGTTTTCATGATTTTTAAATGTTTTAAATAATGTGTTGGTTTATTTTCCAAGAATTTGATGTTTTAAGGAGAAATAGTCAGCTTTTTAATGGGTATAATTTTGATAAAACCACTTTTTGGCAAGTTTTGTAAATGAGATCCTTTGGGAAAGTGCATGATTTATGTTTTGTTGTTTCTTATATCATGTAAAGGAAAATGAAACCCTTTTGGTGTTTTATTTTTAAACTATATGTTATTATATTTTTTATAAAAGTAATGAATAGGACTCATAGAGGTATCCTACTATATTTGGACAACAGCCTACATACCCACATCGGTGGGTATGTAGTCTTCATGTTTTGTGCAGGTTTCTTCTGGTCTTTTATTTTAGATCGGTTTCAATTTTTTCCTTCCTTGGGAATCACATGGTTTTTGGGATCATAGTGGTTACTTTTGGGTCACTTGGAAATGTTGATTGGTCCTTCGGTTTTATAAAACTAGATTTCTCGAATTTTATTATAGTCTCTTTGGTCTTTTGTTTTATTTTCCTTTAGTATCTTTTATATTTTTTGTAATATTTAGTTAAATTTTTATTTATATGAGATTTCACTTTGGTATGTATCCATTTTTAAGTTATTTTTATTCCATGTTTGGATGTTTTCATTTGGATTTTGGGGGTGATATCTTCCCCACCAGTTATGTTTGATACCTTCGACCCTTATCATCAACTTGGGGAGATCAGGGATGCTCCTCATATTTGTGGTAGGTTGGACTAGGAATATTATCGATAGATGTACCATAAAATTTCATTACATGGTTAATAGTATAACTCCCTACGATTTTATATTCATTTCATTTTTAATAAACTTTAAGTATTAAATAGTTTTTTTATCTCCAACCCCTAGTCTAATGGAGTCATGATATAGTATACCTCTGTAACCTAGTTGTTGGATTGGCGGGTATGAATAAAATTAAACACATTTTGAAAAATATTTATAAATTTTTATTTAATTAAAATATATTTATTAATTTATAATAAATAAGTACCCAATTTTTAGTTAAGTCATTATATGCTTCAAAAATATGTTTTCTTCAAAAATAGTTTTAATTTAATTTTTTTGAAAAGTTATTAGAATTCATTTTTTCCCAATTTTAGATATTTAATTTTATAAAAATTATATAATATTTTAAATCATCACATCAAAATTAGTTTATGGTAAAATTTTGGTATTTTTCTGAAAAGATTAATTTTTCAGTGAATATTGAAAAAATATAGATTTTATGTAAAACTCTCTTTTCCATTCAAGTATTTTCAAAGTCCCATTTTTTGGAATTGATTGTAAAATTTCATTAGTTTATTTTTATTAAACATAATCCAATAAATTTCATTGGAATCAAAATTGTTCTATATTTTTGTATAAAATCATTTTTATTCTTAAAAGTAGGCTTTTTTAGAAAACCAATTTTTAACGTTATTTTCTAGTTTATTTGAAAATGAATATATGAAGTCTATAGAGATTGAATTAAAAAAATATTCCATATTTTAAATCATCATAATTAATATTATATTATAATTTCAACTTAAAATTTTTTATTAATAGTATTCAAGGTAGAAATTCATTATAATAATTAAGGTTAAAATGGGTTTATTAAGGGTTAAACTAAGAGATAAGGATGGGATTGTCATATTAAATTGTCTAAATATTGTGGGTGGCCATATATTGATCCTATATTATCTCCACTAAAACTATAATTTATTTGGAATCATTTTTCATGAGTATCATATTTTTATATTTTAATATGTTGAAACATTCATAATGTATCTTCTACCTCCCTTATCAAAGGAAAACCATCTTCCCTATTATTTACAACACATTTACCCACATAGATCAACCAAAATCTACCTAATTATCTTCTTGACTTCCCTTTCCAAAAATTATATGTAATTTTCTTTATAAAATACCAATAAAAGGGTACTTAATAAGTGATCTCAATGAGGTGTACCTAATAAGAAACTTTAGAGAGATTATAAATCAAGTTAGACTTTAGGTAAGGGTTTTATGTTATAATATCATTTATGTTGGGATAGTTTTTTATAATGTTTAAAATTTTGATATTTTATACTTAATATCTCAAAACTATCTTTAATTTTATTCTATTATGGTGATTTATGGAGATTATATGATTTCCTCTCATTTTACTCTCTTTAAGTACATAGTAGACAAAAAAATTATTTTAGGAAAACCGTCTTTGTTTTACTATTAGACTGGGAATATTTTTCTTTCATTCCCATGTTTTCTTTAAAAATTCAATATTTTATTAATATTCTCCTATTATTGTTTAAATTTATTTTTATTGTTATTTCACATTATATTAGAATGATTAATGGAATCTTCTTTTCATTTTCTAAGTGAGTTACTTTTTAACTTGTTACAAAAAAATGTGAATGAAATATTTTTTTTATACATTCCATGAAAAAAATGTCCCCCTATCATAATTTATCAATGATTTTAAGATTAATATACAATTTTTTTAGGTTCTTCTCAAAGAAAAGTTTTTCCTTGATATTTTGTAAATTTTTTTATTTTAAATTAGTAATTTCAAAATGAAAAGGGTATTTTCATCCAGAAATATTATGGTAATATTTTAATGGAATTTTTAATTTATTATTACATCCTTTGATGTTATTTATGATTTACTAGGGATATGATCCAATGATACTGCCCTTATTCTTTCTTTGTATGGTTTATGATTATGATTGTGTGATGTTTATGAAAAAAAATTATTTTCTTCAGGTTATTCAATGATGACATGGTTAATGTTTTCAGATATTATGTAATATATATGAATGGGTTATGTTTATGTGATGGGTGATATTGAAATTATATATCCCTATAATGAATTAGGGAAATATTAATTTTTTATAATCTCAAATGGTACACTAAATTTTATCCCAAGAATGAAAGAGGATACATTAGAGGTTATCCTAATCATGAAGGAGGGTATACAAGAGGTTTTTACAAGACTGAAAGAGGGTATATTAGAGGTTATAACAAGATAAAAAAATAGTACATGGTTGGTTATACGAAGCCCAAATTAGGAACAATGGTGGTTATTCCAAGCTTAACATATGATGAATTTATTAGTTGGAAACTGTGACATATGATTTACTTGATTATTTTTATTCCACAATTTATGCCACTCTTTTATTACATGGTCTTTTAACAATATAATGTTCACATGGATCATTTTATATGACTCCTTTATGATTCATGTCTTCTAAATTTCCAACCTTTTTTCATGACTCATGTTTATTATCATTTAATTATTGTGTATGGTTTTCAAGGGGTATGCTCATGTTTTCATACCCCTATGCTCATTTTATTCTTAAATTATCACTGATATCTCCCTTGTTTTCCCTTAATCAGAATATGGGATCATATTTTTTTCATTTTCCCCCAAATATGATTAAGGGATTTATGTATTATATGTATAAGAAGGGTGATGGTTGTGAAGAACATAATTGGAGATTATGTAGATAATTTATTTACTGATTGTTTATATATCAAAGTTTCCAAATAAAATAAACCTTTATTATTATTAAATATATCATAATGTTATGAATTTAATATTCATATGTTAATATGTCTTATTTATGTATGAAATTTATTAGTCTTTATAGATTTTATAATAATAAAATTTCATTATTTTTGGAAACTATGATGATAAAACATAGTGAGAATATTTAGGATAAGCCTATGTATTAGAGAATGTCTTAAGTGATAGTAAATAAAGGAATGTGGTTTTCCGAGAAATAAATCCCTATATATATAATAAAAGTGGATGTGGATTTGTAATAGATACATCATGGGGTAATAACACTGAAGATATTTGGTCGAGTATATATCAGACATCATTCTAGTGCACTGTGAATGGACCCTTACTATGTAACTAGTTTGACACTCATGGGGGATATAATTGGGTTAATTCAGAAATTATTTATTTACCATTATAATGGATTTGAATAGATAATGACCATTTATAACCTAGGTTAAACCAAATTTTTCATTTATTGAAAATAAATTGTTAAGATTTAGACATCCTATGAATGATTTATCTTGATTATATGATTACTCTATATGATTATTGTTTCTCACACTATATTTCTTGGTTTTAGTTAATGGATAGAGCCCAATGGAACCATGTTAACGCTGAATGAAATTGAAAATTCAATGATCTCCCTTCTTATAAGCCCAAAGTTATAGGATACGTAATTAAATATATAATTTCTCTACTTACAAAAATTTTTCTAGTAATTAATCATGTTAAGTTTCTAAATGATCAAAGGAGATTGAGTCCTTCATGAGGAAATGTTCACTTTATTTTAGTTGGTTCTTTAATCCAATAGTTTCTAAATGACAGATCAATACCACTTAAAAGATACTTTCTATTCTCCAATTTTCATATCATGAAAAAGTTATTTTAGCTGTTTATTATTTGGAAGGTGAAGCAGGTCAATAGTAGACTCTTATCATGAACATAAAAAAATAAGAACAAATTGACTCTCTAGAGTGGTGTGAGTTTAGAAGGTTATTTTTCAATATTTACTTTCTTAATATTCTTTATATGATAATGGAGGAGTAATTATGTGATCTAAAGAAGAAGGATGATAAACCCATGAGTACCTGTAAGGATAATTTTACAAGACATGTGAGGTATTCTTATGGATTTATCATTGAAGAAGAAAGTAATATTGACATATTTTTCAATAGCTTAAACATAATATTTTTAATGACGATAGCAAAAATTTTATTCAATAACTATGAATAAATCATTCAATGTGATACCAAGGTAAAAATAGGGAATAATATTACCCAAAAATCACTTGTTTATTATAAGAAAAGAAATATGGATTTTGAAGAAAATTCTAATAATAAACACCATATAGGGAAGAAGATGAGTCTTTCTTTATGATAAATTTGTGGAAGAATACATTAATGAAATTGACTTCTTGGAACTATAAATATATTTTACTTGTGAAAAAAATTGATATGTCAATCAAATTATGATGTAAAAGGAATATGTAAGCTAATGATGTGAATGGAGAGAAAGCTCTATAGAATGCACCACCCACCCTCCAATGTTTCAAATGAAAGGGGTATTTTAAAGAGATATTACATAAATCTATATTTATATATTATATATTTAAAACCACATCTAAGGGTAAATGGTTTCTATGTAAGGGTCCATATTTTTTATCTTCACACGGTATAAGGAAATTATTTTAAACCTTTACACAAAAGGCCTTTGTAAAGGTAATTGATGCTTATGTAGGGGCAGCCATAGTATTACCTTTACAAAATGAAAGTAATTTCTTATTTCCAATTATGTGGAATGTATGTATAAAGGTAACTACTCGAATTAACATTACACAATGGTTCTAAAAATTTCAGATAAAGATAAAACATTATACATTTATGTAGGTTATCCCTTATGCATAAGGGTAAAAATATATTTTTTTAAATATTTTTTTAACATATTTATTGATTTTAACAGTTTATCAAATGTTTATAAATCATTATAAAATTATTTATATGATATTTTAATTTATAAATGGTTCGTAAATTAATTAATTAGAAATTAATTATAATTAATTTTATGAAAAATTTTATTCCCAATTATTGAATGTTAAAAATTGAAATATCTTTTAGAAAATTATATGGAAATTCTTTTCATATAGAAATAAAAGTGTTTATAATCAATAGAAATAATTTATAAAGGGTTATAAATAAATTATAAAGTCCACAATATAAAATTATTATATTTAAATTATTAATTATTCATAATTAATTATTATGAATTTTTTAAAACAAAAGGGGATTTATTTTAATATTATTTAAGCCACGTGAAGAGTGTTTTGATGATTTATATGATAAATGTTTAAATAATGAATAAGTATATTATATTTAGATTATGTAAAATATTTACATAATAGAAGTTGAATTATGATTTTCTTTATAATTAATATAATATAATATTTTTAAAAATGAGAATTTCATATAATGATTCATATTAAATAGTTCATATTTGAATGAATATAACATTTTTACATTAAAAAATGTGGAGTGTCCATAGTGTTGAAACTAAAAAATTATTAAAGGGTTCATAATTAGATTTTATTTCTAAATTATTCTCATATTTTTATCTCATGTTTAAATATATGAATTGACTATTTATTTAAATGTTGTACCCAATTTTATTCTTGGTTATAAAATACTTTTATGATGAATGATGTATGATTTAGTTTAAAATTCTAAACATCTTCTAGGATACAGCTTTCCATTTTCAAGATAGGATTAACTACATAATGAATTTAGTTTTTCATATACGTTGAACTATTTTTTAATTGAAGTTATTTACATGAATTTAGTTTTCAAATATAGTTTATAATATAATGTGTTAGAGTTTTTTGTAATTGTATTCTCTATTGAGTAAATATAGTGGCCCATAATTTTCATATATATATATATATATATCACATCTTAATATATGAATGTTAGTTGCTTAGCACAACAATAAATTCCAAAATAATATAGGTCTAGTTCTTTTATAATATAGGGAATACAAAAAACTGGTTCATAAAATTTCTATATCATCTCCCATGAAGTTCTTTATAACTATCATTCTTCTTATACATATCATACTTAGTACTTTTATTCATAACCTGGTGAAAAGATACATAAGAAAGGGTGATCTCATATGCTTAGAAAGGGAAAAAGAGAGATATCAATGATCACTTGAGAATAACTTGAACCTAATGGTATGATAATATGAGCATAATATTTAAAAATCATACATTACAAACCACATATCATAAACATTAGTCATGGAATAAATCATGGTAGTTCCTAATACATGAATCAAAACAGAATCAAAGAACACAAGCCATGAGAGCACAACATGGGCATAAGAAATGTGTTTTTTGAATACTCATATGCATATAAAATTTTTTCCTTAGTAATTAAGTTTCATCTACATGTCTATAATAGTGAAATTGGTTCACTCCCCAAACTATCATAGTAGTAAAGGTTCACTCTAAAGACTCTCATAGCGGGAAAATTCCCATACTGAAATTATTTCACTTCCCATTTCAGTCATATTTATCGCATGAGGTATCAATATTTACCCAATTAATTGGAGGGATATATAGGTACCACCCATCACATAATGAAAATAATATATATATATATATATATATTCCATAAGAACATAAAATATTTATCATATTGGCACTGAAGAAAAGAACTGGGTTTCATAAACATTTCATCATAACATATCCCATAGAAAAGAAATGGGTTTCATAAAAATAATGTCATTATAAATATAAACCAAAAAAATAGAGAATAAGTATGGTATCCTTGGATAATATCTGGAGTAAATCATAAGTTATATCAAGTTTTTTTGTCTTTGATGAATATAAATTCCATTAAAAGATCAAGAAATCATTATTGAAGAAATTATCCTTTCCATTTTTAAATCACTTATTTAAAAAAA
Organism: Viscum album; assembly: GCA_963277665.1. NCBI lineage: Eukaryota > Viridiplantae > Streptophyta > Magnoliopsida > Santalales > Viscaceae > Viscum > Viscum album. The sequence goes on along the minus strand of OY728131.1, from coordinate 1,620,004,516 downwards.
ATGTGCAGTTAAAAAGGGAAAAAAAATTATATGAGAATAATCTTTTAAACATTTAAAGGAATATTAAAATAAAAAATTAGTCATGATGTTGTGAAAAAAAATCATGTCGTATAAGATAAAAAAATTCCATCGATAATTCCGTTGGAAAAGTTGAAAAGTAAGTTGTTTGGAAAATGAAAAAAAAATTAATTCAAAATATTTATGTAAAAATTAATAAATAAATTTAAATAAAAATACAATAATATTAAAAATATTATCAAATATTTTTATAAAAACATGGATTTGGAAGAAAAAAATTTCGACTGAAGAGAGAAAAAAAGATGAAATTCCTTAAAACATATTAATTGTATCTTGAGTACAAAAGGAGAGGAAAATGAAAAAAAAATTAAATAATTAAATATATGAGAATAAAATTCATGAGTTTCTTTAGAGTTTGATCATAATATTTCATCATCAAAACATGATCATAAATAGTCTTGATAAAAAATGAGATTGTAAAATATGACCCCTTACCACATTGGTAACTTCCGAATTGTATTCCCCAAGAACAAATTACCTTATATGGATATGTAAATCCTAATTAAATTTATAAAAATTATAATAAATGAATTTAATTTTAAGTATATACACCACATAATAGAAATAAGTGTGGACCCTAGCATGTGGCCCATGGAAATTAAAGTGAGATGAAAATCATTTACCTCCAGTTCGCCTTACATTAACAGAAATCTACCATCTTATATAATAAATTAAGTTTTTTTTTATAATTCTATAAAATATTAATTCACATACATATATTATCATATATTATCCCATTATAACATTTGAACTCCATTTTTATCAATAATTCCTTATTAGAATCGTCATTTTTGGGTGTTAATTATTTTGTTTATCACAAGTACTTCAGTTCAATAGTTATGATTCATATAAATTTATCTCAGTTACATAATATATAGAATATTAACCATGATATAAATATAATATATATTCATATTTATATTAATCCATAAAAGTAATATATAGACCAATTGATCACACCGTTCATGGAGATAGTAGTTCGTTTGTAAGCATGAACGTTGTCTTTATTTTTCAAAGGATGGAATGAAAGAAAGGTAAATATTATTTTAAGATTAAAATATCATTATTGTATTATATATATAATATATATTCATTAAATTCGTTATAATTATTATAAAATTATAATATAAATGAAAAATTAATCACATCACTTTGTGGAGGTGGTAGTCCACACGAACGCATGAACGCCGTTATCGTTTCCCAATGGATTGGATGGTAAAAAGGTATACATGATATTATAATTCCAAAAGTATATATGTGTAATAAATATAATATATAAACATTAAAACTATCATAATACCCATCCATAAAATATAGTGATGAAAAATTAATTGTATCATTATGTGGAAATGGTAAGTCGTACGTATGGGCGAGTGATACCTTCTCTTCTCATTCAATGGGAAAGAGGATATATAATGATTTTTTCAAAAAAAAAAATAATTTATAATATTTATGATACTAAATTTATTATTTTATTATAATTTCTAGATATTTATAGGATGTAAACAAGAATAGTAAAGAAAGTGATTCGTTAAGGTGATTACATCTTCTTTGAAGTGACTCCTTTAGGTCCTATCTGAAGTGCTCTAGGGTGGGACTTTTGAAAAATCCAGAACCTATATAATGTGTCTAGGTAAGTATATAAGATAAATTGGTATATTTTTTTCAATCTATAAATATCAAATTCTTGTAAATAAGAGAGGGAGGAGGTTCCCTTTTATATTTTTGGTGAGGGGAAATTTTGGAATTTTTCAAAAGATTAATTTATAATTAATTAATTATCAGGTTAAATGATTGAAAATGACCAGGTATTAGAATAAAATTTAGTATAGGGTTTTATTACCATAAAAATTATAATTTAAACAAGTTCCAATGTCATTTTAAATATTGTCATTTTGATTAACCCTTAGTTAACCAATTTTAATATTAACTACAATACTAACTTTTTTCTTTTTCAAGGGTTGTAGTTTTTATTTATAAGGTGAAAATAGGCCCATAAATAGAAAATTTATGAAATTTTATTACATCTCATAGTCTAATTTTCTAATTTAAATATTTCTAAATAATTGAATAAAATATTATTTTTATAAAATATCATTATAATCAATTTTGACACAATTCATTTAATCTGACTTTAAAGTCATAAATTGAAAAGTTTTAATTTGAATATAATTTTTTAAAATAACAATAATATTTCACATAAACTTAAAAAACTCATTTAATATTATAACATACTCAAATTATATCAGTTTTAATATTTTTAAAATCATTTATTATATTTTTCCATTAATTGAATAAATATTATTTTTGCGTTTATAGAAATTGAAGATAATTATATGATACCTAATAATTATAAATAAATTACCATCATGAATATAATTTCGTTATTCACAAAATTACTATTCATATTGATTCATAACTAGTTTTTTCCCTTTGTGAACACATAAAATATATTTAAAACTAAGAGATTGACATTTGGTAACTTTCTTTGATTTAAATAATATATAAAACCTTTTCATGGAAAAGTATCCATTAAACTAAAAAAATAATGAATATGGTTATAAGGGTATAATTCCCTTAATTCAATAAGAATTGTGATGAAAAATTGTGGCCTTTTCACATATATTTAATCTAGATTAACCTGATTTTCCCTTTACCGAGGTGATTAATTTTACCATGGTTACTGTTCATATAGACCAAAAATAAGAGAACCCTATTTACCAAATTTAAAACTTAAAATTAAAATTATTTAATTATTTTTTTCAAATTAAATACCTATAAATGGAAGAAATAAATTTTAATATATGTGCGCAAAATGTGATAAAAACTTCTTTTTAAAAAGAAAAAAAAATATTTTTAAGCAAAACACTAAATTTATTCTTATCCTATGTTTAGAAAAATATTTGTTGAATATTTAAATTTTTTTATCAATTATATTATATATAAATTTTATTAAAATAATTCACTGATGGGTATTAATTAAATTTTTTAGTATAAAAATATATTGTATGCATAAAAATATTTTTTTCAGGAAAATGTCTGTTTATATATAAAAATATTTTTATACTAATTTCAAACATAAAATTGATTCCAATGAACATAATTGGATTACATAAAATATAATATAATAAGTTTTATTACAAAAATATTTTAAAATAAAATGAATCTTTTTACATGCTTGAAATAAAAATTAATTATCCAATAAAAATTTGTTTTTCCCAATTCATGGGAAAATTAATGTTTTTTTCAAAAATACCAAAACAAATAACCATAATTTAATTTTGATATGATGATTTAAAATATTTATTTAGTTTTTTGAAATATAATTTTTAGAATTTTCAAAAATCAAATATAAATTTTTCACACACAAAATCAATAAATATCATTTTGAAGATAATCTATTTTTTAACACTTAATATAATTATGCTAAAAGTTGATTTCTTATTTCCTATAAATTAATCAATACATTTATATTGAGTATGCTTTTTTTATATATCTCATCATGTAATTTGTCCTATTCATGTCCAAAACATTAATGACTAAGTTATAACTGTCATAGATAATAATATTTGAATAGTATATCGCTATTCATTTAAACTCACTGTTGCATGTAATACAATTTATCAATGAAATAAAATTATTTAAATGTATATATTTTATAAAATTTTAGGGTGTTACGGTAAAGTATTCTCAAGTAGATGTACTTGTGGTTGGACTACATAAATACTTAGAGGATTATGCCTTATCTAGGCTTGTGAATGGGGATGAATATCTGTCTTTATGGGATTACCCATGTCCATATTATCAATATCATATAAGTCTATGCCTTTACATGAATTATTCAGGTACCTTATATATATTACACATTTTTATATGTATAAATATGTTTGACTTATATTTTTTGGTATGTACCACAAATATTTAGGTTGTTTAAAGAGTTACACAATAATTTGATATAAAAATATTGACATAGTAGAGTGAATATGATTCAAAACTAAAAAAACTAAAAGATTTCATATATAAAAGGGAATAACATGAGAATAAGATGGTGATATTAAATTCCATTTAAATAATAATAGTTATATTCCTTCCAAAGATTCACTTTTTAAAATGTCAATCATACAATTTGTTAGCTTCATGCCAAATAAAAGTGCATATAGATTATCTTGTGCAAGATAAAGAATTAATGAGCGATATTGGACCATCATTTGGTTTTTTCACTAAAAGGTGTGGTGTCCCAAGATTTTCTTATTATTATCTCGTTTTTTACACTATATTTTGGTTTAATTACTTGGAATACCCCAAAGGGTATGATATCAGATAAATATAGTTGGTTTTATTACAATGATGTATTAGACAAAAGGTTTTCATCTTAACTATCCCAGAGTAATATGTGATATCATTGGGATGATTCCTTACCAAAATAATTAATAAATAACTTTCATGCCAAATAGGGTTCATTTTATTAGTTAAATATGTATGTTTTGCTACTAATGAGTATGATGAATATCTAAAGGGGTCATCATTTTAGTCAGATCTCATTTAAGAAAATTAATTATTAAATATTAAATAATACATGATTATCATCTAATAAAATCTTTTATTGTAGATACCATCATCATCATAAAAATAAAATTTGAGATTAATCATTGAAAAAGAGAAGTTTAATGTATGTTACTCTGAAGATTGGTGACATAAGAAAACTTCTCAAGAAAGATATGTGATTTAAGAGAAGTTCTTAAGAAAAACTATATGGGTCATAAGAATTACTTCCATAAAAAACATGTGTTGAAAATATGTAAAAGTTAAATATATATGATTATAGAATAATAGAGTGATTCATTTAACATTTCAAAGTAATTATATGAAAAGTTACCAAAGGAATCTTAGTCTCCACTCATGTACTCAATTTGATTGGGTATATCGATTTTATTCTCATATACTCAATATTATTAGGTGAATCAAATTTTATTCAATATGATTTAATTTATTAAATGGTATGGTGATACTAAAGGTTTATTTAAACCGTAGTTGGTTATAGAAATCAATTCTATTGTTCTACAAGATATATGTTACAAACTATATTTTTTATAATATATTGTAAATATATAAAAGGATGGGAATTGATAAATAATTATAGAATAAAGGTTTCTTTTAAATAATAAAGAAAAGTATTTTCTACAATGATAACATAGACTTTCTAATCTTGGATAAAATTATCATAAGCTGTATATTTTATCTCATATAGCTCTTAAAAATAGCATGTAAACAATGGTTGTTTAAATTAAATGAGATAAGTGTTTTTAATAAACATGGATTATGATTTAGTTAATTCCATAATATTCTTTAGTGGATACTAAAATGTATTTTTAAGAAATTTATAATATTTTAATTTATGGAAGTATTTTATAAATGTTAATGAATTCAAGAAAAAATTTCCTAATATTCTAAATGTTTTGAGAATATATTGACTGTGTATATAATGTCTGGATTATGAAACTGTATGGATAATACAAGTGGTTAAAAGTTAAATCTAGAAGAATAAATGTTAGTTGAAAAGTTTAAAAATATTTCATTATGAATTCAATAAAGGTCTTTGATACCAAGGGTTTTCCAGAGGGAAGAGTAATAATTTTATATGTTTTGATTATCCACGATATACCTGAAAGAGTTTGTGAAACTCCATGTAATTTACATGTCAGGTATAGGTGCTATATAAATAACACTTTTATTTTTAAGGTTATCTGATATGAAATATATATTTCAAAATGTGTTGTAAATATATAATAGTTCAAAATTAAAGGAATAATTTATTGAGATTGTATTTTATATTTATGAGATTAAGTAAATTTTACTACATCAAGGATTTAAATGTCAAGGATTTTATCATGATAAAATAAATCTGAGTAAATTATGTGTATATAAATTTTATTTATCATATATTATAAGATAATTTTCATGATTACAAAAAGTTTTTTTGAATAATTATTAGTTGATTTTTTGTATACACATGGTTTATGACTCATCAAATTCTATGACATGTTTTGAGAAGAATATATTGATAAAATTATTTTACATAGGATAAAATGTATTTTTGTATATTTGATAACATATATGAAAACGTGTTCCTTCAACCCATTAGTGGTGTATTTTTGTAACGCCCCGACCCCAGTTACCCAGAGTCGGTGCATTATTTTAATACATTGGCATGATTACAAGGAACCAAGTCCCAAAGAACCGATCAGTTTAGCAGTCTTGGAAAATAGATTACATACATGAATTTTACATTACAATTCATAACATACAAAACAACATAAATAATCCTTTATGAATTCCATTATTCCCTTGTCTTAACCCTGCATATAAATCACATTTCACTTCTTGGAATCCTGGGAAAAATAAAACATATAAAGGGGTGATCTCAAATGCTCAGTAAGGGTAAGAAATACAGCGGAAACTTTCAAAAATAATCATAAACATTTAAGGAAATGTATAAAACTAAAACAAAAGCCTTTTAAACTTCAACTTCATAATAATATGGCAGATCTAAAATGAAATAATGTCATTTACTTATTCACATGGATATTCTACTAATCGAATAATCACATGAAATATCACTAACCACTTTCATAATGATGGAATGCATAATTCCAAACTTTAATTTCTGTGTCAAGGCCTCGTGCCAAGACCTAAGGTATAACTGTAAGCGGAACCCAACCCGAAGAGCCTCTGTAACCAGACTTCAACTCGGAGTGCCTCTAATAACTAGACACCAACCCGGAGTGCCTCTAATATCTCGACACCAACCCAGAGTGCCTCTAATAATCGGACACCAACTCGAAGGGCTTACTTTTACTTGTCCCCAACCCGGAACATACTAGTCCAACACATTCATCTTCAGAAGAGGATGAAATATAACATAAAAATTTGTATTAAAACTAGCATGATAAATGTCAATACTTTACCCATAAACCATGAATGGTATAAAAATAACACATCCAAAGTCAAATATATCACAAAACCTTCAACACAATATGGAAGATTTGTATCATGATAAATCAACTTCAAAACAAGTTTAAAATCCATTAAAGGATTTTTACATAGAAGATATTGATTTGTAAAACTCTTTGAGAGAAATACCACTTTTTCATGAAAACTTTTAAAAGTAAAACAATTTAGAAAAGAAGTCATTTAAATACATTTTTGAATAAAAGTGTCCCATACCACTTTGAAACTTTTGAAAGGAATTAACATTTAAAAAACATTCATGTCTATATAAATAAATCCTTAAAACCATTTTGAAGACATGGACATTAATGAGAAAGATTTAGAAGAATAAATTTTTAAAACATTTTAAATGATGTTTTAGTAAAAAAACCTTAAAATAATCCTTTTTAAAACTCTTTCATAAAACATGTACATGGATAATAAATATTTCCCATTAGATACTTATGTAAAAACAACCTCGGATAATAAATAGATTTTGAAATTAACCCTTACCAGTTTGGTAACTTACGAAACATACAACCCATGAAAGAGGTATTATACAATGAATATGTAAATACAAATAAATTAAAGTGTCTTACACAAAGAATATAATTATTGGTAGTACATACACCACACAAAAGGTAATAGTCGCAATATGGCATGAATCTCACAGGAATAAGGAGTTAGATGAAAACCCATTACCTTGCACTTTCCTTTAGTCGAGGGTATGTTTAACCTTCTGTATGAAGATTTTAGTATGTTATTACATTATACCAGAACCATATTAATATTTATGATATCATACCTGATTCATTTATGACTTTATATTACCCATTTAATAATAATTTCCATGTTAAGTTAACATTTTGGGTAATTATCACTTTCTTTATCGTACGTGTTTTAACTTCTCACTCTTGGTTGTATCAATTAGATCATGATTTAAATACTTACATAATATAAAACATGATAAATATATCATATATATTTAGAATATAAATATTTATAATAGACATATATATGAAATGGAAAACACCGTTTATGGAGACGGTAGTCCGTACGTACGCATAAACGCTGTTTCTGTTTTCATATAGTATTGAACGGAAGTAAATGAATAAGATATATGTAAGTACATAAATACTTATATATATATATATACAGTAGAATTATTATTTCATATATTACATACTTATTAGTAATATTTTTTTTATAATCGTCGATGAATGGTGAACTTGGAAATTAATCTCATCGCGTCGTGGAGACGGTAATCCGTACGTACGCACGTATGGTGACATGTCATTCAAAGGATGGATAGAATACTGAATATGGTTGTACAATATTTATAATAATATTACAGTATATAGGAGATACTGTATTGATTATTTTAGAATGGTAATAACAAAGAAAGAAGAAGTGGAAGAAGAAAGGAACTTGAAAAAGGGTGGTGAAATCATTACCTCTTCTTCGGGTTCTTTCTTTTGATTTGATCAAAAGGAATCCTTAAGTTGGATTTATGACTAAAGTAAGGCCTCTAGAATTAATTGAGGGAATTTGAGAGAGTATTTGGGTAGAGTTTGGCCGAACCAAAAGGCTTTGAAGGTGTGAGTTAATGAGAAGGGAGAGTGCCCTTTTATAAGAGGGGTGAGGGGCATCTTTGGAAAAGCTAGGAATATTATTTTATAATAAATTCATATTCAGTTTCTAATGGCTCCAAAGTGGATTATTTAAAATTTAAGGTGGGGATGGGTCGAAAAACACTCAACCAATAGAATTTATACAGGTTTGGGTCATTATATTAACCTTATCATTAAGTATTAACTCTTAGTTAATTAGTTTCACTTTTACAATGTATCTTTGTATTTTTATATTATATGGTTAATAAACTTACTATATACATCCAAGAGACCCCCCAAGTGGTCCATTAATGATACACCTATCTTGATATAAGTCTCTTGGCCGAACCATATATTTTTAGGAATTTAATATCAATTGATAATATAATATTTGTTTTAAAAACTCTTTTATGTCACTTTTGACAATATTCAATAATTGATTTTTGTAAAAATCATAACAGAATGATTACTTCGAAAAAAGTTAATTACATCAATCCTAAAATGTCATATTAACCTAGAAATTTTTTTTAATTCATAAAATGTCTCAAATTATATTTATTTGGGTATTTATAATATAAATTATTCTAGTTTTTCATTAATTAGGTAATTACTGCATCATCATTGTGTCATAAATAAATTATATTATTTAATGTATAAAAATTATAAATAAAATATAATTATGTAGGAAATAAGTTTATCTTTCTAATTAATATTTACAATCGAATTTATCTTATGTATAACCCTATATTAAAAATGGTTTAGTAAATAAACTTTGATTTTAACTCTTTTAACTCTTCTTTGAATTAAATAATAAATGTCCTAATCTAATCCAAGTGGACCTAAATGATAATATTTTATTTCTAAGGTTTGTTTTGGTCGAGATACACTTGTCCAATAGAATTAGGACATGTGTTAGGGTAATATTAATATCATTTTTACCCTTAATTACCATATTTACTTTTAACAGTGGTAAATAAAAGTAAAAAAGTTACTATTCACCAAAAATTATTTTCATCTCATTGAACCACATTTTACTCCTTGATATTAACCTTGTCTCTCGGATTTTCAAAATTCTAATCACAGAAGCGGTAAAATTAAGTTTTATGAAAAAATCATTTTTTTAAACTACCACTTAGTAGTTTCACTATTCATCAAAAATTGAAGTTTTTCAGAACAATGCCAAAAATTCACCCTAAGATATAATTGATAATAAGAATTCAAAAATGATGTGTATTTCACAAAATTCCAAAAATATAAGTTGCATTATTCAATTTTATAATTAATTCCCGCTGTCACAACAAATAGCGTGTTTTTAAGAAACAATATATATCAAAAGATTGACAATTGTTTATGTCCAATTTCAAAGTGAAATTAATTCTAATGAACACAATTGGATAAAATTGTAAAAATATATTCCAATTATACTTTAAAACAACTCAAATTAATAATTTATCACTATTATTTATTTTGATTAAAAAAGTTATTTTTAATTAAAATTTAGTAATTTTCACTGTTCATCAAAATATTAAATTTATCCAAAAAGTACCAAAATTTCACCTTAAGCTAAATTCGATACTCTGAATCCAAAAATGAAGTCCATTTTGAGAGATAAAATTTATAAAATTTTAAAAAGTAGGTATTACTATTCATTACGGCTAGTTTGATTGGTTGTAGTGTGTGTTAGAACTCGAAGTTGCATACAACACACGCTACTGTATTATTCAAAGAGAAGCGTATCGTGGAAGCTTGGGGTGTTACATTGTAAATTTTTTTATGTCCCAATTCTAGAGAATAAATTTATTTAGTCAAATTGAATATATAAAAGTTTAAAATATTGGATTTAAAAAGGGTTAAAGTTGGTAAAAGTGAATTTTTGAAAAATACTTCTTTTATCTGAAAAAAAGGAATTTGTTCTTACATTATGTCTAAGAAACTCATAATATGGATTCTAAAATTATAAGGATTATATAAAGTTTAATATTTAGTTAATAATATTCATAACCTCTTTTGAACAGCTTGTTTGGTAAGTCATGGTGCGCTTGATCTCAGTGTTGCGTGTAGTGAAAGTTATTGAATTATTTTGAAGAAATAACACTCTATGAAATCTTGGGCTGTTACATTCTCCCCTCCTTCAATAAATTTCGTCCTCGCAATTTGAAATTGTTTTTCGAAAATAAAAGTTTGAAAATAGAAAATGTATTTGTGGGAAAACCCACATCAAAAATTGGGTTACTAAAATTTAGTCTTTATATGAGGAAAAGGGAAATGAAAGGGTCACCACCAAATTATGATCTCGATTAGAAGAACATTGGTGGAAATTAGAGACATATAATTGGAGGGAAAACGTAAATATTTATAGGTAGTGATTGAGGTCATCAATCACAAATAATTATAAAATTGAGGTCCTTATATTCATCAATCTATGATGATTTGAAATACCATTGGTTCAACAAAACATAGGGTATTAGGATAACACATTTTTGTTTTTAGGATTCCTTAAATAAAGTATAAGAATTAATTTCTTCATAGAATAAGAGTAGTAGAAAAATATATTCTTGACAAGTAAAGCTCCATCCTTTAACTAATTTCTACCACAAACTCATCTTTCACTCTAAAAGATAATAGAACGTAAAAAAATTCTATTTATATTATTTGTATAGGGTTCCAAAAAAACGAATTTATAATTCATCTAACAGATCTTTAAAAAAAAACTACATTATTTAATCCAGGACATCTCATGGTCCAGTGGTAGGTGATACACCCTTGTCGCCCTTCGGTTGTGGGTTCAAGTCTCGCGGCCTTGCCGGATGCGACAGGTTGCCGCCCAACCTCTGGGTTGTCCTTTTATGGAAATCCAAAAATAATCCAAACTAGAACTATCCAAAATGCTTTAGTCCAAAAATAAAGATCCTTTTTGCTATGTAATAACATGTGAACACCTTCATCATGTATTCTTTTAAAACACTGCAACATCCTGAATTACCATAATCTTTATTGATTACATTCATGCTCCCTAATTCCATATAGAATGCTGGATATACTTCATCCATCCAAAAATGTTGTAAACTCCAACAATCATGGAATATACAAATCTTTAATCGGTTTCAAGGCAGTCAAGATTATCCAATATAATTTACCCAAATCAACCATATCTTATTCCAAAATAAGTACCTCAATATTAGGACCATATTAAGGTTTATCTTTCCTTCAACCATGTAATTTCCAAAAAGTTTAACTTGCTGTAGAGTCACTTTTCTTAGTACCATAAAATCTAAAATCCTCAATGAAATAGTATTGCAGTACAATCATTATATACTCCATAATTATTATAACAATTACATTGCTGATACAACAATCAAATGACATAATCAACATAAGAACTCTAATCATTCATCTTCATCTGTGGTAGTACCATAACTTGATTGTTATCCAATAGCATCATTTGTGGCATAGTCTGATGATAGGTTCGCGTAGTGTCCACACTCCTTGCAAATGAAGCATTGTACATTTGAAACCATTTTCTTACCCCTGTAGTCACGTACTTGGTGCCCTTTTTCCTACACACATATAACAAACTCCCATTCCTTTCAGGAAATTTCCATGGTGTTTCTTCCCATAGTTATCACATATGGGGAAATTCTTCTTTTCCCTCTTCCCTTTATTCATATTTCTCTCTTCCATCATTTTCTTCTTTTTCTTCCCTTCAAATACATAGGACTCAGTAAACTCTTCAGTTATCTTATCCACACATGATACTATTTCTTCATATGATGATAATATGTGGGAGACTATTTCCCTTCTAAATGATGACTTAATACCATGAAAGATACGATCCTTCTTACTCTTTGGATCATACGTATTACTGGAGTTCACATTCCTTCTACTGGGCACCATTTCTATATAATAGCATAAACTAGGTCAGTTTTTATATTCCAATGAATAATTCCAAACTTGTAAAATACCTAACACAAATTGAACAGTTTATGGATATAATCCATAATCATGAAAATGTTTTCTTTGAGTAAGTATATACTCATGAGCCCTTCATAATGGTTTGTAATGAAAATGAGAATTATCCTAAGCATATCCCCTGGGAGTGTCGTAACCAAGAGTGCAGCAAGGCCCATTATCGTGCACCAGTTCTCGTTCGAGTCTAGCTCAAAGCGATGTTTTTGGGTTTTACCCCTTGGTACATCTGTGCCAGAGCCGCCTCTACCTGCTCATATCCAGACAAGGATTTATTGCTCGGAAAACTCACAAAATCTCTACAATACCAAAATTCTAGGAAGTTCTTCTATATTAATCCTCAAAGTCTATCTTAGGGCTATGTGCTCTAATCAGAGTTTATCTAAATCTAGTCTCCAAGTTTATTTCTAAACTTCCTCTGTTACCAACTGTAACGCCCCGACCCCAGTGACCTAGAGTCGGTGCATTATTTTAATACATTGGCATGATTACAATGAACCAAGTCCCGAAGAACCGATCAGTTTAGCAATTTTGTAAAATATATTACAAACATGAATGTTACATTACACTTCATAACATACAAAACAACATAAATAATCCTTTATGAATGCCATTATTCCCTTGTCTTAACCCTGCATATCAATCACATTTCACTTCTTGGAATCCTGGGAAAAATAAAACATATAAATGGGTGAGCTCAAATGCTCGGTAAGGGTAAGAAATACAGCGGAAACTTTCAAAAATAAGTATAAACATTTAAGTCAATTTATAAAACTAAAACAAAATCCTTTTAAACTTGAACTTCAGCATAATATGGTAGAAATAAAATGAAATAATTCCATTTACTTATTCACATGGATATTCTACTAATCGAATAATCCCATGAAATATCACTAACCACATTCATAATGATGGAATGCATAATGCCGAACTTTAATTTCTGTGTCAATGCCTCGTGCCAAGACCTAAGGTATAACTGTAACCGGAACCCAACCCGGAGAGCCTCTGTAACCGGATTCCAACCCGGAGTGCCTATAATAACCGTACACCAACCCGAAGTGCCTATAATATCCGGACACCAACCCGGAGTGCCTCTAATAACCGGACACCAACCTGGAGGGCTTACTTTTACCAGTCCCCAACCTGGAACATACTAGTCCAATACATTTATCTTAAGAAGAGGATGAAATATAACATAAAAATTTGAATTAAAACTAGCATGAAAAATGTCAATACTTTACCCATAAACCATGAATGGTATAAAAATAACACATCCACAGTCAAATATATCACAAAACCTTCAACACAATATGGAAGATTTGTATCATGATAAATCAACTTCAAAAAAAGTTTAAGATCCATTAAATGATTTTGACATAGAAGAGATTGATTTTTAAAACTCTTTGAGAGAAATACACCTTTTTCATGAAAACATTTAAAAGTCAAACAATTTAGAAATGAATTCATTTAAAGTAATTTTTGAATCGAAGTTTCCCATACCGCTTTGAAACTTATGAAAGTAATTAACATTTAAAAAACATTCATGTCCATATAAATAAATCCTTAAAAACCATTTTGAAGACATGGACGTTAATGAGAAAGATTTCGAAGAATAAATATTTAAAACATTTGAAATGATGTTTTAGTAAAAAGTTACTTAAAATATTCCCTTTGAAAACTCTTTCATAAAACATGTACATGGATAATAAATATGTCCCAGTAGATACTTATGTAAAAACAACCTCAGATAATAAAGAGATTATAAAATTAACCCTTACCAGTTTGGTAACTTACGAAACATACAACCCATGAAAGAGGTATCATACAATGAATATGTAAATACACATAAATTAAAGTGTATTACATAAAGAATATAATTATGGGCAGTACATACACCACACAAAAGGTAATAGTGGCAATATGGCATGAATTTCATGGGAATAAGGAGTGAGATGAAAACCCCTTACCCTGCACTTTCCTTTAGTCGAGGGTACGTTTAACCTCCTGTACGAGGATTGTAGTATGTTATTTAATTATACCAGAACCATATTAATATTTATGATATCATACCTGATTCATTTATGACTTTATATTACCCATTTAATAATAATTTCCATGTTAAGTTAACATTTTGGGTAACAATCACTTTCTTTATCGTACGTGTTTTAACTTGTCACTCTTGGTTGTATCACTTAGATCATGATTTAAATAATTCCAGTATATAAAACATGATAAATATATCATATATATTTAGAATATAAATATGTATAATAGACATATATATGAAATGGAAAACACAGTTTATGGAGACGGTAGTCCGTACGTACGCATAAACGTTGTTTCTGTTTTCATACAGTATTGAACAGAAGTAAATGAATAAGATATATGTAAGTACATAAATCCTTATTTATATATATATATATCCAGTAGAATTATTATGTCATATATTACATACTTATTAGTAATATATATTTTTATAATCGTTGATGAATGGTGAACTTGGAAATGAATCTCATTGCGTCGTGGAGACGGTAATCCGTATGTACGCACGTATGGTGACATGTCATTAAAAGGTTGGATAGAATACTGAATATGGTTTTACCATATTTATAATAATATTATAGTATATAGGATATACTGGATTTATTATTTTAGAATAGAAATAACAAAGAAATAATAAGTGGAAGAAGAAAGGAACATGAAAAGGGTGGTGAAATCATTACCTCTTCTTTGGGTTCTTCCTTTTGATTTGATCAAAAGGGCTCCTTAAGTTGGATTTATGAGTAAAGGAAGGCCTTTATAATTAATTGAGGGAGGTTGAGAGAGTATTTGGGAAGATTTTGGCCGAAACAAAAGGCTTTGAAGGTGTGAGTTAATGATAAGGGAGAGTGCCCTTTTATAAGAGGGGTGAGGGGCATCTTTGGAAAAGCTAGAAATATTATTTTATAATAAATTCATATTCGGTTTCTGATGGCTCAAAAGTGGATTATTTAAAGTTTAAGGTGGGTATGGTTAATAAACCACCCAAAAAATATAATTTAGACAGGTTTGGGTCATTATATTAACCTTATCTTTAAGTATTAACTCTTAGTTAATTAGTTTCACTTTTAAAATGTCTCTTTGTATTTTTATATTATATGGTTAATAAACTTAATATATACATCCAAGAGACCCCCAACCGGTCCATTAATGATACAAATATCATGATATAAGTCTATTGGCCGAACCTTAGATTTTTAGTAATTTAATATCAATTGATAATATAATATTTGTTTTAAAAACTCTTTTATGTCAATTTTGACACTATTCAATAATTGATTTTTTAAAAAATCATAAAAGAATTATTACTTCGAACAAAGTAAATTAAATCAATCCTAACATGTCATATTAACCTATAAAATGTTTTTAATTCATAAAAAGTCTCAAGTTATATTTATTTGGGTATTTATAATATAAATTATTCTAGTTTTTCATTAATTAGGTAATTACTGCATCATCATTGTGTAACAAATAAATTAATTTATTTAATGTATAAAAATTATAAATAAAATATAATTATGTAGGAAATATGTTTATCTTTCTAATGAATATTTACAATTGAATTTATCTTATGTATAACCCTATATTAAAAATGGTTTAGTAAATAAACATTGATTTTAACTCTTTTAACTCTTCTTTGAATTAAATAATAATAAATGTCCTAATCTAATCCAAGTGGACATAAATGATAATATTTTATTTATAAGGTTGTTTTTGGTCGAGATACACTTTTCCAATAGAATTAGGACATGTGTTAGAGTAATATTAATATCATTTTTATCCTTAATTACCCTATTTACTTTTAACAGTGGTAAATAAAAGTAAAAAGTTACTATTCACCAAAAATTATTTTCATCTTATTGAACCACATTTTACTCCTTGATATTAACAATGTCTCTCGGATTTTCAAAATTCCAATCACAGAAGCGGTAAAATTAAGTTTTATGAAAAATTCATTTTTTTAAACTACCACTTAGTAGTTTCACTATTCATCAAAATTGAAGTTTTTTAGAACAATTGCAAAATTTTACCCTAAGCTATAATTGATATTCCGAATTCAAAAATGATGTGTATTTCACAAAATTCCAAACATATAAGTTGCATTAATTAATTTTAGAATTAATTCCCGCTGTCACAATAATAGCGTGTTTTTAAGAAACAATATATATCAAAAGATTGACAATTGTTTATGTCCAATTTCAAAGTGAAATTAATTATAATGAACACCATTGGATAAAATGGTAAAAATATATTCTAATTATACTTTAAAACCACTCAAATTCATAATTTATAACTATTATTTATTTTGACTAAAAAAGTTGTTTTTAATTAAAATTTAGTAATTTTCACTATTCATCAAAATATTAAAGTTATCTGAAAAGTACCAAAATTTCACCTTAGGCTAAATTCGATACTCCTAATACAAAAATGAAGTACATTTTGAGAGATAAAATTTTAAAAATTTTAAAAATTAGGTATTACTATTCATTACGGCTAGTTTGATTGGTTGTAGTGTGTGTTAGAACTCGAAGTTGCGTACAACACACGCTACTGTATTATTCAAAGAGAAGTGTACTGTGGAAGCTTGGGGTGTTACATTGTAAATTTTTTTATGTCCCAATTCTAGAGAATAAATTTATTTAGTCAAATTGAATATATAAAAGTTTAAAATATTAGTTTTAAAAAGGGTTAAATTTGGTAAAAGGGCATTTTTGAAAAATACTTCTTTTATCTGAAAAAACGGAATTCGTTCTTACATTATGTCTAAGAAAATAATAATATGGATTCTAAAATTACAAGGATTATATAAAGTTTAAAATTTAGTTAATACTATTCATAACCTCTTTTGAACGGCTTGTTTGGTAAGTCATGGTGCGCTTGATCTCGGTGTTGTGTGTAGTGCAAGTTATTGAATTATTTTGAAGAAATAACACTATGAAATCTTGGGGTGTTACAATTTTAATAAAGTCTCCTCTTAAAATAAAAATTTCCCAACACTTAAAATACGATGTATGATATATTTTAAATTTTAAATGTTCTTACTTAAATAGAAATAAAGTTTATTTCCTAACAGAAAAGGGTTTTGGTATTTTATCAAGATATTATGTAGAGAATAAAATATCTAAGAGGCTAGATGCAGTATGTTTTCACTTAAAGAAATATCTAAGTCAAGAAATAAATAATTACTCCAATACAAGTTTAAATTGATTTTTACATAATATCCTAAGAGTGTTAGTATTTATTAATAAATAATAATGAAAGTAGTTACATCATTTCTGTAAAGACCTGGATTTTCCATGTAATTGTTTTAATTATATAGAATTGTAAAGTGTCTCCTAAAATTGATGATGTGTGATTCTGAGGCCTAGTGTGCTCGGAATGAATTTTATATCTTTTTTTAGGTACATTCAATAAACGCGTGAACAGTGTTTTCTAAATTTTGAACCGGTGCTCGGATTAAAAATCTGACGACGCCATTGAATCCACGACGTCGTGATTAGATTAAGGAAGACTTCACTTTGACTGCAATAGGTCTAGAAAAAAATTAGTTTTGGGACTTTTTAAAAGAACTAGATAAAATAACTTTGTTATTTTATTTTCATTCATTTCCTTCAACAGACAAGCGACAACATGGTACTAGTGACGTGTCACGCCAATTAATTTCATGACATTTCAATTCTATGTAACAGCACTATTGGGGTATTAGGAAGGTTCCTAATTAACCGGATTCCATTAATTCCATGAACGTTTCACACCATTCCCCCCTCTTATTTATATGGAGCTTGGGGAGAGGTCTTGACACTACCTCGCCAAGAAACGAAGTGCTAGAAAATTGCAGTGACGCCAATCCCTTGGAGCACTGAGCTGGTACTAGTGAGAGGTGACGAGAAACACAGAAACCCCGAACTGAAGATCAACAATCGAGTGACATCATTGGAGGCTAGTTGTGGGGGACGAAGAACACTGATCCACTTCATCAACCATGAGCATTTCTCTGTCATTCCTAAGGTAGGGTTTTATTTTTGTTAATTTTCAAGTGATTGATGAACCCTTTATCCTCCCTCGTGTTACAAAGCTAACATAGAGGGCGTGGGCCAAATGAACAAGGCCCGAACCATCTACCATTTGTTTGGATTGATGTGTTCTTCATGGGAAAGTCAATTTGGGATGTACGGAACTTGGAACCATGGGTGATGGCGGTGGCTGGCAATGGCTGACCACGAAGGAGATAGAGGTGCGCCGTCTTGTGCCGCCAAAGGAGAAGGTCGCGGCCATAGCCACGGTGGGTGATGGTGGCAGCCGGCACCAACTGGCTATGAGGGAGAAGGAAGAGCACCCGTTCCATCAGAGGAATAGGCAGCGGCTCGTTATCCACAGCGGTCGGAGAAGGCAGACGACTGTGGAAGCAAAGGGTGGTGAAACAAGTGTGCCGCCGGTGGGTGTGAGCCACGACCCATCATCCGTGGTGGTGGGACCCTCATTGGGTCCCGCGATGACATGCTAGTGAACCTAGGTTCTCCAAATTCAGCTCCCAAACAGGGAACCCCCCCCCCCCCTACCTGGTCGGGTGGACCACAGGATGCCCCCCTTGTAGGTCGCAGCTCACGTGGTCGGGCCGCCTACCCAGTGGGTCGCCGCCCAGTGGGCTGCCCCCCTTGTGGGCCGTCCTTTTTCGGGCCGCCCGCTTTCAGGCTGATATGCCCCCTTACGGGCTGGGTTGGACCTCATCTTAGTGGGATGAGCCCACCGTGGCCCATCCCAGACTAGGTTGGGTAGGGTTGGTCCGACCAGGTCGGACTGGACCCGGGCCCAACCGGACCCAGAAACACTAAAGGAGTCATATGTTGAAATCCAGGTGTTTGTTTGATGAACCATATGTGTTGATGAGACCATTAGAGTGACATAATCATTTTGGTATACTCTACAAGTGTTTTTGAAATAGATGGAGTATGGACAGGTTCGATCGAACATGAATCCAACCGAACCCTTGGAATTAAAACACTTATAACTCCCAGATCGGGTGTCTGATTGACGCACTGTCTATCGTGTTAGAACCCTTATAACATGGCGGTCCTTTGGGTTTCTCCTTTATAAAGCTTAGTGGTAGTATAGGTATGACCGATATCTCAAGAGGAAGATTCTACGGAACTCGAGCACACTGGGTGCGAGGAATCCTTTCGCAGGCTGTAACGTAAAGAACATCAATCATGTGTGGGTCAGTATCTATTAGATCCTATGTGGGTCAGCACTCAAAGATCCATTGTGGTTCAGTGTACAGCGATCCTATGTGGTTCAGATCTTGTGTGGGTCAGCGCTCAGCGATCCTGTGTGGGTCAGCGCATACCGATAATGTATGGGTCAGCGGGGTTAGTTACCTATTGATCCTGTGTGGGTTAGAAGTAGTGATACCTAACATAATATAATGATCTATCCTTACGAATAATCATCTGTATTTATGTACTAAAGTTATACCTTATTGTGAGCTGAGTATTTCCACCTTCGTGGTGTTATCTTCATGTTGTTACCTGTGTTGTTATTTTATCTCCATGGTGTTACCTGTGTGGTACATCTATCTTCATAGTGTTACCTGTGTGGTACTTATATCTTTGTAGTGTTACCTATGTGGTAATTCTATCTTCGTGGTATTACCTGTGTGGTACTTTTATCTTCGTGGTGATACCCGTGTGGTACTTTTACCTTTGTGGTGTTCTTTCCTCATGTGTGAGATTAGTGTATCTTGATAACTTAGGTATGTGTATGGGAATATACCTAAGTATAGTTGAGGTATTTCTTTGTAGATTTTCCTTTTTGGAACATTAGGAGATCTATGAGGGTCTTGGGGACCATACTAAGTATCGTTATACTCACCCCTACCCAGGCTACACCTGCACCTTGTTGTTTTCAGTGCAGACAACGTACAACGTTGATCAAGGCTGAGGGATCCAGGCCCGAAGGGTACTCAGAGGTGAACTATTTGGGCTAACGTGGAGTGCTATAGAGATGATATGTACCAACCCTGTAGGTAGGATCCTCATTGGATGATCCAGGATCTCTTTTGTACTTCTCAATTTTATTTGTACCTTTTTCAGTTGGGCTTGTATTCTGTCCCCTTTTACTTTCAACACTCTTTTACAATCAGCACACTTTTTCTACAATAGTTTACATCGTCGTTTCTTCTTGTTCTGTTCTTGGACTGTGTTTCTATACAGGTTAAAAAGGAAATTCCTTCCCATTTTAGGGATACATATTTCTGGTGCTAGTCGCTAGCTCCAGACCTATGGAAGGCGGGCTTGGGGTAGTCACGGCATGGGCCCCGAGGGATGAGTCGTGACAAAGTGGTATCAAAGGAGTTGGTTCTAATGAAGAACTAAACTCTGATATTTTCTATTTTTCTATAGTGTTAAGTGTTATGAGTGCGGTTTTCAGTTTGGGGAATCCAGTGTAGGTGTCGCGGCTGATGTATCCATACACCAGGACCCCGAATTCTGATTTCTAATGCAGCACAGGAAAATAATGATTGTGTGTGTTTTGAAAAGTTTTCTTTTTATCTCTTGAGTCAGCTCACTAGGTATAACTTAATGACTATGGAACACCCATTTTCTTTCAGAATACCACGACCTTGACAGCCTTCCATGATTCTAGAGAGAGTACGCGACGACGGCCCACCGAGCAATATAGCCTCGGTGCAGGGCCCTCATACGGCGTTAGCACCTTCGGGTGGTGTACCAGTTTCACCACTACCTGTTGGAAAGTTGTGGCCACTAACCCTACCTGTAGAGGATGCATGCCGACTGAGCATGTTTTACATGTTCCAGCGGTTGAAGCCTCCAAGATTCTAAGGTGAGACAGACCTACAGGTGGCTGAGGACTGGCTGGAGGCTATAGTCAGAGTTTTCTGCTTGTTTGGGACTCCATCTAACCTTATGGTGATCGTAGTGGCCAGTATTTTTCAGGAAGAAGCAGAGAGATGGTGAAGATTGATGCTCTAGATACACAACGAGGTGACCCTCAGCTGGGTGGACTTCGAGATCCATTTTAGGGGCAGAGTTCATCCCAGCAACCTTATGCTTTGTGTGTATACAAAAGTTGTTGCACCTAATGTAGGGCAGCATGAATGTGGCCCAGTACTCTGTGAGGTTCACTGATCTCTCCCACTACTCCACCGACATGGTACGAGACCCTTTCTTCAGGTCCTAGACCTTCGAAAAGGTTATTCGATGGGAGATCAGTGCATCTATGATATTACTCGGCATTATGATGCAGGCTGGGGTGCTAGGGTAAGCGCTTTTGGTGGAGAGATTCCTAGCTGAGCATGTACCAATAGTGAGTGCCACCACCAGATGTCAGGTAGCAGATTCATCTATAGCAGGTAGTAGGTAGATGACCCAATGACCCAAGAAGGACAGGCCTTCTTGTGGATGCCCTCAGGATACAGGGTTAGTGGTGCAGGGCTCATAGGACAGAGGAGGATAGCTACGAAGTAGGCAGTGCTACTCATGCAGCGGGTAGGGTCACATGGATCGTGACTACCCGAACCGTCATACGGATGACCAGCAGAGGGTCAATGGACCATCAAGGAATAGTAATATATTCAATCATCTAGGTACGTAGGTAGCAGGCGGACATGGCAGAGAAGCTGGTCATGCAGTAGGCGGTGGGTAGTGATTCGAGGTTCTACCGCCACCACCTCCAAGTGGTCCACCCTTACCACAAGGAGCAAGTGGATAGGGGCAAGCTCAACTCTATGTATATGAGGCCTACGACCACGACACTTCATAGATCATTAGAGGTATTATCTGTGTCTACTCCACCTTAGATGCAGTACTTATAGACACAATTTCCAATCATTCTTTTATTTTCACTACCCTCGTTCGGATCCCAGAGATTCCGGTGGAGCATTTGGCTCAAACCTTAAGGCTATAGACTCTTACGAGAGAGGATTCGACAATTACACACTGCTTTCGGTAGTGTGAGCTTACTCTAGGAGGTGAGAGCTTCTGCTGGGATCTACTGGTAGCGACGTCGAGGACATACGATGCCATCTTGGGTATGGACTGGTTATCCATAGTCATTGCCCAGAATGACTGTATTAGGCGCAAAGTGTGGTGTGTCCTCATAGATGGGAGCTGTTTTTCTTTCACCGATGAGAAGGGAACCTTTGCACCATAGGAGGGACTTACCCGGAGGAGGGTGGAGCTGATAAAACATCCGTTGGCCAGCCTTTCCCTCAGAATAGTTTATGATGAGAATATGAGCAATCCTTTAGTGGTGGACCAATATGTCGATGTATTTCATGATGATATTCTAGGACTACCTCCACAGAGAGAGGTAGACTTTTACATCGAACTATACCCCAAGACATCACTAATATCTAAACCATCATATCAGATGTCTCCTGTAGAGCTTTGTGAGTTACGGGTATTGTTGGAGGACTTGCAAAAAAAAGGGGTTCATAAGGCCCAGCATTTCTCCATGGGCAGCCCTGACTTTGTTTTCCAAGAAGGAATATGGGATTTTGAGACTCTGTGTGGACTACTGGAGCCTGAACCAGGTGATCGTAAAGAACAAGTATCCACATCTGAGGATTGATGATATTTTCGATCAGCAGAAGGGTGCTCGATGGTTTTCAATGACATACCTCATATTAGGTTATCATCATCTCAGAGTACGAGATGAGGATGTATAGAAGATGGCCTTCATATGTCGGTATATCCACTATGAATTCTTGGTTATGCCATTCAGCATGAACAATGCTTCAGTAGTGTTCATGGGACTCATGAACACAAACTTTCAGCTATACCTCGATCACTTTGTGGTGGTTTTCATCGATGACATATTGATATAATCGGCGTCGAAGGAGGAACATTCCTATCATTTGTAGATAGTTCTCGATACACTCTAAGATCACCAACTTTATGGTAAGCACTTGAAATGAAAATTTTAGATACGAGAGGTCCACTTTCTAGGACACGTTATCTCATAGTCTAGAGTTGTAGTGGATCCGGTGAAGATAGAGGTTGTGCTTTCTTGGGAGCCACCCAGAGTGTGACCGAGGTGCGGAGTTTCCTAGGGTTTTCTGGATACTACCGGAGGTTCATGCCTAACGTTTCCAGAGTCTTGGCACCTTTTTCACCATTTAAAAAGAAGGGACAAACCTTCCTATAGACAGAGAGATGTCATTAGAGTTTTTAGGAGCTGAGGTAGAGGCTGAAAAGTGCCCCCATATTGAGGCTACCAGAAGAGGGAGTTGGGTATGTTGCTTATTGCGATGCATTAGGGATCGGGATTGGGTGTGTACTGATGCAGGAGTGAGCAGCGATCGCCTACGACTCAAGAAAGATTAGGTAACATTAGCATAACTATGTTAACCATGACCTGGAGTTAGAAGTAGTGGTTTTTCCCTGAATATGTGGCAACATTACTTGATGGGAGAATGATTTACTGTCTACTTTGATTACAAGAGTCTAAATTATATCTTCTCTCAGAAGGACCTGAACCTGAGATAGCAGTGATGGCTAGAGTTCCCCCCGGACTATGACTTTGAGATATTTTATACTCATGGGAAGGGGAACGTGGTAGCAGATGCACTCAGCAAGAGGTCTAGTCTGTAGTTGCTAAGTGAGGTTACAGAGAAACTAGTTGGGTTGCAGATATCAATCATGGATAGAGATTGAGAAGCATACCTCCAGTCTATGACAGTCAATCCCCCACTCCTTTAGAGATTCAGGGAGGTGCAGCTTGGGGACATTGATTGTTAGGATAAATGTTCTCAGATGTCCTCAGGATGGGCACCTGATGTATTTTCTGAAGGTGGGGAGCACATCATCCTCTTTAGAGGATGTACCATGGTACATCTGGTGCTATGGGAGGAGGTTTTGAGGGAGTTCAATACATCCCCTCTGGTGGTACATCATGGTGTGGAGAAGATGTACTAGGACCTCCGATATTAGCACTGGTGTCCAGGGATGAAGAAAGTGGTGGAAGAGTTTATTTCTCGATGCCTCACTTTTCAGTAGGTGAAGGTCGAGCATCAGGTTCCACCAGGCTTTGCACAGCCACTAGAAGAGATAGAGTGGAAGTGGGATGAGATCTCCATGGAATTTGTGAAAGGGCTTCCACATACATCCTAGGGGCATGATTCTATCTTGGTGATCGTTGATTGACTCACCATGTCAACTCACTTCCTACCTATCTGAGAGCAGGGATCAGTAGAGGGCTTGGGATGCCTCTATGTACAAAAGATTTTACGACTCCATGGGGTTCCATCGACGATCATCTCTAACCGTGATGCGTGTTTTACATCCCGATTGTGGAAGGGATTATAGGTGGTTTTTGGGACTCAACTACATTTGATCATCGCCTTTCATCCTCAGACAGATAGTCAGATGGAGTAGACCATTCAGATGTTGGAGGAAATGCTTCGTGCATGCCTCTGAGATTTTTTTCATAGCTGGTAGGATCAATTTTCCTTGGTGTAGTTTGCATACAAAAACAGTTATCACTCCACCATTGGTATGGCACCATTCGAGGCCCTATATGGTTGACCTTGCAGATCACCTCTATGTTGGAAAGTCCCCGGGGAGTCAGCACTTATGGGTCCAGAGTTTATACGAGCTACCACTAAGAAGTTGTAGATCATCCGAGATCAGATGAAGACTGCACAGAGCAGACAGAATTCTTATGCTGACAGGAGGTGGAGACCATTGGAGTTATAGGAGGGGGGACCATGTATTCTTGCAAGTCTCTCCTCAATGGGGACTACAGATATTTTGATGAGGCGACAAGTTATCACTGAGGTTTATCGGTCCATTTATGATACTTCGGTGATGTGGCATACCTCTTGGAACTTCCACCACAGTTAGAGAGGGTGCAGGACGTCTTCCACGTATCCCAGCTAAGGAGATACATGCATGACCTATCTCACATCATCAACCATGGTGAGCTGCACATTGATGATAGGGAAACATTTACGGAGGTTCCAATAGATATTGAGGATCGATAGGAGTGAGTCCTTTATGGGTGGTTGATAATTCCGGTGGGTGTTTTATGGAATCATGGGAACCTCTAGGAGAGAACATGAGAACAGGAAGCTCAGATTCGTTCTCAGTACCCTCATTTATTATTTTGGTCTATGTTTAGGATTTTGGGAACGAAAAATCATAAGGTGGGGAGAATGTAAAGACCAATATTTTACAAGTAATTTTTTTATAATTATATTGAATTATTACAAGTCTGGGAAAATTGAAAGAATGTGATTTCGAGGCCCGGTGTGCCCGAAATGAATTTATGATCTTTTTTTAGTTACGTTCAATAAACACAAGAGCAGCATTTTTACCTTTTGAACCAGTTCTCGGATTAAAAATATAAGGACACCATTGAATCCACAACACCAGGATTTGATTAAGGGAGACTTCACCTTGAACACAGTAGCTCTGGAGAAAATGTTACATTTTTTACTTTTTAAAAGAAATAAATAAAATAACTATTTTATTTTATTTTCATTCCTTTCCTCCAATGGACAAGCATCAATGTGGGACCAGTGATGTGTCCAGCCAATAAATGGATTAACCTTTCAATTCTAAGTAACTACACCATTGGGGAATTATAAAGGTTCATAATTAATAGACCTTCATTAATTCAATGAACATTGCACACCCTCTCCCACTCTTCTTTAGATGGATCTTGGGGAGAGGTGAGGGCACTATTTTTCCAAGAAAAAAAGTGGTGAAAAAGTGCAGTGATGCCAAACCCTTGGAGGATGGAGCTGATACCAGTGGGAGGTGACAAGTGACACTAAAACCCCGAACCGAAGATCGATGATCGAGGGACGTTGTTGGAGGCTAGTTGCGGGGGATGGAGAACACTGATCCACTTCCTCAACTATGGTCATTTCTTCATATTTCTTAAGGTAGGGTTTTATTTTTGTTAATTTTCAAGTGATTGATAAACTCATTATCCTCCCTTATGTTACCAAGCTAACATAGAGGGCGCGGGCCAAATGAACAAGGCCTAAAACTTCTACGTTTTTTATAGATTGATGTCTTCTTCACGGGAAAGTCAATTTGATGTGGATGAAACACAGAATTCAGGTGATGGCTGTGGCCGAAAACGACTAGCCATGATAGAGATAGTGGTGTGTCGTCTCGCACCGCCAGTGGAGAATGTCGATGTCGTAGCCATGGAGGGTGATGGTGATGGTCAGCACCATCCGGCCGTGAGGGAGAAGGCAGGACACTCACGTCATCAAAGGAATCGGCTACGGATCATTATCCACGATGGTCGGAGAAGGCGATCGGCACACTGGTCAGCTGCTGAAGTAGAGGGTGGCACAACCAACATGTTGTTGATGGGTGCGGGCTGCAGCTCGTCAGCCGTGGAAGTGGGACCCACAGAGGGTCCCACAGTAACATGGAAGCACCCCTAGATGCTGCCTCTTCATCTCTCGAATGGGGAAACCCCCTTCCCCCCTGCCAGCTCAGGCAGACCGCAGGCCGCCCACCTTGCGGGTTGCGCCTCACGCAGCTGGGCTGCCTGCACAACGGGTCGCCGCCCAGCGGGGCTGCCTTCCTAGTGGGATGCCCCCATTGTGGGCCACCCTTTTTTAGGCCTCCCCCTTGCAGGCCAAGACGGACCTCATCCCAGCCCTCCTGGGTCCAGCCCAGACTCGGTCCGGCCAGGTCCGACCGGACTCAGGCCCACCAAGACCCAGAAACACTAAAGGGGTCATATCATGAAATATGGTCGGCCGTTTGAAAAATATTCTATGGTTCTGGGACCCTTGGAGCGAGAAACTAATTTTGGTATACTTCACATGAGTTTTGGAAAAGTTGGAGTATGACCAGGTTGGATCGAACCTGAATCCAACTGGGCCCTCGGAACTAAAATGCTTATAACTCCAAGATCGGGCATCCGATTGACGCACTGTCTGGTGCGTTAGAACCCTTACAACATGGCGGTCCTTTGGGTTTCTCATTTTTGGAGCTTAGTGGAAATCGAGGTAAAACCGATATATCAAGAGGAAGATTCTACATAACTCGAGCATATTGGGGCGAGGAATCCTTTTGCAGGCTGTAACATGAAGGAAGAACATCGATCCTGTGTGGGTCAGCATATATCAGATCTTGTGTGGGTCAGTGCTCAGAGATCCACTGTGGGTCAGCATATAGTGATCCTGTGTGGGTCAAATCTTGTGTGGGTCAATACTCAGCAATCCTGTGTGGGTCAGCACTTACCAATCATGTGTGGGTCAGATCTTGTGTCAGTCAATGGGGGTTAGTTACCTATCGGTCATGTGTGGGTTAGAAGTAGTGTTACCTAACAAAATAAGATGATCTAGACTTATGAGTAATCCTTTTCATTTCTATACTTAAGTTATACCTGATTGTGAGCTGATTTTTTCCACCTTCTTGGTGTTATCTTTGTGGTTTTAACTATGTGTTACTTCTATCTTCATGGTGTTACATGTGTGGTACTTCAATATTCGTGGTGTTACCTGTGTGGTACTTCTATCTTGGTGGTGTTACTTGTTGGGTACTTCTATCGTTGTGGTGTTACCTTTGTGGTACTGTTATCTTTGTGGTGATACCTGTATGGTGCTTTTACCTTTGTGGTATTCTTTCTTCATGTGTGAGATGAGTGTATCTTGATTACTTAGGTATATGTATGGGCATATACCTAAGTAGAGTTGATGTCATTCTTTGTGTATTTTTCTTTGTGGAACATTAGGAGACCTATAAGGGTCTCGAGTTCTCTACTAAGTATCGTTATAATCACCCCTACATGGGATACTTCCTCACCTTATTGTGTCTTGTGTAGATGATGTACAACATTGATCGAGGTTGAGGGAGCTTGGAGAAAACGGTGCTTGGAGGTGGACAATTTGAGCTGATGTGGAGTGTTGTGGGGATGATCTGTACGTACCGTTTAGGTAAGATCCTCAGTGGACGATCCAACAGTTGTTTTGTACTTCTTAGTTGTACTTGTACCTTTTTCAGTAGGTCTTGTATTCCGACCCCTTTTACTTTCAGTGCTCTTTCACATTGATCACACTTTTACAACAACATGTTACTTCATGGTTTCTTTTTGTTGTGTTCTTGGACTGTGTGTCTGTACATGTTAAAAAGGAAATGCCTTCCTGTTTTAGGGATACACCTTTTTGGTGCTAGTTTCCAGCCCCTTTCTTCTAGAAGGTGGGCTTGTAGTAGTCACAGCACGGGCCCCGAGGGACGGGTCATGACAATTTCATGAAAGCGTTTGATGGAATAGGGTTCCAAGGATGATGATGAAGAACTGAGAAAGAGTTTTAAATAGTAAAAATAATTTTACATCATATCATTTGTTGATGTGAATTTAAGATGTTTTAATATATTCAAGAAGTTGAATATATAAGAATATTATTCCTGGGTCACACAATTATTCAAACTGGATTAATTCATTAATTTTTATGAAAAAAGATTTTAGTTGTAATGATTTATTATTTGATTATATAGAGATGTGACATTTATTATATATGATGTAATGTGTTATCAAAACATATAAAGTATAGAAAAAATAATGTTGATCTGACAGTTTATCATATATGATATGATAAACTAGTTCTTATGTTAGTTTTGTTGAATATTGTTAAATAGTTTAAGAATATTAAAATGTATCATTTTAAAGGAACACAAAATTTTATTTTTATTTCATGTGTACAACATAAATGTATATATAGATTTATATTTCATGAAGTTAAATGATAATCGATCTCTCAGTGTAATTCTTTTATTTATACCAATATAATATTCATCCTCAAGTGTTATAGGTTGTGAATAAATATTAAGGTTAGCATAAGTTGGATTATTTAATAAAGATATATAGTATAATCATGTGGTATAAAATAAATAATAATATTATTTTTGTTCCATGGATTCCCTACTAATTATGTAACATGGAGTTCCACATAGATTTAATTGGTATACTAGGGGTTTATAGATCATATTTCATACCCCAATACTTAAGGTTGGTGAGATACCTAGAATGAAAAACTTCATACTTTTATATACTAAGTATATATGTTTATGTACTAAATTAGATTACATGAGGTCGGTTGGGTATATTACTGATCATGCCATAAATTGGAGCTTAACCAACCTGGGATTTTTCCTATTGTATGACTAGTATGACCTATAGACCCTAGATTGAGATATATTGTGGGATTTTATGACCACACCTATATATTATAAACCATATAATTTTAAACCTTATAATCTTCCTATTCTTCCCTATAATCCAGAGGTTGTGTTTTCAATAGAACTCATACTTGGAACGATGTATATTACAAAGAATCATTATAAAATATCCTATATTCAGTTGTAGGAATTGAAGAATAAACACCAAGATAATCTAGAAAAGGGATTCATTAAACCTACTTCATTACCATGTGGTGGACCTATTCTTTTTATAAATAATAAATATTAGTGAATGTGTCTTTTCATTGATTATAGAGAACATAAAAAATCACTATTATGAATAAGTATTATCTACCTTGTAATGATGATCTATATGATCAATTATGAGGAGCTCAATATTTCTCCTAGATTGATCTTCGATCTGGATATTATTGAATAAGGGTCAAGAAGGATGATCTAACCATGACAGACTCCCATATGAGGTATGGTCATTTAGAATTTATAATAATGTCATTTGGACTTTCCAATGATCCTATTTTCTTAATTGATTTAATGAATATAGTCTTTATTGATTTCCTTGATCATTTTGGGGTAGTATTTATTGATTATTTTTTTATATATTTAAATATCAAGTAAGAGTGTGAATAAAATTTGAGAATTTTGTTAAAGAGTCAGAGGTAGGAGAAGTCATATGCCAAATTTACCAAGTGTGAATTTTGGAAACAAAAATCCTCATTCTTGGGTCATATAATTTCAAGTGATGGTATATCAAATTATCCTTCTATGAAATAAGTTATTGAGAAACAGAATAGACCATACATGGTAAAATAGATCCATAATTTAATTAGTTTGTATGGATACTTCCCAAGATTTGTAGGATATTTAACATAACTATCTAATTCACTCACCAAATTGTCTCAGAAGGGGTTTAAGAACATTCGAATAGATGTGTCACGACCTGTCCCAATGGGGAAGGTTCTATGGCTCCCCTAACCCACCTCCAATAGGCCAGGGGATGGTGACTAGCACCAATTAGGCATATCACCAACATGGGAGTATTTATCATATGTATTTTACACACACACACACATCTCCAAGACCATACAATGTTGAAATATAAAAAAACTGAACACACATGCATGTATACATCTAAATCTCATAACCAGAGTAAAGTAGGATGTATAGGAAATAAAACAGGGCCAAATAAAATTCCATGACTAAGAGTCTAAAAAGAAGTCCAACCTGATTTAAATGTAAGGGATGCTATCAAGATTCTACAAGAATACACCTCGATCTGTCTGGTCTTACTAAGAATCATCTGGTATTGGTCTATATAGGACTTTATCAAAAGGTTGATCTTCTAAAAAAGTCTTAAATTTTTTTGAAATAGCCTATGTAGGGGTGAGTATAATAATACACAATATGACACCCTTAAACCACAATGAATACAACAAAAGAATACTGTCAACTCTACATAGGTATATTTCTACAACACATATAATAAGAATATATACATATACTCAATAAGACTCATAGTCTAAAGGTAATTGAAAACCATAATTCCAGTATAGTATTCTATCTCAAAGGTTCCACATATCACTCATCTAGGAGAACACACTCCATGAGTAAGATAACATCGATGAGGTCCATCTGATAGGTATTTCTCATTGGGTATCTCTATAGGAGTACACACTAATTGTCTGAAGATATACAATACATAGATGGGGATTACTCCATAGGTCATGGGGTATAACAAAAACTCAATCTAGATAAACCCACTAAGTAGAGGATCATAACCCATGTAGTGTTAGTCATGAAGATACTAAGAACTCCACCTAGGGAATGAGTATGAATAGAGAATCTCTCTATAGACCTCGTGGAGGGATTCCAACAACTCTATCCAAGAATTCCTACTAAAGGGGCCACTGTCCTATATGTAGGAGGTGATTCCATACTAATCCTCAGGGAATGGATATAGGGAACCCACTCTAAAAAAACTTTTCCAAGATATAGAGGAAAAGGGATCCAAGAAAACTTTAAAGGAGTATACAGTGTGTAGTATGGTTACACATTGTGTCCCTTCAACACTGGGTACTTACTATGTAAATATCCCATGTCCGCATCTATTTTCATGTAATAGTATATTGTGTGTTGATGGCCATGTATGAATAAAGGGAGTGTAGCTACCCATGTACTCTTCCCATGTACTGGTACATGGGTTTTCCCACAT
Source organism: Viscum album (assembly GCA_963277665.1). Taxonomy (NCBI): domain Eukaryota; kingdom Viridiplantae; phylum Streptophyta; class Magnoliopsida; order Santalales; family Viscaceae; genus Viscum; species Viscum album. The sequence continues at coordinate 1,619,972,435 of OY728131.1, read as the reverse complement.
ACACCTTGCCAAGCTGTTTCTTTTGGGGAGTACATGAAATTCATGTTGTCATGTACTCTCATCCCATTTCAGTATACCCTATAAGGTACACACCAATCTCCCCAAACTAGACTACAAACCATGTCATGATTATCTATTTCCTAAAAATCTATCACAAGCTAGGAGGGTCCCATATATCATATAGCTTTGAAGTATATGTCGTGTTGTTCGAGGTTTTCTAGAATCCCACATTTGGATTCTCTGCATCTTCCTCATTACTCCGGAAACAAATCGGGTTATACCCCATGCAAGAATCAAATAGTACCATCAGTTTTTCTTGCCTTCATCAAAACATATATATCCTTACATTAAATATGTTCATAAAAGACCATCTAATTTCATTAATCATTATATTTCAAAGAACACAAAAACTAGGTATCTATACCACCTGATCTTCAACCTCTTCTATCGTCTCACTAACATCGTGTCATGCTGATCCCATATCTATAATATCTAATCATTGTTCAATGAAATAGGATCAGAACAATCGATTCCTTAGGGTGTGTCGAACCATAGTAAATTGAAGAACACCCATGATGAATGAAGAAAAATAGGAGAAATGAACAATGGAAAACCTAAGGAACAAACCATAGAAAATGTTTGTGTTGTCCTAGATCTTTTACCATCAGAAAGATGAGTGAATAATCAATAATAATCAATTAAAACTGCAAAAATAATCCCATAAATAAACACATCCTTCAAGATTAGTGAACTATGGATAAATAGTTTTGTTGATTGATTCAAATTCATCATAGGAATAGAAAATAGGGTAACAATCCAAACACAAAAAACAGATTACCTTAATTTTGATTGATCATTTATGAAGAATGAAGAAGCTTCATTATCATTGGTGATATCATGAATCCCATCATCTGTCGATCTTTAATCAATGATATAGAGAAAGTTAGTTTGTGGGAGATCCTCTAATGATCTTATAAATGTGTCTCTAATGGATCCATGGTTGTGTGGATAACCATTAAATTCCATCATAATAGTCTACTTACTGACACTTCATTCACTATATAAAAAAAATAAAAAAATTATTTTTTTCATTTCATGCCTGCAATGAATTTTCCACAAATGTTCTGCTCTAACAGAGGTCATGTTGCACCTTGGGTAAATTGAACATTCTAAATTCAATGGTACCCTCATATTTATAATTTTATCCCTCATTTAGTGGTTATTCATATCTTTTAAGAAAAATATGAATGTGTTCTATTAAATACATTTAATATATTTCAAATATTTATTTCGGGCACACCAGACCTCAGAATCGCATGTTGTCATAGCACTTAATCTCAATAATAATCTATACAATATCCAAAAAATCATGGAAAATCTGAGTCACTATATTCTCCTCACCTTGGGGCTTTAAGTCTAAAAAATACAAAACATGGGCTACACAAAGAGATGTGGGTACTGATAATGAATCTAATCACATATCTCCCATTTACTCTATTGGGGATTCTCATGCTTCCATTAGACACACACTAATGGAATTTTTCACCCAAAAAGGACCCTCTACTGCGGATCCTCAATCTAAACTAGGTACTCAGTAAAGGTAGCTCCATCCATGATGATCATCTTTCCCTAGTCGATAATGTTTGATGGGTCAGGAACATACCTCTTCAGTTGTGACATGTAGAAGACGTCGTGTACCTGGTCTAACTATAGAGTTAGAGATAAGTGGTATGCCACCTCTCCAACTCTATGCAATATCTTGAAAGTGTTAATGAATCTCGGATATAGCTTGTCACTTCATCCAAATCTCTATAATAATCATTGAAGTTAAACTCATAGGAACTTGTGGTCTTCATCCTAAAACTCCATAGGCTTCCATCATCCATCCACATAATACTTCTTATAGATATTTTCAATCCTCATCCTCTCTTAAATGATCTTCACATTCTCGTTAGTATCTCACAACAACTCTAGGCTCGTAAGTGCCAACATTCCTAGGTTAGTTCAACAAAGTTGTGACCTATAGGGTATTCAGTGCAAGGTCTTTAATAGTGTTATACCAATTGTCGAATGGTAGTTATTGTTTTATGAAAAATTCACCATTTGTATATGATACTCCAAATTTTGGACAAAATTAAACATGTGAGCCCATAGTATGTCTTCCAAAATCTGAATGGTCCTCTCGTTCTAGCCATCAGTTTGGGGTTGAATGTTTCTGCTCTTAGATATCTAGGATGTTGGCTGACTTGGTGATTCAGTCTATGATTACCCAGATGTAATCATTTTCCCTATATATACATGGTTATCCCATCATGAATTACATAGATATCCCATCCCACTTCCACTCTACAACCTCAAGGGGTTGAGCTAAACCCATTATAACATGGTGGTCATCCTTTACTTTTTGACAAGTAATGAATCGAGTAAAAACTCTGTAAATACCTTATTCATCAATGGACACTAAAACTGACATCACAGGTCATGAAACATCTTTTCCACACCTAGATATACCACCAAAAGAGATTTATGAAACTCCCTCAGAACTGCCTATTTCTATATCACTAGTACCATCATGCATCCTCTAAAAAATGACATCCTCCCAACCTTCATAAAATTCATCAAGATCATGTATAGTGGATATTTGAGTATTTAGGGTTTCTCAATCAGCATCTCCAAGTTGTGTATCCCTAACTTGTTGTAAGAGAGGAGTGGTGAAAACCATCTATTGGAGGTAATCTACTCCATCTCCATCTATAAAATAAAACTTCCACGAGGATAACTGATATGATTCCTTGTTCATCAACTGAAAACATAGATCTCCTACTAAGAATATTTTCTACTATGTTCCCCTTTTTATGATTATAGATAATCACAAAGTCATAATTCAAAAAGAACTATATCTGTCACCTCTATCTCAAGATAATATCCTTCTTTGGAGAAGTTATAATTGAGACTCTTGTGATCATAATAGATGATAAATTTTTCACCAATCATGTAGTGTAACCACAACATTAGTGAAAAGGCTACAGCTGAAAAATCAATAACATGGGTCGTGTAGTTTTTATCTTGTGGTCTGAACTAATGTGAACCATAAGTAAACCCTCTTAGATCTATATCAAAAGACAACCAAGTTTGGTCCTTGATGCAACGTAGAAACCTACATAATCAAAACCTTCCTCTATAAATCTAAAAATGGGAGTTCTCATTAATCTCTACCTCATCTTACAATAGCACTTATGGCACCTTTTCGTCCAAACCAAAGGCTACCCTTATGGGTCTAAGTTTTCACAGATGTTTCCACTCTGGATAAACCTTGTAGAATCCTCTGATAGTTTCCTTCCAACCTAATGAAACAATCCACCTCATTAACACTCTTAGGTGGATCACAAGAAAGCACTGTATCAACCTTCACTCGGTTCACTATCACTCCTTACTTTGAGATATCATATCCAAAGAAGTGTACATTTGAATATAGAACTAGCTCCACAAGATATTCCATGTGACTATCACTTCTAGGGTATTTCTATAACCATACTCCTATGTCACTCATGATCCATCACAATTGTGCAGGAAACATGGATTCCATTGATGAAGACTACCAAAAACTGGTCCAAGAAGGGTTAAAAATCCGGTCCATAAGTCTCTCAATTATGTTGTGGTGTACAAATCACCAAAGGTTATCACCACTAACTCAAATAAACTACACCTCTAGATTTTATAGATACAGGGCATCATATGGTATGATAACGAAAGTTCCAAGTCATCCCTAGTTTAATTCAATGCAGAAAACAAACTCTCAAGGGTGAGGTAAACCCAAAACATCCTCAAGAAGGATTCCCTCAAACTCCTCCACCATCATTGGAACCGAAAGCTCATAGAATCTAATATTCCATGGGTAATACTATCCAACCATTAGAGAATTGGTTGTAAGCTCCTACAAATGAGATTATCCTACCTGCATGGGATCACATCTTATCAAAGGATGAAAAGTTCATATCAACCACTAAAATCAATGCTACTCTCATTAGAAGAAATCATTTGACCATGGATATTAGGAAATCAATCCATACTATGGAAAACATCATATGGTCACATGACCACTACTGAAGGATTTATAAACGAGGATCTATGTCTCCTCCTAGAGTTAGGTCACACTATGGTGGAAGCATGCAATCATTGATCATCTCTATAGGATCCTCCTATACAAGATTCAAGTAAAAATGGATCCACTGTTATTACTAGGTATCAAATAGGGGATACAATGAGGTAAAAGTGGCTCATAACTCCATGTAAAAACTATAATAAGGGAAATGTAGGCATACATTGTATCTCAAATAGTACTCAAGTCTCCGTGAGATCTCACCACTTATAAATCATTCTTTACCAATCCCAACTATTTACCACCACTAGGTATTTCTTTTAAAACTTAAAATAACCAAAAGCCTCAAACTCACAAGTCATATAAACTCATCCACTACACCTTGACATTCTCTGATTTGGGTGGCATTGACTCTCCCACATGGTTTTGGATCATGTCTCAAGGAAACATATTGGGGGATTATCCCTCTTTCTTGTATGTATAAAGTCACATAAAACAACAATAGAACAGGGTTTTACCAACACCCTTACCCTTCCTATAAAATTCTTGCAGCCTGTACCACAATCATAGTGGGGTCTTATTCTTGTAGGGAATCAACACCAGAGGTTCAAGACAGTCCTCCACCATCCCAGAAGGGTAGTCTGGCCCATCATGAAACATGTGTGGTCTCTAAACTCTAAAACTACTAATGGAAACTTAGCATATATGTGGAATCTTCTACTACCATCAGATCCAACTACTTCTCCATAGAAAGAACGGGTCACTAGCATAACCATCCGATCGGTCAAGGTCTATACACATCAGAAACCCAGACCACTTCCTAAAGTAAAACCTCTTCCACCTGAGGGTATTTCTCATCATGGATCCTTAGTGGTCTCAATCACTATAATTTTCATAACATGCCAATCATGTTTGTACCATCGTCTAGCCCTACTGGAGCTATAAACTACTCAACACATGGATGATCATCTACCTGTTCCACAAAAGGATCGATATTCTACTCAATAGGTGGTAGCATAGCTTAGTTCCCACCTGGAGGAAATAAAATCATGAGTGGTTCACTAATCTAAAAACTCATCACGCATCTGGTTGGCATCACAACACTATCACATAATTTTATCTAGCTTTCATCAAAGAGGCATCATGATATTTATCAAAATGTACCATGTTCAATGAGTATATTTGGAGAGCTAGATCAAGAAGGACATCGAAATAGAAACCCATTATTATATAATTAATGTACCACATTTTTTCCTAAAACTATTGTTTTCATGTAATAAGTTGAAAGGTAGGAGATCAGAGTCTGGGAGTATGGATATGTTGGCCACCGCACCAACAAAGTATTCTATGGCCGAAAAGTTGAACTTGAAACACTTAACACTATTTCCTCAAACCAATCTTAAAAACATTGTTCCTGAGGTATAACTGACTTCTTTAATACCACTCTATCACAACATGTCATAATGGGGCCCATGACACGACACCCCAAGACTGAATCTAATAGGCCAGGGGCTCATGAATAGCTCCAAATAGGCATATCACCGACATGGGAGGCCTTAACATATGTAACAGTACACAAGAACACATCTCTAGGCCCATAAAATGATTAAATCTAAAAACAGCTAAACAAATATTCTTGAATACATATAAATCCCATAACTAGAGTACAAAAGGAAGTAAAGAAAATAAAAAATGGCCAAATACAAGCCTTATAAAAAATGCCTGAAAACAACTCCAACCAGAAAGTAAAACTGCAAACTACTATCATGATATTTTAGGAACACACTATGGTCTGTCCAGTTTCACTAAGAAATGATGAGTCCTAGTCTGTCTAGGAATATGTCAAAAGGTAAATCATCTGCACAATATATGACATGTGTAGGAAAATCCTGTGCAAGGGTGAGTATAAAAATACCCATTAGGACACCCTGAAACCAAAAATTCACACAAAAAATAACATAGTCATATCTACACAGGTATATATCTACAACACATATGACAAGAATATCCAGATATACTTAATAAGACACACAACCTAAAGATAATTTAAAATAGTAATGTTAACCTAGGATTCCAACTTGAAGGTTCCACATAGCACTCTTCCGAGAGAAAAAACTCCACGAGTCTGATAAAACTGATGACCTTCATCTGAGATGAAATTCTCATCCGTTTTTACCATAGGAAGTACACACTAAAAGTTTGAAGAGATACGATACACAGATAAGGATCACTCCCAGGGCAATGTGGCATACCAAAAACTCAATCTATATTATCCCTCTAAGTATATTATTGGAACCTATATAGTGTTGGTCATGATGATATCGAAAACTCCATCTATGGAATGAAGATGAATATAGGATCTAACTTTAGGCCTCACAGAGGGATTCCAATAACTCTATCCAATAAGACCTTCTAAAGGTATTGTTGTCCTATGTATAGGAGGAGATTCAATATTAACTCTCAAGGAATGGATACGGGGAATTCCCCCTAACCAATATTTTCTAAGATAAAGGGGACAGGGGATCCAAGACAAATTTAATGGAGCGCATGATGTGTAGTAATGTTACACGTCGTGTCCCTTTGACACTGGGTCATTTATGTGTAAATGGCTAGGGTCTAGGGTTGTGTACTTGTACATGTAATAGTACATGGTATGAGGATTATCATGTAATCTACTAGTCTATTAACTCATGGCATGTTGCATCCCATGTACTATTCCTATGTACCAGTATATGGGTGTTCCCCTGTACACCTGGACAAACTATGTCCATGTGGGAGTACACAGTGTTCTTGTGGCCATGTACTCTTAGCCTGTGTCCATGTAAAATATGAGTTACATGCCAAAATCCCCAAAGGTCCCACACACTATGTGATAAGTCTACTCACAATATGATATATATCTCCTTCTGGAATCCCTATACACTACTATGAGGGGACCAGATGATGTGTACCTCCGAACTACACACCCTGTTGTTCAGGATTTTCCAGAATCCCAAATCTAGATTCTAGGTGCCTTATATGTTTCTCCAGCATCCAATATGGCCTCTACCCATGCTAAAATCAAATATAATCATCGATCATGCATGGAATCCATCAAAACATTGAGATCCATCCATCAAATTCATTCATAAAACACCATTGAATATCATTATTCGTTGTGCGTTGAGAAAAACAAAAACAGGGTATCTACCAAACTGATCTTCCACTAATTCCTTCTTCACACTATATTCATGTCATTCCTAGCCCAAATTTATAATATAGAATCATTTTTCTAAGAGATGGGTACACAACAGTTTATTCCTTGTGGTATGTCGAACGATGGGAAAATGGAGAACACCTGTGATGAATGATGAAAAATGGGAGAAACACACAACCATAAACATGAGGAACAATAATTTCCCTATATTAGTGTTGTCCTAAATACTTCACCATTATAATGTCAAGAAAATAATAAATAATTATCAATCAAAACTATTGAAATAATCCCACAAATAAATCCATCCCAAAAGACAACTGAACTCTATATCAATCTGCTAGTTGATTGATTCGTGTTCATTATAGGAACAGAGAACGGGTAAAGAATCCAAACACCAAAAACATCTGACCTCAATTTGGATTGATCTTTGATGAAGAAAAAAGAATAATCATTATTTTTTGAGAGATCCTAAATCATATCGCATGCCAGCCGCTAATCTATGATGCGACATAAGTTCATCTGAGAGAGATTCTCTAATGTTCACTCCAAAAAATCTCCAATAGCTCTTGGGTTATATGAATAACCCTATAATTCCATAATAATAGTCTACTTAAATAAATATCATTTTTTTCATTAATTAAATAAAAATAAAATAATTTATTTTATTATTTTATTCAATTCACGCCAGCTAAACTTTTCCACAGACATCTCATGCTGAAAAAGATTATATTATGCCTAGGGTAAAGCTCGCATCCTAAACTCAAAACATCCCTTGGATTTCTGGTCTGGGAATTCATTTATAAGTTATTCAAATTTTTCAGGAAAACTGCATGTGCGTGATATTTAATATATTTTATATATTTTAATCATTTATTTTGGGCACACCGGGCCTTTGAATTGCACATTTTTTCAGCGCCTAGTCTCAAAACAAATCCATACAATATGTAGAAATAATAAATATAAAATCTAAGCTATTATAATATGATTGTGAGGAAAATTTCAAATAATTAAAGAGAATGTTGGTTAGTATTCTTGTTCTTACAATACCCTATAGTGGATAAGGGTTTAGGATATATATTGATGCATCAAAGAAGGTAAAATGACATTTCATAATGGAGAATGTTATGGTGATAGTTTATACATCCCTCCAATTGAAAATTTGTGAAAAAAAAATTCCGAAATCATGATTGGGAACTGGCCATGCTAATTTTTTCTATGAATATTTGGTTGCATCATTTATATATTGAAAATTATGATATTTATATATATATATATTGATCATAAAACCCTGATGTATATAGTTACATAGACATAATTGAATATTCTCTAAATAATTTGGTTGGAATTGTTCAAATATCATGACTAATCAAAACATTACAACCCTAAAAAGATGAAAAATGTGGTTTATGGTCTAATTTAGAAATATCATTCTAGTTTTTCCATGAGTAGGAATTAAATAGATCCAATATTTATGGTTTTTCATATGTTACATCTTGAAAAATTGAGGAAATATTATATATATTATCTTATAAAGCTAAATTATAAACCATATATCAATGAGAGGATTAAGAAGGCCTGGAATAATGATGTGGAATTAAATAAGAAGGTGAGGAATGTTCCTGATTCCAACCATCATCATGCTAGAATGATAAGGTTTCGGAACTGAGTATGCATTGAATCAATAAAAAATTTAAAGAATTAGATGTTGGATGAATCTCATATTTCATCATTCTCTATTCATCCTAGAAGTACAAAGAAGTATAGAGATCTAAAAGAATATTTTTGGTGAGGCAAAATGAAAAGGTATATTTCCAAGTATGTATCTTGATTCCTAGTTTGTTGATAGGTTGTGGTTGAGAGACATAAGTATAAGGGGGTGTTACAACCATTACCCATATCAGAATGGAAATGGAAACCCTTACCGTGGTTTTCATCATCAGAATCCCCGAAAAAATATAAATGTCATAATGCTATTTGGTTTGTATTTGATAAAAATAAAAAATCAATTAATTTTATTAATATTAGAGAATATTTCACTCTTTATTATCTTACTTGGTTATACATTAAAGAAGTTTTTATATTTCATAGAGTTCCACTCTCTGTCACATCTATTTAGGATATAATGTTCACCTTTATTTTTTTGAGAATCCTTCTATAGGATCTGGATATATAGTTGAGATTTAGTTTTACTTATCATCCATAAAAATATGTTCTATCTGAGAGGACCATTCAAAATCTAGAAGATATGTTGAGATCTTTCTCTATGTATTTGAAAGGTTTTTGGGATCATCACCTTTCTTCGGTGGAATTTTTTTAAAATAATAGTTTTCAATCCAGAATTTAGATGGATCATTATAAATACCTCTATAGAAGGAAATGAGAAACTCTAATGTGTTGAGACAAAGTTGTAGATAGAAAGATATCAGGAACTGATATTGCTAAGGATATTTTGGAGAATGATAGATCCATTCAACAACACACAAGGGAAACTCATAATCAAAATAAAAGTAATGTTATCTATTTTTGGATTGATATTGGGTTTTAAGTTAGTGAAAAGTTATTAAAATTAATATCTCCCCAAAATAAGTTTATAATAGTTTTAAATATGGTAAAGTTGATCCCTAGATATATTAGTCACTTCGAAATTCTGGATCGTATCAGGACAGTTGCTCATCGCGTGGAAATTCTGTCTAATCTATATCAAGTCCATTATGTGTTCCGTTTATCTATCCTAAGAAATTAAAAACTTATGCCTTCACATATAATTAACTCATAGTTAATATCTCTAGAGATATATATGTCTTATGAGGGGCAATAATTGTGAATTTTGGATCGTAGAGAGAAAGTGCTATGAAACAAGACCACTCATCTAGTCAAAGTTTTATTGTGAAATCCTAACATTGAGGAAGATATGTGAAAAATTTAAGATGTGATGAGGTATGAGTATCATTATTTTATTTTATTAGAGTGAATATATTTTGAGGGATAAATTATTATTATGGGGTATAATGTAATTGCGTTATATTTTAGGATATATTTCTCATTAAATAAATTTCTTTGATATCCTACTTTTCAAAAAACATCAAGTTTTAAAAAATATAAAAACTAATTAAAATATTATTCTAGGTAAATTATATAGTTTTTTAATTCAATATGTTAATATTATTTGAGGTTTAATTTATGGTTTTTTATGAATACACTGATTTTTCAATGAATAGTGAAAAAATATATATTTTTGTAGAACATCTATTTCTTGAAAAAAAATCATAATGGTTTGAATTTATTCATAAATTAATTTAAGAATAATTTATTTATAAATAATATAATTAATTATATTTTAATCATCATTATTCATAATTTTTGTATAAGTTTATTTCTTGACATAAAAATTCATTTTCTATAAAATTATTTTCCATTACATTTTGTTCTTTTATCTTTAACTAATTTTTGACACTTTTTTTAATTGAATTTTATAAAATGGATTAAATATCTGGAATCCTGAGGTGAATTTTTTTAAATAGGAACCTTTTATTTCATGTCATTATAAGACGTAACAATAGTAAAATTTACCACTTTGGTAAAGGGTAAATTAGGTAATTAAGAGTAAAAAATTAATGTGTAATCCTTTAAAATTTCCCTAACATGTTCATTTATCTTCTTGAATGAGTGGGGATCTAAAATTTTCATCCAATTCCCAAAAATATGGCCACTTGGATCCATTTTACCATGATATTATCCTTTATATTATTTTTAAAAAAGAATAAAAACAAAATGCCACACTCTTGAATTTAATATATCTAATATTTTTTCATAAGGATAAAAAGAGGTTATGTTTGGTTTAAAATGTTCATTTTAAGTATTTATTTTTCTATCATGATAATTTATTTTTATTTTTAAATTATTTAATAATTAACACAAATTCAAATAGAAGGCCAATATGGTATTTATTTATGTAATAGAGAAATAAAATAAATTATTTTAAAAATAATTAAAAATAATAAAATTTGGTCAAATGATTATGTTACATGAATTTTATATTTATGTATTTCATATTAGGTATTCTTAAAAGTATTATATTATAATTAAATATTTTTTATGTATGTAAAGTCAAATTAAATGAATAGTGTCAAAAATGACATTAATAATATTTTATGAAAATATTATTTGATTAATTTTATTAAAAATCATAAAAATCATTATAGAGTAAAATTTATATAATATATGGTCTAAAATTTCATCCCTTTTATATTTATGTACAATTTTTAACTTATAAGAAAACTATATCCCTTCATTATTGAAAACATTTATTACCACAGTTAAGGTTAAAATTGGTAAACAAAGGGATTAATCCAATTGATAATGTTTAAAAAGATAACAAAACCTATCTAAATTTGATTGGATGATTATATTAAGATCATATCCTCATTATATCTGAATATATTCTTTTTTGAAACTATTTTACATGTGTTAAACACATATTATATTATATTTCATAAATTTCCAAAAGTGACTCTCCCCTCGCTTATAAAAGGACAGACATTCTTAATTTTATTTACAATAATTTTATCCATATTTATTTTCCATAAACTTCCCAATTCGCTTATAAAAATCCTTATCTAAGTTATATTGGTGATGATATTCCCAAAATATCAACCCTAGGTTCCTTAATAGGATATTAAAAGGATATCTTTCAAATAAGTGGTAATCATCTTCACCGATTACTTTAGTTTTTCTTATTTATTTGCTACATTTAGTTATTTTTAACCATTAAAATATAATTAAAATGGTATATCACTAATAATAAGATATTATTATATTTATGGAATAATATTTATCTATATCCTTCTACATAAAATGGAAAATAATACCATTTCATGTGTGTACAACGGACTACCTCCTCGTGAACTGATATAATTTGTTTTCCATTACCATATCACATGGATTTTTATAAAGATAAAATTAATGAATATATATGATATTTCTAACACAATTATTTTTATTTAATTATAATATCATGTATACCTTGTAACCTTTTAATCTATTAGAAAATGATAATTCCACGCATGCGTACATGTAGACTACCACCTCCACGAAGCAATGTGATTCGTTTATTATTTGAAACATAAATGGATGGAAATAATAATTTATTTAATTAATATATATGATATAATAATTATTCTTCAAAGGTTAATTTTTATTTTCCTTTCCATTATTCGATCATTCAAAAAGTGAAACCAACATTTATGTGTACGTATGATCTACTATCTCCATGACTAATGTAATTACCTTTTATATCTCTAATTTTTATAGATGAATAAATAAATATATATATATAATGAATATATATGATATTTATATAATTATAAACATTATTCATATATCACCCCTTGTTTCAAGTTAGTATCCCTTTATTAATGTAGTTTATGTATGTAAAGTTTTTGGGTAAAGTTTTGGAGGATTTATATGACTTTTGGAATGTTTTTAGGGATTTTATAGAGATTCCTGGTTTAAGTACACTTAGTGGAAACTGTGAATCTCCAATAAGAAATTATGAAAAATTGAGATAAATTCTATTGGTTAGGTGCATGTTTGACTCATGGTTTGGCCAAACTGTTCGGTCACCAAGGAGTAATCGAGGAAATTGGAACATAAGAAAAAAATAGTACATGAAAAATTTGTATAACCATGTGAGAAACCATGAAAATAATGTTTAGAGGATGTGGTTGGTGCATGGTTTGTGCATGTTTTTCTAAACTGTGAGATCAAACTATGCACAGTTTAAAATTAGATCCTAAAACAGTGAATCTCACTCATTTTTTTTATCCAAAACCACTATTTCCCCATAGATCAACCCTAAATCGGTTTTCCCTCCTCCCAAGGGATATGGATACTCTTACCATCAATCTGGGAGAGACCCATTGGAAAATATTAGGTGTTTGAAGGCCAAATTGCTTGTTAATTCTTTGTTCTTAGTGTTTTTTCTTAGATATATTCTCCATAACACTCTTAAATTCATAGATCTAGTCTAATAGGGATAGATATATTATATTTTATGACAATAATTATGAGAAATTGATATTAATATTTAAGGTGGGATTTTTAGGATTCAACCCAGTTTTGTTGAATAATTTGTACCGTAATTTATTTTGGCCATATATTCAATGGAATGTGGCTTTACCCTCAACTCATCTTATAAAAGAAAAAAGGAAAATTTAAAATTGTTTTAATTTTTTGAAATTTATTGTTAAATTAATGTAAAAATCATAGTAGAATACCTCTTTAGTGATGGTTTGTGGATTTATGAAATTTGGTTGTTGTGAAAAGTGTTTTGTTTATGGATTTTAAAATGAAAATTTTGAATTTTGAATTTGTTTTGATACATGATAATTGTTTTATGGTAATGTTTTAAATAAAATAATTGTTTTAATGAAATATATTGAGATGGTTTATTTTTCCATGGTTTTTGGTATAATTATTAATGTGTGTTCATGTTCATTGGAATGGATAAGGGTGAAAAGTTTCCCCATCATTAGTGGGATGGATAAGGGTATGATCTTTCCCCCATAAAAATGGTTCACCAAGTGATGTCTTGGTGAAATGATGACTCACCACTCACGAGTATAGGTAGGTGTATAGTTTCATGCTTGGTTAGATGTTTGGATATGTGGAATGGATTATTCCAAAATTGTATTTGATAAATGGGTTTTAAAGAGTCTTTTAGTTTCTTTATTTGAAAAATATTTTGGTTTGAAACTAATTATATTTGATACAAACTGTTAAATTATTTTAAAGTATTTTATATAAAGTGTTTTATATAATTGTGATAACATGTTCTTTCCTAATGGTATGAGTAGGGATGTCGTTTGGGGAAAACCTATTGAGTTTCATTACTCACCCCCTGCTTGGGAACATTGGTGTGTTTGTAGATATTGTTTATTGATATGTGGGTAAAAAAAGTATCTCATTTATTTAGTGATGCATCATGATACTTGGTGATGGATTGAGGATTTGGAGCATGGTTTATGTTGGGAGCTATGGAGTTATGACCTTAGAGTCTTTGAGCTTGGTTTTTTAGTCTTCTGCTTTAGTACTCTGATATTGGTCATGGTTTATTTTGGTATTGTTTTATTTTCATTTTAATTTGAGTTTTATTACATTTTTATCATGTATAATGTAGTGGTTTTTATTATGTTGTTTTTTGTTGCAGATGTTTTTATTCTCAAAGGGATTGTCATCCCTAATTGTATTGAAGCCCTTGGTATTTATTACCAGCCTTTGGCGTATTGGGAATGTAACTTAAGAACTAATAGAAATTATTCCTCATCTCAAGACCATGAGGAGGGGAAGGATGCTACACTTCATATTATGGAACCATAATCAATGTACATATACCAGAACTACCAAAATAATATCAATACACAATAAAATATATTTAGATCTACTATAATAGATCTAGATCTCAACACATAGTTTTATATCTAATAAAATAAAGGATATCATGCACCAAAGGATGAAGGAGAGAGTGAAGAATGAACAGAAAATGCATTGGGATGAGATCCACTTACCAGGCAAAGAGAGGATCTTCTATTTGGGCTTTCAATCTCAAAGAAAGGAGTTTGTATAGCCTTTTAATCCCTTTGAGTCAATGGGATAACCTTCTCTTACCCTTTGTAAAGAAAAATCCCGAGTTAAGGCCACATAATAGCTGAAATAGGTCATTAAATTTTGAAAATGAGTGAGATCCACAATTTTGAGATCTCACATTTGGACCCCGCATGGTTTTAGTTGCACGGTTAGAAAAACTATTCACTAACCATGCATTATCCATGACTTTAAGGGGAACTTATCATGGGTACCTTTCATGGCCTCTCAAACCATGCTTTAACCACACCAAAGCTACCACCTCAAAATACCATAGAGCGTATAGTTTCTCTTATGTAGTCTCACAGTTTGAACGAATTATGCACCAACTATTCACAAACTCTTTTCTCTAAAATATTCTTAGACTTCACCCAAATGCACCCCGATACATAAATATCATCAAAGGTACTTAAGTAAAAAAACAGAAAATACCTAAAATCATGCCCGAGACAACTCCATAAAAGGTAGGGATCTTATAATATCCCCACCTTATAACAACTCATCATCAAGATACACTTAAAATCCTTTATAAGATTCCAATACAAAAAGATTGGGCCATTTAGCCCTAATATTTTCTTCTCTTTCCCATCTTTCCTCTTGTACATTTCCATGTTTCCATAACACACAAACAATCGGTACAGTCTTTTCCTACAAAAATTTCTCACTGTGATCCAACATACGTATCAGATTATCTTCAAAGGATGCATTTATCTCAAGGTCAACCTTATCCACATCGATCACATGAGAAGGGTCAATGTGATACCACCAAAGTTGGGATACATGGAAAAAATCATACATAGAATTTTATCTCTATAGAAGATCCAATCAGTATGCCACTGGCCTAATTCTCTCCTCAGTCTCAAATGGTCTAACAAACTTTGGGGATAACTTGCACTTTATACATATCCTACAGTGACCCAACCTATGTGATACCCGAAGGGACACATGATCAGCCTCTGTAAACTCTAAGGTTCATCTTATTCTATTAGAATATGAGTTCTTTCTACTCTGAGTTGTATCCATAATTTTCTAAAGAAACTGTACTTTCTCAGATGTCTCTTGCACAAGACTCAGTCCCAACTACTCTGACTCACTAACCTCTATCCAGCATAGCAGTGATCTACATGGCCTACCATAAAGAACCTCATATGGTTCCATCTGTATAGTTTCTTGATAACTGTTGTTATAAGAAAACTCCAGTAAAGACAATTTCTTTTCCCAAGATCCACGGAAGTCAGGCACACATGCCCATAGTATATCCTTAAGAAAATTTATAGTACAGTCTGAATTCCCATCTGCCTGTGGGTGGAATTTCATACTCAATAAAACCTATGTACCAAGAACATTTTTTAAGACCTTGCAAAAGTGTGATGTAAGTGTGAATCATGATCTGAAACAATATTCGGTGGCACTCCATGTAGACATAACATCTCTCAAACTTACAGTTCTCCCAACTGTTCTACTATAAGGGTTTCCCTTATAGGAAAGAAATGTGCTATCATTTTTTGTTGACCCATAATTACTAAAATAGATTCATTCTTCCTAAGTATATTTGGATGACCCACCATAAAGTCCACGGTCAAATTATCCCACTTCCTTTATGGAATATGTAATGGCTGTAGTGAACCTCCTGGTCATTGATGATCTACCTCCACCTACTGATGGGAGAATCATCTTGTCACAAAACCTGTTATCTCCTTTTTCACATCTAGCCACTAAAATTGTCATTGTAGGACATGTTACATTTTGGACACTCCTAGATGCACCATCCACTTCAAGGCATGAAATTCTCGTATGATATCCTCTCGCATTCTCATATGTTCCATAACTCGATTCTTCACATAGATGATCTCATCTTTATCTACCAACCAGTCTGATGATGTCTCTCTACCTTAAAGGATTTACCTCAAGGATAATCACTATAGATCCTCATATTGTCTATCCTAAATCTATCTCAAAGGTGTATACTCCACTACAACTAAAACTAGAGTCATATTATACTAACTCTTATGAACCACCATATACATTTCAGCCAGAAAGGTCATTATCTTCCACTCTACACTCGACTCGTGAACCATATGAGTCTGATTTTTCCTACTCAAAGCATCAGCCACAATTTTTTCTCTTCCTGGGTGTATATACCAGGTCAAAATTTAAAGACTTCATATACTCAACCCATCTCTATTGCCAATGATTCAAATCATTCTAGGAAAATATACACTTCAAGCTCTTTTGATCTGTATTTACTGTAAAAATTTCTCCTAGAATATAGTTTTTCTAACAATTAATAGTGCAAACCACTACTACCAACTTGAGTTTGTGTGTAGGGAGATTCCATTCATGTGGCCTTAGCTGTTGATTCCCATAAGCCACAACTCGATCTCCCTACATTAGCAAATTTCCATGTCCAATCCCAAAAGTTTCACAACAAACCTTATACTTCTCACCTAACTATGGTAGGATCAATATTAGTACCAATGTTAAGAAATTATTCAACTCCTGAAAATATCACTCACAAGCATCTGACCATTCAATCTTTACTTCATTTTTGTTCAAGACTGAAAGAGGCGCTGCCAAATACGAAAAGTCTTGGATGAATCTCTTGTAATATACAACTAATCCCATGAATCATTAGATATCAAAAACATTCTTTGGATACTACCAAGAAACCAATTCCCAAATATTCATTGGGTCCAATGACACACCTTCCTCCAAGATGATGTGCTCTAAGAAGTGTACCTGGTCAATCCAAAACAAACACTTAGATATCATGGAGTATAACCAATTCTCTCTCTTTTTACCCACGATTATGTTAAGATGTTGGGAATTATCATCATGAGTCTTGGAGTACACCAATATGTCTTCCATAAACACCACCACATAACAATCTTGATACGGATGAAAGATCCTTTTCATCAAAGCCATAAACACTACTGGTGCATTTGTCAACCCAAATGGTATTATAAAAAACTCTTAAAGGCCATACCTACTTCTGAAAGAAATCCTTGTTATATCAGAAGTGATTACTCTCAACTAATGATAACATGATCTCAAATATATCTTTGAGAACTCACAATATCTTTTCAATTGGTCAAACAAATCATCATTATGAAAAAGATGATATTGGTTCTTCATAGTAATTTTGTTCAACCTTTGATTATCAAAACACAAACATAGACTCCCTTCATCCTTATTTGTGAAAAAAATAGGTGATCCCTAAGGGTACGCACTTGGATGGTTAAATCCATTATCCTCTGACTCCTCTAACTAAGTATTAAGATCATGAAGCTTAGTCAGTGTCATTCTGTACAGTGGAATAGATACTGGCTCGGCCCTCGACATGAGCTCAATAGTGAATTACACATCTCTCTCATGTGGTAGCCCTGAGAAGTCTCTAGGAAAGAAATCCTGAAGAAATTACACTACTAGTGGAAGGAAATCTTGCCTAACACCCCCATCATCCCACAAAATACTAGAAACTTGGGTTGTGAGATTTCCAAATTCTTGAGTAATTGGCTCTTCTCGGCCTGCTTGGATATCCCACTTTCTATGTTGAATATATTGGTCAACCTTAGGATACACAAAGGTCACTATCCTATGGTAACAATATATGTGGGCTCAGTATGTGACTAGCTAGTCCATACCCATAATTAAGTTGAATCCCATCATATCAAGAACATAGAGATCCTGTAAAAAATTCTATTCCCTTATATCTAGTGAATATCCCTTGAATAGACAAATATCTCTAGATGATACCCCCAAGGTGTATCAATATTTATTACCCTGCTCACAAACTCCACTGTTAGACTCAAACCCTCAACAATGTTTTTGCAGATATAAAGGAATTAAAGGCACCAATTTTAAAAAAGGCACTACCTAATGTAGAAGCTACTAGAACGGTACATATCACTATCGATGGTCCATCCTCGATATCCAAAAGTGTTGTCTATACTGTATGTAACTGTGATACCCCTATTACATGTGATGTTGTCTGAATCCCCTATGTAGCACCACTCTTCTGATGCAGGAACTTTTTTCCATAATCACCACACCCACTACCTTTATCGCCTCGGCAAGTAGAACTCCAATTTCTAGACCGATTTGGTGTAAAATATCCTCTTCTTATACTTTGACTATTCCAAACTGCTCCTTCTGTACCATTCTCTCACTATGACCTGTATATTTTCATTATATGTCCCTTCTTTATATAAGATCGACACTCTACTGATGGTTGGGAACAATGTCAATGATATTATTATCTCCTACCACATTGATGATAGATCACCCCTATAAGGTTCTATTCAACTGACCTTCCTATCTATGCACTATGCCTCCCACTGCCTTGGTTAAAGTTGTCATAATGGCACTTTCTTCTCTTGAAAGTCTCACCTCTTTATCTTCTAGTAACAACTAATTGTATAGTATTGGAATACTCCATTAAGTTCCCTTTTAATATGATAGAATTATCCACCACATATGTAAACTTCTTCATCCTGATAATATTCACTTGAGACTTAATCTCACACTTAAGTACATTCTGAAATTTTTTTTCGTAGCTGTATCATCTCCTGAAAAAGATTGAGTTAAGCATTGTAGATCTGTGTAGCGTCCAACATAGTCCATCTCTGGAATTCTCCCCTGTGTCAGATTCATGAACTCAATAGCTTTATATTATCTTAGTGTCTCTAGGTAAAAGTGTTCCAAGAACCTCTCCAAGAAGTCCTTCCATAACATATTTTCAGTCTGTCCAGTTCATGCCTAAATCTCCCACCAACGCTTCACTGATCCCCATAGCATATAAGAGCCATATTGACCCTCCTCTTAGCTAGAGTATCCAAATGGTTATGTATTGTCTCTATGGAGTCAACCCAGAACTCAACTCCCTTAGGTCCACTATCTCTAGTAAAATTTATAGGGTTCTGCAATTTAAAATCCCTAGTCAACTTAGACATACTTTTCACAACTATTCCTTGGTCTCCTTACATGAATTTCATGAACTGAGTGAATTTATTTTGATACTTATCCCCTTTATATTCAGTTAGTCCAATTGGTGCCTCAAGTTCCCTAACTAGATAATCATTCCTAGGAACGCCCCTCGATCGTCTCCTTAACAATCCTCTTGGAGGAATAATCTCTACAAAGACCAGAACATGTCTTAGGAATCATAACGCAACCTTATAATATTTATGTAAGAGGAACAAAAACACCAATTTTTATTCCCCCACATGCCACATAGTCAAAACTAAGGTGATATCACTACCCTTAACCATTCATCTCCTAGGTTTTGGTTAACAAGGTAAACAAACTATCATAATCAAGTTTCTCATTTAGAAACCCAATTATTATCATTTTGAATCATCATGAAATCCTACTTGAGTCATATTAGGAACCATTTTTCCATTTTAATCTCACAAACATGGAAAATAGTTCATGTTTGACAACTTACCCATAACTCGTTTTCCTGTGCTTGCCTCAATGATGCATGTCATAATAACCCTGAGTGCCTAGAATGATGTATGCAGACTCAACTCTTATTCAATTTTGGTCCATGAATCAATAATCAAAATTCTCAGAAACAATAATCACATCACACCACATGTTAATCACCCAAGGTGAAATAACATTCAACTTTAACAGAAAACAAAAATAACAATAATCCAACCCAGAGTACTTGGGGTTCCCCTCGTACATGGGTTTGGAACTCCCATGAACAAGCTCATTACCAAGCCCCCAAAATTCCTAGTATCATTTCTACCATTCCCAAAATAGTAAGACAAAAGAAAAAAAAGACTGAACCTCTAATACCACTTGGTGACATCCTCACCTAGGTGCTAGGTGACGGCACCCGAGCCAGTTGGTTTCATGACCTCAAGAACACCTCCTCGTATCCTAGAGGTTGTGGAATTGTAGCAGGGGTGTGGTAAGTTAGTCATGGGAAGAATATACCCTCATTTATTAGATTACAACACCAGTGAAAATAAATAAACAAACACAGAAGCATATATAACTATAAAAATAATCATGTCACAAGATAACCAAACAAGAAATACAATACTCAACTGAAAGGGAAAACATGTTATGACAATATAAGGATCAAGTGTCTATAATGCAACTGAAAATAAAGACACTATGATTCCCCAAGTGGGTACCAAATAATGGTGTCGCTCAGAGTTCCCATTCTCCCAACCCTGCTCTAACTTAGAGTTACTTGGCACATCTCCCATTCGGATTTGTTGCAGTGGATGGTTTGAGGTTCTAGGAAGTGTGGTTCGACGGCATCCAGGGCTCTTGATGATACATATTCTCATTGGGTTTCTGGTATCATTGATTGGTGTTGGTCGCTGGTGTTGAAGCTGATGGTGAAGGTGGAGTGATGACTTAATGGTCTTTTGATTCCAACAACTGGTATCATGTCTTGGGTAATGGTGGAGATGAGGAAGATTGTACGATAGTGATGATGGGATCTGGTTGAAGGGATCACTGACAATTTGGCATGAAGCGACGATTGGAATGAAGCAAAAATGGGACTGTGAGGTGACAAGGTGCACGAATCAAGGGATCACATGAAGTTTGGTGGCTTGTGGACAAAGAAAAATGATGTAGTTCGAATTTTGAATTTGGAAATATCAGTCATTTGAATTTCAAATTTTGCTGTGGGTGGAACTCTAGCAGTGAGTTTTGGTTTACTTGTCTTGGAATTTTCATTGGTTTGATACATATTTGGTTCACACTTACCCATAAAAGTGTCATTAGAAAATAAAAATAAGGATTGATGGTATTCCTGCAAAAATATAATCTATTTAGGTACCAATCAGGAATCCCGAGTAGGGTGTGAGTACAACTAAGTAGTCTAACACCAACGGTGTCTAAAACAATTCTAGTCAAAAGATAGTGTATACAATTCTATATGAAATAATTATAATGCATAAATAACAAGTTATGACATTATCATTCACTCTTATCTAACTACATTAACTCTAGGGTTCCCAAGGATAATCATTCCTTTATACTAACTTCATCTACTACCAGATCCCAAAGTGTTCCCTAGGTAATATCATATCTTAATACCTGCTTCTTGATAAGGCTCTAAGTATTCAATGTGCTATGATATCTCAGTACCTGATTTGAAACTTTCCAGATTTTGAATATTCTCATGTGTGGCCATAACTCAGAATTCCATTATTTCCATTCTTTAATTTCACCGTTATAAGAAACATTGAAAAAGTTACCAATATCAAAATCCTAACTAAGATGACCATGTTACCATGCTTAATTCTCAATATTATGACCATGTTCCCATTATCTTTACTCATAATTATAATGACTATGCGACAATGTATGTTTTTCAATTTATAATGACCATGACCCATTCTCTTTACTCATAAGTATGATGACCATGTTACCATTTCTACTTCTCAATTTATAATTACCATGTTCCCATTATTTATCACATTATTAATTTACCAATTAATTAACTACCCCAATCCCATTACTAATTAAAAAACTAGTTAAAAACATCTATTTCATTAGTTAAATCAACAATTAACCTAGTGCTTCAAACTATTAATTAATTAACCAATTAATTAATCAATATCACAATTCATATTCAATAATTAATTTTCCAGAATTCATTACCCCATTCTAACCTCCACTTTCTATAATTAATCACACAATTAATTATCAAAATCATATTATCAAAGGCACGTAATTAATCCACAATTAATTATCTCAACTTAGCCATTTCTATATATCATAATTAATCCCTTGATTAATTATCTAGATAATAACCCCTACCTCTTATAATCAATTTCCCCAAATTAATTATCTAATTTGAAGCCCTATGTCTCATGATTAATTCCCCAATTAATCACCTATTTCAAAAAATCTTACATAAATCAATAATTCAATCTAAGAAACCCAATTTTAAAAAAATCGATTGCAAATAGATTCTTCCAATTCTACAATTCTAATATACATATCAAATAAAAAAGTTTTGGAATTAGATTTAGACCAGCTACCTTGATTCGTTGATGAACGCTTTCTGAATAGAAAATTACCAAAATCTGAGCAGTACAACGTTATAGATATGAGTTCTAGATCCAAATCCATAAATCAAGATAATGATATCAAGATATAATCAAACTAGATCAAGACCCCCAATCCTACATTTAAATCTCACCACATGGGTTTAGATCTAAAAAAATAGTGTATATCCTCTACCAAATGATGAAGGATCTAGAGGATAATGAATTGAAGAAACATTGGGATGAGATCCACATACTGGGCGGAAAGTGGGTCTTCGATTCGAGCATTCAATCTTAAAGAAGGAGTTTGTATAGCCTTGGAATCCCTCCAAGTCGATGGGAGAACCTTATTTTACCATTTTGAAATAAAAATACAAAGTTAGGGATGCATAGGAGGTGAAATAAATCATTAAAAGATGAAAATGGGTGATATCCATAATTTTAGGATCTCACAGTTGGACTATGCACGGTTTAGTTGCACAGGTAGAAAAATCGTGCACTAATAGTGCATTAGCCACTACATCAATGGGAACTTTTCATGGATACCTCGAATAACCTCTCAAACCATGCCATAACTGTGTCAAATCTACTACTTCAAAATACCAGAGGGTGAACTATTTATTATAAGATGTTTTATGGTTTGTAAAAACCGTGCCCCAACCAAGAATAGCCTCTTTTCTCCAAAATATTCATAGACTTCACCTGAATACACCCAAAGCCATAAATCTCATAAAATGGTAAATAATTAAAAAGGTTCCTAAAATATAACCAGATAAAACCCTATAAAATTTTAGGATATTACGTCAATCCTCTAATTCTTTTTGATTATTTACCCATTAAAAGGTTACAGGCTAATAAAGAAGAAATTTTTGAGAATAGTCCTTATCTCCACTCATGCCAAAACCTACTTCCTAAAACTGAAATGCACCAAATCCTACTCCTTTTTCTATATCTTGGACCATTTACACTTTTACTTCAACAAAAGTCTTTTCCATCGGAGGATTGTCTCATGGAAAATTGTTCACATTATCCTTCGATTGGTTCAAATGATGCTTTCGAGGAGGCATTGTACTATATAAAAAATAAGAATAAAATATCCAACCCAAATTTGGTAAATAATATCAAATAGAATAAAAAATTTATTAAAATCATTAAAAATTCATAAGAAACCATATAGAAAATTAAAAAATCATAAAATATTGATATTTTCATTTAATATGGTTTGGCTACATGGTATGGTAAACCATTCACCAACCATGTGGGTGACACTAGATCCCCTACACTTGAGTTTCATGGATTTATCACTCGATAAAAACAAATGAAAACTATAGGAATCCCTTCAACCCATTAATTTAAAAAAAATTGAAAAAACCCAAAAAAAATATAGAAACACACTGAAACACTTATTTCCTATCATCCCAAGGTATTTTAAGGCTTTTCATGAATATTTCTGTCTAGAAACTCTCCACATAGCCTACCCCTAAAGCCTTTATAATCTTATATCTTATATATTAGGACTTCTCATATATTATAAATCAAAATATATGGGCTCTAATACTCTTTTTCCATTAATCGCCTCAGGATATCCCTCAACTTCACACCCTATCTGACCCATGTTAAGGCTCGAAGGGTGTCATCAATCCCCATAGGATTTCAACTAGTTCTTGGGAATCAAGAATCACATTTATTGATGATTTTTTCATTCAAAATTAATTCACACATCCAAACTAGAGATTCAAAATTACCATTCCACACTTTTAAAATTAATTCTCTCAAGTGAGTGAAACCAAAAAAAAGTATATAACCAACCGGTAAAAAAATGTATATAACCTCAGGTAAGAAGAACTAACATAACATGTAAGTAAATTAAACATCTATACTATAATCAAAATATATTATGGAATATTTGTATAAAAAATGAAATTGGATGAAAATAAAAGTAGTTGATATATGATTATGATTCAAAAACTTGAACCATAAGAGAAATATGAGTGCTACCCATCTTTGTGTTCCAAGGGGACATAGTACCACCATGCCATCATTGCCCAACCATTAAATTATACTAATAAGAATAAGATCCACCATCATGTGGATCTTTTAATTGACCTATATCTATAATAAAAAATCATATATGAAAATAATGGGTGCATGTAGGGTGTGATCACAACTAACCTAATAAAATCACACTACATATTTCATAATATGAATTTATTAAATAAAACCATGAATGTTAGTTTGAAAATAAGCTATTGAAAAGTAGGATTTTATCATTTTAAAACTAAACTCATGTTTAGTTTTCTCTGAAACCACTACCAAAATACCTCTCTAAACTTCATTTACCTAGTCCTTAAGCCCTTGGAGTGACCATAGACCTCTCATATAAAGTTCTCAAGCTCATTTGAAATGGGTATCAAAAGATGAGGTATAAGTCTTAACTGGTTTTTTAAGTTTATTTCTTCTTCTGGGTCTTTAAAAATATAATAACCATTCAGATATAATAACATTAGTATGTCCAATATACTTTAAATACCCTTTAATATTATCAATGGAATTTATCTTCTTATAATTAGGTCATATTTAGTTTTGTACTATAAATAACGTACACCACATGTTGAAACCAACAACATTTTATTTGAACATTAAATTTAGAAAGTAAAAATGTTCATAATAATTAAAAATATTAAAATTGTAAAAAAATATAATATAATATAATTAAAATATAAAAATATTGATTATCTTAATCCACAAGAATAACTGTACTCATGAACACCACAATAAAAATTAGTCAAAGTATTATTAATGAAAAATGAATTTTGAAAATAAAAATATATAAAATTGAGAGAAAATATAATTTTATGAATAATAAATGAAATGTGAGTTATATAAAGAAATAATGGAACACACATGACCATAAAAAATTTTACTTTTGGAATAGTAATATGGTCATTAGAATGGTAAACTAACCATTGGAGTGGTAATATGACTGTTAGGAATAGTAACACTACAGTTAGAATATTATTTTCACCTATGGAAGTGTAAAATAATATTTTGGTATCTTATAAAGTAAAAATATGATGCATTTATACAATTATAAAATTAAATAAATGTTTTAAAAATGATAAATTAACATTTTTTTATTTCTATAAAACATTAATGTTTTAATTTTACTTTTATAATAAATATAATGATTTAAAATAATGTTTATTTTCATAAAATGGATTTATATATTAATATTAATTTTTATTATAATGATAATATAATTTTATGATAACATATGTAATTTTTCAAAGGGTTAGAAATTTGATCATGATATAAAAATTGGTATTTTTCAAATAAATGATTATTTTATTTGTAAAATTAAATTTATCCTATTTTGAATATTATTTTCATAATATAATTTCTATTTTGGAATATACACATAAAAATTGTTATGTTAATTTTTTGGTATTTTCTAAAATAGTAAACATTTTGGTGAATAATAGAATACGGTAAAATACAATATTTAACATTATTATCTAAATACATGAATTTTTGAGCCATGGATGATATCCATTAGTTCAAAATAACATGAACAATTTACTATATATAGTCACAATAATAAATACTACTTAAATCATTGAATAAAAATAGTAAAATAATTATTTTAATATTAAAAAACACTCCTCTCCTCCCCCTATAAATACCCCCCCCCCCCCCCACAACCCTTTATCCTCACAAATTCTATGTCTTGGAGCATACCAAAATTTTATTCAATTCCCTTAAAAAGTACTCTATTTCCAATCCTAGTGCATTTGGTCTCACCGAATGGACAATTATACCTTCCATTAAGAGTTTCTCAAGGAGACGACATTCAAGAGGTAAAATTCTCCATCTTTGTCTTTTAAAATTCTTTTCTTCTTCTACCTTCTCTTCATGTCCATAATCTAACATAACATTATGAATCTACTATTATAAATAAGCTCGAATGTTATTATTTTTTTTATGTCCATATTATACCTCCCTTCTTTCATTTCTAAAACGAAAATATTACCTATAAAATGGTTGGTTCATTGCCTCCAAGAACAATGTATTTATTTTTTATCCACCACCTCAAGGGTGGTCATATAAATATTATTATGATTAAATAATATATTAATAATTATAATATAAATTATTTAATATTATAATTTTTTTTATTATGTATACAAATACCATTATATTAAACTTCTAGGGTTGTATTCTAATTTAAGAATAATTTCAATAATTATCCAAAAGTTATTTGACCTTGAAACCGTAAAATGAATTCCCTTGGAATAAAATAATTAAAATTATTAAGTCATTGAAATGGTTATAAATTGGAAAAATAAAATTATAATAAATAAAATATATATGTGTAATTGGTTCTAAATTAAGTAACTAACTAATATAATTTGATTATTTAGAGTATTAAGCATAAGTTAACAATGATTCTAGAACATCCGGAAAAGGATCTCTATAAACCAAAATTCTTATTATGGTAATGACATTTCTATCTCCATCTCACTTTATCTCTCTCTATTTAATTTTATAGAATAATTATAAATTTTGTATGTATGTCTCTCATATATATACCTAGATTATTCTCCATTCCTTAATGGGGAAATACAAGCTTTAATTTCATTTATAAAATGCCTTGTGATTATGCCTTATTATTGATTCCATTTTATGGTACACATAAGCATGTACATGTTATGATGGGTGTGTAGATATGGTGGTACAATTAATTTGGTAATGTTTTTGTCTCATTAGATGTTATGTATGGGATTATGTAGTGAATGTAATCCAAAACGAGACTATCCACCACGCGATTTTGTCTTGATGGTTAGCCTTGAATTATTATTGTCATTTTTATATTAATACCACTTTCCTTTGTTTCCATGATCATATGAGACCATATTTATTATGTTATAATACCATTTCATTATTCATGATCCTTCTATTTTATGATATCATTTTATGCCATTTGACTCACATGTTATGATTCATTATCATGTTTATTCCCTTAATGATATTTTTTAGCTCACTAATTTCTTTTATGTATTCCCCAGGTTATCCTATGAATTTTTAGAAGCTCAAATGAATTTAGGATCGCATTATGGAAATTAAAATAAATTCATTTTATTTTAGTTTCACTTTGATGTATTAAAAACCTAGTCATACAACACACTATGCTTTTTTATCCTCTAGTTGTATTTAATAGATATTTATGTTAAAAATTAAGTAATAATATGTAAAAAGGCATGGGATGAAATTGTAATGAATTTTTTATATTCTTATGCTAACACTATTTTCCATCATCATTTCCATCTAAAGGAAAATAAACTCTTCGCTCATGCATAAGTGTGGACTATCGCCTCTATAAAGTGATGTGAATCATTTTTCATTAATGTGTCCCATGGTAGGTCTGAAGAATGATAATAATGAATACTTATGAAATTTATAATATGTTAATTATTCTATCAAAGTAAAGTATTATCTAATTTATTTATTTTACACCTATTATAAAATTGAAAGCGTCATTTTTTCATATGTATGGAAAACCATCTCCATTAAATGATCTTCTTAATTTATCATAGTTTCCTTACACGGATGGTTCTAAAATTATATTTAATTTTTATAAATGATAATTATGTTATGATAATTATTATGGATATGATGAAACCATTACCCATTTCATCATGGTCAACATAATGCAATTTTTTGGGGATTATTAACAGAACATCCTCAAAAGATGCTACATGAACTTAATCGATTTAGCAAATATATAATACATGGTAATAAAAAAATATGGGATTATTATAGGGGAAGAAACCTGAAATAGTTTCTTAATCGGGTAAATAATTATAATAATTTTATTATACATGAGTTAAATTATGTATGTGGTGAGTCAAACTCAAGGTAAATGACTTTCTTTTTAAAATATTATATTAATGTTTTCCTTCCAAATATTTTTCATCCATATATAGGTTCTTTTAAGTGTTTCAAGAATGTTCTTATTTATGATTCAAATATTTATAATGGTAATATTTGACTATTTTATAATTTTTTACAAATGATTAAAAAGGAATCTTTTTAGTGATTTTAATATGTGTTCTTTCCAACTTTTTAAAAAAGTATATAATGAATGTTTTTTTAACAAATACATATCGACCTCCCTTCCCCATCATAATTTTTGTTGTTATTTATAAATATTACTTTTAAATTTTAACATGTATTTTTTAAATAACATTTTATTTCCTATTTTAGGATTTTTTATTTTTAAAAGTTTTTCTAAGGAAATGAAAATTTCATCTCATTTTCATGAGATAAATGAAAGTGTAATTTATGGGGTTTAATAATAATTGAAATAATTTTTATGGTTACTTTGAAAGTTATATGTTTTTTTATTCATTATAAGGTTCTTATAAATTTAATATGAATGATGGGTTAACCCGATATAGATTTATTTAAGGGCGAGCATGATATAGTTCTACAATTAGGTAAAGTGATGGTGTTTTTTGGTGATAGGTTAAATATAAGATCTATGGGAATTATCCGATTAAGTGATTACATTATAAGGGTTTTTATGAGTTTTAATATAAGGATAATATATTAAGTCACCTATATGAATTTTCTATGATTTTAAAATAGTTTTTATGTAATATTATGATTTCATAAAGTAAACAAACAATATATTATTTTAAGAAATTTTATAGCCCTTTAAGGGTGAAAGGTATTATTTTCATGAAAAGGGATTTAATGGGTTATGATGTTTTCTAAGAAACCCTCATGATTATGGTTTTTCCTTAATTAATGATTATGAACTATTTTAGGAAAAACATTGAATTAAATATTATTTCATAAGTCAGTAAATGAATATTTGTGCTCAAATTTTATTATAAAAAATGAAATTTTTTATGGATTTTATATATTTTCAAATATACTAAAGGGTTCCCTTACATTTTATATCCCTTACTAATATTAATTATCTCATCACAATTTTTTAAATTTTTTTCATAGGTATTGAGGATGATTAGGGACTATAGCAAGGTCTACCTTTTCTCTTTGGCGATTGGTCTTAAAATATGAAAACGTTTTTTTGAATAAAATATGAGTTTAGATATTAGAATCCAATTTTTTTTTAAAAAGGATATTTAGTGAAATTTTCCACTTTTTTTGTTAGGGTGTTATATATATATATATATTAGTTTTTCCTAATTATATAAAATTATAAACCTAAAATATAATGTGAATGTAAGAAAACTCAATCTTTACTATTAAACTCATAATTATGGATTTTTTAACTCATGGGTCATTACAATATAAATCTGATATCATACACGTGAATCAATTATTACTTGGTAACCAATAATATGATAGAATATAAAATAAGAAAAAATAAATGGAGAAAAATTCCTTCGATTTGTATAGATTCAATCTCCTAGAAAAGGGGATAAATATTACATCAGGATCACTTTAATATCAAAAAGAGAGGGTGTTATTCCATATAAGTGCTCCAAAGGGATAAAAATATTGAATTTGTGAAAATTATTCTCTTGAATTTAAATTAAAAATTAGTTATAATAAACCATAGCATGTCATGATGTGGTTGAGTAAATCAAATCATGGTTTTGGTATGTTAAATTTGATCTAAAAATTATGATGTCTTAAATCTTGGACTCCCATAAAATTAACTGGTAGCTTTATTTGAAAAAATTCATCCTTGAAAAAACCACACTGTATTTATAACACTATGAGAAGTTTTCTTTAATTTAACTTCAAACCACATGTTAAAACCTTGTTAGATTTCTCAACATGTCATGCCATTTTCAACGAAAATGAAGGTCCATGAAATGATTCCTCTCCCCATTTTTAATAGAAATTCCACACACAAAATCACTCGACCACCCTATAAATATAATCATTATATTAAAAATGCTTCATGTTTGTGACAACCATGACCACATAAGATCCTCAATGTTATAATGATAACTCTATAACCTTCTTATAGAACCAAGATCATTCAATATTATGAGATTAAGACCATGACCAGATTTGAAAACCATGATGCAACAACTTCCAAACCACGGTGTGGTTTCTCTCAAAACCCAAAAACTCAGTTCTTCTTACAAATATCACCTATAATATTTCTCTCTCCAACTCTAATACATTAAAAATATAATTTAGAGAACATGGAAAATTTGGACCTCTAATATTTTAAACCTAAAAATTATTCTTATACTTGATAAAAAACCATAAGAATATAATAACTTAAAAAATTTAATTACCACATGTGATACCTCTCAAATAAGAATATCACTACTAATAATTCAAAACATATGACATAAAAGAAGAATATATACTACTTAAACCCTTAGTGGATTTCTCAAATTTGGTCAAAGTTCATGGCCTTCATAAAGTATAGTCTTCACTTTGTAAAGTTGATTTTTTTAGTTTTTTAAAGTTGATCAGAATCATTGAAAGGTTGATTGGAAACTCTATAAAGTTTATTTATGATTATTTAAAGTTGATCAGAACTTTATAAGGTTTATTTATAGTCTTATAAATATGATCTAAACTATTAAATTTAATTTTTTTTGTTTCATAAATTTAATGGTATTTTTTAAATTACATCAATACTTTCTGAATTTCAGTCCCTTTGTAATTTTTTTAGTGGTTTAGATTTCATCTAGATTGTTAGGGGATCAAGGTAGTGATATTTAAATGTATTTGAAGCATGAAATATTTCTAGATACTAATTGGGGCTTTAAATATAATATTTTTCAATTTATTGAACTAGTTTTATAGTGATTTGAAATTAATAATCAATACCAGTCTTATGATTCTAAGTTCACATCCTGAAGGGAGGATATGTACCATAAGGCATAGTACATGCAACCATGCCTGATCATATAGAAAAAATAAATTCTAAGACTGGTGGGATAATTTTTTTTCAATATGGATTACTATTTTTATCGATAATATATGTGATGCTATATTAAATTTATCAATAACAAAAGATATGTGATTGTGAGAAAATTGTTTGTCTAAATTTAATGAGTATTTATATATTCTCATTTATGGAATATTGTTTTACATGATAACATTTTTCATTAAAATTATGTAAGAGAAAAAATAATAATAAGAATAACAGAGGTTATATAAATATTATATTGAGATAATTAGAAGGTATAAATTTGTTAAGGATATTATATTTCTTCATAAGAAATAAAATGTGGAAGTTCCCAAAAAAATTTAAAAGGTAATAGGAAAATATTTTATTGGTACATGATTTATTTATCTCTATAAATTAATTTAAAAAATATATTAAGTCTATTAAAATCAAGGTTTAATTTGTTATCTACAATTCTTGTAGAATAATACCATCATAGGGTAGAAGTGATCACCTATCTATGAAGAGGATCAGTGTATTACTCATTATGAAGAAGAGTGCTGAGAATATTATAGTAAGGAAAGTGAATCCAAATGGTCGATGGGTCTGCTCTATTTTTTAATCACATATAAAGTAATGAACTTAGTTTTTCATGTGAATTGGTACACTATCAACTTCATGATCCATATATTATCCTTATTTGGGTGAAACATGTAAAAATACTTGTGTACAGTTTTTTCTTTACTCACTCAAAGAGAGAAAGTGAGGGAGAGATAAATGTGTTCCTTGAAAATAGATAGAAATATCAACATCGTAGTTAAATATTTAGAAATATAGTACCCTGATTCACCCCAATTATAGTGACCCAATCCCAGAAACCCATAGAAGGTGTCTACTACAATTAAATTGGCATGATTATAAAGAATTAAATCTTGAAGGACCGATCAGTTTAGTATTCTTGGTAAACCAGATATATACATCAGTCTTGTATTACAAATTAATACACTAATTACATCATTTTTTCCTTCTTGGATAATAAATTTATTCAATAGTATATCCCTATATATCTTTAATATTATGATTTTTGGATTCCTAGGGAAAGGATAAAAAATAAGGGTGAACTCAAATGCTCAGTAAGGTTAAATTATAGTATAAAAATAATTAATCAATGAGAATAATAATTATTTCATGGTAAATAATTGAACACACGTACAGTGTGAACAAAAAACAAAGAAGTAATTTCAAAAAAAATATGGCATGTTAATAATTGGAAACACATTCCATTCAAATAACTAAATAAGGAAAAATAAATATGACAAGGTATGAAACTAAAATATATTCCATTTAAACAATTAACTAAGAATGAAATGCATCCGTAGATATGTCGAAATAAAATATAAAGTATAAATAATAATTGAAACAAAATGAAGGAAATGATTAGTTATTGGATGTCATTCTTAGTTATTGGACATCAATTTTATGTCACATGAAAACCTTTACTTTCATGATCTATCCTCCGGACAGTTTAAAAATAATGGTAGAAACCTATCTATTCTATTTGGAAACAATATCTAAGGGTTATTCACCAAATAATTTAATTTCATGATACTACAGATGCATTGAGTTTATTTTATTATTGGTTCCCCAACCCATATGGATTAACTTAAATGGTCCCCAACCTGCGTCTTTCATGTCCCAAGAATTCCTCATATTGAATAAAAAATATTCCTTTTCAAATATCCATGATGAATAAAGGATGCATATTAATCAAGTGTTCCCCAAAAAATAAAAAAATCTTTCAAAGTAAAATCTACATGAAAAATGGAATACAGTTTAAGAAATAATCATATCCATGAAAAATGATGTGGATATTTAGAGGAAATTCAATGTCAAATGATCATATAAAATTTAATATTGAAAGGGGACTAAAAGGAATCAAGGGAGTGAATGTGAATACTATCCTTGGCCAAATCAATCATAAACTAACTAGAAGAATAATAATAATGGTATCAATGAAACATATCCCAAGTAGTGTAAAAATAAAGGGTTGTTTTCATTGATGAATGTAAATATTATAAAAATATATTTTAAAAGCATTCTTGAGAAAATATCCTTATTTTTGTAAAAAAAAATTATTTGAAAATCACTCTATAAAAAAATTCATTAAAAAGAAACTTTTAAACATGCAAAGGAAGATTCAAGAAATGACGATGGGTAAAAGTGTACATGAATTACGTGGTAAAAATAATATTCCTTTTACATGATAAAAATGTTAGAAAAATGCCTTGTTCGGAAAGCGATAAAAAATATTCATTTATAATCATTAGTAAAAAAGAAAAAAAGGATAGAATGTCTTTAATAAATCATTTTGGATAGGTTAAAACCATTTTTTAAAACCTTTTTAGAAAAGTGATATTTTTGAGGAAAATAGGTTCTCTGGATAAAGATAGAATGAAGTCAGGTTTTCTAAAAAAACATTTTCTAAAACATTTTTGAGCACCCAAGAGTATAAAAATGGTAATAATACATGAAAAGGTCATGAATAACCAAATAAGAGTAAAATGAAAGGATTTATTATAAAATTATCAAATAATTTACTCTAATGTAAATTTAAGTGTAAAAATCCTAACAATAATGATATTGTGAAGTAAACCCTTGAATAGACCATAAAATTGATGTGAGAATCAATTAGTGAATATATTATGTACGTCAAATGTAAATCCTTATAAAACAAGTGGAAATAAAAAAATAGACATTGAAATTGATTACACACATAATCTTAAATATTAATGATAATGAGTAAGTAATATAACCCAATGAAAATAAATTATTTTATGAAATTCTTTTCCACTTGGTATGTTTTAACTCAAATCCCCATATATGAAATGATTCAAATTGAAACTCAAAATATCATGAAGAATTAATGAATCATGAAATTATATGATAAAGTGGCGGTATGTAAACCATATAAATGAAATGAGGTACACAAATATAAATTTATTGTTTCAATATAAAGATAACAATCTAAAAATGAATTGATATTGCAAATATATTCTTTAAAAACGTTCTTGGGGAGAATAATATTTAAACATTCCAAAGTGTCTCATATTAATTTAAAAAATTTGAATAATAATATCCATGAATTAAAAATAATATATGAAACTTATAATATCATTATAAAAAATATATTCTTCCTATAACATGTTAAATGGATGTATATAAACAATATAAAAGACACTATGTCCATAATAACAAATAAGTCTCAATGTAATGTAAATTGAGACAAAATATCATACCTTGTATTTCATTTAGAGTTAAAGTACCATAATATATGGTATGAAGGGTTTAATTATTTCACTATCTTATAACTAAAACATACTGATTTTTATAATATCATTCATTAACTTCTTTTAATATATTATTTCTAGTTTGTTAATAATTTTTCATTATTTTCACTATTTCGGGTGTTAATTGCCTGGTTTCTTGAGTATGCTTTAACAGGTTACTTGTTGTTCCTATCATGGTTTAATCATATAAAAATTGTAAAACATGATTCAAATTTAAAATATATTCATTATATATATATATAATCCATAATATGTGGAGATAAAAAATGAAATGCACCGTTCATAGAGATTGCAGGTCGTACGCAGGCATGAACGATACTTTCATTTATTTGGTGTATTAAAAGAATAAAAAGAAAATTATATACATGTATATTATAATTCCTGTATCTTATCAATTTCATATATGTTAAAAAGTTTTATTAAACCATCCTTTATACATTTTATTTATAGTGTGACTGAATCACATTGCCTTGAGGGCTGGTAGTCCACACTTCCACAAACGATGTTATCATATTCCCAGAAAAATTGAGTGCATAAAGGTATGTTTTATAAAATAATTAAATATGTATAAATATATTATAAATATCATATATTATATATATAAAAATATTTTCCATCCTAATTTCCAACCATGAAAGGTGGTAAAATAAAAATGAACGATATCGTTTCATGAGGCGGTGGTATGACATACACATAAATGGTATGTTTATTACCCATTATATGGAAGTGTGTGTTGGTGTAGGTAAACCCATTAATATAAAAACATATCAATATATTTAGTATAATTGTGTTATTATATAATCATGTAATAAGAATAATTGAAAGAGTGGAGAAATAAATAAAACTGAAGAACTTGAGGGAGGATGTTACCTCTTAATCAGGTAACTCCTTTTGGTTTTCACTAAAGGGCTTCCATGGATCGATTTATGAAAAGTATAAGACTTTTGGATTAATTTGAGGGATTTTTAAGGTATATTTAGGTAGATCTAGGTCGATATAAAGTGTCTTGAAATGTGAGAGGAAGTGGTGGGCTTGGTTTCCTTTTTATAGTGGAAAAGGTGTGCCACTCTTGAAAATTTTGGAAAAGCGAATTCCACTCACATTTTTTCCATTTCAAGTGGGTCCAATAATGGAAAACAATTTATCAAAGTAAGGATAGGTTCATTTTTTCCCTTAAGTTTAAGGTTTAGTCCCTTTATAAGTTTAATTTCACATTAATTGCTTTAATTAAATTTAATTAATTTCACAAATATTTTTGGTCAAAAAATAATTTGACCTATTAGAAATTATAAATAATGATCATTCAAACTATGGAATCCATTTTTCAAAATTCCAATAACATAAGTGTAATAAATTAATTTAAATTTAATCTCATAGATGGGATGACAAAGTTTGTTTTAAAGTAAAAAAGTTCAAAAGTTTGTTGTGGTTTATATCCAATTTCATCGTGAAATTGATTCCAATTACCTACATTGGATTAATTAATAAAAAATTATCTAATTAAAAATTAAAATTAGTTTACAATATATCTTAACCTTATAAATAAATTATACGAAAAACTAGTTTTGAATTAAAATACAGTATTGTTTACTATTCATTAAAAAATTAAACTTCCCACACAAAAAACAAAAAATCAAAATAACCTAATTTTTATGTAAAAAATTGAAATATTATGTTTATTTTTACATATAAAATTTATAAAATTTCCAAAACTTGGATTTAAAATAGTTTCTTAATTAAAATCAAGTAAAAGTTCATTAAAAAAATATAGCTTTTTATGTGTAATGTTGGGATTATTTTTTTCTTATGCCTATAGAATATATTGGATGAATAAAAAATATTTTATTTAATAATATATATATATATATATATTAAATTAATATCACTTAGTGATTGTAATTAATTTAATTTATTTTCATAAAATAGATTTTTGAGCATAAAAAGAGTTTTGTATAAAAACATTACCATCATTTCATTGGTTCTTATATTCATTTTTAATTAATTTTTAATTAATGAATTCATTTTATATTTTTTGTAAACCAAAAATTTTTATATGTTAGTTAATAATATCCATAACTACTAATTTAATATCTAATTTAATAGCTATGTTATATATTATTATAAAACATTTTAATAATATATTATTGTTTAGTGAAACTCGGTTTTGTGTGTAACGCAATCCATTTACGAAACTCGTTGTTCTGTGCAATGTATTATAAATCATTGTCACATGTATTTCAAGCTATAAATTATATTAAATTTATTTAAAATAGTAAATATATTATAAATTATTAGGATACTATATTCTAGTAAATTCGTGGTGTTATGTTTCATACACACTATCAAATACAATGTTTTATCTTTAAATTTTTTGGGGTGTTGCATTCTATTGACCTTAATTAAATTGTGTTCTCACAATTTAAACTCAATCTTGGTGATAGATTGTTTGACATTTCGTCTTTCTTTAATCCCACATCATGATAATGATTAGTAAGAAATAATCAAGAAAAGAGAAAATGGGAAGTACAAGGGTCACATGGAATAACATATAATAGGTCTCTAAGTAGAAAGACATTAGTGGAAAGTAGATATATTTACATGGAGGAAAAGAGTAAATATTTATAGGGAGTGATTGAGGTCATCAATCACAAACATGTGAATGATAAATGGAATGTTTGGGGCCTAAAATCCTTAAATCTATAATGATTTATACAACCATCAGTTCAATAAAAATAACATTATTATGAAAATATATTTCATAAGATCATTTTCCTCATGTTGATAAATTAATTTATTTTCTAAGAATATAAGGAAATTTACTTACATGATACCTTTTAATTTTATATGAATAATTCTATATTTTGGTTGTGTTTTGATCAAATTATAATTCATCCCTTGCTTCATTAAATGAGTATCTAAAAAATAACTACGATCCCTGAAGTACTAAAATAAATTTTTAACAGGTCATAAGGCTCATAAAAGAGTGATAGGTCTAACTATTTGTCTCTAATTATTCTCTAAGGACAATATGGTTCATAAATTAATCTATAAACCTAAAAGTAACACTACTGGTTCATCATTAACATTTACTCATCAAATTTTTTAACTAAAAACAATATCAAATTAACCAATACATTGCATAGTTTAGTGGTCGACATGAAACACTTATCTTCCTTCAGTCATGGGTTCAAGTCCTATAACCATGTTGGACTTGATTGGTTTTCACCCTCCATACAAGTTTTCCTTTTCTAAAACAAAATTAATATAATTTCCAAAATAAATATGATGGACATACTTGAAATTTATTCATTAAATAGACTATAGTTTTCAATACAACCCTAATACATAAATACTTTATCCATTTATTTCCTAATATTTACTTTCTTAGTATAGGGTTTATCCATAATTTCATTTATAGGATCATGACATGTTATCTTCAATCTAAAACACCTTAAGTTTATCTTATCTCGATCATTTTCAGAATCCGTCATAATGGTTTGAAAAGAAAATGTGAATTATTATAACCATATCCCCTAGGAGTGTCAAGAAAGGTTATAAGCAAGGCATGTTGTTGTGTGCCAAGATACAACAAGTTAAGACTAAAAACATTTTTAGAGTTGTTACCCCTAGGTACATTTATGCCAGAACCACATCCACTTTTACTATCCATACATGTATTTATTTCTCAGAAAACAACATAATCATTATCTAATCAAAACTTTAGGATGTTATTTTATATTTATCCTAAAATTAGATCTTAGGTCTATGTTATCTAATATATGTTTTTCAAAATCTTGTTCCCAAGGTTTATACTAAACTTCCTTTGTTACCAACTATAGAGACCCCACCCAAGAAACCTGGAGCCAATATCTACCACCATTTCTTTTTCATGATTAAAAGGAATAAAATTATAAAGGACCAATATGTTTAGTAGTCTTGGTAAACTAGATACATACATGAATCTTTTATTATAAATGAATACACTAATTAGAAAAAAAAATTTCTTTCATGGCTAATAACTTTATTACATCTTGTATATCCCTACATATCTTTCATTATATTCTTATTAGATTATTAGGGAAGGGAAACAAAATAAGGATGAGATAAAATTCTCATTAAGGGTAAAGTATAGAAACATCAATAATTAATCAATGAGAATAATAATTTTACCATGGTAAATAACTTAACACACAGGTCATGTAATCAAAAAAACTAAGAAGGAAGTTCATAAATAATATGTAAAGGTAATAACTATAAACACATTCCATTAAAATTACTGGATTAGTAAAAATCAATATGGCAAGGAAAAAAACCAAAACATGTACCTTTTAATCAATGAAATAATAATGAAATGCATCAATATATATGTATATGAAAAATCTCATGGATAAATAATAACTGAATCAAAATGAAGTAAATGCATAACTATTAGATGTCATGTCTAAGGCACTTGAAAACATCCTCTTTCAAGATATATCCTCTGTAAAATTTAAAACTATGGGTAGAAACCCATCTATTTTTCCTGGAAAAAAACTCTAACTGTTTTTCTCCAACTAATTTCATCTCATAAGACTACTGATCCATCAAGAGGATTTCATTAACTGATCCAAAACCTTTATGGATTCCCTAAAATGGTCCATAACCCGTGTCTTTCATGTCCCAATCATTCCTCGCATCGAATAACAAATATGCCTCATAAAATATCTATATTTAATTAGGGATGTAGATTTATCAATATTACCCCAAATAATCAAATAAATTTCAAATTAAAAACCATATGAAAAATGTTATATGGTTCAATAAATAATCATATCCTTGAAAAATGATATGGATATTTAGGGGAAATTCAATGTCAAATGATCATAATAAATTTAAAATTTCAAGGGAACTAAAAGGATATAAGGAAGTGAATGTGAACACTCTCATTGGCCATGTAAATCATAAACCATCCAGAGGAAGAATAAGGATGGTATCCATACAACATATCCCAAGTGGAATAAAAATACTTCTTTGTTGTTATTGATGAATGTAAATATTATAAAAATATATTTTAAAAACATTCATGAGGAAAGTATCCTTTTTAAAACTTTTCTATGAAAATCACTTTTGAAACGTTTTATTTAAAAAGTAACTTTTAAAAATTGAATTTAAGCTTCAAATAAAAAATGAGGGTAAATTCAAACATGGAATATGAGGTAAAAAAGATTCCTTTTACATAGAAAAAAAGGTTAGAAAACTAACTTGTTTGGAAATAGACAATAATTTTCCTTTGAAAACATTGGTAAAATACAAAAAGGGAAAAAATGTATTTAATAACTCATTTTGGAAAGATTAGAAACATTTTTCTAAAAACATTTTTAGAAAATAAGGCTTTTTTAGGGAAGCAGGTTCTCCAACTAAAGAGATAATGAAGTCTAGTTTTCTTAAAACCATTTTACAAGACCTTTTTGAGTACCAAAGGGTGGAAAAATTGTAATAATACTTGAAACAAGTCATGAATAACAAGAATATAGTAAAATTAAAGGTTTTAATATATTTTAATCAAATTATTTCTTATAATGGAAATTCAAGTGTAAACAATACTAAATAGAAAGATATTTTTAATTAAACCCTTGAAAATAAAATAACATTGATTTGAGAATCAAAAAATGAATAGATTATGTGTATTAAATGTAATTACACATAAAATAAGTGTAAATACAATAATAGATAATAAAAAATGATTACAAAAATAGTCTTACAATATTAATTACAATAAGTAATCAATATAACCCAACAAAAATAAATTGTTTTATGAAAATCTTTTTCTCTTGGTAATTTTTAACTCAAATACCCTCAAATTAAATGATTCAAAATAAAACTCAAAATATCATGTGTAATGAATGAATCATGATATTATATGAAAAAATGGTTGTATGTACAAAATATATAATAAATTAGGTGAACAAAAATAAATTTATTATTTCAATAGAAAGTTAACAATCATAAAATTAAGTGAGATTGAAAATATAATCATTAAAACATTTCTCAAGGATAATAATCCTTAAACATTCCAATGTGTCTCATACCTCTTGGAAACATTAGAATAATAATCTTAATGAGGGAATAACATAAATGAAACTTATAATTCAATGATAATAAATATATTCATGATATAATATTTCGAAATAATTATTACATAATATAAAAGAAACTAGGTCCATAAAAACAAATAAGTCTCAATGGAATGTCAATTGAGATAAAATATCTTTCCTTGCATTTTCACTTAGGTAAACATCATTTAATATTTTTTATAATGGTTTTAATCAAGTCACTAACTTATACCAGAACCATAAACATATTTTTAATATCATATATTAGATTATTTTAATATCTTATTACCCATTTGTTAATAATCTTTCATTATTTTCACTATTTCATGTGTTAATTTCCTAGTTTCTAGAGTATGTTTCAACTTGTTACTTGTTTTTCACATCATGATTTTATAATATATAAAATTTAAACCATGATATAAATATAATATATATTAATTATATATTTTTTATAATAATCCATTAAATTTTGAGATATGAAATGAAATTCACCGTTCATGGAGACGGTAGGTCATACGTACGCATGAGCGCTACATTAATTTATTTAACATATTAAAAGAATGAAAAGAAAATTATATATATGTATATTTTAATCCCAATATCATATATGTTAGATAATTTTATTAATATTATCTTTTATACATTCCATTTATAGTGTGAATGAATCACATTGCTTTGAGGGGGTGGTAGTCTACACTTTCACAAACGATGTTATCGTATTCCCACAAAATGGAGTGCATAAAGTAATGTGTTATTAAAGAATAACATAAGTAAAAAAAGTAATTATAAATATCATATGTAATATATATAAATATATTTTACATCATAATTCCCAACCATGAAATGTGGTAAAGTAAAAAAAATTGATTGACGTTATTTTGTGAGGTTGTAGTTCATTGTACCCATATATGGTAAGTTCACTACCCATTAGATGGATGTGTATGTAGGTTTAGGTAGAACCCTTAATATAAAAACATATAACTTTATCGAGGATAATTTTTTTATCATATAATCATGTAATAAGAATAATTTAAATAATTGAGAAATAAATAAAACTAAAGAGCTTGAGGAAGGATGTTACTTCTTAATTGGGGAACGTCATTTGGTTTTCACCAAATGGATTCCATGGATGTATTTATGACCAATATCATGATTTTAGGTTTAGGGGAGGTACTTTTTACATCTATTTTTTTATATATTTATTGGGCCAAATATTCATAATATTTGTGAGGTTGTGGGAGGCTTCAGTGCCTTTTTATAATAAAAGAGGAGTGGCACTCTTTTAAATTTTTGAAAAGTAAATTCCACCCACATTTTTTCCATTAAAAGTGGATAAAATAATTAAAAAAATTAGATAAAATGGATTATAGGTCATATATGTGACTACAAAATGTATTTTGGGAAAGTTTCTAGGTTATTTTGGCCCTTAAGTTTAAGGTTTAGTCCCTTTTTATGCTAAATTTCACATTAATCATTGTAATTAATTTTAAATAATTTCACTAATATTTTGGTTCAAAAAATAATTTTAACATATTATAAATCATAAATTATTATGATTCCAAATATGGAATCCATTTTTCCAAATTAAAATCACATAATTGGTATAAATTAATTTAAATTTAATCCCACAAACGGGACAATAATGTGGGTTTTTAAAGTAAAAATGTTCAAAAGTTTAATAAGTTCTTATATCCAATTTCAATGTAAAATTTATTATAATTACCTAAATTGGATTAATTAATAAAAAATTAAAATATTAAACTTTAAAATTAGTTTAAAATATAATAATACATTTTAAATAAATTAGAAGGAAAGGTAGTTTTGAATTAAAATCTCGTATTTCACTATTCATTAAAAAATCAAACTTCACAAAAAAATATAAAAAATAACCCTATCATATTTTTTATGTTCCAATTTTAATGAATATATTTATTTTTAAATATAATATTTATAAAAGATCCAAAAATTGTATTTAAAATAGTTTCTCCAT
Organism: Viscum album; assembly: GCA_963277665.1. NCBI lineage: Eukaryota > Viridiplantae > Streptophyta > Magnoliopsida > Santalales > Viscaceae > Viscum > Viscum album. The sequence goes on along the minus strand of OY728131.1, from coordinate 1,619,929,156 downwards.
TAAAAGGTGGTAAATGTGACTTAATAAAAATATAGGTTTTTATGTGTAATATTGGGTTTATTCTTATATTATGCCTATATAATATATTAGATAAATACCAAAAAAAATTATTGAATATAATATATATATATATATTATATTAATATCACTCACTAATTTTAATTAATTTAATTTATTAGGATAAAACCATTTTGTGAGCATAACAATACGTTTCTATGAAAACATTCCTTTTATATTCACTTGATTCTTATTTTCATTTGTAATTAATTTGTAACCAATGAATTAATTTTATATTTTTTGTAAACCACACATTTTCATATGTTAGTTAATACTATTTATAATCATTAATTTAATGTCTAGGTTATATCTTATTATATAATATTTTAATAATATATTATTATTGGTAAAACTCAGTCTTGCGAGTAACACAAGCCATTGAAATGTGTGCGACATATGTTAACTCTGTGTCATGTTCATTTCAAGCTATAAATTATATTGAATTTATTTGAAATATTAAATATATTATAAATTCTTGTGATATTATATTCCCTTACACACTTGGTGTTCTCTATCATACATGTTATCAAATACAATGGTCCAACTTTAAATTTTTGAGATGTTACACCCCTCAGGGTAAAATTATTAATTTAGACCAACAACTGGATTAGTGAATTGGTTTTCAGGGTGAATCTATTCTCTCTCTTGGAAGCATGGAAACTATTTCCAATCATAAGTGTATATAAAACCTCCTACATTTTTAAGGTAAAATATTCCCTATATAAGAGTATGTTTTTTTGGTTTAGGATGGAATCATGATATGCTTTGGGATTTTTCAGTATAGATTGGGTTGGTTACATACTAGAGGGTACATTTATAGTGAAAATTTGTATCTTATGGCATAAATATCATAGGGCAGGATGTAAAACTCTTTAATACATAAAACCATTTTATAACATAAATATATATTTTACAACATCAAACAATCTCTCAATATTTTAGCTTGAGGTGACGTGTTTTTTAGAGGATGTGGATTATGGGGATTTTTCACCATAAAAACCTAACTAGTAACATAAACCTTTTGGACTAGTAGGTTTTATCTACCGCTCGCGTGTAACTTTATTCATTAAAAAACAATGCATCTTCCATGATTTACAAGCACTCCTTATAATAAATTTTTGGTGTCTATTCTCATTTTAGATCACTCCATTTGACACTCAATATCAGTGGCAATTATGTGATGCATCTCTCGGTAAGTGACCTTTTTTCTTCTTCATTAACATTTCTCACAATAATATAAATGCACCACATTTATGGATATTTTGACCTTGTATTGATGTGTTCTTGGTCCATTACAGATCCATTATGAAATATTCTCTTATAGGACAACCTTAATGTTAGTTGTGGTGTAGAATGTGTGTTTATAGAGGGCCTCCATTCTATTCTAGGATTTATTTCTGTTGTTTTTGGATCCTGTTATAGGTAGTGTTCAATAAGAGTTTGAGGTAAGTAGTACCATCTCTAACCTTTTCTGAATAAATAATTTTTTCCTATTTCATAAATTTATTTATGAATAAATTGGAATGATTGTTTTGTGTGTGTGTAAATGGATTTGTGATAAAACATGGTTTTTAACTTGGTTTTGGGTAAATGAAAAATGGGTATTTTTAAAGAATTGAGAAATGGGTTTTCAAAGAAGTTTAATAAAAAATGGTTGTTTGAGATTGATTATGAAAATACCCTTTTTAAAATTGACTTTCTAAATCCATCACATGGGAAACCATAGGTACTTAGGTAAAAGGTTTATCTTAGGGCCATATTTATTATGGGGTTCACTAATGGGGAATTCTGATAATTCCTAGATCTTTTATTCTAGGAACTTGATTTGAAACTATTGGGGGGTTTACTCATAGGGGGTTAATTTACTCCATAGGCCTATTATGAAGGTACTAGGCATGCAATGGAAGCCCCAAAATTGGGATTTTAAAATTATTCCACCAATTATTGACATGAACTCATTGACTTTAGCGAATCACTTCCTGATTTAATTCAAGTATCTCGCATGAATAGTTTTAAGCACAAAAAATCATAAATACTCGATATGTTCTAAATCTAGGATTTATGTTTACTAATTGTTGGAAATCATAGTTCGAAGAATCCAAAACTGAATTCCTTTAAATTTTCCACACATTCTTTAATATAATATAGAAACATTGATCGTTGAAATCTGGGTGCTAGTGCAGGGTTTCAATGACGTCTTTGACGCTCTAATGACAACCACACCACCTTTCTTATGATGCATTAAAGGGAGATCATTCCAAAATCCTAGATCCAAAGATTCTATCTCAAGAATGTGGGACAAAGAATATGATAAATAGAGGATATGAATAGTCTCTGGTTGGAGGCTCTCCTCTTCTATTTATAGCATGTTAGGAAATTATCTAGTATAGCCTCTTTGGAACCCGAAATAATTAATACACTGTAATAAACCTATTATGACTACTTTACAGAGTCACAAATATTATTATAACTTTCCTATAATATAATAAATATATTAAATGATAATAATTGATCCATTAACTCAACTCGGCTTTCCCAAAAATATTTAATGAACTTTTAATATTTTAAGCTAACATTCATTGAATTAATATTTTCATGTATTTACCTTAAAACTTGTAGATACATTTAATAAATAAATTCAATGCCAATTATTCTTAACTTGAATAATACGAATTTATTTATTTCTTTGGTGATCCTATATACTAGGACAAAACCAGGACCCTAGTGGTGGGGCCCACCATATCATATATACCTATTCAACTAAATATGAAAGATTCTCATATAAGATATTATGTGTGACCCTCTAGGCCCATATCTCAATATCAGTTAATACTATTCACATAATAAGAGTGTGATATAGAAGCACACCATGTCCCTTAAAGAGGGAAGTAATGTCAAAGAAACGACAACCAACCTACGAATACACATTGTGTAATATAATATCTTTGTTATTAATATCTCATAAAGCATGATGCAAACCTGTTTCATTGTCCTTTTCTTGATTTATTGTTCATTTATCTAACTGGATAGATTTACCTGCAAATTCCATGGCCATGATCTTATGAATGCAATACCATCCTGGTTAGCATGGCCCAAAATATATTACTTCCTTAACCTAGAAGCAAAAAATCCTTTCTTGACCATTCTAACAATGCCAAACTACCAAAGAAATTCCCAACACAAGATACCTTAACACGATTTCATTATCATGTTTTTTCCTTTTATAAAATCACACAATCAAATATCACACATTGGTAATGATATCATGTTAGGAGACCTATTCACATGTCTATATATATGGAAATAAATTTCACCTAAAATATATTGTGTTATTATTGGAGGGTCTTTCCACATGATCTCACTTCTAGAGATCACTAAGTGTGAAATTCATGAGTAGAATTCTCAATGATTATAAGCTCTTAGAACCTAACAGTCAAACATATTCTTTGTCCAGCTAGTAAGATGTATCTAGACAATAAGACTTTTGTTTAAGATTAATTTCATAATATCATGAGGTTATCATTACAGCCTGGGATCTTCTATAACCTTTTGATACAATAATTAATTTGTCGACATTCCCATTAAATAATGAACATAGGAATATCTACACTATAATGGTTAGTAAACATTATCTATATCCAACTTATACACATGATATGGTAATCAAAAGTAATTCATAGTTAGTTCTAGGGAAATCTAGATTATAACAATCCCACGTGAACTAGAGAAAACTTACTAACCAAAATTGTTATCTCTTAAATGATTAAGATCATGTTTCTTTGGTGTCATAGATTTAGTTTTTGGGTCTTCCTTGTTTCCATCACATGGCAATTCTTCTATATGAGACCTCATCTATGGGAGTAAATATTCTCAAGATATGGTATCCCAGAGTGTATCCCTTTTTACGCTATCAAAACTTGACATATTGGCTAGTAAGAATATCATAATTTAGATTATGAAAAAAATTTACTTACTAAGTGAGATTCCAAGAACTAGAACAAATCGTTTCATTTAACTACTTTATAGCTACCTTTGATGCTACAAAGTACTCGATATTTATAGTTATAACTACTATTGGCTTATATGAGCTTGTCCTGCTCATCACCATTATCCTAATTATGATATTAGATCACATGGATCTAAGGAATACTAGTTTTTGTACCCTCAAAAACTATTATCCTTTCTTATCCTCTTACCAGGTACATATCCTTTATACTTTCCAAAGTACAAATGGATAGTTCTGACATCTTCCCTTGCATTGCTCTTAGATATAACATATATTTTCATACTATAATGTATATCATGGTGAAATTAATTTTTGTAAATATCATGGTATACATTTTTGATACATCTCTTAAATGTATTGATTTAAACTCACCACATTAATATCTTCCCATTTCTTGGACATCATAACCTGTAGAGATTATAGCATGTGACATTGGAAGCAATTATATCTCCAATTGTTCCATATTTTATTTTTTCAATACCATTTCACTATATGTAAGATTGATTAAGTCCAAGAAACCACTAGATCCACCTTAGTAGATATTGTTCAATAGAAATTTGGTTGTTACTTTAACTCAATCACTAAATAATTAGATTCTTTTATTTTGGTCTTAACTAACTCAAAAACCAGTAGTTTTTTTCTATATTTTGATGAACATATTTTACATGGAAAAATGGTGCTCCCACTAACCTCTAGTAGAAATATGTAAAACATTATTTCCAAATAAATATTCTAATATCTTATTTCTTACATTAATCCGGAACTAGATTTATCTAACTAGAAACCCTTATTAGTGTTATATGACATGACCATCCCCTTATAGTTACGTCAAATAGAAACCTTCCACTATTGGTGTCCATTACATGAAATTCTTAATATAATGATCGTAGAAATTATCTATGACAAGTAAAATTATAATGAATTTAGTCACAATCACTTGGTATAACCAATCAAGCCTTATCGGTACCACACTTGTACCATCCATGTATCAAGTCAATTGAATACCCACAATAGTATTCAAAATAATATCTGCCTTTTCACTGTGTTACATGGAATCCATTATTGAATTTTAATTGATATTTTCAATCTTAGCTAGTTTCTATATACTACTTACTTGAAGGAATTATTATTCTCAATGAATAATTTATCACCAGCCACAGTTAATACAAAACCATCACTATAGTCTTATACATTCTATGCAGTATGTGTCTCTAGAACATTCTTGTTTCACATGTGCTTGTGGAACTTGTTCCTACGCCAACTATATATGCATATCAATCATTGACTAAACCCAAGTCAACATGGCTCCCACTATATCTAATGGTTATGTGAACCCTTATATAGAAATGTATTTTATCACTTGACTACCACTTATCTATCTTAGATATTTATGTAGTATCCTGAAAACTGTAAGGATAATTACTTTAAAATTCACTCTATTTTTATCTTTATGCATTTTTTTATAACCTGACAAAATATTTGCATCTAAACTCATGTCTTATGACATAATATATTTCTGTCATACTATGAATAATATGATATCCATTAGTCATTATAGTTGGAATATGGTTATGGGGTATCACCGTTATTTTAAAAGAACATCATGAAATATAATGGATGTTTGTGCAAGTTTCAACATTGATACTCCTTGCATCATAACTCTGATTTATACAATTTTCATTTAGGAATTGTTCCACGCTAAATTTTTTTGACCAATGTTAACATGTAACACTATCATTGATCCTCTTTAATAACATCAATATTTTGATTTAGATAATGTAATGTGCATTTAGGAATTACTCTAAACTAAATTTTATTGATCAATCAATGCTTTTTAAAGATATTATTTGACATACTGGCCCAAAGTAACTCATATCTTATAAACATTAATATATTATAATTCACCTTACCATTACATAATTATATAAAGAATCTTATGAAGTATATATACCTCTAGATTACCCTTGGAATAGTCCAAGCTCTCTAGCTAAACTAATTTCAAAATATTTGTGTCTAAACTTCATTTCTAAAGGTTCCATTGTCCAAACTAAATATCTCGATAATACTAGTGGTGTTTATATTTACCAAAACTAAATACAAAATAGGGTATATACTTGATTTCTAGTTTTATTATTACTTGAAAAATAATTATCTTTCCATAACAGGGTATCGTAGTCTTAAATATTATATTCATTGAGTATTTATTACAATTCAAGTATTGCTGTAATATTGGTTGAATATAAGATTATTAAAACAATATTCATTTTATATCCTAGAATAGTGTAACCTTGTGTCCAAAGGAAACATGATATAATTTTTTACTCAATAATAGTTTTATAATAATCATTCACTTGGAAATAGAGAAGTATTGTACTTCTCACTAATGACTTAGAAATCACCTTTTCTCAACCAATTGGAGAACACACCTAACTTCAAGTAATGTTTCTATAATTGTTTAATATATTTCGATACACATATCTAACAAGAATATTATATTTAATACACAGGAATTAATATTGAAATGTTAATTTTATATTGATGAATATTCCTAAACAAGTGGTAACTTGCTTCTTTATTTCAGTTTATTTCATTTAATCTTCTTCTGATTTATTTTATGTTATACAATGCAATTAACCTTCTATTAATACCTATTTTCATTGAAATAAGTTGCAAATGTGCTTATGGAATTACATTCTATTGTCATTTTCACTATGACTTTCAATTTTTTCTCCATAATAATTAATGATTAATCAATAGTTTATATTATTAATTACTTGGATAACCTTACCTACAAAGGTAATGAAACATTTACTAAATATTGTGTGTTTTGTATCCTAAAAAGAGACTTGATTAAATTGTTGAAAATGGTGTGTGAAATGTATCCATTGAAATATTGTGATCCATTTTTCAATTTACACATGTTGATGTAATTGTCACCATATTCATATCTTCCTTCATTTTCTCCCCAAATACATATCAGATATGAGACTTCATGTTATATCACTCATTTCCTAATTTAGTTACCATATCTAACATTCGACTTTTATGATAGCATAATTACATAACCATCATATGATTTATAAATGAGTCTCCAATAAGAAATTTTACACCCTCACTTATTGAGGTAGATTAGAAAGTATTTGAGACACTAAAACCTTGAATTTCTAATATCATAGTATTTTTCTCAATTTACTATACTACTATTGGATTCTAATTCCATTATGAACATTTACTTTGTCCATTATTTATCATAGTATATCTATTGGTGTAAATTTCAATTTTATATAAAAATAAAATTCTAGCAGATCAGTACTTATATCTTCATTAATGAATTAGACATTTTGATTAATTAATTAAATTATTATATTTCCCTCACTATTTTATCAAATTCTATGATACATCTCTGTTAGAATCAGAATACTATATCTCCTGATTATTCCAGTGGAAAGGATCCATGAACCACCCCTTATAGTCTACAAGATTTGGATACGCCACTACATGTAGGGTTCAAGGTAGCCATTTGGTTAGCTAAAGGAATTAACTCATGGTTACTTGACATGTTTAGTGAAGTCCTAACATCTAAAATCATAACTTTATTTACTCAAAACTTTCCTCTAAAATGATATCAAGTTATCTTTAAATAATCCTTACTATAACTTTAGTTAATTCAACCCATCACTCCCATAATAACTCCCTGGTAGTAAGAGGCACCCTCAGCATTTGCATAAAGAGCACCCTGGACACCCAGTTTTGACCAAAATTGAATGATGAAAGATAGTTATGACTTAATATTTCATTAAGATTTTTTATATTTTTTATGTGTTGAAATAAATTATTTTCTATTTCATAAGAATATAAAATGTGATTTCACTCATAACTTATCATGCAATAGAAAATATCCATCAGGTAACATGATCATTTTTTCTTTCATGCTTGTTTATCATTCTATGTGATCATGAGAAAACTAAAAATTCATGAAATAATAAACCATGAAAAAATAAAATGATTACATGATCATGTTCTGATACTAGAGGTTGATGTATTGAGTGAATAATGGATGAACCAAGATCCTAGTTGTAATAACCTATGTCGAGTTTCTTGAAACTCAAAATGCAACTCTCGGTGATCCAATGCATCCAAATCCTCTCTGGTGCATCATCATAACATGTTTTGAAGTGATTCACTACTCATCTTTATCATTATACAATAATACTCGCTCACATGAGAGGGGAACTGGGGAGTATAAAATGATACACTAAAATGGACACACAGGTCCTTATGTATATAATGAAAAATGAAACTCATAGATCGCCATTTATTAATTAATTATTATAAACCATTAAAATAAATAATTAAATAAATAAATAAAACAAGAACCATACATACATTTTTTGGTCTATGGATCATGATCATCCTTATACACAGTAAACTCGCACATTTAAAATTAAATGCAGAATGAAAATTAAACATTCTTTAATTATACTTGAGGGTATTTTTTGTTGAATTAAAATTCACTCTTATTTTAATTAAATATTTACATCATTTTTTCCCATTTATTAATTTAACTTTAAAAAAATTAGTTAATTAATTTAATTTTAACACAAAAAATTAAATTAATTTTACCCAAAGAATGATATTAATATTTAATTAATTTAATTTAAAACCAAAATTAAATTAATTAATTTAATAAACTTTTGATTAAATTAAATTCTTTGGTCTTAAAAAACCTTTTTCATGGCCTATGTGGGTCATTCTGAACCAGTGGAGTCCCATTAGGGTCGTGCGGACCCCGTGTAGGGGTGTTATGGGCTGGTTAGGCCTGCCCAAAATCGTTGCTGGAAAGGTAGATGTAACATCCCAGTTCTGGAATCCACCCAGAGGCGCCCCATACCCATTTGGTCACATGGCCTCAAGCGTATTTCCCCAAACACCATAGGCTTCCGACTAGCAGCGAGGGCCTTGGGTGTGATAGTGGGGAAACTATACCCTCATTGGTAGAGTACACAACGGAAGTAAATAAGCACGCAATAGCGGAAGCAGTAAATAACCAAAAATAATAAACAGCGGAAGACTAAAACAGCAACAACTGGAGCACATATGTATATATATAAGAAATGATGCATGATACATATCTAGGAAAGCATCCAAAAAAGTTACAATGCGGAAAAATACAATAGTACAAAAACAAGTACAAAAGAAAGTAAACAGCTCCTCTGCATCGCAAGACAAAGCTTGGTCCCAATCTCTCTTGATCCAAAGAAATCAAGTACCAGAAGTCGAAGGGAACTTTCCCTTGTCTATACCTGCAACAACATATTCTGTTTGGGCCCAAAAGCATGGCTCAAATAAGTTTTGAGACCAATCCCAGTAGGCAACCACCCGAAGATCTCTGCCAAACAGTCAGTGAGTATATGGCAGGTAATAGTGCAATAAGCAGTAACAGTAGCAGTAACAGCATTCAGTAATTACTAATCAGTACACAGGATGATATACAATAGTGATCAATTAATATAACAATAAGAAGCGGTGAAGCAACAGCTAACACAAGCAGAAAAACCCTCTGGGAAGTACTCGAAACCATCCCCTATGGTCCTATCCAAGAAGTACCATAACCCTCTGGGAAGTTCACTTAGCCTAACCCCTCTGGTTTGGTCATATGAATTTATTAGACTCTCTGGGGAAGCGCACTCGATCAATTACCCTTATAGTATAGGGTAGTCAGGGAATCTCAGAGGTAGATCACGCGGTCTAACCCTCTTGGCCCAATGTCTAGAGACTCTCTGAGGAATCTCACTCAGTCAATCCATCTATAGCCTCATTTATACCACAGACTCTCTGAGAAAGCTCACTCGGTCAATTCCTACTCTAGCCTGGGAAGGTTTTAAAGACATTCAAACAAGGTAAAGACTCTCTGAGGAAGCTCTCTCGGTCTACCCTCCTGTAGTCTATAATAACTAAGACTCTCTGGGAAGCTCACTCTGTCTATCCCATGTAGTCTATAATGTCCAATACTCTCTCAGGAAGCTCACTCGGTCTATCCCCATATAGACAATAATATCTAAGACTCTCGGGGAATCTCACTCAGTCTATCCCTTACCGTATATAGCATCGGGTTCTCACGGTCTCGTGCCAGTCGGTGCATATTAATGCTATAAGGCCAAATTACACCTATAGAGCTACTTGGCTAACCAAAGTACTCCTATAGAGCTACTTTTTTAAATAGTATACAGAGCAACAAGAATGTTAACAATATCATTTTGTCCTACGATCACAAGGCATGGAAATAGGTACAACGGCCAAAGGCTTAAGAAACCCAAGGGTTGCAACAAGAACAATCATGGGAAAAACATCCAAGCATGACAATTATCCACAAACATGATGAAATTACCTCTACGCAAGCATGCAATCATGTCAGGAGAACATAAAGGGGAAAACGGTAAACACGCAATACCCCGTTAACAGGTATTAGTGGGATTTGCACATAAAACTCAAAGACTTTGAACGGTAAGGCACAAACCACCTACCTCTATCCTAGGAGATAGATATACTTGAACCACGATACTTGATTCTCCTCCGAATGAAATAGATCTACAAAAACTCACAGAACGTTTAACCCATGATAACTTAAGAAAGAGGAGGAATTGGAAAACAAGGCTCTAGGAGAAGGAAGAACTCACCGTTGCGGTTCCAACGCAATCAAAGGAGGTCGATTCGGAGAACGGATGGAGGCTTGAGGGCTCGGAGAAGATTTTCGGTCATACAGGTCACTCTCTGTCGAAGGCGCTGGAGAAGAAGACATATCTTTTGATTAGGCACGACCCCGGTCCGTTTAATGAAAATAAAAGAAAATACACGACGTGTACTTCTTGAGTAAACTGCGTGTACTCTACTTTTCTATACTCCTCTTTAAGAGGCCTCCACTTCACCCCTACACACTGTGTGTGTGGCCCGGACATGGCCAACACATGGCCTGGCGCAAAAAGGGAGTACACGACATGTACTCATAAAGTACATGGTGTGTACTTCAAAAATTTCCAGAACTCCCCTTTTCTTAAAAACTCTAGGAAAAGGATGGACATACCTGAAAAAAAAGATCTGGGTTCTTAAAAACTTACCCCATTAATGAAATTCATCCCCGAATTTCCCTAGCGAGGCGTAGAAGATGAAACCCCAAACAGCTCTGGCCACTGCGATCGTGCATCGGCCTCAATCTCCCAAGTCTCGTCCTGCACTCACCCATGCTACCATAGCAACTGTACTAGAGGAACATACCAGCCATGGAGAACCTTCGTACTGCGATCAACAATATGGATGGGATTCTCCTTAAATAACGCATCCGCTTCAAGCTCAACCTCCTCGGGTTGAAAGACATGATACGGGTCTGAAAAGTAACATCCGAGCTGAGAAATGTGGAAGACGTCGTGCGTAGCACGGTACCCCTGAGGTAACTGAAACTAATTGGCAACCGGCCCAACTCTCTCCAAAAACTTAGACCACCCAACGTACCATGGTAAAAGATTACCCTGTCTCCAAATCCTCTTGTGTCCCAACCTCAGTGCAACATGCAGGAAAACCTAATCCCCGACCTCGAACTCTAGAGGTCATCTCCGTTGGTCAGCATAAGACTTTTTCTGAGACTGTGTTGTATCCATCCTCTTCTGAATCAACTCTATCTACTCTGAGGTCTCTTGAATAAGATGAGGTCCAAGAAATGTTGTCTCTCCTGCCTCCAACTAGCATAAAGGTGATCGGCATGGCCTACCGTACAAAGCCTCATAAGGTGACATATGAATAGTCTCCTGAAAACTGTTGTTATAGGAAAAATCCACAAGAGGTATATGCTTCTCCCAAGAACTTCCAAAGTCCAAAATGAAAGCTCAGAGTATATCCTCATGCACCAGGAACGTGCGCTCAGACTGTCCATCTGTCTAGGGATGGTATGTTGTACTCAAAAGTACTTGTGTACCCAAATCCTTATGAATCCCCTTCCAGAACCGAGAAGTAAAGCGTGCATCCATGTCTAAAACAATGGAGTGTGGAACTCCATGTAGACGTAAAATCTCTTGGATGTACAACCATCCCAGCTCATCAACACTAAAGGTCTCCTTGATCGGCAAGAAGTGAGAAACCTTCGTAAGCCTGTCGACAACAACCCAAACAGCATCACTCCCTTGAGGTGACCTCGGAAACCCGGTCACGAAGTCCATCGTGACATCGTTCCACTTCCACTCAGGAATGGGTAACTACTGTAAAATCCCTGCTGGTCATTGATGCTCTATTTTCACCTACTGACAAGTATAACATCTCACGACAAAACTAGCAACATCTCTCTTCATGCCTGTCCACCAGTAATGGCGGTGTAGAGCACGATACATCTTGGTGATACCAGGATGAACTTCCCAAGATGAGGAATGAAAATCCCACATCATCTCCTCGCGTATGTTTGATGCCACCCATACTTGTCCCTGGAAACACAAGATCTCATCCTCTCCCACTGTCCATCCAGGAAGAGGGTCCTCTCCTGACACACTCTCCCACAGGACTAAGCCCTCAGAATCTGATAGTTGTATCAACCGTACCCGATCAAGAAGAGAAGAGGTAACGGCTATAGAAGATAGAAAAGTTTGTCCATGCCTGTCAGGAACCTCCAAGTTCATCTTAGAGAACGGATCCATAAGCTTCCACTCACTGCTGGCCTCCCCAACTGCCTGAATCTGAGTTCTCCCGCTCAACACATCAGCTACTATGTTGCCCTTTCCTGGCGTATAGGTGGGCTCTAAGTCAAAATACTGATGATACTCAACCACCTCCATTGTCTCATATTCAGATCATGCTAATTGAATATATACTTGAGACTCTTGTGGTCGGTGAAAACCACTAAGTGCTCTCCCAGAAGGTAGTGTCTCCAACAACGTAAGGCATGAACAACAGATGCCAACTCTAGATCATGTGTCGGATAGTTCTTCTCGTGTGGCCTCAACGGACGAGACCCGTAAGTAATGACCCCAACTCCCTGCATAAGCACAGCTCCCAGCCCAATACCTGAAGCATCATAGTAAATAGTATAGCCCTTGCCCGGATCTGGAAAGACCAGTATCGGTGCTGAAGTCAATCTCCCATTCAGCTTCTGAAAGGCTGACTCACAAGAATCTCACCATAAAAACTTCTCCCCCTTCTTGTTCAGACCTATCAGTGGTGCTTCTAGGTGTAAAAAGTCCTGTATAAAATTCATGTAGTATCCAGCCAGCCCTAGAAAACTCCACACCTCAATGAAATTCTTCAGCTGCTCTCAAGAAACTACAGCTCTCACTTTCTCTAGGTCCACTGATACTTCTGTCTCTGAGATGACATGAACCAAGAAGTGAATCTAATCCATCCAAAAGTGGCATTTCGAGATTTTAGCATATAACTGATGCTCTCTTAGTGTACTCAGAACAATATCAATATGGGTAGAATGGTCGTGTTGTGTGTGAGAGTACACCATGAAGTCATCCATGAAAACCACCATAACAAAATCTAAGTACAGATGGAACACTCGGTTCATCAGTGCCATAAAAACTGATGGCGCGTTTATGAGACCGAACGACATGACTGTATACTCGTATAGACCATACCTACTCCTGAAGGCTGTAAGAGGTATATCTGTTGGTCTAACGCGCAACTGATGATAACTGGACCTCAAATCGATCTTAGAGAACACCCGGGATCCTCGAAGCTGATCAAAGAGGTCATCGATCCTCGGTAAGGGATATCGGTTCTTGACCGTCAACTGGTTCAGCTTCCGATAATCCACACAAAGCCTAAGGGTGTGCTATGCCTTTTTTGCAAATAGGATATGCGAACCCCAAGGAGAAGTAATGGGTCAGATGAAACCCTTTTCTTACAACTCCTCCAACTGCTTCTTGAGCTCCTGCAACTCAGGTGTATCCATCCTATAAGGAGGAATGGACACTGGTGTCGCTCCTAGAACGAGCTCAATCGAGAATTATACCTCACGCTCCAGAGGAAAACCTGAAAATTCCTCCGGAAAGACATCCCTGAGATGATCCGCCACTGGAGGAAAGTCTAATTGTGAAGTCCCCTGGTCATCCAGATAAAGACTGGCAATATGGGCTATAACTCCTCCCAGCCCATGATGCTTTGGTCTAGCTCTACCTGCCATGACATCCCACTCACCTCTATGAAGGAATGACCTTCCCTCTGGTGATACGAAACTCACCTTGCGGTGATTGAAATCAACAACTTCCCAAAAGGGAAAAAACCAATCCATACTGAGAATGACATCATAGCATGTCATCTATAGAACATAGAGGTCCCATAAGAAGTGACACCCTACAACCACAAGAGGTAACTCTCTACAATGACGTACGCTAGATGTCCTCATTCCCAATGGCGTGTCAAGGGTCAACATGTCGGTAGATGAAAAGATACAGATCCCAAGGCTCTCCACAACAGCAACAGAGATAAAACTATGTGAAGCACCAGTATCGAAAAGTGCTGAAGATAAAACTGAGGCTACTATGATCATACCTCGAACTGTAGAAGGGTCGGGATCCTGCTCTAGGTAGGTCTACTCCACGGCGATAGTCTGGCCTGTACCGCGGCCCTGTGCCCTTGGTTGACCACTCTGAGCTGATCCAATCTGCTGTTGCTGGTGACCTGGTGACTGACCACCACGGTCGTGACCTCCACCTCGGCCCAAACGGCCAAAATAACTCCAGTTCCCAGACTGGTGAGAAACTGGTAAAGCGTCTCCTGAGCACAGGGTCATAGAAGAACCCCTACCACCAGCTGAAGGTGAGAAGATCTAACAAAAGAGCTGAAGATGGCTCATCTTGCCGCAAGATCAGCACTCCATAGGGTCTCTCTGGCACTGGGGCCTAGTATTCCCACTCCTACCGCACTGGTAGCATACAACCTGGCTTCCAGAAGATACATCCCACCTGCTCTGATCTCCTTGAGAAGACTATCTGCGGCGCTTCCTACTATCTGTAGGAGGAACATCAGCTCTGGATGTTGAACCGCCCTGTATCACTGCTCCAGAATCCCTCAGGTTGTGCTCAGTGATCAGCGTCTGGTTGACGATAGAGGATATTGAAGTCAACCTAAAGATATTCACCTGGGAGTGAATCTTCTGCCTGAGACCTTCCTTGAACTTCCTAGCAAGGAACAACTCATCACCTTCAGGGATCGACGTGAAGTGCTATAGATCGGTAAAGAGAGACGAGTACTCCATGACAGAAAGAGTACCCTGTTGCAGACTCATAAACTCTAGGTCTCAGTCAGCCCTCAAGGTCTCTGGGTAAATGTAGTTATAGAAGGTACGCCAAAACTCGTCCCAAGTCATACTCTGCCGGCGACCTGACTGTGAGATCACCTCCCACCACCTCTTGGATTTGTCTTGGAGCATATAAGTAGCCATATTTACCCTTTTCTCTGGAGGTATCTCCATATGCTCAAAGATTGTCATCGTGGCCTCTAACCACGACTCTGTAGCCTGGGGTCCTCCATCCCCTGAGAAAGTATGAGGATGCTGCTGCTGGAAAACCCGCGTCAACTCATCCATCGACGGGGCAATAGGCGGTGCTCTCGGAAAGGTCTGCATCATCCTAAAGAAATCCTCCCTGAACTGTGCACTGGCACCTGTGATGGGTATGACTGCTAGTGCCAAGGTTGGCACAGCAGGAGGATCTGTAGGAGGTGCCTGATCGGCCATATCCAGTGTCTGATCACCATCTGGCAACTGACGTACAACCGGAGGATGTCTCGGAGGCAAATCTCAGAAAGATCAAAAGCACACCTTAGATCAGGATTATCAAAGACCGAGAACACAAGAGTACAAAACGAGAACAGGAGAAGGAAACATTCAAGTTTACAAAACATGACTACACGGCGTGTATAAAAACTACACGACGTGTTCACTTAAACCATCCACATGGGCATGTACTCCTGCCACCTCTTGTCATGTAACACCCCAAACTACACGGTGTGTTGTCCCCACAAACGACATGTACTTTAACTCTATTCCCCTTCCCGAGTCTCTTTACACGGCTAACCCACAAGGTCCTCTTAACCCTAGACTACACGGCGTGTTTACTAAGGGCACGACGTGTACTAGACATGTTTTCGGCGACCCGTGTTGTTAGTTACACAACCAACTACACAGATTACCTTTACACGGCGTGTTCCGAAGAAGCACGACGTGTATAGGAGAAGATAACACCAACATGTGTTGTTCGTGACACGGCCGGGTACCTGGACCAAGACTACACGACATGTTATTTTCAAACACAGCATGTTCTACTCGAGCTTCCCCGACCCGTGTTGTTAGTTACACTGTCGGTTGCACGGCTCTATACTACACAGCATGCACCTACCGTACATGGCGTGTTCCTAAAGACATTTCCTCAACACCGTTTTCCTGCTCACACAGTCAGTGACACGGTCTGAAACTACACGACATGTAGTCATAAAGTATAGGCCGTGTATTCTGGGTTTCTCCAGGCTGTAGCTCCGAAACTGCACTGAAGCCCAGAAAACACAGAAAACAAGGCATTAAGGTTCCAAATTCTGATCCGTGAGGGCCCATACTCCCCGCGAATCAAATCTTGGCATCCAATACAGTCATATATAATTAAAAACAGGTCAATGATTCACCAATTTCCGATTCAATAGGGCCCATAACACCTCAAGAACCAAAATTTGGCGTTCATTTAAGCAAAGTACAATTCAAACAGTACTCTATCAAATAGTTGGGATTCTATCAAAGCATCTATCAAAACAGCATGCATAATCTACACAAAAGTCTATCACAACAACATGCAATCACTAATGCATCCTAGATGGCATGGTAAGAATGCATGGCATGAGATTTCTAATAAGTGCCTATATGATGCATGAGATGGAATACCCTCATCTCATCAGGTTGAGACAGAAATAGAACCATAATAGCAACAACAATAACAACACAAGTCATGTGAATCACTCTAGGTGAAATCATATCAACCGTAAAATCTCAAAAACAGAAAATTGCAATAAATGAGGTAGTATGGCTTTTCCCTGTACACGAGTTAGCTACTCCCAGGAACAGCTTATTACCAAGTACCGAATCCATCCTATCCCTGGCTAAAGGCTCCAAACAATAAATCAATAGAAAATAAACCCTCTCCTACCACTTTTTAACATCCCGGTTCCGAAAGCCACCCAGAGGAACCCCATACCTGGTTGGTCACATGGCCTCAAGCGCATTTCCCTAAACTCCAGAGGCTACTAACTAGTAGCGAGGGCCTTGGGTGTGATAGTGGGGAAACTATTCCCTCATTGGTAGAGTACACAGCGGAAGAAAATAAGCACGCAATAGCGGAAGCAGTAAATAACCAACAATAATAAACAGCGGAAGACTAAAACAACAACAACTGGAGAACACATATATATATATATGAAATGATGCATGATACATATCTATAAAATCATCCATGTGGAGACCCAAAGCTTAACGTACATGGACATTACATTACTTTTGCGGAATACTTAGTACATAACAAAAACACACACACAAGGACCGTAATAGTTTAGTGTCTTTGGAAACTCGGAACGTAATCTTCTAATCATGGTGAAAGATCTTCAACATCTCCCATAAAGATCTTCCTTTTTTTTACCTAAAACCTTTCTCTATATCCTGGGGAAAATAAAACATAAAAGGGTGAGCTCAAATTCTCAGTAAGGGTAAACAAAAGAAATATCAATCACATCATATTCATAAGAACATAACATTTTGGAAATCTTAATCCTGCAAAAGACATCGTAATATCATAACATGGGATAAATCATAGTAGTGAAATGTAATCCCAATAATCATAACATAAAACATGAAACTTTGTGGCATACACACATAATCATAGAGAATAATTTCTTATTAGTCAAGACTCATTTCCAAGACTGTCTTAGTGGACAAAGTCCATTTCTGAACTGAGTTCACTCCTCGTTTCAGTCCTGTTTCACTGAACCGGTATAACCTACCGTTCCATCCATGTATATCTCATGAGATATAAAATCTTTACCCAATGAATTTGAGGTATATATAGGTCCCACCCGTCTCATAATGATACCATTCTTATGTGTGCCACAAAATCATAAACTATATATCATAGCATAACCCATGTAATAAAAATGGGAATCTTAAACATCGTGACATCATAAAAAAATTCATATAATATAAAGGAATTCATAAAAATAATTCCATCAAAACATAATCAAATCAATGTAAAAATAGGGATAGAAACAGAACCCTTTATTATCTTAGATGGAAAATAATTTTGATAAAACACTTGAACTCCATTCTTGAGGAAAATATCCTTTCTACTTCAAAAACGTTTTCCTTTCTTAACATGTCATACAATTTTAAACTAAAAGAAGTTTATTAAAAATAAACTTGAAAACTTGTAAAGTAAGCTTCTTGGAAATAATGTTTTAAAAATCCATTCATGTCGTATAAGTTAAAAAAAACATTCTTTTCGTACTTTTGTCAGAAAAGACAAAAAGTACCTCTTACGAAAAACGACAAAATATTCCCTTCATATCTTTTACTAAAAACAAAACAAAGGGTAAAATTGTATTTAAAAAATTTTAGGTGGATGTAAATAATGTTACATATTGAGGAAACATGGATGTGGATGATAAAATACACCCCAGCAAATTTCAAAGTATAAACAATCTCGGATAAAAATGAGATTGTGATATTTCCCTTACCTTAGGTCCGATTTACTTCGTAAGTGTCCGAACCTCCTGTATAATGATTTAAATAATGTCATTGACTTATTCGAGAATCATACTCATTGTTATGATATCATATATGGTTCACTTATGACTTTATATTACCCGTTCTTTTGTAAATTCCATGTTAAAGAGCGTTTTGGGTAAAATTGTTTCATTTGTCGTTCGGGTTTTGAATTGTATTTATTCATATGATTACTGAGATCATGATTACTTAATTCCAGAATATAAAACAAGATTTATATATAATATATATTCAGAATATACATATATATAATAAATCAGTAAATGGAAAGAAATACACCGTTCATGGAGACGGTAGGTCGTACGTACACATGAACGCTGTTTTCATTTACTTATTGAGTTGAATGGAATTAAGTAGATGACATACATATATATAAACATAAATCCAGTATCATTAATATGTAATATATTTCATGATCACTTATTATATATACTTTATAATGATTAATGAATGGTTAACGTGGAGAATTAATCTCATCGCGTCGTGGAGACGGTAGTCTGTACGTACGCACGAGCGATGATATCGTTCTCATGACCATGGGACTGTATTGGAGTGTATGTATACTATTTCAGAATCAATATCACTTTAAAATAATCATATATAGTTATTATTTACACCATTATACCCATCCATGTAAGGTGGTGGTGGAAAATAGATTTCACCACGGCGTGGAGACGATATTCCGTACGTACGCACGCGCGGTGATTTCATTTTCCATAGGATGGATAGATGGTGAAATAGGGTTGTTTCATACTTATAATAACATATCAGTATATTATTGATACTGATTTTATTACTTCATAATGAAACAACCTAAGAAGAAGAAGTGGAAGAAGAAATAAAGGTGAAAGAATCGGTAACGGAAATTACCTCTTCTTTGAAGTGCCTCTTTGAGACCTCCTCTTAGGGCACTAAAATTGGTCTTTGAGGAAGACCAGAACCTCTAGTATGTTTCTAGGGAAGTGTAGAAGAGAATTTGGCAGAGTTTGGCCGAGCTTGAAGGCTCAAAGTGGTGTGAGGAAGAGAGGGAGGGGGTTCCCTTTTATAAGGGATGCGAGGGGCACCTTTGGAATAACTAAAAATATTATTTTATTATAAAGCCAAATTCGGTTTTAAATAGCTCCAAATTGATTTTTTTCAAAGATAAGGTGGGTATGTGTCCAAATCCTCTCATCCAATAGAATTTAGACAAGGTTAGGTTCCTATTTTAACCTTATCATTTATATTTAACTTTAAGTTATATAATTTTACTTTTACCGTGTCTTTTTGTGTTCTTACACTATAAGGTTAATAAACATACTATAAGAAGCCAAAAGAACCCCATGTTGTTTATTATTAATATATATAGCCTTATATAAGTTATTTGGCAGAACCTTCGACTTTTAGGAATAAAATAACAATTAATAATATAATATTTGTTTTAAAAACTATTTTATGTCAATTTTGACACTATTTAGTAATTGATTTTTGTAAAAATCCATAACAGAATGATTAGTTCGAGAAATGTTAATTAAATACATACTAACATGTCATATTAACCTATAAAATTAGTGTAATTCAAAAAAAGTCTCAAATTACATTTATTTTGGTATTTATAACATCAATTATGTCAATATTTCATTAATAAGATAATTACTTCATCATCTTTGTGTCATAACTAAATTAAATTATTTAATGTCTAAAAATTAAAACTAAAATACCATTATGTAGGAAATCTTTTTAGCTTTCTAATGAATATTTATAGTGGAATTTATCTTATGTATAACCCTATATTAAAAAGGGTATACTTATTTGTAACAGCCCAAGATTTTATAAAAAAAATATTCTTTTTAAATTTATTAATGTCTTGTGTTGGACGCTACACCAAAAGGAGCTGGCACAACACGCATACTTGACTTGCCTTGCATTACACGCAATCGCGACCTTCCTCGATAGCGTGTGTAATACGCAATACCGAGTTTCACTAAACAACGATATGCTATTAAAATATTATTAAAACTAGCCGGTATGAATAGTAATAACCACTTTTTAAAATTCTGTAAATCTTATTTTTCAAAATGAACTTCATTTTTGGATTCGGAGTATCGAATTTAGCCTAAGGTGAAATTTTGGTACATTTCGGATAACTTTCATATTCTGATGAATAGTGAAAATTACTAAAAAACAACTTTTTTAATCGAAATAATTAATAGTGATAAATTATTAATTGGAGTAGTTTTAAAGTATATTTAGAATATATTTTTACAATTTAATACAATGTTAGTCATTGGATGTAATTTCACATTTAAACCAGACATAATCAAGTGTCAATCTTTTGATAGATATTGTTTCTTAAAAACACGCTATTTGTTTTAACAGCGGGATTTAATTATAAAAATTAATTAATGCAACTTTTATGTTATGAATTTGGTAAAATAGACTTTATTTTTGAATTCGGAATATGAAATATAGCTTAGGATGAAATTTTGGCATTGTTCTGAAAAACATCAATTTTTGATGAATAGTGAAACTACTAAGTGGTAGTTAAAAAAACTGAATTTTTCATAAAACATAATTTTACCGCTTCTGTGAATGGAATTTCAAAAATCCGAGAGACACGGTTGATGTCAGTAAGTAAAATGTGGTTCAATGAGATGAAAATAATTTTTGGTGAATAGTAACTTTTTACTTTTATTTACCACGGTTAAAAGTAAATAGGGTAATTAAGGGTAAGAATGATATTAATATTACCCTAACACATGTCCTAATTCTATTGGACAAGTATATCTCGACCAAAAACAACCTTAAGTGTAAAATATTATCATTTAGGCCCACTTGGATTAGATTAGGACATTTATTATTATTTAATTCAAAGAAGAGTTAAAAGAGTTAAAATCAAAGTTTATTCACTAAAACATTTTTAATATGGGGTTATACATAATATAAATTCGACTATAAATATTCATTAGAAATATAAAAAGATTTCCTACATAATGATAGTTTATTTATAATTTTTAGACTTTAAATAAATTAATTTATTTATGACACAACGATGATGCAGTAATTACCCTTTTAAGGAAATATTAACATAATTGATGTTATAAATACTAAAATGAATGTAATTTGAGACTTTTTATGAATTCCACTAATTTTCTAGGTTACTATGATATATTAGTGTTGATTTAATCAACTTGGTTCGAACATATAATTCTGTTATGACTTTCACAAAAATCATATATCAAATAGTATCAAAATTAAAACAAAATAGTTTTTAAATCAAATATTATATTATTAATTGTTATTTTATTCCTAAAAATCTAAGGCTCGGCCAAATGACTTAGATAAGGATATATATTAATAATAAACAATTTAGGGTTCGTTTGGCATGTTATAGTAAGTGTATTAACCATATAGTGAAAGAAAACAAAAAGACACGGTAAAAGTTAAATTATTTAACTTAGAGTTAAATCTAATTGATAAGGTTAAAATAAGAACCTAAACTTGTCTAAATATTATTGGTTGATAGGATTTCGACCCATCCCCACTTTAGCTTCGAAATAAGACCCTTTGGAACCATTATAAACCGATTTTTACTTTAATATAAAATAATATTTTGAGATATTCCTAAGGTGCCCCTCTCCTCCCTTATAAAAGGGCACCTCCTCCCCCTCCTCCTCACACCAATTTGAGCACTCAAGCTCGGCCAACCCCTGCCAAAATCTCTTCTCCACTTCCCTAGAAACATCCTAGAGGTTCTGGTCTTCCTCAAAGACCAATTTTAGTTCCCTAAGAGGAGGTCTCCAAAAGGCGCTTCAAAGAAGAGGTAATTACCGTTACCAATTCTTTCATCTTTATTTCTTCTTCCACTTCTTCTTCTTAGGTTGTTTCATTATGAAGTAATAACATCAGTATCACTCATATACTGATATGTTATTATAAGTATGAAACAACCCTATTTCACCATCTATCTATCCTACGGAAAAAGAAATCACCGCGCGTGTGTACGTACGGAATACCGTCTCCACGCCGTGGTGTAATCTATTTTCCAACACCACCTTACATGGATGGGTATAATGGTGTAAAGAATAACTATACATAGTTATTACAACATCATATTGATTCTGATATATTGTATAATCCACTCCAATTCAATTCAATATTTATGGAAATGATATCATTGCTCGTGCGTACGTACGGACTACCGTCTCCACGACGCGATGAGATTCATTCTTAATGATTAACCATTCATGAATGATTATAAAGTATATATAATAAGTACTAATGAAATATATGACATAATAATGATACTGGATTTATGTATATATATATATATATGTATGTCATCTACTTACTTCCATTCAAGACAATAAGAAAAGAAAAACAGCGTTCATGCGTACGTACGGACTACCGTCTCCATGAACGGTGTTTTTCATTTTATTTATCTATCTATTATATATATATATATACTGAATATATATGATATATAAATCATATTTTATATTCTGGAAGTAAGTAAATCATGATATAATTAATAATGATGTCAAGAACAACAAGTCAAAACACCTACGATAAATGAAACGATTTTACCCAAAACGCTTCTTTAACATGGAATTTACAAAAGAACGGGTAATATAATGTCATAAGTGAACCATATATGATATCATAACAATTAATATGATTTTTTAATAATTAAATGACATTATTTAAATCATTATACAGGAGGTTCGGACACATACGAAGCAAATCGGACCTAAGGTAAGGGAAATATCACAATCTCATTTTTATCCGAGATTGTTTATTCGTAAGTATTTACTGGGGTGTATTTTATCATCCACATCCATGTTTCCTCAATATTTAATATTATTTCCATCCACTTACAATAGTTTAAATCCAATTTTACCCTTCGGTGAGTTTTTAGTAAAGAATAAGAAAGGAATCTTTTGTCGTTTTTCGTACGAGGTACTTTTTGACTTTTCCGACAAAAGTATGAAGAATGTTTTTTTAACTTATACGGCATGAATGGATTTCTAAAAAATTATTTCCAAGAAGATTCCTTTACAATTATTCATGTTTATTTTTAATCAACTTCTTTTATTTTAAAATTGTATGACATGTTAAGAAAGGAAAAGTGTTTTTGAAGTAGAAAGGATATTTTCCTCAAGAATGTTGTTCAAGTATTTTATCAAAATTATTTTCCATCTAAGATAATAAAAGGGTTATGTTTTTATCCCTATTATTACATTGGTTTGATTATGTTGTTATGGAAATATTTTTATGAATTCCTTTATCTTATATGGTTTGTTTTATGATGTCATGATGTTTCAAGAATCCCATTTTTGTTACATGTGTTATGCAATGATGTATGATTTATGATTTTGTGGCACACATAAGAATGGTATCATTATGAGATGGGTGGGACCTATATCTCCCTCCAATGCATTGGGTAAATATTTTATAACTCATGAGATAGACATGGCTGGAATGGTAGGTTATACCGGTTCAGTGAAACAGGACTGAAACGAGGGTTACTCGATTCAGAAAGGGACTTTGTCCACTAAGATAGTCTTGGCAATGAGTCTTGACTAACAAGAAATGATTCTCTATGATTATTTGTGAATGCCACAAAGTTTCAAGTTTCATGTTATGATTATGGTGATTTCATTTTCACTTCTATGATTTATCCCATGTTATGAAATTATGCTCTCTTTTGCAGGTTATGATTTCCAAAATGTTATGTTCTTATGAATATGATGTGATTGATATTTCTTTTGTTTACCCTTACTGATCATTTGAGCTCACCCTTTTATGTTTTCTTTTCCCCAGGATAAAAAGAAAGGTTCTAGGTTAAAAAAAAAGGGAAGATCTTTATGGGAGATACTGAAGATCTTTCACCACGATTAGAAGATTACGTTCCGAGTTTCCAAAGACACTAAACTATTACGATCCTTGTGTGTGTGTTTTTGTTATGTACCAAGTATTCCGCAAAAGTAATGTAATGTCCATGTACGTTAAGCTTCGGGTCTCTACAGTTGGTATCAGAGGAAAGGTTTACTCAACCTTTGGAAACTAGGATGCGAAAACGTTAGTGAGATCCCTAGAGATATTTCTACGGTATGTCTAGGGATGTCCCTAAGGTTAAGTAGACGTAAAAGTTATAGTACTAGAAATACGCTAACGATCATAGAATTAAACCTAAGATGTTAGATATTGAAGGTACTCCCCCTTTATTATGTTGTTTTCCCTAGCATGATTTTTGCCTCTCACACTATTCATTTTGGGTTTTAGGAAATGGCTGGAAACAAGATGATTCACGATAATGGAGGATATGATGGACAATGGAATGATATTCTTCATGAGCAACCAAATGAAATGGGATTTGGAAGTCCAAAGATCATTATTATGCCGAATCAGCAATCTCATAATATGATCAATAAAGTAAAATTTGGTAAGTTTCCTGACTCGGCTAATAAGAGAAAGATGGAGTTTCATGATGATCATAGAGGAAAGAAAGTTCAATTTCCCCTATGTAAATCATGTGGGAAGAGGCATCAAGGAGAATGTTTCAAGGGAACTGGAAGATGCTTTGGGTGTGGAAAAGAAGGACACAAAGCAAGTAAGTGCAAAGGAAAAGGTTCAGTTAACACCATGGATGAGGATAATGGTATTGCTACGACATCAACAATGGTTAAATGTTTTAAATGTGGAATGTACGGGCATTATGCAAACCAATGCCCTAAGGGAAAGTCTCATGAAGATAATCAGTATGGTCATATGGGAAGTATTTATGTGGATGATGATGATGAGACTACAAATGATATGTGAGATGAAAGAATTGTTGAAGCTCGGTCAATGGTTTAATAATGTAGTGAAATGATTACATGTTTAGCATGAGTAATGTTGTATAAGTAATCTCATGGTACTATGGAATAAAGAGACATCTAAGGATTGTTACACTGTTGTCTTTCATTGAGTTTTGAAAGTGTATGATTAATGTTACCAGTATCCATGAAAGGTTATTCAGATACTTTTGGAACGTAGATGATATGCGCATAATGAAGGGATAAAGAGAATCTAATATGTTTGATAGTATTCATGATCACATGATTGATATAACGACTAAGTGATATCATGGTTTGAGTATATAGAATTTTGAGGATTTTGGTATGTGGAAAGTGTTAACTTTAAACTGCATTCATGTTTTCACTAAGGTTTTAAAGAGAATACATGATTAAGGCCTTTGAATGTTTGGAATGTGACCAACAAGACATATATATGGGGATTAACGATAGTATTAAATCTCTGGTAATCGTTTTCACTATATTATGAGAGTGGACTGCAGTATTATGGATAAGCCTAAAGATTATAATAGATTATGTTGGACATAAGTTAGTATTGTTTAAGGATAGAAGATTTTCGATATTATTAATGGGATGTTATAGTATTATAGTTTTAGAAAAAGGACAACCTGCAGGACGGGCGACAGCCCATCGCGTCGGACAAGGCTGTGGGAATCGAACCCACAACCGAAGTGCGACTGGCCTTTATCGCTTACCACTGGCCTATAGGAAGTCCCTATTTAGTAGAAAATAGTTTTATTTTATTAAGCGGTATGATATACAAAGTATAAGTTCATTTTTGGAACCATATACGATTAATCTAACCATAAGATGAACTTATAACTTTTCGAACCTTTTGTTTGAGACAGATGGAATGACCCGTCATTCTATCACATGATCTGCTAACACTTCACGAATAACAAATTCAACTTCATTTATTTAAGAGATGAAGTAGAAATTGTTCAAGGCACGAACAACAGCGAGATTGTACCAAAATAAAGTAAGTATTTATTCTAATTCAAACTCTTCAACTTTAGGAAAACGATCTTGAAAACCAAAAATGTTGTCCTAGTGCTCTTATACCTGATGAATCAGATGGTACCTTATATCACCACAAATCTATGGATTTGTGATTACTGGCTTTTCCATAGCCATGTTCTCTACCACTCTCCATCAGAACATGATGGTTAGATTTCTCTTCCATATCCATATTTTCACCTATGTGGAAACCCAATGATTAGTTTATTTGGGTAACCGTTACGTTTCATACTTTTGTTTTTAAAGATTGGTTTTGATATTCCTTTTTACGATGTGGGTTTCTATTAAAGAAACTTTCAAATAGTAAACCATTTATAACCCCGACGAATTTCGAGGGCGAAATTCATTTTAAGGGGGGTAGAATGTAACAGCCCAAGATTTTATAAAAAAATATTCTTTTTAATTTTATTAATGTCTTGTGTTGGACGCTACACCAAAAGGAGCTTGCACAACACGCATCCTTGACTTTCCTTGCATTACACGCAATCACGACCTTCCTCGATAGCGTGTGTAATACGCAATACCGAGTTTCACTAAACAACGATATGCTATTAAAATATTATTAAAACTAGCCGGTATGAATAGTAATAACCACTTTTTAAAATTCTGTAAATCTTATTTTTCAAAATGAACTTCATTTTTGGATTCGGAGTATCGAATTTAGCCTAAGGTGAAATTTTGGTACATTTCGGATAACTTTCATATTCTGATGAATAGTGAAAATTACTAAAAAACAACTTTTTTAATCGAAATAATTAATAGTGATAAATTATTAATTGGAGTAGTTTTAAAGTATATTTAGAATATATTTTTACAATTTAATACAATGTTAGTCATTGGATGTAATTTCACATTTAAACCAGACATAATCAAGTGTCAATCTTTTGATAGATATTGTTTCTTAAAAACACGCTATTTGTTTTAACAGCGGGATTTAATTATAAAAATTAATTAATGCAACTTTTATGTTATGAATTTGGTAAAATAGACTTCATTTTTGAATTCGGAATATGAAATATAGCTTAGGATGAAATTTTGGCATTGTTCTGAAAAACATCAATTTTTGATGAATAGTGAAACTACTAAGTGGTAGTTAAAAAACTGAATTTTTCATAAAACATAATTTTACCGCTTCTGTGAATGGAATTTCAAAAATCCGAGAGACACGATTGATGTCAGTAAGTAAAATGTGGTTCAATGAGATGAAAATAATTTTTGGTGAATAGTAACTTTTTACTTTTATTTACCACGGTTAAAAGTAAATAGGGTAATTAAGGGTAAGAATGATATTAATATTACCCTAACACATGTCCTAATTCTATTTTACAAGTATATCTCGACCAAAAACAACCTTAAGTGTAAAATATTATCATTTAGGCCCACTTGGATTAGATTAGGACATTTATTATTATTTAATTCAAAGAAGAGTTAAAAGAGTTAAAATCAATGTTTATTCACTAAAACATTTTTAATATGGGGTTATACATAAGATAAATTCGACTATAAATATTCATTAGAAAGCTAAAAAGATTTCCTAAATAATTATATTTTATTTATAATTTTTAGACTTTAAATAAATTAATTTATTTATGACACAACGATGATGCAGTAATTACCCTTTTAAGGAAATATTAACATAATTGATGTTATAAATACTCAAATGAATGTAATTTGAGACTTTTTATGAATTCCACTAATTTTCTAGGTTACTATGATATATTAGTGTTGATGTAATCAACTTGGTTCGAACATAAAATTCTTTTATGACTTTCACAAAAATCATATATCAAATAGTGTCAAAATTGACACAAAATAGTTTTTAAATCAAATATTATATTATTAATTGTTATTTTATTCCTAAAAATATAAGGTTCGGCAAAATGACTTAGATAAGGATATATATATTAATAATAAACAATTTAGGGTTCTTTTGGCATGTTATAGTAAGTGTATTAACCATATAGTGAAAGAAAACAAAAAGACACGGTAAAAGTTAAATTATTTAACTTAGAGTTAAATCTAATTGATAAGGTTAAAATAAGAACCTAAACTTGTCTAAATCCTATTGGTTTATAGGATTTAGACCCATCCCCACTTTAGCTTCGAAATAAGACCCTTTGGAACCATTATAAACCGATTTTTACTTTAATATAAAATAATATTTTGAGATATTCCTAAGGTGCCCCTCTCCTCCCTTATAAAAGGGAACCTCCTCCCCCTCCTCCTCACACCAATTTGAGCACTCAAGCTCGGCCAACCCCTGCAAAAATCTCTTCTCAACTTCCCTAGAAACATCCTAGAGGTTCTGGTCTTCCTCAAAGACCAATTTTAGTTCCCTAAGAGGAGGTCTCCAAAAGGCGCTTCAAAGAAGAGGTAATTACCGTTACCAATTCTTTCATCTTTATTTCTTCTTCCACTTCTTCTTCTTAGGTTGTTTCATTATGAAGTAATAACATCAGTATCACTCATATACTGATATGTTATTATAAGTATGAAACAACCCTATTTCACCATCTATCTATCCTACGGAAAAAGAAATCACCGCGCGTGCGTACGTACGGAATACCGTCTCCACGCCGTGGTGTAATCTATTTTCCACCACCACCTTACATGGATGGGTATAATGGTGTAAAGAATAACTATAAATAGTTATTAAAACATCATATTGATTCTGATATATTGTATAATCCACTCCAATTCAATTCAATATTTATGGAAATGATATCATCGCTCGTGCGTACGTACGGACTACCGTCTCCACGACGCGATGAGATTCATTCTTAATGATTAACCATTCATGAATGATTATAAAGTATATATAATAAGTACTAATGAAATATATGACATAATAATGATACTGGATTTATGTATATATATATATATGTATGTCATCTACTTACTTCCATTCAAGACAATAAGGAAAGAAAAACAGCATTCATGCGTACGTACGGACTACCGTCTCCATGAACGGTGTTTTTCATTTTATTTATCTATCTATTATATATATATATATATACTGAATATATATGATATATAAATCATATTTTATATTCTGTAAGTAAGTAAATCATGATATAAGTAATAATGATGTCAAGAACAACAAGTCAAAACACCTACGATAAATGAAACGATTTTACCCAAAACGCTTCTTTAACATGGAATTTACAAAAGAACGGGTAATATAATGTCATAAGTGAACCATATATGATATCATAACAATGAATATGATTCTGTAATAAGTCAATGACATTATTTAAATCATTATACAGGAGGTTCGGACACATACGAAGCAAATCGGACCTAAGGTAAGGGAAATATCACAATCTCATTTTTATCCGAGATTGTTTATTCGTAAGTATTTACTGGGGTGTATTTTATCATCCACATCCATGTTTCCTCAATATGTAATATTATTTCCATCCACTTACAATAGTTTAAATCCAATTGTACCCTTCGTTGAGTTTTTAGTAAAGAATAAGAAAGGAATCTTTTGTCATTTTTCGTACGAGGTACTTTTTGACTTTTCCGAAAAAAGTATGAAGAATGTTTTTTTAACTTATACGGCATGAATGGATTTCTAAAAAATTATTTCCAAGAAGCTTCCTTTACAAGTATTCATGTTTATTTTTAATCAACTTATTTTATTTTAAAATTGTATGACATGTTAAGAAAGGAAAAGTGTTTTTGAAGTAGAAAGGATATTTTCCTCAAGAATGTAGTTCAAGTATTTTATCAAAATTATTTTCCATCTAAGATAATAAAAGGGTTATGTTTTTATCCATATTATTACATTGGTTTGATTATGTTGTGATGGAAATATTTTTATGAATTCCTTTATCTTATATGGTTTGTTTTATGATGTCATGATGTTTCAAGAATCCCATTTTTGTTACATGTGTTATGCAATGATGTATGATTTATGATTTTGTGGCACACATAAGAATGGTATCATTATGAGATGGTTGGGACCTATATCTCCCTCCAATGCATTGGGTAAAGATTTTATAACTCATGAGATAGACATGGCTGGAATGGTAGGTTATACCGGTTCAGTGAAACAGGACTGAAATGAGGGTTACTCGGTTCAGAAAGTGACTTTGTCCACTAAGATAGTCTTGGCAATGAGTCTTGACTAACAAGAATTGATTCTCTATGATTATGTGTGAATGCCACAAAGTTTCAAGTTTCATGTTATGATTATGGTGATTTCATTTTCACTTCCATGATTTATCCCATGTTATGAAATTATGCTCTCTTTTGCAGGTTATGATTTCCAAAATGTTATGTTCTTATGAATATGATGTGATTGATATTTCTTTTGTTTACCCTTACTGAGCATTTGAGCTCACCCTTTTATGTTTTCTTTTCCCCAGGATAAAAAAGAAAGGTTCTAGGTAAAAAAAAGGGGAAGATCTTTATGGGAGATACTGAAGATCTTTCACCACGATTAGAAGATTACGTTCCGAGTTTCCAAAGACACTAAACTATTACGATCCTTGTGTGTGTGTTTTTTTTATGTACCAAGTATTCCGAAAAAGTAATGTAATGTCCATGTACGTTAAGCTTCGGGTCTCTACATTATTAAACTTTGATTTTAACTATTTTAACCCTTCTTTAAATAATTTAATAATAAATGTCCTAATCTAATCCAAGTGGGCCTAAATTGTCATATTTTATTCCTAAGGTTGTTTTTGGTCGAATTACATTTATCCAATAGAATTAGGACATGTGTTAGGGTAATAATAATAACATTTTTACCCTTAATTACCCTATTTACTTTTAACCGTGGTAAAAAAAAGTAAAAAGTTACTATTCACCAAAAATTATTTTCATCTCATTGAACCACATTTTACTTACTGACATCAACCGTGTCTCTCGGATTTTTGAAATTCCATTCATAGAAGTGGTAAAATTATGTTTTATGAAAAATTCATTTTTTTAACTACCACTTAGTGGTTTCACTATTCATCAAAAAATGAAAGTTTCTAGAAAAATACCAAAAATTAGGCCTAAGCTATATTTGATATTATGAACTCAAAAATTATGTCTATTTTACCAAATTCAAAACATATCAGTTGCATTAATTAATTTAAAAATTAATTCCCGTCGTCAAAACAAATAGCGTGTTTCTTAAGAGATAATAACTATCAAAAGATTGACACCTGTTTATGTATGGTTTAAATGTGAAATTACATCCAATGACCAACACCGTATTAAATTGTAAAAATATATTATAAATATAATATAAAGCCACTAAAATTAATAATTTATCACTATTAATTATTTCGATTAAAAAAGTTATTTTTAATTAAAATTTAGTAATTTTCACTATTCATCAGAAAATGAAAGTTATCCGAAAAAATACCAAAATTTCACCCTAAGCTAATTTCAATATTCCGAATCCAAAAATGAAGTCCATTTTGAAAAATAAAATTTACAAAATTTCAAAAAGTGGTTATTACTATTCATAACGACTAGTTTTAATAATATTTTAATAGCATATTATTGTTTAGTAAAACTCGTTATTGCGTACTACACATGCTATCGAGGAAGGTCGTGATTGCGTTTAATTCAAGCCAAGTTAGAGATGCATGTTGTGAAATCTCCTTTTTTTGTAGTGTATAACAAAAGACATTAATGAAATTAAAAAGAATATTTTTCGTAAAATCTTGGGGTGTTACATTCTACCCCCCTTAAAATGAATTTCGCCCTCAAAATTCATCGGGGTTATAAATGGTTTACTATTCGAAAGTTTCTTTGATAGAAACCCACATCGTAAAAAGGAATACAAAAACCAATCTTTAAAAACAAAAGTATGAAACGTAACGGTTACCCAAATAAACTAATCACTGGGTTTCCACATAGGTGAAAATATAGATATGGAAGAGAAATCTAACCATCATGTTCTGATGGAGAGTGGTAGAGAACATGGCTATGGAAAAGCCAGAAATCACAAAGCCATAAATTTGTGACGATCTAAGGTACCATCAGATTCATCAGATATAAGAGCACCAGGACAACATTTTTGGTTTTCAAGATCGTTTCCCTAAAGTTGAAGATTTTGAATTAGAAAAAATGCTTACTTTATTTTGGTACAATCTCACTGTTGTTCGTGCTTTGAAAAATTTCCACTTCATCTCTTAAAGAAACGAAGTTGAATTTTTTATTCATGAAGTGTTAATAGATCATGTTATAGAATGATGGATCATTCCATCTATTTCAAACAAAAGGTTAGCAAAAGTTATCAAATATACATAAGTCCATCTATGGTGAGGTTAATTGTATATGATTCTAAAAATGAACTTATACTTCATATATCATACCGCGTAATAAAATAAAACTAGTTTATACTAACCAGGGACTTCCTGTAGGCCAGTGGTAGTCGATAAAGGCCAGTCGCACTTCGGTTGTGGGTTCGATTCCCATAGCATTGTCCGACGTGATGGGTTGTCGCCCGTCCTGCAGGTTGTCCTTTTTCTAAAACTATATTACTATAACATCCCATCAATAATATCTAAAAAAATTCTATCCTTAAACAATAGTAACTTATGTAAAACATAATTCATTCCAATCTTTAGGCTTATCCATAATATTGCAGTCCACTCTCATAATATAGTGAAAATGATTACCAGATATTTAATACCATCATTGATCCCCATATATCATAAGATATGTCTTGTTGGTCAAATTACAAACATGTGAATAACTTAATCATGTATTCTCTTGAAGAATGAATACCCATTGAACCTTAGTGAAAACATGAATGCAGTCAAAAGTTAACTCTTTCTACATACCAAAATCCAAAAATTCTATATACTCAAACCATGATATAACCTTCTCCTTATATCAGTCATGAGCTCATGAATACTATCAAACTTTTCATTTTTTTCCTTATCCCTTCATTATGCGCATATCATCTTTTTTCCAAAAATATCTCAATCACTTTCCATGGTTACCGGTACCATAAAATTATTGAAAACCACAATAGACCAATACATAAATATTCCAATATTCTACGATACTATATACAACATTATTTTATAATCCCATTACATAAACACTTAATCATTCCACCACATCGTTATCATATTCAACATCACCAATGGTGATCGCATGTGACTTCCCTTTGTCCTTTTCCTTAAGTGGTTGCTCATGTAGATCATCACTAACCCTTGGATTAGGGCATTTATTAGCATAATGCCCCATTTCCTTGCACTTGAAGCATTGAAGTGTAGTAGGTTCATTCTGTGTATCCCTTCCTTTGTTTTCATCATTAGACATATTCTTCCCATCATTTCGGCATTCAAATGCCTGATGACCTTCCTTTCCACATTTGAAACATTTACTTGTCCCTTTAAGACAATCTTCACCATGCTTTTTTCCACACTTTGAGCATAAGGAAACATCCATCTTCTTTTCACCATTATTCTGAGATTTCTCCTTGAACTCCATCTTTCTTTTCTTTTCAAAACTATGAGATGGATAAGTAAAACCAACTTCCATTTCTACCTTGATATCACAACGCACAATTTCTTCATAGCTACTGAAGTCTCTTATAGCTAATTCCCTTCGAATATTTGGTTTTAAGCCACTAAAGAATCGATCAACTTTACTTTCAGGTTAGATGATAAATCCAGATGCATACCTTTCAAGCCTTGTAAAATTCGCTTCGTATATACCAACAGATTCATCATCCTTTTTCTTTAGTTCAAGAAACTCATTCTCCATCTTTGTTCAAAGAATACGAGGGAAGTACTTATTGAAAAATAAGTTCTTGAACTCATCCCATTCCATGGAATCAATTTCATCTCTTTACCTCGTATTCTTGATAAGATTCCACCATTGATCTGCTTCACCTTCCAAACGATATACTGCTAAGATGACTGTGTCATGTTCATAACATTGAAGAGCTGAAAATATCTTTTCAGTGGTACTTATCCATTGTTCAGCAACAAGTGGATCAGAAGAGCCACTGAAAGAAGGTGGATGTTGCCTCATGAAGGACTCAATAGAATATTGTTCCCCTCTTTTCTCATTTGGAAGTCCAGAACGATGCATAGCTTGTGTAAGTGTAGCAATAAGATTTTTCACTCCATCACCCATAACATTTTTTTTAGGAGGACAATCATTGCATTGTCCATTGCATTGATCAATACGGTTCCTTCGGGTTCTAGCCATCGTCTAAAACCCAAAAAGAATAGTGTGAGAGGAAAAAATCATGCTAGGGAAAACAACATAATAAAGGGGGAGTACCTTCAATATCTAACATCTCAGGTTTAATTCTAAGATCGTTAGCGCAATTCTAGGACTATAAACTATACTTATACTTAACCTTAGGGAAATCCCTATACATACCTTAGAAATATCTCAAGGGATCTACCTAAAGTTCTCGAATCCTTGTTTCCAATGGTTGACTAAACCTTTCCTCTGATACCAACTGTAGAGACTCGAAGCTTAACGTACATGGACATTACATTACTTTTGTGGAATACTTAGTACATAATAAAAACACACACACAAGGACCGTAATAGTTTAGTGTCTTTGGAAACTCGGAACGTAATCTTATAATCATGGTGAGAGATCTTCAATATCTCCCATAAAGATATTCCTTTTTTTACCTAAAACCTTTATTTATATCCTGGGGAAAAGAAAACATAAAAGGGTGAGCTCAAATTCTCAGTAAGGGTAAACAAAAGAAATATCAATCACATCATATTCATAAGAACATAAAATTTTGGAAATCTTAATCCTGCAAAAGAGATAATAATATCATAACATGGGATAAATCATAGTAGTGAAATGTAATCCCAATAATCATAACTTAAAACATGAAACTTTGTGGAATACACACATAATCATAGAGAATCATTTCTTATTAGTCAAGACTCATTTCCAAGACTATCTTAGTGGACAAAGTCCATTTCTGAACCGAGTTCACTCCTCGTTTCAGTCCTGTTTCACTGAACCGGTATAACCTACCGTTCTAGCCATGTCTATCTCATGAGATATAAAATCTTTACCCAATGCATTGGAGGGAGATATAGGTCCCACCTGTCTCATAATGATACCATTCTTATGTGTGCCACAAAATCATAAACCATACATCATAGCATAACCCATGTAATAAAAATGAGAATCTTAAACATCGTGACATCATAAAACAATTCATATATTATAAAGGAATTCATAAAAATAATTCCATCACAACATAATCAAATCAATGTAAAAATAGGGATAGAAACAGAACCCTTTATTATCTTAGATGGAAAATAATTTTGATAAAACACTTGAACTCCATTCTTGAGGAAAATATCCTTTCTACTTCAAAAACATTTTCCTTTCTTAACATGTCATACAATTTTAAACTAAAAGAAGTTGATTAAAAATAAACTTGAAAACATGTAAAGTAAGCTTCTTGGAAATAATGTTTTAAAAATCCATTCATGTCGTATAAGTTAAAAAACATTCTTTTCGTACTTTTGTCAGAAAAGTCAAAAAGTACCTCGTACGAAAAACGACAAAATATTCCCTTCATATCTTTTACTAAAAACACACCGAAGGGAAAATTGTATTTAAACAATTTTATGTGGATGGAAATAATGTTACATATTGAGGAAACATGGATTTGGATGATAAAATACACCCCAGAAAATTCCAAAGTATAAAAAATCTCGGATAAAAATGAGATTGTGATATTTCCCTTTCCTTAGGTCTGATTTGCTTCGTAAGTGTCCGAACTTCCTGTATAATGATTTAAATAATGTCATTTACTTATTCCAGAATCATAATCATTGTTATGATATCATATATGGTTCACTTATGACTTTATATTACCCGTTCTTTTGTAAATTCCATGTTAAAGAGCGTTTTGTGTAAAATTGTTTCATTTGTCGTCCGTGTTTTGACTTGTAATTATTCATATGATTACTTAGATCATGATTACTTAATTCAAGAATATAAAACATGATTTATATATAATATATATTCCGAATATACATATATATAATAAATCAGTAAATGGAAAGAAATACACCGTTCATGGAGACGGTAGGTCGTACGTACGCATGAACTCTGTTTTCATTTCCTTATTGAGTTGAATGGAATTAAGTAGATGATATACATATATATACACATAAATCCAGTATCATTATTATGTAATATATTTCATGATTACTTATTATATATACTTTATAATCATTCATGAATGGTTAACGTGGAGAATGAATCTCATCGCGTCGTGGAGACGGTAGTCCGTACGTACGCACGAGCGATAATATCGTTCTCATGATCGTGGGACTGTATTGGAGTGTATTTATACTATTTCAGAATCAATATCACTTTAAAATAATCATATATAGTTATTATTTACACCATTATACCCATTCAAGTAAGGTGGTGGAGGAAAATAGATTTCACCACGGCGTGGAGACGGTATTCCGTACGTACGCACGCGCGGTGATTTCGTTTTCCGTAGGATGGATAGATGGTGAAATAGGGTTGTTTCATACTTATAACAACATATCAGTATATTATTGATACTGATGTTATTACTTCATAATGAAACAACCTAAGAAGAAGAAGTGTAAGAAGAAATAAAGGTGAAAGAATCGGTAACGGAAATTACCTCTTCTTTGAAGCACCTCTTAGAGACCTCCTCTTAGGGCACTAAAATTTGTCTTTGAGGACGACCAGAACCTCTAGGATGTTTCTATAGAAGTGGAGAAGAGAATTTGGAAGAGTTTGGCCGAGATTGAAGGCTCAAAGTGGTGTGAGGAAGAGAGGGAGGGGGTGCCCTTTTATAAGGGAGGATAGGGGCACCTTTGGAATAACTAAAAATATTATTTTATTATAAAGCCAAATTCGGTTTTAAATAGCTCCAAATTGATTTATTTCGAAGCTAAGGTGGGGATGGGTCGAAATCCTCTCATAAAATATAATTTAGACAATTTTAGGTTCCTATTTTAACCTTATCATTTATATTTAACTTTAAGTTATATAATTTTACTTTTACCGTGTCTTTTTGTGTTCTTACACTATAAGGTTAATAAACTTACTATAAGAAGACAAACGAACCACATGTTGTTTATTATTAATATATATAACCTTATATATGTCATTTAGCCGAACCGTAGATTTTTAGGAATAAAATAACAATTAATAATATAATATTTGTTTTAAAAACTATTTTATGTCAATTTTGACACTATTTAGTAATTGATTTTTGAAAAAAATAATAACAGAATGATTAGTTCGAAAAAAGTTAATTAAATAAATACTAACATGTCATATTATCCTAGAAAATTAGTGTAATTCATAAAAAGTCTCAAATTACATTTATTTTGGTATTTATAACATCAATTATGTCAATATTTCATTAATAAGATAATTACTTCATCATCTTTGTTTCATAAATAAATTAAATTATTTAATGTGTAAAAATTACAAATAAAATACCATTATGTAGGAAATATTTTTAGATTTCTAATGAATATTTATAGTCGAATTTATCTTATGTATAACCCTATATTAAAAATGATATACTTATTAAACTTTGATTTTAACTATTTTAACCCTTCTTTAAATAAATTAATAATAAATGTCCTAATCTAATCCAAGTGGGCCTAAATGGTCATATTTTTTTCCTAAGGTTGTTTTTGGTCGAATTACATGTATCCAATAGAATTAGGACATGTCTTAGGGTAATAATAATAACATTTTTACCCTTAATTACCCTATTTACTTTTAACCGTGGTAAAAAAAAGTAAAAAGTTACTATTCACAAAAAATTATTTTCATCTCATTGAACCACATTTTACTTACTGACATCAACAGTGTCTCTCACATTTTTGAAATTCCATTCACAGAAGCGGTAAAATTATGTTTTATGAAAAATTTATTTTTTTAACTACCACTTAGTGGTTTCACTATTCATCAAAAAATGAAAGTTTCCAAAAAAATACCAAAAATTAGGCCTAAGCTATATTTGATATTATGAACTCAAAAATGATTTCTATTTTACCAAATTCAAAACATATCAGTTTCATTAATTAATTTCAAAATTAATTCTCATCGTCAAAACAAAGTGTGTTCTTAAGAGATAATAACTTTCAAAAGATTGACACTTGTTTATGTCTGGTTTAAATGTGAAATTACATCCAATGACCAACATTGTATTAAATTGTAAAAATATATTCTAAATATACTATAAAACCACTAAAATTAATAATTTATCACTGTTAATTATTTCGATTAAAAAAGTTGTTTTTAATTAAAATTTAGTAATTTTCACTATTCATCAGAAAATGAAAGTTATCCGAAAAAATACCAAAATTTCACCCTAAGCTAATTTCGATATTCCGAATCCAAAAATGAAGTCCATTTTGAAAAATAAAATTTAGAAAATTTCAAAAAGTGGTTATTACTATTCATAATGGATAGTTTTAATAATATTTTAATAGCATATTGTTGTTTAGTGAAACTCGTTATTGCGTACTACACACGCTATCGAGGAAGGTCGCGATTGCGTGTAATTTAAGCCAAGTCAGAGATGCGTGTTGTGAAAGCTCCTTTTGGTGTAGCGTATAACACAAGACATTAATGAAATTAAAAGGAATATTTTTCGTAAAATCTTGGGGTGTTACAATCCAAACAAGTCACAATGCTGAAAAATAGAATAGTACCAAAACAAGTACAAAATAAAGTAAATAGCTCCTCAGCATCGTAAGCCAATGCTTGGTCCCATTCTCTCCTGCTTCAAAGCAATCAAGTACTAGAAGTCGAAGGGTGCTTTCCATTGTATATAACTACAACAACATAGTCTTTTTGGGCCCAAAAGCATGGACCAAATAGGGAGTGAGACTAATCCTAGTAGGAAACCACTAGTAGATTTGTGCCTAACAGTCAGTGAGTATATGGCAGGTAATAGTGCAATAAGCAGAAATAGTAGCAGCAACAGTAGGCAGTAATCAGTAAGCAGTAAACAAGATGATAT
This sequence comes from Viscum album, assembly GCA_963277665.1. NCBI lineage: Eukaryota > Viridiplantae > Streptophyta > Magnoliopsida > Santalales > Viscaceae > Viscum > Viscum album. The sequence goes on along the minus strand of OY728131.1, from coordinate 1,619,889,451 downwards.
AGAACAGTGATCAATTCACCGAACAACAAGCAGCGGTGAAGCAACAACTAACACAAGTAAGAAAACCCTCTGGGAAGTACTCGCAGCCATCCCCTATGGTCCAATCCAAGAAGTACCACAACCCTCTGGGCAGTGCGCTCAGCCTATCCCCTCTGATTTCATCATACGAATTTATAAGACTCTCTAGGGAAGCTCACTCGGTCAATTCCCCTTATAATCTAGGGTAGTCAGGGACTCTCATAGGGAGATCATGCAGTCTAACCCTCTTGGCCCAAGGTCTAGAGACTCTCTGAGGAAGCTCACTCGGTCAATCTTCCTATAGCCTCAGGTATACCATAGACTCTCTGATGAATCTCACTCGTTCAATTCCTCCTCAAGCCTAGGAAGGTTTTATAAACATTCAAACAAGGTAAATACTCTCTGAGGAAGCTCTCTCGGTCTACCCTCCTGTAGTCTATAATAACTAAGACTCTCTGGGAAGCTCACTCGGTCTGTCCCCTATAGTCTATAATTTCCAAGACTCTCTGAGGAAGCTCACTTGGTCTATACCTTATAGTCTATAATATCTAAGACTCTTTGCGAAGCTCACTCAGACTATCCCTTATAGTCTATATCACCGGTTTCTCACGGTCTTGTGCTAGTCAGTGCATATTAATGCTATAAGGCCAAAGTACACTTATAGAGCTACTTGGATAACCAAAGTACTCCTATAAAGCTACTTGTATAAAAAGTCTACAGAGCAACAAGAATGTTAACAACATCATTCTATCCTACGATCACAAGGCATGGAAATAGGTACAATGGCCAAAGGCTTAAGAAACCCAAGGGTTGCGACAAGAACAAGAATGGGAAAAACATCCAAGCACGACAATTATCCACAAACATGATCAAATTACCTCTATGCAAGCATACAAGCAAGGAAGAAGAACAACAAGGGAAAAATGGTAAACACACAATACCCCGTTAACGGGTATTGGTGGGATTTGCACATAAAACTCAAATACATTGAAAGGTAAGGCACAAACCACCTACCTCGATCCTAGGAGATCGATATACTTGAACCATGATACTTGATTCTCCTCAGAATGGTGTAGATCTACAAATACGCATAGAATGTTCAACCCACAATAACTTAAGAAAGAGGAGGAATTGGAAAACAAGGATCTAGGAGACGGAAGAACTCACCGCTACGGTTCCAACACAATTGACGGCGGTTGATTCAGAGAACAGAAAGAGGATCGGGGGCTCGGAGTATATTTGTGGTTGTACGGGTCTCTCTTGATCGAAGGCGCTATATAAGAAGATAGATATGTCGATTAGGTGTGACCCCGGTCCGTTTAATAAAGAAAAATAAAATACACGGCATGTACTTCTTGAGTACACGACGTGTACTATACTTTTCCGTACTCCACTTTAAGCGGCCTCCACTTCACCACTACACACTGTGTGTGTGGCTCGGACATAGCCAGCACACGGCCTGGCACGGCAAGGGAGTACACGGCGTGTACTTCAAAGATTTACAGAACTCCTCTTTTCTTAAAAACTCCAGGAAAAGTAAGGACATACCTGAAAACGAAGATCTGGGTTCTTACAGTAGACCTACCATGGCCTTTTAGGGGTGGATTCGACCATGAAATGGGTTTAAATAATTTTTCAGGAAGTACTCACTAGACACGGTGAATAAGGGATACCCACCATGCTCTTAAACTATGAGGGGTGGTAGTGTCACTAGTTGGGGCTTTCAGTGGCAGATCGAGCCTCCAAATAGCAATAAGAGGATGATTCTGCCTCTATGGAGGGGTGTTTCACCAGGAGGCTAGCCGAATCTAAGGACCCATGGCGACTTGACCTAGCGGGGTGTCAGCATAGGAGGAGTCGTGATATTTTTGGAAGGGTGAGCATGACCTCATGGGTTGGCAGTGTCTCCAGATCAGTGTGAGGGCATGGCAACGAATGTGTTGGAGAAGTGCAGTGACGATAGACATCAGATCGATAATGATGGGGAAAAGCCATGATGGGGATTCCATCGGTAGGAGATGATGTTTTTCAGTAAGCCAGTGGAAAGGTGTTCCCATCCTGTTCTGTATGAGTTTAAATGGCTAAGATATGTCGTCAATATCATAAGAGGGGTTCTCCTAGTGAAGGAGGATCCTATCTAGGAAAGGGAGACCAGATGTAGACTGGATCTAAATATGGGGGTGATGGGCATTGAGAACCTGTTGTAAGGAGGCGAGGTGAAAAAGGCTTTTGTGCAGGATGATGCATGGTGGCCCGATGGGGCAGAGTCATAGGTGTGGCCTAAGGCTCCTTGAGAAGGTTGAGGGTTCACCCGGAGGAGGAGGAGGAACACCAATGGTCACTAGGGAGTGGAGGTGACCTAAACCGAGGGTGATGGAGGACCACCCGACATAACCAGTAGGGAGGGGCCTCTGTCAGGATCAACCGTAGAGTAAAAGGGAATTGTTTTAATAGTGGGTTCCCTAGGCCCAACTATGCATTACATTTTATTACCATATCATGTGTACAATTTGGATATATGTGATGTTTACTTACCATTATAGTGTAGATATTTATGCATCCACTATTTAATGGTAATTTTCATAGATTAATTATTGTTTCAAAATGTTATAAAATATCTAATGCTATAATGGTAACCTCGAGATACTGTGAAATTAATATTAAAAAAATGCCATATGGTCTACATACATATTACTGACCAGACATAGTAGATGTTTGACTATCAAGTGTTGGGGGCTCATAAGAATTGATACTTCCTCTCATGAAGTTTGCACTTGGTGATCCACAGTAGTGTCATCATGAGGATAGACCCGCCAAGAGGAACACCACATGTTTCAGGTGTCACTGGTTGTTCCTATCTATGTACATGTTTATTGGTCTCCTAACATGAGATCATTACAAATTTGTTCCATTTGATCACATGATTTGATTCAAGGAAAAAACCGTGATAATGAAATTTTGTATAGGTAGCTTGTGTTGGGTGAGTCTTTGGTGGTATGAAATTGGTTAAATGGTCATGAAATTAATTGTCTCTTCTAGGTTAACGAAGTAGCATATCTTGGCATATGTTGATCAGTATGGTATTACCTTCATATGACCATGGACATGGAAGCCAAGGGTGAATATGTATACTTAGATCAATAAAAAATAGATAAATAAAAGGATGATGACACTAGAGTGCACCCTGATTTATGAGATATTAAATAAAAAGATATTATATTATATAGTGTGCGTTCATATGCTTGTTTTAATTACTTTGACGTTCCTTATCTCTTTAGTGGCCATGATGGGTTTCTAGATCCCACTCTTGGTATGTGAATAGTATTCACTACAATCAAGATAAGGTCCTAGAGGGTCACACACAATTGTGTATTCGAGAATTTTCCCTATTCAGTTGAATAGGAATTGAGGACATGGTGGGACCCACCACTGGGGCCCGAATTTTTTTCTAGTATATACAACCAAAAAAATAAATTCATATAATTAAAGTTAAGAATAATTGGCACTAGATTTATTTATGAAATGTATTTAAAAGATTTAATGTAAATACCTAAAAATATTAGTTGAATGAAAATTAGTTTAAAATAATAAAAGTTCAATTAATATTTATAGGAACGATGATTTTAGTTAATGGATTAATTATTATCACGTCTTATATTTATTATATTATATAAAAGTGAAGATAATAATTATAACTCGGTATAGTATTCATAATATTTCAATTATAATTTGTTAACTATTTTGGGAGCCAAAGTGGAAATACTAGATAATTTCTTAATGTGCTATAAATAGAAGATAAGAGCCTTCCACAAGGGACAATTCACAACCTCTTTATCTCTTATTATCTCTCCCACATTATAGAGAGATAGAGGCTATGGATCTAGGTGTTTGGATCAAGCTCCCTCTAATGCATTGTATTCAAGGCAACGCAGATATCATCGAAGTCATTATTGGAACTCCGTAATTTAACCTAGATTTTGATGATAGGTGATTCTACAGAATTTTTTAAGTTCGTGTGGAAGATCTAGATGAATTTTAATTCAAGTTCATTGATAATCAATTTACTATGATTAGTAGACTTCAAGCACATATTCAAAAAAAACTAGGTATTTAGGGTTTTATTTTTTTCTTAAAACTCTTCACATGAGATCATCGGCTTAAACTAGATAGTGATTCACCAACATCTATAAGTTCATGTTAATCATTAGTGGAAAATTTTAAAATCCATTTTTTGGGAATCTCATGCATGCCTGGTACCTTTATATTTTCCAGGTCCATGTGTGTGCACTAGTAATTGATTATGATATGAGTAGTTTTCTAGCCTAACATGTTTTGATCCTTACCATATTTACCATTATGCTTGGATTTTTATTTTTTTTTATTTTATATACCTTCTTGATAAATGTTTGTGGGAATTTTTCTTTGAAAAAAAATTACCTAACTTGTTTGGAACTATAGAAAAAATAAAAATATTTATCATGATATGATATAAAACTACTTTATTTCTTATTATGCCATGTTTTCATTAAATGAGAAAATTACGGTTGTTTCTATAGAGACATGAGATGGAACACTTTGGTGGGATCTTACTGATCTTGTCTATATCACACCCTATACACCTCTTTGGCAGTGTGTATACCTAGTTAAGTATTTTAATGTAGGGAAATGAAAGGAATCATAGTGATTTATCAACATTTTTGTCTGCTGAGTTTGGGTATCTAGTGGTGGGATGTGGGATATTTACCATGTATCATAGGTGTATTTATTTTTTGTTTTGGATTTCCTTTTGTTTTGATGGAAATTTTCCTTTTTTATCTCTATTTTAGAGTTATATTGTTTTCATATTTTCTATTAGTTGTGGAATATTTTTCTTCTATTTTAAATTATTACGTTTCTTTTGACTATGTATATATGTCATGTATCTTGTCCAGGTTTGGTGAAATCATTCCCTCTAGTTGTATGCTTGATGTCTGGGTGCTATTCGCAATCCCGTGGGGATTGGGAATTCCCTTTGGGTATGTGTAGGATTGGTTAAGGTGCTAATTTTTTAGTCAATCCAGATTCAGTTCATGAAAAATTGTTATCAGTAGTGGTTTTCCTCAAAATATCTTATCTTGTTAAATTTGGTAGACTGGAGATATGATTTTTGGGACTTGAGAGGTATGTTTTGGTTAGTTCCTAGCTGTATGTTGTCTTGAAGAGACTCAAGTCACCATCGTATGTTGGAATTTTTGTCTCCTGTGTTGATTTATTGATCTTGATCTCAGTTTTTTACTTATAATTTTCTAGTTTAATATAATATTATCTTGTTGTTTGATTATATTTTCTATTTTTGGTGTTCAAAATTATTCCTTTATGATATCTTACATGGATTCTATGGGAGGGTGTAGTGGATTTTCAATACGGGAATCTACCTTTTGATAATAATCTTATTGAGGCTATCATGCGATCAGTTCATGCCATGGACCATAATATACCACAAGTATAGAATATAGTTTTTAAGGTAAATCTAATAGATATAAGAGACAAGGATCAATAATGAGAGTTTTTATATGAAAATACCATGTACTTTAAGGGTGATAATGATACCAAATAGGTGGAGCACTAGCTAGAAAATATCAATTTGATATTTGACTTTCTAGATACACCTAAGACCATTAAGGTGAAGTGCAAAACAGTCATGGTCGAGGATCTAAGAAAGAAATATCTGGATTATATGGTACAGGTGTATAGGCACATAGGCTTTGATTGCAAGGTTTTGAAGATGATTTTCTTTTCATAGTTATGCCTAAAGTCTCTAATGATGTAAAGGTCTCTAGATTTCCTCTCCTTTTAGTAGGGAGAGCACTCAGTGTCGAAGTACACCAATTAGTTTGTGAAGCTAGTTATTTTTTCTACATACGTGGTAAATAATGAATAGTTGAAAGATAAAAGGTACTTGCAGGGTTTATGATTGGATATCATATCACCTGTATTTCTATTGAATCTTTTTACCTATTCTGAGATGATAGATAGAAAAATGATGGAAAATATGGATATGGAAGGAAATATTGGATATTTTTCCCCTTCTCTTGAACCAAGTGGTTGATTCATTAGTGTGTAGGTAAGGAAGAGAAAGTGGCACAATTATTATAAGGTTTGTAGAGGTGGTTCTTAGTAGTGAGCCTCATCTTTTCCATTGGTAGTCACCATTTGTGTTCCTATGACTTGATACTAGTGCATCACTTTTGGGCACACCCGGTGTTCTAATACCACTTGAACGTAGATGTGAAATGGCTCTGGCCACTATGGACATCTACATAGGTTCTTCCTAGTTATTCCTATGGAATTATATGGTTATAGATCATCTAATCCAAAGGCCATTGTGGCATAATCTGAATCTTCAAAGTCTATAGGGCTGTGGCCATAGTCCTCAAGAGTGAATCCCTTTAAGATAGTGTATGAGTCTCCAATGATGAATATTGTAGGTTTGATGATAGTGAGGGTCACCATCAATGTTTCATCGTTTATACTGACTGTTTTATTTGATATAGTTTCTTCCCAATAATTTATATCTTCCAATTTTTTATATGTGTTTAAACTTCAAAAAGAGATCATGTCCTTTTTATGGAGTTAGACACACCACTTGTAAAGGGTAAGGATAAGGGGTTTTAGGGTTTGTATTTTTATCTATCAATAGATAAATTGGATTTATTATGGGATTTCATCATTCTAAATCTGGATTTGTTTGACATAATCCCCAAGATGGATTTTCTTATTTCTCATTGTGCTGAGATTGATTTTTATCATCAACTTATCATGTTTCTTACTGCCAATGGGAGATCTCATGTTTTACAAGGAGTGTGGTATCTGAGGTTTGGTCATGTATAACCTACCGAACCAAATCTCAATAGTTTTTTTCTACTCTTACATATAATCCTAATGTGTTTTCTCCTCTTATTGATCTTCCCATGGTTTTTTGGGAATTTACTAATATATTACCAAATGACTTATTTGGTCTTCCCCTAGAGAGGTAGGTAGAGTTTATAATTTATTAGGTTCCAAGTACACATCCAATCTCAATACGTTAGTATCGAATGGAATCAGTGGAGTAGAAGGAGATTCAAATTCAGTTCAATGATCAGATAGATAAAGGTTTCATTTTCCCAAGTGTTTCACCATAGGAAGCCTTAGTGATCATTGACAAGAATAAAAATGGTTGAAACTGATTATACGTTTACTATTAGAAGTTTAACCAAGTGTTGGTTAATAATAAATATTATTTTCCCATGTTGATGATTTTTTATCATTAAATGGGGTGAATTGGTTTTAAAAAATTAATCTTCTGTCAAGTTATTAACAGTTGATGGTTTTGGGGTTCTGGTATTCTGAAGAAATATTTTTGGAGCAGGTATGGAAATTATGAATATATTTCTATTCCATTTTTCTAACTAAATCACCTATAGTTTTTAGGGATTTGATGAACTAGATATTCCATCGGTATCCTGCTACCTTTCTTAAAGTATTTTCATATGATATTTTGGTTTATCCAAGATCTGATCATGAGTATGAGAATCATTTTAAACTATTTTTGAAAATTTTTAGGATCTATTGACTTTATATAAATATTTTGAAATGTAGTTTAGTGATCCAATAAATCAATCTCTTAGGGAATGTGATTTATATGTGTAGATTATTATTCAATCCTTTTAAGGTAAATTTTGTCTTATCATCAGAGGAGCCACAAAATATTTTTAAGAGATAGAGTTTCCTTGGTCATGCTAAATACAATCAGTGGATCGTTAAGGATTTATCAAAGATACTTTCACCTTTGACTTATGTTTCCAATAATGGAGTGAAATTAATTTGGAATTCAAAAATTATGACTTATTTAGATGAGTTTAATTTACTTCTAACATCAACACGTATTCAGATCTTACCAAAGACTATTAAAGGGTATGTGGTGTATTATGATGCTTCTAGTTTTGGTTTGGGTTTCATGCTTATGTATGATAATTACATTGTGGTCTATGGTTCTTTTTAGCATCATATTCATGAAGAAAATTAACTCACTCGTAATTTAGGGGTTTTATAAATTATGTGTGTGATTAAGTGAAAGAAGAATTATCTTTTTTGGGAGATATTCACAATATTTTTTGACCATAAGAGTCTGAGTAATATATTTTTTAAAAGGAATTAAAACCCAGACCTAGAAAATGGGTGGAGTAACTTCAGATATTTGATTTCAACATTTCCTACACCGTAGATAAGAAGAATATCTTTGAGGATTCTCTCATCTAGAAAGTACCCTCACATGCTATTTTGGAATTTAAGGAATAATGGAGCCTGTTAGGGATCTTCACATACTTATATCTGGATGCTCAGGATGATGTTTTAGGCATGGTTATAACAAGTGTTTAGAAATCACTATCTCCCCTTCAGACTATTCTATAGGGTTAGTAGAAAGATTATGAGTTTAGAGAAGTGATAGAAACCCTTTTATGGTGAGAAGATGTCTTCTAGTTGATCTCTCCCATAATATAGTATTCTATCCTTCAAGGATCATTTTTTCATCCCAAAATCTATAAGAAGTTCAGTTCTATTTGAATATCGTTTTTCTTTTTGGGTCATTCATCTAAGAACAATAAATATGTATTATGGAATGAGACTTTAATTCTGGTAAATATGACTAATGTTTTACATTGTTAATTATGATTCTCCTTATTACACCTTCCAACTGATAAAACCATAGTATCTGAATCCTTGTGGTTTTTTTATCCACTTCTTTTTTTGGTTTGTAAGTGGAGAAAGGTTTACATGGACATTATTATTAGATTACAATAGACTCCTTTAGGGAATAATTATATCATGGGGGTGATTTATTAGTTGAAAATTTGGTTTATTTTATTCCAATCATGGAGACCGCTAAGGTTAAATATCAGGTTAAGTTATATGTGTAAGAGATTGTATGGTTACATGGGTTTCTCTTTTACATTATTTTGTAAAAGGATCCTAAGTTCATCTCTTATTTTTGGAAGAATATCTATGAGATGATGAGGAATCATGTTAGGTTGAGTACATCTTTCCATACACATATGGATTTTAAGATAGATCATGTTATTCAGATTCTAGAGGATGTTCTCCATTCAAGTGTCTTGGATTTTAGTGGATCGTGGGATTGAAATATTAGACTAGTTAACTATTAAATTATCAAAATTTACTAGTTTTTTTTAGGGTTGTTCCCTTTGAGGCTTTGTATGGTCGACCATGTAGATAACCTCTTTTTTGGGAAGAGGTGGGTGAGGCCTTGATTACAGTACCGAGTCTTGTTTAGTAAAAATTGATGAGTATTTAGGATATACATCGACATATCATTATACACATTTCTGGAAAACCTCATATGTAGATCTTCGTCATGTCCTTTAGATATTTACATAGGTGACCATTTTTTATTCAAATTTTCTCTATGGTTGGGTCACCATTTTCTTGGAAAATAGGAAAATATTGATCTAAGATATGTTGGATCATTTGAGGTCACTAGGAGTCTTCGAACGGTTTCATATTGATTAAATGTTTTTATCTCATTTGGTGGGTATTAATGAGGTTTTCTATAAATATCATCTCAAGAAGTACCATTCTAGTCCCTCTCACATTTTTTGTTTGGAGGAGATCGAGTTGGATCTAAATATTTTAGTTATATATAAATTAGTGGATATTATTAATTCTCATGTGAAATTATTCTATGAAACGTCTATATCATTGTTCATAGTGTTATGGAAACATGATTAAAATTCTCACAGGACATGGTAATGTGTTGAATTAATGAGGGATCAGTGACCTCACCTATTTCAAGAGCATACTTCTTCTGCATGACTTCTTAGGGATGAAAATTCCAATAGTGGGAAGATTGTAACATCCTAGATTCTTATGTTATGTCCCTTATTTTCTAAGAGTTTATTTTTTAGCTTTGAAAGGAGTAAATAATTTTTTTTATAGTTTTGAGAAAAACCTCAACTGGTTACAGCCTACAGGGAAAATTTAAAGGGTAAATGTATAGATTAGTACATAAATATTATGGGCATGTTGTAAAACACTTTAGACCATAAAAATATTTTTTGGTGTAAATATATATTTTACAACATAAAATGATCACATGGTATTTTAACCAAAAATGATGTATTTTTTAAAATATGTGGATTATAAATATTTTACATCATAAATATTTGGTTTATAAGGTAAATATTTCATCCTAGTAGGTTTTATATTCTACTCACATGAAAATTCCATCATCTGACATGACGTTCTCTCCCTTGAACCCTATGCTCTGCTTTTAGATGATTTTTTGTGTCTCTTCTTCATATGGATTTCTCTATTTGATGCTTACTCTATGTGGTTGTTTTTTTGAATATCTCTTGATATGAAACCTTTCTTCCTACTCATTTTCATTGGTCAGGGAAGAATCCCTACACTGAACTTATCAATTTGTTGATAATGTGGTGATATTTTCTTGATCCTTTTTAGATTCATTATGTGATCTTATCCAAGAGTCTAACCCTTATATTGGTTATAGTGTAGATGTTGTGTTTATTTATAGCCTTCAATATTGTCTTGGATATCCATCCAATATTGGTGGATCCCATTGTGGGTAGTGATCGACCATAGTTTTAGGTTAGTGATTCTGTCTCAATCCTTTGTTTAATGAACTGTGATTTCTCATGTTTTATAAATTGATAAATGAATAAATTTTCAGGTTTTTTTATATTTATAAAAGTATTTCTGATAAAATATGAGTTTACATTGGTTTTGGGTAAAAAATGTTTGTTTTCAATGTATATAAAAATTCTTTTTTAAAGTAGGTATGATTAAATAAAAATTTTGTTTGATATTGATTGTGAAAAACTCTTTTTTAAAATTGATTTCATAAATTCAGCACATGGGAAACCTTTGGTACTTAGGTGGAAGGTGTATCTTAGGTACATAATCCATTTTTATTATTTGGGGTTTACTCATGGGGTGTTTCTCTACTCCCTAGTTAGATTGTTCTTGGTACATGATTTGACATTGTCAAGGGGTTCACTCCTAGGGTGTTCTTATGATCCTTAGGATTATTATTCTATTGGCTTGTGTGCACACTTTTCATTGATTATAGTAGAAGTAGTCTTATAACATGACCTATTGTGAACCTTATCCTATTTACCATTTTGTTTGGATTTATATTTTTATGGATTTTATATGCCTTCCTTATAAATGTTTGTGGAAATGTTTCATTAAAATATTTTTAGCTATATTATTTGGAACTATGGAGAAAGGGAAATATTTTTTGTGCATTGATATAAAATAATTTATTATATATCAGGACATGTTTTATTTAAATGGTCATAGTGAGATTTTTTTATATATATACTTGACATGGAACACCTTGGTAGGATCCTACTTTCTTATTTAGCTAACTCCCTACACACCCCTTCAGTAATGTGTAGACCAGGTTATTTATTTTGATGCTGGGAAAGAAAAGGTGTTTTAGTGAGGTGGTGATGTTTTTATCAAGAAGGTTTTGGTATCTAGTGATGAGATGGTGGGATATTTCCCACATATTATAGAAGTATTTTTTTCCCTTTTGGTTGTCCTTTTATTTTGTTGGGTATGTTCCCTTTTTTTTTCTATGTTTTTATGTTGGATCGCTGCCACTATTTTCTTCTTGTTAAGGAATATGGTTCTTCTATGTTCTCTTATATTGATTCTTTCTACTATGTATATATGGAATTCAAATTGTTACGGTTGGGTGAAATCATTATCTTTGGTTGTATGTTTGATGATCATGTGCTATTTGATATCCCGTGTTGATCGATATTGCCCTTCGGGTTTGTATGATATTGGGTTGGGTTCTACTTTGTGAGTGTATCTAGGACAGTTTATGATGGTATGCCTATTTTTAAATGCTTTAACTTTCATAAATATAATATAATAATTTATTATTACTTTAGATCATTGGGAATGCACTTCTATATTGAAGTAATTCATGGTACCTCAGTTATCCTGTAAAGAGGTGATTTATCAAAGAATTATCATAGATAATTGGATACATATTTAAATGTGATTAATTATTTAATATGTTCACTAGATAACCCTATTTATATTAATGTGATTTAATGAACGTTTTTTGTAATATATGTGGGACAAGCTCTATGATATTTATGAAGACTCAAAAGTCCAAGAAGAAAAATTGTAGGTTTTTTGGGAAAAAAATATAAAGATTTTAAAATGAGTCTAGGTGAGATGATTGATGCATTCTTTGATCGAATGAACATTATTTTGGAACATATGTGCATTTTTTGTGGTTATTTCAAATATGAAGAAATTACCAAGACAATTCTATGAAGATAACCTCAACATTTAAATTTGAATTTCATGATGCTTAAAGATTTATATATATATAAGATATATTGTTATAAAACTTACATACTACCCTCATCTATGATCAAATGAGGAATACAGATAATGAATCCAAAACAAAAGATATATATAGTGAGATTAAATAAAAATATTTGAAGAAACTTTCAGTAAAAACGTGTACCAAATATAAATAATTTGATGAGATTATTCCTTTTATTTCTTCTGATCTAACTAGGGGTAAATTAAAATTTAAATGAAAGATTCCACTTAAATTAGATGCAAATGTTTTTTGAAACTTTTATATTATGTGTGCCATATAATTATAAGATGATGATGAGGAAGAAGTGAAACCAAGGAAAGAATAATGGAGGTGAAGTGAATGAAAGTTTTTAATGGATATTCTTTAAGAAAAATAATTTAGTCACTCGAGAGGATGAAATAATAAATGAAAATGAAGTAGATGAGGTCTAGTAATATATACATCTCAATGAGGAAGTTATAATGGTTTTTATTAAAATGCGATAAATTGATGAAAGTGATGATAAAAATATTATTTTCAATGGAAGGGTTAATCTTCAAGTATAACTTTAGTAAAACCATGTATAAATTAATATATAGAGAGATAAAACTAATAAGTCTAATAGAGTGTTATGTGACTCTAATATTTACATTTAGAAATAGGAGGAAGATAAGTATTAATTAAGAGATGAAATCGGAAATCTTAAATCGATAATTTTTTGTAGACCAGGGATAGAATTTGAGATTATGCTCAAAGTTAAAGAAAAAAACATGAATAATATAGATGTCCTAAATAAGACTAGGAAGGAATGGTTAAAGATAATTGAGGGACTTAAATGGGAAATTAAAAAATTTCCTCAGAAGTGTGAACATCAAGAAAGAATCCTTACACCTATAATAACATCAAGGATTCCTTGTACATCATCCTATGAAGAACTGAACGAATCTCTTAGTGAATTTATTGAAGGAGTTATGGCTCACCCACGGGTGTATAATTTCAAAAAAATGGTAAAACTATTATGGAATATGATAACAACAGAAATACATCCATGGATAATGCTAAACATCAAGAATCAACACCTTAAAGGAAGGTCGATATGTATATCCCATAACTGACCACTAATAATATATAAAAACCTAAGAATATGACACTAAACATCATGTGTTACTTTTGAAAAATGATGAGAAAAACTAAATATGTTTGTTTTACTGGAAAGAGATATTTTTTAGATAAAGATTACTAAAAACAAGAAATAAGTATTTCTAAATTTCTTTAGGATTTTAATAAATACCATTTCTATTTTAAATTTTTTAGGAACAAAGAAATTTATTGTTTCTCAAGGGTGTAATGGAAGGATTCAATAGAGACTCGGAAATATAGAAGACAAAAGTTGAGAACACCATAAAATTATTTTAAAAATAAAAACCAATTTTTATTCATCTAAAAATAAAGATTAATCCATGGATTATGAAGTATATCAAACATTTTACCATTGAGATAAGTTAATCAATGGTCATGGGCAATAAAAAGAATAGTTGGGAAGGAAAATGTTGTCAAAATCTATTCAATAGTAATGGATAGGTTTGGATTATACATTTAGAAAAACTAGTGTACTTCTCATAGGACTATAACTGAGGTCTATATCATGGGCATCAAATATGATAAATATAGATTTATTCAATTTTCTAATAATGAGAAACTCAAAATTAGTGTTTATAGGAAAGATAAATTATGTGGAAAATATCTCAAATGAATGGATGTTATCTTGGTTGAAGGTCTGAATCATAATCATCTAAATGTTATCCAATTGTGTGACCTGGGTCATGTGGTAGAATTTAAAAATAATTCATGCATTTTCAAATCTATGGATGGTTTGACTGTTCTATATGGTAGACAGACAAAGGTAAATTTTTAACATAATTGTAACACCCTCATATTTTATGAAATATTTTTAAAAAATAATAATTTAATATTTTAAATACTTTTAAATACATGAAATATTAATTTTATCTTAAGTTACATGAAATAATGAGTTTTTCTTTCCTTACATGCCACACCAATCTTAGCATCCATTATACGCAACTCTGAGTTTAAATGAAACATGACATAATATTACAATATTATTTTGATTGTTGTCACCTATTCATTGGAATTATAGTGATGAATAAGATTAAATGAATTATGAAAATATGGTTTAAAAGTGTATATGAAATTAATTATTTGGTGACTAATTAATTATAAATGAAAATAAAACCCTTTTGAAAATAAAAGGAAATCTTTCTCTGAAAAACTATTTCTAGGAAAACAAGTGTGTTTTATATCAATAAATTAACCAAATAAATTTTTTAATTAATTTAATTAAATTTATATATTATATATTCACCCATATTTTAACATCCATATTATTTTTTCTAGATTATAAATAAGAATAAATCAAATTTTATGCTTTAAACTCTATTTTTCTAAAAACTAGTTTTGCTAAATTTTGTGAAATTATAATTAAATTGATTTTTAAAACCTCTATCAAATTAATTTCTTAATGTAAAATTTATTTTTAAAATAATAATTTCAAGATTATCATAAGGGTAATATTTGTTATTTTTCTAAAAAGTTTCATTTTTTTGATGAATATTGAAAAATAATGAATTTTAATTGAAAACTGCCTTATTGTTTAAATTATTTATAATGTTAAATTATATTTGGAATTATTTTTAATGTAAAATTACTTTAATTTTTTATCAATGAATACAATTGAGGTTGTTTTAATCAATTTTATATTGAATTTTGATATGAAAACTTTATAAATTTGTGACCATTTTCTCTTTTAAAGCATGCTTTCACATCGCATCTATGGGATTAATTTTAAATAAAAAAATTTCAATTCTATTAATGTAATTTGAAAAAATGGATTCCATATTTATAATAATAATTTATATTTGATAATAATTTCAACATAATTTTTGAAAAAAAATTATAGTGAACGTAATAAAAATTAATTACTGTGGTTAAAGTAATAATGGGTTAACCGAAGGATGAACTAAAACGTTAAAGGTAAAAATATCCTATACACTTGTATAAAAACTATTTTTTTGGAAATATTTAGACCATTATAACACTAATTTTCAATAATGCCCTAATTTTTACCCTTGTGACATGTGAAAAAGTGTGACCACATGTTTCCTTTCAAAAATACTAAGTGTATCCCCTCCCCCACTTAAAAAAGGTCAACCAATCTCCTCTCTTCGTCACACCTTAGAATCTATTTGGTTCATTAAATATCAATCCAAACCACTTCCCAAATTCCCATAAATCATCCTAAAATAATTATTTTCAATGTAATCTCAACCTAGGAAAGATTTAGAGAAAACCTGAGGGGGGTACCTAAAGTAGAGGTAATGTTCTCCAATGAGTGTCTTTATTTTATATTTTTCTCCACCTCCTTCAATTAATTATAAAAAATTAATATATAAAAACCCTAGTATATTAAAAATACAAGGATTTTTTTATAATAATTTAATTACCTGGAACCTGCTCCACTTCCATCAAATGGGTTACAAAATCAATGTTTGTGTGTACAATGGACTACCACCTCGCAAACTGATGTCGTTTGTTTTTCCATTACCACCTATAACAGTTGGAAATAATGATTGATTTATTGTATATATATATATATATATATATTATTTATTATATTATTATGATTTTTTTTATATCATAAATACCTTTATTATTTCCATTTTTTGGAATATGGTAACGTCACTCATGTGTACAGAGGACTACCACCTCAGTAGGCAATGTGATTCATTCACACATTACATGGAAGGTGATAAGGGTAAATTTAATGATTATATCTGATATAAATGAAATAATTATAAAATTATTGAAATATTTATCATTCTTAAAAGATAATATATGTCATTTTCTTTCTTATGTTTCCACTCAATGAAAGATGATAATTATGCCTATGTATGTGTGGACTACTGCCTTCATGAAGCGATGTAGCTCTCTTCTCATCGCCACACCACATGTATGATATATATAAAAATATTTAAATAAATATATATTTTTTATTATATTATGATCATTATTTAAATATGATATATTAATTACTTCCTTTCCATAATTATCATTGAAAAATTGAAATGTTACTCATGTGTACATACGACCTACCGTCTCCATGATCATAGCATACTTCATTTCTCAAAACCATATTTAATGATTGGTATTAAAATTATATTTTATTTAAAAATATATTAATTATTTAATTATTATTATTATTTTATAAGTGATTCAACCATGATCAAAGTAATAGGACCAAAAATATCAAATTAAAACATATAAGAAAAATAAAGCGGTTATTACACAAAATATGACTTTAACATAGAACTGTTAACAAGAAGGTAATAAAAGAACATAATTAAATAATATATGGTATGATATATATAATTATGTTTATTTAATAAATTTATAATAAATTTATATTTATTATACATGATTTTTGAAAAAGTGATAAGAAATTTTAGACTTTCAATAAGATATTTTTGTCTCATTTGTGTTTTTTGGTGAGCCACAAGCCATATTCACCACATGTTTCTTTTATGTGGTGTATAAACTACCCATTAATTTATTTTATGATTATTAAAATTAAACATATTGGTATTTATATATCCATTTTAGTAACACTCTTTCATGGGTTTTATGATTCAAAAGTTAACAACCCTGTAAGGGATTTTGAACCCAATTTCCCTTATTTGGGAAATAAGTTGTGTTATACACCTATATTATTAGATGGTGTGTATATACTAAAACTTTTACCTATAATATCATGAATACCATTATTTTCATGATATTATAAGTTTTAGTTAATGTCATTGTTTCATGGGGCTTATGATTCAAAGTTACTAAAGTGGTAAAGATTTTATGTTACAATATCTTCGTCTATTGGAATTATTTATGATTATGTTTCTAATGATAAAATATTATGATCCATCTCTCAATAAACTCATTGATATTATTTTCCTTTGGTTATTAATTATATTATCAAGAAATAGTATCATTTTTTCAATATTTTTTACTTAAAATAATTGATAATTTTTTTTAATAAAATTTAACTTTATTTCTCTCTTTATTCTGAAATATGTTTTCTTCCAAAATGATGTTTTCTAAAATCGTTTTCAATTTTTTTTATTATTATCCAAATTATTTTTTAAATAAATTTTTACCCATGTTTCAATTTTTTAAAAATGTTCTAAAATTAATCTTCATGTCATTTTCAAAAAACTTGCATGTTTGTCTTTTACTGAAAATTTGAAACAAATATTTCTTTTAACATGTATGAAATTAATGAAACTTACCATCATCATGAAAATTATTTTATTTTAACCATCAATTATAAGTTTTCAATTTCACATTAAAATAATATTATTTAAAAAATGTTTTATGTTTCAAAAAAAATTCATGTTGAAAGGATATTTTCCTCAAGAAATGTTGTAAATGATTTTTAAAAGAATAATTTGAAAGTTTTAAAGGTTATTTAAAAGAAATTTAATTTCAAAAAAAATTAAGATTGAAAAATTATTTTAAAATAGAAATTATTTTCCTCATGAAATATTCTAAATGATTGGTGAAAATCATTCTCCATCTAAGATTACATTTGTTGGTGTTACCTATACCTTACTGGGATATAATCCAGGTATATCAGTCTTATCCTTTCTCCGAATGGTTTATGATTATTATGGGATGATGTTTATGAAATAAATTTCTCTTATATGGGTTATACCATGATAATATTCATACAAAACCTACTTTTTTCCATAGTTTATGCTATTATTATTATAAAACCTACTTTTTTCATATGTTGTGATATGATGAAATGTTTATGAAACACATTTATTTTCATGGGTTAGGATTTTATGAATTTTTTATGATATCGTGGAACATATATGAATGATTTTCATTATGTAATGGTGGTAATGTTTTAACCAAGGATTCGTTTAAGTGGTATCAAGATCTGTATTATCCCTCAACACCCAATTTATGTTAATTCTGTCAGTTTAAAGGGAATTCTCTTCTAGTGTAAATGAAATGTCTGAAGGCAGAGTTCAGAGCTAGCCTTTCAGGTTCTTCTCCATTATGGGGTAGCAAATAGTTGAGTTGGCTCTTTCTAAGATGGTAATGAAGGTCAGCGGTCTGGGTTCTGTGGCAGTTTCTAAATATCCTTGTGTAGTCTCCTCCTCCCAACATTCATTTGGTTAGGCTCCCAGGCCCTTGTTCTTAAAGGGATCCACCTACATGGACCTGTTTCCCTAATAAAATCCCTCATTCCCCATTATTTGGGTGTTTCTTTTTTGCATGAAAATTTTCCTAGTGGCTTACTATATCGGGGAAAGTGGATTCCCCCCTACCCACTCTTCCTTACTAGAGAGACCCTGGCCCTTCTAGGCAGTTTATCTAGGGATCTTGGAATACTAATGTTTTTGATGTGAAAATTGTTTAGGATTTGTCTCAGCCCTCATATTTGTACTTCTTAGTGGTTTTGAATCTATTGGAAGGAGGCTAGTCTCTTCATCCATCCATTATTGTCTCTTGATCCTCCCCAAATCATTCCAGATCCTGGTCTCCTCCTCCTAGTTTCAAATATCGGAGAAGGTGTAAGGATCGAGATCAGTTGTGTGTAGATTCATCTATTATATTCCAGTCACCAACACCTAAAGGTGTGTGTACCCATTCTTAGTCCATGTCTCATACTACTTTTTCATTTGGTCCCTCCCATGGAGATCGAACCAGATCATGGTCAAGATATAATTAGTATGCTAGGTCATCAACACACTTTTAGTTCAAAGTGTCTGGGGAGAATGCTAGGTTCGTTTTTTATTAATGATTAACATATTTATTTGGAATGCTCACGATCTTAGTTCACAGGTGAATTCAGATTTTATTTCTATTGAATTTCATAATGACTATATTTCTTTGGTTCCAGTGATCTAACCTAAGTAAGATCCATAGACAGTTAATGTTTTTTCTCGTTTTCTAATATTTCATGGTTTCCTCACTATTTTTCCTTCTAAAACTCACATATAGATCTTTTGGAAAGAATATATTTCAATTTACTTTCTATCTAATTCATATTAGTTAATCAATCTCAAAATTTCTTTGGGATCAAAAGCTCTTATCCTTTCTAGGGTTTATACTAAATGTGGTGCTTATTCTAGAGCCTTCTTATGGGAAGAGGTGAGATCTTTTAATCTAGGGGATCTTCCTTGGATGTTTGGAGGATATTTTAATATTGTGATTTGTATAGAAGAGAAAAAAGGAAGTAGCCCTTTTCCTAGGAGATAAATCTAGTTGTTTGTGTCATTTATTTCCAGTAATGGGCTGTTGTACGCTAGTTTCTCAGGAGATCAGTTCACTTGGTGTAATAATTAGTTTGGGACCCAGAGGTCTTGGAGACATATTGATTTTTTCCTTGTGAATGGTGTTTCTATTTCAACCTTCCTATTTATCAAAGTCTCTCACATGGTTCAGGTCCTTTGAAATAACTCTCCCCACTACATTATTGTGAATCCGTATAGTGTTAGAGAATACTACTTCCACTTTTCTTCTTCCTGGGTACATGATTCAGATTTTCTGAATATTGTATTGAATTCTTAGAATCACTATGAGAGAGGTAAATTGTGGCTTTATCTATATAATAATCTTCATCACCTTAATGACATTCTTATATTGTGTTCTAATAACCTTCCATCAGAGGAAGAAGATCTGGTTGTCCTCAATAGGCCCATACAATGGCTAGGGTTGCGGTTGGAGTCGCGATTGGTTGATTCTTTAGTTGGTGAGGTTTTCGTAGCTTTGAGATATAATAAATACCTTTTAGCTGAGGCCTTGTTGAGATAGAATTTTATTTCTCGTAAAAAATCTAGAATTAAGTGGCTAATCGAAGGAGATAGAAATACAGGTTACTTCCAAGCATGTCTCCAAGAAAACTGCATATTTGTGGTCCCTAACCTGCTTCAGGAAGAAGGTTCCTTCCCTAATGACTGGGACATTGTGGGTTGTATGGTGGATTCCTTTTAAAGGTCCCTCAAAGAATCTTTGAATCCGATTCTGGCTGGCGGTTATCTGAGTGTTCCTTCAAACCTTTTTGACTTGATTCCTAGTTTGGTCTCTAATGAGGTGAATAGAAGTTTGGAGTCTATTACTGATGAGGATGAAATCTGTGAGGCTATTGAGTCTATCCATCTAGAAAACACGTTAGGGCCGGATTCCTTCCATGCTTATTTCTATAGGACCACCTAGGATATTGTGAATAGGATCTTAATGAGTGTGGTGTAGTAGTTTTTTCGTGGTAGTAACCTCCATCGTGTGGCTTTCACTAAAAAATTATTTCTCATGCCCAAAGAAAAATACCCTCATTCCCTCGATCAATATCACGCAATTAGCTTATGTAATGTCCCTTAAAAAGTTTTTTCTTATGTTCTTAAGGAAATAATTTCAACATTCCTTCCTAGTTGGGTGGCCGAGGAGAAACATGTGTTTATGAAACATAAAACAATTCAAGGGGTCATTACCTTGGCACAGGGAGTGATTAGTGATATCAATATGAAATCAATTGGTAGAAATGTGTCCATTAAAATTGATATGAGTAAGGCCTATGATGGAGTATAATGGAGTTTTATCAATATGGTATTGGAATTCAAGGATTTCTCTATGGGGTTAATTTATGTTGTGTTTCATTGTTTTATCTCCCCATGGTTGTCCAATTAATTCTTGGGAAAATAGTTCGGTTTATTCAAGGAAACTATAGGATTGAGGTAGGGATACCCCATATCCACCTCCCTATTTATAATTACAAAATTTTTCCTCAGCTGGTACGTTAACCATTTCGTCTTTGTTGCCCTGATTTCCCCTTTCCATTATAAAAATTAGGTTAAAGGCAAATCTCACCTTATGTTTGCGAATGACACCATGATTTTTGGTTAATTGTAGTAGAAGGTAGATCCAAGAAGTTAATGCATTTATTAAGGTCTATTGTTATTGGAGTGGCCATGTTTTCAACCATTAGAAAAGTAGCTTCTTTATTCCTAAGAGTTTTTATGAGAGGACGATAAGGTTTTTGGAGTCCATCCAAGTTATGTACAAAGGACCCTTTCCTATTAAATATGTGGGTGCCCATGTGTCCCCCTACACCCTTCTCATCAATCACTTTGACTTAGTCATGGATAAGATCTTGGTTTGCATCCTCAACTATAAAAATAGGTTATTATCCTTTAGAGGGAGAATTACTCTGATAAATTCCACTCTCTCATCCATCCCCATGCACATCCTATATACATAGAAGGTCCCAAAAAAGGTGATTTACAACATTGAAAAAACTCTAATGGATTTCCTCTAGGATGGTCATATAGAAGGTAAGTTTCATTTGGCTTCTTGGTTCAAACATTCCAAACCTGTTAAGGAAGGGAGGATTAACCTTAAGAGTACTTCTGGAGATATGGAAGGTCTCCATGCCAAACTGACGTGAGAGGTTATAGATTGGAATACTGTTTGAGGTAGATACATGAAAATAACTTATGGAAATTATGGGATTCTATCTAGGTTTAAACCTTCCAAAGTTCAGAATACGATCATGCCTTATATCTCTACACTTCAGTGGCATGCTTGATGGTTAATTGGAAAGGGTGATATTAGTTAATGGTTACAAAACTGGTAAAGGAATCCTCTTGGATCCCTCACTTCCCTTCCCTTAGAATCAACATTAGGGAGGCTAGCTCATACCCCACTCTCATTCAGTCTACAGTGGATGAGAACCATAGAACTATTTCTGCAGCATTGTTTTGAATAATGATATGGATTGAAGTGTTTTTACTGGATATGCTTCTAGTATATTCAAAATCTAGGATTTTTACCTCTTGAATATATTTTCGAACCCTCTAGACCCTTGGGGTGAGAGGTTGTGGTGTAAATAGATACCCCAGAAATTTTCTTTTCTGTTGTGGCATGTCAGGTATAATGTTCTGCCTACATATGACAACTTCCAGCAAAGGGGAATCAGTTTGGCCTATAAATGTACATGATGTACGTACCCATGTACTAATTCCTCTATGAACTTTTTCTTAAATAGTTAATACTTAATGGAAGTCTGGGGAGACTTCCTCTAGTTCACTGGTGTTTGAGAGCATCCTGAAACTATGGAGATGTTTTTTCATAAATGGATAAGAAGTGTGAGGATTCCATGTCCTAAGTGGAAATCCATAAATATTATCATGATATCCAGTTTTTGGGTCCTTTGGTTGACCAATATTGACTCGCATCATTTTTATGTTGTGAGAACCATCCTGGGTATACTCTTTTACAATAGGAATCTGGATTTAGACCTGTGTAGGTTGTGTAAGGATGCAGTGGAGGGTCCATCCTTTAGGTCCCTCTATCTAGCCTCTCTCTCAGCTCAGCATAGCACTTCAACTTAGGGAAATTTGGAATGGTTGTGTCCCCTCTCTTTCAGAATAAATTCAACACTAATGGCTCATATTTCATGGGATACAGGAGGGGCGGTGGAGTGATCAGATATTCCAACAGTTATATCTTGGAGGCCTTCTCTTCCTTCTATGGGAATGGTGAATCTCATAAATTAGAGGACGATTCTTTCCTTTCAAGACTCCTTTTACATTAAAGGAATAACCTAATCATGGAGTCTGAGATGTAATTTCTTACCATTTACATTGAAATTATAGGTAAGGTTCATATCCTGTGGTCTATTGAATACTCCATTAGAATGTGCAAGAGGCTTGTGAACAACTTCATGTCCATCCTTCATACCTGACATGAGGGAAATACAATGATAGACTTTATTACTTCTAGATCATCCCAAGAGGACCAGTCCCTTATTTTTAGAAGTATCCTTTCTTTTCCCCCTGAAAGTACTGGTTTTTTCGAGACACCCTTGGAATTCATTACATTAGACAACCTTAATTGTCTCTTTGATGAATTTTCGGCCATTATTTTAATAAAATAAAAATTATTTATGTTTTTTGGGACATATATCTCCCTCCAACACATTGGGTAATTATTTATATCTTATGAGATAAATGGGTCTAGAATGGAGAGTGAACCTAGTCTAATAAGACAAGACTGGAATGGGGAGTGATCTTGGTTCAGTAAGACAAGACAAGAAAAGGGACTAAACCCAATTCAGTAATATAGTACTGGAATAGGGAGTGAAAATGATTTAGTGATATTGGTTTTAAATTGGGAGTGATCCCAATTTAGTAAGTCATTGTGGGAATGGGGAGTGAACCTGGTTCAGTAAGAGACTTTGTCCACTATGATGGTCTTGGGAGTAAACCTTGACTACTATGATGGTTTAGGGAGTGAACCCATTATAATATGATAGCCTCATCAATGATCCTTGACAAGTACTAAAATTATTTTCTATACATATGTTTATTCCAAAAATCCATGTCTTATGACAATTTTATGCTCTCATGGCTCATGTTCTTTGATTTCATTATGATTCACATCTTATAAACTACCAATCTTTATGTTATGACTCATTTTTATGATCTATGATAGGGTGGGTATGAACATCTTAAGTCATGTTCATTATCACATACCATTATACTTATCATATTCTTTAATATGATTATATATTGATATCTCTTATGTTTACCCTTACTGAGAATATGATCTCACCCTTTCTGATGTTTCATTTTATTAGGTTATGATGAATGGTTTTATTTAGTGTATGTTTGGAAATATTACTAAAAGGGAATATATTTTTGGGAAACATTTAGTATCATTCAATAGATTATAATATTGTGTACTGTGTTTCCAAATTCACTAAACTATTATGTTCTTCATGCATGTGTTTGTGTAATGTAAAGAATATTAAACTAAAAAATGTAATATCCCTATATGAGAAGCTAAAGTTTCTATAGTCTGTATCAAATGAATTTTTTAGTTAAACTTTGGGAACTAGGATGATAAAACATTAGGGAGATCCCTAGGTATATTTATAAGGATATTTCTAGGGATGTCTCTAATGATGAGTCTAATGATAAGTCAAAGTTTATAAAAATTCCTTTGAATTTTGGTAAATGATATACCGAGTGGTTTCTAATAAATTAAATCCTAATATGGATACTATAAGTTTGTATGGCTTTGGAAAAAAATTAAATAGCGGTAATAAACCTTAAAATTCTGTATTGAGATAGACTCAACAGGGAACTGGTTCACAAAAACTGGCCTTACTGCACCCATGGTTTGACACTCCCTAGGGATATTCTTTGGAAATTCAAAAATTATTTACAAACCATCATGAATTATATAAATAAAATATGAATATGAATATCCTTGGATAAATCTTAGCTATCATATATTAAATAATATTTCATGAATTAGAAACCCTATATGTGATTTTTCATGATTATGTGGTTTTCACTATGATTAGTGTTTCTCACACTATGATTTTTGGTTTTAGTAAATGTAGGGAACCTGAAGAAACTGGTTTAACATTGAATTTGATGGGATATTTTACAATAATAATCCAAATTGGATGATAAC
The DNA here is from genome assembly GCA_963277665.1 of Viscum album. NCBI lineage: Eukaryota > Viridiplantae > Streptophyta > Magnoliopsida > Santalales > Viscaceae > Viscum > Viscum album. Next base: position 1,619,864,484 of record OY728131.1, on the reverse strand, counting down.
TAGAGTGAAGGATAATGTGTTCATTACCAATCAATCATTATAAAACATGATTAACAACATACATTTTAAACGACTCTCGGAATCAACAAAGAATTTAAGGGTGGATTTCACTGACAGTTTGGGTAATGGAGACCATGGAGGAAGGAATATCCAGTTTCCTATATTACAGAAATGTGTGAAGAAACATCAAGTAAATCACTTGATTGGAACTGGGACATTCTTTAAATATTGAAGGGCAAGTCAAAAATCTTAATGATGCTTAAATGTGATTAATAGGATGGTTAATTCATTAGAGGTGAAGATAAAACCAACTAATTCACCACCTATGATCCATTTTTTCAATTTAAAGGATTTTGGGAATTATGTGAATTGATTTACTGGGAGAAATCTCGTGAAGAGAATTAATAAGAATGTACGAGTAATGGTTTTTTAGTTGATGAAGAAGAGACTACAAATGAAATATGAAAGGAAATAGGTATTAAAAATTAAAATATTAAGCCTAGTTAATATTTGGAGATGGAATTAGTGTTATTGAAGTAATTTTTTAATTGGAATTTAATAATTGTGAAATATATAAGGATTTTTAGTATAAATTTTTTATTAAGGATTTGAAAGAGTATGTTGAATGATGTTGATGAAAAATAAAATTGATTTAATAGTAAGGTTATATTTTATAAAAAATATGATTAAAAGAAGTTAACCCTTAATTTGTTCCTGGTGTCTATAAAATGGTTTTTAGTTTGGATAAAGAGATGTTGGATAAGAATAAATTAAATTGGATAGTACTGATTACATTGGAACATATTAATGGTTTGCTGAAAAGTGGTTTATGCTATCATGGATGGAGTTTACATCATATTTTGATTTAAGTAATATATCAAATAATATGTGTTCTATTAATTAATGAAAAATCATGTACATTTAAAATATGTTTTTATGTAATTTAGGTTATTTCCATGTTTCAAGAGAATGCATGATGAAGGTATACGCATGTTTGGTCTATAGAAATCAAGAGGTAATTTATGATATTTGGTGGATCAATGTTAATATTATTTTGATAAATTTAATCACCTTATTTATAATTTTTTTAATTTTAATCTTTTGAAAGGGTCATAAGGTTAACCATTTATGAAATGTTTTATTTTTAACATTGAATTCGGTTTTAGAGATTAATGTATTATTTCTCCATATGAAGATTCATTCATATTTGATAACCTTTTCTAACCATTTTATTCTCTTATAACTAGATATAGAAAGAATTAATTATAATTATTTATGGATCTTATGATCTATTGGTTATTATGAAATTAAAAATTCACCTTCATTTCTTTAATTAAGGTATGAAGTGGCAGTTGATCAAGGCACAGCCAAAGGGTGATATTGTTCTTATGAAAGGTTATGAAATCAAGAAAGTATATCTTCTCATGAAAATTATTCAAATAAAATTTTATCATGATATTAAAAAATTTGGTGATATAAATTACCTTTTCATACGTCTTTTTTAATGTCTTTATGGTTTTGAACCTTCTATGGATATATAACATTCTTGTGCTCAATGTTCTCTAGCACTCTTTATCAGCATTTGGGTGTTAGTTTTCTCTTCTATGTCTATGTTTTCACTTCCAACCTATGTTCTCCCAATTAGAAATCTAGTAGGTGCTATTCTAAATGAATTGAACGCATCTCTTTATCTTATCCAAGAAGAATTTTTTATTGAACCTACTTATAATGTGGGATTCTATGAATGAATATTTAAATTTTAAACCTTTGATGGTTGAGACAAATTTTGAGTGTGAAATTCATTTCTTTGGGAGGTAGAATTTACACCCTGATATTTTGTGAAATATTTTGTTTCAAAATAATTTAATCTTTTTGATAATTTTATTTACACACAACCCAAATATTATCTTGAGTTACACAAAACACTTAGTTTTTCTTGTGTTACAATGAACACCTAACTTATCTTACATTACACACAACATTGAGTTTAAATAAAACATGCCATATTATTAAAATATTATTATGATAGTTTTATCCTAGCCATTGGAATGGTGGTTATGAATAAGAATAAATAAATCATTAAAATATGGCTTACACATGTATATAATATGAATTATTCAGTGAAAAATTAATTATAAAATAAAATAAAAAGATTTGGAAAATAAAATTAAATCTTTCTCTGAAAAAATATTTTTATGAGAATAAGTTTTTTATATCAATAAATTAACCAAACCACTTTTGTTTAATGATTTTAATTAAATTTATATATTATATATCCAACAAAAAGAATCACTCATCTTATGTATTTTCTAGAAAATAAATAAGAATAAATTTAGTTTTATAATTAAAACTATATTTTTCAAAAAAGCGGTTTTGTCACCTTTTGTGAACTTATAATAAAATTAATTTATAAATAATTTTAAAAATTAATTTTATAAAATAAACTTACTTTTTTAAAACATAATTTCAATATTATGTTAGGTTTAATTTTTTTTATTTTTCTGATAAGTTTTATTTTTTGATGAATAATGAAAAATACTAAATTTTAATTGAAAAGTTCATTTTCGTTTAAATTAATTATAATATTAAAATATTATTTTAATTTTTTTTAAAGTAAAATCTGTAATTTTATATAAATTAATAAAATTTAATTCATTATAATCGATTTTATATTAAATATTGATATTAAAAACATTGTAAACTTTTGAACATTTTCTCTTTAAATCCCTACATTCTCGCCACATCTACGGAATTAATTTTAAATCAAATTTTGACTCTTCATTGAATTTAATTTAGAAAAATAGATTTCATATTTATAATTAGAATATTTTTTATTTTCTAATAATTTAAACTTAATTTTTTACCAAAATAAATAGTGAATGTAGTAAAAATTAATTATCACGACTAAGGTGAAAATTTGTTTATCAGGGGTTAAACTAAAAAGATCAAGGTAAAATGACATATAAACTTGTATAAAAACTATTTTCTTGAAATATTTCTTCCATTAATATTTTAGGTTCTAAAATTGTCTAATATTTACCCTTTTACATATGAAAAATGTGGGAGAACTTATTTCTTTTCAAAAATACTCAGTGTGTCATCTCCCCCACTTTTAAAATGTCACCCACTCTCCTCTCTTCTTCGTACCGTGAAACATATTTATATCAGAAAATAACTACCCAAATAACTTCCCAAATTACATCATCTCATACTATAATCCTTATTTTTTTAATGAAATCCGAACTATGAATACTTTAGCACAAACATAAGGATGATACTCGAAGAAGAGGTAATGTTCTTCAACGAGCATCTTTATATTACTTATTTATACACCTCCATCAGTTATTTTTAAACAATTTTATACAATAACCTCTATATATTTAATATAACAGTATTTTTTTATAATAATATCATGACCTAAAACTTTCTCTACTTCATCAAATGGGTTATGAAATCATTGTTCATGTTGAAGGTGAACTACCACCTTGCAAACCGATGTCATTCGTTTTTCCATTACCACCTCTAACGGTTGGAAATAATTATGGATTATTTGTCTATATATTATATTTATCATATTATTATGATTATTTAATTATTATATCATGCATACTTTTATTCTTTACATTTTTTGGGAATACGATAATTTCGCTCATGTGTGCAAGGGACTACCGCCACATGAAGCAATGTGATTCATTCACACTTTAAATTGTATGTGATAAGGGTAAATTTAATTAATAAGCGTGATATAAATGAAATAATTGTTATAATAATTTAATATTTATAATTATTAAAAGATAATATATATAATTTTTTTCATACCTTTTCACTCAATGAAAGATGATAACGTCGCTCGGGTATGTGTGTACTACCGCCTTCACAAAGCCATGTGACTCTCTTTTCATCACCACACCACATATATAATATTTATAACTATATTTAATGTAATAATATTTTTTTATGGTATTATTATCATTATTTAAATATGTTATATTACTTTTCTCATTTCCATGATGATCATTGAAAAATTGAAATGTTACTCATGCGTATGTACGACCTACCGTCTCCATGATCGTAACATACATTATTTCTCAAAAGAATATTTCATGATATGTATTAATGTTATATTTTATTTATGATAATTATTTCATTATTATTATTTTTTAATTTATTTAATAATTACCAAAATAAGAGGACCAAAAATGACAAATCAAAACATATACAAAAGACAATACGGTTATTACCCAAAACGTAACTTTAACATACAATTGTTAATAAATAGGTAATAAAAGGACTTAAGTAAATAATATACGGTATTATTTATATGATTATGTTTCATTAATAAATTTATAATAAACTTATAATTCTTATAAATTATTTTTCAATGAGTTTGAATGAATTTGAGACTTTTGATAATGGATTTATATCTCACTTTAGTTTTTCAGTGAGATGCATTCCATATTCACAACATGTTTATTTTATGTGAGGTATATACTTCCCATTAATATATTTTATTTTTATTAAAATTGAAATTATTGTTATTTACATATCCATTTTAATATCTCTCTTTCATGGGGTTTACGGTTTGAAAGTTAACAAACCAGTAAGGGATTTTTGTTCTAATTTTCCTCTTTTGGGACATAAGCTATGCAATGCACATATCTTATTCAATGAGGTTTATATACTACAAAATTTATATGTTATATCATGAAAAATCTTACATAAATGATATTATAAGTTTCATTTAATGTTATTATTTAATGGGGAGTATTATTATATTTAACAAAGTGGTAAATATTATATGTTTCAATATCATTATCCATCAGGATTAATAATGATTATGTTTCTAATGATAAAATAATTTGATCAATATCTAAAGAAACTAATTTATTTTATTATCATTTGGTTATTCATCATATTATTAAGTAATAGTAACATTTTTCTCTATTTTTTACTTAAAATATTTGAGATTATGTTTTTAAGAAAATCTGGACTTATTTCTCTTTTTCGTTAGAAATCCATTTTATTCCAAACCCTTGTTTTATAAAAATGTTTTCAAAAATATTTTATTATTATATAAATGATTTATTAAAAAATCTTTACACATGTATGAATTTTTCTAAAAAATTAAAATTAATATTCATATCCTTTCAAAAAATTCTCGTTTGGATTTTAGTGAAAATGTAAAATGAATGTTTTTCTAACTTGTACAGCATGAAGGAAACTTACCTTCCTTTACACAATTATTTTATTTGAAAATTACATTATATTTTTTTCAAGATAATTTTCCTATAGAATGATTTTAAATATTTTTTGTTTTTAGAAAGTGTATTTCAAGTGGAAATGATATTTTTTCCAAGAAATATTTTAAATGATTTTTAAAATATTCCATTATAATATGTCAAGGTTATTTTCGAAGAAATGAAATTTCGAAAAGTTTTATGTATTAAAAATTATTTTCAAGGACAAATTATTTTTCTCAAGAAATGTTTTAAATGATCAATCAAAATCATTTTCCATCTAATATTACATCTTTTTATGTTGCCTATTTCTTACTAATATATGATCTAGGGATAAAATTATTATCCTTTCTTTGAATGGTTTATAATTATAATGAAATTATGTTTATGAAACAAGTATCTCTTCCATGGGTTATATCTAGATAATATTCTTATAAAAACGCTTCTTTTCCTGTGGGTTGTACTATGATGACTTTGAAACCTATTTATTTTCCACATGTTATGATGTGATGAAATTTTTATGAAACCAATTTCTTTTAATAAGTTTTCATATGATAAAAATGTTTTGATCTTATATCCCACATATGTATGATTCTCATTATGTTACATTGGTTATTTAAAAAAATAATTTTGGTTAAATTATAATAAGGGGAGGTGGTTATGTTATAACCAATGGTGGGTGGGACCCATATATACCTCTAATGCATTGTGTAAATATATACATATCATGAGATAGATAGGAATGAAATGGGGAGTTAATTTAGTTCATTAAAATATGAATGGAATGGGGAGTAAATCTGGTTTATTAAGAGGGGACTAGAATGTGGAGTTAATCAGTTTTAGTAAGAAAGCATTGGAATAGGGATTGAACCTAATTCATTAATATGGGACTAGAATAGGAATAAAATCTAGTTCAGTAAGATAGGGCTAGAATGGGGTGTGAACCCATTTCATTTGGGTACTTTGTCCACTATGATGATCTACAGAGTGTACCTTGACTACTATAACGGTTTGGTGAGTGAACCCATTCCAAAATGATAACTTTGTCTAATATGAAAATTATTTTATATGTTGATGTTTACTACACAAATCCTTGTTTTATGTCAAAGTTATGCTCTTATGGTTCATGTTATTTGATTCCCTTATGATTCATGCCTTATGAACTACCAATATTTATTCTATGAATCATTTTTATGATCTATAATAGGTTGGGTTTGAACATCCTAAGTTATGTTCATTATCACGTACCCCTATCCTTATCTTATTATTTCATATGATCATTGATTTATAACTCTTACATTTTCCCTTTTTGAGTATCTTAGCTCGACATTTATTATGTTTCCCTTCCCTAGGTTATGAATAAATGTTTTTGTAGAGAATGCATATAAAGAGAACTAAATGGGAATATCTCTATGGGATAAATTAAATATCATTCACCATATTATAATATTTTTTTCCATGTTTTGAAAGGCACTAAACTATTATGGTCCTCAGGTGTGTTTTGGGTAATGAAATCATTATTCATCTAAAAAGATATAATATTTCTATATAAGAATCCTGGGTCTCAAAAGTTATTATCAAAATATAGGTTTAGTTAAAATTTATAAAAAAGGATGAGAAAACATTAGTGAGATCCCTAGGGGTATTTCAAAATATTTTTTTACGGATATCTCTAAGGATGATTCTAAGGATGAGTTAATGTTTAGGAAAATGTCTTGTAATTTTATTAATGGATAGAGTGAGTGTTTTCCAAGAAATTACATCCCTTTCTAGATACAAAAAGTATGTTTGGATCTAGCACAAATGTAAATAGGGGTAACAAACCCAAAAATATCATATTGAACTAGAATTGATCAGGAATTGGTGTATGACAACGAGCCTTGTTTCACCCCTAGTTTGACACACCCTGGAGATATTCTTTGAAAATTCAAAAACGATTTACAAACCATCATTAAGGATTTAAATATAAGATGAAAATTAATAAACTATTATTAACCAAAGGTGTCATATAATAAATAAGGTTTCATGATTTAAACACCCTATAAGTGATTTTTCATGATTATGTGCTTTTTCACTAAAATTAATGTTTCTCACACTATGATTTTTTGTTTTAGTAAATGGTGGGAACTAGAAGGAACTAGATTAACATTGAATGTGCTAGAAATTATTTTTATGAAAAATTAGATGGGGCGATGATTGGATTAAAGGGTATTATACTTATTCCCAATCAACTATTACAAAACATTATTAACAACATTAACTTTAACCAACTATCAGAATCACAAAAGAAGATTAGAATAGAGTTCACTAAGATTTTGGGTAATGGGGAACATATAAGAAAAAAAGATCCAGTTTTATATATGCTATAAATGTGTGAATATGCATCAAATAAATTAATTGATTGGAACTAGGAGGTGTTTTAAATGTGGAAATGTGGGACATAAATTCCAATAATTTCGAAATGTGATTAATGATCCAGTTAATGAAATAGTGGGGAATAGGACACCAACTAATGCACCACCTACGATCCAGTGTTTCAAGTGAATGTATTTTAGTCATTACGTTAATCTATTTCCTAAGGTTAAATCTTGTGAATATAATCTACAAGGTTATAGGAGTAATGATTTTACATTTGATGATTAAGAGACTAAGAATGAAATATGAAAGGAAAGAGCTATTAAGGAATAAGATAATGAATCCTAGTTAATAGTTTGAGTAATAATTGGTATGATTAAAGTATTTTTGTATTGGGATTAAATAATTATGAAATATATAAGGATTGGTCAAAATATTTTTTTTGTTTAATATTTTAAAGAGTGTATTGAATGGTGAAGATAAAAAAGAAAATTGATTTAATGGAAAGGTTATATTTTATTAAAAACACTTGATTAAGGGAAGGTGACACTTAATATATTCCTGATTTCGTGAAAATGATATTTAGTTTGGTTAAGGATATGTTAGATATGGATAAGAAAAAGTTGTATTGTAATGATTACCTTGGAAAATATAACTAATTAGTTGAAAAAGTGGTTTAGGATATCGTGGATGAATTTTATAGAATTTCTGAATTTAAGGAATATATCAAATAATATGTTTTCTATGTAAGTAATCAAGAAGAATGTATGTTTTCAATATATTTTAATGGTAATTTAGGTTATTACCATGTATCAAGAGAATAAATGATAAAGGTATTCACATGTTTATTCTGTAACAATCAATAGATACTTTATGATATATGGGGGATCAATGTTAAGTGGATTTTGATAAATTTAATCACCGTATTTATAATTTTTTTTATTTTAAACTTTTGGAAGGTTTATAAGGTTAAAAATTTATTAAATGGTTTATATTGAACATTGAATTTGGTTTTAGAGATTAATGTATTATTTCTCCATATGAATATTCATTAATATTGCATCACATATGATAACATTTTTTTATTAAAACTAGTGATATAAACAATTAATTATCATTCTTTATGGATCTTATGATCTCTTTGTGTTTTGGAAATTAAAAATTAACCTTAATTTCTTAGAGTAAGATATGAAGTGTAAATTGAACAAAGAACAACCAAAGGGTGAGATTTTGCTTATTAAATGGAATGAAATCATGAAAGTATATATTCTCATGAAAATTATTGAAATAAAATATTTTCTTATAATCACCATTCTTTATGATATCAGTGACCTTTTTCACACCTCTGTGGTTTATGGAAATATGTTCTTTAACATTCTATGGACCACCCACTTTCTTGCGATCAATGTTCTCTATCACTCTTTATCAGTATTTGAGTGTTAGTATTCTCTTATATGTTTATGTTTTCAATTGCCACCTATGTTCCCCCATTGGGAAATATAGTAGGTGTTATTATATATAAATTCTTCACTTCCCTTTCAATTTATAAAAATTATGGTTTATTAAACCTATTTAGAATTTGGGTTTCTATAAAGGAATTTTCAAATGTTAAACCATTTATGGATGAGATAAACTTTGAGGGAAAATAATTTCAAGGGTTGGGGGTTGAATGTAACCCCCTGTGATTTTTTGAAATATTTTTTCAAATTATTTTAATATTTTCTATATTTGTGTTTACATAAAATACTAAGTTTAACTTTATTTACATAGAATAATGATTTTGGCTTACTTTACATGCAACACTGATATTATCTTCCATTACATACAATACTGAGTTTAAATGAAATTTTGAATTTTATTAAAATATTATTATGAGGTTTTCACCTAACTGTTGGAATGGATATTATGAATAATATTAACTAACTTATGAAAATTATAGTTTAAACATATATATATATATAATTAATTCTTGAATTACCAAATAATTAGAAATGAAAATAAAATCATTTTTGAAAATAAAAGGAAATATTTCTCTAAAAAACATTTTTATATGCACAAGTGTGTTTTATAATAATAAATTAACAAAATTAATTTTGGTTAATAATTTTAATGAAATTTATATATTATATATTCATCAAAATGTTTAACATTCAAGTTTTGGAAATATAATTGGGCTTAAAATACTCTTTTCATTCCTCGATTCTAGGTTTCGGACATCACATTTAACTAGGAGAGCATGCACCTAAGGATTTTACAAACCATGATGGATGATGAAAAGAAAATATTGGATAAAAAATCGTTTTTTTTTTCAAAGAACTATATAGATTTATGTTTACATATTCAACTTTTGGAGATTTCAGTTCTCGAGACTTTCTTATATCCAAGCATTCCAACTGGTAAACGGATTTGTGGCTGACCAATCTCTGGTGCAAGGAAATACCAATGAAAATGAACTTCATTTCCTGTTGAATCTTAAATAGATCTATTACAATGAATGATAATGTCCAAAATAAGGTGATCAACCTGGCATCATGATGTATGTGTTGTTTGTATCCTAGCACTTAATCTACATGGAATTTATTTTTTGTTAGCAAGTGGGAACGCTCCACCAAGGACCTATTTGGATAGATTCTTGACCATCATGCTTAGTATTTATATATTTTAGAGTTTTTGCATAGATGGTTTTAGGTGTATGAGGGTCAACAGCTTGAAGTTAAACTCCAATTTATGGTGTTCTCTTCAGTCTGTTGGACTTTATGGGAAATGAGAAACAAGTTACGTGAAGGGAACCATAATTCCTAATATATTATTAAGATCCAAATATTATCATTAATGGGGGATCTTTGATCCTTAATTAATTTAGTATAGACTTGGGATGCTGACTATAACACCTTGCCCATACCGCATTGGCTTGAGGAGGCGGTGAGGGTTACATGGCCTTAAGTGACATCCACAAGATGCCAAAGGTTGGAAATAAATGCAGAATGGTTTCAAATATAATTGGGGGATGATTTACCCTTTAATAAAAATAAACCCATCCAATAATCATTCACTATATGATGCATGAACAAATTAAAGACTATCCAACAACTTCATTTATGTTAAACCACATCAGAGTACATAATAGTGGAATTCTAAACCAACATCAAAACACACAGCGGAAAACAAAATGAGACTCTCAAAAGACACCATGACTCGATGGTCCACAAGCTCCAAGATCCGCAGCATCTCTCAAGCATCACCACGAGCCATTAGTAATGAGATGCTTTACCTTTACCTGTGTCTCAGAATACAACATCTGCAAAAGCACCAATGTACCAAAGCAGGGGTGAGTATAAAACTCAGTAGGTTTTCCCCAATGACTTCCCTACTCACGCCACTAGGATAGAAGAGTTAGCCACATTTATATAAAAACAGTTTATTTAAAACATTTTCACCAAAGCAGTTTATAACTAAATATAAACAAGTTTCCCAAAACCATCCATGATCAAAAGCATCAAATTGAAATTTAAACCAGCTTTTCCAAGATGTTATTTTTCCAGAAAAATAACAAAACATATTTCCAAACCATTTCACAAACATCCCATTTTCATACCCAACCATTTCACAAACCCGTGAAATCCACCATGCATGCTTCATTATGACAGTTCCATACTCATGGGCAGTCTCTCAACGATCTACCAAGTCGTCACAAGGTAATTGTTTCCCATGTGCCATTACACCTTTGGAACCGAGCACAAGGTCATAATTCAACCAAGCCTTGTACATATAGTTACCATCATGCCATTAAATGTTTTCCACCGAGAACAAGGTCATATTTCAACCAAGCCTCGTACAAAGTAATATGAACACACACTACACATTTCCAACAATCATGCCAAAATCAACCTTTCAATAAAACACCTTTTATTGAAAACCATTTCCATCAAAACCATGTGTGTTCAACCAATTCAAACCATTTCAATAAAACTCACTTTTTATTGAAAACCAAATCCATAAAAACCATTTCGATAAAAACACCCTTTTTATTGAAACCCCATTTCTTATCAAACCAATTACAATTTCAGAAATTTCATAATTTAAAATCAACATTTTAAATTCAAATAGCCAAGTCACTTTGCACACAATTCCCCAAGATTTCAAAATTTCATCAAAACCATAAATCATCACTAAAGAATATTTATTCCATTATTTTCACAAAAAATCCATTCAAATAACCAATTTGAAACTAAGCCAACCAATTATAACAAGAGGAGTTGAGAGTGAATCCACCTACCTCAACAAAAAGGTGAAACCAAGCAACGGAAGAAGAACGCTCAAGAACACCAGGTCAAATCTCCGAAAACCCACCTTAGATATCTTCTCCTAACACAACCAAGATCAAAACTCATCATATTTGGCATCCACGCACTTCGATATACCCATAAAGGGTGTAGATCTAAGAAACTGAGAGAAGACGAGAAGTAGATCTAAGTAGATCAAAAAAATGATCAAGAACGGTTACATACCTTAAGAATCCGGCTTCGATTCGCCAAGAGAAGCCTTAGGATCGCCTACAGAAAGCTTGGGAGAAGTCTTCCAACCTTAAAGGGAGAGTAATCTCAAGTTAGGGCTGCTTAAGAGGTTTAAACAAGGAAATTAAAGGCAAAACGAGTTAGATCCACAATTTTAGGATCTAACTTTAAGTGACCGCATGGTTAGCCCGAACGGTTTGACAACTCGTGCGCTAACTGTGCATTAGCTTATGCCTTGGACAGCCTTCACGCATGGCCTCATCGCATGGTTTCCCTTAATCGTGAGCTGACCGTATGGAATCCACTACCTCCCCAGTCAGACATGCACAGTTTGGCCACACGGTTTGACAAACCGTGCACTTCCCGTGCGCCTTCCCCTTTGCTTCATACTTCACTCCAGGATCTCCCGGGTCTCCCAAACGTCACCCTTAACTTTTAGAACCAATAAAAGAATTAAGGGTTACATACCAGAAACTGGGGGTATTACATTCTCGCTACCATTGGCCTTTCCATCCTCATAAAGTAGAAAACCAATGCTTGTCTGAAAGAGTTCTTGCCACTGCTCTCTCATTTCTTTCTCACATTCCCAAGTCTCTTCCTGAATCTGACTATGTTGCCAAAAAATTCACACTAGGACGATGCTTTTTTTATACCAGACTTTATCCTACCTATCCATAATCTGCACCAGGATATGTACCAGCGAAGCATCCAACCCTAGGTCAACGTGATCTCATCTGATCACATGGTCAGTATTAGGATGATACTTCTTGAACTGAGATACATGGAACGCATTTTGCACTACACTGAACCATGGTGGTGATGCCAACCGTTATGCCACCTATCCAACACATTATAATATCTCAAGAGGTCCTATATATCGAGGAGATAATTTTCCCTCTTTCCCAAAATGATGATGTCCAAGTCTTGGGGAGATCCTCAAGAAGACATGATCACTCACAACGAATGCCAAAGGTATGCGACGGTGATCTGCATAAGATTTCTGACGACTTTGAGCTGTCTACATCCTCTGTCCAATCAACTGAATCTTCTCCGTTGTTTCTTGGAAAAGGCTCACCCAACTAGTGATGTTTCACCAGTTTCCACCCAGCATAGTGGAGAATGATAGGGACGCCCATACAATGATTCAAATAGATCCATGTGTATCAAGGCCTGATTACTGTTATTTCATGAGAACTATACTAAGGGTATATGGTCCTCCCATGAGCCACTAAAATCCATTACACAAGCCTGCAACATGTCTTCCAATGTATGTATCTTCCACTCGGATTTCTCATCCGTATGAGGATGATATGTCGTGCTCATAGTCAACTGAGTCCCAAGGGCTTGTTGTAATGATTTCCAGAAACGAGATGTGAACCTCAGATCTCTATCTAAGAAGATAGACACTGGTACCCCATGCCTCTTTACCACTTCCCAGATATAGATTTTTGAAAGATCTTCGACCATATGGATTTCACGAATTGGGATGAAATGGGACGACTTGGTTAGATGATCCACTATCACCCAAATGGCATCGTGTTTCCAGACTGTTATTGGAAGACCTGTAACAAAATCTGTTGATATTTCTTCTCATTTCCACACTAGGATAAGTAAAGACTGTAACATACCAGCTCGTCTCTGATGCTCTGCTTTAACCTGCTAACAAGTTAAGCATCGCGAGACGAATTCGACCACCTTTCTTTTTCATGCCGCTCCACAAAAATTGCGCCTTTAGCGCCTTATACATCTTCTGTGTACCTGAATGTACAGCCCATCTTGAATGGTGGTAATCATTAAGGAGTTGTTCCTGAAAAACTATAGGTACAACCATCTGATCTCTGAAACACCAAACTGAACCCGTTTCTAGTTTCCAGCCATCAATGGTCTCCCCACCATTGAGTTTTGAAATCATTATCAGACATTCTGCATCAGATGTTTGTGCCTCTTTGACCACTTTTACAAGTTCAAGAACAAGTGTATCTGAAAAGAAAACTGCAACATCACCTCAGTTTTCACATTCCACATGCATGTCGGATAAGACCGACATCAACTGCCATTCATCTAAATCTTCCTTTTCCAACTGAGCATACGACTTTCTACTTAGTGCATCGGCCACCGAATTTACCTTACCCGATGTATAAATCAAGTCAAAGTCGAACATTTGAAGATACTCCATTTACCTCCTCTACCTTGGATTCAAATCTGGCTATGAGAAAATGTGTTTTAAGCTTTTGTGATCTATAAACACAGTAAATTTCTCACCAAAGAGATAGTGTCTCCATGTTTTCAAAGCATGGACGACTGCAGCTAACTCAAAATCGTGTGTTGGGTAATTCTTCTCATGAACCCTCAACTGCCTTGAACCATAAGCGATAACATGGTCTCCTTGCAAGAGAACACAACCCAACCCTGTTTTTGAAGTGTCACAATACACCACATACCTCTGTCCTGATTCCGGAAAAATCAAGATGGGTGATGATGTAAGGAGAACTTTCAACTCTTGAAAAGATCTCTGACATTTCTCAGTCCATTGAAATGCACTGTTTTTATTTTTCAATGCTGTCATAGGTGAATCTAGTCATGAGAAGTCACGCACAAAGCATCTGTAATAACCAGCTAGGCCAATAAAACATCGTATTTCAAAGACATTCTTTGGAGGTTTCCAAGAAAGAATAGCTTCTTTCTTTTCTGGATCCACTAAAACAACTTTTTTAGAAACAACATGGCCCAGAAAACGTACCTCTTGTATCCAAAAATCGCACTTTTATAATTTGGCATACAACTGATGGTCCCTCAAGATTTCCAACTCTATCGCCAAGTGTTACTCATGCTCAGCCCTTGTTCTTGAATACACCAATATGTCATCCACAAACACCACAACAAAAGAATCCAGATATGGATGAAATATCCGATTCATCAAATCCATGAAGACCACTGGTGCATTTGTTAGACCGAAAGGCATGACTACATATTCGTAGTGGCAATATCTTCTTTTGAAGGCTTTCTTCGGAATATCCTCATTATGAATTCATAACTGGTGATATCCTGACCACAAGTCAATCTTAGAGAACCACTGAGATCCCCTCAATTGATCAAACAGGTCATCAATGCATGTAAGTGGATATATATTATTTATCGTAAATTGGTTAAGTTTATGATAATCCACACATATCCTCAAAGTTATATCTACTTTCTTTAAAAAAAACTGGTGTTGCCCATGGAGAAACTCTTGGCCAAATAAAACCTTTGCTTTCTAGCTCCTCTAACTACACATTAGATTCCTTTAACTTTGTTGGTGTCATCCTATAAGATGGAAGTGAGATAGGACTGGTCCTCTAAAGGAGATCAATCGTAAACTCCACTTCTCTTACAGGTGGTAACCCTAAGAAGTTTTCAAGAAAAACATCAGGAAATTGATCCACCACAGCTGGAAAACTATTTTCCTCACTCTATTCCAATGATTACAAAGTCAATGCTTTCAATTGGTAAGAGATCGTTCCCACCATTGGTTCCAACAAGCTCTTTGCACCTTTCTTTACCATCCTCTCTCCTCTGAAGAGATAGTCGATTCCGTCCTCCATCGTGAAACTAACCATTCTCCAATAACAGTCGATGTGAGCCTTAAACGTTGTCAACCAATCCATACCCAATATTATATCATAGACATCCATCTCCAGCATGCAGAAGTCCCATTTTAGCTCTGCTCCATCAACCGTTATAGCACATGCTCTACACACGAAGGCTTGACATTCTCTTTCACCAAGAGGAGTTTACAGTTTTAACACAGAAGGTATCATTTCAAGTTTTAAGTTTATCAAATCAGAAATACTAGAAGCAAGAAAGGAATTTGATTCACCAGTATCGAACAACACTTGCACGAGGGTAGAATTCAAAATAATCATACCTCTAACAATAGATGGTCTAATCTGATCATCAACCCTCATCTTCTCAGCTCCATTCAATTGAATTATTGATGCCCTATTCTCCTTGTTGTTGTGCTGAGATTTCCCTGGTTAAGGATTCATGGTATTTCAAAAGTCCCCATGGCTAGCTCTATTGTGCTGACGAGACTGATTCTGCTGTCCTCATCCTGTCGAAGCATATGATTCTTGCGACGCCTGGGAAGTGTCTCGAACACCCGACCTAGGAGCACTATGACAATATCGCTTAAGATTCCACATCTTGTTACAATTTTGGAATGCTCTCGGTGGTGTTGTACATTCTTGTTTCATGTGATCAGTTGTACCACATTGAAAGCAGTTTTCTTTGCTATGGGGTTGTGGGGAAGGTTGACTGATCTCGCCGTCTGGTTTTGATTCACACTCCCACCTTGTAAGTAGGTTCCCCTCTTTCGTTTGTTCCCAGCATTGGAGTTCCCACCCATTCCTGTGGGTATCATCATGCCTCCTCCTATCGATCCTGAGATATCACGTTCAACAACTGTTTCTCTGTTCACAATCTCTGTATAATCCGTAATATAGAGAACCACAATCTTCAATCGAATCTCCTGCCTTAGCCTCGATTCGAAGATGCATGCCTTCAAAGAAGCACATTCCGCAACCTCTGGTGAAAAATGGACTAAATTCATGAACTTATCCACATACTATGTGAAAGATAGGCTCTCCTGTTTCAAGCTGAAGAAGTCCGTCATTTTCTGGATCTTGAACGTGTGATGATAGAATTTTTTGTTAAACAATTCTTCAAAATCCTCCCATGTGAGGCCTTCATCCAATTTAGCATGAACCGCTAAATCCCACCACTGACATGCAAGATCCTAAAGAATATACGTCGCCAACATTACATTCAAATCCACTGGTGTGCCGATGAAATCGAATATACGATTCATCCTACTTAGCCACACCTCAGCCCTCTCAGGTTCAGCATCACCTCTAAAGTTTGGTGGATTCTGCTTCATGAACTGGATGGTATGATCCACATGTCGTGGCTCATTTCTCTGGTTCCCCGTATCCACAGCTTGAAAAGATTGGACAATACTCTAAACTATATCTTGGTTCACACATGGTTCAGGTGCAACCACATTCTCCACAGCTTCTTCTGTTTGGTTTCTACGATGTCTAACGGGTGCCATTTTCTATAGAAACAATGCATGCTGTTAGTCTCAATTCCTAGCAACTGAAGGCTTAGCATTTCAATTTCTATCACATCAACTATCACATCATTTTTTCCATCCATAGTGCTTTTCCACATGTTTAACCATTTTTGAAAACATGCCATATACTTTTTTAAAATCCACCCGTTTTCAAAATATACCAAATATCCACTTTTCAAAATCTTTCATTTGAAAATCAATTTCTATATTTTTTCAAAAAAAATTCACCTTACCCAAAATCCTTACTCATTCCTCACAATGAGTTATGAAATCCTAGTGGGAATTCATTCCTCTACAATTCATGCCATGCTCATCTCATTGGATAAACCCATGACAATGTGATTTCCAAAATTCTAGAAGTGTATCCAAAACACTTATGTACCCAACACCCTAGTAACTTGAAGTTCAGCATAAACGGGTTTGCTACATCCTGTTATGCTATACATTTCAAGTTCCAACAATCCTACTCCTGTCTAAGATGACCACCCCAGGAATAGACAAGAAGGAATTTCAACACCAAGATGAAGAACATCGTTGACTACTTGTTAGGCAAGGATCGAACAAGCTGATACCATTTGTAACACCCCGCCCCAACCTCATTGGCTTGAGGAGGCGGTGAGGGTTACATGGCCTTAAGTGACATCCCCAAGATTCCAAAGGCTGGCAATAAATGACAAAGGGTTTCAAATACAATTGGGGGATGATTTACCCTTTAAGAAAAATAAACCCATCCAATAATCATTCACTATATGATGCATGAAAAAATGAAAGACTACCCAACAACAACATTTATGTTAAACCACATCAGAGTACATAATAGAGGAATACCAAACCAAAATCAAAACACACAGTGGAAAAAAAATATGAGACTCTCAAAATACACCACGACTATGTGGTCCACAAGATCCAATCTCCATATCATCTCCCAAGCATCACCACGAACCATTAGTAATGAGATGATTTACCTTTACCTCTGTCTTGGAATACAACATCTGCAAAAGCACCAAAGTTCCAAAGAAGGGGTGAGTATAAAACTCAGTAGGTTTTCCCCAATGACTTCCCTACTCACGCCACTAGGATAGAAGAGTTAGCCACATTTATATAAAAATATTTTATATAAAACATTTTCACCAAAGCAGTTTATAACTAAATATAAACAAGTTTCCCAAAACCATCCATTCTAAAAAAACAAAGTGCAATTTAAACCAGCTTTTCCAACACGTTATTTTTATAAAAAAATAACCAAACATATTTCTAAACCATTTCACAAACATCCCGTCTTCATACCCAACAATTTCACAAACTCGTTAAATCAACCATGCATGCTTCGTTATGACAGTTCCATACTCATGAGCGGTCTCTCGTAGATCTATGAAGTCATCACATGGTAATTGTTTCCCATGTTCCATTACACCTTTGGCACCGAGAACAAGTTCATATTTCAACCAAGCCCCGTATATATAGTTACCATCATGCCATTAAACGTTTGGCACCGAGCACAAGGTCATATTTCAACCAAGCCTCGTACAAAGTAATATGAACACACACTACACATTTCCAACAATCAAGCCAAAATCAACCTTTCAATAAAACTCCTTTTATTGAAAACCATTTCTATCAAAACCAAGTGTGTTCAACCAATTCAAAACATTTCAATAAAACTCCCTTTTTATTGAAAACCAAATCTATCAAAACCATTTCAATAAAACACCCTTTTTAATGAAAATCCATTTCTTATCAAACCAATTAAAATTTCATAAATTTCATCATTTAAAATCAAAATTTTAAATTCAGATAGCCAAGTAACTTTTCACACAATTCACCAAGATTTCAAAATTTCATCAAAACCATAAATCATCACTAAAGAAGATTTATTCCATGCTTTTCACAAAAAAATCCATTAAAATAACAAATTTGAAACTAATCCAACCAATTCTTACCGGAGGAGTCGAAAGTGAATCCACCTATCTTATCAAAAAGGAGAAACTAAGAAACGGACGAAGAACGCTCAAGAACACTGGGTCAAATCTCCAAAACCCACCTTTGATCTCTTCTCCTAACACAACCAAGATCAATAATCATCATATTTGGCATCCACACACTTAGATATACCCATAATGGGTGTAGATATATGAAACTGAGAGAATATGAGAATTATATCTAAGTAGATCTAAGAAAACGATCAAGAACAGTTACATACCTTAAGAATCCGATTTCGATTCGCCAAGAGAAGCCTTCGGATCGCCTCTGGAATGCTTGGGAGAAGTCTTCCAACCTTCCAGAGAGAGTAATCCCAAGTTAGGGTTGCTTAGGACATTTAAACAACACAATTAAAGGCAAAACGAGTTAGATCCACAATTTTAGGATCTAACTTTAAGTGATTGCATGGTTAGTCCGCACGGTTTGACAAACTGTGCGCTAACCGTGCGTTAGATTCTTCCTCGGCCAGCCTTCATGCACGGCCTCATCGCATGGTTTTACTTAACCGTGCACTGACCATGTGGAAGCCACTGCCTCCCCAGTCAGACACGCATGGTTTGGCCGCACTGTTTGACAAACCGTGCGCCGCCCGTGCGCCTTCCCCTTTGCTTCAAACTTCACTCCAGGATCTCCCGAGTCTCCCAAACGACACCCTTAACTTTTAAAACCAAGAACAGCATTAAGTAAGGGTTACATACCAGAAACCGGGGGTACTGCACTGACATTTACTTCAAATATCAGTGCCTAGACAACAGAGGTAGCACATTATAAATTGGAAGATGAATTAATTGGTATCAACCCAAATATGGATACAAGATTAACATGGATGGGACATGAATTCAGGAAATCATGAGAGGTGGATAGATTTTTTTGGGATACCAAAGGATATAGGATCATTGGTTTTAGAACATATTACAGCTCAGGTAACTTAATTGGGGATAAGACTAGAGCTCTCCCTGGTGGAATTTCTTTTCATAAGCTTTATGATATCAAAATTTCAGTCATTGAATCTAACTCAAATGTTATTGTGGGTTTCATTAAAGATAATATAAATTCTATGCAGTATCTGACTTACCTTATCAAGAAGTGAAATTCTCCCATTTATAATGGAATGAAGATCACACACACATTGAAGGAGGGGAACTTTGCGACATACAACCTTTCCTAAAAAGGAGGCTTGATTGATAGTCTCTCCATTTATTATAGAATGGGATCCCTACCTAGTGAGTGTAATATAATTATTATTAGAGACTCTCTTAGAATGAATCACTATATACCTCTTTTGGGGAGGTTCTTTCTTGTCACCACCACAATCCATTTTTTGTATTATTTAAAAACCACTTTTTGGGTAAAAACTTTGTAAACTTTTGAACATTTTCTCTATAAATTATCACTTTCTCATCACGCCTACAGGATTAATTTTAAATTAAAATTTACCACTTCTTTTAAAAATAGATTCTATATTTCTGATAATTATAATTTATATAATCAAATAATTTCATCTTACTTTTTTTCCAAAATAAATCATTAATGCAGTAAAAAAATCAATTATCACAGTTTAGGTAAAAATCGGTTTACTGGGGGTTAAACTAAAAATGATAAGGGTAAAAATGACATATAATCTTATATAAAAACTATTTTATGGAATTATTTTGATCATTGAACCACTAATTTTATATAATTGCCTAATGTTTACCTCTTTACATATAAAAAACATGGGATCACTTATTTCTTTTCAAAAAATTGAATGATTGTCCTCTCCCCCACTTATAAAAGGTCACCCACTCTCGTCTCTTATTTCCACCTTAAAAAATCTTTGGTTCAAAAAATACATATCAAAATAACATCTCAAATTATTTCCTCTGATACTATAAGTATTATTTTTATATATAAATTCATCATAGGAAGGATGTAGTGAAAACCGAAGGAGGATAGTTGATGAAGATGTAATGTTCTTACATAAGAGTCATTATTTTATTTCTTTCTCCACCTCCTTAAATTCTATTTAAAGCATAATGATATAATAAACATATTATATTACATTAAATATGATTTTTTTAATAATTTAATGACCTATAACCTTCTCTACTTCCTTAAAATGGGTTACAAAAGCATCGTTTGTGTGTACGGCGGGCTACCGCCTCACAACCCGTTGTCATTCGGTTTTCCATTACCACCTATAATGGTTGGTAATAATGATAAATTTATTATTTATATGTGATATTTATGATATTATTATTCTTATATAATTATTATATCACAAAAAACATTATTATTTCAATTTTTGGGAATACAATAACGTCACTCGTGTGTGTAATGGACTACCACCTCGTGAAGTGTTGTGATTCATTAAATATTTACATTGAAGGTGATAAGGGTAAATTTAATGATTATATGTGATATAAATTGAATAATTATTATATTCATGACATATTTATCATTATTAAAATATAAAATATATCATTTTATTTATTACTATTTCACTCAATGAAAGATGATATCGTAGCTCATGTATGTGTGGACTACTGTCTTCACAAAGCGATGTGACTCACTTTTCAAAACCACACCAAATTTATGATATGTATAACTATATTTAATAAAATAATATTTTTCTTCTGCTATTATTATCATTATTAAAAAATAAAATATTACTTATCTCTTTTCCATAATGATTATTGAAAAATGGAAACATTACTCATGTGTACGTACGGCTTATCATCTCTATGATCGTAACGTACTTCATTTATCAAAACCATATTTGATGATTAGTATTAAAAGTATATTTAATTTTTAAATATGATAAATATTTCATAATTATTATTCTGGAAGTGATGGAACCATTATAAAATTAAGAGGACCGAAATTAAAAGGTCAAAACATATATGAAAAACAAAGAATTTATTACCCAAAACGTGACTTTAACAAAGAATTGTTAAAAAATAGGTAATAAAAAACACTATTAATTCATATATGGTATGATATATATTATTATGGTCTATAATAAATTTATAATAAATATATATTTTTTATATAGGATGTTTGAATGAGTGTGAAGGAAGTCGAGACTTTCCTTATGAGGTTTTTGTCATACTTTTGTTTTTCTATGAGACACATTCCATATTCACCACATGTTTATTTTATGTGTTTTATATACTAAACATGAATTTATTTTATTATTATTCCACTTAAAATTATTGGTATTTACATATTTATATGAGGATCTCTCTTTCATGGGGTTTGTGGTTCAAAAGTTAACAAACTAGTAAGGGATTATTTGTCCAAATTTTATTTCTTTGGGACATAAGTTATGTTATGAAACTATGTTATTATATTAGGTATATTTAATACCACATTTACATGTTATATCATTAATAAAATTATTTTATTAATATTATAAGTTACATTTAATGATATTATTTCATAGGTCTTACGATTCAAAGTTAACAAAGTGGTAAAGATTTTATATTATAATCTCATCATCTATTGGTATTATTTTTTATTATGATTTTTATGATACAATATTATGATACATATCTCAAAAAACTCCTTAATTTTCTTATCCTATCATTATTCTGGATATTTTCAAGTAATAGTACCATTTTTAACTATTTTTTATTTAAAAAAATTGAGAATATATTTTAAAAAAATCCAACATTATTTATCTCTTGAGTCAGAAACCCATTATCTTCCAAAATAATGTTTTGTGAAAATATTTTCAATTTTTTTTATTATTATAAAAAAATATTTATTAATGAAATTTTTAAACCAGTTTTTTACAAAAAAAAATAAAAGGAATATTCATGTTGTTTTGAAAAACAATGCATGATTGGATTTTACTGAAAATGTGGAAGGAATATTTTATAACATATACGACATGAATGAAACTTCCCATCTTTACGACCATTATTTTATTTGAATATTCTTTTATAATTTCTCATGTTCATTTTCAAATAAAATTATTTTTAAAAAATATTATATTTTAAAAAGTTGGTTTTAAGAGAAGTGGTATTTTCCTCAAGAAATGTTTTAAATTATTTTTAAAATATTATTTTATAATATTTTAAGGTTATTTTTGAAGAAATGTAATTTCAAAAATGTTTTATTTTTTAAAAATTATTTTCAAATAAAATCTATTTTCCTCAATAAATGTTTTAAATGATCAATCCAAATCATTTCCCATCTAATATTAAATATTTTAGATATTATCTATTCCTTACTGGGATATGATCCAAGGATACCATTATTATCATTTCTCTGAAAGGTTTATTTTTAGGTTTTAATGATGTTTATGAAATCCATTTCTATTCCATGGGTTTTACCATGATAATATTTTTATGAAACATACTTTTTTTCCAAGGGTTATGCTTTGATTATTATGAAAATTGTTACTTTTCCACGGGTTATGATATGATGAATTTGTTATGAAACGCATTTTTTGGGGTTATGATATGATAAATATTTTATGATATTTTGGGACACATATGTATGATTTTCATTATGTGATGAAGGTTATATTATAACCAAAGATGGTGATTAAGTTATAACCAAGGATGGTGGTTATGTTATAACCAAAGATGGGTGGGGCCTATATCTATCACCAATGAATTAGGTAAATATTAATATCTCATGAGATATATGGGACTAGAATGAAGAGTGAACCCAGTTAATTAAGAAAGGACTGGAATGAATATTTTACCTGGTTCAGTAATATGGGGCTAGAGTGGGGAGTGAGCTTGGTTTAATAAGATAGTTCTGGAATGGGGAGTAAACCCGGTTTAGTAAGACAAGGCTGGAATGGGGAGTGAACCTAATTCAGTAAGGAAATTTTTCCACTATGATGGTCTTGGGAGTGAAACGTGACTATAATGATGGTTTGGGGAGTGAACCCATTAAAATATGATATCCCTAGAAATGAGAATTAACTAATATGGAAATGATTTTCTATATTTATGTGTATGGTAGAAATCCATGTCTTATTCCAATTTTATGATCTCCTGGATCATGTTCATTGATTACCTTATGATTCATGTCTTATGAATTGCTAATATTTATTCCCTGACTCACATTTATGGTCTATGATAGGTTGGGTATGAAATTCATAAGTTATTTTCATTATCATATACCCTTATGATTATCTTATGATTTCATATGATCATAGATTTTTATCCCTTATATTTACTCTTACTGGCCATCTATTCTCACCCTTTCTTATGTTTCATTTCTTCAAGTTATGAAGAAAGGTTTTTTGTAGGGAATGTCTATGAATAGTACTAAATAGTATGATCTTTGTGGGAAATATTGAAGATCATTCACCGGATTAGAATATATTATCCCAAGTTTCCAAAGGCACTAAATAATTACAGTAATCTAGAATATGTTTTTTTAATGCATTGAATATTAATATAAAAGTTTATAATATCCATCTATGAGAATCATGGTTCATTATAATATTCACGAATAAAATTATTGCATGTTTTCCAGTGATGATGAAAATAGATTGCATCACAAGTGTCTTGTCCATTTTATCCAATAATCCTTTTGGATTTTAGTGAATAAAAATGGATCTCAAAATTTCCCAAATCTCACATGTGATCACACTCATACATTTGATTCTTATCAAAAGGGGTAAAATGAAAAAAATACCTACAAGAAAAATAAATTATAATCATCAAGATTACTCAAGTATGTATGTTTGAATGTATGTTGTATGATAACACCTAAAGACTCGGATGGAAAGATATATTATGTATTATTTATTGATGACTTTATAAGGATGTCATGGATTATGGTGATTGTCAACAAAACATTGTTATTAAAATGTATCACTTGGTACTAAAGATAAGTTGAAATATTAATTATGTTATGATCCAATATCTATGAGAAAAAATGGTATAGAATTTACCAACAATTGGGTAAAATAATATCAATAAAAACATAGAATTCAACATCAAGCTTCAGTGATGTGGAATCCTCAATAGAATTTTACTTTTTGAGAGGAGGAACAAAATAATTAATAATAAGGATTGCTCTATGTTAATAGTGACAAGAGTTCTATAGGACTATTGGAAAGAATAATTTGACTTCATTTTATATCTCCAATATAGCCTAGTTTTGTCTAAATGAAGATAAGTATCCCTAAGAAATATGGTATGTAAAGAAGCTCACACTCAGGTACTTATGAGTGTTTTAAAGTAAGTGTTTTATTCTTAATAAATTAAAGAATATAAAGTTGTAAGATGATTTATATAAAATTATTTTCCTCATATATTTATCCAAAATCAAGGCCTACAAGTGTAACAACAAAAGTCTTATGAAAATCATCAAAATAAAATATGTTACAGTGTTTGAAAATAAGAATGTTTCAAAAATATATGAGCTGATTTCAGATTTTGGGAAAAATATTTTACATTAAATAATTTTTGTTTTCTAAGAGGATAGTGATGATGAAGTTTGTGGATCATGGGGGTTCAAGGGGATATGGGGGACTTGGGTGATATATCTGATGATGTTAAAGGTGAAACTAAAATTGTATCTACTAATAAGAAATACATCAGGGTAAAAATCACTGAGAATAATATTGTTGGTGATTAGAGAAACCTAATTCAGACTGGGAAAATGAAGGATTGGAATAAAAAATATCTCATATCCTAGGTGGAACCAAAAACATTTAAATTAGATATTATAGATATGATTTGGGTTAAATATATGAATGAGGAACTTGAGAGTATCAAAAATAATAAGACTTGTTAAGTTTTCCTAAGGACATATAATAAAAATGTGATTGAAACCAAATGGGTTTTTTAAATCAAACACAATGAAGATAGTAAGGTGATAAAGAAAAAAGTAAAGTCTAGTGTATGAAGGTTATTCCCAAATTAAGGGTATATATATAGATGTTACCCTTTCACCAGTGGCTTGGATTGAAATAATAACATTATTCTTATCTATGCACTATAAAAAAACATGTCTATAACCACAAAGATATATCCAGAGGCAAGGATGTTCATGGATATAGATATACTATTTATATAGGAAACATTTTATATAATAACTCAATATTTATGTTTATATTTTTTTAAGGAACTCTATGTTCTTTAGAGTATAATATATGTAGCCCCTATAATGTCTCGGACCCAAACAGCCACCCAAACAGTGATAAATAGGTCAGGTGTTACAACCTTAGGCACACCTCCCCAAACCCCAAAGGCTGTCGACTAGTAGTGAGGGTGTAAACAGGTATATTAGGGAGGTTATACCCTCTCAGAGGAAAATATGGTAATCGTCCAAGTATAATAAAAAAATGAGAGACTCTGTAGACTCGAACCAGACCCACATAAGGGAAACAGAATCGATAGTACATAAACCAATGAAAGAAATATAGAAACAAGTGAAGCGGAATAAAAATAAAACAACATGTTGAAACCACTTGTAACAACTACTAGAACAGACATGTCATTCATCCTTAGCAAGTCAAGATATAAAGAGGGTTCCAATGGCTAACCCATAGTAGGAACAATAAACAAGGTAAGCATTCTGATATAGGAAATAAAGTAAAACAAAGTAAACTTCAGCTAGTCATGACCTCAGGGTTCATACCAAATCTTCATGAAACAGCTAATAAGATCCAACTTATGAATATGATCTCATTCATGAATGTAAATCCATAAATTCGACATTCATCCTGAAGGGCCCATGTAGTGTGTGAAGTGAATCCCATTAGGATACCACCCAATGTTGTTTACCTATTATATTTGTTTTAGTGGTCATACATCCATGAGAAAATTAAACAACATGATGTACAAAGTAAACACAACCCCCACTGGTGCTTAGCAGCCACCATGGAGTATCACCTCCTTTGTCCAATACCGGAATCTCATTCACGTAACTTGGAACCATGTTCCTCTTGACACCACATGTATCAAGTACTGAAATCTTGAAGGCATGACCAAGCAATAGTAACCTGGAACCATGTGCCTCCTGACACCTCATGTCTCAAGTACCGACGTCTTGTAGGCACACCCAAGAAGTAGTAACCCAACACCATGTGCCTCCTGACACCTCATGTCTCAAGTAATGATGTCCCATAGACTATCCCAAACAATATGAAGTCTTCTCTCCTTCCACATGGATTCATACAGAAAGCACCCCCAAACCAATAGTACTTAAATTGAAACTATTGGGGGACTCTACCCACACTAGTGGTCAAAACCACCTCATCACGGAGTCATCTTTGTGCATACAACCCAAATCACGGGTGAGAGGTAATCACAAAAAATATAACCCAAGCCATAAACTCTCTAGAACCTCATGCCCCTATGACCATTATGCTCAAAATCTAATTTCCATGCCATCAAAGTAACTCAGGTCATGCCCAACATGACAATCACATTGCCTCAATCCAAGGTCCATAGCACCCAATCCCATGGTCAAACCACCCAAAAATATGGTAAAATTCCAACCTCTGATCAATATCATTCAAGAATATATGTACATTCCGAAAACAACACAAAGGTTCCGTCATATTCAATTCAGAAATTACATATTTATAAAATTTAAACAAATCACATAAACCGGAAAAATAATCTAAAAATTTGAATTGCACTAGACCAACAGATATCACATAGTGGAACTGAGGTCTTCAATGCCTCTAACAATCCCAATAAATATTTACCAAATTAAACTTACCATTTTAAAAACAAAGAAAACCAATTATAACCATTTTTGCACCCTCAGCCAAAATGACCCATTGAGCATTCGCCCCTCACCTAAACTTTCTCAAGAAATTTAGAAAATAGGTTGTTCCCAAAGGCATCCCATGGGTCTAACAATTAATTCAATATTCCATAGTAGAAAAAACGGATCCTGCTCAAAAATATCCAAATATACGCCAAATCCCATGTCACCCAAATTTCCACAAGAACACAAAACATAGTATGCACCAACTAACTTGTACTCGTACGATGATCCTTGTCCAGTGACAACCTCTAAGTCAGTCTAGAACTAGGTAGATCTAAAAAAATATTATTAACATTAAAACCCCTATAACATGGTTTAGAATAGAAATAAAGAAGAAAGTCTCAATGGGAATTAAGAGATCACCTTTGGGGTTCCAACACATCTGATGGAAATTGAAATGGAGTTCATACAAACAATCGGGATCAAAAACATGCTTCGGCGCCACTTGTTTGTGATCCCGGATGAAACCCTCTACCCTCTGCCTCAAAACAACACTATTTCTAATTTTAACAAAAAAGAAAGAAAAAATACATGGTGTGTATATATAAGTACACACCGTGTGTATCATTTTATTGTTCCTAAGATGGATGAAATTTCCCTGAGGACCTACCGACATGACTACATGGCATATAAGAGGTCATATGCGGCATGTCTTTGGTTTTTCCACTCTAACTCGCTGACATACCCACACGCCATGTATATCCCCCATACATGGCTACACTACACTGCATGTAATATGAGTACACGACATATATGTGGTTAAACATCACTATCTGGCCAACATTCTTACAGGCCATGTATGGCCTTCTCACATGGAAAGGGTACACAGTGTGTACTAGAAAGTACATGGAATGTAACCTATAAATTTCTAGAACTGCCCAGTTTTTTCCCTGTTATCTGAAAAAAACACACAAAAATAGAGAAAAAAATTAACTCGTACCTTTATGTAAGAATCAAGTTCTTACAAACTTTCCCCTTAAATAAATTCATCCCTGAATTTCCCTTCCAAGGGTTGTGAAGAAAACTCCGGACTAGTTTTTCCCATTATCAAATAAAACAATGGTCCAACGACCTATTTCCATACTCATGGTACTCTTATGATCTCTCACCACCCATAAACTTCATCAGATGCTCTTCTGTCGTTTCTGAAACCCAAACATATCCCACACTGCATTAGTGTCTGCCTTTATGAGGTCATTCATCCCATGGATGCTAAAAAAACCAGGTGACATGAACATCAAGTAACCAACATCCTCAATGCCCTGATGCCCACAACGCCTCAAATAACCCACATCCTCGATGCTCCTGATGACACGCATCTCATACATATAAATAAATATATCATGCACTCAAAATGGTTCCAATCCTACTGAAGAGTGTCAAATCAGTCCAAATAAATCATGTGGACCTTGTGAACTCAAGTCGGACATGACTTAATAGGCCATGTCAAAAAAAAAACAAAAACAATCACAGCAATGCATGCGGCATACCTCTGACTTTCGTCTGCTCACCATCCTTCTTAGCCTCTAGCAGCTCCATGGTGTGAACCTAGGCTGAAGTATGGCTGCCTGATGCCTAACCATCCTATGGTGCTGCTCCAGTCACCGGCCACTAACCCCGCATCTAGGTCCTGTTGTCTCTTCCACGCCCTCCGTGTGCAATTGATCCTCTGTTACCCTCACCTGGTACCTATCCCAAATCAACCCCGAACACCACCATATGTTCGAGTCCCTGCCTTCCGACTCTCTGATAAGGATTCATGTAGAACCTCTCCATATGTCTAACCTCTCCACATGCCTGACACTCCTTTGGAGGCCTATCGTATTGAGTCTAGACATGCCCTGGATGCCCACATTGAAATTAAACCACTGATGAACTTCCACGAGGTGGTCTAGCTAAGTCCTTGGCCTGACTTCCCTATTGTAACCCATCCTGACCTTTCTTTCTGGTATTTGAACCATCACCTGAAGCCACTGATAGGCTCAAACGGGATTACTCCATCAAGTTTCCCTCAGATATGAGTACCTGATTCACCATCTCTGAGAACGATTTCAACCTGCAAATTTTTACCTGTACCTTAATGGAATTCCATAACCCATCCTCGGAACTCCTCACCCTCGATGTCCCATATCTTACCATACCTAGTGCATAGTGAGACAGCTCAGTGAAGGTAGTTGTATAGTCCATGATGGAAATGTCACCCTACTGGAGGCTTAAGAAATCATGACCTCTCTCTTCCCTCAGCGTCTCTAGGAAAAAGTTCTCGAAAAACATGTCCTCAAAGTCCTTCCATGTTAATCCTTTGTGTCTATGAGCCTGAACTTTCACATCCCACAACGCTTCATCGGTCCTCTTAGCATGTACATCGTCAGCTTGACTCTCCTCCCTAGAGGTGTCTCAAGCTATTTGAAGATCATCTACATGCTCTCTATCTAGTTCTTAGCTACCTGTAGACTACCCTCACCCTAGAAAAGTGGAGGATGATACGACTAGAACTCCCACATCAGATATCCCATATATAGCTCTATACCCTATGAACCTAAGTCAATCCCCTGCAAGAAATGTACCCAAATTAACCAGAGCTTCTCATCGATCCATGTCCCAAACACGGTCGAACTCGACTACTGCTATACCTGTACTGGATCCTGAACCTCGTCCTGCCCCTGAGCCTATACCTACAACTCTTTCTCTGCCTCTCTCTCATTAATCTAAACCTAATCTTACTCTTACGACATTATATCATCACCCACATAATGTTCCATCGATCCATCTAGGAGGAACCCACTGAACACGATAAATGGTCAGACATCCCACATATATAACAATGTATATATATATATAATGTAGATAAGGAAAGAAGTAAAGAGGTAGTGCATAACAACTACCATTACTCTCCCTTTATCGCAATCATTCCCATGGAATCCCAGCCACATGGCCTCTTTACCCGACCTCAATAGAGCCAAGTATCAAAAGTTCCTTGGACAATGCCCATCCCGACAATCGTAATTGCCTCAAATCGATGACTGAGCCTCCCAATCCTGATGATCAACATCACCTCATTCATAATACATGCCTACTCATACACGATCCAGGACCAAATACCATGCCACATGGAATTTTACATAATTTAAATCATGGTATATTACTTTGCAATAAACATGAAATTCTATCAGTAATTTAACCTTTTACAATTCAAAATCATTTATAACATGGAAATTGATATTATTCACATGGTATTATCACTTCACAAAGTATACATGTAGATATGAAATTAAAATACCCTAACAATGTTCCTATCAAAATCCAAGAAAAATCACCTTTCCATATTGGGGAAAGGTCCAATTCTCCATTACTGCACTGGGTCAAGGGTCACATATCACAACCAATAATATCACTCACCAAGTAATCCACCAAGGTGGAAATAATATAAACTATAATCTGATCAAAATCAAAATAGAAATTCCCAACCAAGGTAACTTGGTCCATCCCCCATACATGGGGCTGCAGGCACCCAAGAATAAGCTAGAAACTTAGTTCCAATAACAACCTATCTCTTTTCTACCATATCCTAAATATTAAGACCAGCAAAAAAAAGGTAGTCTTGATCTCATTAGTAGTCAGTAAAAAGTTGTATCTAAATCAATCTCAAGAAAAACTCCACTAATACCTCTTTGTAGCGTCTCAGACCCGAATAGCCACCCAAATAGTGCTAAATGGGTTGGGTGTTACCATATTAGGCACAGCTCCCTGAACTCCAAAGGTTGCGGACTAGCAGCGAGGGTGTAAATAGGTATAGTGGGGAGATTACACCCTCTTAGAGGAAAATAATTTACTGGTCTGAGTATAATATAAAATGAGAGACTATGCATCCTCTAACCATCCCTACATAGAGGAAGCACAATCAATAGCAGATAATCCAATAGAAACAATATAGAAACAAGTGCAACATAATGTAAACAAAACAGCATGTTGAAACCACTTGTAAAAACTACTAGAACAGACAAGCCATGTATCCATATCAAGTCCAGATATAAAGAGGGCACCAATGGTTATCCAATGGTAGCTACAATAAAAAGTTAAGAATGTTGATACATTAAATAATGTTAAACAAAGTAAACTCTAGCGAGGGATGACCTCAGTTTCTATACAAAATCTTCATGAAACAGCTTATATGATCCATCCCCTGAAGCTGATCTCTCTCCTACACATAAACCCATAAATTCTACATGTGTCCTGAAGTTCCCATGTAGGGTGTAAGACAAATCACAGTAAGATATCACCCAATGGTGCATACCTAGTATAATTTTTTAAGAATACATGAATCCATAAGAAAGGTAAACAGCATGATGAACAAAGTATACACAACCCCCACTGGTTCTTAGCATCCATCGTAGAGTATCACCTACTTCAGCCAACACTGGAATATCAATCACATAACCTTGTCCCATGTTCCTACTAACACTGCATTTATTAAGTACTGATATCCTGAAGGAACTCCAAATAAATAGTAACCTAGCACTATGTGCCTCCTGACACATTGTGTCTCAAAAACTGACTTCTTGTAGGCACACCCAAGTAGAAGTAACCAAACACTATGTGCCTTCTAACACCTCATGTCTTAAGTACCAATGTCCCGTAGGCACTCCCAAACAATCTGAAGGCTCCTCACATTCCACGTGGCTTCATAAAAAAAGCATCCCCAAACCAATAGTACCTAAACCACAATTATTGGGGGCCTTTACCCACATGAGTGGTCAAAACCACCTCATCACAGAGTCATCTATGTGCACATGAACCAAATCATGGGTGAGAAATGATCACCAAAACATAAACCCAAGCCACAACCTCTCTGGAACCTCGTTCCCCTATTACTATGCTACTCAGAATCTAATGGTCTTTCCATCTAAGTAACCTAGGCTATGCCCAACCTGACAGTCACACTACCTCAATCTGACGTCCACGACTCCCAATCCTACGGTCAAACCACCCAAAAATCTGGGAGAAGCCCAACCTATGATCAACATCATTAAAAAATATATAGCCACACCCAACACAACCCAAAGGTTACAACATATGAAATTATACAATTACATATTTATCACATTTAAACAAATCACATAAACAGGAAAAACAATCTAAATAGTTGAATTTCACACTGGCCTAATGGCTATCACATAGCAGCACAGAGGTCTTGAATGCCTCTAACAATCCCAATCATGATTTTCTAAATTAAACATACTAGTTTAAAAACAAAGCAGACCAATTATAACCATTTTGGAACCCCGGTCCAAAATACCTCAATGAGTGTCGCCCTCTTGCCCAACCTTACTCAAGAAATTTAGGCAAAAGAGCATTCCCAAAGGCATCCCATGGGTCTAATAATTAATTCAATATTCTATAGTAGATGAAATGGTTCCCTCTCAAAAATATATGAAGATGCGCCAAAGGATTATCCACCCAAATATCCACAAAAACACAAAATAAGGTATACACCACCTACCTTGTACTCTTACGATGATCCTTGTCCAGTAATGACATCTAATTCGGTCTAGAACAAGGTAGATCTACAAAAAGATCATTAATTCTCAAACCCCTATAACTTGGTTTAGAATTGAAATCAAGACTAAAGGCTCAATGGGAATTAGGATCACATCTATAGGGTTCCAATTCATCTGACGGTGATCGAAACAGATTTCAGACGGAAAATCATGAGCAAAAATGAGCTCTGGTACCGGTTGTTCGTGAACCCAGATAAAACCCTCTGCCCTCTGCCTCAAAATGAGGCTACTGCCCATTTTAACAAAAAAAGAAAAAAATTCATGGAATTTATATTTGAGTACACACCGTGTGTATCATTTAACCATTCCTAAGACAGTTAAAAAAATTTCAAGGACATGTCGACATGACTACACGGCATGTATGAGGCCGTACACGGCGTGTCCTTGGTTTCTCCCCTCTAACTCACCGACATACCCACACACTATTTATATCTCCCATATATGGCTAGACTACATGCCGTGTACGATGAGTACATGGCGTGTACGTGGATAAACATCACTATCTGGCCAACACGCCTACACGCCATGTATGGCCTTTTCACATGATAAGGGTACATAGTGTGTTTTGGAAAGTACCCAGCGTGTAACCTGGAAATTTCCAAAACTACCCAATTTTTCCCCTGCTATCTAAAAAACAACTCAAAAAGAGAAAAAAAAATTAACTCGTACCTTAATGTAAGAACCGGTTTCTTAAAAACCCAAGCTTAAACGAACCACAAAATAATTTCAATTAAACAAGACTAGTTAACCTAGTCGTTGTGTTAACAGGTGTGAATAAAAATACCCATATTTTGAAATATATTTATAAAGGATTTAATTAATGGAAATAATTAATTAAATCATGAAATTTAAAATTCATCTAATTTTTTTACTTGTAAAAGAATAATAATAAATTTATTTTATGCACTAAAGTTTATTTTATTAAAAAATGGTTTTTATTTAATTTTATGTGTGGATATTAAGATTAATTTATGACACTTTTATAAATATTATTTGAAAAAATATATATAATTTTTTAAATCATTATTTTATAATAGTATTAGGATGATTTTTTGAGATTTTTCTGAAAATGTTTTTTTGATTGAATAGTGAAAAAATTTAGACTTTTTAAAATATTTCATATATTTTCTTCAAATAAAGTAATTTAAAAATATCATTTTATTTTGTATTTAGATTTAATGTAACCGTAAATACATATTATTTAGCATAATCTAAATAATTCCATATTAATCAATATTTTATTTTATTTCTTTATAAGTACATTTTTATGCTTAAAAACAGAATTTTCTAAAAACAATTTTTTGTTGCGTTTTATGCATTTATAATAAAAAAGTTTTCTTAAAATTATAGAAATTTAATCATAAAAAAATTGTTAAACCTTTTTAAGCATGTGGTTCAATTGTTTTTAATAGAACCTTTTTATTTTTAGTCATTTTGAAAAATAACTGTGGTCAATATTCTTCATATCTATAAGGGTAAAATAGATAAAACTGGGTTAAAACTATGAAATCAATCATAAAAATCTCCATAACACCTACCTTTATCTTATCATATGATTTTTTTCAAAAAATACATCCTATATTCAAAAATATAGAAATATATAGCCACATCCCTTTGATTATAAAATTTTTATTATTTTAAGAAAATGTAAATACAAAATGTCACTTTCTTGATTTTAATTTATATTTTATTGTGTCATAGTGAAAAAATAAGTTATTAATGAATATAAAATTTTGTATGAAAAATAAATTATTTTTTTATCATAATAATTCATTTTTAGTTTTTATTGGTGATATAATTTCCTTAAACTCTAACACAACGTCGATACATCGCATGTCCTAACAATTAAAAAATAAAGATAAATGAATTTAAAAACAAGATAATTAATATTTTTAGGATGAATTATGGTATAAAAAGAAGAGGTAATCATTATACCCGACACTTTAAAACATTATTTCTTCTTCTAAATAATATAATGTTTTTGTATCCATAATGAAATTATTAATCTAGTATAATAAATACAATAATATTTTATTATTATTTTACAATCATTTTTTACCTCCTTTACATCAACTGAGAAATGAAAGTATTGCTCGTGCGTATGTGTGGATTTCCACCTCTATATAGTGATTTGATTCATTTTCCATCTCCATATTTTATGGTTTGTTATTATGATGTATTTAATGTTTAAAAATAATATTTATGAAATAATTATGATTCTGAAATTATAATAAACTATCTACCTTATTACCTTCCCATCTATTGTTAAATGATAATGTTTCTCATGCATACGTGTGGACTACCACCTCAATAAAGTGATCTGATTCATTTTTTAATTCAGATTTACATGTATGCTAATAATGATAAATTTAATGAATATATATATTATTTATGATATAATAATTATTCTTAAAAGGTGAATTATTATTTACCTTTCCCTTATTCAATCCATCAAAAAGTGGAAACATCAATCATGTGCACATGCAGATTATTGTCACCAAGAAGAGATGTAATTAATTTTCATTTCCAATTTATATGAATAGTTATAAAATTGTATATAATGATTAAATATTATAAATATGACATGATAAAATCTTGGTATATGATTTAAGAAATATCAATGTGAAAATATTAGAACTATTAACTAAAACATGCATGAAAAATTAAAGAGTTGTCGCTTGGACAAGTGGTTTTAATAGAGAAATGTTAATTAGTGGGTGATATTGTGTTATAAGTAAATCATATATAGTATGATATATAAGAATATATTTTTTTAATATATGTATAATATATATATATATATATATATATTATATGAGTTCTGAACTTGTAGTAAGCAAGATGAGACTTTAGGTAATTGTTTCTCGTCTCACTTTTATTTATATGAGACATATGTCATATTCACCACTTGTTTATTTTTTATGTTTTATATAATGACCATGAATGTAACACCCCAATATTTCATAGTTTTTTATCTCATTAAAGTAATTCAATATCTTGCGCTACACGCAACACCGAGTTCGAGCGCACCATAATTTACCAAACTAGCCGTTCAAAAAGCGGTTATGAACAGTATTAACTGAATTTTGAATCTTATATACTCTATATAATTTTAACATTCATATTATGTGTTTCTTAGAAATAATATAAGAACAAATTTAATTTTTTCAGATAAAAGAAGTATTTTTCAAAAAATTCTATTTTACCTTATTTTAATGGAGAACCCTTTTTAAAACCAATATTTGATACTTTAATATATTAAATTTAATAAAATTAAATTCTTTTTTTATAATTGGGACATAAAAATTTAGTCTGGATAATTTTTTGATACTTTTCTGATAACTTTCATATTTTGATGAATAGTGAAATATAGTATATTTTAATTGAAAACAACTTTTTTAATCGAAATGATTTATATTGTAAAATTATGAATTTTAATGGTTTTTAAGTATAATTAGATTATAATTTTATAATTTAATACAATGTAGGTCGTTATAAGTAATTTCACATTTAAATTTGACTTAAACACATGTCAATATTTTGATAGTTATTACTTTTTTAAAAACCCGTTTTTTGGTTTTGACAACAAGAAATAATTTTAAATTAATAAATGAAACTTATATATTTTGAATTTAGTAAAATATACTTCATTCTTGAATTCGTAATATCAAAATTTTCTTGCGGTGAATATTTGGAATTTTTCTGAAAACATTCAATTTTTGATGAATAGTGAAAAACACTAAGTTATTGTTTAAAACCGAATTTTTATTAAAATAATTATTTATTTTATTTAAATTTATTTTAGGTCAAAATA
Organism: Viscum album; assembly: GCA_963277665.1. Classification (NCBI taxonomy): domain Eukaryota; kingdom Viridiplantae; phylum Streptophyta; class Magnoliopsida; order Santalales; family Viscaceae; genus Viscum; species Viscum album. Next base: position 1,619,827,180 of record OY728131.1, on the reverse strand, counting down.
GATACATAGTACCTATATAAGTTCAATATAATTTTTTGGAGTCAGTTTAAAATAATTTTAGGTATATAAAAATTTTATTGAACTTTTTACCGTCTTTTACCCACCTCCTAGGAGCATTTTCCAATTTTTAAAAAAACATAATTTTACCACTTCTGCGAGTTTAATTTAAAAACTCTGAGAGACACGATTGATATCAGTAAGTAAAATGTGGTTTAATAAGATGAAAATAATTTTTGGTGAATAGTAACTTTTTACTTTTATTTACTACGGTTAAAAGTAAATAGGGTAATTAAGGGTAAAATTGATATTATTATTACCCTAACACATGTCCTAATTCTATTGGATAAGTTTAATTCTATTAAAAACAACCTTAGTAATAAAATATGATCCTTTAGATCCACTATCATTAGATTAGGACATTTATTATTATTTAATTCAAAGAAGATTTAAAAGTATTAAAATCAAAGTTTAATAACAAAACCATTTTTAATATTGAGTTATACATAAGATAAATTTGACTATAAATATCATTATAAAGATAAACATATTTCTTACATAATGGTATTTTATTTATAATTTTTAGACCTTAAATAATTTAATTTATTTATGACACAATGATGATGCGGTAATTACCTTATTAAAGAAATATTAAAATAATTGATATTATAATTACCCAAATAAATGTAATTTGAGACTTTTTATGAATTAAACTAATTTTATTGGTTAATATGACATGTTAGGGTTGATTAAATGAATTTTTTGAGAGGTAATAATGTTTTTATAAATTTATAAAAAACAAAATATCAAATAGTGTCAAAATTGACATAAAAGAGCTTTTGAAACAAATATTATATTATTAATTGGTATTATATTTATAAAAATCTAAGGTTCTTCCAAAGGGCTTAAATACTATTATATATGTCATTATTTAACCACTTGGGGATCGCTTGGAAGTTTATAGTAACTATATTAACCATATAATATAAAAATACAAAGAGACATGGTAAATGTCAAACTATTAAACTAAGAGTTAAATCTAAAAGATAAGGTTAATATAGTGACCCAAACTTGTATAAAACCTAATGGTTTAGTGTTGTTCGACCCATCCCCACCTTATCCTTTAAATAATTCAACTTTGAGCCATTAGAAACCGAAAATGAGTTTATTATAAAATAATATTTCTAGCTTTTCCTAAGGTGCCCCTCACCCCTATTATAAAAGGGCACTTCCACTTCTCTCAAATTCATACCTTCAAATCCATTTGTCTCAGACAAACGCTGCTCAAATATGGTCCCAAATATCATCCCATAATTATAGAGGCATTAGTTTGATCAGAAATCCAACCTAAGGAGCCTTTTTGATCAAATCAAAAGGAAGACCCAGAAGAAGAGGTAAATATCTCACCACCTCTTTCAAGTTATTTTCTTCTTCCACTTCCTCTTTATTTTTTTTACTCTATAAAATAATAACTCTAGTATCTTCTATATACTATGATGTTCTTACAAAAATGGTACAACCATATTCATTATTTTATTCATCCTATGAATAACATGTCACCATATGTGTGTACGTACGGCTTACCGTGTCCACGTCGTGGTGTCGTTGTTATTCAATACATTATTATTTGGATGGGTATAATAATGATGTATAATTGATGTAAATAATAGATATAAAATGTTAATTATTATTTATATATGATATACCATCCATTTAATTATGATTTTAATTACAAAATATTGATATTGTCGCTCGTGCGTACATACGGATTACCGTCTCCATGAACGCGATGAGATTCATTCTCCATCGTAATCATTCGAGAATAATTTTCATGTGATGATTAAAAATAATATTTAAAGAACTTAATATCATTTTGGATATGAATCAAATACACTCTATCCACAACAATTATGTCTTACATAACTAATCATATAAAATAAAACGAATCATTTAACAACATAAACGATGATACTACTAAAATATCATTAACAATTCAATATTGGAATATCATATATAATATCATATTAACGTATATAGTTCTTGTATAATTTAATAACAATTATTTCACCATTATATAGGAGGTTAACCTACCCTTGACCAAGGAAAAGTACATGGTAAGGGTTAATTCTACAACCTCTTCAATATTCAAGGTTTTTTATATGTAATTATCTACTGGGACCTCTTTATCATCCACATCCATGTTTTCCTAAAAATGTATTCCAAAAAAATTTACTACTTACTAAACTATGGGTTAAATTCATTTATACCATTATTTGACCTTATACGTTTTTAAAGTAATCTTTACATCATTTTCCAAACAAGTTACTTTATGACCTTTTCAAAAAAATTAAGGTAAGAATATATTTTTTAACTTATATGGCAGGTGCGGATATATTCTGCCGTTATAACATCATCGAAGATTCCCTTAAAAGTTTATAATAATATTTTAAAATAACTTTTTTCTTTTATAATTATGTAACCGTAAATGATTTCAAAAAAATAATGAGATATTTCTCTCAAACAGTTTTGATTTCATCTATGCCAACATTCTTTAATGGGTTTTAATCTTTTTTGAAGTTGATTTATTATGATACAATTATTTTATTTTGTATAAAATATTTTTTGATATGTTTGACTATGGATGTGTTTGTTTTTCTACCATTCATGGTTTATTTATAAAGTATTGAAATATCATATGCTATTTTTAATACAAATGTTTATGTTATGTTTAAAAAATTTCATATGAGGAATGCATTGGACTTAGTAAGTTACGGGCGGACCCGCTATAGCTCCTCGATATATCAATAGGTCTCATGAGGAAAATTAGTGTATTGAAACAAGGACTTGAAAAAAAATCTTATTTGAAGTCTTGGTACAAGGCCTTTAATATGTGGTTATGAAGTCTGGAATTATGCATTCCATCATTATGAAAGTGGCTATTGATATTGCATGTGATTATTCGACTAGTAGAATATCCATTTGAGTAAGTAAATGGAATTATTTTTTATTTATATTTTCCATACTATGATGAAGTTTATGTTAAAAAGGATTTTGTTTTATTTTTATACATTGCCTTAAATTTTTACACTTATTTATGAAAGTTTCTGCTATACTGTTATCCTTACTACGCATCTGAGCTCACCCCTTTCTATGTTTTATTTTTTCCAGGATGCGAAAAATTATATTATGACTGACCTGCAGGGATAGTATATGGGATCTCAGTGTTGTCTATGGAAACAATGTTGTCATAGTTTTCCATTTTATGATGTAATGTAATCCTTATGAATGTATCTAGTACTTCCAAGGATACTAAACTAATTGTTCTTTCGAGACATGATCTTTTGTGATCATGCCAATGATACGTAATAATGCACCATCTATGGGCTTCTGTGGTCGGGGCATTATAGTTTGTATCAGAGGAAGTTTAGTACAAACCTTGGAAACTATATTTAGATAAAATCTGATTAGAGAACATTATCCTAAGATAGAATTTCAGGATTAGTATAGAAGAACTTCATAGAATTTTGGTAATGTATATATTTTAGTGAGTTTTCCAAGCAATACATCCCAGTCTGGATACGAGTAGGTAGAGGCGGATCTGGCACAGATGTACCTAGGGGTAAAACCAGAAAACACCAATTTGAGCTAGAATTGAATGGGAACTGGTGCACGACAACAGGCCTTGGTGCACTCTTGGTTACGACACTCCTAGAGGATATTCATTGGATAATTCACATTTTCATTACAATCCATCATGAAGGATTTAGGAGTAAATACTTTCTCAAAGAAAACATTTTTATGATTATGTATTATATCCATAAACTGTTCAATTTGCGTTAGGTATTTTACAAGTTTGAAATTATGAATTATGATTCATAAACTCTCCTAGTGTATGCCATTGTTTAGAAATGGCATCGAGTAGAAAGAATGAGAACTTAAACAATACGTATGATCTAAAAAGTAAGAAGGATCATATCTTTCATGGTATTAAGATAACATTTAGAAGGGAAATAGTATCCCATGTATTCTCAACATATGAAGAATTAGTATCATGTGTTAATAAGATAAGTAAATAATTCTCTGAGTCCTATGACTTTGAAGGGAAGCAAGAGAAGAAAAGGATGGTAGACAGAAAGATGGATAAAGGGAAGAGGGGAAAGAAGGATTTTTTCAACATGTGATAATTGTGGAAAGAATCACCTTGGTAAATTCCTGAAGGGAATGTGAGTTTTTTTTAAGTGTGGAGAAAAAGGACACCAAGTACGTGATTGAAAGGGTAATAAAAATGTCTCAAATGTACAATTCGTCATCTGTAATGAGTTGGGACACTCCGCGAATCAATGTCCAAATCATCAGAGTATGCCCCAAATGATGCTATTGGATAATAATCAAGTTGTGATACTACCACATATTAAGAGGAATGACAAGTGTTATTATGTTGTTATTAAATAATTATTACATTTTAGTGTTGTATCAATGATGTACTGGTTATATGAATTTGGAAAATAAATGAGGATTTTACTGTAGTGCAATTTCATTAAGGATTTGAGAATTGTATGGTACCAAATAAAGTGACACAGTTTCTGGTTAAAATTTTTGGAAAATACATGGTTTAAGGAAAGATAAACCTTAATAAAGTCATGATACTGAGGTAGTAATTTTGGAATAAGAGATGGTTTATTTTGATAAATTATATTGGATATTCTTGACTCTCTTGGAACTGATTAATGGTTGTTTATTTCATCATTGTTTGAGTATTCAAAATTTTTTGGATATAAGGAATATATCTAGTATTAGATAAGGAATAAGGGAGCATGAATGTAATAAATAAGGTTTTATGGTAATTCTGGGTGTTACCATCTTTTAAAAGAATACGTGATTATGGCATTCACATTTTATTACGTGGAAAAACAGATCTTCATTGTGTTTTACATCTTTATAACTTTTGGATTGTGAGTTTGGAAAGACATATTTTGGATAAGTCTAAAGGTTGGAATGGATTAAGTTTGACATTAGATTCTATTGTTAAGATAAAATCATTTCTTAAGATTATTTTTTTGGACTTTTTATAAAAAGACAACCTGGAGGTCGGGCAACAACCAGTCATGTCTGGCAAGGTCATGAGACTTAAACCCACAATCGAAGGGCGACAAGGGTGAATCACCTACCACTAGCCTACGTGATGTCCTGGATTGTATAATGTAGTTTTTTTAAAAGTTCTAATTGATGAATTATAAATTTATTTTTTTTGAACCATATAAGGTTAGGATAAATAGAGTATTTTTATGTTCTATTATCTTTTATAGTGAAAGATGAGTTTGTTGTAGAAATTAGTTAAAGGATGGAACTCTACTTGTCAAGTATATTTTTTTAACTTATTCTATGAAGATATTAATTATTAAACTTTATTTAAGGGATCTCAAAACCCAAAATGTGTTATCCTAATACTTTATGTTTTGTTGAACTGATTATATTTTAAATCGTCCTAGATTGATGGCTTTGAGGCCATCATTTTTACCCTTGTTTGTGATTGTTGACCTCAATCACTCCCAACAAATATTTGTGTTTTTCTTCTAATTATGTGTCTCTAATTTCCACCAATGTTCTCCTAACCGAGATCATAACTTGATTGTGACTTTTTCATTTCCCTTTCCCTCTTATTAAGACTAAATTTTATTTACCAAATTTCTGATGTGGTTTTTCCCAAATGGTATTTTTCTATTTTTAACCTTTTATTTTTTATGAACAATTTCAAATTGAGAGGATGAAATTTATTTAAGGAGGGGAGAATGTAACACCCCATGATTTCATAGTATGTTATCTCATTGAAGTAATTCAATAGATTACGCTACTCGCAACACAGAGTTCGAGTGCACCACAACTTACTAAACTAGTCATTCAAAAAGTAGTTATGAATAGTATTAAATACATTTTGAATATTATATACTCTATATAATTTTAAAATATATATTACATGTTTCTTAGACATAATATAAGAACAAATTCAATTTTTTCAGATAAAAGAAGTATTTTTTAAAAAATGTTATTTTACCGCCTTTTAATGGAGAACCCTTTTTAAAACAAAAATTCGACACTTTTATATATTCAATTTAATAAAATTAAATTTTTATTTAGAATCAAGACAGAAAAATTGAGTTTGATCAAATTTTTGGTACCTTTCTGATAACTTTCGTATTTTGATTAATAGTAAAAAATACTATATTTTAATTGAAAACAACTTTTTTAATCGAAATGCTTTATATTGTTAAATTATACATTTGAATGGTTTTGAAGTATAATTAGATTATATTTTTTCATTTAATAAAATGTAGGTTGTTATAAGTAATTTCATATTTAAATTTTACATAAACACATGTCAATCTTTTGATAGTTATTGCTTTTTTAAAAACCCACTTTTTGGTTTTGACAATGGGAATTAATTTTAAATTAATAAATTAAACTTATATATTTTTAATTTAGTAAAATATAATTTATTTTTGAAATTATAATATCAAAATTATCTTAGGGTGAATATTTGGAATTTTTCTGAAAACTTTCAATGTTTGATAAATAGTGAAAAATACTGAGTTATTGTTTAAAACCGAATTTTCATTTAAATAATTATTTATTTTATTTAAATTTATTTTAGGTAAAAATATATACATAATACCTATATAAGTTCAATATAATTCATTGGAGTCAATTTATAATAATTTTAGATATATAAAAATTTTATTGAACTTTTTCCCGTCTTTTACCCACCTCCTAGGAGCATTTGCCAATTTGTATAAAACATAATTTTACCGCTTCTGTGATTTGAATTTCAAAACTACAAGAGAAACTATTGATATCAGTAAGTAAAATGTGGTTCAATAAGATGAAAATAATTTTTTGTGAATAGTAACTTTTTACTTTTATTTACCACAGTTAAAAGTAAATAGTGTAATTAAGGGTAAAAATGATATTATTATTACCCTAACACATGTACTAATTCTATTGGATAAGTGTAATTAGACCCAAAAAACGTAGGATTAAAATATGATCATTTATATCCACTTTTATTTGATTAGGACATTTATTGTTATTTAATTTAAAGAAGAGTTAAAAGTATTAAAATCAAAGTTTAATAACTAAACCATTTTTAATATAGGGTTATAAATAATATAAATTAGATTATAAATATTTATTATAAATATAAAAATATTTATTAAATAATGGTATTTTATTTATTATTTTTATACATTAATAATTTAATTTATTTATGAAACAATGATGATGCAGTAATTACCTTATTAATAAAATATTAAAATTATTGATATTATAAATACCAAAATAAATGTAATTTGAGACTTTTTATGAATTAAACTAATTTTATAGGTTAATATTTCATGTTAGGGTTGATTGAATTAATTTTTTTCAAAGTAATAATGCTGTTATAAATTTAGAAAAAAACAAAATACCAAATAGTTTCAAAATTGACAAAAAAGATTTTTTAAAACAAATATTATATTATTAATTGGTATTCTATTACTAAAAATATAAGGTTCAGATAAAGGGCTCAAATACTATTATATATTTTATTAATGAACTACTTGGGGTTCTCTTGGAAGTTTAAGTAAGTATTTTAACCATATAATATAAAACTACAAAGAGACATGGTAAATGTCAAACTATTTAACTAAGAGTTAAATATAAAATATAAGGTTAATATAGTTACCCAAACCTGTATAAAACCTATTGGTTGAGTGGTTTTCGTCCCATTCCCACCTTATCCTTTAAATAATTCATTTTTGAGCCATTAGAAAACGAAAGTGATTTTATTATAAAATAATATTTCTAGCTTTTCCTAAGGTTCCCCTCACCCCTCTTATAAAACGGCACCTCCCATTATCTCAAATTCACACCTTCAAATCCATTTGGCTTAGAAAACCCTGCCCAAATATCCTGCCAACTATCCTAACTTAATTCTAGAGGCCTTATTTTGATCATAAAACCAAACCTAAGGAGCCCTTTTGATCAAATCAAAAGGAAGAACCCGAAGAAGAAGTAAATATCTCACCACCTCTTCCAAGTTATTTTCTTCTTCCACTTCCTATTTCTTTGTTGTTTCCATTATAAAATAATAAATCTAGTATCTTATATATAATTTTATGTTATTATAATAATGTTACAACCATATTCATTATGTTATCCATCCTATGAATAACATGTCATCATATGTGTGTACGTAAGGATTACCATCTCCACGTCGTGGTGTAGTTGTTATTCAATACATTATTATTTGGATGGGTTTAATAATGATGTATAATTGATGTAAATAATATATATAACATGTTAATTATTCTTTATATATGATATACCATCCATTTAGTTATGATTTTAATTACAAAAGAATGATATTTTCGCTCGTGAATACGTACGGATTATCGTCTCCACGAACGCGATGAGATTCATTCCCCATCGTAATCATACGAGAATAATTTTCATGTGATGATTAAAAATAATATTTAAAGAACTTGATATAATTCGGGATATGAATCAAATACACTCTATCCATAATAATCAGGTCTTACGTAACTGGTCATATAAAGGAAAATGAATCAGTTAACAACCGAAACGATGATACTAAAAAAGTATCATTAACAAATCAATATTGAAAGATCGTATATGATATCATATTAATGTATATGGTTCTTTTATAATTTAATAACATTTATTTCACCATTATATAGGAGGTTACCCTACCCTCGACCAAGTAAAATTACAAGGTAAGGGTTAATTCTACAACCTCTTCATTATTTAAGGTTGTTTATATGTAATTATCTATTGGGACCTCTTTATCATCCACATCCGTGATTTCCTAAAAATGTATTCCAAAACATTTTTATTACTTACTATACTATGGGTTAAAGTCATTTATAACCTTATTTGACCTTATATGTTTTTAAAGGAATCTTTTCTTCGTTTTCCAAACAAGTTACTTTATGACCTTTTCAACAAAATTAAGGTAAGAATGTTTTTTTAACTTATATGGAGGGTGCGGCTATATTCTGCCATTATAACATCGTCTAAGCTTCCCTTACAAGCTTATAATAATACTTTCAAATAAATGTTTACTTTTATAATTATGTAGGCTTAAATGATTTCAAAAAAATGATGATATATTTCTCTCAAATAGTTTTGATTTCATCTATGTCAACATCCTTTAATGGATTTCAATCTTCTTTGAAGTTGATTTATTATGATACAAATATTCCATTTTTCATTGAAGGTTTTGTGAGATGTTTGACTGTGGATGTGTTATTTTTCGACCATTCATGGTTTATGGATAGATTATTGACATTTCGTATGCTAGTTTTAATATGAATGTTTATGTTATGTTTAAAACTTTTCATATGAGGAATGCGTTGGACTTAGTAAGTGATGGGTGGAGCCCGCTTTTGCTCCTCGATGCATCGGTAGGTTTCATGAGACAAACTAGTGTCTTGGCATAAGGCCTTGACAAAATGGTTTTTGTAGTATTGGAACAAGGCCTTGACTATGTGGTTATAAAGTCTGGCATTATGCATTCCATCATTATGGAAGTGACTATTGATATTTCATGTGATTATTCAACTAGTAGAATATCCATGTGAGTAAGTAAATGGCATTATTTTGATTTGTATTTTCCATATTAGGATGAATTTTATGTTGAAAAGAATTTTGTTTTAGTTTTATACATTTCATAAAATGTTTATGCTTATTTATGAAAGTTTCCGTTATATTGTTATCCTTACTGAACATCTTATCTTACACCTTTCTATGTTTTATTTTTCTCAAGATGCGAAGAAGTATATTTTGACTGACCTATAGGGATATTCTATGAGATCTTAGTGTTTTATATGGAAATAATGTTGTTTTAGTTTTCTATTTTATGTTGTAATGTAAACCTTATGAATGTATCTATTACTTCCAAGGCTACTAAACTAATCGGTCTTTCGAGACTTGATATTTTCTGATCATGCCAATGATACGTAATAATGCACTGTCTCTGGAATTTTGTAGTCGGGGAATTACAATGACTGTATTTTATGATTATTCTCATGAAAATTATGGGTATTTAAAAATCCATCTAAGGTTATCAATTTCACGAGGTTTTTATTTAGATATTACCAAGGTGGTAAGGGTTTATGTTACAATCTCATTTCATATCGGGTTACCCTTTGATAAATTTCCATTGAGGGAAATTATATAAATATTATCCTTAAAACCCCATATAATTTATTCTCCTATTGTTCTTAATATAAATTTTTATGTACTAATACCACTTTCCTCTATTTGGTACTTAAAATGATCAATAATGGTTTTAAAAAAATCAACTGTATTTCCTCTTTAGTCGATGAATATTTTATTCTATGTCCATACTCTTAAAAATTATTTTTTTATTTTTTTATTTATACTAGAAATATTCTAAAATGGTAATTTTTATTAAATTTTACTTTATTTACAAAGTTATAAGATGGATAATTTTAAAGATACTTTTTTCAAAAATATCATTTTTGAATTTTTACAAAAGTGTGAAAAGAAAACTCACTTTTAATGTATATAGTGTGAATATATTTTACAAACATCATGCATATTATTTTTTTGAATATTAATTTAAAAGTTTCCCTGGTTATTTTAAAATAAAAAAAATCCCCAATATTTTGGATATTTTATATTTTAAATGAGGGATTTCAAAATGAAAACTGCATTTTCCTCAAGAAATATTCTAGTGATCTTTTAAATTAATTTTTCATATCCAAAAAAATAATTTAATGTTAATTTTACTTTATTGGTAAAATATTACATATCATTATTTATTATGGATAATGTTTTGTTTTTAAGTTTTTTATAATGAATTGTATTGATCATTCAGTATATATGAGGAATGCACTGGGCATGCAAGTGAAGGGTGGGGCCGAGTTATAGATATCCCCTTATACATTTACGGGTCTCGTAACACAAAACAGGTGTCCAAATTAGATGTGTATTTCATTTACACCTACATATTTATTGAGAATGATATCTTGGTTGGGAGGCTTTGATGGTACGATTCATAATAACGTCATGAAGGACTTGATAGAAAGTTCATGAATATCAGGATTTATGTATTTTTATTATTGAGAATTTATTTTCCATTCTCTACATGATTTATATGTTGATATTATCCATGTATGTTAATATAAATAAATTTATTGATTGAATTTAATTTCATTGATTATCCATTATTCCTTAGTGATTATTCCATACTTTCCCATGATAGCTTCTATTGTACATAGACCTTACTGAGCATCTGGCCTCACCCTTTATCTATTTTTATTTCCCTAAGATATAAAAAGGATTTTATGAATGATTTTAGGAATAACATAATGTTGATTATACTATGTTTTTATATTTGAAATTTAATATGGGAATCAATTATGTATTTATTTTTCTAATATTTCTAAATTGATCAATACCGTATGGTGTAATCCCTTGTTTCTTATAACAATGTAATAAATAAAACATCTACTCTCAGTTACCTGATTCAGGTTTTTTATAATATATGTGGTTATTTACATCATATATCCATAGGTTCAAGATAATTTTGTCTATAGGGAATCCTATATACCTAGGTTCCTTTACCCATGAAAATAGTTGATTTTTTGGGTTATTTTTTTGAGGAAAAACTTGTAGGGAAAAAACTTTTATGGAGGTAAGACATTATATCCATGGGAAAAATGTTTTTGTATCTATTATTTACATAGGGAACCTATATTTATGGGTTAAAGTTCTTGTGGATATAGGGTACTTATAGTCACTATCACTGTAGTTTATAGTTATAGTCCAATATTAAAAAAAATAACAAATATTTGTCTATATTTATAGAAAATTTTGTCAATTAACAAAGAAAATATGTTGCATAGCTATGGTTTGTTGTCTGGATTGTGTCCCCTAAGTCACTGATTCAAAACCCAATAACTTTAATTTTTTCAAACCCATATTGATATATATGTGTGTGTATATATATATAACTAAATAATCGTGATAGTCTTAGCCTAGTGGATAAGATCCTAGTAGTGGGACCACAAAAAGAGGGTTCAAAACCAATGAAACCCTTTTATTTTATAGATGGTATTTATATATGTATATTTTCAATATTATAAATATATATTTATAAGTTAACCTCCGGTTAATTGGAATAGTTTTAATGGAATTTATATGCAGTCACAGTCTCAAATCTCATGGTTTTAATTTACTTTTCTAAATTTCTATTACCATAGTCAAAATAATTGTTTCAATAGAGTTGTCCAAGTAGACCAGTATCCCCCCTCCCCGATCTAACATGGCCTCTGGATATATCCATAATATTTTTCAATGTATATATCTAAAGGTTCCCATTAATATAGGTCTTGGTTTATTGCCATGGATTTTGTAGCCATGAATACTTTTCTCATGGTTATAACCTATAGCCACATATATTTGGGCTATAACCATGAGAATAACCCATGTCTATAGTCTTTTTTCTACTTGTGATAGATTTGAAAAATGGATTCAATGTATATCAAATGGATATAAAATAATTATTCTTGAATGTAGTTCTTGAAGTGGAATTATATATTTAGCAACCAGAAGGATTTTTCATTTATGAATATGAAAAAGAGGAGTGTCGATTAAATAATGATTTATATGACCAATAGTAAGATCCTTGGGCCTAGTACTCATAGCTATATCATTACTTAAAAATGATATATTATTAGTGAGGAGGGTTTATCACAAACTCTACAATGTAATGGATAAAAAGTAACATATTGTGGTTCTTATATATGTTGATGGTATCATATTTGGAGTCTCATATGACACCAAAAACAAAAGGTTTTCATAACTTATGAGGTCAAGATTAAAGATATCTTTAATTAGTTAATTATCATTTTTCCTTGGCTTACAATTAATTCAAAGAAAAATGGGACATTTATTTTCGGGAAAAAATATTATATAGTTGTGTTAAAAAGATTCTAAATTGTGAATCAAGGATGATGGAAACCCTAAAAGAGACCTATATGAAGTTTTCTAAAGATAAAGAGGGAAAGGATGTTGATGTAAAACTTTATAGGTAGATCAGTGGTAGTTTTTTATAATTGAAATCCACACCTCTAAACATTATTTTTTTCCACACATTAAGAGTACTCCTATAAAATATTCCCAAAAGAAACGTATATGGAAGTTAATATAAGAATACTCAGATATGTCGATAAAACAATGGATTTTGGGATATTTTATTATAAAAAATATTATAAATTCTTGGGATTTACTAATGTGGATTGGGTAGGTTTTTTTGATGATGAAAATTCAAATTTAGGTAATACTTTATTTATTATAATTTCTTGTATCTCATAGATAAGAAAAAAATATATTTCATATATTAAAGAATAATGGAGTCTGAATACATTATAGAAACTCAAGCTTATAACTGACTAATTTATATGGTAAAAAAACATTAATACATTGATATCTAGGTGAAATATATTATTCTTATCAAGTTTGAAAACTTGAGTTCTATAAACCTTAACAAAAATCTCATTCAACACTCAAGGACTAAGAACATTTAAATTAAATATCATTTCATAAAGGAGAAGAATGGGAAATAGCTGGTGAAATTTTATTATGTTTCTTCTCAAGATAAAGTGTCTAATATCATTACCAAGTCCCTACCTAAGGTATATTTTGAAAGGAATTTGTTGGATATTAGAGTCTAAATTAATCTATATCTTTATATGGAGTGGAATTAGTACCACCACTCCCCAATGGAAATTTATCCTTTGAGAAAGGTGTGGATACTCACTTATATTTAATGTGTTAATTTCAAACTCTCTTTTATGGCCTATTAGAGAATTTATGTCTTTGGTTTCATTGAAAAAATGGTATAAGAATCCATTATTCTCTTTTTAAAATAATATATGAATGTGTTGATAAACAGGGATAAGTGTTATTTCTCATCAATAAAAGGGGGGGTACTTGAATGTTTTTTAGGGTGAGAATTTATTAGAAGATCAAGGTATGTATCCATGAGAAACGTTTAAATAAATTATTCTTCCTCACATTGATCATAGATCTAGTGGGCTTATAAATGGTGATTAGTGATTATTTTTGCACACCGTTATGGATATGAATTCAGACTTTTTTTTGACTAGTACTACAATTTTTAAAAGATATATAAATTTGAGGGTGTTCATCCATCTTGGATATTTTTTTATATTCTTCAACAAACCCAAAAGGTTAAATTATTCCCTTAAATAGGTTGTTCAGTTGTGTTTGTTCATTATTGTTGTAAGGGATTCTCTAAAACATTGTTTTTAGTCATGAAAAGTAATTAATTTAAAGGATAAAAGTTTTTTGTATTGAATCTAGTTTATATTTGTTGGAGTATTGATTGTTTCATATTGTAACATCATGATACATAAAGTTGTTAGGTAATTTCATAAATTAGATTCACGATTCCATAAATTTTATTGGGATCTTCAAAATTTTGATTAGGTTATTGAAATTAATGAAAAAGAAAATTTCATAGAGTTAGAGAATGAAAAAAAATTGTAAATGGAATGGAATTGGTAATGTACATCATGCAATTCATAGAGTTGATTTCCTAATTTCATAAAGTTTGTCAGGATCTTTTTATGGTTGATTAAAAATTTCATAAACTTCATTTCTGATTTAGTAAATTTTATTGAAACTTCGGAAGGTTTATTTATAGTATCTTAAGTTTTATCAAAGTATGTAAATTTGATTTACCAATTTCATAAATATAATGGAATTTCATAAAGTACATTGAGACATCATAATGTTTAGTCCCTTATCTATTTTTTTAGTGGTTTGGATTTCAGTCAAATTTTTAGGGGTCCCAATAGTTATATTTCATTAGAATAAAATAATGAAATATTTTTAGATATTGATGAGATATTTTAATCTATAATCTAGGAATTTGATTTAGAAATATTCTATTTCATTAAAAAGAAGAATCAAATATATTGTTATGGATCAGAGTTTATGTTGTGAATGGAAGAGTTTCACTGTGAGGTACAGTGCATGAGATCATACATAAAAGTGTGAAAAAATAATTTTAAGTCTCATGGGATGATTTTGAATCCATATTATGTGTGATTTTTATAGAGTATAAATTCAATGATATATTCAATGTCTCAAAACTGAAATACATGGGGTTGTGAAAAAGCCACTTGAAAAAATTTAATATGGATATCTATTTTCACATTTATGGAATTTTTTTACATGAAATTATTTTTCATGGGAATATATATAAGTGGAAAATGAATAATAAAAAGGTTGGTTTTATAAATATTGTTTGTTGATCATTCAAAGACTCAAAAAATAGGGGTGTATTTCTATTATTTACTATAAATATGAAGATGTAGTTTCGTGTGTGTTCTAGAGGGGAAGAGATAAAGTTATAGGCATTCTAGGAGTTATTTCTCTCTAGAAATCTATCACCATAGTGGTGAAGGGTTACACCATTCAAGGTGTATTTTTATCTATAGTTTATGGGGGAAAATACCATCATAGTAGAGCATTAGTAACTTGCCTATAAAGGGTAGTATTTTGTTCCTCGTTATAAAGAATAGTGATGAGCTTCTTGTTGTGAGTATAATGAGTATGAAGGGTTAATATGGTCTCTCTATTTTTTAATCACATATAAATAAGAGTTATTAGTGTTTTAGTTAAATAAGTACATTATTGATTGAATATTACTTATATTATTCTAATTTAAGAGAACCAAGTAAAAATAATTATGTCTATTTTTCTTCTTTACACGCTCAAGAGAGAATGTGAGGGAGGGGGAAATGTGTTCCTAACAAATAGATAACAATACCAATATTAAGTTTAAAACATTAAATTTATAGTACCCTGATTCACCCCACCCCACCCCCCCCCCAGGGTACAATACATGACTAGGGATAAATTAAGATCTTCCACTATCTAGGTTACTTTAGAAAGATAATGAATTTACCATTGATGATGAATACAGGAATGATTTTGATGAACAAAAGAGTAAGTTGACAACACCATTAGTGTTAAAACCACCCAACTTAGATCCCCCCTTTAAACTATTTTGTAGTTATTAAAACCATTATTTTGGAGTGTTATTATATTAAATAATTACATAAAGACCTCAATTAATTATATATTCCTTAAGAACATTTGATGTTTCTCATAATCATTACACTACCACAAAAAAAGAATTTTTTTGTTGTTTCTTTTTTTTAGAAATTCATATCATATATACTTGAAACTAAGGTGACTATTTTCTTTGTTCAAGTAGTTTATAAGTATTTGATAAAGATATAAAAAATTAAGATAATCATTTTATAGATAGATTTTTCTGATCCTAGAGTTTGATTTTGAAATAAAATATTAAATAAGAGCTGAAAGTATTATGGTTAATCATTTAAGTAGGATTTATCATACAAATGAGGTGGATATTCCAATAATAAAACCATTCAATGATTCAATTACATGATTTTTGTTTTATTTGGTTGAAGGAATGGTATCATGATATGTTGATATAGTAAAAAAATTGCAACTTCTCAAGTTTCATGTCACCCAATCCCAGAACAAGTTCTTAGGCTCAAATATAAATCATGGTTTCATATTTCAGATTATCCATATCTTTGTAAAAATTATAATGGTCAAATGATCATGTGATACTTTCCTAAAAGTGAGTCACAATCAAACCTTTAATTTTTTTCATAATTTACCTTTTGGAGGTCACTTTAAACCTCAATGGATGGCTAGGAAAGTTTTAGAATTAGGCATATATATATCACATTGGTTAAAGATTCAAATTAACTTTTCGAGAATTATAAGTTGTGTCAATTTAATGTAAACATATCCAAAAGACAAAAAATTACTCAATAACATATATTCTTTTTTAAAATCTTTTCATTTTATGGAATACACTTCATGGGACCTGTAACACCCTGAGATTTTATGAGATATATTATTTTTAATTTTTTTATATCTTGTGTTGTGCACTACACCAAGATTATCTTTCACTATATGAAACATTGTATTATCTTGCGGTATATGCAACACTATACTTGGCTTGTGTTACACACAATTTCAAGTACATTTAAAAGAATCTATTTCACACAACACTGATTATAGATTTTTTTCAATGTATAAAAGAAATATGTTTTTATTATGTTATATTTAACAACAAATTAATATTTCACTAAATGAAACACTAACTCATCTTATATTACACGCAAGATTAACCTTCCTCGATAGCTTGTGTTGTACACAATACCAAGTTTCACTAAAAAATGATATACTATTAAAATATTATATAAACTAGCCATTATTAATATTATTAACAACATTTTTGATTTTATATAATATTAAAATTAATCTTATGTATTTTCTATAAAATTATAAAAGAATAAATTCAATTTTTCAGATAAAAGATGTATTTTTCAAAAAATGCAGTTTTTTTGCCTTTTGATGGCACACCAATTTTAAATCTAGTTATTAACACTTTTATATATTTTATTTGACAAAATGAATGTATTATTTGGAATAAGGACATAAAAACTTTAACTTGGTTGAAATTTTTGTATTTTTCTGATGAAATTAATATTTTGATGAATAGTGAAAAATACTGCATTTTAATTCAAAACAGCCTTTTCGTCCAATTTATTTATATAGTTATATTTTTTTTAATTGGTTTTAAAGTTTAATTGTATTATGTTTTCATAATTTATTCCAATGTTGGTAATTTTAAGTAATTTCACATTTAAATTGGACAAAAACACATGACAATTTTTTGATAAGTTTTTATTTCTTAAAAACCAGCTTTTTTGTTTTGACAATGGGAATTAATTTTAAATTAATTTTTGCTAATTATATGTTTTTATTATGAAAAATGGATTCTATATTAGGAATTATAGGGTCAAAATTATGTTAATAGGTTACTTTTCTTTTCTGTTTTGGATTTTATGAATAGTAATTGTGGTAGTTTTTATTTACCACAGTTAAAGGTAAATCGGGTAAATTAGGGTAACTAATAATATGATAAAAATAATAAAATTACTCTAAAACCTACCAAATTCCTATTGAATGAATTAAAGTTAAAAAAAATATCACCTAAGGGTCATAATTGATTCATTTAATGGATTTTTTCCATGAAAGTGATGTAATTATAATTAAAACAAAAAGAGGTGATGACATGTCACTCTCATATATCTTATATGTATAATAATTTTAATATAGTGATAAACATGATACAAATTAGAACATAAATGGTATCCAGAAATATAATGAAATTATCTAGATCATTTAAATTTATTTAAAATTTTTAGAGATTAAATATTTACCATTAATGATGACACAATAGTGATGTAGAAATTATTTTATTGATAAAAGTATCAAATAAATGGTTTTAAAAATATTAAAATAAATATAATATAAACTTATTAATGTTTTCCAAGATTTTTTTAGGTGAATATGACATGTTATAAGTGTATTAAATATTTTGGTTTGAATTTATCTTCTGTTTGGAGTTCATTTAAAGTCAAATAAATGAATAGTTTCAAAATTGACACTATTGATATTAAATAAAAATAACATATTATTATATTATTTAAAACCCAAAAAAATATTTAAAATTTACAAATTAAAAATTATATGGTCTAATATTTCAAAAATTATCCCATTATGGACAATTTAAAATACATAAATAAATATTTATAACCATTTAACATTTAGAATTTCATTACCATAAATAAAATAAAATAGATTAAATAAGGATAAATCCACATGATAAGGTTAAAAATAAAATAAAAACATGTCTAAATTTCATTATCTGAGATTATTTTGACCCATAATCATCTTATATTCTAAATAAATTAGTTTGGGAGCATTATAAACAGAAATTAAATTTATAATAAATTAATATTTCTAGACTTTCCAAAGGTACCTCTCCCCTCTCATATAAAATGGAACCTATCTTTATCATTTAATCACACCACAAAATCCATTTGTATTGTCCGAACCCTAACCTGATCTCCTCTCAACTTCCCTCACTTCATTCTAAAGTCCACCCTTTTATAATTAACCCATATTAATGATTCTTTTTGTACATACGAAAAGAAGATACTCGAAAAAGATGTAATTGTTTTATCACCTCTTTCAAAATTATTTCCTTCTTATACCTCATATTATTATGTTGTTTCCATACTAAAGTAATAAAACCAGTATCTTATACATGTTGAAATTTTATTATAATTATGGTACAATCTTATACCTCCTTTTATTCGTCCTACTAATAACAATATCACCATGTGTGCGTGTGTATGACTTACCGTCTACACACTTTGGTGTAATTTGTTATTCAACAATACTTATTTTGGATGGGTGTAATGATGAGTATAATGGATTTAAAAAATGAATATAACATGATAATTATTATTTATAATTAATATTCCATCCAATTCAAAACAATTTAACCATTAATTGAATGATATCATCGCTCGTGCGTACGTACGGCCTACTGTCTCTACGACGTGATGAGATTAATTCTTCACATTAACCATTAAGGAATTATTATAAATTATATATAATAAATAATCATAAAATATATAAAATAATAATTCTACTGTATTTATGTATGTATATATATATATATTCAATTTACTTGCTTCCATTCAATTCAATAAGTAAGAGAAAACATCGTCCATGCGTACGTACGGCATACCGTCTCCATGAACGGTGTATTCCATTTCATTTATCTATCTATTATATATATATTTATATAATGAATATATATGATATATAAATCATGTTTTACATTATGGAAGTAATTAAATCATTATCTAAGTAATAATATCAATAATAACAAGTCAAAACACGTATGATAAATAAAATGATTATTACCCAAAACATTGCTTTAACATGGAATTGATAAATGAATGGGTAATATAAAGTCATAAGTGAATCATATATGATATCATAAATATTATTATGGTTCTTTTACAAGTTAATAATATGATTAAACCCACTATATAGTAGTTTTGGACACATACATAAGAAATCGGATCTAATGTAAGGGATAATTTTTCAATCTCATTATTATCTGAGATTGTTTATACATAAGTATTTATTGGGTTATATTTATCATACACATCCATGTTTCCTATAATATGTAATATTATTTTTATTCTTCTACAATTTTATTAGTTCAATTTTACCCATTGGTAAATTTTTATTAAACGATATGAAAGTAATTTTTTGGTGTTTTTCGATACAAGGTACTTTATGTAATTTCTGATAAAAGCATGAAAAGAATGTTTTTTTAACTTATAGGACATGAGAGGATTTTTACATCTTCATAAAAAATTATTTCCATGAATCGTAATCTACATGTTATCATGCTTATTTTAAACTAAATTCTTTTCTTTTAAAATTGTGTGGCATTTTGAGAAAAGAAAGTGGTTTTTAACAAGAAAGCATATTTTCTTCATGAATTAAGTTCAATTGTTTTGTCAAAATTATTTTCCATCTAAAATGGTTCTCTATAAATTAGGTTATGTTTCTATCCCTATTATTACTATGATTTTATTTTTTTAATGATGGAATGATATTTTATATGGATTATGTTATGATAGAATGATGTTTATGAAACCCATTTTATTTATTGGGTTATTCTATGATGAATGCTTTATGTTTTTGTGACACATGTAAGAATGATTTAATTATGAGATGGGTGGGACCTATATCTTCATCCAATGCATTAGGTAAAGATTTATATCTCATAATATAGACATGACTCAAATGGAAAGTAAATCTGGTTCAGTAATATAGGTGTGGAATGACAAGTGATTTCGGTTCAGTAATACATGGATAGAATGAAAAGTAAATCCAGTTTAGTAATGAACTTTGTCCACTATGATGGTATTAGAACCAATTTATTGGATACTATGGAAATCATATTATGTGCCTATTTATTTTAAATAATTCTATGTTTTATGCCAATGTTATTTTTATCATGGATAATGTTATTTTATGATCTATGCCTTATGTAATGTCAAGATTTATTTCATGAATCATGATTTTTATATTTAAACTTTATGTTCATGTTTTTACATTCTTATGTTTATGGTTTGTTTTATGTTCTCAATGTTTACCATTATTGAGAATTTGAGCTCACCCTTTTTATGTTTTATTTTCCCTAGGATATAAATAAAGGTTTTAGGTAGGAAAACAAAAGGGGGTGATATTTTTGGGAGATGTTGAAGATCTTTCACCAAGATAGAAAATTATGTTCCAAGTTTACAAATACAATAAACTAATACAGTATTTGGTAATATATATGTGTAATGTATTAAGAATTTCACAAAATAAATGTAATTTCTATATACATCAATCTTGGGTCTTTAGAGTTGGTATCAGAGTGAAGTTTTAGTTATCCTTTGGAAACTAGGTTGAGAAAACTTTAGTGATATTTGTAGAGTTATTTCTAAGGTAAGCCTAGGGATGTACCTAAGGTTAATTATAACTATAGGTTACAGTCCTATAATTGTGGTAATAATCATGAATAAACTAGGATTAAACCTAAGATGTTAGATATTGAAAGTACTCCCACTTGATTATATTATTTTCCTAGTATGATTTTCTCTTCTCACACTATTATTTTTGGGTTTTAGAAAATGGTTGGAAACAGAAGGATTCATATTAATGAAGAATATGATGGACAATGGAACGATATTATTCATGAGAACCCAAATTAAATGGGATTTGGAAGAAGAAATATCATTATTATGCCTAATCATAAATCTCATAATATGATCAATAATCTCAAATTTGGTGAGTTTCTAGACCCATCTAATAAGAGAAAGATGGAGTTTCATTCTGATCATAGAGGAAATAAAGTTCAATTTTCCTCATGTAAATCATGTGGGAAGAGGCATCAAGGAGAATGTTTCAAATGAATTGGAAGATGCTTTGGGTGTGGAAAATAATGACACATATCCAACAATTGCAAAGGAAAAATGTCCAGTTAACACAATGGACAAGGATAATGGTATTGCTAAGACTTCAATGATGGTTAAATGTTTTAAATGTAAAATTTATGGGCATTATGGAAATAATTTCCCTAAGGGAATATCTCATGAAGAGAATCAGCATGGTCAAATGATTATTATTTAGGTTTCTGACGATGAAGAGACTACAAATGATATATGAGATGAAATATGTGTTAAGGAATAAAACAATGAATCTTGGTTAATGGTTTAATAAGATAGTGGAATGATTGCATTTTTACCAAGAATAATGTTGTATAAGTAATTTTATGGTACTATGGAATAAATAAACATATAAGGATTGTTACACTATTATTTTTCCTTAAATATTTTAATGTATATGTTGAATGGTGCCAGTAAACATTAAAATTTATTCAGATATTTTTTGAAAACACATGATATATGAATAGTTATGGGAAAAGGAGAGAATGATTTGTTTGATAGTATTAATGACCTCAGGACTGATATAATGACAAAGTGATATCATGGTTTGATTATATAGAATTTTTGTAATTTTTGGTTTGTTAAAGAGTTAATTTTGACAGAATGATTTTTTCACTAAGGTTATACGGTAATTCATGTTATTATCATTTTTAAATAGAATAAATGATTAATATATTCATATTTTTGGAATGTGACAACCAAGAACTACCTTATGAGATATGGGAGATAAATGTTAAGTTGATTTAGTTCACCTCTTTCTAAAGTTTTATAAGGGATTATAAGGTTATCCATTTATGGGTAGTGTAATTCATATTCCTATTTATGTTTGTTATATTTATAAATTATATCACTATAGGTGGACTTATTCATATTTTATTACCTTTGTTAACCTTTTTGTTGAGACAGATGGAATGACCTATCATTCTATCACATGATCTTCTAACACTTCAAGATTGAAAAATTCAACTTCATTTCTTTAAATAAGAGATGAAGAGGAAATTGTTCAAGGCACAAACAATGATGATATTTTACCAATATCAAGTAATTATTTATTCTCTTGAAAAAATATTCAAATTTAAGGAAAAGATCTTGAAATAAAAGGTTATCTTAGTACCTTCTTATCTGATGAATCATATGGTCCTGTAAATCATCACAAATTTATGTATTTCTAGTTGTTAACTTTCTAAAAATATTGTTCTCTATCACTATCCATCAGAACTTGATTGATATATTTTTCTTCCATATCCATGTTTTCACATCCCACCTATGTTTTCTTATGTGTAAACCCAGTGATGACTTACTTTGGGTTACCATTATGTTTCTAACATTCCTTTTTAAAATGATTTTTTAGTATTCCTTTTTATGATGTGGGTTTCTATGAAAGAAACTTTTAAGTAGTAAACCTTTTATAACCTCGATGAATTTAAAGGAAAAAATTATTTTAAGGGGGGTATAATGTAACACCCCGAGATTTCCTGAGATAGGTTATTATTAATTTATTTTATGACTTGTGTTTTTTCCTGCACTAAGGTTATCTTGCACTATACGCAACACCATAATAGCCTACAGTATATGCAACACTATACTTGGCTTAGGTTACACACAATTTCATGTTCGTTTGATATAATACATTTCATGCAACATGAAGTATAGATTTTTTTCAATGTATAAAATAAATATGTTTGGATAATGTTATAGGAAACACCAAAGGAATATTGTACTAAACGCAACACTGACTTGGTGTGAATTATATAAAAGGGAGACATTCCTCAATAGCATGCATTGTATGCAATACCATGTTTCACTAAAAAGTGATATATTATTAAAATATTATATAAAATAGTAGTTATGAATATTATTAACCACATTTTCAATTATATACAACATTAGCATTCATCTTATATATTTTATATAGCATGATATAATAAAAAAAATCATATAAAAGAAGTATTTTTCAAAAAAAATGTAGTTTTTCCACATTTTAATGGGACACAAATTTTAAATCCAGTTTTCAACACTTTTATATATTCTATTTGAAAAAATAAATTTATTATTTTGAATATATGCATCAAAATTTAACTTGGTTTAAATTTTGATATTTTTCTGATTAAATTTATATTTTGATGAATAGTGAAAAATACTGCACTTTAATTCAAAACTGCATTTTCATCTAATTTATTTATATAGTTAGATTATATTTTTTAATTGGTTTTAAAGTGTAATTGGATTATTTTATTATCATTCAATCCAATATTTGTCGTTGTATTTAATTTCAAATTTAAATTGGACATAAACACATGATGATCTTTTGATAAGTTTTTACTTCTTAAAAACTCACTTTTTTGGTTTCAACAACAAGAATTAATTTTAAATTAATTTATTCCAATTATGTGTTTTGAATTATAAAAAATTTATTCCATATTTGGAATAATTGGGTCTAAATTATGTTAATAGGTTGCTTTTTTTGGATATTATGAATAGAAACTATGGTAATTTTTATTTACCATAGTTAAAGGTTATTTAGGTAAATTAGGTTAACTAACAATATGATAAAGATAATAAAATTACCCTAACAACAACCAAAATCCTATTCGATGAATTAAAGTCAACCCATATCACCTAGGGGTCGTAATTGATTCATTTAATAGACTTTTTTCCATGAAATTGATGTAATTATAATTAAAACAAAAGAAGGTGACAACATGTCACTCTCATATATCTTATAAATATAATAATTTTAATATAGTGACAAACAAGATAAAACTTAGAACCTAAATAGTCTCCAGAAATATAATGAAATTATCTAAATCATGTGAATTTATTTAGAATTTTTAGATATTTAATCATTACTATTTATGGTGACAAAAAATTCATGTGGAAATTATTTTATTGATATAAATATCTAATAAATTATTTTAAAAATATTAAAATAAATATCATATGAACTGATTAAAGTGCTCCAAAAATTTTATAAACTGATATGAAAAGTTAATAGTGTATTAAATTTTTATGATCTAATTTATCTTCTTTTTGGAGTTTATTTAAAGTCAAATAAATGAATAGTGTCAAAATTGACACTACAGATATTTTATAAAAATAACATATTATTAAATTATTTAAAATTTTAAAAATATTTTAAAATTAAAAGTGAAAATTATATGGTCTAAAATTTCACAAAATATCCAATTATGGACAATTTAAAACAAATAAGTAAATATTTATAACCATTTATAATTTATAATTTTTTTACCATAATTAAAATTAAATAGATTAAATAAGGATAAATCAAAATGATAAGGTTTAAAATAAAATCAAAACATGTCTAACTTTTATTGGTTAAGATTATTTATATCCATACACATATTATATTTTAATTAAATGAGTTTGGGATAATTATAAAGTAAAAGTCAATTTATAATAAATTAATATTTCAAGACTTTCGAAAGGTGCTCCTACCCTCTCTTATAAAAAGGCACCTCTCTTTCTCTTTTTATCACCCCTCCAAAGCCATTTGTATTATCCAAACCCAGACAAAATCTCCTCCCAAATTCCCTAAATTCAATTTAGAGGCCACTCTTTTAGCATAAAGTCATCTTAAAGAGTCCTTTTGTGCATACCAAAAGGAGATACTCAAAATGAAGGTAATTGTTTTATCACCTCTTTCAAAATTATTTTCTTCTTCTACTTCCTATTATTATTATTTTTACATAATAAAGTAATAAATAAAGTATATTCTACATGATGAGGTGTTATTATAATTATTTCACAACCTTATACATCCTTTTATCCATCCTACAAATAACAATATCACCATTCATGCATACGTACGGCTTACAGTCTCCACGTTGTGGTGTAATTTGTTATTCAACATCACTTAATTTGGATGGGTATAATGATTGTTATAATGAATTTAAATAATTAATATAAAATTATAATTATTCAGTATAATTAATATTCCATCCAATTCAATACCATTTAACCATTAAGTGAATGTTATCGTCGTTCGTGTGTACGTACAGTCTACTGTCTCCACGATGCGATGAGATTCATTCTCCACATTATCCATTCAAGAATGATTATAAAGTCTATATAATAAATAATTATAAAATATATGACATAATAATTCGAATTTATTTATGTATATATATATGGCATTTACTTGCGTCCATTCAATTTAATATGGAAATGGAAACAACGTTCATGCGTACGTACAACCTACTTTCTCCATGAATGGTGTATTCCATTTCATTTATCTATCAATTATATATATTTATATAATGAATATATATGATATATAAATCATTTTTTACATTCTATAAGTAATTAAGTTGTGATCTAAGTAATAATTTCAAGAATAACATGTCAAAACATGTATGATAAATAAAATTATTATTACCCAAAACGTTGCTTTAACATGGAATTGATAAATAAACGAGTAATATAAAGTCATAAGTGAATCATTTATGACATCATAAATATTATTATGGTTCTATTACAAGTTAATAATATATTTAAACCCACTATACATGATTTTTATACACATACATAAGCAATCGGTTCTATGGTAAGGGATAATTTTTCAATCTCAATATTAATCGAGATTGTTTATACATAAGTATTTAATGGGGTGTATTTATCATCCACTTCCATATTTCGTATAATATGTAATATTATTTTTATTATTATACAATTTTTTATGTTAAATTTTACCCATTATTAATTTTTTGTTAAATGGTATGAAAGGAATCTTTTGACGTTTTTAAATATGAGGTACTTTTTGACTTTTCCAGTAAAAGTACAAAGAGAATGTTTTTTTAACTTATACGACATGAATGGATTTTTAGATCATCATAAAACCTTATTTACTTGAACATTACCCTACACTGTTTCAAGTTTATCTTCAACTAAATTATTCTCTTTTAAAATTGCATGGCATTTTGAGAAAAGAAAATTTTTTTGAAGAAGAAAGGATATTTTCCTGAAGAATTATGTTCAAGTGTTTTGAAAAAATTATTTTCCATATAAGATGATGCTATTTAAATAGGGTTATGTTTATATCCCTATTATTAATTTTATTTTATTATTTTAATGATGGAATGATATTTTATATGGATTATGTTATGATAGAATTATGTTTAAGAAATGCATTTTTTTTCTTGGGTTATGCTATGATAAATGCTTTATGTTTTTGTGGAACATGTAAAAATGATTTTATTATGAGATTGGTGGAAACTATATCTCCCTAAAATTAATTGAGTAAAGATTTATATCTCATTATATACACATGACTAGAATGATAAGTAAATTTGGATCAATAATATAGGTCTGGAACTTCAAGTGAATGCGGTTCAGTAATACATGGTTGGAATGGAAAGTAAACCTGGTTTAGTACTTGAATTTTTCCACTATGACGGTCTTAGAATAAATACATTGGATATTATAAAAATCATATTATGTTCTTATCTGTTTTCCACAATTACATTTTTTATTCCAATTCTATTTTATCATGGTTAGTGTTATTTTATGATATATACCTTATGTACTGCCAAGATTTATTTCATGACTCATGATTTTTATATTTAAACTTTGTGTTCATGTTTTTACATTATTATGTTTACAGTTTATTTTATGTTCTGGATGTTTACCCTTAATAATAATATTAGCTCACCATTTTGATTTTTTATTTTCCCTAGGATATAAATAAATGTTTTACGTAGGAAACCAAAAGGGGAAGATCATTATGGGAGAGGTTGAAGACCTTTCACCAAGATAGAAGATTATATTTCATGTTTCTAAAGACACTAAACCAATACAGTATTCGGGTATATATATGAGTAATTTATTGAGTATTCAAAAAATGGAATATATTTTTCATGTACGTTAAGCTTGGGTATTTCGAGGACCCTCACCCCAGTCCTTCGGAAACTCCAACATTCAATTTGAAGTAAAATATGTTTCAAAAAGGGTAGATCTAAAGCCACAAAAACTATTTATGCTATTTTTTTTTGTGATTTTATAAAGACTAATATTTTTTATTGGTTTATAATTATAAGTTAAATAATCAATTAAAACATAACCCACATCAAAAATTATATAATGGAATCATTGATGAAGTATAGTGTACATAACAAGAAATAAATACCCTGTCATTCAAAAACCAGTGGAGGGGTTGGGGTTTTGAATATATCAATCTAGGGGATCCTAGAGAAGACCATGAATACTAATAGGAATAATGGGATCCAAAGTTTGGACTACACCTTATGGGATTATAAAACATATTATAAAACTCCCATTAGAATGATTTTGTTCTGGTTGATTTATGATAAGAGATTTTATCTACATATGGAGATTCAGAATAAGTTCTAATAGGTAATAAAAGAGATGAATATGGTTCTTGAAAAAAAAATTAAATAATATTATAAATTTAGGAGTTAGAATAAATCATAAGGGGATATTTTATGAAATATAATATTTATAAGGAAAAAATATAGAATATACCCTAGGAAGTTAATTTAACAAAAATAATTACATCAAGGAGAACAAGTGTTTCTTTACAACTCAAGACTCAAATTAATGTTAGGTAATAATCATTCCAAAAAGTAATGTACTTTTATTTTACTTATTGTATACCCATTTTGTGTTTTACAGATCATAAAATAGGTAAACAATACCCATTCACTGTTAATGGGAACAATTTGAAGAATTTTCATAGGAATCTACAATATCACCAATAGAGGAGATCACACTCCTCCAACCAATCTACCAATATAACCACCAAGTTTTACATTTATATAACACATTATTAATCTATGGGTTTAGATTAAATTTTATCCTTAATGGTATATTAGTTAAAATGATCATAGGACATAGTATCATTTAAGTGTGGGTAGGGAGGACTTTTTAGTTTTATGATTTTTTTTTAAAAAATAATTTTTATTTTTCATTTTTTGTCTTTTTGTGTGTGTGTTTTTAGTGTTTTTAAAACCTGTTGAGAAAATTTGGAATGACCTATAAAATTTTAAACCTATTAAAATTATGAAGAACTGATTTTACCAATGAAATATAATTAAATTAATGTTGAAATGAACTTATTTTCATATTCAGGATGAGAAAAATTCATGAAAGGACCACTAATTTTTTAATCACATTCCATGAAATACTGTCCAGTTTTGAAATCAATTATCTGAGAGGCCTCTCAACCCATTTCAACATCATTTTAAAATACATACATTTCATCAAATAAC
The DNA here is from genome assembly GCA_963277665.1 of Viscum album. NCBI lineage: Eukaryota > Viridiplantae > Streptophyta > Magnoliopsida > Santalales > Viscaceae > Viscum > Viscum album. Next base: position 1,619,797,908 of record OY728131.1, on the reverse strand, counting down.
TAGTAAATTCTTAAATAACCATAACTTAATGATTAATCTAGTAAAAAACTTAGGGATTTGAGGAATTTGTGTTGTAAATGATTGAGACATTTTTTTGGATAAAAATACATTTTTTTAAAAGTAATTATTTTATTTCCTACCATGACATTTAACTCATGTATCCTTTATAATCTATGAATGAATTATTCTGTTAGTGATATTAAAATATAAAAAAACCCTACTAACCTATCTCTGGAAGTTAATTCATGATCATATATTAACTAATCTATGAGGAGGGAAGATACCTAAACTGAATTAAAGATGTATAAACACTAAATATACTATTTATGTGCTAATCTAGAGAAGATTATTGGATAATTTATGATAATTATTATAAAAGGGTCTTGTGAATCATAAAATTTAAAGGTTATGAAATAAAAATATCTTCCAATCAAAGAAAAAAATTCACGGATGCTTAAAAATCAAAGGTTTCTATCTTCCTTCAAAAATAAATTCTGAGTAGAACTAAAAAATATAATGTAAATAAGTCAAATAATGTAAATTAAATAGAGAGAAGAAATAGTTATTACTACTATAATGCTGAAGGTGTGACATGTCCTCAAATTTCAAGTGGGGATAAAACTAGATCACTAATTAGGAGAGTGATATATGGTTCTCTTCTTAAAAAAACTCTATGTCATGTGTTTTGATTCAAAATAGAGAAAACCCAAAAATTAGTCGTTAGAATATTTTCACTTTAGAACCTAACAACCCTTATCCATAGAGAAATTAGGAAAATTCCTTATAATAAGAATAAGAACTTAACTCATTAGGTATAGATATATAAATAAAACAAGCCTAAAGTGACCCCTACATGATCTTAAAGTGATAAAAATATTTATTTAAATCCATTCATGAGTATTGAGTGAAATATTTCAAGAAAGGTAGGTATAAATTAGTATGGGAGGAAAAAAATGTTGGAAATGGATTGAATATACTTCATCAAGGAAATGGATTAAGAATATTTATGAGACATGTAAGTTTTACTTACTTGGTTTTATAAGCTACAATACCATGATTTTTATGGTTGGTTTCCTAGATTCATAAGATTACTTACCCACTTAATAAGATTTAATATCTTAAAAATATTGGAAACTCAGGTGGAGTTCCTAAAGTTCATGTATACTTAAACCTGAATATCTTAATTTGTATATAATCATGAATTAAACCCAATTTTAGTCATCCGCATGGATTATATAGGATATTATCAAGTGAAATTTATGATGGATAACTCAGTAAAACATGAGTAATGGAAGATGTGGTTTTTATAAAATATTTAAGACCATTACTTTTAAGAAATATCAAGAGGGAAAGTTTTAAAAATTAAAAGGATCAAGAATCTTAAGAGATTTTACCAACCAAAAAAGAAGAGAATAAAGAATCAATAAGAAGGTAGGAATGAAAAGGAAGGGATTGAAGCCCATATTTTATTACTTCTACTTATGTTTTTCAGGGTTATATTTGTATTTATCTTGTTTCTTCTCTTCTAATCATACTAATATTATCCATAAAATAGATGAATAAGGACTATTTAGTGAATGGGGAAGATAATGATATTTTATTTTAATAAATTATTTTACACTTTAAGGAATTTTTATTTTCCTAGTTAATTGATTTTAGTATTTAGTGGAAAGTTAATACTTTAAATCAGATTATGTTTGAATTATTTAACATATTCATTGTATACTTTCTTGTTTTTTTAAACACATAACTCCATAGAATAAATTTATTTTATATAAAATGGAATGCTCTAGTATGAGTAGTGAGTGTATAGACTTATCTATCATGTGCATGAAGGTAGTAAATCACTTTTTCATTTCTTAATAAAACTAAAATTCTATTGGAGATTACCTGAGTAATTTATGACTAGATCGCTATTTTGGTGGCATTAATACATTTTCATACACATAAGAAGGATGATTGGTCAAGAAGTCTTTATTGTAGGTTATAATTCACTATCACCTTCAACTAAGGGAGATTGATGAAATGATTTTAGATTCTATCATTTATCAATTAATAAGAATAAAAATGAAATATTTTAAATACTATTATAACATTACAATTATAAATCCAACCATAAACCCATAACAATTCTATATTCTTGATCACAATCTACTTGTTTCAGTTTATTTAAACTTATATCAAGTATTAATTCAACACATATATCATTTTATAACTAAAATTGATAATTGAATTTTTTTTACCACACTCTAGAGACAACTCTTGTTTTCTGTTATACTATATTAATAATAACCTTGGGTTTTTAATAGTTTTTTTTCACACCCATGATAGTTGTAACAATTTTTCTCAATCTAAATATACATGTCTCATGATTCATGAAAACTTATTTGTGTATGTATCATATAAATTCCAATAACTTGAGTGTGGGAGTTACCTACTTTTGGAGCTTGGATCATGGATAGTAACTTTAGAAATTTCTGGAGGTAATTCTAGAAACCCTACATGTATCCTCTTAGGATTTATGAAAACCTATTTTTGTATGCCCAAAGTAAATGAAACATTCATGAGTATATTATTTAGCCTCTCTTGGAGTGTGGATCATAGAGGGTTCTTTTGTTACTTTCTAGAGTGTGTGTGGGATAAATTTATAGAGGTTTTACCTGGTTTTCATCATGGGAGTTTCCACTTAAGATACCCATGTTTTGGGTCATTAGGCCAAATTTGTCTTACCTACCTATTTTATATATTTTTTCCTCTAATAACACTTTTTATATATTTCAAATGTCTTATACATATATGGTGTTTGATCATGTGTGTACATGACTTTTCTTTAATTTTTATACATACAATTCCTTTTATACTTATTTTATTAAATGGATATTCCCACAATTCTTATATGTCATGTTTTGTCATGTCAATATAGGCATTGATCATGTTGAGTTTATTCCACTAATCATAAGGGTAAATCACCTCCCACAAACTCACCTGTAATCCCAGGTGTTTATACCAACCTCTAACAATCATAAGGTGCATCTTAAATGTTTTTATTGTGTGGTTTGTGTAAAATATTTTTTTAGGTCACATACATTACAAAATGGTATCATAACCCACATTCAAGACCCAAGGTTATGGAAATTCAGTATGAAATAAATAATAATATTATGAATCCATAATTAACCCATAAATATGTCTAGATAGTATAATTATAGTGGTATCCTGAGTTACTAGGGGTAATTAAGGATCTTTTATTTTATTTTATTTTTTCTGGTTAGTCCTAATCCTCAAGTCACATACATCATTCTAGGAATTATTAGGTAGGAAAAAATAGGATAACATGACATTTCACATGTATTCCTATGTTTGAAATGTGTTATTATTGACACCAATTAATAATTCATTTTAAATAAAACATTAACAATAAATAGAAAGAGTAGTACTATATAATAATAATTAATTATTCGGTTAATATGTGTTAGAAATTAATTAATTTATTGTGAACCCATTTTTTCAATAGTTGAAATATTTTTGTCTTCATGTTAAACATGTAGTATGATTTACTTGTTTAAATGTGGTCCATTTACTATGTAAAACCATTTAAATGAAAGTTAACAAAATATGATTTAAAATGAAAGTTACAATAATAAATGTAAGAAATGGGGAGGGTGGGGTTAAACATAACCTAGTTATAAAGTTATAAATATTTAGGATATTTTTTCATAGAGTAAAATTTAATGTGGTTCTCTGTTTTATTTTGGAGGATGTTTCCTTGATGACTATATATCATCGTGTAGGAATGGGAAAAAAAGAATGTTCTACCCAAATGACCTATGATTGATCCTAAGTTCCTTGTGGGTCTCACATAGTTGCAATTAGATACAATATAATGAGATCCTTAAATGGATCATTATACCTCTTAGATGATGAGGGAATTCAAATTCAACCATCCCCTAATTTTCTAGGTAGAGGTATCTCCTTAAGAGGATGAAGAGTGCATCAACCATCTCCCTTAGATCTTTGAAAGAAATGAGACCCAAAATCATCACTGATTTTATTTAAATACCATAATTCTGAATGTGGAATCTCTTCATTTGAAGGATTTTGTTATAGAAGCTAAGGTAGACTAGGTCCTAACCTTGAAAAACTTCCAAGATCTCTTCTTTGAGTAATTTTAGCCTGATACTTCATGTAGGGTTAAGACAAAGGATTTCATGAACCTTTAGCAAGGATCGATGTCAATTATAAATTATACTAAGAATTTCAGAGATTTAATTTTCTTATTCTCTACTAGAGAGGTGATGAGAAGTCCTTAGAAGGATGATTTGATATGGGATTAAAATATTCCTTTCAAAACCAAGTGGTTATCTTCAATATGTCAACCTTCTATAAAGTGATTAATAAATTCCTCCTCACATAAATTGTATCCAGAGGTGTAACAATAGTAGGTAGCTTATTTTCTATCAAAAACATAGGTGATAATTCCTCTATTGTTTGTAAGTGATGATGGGAGGATAAAATCATAGGTGGTTCTTGTAAGATGCTAGGTTTTTCAATGAGGTCTGGATACTTTTATTTCTAGTTATAATCTTATTCAAGTTCTATTTTTGGATTAGACCCTATATTTTTCCCATGGTCTAATTGGGTTTTTATGGAAAGAAGCAAAGAAATAGGGGATGAAGGTAAATTGTAGGCCATGTACACAACGTGTAATTGTAATACATGGTTTGTACTAAATACATGATGTGTATTGTCTTTGGAACGCCAAAAATTACAAGTAATTATCTTTCCTTGGATTTTAAATCCTGATACTTACATGATATTTAATGAATTTACACATCATGTAAATTCCTAGGGATAGTTTTTAAAATAAGAGGCAGGGCCTCAATATTTCAACAAAACCTCACCCCCTTCCCTTCTCTTCCATATAGGAGCTCCCATCAAATCCTAAACTTATGTTTTGGTGTCATTTCATGATTTAGACTCTGATTCATCCACCATTGGTTTTGTTTGATGCACACTATTGATTTCTCCTCTCCTATTTCACTTTTATTCATTTCTATTCTCCTCGATAGAGTTATTTTGGTATAGGATCTTACACCCTATTTTTAGGGCATTCCTCCATTATTCTATTTTCTTTCGATCTAGACTGAATCTAAGGTTGATACTAGACAGGTGTTCCTCTATGGGTATACTATAGTTGATCTATACCTTTTCACTTAATTTTGTTTTTTAGCTTTTTGTCATTGTGTTGCATGACGAACCTTCTAAAATTCTCCTAAATTTAAATTAATGTCTTGATTACATTTTTTAGGTCCATTTTCAGTTTCCCATTACTACCTTTATGTGGTTGGAGGTTGTTGTCTCCAACTCGGGAAACCCATGAGGTGTCTTGTTGTATTTTTCCCTTGTTATACCACCCTGTTGGGTGTGTGTGAGCTCATCTATTCAGGGATATCCTTATTTAATTATTTGATAATTAAATGATTGAATAAGATAAGGTTTATTCTTCCTTTCTATGTTATGACATGTTATGAAATTATTTAAAAATTATTAATTGGATTTAATGTAAATTATAGAATTGGTTGGATGAAATCATGGTATTTGATTGATAATGAAATAATTTATGAAATGATATGATGAATTGATAAAGGTAGTGGATGCCTTGGACATTTATGCACTACTGGAAAAACGGCCTATACCCACGGTTCAAAACCGTGGGTATAGCCTCCAAAACCGTGGGTATAGCCTATACCCACGGTTTTGGGAACCGCGGGCTGGAACGCCGTCGGTATAGGTCCCCAGCCTATACCCACGGTTTTGGAAAACCGTGGGTATAGGTGTCCTGCCACCGTGTCACCGAAACATAGAGAATTTCCACGGTTTCAACGGTTTTTACCCATGGTTTCAAAACCGTGGGTATAGGTCCTAAAATAATGCAGGCGCCGAGTTTCGATCCCGCAACCTCTTCGCTGCAAACACCACGTCTAACCACTACCCTAACTTCACATATATGTATATATATATCTATTTAGTTAAATATAGTTATAAAAACCGTGGGTATAGAGGGAAGAACCGTGGGTATAGGGTTCCCACCAAAAAAAATTCCTTCCCGCGGAAAAAAAAAATTTCCCGCGGACACAAAAATGACCTATACCCACGGTTTTTCAAAACCGTGGGTATAGGTATTTTATCCCAGACCTATCCCCACGGTTTTCACCAAAACCGTGGGGATAGACCCCCCCTATACCCACGGTTTTCCAAAACCGTGGGTATAGGGGGGGTCTATCCCCACGGTTTTGGTGAAAACCGTGGGGATAGGTACATTTTCCAGTAGTGATGCTCTATGGATCTTGATTCCATTGGATACCATAGATATTTCTACTCCATGGATCCAAATTATGGTAGGGGATTCCATGGACATTTATACTCCTAGGATCCTGATTCCATATTATTCCATAGATATTTCTACTCCATGGATTTTGTTTACATTGGATTCCAAGTACATTGATACTTCTTATATTTTTCACTCTTGGACTCACCTTGGAAATTCTCTATAGACATGATCCCCATGATCCACCCAAGTCTTTATCGAGTTTCCATTGAGATGCTCCATGGACTCAATGAGGATTCCTCGGTCATTTATACCTTAGATCTGGCCCTTTTAGGCCTAACACTAGATTACTTGGTATAGGCCACAATGGATGTTTCTATTTCTTTATAGATAGCCCTAGTAATGGTATTTGATTATAGTTTTTTTATTGGAAAATATTACACATGTTTTATCATGATTTATAGTTAGCCTGTGTTTACGATTTATGGTTTACAATAATCCTTGATAGTTGGATAGTATCACACCTTCTTATACATTTATATTACTATTATATATTTCACATTGCTTATTTTTTTACATGAACTGGACTTGTGATAGAAACTACTAGTGGTGACCTATAGAGTTTTATCTCATAGCCTATTCAGGCCACCATTAGGTACCTGGACAGACTTCATGGATGTAGGTAGGGGTTAGAGAAAGCAACCAATTTATGATGCATGATTTATTATGAATAGGAGAAGGGGATTATATGAATGATCAATGATCATGATTCTATCTATAGATAGTCATTTTTTTTATTTTTTGACTTTTGATAAACATATTATAATTGATTCCTATTTCCATGTACTGCTATCCTTTTTTACTAAGACATGAAATACACTTTTTTATATGAAATTACATTAGGATTTTTTTAAAAATTATTATAGTCTTATAGATGTTTATCTATTGTTACATATGATTTATATTATGCTTCCTCTATTTATTGATATTTTTGCACCATTATGATATAATCTGATTATGAGGGTATAGTATCCCCACTATACCACCATAGACCCTCACAACTATTTAGAAACCTCTATAATGTGGGGAGGCATGCTTGAGGCCATGTGACCCACCGACTTGGGCATTGTTTAGTGGCTCCCAGGTTGGGATGTTACAAAGTAATTTCAGATCATTTTTTTATTTTACTGATTTGGGATAATAGAAAGGATATCATGAATGAATTAGAACTTGGTAATAATCTATGCCTAGGAGTAGCTAATCCATATTTGAGTAAATTACCCAGTTACATAAATGGGGGATTATTGTTATGTATTTTTCTTTTTATAGTTGATTTGATTCAACCATTGAGTGATGAACATGATATATGATGAAATTGTTATAATTATTGGGGATTTTATTTTACTATGGTCCAATGAGATGATAAAATTTCATATGATGCATCATTTTAGGCATGTAATAAATTCACATGCCATGTATTATTCAATTCCATATAAGATACATTGTTTGACTGCATGACATTTATCTTGTGTGCCTTATATGGTATTGGTTATCCTTCTAACATAATTATAATAAATTGAGAAACATAATTGGTACTTAAAGTGTCTACCTTAATCTAATAGTGTTTTATTGAATATGATAAATAAGACACCCTAATAAATCAATTATGTAACATTGATTCATGGAAGAATAGTCAAATTTGCTCAAACATGATATGTTTAGGATTAAATAGATAACACGCATCAATTTATAAGGTGCATGGGCCCTTAAAATTGGAAATGGTAATCCATAAAATTAATCCATTTTAAAGATTATTTTTATATATATGAGAATGAATTCAAATGAGTTGAAATAAAATGTAAAGGCCTCTATTAGAAATATATCAGGGGCCAAGTTTTGAAATATATAACATAACCTATACCTAGCATTAGAGTGGATATTATTCATTGTCTCTAGTGATTTTTTATGGTAATTTCTATTACATAGTCCCAACTTTAAGAGTAGGCAGAGGGGTCTGGTTTGTTTATAGGAAGGAATATAACTATCCTATTCTTTTATCTGTGATCTTGACTTTATAAACTCTCTTATAAGGTGTGTTATTAGCATTTTAGATGCATAACACCATGATAACCTCCATCCATCTACCAAGAGGGTGAAAAAAACCATGATATGGAGGTGGTGGGCCCTAAGCCCCCCATAAAACCTCCAGTAGTATCTCTTGTGGAACTTACAGGTTTACCAACTATGAGTGATGATTCCTAGTTCCATGAGGGTTTCTTGCACTTTATTTATACTGTTTAGGAATCCCTGCAACATACCCTATCTATGGAAGAGCTAATGCATGTGTTTCTATAGCACTATCTACCCACATTTTTTAGGCATGGTAGTCCACAGGTTGCCAAGTTATGTCTTGAGACTACTTTATTGATTTTACATCATTTTGAGACACCTCAAGAAAGTAGAGTGAAACTCACAACATATATGCTTCGGGGAGAAGCTAAAAACTAGTGGGATTTGTTGAAAAAAGATGATAGGCTATGAGATATGGTTTAGAATGATTTTCAATCCATATTTTGTGATTAATTATTTCTGGATACCCTGGGAGCAGAAAGGGCTAGTGAGTTTATGTGTTTGGTGTAGGGTGTGATGATTGTTATGGAGTACTTAGCTTGCTTTATGTAGCTTCATGTCATTAAACCTATGTATCTTCCTGATGATCCATCTATGAAGAGACACTTGGAGGAAGGTCTCAATAATTTCATACAATCATAGGTAAATGTTTTTTTATTTATTACTATTTTTGTGATAGTGAATCAAGCATTAATTACTGAACAAAATTTTAGGGAAGTCAGAGGGACATTGCAGAGTAGTGTGGCTTCTCGACCTACTAGTTCAATATTAGGTTATAAGAATGAATTTTTTGAGGATTATCATAAGAGTAATACCTACCATAGTGTGAGTGCTGGTAGTTATATCTTCTTTCATTATTACAGTAGATAGGGACACCTGAGGAACCAGTGTGATAAAGACCCAGTTGAATACCAATAATGTGGTAGTATGCACATACAACATTTCTGCAGGACCTTCCCTCCAATAGTTAGTGTAAGGGGATTAACTCTAACTTCAGGTATATAAGTGGGATTTATAGCTCCACATTAGGTTTTTAGATGGATTATTTTCAATTGTTCAAGATGAGGTAGTCGTCTTGGTTGAGGAATCCATGCACTAGTTGTACCACAATAGCAGAGTGGGCCTACTCCGAGTAGTGAGGTTGTTTCACATAGTCTTGGTTTTGGATAGATGTATTATATACTACTTATACCTAAGTAGCAGAGTGTTGGGATATCTATGGTGATAGGTATGATCTTAGTATCATCTACTCTAGTATCTACTATTTTTTATACATTTTTTCTCATCATTTCGCAGTTTATCCTTTTGTAGAGAGTCTTTGACTCGATGTTTCATTTTATTATGGAATTATGACACTCGACACTTCATTGGAAATTAGATCAGAGAGTGTACAGTAGTGTAGAGAGTTCCCCCTGAGGTAGGGGTGTCACTACATGTGGTATTTTTTTATCCTTGATATTATATGGTTTAACATCATACTCTAGATGGAATGGATAGTTTCTTATCATTTCCTTGTCTATTACAGTCACTTGAGAGTTACTTTCACATCACTATAGGGAGGATTTTTTAATCACAAGGATCAATGGGATGTCTGGGTGAGCTGAGCTAGACCTGAGTATCATGGTCTTGGCAGAATGATATCTCAAATTACTAGCTTATATCTAGATGATCAGGGAACACATCAAGAAGACTTCCTTCCAGTGGTTTATTATTTTAGGTATGTTTTCCTGGATGACTTTTCTAGACTACCTCTGGAGAGGTAGGTATTGTTTTCCATTGAAATAGTGCCAAGAGATTCCCCAATATCTATTCCTCCTTATATGATTATTATTATACAGTTATAGTAGCTTAAGAGAAAACTAAATGACATATATGCAAAGTGGTTTATTCAACCCAATACTTATCTGTGGGGTTCTCCAGACCATTTTGTGAAAAAGGTGGATGGGACCCTCAAGAGTTATGTTGATTACCGAAAATTGAACTGTTTGATGGTTAATAACCGGTATCCCTTACCACAGATAAATGATATCTTTGACCAGCTCCAAGGAGAATGGGTTTCCTCACAAATTTATTTGAGGTTGGGTTATCATCAGGTGCATGTTTGACCTTCAAACATACCTCATATATATTTTCATACCTTGTATGGTCTATATGAGTATTTTTTCATGTTTTTCAGTCTTAATAACGCTCCATCAAATTTTATGGCACTGATAAACAAGGGTTTTCAACATTATCTAGATTCGTTTTTGGTGGTATTCATGGAAAATATCTTGTTGTATTCACACACTCAACATAACCGTTCCAAACATCTTGATATCTTTTTGGATACACTGAGACAAAATTAATTATATGATAAAAACACAAATTTCAACTTCTATATGGACAATATCCACTTCCTATGTCATATTATCTCAGAGATAAGAGCATAATTTGACCCAAATAAAGTGATATTTGTAGTTTTCTAGGAGAATTCCAACAATTTCTTTGACATACATAGTTTCTTGGGCATATATGGACATAAAAATCATTTCTTACAAAACTTATCACACTTATAATCACCTCTTATGGGATTGAACAAGAAGGGTGTGAAGATTTTATGTTCAGATACCTACAAGAAACCCTTTTAAGAGATGAAAGGGGAACTGACTTCAGCACCGATCCTAAATTTTTCAGAGCCTATAAAAAGCTATACATTATATTTTGATGCATCAAGTATTGTTATATGAGTAGTTTTAATGCAAGAAAAGTTATTTATGGTATAAAAGTCTTATCAGTTGAGGCCACAAAAGAAGATTTACCTAATCTGTGATCTTTAGTTAGTTTTTTTTTGTACACACCTTGAATTTTAAGAGGAATTATTTACTAGGAGATCATTTTTTAGTGTGCACGGATCACAAAATCCCCAGGTATATATTTACACAACATGACTTGAATCCTAATAAATGATGGTGGGTTGAATACCGATAGAATTTTGACTTCAATATTTTTTATACACTTAGAAAGGGAAATGCTATTGTCGATGGACTAAGAAGTAGGACTAAAATACAAGAAGTCTAGGAGGCCAGTATCAAGTGGAATCGTATGGATGTTTTCTCTGAGATGTGCATGGAGGTTCAGGATAGCCTCAGGAAAGTTTTTCTCTCATTATATGATATGACTTCCACTCTTCTGGATAGGAAGAGGATAAGGGTGCTATCAGATTTTGAGGACCTAGTCTTATGGGAGAGTGTGGAAGGTGTGGACCCTCCACCTGGTTGGACCATTGATGATGATGAAATTCTAAACATACAAGGTTTCATTTGGATTATGACATATATATGTGTGTGGAGATGATGTGAGAGTTTCATTCCTCAATTGGGGAGGTACATCCTGGTGTAACCAAGAAGAATTGATATTTATGTCACCAATATTGGTGGATGGATATGAAATAAGAGGTGGCTAGTTTTTTCATGATTTTTTCCACCTTTCAGTGGGTGAAGGTAGAACACCAGAAACCAACTGGTATTTTATAGAAGTTTACCATACGTAAGTGTAAATGGGATGATGTTGAGATGGATTTTGTGACCAAGTTACCTTGGCCACCTCAAAGTAGTGATGTTGTTTGTGTTTTTGTGGAAAGGATCATGAATATCGTCCATTTATTACCAATCATTGAGACCTTCTCATTAGATGAGATTGGGAGACTTTATATCTATGAGATTGTGTACCTTCATGAGGTTCTCAAATCATTGTATCAGATAGGTATGACCGGTTTACATCTTGGTTTTGGAAAGGATTGTGGGGGGAGTTGGGTAAATGGTTTCTTATGAGATCATCATACCAACGTTTGATTGTTGGCTAGTTAGAGTGCACTAGATAGGTTCTATTGGACATTATTTTGGAATGTTTCATTTATTTTAGTGGCTCTTGGGATAGGAATAAACCCCTAGTTTAATTTAACTACTATAATATCTATTAGGATACTATACAGATGGAAATTTATAAGTATTTATATGGTATTCAATGTCTATCACCTCTATGCTGGTTAGAGGTAGGAGAGGTAACGCTTATTGAACTGTGTCTCGTGAATTAGACTTTAGACAAGGCTCTGTTGATAATAAATTTAATGGATAATGCAAATTATAGAAATAAATCCAATATTAATCATTGTTGATGACTTCTAGAGTTTGAGTTTAGGGATCCAGTCTTTTTAGATATCTCTCTGAGGTTGGGACACATACATATTAAGTGATAGGGTAAGCTTTTACCGTGATATGTTGAGACATTTGATATTATAGAAGGATTCAGGTAGATATCTAATAAATTTAAGTTACCTTAGAGGTATAAATCCATGTATTAATTCTTCCATATATCTCATTTGTTCTGTCATCACTGAGACTCATCTCACACTCTTTATAAGGGTGAGGTTGAGATACAAGTAGATGTGTCCTTCGAGGATAATCCTATACATATCATTTATCGAAGCATGAAGGACTGCCGAGAATAGTCAGTACATCTAGTATGGGTGCAATAGTATCATAGACATGTATTAGAAGAGATTTGGGAATGATAGGGTGACATATGTGCTCAGTGGATGAAGTTATTCTCAGAAAAATATTGACCACCCTTGGAAGGAAAATTAGATGTTGAATTTCTTTAAGGGGGAAGATTGTAAGATCATAGGCTTTTTGATGAGGTATGAATCATTTTATTTCTCGTTAAACTCTTATTTAAGTTATATTTTTGAATTAGACCCTAAACTAGCATTGTCTGCCAGTTGGATGTTTTTTAGAAATAATGAAGTCAGGGATGAAGGTAGGTTTCAGGCCTAGTATATGACAAGTAATTGGAATACATGGAGTGTACTAAATACATGATGTGTATTTTCCTAGGCAGGCTAATTCATGAAATGTAATGAGCTTTCCTCTAAAGAGAAATCTCAAGATTTATATGATGTGAAATACATTAAAACACAATGAAAATTCACAGGGACAATTTTTAAAATAAGGTGGATGGAATCTATATTTCAATAAAACCTCTCCCTATTCCCTTATCTTCTATATATGAGTTCCCCTTGAATCCTATACCTAGGTGTTGGTGTTGTTTCACGATCTATACTCTGATTCAACCATTAGTCCCGTTGGATGTGAACCAATGAGTTCTCTTTTCCTCTTTCACATTTCTCTATTTCTCTTGTCCTCGGGGAAGTTATTTTGGTGCAGGATCTTATTCCCTATTTTCAAAGAATTCATTTATTCCTCTATTTTATTCATATATTTACTGAATCAATGTTCGATATTGTACAAGTGTTCTACCATGGGTATATTATAGGTGTTCTATACCTTTTCACTTAAATTCGAATTGATTTATAGATTATTGTTGTTTTACCACACACTAAATCTTCTGGAGTTTCCCCAAAATTTAAATGAATGTATTGATTAAATTGTTTGGGACTATTTTATATTTCCCACAAGTGCCTTTATATAGTAGGAGGTTGTTATCCCAAACTCAAACTACACATGAGGTGTGTTATTATATTTTCCCCTTGCTATACCACCCTATTGGGTGTGTGAGATATCTACTGGTCGTTGGGTGTCTTATTGAATTAAGTGATAATTAAATGATTGAATAAAAGAAGGTTTATGCCTCATATCCATGGAATTACATGTTATAAAATTCTTTAAAATTACTAAATAGATTTTATGGAAAATATGAAATGGGTTGGATGAACTCATGTTATATGAATAATAATGAAATATGTTATGAAATTAGATGATGAATTGATAATGGCAGTGGTCTCCTTGGACATTTCTTCTCCTAAAACCCTAATTCCATTAGATTTCATGGGAATTTCTACTCTATGGTTCCTAATTATGGTAGTGGATTCCATGGACATTTCTACACCTAGGTTTCTAATTCCATATGATTCCATGGACATTTCTACTCTATGGATCTAGTTTACTTTGGATTCTACAAAAATTACTACTCCTTAGATCTGGATTTATTGGAATTACATTGGGCATTATCTATGGAAATTCTCCTTGGGATCCACCCATGTATTTACTGAGTTTCCATCATGAATCTTTATAGAATCAATGAGTATGCCTTGGTCATTTATACCTTGGATTCGGCACTTTCAATCCTGGCACTAGATTAATTGTCATGGGCCACATTAGATATTTACCTTTCTTTACAAATAGATCCATTATGGGTATTTGATTACATTTGTTAGAATGGACAATATTACACCTAATTTATCATGATTTTTAGTACCCATGTTTATGGTTTCTAGTTTAAAGTTTTCCTTTATGGATAGATAGTGTCACATCTACTTAGGAATTTATATTACTATTATATATTGTACACTACTTCTTCCTATATTACACAGACTTGACTTGCTATAGAAACCATTGGTGGTCGACTTTTTATTTTTTTTCTCACACACTGTTTGGGCCATCATTGGTTACCCAAAAAGACTTCATGGATACATGTAGGGACCAGGGAAAGCTCCCACTTTACTATTCTTGATGTATTGTGCATAGGAGTAGGGGGTCATAGGACCAAGATATTCTCATGATTCTTTCTAAAGATAGTCATTTTTAGTCTTTTATTTACATTTGACACATGTATTGTACTAGATGGTTGTTTCCATATACCGCCAAAAAAATTTATAAATACATGTCATACTCATTTTGTATATTATATTTCCCTACTTTTTGTTTATATTATTACTACCCTCTGGATTTTTATCTTCTATTTTGTCTAGTTTATATTATTCTTTGGCTATTGGTTGATATGTTTTCATTGGTTTGATACAATCTAATTATGAGGGTATAGTATTCCCACAATACCACCTTATACCCTCATTTCTAGTCAGCAACATCTAGTGTATGGGGAGGTACACTTGAGGCCACGTGACCCACTAGATTGAGGAACCTTTTAGTGTTTCCCAGGTCGATAAATTACAGTTATCATCAAGGAAGTTATGTAATTGGTTCCCCTACATCTCCTAGTTTCAAAAACCTCTTATATAGTGTTACTAGTGTGGGTGGTTCATCCATCTAAATCCAAATTATATATTTTAGTCATGAAATTTCATTCATGTGATTATTATGTCCATATTAAATGGTTTTATCATTGTAGTGTATCTAAGAGTGTCGAGCAGTGGCCCCAACTGACTTAAGAATCCCAAGTGCAGTCAGTAGCATAGTCTATAGAAGGCTATTAACCATCTTCTAGAATATCTTTTCATGGAGGAAAATATGGTAGGCATGTTCATGTGGCTATAGAACATTTTTTTATGCATGAATTTCTATTTCAAGGTTAGTGTGAAAGAAATATTCTATTGATACTGGAGTATGACTATTTATTGTTTGAGGTGCTACTCAAGTATAATCTATATTATTATGTACTTTATTTGATATAGGTCCTTAAAATTATTTTATCTATAATGAATTGGTATTTTTTATAGTATATAAATTGGAAAATCTATCTTTATACATGATCCTTGCTACTCCTCTAGGGAAAAGTAGAGTAGGACAAGAAGTGTTCATCATGTGTTTTGGTGATTTATTCTTATGTTAACTTTTATAATCTTATGATTTTAAATATGGAATCATTAGATGTTGTTTTTGGAATGGATTAACTCACTCAATTTTGAGACTTCACAACTTTTATGCTCTAATTCTATCATTATAATCACCAACTAGAACATAATATTCCCTCCTTAGAGAGTTGTAGTTTTAGGTTAGTAAAGTTCTTCTAGATCATGTTCATTTCAAAGCTATTACTATTGGAAAGGTGGGACCTATTCTCAAGGTGGTGGACTCTAAAGGAAGAAAAAGTTTACCTCTTGTGGTATACTTGTATCCATATTTCTTCCCTAAATACTTCCCGGGCTTACCTATGAAGTGAGAGGTTGAATTCACCATAGATATTTTTTCCTAGATCCAAAACCATCTCAATTTATCCCTACCAAATGGATTTGATATAATTAAGAGAGTTGAATATTCAATTTAAATAGAATTAAGAAAAGGGGGTCAATAGGCTAAGCACGTCTCCTTAGGGTTCTTTGATCCTTTTCACCATGAAATCCTATGGGATTTACCCCTTTGTGTATACTATTGAAGGATAAATAAATTCATGATCAAAACCAATTACCCATTCCCTAGAATCAATAATATCTTTTTAAAATTAAAGGAGTAAAAGTGGTATTCTAAAATCATCCTTCACTCAGGTTATCATCAAGTATGAGTTAGTCCATACAAAATTCATAGGACTACCTTTTTTAGTTTATATAAGAATTTTTAGTATCTAGTTATGCCTTTTAGGTTGAAAAAATCTCTAATTTTTCCATTAATATAATAAATAGGATCTTTTATCAATTTTAGACTCATTCATTACAGTCTTTGTGGAGAATATTCTAGTTCATTTTAAATCCTCATGTGAGAATTATCAACATCTTCATAGTGTCTTGGATACCTTATAAAAGCACTTATTATATGCTAAAATATAAAAATGTTTCTTTTGGATTTAGGAAGTTAAGCTTCTTGGTCATGTTATTTCAGAAGCAGGTATCTTAGTAGACCATTTAGAGGGTGGAATCAGTAATGTCATTGAAGGTTCAATAAAATTTATTCAAGATTAGAATTTTTATCAAACTCATGGGGTATCACCACTACATCATCTAATATTTCTCAAAAATATTAAACTAATTAATAGTCTGGTCAATGTGAAAAACTATTGTAATTATAAAGATAAAGTTAATTTTGGATCTAGTGCTTATCATATCTCGTCTAAATGAAGGTTTTGAGGTTTATTGTGTTGATTAATTAGTAATTCCTAGTTGTGTTCTAATACAATATCATCAAGTAGTGTTATATGGTTATAAATAGCTTCATCCTTATGAGAATAACTACTCTACCCAAGATCTAGAGGTTGATATTATATTCCAGGTATTAAAGTGTTAGAGTCATTACTTATTTCATTAGTAGTTTATAGTGTTCACTGATCATAATATCCTTAAATACATTTCTTCCTCAAAGATATCTAAACTTGAGGCAATGTTGTGGGGTAGATTATTTCCAGTTACTTGATTTAAATATTAAGTATTCTTGGAGAAAAGGCAACATAGTTATCAATGGTCTCATCCAAAATATTCATTCTCAAAATTTGATAAACGAAACAGGAAGAAAGGAGGTTAATATCTCTTATGGATAAACTCAAATTAGATGTTATTGAGGAATTTAGTGCACCACATCTAAACCATACCAATCTCACATCATCAATCATGGAACATGTAAAGGAATCCAAAAAATTTTATCATGAATATATCAATGTTTCAGAAAAAATTGATGGTAAGGAGATCCTCAGCACCTCCTTGATCCACATTCCTTTCTATATATTCATGGAATACTTGTAGTTCCTATAAATATGAAATATGGGGTGATGAGAGAGTATCATTATTATCAATGGAAATTTCAACATGATATCACCAAAATGTACTATAATGTTCATCCCCATTTCTTATAACCTAGTATTAGGAAGGATATTACAGGATTAGTTTCTAGATACCTTCTCTATCAGTAAGTAAAGACATATATTTAGAAACCTTTTTTTCATCATAAACCAGTCACTCTTATGCTATAAAAATGGGATGAAATTAAAATAGACTTTTTGACCCATTTACCTAGATCATCTAAAGGCAAGGATATATTATGGGTGACTATAGTCATCCTGGCCAAAATAGATTAATTTTTTACCTATCAAATAATCCTCCTTGATTGATGAGCTTGGGAAACTATATGGTAGGGATATTTTAAAGCTTTACAACATATCATCTAGCATCATCTCTAATAGAAAAATAAGGATCACATCAATGTTCATGCAAGCTCTTCCACTGGAATTAGGTTTAAAAGTTAAGTTGACTATGTTTTTCAGCCCACAATTGGATTTCAAGTTTGAACAAACTATTTTTATTCTAGAGTAAATTATATTATCCTATATTCATAACAGTGGTGGATTATGGGAGAGTCAAAAAAATTTGAATTATCCTACAACTAGTTATCAGTATTCTCTTCAAATGGAATCATTCAAAGTAGTTTATGAAAATCCAGGACATTATCTTATTTACTAGATAGAAATTGGTTAATCTTTAATGATCAATAATAGTATCATTTGTGAGATGGTTTATAAGTTGTAGTTGATTTGAAAAAACTTCATACTTCTCGAAGATTGAAAAATTCATTTTTTGATCATCAAAAATGATCCCTGTAATTCAAATTGGATGATAAAATATTTATTTCTATCCCAAAGAGATTGGGTCAAAGAATAATGGGTAAATAATGGAGACTAATCTCAAGTTACGTTGATCCTTTTAAAATTTTAGACAAATTCAACGAATTTTTCTATCAATTAACCATACCCTTGAAGTTTAATTTCATAAATAACACATTTCAGATTTTCCAATTGAGAAAGTACATTCCTATACCATCACACATGATCTAATATTGTGATATTGATCTTTAAATTTATAATTATTATACAAATAATCTCATATAACTCATTTATCATATTTAAAAAGTGTTGTGAGTTAATTTTATCCCCTTAGTTTAGGTTAGATGTTATCATGGAAATATCTAAGATGAAACATGGAAATGGGAAATTAAAATGAAAATATAATGGTTGAACTTGTTCCCTTAATGTGTTGGTCGAAGCTTCTAAAGGATAAGAATATAGATGGTGATGAGGTTATGAAGACCCTAACCTCTCTGGGAATGTAATTTCTATTGATTTCAACATTTTAATTTCATTCACGGTGTGATTTTAAGTTAAAAAGGGTATTAGATGGGTTTTAAAAATATTTAGGGTGAAAAGAAGAAGGGTTCAATGTGAAGAAGGTACTGAGTTCCAGGTCACATGGAAACAGGTTCTTGATGGGGGTATGGTGGGACTTTTTTTCAAGTTCATCGAGTACTAGGTTATGGAATCCTACATTTTTATTACATAATTTTTCATTACATTTTACAGACAGAGGATCTTTAAAATATAGTGTCTTGGAAATCAGGAACAAAATACATGAAAACATTAAACATTATTCTAATCCACTTGTAAGGCTTCATCAAAGGTTCTTCCTAATTACAATTACTGAATCTCATAACCTGGATATATACATCAATGGATAGGGTGATCATAAGGCCTAGTAAGGAAAGAAAGGGAATCAGTTTACTTATGATATCAATAAGAACTTGAGAAAAAACATAAATACAAGAGAAATGGAAGAAGTGACATATCATAATAAAAAAGAAAATGAATCATAACTTGAATATGTGGCTACAAAATATAATTTAGACATTCATGAACATATCACCAAGGTTCGTCCCCAAGGTTTCATAAAAATTACCAAGGTTATTCACCAAGGTATTGTGAAACTTGTCATCTCTAGAGATTAAATTCTTTACCCAATGAATTAGAGAGATATCAGGGAACACCCTTAATATGTCTTTATTTTAATGTAATCCATATATATCATAATAATAAATTTCATAAATAACCCAAAGAGAATAAAAGAAATGGGTCTCATATCAACATCATGATGTTTTAAAAAGTGTTTTAAAACATGATCATTATGTCATTTATAACCCATGGAAGGCAGTGAGGGTTATATGTATGTCCATTCCAAAATCAAGAATATAATTTTTATATATTTATGAAAACCCATAGAAACTAAATAGTTCTAGGTATTCACATAAATAAGATAATAGAATTTCTTGACAGAAATAGAGGTAAATTTTGAGACAAAATTCCTGCATCATAACGGCAATATAACATGGTTTTAGAAAACAATAAAAAAGAGGGGATAATGGTCTCTCATCCATAAATGAATAATTTTATAGTAGAGGGACAGAGTAAAATAGAAATAAGATCATGGTGTGGATATTTTAATGACATACCACATGAAAATAAAACTTAAAAGAAAAGAGAAAATTTGATTTCTTTTATGAAAAATTTGGCATCCTAACGGTGTCACTTAAAAATCCAAAAAATTAGTTAATGAGATAGAAAATGTTCTCTTATATTTTTTCATAAAATAAAAATCAATAATGATATATAATAACGTACCCACACATAATTAAATGGAAACTATAAGACATAACATAAAGGAAGTCATGACTTAAAAGAGGAGGGTGAAAGGTTCTCTTACATTGAAGAGTGACTTCGAAATCTTGAAGGTTGGGACCTTGGGGGCTTGAGGGAACCTTCGGAGGACTCTTTGGGAGGTACAAAGAC
This sequence comes from Viscum album, assembly GCA_963277665.1. Classification (NCBI taxonomy): domain Eukaryota; kingdom Viridiplantae; phylum Streptophyta; class Magnoliopsida; order Santalales; family Viscaceae; genus Viscum; species Viscum album. The sequence continues at coordinate 1,619,777,183 of OY728131.1, read as the reverse complement.
CCGAGCTTCGTTGAGGAGGATTTTGGGATGAAATGGATAGGGGAATGTCATTGTATTTATAGCAAAAGTGAGGGAATATTTAATTAATTTCCAAGGTACACCTCATCAGTGGTATTGGAAAAACCACGGGCTTGCCCATAGTATTTTTCCATGGTATTGGCCACTTGGGACATCTCATAACATATCTTACTATTCAAAAGTCTACCAGAATTATTACATCATTATTACATCATTAATGATGTCATTAATCACACCAAAACTCGAAACTGTATTTTTACTATTCACCAAAAAACAAAACATTCTATAAAAATATTATAAATTCACCCTAACCTAAAATAAATTCTCTGAATTCAAAAATTTACTCCATTTTTTGAAGATAATTTTTTAATTATGAGATATTTAATTTTTAAGTAAAAAAACAATTTACCGAAAAAATACTAATACTTAACTAATAATTTCTGAAAGAGTTATTTATTTATGTTATTATATCACTTCACCATTCAAGATGCCTAAATCATATTTATACTTTCTTAAGTGAGGTTACTATTTCATTGGTCACATTATTATTCATAAGGGTAATATTACTATTCATACTTTACTATTCACTAAAAATTAAGTTGATCTTATTAGATTCTAAATTTCTTACTTGTCACAACTATAGAAGACTATTTTTTGAAAAACATTTTAAATTATTAATTATTTAAAGTATATAAAAAATATTTTAAAATATCCTTTTTCCAAAATTCATCAATAATATGAAACTTCATCTTAAATTTATCTATATTTTTGAAATTCAAAAATTTAACATAATAAGAAATAACAATTTTATTAATAAAAAAGTATTATACAATGTAACATAGGTCTCATTACATATCCCCTTATAACAACTACATGGGACCTAAGTGTAAGATATGATATGGTGATAGAATCTTAGGGTGGTTCGGACAACATTGACTAAGTGGTGATTTCTATTAGCTTAAACTTCTCCCATAGGATATTCCATTCAAGCTTCACATGTTGGAGTTTGGTATGGATTTGATCCTGAGAAAACCTAGTAATTCAACCTCCTTCCTAAGCTCTGGAAGATGGGATTCGTATGGATCGAGTCTATTGGATGAGGCCATAGAATCTTATTTTTGTATTAGTTAACCATGATCACTTGTATTTATATACAATAATCATAACGTTAAGAATTTAGTTTCCAACGGTCATATTATCCAATGGTCATATAACAGTCAAAACCTAGTGGTGTTATTTTAATTATACTCACTTCATTAATTAAAGGATATAGTTTTATTGAGTATAAAATAAAATAATATAAAAAATTATGAAACAAATATTATTCAAAAGTTTGGGTCATTATATTGGTGGCCCTATAGTGGGAACCCAATAAACTATTAGTAATAATTATCTTAATAAAGGGAATTTTTCCCATTTATATCCCAAAAATTAATCCTAAAACTAAGGGGGGTCTCGGAATCTCTCTCCATTTCTAGTCTCTCTTCACCCCAATTTAGCTCTCATGCCTCTATCTCACCTTCTTAGTGATCCCACATTCAATAATGGTCTACGTTATCTCTAATTTTCCACAATAGTCCTTTATTAAAGTAATTCCATGGATCCATATCACTCTTCTATCCTTTTCTATATAGTGTAAATTATAACCCACCTTCTACATTTCTTATGGATTATGAAATCATTATATTTTATCAATATTCTTATAGTCTAGATGATATTGGGGGATTATATTATTTAATATCATGGTATTTTGTTTGATCTTGTCCTATAATGATATCTTCTAATTCTAGACTAACTCAAACATTAATCTTCCTCTGGTTCCATGTTTCTCTTAATCTCTAAGTGGTGGAATAATCATATTCTATTAACCTGAAAAGAGTATCCAGTTATTGAATTGGCCAGTAAATACCTTTAATCTATCATATTATTAATGATTAATGATATAAATGGAATATGAAAGAGTGAATATCAATTTAATCAAATGTTTTCATCAAATAGAGTGTTCCTAAAATGATTTCATTGAAAGTCTAGTATAGCCTTGTCTGATTTAGTGTTAATTTCATGTTGATTTGATTAATTTTACATGTACCTATTTTATTCGTTATGGATATAATATGTGGAATTCCTTGTGCCTAAGTAATGGTTTATAATTTAAATTAAAGGTTCAATTAATTGGTTTTAGTAAAACTTTCCCGAAGTTAATTGTTTAGATTTTTGGTTATGTTATAATTCCAAGATTTCATGCATATGTTAAGCTTTTATATTTTAATAATTGGTAGTGGTGGTTATATTTGTAAGTGGTTTATTTTTATTATTTTATAAAGGTGTAAAATTATATCTATTTTTTGTTGAATAGGTTAAAATTATGGGATGGGATCGCAATTCCCGGACTTTTGTATAACCCTACCCTTATTCCCAAATAAAACATTAAGCTTGGTTGTCTTGACTTTTGTATAAACTATTACCTTTCCCTGAATGTGATAGGTGTTAAACCTTGACTCCTTTTTCAATAATCTCGTATTTGGTTTAATCCCAAAGCCAATATAATATTCATGGACCATCCTAGTACAAGGATTTATTCATTATTTACAAACATTGAATATAATTTCCTATTAAAATATGTAGTTTGTTTTGTATATATTCTTATAGATTTGTTTTATTATTTCATAAAATTTATCTTATCACAAATTTTAAGGGGTGGGTGGTAACCACGGACTGGTTATGTCACACTCACACTATATATAGGCCACTCCTAAGATACATTAATCTCATTCATGCATATTCTTGGTAAAGAAAAATATATTGATCATAGGATTCACCCGCCCTTGGATTCTAGATCATAGATAGTTCCTTTGAATCTATCTGGAGGGTGTGTGTAAAAAATTAAAAGTGGTTTTACCAACTATTATTCATGGGTATTTCTACTTAGAAGGTCAATTTTTTATATCATTAGGCCGTGCTTGGATTACGTGACTTTTGTATATTTAGTTTTTTATAAAAAAAATACTTTATATATATTTTGGATGTTTTAGAGTTTCTTTTTGTCTAATAATGTATGTTCATGATAGGTATTTCATTTTTCATAAATTACTATCATTTTATACATTTGTTTTTAACTAGTTATACCAACGATTCCTATAGGGCTCGTTTAGTCATGCCAATGTAGTAATTGATCATGTTTAGTTTATTTCACCAATAAAAGGGGGAAACTACATCCCAAGGGATCAAATTAAACCCATTTATTTACACCAACCTTTAACATCTTCATGATTACAACATTTCCCACTTTTTTTGTTATTATAACTCAAAACCTTAGATACTTTTCAAAAAATAATTTTCCTTAATTAAAAAAATCCAAGACATATTGAAAATCATTCAAACTTTAATTAATATAAAATCCAAAACATAGCCTTTAGTTGTAGCATTATCCACCCTTAGATTTTGTTATCAATTATTTCATAAATACATCTTCAATAATCTATCATCTAGTTGTTTTCCTCCTTAAGAGGTATAGACATTTTTCTCCTCATTTAATAATCATTTCAAATATCTGATAATATATTGATTTATGGTGCATTATTTTTTAACCATTTGATAATAAAATTCAAAGGTTATATTTACTAAATCCTCAAGAAAGAATATTCTCCCACATTGGTAAAATTATTTTATCCAAATGTATTACAAATAAATACATATGGATTTCCAAATTCTAAGATAGAAAACTCCACCATTGTTAACACTTTGTTGTTTCTCATTAGATCTATATTGGAACCAGTTTTTGTGTTACCAAAGGCTCTAAAACTACTTATTTATTTTTCTCAGTATTATTCCATGAATATCAAACCTCTCATAATAATATTGTAATCTCCTGTATATTTTAAACAATTGGTCCTACCACTTCACAAAGTTTTATTAACAAATACTTTAATCCTACTTTAGTAAAATATTTCTTTAAGAAACAATATAATAAGTCAAAAACCTTTATATTTCCCATTGCACTTACATAATTCCATAAAAATCAAGAAACTTTGGCATTTATGACATCTATTACTCTTCATGTGATCTCAATCAAACTTTCATAAGCTTTTATGTAAATAAAAATTAAATAAAAAAATTTAGGGATATTAATTATTGATCTTCAAGAGACCAAATATCCTATGTTTTTAATAAGGCTAACAACCTTTAAAACTCCATATCAATCACACCTTGTATCCTTTTAATTCCAACCAAAAATTTAAGAATTATTTTCACCATGGTATTTTTATTTCTGCAAGATTAAACATATTGAAATATATTATACCACTTTTATGGTAAAAAACAAATTTATCATTGATTTATTCTTGTATATTTATGTTTCTACATCAAGAAGTGCTTTTGATTATTCAAGATCTAAACCTAGATGGTAAATGAACAAACCAATTTTCAACTAAAAAAATTATATTACCACTTATAATAATAATAAGAACCACATGATAAATATTATAATATTATTGTATAAATCTAATTATTCACTTAGCTTCTAGATTTAGCTTAATTCCACTTGTGAAATTTTAGAATTTTCATGATTCTATTTAAATGTATATATTAACATCGCTATCAATCCAATATTTTCAGTCCTTTTAATATACTTAATCAATAGATCATGTATCTCCCTTAAACCGGCATCACTGTAACAAAAGTTATGAAAATTAATTTTATGGTGATAGTGGTATGTGTGATAAACTTTGGACCAAAATTATACCTTATTTTTAGATTGGTTTATCCTTTAGTTTATTCTAGAGTTTTATGGGATTTTTAGGTTGAAATTTTATATTTTTTAGGAAATAAACTAAGTTCATGGTTTAGGTGTCAAATTAGTACTAACTGTGTGTTAGTAATGAAATATTGACCTATAAGGACTCAAGAGGAATTTTCCTAGTTTGATTATAGTTATCCAAACCATGTGGATTTCCCAAGAAATTATGTGGCTATTCACCAAGTAATTGTGTTCCATGTTTTTTCAAAGGGATAGAGGCCATGCTTTATTGGCACATGGTTTGTCTAATAGTGAAACCTAACCATACACTCCTATCTTAACCTTTAAAAAGTTTTAATTTTTTTATGTTCCCATGGTTTTTTATATGTAATCACCTATTAATATTTATATAGATCAAACTACATTCCCCAACACTCTATAGGCTTCTCCCCTTGAGTTCATGGATTTTTTACTTTATTCACAATGGATCTCGTCAAGGTATGTTCTTTTTTTATCTGGTTTTCACTTTTCTTCTTAGATCCTCAATTGATTTTTTTCCCCTTGAATAATTGGAACCCAATAATGATTTGGTTACCATATCTAAGGGGTTTTATAGGGATTTTATTATGTTTTTTATGGATATAGACTCGTGAGGAGCCGATCTTCTTATTTCCAATCTTCATTCTTGAAAGAGGTTAGTTTTCTCTCATTCTTGAGGTAAATGTATCCATAAATGGTTATAACTCGTGAATTACTAGATTTCATTGTAAATTATATTGGTTTATTTGAAAAAAAATTATTAATTGAATATCAAAGTGTTTTTTTCAAGATATGCATTTTTTTAAAGGTTTCCTTCTTTAAAAACAAATCTGTGCACACTATGTGTTTGATGAAATGACTTGAAGGTGGTTTTGATTTTAAAACGATTTTTATTCATCAGAGAAATGATTATTCATTGTGAATGTTTTTTATAAATTGTGATCATGGTTTTAAAATGTTTTTTGGAAAACATATCAAATTGGGAACCTTGGATGCATCGGGAAATGGACATGTCACCTTAGTGTCAAACACCATTAGGGGTTATATTGTTGTTATTGATAGACTATGGAAGTACTCGATATCATTTAGATTCATAGTATGCCTATATTAGTGTCCCTTTATGTTTTTTATTACATGTTCCCATTGACTAAAGCCCGGTATTTTTCTTTTTCATTTAATGCATGGTTTTATAAATGATGGTACATTTTATGTTAGGTTTCTAACTTGTTTATCTTATAGTGTATCCATGGATAGTTTTTCTTATTATTTTAGGATATCTTACATGTAATTTTCATATTATTAGTTTATGTGATTATGAAAGGATTTTATTAATATAAAAGGATAGTTTACAAAAAAATCTCTTATAAAATGGTTTTATAATATTGATTTTTTTATATATAGTACTATTTTTTTCTTGGTATTAGACTTTGTATACACTATTTGGTGAAATAATACAAGGATTTCTGATCACACCTTAATTTTACCTTTAAAATTTTATATATTTAGTTTTTCAGGACATAGGTAAATGGAAGGTAATCATGTAGTTTGTTGGATTCTGTTGGGTGTCATCGCCTTCTTAGTGAGACATATTTGTGTTGATGGATAGTCAGAAAGATACTTCGTTCAATATTTTCTTATTTTACTTTTTGTTTTAGACTTATGGGATTTACATTTTATATCTAATATATTTTTTGTTTTATTATACATTATGTTTTTATATTTTATCTCTTTATGGTTATTCATGAGACTTTTTTCGTTTTTTTATCAGTCTTTATCATATGGAAAGCTAACTTATGTGATGTGGTAGGTTAACCAAAGTTGTTTCATTGGAAAATAGAATCATATCTATTTAATAGTTTAAATTTTTATGAAACTACCTAGTTTTGGTTTATTGAATATGGTATACATGAGTTAGGCATGTTGAAATGTGGGTGGTAAGTGTGGGAGAGTTCCCGGTTATCTCACTTTCGTGTCTGAACTCGAGTTACAATGGGTGGCCAAATATTTTTTACAAGATTGAAACTTGGTGTTAGAGGTTATTTAAATGAAATTTATTTAGTGTATATTTAAATGAAACAACTATTTTTTAATTTTTATATTTTGTTTATAATAATCCTTGATTTCTTTAAATTCTTATATTTTAAGGGAATTGATTTAGATTCTTGAATTGGTATTTGATTCTACAGTTTCACATAAGATAATTTGTTATTATATTTTATATTTATTAGATAATTACTCCTTTAAAATATTTTAAAAATTAAAGAGATAAATTTATCACATAAATTCCATAGGTAAATCCTCTAGTGGGACATTCTTTAGTGGAAGTAGTTTTCTAGATTATTTAATCTTTAGGTTAGGTGGGTGTTGGAAATTAGGGATGAATGTTGGATCATTGTTCAGAATTTAATAAAAAGAATCAAACCATCTTCTGTGGTGAAAAAGGAACCCAAGAATCCAAATAGTGTCTTGATCATATTGAAAAAAAAAATATTTTTAAAAAAAACATCAAAATAATCTAAGGTTGGTTTTCCCACATACATGCTTGAAGAACCAGGAAGGAAACAATGGGAATATATCATGCAAGATAAATTACATGAAGACATGAACTAGTATTATTTCAAGAATATATGCAACCATCATTTCTATCCTATAACATTTCAAGTAGTTAAGACCCAATAGTTTATGGCCTTGGAGAAATGGGAGCATTTGTCTTTAGAGTATTCCATCCATTTAGTTGATTTGGTTCACTTAGCACCTGAGCTTTTCACAAATGAATAAATTAAATCTTAGAGGTTAAATATGGGTCTGAGGTCTATTATTATATCAATATTGGTTCTCTTATGCCTTCTGACCTTTGTATAGTTAGACTATAAAGCGTTTATGGAAATGGAAGACCTATCTTGTAAAACAAGTTTAGGTGGATATTTGGTTTTTGTGGTTGTTAAACAAGGTATATCTTCTTGACAAAAAAGGAAATGTAAAGGTGCTCAGTTTTCTTCAGGGATAGTTTCAAAGGCTTCATTGTGATAATACTACGTTATTTTCTTTCAATTTGGAAGGCCTAGTCATACCAAGCCTAATTGTATAGAAGTTCCCTGAACTTGTCACCATTATGGAAAATTTGGTCATCTCGGTCATTTTATTGAATGGATATCCCAATCCAATAAGGCTATATACACTCTCACCAAGGGTTTACAAGTTCATTATGATGCTTCCAAGGGTGGTGTTTATTATCCTCGTGCCAAAGTGGATGTTCATGTGGATAAAAAGGCTTAAGAATGAGTTGAGACAAGGAATATTTACATAGTGAAGTATGTACTAGAGGAATCTGAGGTAAAGATAACTACTATTAGATGTATAGTGTTTATTCCATTCACTATGTTACTATCTTTGTTTGATATAGGTTATACTCGTTATTTTATATCATCATATATTAATTTCATCAGTGTATTACATGTCAAACTTATTCTATTCATGTTAGATCTTTCTAGGCCCTTGGGAAAGAGATATGAGCAAGGTGTTAAATGTACAACATGTTGGGTGATGATATCCAACCATGAAATGATGTGGTACTTCTTAGTCCTCAACCTTGATATCTTTGACCTTATTATTATAATGGATTGGAAGATCCAAAATAATCCCATTTGTATTTTTATCACCATTGAGTTCATATCTTATCTCATTATGGAGTCTCTTATGTCTTTCAGGGTGAGTAGGATTCAAGATCTGGGAGATAAAGGTATGTTGTTCCTTATGATGGAGTAAACCCATTCCAATTTTTAGGGATTTTCCTTGATATTTTTAAATATTTCTTGATAATACCACTTCCCATGCTAGTTATTGTTTATATCAAGGTATTTCGTGATTATTTTTCTGAGTTACCATCATAGAGTGAGGTCATTTTCACCATTTACTTGCTTCCTAGTATGATTCCCATTTCTTTGAAATCATATCACTTGGAACATATTGAGTTAATAGAGCATAAATTTCAGCTATATAATCTTGAGGATAAAGGATTTATTCATTTTATCATGTCACTTTGGGATTTTTCAGTTCATTTTTCAAACAAGGTTGACAATATCCAAAAAACATTGCATTTATTACCAAAATCTAAATTAGGTGTTAATTAAGAAAAATTATCTCTTTCCAATAGTTTATGATATTTTTTATCAACTTTAATGGAATCATTGGTTTTCTAAGATTTTTCTATAGTCTAGGTACCACTGGTTGAGATCCCAATAAGATTATATAACTAAGAAATCATTTAAGAGCTGGTATAGGCATTTTGAGTTTCTAGTTATGCCATTCAATCCCAACAATGCTCCTGTGGTATTTTTGGTGTCGATGAATTTTATTTTTCACCGGTTCTTAGATTATTTTTTAGTCATGTTTTTTGATTATATTTTGGTGTACAACAAATCAAAGTAGGAACACATGGATTATTTAGATATCATCTTTATAATATTGAAAGATCATCACCTGTCTGGTAATATTTACAAGAGTGAATTTTGGATCCAAGAAGTGAAGATTTTAGGGAATGTTGTATCTGAGAGGGGAATCTCAGTGGATCTTGAAAATATTATGGTAGTAATGTCTCAAGACTAGCCCAAAAACATATTTGAGATTTTCAGCTTCTTGGGCATGGGGGATTATTATAAGAAATTTCTTTAGGACTTCTCCAATCTTGCATCTCCAATAAAATATTTTTCTCTTAAGGATGTTATGATTTAGTGGAATGATAATTTTAAAAGGTATTTAAAGGAACTAAAAAATATATTTACTTAGGATTTTATTTATTTATCTAGAACCAAGTTTAGGTTATTATGTTTTTTGTGATGCTTCAGGTATGGGATTCAGGTGTGTCTTGATACAGGGGAAATGGGTGGTATCTTATGGTTATTTACAACTATTACCTCATAAGAATAATTACACTACCCCTGATCCTGAGTTGGAAGTGGTTATTCATGCACTCAAAACATATCACCAATATCTCTTTGGGGAACGATTTATGGTATACTCTGATCATAAAATCCTAGAGTATATTTTTACATAGAGGTGTCTGAATTTTCAATAGAGATGTTGGGATGAGTATCATTAGACTTTTTATTTTTATATTTCTTATACTATTAGTAATGATAATGTGGTATATAATGCATTGAGTAGGAAATTACTAACTCAAACCTTAAAATATATTGTAGAGGAGTGTTCTATGATGAGTTTGTTCACCGAGATGGGCTTGGGAGTGGAAGAGGATAGTAGGAGGGTATTGTTAGCCTCGATGAAGGCCAAACCATCATTTAATGAGTGGATTCAACATGGATAGGTAACATATACTAATTTATTATGCTTTACTAAAATCGTAAATGGTGGGGTGAACTTAGAAGATTGGTCTCAAATCTCATTTGTGTTTTTTGTTTCCAATGTAGGTTGTTTGTTCCTATAACTCTGAGGTATGAGTTCTTTTATAGTTGACACCAATCTTGATGGATCATAAACCCTAGGACTAAAAAGATATATCATGATCTAAGACACTAGTATTGGTGGTTATGGATGAGGAATTTGATGGAAGGCTTTGGACCATGGTGACTTGTGAGATAACTAAGGAAGATCACCAAATACTTATTGGTTTGTTACAAACTTTTCACATTTCAGTGTGGAAGTGAGATCAGGTCTCTATATAATTAATCATTTTATTACCATGGAATCCTAGGGGAAAGGATTTTATTTGGGAAATCATTTATCGACTTATGTAATTAGGTTATTTTCTCCATATCTAAGAGATTATGAAGGTGGATCAACTCGAGAATTTATATGATTGAGAGGTTGTAAAGCATTATGGAGTTCCATATATAACTATTTCAAAAATGGACTGATGGTATAAATTATGTTTTAGAAAATATTTATAATAATAGATGGGTTACCAGTTGAAATTAAGCATGACGTATCATCCGTAAATAGATAGAGAGATTAGGAACGGTATCCAAATCCTTCAAGATATGCTTCAAGTATGTATGATTGATTTTAAGGGTTTATAGGAAAATCATCTGCCTATAAGAAATCAATAAAGATGGAACCCTTTGGATTGTTGTATGAGAATCCATGTAAATATCTCTTATACTAGGTAAAGTTATGAGAGTGGTCTTTCATTGGGTTAAGCCTTTCTCAAGAGATGATGGAAAAGTATAACTGGTATATAAAAGGTTAGCAACTAATTATATTTTTTATAAATCCTATGAGGACCAATATTATCACTCGTTGGTTTTTGAGGTTGGTGATCAGGTTTTTCTTATAGTTTCACCTCACTTGGGACATCATCGATTAGTTAAGTAGGGTAAATTAGCACTGAGGTTTGTTGGCTCCTTTGAGATCATTGAAAAAATTGGAAACATGGCATATAGATTATACTTTTAATATCATTTTACATATATTCATGACATTTTTAATGTTTCTTAGTTGAGTAGGTATCCATTGGAACCTTCCCATGTGATCAAATGGGATTCTTTTGATCATGATCTTGATTCCACTGTGGTTGAGAAACTGGTACATATTATGGATCACCAAAAAAATGTATTGTGTAGTAAAATAATTCCCTTAATATATATATTATGGTAGTTATTATGAGATATCCATGATATGTGGGATTGGTAATCATTTATGAGGTAGTAGTGGCCTTCTATTTTTTCAAGTCAAGAATCTAAATAACTTTATAAGAACATAAATCTTTAATAGTGGGGAGAATTGATATTCCCTCTATGTCATAGGTTTGCCTTATTTTGATCTTAGTTTATACTTTAGGACATTATAGAGGTTTTTAGGATTTTGGGGTTAATAACTTTTATTTTTTTACAAAACATCCTAGGCACACGTTATAGGTTCACTATTAGTACTAATAGTGTGGTAACCATGTAGTGTGGAACTATGAGGAATATAGAGGCATTTTTGTGGTTTTAGAATAGTTAGCCAAATGAAGAGTCTCACTAATTAAATTGTTTGGTTCTTCCCCAAGAAACCAAGAACCTTGTTTTTTCAAAGGGATAGAGTCCATGAACGATTGTCACATGGTTTATCTAGTCGTGCGACATAACTTTGCACCCTGATCTGAACCTTTAAAATATTGTAATTTACCTCATTTCCCTTGGTATTTCTCATATCTAACAAATTCCTAATCTCAATTTGGGTTGAAATAAACTATACCAAGGACTCTAGAGGCTTCTCTCCTTTGGTTCTTGATAGTTTCCTTTGTTATTGAAAAATATCTTCAAGGTATTTTCTATTTTTTATCTGGTTTTCTCTCCTCTTCTTATATCCTTACTTGATATCTTTTCCCCTTGACTCATTAAAACCTGATTGGGATGTATTTCCTAAATCTAAGGGGTTTTATAGATATTTGATAATTTTTCATATTGTTCTAGGCTCATGGGTACCCAATATACTCGTTTCCAATATTTATTCTTGAAGGAAATGCATTTTATCCCAATATTAAGGTAGGTGTCTCTATACAAAGATTTTAAATCATGAATTACTTGGTTTTATTTTATATTCATTTGGTTTGTTTCATTAAATTGATTGATTTAATATCAAAGTGGTTTTTTAAAAGAGATTCATAATTTTAAATGGTTATTTCTTTAAAAATGTTATTTTTATACTACGGGTTTGATGAAATTTCTTAAAGGTGGTTTTGATTCTAAAATGGGTTTTCAAAAATAGTGGATGTGATTCTTTTCTATGATAATGTTTTTAAAATTGTGAGAATATTTTTCAAATGGTTTTTTAAAAATATGTCACATTGGTAACCTTGGATTTGATGGGAAATGGACATGTCACCTTAGTGTGGAACACCACTAGGGGTTATATTGTTGATATCGACCGACTTTCATAGGACTCAATATCGATTAGATTAATTTTATTCTTGTATTAGTGTTTTTTTATGTGTTCAATTATTTATTCCCATTTTATAGAGCCCAATATTGTGATTTTTAATTTAATCTTGGTCTTAGAAATGATGGTATTTTTCATGCTCATTTTCTCACTTTTTTATCTTATGGGGTATCCATGGATGGGTTTGCTTATGATTTCAGAATATCTTACATGTAATTGTCATATTAATGGTTTATGTGAATATGAATGTATTTTATGAATACCAAAGTATATTTTAAAAAAATCTCTTATAAAATATTTTTATAAATTGGATTTTTTTTAAAGGTAGAGATAATTTTTTCATGGTATTAAACTCTGTATAAATTCTTTGGATAAATCCTACTAGGCTTTGTGCTTACACCCTAATTTTTCATTTTCTTTTTTTAGATGTGGTTTTGTAGGAAATGGGAAAAGGGAAGGGTTTCATGTAGTTATTTGTCTTCTCCTGGGTGGAATCACCATTTAGTGAGATGGATTGGTGGTGAGAGATAGTCATATAGAGACTCGGTTCTATCTTCTCATTTTTTACATTCAAGTTTCACCTTTTGGTCTTGAAGTTATATGTCTCATGGGTTTTTTCCTTTATTACAAAATATATTTTGATATTTTACCTATTTTTAGTTATTCATGAGAATTTCTTAGTTGTTTTTTTGACCTTTATCTTGTGGAGGTCCAACTTGGGTGACATGTTAGTTTGACCCGAGCAGGTTTGTTATAGTACATCATAATCATCATCACATTGAGTATTATAGTTGGCCATGTTGAATCTAATTTATACTTTTATCTCACTTCCAATCATTTATTGTGGTTATGCTTTGAGTATTACCACTAGTGAAAATATCCTCTTGAGTATTTTAATTTTCATTCACAATATTCTTTGGATTTTCATCCTTTTTCATGTGATATTGATTTCATTAGTAAACGTTTATTTCTTCTATAATCCATTTCTTCATTCTCCATGTTTCTTCTTCCATGTTATAAAAAATCCTCTAATTTTCATCTATTTCTTCATAATGAATTTAATAAAACCACAAGGTAATGTTTCAAGCTTCTTCTCTTTGATAAAAATTAATACTACCTAAAATAAATTCAATATTGGTGAGTATTTATTCAGAAATTCAACCTTCGTTTGTTCAAAAATAGAATTTTTCTTATTTATCTTCTATTATTACTTTCAATTTCACCATCATGGTTACTGTGAATAATCTACCATTTATTATTAGTATACACACCTTAGCCTTCAATCATCATTATCTTTTAACACCATGAATTTTGTTATGATCATAATAGATTTCTATTCCTTATGAACTTGTTTCCCACTTGACATGAGAATGGGTGATTTCATCATGGAACACTCATTATAATTCATGATTCAATATCTTTCCATATTTCCAAATCTTGTTCACATAAAACATATCTTGAAAAACTATTACCTCACAAATATTTTTCTCTATTGAGATATTGCATAAAATATCCTACCATTTATCTATTATTTAGATTCCAAACAACCAAATAGAGTTTTTATTATAGCACCAAAATAGTATAACATTATTTACACCTTACTTGGAGAATATTTTTTACCATATTTAGAAATAATATTACATTTATTCACCAATTATTGATTTATATCACTGTAAATTACAATTATTGGGGTTGTCATGGGAAGTATATTTACTTCTCCCTTCCCCATTATGGATTTCAACTTCTATTCAAGATCTTTTATTTTAAAGTCCTTTTACTTTAATTGTGTAGTCATTAACACCATTCTAGAATGATATTTTTTTATAAAATTTGATTCCCAAGAACCAACTTGATATGTGATTTTTTATTATCATTTCATGTATATATATATATTTATTCTTGATGTATTCTCACCATAAAATTGTTATAACTTCCATGTACACTATTTATATGGTAATTTATTTATATTACATTTTGAATTAAAATATGATATTAGTTACTAGATAAAATTTGAACCCAAGAGACTAGGATAATAATCTTAAACATATTTCATATGTTCTAGATATACCATAATAATGGGACATACATGATGTCAGAATAATAGGTGTTTTGGGATCATAAGTATTGATATTTCTTCTCATGAAGTTCTCACTTGATGATCTCGAGTAAAGGAGACTGTAAGGACTGAACTGTGAATAGTAACACCACATGTTTTGGTTGTTATTTGATGTTTCTATATATGATCATTTGTATTGGTATCTTGACATGATATCATTATTGTTGTGTATCATTTTATCATGTACTTTGATTTTAATGAATTGGAATGGGATACCAGTAAACTAGTACCCAAACCAATCTTCCAATGGACCTGAAGGGAATTCTCGATGACCATAAAATAGAAACTACTATCACCGTAACAAGAACATAAACTATGGAAGGAGTATAACCTCAAAATAATATTATAAATAATATTATAAACCACTAAGTATCTAGTATGACCCATCCATACATTATATGACCATGCATAAGGCAAAAAAACCACAATACTAAATAAAACCACTGAATCATAAAAACTCACAATAGTAATAAAAATAATAACTCATAAGTAGCATAAAATATACAAATAAAAAAAACATAAAATTAAATCAGATAACTATCTGGGAAAGAAAACCTAATATATAATCGTCCCAAAAATATAAACAAAAAAACAAACTCAACCCACTATATACTAGCTTCATGTAACCCACTATCACTCATCAGGTGCTAAACCATCCCTCGTCAATCCAACCTATGAATGAACCACTAAGAAATACCTAATATAATTAATATCATAAACTAGTAACTTGAAATAATGAATGGGAACTTCAAACACACAATAGTGTATGTAGGGTGTGAGAAAAATGTAACACCTTGAGATTTTAAAAGAATATTATGTCCGATAGCGTACGAGACATGAAACACAAAGATTAAATAAACAATTTTAAGGTATTAAATTTTTTTTGAGGTACATTTTAATTTAAATTTTGATTCAACTCCCATTAAATGTGTTAATTAAATGGGCCCCATGATTAAGAGATGTATTTGGAGTGCCCAAGGGTTTGGAACCTAAAAATGAGAGAAAATAGTCCATCTAGTGCATATTTCAGGTTTGTAACATGGTTAGTACTAACCCTGAACCATGGGGGAGGTATGATAATATTTAACAAACCATTCGTGGTGATCGTGTTGTTGAGTGCGTCAAATTAGTATTTAATTTTAATAGAATTTCTACAATATAGAAGGAACACTTGGTCATCTCCAAATAGATTCTTATATCCTTAATCCAAAATGAATATTTTGATTAGAAAAATAAAATGGGAATGAGGTTTTGCAAAAATTGTGGGTTTGATGAATTAATAAGACAAAAAAAATATAAAGAATTAAAAAAAGAGAAATTAACATAATTAATTTAGCGTGATCAACCCAGGGAAATCTTGTGATTCTCATCCTTCATTGTTGTAAAATATAGGGTTTATATCTTTTAATACATGGTTTTTAACACCTAAAACCATAATTGTTTTAGTTTTATACTATTATACCTCATAGTTTTCATTTGGAAACACACAATGATTCATCAGATACTGCTAATTATTGGGTGATTTGTATTCAACTTCATAACTGATACTCACCAAGGAAACACATGAAGAACTCGATGAATTTTTCAGGTTTGTATGTTAATTATTTTTTATACCATAACATAAATGTATGTGGCCTTTATAGTGTTTATTATAGTTCAATTAACCAATATGAACCACACAAACACCGCAATTAAAAGGTGGAAGAAGAGATAGTGAATAGTGTGTGAAACATCACACGAAAGGGTTCCCCCAAACCTGATCATATGCGTTTGAGAATGGAATTCCTATATATAAATCAATTAAATAAGAATATATTATGATTAAAAACAAAAAAAACAATAATTTAAAATACCATTAAAATATTGCAAAAATAAAGCTTGGGATTTATATCACATTCCCCTTAGGTGGTCACTAAGCATTTAGAACTCCATGGGAGGACAGAAAGACAATGATGATGAAGTAGCCCTTCCCATGGAATCTAGAAATTATAGTATTTAGTATATGACTCCTTTGGGACTCCAAAATGGAATCACATTTTCTCGTTGTCTAAATCCCAAATACGGTGCCCAAGGGGTTCTTTTATACCCAAAATGGGAGGTGGTTTTGGGCACCCTGATTTCAAGAAACCACTTGGCCCATGGTTTTGGGCCAATATAAAATATTATCTCACTTTTAAAAAAAATGAAAAACAAATTGGAAGACCTATTATATATCTCCATGTCAAATTTTGTGGACAGATAATTTATATAATAAGATATATTTCTAAAATACAGAGGAAAACTTTTGACTTTGTACAGATTCATTTTATTTGAAAAATCGGTTCAGTTGGGACTATTAATGGAAAAATTGTGATTGGGTTCATTCATGAAAGTTGTATACCATGGATTTATGGATCATCTCACAACATTTCATTCCATTTTGACTCATTTTTTTCAAACATGCAAAATAGTGGACATGTGTTCATGGTCTTCCAGGCAGTTTGGCCCATTTTCCTTCTGTGTCATCATTGGCTCTCTGAATCACCTACACCTTCAACGAAATCATCAAAAAAGTGAAATTTCCCTTTTTTATAGTGAAAAACACAAAATAATTGAATCAAACATGAAGTTAAATTTGTTATTAAATTTCTAATTTATGATACAAAATTAGTTTAGCATAGTGGTATAAGGGTCTAAATGAATAGTGAATCACGGTGTGATCACATGGTGGCCCATGAAACCATGCATATTGATACCCCTAGATAGAGGAAACTCTTGGTGACTGAACATATTTTCAAACCATTCCAGTGGATAGAAAAACCTTATGTCTAGGTTTCCTCTTGGGTAGAGGGAACCGCATGGTTGGAGCATTGTTTGGAAAGTCGTATGTCCAAACCATGTGCCTCTTAAAAAGATTAAAATTGAATATTTTTCCCTCCTAGAAATTATATGATTTACATAGTTTCTCCCGTATTATCTTCTCAAGAATCAAGGGTTATGAACCAAAATTTCTCCCCTCTTCCAATGATCAATATTCTTCAATTATTTGGTATTTGGAGTTCTATTTAATGAAAATCAAAGATTTTGGTAAGTATCTGAATCTGTTACTTTCTAATTTATGTAATAATCATTGTGGGTTATTTACTCTTCTCCTGAATCGTATAAAACCTATTGGTTTCCTAGATAATGGCTGACTGAATAAATCAAGGGGTGAATTGAGTTCTTAAAAACATTCTTAAATATAAGACCACCCTATTTAAAGTATGCCATTTTAATTATTTCTTTAAGATTATATGGATCAGAAATATTAAAACATGAAGAAAGGAAATAGAACATAGAGAATTATAGTATTTTGGGGAATAGAAATACCCTAGTCTACTCCACCAATGCTCTGCTCTTTGATCATGGTAATTTTTACTAAAATAGACCTTTTACCAAGGGCTCGCAACTATGTACAAGAATTTTTCACTTATTATAAAGGTATAATACATTTCAACTAGTATCACGCTTTACAAGACCTATCCATGGTATTAACCACACTCTTACACTGAGTTCAAAAAATGATAAAATAAATTGAAATGTTGTAAGGAAGTTTGTAGCACACAATTGCAATTATAAACTAATAGTAGATGAAGATTCAATATGAAAAAATGATAGACTTAAAAGAGTATATCAGGATGATATTCAGTGAAAATGATAGATATTGAAAATTTATAATGAAAGGGTTCTTTTGTTCTATGTATATTTCTTCAACATTTTTATTTTGAGTATTTCAATAGTAAATCCGCTATCATTCTTATTCTTCCTTCTTATTACCTTGTTGTTACTTTATAAGAAGCTTACAAATCCTTTTATATGTTTTTTTAATCTTGAAAATATATCAAATCCAATGGTAGGTCAATATACATAGATATCCTAATGAAAAATTCTATTAAATACATGTAACCAAAATTTCCAAATACAGAAATTCTTATAGAAGAAATATTCATGTTCTTTAGATTTTTCTATAAAGATAATTATTGTACAGACTGATATTTCCATAAATATATAAACTCCTTTGATGTGATTTAAAGAAATTAAGTGCCTTGTATAAAGATTCGAAAATAAATTGTGACATTCTAAAGTAATAAATATTCATAAGATATCTACAAAGAGAACTATTCATCATAAGATAACTTCTCATAAGATAAAGTTGTTCTTCCTCATAATATAATATATCTTCAGTGGAGTATAAGATAATACTCCATAATAAGATAAAATATATTGTGATGTAATTCATAACTTATTTACTACAGAGAATAAAGTACTTTCAAATTTTCACTCTGACTAAAATTTTTGTTCTAAGCATCTTAGTTAAACTTTGAAACATAAAGTATTACATTTTCATTTCTGTTTAAAGGTAACTAGAGATGTTCTTCAAATATCATAAGACATAATGCTTGCATATCATAAGATAAATACTTGAAAACACAACATAAGATAATCTAAAACACTTAAGAAAAACGTGTTAGAAGAAAAGTAGGGATTTTTTGAATCATTAAAACACATAAAGTGGAGATATATTGGAACAATATACTCTTTACAACAATATCTCCCTTTTTTATGATCACAAAACCCATGTGATAGAAAAACAAAAAATTATTATACTTGGTTTTGAAAAGAATATTCTTCCTTATATTTTGTTCCAAAAATATATTCTTTTTCTGTTCCCCCTTTTTAGAATAAATAGTTTTTGAAATATAAATAAAATTTTTGAATTTTCCTTTTCTTCAACCTCTTTTTATGATATAAAAAAAATTAAAATAGTTTATATTGCACAAAAGTATTAGTAATTATTTTATGGTACTATTTATGAATACAATTTTGGAAGTGAAAAAATTTTATATTGACATATTGAAATATAATAGAGAGAAAAAAATCATAAAGATTAAAATGAGATTAAGAAAAAAAGAGAAACCAATTTTAAAGTCATAAGATAAATCTAATAAGATAAAAGACATAAGATTAACATCGCATAAAGAGATAAGATATTATGATCACCCAAAATAGATTTTATTTTATGTAGATGAAAATGTTTGAATTCAATAAAAAGGTGTAAAAATTTATTTTTTTTAAAAGTTCCCAACCACTGGGAAACCAGTTCCATAATCTTGAAAGGGATGAGTATCAACTCCTTTGCTGAAAGAGATTTCTTTTAGGTGGTTTATTTAAAGATAGGGGTTTGTTATAATGTAAAGAAGATGAAGGAAGAGGAACATAAATTTTTGTTCCAACAACATCTCCTAACATTAGTATTGATGCTCCAAGACCATCATGATCTTCATGAGAAAACATAACTAGTGTCGATTGAATATTGTGAGAATCTTGTTTTGCCCTATCCAAATTGAAGTTATCTGCATGAGTAAAGGTAAATTTAAAGGATGGCTCAAGTAAGAATAAATATTTTTCTTTCGAAAACTTTAAATGTTCCCTTTTGTGATCCTATGATGGATTAAATATCTCTTTAATACATTGATAGGCATGTGGATAAAGGTTAGAAATTTAAGGTCCAAACAAACTTCTCCCACAGATTTGAAACAGTTTTTCAGCACAAGAATCAATTATTTTTACTATATCATGATTTTAATAGTATAATATATTTTTAAAACAATTCCACGCTCTTTGAAAAAAATTTACAACAAAGTTATGGAATTCACTTTTCCCTGCATAATTGGATAATAGGTTCCTTAATGTTTTAAATTGATTATTTGGAATTCCCATTATATAGACAATTTATTTTTTACATAGAGGGTTCAAATATTTATGTGGACTCTACAAATGATTCAAATTATACTTCATCATCATCCAAGTAATTATACTTGAGATTATTTACTACTACTTCATGAATATATTAAACATTGTTTTTCTATTTATCCATAATTTTTTGACAATGTTCTATCTAACCTTTATATAAGACTGATGATAAAACATGTATCCTTATTTACATAAATATAGTATTCTTGAGTTTCTTCCATCTTCTGGTTGAGAGTGAAACAGAATTCTAATATGGAATTTTCAATATCTTCCTTCATTGCAACTAGTAATATCCTAAATTTAACTATAAAAGTTATTCGAGGATTTTTTCACTTATATATAGATAAAACATTAAATTTTAGAGAATTAAAAGATAAATTTACTGAATTTATGGATTGATAGAACACCATTATACTTAACTAAACATATAAACGAGGCTTTGTTCAAACAAAACGTTTTTCTGGAAAATCTTATAAAAAAACTATACCAACAGTCTTACTTCTTGAAAATCATCTTTGGAAACCTTATTTTCACACAGAGATTTCATTACTTGATTTGATTTAGATAATTGAGATTTTCTGGTTTCAACTTTATATTATTATTTTTAAAATCTCAGTTGAGCTAGTTCGTAGAAAATTCTATTGACTTCCAGTGATTCATTGTCTCCAATTCTCTAAGAAAAAGGGGAAACTCTTTCTTGATAGACTTAAATACTATCTCCTTGAACTGATTATTTCTCAAAAATGGTATGAATTTCATCCACATGACAATATTCTTGAGATTATGTTCTTCTAATTATTAATTCAGGAGTCTTATCCAATACTTGAGAGTGGGAATTGATGAGGTTGGGGGACAATATGGGTCTTTCAAAGGGTGTTTTTTATAACCTAAGGAATATATCTGGATAATAGTCTAGGATGTCTTTTCTTTTTGAACTTGAAGAGGTTTTGAGGTATATATTAGAGGTTTTATTTCATGATAGCTAGTCTGAGGGTTAGAAGGAATACCAATTCAAACTCTTCACCTTAGAGTTAGAGGTTCTTTATCTTTATGAAGCTCCCCAATCTCAATATTGTAAGATGACTCTTCTATTACTACTAGAATTTTAGGCAAACTAGATTAATCACCCTAAGTTAAGGTAGATTTTTTTTCTAGTATTGAGTAAAATGGAATCACCTTTTTCAAGTAAAATCCTAATGTAATCCACTCTTTATTAGAACACTTCCATTTAGGTTTTTCAAACCATGAAATGTCGTTGATTTTTTATCATCCAGAGAAATTTTAGTACATTTAAAGACTAGAGTTAAGATTCATCCATATGGATATAAGTTCATATGATTATTTTCGACATGGAACATATATTGTAAGATATATGATTCTAATTTCACAATCTTTTCTAGCATAAAAAAATAAAGGATAAAAATATTTGGAAAATGAATTTTCTTCAACTCACCATTTTTTTGTGAAATCACTAACTAGATGAACTTGATCAAAACCTTTCTTTCTAGCTCCAATTTCTTAACAATATTTTTCTCAATGATAGTAGTATCGAATAGCGATTTCATGATCTCTAAAAAAGTAACACCATCTATAGTAGATAGAGAGGTGTTGAAGAATGGGTATCCTTCGTGAGGAACATTCAACGCTTCATATATCTTGAAGGAAGTTAGTGACATATCTTTTTGGTTGATATTTATAGAGACAAGATCTTAATCATCACCAAAGTTAAAAATAGGTGACCCATAGAACTGAAAAACTACTTTCTTGAAAACTACTGAGGCTAGTGACACATCAAAAACATATTCCCACCCTAGATGATTGAAATCGTTCTTTAACAGCATGTTTGTTCTATCCATCCATAAAAAATTCATGGAATGTCTTCTTAGCACCTTTCTTGAAATTATTTTATCTTTAGATCTTCTAGTTGATATATCCTCAGTTCTATTTGTTTTGGCCATTCGCAGAGGGTTTGGAGAGGTTGCAAGGTTAAGGTAATGATATTTTTAACAAATAAAAATGAGGTTTCAAAGGTTTGTAGGTCATTTCAGAAATAGATTTGATACTCAATATTTTTTGTTCACATAAATTGATGATTTACTTAGTAATTAAAGGGTAATTATTATTAAATATAGGTGAAGTGGTCTATCAGATGTGAACATTACTCAAAATAATGGGGCAATAAAATATTTAAATAAAACATATAACAAGTTTACTTTATATACATGAGATATAATGTAAAATATTATTTTGTAAATTTAAACATTCATAATTATGACTTAATAAAATAAAATCTGTCAGCTCACAAGGTTTTAGTGAAAATATCTTCTAATTGTTTTTCTATGCAAACAAATTCTAAAGATATGTCATCTTTTTGTATATGGAATCCCAAGAAATGATGTCTTAAATCAATTTTCTTTATTCTTGAATGATTTATTTGATTATTTGAGATTTTGATAGCACTAGTGTTACCAGATATCATTGGAACTTAATTAAAGTTAAATCCAAAATTCATTAAGGTGTGCTTCATCTATAGAACCTATAAACAAAAACATTCTATGATAATATATTCAACTTTGGCAGTTGATAGTACTACAGAATTCTACTTCTTACTTGACCAATACATCATGGATTTACTAAGAAAATGATAGTTTCATGAGGTTTTTTCCTATTTAATCAATGTCCATCAAAATTAAAATTTGAGTATGAAATCAAATTAAAGTTAGAGGTTTTTAGAAATATAAGTCAAAGAGTTATGGTTTCTTTTAAATATCTAAAAATTATTTTTACAACATTTAAATGTGGTTATTTAGGATTTTATTGAAATATTGAACAAAGACATACTAAAAGAATAATATATATACTAATTTTCACAAGGTGAAACAAACTTCCAAAGATTCCTCTATACAGCTTGTTGATGATTGACTTTAAATTTTCATATGATTCAATCTTGATATTGGAACTCGTAGGAGTTGATTAGGGCTTACTGTTTTCAAGCCCATACTTCTTTTGTAAATCAAGTACGTACTTGATTTGATTTAAAATATTCCTGAAATCATTTTGATAAACTTAAAATACTTGAAAATAGTTTAGTTTACCCATCATACTCATTTCAAATTATTTTTTTATATGTTTTGAAAATTCATTGTATAATTTTTGATTTATTGATCCAAAAATAACACCATCTACATATATTTATACTAGAAAAATATAAGAAAAAGAATTTTTCTTAAATATCATAGGATCTATCATTTATACTATAAAACCATTTGACAAAAGAAAAACTTAATATTTAATACCATGACCTTGGATATTTTACAAGTCCATATAGATCCTTGGTAAGTTTAAACATAGAATTTTGAAAACAAGGATCTTCAAAACCATGAGGTTGTTATACATAAACTTCCTCTATTAAAAAATAATTTAAAAAGGCATGTTTTACATCCATATAATATAATTTAAAATTCATATATGATTTATATTATATAAGGATTCTAATAGATTCTAATATAGATACAAGGTAAAAAGTATCTTCATAAACTATTCCTTCTTCTTGACTATATATTTTGGTAACTAGTCTAGCTTTACTTATTATTATTACACTGTGGTTATCTTGTTTGTTTCTAAAACCCCATTTAGTTCCAATTACAAGATAGTTTGAGGGTCTTTCAAATAGTTCATATACCTTATTTATTTTAAATTTATTTAGCACATCTTGTATTTCTAATATCCAACTCTCATTAGATAAGTCTTCTTCTAAATATTTAGGTTCTAATTAGGATAGAAAAGCATATAATTCTACTAAATTTTCCAAATTTCTTCTGTTTATTACTCCCCCATTTAAGTTTCCTATTATTGTATCTAAAGGGTAGTGTTTAATGTTTTTAGGTTTTCTAGGAAACATTCTACCTAGTTCACTAGTGTCCAATATTATTGGATTCGATTTAAAGTCATCAAGTTCCAAATCATCATACATATTTTTATTAAGGAAAGGGTAATGTATCATATTTTTTATTGAATCATTTTTATCATTAATTTGATTCATTTTATGACCAAATGGATCACTTTAATTACATTTCAGATGTGGTG
This sequence comes from Viscum album, assembly GCA_963277665.1. Classification (NCBI taxonomy): domain Eukaryota; kingdom Viridiplantae; phylum Streptophyta; class Magnoliopsida; order Santalales; family Viscaceae; genus Viscum; species Viscum album. The sequence continues at coordinate 1,619,752,539 of OY728131.1, read as the reverse complement.
ATTCTTCCAAAATCGTTGAAATTTTATTTAAAACTCTATAATCTTTGAAGTAGAAGAATAGCCTAGGAATATTCCTTCATCATCCTTTGGATCAAACATTCCAAGATTATCTGTGTTGTTCAAGATATAGACCATACATCCAAATACATTGAAGAATCCTACCTTAGATTTTATATTATTCCACAACTCATAAGGGTTTTTTAATAGGTCTTTTTAGTACTTTTTTAATGATATAAACTGTTTTATTAATATCTTCATCCCATAAATGAGTGGTCATGTTATATTCACACAACATAGTCCTATAAATTTCTTATAGAGTCATATTTATCTTTTTGACAACACCATTATGTTGAGGTTTCCTAGGGGATGAGAATGTATGTTTAATTCCATTCTTAGAGAAATAAGAATTAAATTAATGATTCTCAAACTCACCTCTATGATCACTTCTAAAAGACATTATTTTGATATCTTTTTCATTTTTCACAAGTTTAAAAAAATGAGTAAAAATAGAGAAGGCTTTACTTTAAAATATTAAAAAGTAAACCCATGTAAATCTTGAAAATCATCAAACAAAACATAAAGAAATAACTTACAAGCAAGACTGACATTTTTAGTTGGTCCAAACAAATCCATATAATTAATATTAAGAGGTCTAGAAGTTAGACTTCTTTAATTGGTTTGAAATATGACTTATAATTCTTCCCATTTAGCATGCATAACATAGTTTTTTTCCAATTTTAGATCAGGAAAGTCATAAATCAAATTTATTTTAGAAAACTTTCTTAAACAATAAACATTATAATGTCCAATACTTCTATTACATTACCTGATTTATCAATCTGATCATTTAAAAAATTTACATTCTGTTAACACAATGAGTTAAGATCTAGTGTGTAAACATATTCTACTATTAGTGTTTTAAATTTGATACATTTATATTTAAAAACTAAGTAGACATTATTTGAAAAATAAATATAATATCCATCATCATAAAGTTGAGAAATACTTTTCAGGTTGTGATTCAAGCCTTTAACAAAAATTAATTTGTTGATAATAATAGAGAGATGATTTATAACTAAACTAATTCCAACAATATTTCCTTTTTCAATATCTTTAAACCTAGCCTATCCTCAATATAATTTGGATAGAGAATGAAAATTGGAGTAATCTCTACTCATATTCCTTGAACACCCACTATCCATGAACCATTTTGTATTTCTATTTATACGGCTAGTTTCCTAAAATGAAAAATCAAACAATAGAATTTTTTGGTACCCAAATTCATATGGGTCTGTATATGTTAGCTATAAGAGATCTAGGCATCCATACTTGATTTTTTTTCTAGAAAACATTGTAGTTTGTTTTGAAAAATCTTTTAAAAGAATTTTTTTTAATTCTACCAACTTAAGGATTTTTTAAATTAAAAATATAGGAAAATTTTCTTTCCTCACCACAATATAGAAAATTATCTTTAAGATCATATTTATTTTTTGAGTCGGGCGCAAAATATTTTTTTTAAAGATTATATCTTTCATCATGGATTCCAATTCTAAATTTTTCTATTATAGGTTGATTTTGGAAAATAATTTTTTTAAAGACTCTTATACATTAGTAAAAACTCCTGAATAATCTTTGAAATTTTGAACATCTTTATGTAGGTTTTCTATTGTTTTCACTTGATCAGTAGTCAACACATTATATTTTTCTAACTGATTTTTCATATCTGAAATCTGATTATTCAGATTTTCTTATTCACCAACAACTTTATTATAAGAATTTTAAAGAGATTTATTTTTTTAGTCTTTCATACTTGATTTCCAACATGTTTTAGTATTCATTTAATTATTTATATGTGAAGTTTTTATTATTTTATTAATGTTCATGCTCAGAATAATAAGAATGTACCTCATCAGATTATTCCATAAATCATATGTTGACCTTTGGATTTATAGCATCATCTTCTGATTATGATGACATGCATTCACTAGAATCTTTATATGGACTCTAGGTTGCCTTCATAACTTTATTATATTTTTTAATATCCAATATTTTTGAATTACATCCATTCTATCTTATTTTAATCTTTGATTTTTGGATAGTTAGGATTGATGTGTCTTATCTTTTTTTATTTATAGCATCTCAAATATTTATAATTTTTACCAAGCTTTCTATGCTTATTGAAATATCTTCTGAAACCTCATCTCTTCTTATAGATTGTTTTTTTAACTTTTGAGCAAACTGATAAATCTCATCATTAGATTTGACTTTTCTTAATAATTAGTCTACTTTATATTCTTGAAAATTTTGTGCAATTTTTCTCTTCCTTTAATCTTTATAAATAGAAACTTTAAAGGAAGCATTTTCCTTTCTAGTAATTTTAGGTTATCTATTTGTAGTTTATATTTCAGATTCATACATCATGAGAGTTAAAAAGTGATCTTTTATCTTGAAATTCTTGACTTCTGTGGATTTTCTGATGGCAGATGAGATTCCACTCCACTTAGGTGGTAATACTCTAAGAACTTTTAATTCCTTTTTGGGATGAGTGATAGCTGTTCCTAGAGAAGCAATGTTGATTAGAAATATCATTAAGTCTTCCATTCAGTTTATTAATTCTTTATCCTTTATCCATTTTTAAAGTATCAAACCTAAGATTGGTTTTTTCATATCTTAGGGATTTTATGTTTTCAGTTCCTTCATGTGCTAATATTATAATGGTTCGCATTTAATGCACCATATGACATTGAGAGATTCTGTTGAACTCATCTGGTTCAAAACCTAAAATGATAGCACTCATAGCTTTTGATTTTAAATTATAATTTTCTTATGTTGTATCATCCCAAATTTTAGGTTTTAACTTAGGAATTTCATAGGTCTTAACTTCTTTGAGGTGAAATTTCATTCCAATATTTTTTTAATTAAATCATTATATAAGCTTTCCATCAACAGTAGTGATCACCATTAATGTACGAGGCTCTAACCATTGAAAAACATAACAGTTATCAGCCATATAATCCATTTGATGAAGAATATTTGGACTTAAACCTTTGATAGTTGTGAACTTGAGATTCATATGATCTGATACTAATTATTTTCCTAGATAATGACTGACTGGATAACTAAATAGGGGGTGAATTGAGTTCTTAAAAACTTTATTAAATATAATACCACCCTATTTCAAGGATTCTTGTTCAATTTTTTCCTTATGAGTTTATTCAGTGTAAATATGAAAACATGTAGAAAGGAAATTGAACACAGATAATTATAGTGGTTTTGGGAATATAAATCCCCTAGTCCACTCCACCAATTATATGCTCTACGAGTTTGGTGATTTTTACAAAAACAACCCTTTTATCGAGGGAGCTCAACTGAGTACAAGTATTTATCACTTAGTACAAAGTTGAAATATATTTCAACCATGATCTACCATTACAAGACATATCCAAAGTTATAACCACAATCTTACACTGATTCAAAACATGATAAAATAAATAGAAACGTTATAATGAAGCTAGTAACACATAGTTGTAAGAAGAAACTTATAGTAGATGAAGGATCATCCTAAAAAATTATAGAATTAAAATATTATCTTAGGATGATCTTCAGTGAAATTGATAGATCTTTATAAATTCATTATGAAAAATTTGTGTTATTCTTTGTACAGGTCTTCAACATTTTTATTTAGAGAATTTTAATAGGAAATTTGCTATCGTTCTTCTTCTTCCTTCTTATTATCTTCTTGTTACTTTGTATAATCTTACTAATCCTTTTATATTATTATTTAAACATGAAAATAGATCAAATCAAAGATCGAGAAACATAGATGGATATCCTGATGTGATAGGATATTAAGGAAATGTATCCAAACATTCTAAATATAGGAATTTATTTTATAGCATAAATATTTGCATTCTTTGGATTATCCTATTAAGGTAAGTCTTGTATAGACTAATATTTACTTCAATTGATTAAAAAAATATGTGAGTTAAATAAATTAAGTGACTTTTTGAAAGATTAGAATGGTAATTATAACATTTTATAGTGCTAAATCTTCATAAGATATCGACTAAGAGAACTGTTCATCAAAAGATAACTTCTTATAAGATAAAGTGGTTCTTCCTCATAAGATAAGATGTCTTCAGTGGAGTGTAATATAATACTCAAGTGTAATATCAAATATAATTTGATGTAATGTATAAATTATTCACTTCAAAGAATAAAGTCCTTCAAAATTTACACTTTGACTAATACATATGTTCTGAGTATCTTAGTTGAACTTCGTAAGATAAATTCTTACATTTTCATTTCAATTTATGGGTAACTAAAGATATTCCTCAAATATCGTAAGAAAAAATACTTGAATATAATAAAATAAATACTTGAACACATAGTGTATGATAATATGATATACTTAAACAAAATATTTAGAATAAGAGTAGGTATTTGGTGAATCGTCAAAACACATAAAGAGGATATATATTGGAACAATATAATCTTCACAACACTTATTTCTAAGAGGTTCTTAACCTTAGTGATTTTGGCTATTCTAGTTTTAATCAATGGTCTAAGTTTGATGACTATTTGTAATTGACCCTAAGGAAGGTGTTATATACATTTTCTCCCATATTATTGATTCTTTATATTTTTACATGGTTGTTCATATATTCTACTTTGTTGTATATTTGTGTCTTTAACTATGGAAAGTAATTTAAGACCTAATTTTATGTATGAGACCCATCAAAAACCCCATTAGGTATGTTGATGATTATAATACCAGACATATGGTCACCCATGGGGTATTCCACTACCTTGCAAATGGTTAAATGAGTTGTAAAATGGTGAATTAGTGGGTTTATGATACTAAAACATTTATATGTGTTTTTTTCATGTTCACATTATATATGTGTTGTTTGGGTTAATATGAGAAAGTTAAATAGGTTATGAAATGAGTAAGGGTAAAAGTGATAAATCGATAAAAGGGGAATATTAATTTTACTAAATATTTTTAATTATTTTCTAATAGTTTTGGTTATGAAACATTGTAATGTGGACTAGTTATGGAATTGATTTGATGGAGTAAAATGGAATGAACCATGAAAATGTTCATCAAAGAAATGGTGTACCATTTTTCTATTGTTTAATAAAATTTTCAATAATGATGAACCCTAGAAAATGAGAATAAATTTTATGGTTGAATGTTATAATGAGCTTCTCATCCTTGATGTGGGACATATTGATGCTTTAGGCACCACTGATGCATTTCATGGTATGATCTAAACTGATTATCTAGACCCCATAGATGTATTGCACAGTTTAGGATATTAGACTAATGCTCAAAGATATTATGGTATGGGTGCCAAGAATGAGGCTCCAAGTTATGATGATTACATGGTATGGGTACCTAGACTAATTCTTCAAGGTACAGTTATTACATGGTATTGGTGCCTAGACTGATATTCTAAAGTATGATGATTTATATGGTATGGGTACCTGGACAAATTATCAAAGGTATAATGATTTATATGGTATTAATTAATTAATACCCTTGTGACTTGAGTTATTTAAACCATCATGGTATATATTTTAGACATTTATTTTTGGAAAATGTAGTTTTGATGAAATGGTTGTTAATTTGGAACTCAAGATCCCATGGGTCTAGTTGACAACTATTTAATTATGAAGCTATTTTTATTTTACTACTTGTCTATCATTCATTTATACATTTGAATAAACTATTATCAGACTATATATTTTTATAGACAGTGTTGGTGGGGGACTTCTGAGTTTTAATCTCACTCTACTCATGCCTCCATTGGTACCCAGATAGATTTCATGGTTATGGGTCTAGATAAGGGTGAAGGCCCTACTTATATGGTTGAGTCAGGATATCGGGAAAGAACATGGATAAGGGTACTAGATTGATGTCATGACCTGTTTTGGGGGGTTTTTTGTGTCTTTATTTTGAGTAACCATTGACACATGACACTAGTTTGGCATAACTTATTTATTTTATTTTATTTATGGGTGTTTACCCAGTGTTTAAAATTTGATTATATAATGAATGGTTACACATATTACTACTTTGGTTTTTGTTTATTTTTATTTTTTCTATTATTTTACCCTGATAAAGAGGGTATTGTATCCCCACATGCCTTATTATACCCTCACTATGAGTTATTAGCCTTTGGAATACAAGGTGGCATGTCTGAGGTCATATACCAAATCAACTCGGAACAGTGGTTTAGTGGAACCTGTGCTACAACATTACAAAGTTGTATCAGAGTATGTTTTCTTTTCTATTGTCTTACTATATAGGAAAGGTATTTATGAGTCTAGGATATGTTTGGAAATGTTCTCTTTCATGGGAGTAGCTAACCCATGTGTGAGGGAAATCCTAAAAACCTAGTGTGGGATTGTTGTTCTTTATATTCCCATGTTATATTTGAATGTTATTTCACCTTGGGTGATACACATATGGTGTGTTTTTATTATTTTACTGAGATTTTACTCATGGAAAATTATTTAATGAGGATAATATATTCATGAATCATTTTATTCACACAGAGAACAACATGTGGGTTTTAGTAGATAAAGAAGTATTGTTGGGATATCTGGCTTAGGATGAGAAGTTGGAGGGACTGGTGTGTAAAGATTTTAATGGTAAGCTCCTAGAAAAATTTTACCCTAATAACCTAAGTAAATATAAATATATGTGGTTTATACAATTGAATTAGTGGAGTATTTAATAAATGGATTATGTTGGCTTCTTCACCAACTTGTAGCATTTTTTCCTAACATTGATAGGATATGAGGTAGCTATGGAAAAATGATTTTATGATGGACTTAGTATGAAATCAAGTACTTGGTGAATATATTTTGTAACACCCCAATACTTTAAAATAATTCCCTTTTATAATAAAATAATTTTGTTATTATCATGCTTTGTACACAAATTTAAGCTTACGCTACACACAACACTGAGTTAACTTTAGTTAAAGGCAAGATCAAGTTTTACCACCTATTAATAGTGAATCAATTTTAAATACAATTTTTAAAAATTTTCTATATGTTATTTGAAAAAATAATTTTCTTATTTCAATTCATAATATCTAAATTATCTTAGGGTGAGTTTTTGGTATTTTTTTGAGAAGTTTCATTTTTTGATGAATAGAAAATAATACTGCAATGTAGTTAAAAAATATCTTCTCATTTAAATAATTATTATATTTTTATTTGATTTTAAAAGTAAAAATAGATTAATATTTCATATATTAATCTAATTTAGGTCATTGGGATCATTTTAATACTAAATTAGATATAGAAACTTAATGAACTTTTCAGCGTCTCTTTTACCCGCCTTCTCACCACATTTATGGAATTAGTGTTAAACATAATTGACTCACTTCTGTGAATTGAATTTGGAAAAATGGATATAAATGGTATTAATCAGTATGAATTTTTTTTCTAATAGTATCAACTTAATTTTTGTGAATAGTAACTTTTGTATTTTTTTAACCACGGTTAAAGGTACTTCGGGTAATTATGGGTAAAAAAGTATTATGAGTATTATAAAATTACCCTAACACTTGTACTTATTTAATAGTATAATTTTTTTCGACCAAACTCAACAATAGGATGAAATTATGGTTCTTTTGAAGCCACTTGTGTTAGATTATGACTTTTATTATATTTTATTTAAATAATAGTTAAAAATGTCATACTAAAATTTTAATAACTATATCATTTTTAATATGAGGATATATAAGTGATATAGTCACCTATAAATAGTATTTATAAATATAAAATGTTCATCTACATCATTTTTATTTATTTATAATTTTATAAAATAATTAATTAAATTAAATGGTGACACAATGATGATACAATAATTGATTTATTAAAGGAAGAATTAATTAAATGATATTAATAGTATTAAAATAAATATAATTTGAAATATTTAATGCCATACAAAAATGTTTTGGATTAATTTTACATTTTATGTATTATTTAATTTTTTTAAAGGAATAAAGTTTTTAAATTTTTTTGAAAAGTTAAGTAATAAATAGTGTGAAAATTGACATAAATGAGATTTTAAGATAAATATTACTTTATTAAATGATATAAAATTCATAAAAAACATATATTTTGGAAACATAACTAGTATAATTTCAAATAAGTCATAAATGATACAATTTTTATTCTTTTTTATTTTATGGTTACTATATTAACCCAATAGTGTAAAAAGACAAGGTAAGAGTTAAATTGTTTAACTAAGGGTTGTAGCCAAAAAAATAAGGTTAATAATGTGACCTAAACATACCTAAAATTCATTTTTTTAGATTATTTATACTCATATTCATATTATACTTGAAATAACTCACTTTGAAGCAATTTTAAATCGAAAATAAATTTATATTAAATTAATAGTTTTTGAGATTTCTAAAGTGCCCATCCCCTCTCTTATAAAAGGGAATTTCTCCTTCTCTTTTATTAACACCACTAATCCCATTTGCCTCGGCCAAATCCTTCCCATTTATCCTTAAACATTCTCTCACTTTATCCTAGGTTCCATACTTCGGGAATAAATCCAACCTATTGATTTCTTTTGTGAAAATCAAAAGGAGATACCTGAAGAAGAGGTAATTGTTTTACCAATTCAATTAAATTTATTTTATTCTTATACTTCCTATTACTATGATTTTTCTATAAAAAATTAATTAATATAGTATAATATATATTATTATATGTTATTATGACTATGGGACAACCATATTCATCTTTTTATCTATCCCATGAACAACAATATCACCATGTGTGCGTACGTATGGCTTACCGTCTCCACGTTGTAATGTAATTTTTTTTCATTACCACTTTATTTAGAAGGGTATAATGATTAATATAATGAATATAAATAATAAATATCACATTATATAGATTCTTTATAATTAACATACCATCTATTTCCTTACCCCTTTACTATTAAGGGAATGATATCGTCCCTCGTGCATACATACGGCCTACCGTCTCCACGATGTGATGAGATTCATCTTCCACATTAACCATTCAAGAATGATTATAAAAATATATATAAGGAATAAGTATAAAATATGTGACATGATAATTCTACTGGAATAATATATATATATATATATATATATATATATATATATCATTTAATTTCTTCCATTCAAAATGATAAGAAAATATAAACAATGTTCAGGCGTATATGGAATATTATCTCCATGAATGGTGTATTCCATTCAATATATTGTATAAATATATACAGAATATATATGATATATAAATCATGTTTTATATTCTTGAAATAATTAAATCATGATCTAAGTAATATAAAAAGTAAAAACACATACAATTAACAAAGCGGTTATAACCCGAAACGTTTCTTTAACTTGGAATTATTAATAAATAGGTAATATGGAGCCATAAATGAATCATATATGATATCATAAAAATTGTTATGATTATTTTACAATTTAATAATATGTTTAGAACCTCTATATAGAAGTTTCGGACATGTATAGAGGGAATCATACATACAGTAAGGGTTAATTTTTCAATCTATTTATTCTCCAAGATTATTTATACGAAAGTATTAACTGGGATATATTTATCATACATGTCCATAATTCTTAAAAAAAATATTCCAAAATTATCTACAAAAGTTTAAAGACATTTTTACCCATGTTCAACTCTTTATAAAATGTTATGAATGGAATCTTTTTGTCATTTTTCTTATGAGGTACTTTTTTGACCTTTTCGAAAAAATTATGAGAAGAATGTTTTCTTTAACTTATATAGCACGAGTGGATTTTTCCTCCATCATGAAACCTTAACATTTTAAATTTTCCCTTAGAATCTTACAAGGTTATTTTCAAAAGTAATTTTTTATTTTAAAATAGAGTGTCTTTTAAATGATTTCAAGATAAAAAAGGGGTATTTCTCTCAAGAAATTTTTAATTATTTTATTAGATTATTTTCATCTATGTCAACATCCTTTATTGGGTTTTATGGTTAACTAAGGTTGATTTTTATGATAAAATCTACTATATTTTATTGAAAGGGTTTATGATATGTTTGACTATGGATGTTCTATTTTGAGACCATTCATGGTTTATGGTAACTCTATTAACATTTCATATGGTAGTTTTAATACAAATTTTTATGTAGTTAATGTTTTACCTTTTTCATATAAGGAATGTATTGGGATTAGTAAGTGACGGGTAGGGCCCAATATAGCCACTTGATGCATCGGTTGTTCACATGAGACAAACCAGATGTGGACTTGGTTGGGGCCTTGTCCATTTATTTTTTTATATGTCTTTGGTTGAGGTCTTAACCATTTATTTTCAGATTTCTTGGTCTAGGCCTCGAAGGTACGTTTCAGATGTCTAGAATTATGCATTCCCTCATCATGAGATTAGTTATTGATATTACATGTGATTATTCTACTAGTATAATATTCATGTGAATGTTTAAATTGAATTATTTTATTTATTCTCACCATATTATACTCAATATTATGTTTAAAAGGATTGTGGTTAAGTTTTATACCTTTCCTTAAAAGTTTATGTTTATTTATGAAAGCTTACACTGTATTATTTTCCCTTCCTGAGCATTTGAGCTCACCCATTTCTTATGTTTTTTTCTAGTATGCCAATATGTGTATTATAATTGATATTCAGGGTTAATATAGGAGAATAATATAATTATCAAAGAATTGTCTATGTTTCATTTTATGCTATTAATTGTAATATAAAGTCCATATATGTGATATATTTTCCAAGACTGCTAAATTGATCAGTCCTTTGTTATTTGAAACTTGTATTTATGCCAATGTATTAAAATAATACATCATCTCTAAGATATTAGGGTCATGGAATTATATATTTCATTTAAAAAATTTATTGAGGTAGATAATCAGGGTCTCATTTCTGAGGGGAACCTAAATTCAGCTTCTAGTGGTGGTTGGAAAGTTTCAGTATGGTGATCAGGTGGTGCATCTTCCAATAGTATGAAGTGATGTTATAATAAATTCTTCTAAGGTGGTGGAAAACAGGGAAACCAGGGGAGTGTATTAGCCTCTTAGGGTAGTGTTCAGGTGGTCTACTATTAGTTTGGAAGACCAGGAAACACACGCAGTTAGTGTCCCCAACAACAAGTGGAATATTGAGCTTGTGGTAGGATGGTTCATGTACAAAGGTTCTCTAGGAACCCTTAAAATATGGGTAGTGATGGAAAACATAGGATGATGTAGATAACCATAAGAGGATAAGCTACCCCACACCATTTAGGCAGTTGGAGTTCTACTAGTCATACCGGTCGGGGTGGGGATGGTACTTTAAGAAAATATTTTTTGTATCGGTAGGGCGGTGTGACGCACAAGACACATGATAGAGCCTATGGATGAGGGATAGGTCAGATACATATAGTTCATCTACCACCCATCGGTAATGATGTTAGGTCATCAATAATATGAGGTATTATCCTTATAGATTCTATTTTTTCTATCATTTTATGTAATACATTAGTTTCATATTCTTTTATATTTTCTCAGTTTGAAAATAGTTTGGGTCCAATGGTAGAGTATATATATAGGGTTATGTAGATTAACACACTATTAGGGGTGTGTTCGGAGGGTATCCAACTTCGTAAAGAGTGTGCCCATAATGTTGGTGAGTTTATAATTCTTTGAGACTTTTCTGTGCTTGAGATGTTAGGTTTTGACATGATGCTAGTAATGGATAGGTTGGTTACATACCAAGATCACATTGACTATTACTATAGGATAGTGAGTTCTTTGTCTTATAATGGTGTCACTTATGTACATCTTGTGGAATGGGATATTCAGAAAGGCCATACAAGTCCATTTCTCTGGTAACTGGTTGTGGTCATGGCCCAGGTTTCAAGTTTATTGCTCGATGATGAGGGATTGGAGCATAACATCTTCCCTATGATAGTGAATCAATCTCAGTACGTGTTTCCTGATGAGTTCTAATATTTTCCACCTAAGAGATATGTTGAGTTCATGATTGAGATAATTCTAGGGTCAATTCTAAATTCCATTCCACCATATATAATGGAATATGTAGAGCTTCAATATCTCAATACTTAGTTAGAGGAGTAGGAGAGTAAAGGGTTTATTTTTTTAAGTAAATCACCTTGGGTCTCCTCTGTTTTTTTTTTCAAGAAGGCAGAAAATATGTTTCATTTCTGTGTTGATTATCTAAAGATGAACTAGATGTAGATCAAGAATCGGTATCCTATTCTTTTTATTGATGATACTTTTGACCATATGAGGGGTTCCTACATGCTCTCTAAGATTTATCAGAGATCAAGGTATCACCAATTGAGTGTAAGGCCTTATAATATACCTCATACTACTTTCATAAATAAGTTTGGATTGTATGAGTTCTTTGTAAAATATTTTTGGTTTATGAACTCTCATGTAGTGTTTATGGACTTAATAATCCAATTCTTCTACCTTTATTTGGACTATTTGGTGTACTCACAGACTCATGATAATCATTAAAAACATCTTTATATCGTATAAAGTACACTAAGGGAGAATTTTCTATATTCCAATAAATCTAAGTGTCATTTATGGATTATAAAAGTATGCTTCTTAGGTCATATATTTTTGGAGGAAGGTGTGATATTATACCCAAAAAAATTTCATGTAGTTTTTTCTTGCGATAAGCCCAAGAATTTTTTTGATGTTCAAATATTTTTTTGGTATGGTGGGTTATTGCCAAAATTTAATCAAAGATTTTTCTCTCTTGGTAGTTCTTATCTCACATCTGACCAAGAAGTGTTTAAATTTTGTGTGATTTGGGGCATGTAGAGATTCTTTCCAGTAGTTAAAGATGTGTTTGACTGCTACACTAATTTCGATCTTACTTGACCCAGGTAATGTGTATACTCTTTTTTATTCATCCTACATCAAAATTAGAACACAGTTGATTCTTAGGGATTGAGTCATGGAATATGAATCATCACAGTTGAGGAAACATGAACCAAAATATTCGATACATGATATCATGTTTGTTATATTGATTTATGACATGAAGTGTTGGTTGTATTATCTTCATGGTGAGAATTTTATTTTTTATATTTATCATAGGAGCCTCAAATACATATTTTACCAGCATGATTAGAATCCCCAATGACATAAGTGGGTTGGTTATATGAAATATTTTGACATTGATCTAGATTATATACCCCAGAAAGGTAATAGTGTTGATGATTCATAAAGATATAAGACATGAACTGAGGTAGTTTAAGAGTCTAGTTCTGAGTTGAAGATGATATCATTATTCATCGAGATTCATATAGGTGTCCAAGAGAAGAATGAGAAGATTACACTCATATCATTTTTTGTTGATCCCTCCCTTTTGAACTAGGTCAAGAGGAGATGGTATGAGAATTATAAATTCCTAGCCTTGAGATAAATTTCTAATAGTGGGAAGATACCTCATAGTTGAACGATATATAAGGATGAGATTATACATGTTCACGATCGTGTTGTGGTTCCTACTTTTATATAGGAGGAGATGATGTTAGAGTTTCATTCTTCAAAGTGGGTGGTGTGTCCTATTTTCAACAAGATATACTATGATATTCATAGATAGTATTAGAGGCTAAGAATAAAAAAAAGGAGATTATAGGTTTTTTGACATGATTCTACACCTATTAGTAAGTGAAGGTTGAGCATCAAAAACTTTCTGGTTTTCTAGATCCATTCCCATTATTGAATGGAAGTAGAAGAAAGTTACTATGGATTTTGGGGTTGGTATTCTGAGGACTCCTTAGAATAACAATGTGATATGGAAAATTGTGGATTGTTTGAAAAATAATTCACATTTTTTATCAATTAGAGAGAATTTGACCATGGATCAGTTGGGTGGATTGTATATTTGAGAAATAGTATGTTTTCACAGGGTTCCTTAGAGTATCATCTTAGATCATGATCTATATTTTACTTCATGCTTCTAGTAAGGATTTCATAAGGAACTGGGAACTCAAGTGTTTATGAGTGAATCTCTCCACCTATAGACATATGGGAATTCATAATATACTATCTATGTATTAGAGGAAACACTATGATCATGCATCCTAGATTTCATAGAGATGTAGAAGAATCACGTAGTGCTTGTTGATTTCACATATAACAATGATTATTAGGTGAATATCTCTATTGAAATGTATGAGGAACACTATGGTAGGCTATATATATTGATTTTGTGTTTGATTGAAGGGGGATAATTATGGTTATTGGGACTGAGTCCTATGAATGAGACATCAAATCATGATTAGTTAATACAGAAGCATATGGCTATAGCCTAGAATAGATAGAGTTCATATTTTTATTAGTGTTATTCACCTCTCATGTTTATAGTGGGTGATAATTTATCTCATTAGCTATTATTAATGTGGGGTTTCCATTGGATTTATAATTAGGTAAAGTTGGCGCCCAGGTATATGGGGTTATTTTATATTGTGAAGAGGATCAGCCCGGTAGAATATCAGTTGTCTCTTTCATAATGGTATGGTGTTATCCATTATGATTTTCATGTGTCATAACTTTAGCGGTATAACCCCAACCCTTTTCATGTGATTGATGTTGATGATGTTGAGATTAATGTTGATTCCTTTGAGGAGAATATGATTTGTATTGTGGGTCATGGTGTGAAAATGATTTAGGGAAAGTCGGTATCATCGGTTGGGTTACTGTGGAACCATGGATAGGTTTAGGTTGGGAGAGAGAAGCTGATATGTAGGCCCAGTGACTAAATCTCTTTACCTTGGAGAATTAGTGGTTCTTGGGGGAGAAGCTCAAGGATGGGTTGTTTTAAAGTGTGGACTTTGTAATATCCTTAAAATTTTATGATGTATGTTTTAATTTAAATTTTGGTTAAAATCCCTTTAAATTGGATAATGTAATGGTCCCTTATATTAGGATATGTCTCAGGTGTGTCCCGAAGGTTCCAGACATGACAATGGGGGTAAGGAAACTATTCAGTACTTAGTGCATGGTTGGAAAGTGGTTTGTGAAAACTGTTCTCCATGATCATGAGGCATAGAGGAGGAAGTAGCATTGTTAAAAAATCATTCATGGTGGCCCATTAAATAGTGTAGATTGAGACCCTTGGATAGAGGAAACTATATGGCTACCATATAGTTTTTCAAACTGTGTGGGTGTACAAACAAACCGTACAACTTGATTTCCTCTTGGATATAGGGAACCACACGGTTAGAACATAGTTTGGAAAACCATGCGGCCAAACCATGTGCCTCTTAAAAAATTTGAAATTGATTATTTTTTTAACCCAATAATTATATTATTTCAAATTAAATCTCACCCATTTTCTTCTTTAGTATCAAGAGTTATTAACCAAAGCTCTCCCCTCTTTCAAGGACCAATATCCTTCAAATATTAGGTGTTACAATTCCATTAGTGAAAGTTAAATATCTCTATAAGTATTTTGACTCTGTTTCCATATATTTTACAAAATAATAATTATGATTTATTTCCTCTTCTTCTAAATCATATGAAATCTATTTCTTGGTGGTTCTTCACCTTTGTTATTTTTTTCATTCTTCATTCAATCATGTCCAAGGTTAGACAAAAAAATTTAAACAACCCTAAGGTAGGTGGTCTATAATTTTCTCATATAGTCTTGATGATTTCCATGTGTATATAGGTGTTTCTTTTCAATGATTTTCCTTTTATTTATGTCTTTAAATATGTAAAGTAATTTGAACCCTAATTTTATGTATGTGACCCTTCACAAACCATGTTGGGTCCGTTAATGATTATAAGACCAGACTTATGGTCACCCATGGATTCTGTCACTCCCTTAAAAATGATTAAATGAGTTATGATATGGAAAATTAGTGGGTTTATGTTACTAAACCATTTTCATGTGTGTTTTTAATGTTCACATGGTATATGGTTTGTTAGAGTTAATATAATAATGATATATGGGTTATGAAATTAATTAGGGTAAAAGTGATAAATGGATAAAATGGTAATATTGATGTTGTTAAATGGATTTAAGCATTGTCTAATGGGTGTGGTTATGAACAAATGGTAATATAGAATAGTTATGTAATTTAGTTGAAGGTGTAAAATTAAATAAAATATGGAAATTTTTATGAATTAAAAGGTGTTCCCTTGTTTTTATTATTTTAAAAAAAGTTCAATCATGGTGAAATTTGGAAAATTTAAATAAATGGTATGGTTAGATGATGGAATGAAGCTTCTTATCCTTGAGTTGGTCCAAAACAATGATTGGGTAACCACTGATGTATTTCATGGTTTGGGTTGGACTGATGCTCTAGGACCCACTGATGCATCGCTTGGTTTGGGATGCTGGATTGATGCTCTAAGCTTTGATGGTATGGGCACCTAGACTAAAGATCAAAGGTTTGATGATTATATGGTATGGGTACCTGGAATAATGTTCTAAGGTACTATGATTATGTGTTATGGGTACCTGGTGTAGATACACAAAGCTTGACGTACATGGAAATTACACTACTTTTGTGGAATACTTAATACATAACAAAAACAGACACCTAAGGACCGTAATAGTTTAGTGTATTTGGAAACTCAGAACATAATCTTCTAATCATGGTGGAAGATCTTCAATATCTCCCATAAAGATCTTCCACTTATTTTTCTTACCTAAAACCTTTCTTTATATCCTGGGGAAAAGAAAACATATAAAGGGTGATCTCAAATGCTTAGTAAGGGTAAGCATGGAGAAAATTAGACAAGCCATATACATTTGAACTTAAAAACATGAACATAAATTTTAAACATCAAAATATTGAGTTGGGAAATAAATCTTGGTAGTACGTAAGGAATAGATCATAAAATAACATCAATCATGATAAAATATCATAAGAATAAAACATGTAATTGTGTCAAACCATTAAGTACATGATATGATTTCCATAGTAGCCAAGGCATTGCTTCCAAGACCATCATAGTGGACGAAGTCCATTACTGAACCGGGTTTACTTGAAGTTCCAGCCCTGTATTACTAAACCAGATTTACATGTCATTCCAGTCATGTTTATCTCGTGAGATATAAATCATTACCCAATGCATTTGAGGGAGATATAGGTCCCACCCATCTCATAATGAAACCATTCTTATGTGTGCCACAAAATCATAAATCATACATCATATCATAACCCAAGTAATAAAAATGGGATTCTTAAACATCATGCCATCATAAAATAATCCATATAAGATAAATGACTTCCTAAAAATAATTCTATCATAACATAATAAAATCAATGTAATAATAGGGATATAAACCTAACCCTATATCATCTTATATGGCAAATAATTTTGATAAAACACTTGAACTCGGTTCTTGAGGAAAATATCATTTCTTCTTCAAAATCATCTTCTTTTCTCAAAATGACATACCATTTTAAAATAAATGAATTTTTGTTGAAAATAATCATGAAATATTTCATATTAATCTTCATAAAAATAATGAGTTATGAAACCGTAAAAATCCATTCATGTCGTATAAGTTAAAAAAAACATTATCCTTGTACTTTTTCTAGAAAAGTCAAAACGTACCTCGTATGGTAATCAAAAGAAATATTCCTTACATAACATGTAGTAAAAGTCAAAAATTGGTAAAAAAACTTTAAACATACATGAAAACATTTTTAGAAAACATGGACATCAATGATAAATATAACTCCAGTAAATACTTACGAATAAACAATCTCGAATAAGAACAAGATTGGAATAATTATCCCTTACCTTATGTCCAATTTCTTCCATATGTGCCTGAGACTCCAATATAGTGGGTTTAAACATATTATTAACTTTAAATAGAAACATAATAATATTTATGATATCATATATTATTCACTTATGACTTTATAGTACCCGTTCATTTGTCAATTCCATGTTAAAGAAAAAATCGTTTCATTAATCATACGTGTTTTGACTTGTAATTATTCATATGATTACTTAGATCATGATTAATTAATTCCATAATTTAAAACATAATTTATATATAATATATATTCATAATGTAATATATATATATAATAGATGGATAAATGGGATGAAATACACCATTCATAGAGACGGTAGGACGTACGTACGCATGAACGTTGTTTTCGTTTCATTATTAAATTGAATGGAATTAAGTAAATAACATATAAATAAATAAAGTATCATTATAATGTCATATATTTCATTATTATTTATTATATATATTTTATAATCATTCTGGAATGGTTAACATGGATAATGAATCTCATCGCATCGTGGAGACGGTAATCCATACGTACGCACGAGCGATGATATCGTTCCCATAATTATTGAATGGAATTGGATTGGATGATATAATATCTCGGAATTATTATGATGTTATAATAATCATATATAGTTATTATTTCCACCATTATACCCATCCATGTAAGGTGGTGGTGGAAAAACATATCACACCACAATGTGGAGTTGGTAAGCCATACGTACGCACGTGTGGTGATTTTGTTTTTCATAGGATGGATAGAATATGAAATAAGGTTATTTCATATTTATAATAACATATAAGTATATTAGTTATACTTATGTTATTACTTTATAATGAAACAACTAAAAATAGGAAGTAGAAAAATAAATAAACCTGAAAGAATCGATAGAAGAGATTGTCTCTTCCTCGACGTTCCTCTTTTAAACTTCCTCATAGGGAACTAGAGTTGGCCTTCTGAGAAGGGCGGAACCTCTATAATATAACTAGAGAGGTTTAGAAGACAAATTTTCAGGGGTTTTCTGAGATTGAAAGCTCAAAATTGAGTGAAGAGGAGAGGGAGGTGGTGCCCTTTTATAAGAGAGGAGAGGGACACTTTTGGAAAGCTCTAAAATGTTATTTTATAATAAACTCAAACCCCACATAAAAACTTCCAAAGTAACTCGAATTCGGATATGAGATAATATAGGGTTGTTATATCATTAACTAATCAAATTTATACATGTTTTGATTTTATGTTAAACCTTATCATTTTAATTTATCCTTATTTAATCTATTTAATTTTATGTGTGGTAATAATGTTATAAATTTTAAATGGTTGAAAATACTTACTTATGTGTTTTTAATTGTACATAATTGGATCATTTATTAAATTTTAGAGAATACATATTTTAATTTTTAATTTTTAAATATTTTTGTGATTTTCAAACAATTTAATAATATGTTATTTTTATAAAATATCAGTAGTGTCAATTTTGACACTACTCAATTATTTGAATTTAAATAAAATACACACATAAGATATATTCAAAAAAAATATTTAATGGATTAAAAAAATATTATATTCATCTAAAAAATTCATCGAGAACATTAATTTGTTCATATAATATTTATTTTGATGTTTTTAAAACCATTTATTTGATATTTCTCTTAATAAAATAATTATTACAACATTTATGTATAATTATTTAATATACTTATTTGTTGCATAAAAATAAAAAATAAAATACTATGATAAATAAAAATCTAATATATTTCATAATAATACTTTTACTCGAATTTATCGTCTTAAAATAACAACATTTAAATTGTTATATTTATAAAATTATGAAGGTTACAACTTTGACATCTTTTAAAATAAATTAATATAAGTGTCATAATCACTTTAATAAGGCTCAAAATGGTCCACAATTATACCATTGGATGATTATGGTTTATATATACACTAAAAATAAGTTTTGGTCTGGTTTTTGTGCCTTTATGGGTATTATTATTTGAATAAAAACTATATTATTGATTTTTTACTAAATAAATAATTTCTGAATCATTAATGTATAAGGTATTTAGGTAATTAAATATTTCTAAAAATTTACAACTAAATTAACATGATTAAGAAAAAAATTTTATATTTCAAATGATTATTTATAATTTAATTTATATTCTATATAACCTTATATTAAAAATACATTAATTATTAAAGTTTGAGTGAGACATATTTCACTTTCTTTAAATAAAATAAATTAAGGGTCTTAATCACATCAAAGTGGGTTCCAAAAGATACCATTTCAGCCCAAGTATATTTTATGATGAAATATAATCATCCAATTATATTAATACAAGTGTTAGGATAATTTTATAATATTATTTTTACCCTTAATTACCTGATTTACCTTTAACTGTATTAAATAAAATTTACCGTGGTTACTATTCACAATGTCTAAAAATAAAAAGTATCTTATTAACATAATTTTTACCTAATGATTCCAAATATGTAATCCATTTTTCCAAATTCAAAACACAGAAGTTTTAGTATTTAATTTAAAATTAATCCCGCTGTTGAGAAAATGGGTTCTAAAAGTTAAAACATTGCAAAAGATTGAAATGTTTTTACCTATGAATTTAATGTAAAATTAATGATAATGACTTAAATTATATTAAATTGTAAAAATATATTCTTTTTATAATTTAAAACCATTCAATATTATAATTTAACCATATAAAATATCTTTATGAAAAAAGTTTTTTTTAATTAAAATTTAGCATATTTTTACTATTCATCAAAATATGAAAGTTAATAGAAAAATATTAAAAAATTATCCGAAGTATATTTTTATATAATTATTGCAAAGAATAACTTTATTTTTTCAAATTTAAGTCGTAAACGTGTAAAAACTAGATTTAAAGTGGGTGTGCCATCAAAAGGTGGCAAAACCGTATTTTTGGAAAAATATTTCCTTTATACGAAAAATTGATTTTATTCTCATAACTTGTTCTAGAAAATGATTAAGATGAATTATAATGTTATAAAATTCAAAATGCATTTAATACTATTCATAATGGCTAGTTCATAATAATATTAGAATAATATATCATTGTTTAGTGAAACTCGATATTGCGTACAACACACGCTATTGAGGAAGGTCGCTCTTGCATGCAACACAAGCCAAGAATATCATTTGCGTATACTACAAGATAATACGGTGTTTCATATAGTGCAAGAGAATCTTGGTGTAACATACAACACAAGACATCAAATTAATTGAAAATAACATTTCTCATAAAATCTCGGGGTGTTACATTCTACCCCCCTTAAAATGAATTTCGCCCTTGAAATATTTCGGGGTTATAAAGGGTTTACTACTTGAAAGTTTCTTTCATAGCAACCCAAATCATAAAAAATAATACTAAAACTTAATTTTAAAAACTAAAGTATGAAATGTAATGATTACCCAAATTAACTCATCACTTGGTTTCCACATAATATAACATAGGTGAAAATATAGATATGGAAGAGAAATCTAACCATCAAGTTCTGATGGAGAGTGGAAGAGAACATGGCTATAAAAAATCCAAAAATCACAAAGCCATAAATTTTCGATGATCTAAGGTACCATCTGATTCATCAAATATGAGGGTACTAGGAAAACATTTTTGGTTTTCAATATCATTTCCCTAAAGTTGATGCATAAGGATAAATACTTACTTGTTTTCAGCGTAATATCCTCGTTGGTCATTCCATAAACAATTTCCACTTCATCTCTTATTTAAATAAATGAAGTTGAATTTGTCTTTCTTCAAATGTTAGCAGTTCAAGCGATAGAAAGATAGGTTATCCCATATGTCTCAAACAAAAAGTTATCAAAAGTTATTAAATATACATAAGTCCATCTATGGTGAGATTAACCGTATATGATCCCAAAAATGGACTTATACTTCATCTATCATACTGCTTAATAAAATAAAACTAATTTCTACTAACCAGGGACTTCCTGTAGGCCAGTGGTAGGAGATAAAGTCATGTCACACTGCAGTTGTGGGTTCGATTCCCACATCCTTGTCAGACGCGATGGGTTTTTTCCCATCCTACGGGTTGTCCTTTTTCTAAAACTATACAATTATAACATTTCAGAAATAATATTAAAAAGTTCTATCCTTAAACAATACTATCTGATGTCTAACTTAATCCAATCCAATCTTTAGGCTTATCAAGAATACTTATGTCCAATTTTATAGTATAATGAAAAATATTACTATAGAGTTTATCTACCAAGCATGTGAATACCATCATTTATCCCCCATATATCATAAGATATATCTTGTTGGTCACATTCAAAAATGTGAATACCTTAATCATGTATTCTCTTGAAAAATGAATACCCATTGAACCTTAGTGAAAACATGAATTCTGTCAAAAGTTAACTCTTTCCACATACCAAAATCCCAAAATTTCTATATATTCAAACCATGATGTCACTTTGTCCTTATATCAGTCATGAGCTCATTAATACTATCAAAAATATTATTTTCTCATTATCCCTTCATTATGCGGATATCATCTTCTTTCCAAAAATATTTCAATTACTTTTCATGGTTACCGGTACCATATAATTATTGAAAACCACAATAAACCAATACATATATATTCCAATATTCCATGATACTATAAATGAGATTCCACAACACTATTTTTGGAATTTCATTAAATAAACACTTAATCATTCCACCACTTCGTTGTCATATTCAACATCACCAATAGTGATCGCATGTGACTTCCCTTTGTCCTTTCCCTTTAAGAGGTTTATGATGTTGATCATCATTAACCCTTGGATTAGGGCATTGGTTAGCATAATGCACCATTTCCTTGCACTTGTAGTATTGAAATGTAGGTAGTGAGTTCTCTATAGTCTTTTCTCTATTCACATCATTAGCTACCTTTTCCCCATTACTCTGGCACTCAGCTGCTCGATGACATTCTTTTCCACACTTAAAACATTTTCTAGTCCCTTTAAGATAATCTCCGTCATGCTTCTTTCCAGACTTTGAGCATAATGAAACAATAATCTTCTTTTCACCATTGTTTTGAGATTTTTCCTTGAACTCCATCTCTGATTTCTTATCATAACCATGAGATGGATATGTAACACCAACTTCTAATTCTACCTTAATAGCACAAAGAACAATTTCTTCATAGCTACTGAAGTTTCTTATAGCTAATTCCCTTCTAAGACTTGGTTTTAAGCCACTAAAGAATCGATCAACTTTACTTTCAGGTTGGATGATAAAGCCAGATGCATGGCTTACAAGACTTGTAAAATTCTCCTCATATATACCAATAGATTCATCATCTTTTTACTTAAGCTCAAGGAAATCCTTTTCCATCTTTGTTCTAAGAATATTATGGAAGTACTTATTGAAAACAAGTTCTTGAACTTATCTCATTCCATGGATTCAATTTTATCTTGGGGCCTTGTATTCTTAATTAGAGTCCACCACTGGTCTACTTTACATTCTAAATGGTAAATAGCCAAAAATACTTTTTCATGATCTGAATAGAAAAGTTTTAAAAATATCTTTTCAGTGGTACTGATCCACTCTTCATCAATAAGTGGATTAGAAGACCTATTGAAAGAAGGTGTATGTTGCCTCATGAAGGACTCAATATAATATTGTTCCCTTCTCTTCTCATTTGGACGTTTAGAATGATTCATAGCTTGTGTAAGTATAGCAATAATATTTTTCACTCCATCTCCCATAACATTGGTTTTTTCAGGAGGACAATCATTGCATTGTCCATTACATTGATCAACACAGTTCCTTCAGGTTCTAGTCATCATTTAAAACACAAAAAGAATAATGTGAGAGGAAAAAATAATGCTAGGAAAACAACATAATAAAGGGGGGTTACCTTCAATATCTAACATCTTAGGTTTAATTCTAAGATCATTGTGGTAATTCTAGGACTGTAACCTATACGTATACTTAACATTAGGTACATCCCTAAACATACCTTAGAAATACCTCTAGGTATCTCACTAAAGTTTTCACATCCTAGTTTCCAAATATTAACTAAACCTTTCATCTGATACCAACTGTGGAGACCCAAAGCTTGGCATACATGGAAATTAAATTACTTTTGTGGAATACTTAATACATAACAAAAACAGACACCCAAGGAACATAATAGTTTAGTGTCTTTGGAAAGTCGGAATATAATCTTCTAATCATGGTGGAATATCTTCAACATCTCCCATAAAGATCTTCTACTTTTTTTCCTTACCTAAAACATTTCTTTATATCCTGGGGAAAAGAAAACATATAAAGGGTGAGCTAAAATGCTCAATAATGGTAAGCATGGAGAAAATAAAACAAGTCATATACATTTTAATTTATAAACATGAACATAAAGTTTAAATATCAAAATCTAGAGTTGGGAAATAAATATTGGTCGTATGTAAGGCATAGATCATAAAATAACATCAATCATGATAAAATAGCATTGGAATAAAACATATAATTGTGGAAAATTATTAAGCACATGATATTATTTCCATAGTATCCAAGGCATTGCTGCCAAGACCATCATAGTGGATAAAGTCCATTACTGAACCGGGTTTACTTTCCATTCCAGCCCTGTATTACTGAACCAGATTTACATGCCTTTCCAGCCATGTTTATCTCATGAGATATAAATCATTACCCAATGCATTGGAGGGAGATATAGGTCCCACCCATCTCATAATGAAACCATTCTTATGTGTTCAACAAAATCATAAATCATACATCATAGCATAACCCATGTAATAAAAATGGGATTCTTAAACATCATGCCACCATAACATAATCCATATAAGATAAAGGACTTCATAAAAATAATTTCATCATAACATAATCAAGTCAATGTAATAATAGGGATAGAAACCTAACCTTGTATCATCTTAGATGGAAAATAATTTTGATAAAACACTTGAACTCAGTTCTTGATGAAAATTTCCTTTCTTCTTCAAAATCATTTTCTTTTCTCAAAATGACATACCATTTTAAAAGAAATGAATTATTTTTGAAAATAATCATGAAATATTTCATAGGAAGCTTCATGTAAATAAGGATTTATGAAACTGTAAAAATCCATTCATGCCGTATAAGTTAAAAAAACATTCTCCTCGTACTTTTCCGGAAAAGTGAAAAAGTACCTCGTATGGTAATAAAAAGAAATAATCCTTACATACCATGTAGTAAAAGTCAAAAATTGGTAAAAAGGAATTTAAAAATACATGAAAACATTTTTATAAAACATGTACATGGATGATAAATATAACCCCAGTAAATACTTACGAATAAACAATCTCGGATAAGAATGATATTGGAATAATTATCCCTTACCTTATGTCCAATTTCTTCCGTACGTGTCAGGGACCTCTGTATAGTGGGTTTAAACATATTATTAACTTGTAATAGAACCATAATAACATTTATGATATCATATATGATTCACTTATGACTTTATATTACCCGTTCATTTTTCAATTCCATGTTAAAGAAAAAATCGTTTCATTAATAGTATGTGTTTTGACTTGTAATTATTCATATGATTACTTAGATCATGATTACTTAATTCCATAATGTAAAACATTATTTAGATATAATATATATTCATAATTTAATATATATATATATAATATATTTACAAATGGGATGAAATACACCGTTCATGGAGACGGTAGGCTGTACGTACGCATGAACGTTGTTTTAATTTCCGTATTAAATTGAATGGAATTAAGTAAATAACATATAAATAATTACAGTATCATTATTATGTCATATATTTTATGATAATTTATTATATATACTTTATAATCATTCTGTAATGGTTAACATGGAGAATGAATCTCATCGTGTCATGGAGACGGTAATCCGTACGTACGCACGAGCGATGATATTGTTCCCATAATTATTGAATGGAATTGGAGTGGATGATATAATATCTAATAATTCGTATTATGTTATAATAATCATATATAGTTATTATTTCCACCATTATACCCATCCAATTAAGGTGGTGGTGGAAAAACATATCACACCACAGCGTGGAGTCGGTAAGCCGTACGTACGCACGTGTGGTGATTTTGTTTTTCATAGGATGGATAGAAGTGGAAATAGGGTTGTTTCATATTTATAATAACATATAATTATATTATTTATACTGATGTTATTACTTTATAATTAAACAAATAAATAAGAGGAAGTATAAGAATAAAGAAACCTGAAAGAATCGGTAGAAGAGATTACCTCTTCCTCGACGTTCCTCTTTTAAACTTCCTCTTACAGAACTAGAGTTGGCCTTTTGAGAAGACCAGGACCTCAATAATATCACTAGATAGGTTTAGAATAGTAATTGGTAGGGTTTGGACGAGCTTGAAAGAACAAAATTAAGTGAAGTGGAGAGGGAGGATGTTCCCTTTTATAAGAGAGGAGAGGGTCACTTTTGGAAACCTCTAAAATATTAATTTATTATAAACTCAAAACCCACATAAAAACTTCAAGTGACTAAAATTAGGATATGAGATAATATAGGGTTTTAATATCATTAAAAAATAAAATTTAGACATGTTTTGATTTTATTTTAAACCTTATCAGTTTGATTTATCCTTATTTAATCTATTGAATTTAATGTGTGGTAATAAAGTTATAAATTTTAAATGGTTATAAATACTTACTTATGTGTTGTTAATTGTATATAATTGGATAATTTATGACATGGTAGACCATATAAATTTTAATTTGTAATTTTTAAATATTTTTGTGATTTTTAAACGATTTAATAATATGTTATTTTTATAAAATATCAATAGTGTCAATTTTGACACTATTTAATTATTTGAATTAAAATAAAATACAAACAGAATATATATTCAAAAAAATATTTAATAGATTCCCAACATGTCATATGAATCTAAAAAATTCATGGAGAACATTAATTTGTTCATATAATATTTATTTTAATGTTTTTAAAACCATTTATTTGATTTTCTCTTAATAAAATAATTATTACAACATTTATGTATAATTATTTAATATACTTATTTGTTGCATAAAAATTAAAAATAAAACACTATGGTAAATATAAATATAATATATTTTATAATAATACTTTTACTCTAATTTATCATCTTAAAATAACAACATTTAAATTGTTATATTTATTAAATTATGAAGGTGACAACTTTGACATCTTATAAAATAAAATAATATAACTGTCATAATCGCTTTTATAAGGCTCCAAATGACCCACAATTATACAATTGGATTATTATGGTTTAGAAATAAATGAAGAATAAGTTATGGTCAGGTTTTTGTGCCTTTTATGGGTATTTTTATTTGAATAAAAACTATATTATTGATTTTTCACTAAAGAAATAATTTCTGCATCATTAACCTATAAGCTATTTAGATAATTAAATATTTCTTAAAAATTACAAATAAATTACCATGATGAATAAAAACATTTTATATTTAAAATTTTTATTTATAATTAAATTTATATTCTATATAACCTTATATTAAAAATACTTTAATTATTAAAGTTTGAGTGAGACATATTTCACTTTCTTTAAATAAAATAAATTAAAGGTCTTAATCACATCCAAGTGGGTTCCAAAAGATACCATTTCGACCCAAGTATATTTTAATATGAAATATAATAATATAATTATATTAATACAAGTGTTAGAATAATTTTATAATATTATTTTTACCCTTAATTACCTGATTTACCTTTAACTGTAGTAAATAAAATTTTCCATAGTTACTATTCATAATGTCTAAAAATAAAAAGTATCATATTAACATAATTTGGATCTAATAATTCCAAATATGGAATCCATTTTTCCAAATTCAAAATATATAAGTCGCAGTATTTAATTTAAAATTAATTCCGTTGTTGAGAAAATGGGTTCTAAAAGTTAAAACATTGCAAAAGATTGAAATATTTTTACGTATGAATTCAATGTAAAATTAATGATAACGACTTATATTATAATAAATGGTATAAATATATTATATTTATACTTTAAAACCAATCAATATTATAATTAAATCATATAAATTATCTTGATGGAAAAATTTATTTTTAATTAAAATTTAGCGTATTTTTACTATTCATCAAAATATGAAAGTTAACAGAAAAAAATTAAATTTTTTTACAAAGTACATTTTTATATACTTATTGCAATGAATAACTTTATTTTGTCAAATTGAACTCATAAAAGTGTCAAAAATATATTTAAAGTGGGTGCACCAACAAAAGGCCGCAAAACTGTGTTTTTGGAAAAATATTTCCTTTATACGAAAAATTGATTTTGTTCTCATAACTTGTTCTAGAAAATGATTAAGATGAATTATAATATTATAAAATTAAAATTTTGGTTAATACTATTCATAACGGCTAGTTCATAATAATATTAGAATAATATAGCGTTGTTTAGTGAAACACGGTATTGCGTACAACACACGCTATTGAGGAAGGTCGCTCTTGAGTGAAACACAAGCCAAGAATAGTGTTTGCGTATACTACAAGATAATACAATGTTTCTTATACCAGAATATAATCTTGGTGTAGCTTACAACACAAGACATCAAAGTAATTAAAAAGAGTATTTCTCATAAAATCTCGGGGTGTTACACCTGGACTGATGCTCCAAGGTATGAAGATTTATATTGTATGGGTACCCAGACTGATGCTCCAAGGTACAAAGATTTATATGGGATAAATTAAGGAATGCTCATGTGAATTTAGGTGTTTAGCCCTTCATGTTATATATTTCAAACTTCCAGTATAGTTCATAGTTGGTTTGTTGAGATAGGTGTTATTTTGGAACCTTGGAGCCCGTGGGGCTAGTTAAAAACTATTTAATTATGCAACATGTTTTATTAATTGATTGTATAATATTAATTTATACTTTTGTATACACTTGTATTGAACTGGATATTTCCTTATATTATTTTGGTGTTTTCCTACTCGTTTTTACTCACACCTTTCTTGGGTTTCCATTGGTACCCAATAAAATCTCATGGTTGTATGTTAGGATAAGGGAAATGACCCTATGTTAGATGGTGGAGACAGGATATCCGGATAGAACATGGATGAGGGGAACAGACTATTATCAGGATCCATTTTAGAGGATTTTCTATGTCACTTTATTTTGAGTTACCTTTGACATGTGACACTAGTATGTAATAACTTTTTTATTGTATTTATTCTTTATGTGTTTATACAATGTTTAGAAGTTGATTATATGATGGTGGTTATTGATCTTACTGTATTGCTTATTGTTTATTTTGATTTATGTTACTATATTACTTTGATAAAGAGGGTATAGTCTTCTCACGTACCATATTAGATACTCATATCTAATTGGTATCCTCTGGAATATGTGGAGGAAATCCTGAGATAATGTACTGAATCAACTCAGGGAATTGGTTTAGTGGCACCCAGGCTGGGATGCTGCAATAATGGAAAATTATTATATAACCATTATAACCTAACTATTAAATTGGAGGGTATGAGATAGATCAAACATATTGTTAAATATAAATAAAGTTTCTACTCAATAAAAATTTATTGATTATTTCTTAGTAAATAAACACTCAATTTTTAATAATGTAATTTCATGCTTCAAAAATATATTTTCCTCAAAAATTATTTTTATTTATTTTTGTGAGGAAATTTTATAATTAATTTATATAACATAAATAAATATTATTTGATAAAAATTATATCATTTTTTAATTTATCATATCAAAAATATCTTAGAATGAAATTTTGGGATTTTTCTGAAAATATTGATTTTTTTATGAATAGTAAAAATAATGATTTTTATTGAAAAATGTATTTTTGTTTCAAGAATTTAAAATAATATATTTTAATTTAAAATGGTTTCAAAGTAAAATTTAGTATATTATATTATTAATAATTCAATTAAGTTTATTATAATAAATTTTATTATTGAATTTTTCATAAAAATATTTTCATACTTAAAAGGCATTTTTCTGAAAAGATGTTTTTATGCGCGTAATGTATTTTTATATTAGTAAATTAAGTTAATAACTATTTAAGAAATATTTTATTTAATTTTATATATTATAAATCAATAAAATTTTCTAACATCCATACAAAATATTTTCTTAGTGTGCGATATGATTAAATCGAGTTTTATGCTTAAAATATATTTTTCTAAAATGCGATTTTAATCTCATTTTTAACAAATAATTTTAAAGATAAATGATAAAAATTATATAAATTGAATCTTGAAAAATTGATTCAATATTTATAATCATGATATCCAAATTTTTTAAATAAGCCCCTTTTATTTTTAGGCATTATAAATAGTAACCGTAGTAAAATTTATCACCTCAGCAAAGGGTAAACTGAGTTAATATAGGTTAAAACTAAATGTTAAGGTCAACATTTTTCATAAAAATTACTAATTTAAGAATTTAATTTTACCCTTATCACCTTATGATCTAAATTTAATTTTTTAATATATGTTTTTCTAGGAATATGACCTATATGATATTTAAAGCAAAGAAAGTTACAAAATTTCACTCTCTTAGTTTTAAATACCTTTTATATGTTCACATTGGGAAAAAATAAATTTATGAAAGAATATTAATGTTCATTATATGAATAAAGAAATTATCTTAATAATTTTAATTTATTTAAAAAAATTATTAAATAAATACTTTGAATTCTTATGTAGCACTTATTCAATATTTATTCAATTAGTAAAAAAATAAAATAAATGATTTTAAAAATATTAAAAGTAAAATAATTTGAGTTATTTATAGTGTTACATGAATTTTTTAGGTAAATATAACATATTATTGATGTTTAAATAGATTATATTTGAATTTCAACTTTTTATTTATGTATTTTAATTCTAATTAATTAAATAGTTTCAAAATTGACATTAATGATATTTCATCAAAATAATATTTTATTAAATTATTTAAAAATCATAAAATATTTAAAGAGGAAAAGGTATATAATATATACTTTGAAATTCTATCCCTTTTTCATTTATAATCCAATTTTTACCTTATAAGTAAAATTATAACCCTTTAAGAGTAAAAAGGTCTTACCGCGGTTAAGGTTAAAATTGGTAAACCAAGAAGTTAATCAAAAAGATAATGTTTAAAATAACACCAAAACCATTAAAAAATTGGTTAATGGTATTTAAACCCCATAATACCTTATATTTGAATAAATATTCATTTCAAATCATTTTTCTATAGAATTAATTTATTATATTTTAATCTTTTATGAAATCACAAGAGTTCCCCTCCCCTCAATTATAAAAGGGAACCTATATTTTATCTTATTCACACCACCTTGAGCCATCTAGCTCAACCATTCTATACAAAAATCCATTATAAACTTCCTTATCCACATTCTAGAGTTTCTGGTATTCCCAAAATACAAACCCTATGATCCTTAAGAGGTGATCTAAAGGATTTCCTTCAAAGAAGATGTAATCACCTTAACCGATCACTTTATTTTTACTTCTTCTTTACCTTCTATAAATTTATGTTATTTATTATGAAATAATAATTTCAGTATACTCAGTATAATTAAATTTGTTTATTATTAATAAATAACCATTATCCACCCTCTTTCCTGTTAAATTAGAAGTGAAAGTTCCACTCGTGCTTACATATGGCTTACCATCTCCACATAGCGATATAATTCATTTTCCACCACCAAATTTCATGAATTGTTATTATGATGGGTCTAATTATTATATATGATACTTATGACATAATTATACTTCTATAATAATAATATCACATCTATATTCTTACATTCTAATCTTTTTTAAAACAATAATTTCACTCATGTGTATGTGTGGACTACAACCTCCACAAAATGATGTGATTTGTTTTTCATTTATATTTTACTTGGATGGTAATAAGGTTTTATTTAATTAATATAAATTATTTATATGATATTATAATTATTTATATGATTATGGTATGTAATTATAATAAATTAAAATTTAT
The DNA here is from genome assembly GCA_963277665.1 of Viscum album. NCBI lineage: Eukaryota > Viridiplantae > Streptophyta > Magnoliopsida > Santalales > Viscaceae > Viscum > Viscum album. Next base: position 1,619,720,671 of record OY728131.1, on the reverse strand, counting down.
TATTCAGGAGGTTATAGTGTTTTTGAAGTAAGTGGAACTCGGGGTAATGGTTTATCATCTCAAATTATCTTCTTTGGAACATATGTTAGGTCATACACCAATCTAATTTTATGAGGTGTATATACTTTCCTTTGAAATTTTATATCATAATAATCCTTAGGTTATTATAATTTTAAGTTTTATTTTATATTATTATTTCATAGATTTGTGATTCAAATATAACCAGAGCGGTAAGGGTTTTATGTTACAATTTCATTATTTATCTAGATTGTTTGTGATTAAGTTTCTAATGATGAAATATTATGATTTATCGCTCAAGAAACTAATTAATTTTCTTATCCTATGTTTATTTCTTAATAATTACATTATGTGAAACTTCTATTCATGTCTTGAACTCCATGTTGTTTAAGTGCGCCAAAAAACCCATTGCCTCATATTAAAAATTTGTTATTTAAAACAGACAAGGCGTGAAATTGACATTCATAGTGTGTAACCTTAAACAGCATGACCCCTTTCACGGATTCCACTTAGCAACCATTATATGTCATGTAACCTAGTAACATAGTGTGAAATCCTACTTCATCCTAGATAAAAAAAATATGGTTAAAGTGGAAATTCCAAAAAATCTCACACTCCACCATTATAGGTATCCTCCCAATTCCTTCTCATTCTTTTATAGACAATTGTAAAAAGGATAACCATGGTGAGCTCAATAATTTACCTGATATATCAGTAATGGGATTTTACAAACTCCCCACCATAAATACTTTGTGTCCCTGGGAATTCATGTGGAAGTTGTAATCCCTGGAAAAAGATGAGGCCACTACTCCCTCATCAATGACTCGTGTTTCCAACTCTCATGAGAATCTAATCCTTTTTTTCATAGAACCTTGAACTACATAATATACATCCCACACAAGACTTTGACTTGATAGTCAACGATCTCACCTAGTTTATCCAAAATAAAAACATATAGCTCTAACTAAATTTCTTCCCAACTGAGAGCATGAGCAGGATCAGGATGGTCTTTATAGGGCTAAGACATGTGGAAAATATCATGAATACCCATAAATTGAATTAAAAATTCTAATGGATAAGCAACCTATCTAAGCTGGTTAGTGACCTAAAGTGGTCCAACATATCTCAGAGGCAACTTTACCTACTTTCCAAGTAAATGGTGACCCATACAAGGAGAAACATTCAAGAAAACCTAGACACCAATGGAAAACTATATATGGTGATGCCTCTGATCCACGTACAATTTTTGACGATGCTAGGTTGTAGCCAGACATCGATGCACATCCTGAATCTTTACAGATGTTTTTTAAACCAAACTTGTTCCATCTAAAGATATTTCTCCCACATAATACCTATAAAGGTGTGATCTACATAGACAACCATGAAATGACTCAAAGAGATCCATTATGATTGACAACTGATAACTTTTATTATAAACAAACTCAACTAGTCCCAAATGGATATCCCATAATCCCTCAAAATCCAATACATAGGCATGAAGAAGATCCTCCAGGATCTAAATCACACACTTTGTCTAATCATATATCTGTGGATGGTAAGTTGTGCTCAACTTTACCTGAGTTCCCATTTCCTCTTGAAGACTCCTTTGAAACCTAGAGGTAAACCTAGGATCCCTATCCAAAACAATAGAAGAAGGAATCCCATTTAACCTCACAATCTCTTTCACATATATCTAACACGGATCTTAAACTTTAGTGGTGTCTTTGATTGGAATGAAATTAGTAGAATTTGTCAACTGATCAACAACCACCTAGATAGCATTCCTCCCTCGGGGAGTCTATGGTAATCCAATAAAAAAAACCCATGTATACCTCATCCCATTTCTAAATTGGTACTAGAATAGGCTGAAGTAAACCAAATGGTTTCAAGTACTCTACCATTATTCATTGGTAGGTATAATAGCAAGACACAAAATCCAAAATGTCACACTTAATACCTATCCACTAGAATCATTGCCTCATGTCATAATACATCTTCATAGTTCCTGGATGAATGGACAATGAAGATTTGGTATAATCAAATAAAAATAATCTTATTAAAAATGCTGAGAAAACAATCTGCTTCCTAAATTAGATCATACCATATAAATAAAGAGACCAACCAGAAACAGTATCCCTACTATAAAGTCTTTCTCAAGTATTCTGAAACTAATAATCCTACTACTGAATCTATAAAATAGACTTTAGGAGAGATTATGATAACTGAACACTATTCAGAACCATTCCTGAAATATCCTTCTGATAATCCAAGTTCAACTGATTGAAAATACCTATAAGGTTACACTCCTCTTTCGATTCCAAAACATCCTGAGATGGAAATTTCTTACTAAGAGCATTTACAATGACATTTCCCTTTCCTAGGGTGTAGGTGATATTGAATTCAAACATCTGAAGGTATTCTACCAATTTTCTCTATCTGTGATTCAAGTATTTCTATGAAAATATATATCTAAAAATTTTATGATCATAAAATTCCATGAACCTCATCCCCAAAATATAGTGTTGTTAACATTTAGGCACATTCATGACTGTAGAAAGATCTAAATCATGAGTAGGTTAATTTTCTTCGTGTGTTCAAAGATGAAGAGAGTCGTAATATACCACATGGTCATCCTGCATAAGAATGCACCCCAAACTAGTACCAGAAACATCATATAACACCATGTATCCCTTACCTGGCTCAGGTAAGATCAGAATAGGATCTGATGTTATAATTAATTTCATCTCATCAAAAGAATACTAACACTTATCATACCATGTGAATTTCACTGCTTTCCTGGTAAGAGTAGTCAAAGGTGATGCCAACTTAGAGAAATTATTAACACATTCTCGATAGTATCCAGAAAGACTAGGGAATATTCGAATTTAAAAGGCATTCTATGGTTCCTTCCAAGACCATATAGCATTAACCTTCTTAGGATCGTTTGATAATATTTGTTCATAAATCTTGTTCCCTAATAACTTATCTTTTTGAATCCAAAAACATAACGTCAAAATCTTTCCATAAAAACAGTGATTTATCAGAATTTCTTGAACCAAACTCAGATGGTGATCATGCTCACGCTCATATTTCAAATAAACCAGAATATCATCCTTGAAAAAAACCACAAAATAGTCAAGATATTGGTGAAATATCTGATTCATAAAATATATAAAAATTTTAAGAGATTCAGTTAGTCCAAAAGGCATCACGAGATATTCATAATGGACATACCTTCTCCTAAAATATTTCTTTGGTATACTAGACTCCCGAACTATGTGATCATGATAACCCAACCAAATATCAATCTTTGAGAACCACTTTTCCCCCTTTAACTAATCAAACAAATCATCCATGAAATAAAAATTATATTTATTCTTAACCATCAGTCAGTTCAACTTCTGATAGTCCACATATAACCAAAATGAACCATCTTCTTTCTTAGAAAAGAGCATAGGGGATTCCCAAGTCGAAATTCTAGGTTGAATGAAATTTTTTTCCAATAGGTCATCCAGCTAAATCTTGAGCTCTTTCAGCTCCACTGGTTCTATACAATAAGAAAGTATTGATATTGGCTACATACCTAGCACTAGGTCAATCGTAAAATCCACCTCTATCTATGGAGGAAGACCAAATAATTCATCAAGGAAAACATTAGAAAATTACTGAATGATTACGGGAATATCAATTACATGAGAGATGTCATCAGGCTCAAACATAATAAAAGATAGCAAACTCATGATCTCTGGGTAAGAAGGCCCTACGCGACCTGATCTCGGGTCCCACTCCCCCTGAAACACATGATATCTCCCATAAACAACATTAAATGAGAAAATATAATAATAACAATCAACCTTTTATCGATAATCAACAATCCAATCCATACTGATGATGACATCAAATAGATCCAAATCAAGAATGAGAAAGTCCCATACCAACTTTGTATCGTCCATTGTTAATGAACAATAAGGATATTGAAACCCATTATCTTTCCTCTTACCAAGAGGTGTCTCTAACTCTATTTTAAAGGACATCAGTTCTATTGGAAGTTTAAGAACATCAACAAAAAGTGTAGATATAAAAGAGTGGGAGGTACCAGTATTGAATAAATCAATTTCTACTAAATATGAAATAAGGATAATACCTCTCACTATTTCCAAACCCACAACAACTTCTGTTAGACACTCATCTACTATGTGAAAATTCTTAACTCCAGAGGCATGTGGCTGGAAACTTATAGTCTATGATGATTTTGACCGCACCGTAGTAGCCTTTGGAGCTGAAAAAACCTAACTATAATGAGGCGTAGTCATAGCCTAAAATAATTGTTATAAGTGAACAATGCATTCATATATATTACACGTCTTTGTAGGAATATGACAAGAAAATATTGTGCGTTTATCCTTGCCACACTGATATCAAATTAGAGGCACATTTCCAGTTTCAACGGACAGTGTAGAGGAGGATCGCTTCTGAGACCCACCTCCACCACTTCCGTGATGATCTTTCCACTTCCTTTTCTTCCCATGAACTCCACTAAAACTTCCACTATATAGAAGAGAAGGGTTGGAAAGACTAACCTTACCTTCCATATACATTTACACCATAATAGATTTGTCTACCATATCTGCAATGGTAGAAAGTTTCAATATGAACACTTATGATCAAATATCCATTCACAAAACCTACAGGTACTTCTGAGCCTTCAGTTATTCATTCCTCACCACGTCCGGAGAAAAATGGACAAGATCATCAAATTATTTTGTGTATTCTAATAGCGAATGCTCTCTTTGTTGTAAATACATTAACTCTAGAGACTTTTCCAGCATTAAAAACTCTAGTAAAAACAACTGAAAGAAAAAGGGTTTTGAAACCCTTCAAATCTGAGTCCGTATGTCTTTCTTCCTAGACCATTGAATCCCACCATCACTTACTAGAACCCTTGATCTTGAATGTTTCAAATATTACCCTGATATTCTTAGGTATTTCCAAAAATTAAAATATCTGATCAATCCTATATATCAAGTCTTTCGCCTCATTAGTTTCAGTCATTCCTTTAATGGATGGTGGTTTCTCGTGAAAAAACTCATGTGATATCTCTCTCTCTCCTCCAACTCCTGGTTGTACCTCAACAATAGAATTTTGAACTCATGGTACATATTGATCAATATAATGAACTAAATGTACTATATTCTCGATGATATTCTGATCTATAGGTGTATTCCCTTGATAATTATTAGTTGCAACCAACTGAGGAACTCATGGAAGATGTCTCAGAGGCATAGAATTGCACACTAATACATGAGAATGATTATAAAACAGAAAAAATCTCAATTCAAACAAGAAAACCCATAATAATAAACTAATATTTAAAACCAAACCCAACAATAGAGGCACATATCCCAACATACCATGGAAAGTTGAGTCTTGTTATGAAAAGATCTGGTCAAGCACTCATTGAAACATGCCTCTCAAGTCTTAAGAATCCTATATCTAGTCTAACAGATGTCCCAAGACAAGGACTCTTGAGGAAAGACCTCCTTTGATACCAAATTTTAATGAACCTATGCGGGTTATCCTCAAACCTTGCACCTAAACCATTTCGTTACATACCTGAAGGGCATTCCTGATCCCCATGGGTTGGCGACAAACACCTGGGTATCGAACAAAACACTAGAGGGAACGATTTCTCAAAACCTAATCAAACACATGGAATATATGTATACACAGAACAAAAGAGATGGAGGAAGAATAAAGGAATATATATGCCATAATAATAAAAGTCATAATAAATGAACAACTGAAAAAGTAGTCAAATCTTCAAAAACAAGTCTAACTGAAAGGACCAAAACCAAACAACTACTTTGTGCGACGTCGCGGACGAACTCCCACTATCTCACCATCATCTACCAAAAACCATCTGACACAAACCTCACTGCCTCATTGTAGTGCCTTTCCATTCCTTTTATTGGAAGATATATAAAGGACTATGCACCAATGAGTAGGTGTATAGGGTGTGAGCTAACAGGCTCAGTAGGATCCCACCCAGGTGTTCCCTATCAAGTCTTTATATAAAAATTATTATATTCTTATTTAAAATAGATTATAAATTATATTTTAATTAGAGATGAATATTTATGTCATAAATATCATATATATTCATTAGTTACATATTTATAATCATCCTAGTGAAATTGGGATGAAAAATGAATTACACCACTATGTGGAGATGGTAATCCATACGTACGCACGAGCGATGTTTTCACATTTTTGTAGCATGCAATGGAAATATAATATTTTTTTCCCCAAAAATAATAATAAAATATTAGTATATTTATTATACTTGAGATATTATCTTATGATGGGTACAACACTTTAAGTTCTAGTATAATAAGGAATAAACAAAGGACTCAATAAAGATGATTACATCTTCTTCGGTATACTTCCTTTAGATCTCTTCTTAAGGGACTTAGAGTATATATGTTGGAATAAACTAACTCTATAACTTTTATATGAATCTTGATAAGAGTATTGGGTATGTTTTGGTCAATCTAGATGGATCAATGTGGTGTAAAGAGGTGAAAAAGGAGGTGGCCTTTTATAATTGAGGTGAGGGGTACTTTTGGAATTTCATAAAATATTAAATTATAATAAAGGAATTTTAAATCCAAATGTATTCAATGTCTATATATTTAAACCTATGGAATTATATGGTTTAAATATCATCAACCAATAAAATTTTGATAGGTTTTTGTGGTGTTTTAAAACTTATTTCTTGGTTTAACATCTTAGCTAACTTATTTTAACATTAACCAGGATAATGTATTTTTCACTCTTAAAGGGTTATAATTTTACATATAAGGTAACTATTGAAAAAAAATGTAAAATGGATGAATTTATCAACCATATATTACCAACTATTTCCTTTTTTGGTATTTTAATGATTTTTAAATAGTGTAATGAAATATTATTTTGATAAATTATCATTAATGTCATTTTTGTCACTATTCATTTAACTTAACTTCAAATACATCAATAAAAAAATGATTTTGGATATAATTTCTTTAAACATCAATAATATGTCATATTTGTCTAAAAAATCCACGGAACGCTATAAATAACTCCAATGATAATAATTTTAATATTTTTAAAATCATTAATTTTATTTTTCTATTAAGTGAATAAATATTGTATTAGCAATGCACAAAAATTTAAAGTAATTATATAATTACTAAAAATTAGAAATAAAATATCATCATGAATATAAGTTTATTATTTAAAAATGTGATATTTATATTTATTCATATCTTTGTTTTTTCACGATGTGGACACAAAATAGATATGTAAAACTAAAAGAGTGGCATTTTCTAAATTACTTTAATTTAAATATTATATTGGTCGTTTTAATGGACAACTGCCCATTAAATATATAAATTTCTTGAATATGGTGATAAGTGTAAAATTAAATTTATATAATAATAAATAGGATGAAAAATTATGACCTTATCACTTGGTTTTAACCTAGGTTGGCCTGATTTACCTTTTACCGAGGTGATAAATTTTACCATGACTAATATTCATAATGCCTAAAAATAAAAGGGTATTATTTAAAAAAATGGACCTCTTGATTCCAAATATTAAATCCATTTTATAAATCTCAATACCTAAAATGTTTACGTATTAATTTTAATATAATTGAAGGAGATGTGATGAAGTTTGTTTTTTTAGAAAATTACATTTTTTAAATATAAAACTGGATAAATATTATTTTCTGATTCCTTTAAAAAATATTAGATGAATGATAAAAAAATTATTGAATTTATGATATATAATTTTAATTAAAATTGTTCACTCTTAGTGAAAAATTTAATTTATTAGGATAAAAACACATTGTATTCATAAAAATAGTTTTTCATAAAAGACAACTCCTTTATTTTAAAAAATGATTATTATTATCAGTTCTTATCAATTGATAAGTTATGAGTTTATTTTATACATGTTTAAATCATATATGTTTCATAATTTAGTTAGTCATATTCATATCTTCTAACCCAATGGCTAGGTGATAATTATTAAATAATATTTTAATATAAAATAATTGTTTGTTTAAACTTGGTTATTGTGTGTAATGAAAACTATCGGAGAAATAAAATTTATTAAATATAAATATAATACAAAATATCAGGGTGTTTCATTATACTCCCTTAAAATTAATTTCTCTCATGAAATTACTTTACTCTAATACAATCACATGAGAATACTTATGCCTCATCACGTCCTCGGGTTAGTGCATAGCTTACTCTAATTGATGGTTTCACCATAAAACATTGACCAAGTGAGTTGTATTTGTAATAAAACCTTAGATATACAATCTAGAATCTCCACTGGTTGTTCCTTATAAGAAATATATTTCTCTAGTTGTATGGTCTCTGATTTTAGTGCATGTGAAGGATTAGGTATATACTTCCTCAAGAGAGATGCATAAAACACATTATGAACTTGATAAAGATTCGGTGGAAGCATAAAAAGATATGCTACCATCCCAATATGATCAATAATTTTGAAGGTATTTATATACCTAGGGATTATCTTGAACTTATTTACAAATCACATCACCCTCTTGTAGGGATATATTCATAGGAATAACTTTTCAACAACTTCAAACTCTATATCTTTCTGATGATTATCAACATAACTTTTTGGTCGACTTTGAACTAATGTTATGTGTTTATGAATGATTTGAACCTTCTCTACCATTTCCTCATCTTTTTCAGGTACCAATGGATTTATTTATCAATCTTCATTCTAGCATGTTGTAATTATACACTTCTTTATATATATGGATTCATAAGGATCTATTTGAATGACTTAGTGAAAACTATTATTTTAAGAAAATTCCACCAAAGGATGGTGTTTATCCCAACCACCTTTGAAATAGATAGAGAAAACTCTCAAAATGTATTCAATATTTTTAATATTCCTCTAAGAATGACCATCTATCTGAGGATGATAGTATGTGCTAAAACTCAACTCTGTTTCCATTGCACATTGAATAATTTTCTAGAACTTCAAGGTAAACCTCAAATCCAGATTGGTACCATATAATGTGGTACTCCATACAACCTTAACACTTATTTAATATAAATTATGGAAATATAATCAAGAGATAAATCTTATCTAATGGAAAATAAGTGTAATGATTGTGTAAGGTGATCGACTAAAACCCATATATCATTATACCATTTATACATTTTGGGGAGTCAAATGACAAAATTCAGGTTGATTTTTTCCCATTTCTATTCTGGTATGGGTAATGGTTGTAACATTCTCTTAGGTTAAAAAAATTCCATAGCTAACTCCAAATCAGGAGTTGGGTAATTTTTCCCATGGAACTTTAGTTTTTGTGAATAAAAAGCTATCACCATATAATTATTCATGAGGATGAGTATCAATACCTTCTTAAATGTATTTTTATAGATTATAACCCCTTATCTTCTATAGGGTAGTTGAAGAACAGGTGTATTAATTAAACTTCTCTACAATTCCAGGAATTTTTCTTCATATTTATCTTTCCCAAGGAACATATCCCCCTTCCAAGTTAACTTGGAGAGTGGTTTGGATAGCCATGAAATTTTATTCACACATCTATAATAACTATCCAAAAAAAGGAAACCATGGATCTCAGTTATCATGGTTAGTCTAGGTCAATGTTCAATAACTTCGGTATTTGATGGATCCACATATATACCCTTACATGATATTATGTAACCCAAAAATGGAACTTTTTTTTCCAAAATTAACACATGGTAAATTTTTCATACATATTTTACTTAGTATCTTTAGTACAATCCTCAAGTTATCTTCTTTCACTCTAAATATATAAAAATATCATCTATAAAGACTACCACAAACTGATCAAGTTAATATATAAATACTTTATTAATTAAATCCATGAAGATATCGGGGTTATTTGTAAGACCAAATGGAATCACTATAAATTTATAATTTATATAACTTTTAAAGAATGTTTTCTTAGGTTTATCCTCTTTCTTAACCCTCAATTTATGATATCTAGAATGAAGGTCAATCTTGGAAAATTATTGAGTTCCAAGAATTTGATCAAACAAGTGATCAATACTGGATAAATGATATGTGTTCTTGATAGTGATCTTGTTATGTTCTTAATAATCAATACAGATATGAATTGACCCATATTTATTATTAATAAAAAGAACAGGTTCACCCCAAGGTGATGCACTTGTCCTAATGAACCCTTTTCAATATTATCTTAGAGTTTCTTCTTTAATTCCTTCAACTCAATTGGATTCATTTTATATAAATTCTTTGAAATAGGTGTAGCACCCAGTATGAATTCTATTGAAAAATCAACTTCATTATTCAGTGTAAGACCATCAAACTCTTTTATAAATACATCAAAAAACTCTAAAAAATAGGCATGTCATTCATATTGAGTTTTTTCTCCAACTATATGAGATAAAACCCCTTTTGAAAAGGAATCAAAACCCAAGTTCATATTTACCATCACAATGATAGATGATTAAAGATTGGTTAACCATATCAAATATAACTTCCCTTTATAGTAAATTTTTGTAGGTTTAATGAAGATAAATCCAATCCATGCCTAAGTTAATATCATATTTTACTAGAGGGAGAATAAAAATATTTTTATAAATAATATTCCCACATACTTCAATCGAAGAGGAGATATAGACTTATGATACAACCATCATACCATTTAGATTTTTTACTAATAACTCAATATCTAATCATTAAGGAGGCCATATGATACCCTTAGAAAATTATTCATATATAGAAGAGTAGAGAAAACTAGAATCAGATAAAATATTTTCAATTATAGAGTGAATGATAAGTGTGCCTTTCACTACATTATTAAGAACGTCCACATCTACTATAGTAATTTCATAATCTTAGAATTCTCTCCATGGATTCTTTTGTGATAAGTTCCCTAAACACTTGGGGAATTTTTTGGAATAGTTTCCCATATCTTTATTGTTAAATCATTATACTTTGTTGGGTTCTCCCTTATTATCACATTCATGTGCATGATGGTCTTTTTTTTCACTTAAAATAAACTCATTTTCCCTTTAAGCATGTACCAAGGTGTTTCTTTCCACATATATCACATGTTGGAAAATTATTTTTTACCTTCTTCCCTTTATACAATTTTTATCTACAGTCTTTTTCTTCTCTTTATTTCCTTCAAAATCATAAGACTTAGTGAACTTTTTATCTATATTGAGAGTACATGATACTATGTCCTCATATGGTGAGAATGTTTTGGAGACTAGTTCCTTCAAAAGGATTAGCTTAAACCCCTAAAATATATAACCAATCATTCTCTTTGGATTGTATATATATTACACAACATGAATTGATAACCTTGTGAAGTTAACTTCAGACTTAGAAACATTTTCCTTTTCCTCTTATCTCAAACTCAAGAATTTTCTTTGCATATCTACTCATTATTCATGAGGAAAGTACTTTTCTAAGAAAATTTCCTTAAAATAATTCCATTAAATTCTTGTTATTTCCTTATCATCCTTAATTTTTTCAATCAATGGCCACAATTAATCAATACCCCCTAAGAGAATATAAATTTTCATGATCAATTCTGATAAATCTCGTAAATAACCCATCCTATAATTATGATCGATCTGCAGGCTAATCTGTTTGTGGATTATTCTGCATTCATCATATGATTTTAAGAATGGGAAAGAATAATTTAAATAAAATATCCTTCTAGGATTTGGATCACTTGGTGATGAATTTCAGTCACCGAATCATCGTCATGGGAGAGATATAACAAGATTGGGGCACGCCGATCTTGGATCCGAGATTTCATCATCGTTCGTCAGAGGGATTCTCTAGAGGTTCTTTCTCTAATGTCTCTAGGTAATTATAGGGTTATGAGGCTCACCCTGGATTTCTAAAAAATGGAATAATTTAATTTTAAAATGGTCTCTACATTAACATTTGTAATAAAATAATTTTTTTAATTTTTTTTATTCATTTTTTCACCTGTGATAACCTTTTCACAAGAGACCTACACCGACCAATGTTAGGTCACACCTAGGGTGAATCCATTGTTCTGAACTCCACGGTACCATCAAATTTCTAATCTAGGAACCCATTTATAAGTTATTCTAATTTTTCAGGACAACCATGCATGTGTGTTATTTAATATTTTAATTTATTTCAAAAATTTATTCTGGGAACACTGGCCTTGAAATTTCACATCTTCTTAGTGTATGGTCTCAAAATCAATCCATATAATATTTAAAAATAATACAAGGAAAATTTGGTACATTAAATTTTCCCCGCCTTGAGGCTTGATGTCCTTGGAAATAAAAAAGAAAGGCTACTTTAAAAGTTAAGGGTACTGAGCATGAATCTGAGACTACCTCTCTTAAGTGGCCTCCTGGATATTCTAATGCTTCCACCAGACATGTACTAAAGGAATCGGTCACCCATGAAGGATCATATCCTTCCAATCCTCGATATTCACTTGGTACTCACCAAAACCCATTCCTTCTTCAATGTCCAGATCTCCCTAGTCGATGATGTGTGATGGGTCGTGCACATACCTCCTCAGCTGAGATATGTGGAAGACATCATGTATTTGGTCTAACTGTGGAGGTAGAGCTAAGTGGTACACCACTTCGCCAACTCTATGAAGTATCTGAAAAGGGATGATGAATCTCAGAGAAGGCTTACTGGATCATACAAATCTCTGTAATACATGTCAAGGTGAAAAATATAAGAACACATGGTCACCTTCCTAGAACTCCAAAGGCCTCCACCACCTATCAGAATAAGACTTTTGGTGACTCTTTGTAGTCTTAATCTGCTCATGGATTATCTGTACCTTCTCAGTAGTAGATCACACCAAATCTGGGTCCATGGGTTTGGACTCTCCTGGGTCAATACTATAAAGTGGTGACCTATAGGGTTGCTTTTACAAAGCCTCAAATGGTTCCATACCAATGGTGGAATTGTATATTTTATTGTATGAAAACTCTACCAGTGGTAGGTGATCCTCCCAATAATGGATGAAGTCTAACATGCAAGCCTGTAGTATGTCCTCCAAGACCTGAATTGTTTGCTTCGTCTAGTTATATGTTTGATCGTGAAACATTGTTCTCAATAGTAACTAGGCCCTAAATGCCTCCAGTAATCCCTTCCACAACTAGGATGTAAAGAGATAATCATGATTTAAATCAATAATCGATGAAAATCCATGGATTCGAACTATCTCTTGCACTTAGAGCCATCCCAAGATCTCTACTAAACTCTGTTCTTGGATATCTAGAAAGTGGGATGACTTGGTGATTCGGTCAACAATCACCGAGATGGAATCATGTCTCCTAGACATATATGGTAAAACTATCATGAAGTCCATAAATATCTTATCCCAATTCCATTATGGCACCTCAATGGGTTGATCTAAACCTGCTAGAATCTGGTGCTCAGCCTTCTGTGGCTGACAATTCAGGCATCGAGAGACAAACTCTAGCACTCTCATATTCATATCTGGCCACCAAAACAAACATCAGAGATCTTGGTACATTTTCTCCACATCTATATGTACCTCCAAATGGGATTTGTGAAAATCCCTCATAACCTCCTCCTACAATGCCACTGGTACTACTGTACGTCCTCTGAAAAGAACAACTTGCTCCCCACCTTTTGAATATTTGTTAGAAGCATGCCCTATGGATATCAGGGCATATAGGTTCTCACAGTCGGTATCCCCAAGTTGTGCCTCTTTAATTCGTTGTAAGAGTAGAGGGGTTACAACCATCTACTGAAGGTAAGATACTCCATCTCCATCCACCAAGTATAACTACAACGAGGCCAACTTCTTTGATGCCTCATTCAACAACTACAAACTTGATCTTTTACTAAGTTCATCTACCACCATGTTCCCCTTCCCAGGAGTATAGACAATCTCAAATTCATATTCCTAGAGGAACTCTATCCATAGACTCGATCTCAAGTTCAGGTCCTTCTGAGAGAAGATATACTTGAGACTCTTGTGATGGGAGTATACGATAAATCGCTCACTCGGCCAGTAGTGTCACCACATCTTCAATGTGAATGCTACCGCTGTTAACTCAAGATCATGGTTCACGTAGTTCTTCTCATGTGGTATCAACTAGAATGAAACATAGGCAATCACTACTTTACTCTATATCATAACACAACCAAGCTTGGTTTCCGATGCATCACAGAACACTATGTACTCACACCCTCCTCTAGAAATCTCAAGATCAGAGTGCTCGTCAAACTCTACCCTAGTTGCTAAAAATCCTGTTGGCACTTCTCTACCCACACAAAAGAATTCCCCTTTTGATTAAAATATACCATATGTGATGATATCCTAGAGAAATCAGGTATGAATCTCTGATAATAGCCTGCTATCCTGAAGAATCTTTTCACCTACATCACGTTCTTAGGTGGATCCCATGCTAACACTGCCTCGACAATGGTCGGGTCTACTACCACTCCATCTGTTGAGATAACGTGTCCCAAAAAGTGGACCACCTGAATCTAGAATTGGGACTTCGAGAGTTTCCCATAAAGTTGGTTCTATTCGAGTACATCCAGAACCATCCTTAAGTGTCTCACATGATCCTCCTCAAACGCCAAGTACATAAGGATATCATCGATGAAGACTACCATGAACTGGTATAAGTAAGGCTGAAATATCTGGTTCATGATCCCATGAACACTAATGGGGTTCTCGTCACACAAAAGGGAATCACTAAGTACTCATACTAACTATAATGACATATGAATTTCGTCTTTGTTATATACTCATCTCATACTCACAACTGGCGATATCCTGATTTGAGGTCAATATTTGAGAACCATCATGCCTCTTTTAACTAATTAAATAGGTCATCAATCTTAGGTTGTGGATACTTGTTCTTCACGGTCCCCTAGTTCAAGAACTAGTATTACACACACAACCTCAAGCTCTCATCTGTCTTTTTGGAAGACAAAACTAGAGCTACCCAGGGTGAAACACTTGGTCTCACGAATCCCTTCCTCTACAACTCCTCCAACTTCACCCTTATCTCGTAAATCTTTGTGAGATATGTCCAATATGTTGGGGTAGATATTAGTTTCGTTTTAGGGTGTAAATAAATATATAATTCTATATCCAAATGGGGAGGTAATCCTAGAAAATATTCAGGGAATACATCCTCATACTCCACCACCACTGTTGGAAACTAGAATATCATAACATCTATTGCACTGAGGTTCAGGCTAGCCAACTAATGAGTAATCAGCTGCACCCTCCTATGCATGATTCCATCCTATGATACTTGGGTTTAATTTTTCTGAAAAAGTTAAAACTCATTCCATCACTACAGACACATTTCCCACTTCTCCTTAAACAGTTAATCTGGGCATAGACTATAGATAACCAATCCATACCAAGAATGAAGTTGTAAAGCCTTAACTCTACCACAAAGCGGTTCCAAACAAAACTCTCACCTCCAAGGTTCATTTCACACATTCATAATAGGGGTTTGATCATTTAGTCTCCTTCAGTAGGTTTCTACTTGCATAAGGGTTGATTAAATGGTTCAATCAGAATCTCTAGGTCTCATACAAGATAGGTGGAGAGAAAGGAATGAATAACACATGTGTCTATCAGTACAGAAGATAAGGTAGAAAAAAAATATCATACCAAAAATCATTCTAGGAGCCCTTGGGTTATATGCCTTGACCACATGCAGTTTTCCATAGCCCTATCCTCAAGCTCTGGACCACCTGGGGGTGGTGGTGGTAGCAAGTGGAAACGTCGGCCACCTCCTGCTACTCTCCCAACTCCTTTTCTGCATCCTACTCCCTAAAGATATTCCTACTCCTATTATGGTCTCTAACTTGGTGGTCCATCCACAGCCTCCCTATCATCAATATGACAGGTCGGGAAATCTTGAGTGAGATGTCCCCTACCGTCACATGAATAGAACTGCCTCTCTCTAGGATGACTGGGACCCACCCTATGAGCCCCGAACTGTAGATCCTCTATAATGGTACCACCTATTGAAATGTCCCCAATTTCTAGGTCCCTGGTACTGATGTTGGATCCCTACTATTGAGATCTCTGCTTATGCTTTCCCACTGTTGACTGTCACTGGATGTATATGCTCAGTCAAGAATATTTCAACCACCAAAGATTGATCAAGCACCCTAGAATATGTCAGAATGAATAGAGGGATAACACTAGCTCATATGTCTCTACACAGACCCTGCTCTAAGGTTTAAGCCCGGAATTATTGATCTCAAAACATATCCATAGAGTAACTAGAAAGGTTGGTGAACTTCTATGAATAATCATCCACTGATATGATGCCCTAATGGAGCTGTAGAAGCTTCTAAATACACACATACCTCAGCATAATTGTTGATAACTCATCTATGAAGAGGTTCTCAAACTCTATCCACAAAAGAGTCACCTCGCCATGATTTTGGATACACAAACTCCACCATCATCCCACTGAGCTGTGTATAGGGCCCACCGCCAGGACCACCATCTGATCTGTGGGTGTCTTGACTAGATAGAAATCTTAGGTCACCACCTTTAGACAGTCATGATCCGGTTATGGATCAAGGTCATCTTGGAACTTGAAGGGTCTCTGACACTAAAAAACAAGAAGTGATCTCATTATGTTCTCCTCATCCACTGGTATTGCGGGTACCATGTACTTCTATACAAGTGGAGGTATGGTTAGTGCACCACCTAGAGGTGAAATCTAGGGAATTGGTCCCCGTATAAAATCATCATCATTGAGGGGTTCATTTAAGTGATCAAGATGTTTAATCCTAGATGGTATGCATTGTGGATACATACTGTAAGAAAACAAGATGTACCATACTTAATGAGTATATAGAGATACCTATCTTAAGATAGACATGAAAACCACAATGCATTCTTATATGGTTCATGTACCATTATTTTCTCCTACAACTAGTGTTTTCATGTACCGAATCAAAAATCATGTTATCATAGTCCTAGTGTATGGATATGTCATCCACCACAACAACATTGGAGTCATTGGCCTAAAAGAAAAACTCAAAACACTTAATAATGTTTCCCCAAACCAATCTCGCAGTTTCCTGGTCCTAAAGTAGAACCGAAAACCTATGATGACACTATGTTATGACCCGTCCTAGTGGGGCATGTTCCATGACTCTCCAAGCTCCCCTCCAATAGGCCAGGGGATGGTGACTTGCAATGAGCAGGCATATCACTAACATGGGAGGCATTGATTATGTGTTTGTATGAACACACACATCTTCAATCCCACAAAATGTTGAAATGTAAAAAACACTAAGTAAAAAATGCATGCATATCACTATATCTCACAACTAGAGTATGACCGAAAGCAAGGTAAAATAAATAGGGCCAAAATAAAAGTCCACCAAAAATATTCTATAACCAAAAGTCCAACCTGTAAGAAAAAGGTTCCAGGACTACTCTCTGAAGTCATAGGAACACACCTCGGTCTATCTGATTTCACAAAGAACCATCTGGTCCTGGTCCACCTAGGACTTCTTCAAAGGGTCAATCATCTTCACAAGACATGACACGTGTGGTCAAATCCCACTTAGGGATGATTATAACAATACTCAGTAAGAAAACTTGAAACCAAAAATAAATATAACAAATGAAAGAATAGTCTTCTCTACACATTTATATGTATGAAACACATTTAAAAAGAATATCTAGATATAATCAACCAAGACACATAATCTAGAGGTAATTCATAACCACTAAATACCAACCCTAGTAATTTAGCTCAAAGATCCCATGAAGCACTCATTTGGGAGAACACACTTTTGAGTTTGATAGTAATGATGATTTCTATCCAATAGGTACTGATTATCATGTCTCTCCTTGAGAGAGATATGCTAAAATATCTAAAGAGAGAGATATGATACAATAGATGAGGATCACATCTTGGGCCATGGGGTGATACTGACAACTCAATTTGGATTAAACTGTTAAGTAGAGAATTGAGGCACACATAGTGTTTATCAAGTCGATATCAATAACTCCACCTAGGTCACGAAGAATGAATAAAGGATCTTGTTATGGGCCTCTCGTGGGATTCCAACAGCACTATCCAGGAAGTCCTTCTAAAGGGATCATAGTCTTATGAGTAGAAAATGATTCACACCTACCTTTGGGGAAATGATAAAGGGAATGAACCCTAATGAAACTTGTCCAAGATATGGATGACAAGTGTCTCAAATCATGTAGGAAGGGGTACACAACATGTATTAGGGTCACAAGCCATGTCCCTTGACCTCAGAAACTACCCGTGTACAACATCTCATGTCTTTAAAGCATGTCATCTAGGGGAGGGGTTACATGGAGTTTTGTGGGAGTCACATGTTGTACTCATCCATCTGGGGTCTGCCTGTGTACTCTAGTCATGTTCCAGTACACAGAGTCAGCCCGGGTATGCCTTCCCATGTACCAGTACACGGGGTAGCCCATGTACCAGTACACGGGGTATCCCATGTACTTGATCTAGTCCATGTTGTGAAGGTGAGTACTGTAATGACCCAAAATTTTATTAATGAAAATTCCTATTGATCTAATTCAATGTCTTATTATGTAAAATGCTTATATAAAATATATACTTCCTTTGTTTTATGTTTTTTTATTTCAAAATACCGTTAAGAATTTTTACTGTTGCTAAATATAGATGTTGAATAGTGATCACATGATTAGTATAAATATAGGGCTTTAACAAATTAAATTTACTCAGAAAAAGGAAGAGATGGAATCATTCAGTAAAATTGCTTCGTACGAAGCCCATTTGTCAGATCTCGGAAATGAGGTGGTGTCATTCGGCTTTTCTCTTGACCAAGACCAATCTGAGCTTCAATATTTTAAGCTCGAACAGAACCACCTATGGGAGAAGCGGAAGTTGATATAGATTATCACCTGAGAAATATTATCTGAGCCACCCTCAAGAGTATGTCACCATCGCACACCTTACCCTTAGGTCATATGCAAGTGTTATAAGGGGTTGTGTAACAAGACCTTAGCACTATGATTATGTGCATTATTTTTTTATATAATAAATAATATACATTCATTTTATTATTGTTACCTTGTAAATGTTTTTTTAAAGAAAATGTAGTATTTTTAATTAATATTCAATTAAGAAATCTATTTTGATGAATTAATGTATTTTTGAATTAAATAATATTTTAATAAAATATTATTACTAAATTAAATTTTATTAAATATAAATTATCGTATAATTTTTTGGAATACAATTTAAATTTTTATTAAGGTTTGAAAGTTGTTTTTGTCCAAACCCATGAATTTTCAATAAATGTGGGTTTTAATTTTAAAAGTAAAAATTAAAATATTTATAAAATTATTTAGATAAAATGAATATTATTTTTGGAATCATGACATCAAAATTATTCAATGGTGAATTTTTCATAATTTTCTAAGACAGTCGAATTATTTGGTAAAAATTAAATACCATTTAAATATATAATGTTTTTTATGACATCATAATGACCCAATAGTGATGTAATAAAATACTCTAAATGTGGGGTTCAGAAAATATATGTTTTACCATTAAAATAATTTTATTTTAGGTCTTTTTTATTTATTTTATAAAGCTTTAGTGGACCCTTCAAGACTTATAAAACATTTTAACTTTTTAAATTGATTTCCTTGAGAGTGTGACTCACCTCCACAAAATCAAGAATAATATTTTAAGAATTTAGGTCATTTTACTTATAAAATAATTTTTTCCACTCCCATTTGGAAAAAACCTTTGACAAAAACCATGGATTGGTTTGTGGTTTTGATTAGTTTTATGGGTGGTGTCCAAAACCTAAATCATAAAGAATTCCCTCTCTTTTCCTATATAAGTCCACTCAAGCTCCCACTTAATCATAACTAAAAGACTTTGGAGCTCAACCAACCTCTTAAATCATCTCTATATAATCCTCCCAAGTCACCCCAAGCTCCCAAGAAGCCTCTCTCAAGCCTCTCTCAAGCCATTGGGATCACACTTCCAAGTAAGGGATTTATTCCTCTCTCATTTTTTCCAAGTTTCTTTATGTTGATATAACCTTGTATTTTAAATTAAAAATGTTGGGGTATGATTTAGAACCTCGCCTATACTTACCTCCTTAAGTTTTAATGATTATATACCCCTTTATCTCTCATTAATTCCTCCCATGTACACTCGTTACCATGCCGAAATTCCATAAGGGATTTCTCTCTCCTCATTTAAATTCAAGAAATTATTTTGTATTATGAATCTAAATTTCATTAAATATGTTGGTACATGTATCTATATTACTCACTTGATGGCCATTTCAAGTATATATGATGATACACCCCTTTCTATCTCATCAACCATTTTTATTAACTCTTATGTCATGTCTTTATGCTGCCGAAATTGCACCGTGATTTTCCAAGTCAAAGTCATTGTGTAGTGAATACCATGCCCATTTATCTATCAATGGTATTAACATTCATGAACCTTTACTGATTTATTATATTGTTCCGTGTATGGATTCCACATTCATTTATCGTGGAATAAATTATGGTGTTCAATGATTCCATGTTGTATGATCCATGTGGCAAATTATGCATGAAATGAAATGATTAAGAAAGGTGCGCCCTGATAGCGCTCAAATGAATTGGGTAAAGATTAGTATCATGATACATCAAGTGAAATGAGGTCTTACTCATTATAATTCAAGTTCAATGAGGTTTTATTCATGCTCAATGTACAATTAGCCTTGGCTCATGCTAGTATCATCTTAAATGTTGATGCCACATTTCCATGTTATGATAATCATGTTATATCATGCCCTTATGTTCATGTTTCACTTAAACTCCATTGATATGCCTATTTACTAACATGTACTATATTATTCATGTTATTCCTTGTTTACTCCATTAATAGGCTTTATATCTAACCCTTTTCTTATGCATGTCCTTAGGCTATCCAATGCAATTCTAAGTATGAAGGAATATATGTGGTCATGTAAAAGAAGTTTTCAATAAAGATGTGTATTTAGTGTTTTATATTGTTATGTAATGATCCTAATACCTAAATACACTAGACCTATCAATATTATATATTGTATCAAGTTATGGTTTTATGTAATAAATAATGTTTAAGTCTGAAAAAAAGTGCACGGTTGTTATAGTTGGTATGAGAGGATAGGTTTAGTTATTTTTGGGATTAGGATTAGAAAACCCTAGTGAAAGCCTTAAGGATAAAACTAAGAATAATAAAAAACATCCCTAAATTTTGTTGAGTATTGAGTAATTGTTTTTTCAAGAAAATAAATGCCTATCCGGATACGAGCAGGTAGAGGTGACTCTAGCACAGATATATCCTAGGGGTAAAACCTAAAAACACTGCTTTGATTTAGACTCAAACGGAAACTTGTTCACGACAATGGGCCTTTATGAACTCTTGTTTATGACACTCCCAGGGGATATGCTTTGGTAAACTCATAATCTTAGTATGAACCATTATTAATGGAATAAAAAGTTCACCTAAGAATATATGTTGGGAAATAGATCACGGATAACATAGATTAATGTCTAGGAATTCATAAGTTAATGAAATAAAAGTAATTTATAAGTCAACCATTTTTGTCTTTAGATTTACATTTATGTGTTACGCTTAACTTTCCTTCTATTCGATCCAATGTCTGGTAATAGGAGGACTCGGGCTAACAACCGATGCGAAGATCAATGTGATGACTGTTCTAATGAGATTCCCAATCTGATGGGAGTGGAAATTGTGAACTTTGTCACGATAATCTCTCAGTTAACTCAAGTTTTGAATAGAAACATGGGTCAAGAGGAACATTCAACCCCCTAACAAATAACAAGTCACAAACAAGATCTTCATGAGACAAAGGCCTCATACTTTTAATGGGTCATTTGATCCCTCAATTTCCGAACAATGGATCAACTCCATTGAAAAGATCTTACCCATCCTTCAATGTTACAAATAGGAGAAGGTTCTTCTGGATTCTTATTATTTGGAAGGTGAAGTTGATCAATAGTGGAAATTGATCAAAAATACAAATCCTAAGGAATAGATTAAGGCATTGTAATGGAAGGATTTCTGGAAAATGTTTTTTGAAAAATATTTTCCTTGCACCCTCCGACATAAGATGAAAAGGGACTTTCTTGATCTAAAGAAAAATTATGAAGAATCTATTAGATCGTATGAGGAAAAAAATACAAGGCTTGCATGATACACCTCTGGATTTGTCATTACCCCTGAATTCAAGGTTGACCACTTCTTTGGTGGGCTAAAACCTAGCCTACAAAAAGCCCTAGTGATCCATGACTTTGAGAGATATGATAAAATTGTCTGATGTGCCCTCAAAGTCAGAATGGAAATTGGAGAATGTCAGGGGTATCATGGGGATAAGAAACATGAGGTAAAGTTCAATTTTGGTAGTCTGATGGATAAATCCAATAGTGCTAAGAAAATCCAGCACCCCACTTGCCAAAGGTGTGGAAAGAAACACCCCATAAATTGCCTAAAGGGGACGATGAAATGATTTAGGTGTGGAAGAGAAGGGAACCTGTCTATTAACTACTGAAAAGAAAAACCCACAGCTATGACAGAGGAAAGGAACACTCCATTCGACACTCAACGCATTGTTAATTTCTAAAACTGCAAAGAATCAGGGCACTTTGAAAACCAGTTACCTAAGACAAGGGTTTTCAAAGGCAACCAACAACCTCCAAGGCAGAAAGGGTGAGCTATTTCCGTCACTACTGCCAAAGTTAACCCCAAAAATGACGTGGTGATAGATACTCTAGTCATTTATTCAAGAATAGAGAATTTACTTTTTGATTCTGGTTCTACACATTCTTTTATATCCTAAAATCTTAGTAGAACAATCCCAACACCACCACAAGTTATGGAATTAAATATGTCAGTGAGAATGAAAAATGGGTAAATCATTGCATCCCATGAATATAACTCCTCCCATGTCATAATTTTTGGATTGAAATTCTTGGAGAACCTCGTCATACTCCCTTTGGTGGAATTTGATGCAATTATTGGCATGGATTGGATTTTCTTTTATAGAGATAACATAAATTTTCGTGAGAGGGAAACCACTCTCCATATGGAAAATCAGCCCCTGATTACGTACAATTCCAAGAAGAAGGATGAATCTTGTTTAGCACCGTTATCTCAAGTGTGGATATTACTACCCTATGAGCATGCGTATCTGTCTCAGATGATTGAGTCTAATGAATAAACCATCCTTAAAGACATGCCTATTGTGAGGGAATTCACTAAGGTGTTTCCCAAGGAATTTATCAGCCTTCTTCCTAGGAGAGATGTTGAATTATCAATTGATCTTATACCTGGGGTGTTTTCAATATCCAAGACTCCATATAGAATGGTTTTTGTGGAGCTTGATGATATGAAAGAACAACTATAAGAGAATCTGGATAAAGGGTTTATACTCCTAAGTTCTTCACCATGGGGTGCACCATTCCTCTTCATCAAGAATAAGGATGGGTCAATGCACCTTTGTATTGATTATCAGGAGCTGAACAAAGTCACGATAAATAACAATTATCCTCTTCCCCAAATTGATGAGTTTTTTTATAAACTATGTGGAGAATAATACTTATCCAAGTTTAATTTTCAGTCAGGATATTACCAAGTAGGGGTGAAGAAGGAGGATATCCACAAGACTAATGTTTGTACAAGATACGGGCACTAATAATTCATAGTAGTGCCTTTCGAACTCACTAATGATCGAAAAATATTAATGTAATTGATTAATAGAGTCTTTATACATTACCTTCAAAAAAAATTTGTAGTCTTTATAGATAATATTCTAATATACTCTAAAACCAAGGAGGATCATGAAGAGTATCTAAGAACTATACTGGAGACCTTGTGAAAGGAGAATCTCTATGAAAAGTACAGAAAGTGTGAGTTCTGGTTGAAGGAGGTCTCATTCTTGGGTCATATTATCATAAGAAATGGGATATATGCAGATCCCTACTAGAAAGCTTCAATTGAGGGATGGATGAGGCCAACATCGGTAACGGATATCTGTAGCTTCCTAGGGTTAGCTAGATATTATCGCTGATTTGTGAGAAATTGCTCATGATTGTACAACCCTCTTACCAAGATAACTCGGAAGGAAGTAAAGTCTTCTTGGAGTGATGAATGTGAAGAGATATTCAAGGAGTTGAAAATAGGTTTATCTCTGCGTCCATGCTCACATTACCAATAATCGGAGAACTTTTTGTGGTATTTAGTGATGCTTCAAAGAATGGCATGGGATGTGTGTTGACGCAGAATGAAAAATTCATTTCCTATGCTTCAATGCAATTGAAATTTCATGAGAAAAACTATCCAACACATGATTTGGAGTTTTCTATAGTAATCCTCACTTTAAAAATTTGGTGACATTACCTCTTTGGGAAGAAGTGTGAAATATATACGGATCACAAAAGCCTCAAGTATATATTCACATAGGAAGAGTTAAACATGCGCCAAAGAAGATGGTTAAAGATTATTAAATACTATGACTGGTCAATCCATTACCACCTTGGGAAAGAGAACAAGGTGGAAAATGTTCTAAGTAGAAAGGATCCAACAACTCTTTCATTTATGAGAATTTAAAAGGATCCAATCTTCTTAGATTTGATAAAGATAGACATGGTAATCATAAAGAAGGGAACATCATCAATCCTTTCACAAATGATTGTTCAACCATCTCTTTTGTAAAGGTTGAAGGATGCTCAAAATAATGATGTGGGAATTAATAAGAAAGTGGAAACTATCATAAAAGGTAAACCCTCGTAGTTCAATGTTAATGAAGAAGTAATTGTGAGATTTTGTACAAGACTATGTGTTCCATCAAATATAGAGTTAAAGAAATAACTTTTGGACGATGAAAATAGTTTGAATTTATCCATTCACCCAAGAAAAAAAATGTATTGATATCTCCAAGAGAATTATTGGTGGGATAACATAAATAAGTATATCACTGAGTATAAGTAAAAGTGCCCAGTATGTCAGCAAGCGAAGTCTGAGAGGAAGAAGTCTAATGGGATGATGCAACCATTACCTATAATAGCATGGAAATGGGAGAAAATCAACATGAACTTTGTCACCAGAAATCTGAAGACATCCAAAGGAAACAATTCTATCTAGTTTTTTGTGGATCGTCTTATAAAGGCTTTACACCTCATTTCAATTTGAGAGGATTTCTCATTAGATCAATTGGCATGAATATATATCAGATAAGTGGTAAGGCTTCATGGAGTTACGCTATCAATTATATCTGATCGAGATCCAAGATTCACCTTTAAGTTTTGGAAGAGTCTTCAACATGATCTAGATACTGAGCTGAACTTCAATACGACTTATTATCCTCAAATTGATGACCTATCTGAGTGGACTATTCAAACACTTGAGGACATGTTGATATAATTCTCAATGGACTTCAAAGGAGGATGTGATCAAAATATTTATCTAGTTGAGTTCTCTTACAACAATAGTTTCCACTCAAGCATCAAAATGGATCATTACGAATCCCTTTATAGAAAGAGGTACAGAACACTGGCATGTTGGGATGAAGTTAGGGAGAAAAAACTCCTAAGTCCAAAAATGGTCGAAGAAATGGTGGAGAAGTTTAAGACCATCAAGAAGCACATTAAAGCTTATCTGAGTCAAAAAAAAGAGCTATGATGATAATCATCAATGAGACCTAGAGTTTAATGTCAGATACATGGTATTCCTCCACATATCATTGTGGAAGAGGGTTATGAAATTTGGGAAGAAGTTAAATCATAGTCTAAGGTACATCAGCCCTTTTGAGATCCTTCATCGCATTAGAGCAGTGGCCTATCGACTAGCACTCCCAACGAACCTATCCCAAGTGCATGATGTATTCGATGTATCAATCTTGAGGAACTACATACCAGACCCATCGCATGTACTCAATCTAGGGGTGGTACCATTGGAGAATGGCCTCTCCTATGAATAGAATCTGGTGAAGATCTTAGGTCATAGGGAAAAAGTTCTACGAAATAAGACAATTCCCCTCATCAAGGTGTTATAGTGAAACCACAAGTTTGAAGAGACAATGTGGTAATTAGAGGAAGTGATGAAGTAGAGTTAACCGTATCTATTTTAGTGTGGGAAAAGTAAATTTTGAGGGAGAAATTTTTTAAGGGGGGAATATTGTAACGACCCAAACTTTTATTAATGAAAATTACACTTGATCCAATTAAATGTATTATTATATAAAATGGTTTTATAAAATATGCACTTCCTTGGTTTTATGTTTGTGGATTTCAAAATACCGTTAAGAATTGTTATCATTTCTAATATATTTTTTTAACAGTGATCACGCGATTAGTATAAATATAGGGCTTTAACAAATCCAATTTACTTAGACAAAGGAAGTGATGGTCTCATCCAGTAGAATTGCTTCGTACAAATCCCATTTGTCAAATCTCATAAAGAAGTTTGTTTAATTGGGATTTTCTCTTAACCAAGCCCAATTTGAGCTTCAACACATTAATCTCAAATGGAACTTCCTACGGAAGAAGTGAAAGTTGATAGAGATTACCACCCGAGTAATGTTATCTGAGCCACCCCAAGAGTCTGTCACCATTGCACACCTTACCCTTAGGTCATATACAAGTTTTATAATGGGTTGTGTAACAATACCTTAGAACTATGATTATGTGCATTATTTTTTATATAATAAATAATATACATTCATTTTATTATTGTTACCTTGGAAATGTTTTTTTAAAGAACATATAGTGTTTTTAATTAATATTCAATTAAGAAATATATTTTGATAAATTAATGGATTTTTGAATTAAATAATATTTTAATAAAATATTGTTACTAAATTACTTTTTATTAAATATAAATGATCATATAATTTTTAGGAATAAAATTGTAATTTTTATTAAGGTTTGAAATTCGTTTTTTGTCAGAACCCATGAATTTTCAATAAATGTCAGTTTTAATTTTAAAAGTAAAAATTCACATATTTGGAAAATTATTTATATAAAATGAATATTATTTTTGGAATCAGGATGTCGAAATTATCCAATGGTGAATTTTTTATAATTTTCTAAGACAGTCGATTTTATGGGTAAAAATTAAATATTGCTTAAAAATATAATATGTTTTATGACATAATAATAAATTGATAGTGATGTAATAAAATACTAAAAATGGGTTGTTCGGTCAATATATGTTTTACCATTAAAATAATTTCTTTTTATGTTTGTTTTATTTATTTTAAAAATCTTTAGTGGACCCTCCAAGACTTATAAAACATTTTAACTTTTTAAATTTATTTCCTTGAGAGTATGACTCGCCTCCACATAAGAAAGACTAATATTTTAATAAGTTCAGACATTGAACTTATAAAATAATGTTTTCCAATCTCGTTTTTCATAAACCATGGTAAAAAACCATGTGTTGGTTTGTGTTTTTGATTAGTTTAATGGGTGGTGTCCAAAACATAAATAATAAAGAATTTCCTCACTTTTCCTGTATAAACCCACCCAAGCTTCCACATCCTCTTCACTCAAAGTATTTGGAGCTATAAAAACCCCTACCCTACTCTCTCTATAATCCTCCCAAGTCACCCCAATCTCCCAATAAGCCTCTATCAAGCCTCTCTCAAGCCTTTCAGATCACACTTCTAAGTAAGGGATTTCTTCCTCTCTCATTTTTTTCCAAGTTTAATTATATTTCTATACCTTTGTATTTTCAATTAAAAAAGTTGGAGTATGATTTAAAACCTCCCCTATACTTCCCTACTTATGTTTGAATTATTATATAACCCTTTATCTCTCATTAATTCCTCACATGTACACATGTTACCATGTTGAAATTCCGTAAGGGATTTCTCTCTCCACATTTAATTTCAAGAAATTCTTTTGTATTATGAATCTAAATTCAATTACATATGTTGGGAAATATATCTATATGACCTCATTAATTTCCATTTAATATACATATGATGATACACCCCTTTCTAACTCATCAACTCTTTTTATGAACTCTTATGTCATGTCGTTATGCTGCCAAAATTGCACCGCAATTTTCCAAGCCAAAGTCATTGTGTAATGAATACCTTTCCCATTTCTCTATCAAGGGTATTAACCTTTATGAAACATTACTAATTTATTATAGATATTCATGTCTGAATTCAAAATTCATTTATCTTGTAATAAATTATTGTGTTGAATGATTCCATGTTGTATGATCCATGTGGCACACTTATGCATGAAATGAAATGATTAAGAAGGGTGTGCCCTGGTAGTACTATAATGCATTGGGTAAAGATTAGTATCATGATATGTCAAGTTAAATGAGGGTTTACTCATTCTTATTAAATTGAAATGAGGGTTTACTCATGATCCATGTGCAATGATCCTTGGATCATGCTAATATCATGTTAAATGTCGATGCCACATTTCCATGTTATGATAATCATGAATATCATACCATTATTTTCATTTTTCTCTTAATATCTATTGATATTCCTATTTCCTAACATGTAATATATACTTCATGTTATTCCTTGTTTACTCCCTTACTGGGATTTATAGATCACCCTTTTCTTATGTGTGTCCTTAGGTTATCACATGCATTGCTAAGTATGAAGGAATGTGTGTGGTCATATAAAAGAATTTTTCAAGGAAGATGTGTATTTCATGTTTTATATGGTTATTTAATGATCCTAATCCCCAAATACACTATACCTCTCGATCTTATATCTTATATCATGTTAAGGTTTTATGTAATAAATAATGTTTAAGTTTGAAATAAAGATGAGGGTTGTTATAAGTACACACTGTGTAGGCAACTCGTGTACTCAACCTTGTATTTGTGTACTTCCCATGTACATACCAAGTCGTCCATTGATGAACACACACTATGTTTCTGGTAATACACGCTCTGTGTATTGGGTTTCTAGAAACACAATTTCTTCCTCTGTTCGTGTCGATCCATCATTAAGATCTTGTTCTAATGCTTGGTCCACCTCAAAACTCTAGATCAAAGGTCGTTTGTTCACTCTAACACTAAATTGATGGGATTTGTGACTTAAAACAACTTGGAAAACGTGATTTTAGGATTTCATCGTCATTGTCGAAAAACATGGATTCAACACCCATCATCATTAGATCTTTCGTTGCGCCCACCGTCACACCTCCACCAAGTTGTCCCAATGCCAGATCTTTAGTTTGAGATTGTTGTGCCATGAATCAAAGGTGAAATGATCGATTATTCAATGTCAGGGAAAGAATGAAGAATGCAGTCCAAGAATACAAGAAATTAGAGGAGAAAATCATAAAAATTGATAGGGATGAACCTAGATCTATGTTCATGTAAATCTTGGTTCTTCACTATTAAAATGGTAAATGGATCAAAATAATTCTCATTGAACCCCAATAAATCCCACAAATAACCCATCTCGTAATTATGATCAATCTATGGCCTAATCTATTTGTGGATTAGTCCGCATTCATTGTAGTATTTCAAGAATAAAAAGAAGAATCAAAATAATGCACCCTACTTGGATTTGGATCACTCACTGATGAATATCAGTTACAACATCATCGTCATTGGCGAGATCTAACAAGATTGGTGTGTGTCGGTCTTGGATATGAGATTTCATCGTCGTCCATTGGAGGGACTCTCCAGAGGTTCTTTCTCTGACATCTGTAGGGAATATACAGTGTTGTGAGGCTCACCTTTGATTTATGACAAAGGGGATTATTTAAATTTTAACTGGTTGTTGCATGAACATTTTAAATAGAATAAATTTTATTAATTTATTTTATTAATTTTTATGCTCGCACTAACTTTTCCACAAGAGACCCACACCGACCAATGTTAGGTCACACCTAGGGTAAAGCCGCTATTTTTAACTCAACGGTTCCCTCATATTTGTGATATAAGCACTCAATTAGAAGTTATTATACTTTTTCAGGACAACCACTAATGTGTGTTATTTAATATTTTAATTTATTTCAAACATTTATTCTGGGCACATCAGGCCTCAGAGTCATAAGTCATCTCAGCACCTGGTCTCGAAATCAATACACATAATATTTAAAAATAATACATGGAAAATCTTCTATATTACAGTATTTTTCAAACATAATTAGTCATATGAAATTCAATAAGTTTATCTTTTTCATGGAAATTTATTTTTTATTTTTGGGGAATAAATATTTACCTTAATTTCTTGCACAATAATGATGCATAAATTACTTAATTAATGAATAAATAAAATAAATGATATTAAAAATAATAAAATAAATATAATTTTAGATTTTTAAGGTAATTAACGAATTTTATAGATGAATATGATATTTCTAGGTTATAATAAAAAAATTAAATTTAAAACTTTTTTTGATTTCTTTAATGTCATAGATATTAATAGTGTTTAATTTGATAAAAATTATATTTCCTGAATATAATATTTGATTAAATTATTTAAAAATCCCAAAAATCTTGAACAAGGCTATAAATGATATGATTATATCTTAAATATGATATAATATTATTTTTAGGCCTTTTTGAAATATTTAACTATATATTAGACTTATTATATTTTAATATTTTATGTAATTCCAAAATTTCCCATCACCTCAATTATAAAAAGGGACTCATCCCTTCCAAAAATTTCATCACCTAGAGCCTTCTTGATCGAATATACCATACCAAGTTTTTTTCTCCTCATACCTATCTACATTATAGTGTTTCTATTCTCATAAAAATATCACTTTGTAGTTTCCTAAGGAGGTCCTCAAGGATAATAATTCAAGAGGTAAAATCCCATTTCATTCTTCTATTTTTCTTTCAATTTATTTTCTCTTCTTATACTCACCTAATACCTTGTTAAAAGTGACATGATAACTCCTGTATATTTTATATTCAATAATTTAATTATTTTAATGGTATATCAAAAATCAATTATCTTCTCTTCCCCTTTTTATTCTAAAAATAAAAAACATCGTCTATGAGGTGTCGATTTAGCGCCTTTGTGAACGATGAGTTTTTTTTTCAATTCCACCTTCAAGGATGGTCATAAAACTATATTTATGATTAAAATAGACTTTAATATATATAATATAACTTATTTAATGTTTTTTAACCAGAATATATACATAATATTAATTCATAATACAAAACTAGTTCGTGATGATCGAAAAAAACACCAAAATAGTCAAAAATGGTTATCATTAACTCTTTGTCTAATGAATCATCCTAATTTCTAGAAAAAATGATATATAAGACCATTAAATAATATTTAAGTTCATTAATAACATATAATTTCAATTCTTTATTAATATTTTCATTTTACATGATCCTTCGTACATGTATACAAATGAACCAATCATGAAAACCAAGGAAACGAACACTCCCGAATGATAGAATTGAATCTTATAACTCATCAAAAAGAACCTAAATGAACTTAATAAAACTATAATAAATAGAATAAATGTTTAATAGGTTATTAATTAAATTTTTAATCAATCTAATTTTATTATCCATAAAATTAAGTACAAGTGTAGAACACTTTCATACATAAGGTAAGGGATTACTCATCTTACTTTTATTTCTATGAGATTTTCCTTATTCACCACTATTTCTTTTGTGTAGTGTATATATAACTTCATTTGATGTATAATATAAATAAACTCTTTATATCCATTGTATAAAATTTTCATTTTCATGCTCATTAATTTTATGGGACATGCGGTTTGACAGTTTGGAATGAGGTAAGGGATTCTTCTTGAACCTCCATTTTTCATTCAGGTTACACTTTATATCTCTTTAACCCAATGTAATTATTATTTATTTTTATATAAATCTTAAAAATTATTTTTATATGTTCCAAAGTCATCAATTTATATCATTTAATCTTTATTTTATGGGGAAATACATGTTTTATAAGGTTCACTTTTCAATTCCTCTTGATAATCAAGCCCGATTGAAGGGAACTTTCCAATTTCTTACCCATTTTCAAGTACACTCCATAATCTATTTTAATCCATAAATATTTTTCGAAAATAAATATTTTTATCATGAAAATATATCTTTACTATTTTTTGGTTTTATGTAAACAATTAATCTTTTTTCCATTTTAAATATACTTTCATATTATCTCTTAAACCACACTGAAGTGGCCCAAGTCTAAAGTTTCTTAAAAACTCTTTTTACATGTTTAACATAATTTATTCCTAAAACATAATTTAATTGTCCCTATATTTTATTTTTAGGGATATACATGTTAAAATTTTATTTTATGAAAAATAAAAATTATTTTTCTAAAATAACTCTACTTTAAAAAGTAAAAAAAGGGTATTTATCTCAAGAATTCTTCGATGATTTTATTAGAGTATTTTCATATATTTCAACACCCACTGTTGAATATTTTTCTTAATTTGGATTGATCTTTTATGATATCATCTACCATATTTTATTAAATGGTTTATGATCATTTCGAATGTGGATGTTTTATCTTGATACCATTCACCATATTACTCAGAATGGTTTGTGAGTGTGTTTACAGATTGGGGAAAGTTATTTACACTTCTTGTGTATATGTTGTTTATGTTTTACCCCATTATTATGAGGAATACATTATACTTAGTATGTAATGTGTGGGTCCCACTATTTCCCCTTGATGCATCGGTAGGTATCATGAGACAAACCAGATATGGACTTGGTCGAGGCCTTGCCCATTCATTTTCAAATGTGGATTTGGCTAAGGCCTTACCCATTTATTTTCATATGTCTTACTGAGGCCTCAATGAGATGTTCCATATTTACAACATTATTCATTACATCATTATGAGATTAGTTATTGACAATCCAAGTGATTATTAAATTAGAATAACATCCATGGTCAAGTTTCATTCTCATGTGACTATTTATATGGAATTATTTGATCATATTTATTCCTGCCATATTATGCTCAAGATTATGTTTTAATAGAATGTTTTTTTATTTATTCACATTTATTTATTATTTATTTTTAATTTTGATAGATTTAATTATATTACCTACCCTTACTGATCATATGATCTCACCCCTTTCTTATGTTTTATTTTTTCTCAGGATTCGAATATGTATATTATGATTGACTTGAAGGGATAATCTTAGATTTTGTGAGTGTTTCCAATGGAGTTTCTATGTTGTTTTTACTTTAAAATTTTTAATATAGAAACTATGATTGTATATGGTTTTCCAAATCTACTAAATTATTTGGTCATTTGGGATGTGAACTCTTGTTCATAGTAATAATGTAATAAAGTAAGGCACTAGCTCCAGGCTACTGGGGACGGGGTGTTTACAGTTGGTATTAGAGAAAATTTAGTAGAAACCATAGAAAATAGATTTATAAAACATATATTTGGGAACATAACCCTATGATATACTATAAAGATAAGAATATAATAACATCCTATTGTTTTGTTAAGGTAGATATTGTGTGGGGATTTCTAGCAATACATTCTTATCTAGATACAATAAGTGGATGTGGTTCTGGAACAGATGTACCTAGGGGTAAAAACTCCAACAAGGTGTGTCAGGTCTGAAACAATGCAACCCGGTACATGACAATGGTCCTTACTGTGCATCTAGTTTGACACTCATCGGGGACATGCTTAAGATAATTCACATTTTCTTTAAAACCCATTATAAAGGGTTTAAAAGTAAACTTGTCCCCAAAGAAACTATGTTTATGATTATGAGATTAGATACACATAAATTTTTCAATTTATGTGAAGTAATTCACTAGTTTTGAGATTATACATTATGTTTCATAATTTTATGATCTAATATAGTGTATTCAATTGTTTATAACTGGCGCCTACCAAAAGGAATGGGAACTGCATCAATGCACAGAATTAAAAGAGTAAGAATGGTCATTTCTTCTATGGGTTTAAGCTACTATTTTGAAGGTAATTGTTAGCTCAAATATTCTTATCATACAAGTAGATAATATCATGTTCTATCAAGAAGGATAAATATTTTCTTAAGTATTATGGCTTCGGAAGGAATCATGAGAAAAAGAGGAGAGTAGGGAAAAATATGGATAAAGGGAAGAAGGAAAATAATGATATTCCCACATGTGATAATTGTGGAAGGAAAGACCATGATATATACCTAATAAGAAAAGGAGTTTGATTTAGGTGTGGAGAAAAATAACACCATTCTCATTATTTCAAAGTATAAAAAGTATTTTCCAATGTTCAATGCTTCAACTATAAGGATATGGGGAACTATGAAAGAGATTACCCCAAGAATCAAAGGAATACACCTTTATTTCCACTATAATGTGTGTTTTGGTTAGGAATAATTACTTTTGGATGGTTTCCATTAGATTTATTTATGGAACCGGAAACACCCAACGGTTCCATATCCAAAGGGACCTATTTTCCAAAGGTAGGAATTTGTGAGGTTTATTGACATACGATACTTAATAAATCACATTGGTCAAGAGGATGGGAGGTTTGGATCATCTCACCCTTTTGAGAGGGATTATTTCCTACTTTGGGACTCTTATAGATTTAAGATATTTTCATGAATCCTTATTAATTTACCTAGCATAATGGAGGTTTACCTTGAAACTTTCAATCAATTATTAGCATGTGTGGGATTCAGAATCATTCATATGTATTCCAGGTTCTTTATCAATGAATATATCTATATATTTTTTAGTTTATCCATCAATGGTAGCCTCTCGTATACTACTTAGGGATTCTTTGGTCATTATTACGCCAAAGCTAGTTTTTTAAGCCACTTAGTGGGGAACTCAGAAATTTATTGTCATCTAAGGAGACAGATGTTACTCTGAAGTTTATCATCATCCAGGGAGAATAAAGAGGTTTTTATAGTGGGATCATACCCATAGATGGGTTACCTATGTATCCTTGTTAAAGGAATAAAAACGTTCATAGTTCGGTGTCGCTTAATGGGACACATCATACCTTTTAATGTCATGTGATAAAGACTTGGTTGTACAGTTTAATGTCATGTGGTAAGGAAATCTAGGTGGAAGGTTCCTAGTCAAATCTTGGTGTGGGACTTATACATAATAATCCCAAGGAACTTGGAAGGAATATGAGCTCCCAAGTTGAATTAGGCCATATTGGGGATATGAACCAAAGAGAACAGGGTTGATTTTTGAGTATTGGGTTTGAACCTAAGGGAGGATTACTATGTATACCACTTGTATGGGAATAAAATCCCACATTTTTCATTAGGTATTTCAGGGGAGTATGGCCCTATGAGAGGATTAAGTTGGGGCTTACTCCTGAAAAGGATTCCCTTGAAATAGGTTCCATGAGAGTTGTTTTTTACTCATGGAGATTTAAGGGAGGGAATTAATTCAGGGATTACTCCTAAAGAGGATGCCCTGATTAAAGGAATTAGGTTTGAATTCATGAAGAGGACATCTAATGATCTTGGGCCCTATGTGAAGGCTTCCTATGTATCCTAATTATGGTGAGAATCAAAGTTCTCGTAATTCATTCCATTTAGATTGTGAAGATGTTGTGATCATCACAAACCTCTAATATCATGTGAGTCATTCTCGGTGTAAGAAACAAGAGGATGTAAAAAAAATAAAGGAACACACTTTTCCTTCTCTATTGGTGGAATACAATGGTACTATGGCTAAAGAGGTTGTGGTGATGGTGGACAGGGGTGCAGAGTAATGAACCTTTCAATGTGAAATGAAAGTGAAGGTCATTAGGTCTTTCCTGAAAGGCTAGGGTCTTACTCTATGAGGGACTCCCTAAAATTAGTCTCATGGTAGGGAGTGAGGCTTCTCTTTTTTTCTAAAGGAAAAAAGAAAGGGTTAACCATACCCTCCCTACAAAGGACTGGAGGCTCTGGGTATTAGGGATCAGAAGGGGAGGAATGAGCTTGAACCCTAATACCCTAAACTATTAATTCCTTAACACTATTCCTGAGATAAGATCCCTTGTGACCATGGAGATACAAAACCAAATACATTGCGAGGACCCTAACCCCCCAACAAGACAATTGTGGAAACCTTTGACCATAAATATACAAATCCAAATAGGAGACACATTGGTGTGCCTTTCCCTAATATTTAATAAATAAGGAGGTCTTTGTGAAGATTTCAACATGATCCCTTTTAGAAAATGGGTCCAATGAAGAAGAATATCTTCCATGGATGGATTTTAAAGTGGATTTATAACAGGATCAAGAAATCTAAAGGGTA
The DNA here is from genome assembly GCA_963277665.1 of Viscum album. Taxonomy (NCBI): domain Eukaryota; kingdom Viridiplantae; phylum Streptophyta; class Magnoliopsida; order Santalales; family Viscaceae; genus Viscum; species Viscum album. Next base: position 1,619,684,284 of record OY728131.1, on the reverse strand, counting down.
GTGTGAACATCAAAAAAGGTGTACTCAAGTGAATGACTGGTGAAAAGGTATGGGGCGTGCAAGTAAGCTTGGTAGAATTGATGTTACTTAAGTGATTAACAACTTGGATGATTAAACTTGGTCCATACTTGGATCAAGCCTTCAATATTTTTCACAAGTATTCCCAGAAGTGGGGTGCTCATGTTCTAGTATAAGGAATGGAGGGCACACAAGTCTTCTTGAATAAATGGGTTTGGGCACTTGGGGCATGAAAGTGTTATGTATTTAAAACACTTAATGGAGTTAATTACAATGATCCTATTTTAATTCACTCGTCTTATGTGTTAAAGAACTACCTTGGAGGTTTTTGAGAAATTAGGCGAAGAACTTGGGTGACCAGAGCAGCAATCTGGATTTGGGTAAATTCTTTCGTCCAAATGAAGACCCTAATTGTCTATTCATAGGAAAAAATAATACCCTAGGTGAAGGATGATTTTGGAACTCAAGTGGGTTTCACGCTAACATGGGGATGTGCAAGTGTCTACATACCAACGGTGACTTGGTTTACCTTGGGATACCTAATTTTTTACCCTTTTAAAATCTTAAATTTCTTTATGTATTTTACCCTCCTTTTTCTAAGGAATTTCCCTTTGTCACTTTTTTTATCCATGTGATGGAACAGAGTTTCAACACAATCCCCCCCCCCCCTTAGGATTGGATCCTAAGGAAAATTGGGTCTAGTCCTTAGGTTAAAGGGATGAAAAAGTTTGATGGGTCGCTCTGGGTTTTCCACATGGGGGTGTGTAAGGTATCGGCACGCAAGTTATTGGCGTACATGTTGACTTAGGCATCTATATATATAGTCTCTTCACTTAACCAAAAATCAAAATGTATTTAGGAAATATTTTCTCTTTACATGAAAGTTATACCATTCTTATTTTTTTATAAAAAATCTGATCACGCTACTTCTGTACATTTTTTGAGTTGCGTGATGAATGTGGGGTGGCAAACTTGCACATTGCAATTCCACTTGTGCACCACAATGAATTTTGAAAATTTTCTTAATTTTTTTCAAAAAAAAATATAAAATGAACCTACTTTGAAAATGAGTTTTTATCTCTTTTGCAGGTTTAATGGCTCCCAAGAGAATTGGAACTATTGATGAATTGGCTAGCAAGATAATTAATGATGTGATGAAAGTCATCGGGCTTGATTACTATGATTTATGTGGCACTACCATTCCGGATTTGTAAAAGTATCTAAAGAATTATCACCAAGATCTTCAAAGGAGTATTTATCTTCCATTTTACAGTTATGGTCTTATATAGGATTCCATCATACCAAACCCAAAGAACTATGTTCTAGTTTCTTGGTTTCAAGACCAAAAAAATTTCTCATCTACGAATGTTTCTATTGTGGGAACATATATCAATGTTGGAATTATAGCTAAGGAATATTTCATACATTAGAGATCATTTTTTCTAGATTTCAAAGTACATACACCCGAGCTACAATGGCATTATTATTTCTCCATTTTTTTAGATTCTAAGATAGATTAATCGAAGGGATAGAAGACAGTTTGGGAATTTTTTCTAGGATGGGGTGTTAATCCTGCCTGGATGTGGTCTTATTGGTTGCTAAAAACATGTTTGGAGTTTACATATAATCTGAAAAATGTCAGAATTTTTGAGGTTGTATGGATTAGGAAAACCTATGTATATAGAAATTAAAATTTTGTGACATAGATGTTGAGTCAATGGAGTCTATAGACGAATTCCTTCCATTTGAAATATAGAGAAGTGAGAATCAGTTTGTGGGATGTCTATAAGATCTCTGGAGCTCTAATCCTTGGAGATATGTATGATGAATTTAATCCTCCAAAGACAAAATGGAATGATTCTAAAATTATTCCATCCTTGGAAAGTGAGTTATTAAAGATATTTTAAAAAATCAAGATTGCATACACAAAATCCCATACAAGAAGGGATATTCATCTAGAGGAGTGGATGGAAATATTCTTGATAAAGAAGAAGGAGAAAGGTCCCACATGAATGCATTCAAAAAGTTTTCTGAAGATATAAAAGAGAGGTGCACCTAACACTTTTTGGCCATCATTAGAGAAGGAAGAGTTTAAAAAGTGGGGGTATGAAGTCAACTCTAAAATTCCTATGAAGACTCATCTTGCAGGTTTCCTGGACATGTGGTTTAGTGTATATTTGTTTCCTTTTCGAGATTCTAAGAGTGGTAAAAGGCTTAGAATTTTTTATAGCATCCAATATTGTAGAGAGGAATATAGTGGGGTTGGATACCCCTATTATAGTAAAGATCCATAGGATCTTGTTGCATATCCATAGAGGTAGGTCTCCTTTCAGAATAGCAGGACCATTACAAGTTTTATGGGGATGGATCACAAATCATTTCAGAACCTATGCTATGTAAAGTGGGATCTAGGTCCTCAAAAATTTGTTCCAACCATCTTTTCAAGATTTATCTAGTATTTTTTCTTCATCCTTGACACCTTATGACATTAAGATAAGGTTTAATATGTTCAAGGAGTTTTATTTCTTTCCGTACAGGGATATTTGTTGATGATTAGAAAACCAATTTAGAGTTGAGTGCATATATGCTGGCTTGCAGAGATGGTGTATTGGCCACCAAGATTAACACAAAAATCATATGTGAGGCATATTCTCCTTACAGAATTACATGTCAATTCAAATGTCAGAAATAGAATACTATATATCCCTTAGTGCATGTCATATTAAGGCAGCATTTGATGGTGTCTTGACAGCTATGGTTGCTGACAACCATTGAGAAGACCAGAGCAATGTTTAATTTACCTGCTAATAATGAGGAGATCATGTTCACAATCTAATATGATGAGAATTGGATTTCATTGTACACTAGAGGGGTGCTAGAAAATGTTGTCTCTTAGGTTGGAGTAAATAGAGGGAGTGGAAAGGAACCCTCTCATTTGGAAGGTGTTTCCTCGTCATTAGTGGAAAATTCATCAGAGTTAGAGGGAAGGGATGATGAGGCTCTTAACTCACTAAAGTGACCTCGTGTAAGATACAATCCACCCACTAGAGTCAAGAGGGATACACCAAAAACCTCGGTTGAAGTTTTACCTAGGCAGTCCAGTTATCATCATTCAGAAGAGCAGCAAGTCCCATTTTCTCATTCATCATCTATGATGGCAGGAATCAGGAATCTTGTTAGATCTAAGACTATAGGATCATCTTCAAAGGGAGATGGGGTGTATTTTGAATATGTACAACCATAGGTAGTTCAAACATGGAAGAGTTTTTATTATGATGTTGAAACCATGTTGGTTCTTTTATATGAGGAGATGCGTATTCTAGAAATAAGATATCTTCAAACCTCATCTGATGTTATTTTTTATAACAATAATGATGAAGTAATAATTTACATCTGATAGGAGGAGATGCTCATATATTCAATTAATAATTAAATCCCTACCAAACAATTAGTGGAATAAATGATAGATCGTGGCACTTCCAAAAGAATTGTTCCTTTTCTTGATGAAGAGCGGTCTAATTTTTTCATTCTTGAAGATGAAAGTTTATTTCTTCACATATTATTTAATTATTTTCCTTTTTATTTTAGATAAATCATTATTTATCAGGGGAATTACCTTCTTAAATTACATATAGAAAAGGAAAAATCGACTGAAGTTACATCACCACATTATAGTCTGTGTGGTATCGAACTTAGGGCTACTGAATCACCTCCTTAATCGGGAGAGATGTCTACAAGCCAACATGCCATGGAGAATGAGATGGAAAGAGGCTTGTAGTCTCAAATACCTGTTTTTGGATATGATTATTCTAGTCCCCCCCAATAAGAAAGAAAATAAGAAAATACATCGAAGAAATAAAAATGTGTTCAAACTTTTTCTTAATAGTGGTAAGAATTCTTGACAGCATTAATTTCATCCATATCTATAGAAAATGTTTTAACTTCTTGTAATTATAAGAACTTCTTCAATTTCTTTCCTTAGGGAAATTACTAATGAGCCTCGGGGAACTGCAGAGGGAATTTCTAGTCATGTGTGGATTCCTACCGATGAAGTGTCTTCTTTAACTAAAGAGGTATCTAGGCTGGATAAAACAACATATGTTCTCGGCACTACTCATGTCCCTAATTTTGTGATAGAGGAAAATTTTGGTAAGTCAGAAATGTCTCATGAGAAGTTTTGGGTATTAACAACTAACTTCCATTTCTATAATATATCATGTTCATCACATTCACTAGAAAATCCAGTGATGACTGATGCTGACCCTACGGTTGTTGCTAAAGAGGTTATTTGGGGTCTAAATTCTTCATAGGAGTATCATGAACCTACCACTCCAAGTGCTCCCATGGGTGAGAACAATATGGGGATTGGAATTTCATTGGACTTTATGATGAGTATTGTCATGTCTTTTGAAGAAGTATTAAGACATGTTAATGTGCCCAATACTTTAGAATAATTTGAAGTCCCTTATATAGAACCAAATGGATGTGAGTTTTTATTTTCCATCAAATCAATCTTCTTATGACTGATTTTCTAATCACAATTAGTTGTATTGTGAAATTTAATCTACAAAATATTATATATTAAAAATTAATCGAGAATATTTTTATATTACTATTAATCCCACTTTTGGAGAAGTGCTAGATCAGGTGAACCTTGAAATATAAAATCTTCCTAAGGTTCATCTGGAAAACCCTAAGTTCAAGAAAGCATCATCCACCAAAAGGTTCCAACCAAAACTACTAAGGCTGGGAATGTTGGTGAAGAATATTCTCAGGCTATTAACTTATTTTTAGGTTAAAATTTACCAATCATTGTAATTATGTCCAATTATTTCCATCCCTTTTAAATCTAATTATGATTTTTTTTTATCATGTAGGATTATCAACTTCTATGGCTAGTTCTATGGGAAAAACTTCAGTATCAACTCGACCATCATCGGGAAGTAAGGTAGCCAATGTTAGGGAATAACTTGAACAATGCACTTCTTTAAGTGCATTAATCCTAGATTACTTCCCTCTTGATTATAGTGATATAGATTCTAATCTATAGTTTCAAAATGAACTTCGCATCATACATCGTAAATCTTGGAAATATATATGGAATATTATCTTTGAGACTCCCCTTGATGAATTGACTTTGAAAATCCCACGACACTTAGGTATGTTCATCATGTTGGGATTCATAGGTTTTGACTATTGTTCAATCCATACTCAAGTGAAGGAGACCATTCAAAAAGGGAAGCAGGAGTATGAATTTCGGTAGGATCCGATAGAATCCAAACTGCCTGCTAACATTGATGAATTCCAAGAGGAAGTATCTCAAATAGAGGCTAGTTATAGTGAAAAAAATAGCAGTATTCAAGTAACAAATCACATATAATACTATTCAAATTTCACATCTTCAGTAAGGGTTAGTTTCTATTCAAAAGTAAATTGAACAACTACACTACTCAGAAGGATAATCTAAAAAGTAAGGGATGAATGCCATTATAGGCTCTAAGGAATTATTTCATTAGGCCGAGGAGATTGAGGCTAGTTGGCTGATGGAACTTCAATAGGTGGCTGACAAGGCCTAAGAGACCATTCAATAAATGAAGGATTATGTCGAAAACCTTTTATAACTTGTGACAGAGAGACTCCAATTTTTGGATGTTCCTATAGGTACTTTTACTTATAAATAAAAAGAATTTTGTTTTTGTTCATCTATATATTCATCCCTATTTTATTTCTATATTTTAATATCAAAGATTATTTTCATAACATTTCATCTTTATGTCAGATAATCATAATTACACTGATAAGTATGGGGGTATTTAACTTTTACCTAATCCAAGGGGCCTAGTGAGCTCAGTTTTACTGTAAATAGGGTCGTATGAACAAATCTATAAACTTTGTGTCTTTTGTTTCATCATCCAATATGGAGATAACTTAGTGGAAGATATTTGGATTTTTATTAGGCTTTCCCTTATGGGTTTTCAACAAAACAAGTTTTTACTTTTAACTTTTTATCACTCATATATTTCCTAAATTGTACAAAGTGTAGGTCTAGCGAGCTGAGATTATAATTTTTTTCAAAGTTTCCTTTGTGTGATTTTTTAATCTGGTAAGTACTATATCTCTTTTTATTGGCATTTAATTTCATTCATGTCAGAATAATAAGGATAATGTTTAAGGTCGAATAGATTTGACCATGAATTTTGAGATTATAACCCAAACAAGGCTTGATGGTTGTGAAGTTCCTAATATTATTTAGATACTTACAAGGAAAATCTTGAGTCATGATGATTTTTTATGGTCATCCAATCTAAAACCTGAAATATAGGAATCGAGGGAGTATTTCTCAAGAATGAAGTTATCATTTCTTGACCACCCTGTTATGGGGACTGTATTGTGCAGGTCCAACTAGGGCATATGCTGCATATTCAATAGTGGTATCCTTAGGCTGACATGCCCATTATGTAGGTAGATTTTATGTAAGGCCAACTGGGGAACGTACTGCATAGTCATGTAAAAGGATCTCTCAAGAATTCTGACATTCAATTTCTAATAAACAAAGAGGTTCAAGATTTGGATGTCTTGAGACCATAATGGGTGGTTTTTCCAAAAAATATATTTAATAATAAAAGGGTATATATGTGTTAACATATTCAATGAATTGGAAACCACTCTTACACAAATTTGGTATGTGAAGGAGGGCACATTTGGTCAAAAAGGATATTTATGATATTATGTTTTGAAGTTTAAAATCATGCAGCAAAGACATTAGGGGGGCTATGCAGTTTCAAGTCATGCAATAAAGATATTATAGGGATTTAATTTAAGGAATTTATATTTGACCAAAGGTTTATTAATCTCCAATTTCATGGTAATTTATCAGGAAACATGCTACCATATTCAGGTATATAAAATAATAATTTTAAAGTGTGATTTGGGAATTTCTGGATATGGAGAATGACATGAGAAAAGGGCTAAAGGCATTATAGGAATTCTTTTCCAAGAACGTAGTCACCGATATTTAACAAACCTATTATGGGGACTATATTATGTAATGACAATAGGGGCATGTGTTTTATATCCAAACAGTTGAATCTTTTTTCTGGCAGGAATGTTGTGTGGGGGACTTATGCAAGGCCACCTAGGAGCACATACTGCATAGTCAGGAAAAAGATCTCTCATGTATCAAAAATTATATTACTAAAATCATAAGAAAGTTTATGGAGATTCATATTTTCCCCAACACAGAGTTTGGTTTATGGATAAAAGTACCTTAATACAAAAAGATTATTTCCATTCATGATTTCCAAAGAGATGAAGGAATAGACTTTCTACGAAGGTCTGATCCGAACATAGGAAATTTGGTGTGTGTATTTTTTTAGGTCATACAAATATGACCAAAATATTATGGAAAAAATGGATAAAATGTGGTCAAATGATCCAATTTCATTTTAGGATAATTTTAACAAGTGAGGTAAAAAAGAGTAAAACATAGCCTTGGAGACTTTCAGGATGGGAGAAAGGATATGGGACAAATATTCAATGGATGACCTCTTTAAAATACGGGTTCCTACTTACCATCATAAAGTATTTAAGGGGTTATAAGAGGATTCTCCCAATAATGAAGTTACCATTGTTTGAAAAACCTATTATGGGGGATGAATTATTCAAGGCCAACTGGGGCATGTGCTGCATAGCCAAATAGTGGCTTCTATTAGATAAAAGGTACATTATGTGGGTGACTTATACAAGGCCACCTAGGGGCACGTATTGCATAGTCAGAAAAAAGTGATCTCAGGTATCAGATATTACATCACCAAAAATTAAATAAAAAATTATGAAGATATAAAATTATTCAAGATTATGAGTATAAAATGTGAAATGGGTAATGTCCAATGCACAAGAAAAATATTTAGATCAATATTGGCCATGAGTTTGGAGTCCCTTACATTGATCTAACTCATATCTATAATGGAGGTATCTTTTGTTTATTTGATGGTTTCGTTAAATACAAGACTCAAAATAAGTTCTCCTATATAGATTTTAACTTTATGTGGTAGAAGGGAAATTTTATTTTATCTTTTGGATGGTACTAAGATCTAAGTCCTAGTTTTCACTATATATCCCACTAGGATGAGAATTAAGCCACATGTAGGTACCGTGCAGTTTAAAGTCATGCAGAAAGGAAACTATGTTGTGAAGTTTAAAGTCATGAAACAAGGAAATTAGGTGTCTCGATGTGAATATCAATAAGACAGTGAGGCTGAACCAGGTCATAGATCCTAAGCGTCACTATGTATCTTGTTAGAGCAAGAATCAAACCACACATAGTTTTATCAGATACAATTTCATGTGCAAGATTAGAAATTTTATTTAAAATTATTATGTATATCTGATTCATACATAGTAGAAAAGAGTCTCTTTTACATGATATTGTAGCTGGGTCTGATATTGAAAGTTTAGACAGCACTGCGTATTTCATATTGGATGAGAATCAATTTATACATAGTTCTTGATAGGGTTTCCCATGTAGTTATGATCCATACACAAGGAGTGGGGTATTTTTCTTAATTATGGTTGGAAATGATATAGGAGATTTGGGTGTCACTACGTATATCAATAGAATGAGAATCAAGCCATATGTAGCTCTTTGTACTTCCATGCAGTTTAACGTCATGCAGAAAGGACGAAGATGAACTGATGTGAAAAGAAAAAGATATTGTGGTTGGGCCTAAGTTAAAACCCAGGTATCACTAAATATCATTTTAGAGAAATAATCAATACACACTTAGTTCTTGAAATATTCCCTATACAGGTTTTATTCATACACACAGGGAATGATGGGGAATTTTTTGGTGTGGATGGGCCTAAAATTGGAGATCTGGGCATCTCTATGTATCCCATTGGAATAAGAATCAAGCCATATGTAGTTCTGGAAGAACCATGCAGTTTAACATCTTTCAAAAAGAATTTAAGTTTCCTGATTTGAAATAAACATTGTGGCTAGACCAGGGGATAAGACCCAGGTGTCACTACATATCTTGTTAGGGGCAAGAATAAATCCACATTTAGTTCTTGAAAAGGGGTCCCTATGTAGATCTGATTCAAAAATAGGGGAAAATGGGGATAATGTGCCACTTGGGAGTAGTAATGATGTGAGTAATGATTTCGCATGGAATCTACTCATTTTTTTAAAGAACCATAAGGAATTCCAATTTGTGGTATCTTGGAATATTTCTTAACGTCAAATGAAGGATACGTTAACCGTACATTTTAATTTCATGTAACAAAGAAAAATTATGTCATGCAATTTAACGTCATTTGATAAGGACAAAGATGTTACTCATTTTTACATTGTGAATCATGGACACATATGGTTTCTATGTAGTTTAATTTCTTTCAACTAGGACATAACTCTATGTGATTACACAAAGTACTAATTCAAGAATATTTCATTGGTTAGAGTTGTAATAAGTTCTTCATCCACTGATATTATGGAATAATCTCCATTAGAGTAGGCCTTATGTATGGAATAAGGTCCTTCTCACTTTAGCTCAATATTTTGAGGCTTCTTTCCTGGTATCATCAATATTCTGAGGACTAATACCAATGCTCCTTGAATAAATGAGAAAAGGTGAAATTTCTTATTAAAATATCATTCTATTATGTTTTTATAGACTTCTAAGTGAATATTAGTATGCAATATCTTTTCATCTAATCATTCTATCTCATAAAATAACTTCTGAGACTATTCATCTATAGATAACTGGTCAGAGATGGAAACTCGGAGTGAAGGGAATTAAATTTCAATAGGCAGAACTTCTTTTGTCTCGTACACCAACGAATACAGGGTTGATCATGTTACAGTACATGTAGTAGTCTGATAATCCCATATATCATGCAAGAGCTTATTGGGACAAGATTTTTTATCTTTATCCATCATCTTTTGGATTATATTTGAAAGGTTCTTGTTTAAAGACATTATATGTCCATTGGCTACTTCATGGTAGTGAGATGAATGGTTGTATTTGATATTGTTCTCTTGATATAGATTCTTTAACTCAGCAGAACAGAAATTGGTGTCTTTTTTCTTCAATATGGTATGAGGGACACCCAGTCTGGTAATGATATTGTCTTTGTTAAAGCTAACAATTACTTTTCCCCTGAATTCCTTGAGAGGTATTACCTCAGACCATTTGGAGAAGAAATCAGCGGTAGTAAGAATATACTTGAAATGCTTAGCTATAGCTGGAGTATAGGGCCCTAATACATTCATTCACCATGTAGAAAATGTCTAATAGTTTTTAGTTGTATGTAGAAAAATTTTGGGGGTGATGAATGAAGTTGAAATGCATCTATAATGGATGACACTTATTAGTGAGATCTGTGCAATATTGTGTCATAGAAGGCCAAAAGTATCCAAGCCATCAGATTTGATCAAAAAGCCTATGACCTTACTTATGGGAATCATAGGCTCCTTCATGTACTTCTTTCATAATGGTCGCAGTTTCATCCCCATCAATGAATTTGAGAATAATTCCATCGAATCCTCATCTATAAAGAATATTATGATGATCTAGACCATCATAAATAGTGAAATTAACTTCTCGTTGCCTGATATATTCTATTTTAATTCTATCTTATGGAAGTACCCCATTTTTGAGATATTCCATGATGGGTTTCATCCATCCTATGCTATGAACATATGGATTAGAAATGGGGCTAATTTAAATTATTTCGTCTATTCTGTTTTGTAAAAAAGGTGAAACCACTTGATGATGAGAAATTATAATGATTTTTTTGTCCTGATTTGGATCTTCCATGGTTGTGGATGCATTTTCCAATGCATAATATTGGGAATTTTGTGACTGTGGGATGTAAGAAAGTGTTGGCTCTGAGGGAAATGTTTCCATTAACCCTTGAACATAATCGCACAGGGAAATTATTTCTTCTTTTCTAATGGTTTAATCGCCATTTATTTGTTTTATTACCAATTATAAATCACCTTTAACCTCTAGGTAATCCACTGGTACTTGGAGTGCTAATTTCAAGCCTATAATGAGAGATTGATATTCTGCCTCATTGTTGGTACCACATTTTGATAACAGAAAGTAATATTGAAATGCTGCCTTCTGTGGGGAGATAATCAAAATTCCAAACCCAACTTTGTTGAGTTTAGGGTCTTGATTTCTCTTTCCCATTAGACATTTAGAAGCACCATCAAAGTACATTTACCATATTCGGGGACTTTTTTGAATAGAGAATAATTCTTCGTCAGGAAATCCAGTATTCAATGATGTCTCTTCTGCAAACAGGTGTTCAGCAAGGAATTCTGCTAAAGCTTTTCCTTTTACTACTTTTTGAGGCACAAACTATATATAAAACTATTACAGAATAAATTCACATTGTTCCATACATCCTGTAACCATAGGACAACTGAGGATAAATTTGTGTGGGTTATTGCGAGACACCAAGTAGACCTCATGATGCTGAAAATAGTGTCTCAATTTTTTAACTAAAAAGATTAATTCAAGGAATATTTTCTCAATATCTAAATATTGAGTCTCTACATCAAGCATGGTTCTACTAAGATAGTAAATTCTATTTTTATTCCCATCATCATTCTTTTATGCATGGAAGGAACCCAGTGATCATTCCAAGGTTGTCACATGAAGAATGAGAAGATTTCCTTAAATAAGTGGCATCAATACCAGTGGTCTCAATAGGTATTTCCTGAGGGTATAATATGCTTCTTATTAGTCATTGGTCCATTGCTATGTGGCCCCCTTATTCATCAATTTGGTGAAGGGAAAACACTTTCCTACCGAATTATATATAGATCATCGGATATAGGCCAAGTTTCCTTAAATTCCTCTCAACTCTTTCATGTTTCTAAGAGATGACATTCCAAGGATAGCCTTATTCTTCTCAGGATGTACTATGATGCTATGATGGCGCACAACAAAACCAATAAATTTTCCCAAGGTTACCCCAAAAACACATTTCAAGAGGTTCGTCTTCAAATTATGTTGTTGAAGATTGGTGAATATGGTCTACAAATCAGACAAGTGATCAAAACATTTTCTGGACTTAACCACTAGATCATCCACATATAATTCAATGAATTTCCCCAATAAAGGTTTGAAAATTTGGTACATTTCATGTTGATATGTCTCACCAGCATTCTTTAAGCCAAAGAGAATTACCCGATAGAAAAATATAAATTGAGGATCTCTGAAATCTATAGATTCCACATCTTATGGGGCCATTAATATTTGGTTATACCGAGTGTATCCATCCATGAATGATAGATATTCATAGCTAGATGTTGCATCAATCAAAAGATATGTGATTGGAACCGAAAAATCATATTTGGGACAATGTTGGTTGAGATCTCTGAAATCAATTAAAACTCTGATTTTTCCATTCTTCTTTTTCACTGGTACAATATTATCTAGCCATTTGGGATATTTCACCTCCCTGATATATTCATCTGTGATAATCTTGTATACTTCAGCCTCAATTCTGGAGGCATGATTTGGGTGTGTTCTTTTTGCTTCCTTCTTAAATCCCTAATTCTCTTTTGGAAAACCCAAATGATGGAAGGCCATATTGGGGTCAAGGCCTATAATTTATATATATTTCCATGAAAACACACCTCGTTGTCACTTTATAAATGATTTATACACCTATTTCTCTTCATAAGTCATGGCCACACTAATTAGAGTGGGGAGTGGATTTGTACCCAAATTTATTTCTCTGAGCTCATCCACAGTAGTGAAGACGCCTTCCTCAAATGATGTAGGGTCATCCATGAGGTCTTTATTTTCTTCTTCTTCCTCACATATTGCTTCTTCTATCTCTTCTTGAAGTTTAGGTGATGAATCAAGACATTCAAATCTATGGGAGGATTTGGTAATTGGACATCCTGAAGAAGAGGAAACCATTTATGTCCTTATTGATGATGAAGGGTATTTTTTGAGAATTGAAGGATAAATTATGGGTTATGAATCAGAATCCTTGTATTTATTTATTAATGAAACAACTTATTCTAGACTGGCTGATGAAGCAGAGACTTGATGAAGTTAGGTATATGGAATAAAGACATCTCTATTTAGGATTTCATCACTGTTTGGTAAATAAATAATTTCTCCTATACTTTTAGGCTCAATTGCCAAAAATAACATTATGGAAGCCACTTAATGATTGCTTGGATTTGGGTCTACCATTTTAATTTGATTTATAAGAAGCATGTAATCTACACTGAGATTATTTAATGGGTTAGTTGGGATTTTTTCCAAACCATTCGGAGCATTGATTCTTTTTATACCTTTTACCAAATATTGTGTTCCCTTTGTGTGATAGAACTTTTCCTCGATATACTAAGATTAAATGGTTTTTAATGGGGCCTTTTTATCGTGAATTGTCCCAATTTTACCATTGAATCAATACTTGATACATTGGTGGTATGATGAAGGAATGTTCAGATGTTGATGTAGTCAAGACCTTCCGGGAAGAATGTTGAAATCTATGTTCTTCTAGACAACCATGAAATCTGAATTATATATGAGATCCCCAAATTGAGTTCTGAGTGTAATCTCTCTTAGTGGTTCTTGTTCGTTTTTTGTCATAACCTTGTAACATCGGTGTGGATGGAGATAAGTCAGATTCAGTGAGGACTTGACAAAGCCTCAATAAAAGAATAAAACTTTTGAGGACTTGACAAAGCCTCAATAAGTTCTTCCCAGAGATATTTTAATAGATTCAGAGTATCTAGGATTGATAACTTGTATGGTACTTAGACCAGTTGACACAAAACTTCATACATATGGTCCAAAGGTATGTTCTTTATAACATAGATATGTGGTTTTTCATGTGCCTTGGAAGTTTATGCTCTTGATGTAGATGGACCATGTGTTGGGAAAAAATCTAGAAATACTTCTTCTCTTGGTGGATTAGGCTGACTAGGTCTGCCCACCTACCAAGAAAGTGGTGTTATAACCTCTAATTAGTCTACCAAGATGATCATGTTGGGTCCAACCCTATCATGTGTGGGATAATTCCCTTGTTATTACTGAGCCTGATGAAGGGATCTCCTGTGAGTTTCTATTGCTTAAACGGTTCAAGCATAGGTGTAATTAAAATAGTGGCTTCTAACATACCAACATATTCCCTTGTATCCTCAACCTTGAAGACTTCTTCCCCTAGTTCCCCAATCAAGTATAGGGAATTCATGGTTGTTGGGAAAAAATCCATCAAGGAATCCTCTAGGTATGTTTTGGGTGTGTTTTTGTTTGTTGAAAAAACCAGATTACCGCAAATGAGAAAGGTCAGTGTTTTCCGAAGATAGGTTTTTAAGGTGGAGCAGTTTCCTTGTGTTTTCCAAATTTTGGGGTCTCAAAATCAGGAATTTGTGAGAATAATGGTGAATGAAATAGGAAAAGTAAGAGGAATGAGGATCCCAGGACATGGATCGCATACCATCTCTGGGAAGGGTACGCAGCCGCATACCAGGCAGTAGGAACAGTATGCGGATACGGTTCACGAAACGGAAAATGGTTCATGGTGGATGGCAGTGTAGTTTGCGGATGCATATAAAACCTAACATAATTAAAAAATACATTATTAAAATAAAAAATTAAATAAATTAAAAGATAATTAAATGAAACATAATTAGTAAAATCAATTAATATGTATTACTTTAATTATTCTTGGTTAAACAGAAATGTATTGTTTATAAACATTATTTAATTATATATATTTTATTTAAAAGTAAATTTACCTTATTTAGAGGATTAAACTTGGAGATGAGTATTATTTAAACATGTATAAAAATAAGTAATCATTCATATATTTATTATCAAATGTTTGGACATAAGGATAAAATATTATGGTGGTACAAAGTGTTATTTTTAATAAAATTTGTTTTTATGCGTGCAATGTATTTATATATTAATAAATTAAATTAATCACTAATAATAAATTATTTTAATAAAATTTCTAGATAATATATTCAATAAAATAAAATTACATTTATTTAATGGATTTTATTAAGTAATGAATGATAATAAATCAATTTTATTCTTTGAAAATACCACTTTATAAAAACAATTTATACATATTTCATGCACAGATATGAGAATTGATTTATTCTATATTTCGAAACTATAATTTATAAAATAAAATTTATTTCTGAATTTATAATTTTGAGATTATATAAGGGTTATTTTTTGGGTTTCTCTGAAAAGATTTCTTTTTTAGTGAATAGTGAGAAATAATGATTTTTTTTCTAAATTGTCATCTCTTCTATATAAATAATTTAATTTAAAAAATAGAATTATATTTTGGATTTGGTTTAAATAAAAATAAAATCCATTTTATTAAAAATAATCCAATTCATTCTATTATAATCATCATTATTTTTTATTTTTCTATAAGATTATTTTTATACTTAAAAGGCATTTTTCTAAAAGAAATTATTTTTGTTGTGTTTTGCACACTTATATTAAAATTAAATTATGGAAATTATAAAAATTTATTATTAAGAATTTT
Source organism: Viscum album (assembly GCA_963277665.1). Taxonomy (NCBI): domain Eukaryota; kingdom Viridiplantae; phylum Streptophyta; class Magnoliopsida; order Santalales; family Viscaceae; genus Viscum; species Viscum album. The sequence continues at coordinate 1,619,668,720 of OY728131.1, read as the reverse complement.
ATAAAATATTTGGAATAAATAGGTTCAAATTTAGTAATGATTTTAATTTCATTTTTTTCATTATAAATAGTAAATATAGTAAAAATATTTTCACCATGGTAAAGGGGTAAAATGGGTCATCCAAGGTTAAACATTTATGATAGGGTCATAAAATATCATATAAATTATTATTGGATGAGGTTATTTTAAACATTATCACCTTATATTCTAAATTTAATTGTTTAAGTTCCATCTATCCATGAGTAAGAAACTTCTAATATTTTATAGTTTAGAATAGTTATAAGTTTGTCACTCACATAACTTATAAAAGGGAACCTATTATAATATCTTATTTTCACCACTTAATCTATTTATTTCAACAAATATCTACCTAAATACCATACAAAAACCTATCCCCACATCTTATAGGGTTTTTTATAACCAAAATACCACTTCAAGAAGGATTAAGGTGTAATCCAAAACATGGTTCTCAATGAAGAGGTATAACTCTAAACTGAGTGCTTTCATGTTTATTTCTTATTCCACATACTTAAAATATTATATAAACTTTTTGATATGATAAAATAAGTATATTAAATATACTAAAATTTTATTATTTTAATTTCACAACCCTTTATCATCACCTTTTCCTTTTTATTGAAAATGAAAACATCGCTCATGCGTAGGTACGACCTACCATCACAACGTAGTAACTTATTTCATTTTTCATCATCACCTCACATGAATGTATATGAATATATAATTAAGGAATGTATATTATTTTTATGAAATTATTATTATTATTATTTAATGATAATATATCATCTAACTTCTTACCCCTCCATATATTGAAAAATCATAACATTACTCGTGTATACAAGTGGACTACCACCTCTACAAAGCGATGTGATACGTTTTTAATATCCAAATTAAATAGATATAAATAAGTATAAATTTAATTAATAATTATTATATTTATATTATAATTATTATTATATAAAATTAAACTTTTTTTCATTTAATTTTCTTTTCATCCACTAGAAAAATGGAAACATCACACATGTGTACATACAAACTACCATCTCTATGAGATGATGTAATTCATTTTCATGACCATTTTTAATGAATTTTTCAAAAATTATATTGAATGTATAAAAAAATAATTATAACATATTTAATATTCTTAGGATGATGAAATAATTACTAAGGTGCAAGGACTGGAACCATCGAACTGAAACATGTGTGGAAAATGGAACAGTTGAAACTCAAATATTGTTTTTAACAAAAAATTATTAATAAATGGATTATAAGAAACTATTAATGAATATTATATAGTGAGATAAATCCAAATATGGTTCTGATATATATTTTTTGTAATTATAAATTCATTATACACAATATTAGATCATGTTTATCCAAGTAAAAGTTAGAGGTATGGTATTTATCATCTCTATTCCATTTCATTGTGACTTATACCATTTTCACCACATGTTTTCTTTCATGTGGTGTATAAAATAAAATATGGATGTATTTTATAATTTATTTACTAAAATTCAAACGGTATAAAAATAATTTCCAATTTCTCACCCTCAATGTTCTTTTTATTCAAAAATTATTAAAGTGGTAATGTTTTATTCTATAATTTCATTATTATTCAGGATTATTTATGTTTAAATTTCCATTGAGGGTAATTATAAGATCTTTATATTTTAAACTATATCCATTTTATTATACTCTATTTATCTATGGTGGTTATATTTTTTCTTTTCATTTTCCTCTCTTTGGTCCTTCATACAATCAAAAAATTAATTTTTCATAAAATCTAACCTTACGTCCTCTTTGGTTGAAAAAATGTTCCTTCCATGTCCATGTTTCTTAAAATTATTTAACTAATATTATTTTCAATGGTCAAATTGTTATTTAAAGTTATTTGAAATCATATTTTACTTTCTTTTAAAAGTTTTAAAGGGAATATTTTTATCATTTTCCAAACAAGATACTTTTGACTTTTATCAAAAGTATGAAAGGAATCATTGTTTTTATATTTACCAAATGAAAATATTTTTCCACCATCATAATTGTTCCTTTATTTTAAGATTACTTTAAAATTTCCATATTTATTTTCAAATAGAAGTATTTTCTTAATACATTATAAATTTTTATTTAAACTTTTATCAAAAGTAAAGGATATTTTTATCATGTTTTTTAAGAAATGTTTGAATTTTAATTTGAGGTAATTTTAATATATGTCAACATCCTTTGATTAATCTTATAGTTTAATGGGGATATACTCAATTGATATCCTCCACATTATTTATTTTGATGTTATATGATTATGTTGTTGATTGAGGAAAATACTTACATATCCTATTTCAGTTTTTCAATATGAATGTTTATGTTGATTATGTATTGTATTGTTATTCATTTCTTCCATATAATGAATGCATTAAACTTTGAAAGTGAATAGGTGGGGACCACTATTAGATATCCCCTAGATGATACTGTAGGTATCATGAGACAAACTAGATTAGTTATTTATCATATTCCTTGCCTATTTTTGTATTATGTCTTAGCACAAGGTCCAAATTGAAAGATTATTATGTATGGTATTATGAATTCTATCATTATGAAACTAGTTATTGTTATCCTTGCAATTTATTTGTGTTCATATGTCATCTATGGATATATTCTTATTTATGGATATCATTTATATAGTATATTTGATTATTTTTTATCTCTTACATATTATTCAGGATTTATTTATTCTATAATAAATTTTATTTTACTATTTCCCTTACTAGCATCTGATATCACCCTTTATTTGTTTTACTTTCCCTGATAAATGAAGAAGAAATCATTGAATGATTTTCAAGGATGCAAGAATGTTTTCCATGCTATGTTTTTATCTTATAATGTAATATGAGAGTCGTGTATGTATTGATTTTTCCAAGACTACTAAAATTTATCAATCCTTTACAGTGTGGTCCCTTGTATCTTATACCAATGTAATAAAGTAAATTTTAGCTCTAGGTTACTAGATTGGGATTGTAACAGTAAGAAACAATGAAATATTAGAATAATACTTCATAACTAGATATAAGGAAACATAGATTTGAGAACATAACCTTGTGAAAAACTTTAGGGATTATTCTAAGTATTGGATGATATCATAAATTTTTTATTAGGTAAGGAATGTATAGTTTAATAGTAATGACATCCCTATTTAGATACTAAAATGTGGATATGGTTGTGTCATAGATATATCTATGTGTAAACAGCCTAAAAAATGTTTGGTTGAGTATAAAATAAATCTTAACTTGGTTCACAAGTAGTGGTAAAAAGACTTCACACTTAGATAGACACTCGCAGGGGATATGCTTTAGTTAATTCATATGCTCCTTACAGACCATTATGAAATATTTGAAAATATTTTTAAACTTTGAGTATATTTAAATAGATAGTAAACTTATGATTTTGACATTATCTATACATAAATTTTTTATTTATGTTAAGTGTTACACTAGATTTAGAATTATATACTTTTATTTAAAATTCATAATGTTATGAGCTAATATAGTGTATGATATTTTTTAGAAATAGTACTTATTATAAGGAATATAAAGTGTATCAAAACCCATAATAAATATAGGTATTTACATCTTAATTAGGTCTATAAGACTAGTATTTAAGATGAGAAGATTATAAAAATATTAGGTCAAGTTATGAAAAGTAATCATGGATAAATAGATAAATCTATTTCTTCACTTCATAATATTGTGATCTTGGACAACTTAATACCATAAAAACCTCAAACATATAAAAAAACAAATGATCATTTATTATATGAATAATGGATCGAGCCATTAAAAATGATATTTCAAGATTTTGAATGTAATGAAAGGTAAAAGTTTATTCTAGAAGTGTTTTTAAAAATAGATATGCTAATCAATAGTGGACATTGATTAAAAATACTAAGGAGGTTGAGAAAATATAGTGTAGGGAATTTGAGAATTTTAAGGAGATATTATTTGGAAAATATAATACTCATGAGCAATGAGTTGATTTGGAAATTTAGTTTCAAATTTGGGAAAAATGGAAGAGGAAAGTGTTGATAATTATTACTCAAACTTTATAAGATTTGAAAGTAATTTTTTTAGAATATGTACATAATCTAAATATTAATATTTATTTTTTCTTTGGTTGGATAAATCTAAGCCTTCGAAGTGTTTTACTCTCTCAAAAATGTTAAACATATGATTATATGGTATAATGTGCCCTTAAGGTGGAGAAGGAATTCTCCAAGTCTTATATTTTAAAAGGAAAGAAAGAGAAAAAGAGAATAGTTGATCACTATATAAAGGGAAATGTGGAAAATATGAAAAATTAAAGAGTGTAATTTTCAACATGTAATAATTATTGAATGAAACACATTTGGTTTTTTCTAAAAGGGATTAGATCATGTTTCAAGTGTAGATATAAAGGCCACAAATATCATGAATTAAAAGGAAAGGTTCAATGATTCAAATATAAGGATATGGGGAACTACTCATGTGAATGCCTCATTCACCAATTTAATTTACCTCGAGAAAAGATAAGGGATAAATTCTAAACTTATATAATCACTTTAGCTAAGGTTGATGTCCCAAATATGGTGATAAAAAGTACTTTGATCATAAAAATCAATGTTAGAAAATGCTTCATTTGATTTTAGATCTACCCAACCTTTTATATCTATTAGAAATATTGAATCATTACCTAACACTTTGAGGAATGAGTTTCCAATCAAAATACCTAGTGGTAATCCTATTGTAATGAGAATATAATAGGAAATCTCTAATAAGATACATGGATATTATCTAGTTGTTAACTTAGTTGTTATAACAATGTTTTATTATGACATAATCCTATTTTTTTAGGTTTAATTAGTTTTTAGGACCAATAAATTATTATATGAGGTTTAAAATAATCAATGTTAAACTAGTAGTATTGTTTATAATGAATTTAAAATTTAAAGTACTATTTATTTTCTTTAATTATTATTATTGATGTTTTTGGAATAAATTTATCACTTCATCACATGAATTTTTATTCAAATTGAGTATTATTTTATCTTTTGATACCCATTTTGGTTTATATAGGAGGAATATATTTTCTTTCACTTTTGAATTTTATGATTAATTAAAGGTTGATTTTCATGCTTTAGACATAAAAAACCCTCTAAGAAATTATTCATTAGAATAAAAAGTGTAAATTGATTAAAACATTCAAAAAAATGTGAAATTTTGAATGTGAAATTATAGTTGAATCATTGTGAATTTTTCTCATTTTTCATAAATTCAAGAGGAAGATAAATTGCCAACAAGCCTATACCCTAGTGGTATAGGCTCCTGATTGGCATCCAAAATACCCAGGATCAAATCTGGGCAGGGACGAATTTTCGGGGTACTATAGCAGTACTGTAGTAGGACACTATAGCAGCAGAAGAGTGTAGCAGCAGAAACACTATAGCGGTGGAGGGACTATAGCAGGACTGTAGTGGCAGTGGTACTGTAGCAGGCACCGTAGTAGCGTAGGTACTATAGTAGTACTGTTCACTGAGGGGTCCTTTAGGCCAAAAAATTGGCTTTCAAGCCTTGTTTCAGATCACTTGGCCTTGGGCCTTCGGGCTATGTAATGGGTCACCCTCTACCCAGTCTAAAGAGGTCTTTGCTTTAAATAATACATTTAGGATTCGGCCCAAACCTTTAAAAAAATAGGAAGATAAATTTATTATGTGGAAAAGTATCAATTATGCACATTTGGTAACCCATTCACAATTAAAAGTCTTATAAAGATACATATATGGTTTAAGAAATATTTATGATAAATTTCTCAATCTTATCTAAGATACTAAGGTTAATATCTTAGTATAAATTACATCTTGATTCATATATTCATTAGTAAGTAATAATTGAAAATATGAGGATGTAATTTTTACAAGGGGACAGAATATAACACCCCAATATTTTTGTATGTATTTTCCTCAAAATAAATATTATGTTAAATATCTTGTGATGCATGAAATACCGAACATAAGTGAATAATGAATTATTACAATAAAAATTTAAATATTTTACAAGAAAATTAAATGAAATATAATTAATAGAATCAATTAATATGTACTACTTTAATTGTTCTTAGTTAAACAAAGATTTATTATTGACAAATATTATTTTATTATATATTTTTATTTAAAAGTTAATTTCTATTATTTAGAGTATTAAAATTATAGAATTGTATTTTTTATACATATATAAAAATTAATAATCATTAATTCACTAATTATCAAATGTTTAGAAATAAATAAAAAGTCATTTGAAGGTAAAAATGGTTATTTTCAGAAAAATTATTTTTATGTGTGCAATGTATTTTTATCTTAATAAATTAAATTAATAACTATTTATAAATATTCTTAATGAAATTTTTAGATAATATATTCTATTGAATCAATTAAAATTCATCTAATGGTTTTTACTAGGAAATTAATGAGAATAAATTCATTTTATGCTTTTAAAATACCACTTTCTAAAAATAGATTTTATACCTTTTATGTATAGATATTAGAACTAATTTTTTCCACCATTGGAATTTTTTTAATAAAATGAGTTTTATTTTTTAATTCATAATATTTAAATTATATTATGGTAATTTTTGTAATTTTTTTAAAAAATATTGATTTTAGAGTAAATAGTGTAAAATACCAATTTTTTTGCAAAAATATCATTTATTTTATTTAAATCATGAAATTTAAAAGTCAAATAATATTTCAGATTTGGTTTTAATGAAATATAATATCCATTTTTGATAAAATTAATTTAATTAATACCATAGTAATCATTATTATATTTGATTTTTTAATAATATTATTTTTATTCTTAAAATGCATTTTTCTAAAAAAAAATTGCATTGCATTTTGGGAACTTATATTAAAAAAATTATAATTATATAATATTAATATTTAAAAATTTATGAAATATTTTGAATCATTATGATCATATTTTATAATGATTTCAATTTAATTTTTGTCCATTATGAATTGTAACCATGGTAAAAATACTGTAACCACGGTAAAAGGGTAAACAGGTTAACCAAAGTTAAAGAATTTTTATAAGGTCATAATATCATATTAATTATTATTATATGAGTGTATTTATACCCTTATAACATTATAGTAGAAATTTAATTGTTTACATTCTTTTTATTCATGAGTAAGACACTTATAATATTTAATAGTTAAGAATAATTACAAGTGTTCCACTCACCTCACTTATTAAAGGGAACCTTATCTCCTCTATTATTAAAAAACCTTAAGCCATTTATCTCAATAAATATATACCCAAATAAATTTGTTACATCCATACCCATTTTCTAGATTCCATGTTCTCACAAAAAAACTACTTTAAGAAGAACTAAGATGTAATCCAAAGGAGGGTTCTCAAAGAAAAGGTATAACTCTTAATTTAGGGTTTTCATGTTTATTTATTCTTACACATCCTTAAAATATTATATAACCATGTTGATATGATAAAATAATTATATTAAATATACTAAAATTTTATTATTTTGATTGAACAAACCTTTATCATCTCATTTTTCATCATATAGAAAATGAAAACATCACTCGTGTGTGTGAAAAGCCTATTGTCTTCACATACTGGTGTATTTCATTTTTCTTCACCACCTCACATGAATTTTTATAAAGATATGATTGAGTAATATAAAATATTTTAATAAAATTATTATTATTATGGATAGATAATATATCATCTAACTTCTTGTGCTTCTATCCTTTGAAAAATGATAAGATCGCTTGTCTGTATGTGTGGATTACAACCTCAAAAAAGCGATGTGATTCATTTTTCCTTTACACCTTACATAGACAGAAATAAGGAAGTATCAAATGGATAATTATTATATTAATATTATGATTATTATTCTTTAAAATTAAACCTTTTTCTATTTTATTTTACTCTCATCCATTATAAAAATGGAAATATCTCTCATGCGTACGTATAGACTACCGTTTCCAGGAAAAAATGTAATTCATTTTTCAAGACCATTTTTAATGGATGGTTATAAAATTATATTTAATTTATAAGTGTAATAGTTATAAAATATTTAATATTATATATATGATAAAACCATCACCAAGGTACAAGTATTGGAACCTTCGAACCAAAACATGTATAGAAAATGAAACGGTTAACACTCAAATACTGTTTTCAAAAAGAAATTATTAATAATTTGAATAGGAGAAATGATTAATGAATATTATATAGTAAAATAAATAAAAAATATGGTTATTATATAGATCATTAATATGTAAAAAATTATTACATAGGATATCATGTTCTTCTAAGGTGAAATTTGAGGTAAGGAATTTATGTTCTAAATTTCCTTTCTTTGAGACTTATTACATATTCAATACATTTTTTATTTCATGTAGTGTATAAAATACCATATGGATGTATTTTATCTTTAATTTAATAAAACTAAAGTGGTTTAAAAATCCTTTTCATGTTATCACCTTCAATTATATTTTTACTCGAAAGTTAACAAAGCGGTAAGGGTTAATTCTAAAATCTCATGTTTATTTGGAATTATTTATGTTTAAAATTACATTAAAGTAAATCATAATATTTTTATCTTTTAAACCTCATATATTTTATTATTATCTCCTTATCTGTGTATTTTACATGTTTCTCTTTCATTTTCCACCCTTTTATACTTAATATAACTGATAAAATGTTTTTTTATGAAAATACGACCTTATTTCCTCTTTGTTTGGAGAAATTTTTCTTCCATGTCCATGTTTATTAAAATATTTTCAAGAATTTTATTTTATCTAATAAAATGACTATTTAAAGATATTCTCAACAATATTTGATTTTATTTTAAATATTTCAAAATTAATCTTCTTGTCATTTTCTGAATGATATACTTTCGACTTTTTACTAAAAGTGTGAAATAAATATTTGTTTTTACATTTACCGAATGAAATTTTTTTCCCATAATTATAACTATTATTTTATTTGAATTTTACTTTAAAATTTTCATAATTATTTTCAAAAAAAATTAACTTTCACAATATTTTTGAAATTTCTATTTAATGTGCTATTAAAAGAAAATGATATTTTTTCATGTTTTTAAAGAAAGATTTGAATGTTCTTTTACAGGTATTTTTATATATGTAAACATACTTTGATGAATATTATGATTTACTATGGATTTAATCTAATAATATCATCCATATTATTTCTCTATATGTCTTATGATCATTTTGTCTACTGAGGAAAATATTGACATATCATGTTCTAGTTTTTCAATAAGAATATTTATGTTGATTATGTATTATATTTTTATTCATATCTTTTGTATGATCAATTCATTGTACTTATAAAGTTAATGGGTGGGGTTTAATATTATATATCCCCTTGATGCATCAGTGGGTCTCATGACGCAAACTATCTTGGGTATTTGTAATATGCCTTACCTATTTACATATTATATCTTGGAATAAGTCTTTGATGGAAAGATCATCGTGTTTTTCATTTTAAATTATATCATTATAAAAATAATTATTATTATCTATGTTATTTATTTATATTCATATGTCATCCATGTATATATTCCCCTTTTAAGATAATAGTTATATGGAATATTTGATTATTATTTTTCTCTACCATATTATTCATGTTTTATTTATTTTATGATGGATTCTTATTTATGCTTTCCATTATTGAGCATCTTAAATCACCCTTTATTTGTCTTCCTTTTCCAAAATATGAACAATGAATCTTTGAATAATTTTAAATGATGAAAGAAAGTTTTTCATGCTATGTTTTTATATTCCAATTTAATAGGTAATTCCTATATATATATATATATATTTCAAGGATGATAAACTAATCGATTATTTTTAGTGTGATACCTTTTAACTTGTACCAATATAATAAAGTAAACAATTTCTCTCGATTACTGGAGTTAGGGTGTTATAGGTAAGTTTACGGACATAGTTTATTTTACTCCAAAGGTGTTAGCTAGCACACATTTGAAGGCTTGTATCTTTGAGGCAGGGATGTGACTAGATATTCATTCTAAGGTGGTCATGTTCTTGATTTATGATTTTGTAGACATGGTCAATAGATATATAGTATCATAAAGGGACATATCTATAAATAGTAGTGGAGTGAACACTTTTTTCTTTATAGAAATGGGTGGAAACTCTAATACTAAAAATAAGATGAGGAGGGAAACCTACTTCCAAAAAAATAAGAGCACCAGAGAACCACAATATCAAACTACTATCTTTTCCACCACATCATATTGTGGAACCATGTAGTTTTTAATGTGTCATATTCACACATAAGAAAATTGAATTTATAGAACCTCCATGATAGTATCACAACTAGGCTAAAAAGGATACCTCAAGAATCATTATTCAAGACCCACAAAATAAATGTGTGCATGTGGATTGAATCAATATTAGATATCTCATCCTCAACTATTGAAGTCTCATAAAAATGGTTATTTATCTTATATTCCTGAAACTCAAGATAATTACATTAAAACCTCAGTCATCTAGCTAAAACCATCATAAAAAAGGATAAAAATAATACTCTGTATAGAGCTGAGTAGTAAATCAAAGCTAAGAAACCAATCACCTCAATGGTTTGAGGTGACATTCTTCTTAACACCACTTTTATTCATGCATTATTTCTTTCTTTTCATGTGGTAAATCAATTTTTGTTTTACGTAGAAATTACTTCACATGTATTTAACACTAAAATACTTCTTGGGAAGTGAGAATATAGAGGATATAGGTGTTCATCCTATCCCATTACCATCTATGTGGTCCACTTTTCATGGGAGTTTATAGTCTTCGAAATGGACATACTTGATTTGATCTTTAAAATGGATTGGCTAGTAGAATTCAAAGCTTAAATTGACTGTTAATCCCGATAAGTAACCTTCGCATCCCTAGATGTTTCTATTTATTTATTAAAAGGATATTGGGATAGAAATGTTATAGGAGTAGGGCCTTTGATGACAGTAGATATAACCATATCTTCCCATCTATCAATGATTATTTTGGGTGATACTAAATAAAATGGGACTATGAGTCTTACTTTTATAGTAAATTAATACCCTGCTATCTTTCCACATGATTTCTATGAGTTTCCACATAAATAAAAAATTTACTTTTGTATCGATCTACTTCATATAATGATTCTTATTTTACTATTATCATATATAATATCACTAACAACATTGCAAGAGTTAAATGTACAACAGGAATAATTGGAAAAGAGGGATTCATTAGACTAAGAAAATTTCCTAGGGAAGATCTGATCCTCTTCATAAAGAATTTTTATTGTTTACTTTAATTATGTTTTGAATATCATAAACTGAATCAAGTTATGATCAAGAATTTTTACCCACTTCCTAAAATCTATAACCTTTTCAATCAATTGAAGGGAGTTGAATGGTTCTCCAAAATAGATATATGATTTATGTATTACCAGGTTCAATTAACAAGAGAGGATATTTCAAATATATCAATTTGAAGTTTTTATAGTCACTATAAATATATATTCATTCCCTTTGTACTAACAAATGAACCTATAGTTTTCATATCCTTAATGAATCTTATATTCCACAAGTACCTTGACTCATTTTTCATGGTACTTTTTTATGATATTTTGGTGTGATATCAAACTGTAAATGTACATGAGAAGCACTTAAATATTATATTGTGTATATTTCATGAGCACCAACTATATGTTAAATTCTTTAACTATTAATAATAGATATAAAAGTTTTTTTTCCTTAGTCATGTAATTTCTAAAAGAGGTAAATCAGTTGATCCTGAAAAGAAAAAAACTTTGATTTATTGGAAACCTATTAATAACATCTCCAATATATGGAACTTTCAAGGATTATCATTCTATTATTGTCTCTTTGACTGGGAATTATTATGACCCACTTATCCTATGACTTACTTGATAGAGAAAGGTGTTTTATTCAAATTTAATGTGTATTATTATAGATCCTTTTAGGAGATTAAATATCAACTCTCCTCAGCACTTATCTTAATATTTCTAGAAATAGGACAACGATATGTGGTATATTGTGATTTGTGCAAATATAGACTAGGTTGTGTTCTCATATAAGGAAACTATGTCATAGCTTATAGCACAAGATAGTTGAAAATATATGAAAATAATTATCTGAAACATGACCAAGAATTAGTTATGATGTTCAACACATTAAAAACATGGATCCAATACCTCTTTGGTGAAAAATTCATTGTGTTTATGGATCATAAAAATTTTAAGCACATATTTTCACAAAGAGATTTTAACCAAAGGTAATAAATATGGATAGACTATCTCTAGGTGTTTAAATTTTTCTTGGTCTATACACCAAGAAAAGTAAAATAAGTGGCTGATACATTAAGTCAGAAATCCTAAAATGAGGTATTTATATAATCTCGTGACTAGTGGCATTTATGGGAGTAATTTCTAACATACATTTTCATTGAAGGGGAGAGAATCAGGATGTAGTTTTATTTTCCATTACTATTATTCTTGATTTAGTGAATCTGATCAAGGGGGTGAACAATAAAAATTATTCTATCTTTACATGAGGTTAAAACTCAATGGTGGAGAGACCATTGAGGTCTAGAAAATTGATGAAAACTTTGCATAGTGTTTTCAAAATCAAATCATAGTTTCTTAATCATGTAAAAAACAACTTCTTTCTACATATCAGCATTCAAAATGGTTAATTAAACCAGGAATTTATAAAATATATAGGGAAATGAAATAGAAATTGTTTTATTATATTATGAGATGTATCCCCTTTTAGCAGGTAAAGGATGAACACCAACAACCAGAAGGAATTTTACAGTCTATACCTATACCCGTATAGAAATGGGAATAGATTTACATGGAATTTGAAATTTTTCTACCTCATATGCTTCATAATCAAGATGATATTTGTTTTATTGTGGGTAAACTCACTAAGTTAGAGAATTTAATTCCATTTTGAGTGTCTAATATGGTGTAAGACTTTGTAAATCTATATATCAATGAAGTGGTGAAATTTCATGGAGTACCAATATAGATTATCTCTAACCAAGACCCGTGTTTCACTTCATGGTTTTGGAGTTCCTTGTAACAATCCATTGGAACTCATTTTACTGTGATCACGGCATATCATCAACAAATAGTTATTCAGTCAAAACACATGATCCATAAACTGGAAGATATTCCCTAAGCATGTGTTGGGGATTTTAGGGGTTCATGGGAAGATTATTTTTCTTTAGTTGAGTTTTTATATAAAAATAGTTATCATTACATGATAAAAATGTCTCCGATTTATGAAATGTATGGATTTTTATGTTGATATTAGCCTTTTGGGTAGAGTTTGAGGAAACTTTATCGATCATCCCAAGTATTGTCCATGAGAATATAGTGAAAATACATATTATGAGGAAACAAATGGAAATGAACCAAATTCATCTAAAATCATATTCAGTTCATCCCTGATAACCCTTATCATTTTTCGTCATTGATTATGTATTCTTGAAAGTATCCATGAGACTAGGTCATAACCATTTGAAAAATCATGGAAAATTGGCTCCTCGGTATGTCAGACAATTTTAAAATTTTTAATGTATTTATTATATTTTATATCAATTATCATTAACACCGATATTAAATTTTATCTATAACATTTTCAATGTATTCTAGTTTAATAAGTACCAACCTGTCCCTAAACATGTGATATGTTGGGAACATGTCACCCTTGAAATGCATGCAATGTTAATTCATGTCCCAATTTATATTCTAGATAGACAATAAAAGAAGTTATGAGGAAAACAAATATATTTCATATGAATATTATGGAAACATATTCTGATTTATGAAGAAAATTGGGAATGATATAAGTTCATGTGGGATCAATGGCCTCAAATATTTCAGGATTCATCTGACCACCATCTTCCCAAGGATGAAAATACTCATATTGAGGAGAGTGTAACACCCTCGATATGAGTTTTTTTCCCTATTTTGTTAAATATTTTAAAGTTATATAATATCTGGGATGAGTTCTCTAATATTATTGGTGGTTTTGAAATTTTTTGGGAAGCTTTTATGAGATTCATGATTTGAGCACAGTTAGGGGAAACCATTCGGTGTTCTCCAGGAAACCGTGCGAGAGTTGGAGGGGTTTTTTGGGAAAGTGAACAGTTGGCGAAAGGTTTGACTAAACCATGTGAAAATAGTTTGACTTAGAGATTTTCAAAATATTTTTGATCCATATGTTTGGTGAGTGGTTTTCTAAAACATAATACATAACTGTGCGATGGGATTAATTAAATTTAGAAATTTTATTTTTAACCTGAGACTCACCTAAAAACCCCAATTCCTCTTACATCATCTTAGACTCTTGACCCTAAGTGATTTTTAATATCTTCTTATTTTTGGTTCTTTATTTCGATGAATCATAGATTATTTAATCATAGAGATCCAAGGTTAGAGTCTCTTTCATCCTCTATATCTTTAATTCTCTCATTTTATCTAAAGAATAACCCCAGACTGGGACTTCTATACCCATATCAATGGTTTAGGGAGGGATTTGTTAAATATTATTTGGAATAAATTAAAATAATAATTATAATATCCCAATTTTTTATTTATATTGTTGATTATTCATGTTGAATGCATTAGAGGTAGGTGGGTTCTCCTCTTTTTCCACTTTCTCCCAAAACATGAGGCTTGTTTTTTTCTAAATAATTTTTTTTATTTTTGATTAGAAAATTATTTTGAAATCCTTATTCAAAAATCCATTTTATTTTTTGGACTTAAAATCTATAATTTTAGGTGATTCCTATAATGTGTTCGATTAAATGATTCAATGTAATTGGTTTTTAAAATAACGGTATTGGGATTGAGAACTTTCCATTAACTTTTTGGGTGTGTGTTTATATATATATGGAAATTTTCATGTGGGTTAGATATTTTCTTGGTTCCAAAATTTATGGCACATTGAATTATGACACCAAGTTATAACTTAGTACTAGAGGGATGGATATTACTCACAATTTGGGCTATTCAAGGGGGCCTTCAGATAGAGGTTTAAATGGTTGGTTTTCTACACATATGTGTAGATTCATGTTACGGGTGTGTTGTAGTGTGATTTATTTCATTGATTTATATTTATATATATTGATCACTGGTTTTCATGTTATTTTATTATTTATTTTTCAATAAAATGTGGTATAAATATTTTCTTGTTCTTGTGGTGTTTGGGGGAAGTATCGGGGTTCTCCTACTAGGTTATTTACTTACCCCCTAAATATGAACCTCAATTTGTATATAGATATTTTTTCTATCATGATATAGCTAAGGATAAGTTTTCATATTTTACTAGTAGAGTTTCTTGATCTTGTATTCATGGATTTCTAGATTTGGGTCTTGGGGTAGTTATAGAGTCTTAGAGTCTTGAGTGGTTCAACCTTGGTGCCTTGAGTCTTATTTTCCTTGAGACTTTCTACCTTGGGTTTTATTTGTCTTGGGATGATGGGATTGTATTTTATTTTATCTTACACTATTACTCTAATGATCATTTAGTTTTACTATTTGGGTTTGTTCTAGTTTTGTATCATACATCATATTGAGTCTCTTTATTATGGGATTCTTGCTTTTTTTGTTATGAGAAAATAATCTATTATGATATAGTAAATCCCTTGATATTTATCTTTATCCTTTGGTTCCTTGGGTATGTCATTTAAGTTTATTTGAATTTTGATCCTTTTGAAGCAAATAGGTTAGGTCAGGATGTTACATGCATGACCACTCACATGGGTTCCTATTACCATGCTCAATTCATGCACTAACACCCCCAAAAAAAGGACTCTCCCAGTTTACACTGTATTTTTCATGATTTGGACCAAAC
The DNA here is from genome assembly GCA_963277665.1 of Viscum album. Taxonomy (NCBI): domain Eukaryota; kingdom Viridiplantae; phylum Streptophyta; class Magnoliopsida; order Santalales; family Viscaceae; genus Viscum; species Viscum album. The sequence continues at coordinate 1,619,652,739 of OY728131.1, read as the reverse complement.
CATGTGCTACTCATGATGAATAACTATTAAATAAAAAAATAAACTGGAAAGATTTTATGCATGAAAATCTATATGATTTTCCCTAGCTTGTACATACTAACCATGAAACAAAATAAAAAAAATACATAAAAATAAAATATTAATCCCAAAACTTCCAAAATTTTAAAATAACCAAAAATAATATAAAATATAAAATAGTAGTTATATATAGGTGTCACAATTATCCCCAATATACCACTTTTTACCTCCACAATTCATTGATAAATATAGAATAAATAGAGAACTAAAAGCCCCAACACTTATATAAGAGGTGGGAAGGGCTAGGAAAAAATAATGGTGTTCAATGAGAATGTAACACCAAACAACCACACAACTCCTAAAGACAACAGAACCATTCCTAAAAAAACACAAAATATCACCAATCACACACCAACTTCTAACCATCAAATATAGGGACTTAAGAATATGAATACCTACTATAGGTATCCCTGTATTTATAATTTATCTATAGTGGTGAGAGATGGGATAAACACTCCCAAGAGAGAAACACCACCCAAGAAACCATAATAAAACCAAATCAAGTAATAACCATCCATAAAATACCATAAACATCCAATAATCATCCTCAGAACCTCAAATAAAGCACTTCTAAAATACATACAAAAAACACCAAGTAATATTACCTAAAGTCCAACACATCCCATATCACCAAAATAAAAAAATTTACCCTAACAAAAACCATGACACAAAAAGAAATTAGAGGGGATCTTAACTTATCTCACAAAGATGGGTTAAAAGGGGTGATTTAGGACCTCATACTTAGATTAACATCTCTTGGTGAACCTAATAATATCCAAAACAACACTAGACAATGCGTAATTTCAACATGTTTCAGGTCCATCCTAGACACCCAAAACACACACCCCAAGGCCATACCATTCCCAAACCATCAATACCCAAAAAAGAAAGGGCCTCACAAAATCTTCAAGAGACAAAATCAAACCCCAAGGTATAAGCACAAACATAATAATCAACACCCCACAAATGAGGAACCAGAAAAATAAATAATGAAAGCATCCAATGAAAATATCCTCAAAAACCTCAATCTATATCAACTCAACAATAATAGATCCCAAAATAAGAAATCACACAAAAATAATCTTGAAATTCCAACCCACCAGATAACTCAATATACCAAATTTCTAAAAAATACCTAACCATTTCATTTCATAAGAAGGACATTTTTGATCATAGAATAAGAGATGGTGACACATGAATTCCTAAATAAAATAAGGTTCTAGATCCACCACTCCCTTTGGAGTTTGGGAAGAATCAATAACTAGAACAAACACACCCAAACGATGAGAGGATTCACTATGAATCTCATCGTAGAATATGAAATTAAGCCTTATTTTAAGATCATTGTGAGAGGTACAATCCAAAAAAATTAAACATGAATCTAACCCATTAAGTATTCTTAACTAAATCTATAATGAACTAGCATGGGTAAACCTGAACCACTCTGCCACAAGGCCCAAGGTTAGTTCTCAGTCACCTCAGGCTGGTAACTAGTTTCATGATATCACTAGTGACTATGTGGGAATAATTTTACCCTCAATAAAATAAGTAAAAACAATGGGATTCAATTATGAACTTGGAATGAGGTTTCCATGTATTTGATAACCATGCCAACTAATAAACTATTACTAAATAATCATCATCTAAACATGGAATAATAGAAAATAGTGACCAATATATTTTACCAAAACACTTCCTATTTAAATAAAACCATTTTTATAAATCCTTTATATACCATAATCAAGAATCAAAACTAAAATAATTAATAGTCTAAGATTCCATGTGTTTACGATTTGGAAGATTTCATTTGGAATTTAAATTTTTAATAACTAATGGGTAAAATCTTTATCAAGGATTAAGAATCGAATTTTAAGGATTTTAATGCATTAAAATGATGTTTCTAGACATGAAATGAAACTTAGAAGATGTATTTGAGGTTTAGGGACAATATAGGTGTTTCATGGCCTTAAGCTTAAGTTTTAGAAGTGTGTAACTTAGGGTGCATGGTTGGTGCATCATTAGTGAAAACCTTATGGTCCAATTTGTATAGAAAAATAGTTTGAGAAACCGTGTGGAAATATGGGGGTGACCATTCAGGGGTATTTAATTTACAATATACATGTCACATGATTGGTGCAGAGTCATTTAAACCATGCACTACAACCATGATAGATAGAGGTTCAAGACATTTCCAACCACATGGTTGGTGCACAATCTATTGAATCATGTGTCTAACCACACAATGTGTGTTTTTCATGGATAGAGGAGGTGCATGGTTGGTTTGAAATTTGGAAAATTGTGTAAAAAACCATAAATTTCATTAAAATGGGAATATTACCATTTTTTCCTCCAACCCTTAAAAAGTTTTACCCCCCTTTTCCCCTCATTTCACCCAGAAACCTCCTCCATGAATTCCTTATCCATATCCCTCCCTCTATGGGATATCTCCCTCATTATTGGTTGGAATCAAACATTTTTGGATGTGTTGAAATACTTGAGGTAATTATTCAACTTCATTATCCTCCTTGATGTTCTTATCTTTATTCCTATAAGTTTGGATTCTCTATTTATGGTTGTATTCATGATTTCACTAGATCATGGTGGAATTAGATTTGGGTGAAAGGGATTTTTCTCCTCTTAGGAAGAGGATGAACTACAAGGTCTCCATCACTTTGATATGTGTCATTTCATTAAGGTATATCACTATGGTTAATTTCTAAATCCTTAGTGCTTTAAATTAAATGGTTGGATGGTTTTATTGATTCCACTTCTTAGGTCTTATTCCCAATTCAAGGTTGAGGGTTTCTCTCAGGTTTTTGTCAAGTGTTAAGATGTGGTTCTAATGTGACAAGATCAGGCAATGAGGTTTTGGGATTTATTCCTTAATAAATAGTTTTGTTTCCTTGTTTATATGTTGGTGATATTTACTAATTACTTATAATTTAATTATAATTAATTAATTTTTAAGTATTTGGTTTTGATATTGGGTGTTGTATTCCTCATATGAGCTTGTATGGGCCTTGTAAGTGAGTGTTGACCCTTAGAATTTAAATGGAATTATTCCTAAAGGTAGGTGGTATATCGTACCTTTCCTATAGTATCTATGAGTTTTTATGGTAGTATGTGTATTCTTGGGCTCACCCATGAGGTAAATACCTCCTATTTAAATTTATTTCAATGACTTGTTTAATTAATTAAATTGGTTAATTAAAATAGATGATGTCAGGTGTCACTAACTACCCCTGTGTGCTAGATTCATGTCTTGTCCTGATGGCTAAGATCGTGACTCTGTTCTAGATAATCCCAAGAGGGATTCCTTTGATCCTATACTATTTTTGAGGGTCCCAAGAGGGATGATTATTATTTTATCTTGACCTTGAGGATCTTGTAATGGATACCACTATGTGTAATGACCTAGGTAACCCTAGTGGGTTCCCTTGTTATTAACTAAACCTGAGCTAGTGTGTCATGGGTTTGGGTAGAGATGGTAGTGGGTGTCACCTTAAAACCTATATTGAACTTATGAGATGAGGATTTATTATAGAGTTTATGGGTTGATTCCTTCATCCACCATCACTCTTCTATTTAATCTTTCACCTGGTTAATATTGATGTAGTTATGATTCTAAATGTTCTCCCCGAAACTTAGTCCATGGGGCCTAATGTAATTTCATACATTATCGGGATGCCCATAGATACATCCTGGGATCCATATTATAAACCTACATGTTTGATATATTACATTATTGGTGATTCCCCAACATACTTACTAGGATCTAGCTATTTATCCTTCTTGTTTGACAATTAGATTATTGGAGATTCCCAACCATACTTCTTAGGATCCATCTTATAAGCCTTACATGGTTGATTGATACTATTTCAGGAAGTACCAATTTTCACTAGTATTATTCCCTTGTGATGAAATATAGAGTAGGTTACTGAGTATTTTTTTATATCCATCTTTTAGATGATCTCATAGATTCATAACGATCTCCCTGATCGATGCTTGAGAAACTCCTTAAGGTCGGGGTAGATGTATCATTACTACACAACCCATACTTGTTTAGGGATGATGATATTGATTCAATTATTGAATTACTATGAGTTTTTATACCAGATATAAATAGTATTCCATACATATCTCATAATGTTAATCCCCTTTAGGGATTATATGAATCACAATGTTGTGAAAACCAATGAATCGAGACCTAGGAATCAGATATTGGCCTACATTTACATGACATGAGTGGTATGAAATCTAGTCTAGTGCCATATTTATAGGATGTCTAGATATTAATTTTAATCCTTAATTATTGTGATTATAGGTGAGTAAGGTTGATTCCATAGTTGGGACATGTATCGCCCTATTGTGTCATAGCTTGATCAGAGATATTTTTGGTACTGGAAGAAGCAGATATTGTCGATCAGGATTAAAGACCAAAGGATTGACTTAAATATACCTAGCTTGAGTGTAAATACATTCTTCACAATGCCTTATTTATAGGATTTCTATTTGATTGGGATTGAAGACCCACGGATTGACTATGGGCTTAATTTTTTCTTTTTTTCTAGTTGTGTATCAGCAAGGCAAAGAACATTCACAAGAATTTCTTATTTGACCTTATCTTTTATTACATCATAAAAATTTAGATATTATTATTATTGTTATCCTGATGAGTATCTCACATATACATACACTACATATTACTGGATATGTATGGGACAGTGTTAGTCGTGACCTACTAAGTTTTGTAATCACACCCATCTCATACATTCAGTTCACTAGGGTACCCAAGAAAATGAACACTTGGTTGTAGGCATAAGATAAGATGATGACCAAGAATGATCTATCAGTATGGATTGGATATGTATGTGAAGATTGGTTTTGTAGTTCAACTTGGAGTTATTAGTATATCCATGTACTTTTATTTCTATTCCTTTTATTTAATCATATATATAAGGTCATCTCAGTGGGTGATTAGTGTTCTACATCTGACATAGTTGTTCTTACATTTAATACATTTCATTTTTTATTATAGCCTTGTTATACTTATTACTTTCACACTCTATTTATTTACATCTATGGATGATTTTTGGTTATTTTCACTAGTTTCTTACTCTGATATGAGTTCATAGTCTCCCCACATAAACACCCTAGGTCCTCATTGCTAGTCATCAGCCTCTAGCGTATAAGGAGGCATGCTTGAGACCTTATCTCTAACTGATTTGGTTACTGTTTATAGAGTGAGTCAGGTCAAGATGTGAAAAATTGGTATCATAGTTGTTCCTTTACTATTGAATTACTATTTGTGACATGTAATATAAGAGTATTATGAATTTTTCAGATCCTGTAATGGATATCATACTGGTATATTAAGAATAATTTTTCTTATGAGAAGTCAGTTTACTAGAGATTTGGTATTGTTGTTCTGATCTACAATGTTATAGTTGTATATGATTTTAAATTTTAGTGGCACAATTTTTGTGTGGTGTTTATGATATATTATTGATTTCTATATCTTGTCCCATTTTCAAGATTCCATTGATTATTTATGACTCTCGGATGGTATAAGAAAAAGGTGTCTCATACATCATATTTAAAACATAGTGTATACATGTTGTAGTCTTACTGGTGTGTGATTTTTCTAACGACATGGGCCAATTTTTTAAAGTGTCAATGATGACCTAAATTTTGTTTTCCCATATAGGTTTTTGGTGTAATTATACATAATTGGTATGACTTATATATATCCTTTAGATGGAAATTCATGTGGATCTACAATGAGATATTTGACAATGAGGATGATGACTCATTATTCATTCACAGGAGATGCAGTAACACTACTAGGTTGATACAAAACATGGTTCCCAAGTACTGGATCCCTTATAGGGTTTGGTTACTTAGGTTCAGTTATTTAAACTGTCAGTAACAACCTATATAATGTTTTTCTTCATATCTTGGAATGGAATTCTACTAAACCGAACCATTTCTATGTGGTATGAGGTAGGTCATTAAGATAATGTTGTGTGTATACTATTGAACCTCATAGGTCAGTGTTGAAAATTGATTCTCTTTTAATAGACCCTTTCTGGGTGTATCCTTTTCTGGAGCAGTTAACTAAATATTAAAAACATCTTACATAAAGTTTCCCTATCTATCTTGTTATGATTTTTTACTAAACTGTCCTTAATTTATGATTATCTAGTTATATCCTTTGGTGTGATGTTGATAGGTACTTCAATGCTTATAGTAAACTAGAACTACAAGGGGGTATTACTATATATAGATTCCTATTGAGGGTTAGTTTTTATCATTCCTGCGTTTATATTATGACTCTCTAGGGAGTAGTTCCTTATGATAATACTCGAAGAGGATCAGGGACTAGTAGGCTGATTCTTGGTAGGTGATTTCATTTTAGCTATTTCCCTAAAGTTAATAGTTATCAATGTATTTTAATTATGTTTTTCTAATTAAAACTTATATAGTATTTTCCTCAATAACTTGGGAATAGAAAAATTATAAAATTGAACCCAGGATGACAGTTTTTGACCCTATTAATTATATGTCATCTTTACCTCCCTTAGATAGGTTTGATCATTTTGGGATAGGTGGTCAGACCTAGTGATCCTAATATGAGACTTGATTGATAGGGCTTGGTGGGAGACATAGAGTCCCTTAGTTTTAACTCTGACCTTATGAGTGAGCATTCTGTTTGATCAGGGAAACCTGTGAGAGAGGGTTAGCCTAGTTTTAGGGATACCATTTTAGGTAGTGAACTTGTTTTTGCACTCATTCTGAGATTTATGCATGGGAGGATCTTGGGTTTTGTGATATAGACATGATGATTCCTTTAGTTTCTAAAAAATCACCTAGGGTGCTTATTTATAGATATTGAGTTCAATGTGAAGGAATTTACGGGTGACTGTCCTAGTTGAATGGTGGTTTTTTAGTTGTTATCATGGTTAGAGTGTAGGTGGACGCACATTATTGGAATGAATCTATGTGATGGGTTGTCATGGAATAAATGGGGTCACAGGTGAGGTTCCTACTTTTGAAGAGGAGTTCCAAGGGACATCTTGGCGTGTTAAGACTAAAGTCCTGTGTAGCATGGTTATCATGGTACTTTTGATGTGTTAATGGAATATGTGTGATTTGGGTGATGTATTAAGTGGTATGGGTTTTTTACACCTATTGCATAATGGTTAGTTTAGTTCATGCTGATTACTCATGGAAATTGTTTTAAATGGACTATCAGTGGGAAACCAAGTACGGGTAGAGGATCAATGGTTTCAAATCTAACTCTTGTTCATGGTGACCTAGATATTTTGTTAAAATAAATAAATTTCCCCATGATGAGTTCTATATTGAAAATAGAACTGGGTTTCATGAGACGGTTGACCCGTGGGAGGATTGTGACATGCATTTTTGAGAGACACGGTGTCAGGGGATCAGTAATGGAAATTATGTTCTATTTTGATGTAACAATGGATTGAGGAGAGGGATACAAACCTGTTGATGGAATCTTATTCAACACCCAATTTAGATAAATTCATTCCCAATATCTTCACATAATTCTAAGTATGCTAAGATAGCATCAACTATGCATCGATCTATTTAAATATATTATTATTTTTAGAAAAAGGGACACCTTGGTTGTTTCACATGAGGAGTGTTATAAGGTAATATATATGGTGGGGAGTGAACCATTGGCCACTAAGGGTGGTGACCATCATTGTGAGTCATTTTTTTTCATTTTTTGTGATAGTTATTCTCAAAAAGTGGTAATGGGTAATTGGTGATGTTTGCATTAATGCTCGAGAATGAGCAGGTTTCTATACATGTTAGTAATTATTTATAAAATGGATGTGGCTTTGTCAAAAATGATTGGGAATTGGTTTTGATGGTGTGGCTACAAGGACTCTCCTAAGTTGGTGAGCAGGATGTTGGTATCTAGCTATTGACCCCCCATGTGATAAGGGTCATGGGACCTTGAGACTGGTCATTAGATGGTCATTTCGGCTTTCGATTTACATTGAATAAATGGAACTATGTATTATTTGATTCCTCGATGAATGCCAAGTACATGTTTGAATATGGACATGAGTGGAGTTTGATCGTGGGTGTTAGGCATCGGATAGCTTGTGATGATCCAAGAGTGTTGGATTAGGAATACAGGTGTCCATGTTGTGGACTGGTAATAAAAATATATAGGGGATGGTTTGGATAGTAAATGTCACTGGAAGTTGGTTATAGGCTTTAGTAAGGGTTCTCATAATAATCTCATTATGCCTTAGGATAAATCTATTTGGATTGAATTTAAATGATGTTTTTTCTACTAAAGCTAGTCATTTTTTAAAATAGTTATCTAGAAGTGGTTCTATTTCCATTTCCATTAAGAGTTGAATTCAGTCGGTGAGGAACCACATCAGGTACTCTATTGGGATGAGATGGGTACAATCTAAAGGTAATTTGAAAATTTTAAATGAAAATCTTACACAACTATGGGTGGTTTCGTGATAAACCTAATATGGGTGGCTCTGTGATATCCCTCCAATGAATTGAGTACTCCTGAGATAGAAGTTGATCATATTGTTTTTTCTATTTGTAATAAGTGATATAAAGATAATTTCCCAAGATTATAATATTTTTTGATCATGATTTCTATGGTTATAAATGTTTCATTTGATCATAACTGATATCACATGGGTCGTGATTATTGATTCTGATGACTCTTACCTTTGTGAAATCTTTATTCCATATTTTTATACTTGATAATCTGGGCATTCGTGGGTATGAATACTCTTATGTTATTATCATTCACTTTGATTATGTCATTATACCCTAATCAGTTCTAAGCTAGAGGTTATTAATAAGTATCCAAAGGTCAAAGACATATTCTCAAGGTTAAAACATGATTTAGACATTTTTTCACTTTCAATGTTGGCCCAGGGTGAGTCCAGTTCTTTGGTGCCTCCTACCTTTGCGGAGATAGTCAAGGACAGAGGCTTGTGGTTTTGGTAAGTTCCTTTTCATCCTGATCATGTCAAGGATAGTGGATTTAAATCCAATGGAGGGATCCTTATTAAGAGAAGAAACACATATGATCTAAAGGACCTCCACAGTGCCTCTAATTAGAGGGTTTTCATGCAGGGGACCGAGCCAAGAACGATTTCTCCCAGTCTCAATTTCATCAATCGCTTTGACATCCTTAGTGTTAATGGAGGGACTTCTAGTTGTCCCTCATATGCAGACCCAGATGTAGAAAGGCAATTCTCGGATGATAATGCAGTTAGAGGGTGTGGTAAAGGCCTGCATAGCCTAAGGAGGAAGAAAGGAAATAAGGAAAACAGGGACCCGGGGAGTTGTATTGTTTCCAAGAAGCAAAAACGAAAGGGAAAAAAAGACTACTTATACCTACCAAGACCTATAGAGACTCGGTCATCCTAAAAGGGAGGTAATCCCAACGAACAGAAGGCCCAATTAGTGGAAAGTGACATAGAGGGTCAGAATTTAGGTGGGTATAGGTCCTTAGTGAAATAATTTTATCATCCTGAGGGTACCTCAGATGCTTTGGTTCCTATTCAAGGAGATGCAGCTATGTTGACCATGGATCAGCAGGGAGAGATCCCTCATAATCTAGAGGATTCTCACCTGGTAAAGAAGGATACTCTACCTCTTAGGAATCTTCAAGGGGTAGAGTCCCCCAATGACCCCCAATGACAGGATGTTGCAGCTCATGACCAGAGTGGGGAGCTACTCATGCACTCAAGGGAAGAGATGCTGGAGGATGTTCTACAGATTAAGGTGACACATGAATATGGTGATGAATTTATGGGAATATTTCTTCGTGTGAATACTTAGAGGGAGAAATGTGATTGGATTGATAAGAAAGACTATATATTGATCAGAGACTTCAACAAAGGGATGATTAGTAAAGAGGAATACTTGAAATCTTAGGACTATTTGGCATTTCATTTTAAAAACATTCTAAATGATGATCCAGACTATCAGGTAAGTTCTCTGGATTGTAAATTATTTAGGGAGATATATTCCAATCGGCTTAATCTTTTCTTTGATAATTCAATTGTTTCTTTTTTTGTTTGATCAGATTTTTCTATGTGGGTTCTTACTTTCCCTTTAAAGTGTTTCATAATAAAAAAAGTTACTTTGGACTAAAACTCTAAACCTAAAAGTTCCTTGATAATTTAAGTGATAAAATATTTCATTTTTATGTTGTATGTTTTGGATGGTGAAAAATGGGTCACCTTCATTAGTATCAAAGATGAAAATATAACGTCTTTGTTTTTAGCACTGGATCTGGGAGTGTGGGTTTGGGGATGTTATAGTTAATGGTAGTCATGTTTGATATATCCAATCTTATTTCACTCATAACATATTATTTATATGATATTTCCATCAAAAAATTTGTACTTGTTAAAATATTTTTTGAATACCCTTATCTTATTATAGAACATTTTGAACTTCTTAGAAATTTTTAAAAATTCACCATCAAAATCATGATTTTTTTAGTCTTCTTCACTGGATGAGTTTAATGGAGATAAATATTTTGATTTCTTTCCATCATTTAAAGTATAAAATTTAAAATAATCACATCTAATTATAAAAATATTATTCTCTCCAACCTCATCCTCCATTTCAACCTCATAAATCATGAGTTTTCAAATAAGATCTTTTATTTTGAAATATTTTATAGTAATAGATTACGTGATGGAAGCTGAAATTTCACTCCATTTAAAAGGTATAATTCTTATAATTTTTTTATCTTGATTAAGTTTAATAACAATAATTACTATAGTAATAACATCATTTACAACCTCAATTAATATTTCATTTAACTATTTGATGTTTTATACTTCCACAATTTCAAAGGTTTCAAACTTAACTTTTATAAAGTTGTATCAAATTTCTTGAACATTGTAAATTACTTCTTAATCAAATGAAATAGCTTTCAACATTTCATATACTATATCATATTGATAAAATCTATTGAATTTATATAAATTGAGTCTATATATAATTTCATTAAAATATTCGGATTTTATATCATATTCAACTTCTATAGTAGCATCCTATTTTTCTGGATCCCATTAATTAATTTTTTAAGTAAGTGATAACTTTAAAATAAACCTTTAAACCAATATTTTTCAAAGATGTTACCATTATAGCCTTCCAAAATCCATAGTTTTCTTCATGGAAATAGGTATCCCTGCTCATTATCATGCGTTATTTTTTATCAACAATAATCATAACTATATCTTTTAACTTCAAATAATGATAGTTGATCACTCAAAAGTAATAGCATTTTATTCCAGTTATTGATTAGATAGGTGTTACACAATGACTCAAGAGGGGGTGGATTGAGTTCTTAAAATTTTACTCACTTAAAACCACCCTCTCTTTAGGTATGAGAAATTTTGATATTATCTTTTCACAAATAAATAACATAATGAAAAACATTAAGAGAAAATGGAAAACTTAGGATTTATAGTGTTTTGGGGTACAAAGATCTCCTATTCCACTCCAGTAATACTCTACTAATCAAGTTTGATGATTTTCACTAGGCCAAACCTTTTTATGGGGGTTATCGATTTGAGTGCAAGTAAATATCACTTAGTTAAATGGTCCAAGTGATTTTAACTAAGATATCCCTTCACAAAAATTATACATTGTCTTAAAATACTTATATTAATGAGTTAAAATCATCATAAAGATGAAAATAAATTGATTGATGTGAGTATAGCACATAATTGAAAGTAGTAATTGATATATGTAGATGAAACATCCAGAGATATATAATATCTTAAAAGATTAGATCTAGAGGTTCTTTTATTGTAAGAGTTATACTTTTAAGAATAAAAATAGTATAAAAGATGTTCAAGAATTGATATTATAGAAGAGTAAGGATGTGTGTTTCTATCAGGTGTTCCTACACGTGAATCTATGTACTCTTCTTTATATATCTCCAATTTTAAACTTTTAACTCCCAACACTTGTTAATACAATGGTTGAGAGAAATAATCCTTTTTGAAATATAAATTGACAAGATATTAATTAGTGTCGCCCTTTTTCATTAAAATATGGCATTAATAAAGGTAGTAGGTCATATCAAAGTTCATCTTCATTGAATATTTCTATTCTTGTAAATTGGTACTTTATTAAAATTGTCATTTCCTTATTTAGAAAACTTCATTTCTAATAAGAATAAAATCATAAGTTAAATTTCCAAAAGATATGTAAATGGTAAAGAGTGTATCTGAATGATACTATAACTCTGTGGTTTAAGATCTTCATTCATAATATAATTTGATCTATATAAGATAAATGGTCTAGAATAGTGTTATCAAAATATAATTCTAGCGTCATAAGATAAAAGAGATTTCATAAGATAAATAACTTATCATCTATTTTACTTTTTCAGTATGTAATATAATTTATTTACACCAGTATTTCATAAGATAAATCCATTTATCAAAATTAAATTTGAAAAAAATCACAAAACTATATATAAGAAAATTCTTTTGTACGTAAGATAAATCTAAGTGAATAAGAGAAAGTCCCTAGGTAATTTTTTTTTATGATAAATCCAAGCATTCAAATGAGTTAAGAATATGATATATAAACCTAAGACACTTAATATAAACATATTAGTAAAACAAATAATTATTTTATAAGAATAAAAATATAGAGGAGTTTGTGAGATATGGTGGAACAACATAAGTCTTCCCAATATGAATGGGTACCCACCCTGATCCACCACTAGGACTAAAGAGAATTCTCATTCCCCATGAGTTGGAAAGTAGTACCAAGGTATTAATAACATACACTTTAGAATGGTTATACCCTAGTAATAATCATATAAACAACATAAAAACCACTGAGGATCCTATATAACCCCTCCATATATCTGAGGACTATGCATAAGGATAAATAGTGTAATACTAAATGAAATAAAAAATCAGATAAAATCTAAGTAGTAATAAAAAAGAATAACTCATAAGTTTTATAAAATATAAAACTGATCATAAAGAGATAATTTGTCATGACCCGGCCCAAAGGGGCTTGATCCACAAGTACCCTCGAGACCATCTCTATAGGGAAGGAGCTTGAGACCAGTGTCAAAAGGCATAACTAATATGGGAGGCCTTTTCCAAAGAACCTATATGCACACACCAAACCATATAGATGCATAAGTGAAGACAAATAATGATAAAACATAAAACATCTAGATAATATACCATGCATGACAAACCTATAGGGATTACAAGAGTATGATAACATAATCTAGAATGGAAAGGGAGAAAATAAATACCCAATCATAAAGATATCCAAACCTGAAAAATTTGAAAAAAAAAGTGTTGAGAGATCTCGAATCTAGATATTCAAGCCCTAACCACCATATGAAGTCTAATTAACCATTGTATCCCAATTCTTATCTATAATCTCCATCGACCTTATTTTTCATCTACATAAGGCACGAAATGTGTGGTAAAATCCCATGAAGTGGTGATTATATTATTACCCAATAGAACACCCCAAAAGTTGAAGGGGGTAGTAATAGACACTATAGGAATAGGAAGCTCAACCCATAGCAAGAGGGTAAAAAAATCTAATAACATGGATACAAATGTGTGTGTGTGTGCTCAAAAAAAGACACCCAAATGAGAGATAAAGGGGTCTCCATCTCATAGCCTAGCCCAGGAAAGAGTGTCAATGGTTCAAAATGGGTTCATAAATGATGCCCAGATTCTTACATGTTTGTCCAGTAGATACATCCATGATAATCCAAACCTCACCACTATGATGCATAGTCAAGGGGAAAAATATCTAGGTAGAGGACCCATGCCCCGGTAAAATATTTGGGTGCCACTCAGAAGGTAGATAGAGTACCCATTCCATGTCCCAGAAAGAGGGTTACACTCTAATAATCGATTGAGGACTCATTCCCTAAAAATGCATGAGGGTTCCACTCAAGTAGAAGGTAGAGGACTCAAGCCCTGTTCTAGAAGTAGGGTTCCACTCTAATGGTCAAATACCCATGCCCTACCCAGTAGTATTGTTCCACTCTGATAGAAAATATAGGACCATTTCCCTTCCTAATATGTAGGTTCCACTCTAATAGTTTAGGACCCATGCCATGTATCTGCTAGAGGGTTCCACTTTAATGTTTTATCGTGGACTCATGACCTGCCCAGCAGGAGGGTTCCACTCATATAGAAGATAGAGGACTCATTCCATTACCAACAGGAGGGTTCCACTCTAAAAATATATAGAGGACCCATTCCCTACCCAGTAGGATGGTGTGTCCCTAATCTCTCTAATGATCTTGCCCGATCACTTCCATCATCAGGTGTCACCTAAAGAAGTTTCATTCCTAAAGCATCTCACATTATATCTCAAAAATACACTATAAAGGCCACCATTACATTTTTTGTGGAAAAAACTTAGTATAGGCTACTCGTGGGCTAAAATATAAGTCTAAATAAAGGAGATACAAGGGGTATAAGTTTCCTAAAAAAAGGAAGTAGGGGTACGCAATGTGTATGGGTACCCACACTGCATGTGGTCCTGCTATTTTATCTAGTCTTGTACCTTCTAATACATGAATTACTAACCATGTAGACCTATATGGTGTGTAGGGGGGATACAAAATGTGGATCAGCCAATCAGGGTCTTTCCCATGCTCCTAGTCATGTATGTGTAACCTTTTATGCACCCGTGTACTTAAATACATAGAATTTCCACCCTCATGGGGTTTTACAAGTGTGCTTCTATCACATAACTTATCTACATGGGTAGGGTCACATGATGTTTGTCCCATCCACATGTAATTTGATCCTAAACTTTTCTAAAAACACTAGCACCTCAGTCATAGGGGTACTACATGGCATATTTTCATCATCCTATACACTATTTCATTTAGTTTTTCATAGTAAATCAGATATTCTATATAGATTCTTTATATGGTATCTCTTCTACTAAAACATTCCTATAATTCACTATAAATTGAAGCATGAAGGACTTTTTCGCTATTTTAATCTATCTGGTGGTATTAAATTAGACTTCCATCAATCCACCCAACACTCGTATGTGCCTCACACCTCTCCCATGTCATGCCAACTCCTCTTCAGATCCCAGATCCATGAAGAAATCACCCACAACCCACAAATCATCTTGATTCATTATTTATTTTTTGATTCTTTTTTCACACGTGAATCTGATGCGTATCTGGGGATCCGATCATGCTCAATCTCACCAGACAATATCGAACAATGGTCCCCATAAACCAATAGAAAATATCGTGAAAAATAATGGGGTAAAAGTAAAATAAAAAGAGGTGAAATAATCATTGCCTAATATTTCTTGTCCAACGAATACAATTGGGGAATATTGGGTGAGAAATAATTGAATAAACAATTTAAATATGATGTGTGGCCACCTTTAGAGGCTTAATTAACACAAATAAAAGGAATAATAATGATAATTCTCAATCATTTAAATAAAATATGGAATAATTCACAATTTAAGTGTCCTACCTTGATTCGGATAATTTTTTTATGAATAATATGCTCTCTAACGAAGGATAGAATTCATGATATTCTATGCACCTCGATTCATATGGATTTGGAGGCTCATTATCATCTAATCTCAATTCACCAATGATAGGTGGTAGAACTCGCCTCTCAAATATCATTGAGTTATTCAGTTAACCCTGGTAATTTTCTATAATGAGGAACTCACAGATAAAATATAAATAGGTCATTTAAATTAATTATTTTGATTAATTAATTTAATTAATTAATTTCAAATGTACCAGCCAATAGTTTCCATATCTGAACGCCCTCTACCGACCAACTTTAGGTAATTCCTAGGGTAAACCTCATGTTCCTGGTTCAACTGTGGTATCAAATTATCACATTGAGATACCATTTTATATATATCCCGTTTTCTTTAAGAATCCATGCATACACGATATAAAATATATTAAATATTTTAATAAAGTTAATTTCGGGCACACCAAGCCTCAAAATCATGCATCGTCTCAGTGGCTAGCTCCAAAAATATTTCTAGATATATTTAAAAGTCTTACAAGGCAAAAATATGGTCTATAAATTATTCTATTATTTAATATTTTCTTCCTCAAAAATCAAAAACTAAACAAAAAGATTAAGATATTGATCCTGAATCTGTCACTACAACTTTCAGGAGCTCTTATGTAGGCTCATATGTTTCCACAGCACACAAACCAATGGGTGTTATATCCACCTAGGGTCCTCTCCTGTTGATCCTTGATCACCATCGGGTTCTATTAAAAAGTTTCTCTATCCCCGATGTCCAAATTTCTCTGGTCAATAACATGTGTATAGTCATGCATGTATCTCCTCAGCTATAAAACATGGAATATATCGTGCACCCTCTCTAACTGTGGGGGTAGGGAGAGGAGATAATCAACATCACCATCCATTTTCAAGATCTCAAACAGCTCGATGAACCATGTATATAGCTTTCCTCCCAAGTTAAATCTCTAAAATCCCCATCATGGGGAGATTCTCAATAAAACACAGTCTATCTTCTTGAACTACAAGGTCCTATAACGTCGATCTATGTCATATTTCTTCCTTATCTAGACATTCCCCATCTTCTCATAAATTACCTAGAATTTCTTCACCATTTCCTGCACCATATTTATCCTAACAAGAGATACCTCGCTGATCTCAATCTAGCATAAGGCTAACCTGCAGGGTCTCTCATGCATGGGCTCAAAAATATTCATACTGATAGTGGAGTGGTAGCTATTATTGTACACAATATCTACCAATGGTAAGTGATCCTCTCTATTATGGAAAAATTCTAACACATAATCCCTCAATATATCCTCCATCACCTGGATAGTGTTATATATCTACCCATCTATCTAGGGGTGGAAGGTTGTACTCATCCTTATATAGGTCCTAAATTACTATTGCAGGCCTCTCTATAACCATGAAGTAAACTATGCATCATGATTGAAGAAAATAGTTAAGGGAACCCCATGAAGGTAAATGATCCCTCATATGTACAAATTCCCCCAAAATATCCACTGAAATATGCTCCCAGATAGCAAGGAAGTGTGCCAACTTTTTAAGTCATTCAACTACCACCTGAATGGAATCATGGCCTCTCGCTATCCACAAAAGACCTATTATTAAGTCCATGGATATTTCATCCTATTTCTACTCCGGGAACTCAAGAGGTTGCAACAAATCTTCTAGAACCTAGTGCTCATCCTTCACTAGTTGAAAGGTAAAGCACCAAGATATGAACTCATCCAAATTATATCTCATGAAAGCCCACCAAAACTACCTCTAAAGGTATTTATACATATTTCTTACACTAAGACGTATAACCAAAGTAGAAGTGTAAAATTATCTCATTACCTACTCTCATATCATGATTGGGACCACCGTCTGTCCCTGGAAAAGGAGTATGTGATTACCTCCTTTATAAAATATATCTGGTGAATCTCTTGAGGATATCTGGTTGCATAAGACCTCATAGTTTAGGTCTCTTAACTAGTACTCTCACACACACTAGAGGATTTAAGTAGTCAAAACCATTGACTGAAGAAAAAATTCACCCTCATGCTCAACTAGGATCAACTGTAAGGAAGCCAACTGCTCCTTCACCTCCTATAAAAAATGATCCTAGGACTTCCTATTAAGTAAATATTCCACCATGTATCCATTCCTAGTAGTATATACTATCTCAAAGTCATAGTTCTGCATGAACTCTAATCAGAAGCTCTACCTTAGGTTTAAGTCTCTCTACATGAAGACATACCTGAGGCTCTGATGGTTTGAGTAAACAAAAAAGTGATATACTAGAAGAGATTATCTCTATATACATAGAGTAAATACTACCTCTATTATATCTTGGTTGTTATTCATATATTTATTCTCATGGGGTACCAACATCCTTGACCCATATGAAATAAATTCCTAAATCTGCATCAATACAAATCCAAGCTCATCCCCTGAGGCATCACAATTAACTACATACTCCATTCCCTCCTACATTAGTCTTAAAATAAGATAACTTTTCATCCATATCCTAAACTCCTTGAAAACACTTTGTAACTTCTCATTACAGGTAAATGGTTTCCATTTCCATGTTATAGAAATCAAATGATCTAAAATCCTACATAAATATACCAAAAACCTCATGTAGTACCCCAGAAATCCAATAAAACTCCACACCTATAAATCACTTTTAGGTCGATCCCAAGAAATCACTACATTGATATTTTTTGGGTCCATATCTAATCTATTCTCAGAAATTACATGCCCTAGAAATTTTACCTTGTGGATCCAGAATTGTCACTTTGAGATCTTATCATAAAGTTGGTTCTCCCAAAGAAAATATAAGACCATCCTCAAGTTCACTACATGATCCTCCTCTAACTTAGAGTATATAAGTATGTTATAAATTAATATAACTAAAAATTTGTCTAAGTATGGTTGTAATATTTGGTTCATCAAATCCATAAACACAATAGGGTAATTTGTAGCAATATCGGAATTCTAGCTTCGGAATATCATCCTTGCGAACTCTCAACTGGTGGTAGCCAAACCTAAGATCAATCTTTTAGAACCATATCATGACTCAAAACTATTAAAATAGGTCTTAAATACTCATAAATGGGTTATTTTTCTTTATCGTATCCTAGTTTAGGCAACAACAATCCACACAAATTTGTAATCTCTCATCCACCTTTTTCACAAACAATAATGGTGCTTCCCAAGGGGACACACTAGGTTTTATAAAACCCTTATCTTAAAGGTTCCCCAAACAAAACTTCATCTTTAAAATCTTGGTAGGCTCCATAAAATATATCAAAGAAGATATCATAGTAATATTGGGATGCAATTCAATGAAAAACTCCATATCCCACCTCATAGGTAGTCTCAAAACATCCTCAAGGAATACATCTATAAAATCCAACATGACTGAATTAATCAAGATGTATGAAGATCCTAATGCACCAAGGTATACAATATCTAACTAATGGGTAATGGTCTTCAGCCTCTTACTCTCAAAAACCACTCATCCCTCCATGAGATCTCTCTCTCCTACAAAGGAAAATCTCATCCCATCAGTGCGAAGGCATATGAATCATCTATGGTGGAAATAAATCTAGGATAAAACCAGGGAAAATAAATCCATACCCAGGATTACATCATATGGTTTCATCATGATGACCAAAAGGTCCCATGAGAACCATTCTCCATCAAGAAATAGTTAGTACTGCCATCAGATAAAAGATATAGAATAATTATTTCATGTAGGTACCTCAAGACAAAGCTATTAGTCTAATACCTCAAATGGAAGCTCCAACTCTCTCACCAAGAGTAAATATGTGAAGTAATGACTCACGCCTATGTATATTAATTCTTAATGAAGATTATAATAAACATAGATCATACCTATAATTATCTCATGTGTTTTCGAGTCATACTCAACCATAGCTTGTAACTATCTGCAGCCCCGACCACCAGCTCCTTGAGCCTGATGTGGGATTCCTGGTGGTGGTGGAAGGATCTCATAATTTCATACACCACTATATCTCTTAATTTTAAATAAAACATGATCCTATACTAGATCCACCTCCCTATGGTCTATTCTTTCCTCACCCAGGAGATCTGTGATCATGGTGCTTCCTCTGTTGCGGTGGTACATCGGTTATCTGTTTGCGCTCCTCAGTACATCGAGTCAGAAAATCATGAACCATGTGAGCTCATACATCACATGAATAGCACTTCCCATACCTAGGCTACACTATTCCTATACGTTTACCTTGACCATGTGCATGAGTCTGATCCTAGTAAGATCTCATATGTTGAGATCCTACTGGATGGATCCTACTAGTTGTCATAGACAAATCATCCCTATAATTCCCATTATCATCTCCAGATACCTGGATTACCTCTTATAGGAATATCTCCATCAACATTTCATTATCCAACACTCCGGCATAAGTGGGAATTCATAGGGGTTCCACACTAGCATCGATGTCTCTACGGAGACCCTGATCAAAATTTTATACCAGGATGTAGCCATATCGGGTCATGTCGAGGGAGTACCATGTAAGATCTTTGAACCTCTCAATTTAATCATACACTATCATCTCTCCCTGCTATATCTCTAGAAGATCTTGAATCCAAACTTATCACAAGAATGAGGGGTAGTACTCCTCGTGAAATAGTTTCTAGAATTTAGGATATGAGAGAATTGGTTCATCATGCATCTATGTAACTAGACTCCATCAACACCCGGCTAAATTGTGGTAAAGGATATCATCCAGTGAAACCACCTAATTAGTTTGTTTCCAAATAATCCTAAAAACACATATCACCAACTCTAGCCATTCCTTCTCTTTTTGGGGATCTGGATCATCACAGAACCTTAGCAGCTTCTAGCACTGAAACTCATGGATTGTGCTAAGCCTACACATATCCTTAGTCTTCTTTGATAGTTTGATATACTACTCAATAGGTGGGGGTGTTACAATCATTCCACATAGAGGAAGGACCTCATGGGATGGACTTTGAACTGAGGCCTCATCACTCATCAGATTTTCACCGCGATCTAAAATCAGTAACCTGGCTGTATTTCTCTGCAGATTCATCTTTAAAATTTAATAAAGACGTATCATGGTCATATAAGAATATATATATGGGGATCTGAATAAAAAAGAATAGTCAAAATACTCAATACTATATAATTCATTTAAAAATGTTCCCTTTAACCAATAACTCGGTATGTCGAGTCGAAAAGCAGGTATTCAGAGTTTTAGTAAATGGATATGTCCACCGCTGCACCAATACTGGGTTCCCTAGCCTAAAAGTAGTGCTCAAAACACTTTGACATTGTCTCACTAAATACCAACAATATCCTTGGAAAGGGACAAATCCAAACTCCATCCCAAGGAGTGAACTAATCTGATACTAATCTATCATGACTCAACCCAATGGGCCTTGAGCCATAACTACCCCAAGCATATATTTATAGGACAAGGGATAGTGACAAATGTTGAAAAGAATAACTAACATAGGAGGCCTTTTCCTATGTACCTATATGCACACACCCAACCATATCTATGTAGAAGTGCAGAGGAATAATAATAAAGCATGAAACATATAAAGAATATACCATTCATGAAAAACCTCTATGGATTACAAGAGTATGATAGTATAATATGAAATAGAAAAGAGCAAAAATAAACATCCAACTAGAAAGATTTCCTAACCTATAAAACTAGAAAAGTAAAGTGTTAAGAGAGACCATCTTTAGATCTCAAATCCCCAACTACTATACATAGTCTAATGCACTTGGGTATCCCTATGCTCCTTTATAATCACTATATACATGTCCATCGTCTTCATAATACACGACACGTGCAGGAAACTCCCATGCAATGTTGAGTATATTCATACCCAGTAGGACTCCTCGAAAGCTGAAGGGGGGATAGTAATAGAAATAATAGGAATAGGCAGCTCAACCCATAGTAAGAGAGTAAAAAAATAAAGTAATATGGATACATATATATATATTCTCATCAAAAGAATCCCATATTATAGAGAAAGTGGATCTCCATCTCATAGCCTAACCCAGGAAAGAGTTCCAACATTTCTAAAGGGTCCATCAATGATGCTCAGAATCTCACACATCTATCAATAAGAAATATCCATTCCAATCCAAACCTTTCCACTATGTTGTACAGTTGAGGGTAATAATCTCTAGGTAGAGTACCCATGCCATGGTACAACAATAGGGCGCCACTCAGAAGGTAGATAGAGGACCCATGCCCTGTCTCAATAGAAGGGTTCCACTATGATAATTTATTGAGGACCCATGCCCTAACACTATAATAGGGTTACCCTCAGATATACAGTAGAGGACTCATGCCATGTCTTAGTAGGAGGGTTCCACTCTAATGGTCGAGGACCCATTCCCTTCCCGGTAGGAGTGTGACACAAAGATAGTAGATAGAGGACCCATTTCTTACCCAACAGGATGGTTCCACTCTAATGGTTGAGGACCCATTCCCTATCTCTATTAGAGGGTTCCACTCTAATGGTCGATTAAGGACTCATTCCATGCCCAGTTAGAGGGTTCCACTCAGATAGAAAATAGAGGACCCATTCTCTACCTAATATGAGGGTTCCACTTTAATAATATATAGAGAACCCATGCCTTTCCCAGTAGGAGGGTTCCACTCTAATAACAAATAGAGGACCCATGCCCTGCCCAGTAAGAGGGTACCACTCTAATATCTATAATGATTCTGTTTGATCACTTCCATCATCAAGCATCTTCTAAAGAAGTGTCACACCCGAAACATATCATGTCATATCTAAAAATCCACTACAAAGTCCACCATCATGTTCTATATAGAAAAAAACTCAGGATGGGCTACTCATGGGATAAAATATGAGTCCAAACGAAGGAGATATGAGAGGTAGAAATTTCCTCAAAAAAGAAAGTATGGGTATACTGCATGTAAGAGGACCCACACAGCATTTTGTCCTACTACACTACTTGGCTATTTCCCTATCGTTACACATATTACTTCCCATGTATCCATACACGGTGTGTAAGGGGAATACACAGAATTCCTCAGCCACTCAAGGTCTTCTCGTTCTATTGGCCATGTCCATGTAACCTTGCCTCTTCCTGTGTACTTTAGTACATGGAATTTTCTCCCGTATAGGGTCCTACCCATGTACTTATATCACATGGCTTGTCTACTAGGTATGGACACATGGTATGTGGCCTAGCCACATGGTCTGTGATCCTTGAATTTTCTAAAACCCTAGTGTCACAGCTGTAGGGGTACTACATGGTGTTTTTTCATCATCCTACACATTGTGTAGTATTGTTTTTCACAGAAAGAAAGATCTACTCTACGGATTACCAATTCAGACTCTCTCTTATCAAAAACTACCTAGCGTTCTCCCAAAATTTAAGGGGGAAGTATCCATTCATCATTTTTTTCCATGCGGTGACTAAAAATATGACTTTCGTTGATTCATCCAATACATGTACAAACCTCACACATATCTCATTCTGTGCCAACTCCACTTTGGATCCCATATCCAAAAATCAATCACCTAAAACCCACAAATAATATTAATCCATCCTTTATTCTCCAATATTCTACTCGCAAATCTGCAACATATCTAAGGTTCTGATTATTCTTAATCCCACCTGGAAATTTCAAACCATGGTCCATCTATCCCAAAGAAAAATATCATGAAGAATTATGGGGGGAAATTATAAGAAAAAGAGGTTCAACAATAATTATCTATGTTTTCTTGACCAAATAAAACAATTAGGGAATATTGGGTGAGAAACAATTGAATAAACAATTTAAATCTGATGCGTGGGCACATGCAGAGGCTCAATTAGCATAAATCAAAGGAATAAGAATGATCATGGTCATAATTTTTAATCAAATGGATAATAATCCACAATTAATGAGTCCTAATTCTATTTGGATCATTCTAAAATGAAGAATGTGATTTATAATGAAGGAGATAAGTTGTTGTGTTTGTTGTGCCTTGATTCATCTAGATCAAAAGGCTTGTTGTCGTCTAGTATCGATTCGGTAATGAGAGGTGGAAGAACTCTACTATCAACAATCCCAAGGTTATGCATCTAACCCTAGTGATCCTCCATAACGGAGTACTTATATAGGAAATAGAATTAGGTCATTTAAATTAATTAATTTAATTAGTTATTTAATTTAATTTAAACGCACCCGCCAACAGTCTCCATATCTGAACACCCCATACAAACCAACTTTAGGTCGCACCTAGGTTAAACCTAACGTTCCAAATTCAAATGTGGTATTATATTTTCAATACAATACTCTATTATAGAGATATCTCATTTTCTTTAAGAAACTGTGTAAGAGTGATATAAAATATATTTAATATTTTTATAAAATTAATTCTGAACACACCAGGTCCCAGAATCACATGTTGTCTTAGCTCCTAACTCCAAAACTATTTATAGATATATTTTAAAGTATTATAAGGAAGAAACAATGTCTGTAAATAAGCATCAGAGTACAAGGAAACCAAATAATTATCTATGTTGGTAAGTTAAATACATGATCATTCCAAGAATATAAACCAAAAATATAACTTGAACTACTACATATTGGCTCCATTTGACTTATAATCACCCACTTGAGTCCCAAACCAACCCTTATTGGTCCAAATAATGCATGAACCCCAAATAATAGTCTAAATACAAGGATGATTTAAATTTGGAACCTAAAATAAAGTATAATAAATTCATACACCCAATGTTGTTTGACCCAGTAGGATTTCACTAATGAGTTTGTGTCATTTACTTTTATAATTCATTTCATTAATTCTAGTTTGAAATATAACTATAAAATAGGTTTTCTTACATACAAGCGAGATGAACCCAAATATCATTTTAAAGAAAATTTTATAGCACATTCCTTTTATTTTAATAAATAATTTCCAAGAAAAAACTATTTTATTAAACACTTTTAAAACCAAAAAAAATATGGTCCTTTATTAAGTTCATGAAAGACAATTTAAAACCCATTTACTTTTTCCAAATTCTATACACCATTTTTACAAAATATACATCACTTTCATTTTAAATTCCATTTTATAAATCATTTTAAAATTTTATTTTAAAGTATACAAAAATTATAACTGAACTAGAATTTAACTACAATTAGACACTAAGATACTAATAGAGAACAAAAATTAAACAATTAGAATTGGTACCATGAAATCAATCAAGGCTAGGGGATACAAACAAGGTATATAAAAAATCCCCTAAGTAATCCTGAATAAGATATTAGCATCATGATAAACTCCCTAGGACTTAAGTAATTTGGTTCTGAACTGGTGACTACAACACTAGGTCGACCTAAAAGAACATGTATATTTCTCAAAATCTAACTGGACAATTCATCCCCTAAAACCCATCCTGGGAGCACTCATCTACCTCAGGGAACATAATCGGTCCTAAGAGGACTCATTAACCATTTTACACTGACTATATTCAATGAACTATCTGCACTAATATTTCAATCATCCAATCCTATACTAATTTACCTAAGACTCCCATGACATCAATCAATGGAGGTGAGAAAATAAATAGATTATAAGATCATCACATAAGCAGTTTCAAAGTATTTGAAATAAATAACATCTCACCTCCTACACTATCACAAGAGATAGTCCCATTTCACAATTAAGTAATATAATGAAATAAAAAACATCCCCCTTGGGTATCATAAGATATATGGAAATAAATACAAGGAAAAGGTATTTTCTGGGGGACGCATGCATTTTTTGAAACTTCTTTAAAAGTTCCAAAAATTCCTTTCATTAAAAAACCCAACTAATGATGCCATAAATTTTCCACCCCTTTGAAATCCACTTTTAAAACATCCTTTAAAACCAATACATGTGGTATCATGTTTAAAATCAATTCAAGTACCAGTCCTATTTATATTTAAATCATTTAAAATTTTCTAAGACAACTTAATTTTCAAATTCTCTTTGAAAACCCTTTTTATCAATCCTAATACTCAAACAGGTTCAAATGATCTTAATTATAAAAAATAAATTTTTAAACAAGATTAAAATGAATCTTAACACTCACTTAGAATTTAATATCATTTTAAAAGTGAGAAAACAAATTAAACAACCATTATTCTAAGTTATAGATACCATTATAATCCTTATAAAATCCATATAAACTCCTATATATAGGTTTAATTTTACAAAATATGAAATTGAAAACTAATAATCATTTAATTATATGTCATTTAAAGTAAAATATAAAAAACCTACCTCTAATCAGGAAAAACAAAGCTAAAATTCATCACTTTGATGTAGAATTCTCGACCAATAAATAAAGCATACTCCACAAGCCCTGGAAACCCAAAGGTCAAATTAAAACTCACCTTTAACCCTATTATCATAAAAGTATCCCCATAGGGTTCATGAGAGATAATATAATATAGAGGAAATGGGTGTGGGGGAATAGAGAAGAGGGGAACATGAGAAAAGAAGGGATTTCCTTTAAGAAACCTCTTAAAATCAAGGGATAAAGGTCATAAATCAAAAGAATAGAGGAACGGAGTATTTCCCTTCATATAACCTAGATTCATCTGAAACAAGTGGGAAAGAAAATAAATAAAAATTCCTTAAAATAATGGATGTTATAACTTGAAATTCCAAGTTTTAATAAAACTAGGTAGGTCACATGGTTAGGTTGTATGGTTTGATAAACTGTGTAGCACACAATAGACAAGACTAACATTCTTGAATGGTTTTACTATATGGTTTAATAAATAATGTTCCAAAAAAGAAAAACTCAATGTTAAAAACTATATCACTATAACATGATCACTCACATGGTTTATCATACACAAGTCATGCGCCAACACCCCAATCTAATACTGACTGAAAATTATTTTTTTTATTAAGAAAAACACTTTTGATAAAAAAAGTGATAAACCATAAGTCCAACAAGAACCAAACAGCACCAAGCAGAAGATCAGAAACAATCTCACCCAAGCATAAGCAGCAACCGCAGGCTCCAAAGAAGGACCACTCGGCGATCCCATGCAAGCATGGTCCCTCCCGATGGCAAGCCATCCCTCCGTATCAACCACATCCCAAATGGCCTGTAGAGGAACATGCATCATGCTCAAGCTCGTCTGAGCTGAACTGACCCTTCCGCATTCCTCACACAATCAGGACAGTAACTCACCAAGACATAAGTTAGGAAAGAAGTAAAATAGAATCATTGAAAACCAGATGGATTATACCAGAGTCAATGTCCCTAAACACTCTCCAGGATAGATTAGATACCTGCAGAAGTGGATCACCTCTTATCATGTCTTCAAAGGAGGAAGACAGCATATTCCATACCTGCACATATTCCTCAAGACTGATCAACCCCTTGTTGAAACCTCCAACCAGGGTCGAGTCCTGTTTATCCACCCAAATATACTGGTCCTCATTAAGCTCCACTTCAATATTCCTACCCATCATCTTGGATGCATCCTCTTCTGAGGCATTGAGGAATAACACTTGCTCTGACACCACATCACCAGAACTTAAGACCAAATCTCAGGAGGGATCATGCTGTCCAGCTGCCTTTTGGTGACACCTACTCTTCTTATTCAGCATCTCCACCAATATTTTCTTGGCTGAACGGGTCTTCATAGGAGGGGGTAAGGAGGAGTAATCCTTCCTACCCCTCCTTCCTCGCTTCCTCCAGACCCTCCTCGAACCAGATTCTGAATCAAAGAAGCTTCTACCGACCATGTCATGTTCATTTCCCCTTCCACCATCATCATACTCTGGATAGGTATTTCCCCTAGTCCGATCTCACAACAAAAAACCACCAGCACTCCCCCTGTTGGCCTTACCATCCTCAACAAAGGCATCTGGTTCAATACCAAGATCCTCCTCATCCAGAATTCCATACCTGTTGCTTAAGGCGACTAGCATCCGGGCTGAAGATCTAGCCCCTGGCAGACAGACAGCACTCAACCCCTCTGCATCCTCGAGGTTGGCCTGAACCTGCACCTCCAGAACAGACCCTATCAGTTGGCTCGGAGCACTACCCAGAACAGGTCCTACCCCACTGACCCCTTCCTTCCCCATGGCACAGATTTCCTCAGCACCTGATCCCTCCAGAGTGGCGGGTTGATCATAACCCCTGCCCATATATTGAGGCTATGGATTCAGAGTCTCCCAACCTCTGACTGGAACACAATTGGCCTCAAACCTGTAAGGATCACCTGCAGACAAAGAGGGGCTCACCAACGCCCCAACTGCAGGACCCCGGTCCTCATTTCCCATGCTGCTCGAAGCCTGTAAACCACCCAGATTCTTCCTGGGGTCAACAGCCACCGCCTCCACCTGAGGCACCGAAGCCTTCGAAGTCTCCTTCAGAACTGTGCCCGCAGACCTCGTCCTCCCCGAGTCAGAGAAATCCCTTAGCGAAACTTTAGTAGGACCGTGGAACCCCACCCTGGGATGGCCAGGAGATCCCTGCTTCTGGACACCCCTAATTGCCTCACTACGATCACTCGTATCTGCCAGCACCTCCTGTGCCCTCAGTTGGGGCACAACAGGCTCGGAGCCAAAACCAGAACCAGCCCCATGACCTTCGACGTGACCTGAATCACCCTTGTTCATCACAGAAGACTCAGCCACCACCGCTGCAGCCCTTTTACGGCACTCCTCCATACGGTGACTCTGCCTATGGTAGAAGGAACAGAACGAGATCCAGGATCCGTAGAAGATACTTTGCACGTACCTGTACTGCCCTTCAACCACGATCCATACCTTGTCGGGAGGAGGGCGGGATAGCTCCATCTCCACACAGATGCGCGCTACAATTGGGTGCACCATGGAATTGGTCTTCCAATCCGCACAGAGGAACCGGCCTAAGGAATTGCCAATTGACCGAAGGAGAGCTGGATTCTGAAATGGAAGCGGTAGCCTCGGAAGTTGGATCCATATCACCGACGAGGAAGCGTCACGACTCATGTTCAAGTCAAACATCCAGCGATGTAAATGGAATGTAAACCCCTTAACAGATCTGCTAGCACGGGACCAAGCCATAGCCAGGTCATCTTCATCCGTGAGACAAACGAGAATTTGGCGTGGTCTAAGGAGACCGACAACCGCATGGTGGTCTAAACCCCATTCCTGATTCACAAACCTCTCGAACACCTCAACCGGAGATCTTTGGCGAGTGAACTTTGCAACCAGAGCTGTGGAGAGAAGTGACGACACTTCAGATAATTCCTTGTATGAAACCGGGACAACTGGATGTCCGTTGTAGAGGCCAGGTACCTTTGGAGAGATGTCGATGCTGGGTAGAAACGGGTTCCTCATGTGTACTGCATCCCGAAGAGGAGGAGGAAGAGCCTGCCCCTCCCCCTACCGGGGAGGGTCCATCGCCGCCGCCATGCGGCTAGGGCATCACTGCCGCCATGGCTAGGGCATAAACACCCCAATCTAATAAGTACTCGCAAAATTTACACAGTATTTAAGGTGACTGAAGGTAAAATTACATATAAAATACTTCATTTTACATGATTATCCATTAAATCTCACAATTAATCATAAATAATAACCTAAGGATTTAGTGATTTTGGATATTATATACCTAATCATATTATTCTACAACATCTTTAACATCTACCTTAAAAAATTTAATACAATCCCTTTGAAATGTTATTCATAATAATCTTCTTTATAATCTGAAGAAAAACATAGTAAAGAGTTAGATCAGATGTTTGGAAAGAGAAAAATTATCAATGTTTCATAAAGGTTTTATATCTTAATCATATGATAAAACATGGTGATGGGATAAATATCTTATTAAAATAAATTGACCAATAATAGATATCCATAAGAAATATATATATATATATATACATATAACCCCAAATGACTGAACATATACAAAGGAATAAGAAAAAAGATACATGAGGTAGTAATTAAGATCCATGGGTCATATAATAGGAACATAACTTAGAAAAGTGGCATGATATAATAATGTAAATCATAACATATATATTGTATCAGGTATCTCTTACTATTTTCAATAGTGGATCGGGAATCACATCTTATTTCCCA
The DNA here is from genome assembly GCA_963277665.1 of Viscum album. Classification (NCBI taxonomy): domain Eukaryota; kingdom Viridiplantae; phylum Streptophyta; class Magnoliopsida; order Santalales; family Viscaceae; genus Viscum; species Viscum album. The sequence continues at coordinate 1,619,622,938 of OY728131.1, read as the reverse complement.
TAGTGAATTAAACATCACAACTTGTTTCTCATAGTGGATCAAGCATAATTAATCATTTCACATTATTATCACATGATATATAAATATTTACAAAATTAATTGGAGGGATATATATGGACCAACCATTAAAAAATGATAAACTATTCATATGTTTTCCTTAAGAACTTGTAAAAATTAAAAATTCATCATAGCTTGATTAACCCATGAAAATAAAATGTTTTCATGAAAAACATCCATGGGATATAATCATTATCCATTTAGGTAAATAAATTGAATGGTGTTGTTAGATCATATTCTTCATTGAATCATAATAAATGTTAAATGATATTGATATAGGTGAAAAAACCTTTTATAAGGGCATCAAAATTTACTTAGAGAAAGAAAAAAAGAAATGCTATTATATTTTTGATATCTTTTATGAAAATGTTTTATAAAAAATGGAATATAAATTTCATTAGAAAAACATGAAAACATGGAGAGTAATTTTCTTAAAAAAACTGAGGAAGGTTTCAAGAAAATTCATTAGTATAGAAAGTTTTTAAAAATAATATTCCTTTCATATTTTGAAAAACGTCAAAGTTGGTTGAAAATGATTATGATGAAAAAATTAATAGAATATAATTTTGTAAGGAAAGACAAGTTCATTGAAAAATTCCTTAAGCAGTCATATAAGTATAGATAATAACATCTGTAAAATAAAATAATGAATATGGACATGGAGGAAAAAAATTCTGGACTGAAAAGATGAGGTAAGGTCGGTTTCTCTTAAAAGCATAACCTTAAGTGAATGATAAACCAAGTGGGGATTAACATGGTGGGATAATATGTAAACCAAATTAAAATTTATAGGATAAGAAATTAAATATGGTTTTAGATATTAAAAACACACAATTTCCCCAAATGGTAATTTAGCCATATCAATCTCGAAATCAAAATAAGATTAGAAAGAAAAACTCTTATAGATTTGATAGAATTTGAATCAAATACACATGAAAAACGTAACTTTATATGGGATTATAAATCCATAGAATTATATTATAGTTAGTATAAAATAAATCTAAATGGTATTATATACAACATATAAAAAATAGGTAGTGAACAAGGAATATGTCTCCAAAGAAGAAATTTGAGATGAGAAACTCTTACATTTTTACTCATAGATTCTATAAAATCTATTTAACCTATTGAATAATAAAAAACCATATTAATAACATATTTCAAATCTTTATTCATATATATATATATTAATATTTAATTATAATCATTCATTATAAATTCCTTAGTTATTTATTATTTATTTTCATTATTGGGTATTGGTAATTTTGATTATTTCGCACATGTTTTGTAATGATGATATTGAACCCAATTATTTGGAAACAAGTTCATAATTCACATACTATAAAATATATTTAAATAATTTTTTCAATTATTTATTCATCCCTATGTTCATTTAATGGAAACTATGGGTATGATTTGAGAGAACGTGATCCATGATGAGCTTGTTTCGGGTAATTTACCAATATCAATGGATTGATTTATAATGATCATAAATATGTGTGTCATGATTTTAGAAAAATATTAATGATATATAATAATCTTTAATTTCATATATATTCATCAAATATATTTTAGAACCATCCATGTAAGGCAGTGATGATAAATGAAATATGTCATTTATAAAGGTAGTAGTCCTCATGTGCGCACAACTGATGTTTTCATTTTCTAATGGATGGTATTATTAATAGAATACCTAATTTATATTTATATAACATTAATAATACCATAAATATAATATTATTCATTAAATACAATATCATAACCATCCATATAAGTTGGTAATGTAAATCAAAAAACATCATTCATGAAGGTGGTAGACCACACGTAACACGGGCGACATTTTCATTTTTTGAATGGTTAAGAGGAAGGTATAAAATGATTATTTCATCAACATAATATCATTTAAGTATAATTTTTATACTTATGTAATTATATTATCATTATTATAATAAATTTTGAGTAGGTATAAGAATAAATGAATGAATATAGATGAAAAATGAGTGACTAGGATTTTTTTACTTTACTCTTTAAAACAACTCCTTTTCAAATCATATTAAGTCATTGAAGGTTGTTCTTTTTATGAGATAAGTATATATAGTAAAATTATAGGAGTTTTGGGAAGTTTTTTTGTCAAATTGTTGTCAAACCAAAAGGAGATTTTTAGAAAAATATATTTTTAAGCATAAAATAAATCTATTTTCATTACTTACCTAGTAATAAATATTGGATGGATGTTAATTTATATTCTTATAAATACTACCAAAAAAATTCATCAAATAATATTTTATTTTTGATTAATTTAACTAAGATAAAAAATACACAACATTTTAAAAATCGATTCTTTGAAAAATATCTCAAATGATCTTAACCCAATACCATTAAAAATTAATTATTTATGTTATCACCATTTAATTTTATCATTAAATTGAAATTAAAATATCTTTTTTAATTATATAATATCATTATTTAATGATAATATTTAATGTATAAAAATATAAATTTTTTATAATATTTTAATTAAATATTTTTTTAGTGATTTATTGTTTATGAAGTATATTATTATAAATTTTTTACTAAAAATACACAAATATTTTATACTTATAGGATAAATTTATATCCAATGAAAATATCTCAAATGACCATATTTCCAATGAATATATTCTCAATAAACATATTTATAATGTTTATATCTAATTACTATATATAGACTTACTAAAATAATTCATTCCATTATCACTTATTAAGTCACACTTCTCATTCTATATTATGTATTTTATAAAATGATATTTGTTTTCATGATTTTATGTATCATTGTTAGTTGAGTTATACTAATGGTGATTCTCAAGGGTGAAGATGATTTAGGGGGTCTCCTGGTTTTAAATATATTATTCATTTATATTTATTTTCCCCATTTTATTTATGAATTTTTAATAGTTGTAATCAACCATTTTATGTAATACATGGTTTTAGGTATTTATTTCCAATGTTTTATCTCAATAAAATTTATCATAGTTCATTTTAGTTTTCTATTTCATGTTAATAAATCTATTAAATATAGTATTTATTTAAATGAAAATTCATACAAAATATTTGGGTGTTATAAGATCTCACGTGGTTTAGACTAAATCATGAATTACTCGTACAAACAAATCATGCACTGAAAAAAATAAATTAGATATCTCTTATGTAATACAATTTATACAGTTTCCCCTAGCCTATGCACACTAACCGTGTAACATAAGAAAAAACTCCAAAAAAATAAAATATCAAGCCTGAAACTTCTAAAATTTGAAAATAACCAAAATAATATAAAATATAAAACAATAATGACATGTAGGTATCATAATTATCCCCACCATACCACTTTCAACCCCCGGAAAATCATTGATAAACATAGAAGAAAAATATAATTAAAAACATCAACACCTACATAAGAGGTGGGAGGGTCTAAGAAAACCTAATGTGGTCCAGTAAGAATAGAGCATCAGACAACCACGCAACTCCCTGGGACTATAGACTCAATACTTAAACATCACCAAACATCTCCAAGCACACACCAAATCTTAGCCATCAAACATAGGTATTTAATAATAAGGATACATATTATTAGTCTCCCCATTATTTAGAATTTCTCTATAATGGTGAGAGATTGTATAAACAAACCCAAGTGAGAAACATCGCCCAGTAAACTACACTACCACCAAGAACACAAAGGAAATAATAACCAAACATAACCTTCCATAAACATACAAGAATCAACCTCATAACCTTAAAGAAAGAACAACTAAAGTAAATGTAAACAATCACTAAGTAAGATTACCCAGAATCTATCACATCCCATATCACTAAACTGGGAAAAGATAACCTGACCAAAAACGTTCCTCAACAAAAAATAGCAAGGGATCTAAACTTGGGTCAAAAATCTAAGTGAAAGGGGTGATATAGGTCCTCATACCTAGAACATCACATCTCGATGAACCCAACAAGTTACAAACCAACATCGTCTAGTACATAATCTCAAGTGGTTCCATGTTTATATTAATCTCTTGAAACACACACCCCAAGTCCTTCCCATTCCCAAACCATCAAAACCCAACCAAGAAAGGGTCTCAAAAAATCCTTACGAGAAAAAGTCAAACACTAAGGAATAAGAACAACCAAAATAATAGACACCTCACAAATTAGAGACCAAACAACTAATAAAGAAATAATCCAATGAAAATCAACTCAAAATACTCAATCCATTTCAACTCAATGAGAACAAATTCCAAAATAATAAATCACCTAAAAATACTTTGGAAATTACAACCCACTGAATAACTCAACTTATGAGATTTCTAAAAATTACTTAACCACTTCATTTCCTAAAAGGACCTTGATCACCATAGAATAAGTAATGGCGGATATATAAGTCCTTAATAAAATATAGTTTTGACTCAACCAATCCCTTTTTATTTTTGGAAGAGTCATTGACTAGAAGAGATGAACCCAAAAAACAAGAAGATTCACCCTATAACTCTTATTATAAGATGAGATTCCACATTCTCTCAAAACCTTTTTGGGATTTACAACTCAAAAAATGAAACATGAATCTTACTCATTAATTCTTATCAACCAAATTAAATAGTCCCTATACAAACCAAGAAAAAAATTCAAATATACAGGCTCACTAGGGAAAACAAATAACCAAACAATTTTGAAAATTCTCTTTCTTTCAAATCAAACCTTTTTTTATAAAAGTTCTACATTCATTTTTTTTAAGACACACTTTTAAAACAACCTCATTTTTAAAAAACACATTCATGATTTAAAACTTTCCAATTTCTTAAAAAAAACCCTTGAACTTCCAAATGTTCATTTTTATTTCAAAAAAAAACTTCATGAGTTTCATTATAAAATAAAATCTTCCATAAAGCTCACTCCCTTTTTTTAAATATTTCAGTCAATTCTATTTTTTTAAACTTCTATAATGAAATAAACCACTTTTAAATTATTTCAAGATTATCAAAACTTTTATTACCAATAAACCACAACACTAAACATCAAAAATCCTGACCTTTTATAAAATCCTTCCTTTGAATTAAAAGCAAGTCTTATAAATAAAATAAAAGTGGAAAACTGGTCACTTTTTAAAAAATTCATATGAATCAAAGTCTTATTTTTCATGTAAAAATAAATTTTTCATAACATAAAATCAACTATTCAAAATACAAGTCCAAACCACCAGGAAAAAAACACCAATCAAAACATCAGCCACTTATTCCAATTCATCATAAAACTCCCTTTATTTACCACATGTTAATGGTAGGTACTATTCGAGTCAATTCTAAAAGAAAATAAGTTTATAAAACACATATAGGGGGAAATATGAACAATTTGGATGAATGGGTGGGATAACCATTAAACATCCATGCAACATCCACTATAACAAAATGAAAATCCATTCACACAGGCTCTACACAGTTTGTTAGACCATTTGATATAACTATAAAGCTCTAGTTATTCCTTCATTTTCACCCCAAAAATTAAAAGAGGACCCCAAAATCACTAATTTACTCAATGGGGATCAAAATACCATCAATAAAAATCAAAATACATTAAGAATAAATCTTGACTGCACATGGTAACATGAGGATTCAAATGAAAAATTTCTCATGAGACTATCCCTACAACTATCTCTTGAGTTCTGACATTCTTATCTATATACTAATTGACTTCCCAAAAATCAAGAACGGTCATTAGGAACCAAGGAATTTAAAAAACCTAGGCTCTGATACTATTTGTAATGAATTGTTCTAGGATACCACCAAACTGATACCTGAACTGATCCACCACTAAGCTTGAAGAGCGTTCTCCATCTGGATGGACTGATAATTAGTTACATGGTATCAATAATTTACACTTGGGAACCATTAGACCCTCATAATAATATTAGAAACAATGTAAGAACACATAAAGGGTCCCACATGACCTATATATAACTCAAATTACCATCCATAAGGATAAATAGTCTCAATACTAAATGAAACAACGAAATTAGAGAAACTCATGACATTAATAAAAAGAATAAATTGTAAGAAGAATCAAATATATAACAAATAATAAATAAATAAGAAAAAATATAAAAGGAAACCAGATAAAGATATGGGTTTCTAAGGTTGGTACATAATCATCCCAAAATTATAAACCAAAAACCAAACCAAACCACTATATATTAGCTCCATGTGACCCATGGACACTCACTAAGTCATAAACCATCACTCGTTAGTTCAACCCATTCATATACCCTAAAGAAGAGATAAAATCCTAGGATAATCACAAATAGGGAATGTAAAATAAATCATGAGAACTAAAAACACCCAATGGTGTATGAAAGGTGAGAGATAAACAAGCAGTATGATTTCACCAAATAGTTTGTGTCATTTCCTGTAAAAATACATTTCATTAATTCATGTTTGGAATATAAATAAAAATATATTTTTTTTATATGCAAGTGAGATAAAACCAAATATCATGCTAAACCCAATTTTATAACACATACCCCTTCTTTTAATAAATAAGGATAAATCCAAAACCTTTTAATTAAACACTTTTAAAACCATATAAATAGGGTCCTTTATTATGTTTATGAAAAACAAGTCAAACCCCATTTCCTTTTTTCCAAAATCACTTCTCAACATGATTTTTATGAAATACACATAACTTTAATTTTAAATCCAATTTTTCAAACCATTTTACCAATTTATTTGAAAGTAAAAAATTTATAATTGAACTAGAATATAACCATAAGAAAACACTAAGATACTAATTGGGTATAACAAGATAAATAATCAATATTGGTACCATGCAATAAATCAAAGCAAAGGGATAGAAATAAGTTGTATAATTAATTTTCCTAAGTAATACTAAATAAGAAATAAGTTACATGGTAAACTCCCTAGGACCCAAGTAATATGGTACATAACTGGTGATTGGAACTCTAATTTGGCCTACAATAACCTGTTTATGTCCCAATAATTCTATTGGAATAATCAATCCCTATAACCAATCCCAAGATCACTCAATTATACAGGGGAATATAATCCATCACAGGAGAAATAGATAATCATAGGGAACTATCCCTAGAAAATGTACAATATACATCAGGGTTTTTACTCATCTAGACTTATATTCAATTACCTAGGACTCCCATTACATCAATCAATGGAGGTGAGGAAAAAAATAGAGCATAAGATCATCACATAATAAGTTTCAAATCATTTGAAATAAAACTCATCTCACCTCCAACACCATTTCAATAAATATCCCATTTTTAATTATTAATTTTATATTTTTAAATACACAACACCCCCCTTGGATATCACAAGATACATGTAAACAAATTCAAGTAAAAAATGTCTTCATAGAGGATCTCACGTATTTTTTGAAACTTCATTAAAGGTTAAAAATAGTCCTTTCTTTCCAAATCCTATCTTGAGATGACTAGCCATTTTTCTCACCATTGAAATTCACTTAAAAATATCCTTTGAAAATAATACATGTGGGGTTAAATTTAAAATCAATCCAAGATTTTATCCCACTTACATTAAAATCATTTAAAAGTTCCTAACACAACTTCATTTTCACATTCTCTTTGAAAACCACCCTTTTTCTGATCTTAGGAACTAAATAGTTTCAAATGATGTTAACCATTAAAACCCCATTTTTAAATAATACATAAAGGAATTTTCACACTCAATTGGAACTTAATGTCATTTTAAAATCAAGAAAAAACCATTAAACAACCTTTATGCTATGTGAGAGAGACCATTAGAACCCTTATAAAATCCATATAAACTACCATATATAGGTTTTATTTGAAAAAATAAGACATTTAGAACCAAAAATCATTCAATAATATGTCATTTAAAGGAAATTCACAAAAAAATACCTCCATTCAAGTAAAACCAAGCCAAAATTCATCACCTTTGATAGAGAACACTCAACTAAGAAATAGAACATCCTATACATGCCCTAGACACCCAAAGATAAAATTAAAACTCCCCTAGAACCCTATTCATGGCCAAGAAACCCCCTAGGTTTCACAAGATACAACCAAATGAAAATTAAATGAGTGTGGTGGAAAAGAGAGGAGATGATCAAGATAAAAGGGTGTCTTAACTTGAAGAAACCCATTAAATTGAAGGAGAAAGGCCACAAATTTAGATAATAAAGGAATGGAAGATCTCCCTTTATGAACCCCAACTTCATTCGAATTAGGATGGAAATAAAAGAAGGTAAAATGTATTAAAAACACCAAGGGAAAAATTTTATTTCAGTTTTTACTAAAACTGGGCAGGTCACATGATTAGGTTGCATGGTTTGATAAACCATGATCCAACACTAAAACTTATAATGGACAATCCTAACATGATCAAATGGTTTTATCACATAGTTTATGAAATAGTTATCTAAGAATTAAAAAATCACCATTAAAAAATTCATTGCTTATGGATAGTCACTCGCATGATTTCTCTTATCCATGTGCAAGTCATGTTCCAACACCCCAAGCCAAAAATGAATTGAACATTTTACACAATATTTAATGTGGTTTGGACCCAACCGTGTGCTAGTCTTCTAGAATAAAAATTCACTGAAAAAAATGAATTGGAAATATCTTACATAACACAATCTTCATGGTTTCCCCTAGCCCTTATACGCTAATTGTGAAAAAAAATAGAAAAATAAAATATCAATTCTTAAACCTCAAAAAATTTAAAATACCCCCAAAATAATATAAAATATAAATCAATTATAACTTGTGGGTGTCAAATTTATACAATATGAAAACCAATACATTTATGTATCTGGTGAGGTATCCTGTGTTGTGTGCATTATTGATGGTATGACATTTATTGAATGATCAATACATGATTTTTAAATTTTTAAATGAAGAAGATATCTTTGGTCATTTGATTATGATGGTAGTTTCTTGAATAAATCCATGGACATGGTAGATAAAGACAAGTCCATTTTTAATAATTAATAAAGATAAAAATGAATTCAAGGATGGTGAAATAAAGTATGTGTAGTGCATCATGTCTGGGAGGGTCTTAAATTTTAAGAGATGTTTGAGTTTTTCAACTAATTAATGGGATAGATTTTGAATTGGGGTTTGAATAAGAATTTTAGGAGTTATAAAACATAAAACGGGTGTGATTGGATGTGTAATAAAGCTCATAATATAGGTCGGGGGTTTAGGAAGTGTTGATAGAGGATCAAGGTGGCTGGGCTACATGGTGGTTGCACCCTACAGCCATCGTCCAGCCATTGGCTCACTACCATCTATTTAGTCATCTGTTTAATGGCCAAGATTACTACTCAGGATCACTGGCTAGATATTGGAGTTAAAATAAATCAAAATACCATTTTCCCCCTTGGTTTTATTAGGTTTAACACCCCTATTTTCCCTAAAAAAAAATTTACAAGTCAGGGTGGGTCAAACCCCTTCCTCTTTAAAAACTTCATGGATTTTAGGTGTTTATGGAAATTTCCAATGGTCTAAGGTAAGCCGCCTCCTCTACTTTTCTCCCTTGACATACTCCTCCTTTACTTTCTAATTTCTCTTTCCTATAGGATAGGGTTTAAGTAATATTCCACCAAATCATGTTGTAATTGTGTCGAGATGATGGGGATTTCCCTCATCCCTCATAGAGGACATCCCAAGACACCATCTTCATTAAGTTGCTCAAAATTTTGATAGATTTATGTATCTGTTTATAATTTTCATAGGTTTTTTATTAAAAATTAATATTAAATTCTCTTGTAATTTGAAACTTGTGATAGGTATTTTTCCCAGCATGATGTCGGGGGTTCACTATAGACCTCCCATGGGTTTTTGGTTGTGGTTATAGTGTGATGAAGTCATACATTAAGTTCTCAACAATAAATAATTTATTAAATTAAATTTCTTGATTAATTATAAATTTTATAATTGATCATTGTGGGGTGTTTGGAATGATTTAGGGAATCGAGTGGATTGGTGGGGGCCAATTGATCTTGGACAAGCTTGTACAGGTCTCATCAAGCCTAGTCAAAGCTAATAGACCAAGACTTAAAAGTGGTTTTCAACTTAACCATGAGGTAGGTGTTTCTTAATACTATCCTTAAGTATTATGCATAATGTTTTTATATAAGTGTGTGTGCTAACTCCCTTGTAAGATGGGGGCCCTGTTATCACTGAATTATTTAATTTAACTTAAATATTTTAATTTAAATTAAATTGTTAAAATCGTATGATCACCTAAGAATATGGAGGAAAGGTCCATTGGGCCCTTTTAACCTTGTTAATTGGTTTTAATCCTCAGTCACTGAAGGAATATTCCTAGAATAATGGGATACTTGGACACCTGTACACCTCCAAGAGGGGGGTATGATGTTACTAGAGGTTGTAGAGGGTGAGGAACATTGATACACATGTATCCTAGATGGAAAAACCATAAGAATGGGTTTATCTGATTTGAAAGTCTTGGAGTAATATTGGACCTTGATATAGGCCTTGATCCATCAATTGAGACAATTTATAGCATAGAATACCCCTAAGGCTTCTAAGTTCATGTGATGACATAGACGGTGCTGAGGGATAGGTTATCCTCTGCGTATCAGGAGTTTACCTAAGAGACCAACTCTATCCAAGGATCCTGAGTTGGATTTCTCCTTTATAGTGATGACCTAGGGTACCCTCATGGGTTTCCCTTTGAGTGATGAACCTAAGTAGGTACATGTGGCTATGGGTAGATATGGTAGATAGTGTCACCTAGAACTCATACCGAACATTTGAACCCAAGGGTATGTGGACTATGTGATGGGAATGGGTGTTTGGAAAGATCTTGATATGTTTTATTTTATTATATTGTCATGATATGTGATTTCCTAGGATGTATAAGAACCATACTTTTCTCCTAGCACTATTATGATTTTCCAGGATGCCCAGGAATCACCTGTTGATATGGATGAGTCCTTAGGATGCCTGTTATGTTTGGGATCCAATCTCATGGTATATTGGGAGTAGATACCTATATCTGGTAGTATCCAGTGATATAACTGATATAGGAGTGGATTACTAGAGTTGTTACCTAGGATCTAGCATTAGATCATGTGTGGGAAAGTATAAAAGAATGTTCAGGATGGTAGGTATTCCTCTGATATGGTGATACCATTTTTAATTCCTAGGTGTTAAGATTTGAACAGTGATACCAATATACCATTAAAAATTACCATGATGAAAAAAATTAAAATGGTGGTATGAGGTGTCATGTGGGTGTATATCCTCAATCACGGATGTTATAAATCCCTAGGGATATTTTTTATCCCCTCGATTGATGCCTAGAATACTCTCCTATGATCAGGTGGACACACCAGAGATGGTTCATCTAGGGAGCTATGAGTATTGGATGCCCAAAACATTGACAATGGGATCCTGGGAGGGTATTCCCTTTGATTTTATGAGTTTCTTAGAAATTAGTCACACCTATATGTATAGGATTTCCTAGGGATCCCCCTTTAGGAATCAAATACCCACCTAACACTGATAATTCCTAGGTACTACCATGGGGTGTATCCTAAGTATTTGAGGATGAGTGATACCTAGTGATGCCCAAGGGTCCAAAACTCATCATGAAAGAGATATGAGTATTGGATACTTAGTGATTTGACAGAGGTCCCCCTGAGGTGATGCTCATTATCAATGACACTCCATCATTGGTTGAGGTAGGTATGGTCGATAGGGGTCTTAGAACTAAGGATTGATGATGGTTTTAGGCTTTTCCAGGTTTATATGTATGATCCATTGGGATGGTTGGGTTACTTTTAGGCACATTCATCATGACATGCTCAGATATATTTTGAAATAGGTCCTAAGTAAGTATTTTTGGTGGTTTTTTATTTATTTATATAAGTTTATTATTTTATTAGATAATTCCACATTCATGTATCACTGCATTTTCAATATAGTGTAGGATCGTATTGGTGGTTCCCTATTAGGTTATGTACTCACACCCTGCTCTAACTTCCATTGAACTGACATACCTGAGAACCTTTCACTTGGTTTCAAGTTCATATTAAGTCTAGGACTAGTGTTTATTGATCAAGAAAGATGGATCAGCTAGTTATGAGACTAGGATGGGGGTTTTTTTTGAGCCTCTGTGTCTTTACTTTTATGTGATCATGACCATTCAAGTTGTGTGATTAATTTAATTTTGTTTTATAATTATTTTATTTATTTATTTTTCCTATGTACTCTATTTTTTAGTTATCTCATTTATGATTGTGCACTCCGACATAGGGGGTATAGTCTTCCCATGGTACCTCTATAGACCCCCACTTCTAGTTAGAATCCTCTGGTAATGGATAGGCTCACTTGATCTCATGTGGCGGTACAGTATAGGGATTGTTCATAGTGATTCGGGAAAAGTAATTGCAGTATGTATCCTTGTTTATTAGATATCAAGAGATAGAGATTATATTACATAATGAATGTTTACAGGATGTAGTTGTGGCTATGAATTATCCTTGTATTGTTATAGATTATGATCTATTTCTAGATATCTCCCTTGGTATATGAATATGATGCACTACTATTGATATAAGTTCCTAGATGTTTATACACAAATTGTATCTACAAGTCCCACCAATTTGGATGAATTGATGTTTAGGATGAAGTGGACCACACAAGCGATGGTTGGTGGACATCTGAGTATGAACGATCACAAGTAAATTAGTTCAATTATATTATTCAAGTTTATAAAAATAATAGTTGAATTTATTTCTCAAAGAATTCCTAACTTATTTAATTATAAAATTTAATATGAGAAAATATTATATTTCAAATGAATGTTGCATGTTCAAGGTTTATTAAATAATTATGGGACCTAATGAACCTAGTTAATGGTTTTTATTTTATCACATGAGATATTAAATTGTTACAGGTTATTGATAAAATATTTTAGATGTTTCTGAAAAATTTAATTAATTCATAAGTGTGGAGAAGGGTCTAAAAATAAGGTTATAACTTTTCAAGGATCAAAGTGCAATTTTAGAAATTATAACCTAAGTATATAAATTAATTTTAAACTCATGAATAGTATCCATAAAATTTTGTATGAATTTTAAATATTTTTATATCTTTATCAAGATTCTAGATATAAATACTTAAGTAATAACAAGTCTTGATTGATTCTACTCTGTAAAATGATCACTCGTTCTTCAAGTGATCAAAGGATCATCATAAATCTCTAATTCCTTCATGTTAGCACATGAGGATTGAAGATCAATGAACCATGAACTTTAAGTGCATGGTTGGATGATCTATAGGGTTTCTTATTTGGTTCCTTAAATCTATAGTAATCCAAATATGATTGGGACACGTCGAGATTTCATCATCCACCAAAGTATCATTTATAATTTCTTTTGATTTCATTCTCCATAATTATATTATTTTCACATGATACTTGGCATGAATTAGGTATTTTCATGCTAAATCAATGGTATTATGACATATTTGGTATAAAAAATTGAAATTTACCAACTTTAAGGATTTTTTGGCATACATGGTTCCTTAAATTGGAATCTGAGCGATTGTACAAAAATTTAAGATGAAATTTCAATTGAATTTTCTATAATTCATATATAGGGTTTTGATATAGTTCCAAAGCCTATAATGGTACATTGATCTATGTTCAAACAGTAATGAAATAATCATTAAAATATTGAATTAATTTTTGAAAATCAAAAATGGAATCAATATATATATATATATATATATCACCTATGGCGCACATCACTGGAGAGAAACACTGGGGTGGTGGTGGTTAACTAGCCAAAGCCACATCTAGAAAAAAAAATATTCAATCATGCAGGTTGACACAACACCACATGGAAAAAAAGAATCTTATTAACCAGAGGGGTGGAACCTACCGCATAAGACTCGCACCAAATGTTGTAGGTGATTGATAAAAAACTAATATATATATATATATATATATATATATATATTATTTGTAGGTGGAACAGTCCACCCACATGGTTTGACCACCACCCCCCAATTGAATAGGGATGACACTTATCTGTGTTCGCACCAATATTTTTTAATATATTTTAAAAAATAAATAAAAATAAACATTCCTCCCATGGGAGGACACTATTTATTTCACACAAAGCTACCATGCGAGTGGCCTTGCCTCACCCCAGTGGCTGACCTATGGACCAAGAGTTTCAACCCAACCCAAGATGGGTCGGGTCAGTCTAGACCTGACCCATCCATCCCAACCAGGCTGAACAAGGTCCTGGTAGCCGTTTAAATTCTTATTTTGGATCCAAATATATTAGAAAATTAGAATAAAACCCTATTTTTAGGTGATTATCATCCATAGTTAATGTTGTAACCATCTATCAGAGAGTTCTAATAAGAGTGGTGGGTCGACTTCACTAAAATTAGCATCAAAGAAATAGTAGAAGCTATATTGGTATAATTTTAGAGTTAATGAGTGAGATAATAAAAGTTAAGGATATTGGTTATATACTAAAAACATATTTATATGATACATATGATAGAATTTGTTTCACCCAACATTTTAGGTTGAGTTTTTGCATCTTCCACCTTGCAGGTTGAGTGCATGCATTTGTCACATATTCATGAATTTAGGTGTATGCATCTTCCCACATTATTTAAGCAGTTATAATCCATTATAAATGGATTAAATATATTTTAGTTATTAAAGAAATTCAATGAATAATTCCAATAGGAATAAATTTATGTCGATACGTTGAATATAGGTGATGTATTTCATTAAATAAAACATGTCGAGTATGGTTATATAAAGTTATGAGATCCCTATTGTTGGGTATCACAGATTGTATGCAAGACTAAAAATAATTTTTCCACCTAAAAATTTTATTAATAGATGAAGGTGTAAGAACCCCTTATACATTTAGGGATTCTCAAGAAATTTTTTGAGATTATTTGGTCTTTATAATCCCCTTAAAAGAAATAGGTTTTCATCTACAGCTCTAGTGATCGACATCAAGTGTGCCATGTAAAATATTGATAATAGAGCTTACTGTTATCCAAGTATACACATTTATGTTCTTCATTTACATTACAAGTTGATATCTTCATGGATATATTGGGAACCCATTCTATATTTAGGGATCCTCAATAAAAAATTTGGGATTCTTTGGTCATTGTAATCCCCTTGGAGGATAGCATATTTCGTTATAGATATTGCAATCAAAATAAATAATAATTCATTAAATATTGAATATGGAGTGCGTTTTCATCCAATTATGAATGTTTATGCTCTTAATTTGTATTATATATTATATCATCATTGATAGATTGAGAATTATATGGGTTTTCTTACACTATAAACCAATCATATGATGATCTCTTAAAACTCATCAATGGTATCAGAGCACCTGTTTCCTCATCGAATCAATGTGTTTCTTATACTATTAAATGAATAATTTGTTTAATGAAATAATAACTAGCTTTCTCCTCATGACATTATGTTATATGATAATGTCATTTCAAGAATACCACTTGATGTTACATTAAATTGTTAATGTGATATAGAGTGGAAGGCATGGATTGTGATAAGCAATTAAAGTAATCTAAGTCGTTGTTATCAGAAAACAAAGCATAAAAGTTTTAGATTATTTATAAGTTGTTTATAAATAATGGAATCAGATATTTGTGAATATTTATAGAATTTATAAGTTTTTTATAAATTAATAAACTATAAACTTTTTGTGGTTAATTTTTTTAATTTTTTTGAAATAATTGTTATAAATATTTAATAAATATTAAAGAGATAATATTAAGAATATATTTTTCAAATGTATATGGATTATAAAATGTTTATAAATCATAGTAAAATGTATTTTGGGGATATTTCATTTTATAAATATTTTATAAATTGCTTATAAATAGTTTTTAATAATTTATATAATTTTTTATGAAACATGTATTTAAAAATTGTTCCAAATATTAAATTTTAATGTTTAGAGTAACTTTTTAATAAAATATATGGCATGCCTTATAATATTAAAATAAAAAATTTATTAATAAATTATAGAAGTAATTTATAAATAATTCATAAATTACATAAATAAGTCCAAAATATAAATGAGTTTATATGTAAAACTATGAATTGTTTATAATTAATTTATTTTAATTTTTTAAATTAAAATATATCTTATTTAATATATTATTTAGACCACATTAAAAAAATTTCATGATATATTTTTTTAAGGTTTATTAATGTTTAAGTATGTGATATTAATATTATCTTAATAGTTTAAATAATAGAAATAAGATTATAAAAAGTTTATAATTAATAATAATATATATTTAAAGTAAAAGTTTGTATAATTAATAATAATAAAGAGTGAAAATGGGGGTTTAGTTAAGTGGTGTTTATATCTATTCAGTAGTAACTCACACTGAGGGATCAATTCCCCAACCACCAGTGTCACCCCTCGATATTTAGGGGGGAGGGTATTTTCCCTACACAAATTCATGTGGGGTGGTTGGAGTCCTTTTTTCCAATAGGTAGATAGGCCCATGTTGTTTCATGGGTGATGCAAGGCCCATACTCGATGGTAGGGGTAGGTGATGGTTGATGTCATGTTGAATCCAGTAGAGCCTTATTTGTAGTGGGATGTCCCATGCTGATGCATGAGCAATGAATGACCCTTGATCAATTGTGAGGGTTGGTGAAGAAGGCTAGTTCGATGAAGCTATGGTGGGTGTGGATAACCATAGCCATATGTAAGGATTCCAAAGGGCGGTGGGAATGAATGATACCACAGGTTCAGAAAGTGAGAAGGTCAATGAAGGTGGTAGTCCCATATGACAAAGGAAGTTGGTATGGATGGCCACTGTGAGGGTGGAAAGTATGAAGTCTAGTAGAAGCAGTAGGCAAGGATGATTATGAGGGTGGGTAGGCTTGTTCGATGATGACATCATCAGGCACATGGGTGTAGGCCCAATGGAAATTTTAGGGCCTTCAGGCCAGTTTCAATGTCCCATGGGCTTTGAAGTTTGGATAGATCCATTTTATTATGGTATAAAATTATCATGTATGGAATTTAGACACTAGGACTTTGGGTCACAAAAATGTAATAAATCAAGTCCAATAGATTTTTTTCAATCCTAGAGGGAGGGATGAGGCATGACCCAAGTGGTTTCCTAGTGTGTGTTTGTGTGTGTGTGTGTGTGTTTGGTTGCTTGTAATTTCCCTTACTATAATAAATAATATGAAATAGTTTATATTTAAAGTAGATATAAAGTGTTTATATCCAAGGTAATGAAATATTCATAATGTTTAGCTTAACTATAAAATTTTTATGGTAATATTTTGTTTATAAGTAGTTATAAATGATAAGTATGAGGTTTTGTAAAATATTTTTTTACAAGCCTAAATTAAAATATGAACTTTATATTTATAGTTTATAATTTAAATATAAATGATAATTAATAGGATTAATAAAAAATATGTTTTTATAAGACTAAATTAAATATGAAAAGTTCAAATTATTTGATAAATAAACTTTTTATTTGTTTAAAAAATTATATTTATAGTTTATAATTGAGTTTATAAAATTGGTTTTATAGACCTATGTCAAATATGGATATTCATATTTTTTCTTGTGATTAAATAAAATGTTAATTTAATTTTTTATTCCTTAATATTATTTATATTTATAAAAAAATTTATATAATGTGAATAATGTGTA
This sequence comes from Viscum album, assembly GCA_963277665.1. Classification (NCBI taxonomy): domain Eukaryota; kingdom Viridiplantae; phylum Streptophyta; class Magnoliopsida; order Santalales; family Viscaceae; genus Viscum; species Viscum album. Next base: position 1,619,605,106 of record OY728131.1, on the reverse strand, counting down.
TGTTAAATATGAAAAAAAAATTATCACATTAAATAAAATGTTTAAGAGTTTATTCTTTTATATTATTCATATTTATACATTTTTTATAGAATGTGAGTAATTTTTATGTTTTATTTATGAAATTAATTACTTCTAGTATAAAGCATCTTGCATTACATTCTAAGTGCATCTCCATAAAATTAATTTTTTCATCAACCTTGACTTAGGTTTTTTATTTGAGTTATGAGATTGAGAATAGTTGTTAAATATAGTTTGTGTATATTAGGTGTCATAGATATCATGAATTGAATTATCTAATGAGTAAATTATCCCTAGAGATAGGGACTTAGGGTTGGACTACCTACTATCCTAGAGGCTTATGAATTGTTCTATAAAGGTGAGGGGTTAGTTATCTATTTCTCCAAGCTTACTCATGTAGAGATTATCATTCTCATATAGCTCTATATAATTACATGAAAATTTTATATAATTTATGCATAAGATATATTTGGATATATATGAATATACTTGGCTTCTAATTTTGTGTGAGTAATAAAAAGTATAGGTTTTGTAAATGGTTACACATTAATGTAGTGTGAACACATTATTTTTATAGATGAAATAGGGATTATAAAACTAAATCATTCAAAGCATGCATACAAATATTAATAAAACATGAGAAGATAAATATCTCATGTGATGAAATAGTTATAAATCTAATATTCATATGATATATATTAAATTTTTGAGACTAATAAACTCCCTTAAATACTAAGTGTGAGATTCCTACCAAAGCGGCACTTGTTAAGACCTTGATTATCCAACCGAGTAGGTTGAGATCAGCCAAGTACCCTATATTATCTTATGTAAGATAATAAAACTATAAGAGACTCTAGATTATATTTTTTGGTAGATCAAGATCACCTTATTACCCCTTTATTATCCTTTATTAGTTTATTCTTGGTGTTTTCTTTAGGTTATACTAGATGGGAAATCCTAACGGTTAGGATGTTAGAGTAATAGATTGGGGTTTATCTATATGATGGATGAGACAAATGGTTTTCCATTGAACAATACAAGAATCATATATGAGATATGGTATATAATTATTGTCTACTAGATATCATCAAAGATTATTTACATGAAAAAACCGGTGTCATCCATGATAAAATATAGATCTTGGCTCACTAAATGAATATGATATACAGGGTTCTAATTTTTAGTGGGATCACTTTCATTAAAATTCTTTGATGAAAATATATAAAACATGATACTCATCTGATAAAATTTTTTATTGTATATAAATAACATAATCATTTATAAACCAAGATTTATGATTAACCGTTGAGTATGAGAAACTTAATGTAATAATATTCTGAGATTGGTAACTTAATAAAAATTCTTATGTGATATTTTATTTGTTAAAGAAAAAACTTCAGGAATAAACAAATAATTAAATTTTTTTCGATATTTGAATCTATATTCTAATAATAAGCATAGAATGATTCACTTGGTGTTACAAAGGCAATGGATTCAAAATTATATAATGAATTTTAATCTCATATACTCAATATTTTTGATTGTTTCATTGATATTCAATATGATTAGATGTGTTAATGACTTGGTGAGATTAATTTTTATTTAAAGATTATTTTAGTTAAGGAATGTATTCTATTTTCATCAATGGAAATGTTCTGAAAAGATGAATGAATTCAAGAAAAGTTTAACTGGTATTCTGAAGTGTTGAGAGTTAATGAATTAGATTTTGATGTCTAGGTTCTTAAACTGTGAAGATAATACAAGTAGATAAATGTTCAAATAGAAGGAATAAAAATTAGTTATAAGGTTCAATAAAGTTACTTCAAGTAGCTAGTTAAGTTCATTAAAACCTAATGTGTTATCAGGAAGGTGTAATGATTTCATAGGATGAAATTGTCAAAATTATTAAAATAGTTTTTGAAACTCCATAGAATGTACATGTTAGGTATCAGTGTAATAGAAGTAAGTTCATGGTTTTTAAAGGGTATGTGATACCAAATGTATACATTACATGTTTTTTAAATATAAAGAAGTTCAAAATTAGGGTAATAATTGATAGATATTTTAGCTTATATTCAAGTGATGAATTGAATAGTTATTACATCAATGATGGGAATATAAAGGAATATATCATGATTAGATTAATCTAAGTATAATATGTGCATATTCATTTCATTTATCTTATATTATAAGAGGAATTTTTCATTAAAAATTATTTTTTATGACCAATATGAGATGATTAATTAAATACACATGGTTTATGATTCATTGAATTCTATAACATGTTTGAAAACAAGAAAATGATAAAAAAAATATCTAGGATAAAAATTTTATCCATATATTTTTTTTTTTAAAAGGGAAGTTGTTCCCACCACTCATTAGTGACATATTTTAAAGAATAATATTTTTATCAAGAAATTATTTCAAATGCATAAAACACCATATATGATTTGGAAATATTAGTTTATTTTTCAGATATTCCTAAAAATGAAAATGTGTGTTATTTACTAACACATATAAGTTTGTGTAAAATATTAGTAGGATATTATTCTTGACTCTCATAGTTCAATTGTTTTACTGATAAAAAACACTATAATGTATTTATAAATTGTTTCTAGGGTTTTTCTAAAAAATTTGTTGAGTTTTTATGGAAGGAAACTATTCTTAAGATAGGTTCAAAGTGGGCTTAAAGGATATCTTCCATGATATTTATAGTTGAAGAGCACTGGACAGCCTATAGAAGTGCACTAACTAGCCAGTGCATCATTAAAAACCCAACTTTTTCATCATCACTCCACCAACTAACTATTGGAAGCTCACTAGAGGATCCATAATTTTATAAAATACTACCTTGCACACCGAGTATCCAGTGGAATTGGGTGTCTAGTCGATGGTGGTGTTCCAGAATTTTCTGCATTTCTTTAGTGATTGTCAAAAATGGATTGAATTGGATCATAAATATGTGTAATGAATCCTTAGACTCCATAATGGATGGTGTAAATAGAGGCTTTGGGAGGCATAGATCATCATCCGAACAATGTGAAATACAAAAAAATAGTTTTGATCTCCAATGATCAAGGATTATTCATCCATCTTAAAAGTGATTGAAAGTTTCATTCTTTATCAAACTTTACCAAATAATTCAAAAGTGAACATAATTTATGGGAACGTATATAATAAAAGGAAAAAAAATAAATGCGGATAAAGCTTTAAAAAATTCCCTTAATCTCTACCAATCTTCATTTCTTTTTTTCTTTATTCCTTCTTGTTCTTTCTCACTTAGTAAGCCTTTATACTTTCAGGAATAACCACTTTTCTCTCTCTCCCTATCTTTCTCAATTTTAATTTCTTTATCTCATACCTTTATTCATCTTATTAAATTTTACTGAGTATAGAAATGGAGTTTTAATAGGTTTTCCAAAAGGAAAACCTTCTCTTTTCTCTCTCTTTCTCGTCATTGGTTTTTTAATTTTTCCATTCAAAATAAGGGTTCTATTGGTTTCTTTCTTCTTTATTCAAAAGAATGGGATACTTTGTCTGATTCCTAGTTCCTGTTAAAACCAAGGTATTTTCCATTTTTTTGTTCTTAGTCCTCATTAAAACCAAAGGGTTATATAACCCTCTCAATTCATCTTGATGGGAGGATATATAGAGGTACCTCATGTGTTATTGTTGAACTCTATTATCAAAGTGTGCCTTTTATTTTTTCTTTCCATGTTTTCTTTTTTAATACACTTGTGGTTATTTATTTTTATTTTTAATCTCACTATACTTTACATTTATTATTTTGAATTATTTAATCATATTTCCATATATTTTATAGAATCTTTTTGAATGTTTTTTATTTTTAAATTTTCATTTTATTTTAGAACATTACTCTTTAAATTGAAATTCACCACCACCCCCACCACCATATTCCTCCATCCAATAATTAATATCATATATTTATTTGTTTTTTTATTCAATTTTCCCTTGATTTTAACATTTTTTCAAATATTTAATCAATTTTAAATCTCTATTTGTTTATTATATAATATTTTTTCCAAGATCCTATCTTTAATGGAACTAATTATTCCTATTAGAAGAATCATATTTCTAACTATCTTAATAACATTAGATATCTGGTTTATAGAATTTTAATACATGAGTTTGTTCCAAAAATAATAATTTGAAGAAAAATGGACCCCTAAAGATATTAAAAAAATTGAACCTAATGGAAAGGATATGAATGATTTACATTATTACCCTGATAGAAATGAGTATAATTATGTCTCTTTTAATAAAATAGATTATGAAATAAGGATATTATTAGAATTTAAACATTAAATTACTAATAAGGTTAAATATACTATATTTGATATGTATCATAAATATTTTTGAGAGTTTCTCCATATATCTTAATGAATCTATTATTAGAATGTTTATGCACTTTACTAACATTTTCAATGGTAGAAAATATCCTGGTGATGAATTATCCATAGAAACTCTCATGAAGAAAATACAATGGGTTTTACCTAGTTCATGCAATCCTAAAGTAATGGTTATCCAATAATTCAAATATGTGAAGAAAATAGTAGTTTAAGGACTCATCATATCTTTAATGAATTACAATGTTACCATTAAATTCCAAGTAGTAAAGTAAGTAATTAAAGTCAAGTAAACCAAGAAGAACATAGCTCTTAGATATATTTGATATGATTCTTATAAAATTGATACTTATGATGAAAGTGAACTTGATTAACTTGTAAAAATGGAGAAAATTTTTCTAAATAAGAAAAAATCACCCTGGCCTTTTAAAAAGACAGATCTAGTTGAAGTTTCAGATGTCACATTCTTTAAATACAACAAAGAAAGGACATATTAGACTGGAATTTTTTATCTATAAGAAGAGGATAAAAGAAAATAATAAATTAAATAAATCTATTAAAGCCTATACTTGGATTGATTCATCCTCATCAATTGAAAAAATTCATAAACTCATTAGGGTGAATTTAGATAGAGGTAATGAGGTTAGTACTTTAATGTATTACTCTCCTTCTCATCCCTATTTTACCACCTATTCTTATTTCTATTCCTCTTCTTCTAGTACCCTAACCTATGAAGAAATTAAATACGCTCATGATCAACTTGAAAATGGTTTTAATAAACTTTATTACTTGTATAAAGATCTTAAAATAAATATAAGAACGTTATTTAATAAAATGATCAAGTTTTAAATGAATGGGGATTCTTTTAAAAAAATTATTTGGTTTTAAAATTGAAAAATCAACCAGATTTTGATGTTTTTAAATATGAAACATGTATCTCAAAATGTATCTTTCAAAATTCACCTATAGTGAACAAAATATTAACATGATCCTCAGTTCTCAATGTGTTAAAATAAATAATCAAGGTTTTGTTTTTTCAAATGTTAATACAAGTTCTTTGAAAAATACATATTTTGTTAAAGTTATTTCTCAAAATAAATTTTGAAAATATTGTCAAAATTTTGGTCATTTAATTTATGAATGTAATTTCAAAAATTATAGGTATGTAAGACCCAATTCTATTCATCTTTCTTTTAATATTATTCAAAAAACTAAAAAAATTTGGGTTACTATGTATTTACTTTCCAAATTTATGGAACAAAATTTGTCCCTATACCCAATACTTTTTGTGATAACACTTGTAGACCCCCATGGGTACCAAAAGGCATTAAATTTTAATTTATTATAGGTATTTTCAATTATAATTTTTTTATATATCATATAGTGTTTTTTCAATAAAAAAACTATAGAGTTGGTAATGTTATTAAATCTAGGAAGTATCCTTTTTTTATATGATCTATTAGATTTATTTATGGGTATTTGTTTTATTAATTTATTATCCTTTGTTCCCTTATTTAATCATGTTCTCAATGATTTATATTTTTTTAATCATTTTCAATATTTTTTTAAAATCATGTTTTAAATTTTAAACTCAAGGAATAATATTTCTAATTCTTTGAAAATCCCCTTATAATTCTTTGAATATATTTTTACATGGTTCAAAGATCTTTATTTTCAAAAGTTTAATTTTTTAAAATTATTTTTTATTTATGTATTATTTTATTATTGATTATAATTTCTAAATATTTTCAATGGATTCTTGAGTTTAGTAGTTTTTATATTTTTAATTTGGAATCATACATTTTTTTAAAATTTCCTTACTTATTTTCTTACTTTTATTAAGGGGGACTAGTTAATGTTATTAATGTTATATAAATATTATTTTGAAATCATATTCAATATATATAATTTTATCTTATTTTATAAACCTTGTTATTTTTAAGTTTCTTTATGATAATCACAAAGGGGGAGAATATTCTAAGATAGAGTAAAATTATAAAATAATTCAAGTGATGTTTTATCAAGGGGAGAAATTTGTTTCAAAGTATCTCAAAGGGTGAAACATTTTTTCAAAAAAATATGTTTACTCTTTCTATTTTATATTTTCCCTCTACTTTATTTTGATTTTTATATTAAGTTTTTTTTTATCTTCAAAACGGGGAGATTGTTGACTCTCGTAGTGTAATTGTTTTAGTGATCACAAACACTCTAATGTGTTTATAACTTGTTTCTAGTGTTTTTTTGAGTTTTTTTTGTAGGAAGGAAACCTGAATTTAGATAGGTTTAAAGTGTTCTTAAAGAATATATTTTAATCTCTTAAAATAATAATATCATTGGCCAGCTGGTAAGAGTGCACTGACTAGCCGGTGCATCATCTAGAATGTAGCTTCTCCAATAATACTCCACTGGCTAGCCAATGGAGGCTAAATGAGTAACCAATTGAGGATACATAGTTTCAGTATATACTACCATGTACATAGGATAGCTGGTGGCATTGGGAAGATGGTTTTTGGAATCAAGCAGCTAGCTGGTTGCGACATTACAAAATCTTTTAGGCCACTTTAAAGATGGACAAAAATGGATTGACTCGAATCATAAATACTTTTCTCAAATATTTGGACTACAAAACACTATAGAGGATATAAATAGAGTCTTTTATATTCATGGATCATCATGTGAAAGAATTTAAATACTAATAAAATTCTTTTTGATATCTAATGCACAAGGATACTTCCCCCACATTCGAAAGCGCTTCAAAGTTTCATTCTTTCTCAACATTTCCTAAATAAGTTTAAAGATAAAATTATCAATGGTAATTAATATCATCAAAGTCTCCCAAATAAAGGCAGTGTAATTTTCAATGACATTCTTCAAGTTCCATCAATATTCATTTCTTATTCTTTCTTTATTCCTTCTTATTTTACTCTCTTATTGAGACTTTGTGATTTATTGTAAAAACCATTCATGATTTCTTTATTTATCAATTTAAATTTATATATTTATCATCTCTATTAATCTTATTATCTTTTAGTGAGAGTATATATGTAATTCTAATAGTTTTGTAAAAAGGAAAACTATCTATTTTCTTATATTTCTCATCATTGGTTTCTTTATTTTTCTATTCAAAATCAAGGGTTTTATTGGTTTTTGATTCTCTATTCAAAAGTGAGAGATTATTTTTTTGGTTCTTGGTACCCATTAAAACCAATGTACTTTCCCATTTTTTTAGTTCTCATTAAAATCAAGGGGTAATATAACCCTATCAATCCTTCTTGATGGGAGGATACATAGGGGAACCTCATTTCCTATTTATGAACTCTGTTATTAAAGTGTGACTTATCTTTTTTATTTTCACATTTTATTTTATTCTACACTTTCACTTATTTGTTTTTTTCAATTATCGTTATGATTTATTTTGATTATTTTTAATTCTTTCATGATATCACCATATCTTTTATAGCATCTTTTTGAAATTGTTTTATTTTGAAATTATCATTTGATTTTATTAATTTTTAAAAAAATAAATTTAAATCCCCCCTCTTATCATATTTTTCAAAAAAAGTTATGTCTAAGAGTCTAGTTTGAGTGTTTTTTAACTCATAAAATTTAAATATTAACTACTAAAATATTATACTAGTCTAAAATTAAAGTTATATCCTAAAATGTTTAGTGTATGTGATGGTAAATAAAGATTAAAAGAGTTTCATTTAGTTATTGTATCATATTGAATGTCACTATAGTGACCCAAGATACTCTTGACATAAATAATACAATAATCTCATGATTTAAATAATACATCTTTAAAACAGTCACATAACCCAAAAAACAAAAGGTTTAGTGTCTTGGAGATTAGTTATATAAACATATTATTTTGTAACAGTTGAAAAAGTTTCTCTATAATTTTTCTCCTCTAGACACTTTTATACATATCTCACATGATACAATTATATTTATAACCTAGGTATTGGAAATATAAGAAATGGGTGAGTTCATATGCTCAATAAGGAAAAACATATCATAACATTAAGTAGAACAAGGGGGAAGCATAAATATCATAATAAAACATCATAATACTATAGATGATATTCATAAAAATGATAGGGAAATATAAAATCACAAAAATATCATTAAGTATAAAATATATGACATGTCTCAAAACACATCTCAATAATCATATAACTTGTGATCATGTTATAAAAGTGAAGAGTACTTTAAAAATAAGACATAATCATGAAGACATGTAATTTCATTAAAATAGAATGAATCTTGAAAATTTGTAATAACTTGATAAACTTTAAAATGTGTAATATCCATAATCATATGAAAACCTATGTGATAAAACTCATTATGCATATTCATATGTTGACAAACTTATTATGTATACACCTGAAATGTGAGAAAACCCATCATGTAACACCGATGTGAGAAAACTCATTATGTCCATGCCTGACTATCTCATGAGATATAAGCTAAAACCAATGTATTATAGGGTGATATAGAACCCTACCCTTAATCATCCATACATATGTGTGCCACTTAAAATCAATCATAAACATAACTTGATGAACCGATGTAAAAAAGAATGGGTTTCAATTAACATGAACTTAAGAAATTATGGATATAAAAATATAATTTTTCCAAAAGGAATCAAAACATAATAACATATATAGGATGATTAAAACATCACTTATTATGAGATAAACCTTAGAATGAAAATATAAATGAAAATAAAAAAGTTTTCATGAAACCTTTTAAACATTTTCATAAAAGAATAAGTGTAAATTACATTCAAAAAAACACATTTTTTATAATATAAAGTGATTACTTTTTAAAAATCGTATTATAAGTAGTTCCAAATAAAATATCCTTGAAAATACATAAGTTTTATCTAAAAAAAATTGGAGTAGAAGATAAAAAATTCAATTTTTTAAAGGATAGAAAACCCTTTTTGTCTTTGGAAATACCTTTGTTTGAAAACCCATATCATTAAAAGGAAAACAAAAACATTGATTCATAATTAATTAAGGAAAATAAAAAAGGATAATTGGAGATAAGAACAATTAGGTAAATTATAAAATTTGTGGGAATTAAAAACATGGATATAGAAGAAAAATTCATTAAAATAAATTATAATTATTCTTAACAAAAATGTATTTTAATGAAACAATAGAATCATAAAGGAAGAATAATTTGGTTTGAAACATGATTTCCCTAGAAAATAATTTGGAAATAAAACATAACTGTATAATATGTCATAATAGATCGTTATTTAAATATTATATTCAAAGGAGACCGATTACGACCCAAGGAAAAGATTTGAGTCACAAAAACCCCTTAAATCCATTGTAGCTTAGAAATAAAAACAATATAACAAGTATAAAATTAAATAGAACATTTAATATCATAAAATATAATATAATAATGATAAAAAATTATTATGGGGAAGTATTTACACCATTTATAAAGTAAACATGGTTTATAACATAAAAATGTTTTAAGGGATTCAAATTTGAGACAAAGAAACCCTTACATTATTTCCCTACTTAGTCAAATTCACTCTAATATATTGTATAAAAAATAAATATATTAATAACTTATTTTCAAACCATATTCATACCATGAACTATTTATAATTTCCATTTATAATCATTATTTACCTTTATATTAGTTATTTTTTTCATATTTTCTCACATCGAGTGTTTATTGTTTTCATCATTTGTAGTAGTTTCATAAGAGTGGTGTTATTATTTGTTCCTCTTACAAAGTTTGTCATTAAAATTTAATCAAATTGACTTTAAATTATTAATTATAATTATTTATAAATCCTAAATTTTCTTTCCTGAGTACTTTAGTCTTTATCCTAGAATATGAAACCAACAACAAACATTTTTTCAGTGAGTTTCAACCTATGAAGCGTGTTTTCATAATTAATGAATTAAATATTAAAGTATATTTTACAGAACCAGAGGTAAATAATTATTTAAATATTTATATCAAATTATTCTAGTGATTATGTAATCATACTCATCCATGATATAATCTCATATCCTTCTTCAAGTAGGTGGTCAAACCAATCCCAACATGAATATACCATGATTATCAATGATTATGAGGTGATTTAGTTATAATATAATTACACCAGTATCATAATGATATAATTTATTGATTATTAGTGTGATGTATAAGAATTATAAATTAATTATAATATTAGTTAATTTATATTAAAATATTTCATAATTTTAATTAATATTCTTCCTCTTAGCACTCTTGTTTTAAACGATTGAATTCACAATAATCATTTGTTGATCATATCATTAATTGGTTATATAATTTTTCATACCATAACCTTAATTAAATCATAAAAATCATATTTTTCATTTAAAATCATTCTCACGACAATCTACATATGTTAATAATGAAATAAAAAATGGAAATCAATTTTCTCATAGAGACTGTAGTCCACACATACGCATGGTTAATGATCTCATTTCCCATAGAATGGGGAAAAGAGTAATATGGTTTATCATTTCAAAATATAAAATATCTAATTAATATAATAATTATATATTAAATTCTCTATTATTACCATTATTTTATAGTGGTGAAGTAAAATGAAAAACATTGTGTCGTAAAGGCAGTAGTCCGCACAACACATGATTCACATTTTCATTTTTTTAATGGAAAAGGGGGAGGAGGTTAATGATTATAACATCATTATAATAAAATAATAATATAATAATGATACTAATTTTCTAATTTTAATATGGTTAAATTAAATTTTAGGAATAAAAAAAGCACTTAAAGAAATAGAAAAGATAAAGAGAGGTTAGGAACTTATACCTCACTTCTTGGATTATCTCCTCTATGAAGGGGATTAAACCTTTGAGGGATGGTATTTTGAAAATAAAGGAAACTCATTAAGGTATATAGGAGTTTTATAAGACTGTTTGGTATAGTTTAGGCTGATATTCTGGGGTTTTAGTGTGAAGGAAAGTGAGGATAGGAGTTCCCCTTTTATAAGTGAAAAGCAGTGGTATTTTTGTAAATACCCAAAACTTTTCAATAACAGCAAGTCAATATCAAGTAAAGTGGATAAAAATTGATAAATAATGGATTTTAGATGAGATAAATTCTATACACACCTCCATAAATCAAATATAAACTAGTTTTAAACATGTTATTCTTTTTACCTCTAAGGTTACTCACTTTTATCATTTTAATTTTCACCACGGAAACTAGTTTTTACCGAGTTAATTTATCCTTTATCCCTAAAAATAAAATTTTCCATATTATATAATTTTTAAATAATGATTCTAAATTAAATATCCATTTTTTAATTCAATTTCTAAAAGTGATAAATTTTAATTTTTTAACTCTAAATTCATAATATATTAATTTTTTTTGAAAAATATAACTTAAATTATAAAATGTCAAATATGGGTTTGTAAATTAAAACAAAAATTTTTAAATTTATAAATTAACTTATAAAATATATTTTTTATCTTAGAAAAAGGTTTCATAAATACCCTATTAAAAATTATATACTAATAATTTCATAAAGTCATGATATTTGTAAAAATATTATTTCACAATATTCACCTAAAATCAATATTTTTAGAAGAATATTAAAAATTAATCTTAAGATAATATAGTTATGATAAATACAAAATTGATGTTAATTTTTTCAAATTCACATCCTAATATTTAAAAAATTTATTATTAATTAAAAATATAAAATGTTGTGAAAACATTTTTTATATAAAAATGAATTTTGGTATATAGACTAAATTTTTTTATAAATTAATAATTAATATAGTGTTAATATATATTTTTATTATTAAATAAAAATAAACTTAGTTACTTAAAATAAAATTTCAATATCTAAAAAAATACATTTTTTAGGATAAAGTGAATTTAGAAAAAATGACATTCAAAAAGTCAATAAATTCATGATATATCTATACATATAAATATTTTATTACATTTTGATATAATCATAATTTTTATGTACATAACATCTTGTAATCTTAACATAATACCTAAGCCTAATATAAACTCTCATTTCAGTTTCAGTTGGTTTTTTAGCTATCATGGATCTTGTGGAAATTTTCATGATCTTGAACTTCTCCCAAATATGGTTTTTATCAAAACATAATTTCTCGAGTTCGGCCTAGGTTAAATCAAGGAAAAACCCTAGTGAAGCTACATCCCTTCCAAGTTCATAAAAATAGGCTTCATAAGGAATAATTCTTCTTTTGTATTCCATGTAACATTTTGTACCTTCCTGGTCTGTTACTTTGTTTTTTTAGTGGTTGGAGGTGTTTTGAAGGAGGATAGAGGATGTTTGAAGGGGTTGGAGTTGGAGTTGTGTAGCAGAATGTGGTTCACAGCATAAATAGATATTTATACCATAAGTTTGTGTTTTACGGATTTTCAAGACAACGGTTTATGGCTTGTGTGTGGTGAGGGGATACCCCATGAAAAGGATTTACATCATAAAAAGGTAGTTTAGAGTGTAAAAAAAAATTGGCACAATGAGCCATAGATTTTGGTGAGTTTTGGAGTTTCAAAAGTTTTATGGTGTAGAACCTATATTCCTATATAATTTATGATGTAACTTTATTTTTTTCACTATAAAGAGGGAATATCCTAGGTTTTAAATAGGTTTTATTAATTCAATCCTCTATCCATTCAATCATCACCACTTCCAATCATTTTGTAGAAAACCCTAGGAAATTATGAAGGATCTTCCAACACTCCTTCTTCTACTTTAATCTATGGGTTATGATGGTTGTTGATTGATGAATGATGGTGATTTATCTTATCTTCCCTATGGTTTTTCTTTCATTATTCTTATGAGATCTTCTATGGAATTATGGTTTTGGATTGGGGTGAGTTGGGATATTTTTTCTTTAATACTTGGTATAGTTTAGGTTTATCCATCGTTCCCTTTCATATTTATGGTTTTTAGGTTCTTATTATTCACCCTTAAGTGTGTAATGAGATCTAGAAGCTTCATTTGAGGTAGATAATCTCATGTTTCCCATTTTTGTGTATCATGCAAAAGGGATTTTCTCTTTTTTGTCCTTGGAAATATAGTTTGAATTAGATTAATAAATATATAAATCTGGTTAACTAAAACTATAGGGGGAATAAAATCACATGTTTTTATAGATTTGATATTATCTTTATATTGTAATTTTATGGGCTAAATGTCCTGCTAAAAATAGTGTTCATTGGGGGATTTTTTTGCACTATAGTTGATGATTTTTGGAACCCTTGCTTGTTATGATTGTTTGGAATCACCTTAAATAAATAGAAATTGGCTAAAAATTTATATTTTTTTAATAAAATGGTTTCCCATGAATTATTTATTATGTTATAATTCCCTAAATAAATAATTGGAATGTCATAAAAAATACCCTTTCTAAATCAGAAAAATTTTATGTGAGGTGTTTTGTAGTGTGACCGTGTTGTGGGGTGGTGTAGGGATGATGTGTGTTGTTGTGTGATCCTGATGTAGGGGTTTGTGGTAATGATGTGTGTTGTGGTATTATTATGATACGGGGATGTGTACGGATGATTTGGGTTAATGTTTGGCCATGTAGTGGGGTGGTGATGTGTGGTTTTGATATGGATATGAAAGTGGGTGGTGATGTGGGGTTGGTTGGCTTAACGAGGAGGATGAGTTGTTTGTTTGTATTGTTTTGTGATGAATTGTGCTAGTTTCTCAGGTAGTAATGGAATTATTTTATAATGATTGAAATGGAATGGGATAAAATGTTTAATGAATGCTAAATTAAAGTGGAAAGTGTGGTGTGACACATTTAGTGTTGGTAGTGAAAGCGATGATATTGTGGTAATGTGGTGAGTTAGTTAGTGCTTTGTAGTAACCCATAGGTTGGGATTGTGTGTGGGTATATATATACCATGTATGTTCCTTGTTATATCTATACACACCCCACCCACATCGAGCGCCATGTTCTTACACCAATATATATATAGGGGTGTTTTTTCTAACATCCCATTATTGAGGATGGTTGGATGGCCAGCTGTTCTTTCCCACTCTATCTTCCGGGAAACATTTACATGAATGAGTTGTGATGTCTAGAATTCAAAAGTTCATTATTGAGATATAGTTATGGTTTGATGGCCCAGTTTTCTTTGAGAGAGATGTGGTGTGATGGTCATGTTGTGGGGTGGTGAGATGTGGTGTGATGTCTCAAGTGCCTTCGGGCGAGATATGATGAGATGGATTACAGTAGGGTCTGGGAATAGTAGGAGGTGGACATGATGCTTATTTCCTTAATGTTCATGATACCCTACTATTATGGTTATGTTTTTGGTGTGATGGTCTTATTGTGGTTAGTAGATGTGATGTTATATGAAAGAGATAGAATCACCAAGACATACGATGTTGGGGTGTGAGGGCATAAAATAAATGGTAAAATGGTGTGGGGCGCTTTTATCGATATGATTTGTATTATGTTATTATAATTGGATTTTATTATTTGGTTAGTGATACCTAGTGAGGATGGGATTGGTTAGTTCACCTGTTTAGGTGTTGTTTGGTTCTATTATTTTCTCACAGATGCATTAGTATGCTCTTTTCACATATGCATGAAATAATTAGGTTTTTCTAATGAGTATACTTATATAATTAACCTAAATATATTAATTTATATTCAGGTTTTTAGGAGAAATATATGGATTGTGTTGTCTATTACTAACTTAGACCCTTGTATTTTTGTTGTGTCACTGTTTTAATTTTCTTTTGTTCGTTTAATTTTGATACTTTTATCTGTATTTGTTCACATTATACATGCATTCTGGGATTGTTTTCATTTTTATTTTATATTATGACATATATTTTCTTGTTTTATATTATCCTATCTCCTAGTATTATTATTATTATAGTGGGTAATGCCTCCAATTTAATATATTTTTATACCCTTAGTGTCAGTCACCAACTCGGGGCCTACTAGAGGCAGGACTTAGGGGTCATTATCTATCTTCCTTCATTGAGGTATCTTTGAAGGGAGGGGTCATGACATAGTGATATTAAAGGTTGATGATTGGGATATATAGTAGAGTTTGGAGTTAGGTACTGTGATTATTTAAGTAAACAATGCTAGTTGATTTTGGTGCATGACATCGACTAGGGAGACTGGCTAGGACATGGGATTTTAGGGCCCTCTATGATCCAGTTCATGGAATATAAGATTATTTAATGACCAAGTGAGGTGGAATTTTTTTAGGTTAGAGACCTAGGATAAATACATTCATCATGATGGATTGTGTTCTTACTTGAATTGGGTTGTTTTGGGAAGGTTGTAAATAATTAGAATGAATTAAGTGAATATTAATAAAATTACATACTACCAAGTTCATTAAATCCATGTTTCTCTTTAAGTTATTGATTTTGATCAACATATGTGTATGGTTCAAGCAGTGGAGTTTTAGCAGGCTAACATGGTTGATTGTCGGAGGGTTGATCTAGTTGGGAAGGATGATCAATGGAAGAGGGAGTTGTGCTCTTTTTAGCAAAAGTATTTGGGAAAGTGTGAGGGATGTTTTTTCAATGTGGAGACAGAGAGATGGTTGGAGGTGATAGAGATCACCTTCAGTTTGATTTGATCCCTAGTGGAGTACTGGGTTCCATTGGTAGTTAGTTAGATAATGGGTGTTTTACATCAATGGTGGATGTTGTATCTTGGTGAGAGGAAGGAGGTAGATGTTTCATGGGTCAAATTTCAGAAATAGTTATTGACAGAGTTTATTTAATCTAATATTAAAGAAATGGAGAGGAAACATATTTTCTCTCTTCACCAAGGTAGTATATCAGTGTGGGATCTTATGATCAAGTTCAAGGACCTATGGTGTTTTCCCTAGGGCCTTTTTTATGAGGATTCTTATGTTATGCGTCTTGAGGAGACACTCCATCCTTCAATTTAGTATGCATTTACTCCTTTTACATTGGAAACATATTTGGAGGTTTAAAATAAGCAGAGGTGGTCGAGAGGATTCACTCTCTAGGAGGTTTACCATGATAGGGTAACTGAAAGGGTTCCTCTAGTATCAGGGTTCTTAGTGGTAGGTCTCATGTGCCAAGACCTTCAAGGTTTCAACTAATGGAGAATTGGCCTTAGTATATTCCCATATGGCCTTCTGGGAACATTAGTTTTCATGATATTCTTGGGGGATTTGGTATAGTTTTTTTGTATTTGGGTTCATGGTCATTTCCAAAGCTAGTGATTAGTGGTTCTCTGAGCTTAGTATGGTGGATGTGTATAGGTTCAGCATCATCCTCGTCAATAGTTTCTGGTGTGACCATTTAGATAGTATAGGAAGCAGGTTTATGTTCTATTGAGAGGGGATGGTGTAGGTAGAGGAAAACCTTAGGATGTTCCTCGGGTTTAGGGACCTCAACCTGAGCATGTTCATGGAGGTGGTCATTAGTAGAGAGGTAGAGGAGTTGTTCATGGTTAGTTTCATACAGTGGAGGAAACAATGCTAGAGGGTCCAAAGATCATTTGAGGTATGCTCATCTTGTCGTGTTCACTTTTTTACGCCTTGTTTGATTTGGGATCTTCTCACTTCTTTGTTTCATCTGACCTAGTCCATGCTTGGGGACATGACATAGAGAGGCTTCTAGTTCCTCTGTCATTGACTACACCATTCAGAGGTCAGACCAGCTTGTTTGATGTATGCCAAGGGTGTATACTAACAACGAGGCCACATCAGTCATGAGGGGATCTTTTCTTTCTAAAAATGTAGTCATATGATTTCAATCTTAGCATCAACTAGTTTCTTTCTATGTGTGTTATTTTTGACTGATTCTAGATAATATTTCCATTCTCATACATAGATGTCCAAAATGTGATTTTTGTTGGTGAGTGGGGTTGTCAGGAGGGTAGTATACGTGCAGATACCCTTATTTCTTTATTAGATAAAATGTATATGGAATCATTAGGTGTTGGGATGGAGGATATTCCCAAGGTTTTGGGGGATTTTTTTATTTTTTTCTAAATAGGTTGTGACACTACCCCTCAACATGATGTTAAGTTCAGGATAGACTTGTTTTCAGAAGCTTCTTCGATTTTGATGGCTCATTATCAGATGCAACCTTCTAAGATGTGGGATTTGAAGACTGAGATAGATGATCTAATGAAAAAGGGTTTCATATAGCATAGTGTATCATTGTGGGGTGCTCTGATGTTATTCACCAAAAAGGAGAACAATAGTATGAGGCTTTGTATAGACTAACGAAAGTTACATTAGGTGAAAATCTAGAATCATTAACCTCTTCTGAGGATAGATGGTATTTTTTACAAGTGAAGAGGATAAATTCAGGTTATTAATGTTGATCGTCAGTCTGGATATCACCTGTTTAGGATGAAGAAGGGATATATCCCAAATACTATCTTCATATGAAAGTATGGTCACTTTGACTTTATATCCATGCCATTCGGTGTCACGAACACACCAGTTGTAGTCATGGGGCTCAGTAAATCTATATTCTATGAATTCCTAGACTAGTTTTTATTCATATTCATTGAAAACATATTGATATACTCGAGGTATAAGGAGGAGAATGTTTATAATCTTAGAGTTGTATTATAGGTTCTTCGACACCACCAACTCTATGAAAATTTATCCAAGTGTAAGTTCTGTACATGAGAGGTTCACTTCCTTGGGAATTTGGTGCCTTAGTAGGGTATGGAAGTGGACCCATTGAAGGTTGAGATAGTTTTTTATTGAGAAACTCCATGAATGTGTCATACGTTTGCAATTTTATTGGTATTTCAGGCTACTATCGGTGGTTTTCATCCAATTTATCTCAATTTGAATCCCTATTTATAGCTTTGACTAGGAAGGATCGATATTTTATGTGGGATAATCAGAGTTAGGAAGCATTTGGTTATTTGAAAGAGAATTTGATCGGTACTCTGGTTCTTTAGCTACCATTGGAGGGTGTGTTGTTTGAGGTTTTTTGTTATGTGTCCTATCTAGTCTTGGGATGCATGTTGATTCATTAGAGAGAAATAATCTCTTATGGGTCCAAGAATTTATGTCCCTATGAGCATAAATATTCCAACCATGAATAGGGTTAATAATATTTGTGTTTTCACTAAATTTTTGGAGACAATAACTCATCAGTGAGAACTGTGTGGTTTTTACAGACCACAAGAGTTTTAAATACATCTTTTCACAATTAGATATGAATCAATGATAGTGGAGGTGGATGGAGTTTCTTTAGGATTATGATTTTGATATCTCTTATACCCTGAGAAAGGGGAATGTGGTTTCCAATGTTCTTAGCTATAATTATTTAAGAGATGTGGCTCGGGAGTATATAGATTTATGGAAAGGGGTAGAGGAGCTTACAGTTATGCATATTGACATTGGAGAGAGAAGTGGATGAATTTTTCTTTATCATATGATAGTGGAGTCATCTTTTATGTGACACCCCGAGCATATTTATATTTATAATAATAATATTTTGTTATTTATTATGATAATTAGTATTATTATTGTTTTGTTTTTTTTAATATTGGTGTCATCCAAAACAAATGCTTTCAGAATAAAATAAGAAACATTTTATTAAATAGAAACACTGATACATTACATTGATGCAATAGATTACAACTACTAAAGAAAACTCATCGTAATACCTAATAGAAAAAATTAAAGACCACCCAACATCACAACAAGACTAATTAAGTATCCCTCATCCCTTTAATTCACCAAAAAATGAAATGGTGAAAATAATAGCAAGAACGCTGAGAGTAAAAGGGATGTATAAAACTTTCCTGGAAGCAGATGAAGGGACGCTGATGTTGTAGTGTCCTTGACACCTTAAATATGTGAATTTATAGAACCCTTATATAAACGTTATAAAAATGGCCATTGGATTTTATTGATTGTTATGTTTTTACCATAAGGATTTTAATATGACCGTTGGATAGGTTTTAAATGTTTTGAAATAATATTTTTAGTTTAATAAAATTATGTTTTCTTATAATTCAGCACAAAAATTATTAATTTATGTGTTAAATAAATAATTATTTTAATAAAATCATATGATTTCTTTTAACCAAAATAAAAATTTATCACTTTGAATTATAATATTATCAAAATGGAAATTTTGTTTTAATACATTTCGACATATTAAGACGATATAGATTAATTATACCTTGTAGTATCATGAGATGATACTTTCTAATATATTGAATAAAAAAATTAAAGGTAATATTATTATTATAAGATTTATTTAATAAAATATAATTTTATATTATACATGTCATTTAAAATTATTATTTTAAATTATTAATTTCAAAAGTAACATTATTTTTTAAAAAAATGCACTATTAATATTCCCGTTTTAATTTATGAAAATGAATATTTAGTGTGACATGAAAAATTATATTAAAATTATTCGGTTTTTATAGATTTTTATTTTCAAAAAAATTATATATACATATATAAAGTAATGATTATTATTTTTAAAATTATAAATTATGATTGGATTAATTTTTATAAAATTTTGATTTATGTTTAATAAAATTATAATAACTATTTTAATATTAAATTTGAAATTATTATATAATATAAAAATATTATAATATTTAATCAAATAATAATAATGATATAATAATAAAAAAATACAAAAAATAGGAAATAAATCGTGTAAAGGGGAAAGGGGTTCCATCCGTGAGGGAGAGGTCGCGACCTGCGGGATCACTAGGGAACCCGAGCGGATGGGGCTTCGGGTTGAGGTTGAGTGGCATCGTAACTGGGAGAGTCCACAATGGGGCTTCGGCCTCGGAGGCTTGGTAGTGGTTTGGGTCGAGTAGTTTGAGAGTTGGTGAGGATTTTGTGCATCGTTAGGGTTTCAAGTCGAGGGTTTTGATTTCTTTCTCCTCCTAAACCTAGTGTGAGGTAGGATTTTTTGGTGTTTATTTTTTTGAAACTGTTTTCAATCTCGGTTTCACGTTGATTTCCATCTTTGTAACTCTTGTTCATATTTTGCAGACCGTGGATTTGAATACTGATTTGCTTAGTAGTGTAAAATTTTTCTGCATGTTGACTTATTGTGATCAAATTTTATCAAATTGTGGTCCTTTTATTTTCTTCATCGATTGGAAATTTTATATAGAACTTATCAACGTTTTACCTATTTCCATTTTGTGATAGAATGAATTGTTGTATTTTCTATCTAGATATGTGTTTCTAGCTTGCTTTGCAAGCTTAGCCTGGTCTTTGTCTATG
Source organism: Viscum album (assembly GCA_963277665.1). Classification (NCBI taxonomy): domain Eukaryota; kingdom Viridiplantae; phylum Streptophyta; class Magnoliopsida; order Santalales; family Viscaceae; genus Viscum; species Viscum album. The sequence goes on along the minus strand of OY728131.1, from coordinate 1,619,584,449 downwards.
ATATTTGTGAATCTCCATCGGTCCACAGAAATCCCTATTATCACCGTTTTAAATAATTTCTATCAATTTTTTGTGTCGGTCTTATTTGGTTGTCTGCATCAGTTTTCACAGCTTTCACTGCAAGATGGAATATGACTGTGGATTGAGATTTTTTAAGGTTATAAGTAGCAGTTCCTTTCCACCCTCTTCCTGAGTTTTTCATACTCTGCCTCAGTTCTATTTTGGGTTCTACACTGACCTCTTCTTTTGGTGTGTCCAAATATCATCCAATACGCTGATTCTATTTATGGTAAGGGTTATAATAAATTTATTTAGAATGCTGGTCCTTGATTTTCAAATTGGATATATTCCTTTTTTTATGATTCTTGATTATCATGGGGTAATCATAGTTTTTATTTTTAGCATTAAGGTTTTTCTTTAAAATCATTAAAAATTTATAGTAAGTGTTATGTTAGTCTTATTTTCAGGTTTTTATTCCTTATTTTATTAAATTTTTTAAGGATTATTTATGTTTATAATTCATATAAGTATGTTTTCCTATTAATTTATAAAAATTTATGTAAGTTTTGTATCAAATTTATTCTCAAACTATGGATTTCAAATTTTAAATTATTAAGGGTACTTCTCATTTTTTTCATTTTTTATTATATAATTATAGTACTTCTAGTATCCAACTCTACATATATATATATATAAGTTATATTTTTATTCATGTTTTAATTATAATTTATAACAAACTAATATGTAGGAAAAGTTTTATTAGATATAAGTACACTCACATATATATATATATAATTGAATATTCTCACAAATATATAAATATGTATAAGCGTATGTAGATATCAATATTTTAAAATTAATATTTTCTTAAAGATTACATTCATGAAATGGAATTTATGAAATTTGAATTCCAAGCATATTACTATCTATGAATTCATTATTGACACACATAAGTAATGTTCATTTCCAAATAATGTAAGTGGAATTATTATTGTGACATTATCCTATATGTATAACTATCCAACTTTGCATAATTTTTTTAGAACACATAATGAAAGAGGGAATAAATATTTATGGTATTTAGTTTGAAAATATTATGTCATATTTTAATTCATGGATGTGTAGTGAGATTAATTATTTTATTTGGTTACATAAATATATTATGTTCATAAAAATTATGTCTTAATAAATTTGTCGCAACATAATTTATCAACGAAGTTTGTAATTTGATATCATATTTGATCTTCCAATGAATTTTCTCATTTATCGATGTTTTGTTCAAACATGTATTCCACAAAAATTAATGTTGTAAATTCAATTTCAATTATATTCATATATGGTTATCGACATATTAAACATTTTTTATATGTTTTGAATGTGAAAAGTGAAGCATGTATATGTAAGAGATAAAATTATTTTGGGATAAAATTATTTACAAATCCATAAGGATATATATATATATATATTCAATGTATATGTATATATATATATATATCAAGGTACATAAATATATATATATATAATGATGAAATGTTTATTTTTCATGTATATAATTGTATTGACCTGCTCATAAGTTTATTGTCACATTTCTAAAAAATGTGCATCGCATGTCATCGAGATATATTTAAGGTAAGGATGTTGTATTTTCATATAATCAAGGTCTTGAGAAATACCTCGCATCCATGATAAGTTTTTGATTTAATTTAAATTTTAAAACTAACTTTAGAAATTATTAAATAGGAATATTTCTACAAGTTTCAAGTTGTGTTAATTGAAATGAGTTTTTTTATAATTTTTATGTGTGAAACCAATTTATCGAAGACAAGACAATATATGCATTATTTTTATTAAATGTTAATTTGTTTCTTTATTCATTTTATTGATGACATACAAATAAAGAAAATTAATTTAAGTATGATAATACATAGAATAAGAACTAAACTTTTCAAGGTGGTATGGGACACTTTGGATCATTTAATGAATTTATTTCATCTGTTATAAGATTTAAATAAATCAAAGTGGTATGGGACACTTTGATTTAATGGAATAATTTTATTAGACATTTGAGGAATTCATATGACTTATTATGTGATGGTTGAGGCCTGATATAGCCTCTCGATGCATCGGTAGGTCTTATGAGAGAAAATAGGTCATGAAACAAGGCCTTGATAGAATGGTTATGTATAGTCTTGGCATAAGGCCTTGATAGAATTTTATGATTTTCCTGTATTATGCATTCCCTAATAATGATTCTAGTAAGGGAAGGACCATGTGATTATCTAATTAGTAAGATATTTGTGACTAGTGATCATTCCTTAATGAACCAGAATTAATCAGCTTTTCCAAGTGCACATGGTTCTTATTTAAATAAATAATTTTGTAGAAATTATTTTATAAAGAAGAATTAATATTTAAGTTTCTGAACCACAATTAAAAATGACATTGTCTTTTGTGAAATTCAAAATAAATATAATTTCATGTGTAAATTCTTATCAGTACTTCTGGTATGTCCTAGAATGAATATACTTGGTTATTAACTAACTTATAGATGGCACTTCATGCATTTTTGTGCACGTTCACGCATACTTTTTATAATGCATTCTATTTATAACTCTTAAATAATTTTATAAATTTTTAGCATGAGGTATCCTAAAATATGTTTCATAATATATTAAGAAAATGGTGATGACATGTTATTTGAAATATTAATTTCATTATTTTAATGCATGTGCTTTAAAGAAATGTTTTAAAGGGAATTTTTTCTTAAAGGTTTTTTTAAACCCCTTACTAGGCATGTTTGTGATCACCCTAAATTTCATAAACACTTTTTATAGGTTTATCATACTTGTTGTGTTGAAAATCTGTTGTAGAATAAATCACACTAAATAATCATTGTTTTGTTTTTGTGTTATCTTTAGAATATAAGGTCATGTATCTAATTTTCTAGAACCTGGGCTAGTAAAATATCCTATGTTTCATTTAATTCTATGTATTTATTCAAGTTTCATTTATAAAAAAATTACACCACATTTTTAAGGGTAGAGTCTGGTTTCTCAAGCTCAGGTCTTTACATTTTATGTGGAAGGTGGAGAAGTATCAGTGGGGAGACTCAAAGACAGAGGTGATGTACAATCGTGTTGTCCATAATGATGACCCTAAGGGATGGATAGAGGATGGTTGGAACTAGATATTTTTTCATGTGAGGTTTCTTTTCCTGATGGTGATATGTAAGGGTGTCTTTTCTGAGTTTCATATATCACCTTTTCTGGTACACCTATGGGTATCTGAGATGTATCATGGGTTGAGGACATAATTTTGGTGGTTCAGGATGAAATGGGTGATGATGGATTTTATGGATCAGTGTCGGGTTTTTCAGTAGGTAAAGGATGAGCACTGTATTCCTATAATTCTGTTTCAGCCTTTAGATATTCCTGAGTGGAAATGGGATTACATCTCAATGGATTTCATCATAAGGTTACCCCAAGATGAGGGAGGTTGTGATGTTATCTGGGTAATCATGTATCATTTAATGAAATCAGATCACTTCTTGGAGATCCATGAGTTGAGTGTCATGGAAATTTTGGGAAAAAGTTATGTGGATGACATGGTTTAGTTACATAGAGTATCAAGGTATATTGTCTTGAATCAATATGTATGTTTTACCTTGTGAGTTTGGAGGGGATTGCAGCAATATTTTGGTACCCAGATATGTCTCATCACTGCTTTTCACCCTCATATAGGCAGTTAGGTGGAGCAGAATATCTATACGTTGGAGGATATGTTGTAGGATTTCATCTTGGACTTTGGTGGATCTTTGGTAAGGAACTTTCCTTTGGTTAAGTTTTATTATAACAATAGTTATTATTCATCCATTAGCATAGACCCATTTGATGATTTTAGGGTAGGTATTTTCATTCTCTATTGTGTTTTATAGGTTTGGGGAGTTATTAATTATTTATCTCGATGAGGTGTAGAGTATGATTGAAAAATTTTAGCTAGATCATGAGGGGATGAAGGCAGCGTAGGACTGGAAGAAGACTTATACTAATTTCAGGATGTGGCCCTTGGATTTTGTGGTTAGAGACCATGTATTCTTGACAGTATCCCCTAAATTTTGATAATAGAGGTTTATAAATGATCTTATTCTTTTTCCCTGGTTTGTTGGCCATTTTGAGGTGTTGGGGTGAGTTAGCGAGGTGGATTATTAGTTGAACTTTCGCTATGGCTGGAATAATTTCATGATGTATTCAACATCTCTAAACTCTGTCATTGTATTCATGATAACTTGCATGTCATTGACTGGGTAGAATTGTATATCAAGGATAATGAAACATTCATGAAGCATCCAGTGGAGATTCAGGATCATCAGGAGAAGGTGCAGTGAGGATAGACCATTCCTTTAGTTTATGTGATGTAGGGGCATGGTGGACTGGAGGAGAGTACTTGGGAGGTGAGACATAGATGCATGCCTAGTACCCAGATCTATTTTGAGTTTTTATTTTCTCTTTTTTGCTTTATGATGTGATGTTTGGACCTTAATGTTTTATGATATGTGTTTCTTCCTTATTAATATGATGTGTGATGTGTGATGTGTGATGTGTGATGTGTGATGTGTGATGTGTGATGTCTGATGTGTGATGTGTGATGTGTGATGTGTGATGTGTGATGTGTGATGTGTGATGTGTGATGTGTGATGTGTGATGTGTGATGTGTGATGCGTGATGTGTGATGTGTGATGTGTGATGTGTGATGTGTGATGTGTGATGTGTGATGTGTGATGTGTGATGTGTTATGTGTGATGTGTGATGTGTGATGTGTGATGTGTGATGTGTGATGTGTGATGTGTGATGTGTGATGTGTGATGTGTGATGTGTGATGGGTGATGTGTGATGTGTGATGTGTGATGTGTGATGTGTGATGTGTGATAAAGCTTCAAGCATAATAAAAGTGTGTGGCATAAATCCTAATCAGGATGCATTATACTTTAATGCAATTGAAACTATGTGATCAAGTCATTTTCTCCTAAAGAGGATAGTATCTTGACATTGTAGATGATATTCTCTAATTTATGTACTTTATTAGTGAATTTTAATTTGTTGGTTGTGGTAGTGTTTGGTTTAGGTTGTGAGGTGGTTATGTGGGGTGTATTGGCTTGTGGTTGGTGTTGAATGTTTGGTGGTGTTCCTGATGAGAGGTGGTGATATTTTTTTGTGAGACATTTTATATGAATTCAAATTGGGTTTTTTTGGGCTAGTGGTAGCATTGGAGGTGTAATGAAAACCCTAATAGGTATCTCTTAGGGTGGTTGTTCGAACCCCTTTTCTTTTCTCTTAGGTATGGTTTTTATTCTCAAGGATAATAATCATTTGAGAGGTATCTAATGTAATGGTTCATGCCTTCTCAGCCCATTGCTTTGTTATTTTAGTGTATGTAAGTGTTTTTGAGGAGACTAGAGGAGGTTCAGATGAATTGGATTTGTATTTGTGTAGCAGAAAATAGTTTATGGTGTAAATTAAATTTTAATCCATAAGTTTTTTGGACAACTTTTCAAGCTAGTGTTTTATGGATTGTGTTCAGTGAGGGTATATTGTGTGAAAAGTTTTTATGATATAAAAAGGTAGTTTACAATGTAAGTTAATCTTGGACCAAGGCACCATGAATTTCAATGAGTTTTGGAGCTTTGTAAGTTTTATAGAATAAAAGTGGGTTTTACATCATAACACCCATAGGCCCCTGGAATTTACGACATAAGATTGTGTTTTACACCATAAAGAGGGTAGATCCATGTTTTAAATATTTTTTTTAGATGATTCTCCATCTATTTGTATGTTTCCCCTTTATCTCATTTTGTGGTGAACCCTAGATTATTTTTAAGGACATTTTATCCCTCCTTCTCTTTCTTAGATCTATGGGTTCTGTTGGTTGGTCATTGGTGATCGGTGGTGAGTTCTCCTCTCTTACCCATGGTTTTCTTTTCATTATTCTTTGCATATTTTATATGGAATTGTGGTTTTAGATTAGGGGTGAGTTGGGATATGTTTTTTATGAAGACTTTATGTTTTTTATGTTTATATATTATTCCCTTTCATAGTTGTAGTTTTCAAGAACTTTTTCTTCACCCTATGGTATGCAGCGAGATCGTAAATATTCATTTAATGTAGGGAATCCCTATTTTCTCTTTTTTTATATAATGTCAAAGGGGTTTCTATTTTTTATCTTTTGGAATATATTTTTCACTAGATTAGTGAAGTTATAAATTTGGTTAATTGAAATTGAAGGGGTAGGGGAATGAAATCACATGTTTTAACAACTTTGATATTATCTTGATATTATGATTGTATGGGCTAAATAATCCACTAAAAATGGTGTCCATTGAGGGATTTTCTTTGTTCTATAGTTGATGAGTTATGGAACCCTTTCTTATTGTGATTGTTTGGAAATACCTTAAATAAATATAAATTGGATAACCACTTATATTTGGTTAATATAATGGTTTCCCATATATTGTGTATTATGTGAGAATTACCTAAATAAATAAGTTAAGTGTGATAAAAAAAATCCCCTTTCTAAATCTAAAAAATGTTATGTGATGTGTGTTGTGGTGTGACCATGTTTTGTGGTGGTGTAGGGATGATGTGTGTTGTGGTGTGACCATGTTGTGGGTGGTGAGGGTATTATGTGTTTTGTGGTGTGACTATGATATGGGGTGGTGTGGATTTGTGTTTTGGTGTAGTCATGTTGTGGGTTGGTGATGTGTGGTATTTCTATGGCTAAGAAAGCGATGGTGATATGGGGCTAGTTGGATTGACGAGTAGGATGAGAACTTTGTTTGTGTTTTGTTTTGGTGTGTTGTTCTAGTTTCTCGAATAGTAATGGAATTTTTTAACAATTATTGAAATGGTAGGGGATAAAATGGTTAATGGAGGCTAAATTAAAGTGATAAGTGTAGTGTTGTGCATTTAGTGTTGGTATTGAATGCAGTGGTATTGTGGTAATGTAGTGAGTTGGTTAGTTCTTTAATGTGAACCCGTAGGTTCAGCTTGTGTGTGGCTATATGTATATACCATGTATTTTCCTTATGATTTATATACACACCCCACCCGCATCAAACACCATGTTCTGACACTTGTATATGTGTGTGTGTGTACGGGGGTGTTTTCCCAACATCCCAGTTATGAGAATGGATGGCTAGCTACCTGTTCTTTCCCAATATCTCTTCTAGGTGTTGTTTACATGCACGGGTTGTGATGGACATAAGTCAAAATTTTATTGTTGAGATATATTTTTGGTGTGATGACCTAGATGTCTTTAGTCAAGATGTGGTGTGATGGTCCTGTTGTGGGGCAGTGATATGTGGTGTGATGGACCAGGTGTCTTCAGGTGAGATGTGATGAGATGGATTATGGTGGGGGTTGTTCATGGTAGTAGGTGGTAATGAGGTTGATATCCTTCATTTTCATGATACCCTAATATTTTGGTTATGGTTGTGGTGTGATTTTCATGATGTGGGGTGACAAGATGTGATTCTATACAAGAGAGATGGAAGCTTCAGGATATACGATGTTGAGGTGTTAAGGCAGAAAATAATTGGGAAGGAAGTTTATAGTATCGTTTATTGATATGATTTATATTATGTTATTATTATTAGCTTTCATTATTTGGTGATAAATACCTGGTGAGGATGGGATTGGTAATTGGACCTATTTAGGTATTGTTTAGTTCTGTTTTTTCTCACAAGTGCATTAGTATGCTCTTTTCACAGAGCATGAGAGACTTTGGTTTTACTAATAAGTATACTTTTATTCCCACCTTATGTATACAAACTGATTTTTAGGTTTCTAGGAGGATTATGTGGGTTGTTCTGGACATTACTAGCTCAAACCCTTAAACTGTTGTTAAGTCACCGCTTTAGTTTTCTTTTAGGTATTTACTTTGAATACTTTTATCTATATTTTTTCACTTTATACATACATTGTTTTATGGTTTTTTTAATTTTATATTATTTCATGGTTTTTCTTGTGTTTTATTATCCTATCTCACAGTCCTATTATTATTATTATAGAGGGTAATGCTTCTCATTTATGAGATTTTTATACATTTAGTGTTAGTCACCAACCAAGGGCCTACTAGAGGCAGGACTCAGGGGGTCATTATCTATCTTCCTTAATTCCAATATATTTAGAGGGATTGGGTCTTACATGTCATTTCTTCTTACTTTATTTATTGATTTTTTTGATATGGTTACTTCAATTTATACCTGCTAATTTAATGGATAAGTTTTAATGGTTATTTTAATCTTTAAAAAATATCAAGTTTTTTTATTTTAATTTGGTTTTTGAATGTGAGAAACACTATTAAAAAAATATTTATTTAAGGATAATATATAGTGAAATCTCAGGTTGTTACATCCCACCCTCCCTCTAAATAAAGTGCATCCTTACACTTTTAATGATTACTTACTAGCAAAGTTATCTGAGGGTGTTTGTAAGATGAATCAAAATTTAATTTTATAATGAGGTATCAATAACATCTTGTGTTTATTCTTAACCATTTGAGTTAAATGCTTCTCATGATTATTTTTCATATAGATTTTATAGTTATCCTCTAAGTGATATATGATCATAGGTTGATTTGATAATTTGATTTCCTTATTTTTAAAATTAATATAGAATCTATGTGGTAATGTTCAATATTTTCTAAAAACCTCATTAAGATCATCTAAATGTATAATGAAAATATTCACTCTAACATAAAGGTCAACTTAGTATATAAAAATCTTAAAACTATATGTTTTATTTGGTGCTCAAATCACTACGGTGGTTATTTAATGATCTTGTAAAACTTCTTATATATACTAGAGTTCCTAGAATCAAATTAAAACAAGACATCTAAAACTCCATATTTGAGGATACATGAACCATAAATATCATGATTCACTTTGGGAGTGGTTCTTTCATAGGTATTATATTTTGATCTTCATCTTTGGGGTTGGTGATGCGCATTCTCTTGGTTAGTCCTTGGATTAGACCATTGAACTAGATAATGAACAAGTTCCCCACACATAATACACTGAATTATTAATGGCACCTTAGGATGAAATCTATTTATTTTAATCATGTTAATTGAACTCTTCATTTTCTTACAATAGTTTTATGCTCTATTATCTAATCTTTCACAAGTAAAGTAGCTTTCAGTCCCCATGAGACAATTCCATTGGTGTTTCTTCCCATATTTTTTACATATAAGAAATATAAAATTTTTCCTTCATCATATTTATCACTTAATATTTCATGAGACTGTATCTTTATCTTGTTTTGTGTGTTTCTAACTTCGACTATGTTAACATTATTAATTATATTTCATGATAATTAGTTTTCCATAATCATAACATTTCTCGTTCCTTCTCCCATTCTAATTATTTTTTCATTGAGATAATCTTTGTGTTATCTTTCACACACTTGGTTACTTATAGTTCCATCCATTACTAAAACCAAAAGGTTTAACATGAGTGAAAAAACATTAAAAATATGGGGTAATTCTCATAATCATAAATGAAATTAAATCTTAAAAATTATTGTTCTTTTACATTATCATATTATCCAATAGTTTCTTTAACTCAACCTATATAAATATTAGTTTGAACTAGGTTACATTAAGTTAGGTTTTCTTAAGATTCTCAATATAATCCTTCAAAGTAACTAAGAAATCAATCCTTCATAGCAGTTTGTAAAGATCATATGATCAAAAAAGGCATAACTCCAAGAGTGTCAAACAAAATCTACAGTTAGGCCTATTTTTCATGTGTTAAGTGATGATTGAGTTAATACCAAATCCTCTCTGTTCATGTTTATTTCCCCTAGGTATATTTTTGTCAGAGTCAATATACACATGTTGTATCAAGACTATTGTAAAAGTGGGTGACCTAGGCCCAACTTTATCAGTAATTTTTTATTACCATATCATGTATACAGTGAGTTGAGAATGATGTACTCTTATCATAATAGTGTTTTTGTTTTTGGGTCCACTATTTACATGGTAATGTTCATATATTATTTTTTATGTCAAAAGGTTATAGCAGTTCTCAAGCTATAATAAGAACCTCAAGATGCTATGAAATTAATATTAAACATATTTCATGTGGTCTAGATACATCATACTGACTGGACATAGATTATATCTAACCATAAAGTGTTGTGGGATCAAAATCATTGATACTTATTCTCATGAAGTTCATACTTAGTGATCTTGAGTAGATGAGATCATGAGGACTGGTCTGAAAATATGAACACAAAATGTTTTAGGTTTAATTGGTAGTTTATATCTATGAACACATGTAATGGACTCCTCACTTAAGAATTTTATCAATGTATACTATTTTATTATATACTTTAATGAAAAATGAAAACTATGACATTGATGTTGTATCTAGGTAGCTTGTGTTGGGTGTGTCATTGGTGGTATGGCATTGATTAAATAATCAAGATATAATTTTTCACTTCTGAAAGTAAGTGATATCTTAAGACTAGTTGATCAAGATGGTAGTAAATCATTAAATCCATATTCATAGTATAATAAGGTAAGTCTATCTAATTAGTTCAATGAACAATAAATCACAAAAGGATAATGACACAAAGTGTGCATCATTCTTTATGAGATATCACGAGAAAAGGAGATTAAATTACTCAATGTGTGTTCGTGGGAAAGGTTGTCATTGTTAGGATTATACCTTATATATTTAGAGTATTTTATGGGTTTTTAGACTCTACTTATGGTCTTTGAATAGTATTCACTACTATTGAGATAAGGTCCTAGAGGTTCACATACTATGCATATTCAAAAGTCTAGCATATTCTGATGAATGGGAGTATAGGATATGATGGGCCCACTACATGGTATGAGTGAATATTGAGAATATACGATCGCTCTAAGTAATAAATAAATTCATATTATTCAAGTTACTAATAATTGGAATTAAATTTATTTATTAAAGTAAATACATGGAAAATATTATATGAATAAATATTATTTTAATATTTAAGTTTCATTTAATATTTACAGGAATATAAAGTCAAGTTAATGGACCATTTTTTTATCGCATAATATATTTAATATATTACAAGTGATAAAAATTTAAATGATATTTATGAATCAATAAAGCATTCATAAGAAGTCTTTTATAGTAGGTAATAAATATCCAAGTTCTAGGAGCCATTTTGGAGTATTTAGAACTTCACTATAAAAGGAGGAGGAGGCTCTCATGCATGATAATATTCACTACACAGTGGTTGAGAGCCTCTCTGTCCTATCCTGCTTCCTAGAGAGAGAAGCAGACAATCTAAGATTATAATCTAAGTTTTTTTTATAGATCTAAGGATTTTTGTTGTAGTGATCTTTGGGGTGTTTAATGCTTCATCTAATCTCTATGAAAACAATTGTAATTTGATGATTGATGATCTTTCAGAATTTTGAAGCATGTGTGGAAGATCTAGAGGGATCTGGATTCAATTACATCGAGCAATGGTCATCAGTGATGCAAGGTTAACGAATGTGACTTTAGTTTGAATTGTTTAATTGTTTGTTTTAATTTTGTTCTTAAATTTATTCATGCGGGATCCTCAGCCTTTGTATCGGGCTATGTATCGCCAATGATAACGTAATTATATCGATCATGGGTGAAAATTTTAATTCTATCACCCATATAACTCCACTGCACACCCATCAAAGGGATCTCATGATGTTCTTAATATTATTAAAATTAAATTTTTTTAATTTGATGAGGGTATCATTATAGTCCCAAAACTATAGATTCTAATTCAATACGACATCAAACGGTTAAGTTGTGGTAGTTTGAAGTTTTAAATATGATTAAATTGTGTGTTTGAGGGTTCATAAATTGAAGAAAATGTATATATTCATATATAAGTTATATTTTATCCAAATGTAGTTAGAAAATCCATTATCTTTTTTAACACTAGTTTCAGGCCATTTTTGCAGGCATATGTAATAGTGTTTTCCAATCGGGAAAAATTATACAAAGGGGGGAATAATATTTATTATAATAATAATTTTATTTCATCTAAATCCTAAAAAAGTCTTAAAATTTAAAAAATAAATGAGACAAAACAATTTTTTTACAAAATTTTAGGGGTTGTTATTAGTCCATAAAAATTTAAAAAAGGGACTGCAGGGGTAAGATCCTTATAGGCAGTAAATATTTTAATTAAAAAAAAAGTTAAAAAGTGGGTAGGCACTGAAGGTTCACACAAAAAACAAATTTCAAAGGTTTTGGTGCTACAAGACAAAGGAAAAAATAGGAGGGGTAGTTGGCTGCCTCCCTCCACTGGCCTCCATCGCTGCTTTGGCAGCCAACCCCACCATGCACTCCTACATCTATCTTCCCACTGCTCAACCAGTACCAACCTCTTACCTTGTTGGTCCTCCTTCCACCACATCATCCCAGCTAGTGTTGGTTTCTCATCACTCTTCATTCCTCTCTCCTATCCTCCCTTATCATACAACCCTATTTGTGCCCTCCCACAACTAAAAAATAGGACTTTAGCAGCACTAAAATTGGCCTTTATCGATGTTAGAAAAATACTAACTATTGAAGTGAAATTAAAATTCCTAGGCTTTTATCAGCACTAGAAAAGTGTTATAAATAACCCCATTTATTAGTACAGATAAAAGGGGTCCTTTATTAGCAATAAAAAACCCACTGATAAATGGTTCATTTATCATTGATTCTAAAACAACTACTAAAAGGGGACTTTTATTAGTTAATTTAGTAGCACTGATAAAGGGGAATATTGTAATGTGTCGTAAAAAAACACTACAACACCATATTCGGCACCATAAATCATGAAAATTAGATAAAAATACAAATTTTAAATAAAATAAAATTTAAAATAAAAATACAAGAAAAAACTATATTATAGACATTTCAAACATTGGTTTACATGATTACATGAGTAAGTGAAAATTATCACATACATTCAAAAACATCAATGTTTCTTTTTCATTTTCCCCTAACCCCAACTCATGTTATTTCCAAAAAAACCACCCCTGCTCAAGAAAAATAAATCACCTATATAAGAAAAAATTATTATGTTAGTGATAATATAAATAAATAAATTGAATAGAAAGTGTTAATTTTAAACTAAACTTTGATTCATACCAAGAACATTGTGTATTGTATTGAGTTACGGTTGATTATTGCACGTCGCACCATTTCTTATCTGTATTCAAGAATTATCTCTGTTAAAATTAACTAATTAATTATAAGATAAAAATGATAATGAAATTAATTAATTACTAGTAGATAGAATGATGAGAAAAAAATCTAGGCTCATTTTCCTGGTTTGGGCGATGTAATGCACATTTTAAACTAAAATGAAACTTGTATATTGAAAACACGCACTTGGAGTCATAACTATAACACCATGAATTGGATAGAGGTTTGGATATTACTACACTTCCCAAATTAATTATTTATCATTTTCATAAAGTATCAAAACAATCCAAATGTGTTTTTTCGGTTTTCAGTATGTCACTTGTCTTTTTTACTAAAATTTCATTTTAAACTGCAAACACACAATATGAGTCATACTGATCACATAGTGTGTAATTTTGATGTGAAAATAATTCCTACACATATTAAATGACTTATTAATAGTTTTCCTAAATTATAAATACAATTAGATTTTATTTTCTTGGTTTTTAGTGAGTGACACTTTTTAAACTAAAATGTCAATTTTATACTGATAACGGACACTTTGAGTCATATCAGGCATTCCATGTATCAGATTGAGGTGAAGATGATTCCTATATAAAAAAATTACTTATGGATTTTTTTTAAGTATAAAAACAATACGAATGTGTTTTCTTAGTTTTAAGTATGTCAGTTGTCTTTATTACTAAAATTTATGTCAATTTTAAATAAAAAGACACACTTAGAGTCATATCGGTCACACCGTGCATCGTATTGAGGTGAGGCTGATTACTACATGTCCCAAATGAATTATTAATAATTTCACTAAAGTGTCAAAACAATATGAATGTGTTTTCTTGGTTTTGAGTATGTCACTTATGTTCTTTACTAAAATGTCATTTTAAACTGGAAATAAGCACTTTGAGTCATATCAGTCCTATAGTGTGTTGGTTTGATGTGATATTGATTCCTACATATCACAAATTAATTTTGAATTTTTGTCCTAAATTATCAAGATAATCTAAGAATTTTTGCTTTATTTTTAGTTTGTAACACTTTTTGAACAAAAATGTCAATTTTAAACTGATAACAGACACTTTTTTCATATCGATAACATCATGTATCCGATTAAGGTACAGATTATTCCTATATATCAAAAATGAATTATATATAATTTTCATAAAGTAAAAAAATATTAATTTATTTTCTTGGTTTTGAGTATGTCAAATGTCTTTTTTACTAAAATTAATGTTAATTTTAAATAAAAAGACACACTTTGAGTCATACCAATCACACTGTGCATCAGATTGAGGAATTGATAATTCATACATGTCCCAAATTATTTACGTATTTTTTTAATAAAGTATCAAAATTATCCAAATGCATTTTATCTGTTTTGAGTATGTCACTTTTTTTACTAAAATGTCATTTTAAACTAGAAACACAAACTTTCAATCATGCTGGTCACATCATGTGTCCATTTTATTTTAGACTTATTCCTACATGTCACAAATTAATTTTCAATTGTTTTACTAAATTATCAATAAAATCCAAGTTTTTTTCCTTGGTTTTCATTGAGTGGCACTTTTTGAAATAAACTGTTGATTTTAAACTAGTAATGTAAAATTTGACTCATATCGAGCACATCGTGTATTGGATTGAGGTACAGATAATTCATACATGTCATAAATGATTTATATATCATTTTCATAAAGTATTAAAACAATATGAATGTGTTTTATTAGTTTTGAGCATGTTAGTTGTCTTTTTAACTAAAATTAATGTCAATTTTAAATAAAAAGACACACTATGATTCATACCGGTCACAACATGCGTTGGATTGAGGTGTGGATAATTTATAAACATCCCAAATGACTTATGAATCATTTTCATAAAGTTTAAAAATAATCCATATGTATTTTCTAGATTTTGAGTATGTCACTTTTTTATTTTAATAAAATTTCATTTTAAACTAGAAACAAGCACTTTGAGCCATATCAGTCACATCATGTATCGGAGTGAAGTTAGACTAATTCCTACACATCAAAAATGAATTATAAATAATTTTACTAAATTATTAGTATGATATTATTGTGTTTTCTTGGTTTTCAGTGAGTGAAATTTTTTGAAATAAAATGTTAATTTTAAACTGATAACGTGCACTTTGAGTCATACTAGGCACATAGTATATTGGATTGAGGTGAGACTAGTTAATAAACATACCAAATGACTTATGGATCATTTTAATTAAGTATCAAAACAATATTAATGTGTTTTATTGGTTTTAAGTTCATCAATTTTATTTTTTACTAAAATTAATGCCAATTTTAAATAAAAAGATACACTTAGAGTCATACTGGTCAAACCATGTATTGGATTGAGGTATGGATGATTTCTATATGTCCTAAATGAATTATGGATCATTTTCCTAAAGTATAAAAATAGAACCTATGTTTTTTCTCAGTTTTGAGTATGTCACTTGTGTTTTTATTAAAATGTCATTTTAAACTGGAAACATGCACTTTGAGTCATATCGGTCACATCATGTGTAATTTTTATGTTATAATGATTCATATACATCATAAATGACTTATGAATTTTTTTCCTAAATTATCAATACAATCTAATCATTATTTCTCATTTTTCAATGAGTGGCACTTTTTGAAATAAAATGTCAATTTTAAACTGATAACAGACACTTTGAGTCATATCAGGCACATCATCTATCAAATTGAGGTGTGGATGATTTAAACACATCTCAAATAACTTATGGATCATTTTCATAAATTATTAAAAAAATAAGAATGTTTTTTCTCAGTTTTGAGTAGGTCATTTGTCTTTTTTACTAAAATTAATGTCAATTTTAAATAAAAAGACACACTTGGAGTCACACCAATCACACCATACATAATATTGGGGTTAGGATAATTACTACAAATTCTAAATGATTTATGGATTATTTTCCTAAAGTATCAATACAATATGAATAAATTTTCTTAGTTTTGAGTACATCACTTGTCTTGTTTACACAAATGTCATTTTAAACTGGAATCATACATTTTGAGTCATACATGTCACATCGTGTGTCAGTTTGATGTTAGGATGATTCCTACATGTAAAAAATGATTTATGAATTTTTTTTATAAATTATCAAGACAATATGATTGTTTTTCTTGGTTTTTAGTGATTGACACTTTTTGAACTAAAATGTTCATTTTAAACTGATAACAGACACTTTGAGTCATATTGGGCACATTGAGTATCAGATTCATGTGTGGATGATTCCTACATATAAAAAATGACTTATGTATCATTTCCCTAAATTATAAAAACAATATGAATTAATTTTCTCAGTTTTGAAAAGGTCAATTTTCTTTTTTACTAAAATTATTGTCCAGTTTAAATAAAAAGGCACAATTTGAGTCATACCAGTCGCACCATGCATTGGATTGAGGTGAAGAAGATTATTATATGTCCCAAATGACTTATGGATCATTTTACTAAAGTATAAAAATAATATTAATGTGTTTTCTTGGTTTTGAGTACATCAATTGTGTTTTTACTAAAATGTCATTTTAAACTGGAAACACAAATTTTGAGTCATACCAGTCACATCATGTGTCGGTTTGACATGAGAATGATCACTACACATCAAAAATTACTTATTAATCTTTTTCATAAATTATAAATAAAATATGATCGTGTTTGATTGGTTTTTAGTGAGTGAAACTTTTTGAACTAAAATGTCGATTTTAAACTAATAAAAAACACTTTGAGTCATACTGAGAAAATCATGTATCGAATTGAGTTGAGGATGATTCCTACATGTCCCAAATGAATGATGGATTTTTTCCTAAAGTATAAAAATAATACAAATGTTTTTTATTATTTTTGAGTACGCCACTTTCCTTTTTTAATAAAATTATTGACAATTTTAAATAAAAAGACACACTTGGAGTCATATCGGTCACACCATGCATTGGATTGAGGTGTGGATGATTCCTACACATCCCAAATGACTTATGAATAGTTTTTTTAAAGTATCAAAACAATATTAATGAATTTTATTGGTTTTAGTACATCACTTGTGTTTTTACTAAAATATCATTTTAAAATAGAAATAAGCACTTTGATTCATACTGGTCACGTCGTGTGTTGGATTGATGTGAGACTAAATCTTACACATTAAAAATGACTTATAAATAATTATCTTAAATTATCAAGATAATACAATAATGTCTTCTTGGTTTTTAGTGAGTGAAACTTTTTGAACTAAAATGTCAATTTTAAACTGATAACAGATGCTTTGAGTTATACTGGACAAGTCGTGTATAAAATTGAGGTTTGGATGATTCCTACCCATAAAAATGATTATGGATCATTTTACTAATGTATAAAAACAATATGAATGATTTTTCTTAGTTTTGAGAAGGTTATTTGTCTTTTTTACTAAAATTAATTTCAATTTTAAATAAAAATATGCACTTGGAGTCATGCTTGTCACATCATGCATCAGATTGAGGTTAAAATGATTCCTATATGTCCCAAATAAATTATGGATCATTTTTATAAAGTATCAAAACAATCCAAATGTTTTTTCTCAATTTTAAGTGTGTCGCTTTTTTTAATAAAATGTTATTTTAAACTTGAAACATGTAATTTGAGTCTTACCGATTACATAGTGTGTCAGTTTGATGTGAGACTAATTTTTACATGTCAAAAATGACTTATGAATAATTTTTATAATTTATAAATATAATATGAGTGTAATTTATTTATTTTTAATGAGTGATACATGTTGAACTAAAATGTTAATTTTAAGCTGATAACGGACACTTTGAGTCATACCGAGCACATCATGTATCGTATTGAGGTGATGGTGATTCCTACATGTCTCAAATGACTTATGGACCATTTTCCTAAAGTATCAAAATAACATGAATTAATTTTATTGATTTTGAGTATGTTTGTTGTCTTTTTTAATAAAATTAATGTTAAATTTAAATAAAAAGACACACTTAGAGTCGTGCTGGTCACACTGTGCATTAGATTGAGGTGTGGATGATTCATATGTGTCCCAAATGACTTATAGATAATTTTTATAAAGTATAAAAACAATATGAATACGTTCTCTCATTTTTGAGTATGTCACTTGAGTTTTTTACAAAAATGTCATTTTAAACTAGAAACACACACTTTAAGTCATACTGGTCACATCATGTATCAGTTTGAAGTGATATTAATTCTTAAATGTCAAAAATGACTTATTAATCGTTTTTAAAAATTATCAACAAAATATAATCAATTTTTATCAATTTTCAGTGAGTGACACTTTTGAACTAAAATCTCAACTTTAAATTGATAATGAACACTTTGAGTCATATCAAGAACATCATGTATCAGATTAATATGCGGCTGATTTCTACACATTAAAAATGAATTATCAGTCATTTTCTTAAAGTATCAAAATAATATTAATTATTTTTATCGGTTTTTATTATGTAATATTTTCTACTAAAATAAATTTCAATTTTAAATGAAAAGACACACTTTGAATCATACCGGTCACATAGTGAATTGAATTGAGGTGATGCTAATTCCTACACATCCCAAATAAATTATGGATTGTTTTCCTAAAGTATAAAGATAATATTAATTTGTTTCTCAATTTTGAGTACATCACTTTTCTTTTTTACAAAAATATAATTTTAAATTGGAAACACACACTTTATATCTTACCAGTCACATCGAATGTAGATTTGACATGATATTGATTCCTAAATGTCAAAAATGAATTAGGAATCATTTTCCTAAATTATCAAGACAATACGTGTATGTTTTCTTGGTTTTCAATATTTCGTTTGTGTTTTTTACTAAAATTAATGTTAATTTTAAATAAAATGAAATAATTGAAGTCATATCGGGCACATTGTGCATCGGATTGAGGTGTTAATAGTTTCTATATGTTACAAATGACTTATTTATTATTGTACTAAAGTTTCAAAATAATATTAATGCATTTTTTCAGTTTTGAGTATATAATGTGTGTTTTGAACTAAAATTTAAATTATAAAATAAAAACATACAATCTGAGTTATATTGAGCACAATGTGTATTGGATTGAGTTACGACATATTGAGTATGTGATATGTGTTTTTATATCAATTATCTGCAAAAATATAGAAAATAGAGAACATTTTCTATTCTAATGGAATAGGAAACCTCATGTTGCCTCAAACACTCCATGTTTCAAGTAGCATGGGGCTTCCTCTTCCATTAGAAAGGAACATGATCTCTCTTTTCTATCTTGTTACAGATAGTTGAAATCAAAATATGACTTCCCAAAAGATCTAGGAAGAAAACTAAATAAGTATTAGATAAAAATTATAAGGAAATTAACTTATAAAGAGTAGATAAAATGATGAAAAAAATAATTAAATAAGTAGTATCAATTCACTTTTTTATGATTATTGTATACACTCTTAACCCATTTTATTATTCTCATTATCTCAGTTGTAGCCTTGAAGTCCAATCTCGCATGAGCATGAGTAGTTTTGAATAAACCACCCCAACTTGAACAAAATAATCCACCTGTATAAGAAAAAAATTCTTATGTTACTAATACTAAAAAAAACTAAATATAAATATGAAACAATGCATTAATTATATTGATAATTATTTTACTTTTTAAACATAATGATTAGAAATCTTGTCCAAGAGAAGTAGTTTTTGAAATATTTAGAAAGAATCAACCAACCAAAATGTATTTTAAATCACTAAATTTTTTTGATAAAATATAGATATATGTAAATGTAGTTCGGATCTTGGGGAATGCATTTACTTGGTTTTGATTATGTGATGTTTTTTTTAAACTAAAATGTAAATTATAAACTAAAAACA
This sequence comes from Viscum album, assembly GCA_963277665.1. NCBI lineage: Eukaryota > Viridiplantae > Streptophyta > Magnoliopsida > Santalales > Viscaceae > Viscum > Viscum album. The sequence continues at coordinate 1,619,564,342 of OY728131.1, read as the reverse complement.
TACAGTTCGATTCATACCGATCACATTGTGTATTAGATTATGGTGTGGTCGTTTGAGTATGTGATGTGTTCTTTTCCTTAAATAATCTCCACCAAGGTAGAAAAGAAATAAATGTTCCATTTGGATGGAAGAGGAAACCCCATATTGCCTAAAATTCCTCATCCAAAAGCAACATGTTCTCTCTTTTCTATCTTGTTGTAGATGGTTGAAGGAAAAATATTGCTTCCTAAATGATTTGTGAAAAAAATAATTATTAGATAAAAATGATAAGTAAATTAACTTAAAAATAGTAGATAAAATTGTGAAAAATATAACTAAATAATTATTATGAATTTTCCTTTTCATGATCATATTAAAGGAGTTAATCATCCTTGTTGATGAATTAATCTCTTCATGATCTCTATGAAAATTTAAAAAATAAGTATTAGATAAAAATGATAAGTAAATTAACTAAAAAAAGTAGATAAAATGATGATAAAATCAACTAAAAGGGAATTTGTTCTAGTTATATATCATTAAACTATAATATAATTATTCTTGATCATGTGAAATAAAAATACAAGGAATTTAGTCAATATTACAGTACCCTAAAAGAAAATATTTTAGAAGTTCTATCCCAACAACATGATATATTTAACCACTTTACAATAACATAACATTCATATATTACACAAAATTCCCATAAAAAATTTATCCTTTTGGGTTGGTGTAAAACTCATTTATAAACATTTTCCTTCTTATTTGATACAAAAAAACTAGCATAACACATAATATATTCTTTTATTGTGCTAAACACTAGTGTATCCCTTTATTTATCCCTAGAAAACATTAACCATTAGTGTAAACCTATTATCATTCATTGATTGAAATAAAATAAATATTTACATTTGAATTTTTAGGGAACATAATAAAATCTATCTTTCCCTTTCACCATAATAGAGAGTAAAAACTCCATGATAAACTATTTAACTTCTTTGATGTAAAAAACATCAATGTGACCCATCATGTATTTTTAAAATACACCAAACTTAATTATAAATTTTTTTCCCTTTTTGATAGTATTAATCATCAGTATAGAACTTTATAGCATCCAAATGACACTAAAATATAGCAAATATATTAAGTATTCTTGGATTGTGCTATAGATTAGTATATCCTTTTCAATATTCTATTTGATGATAAACTCTAACATAACATCATCATTATTTCTTTATTAAAATGAAAATATCACTATTCTCATGTATTTTTTATTTAGAATGATGATGAATTTTTTATTAATGAGCTTATTAACATGGATAATTTTACATTATGAATGTGAATATGCATATTAGTGATGAACTAGTGGAGAAATTTTTTGATGGTGAGTCAGTGAACAAGTGTTTATATTCATAATAAGGATAGGTTAAACACATCCACTCATGTGATGATTGTGATATTTTATGTGATATAATGTTGGGAAGATTTAATTTCACATCAAGTGTATTCAAAAGAATCATTTTTAGTCAATACATTTCACTAATGTAAACATGATGTGTTACTTGTATGGATTTCACAATCATTTTTGATGTTATATCATGCATATAATTCATTTTTATGGATTTATTCATAAATTGTTTTCTTTTCATTTGATTCTATGTTTCCTTTGACACCATCTCTCCTCGATGACCATGATCTCTTAATGTTGGTTATCCTTCAATAGTTCTCCCATACACCTGCTGGATTTGATAATTGATTACAGGCATATTTATTAAAACATTTTAGTTGAATTATATAATTTTTTTATGATTATATTGGTGTTTCATGACTCTCAAGTGAATATTTTATCCACTACTTATTACATGGTTGGTTTCTATACGGTATGTATATGTCAACTTTTTGAATTTCTTGTGGTTGTAATGTTGTATTATTGGTTTTATTTACATTTATCTTCTTTACAGCTATAAAGTGGAAGCTATTTAAAGCTTGTGATGGATCTCTATCCTCAAGAAAATGAAAGGATTTTTGACATGGTGTAAGGAACTATCCTTCCATTTGTGTTTTTATGCATGCATGAATTCTTCCACACATGTTTTATTACTAATATTCTACATATATATTTTCTATTTTTTTATGTTACCTAAATTATGGAATTTATAGATTATTAATTCTTACATTCTTAGTGAAAATTTATATATAATAATATTTAAAATGTTCTTATTTTGGTTATTGTATGATAAAAAGACTCTTTCTTTATAGTGTAGATAAGCCATGGGAAAGCAAATACATCTATTTTTTGTTTAGTTTATTTTTGGTGAGGGGTTTCTTTCAACCTTTAGTAATATTTGATAGTACTTGGGATGTTCTAATATAAATTATATCCTATGATAATCAATTTGAAAAAATAAGTGGTGTTTCTTTCTGAAAAAGATCCTCTACTTAAATTCCTATACAAAATCACTTAAATAAGTAGTAAAATAATTTTTCAATAAGAAACCTGCAACACTTGAACAATGGATCTTATATTAATTGACAAGTTTTGTGAGAACTTTTTAAAAAAAATCAAACACAACCTTTGTATGATCCCCATTATACTCCATTTTCCAAAAAAAATTATTATTTGAAGGTCAGCGCTTTGTCTCCTCCTCCTCCTCAGTCTCCTTCTCTAACTCCTCCTCCGCCTTGGTCTCCGACTCCACCTCCACCTCCACCTTCACCTCCACCTCTGCCTCTGCCTCTACCTCCTCCTCTTCCTCCTCCTTCGACACTACATCCTCCTCTACCATTTCCCAACAATTTTATTATTTGAAATCTAATGCTTCTAAACAAATTGATTTCCTCCATTATACTTATCCTTGAAAAAGAATATCAAAAATAATATATAAGAATTATGATGCAAATACTTCACACCCAAAATATATTTCTGAGTTTATATCCCATACTAGATCACAAAAATAGCAGGTAATCACCTAATATTTTTTTCAGAAAACATTCTGACACCATGTACATTTCCCACTTATCTATAAACAAATTTACTTATTCTTTTGAGTATGAAGGTTGTCGGTAATATTGGTAATATTGAGAAAATATAGAAAAACAAAGGATTAAGAAATATTTTTAATTAATTTTTAATTACCTTTGGAAATTACCTATTCAGGGATGTTGGTATTTTCCTGGTTTATGATCTCTATCGTAAATTTGCAAACATAATATCCAAAATCATTTCCATTATCCTTCTTCAGAAACTACAGAAACATTGACCAAAGTAAGTAATTTTTTTAAAAAAAATTTTTATAGTTAAATACTTCTATATATAACTTAATATATTTTAATTTGAATAAATTCAAAGGTTTTTTATGCTCAGTCACCAACTTCATGCCTTAAAGTACCCCATATTTAGAGACCTCCCTATCATAAAAAATTTCTTGTTAAAACACAAACTGAAACATATAATTCAAATTTTATCTATAAAATGTTGATTTAAATTTATTAAAATTCATGATACACATCATTTGTGGTTATTTTTTTGGATATCCATGCATTAGATACAAAAATTAAATATTTGGGGTATCTAGATTAACTGTGATCGATATCTAGTTATGCCTAAAAAAATAATAAAAAATAAGTAATTCAAGAAATAAAAATATATTTTATGTGATTATATTATAGAGTTTTACCCATATATTTTAGGAATAAAAAAGAGTCTATTTTCTATTATTTTTTTCTCAAATGAATCATATATCTCGTCTTTCTTATTATCAATTTTTTCCTTCTCTAAAGAATTTTTTTGCATAGAAATGATACAGGTATTAATGAATCCAAATCGTGTTTTGCATAGTTACCTTTATATAATAGTAATATAAATTACTATAGAAAATATTAATAGTTATTAACTTTAATGAAAATATTTGATCTCTATTTAGATTGATGTATTATGAAAATTTACTTTATATATTTGTTCACAACTGAGGCTCCTAGCCATTCAAACTTTAAAATCTCGTTTATAATCTTGATACCAAACTATTCTATAATGAATGTTCCAAATATTTATTCTTCATATTGAATGTAATTCATATTTTTATCTTTAAATTTATTCTCTTCATAAATTTGTAATGATAAAAAAAATTATGTGGAACTGGCAGGGAGAAGTTACTCTTGGAAGTTCCTTTTGATGTCTTGGTCGATTCAATAGATTGTATTGATTTGAACTTCCATTTATCCATCGCTTTATCTATCTATAATATCATACCTCACTTCATACCATTTTTTATTAATATTTATATATTTTTCATGAAAAAAAAATGAAAGTCATACCTCATGTATCTTTATGATATTATATAGTCATGATACAAAAGTTCCAATAGAATAATTGATTGTTGTAATATATGGATCATCAAGTGGAATAGGAAACTCAGTGGTTGGCTGGTGATCTACCTCAATACCCACTCTCATGTGATTTTTTAGGATTTATTTATTGTGTATATTGTCTCCCAAGATATTATACATTATAAATCTCACAATAAGGTAGTGCATGGGTGTCGAAATATAGAAATCATAGAAAATTTTACCCTATATAATTTTAGTAATATAAAGTTATGAGAAGTTCTTTTATTAACATTTAGGAGAAATTTTAATGATAAAATTTATTATCTCAGGTAATATATTCAGTTGAGTGGAATTACTAGCCTCAAATCTAGTGGCATAATTTGGTTCTCCATGTGCAGATCTTTATTCCACCACTGGTTCGCATTAATCCTTTCTCGTATATTGGTTTTCTAAACCAAACCAGACAATAATATCTAGAAAATCATATAATCATGCCTTAAATATTTTCATCATATTATATGAATATTCTTATTCTTGTGTATTCTCAAAATATATTTGAGGTGACACTCCAAAACCTACTCCTCTAACATCACCAAATTACTCTGGTTGATTTAAAACTACTGAAAGTAGTTTTCTTTCGGTATGGTCATTGTCGATTCTTGTATCTAAACCGTATATAAAAACATATAAAACTAAATAGATATTTTTATGTAATACTACTAGAAATCATAATTAATTACTATTATTTCATACTTACATATGTTTCCCATTCTTCTTTTGTGTTTTCATCAACTAGTTTACCCTTCTTATTTATGCGAGCCTCCTTCCACAGCACATGACGTGGGATGGAAGTGGCTTCAGATTTTGATTGATCAATCTATATAGAAATAAATAAACATATGTTGTTTCATATCACATAAAACTTTTATTATTTAATTAAAATACATACCAATTTCTTCTCTAGTGAAGCATACCCCATCCTTTCTTTTAGATAGGGGTACATTGGTTTTGATACATGTTCTTTATTTTCAGTACTCTTTTTTTATTTCATAAATTAACAATTTTGAATCAAATTAGATAAAATAAAAAATGTAAAATAATATATTATCAACTACAATACACCTGAAATTATTTATCATCACGATGACTAATGAAATAATTCCATGTTTCTTGTTTTATAATATGTTCATAACTAATTGGTGGGTGGATATTTAATTTCCCCTCAGCATCCCTAAGTTGTAACTTGGTAAGAAGAATCTAGAATCCTTTATGGGATTTTATAGTGACCATTAAGACATATTTCTTACGAAAAAATTCTAAAATAAACAAACTCTACATTGAAAAATGAAAATTAAATCAATGTTTCATTATATAATTTTTCAGTAAAATAGATAAATTATATCATAACATTACCTTTATATCTTACCAAAGGGTTTCCTTCATTACAAGATTGATGTGGTGTCATGAATATATATAAATAATAACATTCATTGTTATTGTGACCCTAACATAACTAACAAACATTGACTTTTTAGATTCAACAGGTTGGTCATGTCGATTCCATCCAATATTAAATTTTATACCCTTGCTTCTTAATTTGATAATTTTATTCAACACTATGATGTTGCAGAATTCTTGTTTTTTCATCAATATGTTGTTGATCCCCAGATAATTCTATAGTTTTAGCATCAATAGTATTTTCTTCCCTAATATTGGTAGCATTATCATGTGCAGAAGGCATTTTTTGTCTGCATGAGTAGTCAAACATTTAATTTAGATTATTTTAATGTAGTAGAGAATAGATAATATTATGATTAAAATAATAGTATATTAAAAAAAACTTTAAAATTATTTTTGAAATCTCTTTATTTTTTTAAATGTTGAAGGGATTTAGATACTTTATCAAGAATATAAATCCTATATTTGTGGTCCCCAATAACATACAAGATATTGTCTACATTGGGACCATCATGAACTGATTGTGATATCCCAATGAAAGGGTGATAATTGATTGAATTTTTATCTGACCCTATATTTTTTTAGTCACCAGAAGTATAATTGACCAATTATTATTTTCTAGATCTAAGACATAAAATAATTTCATTTATTTTGATTACCTTATGAATAGATCATCATTTTTCCCTTCCACACTAAAATTCACCTTCATGAATCCCATTTCATTAACTTTCACTGTACTTTTATTGTCAACCCATTTTCAATGGAAAATCATCACTTGAAATGTTGTATAATCCAACTCATATATCTATTTGATAATGATGAAATATGACATATTCAAATATATTGGATTTCTAACCTTGGAACCATATATGTTTATCACTTCCTCCACATGCATAACTCTACTATTTTGTATCATATTGCAGTCATCATGTTCTTTTGTATAGAATGTATAACCATTGATTAAAAAACCATTGTAATATATAACATTTTCATTTGGTCCCCTGGATAGCAATCAAAGTTGTTTGGAAATTGAATTTTAATTTTTAGATAACTCTTTATAAATTTGATCTCAAAACCTTCCAATAAACTTTTGATTATGTATATTTGATATACATCCTTCATCCCTTGATAGATTTAAATCTATAAGAATTTATTTTTGGGACTCAATGTATGGATCAACATCTTCACAATTATGTAAAATCTAATGGTGTGTTTTCTCCCTCTATGTGATGGTAATTTTAACAAAATCTCTTCCAGAAATCCCTTCACCCATAAGGTGCATGTTTTAACGAGGCTTTGGGAGACCGATGTTGTCAACATATGATAGGTAATCGGTATAGAATTCAACAATTTCTTCAAAAATATATATTGTTCTGTAATACAACCTTTTGAAAAACTTTTATTCTTGACATACTGTTTTAAAATATTTGTATATTTTTTAATGAGTTATATCCATATGTAATGCACAGGACCACATATTTGAACCTCTATAACCTAGTGAACCGTTAGGTGGACCATTATGTGAATGAATAATGGTGGTAATAACATATCTAATTCACAAAATATGATTTCATCCTCCTTATTCATGATTTTCAACTTCTTCATGTCTATAACTTTACTATATATGGATTTGAAAAATAAACAGAGTCTAGTTAATTTATGTCGTACATTTTTAGAAAGAATGCAATGGAAAGTAAAGGGCATCAAATATTGCATAAAAACATGAAAATTGTGTGATTTTAGTCCCTAAAACTTCAAAATATTCATTGATATGACATTCTTGATATTTTATGAATACCCATCTAGAATTTTACACCATTAAGGAAAATAAAAATTTTCAATTTTTTCTATTTGGAAAGAGTGTGAGCAATTGGTGGAAGAAAATTCTGCCCTTTACCCTTCACCATTCCAAATATTCCCTTATCCCCATGTCAATCATGTCCATATTATCCATGATGTCATCTTTCATTTTTCTAGGAATATTTAGTAACATACCAATAACATTATCAAATACACTTTTTATACATGCATGACATCAATAAAATTTATGACGTACAAACAATTCTGATACAGTAATTTAAAAAAATGATCTCTTCTTCCAACCTGATTTCATAAGTTTTTTCAAAAATGGTTTACTGAAAATAGTTTCAATATCTTTTACTTTATCAAACAGTTAATCTCCCATTAGTGGAGATGGTGTTCTACCTTGTTTGGTATTCCCATATAATGATGTTATCCAAGATCAGTATTTATGTCATCAAGGTAAAAAATTTCAATATCCTAAAAATAGATTCCTTGAGGAATGTTTTAAAGAAACTGATTGTGTTCATTCTTCACAAATGGTACACCCCAAAATTCCTTTAATGAAATAGACTAAAAAATTCCATAAGAAGGAAATTCATTTATCATCTCGTACAATATGGCCCTCAATGTGAATTCTTTACTTCTATGAGCATCATACATTATAACACTTTCACCCCACATCAATTTCAGATCTTTTATCAATGGAGACAAATAGACATAAATTTCATTAATAGTTTTGTTTAGTCTAGATATAAGAAGAAACAACATAATGTATTTTGGTTTCATGAATAACCATGGTGTAAAGTTATAATTTACCAACATGATGGGCCACGTACTGTGAGTACTAATATATATACCAAAAATATTTATTCTATCTATAGATAATGCAATATGAAAGTTTCTTGGTTCATTTATAAATTTAGTATACTCGTAACCAATTTTATTTTTCTGGGAATAATTTTCTAGATGACGTAGGTTCCCATATTTATTTCAAGTATCTAAATACCTTGTCAATGGTCTCATGGTTTCCTGACATCCATATAGTCTTATAAACTATAGAATGGTAGGGAATTACCATACATCTTTCAAAGGACTTGATTCATTTTTCTTATATCGATCCATGCCACACTTAGGGAATTTTATGAGTGATTCATGGCCTTTTTGAAACAATATACAATCATTTGGAAAAGTATGTATTTTTTTAGATATTATTCCCATTGAACATAGCATTCGTTTAGCATCATATGTTTGACATGGAAGTTCATTTTCTTCTGGTAGCATATCATTCAGGAGATCTAGTAGTTCTGTAAAATTGGTTTCGCTCCATCCACTACTAGTTTTCAAATTATATAACTTCAATATAGCTGGAAATGTTGTGTATTTAGTACAACCAGTATGAAATGGTCTCTTAGCATAGCTATTTAACTTATAAAAAAAATTGGAAAATCATGAAGGTTGTAAGAACCTGGACTTTCATTTCAAGTATGTTTTTCCTTTTTCTGGGGTTTTTGAGAAAAGAGGAGTTTCTAGAAATTTTTGAAGTACACACTGTGTACTTCGATGTCGTGTGAGGCCGTGTGTTGGTTGTGTATGGGCCACACACATGGTCATGTGGGGTGATGTAGAGGACGCTTAAAGTAGAGTACAGAAAAGCCTAGTACATGCCGTGTACTCTAAAAGTACACATCATGTACTTTCTTTTTTTCATTAAACGGGTCGAGCTCATGTCTGACCACCAGAATCATCTTCTTCTAGGTCCCGTTCGACCGAGAGAAGTCGTACGGCACCAAAACTTCTCTGAACCCCCGTGCCTCCGTCCATCCTCCGAATCGACCACCGTTGATTGCGTTGGAACCGCAGCGGTAAGCTCTTCCTTCTTCTAGAGCATCATTTTCCAATTCCTCCTCTTTTACAAGTTATCATGGGTTGAATGTTTTGTGTGTTTTCATAGATCTATGATGTTATAAGAAGATTCAATCCTCATGGTTCAAGTATATCGATCTCTTAGCACCAAGGTAGGTGGTTTGTGCCTTTCCGTTCGAAGTCCTTATGTTTTATGTACAATTTCCACCAATACCCTTGAATGGAGTATTACGTGTTTACTATTTTTTCCCTGTTGTTTTTTCTGCCTTGATTTTATGATTTTGTAGAGGTAATTTGGCTATGTATAAGGATAATTTCTATGCTTGGATGTTTTTTCCCATGCCTTGTTTTGTTTACAACCTTTTGGTCTTGTTCTGCCTTTGGCCGTTATACCTTTTTTTCATGCCTTGTGACCATAGGATAGAGTATTATTCCCTGTCATGCTTGTTATACTATAGACTAGTTATCCAAGTATCTCTGTAGGTTTACTTTGGCCATATAGAATTATTATGCACTGACTTGCATGGGGCCATGATAACCTGGTGCTATAGACATTAAGGGGATAGACCGAGTGAGCTTCCTCAGAGAGTCTTGGATATTATAGACTATAGGGGATAGACTGAGTGATCTTCCCATAGAGTCTTGGATATTATAGACCACAGGAGGATAGACCAAGTGAGATTCCTCATAGATTCTTGAGCCTTATAGACTATACGGGGGTAGACCTAGTGAGCTTCCTCGAAGAGTCTTTGTTTTGTTTGAATTTCCTTAAACCATTCCAGGCTATAGGAGGAATTGACTGAGTGAGCCTCCTTAGAGAGTCTATGATAGACCTGAGTGTACTTCCCAGAGGGCTGTTGGTACTTATTAGATAGGACCAGTGGGGAGGTCTATGAGTACTTCCTAGAGGGATTCCTGTTTGTGGTTATTTGTTTGCTTCACTACTGCTTGTTGATCTGTGGATTGTTTACTATTGTGTATCATCATGTTTACCGGTTACTGTTTATTGCTTACTATACTATTACCTACCATATGCTCACTGACTGTTAGGCACATATCTTCGGGTATTTTCCTACTGGGATTTAGTCTCACACCTTGTTTGGGTCATGCTTTTGGGCCCAAACAGATTATATTATTGTAGGTATAGACAAGGGAAAGTGCCCTTCGACTTTAGGTACTTGATTACATTGGAGCAGGAGAGCATGGGACCAAGCCGAGGCTTGCGATGCTGAGGAGTTGCTTATCTATTTTTCATTTTTACTTTGGCTTGGTATTTTATTTAGCATTGTGACTTATTTGGATACTTTTTTAGACATATGTATCAAGCATCATTTCATATATGTGTGTGTGTGTGTGTGTGTGTGCTCTAGTTGTTTGTTGTTTAGTCTTCTGTTGTTTACTGTTGTTGGATATTTACTTCTTCCACTATTGTATGTGTTGTTTACTTCCGTTGTGTACTCTGCCAATGAGGGCATAGTTTCTCCACTGTCACACCCAAGGCCCCTACTGGTAGTCGGCAGCCTCTAGCGTTTGGGGAAATGTGCTTGAGGCCATGTGACCAACCGGGTACAAGGCACCTCTGGGTGGCTTCCGGAACTGGGACATTACAAAGTGGTATCAGAGGATTTTTTTTCTCTTGACTTACTGTTTGGAGCCTATAGCTAGGGATAGGATGGAATATGTACTTGGTAATAAGTTGTGACTGGGAGTAGCTAACCCATGTACATGGAAAAGCCATACTACCTAGTTTATTGCAGTTTTACTGGTTTGCACTTTTACGGTTGATTTGATTTCATCTTTGGGTGATTCAAATGCTTTGTGTTGTTACCGTTGTTGTTATTTCAGTTCTATTTCTATCGCAACCTGATGAGATGAGGGTATTCCATCTCATGTATCATATAAGCACTTGTTATAAATCACATACCATGCATTCTTTCCATGCCATCTAGGATGCAATAGTGATTGCATGTTGTTGTGATAGAAGTTGTGTAGATTATGCATGTTTTTGTGATAGATGCTTTGATAAAATATATTCTATTTGATAGAGAATTTGTTTTTATAGTACTTTGCTTAAATGGATACCAAACTTTGGTTCTTGAGGTGTTATGGGACCTCATGGACCATAATTTGGTGGATCATTTCCTGTTTTCCTTGTTATAACTTGTATAAGATTCCAAGCTTTGATTCGCGGGGATTATAGGCCCTCGCGGATTGAAATTTGGCATTATAACTCTTGTTTTCTGTGTTTTCTAGGCTTCGGAGCAGTTTCTAAGCTACTGCCCAGAAAAACCCAGAATACACGGCTTGTACTTTATTAATACATGCCATGTAGTTTTTAAACCGTGTCACTGACTGTGTGGGAAGAAACATGGGGTTGTGAAAAATCTTCAGGAACACGTCGTGTACGGGATTTACACATCGTGTTGTATTTACCGTTGTCTAACTGTGTGACTAACAACACGGATGGATGAAACTTTGACTTTACACATCGTGTCCTGTTATCACATGTTGTGTCGTGTAACCTAAGTACCCGGCCGTGTAACGAACAACACGGATCAGTGTTATCCTTTCTTAGTACACACAGTTTTTGTTTGGAACACACCGTTTAGTATAACCTGGGTTCCTGGCCGTGTCATGAATGACACGGGTCGGTGTTACCTTTTCTCATACACGTCATTTACGCCTGGAACACGCCGTGTGGTGTTAACTGTGTAGCCGGCTGTGTAACTAACAACATGGGTCATTGAAACCTTGTCTAGTACACGCCGTTTCCTTCATGAACACGTTGTGTAAGTCTAGGATTAAGAGGACCGTGTGGGTTAGCCGTGTAAGGATACTTGGGAAGGGGAGTATAGTTCAAGTACACACCATGTGTGGGGACAACACGTCTTGTGGTTGGGGCATTACACGACCAGTTGTGGAAAAAGTACACGCCCATGTAAATGGCTTAATAGAACACGCCGTGTAGTTTTATACACACTGTGTAGTCGTGTTTTGTAAAACTTGAATGTTTCTTTCTCCTGTTCTCATCTTGTACTCTTGTGTTCTCAGTCTTTGATAATCCTGATCTAAGGTATGCTTTTGACCTTTCAGATCTATGCCACCGAGATGTCCCCTGGTTTTACGTCAGCTTCCAGACGGTGACCAGACACCAGATATGGCCGATCAGGGACCTATTGTAGATCCTCCTATTGTAACAGTCTTGGCACCAGTATTTATACCAGTTGCAGGCACTGATGCACAATTTAGGGAATAATTTCTGAGGATGATGCAGATCTTCCAGGGAGCACCTCCTCCTGCCCTGTCGATGGCAGATTTGATGTGGGTTTTCTAGTATCAGCATCCTCTTACGTTCTCAGGGGATAGAGGACCTCAGGATGTAGAGTCGTGGCTAGGGGCCACGCAGAGAATTTTAGATCATCTGAAGATACCTCCAGAGAAGAGGGTGAAGCTCGCTACCTATATGCTCTGAGACTCCTCCAAGAGGTGGTGGGAGGTGATCTCACAGTCAGGGCACCAGTAGAGTATGACTTGGGATGAGTTTCATAGCATCTTCTACGATTAATTATACCCAGAGACCTTGAGGTCCAATCGAGCCCGGGAGATAATGATTCTGGAGCAGGGTACTCTTTCTGTTATGGAGTACTCATCTCACTTTACTGAGCTGCAGCGTTTCACGCCAATTCCAGTAGGCGATGAGTTGTTCCTTGCATGGAAGTTCGAGGATGGTCTGAGTCATGACATCTACTTGCAGGTGAACATATTCAGGTTGACTTCGATATCCTCTATCGTCAACCAGGTGCTGATCACAGAGCGCAATCTGAGGGATTTTGGAGTAGTGAGCCAGGGCGGTTCGACATCCAGAGTCAGTGTTTCTCCTACTGATAGCAGGAAACGTCGCAGGGATTCTGCTCTAGGAGATCAGAGTAGGCATAATGTATCTTCGGGCACCCAGGAGTATGCAACCAATGTGGGAGGAGTGGGCATACTAGGCCTCAGTGCCAGAGAGACCCGATGGAGTTCCGATCTTGCGTCAAGATGGGACATCTTCAGCATTTTTGTCAGATCTTCTCACCTACACCTGGTGGTAGGGGTTCTTCTATAACACCACGTTCAGGAGATGCATCGCCAGTTTCTCACCAGTCTAGGAACTGGAGTTCCTCCGGCCGTGCAGGCCGAGGTGGAGGTCATGGACGTGGTGGTCAGCCACCAGGTTACCAGCAACAGCAGAGTGTATCAGCTCAGAGTGGTCATCCAGGGTCTCAGGGCCACGGTACAATCCAGACTTTCACTATGGAGCAGACCCATCAGGAGCAGGATCCCGAACCTTCCACAGTTCTAGGTATGATCTTAGTAGCCATAGTTTTATCGTTATCTCTTTTTGATATTGGTTCTATGTATAGCTTTATCTCTGTTGCTGTTGTGGAGAGACTTGGGCTCTGCATCTTTTCCTCTACCGATACCTTGACCCTAGACACACCGTTGGAGACTAGAGAAGTTAGCATATGTCAGTGCAGAGAGTGCCCTCTTGAAGTTTCATATGGGACCTCTATGTCCTAGAGATGACGAGCTATGATGTCATTATCAGAATGGACTGGCTAGTTCCCTTCCAGGAATTTTTCGATTTCTATCGCCTCTGGGTGAGTTTTGTATCACTAGAGGGTGGATCTTTTCTTCATAAAGGTGAGAGGCATGTCCAGGTGAGTCGAACAGGACCCGAGCATCATGGTAAAGGAGGATTTATAACCCAGATTGCTAGTCTTTATCTGGATGACCAGGGGGACTTCACAATTAGACTTTCCTCCAATGGTGGGTCATTTCAGGGATGTCTTTCTAGTGGACTTTTCAGGTTTTTCCCTATAGCGTGAGGTATACTTTTCTATTGAGATCGTTCTAGGAGTGGTACCGGTGTTCATTCCTCATTATGGGATAGCTACACCTGAGTTACAGGAGCTCAAGAAGCAGTTGGAGGAGTTGCAGGCAATATGACAACCCTTCTTTTATTACAAACTTAAACATGATTTATTACATAAAACTTCACTTGATACAACAAATAAGATCGAGAGGTTTAGTTTCTTTGGGTATTAGGACCATTACATAAAAAATTAAAACATGAAATACAACATCTTTATTGAAAACTTCCTTTACATGACCACTATATTCCCTTGTACTTAGCATTGCATGGGATAACATGAGGACATGCATAAGAAAAGGGTGAGTTATAAAGCCCAGTAAGGGAGTGCACATGGAATAACATGAGGAGTACAATACATGTTAGAAAATAGTCATATCAATAGATCATATAAGAAACATGAACATAAAGGCATGATAAAGCATGATAATCATAACATGGAAATGTGGAAACAACACTTAACATGGAATTAGAATGAGCCAAGGCTCATTGCACATGGAGCATGAGTAAATCCTCATTGCACATAAAGCATGAGTAAACCCTCGTTGCACTTGAATTATCATGAGTCAAAACTCATTGCACATTATGTATCATGATACTATACTTTACCCAATGCATTGGAGCGCTATAAGGGCGCACCCTTCATAAACATTTCATTTCATGCATAAGTGTGCCACATGGATCATAAAACATGGATTCATAAAACAAAATCATTTATTCCACGATAAAGAAATGTGGAATTCATACATGAAACTTTATAATCAATAAGTAAATGTGCATAAAGGTGAATACCCTTGATAGAGAAATGGGCATGGTATTCACTACACAATGACATTGTCTTAGAAAATCGGTGCGATTTCGGCAGTGTAACGGTGTGAAATAAGAATTCATAAAAATGGTTGATGAGAGATAAAGGGGTTCCTCATCATATTTAAATTTAATTGATAGTAAGGAGGTCATATAGATACATTTCCCAACAATTTTAATGGAAATTAGATTCATGATACAAAAATATTGCTTGAATGTAAAAGAGGAGAGAGAAGTTCCTTTCGGAATTTCGGTATAGTAACGGGTGTACATGGGAGGAATTTAATGAGAGATAAAGGGGTATCCCATCATTAAAACAATAAGAGGGAAGTATGGGGGAGGTGTGAAACCATACCCCAACATTCATAATTAAAATTAAAAGGGCAATACAACTTAAATAAAATTGACAAAAATGAGAAAGGAAGAAAAAACCCTTACTTGGAAGTGTGCTTCCAAAGGCTAGAGAGAGGATTGTGATAGGCTTCTTGGGAGCTTGGGGAACCTTGGGAGGATTCTAGAGAGATTAGGGCAGAGGTTGGACGAACTCCAAGGGCTTTGAGTGAGGAGGAAGTGGGAGCTTGGGTGGGTTTATATAGGAAAGGTGAGGTAATTCTTTATTATTTAGGTTTGGGACCCCTTATATTAAATTAATCCAAACCACAAACCATCCGATGGTTTTTGCCCATGGTTTTTGGAAAAGGGAATAGGAAAACAATATTTTATAATTCAAAAGTCCTAACTTCTTAAAATATTAGGGTTGCTTATGTGGAGGTGAGTCGCACTCCCATGGAAATTAATTTAAAAAGGCAAGGTGTTGAATAAGTCTTGAGGGGTCCATTAATGCTTTGAAAGGTAAGTTAAACAAACCCAAAATCACATTATTTTAATGTTAAAACATATATTGGCCGAACATAAAGATTATAGTATTTTATTACATCACTATTGGGTCATTATGATGTCATAAAACACATTATATATTTAAACGGTATTTAATTTTTACTCAAAAATTTGACTGTCTCGAAAAATTATGAAAAATTAACCGTTGGATAATTTCGACATCCTGATTACAAAAATAACATTTATTTTATCTAAATAATTTTCTAAATATGTTAATTTCCACTTTTAAAATAAAAACCGACATTTATCGAAAATTCACAGGTTTGGACAGAAATGGCTTTCAAACCTTAATAAAAATTATAATTGCATTCATAAAATTATAAGATAATTTATATTTAATAAAAATTAATTTAATAATAATAATAATATTTTATTAAAATATTATTTAATTCAAAAATCCCTTAATTTAATAAAATAGAATTATTAGTTAAATAATAACTAAAAACACTATTTGTACTTTAAAAACTATTTACAATGTATCAAAAATGACTAGAAGTTATATTCATTATTATATAAAAAAATAATGTTCATGAACATAGTACTACTTATTTGTTACATAACCCCTTAAAATAGCTGCATAAGACCTAAGGTTAAGGTGTGCGATGGTGACAGACTCTTGGGGTGGCTCGGATAGCATCGCTCGAGTGGTAATTTCAATCAACTTCCACTTTTCCTATAGACGGTCAAAATTCTTAACATAAAACCAATGAAGATGACATTTTATATAAACATAAAGAGACATTTAATTAGATCAAGAGGGATTTCAATTAATGAAACTTTGGGTCGTTACAATATTCCCCCCTTAAGAAATTTCACCCTCGAAATTTTCCTTTTCCCACACTAAAACAAATGTGGGTAACTCAGATTCATCATATCCTCTAATTCCCAAGTCGCTTCTTCAAACTTGTGGTTTCTCGACAACACCTTGACAAGGGGCATTGTCTTATTTCATATAACTTTTTCTCTACGATCTAAGATCTTCACTGGTTTCTCCTCATAAGAAAGATCATATTCTAATTGTACCACCTCATAAGAGAGTACATGTGAAGGGTCCGGTATGTACTTCCTTAAGAGGGATACATGAAAGACATAATGTACTTTGGCCATAGTAGGTGGAAGTGCTAGTCGATAGGCCACAGCCCTGACACGATCAAGAATCTCGAAGGGGCCGATGTACCTTGGACTTAACTTCCCTTTCTTTCCAAACCTCATGACCTTCTTCCATGGAGATATGCGTAGAAAAACCATGTCTCTAACTTTAAACTCAAGGTCTCATCGACGGTTATCTGCATAACTCTTCTGTCGACTCTGAGCTGCCTTGATATGCTGCTGAATGGTTTTCACCTTCTCCAGCATTTCCTCGACCATTTCTGGTCTAAACAGCTTATGTTCACCGACCTCATCCCAACATGTCGGTGTTCTACACCTTTTCCCATACAGGTCTTCATATGGTGCCATTTGGATGCTCGAGTGGAAACAGTTATTATAAGAGAACTCAACAAGAGTAAGATGTTGATCCCATCCTCCTTTAAAGTCCATTGAGTAGGCTCTCAACATATCCTCAAGTGTTTGGATAGTCTGCTCGGATTGGCCATCAGTTTGAGGATGATAGGTCGTACTGAAGTTCAGTTCAGTATTCAGAGCATGTTGAAGACTCTTCCAAAACTTAGAGGTGAATATTGTATATCAGTTAGACACAATAGATAGTGGTACTCCATGCAACCTTACCACTTCCCTGATATATATTCGTTCCAGTTGATCTAATGATAAATCCTCCTGAATAGCAATGAAGTGTGCAGTATTTGTAAGACGATCCACAACAACCCAGATTGCATTTTTGCCTTTGGATGTCCTTGGAAGTCCGGTGAAAAAGTCCATGGTGATGTTCTACCATTTCCATTCTGGTATGGGCAATGGTTGCATCATCCTTTTAGACTTCTGCCTCTCTTCCTTCACTTGCTGACACACCAGGCACTTTGATGTATATTCAGCGATCTCCTTCTTCATATTATCCCACCAAAAGTTTTCTCGAAGATCTCGATACATCTTTGTGCTCCCTGGGTGAATAGAGAAATTTGAACTATGTGCATCATCCAAAAGTTCCTTCTTTAGCTCCGGACTTGATGGAACACATAGTCTTTTCCCAAACCGCACAATTCCTTCTTTATTAACATTAAACTTTGAGGATTTCCCCTTTTTGATAGCTTCCACTTTTTCTTGAATTCCCATATCATCCTTTTGAGCATCCTTTAACCTTTCCAAAAGAGATGGTTGAGCAATCATTTGTGAAATGATTGATGATGTTCCCTTCTCTATGATTCCCATGTCCATCTTCATCAAGTCTAAGAAGATTGGATCCTTCTCAATTCTCATCATTGATAGAATCGCTGGATCCTTTCTACTTAGGGCATCTTCCACCTTGTTCGCTTTCCCAGGGTGGTAATGTATTGAACAGTCATAATCTTTGATGAGCTATATCCATATTCTCTGGTGTATATTAAGCTCTTTCTGCGTGAATATATATTCAAGACTCTTGTGGTCAGTATATATCTCACATTTCTCTCCATAGAGATAATGCCTCCATATTTTCAAGGCAAAGATCACAGCTGCCAACTCCAAATCATGTGGTGGATAGTTTCGCTCATGGATTTTCAACTGCCTTGAGGCATAGGATATCACTTTATCATTCTGCATCAGCACACAGCCTAAGCCCTTCTTTCAAGCATCACTGAATACCACAAAAAGTTCCCCACTTGTGGGTAAAGTGAGCACGGGCGCAGTAATAAGACTCCTTTTCAACTCCTTGAAGTATTCTTCGCATTCATCACTCCAAGCAAACTTTACTCCCTTCCGAGTTAGCTTGGTAAGGGGGTTGGACAATCGTGAGAAATTTCTCACAAATCGTCGATAATATCTAGCTAACCCCAAGAAGCTACAGATATCTGTTACCGATGTTGGCCTCGGTCATCCCTCAATTGCATCTATTTTGGAGGGATCCACAGATATCCCATTTCTTGTGATGATATGGCCCAAGAATGAGACTTCCTTCAACCAGAACTCACACTTGTTGTACTTTTCATAGAGATTATCCTTGCGCAAAGTCTCCAGTACAGTTCTTAAATGCTCCTCATGATCCTCCTTGGTTTTGGAGTATATTAGAATATCATCTATAAAGACTACCACAAATTTGTCTAGGTAATCTCTAAAGACTCTATTCATTAAGTCCATGAATATTTCTGGAGCATTGGTGAGTATGAAAGGAATTACTATGAATTCATAGTGCCTGTATCTTGTACGAAAAGCAGTCTTGGGGACATCTTCCTTCTTCACCCTTACTTGATAATATCCCGACCGCAAGTCCGCCTTGGAGAAGTATTGTGCTCCACGCAGCTGATCAAACAAGTCATCGATTCTTGGGAGAGGATACTTGTTCTTTATCATGATTTTTTTAAGTTCACGATAATCGATGTAGAGCTGCATTGACCCATCCTTCTTCTTGATGAAGAGGACTGGTGCACCCCGTGGTGAAGCACTTGGGCGTATAAACCCTTTATCCAGATTCTCCTGTAGTTGTTTCTTCAGATCTTTAAGCTCAACAGCAGTCATTATATATGGAGTCTTGGATATTGGTAGCGCCCCAGGTATAAGATCAATTGAGAACTCAACATCTCTTCTAGGAGGAAGACCAGGCAGTTCCTCAGGAAACACTTCAAAGAATTCCCTCACAATAGGCATTTCTTCAAGGATGGTTTCTTCCTTGGACTCAATCATTTGAGCCAGATACGCGTGCTCATAAGGCATTAATATCCATGCTTGAGATGATGGAGCTAAAAGAGATTCGTCTTCCTCCTAACACTTGTAAAGAATCGGGGGTCGATTCTCCATATGGAGTGTGATTTCCCTCTCCTGACAATTTATATTGGCTCTATATAAGGAAAGCCAATCCATGCCAAGAATTGTATCAAATTCCACCAGAGGGAGTATGACAAGGTTCGCCGGGAAATTCAATCCATAGATTATAACAGGGGAGGACTTATATTCATGGGATGCAATGATTGCCCCATTTGTTGTACTCACCTACATCTTTACTTCCATGATTTTTGGTGGTGTTGTTATTGTTCTACTAAACTTTTGAGATATAAAAGAATGCGTAGAACCTGAATCAAAAAGTACATTCGCTATTCTTGAATGAATAACTAGTGTACCTGTCACCACTTTGTTGTCGGGGTTCACTTCGGCAGAAGTGATGGCAAAAGCTCTCCCTTGCTGCCTTGGAGGTTGTTGGTTGCCTCCGAAAAACCTTGGATTAGGGAAATGATTTGCAAAATGACCCGGTTCTTTACATTTTTAGCATTGAATAATGTGTTGAGGTTCGAACGGATCATTCCTCTCCTTTGTCGCAACCGTGGGTCTTTCTTGCCAACAGTTAACAGCTAGGTTCCCTTCTCTTCCACACCTGAAGCATTTTCTTGTCCCCTTAAGGCAATTTCCAGGGTGCTTCTTTCCACACTTTTGGAAAGTGGGGTGCTGGATCTTCTTAGCACCATTGGATTTATCCATCAGACCACCAGAATTGAATTCCACCTTACGCTTCTTGTCTTCATGATACCCCTGTGATTCCTCGATCTCCATTTCGACCTTGAGGGCACATCGGACAATTTCCTCATAGCTGTCGAAGTCACGGGTCACTAATGATTTCCACAAGCTAGGCTTCAGCCCACCAAAGAAGTGGTCAACCTTGAATTAAGGGGTAACGACAAAGCCGAAATCGTATTATGAAAGACTTGTGAAGTTTTCCTCGTATACTCCAACAGATTCTTCATCTTTTTTATTGAGGGAAAGTAAGTCCCTTTCCATCTTAAGCTGGAGGGTGTGCGGAAAATATTTATCGAAAAACATCTTCCGAAAATCCTTCCATTCCAACGCCTCGATCTCCTCCTCAGGCTTCGTATTTTTTATCAACGTCCACCATTGATCAGCTTCACCCTCCATACTATAGGCATCTAGGAGAACCTTTTCATGTTCAGAACATTGAAGGATGGAGAAGATCTTTTCAATGGAGTTGATCCATTGTTCAGCGATCGTGGGATCAGATGATCCACTAAAAGTAGGAGTCCTTTGTCTCATGAAGCTCTCGATAGAGACTTGTTCTTTCTTAGGGGGGGTTGAACGTTCCTCTTGACCCATGTTTCTATTCAATTCTTGAGTTAGCTGAGAGAGAAGCGTGACAAAGTTCGCGATTCCCGCTCCCATTGGATTGGGCATCTCATTAGTACAGTCATCACATTGATCTTCACATCGATTGTTAGCCCGAGTCCTCCTATTACCGGCCATTGGCTGGAATAAAAGGAATGTTAGGGGTAACACATAAAGAGTAATCCAAAGACAAAAGTTGATGACTTATAAATAAACTTTCATTTAATTAACTCATGAGTCTATAGGCTTCAATCTAGGATTTTCATGATCTACTTTCTAACATATATTCTTAGGGGAATTTTTTCCCTTAATAAGGGTTCATACTAAGATTGTGAATTTATCAAAACATATCCCCCGGGAGTGTCGTAACCAAGAGTGCAGCAAGGCCCGTTGTCATGCACCAGTTCCTGTACAAGTCTAGCTCAAATCGGTGTTTTCGGGTTTTACCCCTAGGATACATTTGTGCCAGAGCCGCCTCTACCTGCTCATATCCAGACAGGGATGTATTTGTCTGATAAACCACTTACTCAGTATTTACCAAAACTTAGGGATGTTTTTATTATACTTATTCTTGTCTCTAAGGATTTACAAGGGTTTCTTAATCCCAAAAATAACTAAACCTATCCTCTGATACCAACTATGACAACCCTTCTTTTATTACAAACATAAACATGATTTATTACATAAAACTTCACTTGATACAACAAAGAAGATCGAGAGGTTTAGTGTCTTTGGGGATTAGGACAATTACATAAAAACTTAAAACAATAAATACAACATCTTTATTGAAAACTTCCTTTACATGACCACTATATTCCCTTGTACTTAGCATTGCATGGGATAACCTAAGGACATGCATAAGAAAAGGGTGAGTTATAAAGCCCAGTAAAGGAGTGCACATGGAATAACATGAGGAGTACAATACATGTTAGACAATAGGCATATCAATAGAGCATATAAGAAACATGAACATAAAGGCATGATAAATCATGATAATCATAACACGGAAATGTGGCAACAACACTTAACATGGAATTAGCATGAGCCAAGGCTCATTGCACATGGAGCATGAGTAAATCCTCATTGCACATAAAGCACGAGTAAACCCTCGTTGCACTTGAATTATCATGAGTCAAAACACATTGCACATTATGTATCATGATACTATACTTTACCCAATGCATTGGAGCGCTATAAGGGAACACCCTTCATAAACATTTCATTTCATGCATAAGTGTGCCACATGGATCATAAAACATGGATTCATAAAAAAAAAATAATTTATTCCACGATAAAGGAATGTGGAATTCATACATGAAACTTTATAATCAATAAGTAAATGTGCATAAAGGTTAATACCCTTGATGGAGAAATGGGCATGGTATTCACTACACAATGACATTGGCTTAGAAAATCGGTGCGATTTTGGCAGCATAACGACGTGACATAAGAATTCATAAAAATGGTTGATGAGAGAGAAAGGGGTTCCTCATCATATTTACATGTAATGGAAAGTAATGAGGTCATATAGATACATGTCCCAAAAATTGTAATGGAAATTAGATTCATGATACAAAAATATTGCTTGAATGTAAAAGAGGAGAGAGAAGTTCCTTTCGGAATTTCGGCATAGTAACGGGTGTACATGGGAGGAATTTAATGAGAGATAAAGGGGTCTAACATCATTCAAACAATAAGAGGGAAGTATGAGGTAGGTGAAAAACCATACCCCAACATTCATAATTGAAATTAAAATGGCAATACAACTTAAAGAAAATTAACAAAAATGAGAAAGGAAGAAAAAACCCTTACTTGGAAGTGTGCTTCCAAAGGCTAGAGAGAGGATTGTGAGAGGCTTCTTGGGAGATTGGGTCACCTTGGGAGGATTCTAGAGAGAGTAGGTCAGAGTTTGGACGAACTCCAAGGGATTTTAGTGATGAGTAAGTGGGATCTTGGGTGGGTTTATAAAGGAAAGGTGAGGGAATTCTTTATTATTTAGGTTTGGGACCCCTTATATTAAATTAATCCAAACCACAAACCATCCCATGGTTTTTGCCCATGGTTTTTGGAAACGGGAAGAGTAAAACAATATTTTATAAGGCCAAATTCAGAACTTCTTAAAATATTAGGGTTTCTTATGTGGAGGTGAGTCACACTCCTGTGGAAATTAATTTAAAAAGGCAAGGTGTTGAATAAGTCTTGAGGGGTCCATTAATGCTTTGAAAAGTAAGTTAAACAAACCTAAAATCACATTATTTTAATGTTAAAACATATATTGGCCGAAAATAAAGATTATAGTATTTTATTACATCACTATTGGGTCATTATGATGTCATAAAACACATTATATATTTAAATGGTATTTAATTTTTACTCAAAAATTTGACTGTCTCAGAAAATTATGAAAAATTCACCGTTGGATAATTTCGACGTCCTGATTCCAAAAATAACATTTATTTTATCTAAATAATTTTCTAAATATGTTAATTTTCATTTTTAAAATAAAAACCGACATTTATCAAAAATTCACAGGTTTGGACAGAAATGGCTTTCAAACCTTAATAAAAATTATAATTGCATTCATAAAATTATAATATAATTTATATTTAATAAAAATTAATTTAATAATAATAATAATATTTTATTAAAATATTATTTAATTCAAAAATCCCTTAATTTAATAAAATAGAATTCTTAGTTAAATAATAACTAAAAACACTATTTATACTTTAAAAACTATTTACAATGTATCAAAAATGACTAGAAGTTATATTCATTATTATATAAAAAAATAATGTGCATGAACATAGTACTACTTATTTTTTACATAACCCCTTAAAACAGCTGCATAAGACCTAAGGGTAAGGTGTGTGATGGTGACAGACTCTTGGGGTGGCTCGGATAGCATCGCTCGAGTGGTAATTTCAATCAACTTCCACTTTTCCTGTAGACGGTCAAAATTCTTAACATAAAACCAATGAAGTTGACATTTTATATAAACATAAAGAGACATTTGATTAGATCAAGAGGGATTTCCATTAATGAAACTTTGGGTCGTTACAGGCAAAGGGTTTCATCCGACCCAGTACTTCTCTGTGGGGTTCACCTATCCTATTTGTAAAGAAGGCAGACGGTACCCTCCATATGTGTGTGGATTATCGGAAGCTAAACCAGTTGATGGTCAAGAACCGATATCCCTTGTCGAGGATTGATGATCTCTTCGATCAGCTTTGAGGAGCCTAAGTGTTCTCGAAAATTGACTTGGGGTCCAGTTATCATCAGTTGCGCATTAGACCATCTGATATACCTCTTACAGCTTTCCGAAGTAGGTATGGTATATACGAGTATATGGTTATGTCGTTCGGTCTCAAGAACACACCTGCAGTTTTCATGGCACTGATGAACCGAGTGTTCCATCCATACATGGATTCCTTTATTATAGTTTTTGTAGACGAAATCTTGGTGTACTCTCACACTCGACATGAACATGATACCCATATTGAGATCGTACTGAGTACACTGAGAGAGCATAAGATTTATTCTAAACTCTTGAAATTCCACTTTTGGATGGATCAAATTCACTTCTTGGGTCATGTTATCTCAGAGACAGGAGTATCAGTAGACCTAGAGAAAGTGAGAGCTGTAGTTTCCTAGGAGCAGCCGAAGAATGTCTTTGAGGTGCAGAGTTTTCTAGGGCTGGATGGATACTACTGGAATTTCATATAGGACTTTTCACGCCTAGAAGCACCACTGACAGGTCTGACCAAGAAGGGTGTGAAGTTCTTATGTTCATATTCTTGTGAGTCAGCCTTTCAGAAGCTAAAAGGGAGGTTGACATCAACACCGATACTATTCTTTCCAGAGCCAGTCAAGATCTATACTGTTTACTGTGATTCTTCAGGTATCGGGATGGGAGCTGTGTTGATGTAGGGAGATGGATTCATTGCGTACGGGTCTCGGCAGTTGAGGCCACATGAGAGGAATTATCCGACACACGATCTAGATTTGAAATCCATTGTTCATGACTTATGCTTTTGGAGACATTATCTTATGGGAGAGAATTTTGTGGTTTTCACTGACCACAAAAGACTCAAGTACATCTTCACTCAGCGTGATCTAAATCTGAGACAGCGCAGGTGGGTCGAGTATCTTCATCCCTTCGACTTTGAGATTTCCTATACACCTGGAAAGGGCAACGCAGTGGCTGACACATTGAGTAGAAGAACTCAGATACAGGCAGTTCAGGAGGCCAACAGTGAGTGGCAACTTATGGATCTGTTCTCTGAGATTCATTTTGAGGTGCACGATAGACAGGGGTAGACTTTTCTATCTTTTGTAGCTGTTACCTCTACACTTCTTTCTCGGGTACGGATGAGGAAGCTATCAGACTTATAATTCCTAGTCCTGTGGGAGAGTGTGTCAGGAGAGGACCCTCTTCTTGGATGTATAGTGGGCGAGGATGAGATCTTGCATTTCCAGGGATGCGTATGGGTTCCAGCAGACATACGCGAGGAGCTGATGCGGTACTTTCATTCCTTAGTTTGGGCAGTTCATCCTGGCATCACCAAGATGTATCTTGATCTACACCGCCAGTATTGGTGGCCAGGTATGAAGAGGGATGTTGCTAGTTTTTCCATGAGGTGTTCCACTTGTCAGCAGGTGAAAGTGGAGCATCAATGACCAGCAGGCCTTTTTCAACAGTTACCTATTCCAGAGTGGAAGTGGAACGATGTCGTGATGGACTTCATGACCGGATTTCCAAGGTCACCTCAAGGGAATGATTTTGTTTGGGTTATCATCGACAGGCTTACAAAGGTTTCTCACTTCTTGTCGATCAAGGAGACCTTCAGTGTTGATAAGATGGGATGGTTGTACATCTGAGAGATTGTATGTCTACATAGAGTTACACACTCCATTATTTTAGATAGGGATACACATTTTACTTCTCAGTTCTGGTAGGGGATTCAGAAGGCTTTGGGTATACAGGTACTTTTGAGTATAGCTTACCATCCCCAGACAGATGGTCAGTCCGAGCGCATGATCCAGGTGCTTGAGGATATGCTCTAAGATTTCATTATGGACTTTAAAGGTTCTTGGGAGAAGCATATACCTCTTGTGGAGTTCACCTACAACAACATTTTTCAGATGACTATTCAGATGGCGCCTTACGAGGCTTTATACGGTAGGCCATGCCGATCACCCTTGGGTTGGATGGAGGCAGGAGAGGCGGCTTTACTGGAACCGCATCTTTTTTAAGAGACCTCAGATCAGATAGAGTTGATTCGTAAGAGGATGGATATAGCACAATATCGACAAAAGTCTTAGAATGATTAGTGGAGACGACCTCTGGAGTTCGAGGTTGGGGATCAGGTTTTCCTGCGTGTCGCACCAAGGTTGGGACATAAAAGGATTCGGAGATAGGGTAAGCTTTCACCATGGTATGTCGGGTCATTTGAGGTGTTGGAGAGATTTGGGCTATGTAGAGACCCGAATCCTGACGTACATAGACTTTACATTACTTTTGTGGAATACTTATTACATAACAAAACACACACACAAGGACCGTAATAGTTTAGTGTCTTTGGAAACTCGGAACGTAATCTTCTAATCGTGGTGAAAGATCTTCAATATCTCCCATAAAGATCTTCCCTTTTTTGTTACCTAAAACCTTTCTTTATATCCTGGGGATAAGAAAACATAAAAGGGTGAGCTCAAATGATCAGTAAGGGTAAACAAAAGAGAAATCAATCACATCATATTCATAAGAACATAACTTTTGGAAATCTTAACCTGCAAAAGAGAGCATAATTTCATAACATGGGATAAATCATAGTAGTGAAATGAAATCTCAATAATCATAACTTAAAACATGAAACTTTGTGTCATACACACATAATAATAGAGAATAATTTCTTGTTAGTCAAGACTCATTGCCAAGACTATCTTAGTGGACAAAGTCCCTTTCTAAATTGAGTAACCCTCGTTTCAGTCCTGTTTCACTGAACCGGTATAACCTACCATTTCAGCCATGTCTATCTCATGAGATATAAAATCTTTACCCAATGCATTGGAGGGAGATATAGGTCCCACCCATCTTATAATGAATCCTTTCTTATGTGTGCCACATCATCATAAATCATACATCATCGCATAACACATGTAACAAAAATGGGATTCTTGAAACATCATGACAACATAAAACAAATCATATAAGGTAAATGACTTCATAAAAATAATTCCCTCACAACATAATCAAATCAATGTAATAATAGGGATAAAAACAGAACCATTTATTATCTTAGATGGAAAATAATTTTGATAAAACACTTGAACTCCATTCTTGAGGAAAATATCCTTTCTTCTTCAAAAACATTTTTCCTTTCATAACATGTCATACAACTTTAAAATAAAAGAAGTTGATTAAAAATAAACTTGAAAACTTGTAAAGTAAGCTTCTTGGAAATAATTTTTTAAAAATCCATTCATGCCGTATAAGTTAAAAAAACATTCTTTCGTACTTTTGTCGGAAGAGTCAAAAAGTACCTCATATGAAAAAAATGACAAAAGATTCCTTTCATATTCTTTACTAAAAACTCACCGAAGGGTCAAATTGGATTTAAAATATTTTAAGTGGATGGAAACAATATTACATATTGAGGGAACATGGATGTGGATGATAAAATAAACCCCAGTAAAAACCAAAGTATAAACAATCTCGGATAAAAATGAGATTGTGATATTTCCCTTACCTTAGGTCCGATTTGATTCATATGTGTCCGAACCTCCTGTATAATGATTTAAATAATGTCATTGACTTATTATAAAATAATATTCATTGTTATGATATCATATATGGTTCACTTATGACATTATATTACCCGTTCTTTTGTAAATTCCATGTTAAAGAAGAGCTTTGGGTAAAATCGTTTCATTTATCGTAGGTGTTTTGACTTGTTGTTCTTGACATTATTATTACTTATATCATGATTTACTTACTTCCAGAATATAAAATATTATTTATATATCATATATATTCAGTATATATATATATATAATAGATAGATAAATGAAATGAAAAACACCGTTCATGGAGACGGTAGTCCGTACGTACGCATGAACGCTGTTTTCCTTTCCTTATTGTCTTGAATGGAAGTAAGTAGATGACATACATATATATATATATACATAAATCCAGTAGCTTTATAATGTCATATATTTCATTATTATTTCTTATATATACTTTATAATCATTCTTAAATGGTTAACATGGAGAATGAATCTCATCGCGTCGTGGAGACGGTAGTCCGTACGTACGCACGAGCGATGATATCATTTCCATAAATATTGAATTCAATTGGAGTGGATTATACAATATATCAGAATCAATATGATGTTGTAATAACTATGTATAGTTATTCTTTACACCATTATACCCATCCATGTAAGGTGGTGGTGGAAAATAGATTACACCACGGCGTGGAGACGGTATTCCGTACGTACGCACGCGCGGTGATTTCTTTTTCCGTAGGATGGATAGATGGTGAAATAGGGTTGTTTCATACTTATAATAACATATCAGTATATGAGTGATACTGATGTTATTACTTCATAATGAAACAACCTAATAAGAAGAAGTGGAAGAAGAAATAAAGATGAAAGAATTGGTAACGGTAATTACCTCTTCTTTGAAGCGCCTCTTTGAGACCTCCTCTTAGGGCACTAAAATTGGTCTTTGAGGAAGACCAGAACCTCTAGGATGTTGCTAGGGAAGTGGAGAAGAGATTTTGGTAGGGGTTTGCCGATCTTGAGTGCTCAAATTGGTGTGAGTAGGAGGGGGAGGAGGTGTCCTTTTATAAGGGAGGAGAGGGGCACCTTAGGAATACCTCAAAATATTATTTTATATTAATGTCAAAATCGGTTTATAATGGTTCCAAATGGTCTTATTTCGAAGATAAAGTGGGGATGGGTCGAAATCCTATCAACAAATAGGATTTAGACAAGTTTAGGGTATTATTTTAACCTTATAAATTAGATTTAACTCTAAGTTAAATAATTTAACTTTTACCGTGTCTTTTTGTTTTCTTTCACTATATGGTTAATACACTTACTATAACATGCCAAACGAACCCCAAATTGTTTATTATTAATATATATATCCTTATATAAGTCATTTGGTCGAACCTTAGATTTTTAGGAATAAAATAACAATTAATAATATAATATTTGATTTAAAAACTATTTTTGTGTCAATTTTGACACTATTTGATATATGATTTTTGTGAAAGTCATAACAGAATTATATGTTCGAACCAAGTTGATTAAATCAACAATAATATATCATAGTAACCTAGAAAATTAGTGTAATTCATAAAAAGTCTCAAATTACATTCATTTGAGCATTTATAACATCAATTATGTTAATATTTCCTTAAAAGGGTAATTACTGCATCATCGTTGTGTCATAAATAAATTAATTTATTTAAAGTCTAAAAATTATAAATAAAATATCATTATGTAGGAAATCTTTTTATCTTTCTAATGAATATTTATAGTCGAATTTATCTTATGTATAACCCCATATTAAAAATGTTTTAGTTATTAAACTTTGATTTTAACTATTTTAACTATTCATTAAATAAAATAATATTAAATGTCATAATCTAATCCAAGTGGACCTAAATGGTCATTTTATATTCATAAGGTTGTTTTTGGTCGAATTACACTTATCCAATAGAATTAGGACATATGTTAGGGTAATATTAATATCATATTTACCCTTAGTTACCCTATTTACTATTAACCGTGGTAAAAAAGGTAAAAAGTTACTATTCACCAAAAATTATTTTCATCTCATTAAACCACATTTTACTTACTGACACCAACCGTGTCTCTCGGATTTTTGAGATTCCATTCACAGAAGCGGTAAAATTAAGTTTTATGAAAAATTCAGTTTTTTAACTACCACTTAGTAGTTTCACTATTCATCAAAAATTGATGTTTTTCAGAACAATGCCAAAATTTCATCCTAAGATATATTTCATATTCTGAATTCAAAAATGAAGTCTATTTTACCAAATTCATAACATAGAAGTTGCATTAATTAATTTTATAATTAAATCCCGCTGTTAAAACAAATAGCGTGTTTTTAAGAAACAATATCTATCAAAAGATTGACACTTGTTTATGTCTGGTTTAAATGTGAAATTACATCCAATGACCAACATTGTATTAAATTGTAAAAATATATTCTAAATATACTTTAAAACCACTCAAATTAATAATTTATCACTATTAATTATTTCGATTGAAAAATTTGTTTTTAATTAAAATTTAGTAATTTTCACTATTCATCAAAATATGAAAGTTATCTGAAAATCACCAAAATTTCAACCTAAGCTAATTTCGATATTCCGAATCCATAAATGATGTCCATTTTGAAAAATAAAATTTACAAAATTTCAAAAAGTGGTTATTACTATTCATAACGGCTAGTTTTAATAATATCTTAATAGCATATCGTTGTTTAGCGAAACTTGGTGTTACGTACAACACACGCTATCGTGGAAGGTCGTGATTGCGTGTAATGGAAGGAAAGTCAAGGATGCGTGTTGTGAAAGCTTCTTTTGGTGTAGCGTACAACACAAGACATTAATGAAATTAAAAAGAATATTTTTCATAAAATCTCGGGGTGTTACAGGCTGGTTGCCTATCGGTTTCAGTTACCTTAGAGGTACCGGGATATGCATGACGTCTTCCATGTTTCTCAGCTCCGATGTTACTTTTCAGACTCGTCTCATGTATTTCAACCTGAGGAGGTTGAGCTCGAAGCGGATGCATCGTTTGAGTAGAATCCTATCTAGATTCTTGATCATAGTACGAAGGTTCTTCATGACTGGTTTATTCCTCTGGTACGGGTGTTATGGCAGCACGGGCGAGTACAAGACGAGACTTGGGAGAGGGAGGTTGATGTACGATCGTAGTGGTCGGAGCTGTTTAGGGTTATTTCTTCCATGCCTCTCTAGGGAAATTAGGGGATGAATTTCTTTAAGGGGGGAAGTTTGTAGGAACCCGGACCTTTGTTTCAGGTATGTTTTTCCTTTTTATGGGATTTTTGAGAAAATAGGAGTTTCTAGAAATTTTTGAAGTACAGGTTATGTACTTATAAGTACATACCATGTACTTCGATGACGTGTGAGGCTGTGTGTTGGCCGTGTCTAGGCCACACACATGGTCATGTGGGGTGGTGTGGAGGCCACTTAAAGCGGAGTATGGAAAATCCTAGTACACACTGTGTACTCCAAAATTACACGCCGTGTACTTTCTTTTTTTTCATTAAATGGACCAGGCTCACGTCTCACTGCCAGAATCATCTTCTTATAGGTCTCATTCGAATGAGAGAAGTCGTATGGTGTCAAAACTTCTCTGAACCCCCATGCCTCCATCCGTCCTCTGAATCGACCATCATTGATTGCGTTGGAACTGCAGTGGTAAGCTCTTCCTTCTTATAAAGAATCATTTTCCAATTCCTACTCTTTTTCAAGTTATTGTGGGTTGCATTTTTTGTGCATTTTTGTAGATCTACGGCGTTCTAAGGATATTCAAGCATCTTGGTTCATGTATATAGATCTCATATCACCAAGGTAGGTGGTTTGTGCATTTCCGTTCAAAGTCTTCGAGTTTTATGTGCAATTTCCACCAATACCCTTGAATGGGGTGTTGTGTGTTTACTATTTTTCCCCTGTTGTTTTTACTGCCTTGATTATATGCTTGTGTAGAGGTAATTTGGATATGTATAAGGATAATTTCTATGCTTTGATGTTTTTTCCCATGCCTTGTTCTGTTTACGACCTTTTGGTCTTGTTCTGCCTTTGGTCGTTATACCTATTTTCCATGCCTTGTGACCGTGGGATGGAGTATTGTTCCCTAGCATGCTTGTTATGCTATATATTGGTTAGCCAAGTAGCTCTGTAGGTTTACTTTGGCCATATATAATTATTATGCACTAACTTTCACGGGGTCATAAGAACCTGGTGCTATAGACTATAAGGGGATAGACCGAGTGAACTTCCTCAGAGAGTCTTAGACATTATAGACTATAGGGGATAGACCGAGTGAGCTTCCGAGAGAGTCTTGGATATTATAGACCACAGGAGGATAGACCGAGTGAGCTTCCTCAGAGATTCTTGAACCTTATAGACTATATGGGGGTAGACCGAGTGAGCTTCCTCAGAGAGTCTTTGTTTTTTTTGAATTTCCTGAAACCATTCCAGACTATAGGAGGAATTGACCGAGTGAGCTTTCTCAGAGAGTCTGTGATAGACCTGAGGATATAAGAGGAATTGACCGAGTGATCTTCCTCAGAGAGTCTCTAGACCTTGGGTCTATAAGGGGATTAGACCGTGTGATCTTCCTCAGAGAGTCCCAGACTACCTTAGACTATAAGGGAAATTGACTGAGTGTGCTTCCTCAGAGAGTCTTATAATTTTGTATGACCAAACCAGAGGAGTTAGGCTGAGTGTACTTCCCAGAGGGTTGTTGGTACTTCTTGGATAGGACCAGAGGGGAGGGTTGTGAGTACTTCCCATAAGGATTCCTGTTTGTGGTTAGTTGTTTGCTTCACTACGGCTTGTTGATATGTGGATTGTTTATTGTTGTGTATCATCCTATTTACTAGTTATTGTTTACTGTTTACTATATTATTACCTGCCATATGCTCACTAACTATTAGGCACAGATCTTTGGGTGTTTGCCTACTGGTATTTAGTCTCAAACCCTGTTTGGGTCATTCTTTTAGGCCCAAACAGATTATATTGTTGCAGGTATAGACAAGGGAAAGCGCCCTTCAACTTCAGGTATTTTATTTCATTGGAGCAGGAGAGCATGGGACCAAGCTGAGGCTTGTGATGCTGAGGAGTTGCTTATCTTTTTTTCTTTTGTACTTTGACTTGGTATTGTATTCAGCATTGTGACTTTTTTGGAATCTTTCCTAGACATATGTATCATGCATCATTTCATATATATATATATATGTGTGTGCTACAATTGTTTGTTGTCTAATCTTCCGTTGTTTATTGTTATTGGATATTTAATACTTCCACTATTGTATGTGTTGTTTACTTCCGTTGTGTACTCTGCCAATGAGGGCATAGTTTCCCCACTGTCACATCCAAGGCCCTCGCTGCTAGTCAGCAGCCTCTGGCATTTGGGGAAATGCGCTTGAGGCCATGTGACCAACCGGGTACGGGGCGCCTCTGGGTGGCTTCCAAAACTAGGATGTTACAAAGGTCATATTCAATTTCCATTTTCGTTTCTTCCATGTGATATTTATCATCATTTACACTGTTTTTCATATCAAATGATCCATAAACCACAGTATCATCCCAATCAGTGTGCGTGTTTATTTTTTTCCCCCGTGTTTGGTCCAACATTTATATCTCTGATCTATCCCATGACAAATCAAATGTTCTTCCGACTCTTATGGACTGATTTTTCTTTAATAAAAACAAATTAAACATGGAAAGAGTATTTAAGAAGTGTCGTATGCATTCTCTATTACAAACTTGATAAACTCTTTAACTTCATCTTTATACTCTTTTGTCAAATGATTATCATGCATCCATTTTCGATTTATATCCATCCTATTATCTTCATAAAATATTTATTTTGTATAATAAATAAATAAATACACATAAGATATTCATTATCAAAGGTGAGTGTTATAGATAATTCTAATAAGGGGAACCCAACATTTGATTGTTTCAAATAATTTTAGTATGCTTTGAATGAAATGGGTATTTGAATTTAAGAAAATAATTACTCCACTGTGGTGGTTTTATCCTATAAATTCATCTAAAAAAATCACTAGTACCCAGTATGGGATGACTACTACTCAGATTAGTTCAAGAAATATAGGTTCATGTCTAGAAGAGATACGGTATGAGTCTCAAGAAATAAAATGCAATAATAATTATTTATAAGATAAAGTTGATAAGGATGACAGTTGTCTCCAAAAAACATTTTAAATCACCGCATATTAATTTAAAATTTAAAATTTCATCTAAAAACTACTTTCAAAATTCAAAAGGCTGCTTTTTTATTTTTAAAACCCCACTTGAAATACATTTTTCTTTTATTCCCACATGAAAATTGACCATTTTTTTCAAAACACTAAATGGGAAACAAACCCATTTTTCTATAAAAACTATTAGCATCAAGTGAAAAATTATAAAATCATATTAAAAAACCATTAACAATAAATTAAAAGTTTAAAACTATTTCCATGGAAATATGTACACTTTAAAATGTTTAAAACATTATAGGTTCACTTTTAAATCATGTTAGGAGTTTCAAAACACTAAATCCATTTTAGTTCATTTTAATGGAAAACCTCGTTTTTTCATTTTATAGCCCAATTTAACATTTAAAACCAATTTTAATTTTTGAAAACTGATATTTAAAATATGCATGGACATAAAAATGCTAATTAGGCCAACACCCAATCTAAATAAAATCATTATTATTAAACATTTCATAAACATTTTTTAGAAATAGTAGTACATTAACAATTGAAATCCTAACATTATTATCCTAGACTACCTTCCAAAATAATGATGTTACCATGTAATTATTTCAAGATTCAATTAAGGGACTATTCATTTATCAAAAACCAACTTCATAAAATATCACACAAGAATCCAAAAATTGAAGCTTTCACATTCCATAAAATTTATTCAAGAATCAACATCAAAATGGTTTTAAAAATATTCATGACATTGAAAAATATTTTCCAAAATATCATGAGATGTTAGATGGAGTTTGTGTGTGATATCGGGATTAGGTTTGATTTGAATTTATCTTAGTGTGATTCGAATTAGTAGTGCTCTAGTACTCGGGGTGAGAGAACAATGGCATATTTGGTTTTTGTTTGGAAAGGAACCAACACTACCACAAAACTGGGTTTCTACAGCGCCACCCTTTAATAGTGCTAAAAAAAGTGCTGATAAAGAGGGTGCCTTTATTAGCACTAAAAAAAGAATTGATAAAGGGTACTTTTAACAGCACTAAAAAAGCACTATTAAAAGTTCCCATTTATCAATGCTTTTTTTAGCACAGATAAAGGCACCCCCTTTATCAGTGCTTGTTTTTAGAACTGTTAAAGGGGCCCCCTTTATCAGCACTTTTTTCCCTAGCACTGATAAAGTGTAAATGTCAAAAAAAATTCATAAAAAATAATATATTGATATAAAAATATATAAGTATATTTATATTGATTTAAATATAAGATATATATTTTAAATATGTTTTAGATAAGTATAAATAAACATTTTCACTTAATATATAAGATATGTAGTGAAAATAACTTATAAAATATCTTTAAAATTATTAATTAATAATTTTCTAATTATCATCGACTAATAATCATTTAATAACAATTTAAAGACTCAAAAAATCAAAAAATAAATAAAAGATCTAAAATAAGTTGAAAACCTAACTCAAACTTCAAACGACCATAACTCACTACTGCAAATATGGCTTTTATCAGCGCCTGTATATGTGTGTGTGTGTGTGTGTTTGTGTGTGTGTATATATATATATATATATATTTGTGTATGTGTATATATATATATATATATATTTGTGTGTGTGTGTATTGAAAAACTGATATATATTATCTATATATTCTAAACATATGTATATACATATTAATATATAATATTTTTAAATATATATAAATATGTATAATTATACTTACAAATACACATATAATATATATATGTGTGTGTGTGTGTTGTATATATGTATTTATTTATTTATAAACACACAGAAAAAAAAAGCATATTTTATAAATGTATTTAAAACTGATCTTATAAATATATATTAATATATGAATAAATATATTAATATATAAATATAACTATATGTATATTAATATACAGATATATATATATTAATATAATTAATATATATATTAATATACAAGTAAATATAACTATATATATATAAATAGATATATTAATAAATGGAGAGAAAAACATTCTGGTGGAGTGGTAAAGGTTTAGGCGCACAGGCAAGAGGTTATGGGTTCAAATCTCAGGAGAGGCAGGGTGCATGTGTAGGTGGAAATAGGGCTAAGCACTGTTAAAGGATCAGGAGGGGTGGCTGTTGGGGCGTGCGTGCTGGGGGGTGGCTAGGGAATGCAAGTTGGGTGGGGGCACTGTTGAAGGGGGATTCAAGCGCTGTTGAAGCCCCTACCCAAATTTCAGAATTATTTTTTTATTTTTTTAATGTTTTTTAACTTTTATCAGCGCTAAAAAACGCTAATAAAGGACCCATTTATCAGCACTTTTTTTAGCGATAATAAAAGATCACTTTTATCAGTGCTTTTTTTAGCACTGATAAAAAGGGTCTTTATCAGTGCTTTTTTAGCACTGATAAAAAGGACCCCCTTTTATTAGCACCTCAATTAACAGTGCTTTTTTAACACTATAAATGGACTTTTATAGCACTGATAAAGGCCATATTTTCAGTAGTGTAACCATGAAGTTACCCCAAGTTTTGAGTTTGTACATTATTTTAGGTGTTTAGAAGATCATGGGATGATTTTGGTTGTTTAGGAATTGTGAAAGAGTGATGAGATAGTATGTTGAAGGGTGAACCTAGCCATTTTCAGTGAAATTTCAACCATATGAGGACTAAATAATGTTTTTTTCATGAGATTGGGTTGGGTGATATGGAAACCACATCATGCATGTTGTTCACATTATATATTTATGCTTTGTTTATTATTTAAAGTCTGTTAAACATGTTTACTTATTTTAAATCGTAAGTTTAAATGGTATGAATATACCTAATTAAGTATTCCCTTTTATACCCTAATACATAACCTCGGATGGGTGAAAATATTTTTATAAAACCATCCTTGTTATAAACTAAGGATCACATTTATCAATTACCAAGAAAGCTAATTTGAAATACATATATAGAATATGTTTTTATTATTTTAAGAAAATCCAACCATGATATTTTTCTAATATTGATCTTTAAAAAATAATAATATTTTAAACAAGCATTTAGAAACCTTTATTAAACTATTTATTTTTTCCTTTTAAATAAAAAGAATCACTTGGAAATCATTTTCCTTGGCCTAGTCCTTATTTATTAAAAACACACATTTATAAATCCTTTTTGGATTTTTTTTTAATAAATGGAACTAAGAATGAAAACCCAGAATAAAAAAATGTAACTAAAATGAAGTAAATAAATAAAACAAATCCAAATAAGAAACTAAAGTGTAGAATATGTAAGCAATGAAATTAAATAAGGGCGATGATGAAAACCTTCTATAAAAGTGAAAGTGGGTACCAAAAAATATATATAATAGCACAATTATAAGTCAAAACACATATGGAGGATCTATTACCTATAGGTTTTAAAGGTAACTAACTCGCTCATAGAATACTAGTCAGCTATGTGACCAAAATAAGTAATGAAACTCAAGCCTCTCAAGGAAACCAAAAATGACCCCTAACTAATACCTCAATTAAGCTAGAGAAGTAACCATCTCTTTACCATCCTATCTACAGTCACCCATGTGAAAGCTAAAAAACAATCCACATATAAATCATCCATTCCATTAACAATAATAACCCACAATTAATAACACGATTGAAACTAGAGCTCCTTTTGAAAAACCATTTTAAATCTCATTAGAAAAGAAATAATTTTTCTTGAAGGCATTTTAAAAAAATGGTAAGCTCAAAACCATTTTTAAATGAAAACAAAACATTTAAAACCCCTTATTTAAAAACCTATATAAGAAAACTAAATTTAATTAATGTGTTTAAATTTGAAAACTTCTCTTTAAATGTTATAAACATATGAAATTACACACATACATATCTAAACATCTCTCAATACAAATATTCACATATTTTTATGTGAATATGTGCATGTGTCAAATATATATATAAACAAACCAATACATACATGTATAAGAATAAAACATGAAAAGATGAATCCATAAAATTGGACATAAATAAATAACATAAGAACAAAATAAAACATAAGAAAACTTCTCAAACAAAAACCCCAATTAATCGGTGTCATAAACTCATGCATTACCCAAATAGATTTCATAAACAACCTAAAATAATTTTAAAATTCCAAATTACTTTATGAAAACCGTCATAAATATTTTATTCTCCAAAAATATAATTTATCCTTTGAATTCAGATAAAAACAAGTCCAAATTCATAAGAACCCAATTGGAAATAAATTATAATCCCTTAAAACCCTTGAGCAGTAAGCATATTTAAATCCAATTAAACCCAAATTGCAATTATAATTTTAGAGAAACCAATTTCAAACACCCAAGAACATGAAACAAATTAGGGAATAGATAAATCATAAATACACCTACTGAAGGATATCATAGATGGTGAAAAACCTTCAACAATAGCGAGTGGAAGGCCTAAAGAAGAAAGGAAAGTAGTAGTGGAAAATATATAGTCAAAAGCATCGTACATGGAACCCAACCCAGAAATCAATGAGTGATGAGGAGAAAATAACATACCCTAGATTCAATCTTTGATTCATCCAAGATAAAGTAGAGATATCGTGAAAGCTTGGATTTGTTTGATCCTTGGATTCGTTCGAGCCTTTATTTGTTCCATCCTTGGATTCAAGCCATGGATTCGTTCGACACTTGATTTGGGCCTTGATTCGAGCCATGGATTTGAGGAGAGGAGTGTCGTTAGTAGGGGAGTTTCACATAAGCTTGAGATGTCATGACTGATTCTATCACGGTTAGGGTTCTTTAAATAGATCGGAGAGACTTTTATCAACACTGATAAAAATACCTTTTATCATCGCTCAAAATTTAGCACTGATAAAGGATTTATAATTAAAATTATAAATAAAATAATTGTAAATATATTTATAAAATTATATATTTATTTATTATAATTTTATAATTATTTATATATATAATTATTTATTTATAATTAAATAAATATTTTTTAAAAATATATATCTTTAATTTATAATTATAAATATACAGTTTTATAAATATAGTAAATATACATTAATAAATATATTTGAAAATATAGTTATAATTATTTATTTATAATTGTAAATATATTTATATAATTATATATATTTATATAATTATATATATTTATATAATTATATATATATTTAATAAATATATATAAATATAAATATAGTAAATATATTCATTATTTAAATATATTTATTATAATCTTATAATTATAAATATATTTATATTATAATATATATTTATATAATTATATATATTTAATAAATATATATAAATATAAATATAAATATAGTAAATATATTCATTATTTAAATATATAATTATTTATTTATAATTATATAAATAATTTTTAAATAAATATTTATATATTTATATCATTATATATATTTATATAATTACATATATATATAATAAATATATATAGTAAATATATTCATTATTTAAATAAATTTATTGTAATTTTATAATTATTTAAATATATATAATTATTTATTTATAATTATATAAATAATTTCTTAAAAAAATAATATTTATTTATTTATAATTATAAGTATATAAATTTATAAATATATTAAATATACATTTATAAATATATTTATTTCTAAATATTTATTTAGAGATATATTTATTTAAAAAAAATTATTTACAAATATATTTTTAATATTATTAATGAATATATAATCTTAAATGCATACATGTTAAAAACGAGTGAAATTGAATAATTAAAAATGAGTACACTTTAAAAATATTGAAAAAATGGATAAGTTTTATTAATTAAATATAAATTATTAAAAAAATGAATATATATTAAAATAGAGAGAAATACATATTAAAAATATCAAAACATAGTAAATAAATATATATAAACAAATGATAGAAAATTATTAAATTCCCAAAAACATAAAAAATAAAAAATATTAAAAATGAATTAATACCGAACTTTAATAATATTAAAAATAAGTAAATAAAATTTACCAAAAACATAATATATTAAATTTATAATGTTATAATGAAATTCTGAAATGAATACTAAAAGAATAAATTACAAAAAATATTAGGTTTATGTGTTTCTATATAAGATTTCATTAATTACATAAATATTTGTGGCTAATGAGTCTGTACCTAAGTGGGAGAGGCTCCTGCTTGGCATTCGAAAGAATTGGGATCAAATCCAGGTGGGGTGAATTTACAGGTTATTATAGTAGTTCTTTAGCGGTTATTGTAGTAGGTAATATGTAGGATTGTAGCAGCTAGAACTATTCATCTGATTTGGGCCTTTGGGCCACTAGTTTGGGAATATGGGTCTCAGGACCTTTGGGCCACTAAAGGCCTTTGGGATATGGGGTCTTTAGGTCAACAAAGGCCTTCGGGCCACAGGGCCTTCAAGCCACCAAAGGCCTTCGGGCCACCGAGCCTTCAAGCCACAAAAAGGACTAGAAGCAGTCTGGGCAGATCACATAGGAGCAGGCCCTAGATGAGGATTCGAAACAAGTATCATCCACCAGAGGAGAGATAACCAGATTGGAAGAATGAGATGGTATGGAAATTTCCATTGGTACCAGGCATCATGCATTGTATGGGTCAATGCAAGCTAATCAGCCATGCGAGGTGGGGAGCTAAACGCCTTCAATGATGAATATGATGGGGAGGGGCAGTTCTTATGTTGTCGGGTCTTGGGCCTTCGGTTCATGTATTAGACATTATGAATTAGGCCTTCGGGTCATGTAATGGGCCTTGTGCCACTGGGCCTACAAGTTATGTAAGGATTCCCCCTCAACCAATAAAAAGGTGGGATTATCCATAAATAAATAAAAATCTCTCAAAGGCCTTTGGGATGGGTTGACCACCACCACCATGTAAATATTTGTATGTGTAAATTGTATCTAAAATGCATTAATAACATATATGTATGTGAAATCAATGTAACATGTGTTTAATATATGTTAAATTGAAAAATCAAACGACATTCAATTATGTCCATTACTCAATGCAATTAGTCAGTATTTTTAATTAATATTAATTTTTAGTTATAAATCATTCTTCACTAAATATATGACTTATTTAATGTAACGCATAAATATTTTGTATTATATAAATCCTATTTTATGAAATATTATATACATTCATATATATATATATGAATATAAAACTATATTGAATGTATTAATGAATAATTATGTATAAAAACCATTAAAATGAATAAGACATTAATATGTTTTTAATTATTACATTTTATTCATTTTCTATATTTATATTTAATATATATTATTTATTACTATTTATAATTAATATATATATATATATATTAAACTTATTAATTTTGATTAATAATGGTTTCATTAAAAAAAATTAATAATTTTGTAATTTATTCACTTTTATAAATAATTATTTAATTAATAAAATGTTTAATATTTTTCTTAATTTACTCATTTTTAATTTTTATCTATTTAATTATTTTATTTTATTCATTTATCATATCTATGTATTTAATATATACTATTTTTAAATATTTATAATTTATATATATATATATAGTAAATTTATTCATTTTTATTAATAAAAATTTAATTAATAAAATTTTTAATATTTTTTAATTTTAATCATTTTTAATATGTATTTGTTTAATTATTTTATTTTCTTATGGACCTTTATCAATGCTAAAAAACACTCATAAAGGTTATCATTTATCAATGCTACAAATAAAGCGCTGATAAAGAGTACCTTTTGTCAACATTTTTTTAGCACTGATAAAAGGTACCCTTTATCAGTGTTTTTTCTAGCACTGATAAAGAGCATATTTATCAATGTTTTCTCCTATAATTGGTAAAGGTAAGTGTTATTAAAGGCCTATTTTGTAGTAGTGTCCACTACATCGGTCCGGCCAGACCCGGCCACCCCACCGTGCGTGGACCCTACGCCAGCCAAATCTTCCCCGACCACTACTGCCCACCACCACACATCGCATAGACTTTGTGCCTCCAACCAGATCTCAACTAGACCCAAACCACCATCGGCGCCTCCCGCATCCAACCATTCTAGGCCAGCCACCTGGTTTCCCATCATCCAGCTGCACCGCCACATGCTCGGACCTGTATTGTGTGGCCACCCATGGGCTCCCACTGGAAGACCCATAAGGGGTGCCTCTGGCCGGACTACCCACAACTAAATCAGGATAGCCCAACCTGGATCAGGGCGGGTTGAGCCTATCCCAACCCATCGGGCCCATTTTGGGTCATGTTTAAGATCAAAACATTTTTAGGGTTTTATAGGCTAGTCGGGGTCTAAGAAAATTTAAAAGTTTCAAAAACTAAGTATTAAAATTTTTGGAATAAAATCAAAAATTATGGAACTAACTGAACGACAAAAATTAGTTGAATTATTTTAATTCAATTAATACCCTCAATATAAATTTATCACATATATAATTTTAATTAAGCATTTAATTTTCACACTAACTAATCTTGTGCATCGACCAACCAATGTATGACTGGTTTTAAATCTATTTAATTATTTATTCAAATGTGTGTGATGCATGTAATAATTAAATAGATTGTTTTTTCATCTCCTTTCCTTGTTTAATATGTATAAGGTTCTGTGTGTGCCCAAGCATTGTATTGCATATGTATTACTCAATACTGAGACCCCCTCATCTATGTGTGAGTATTTATATATTATGAAAAGAATGTTTTAAGACATGGACCATACCAAGATGAGGTAGTATTCTAAATGAGATGATAATACATTGAAACATGGTGTGTGGTATGATACGAGTCAGATGCGACTCAATTATTTTACCCCTAGGTTCATAGTTAATCCATAGGGTGTAAATGGGTCAACTAATACCAAATACTCAAGATCATTCATTTTTTTATTTAATTTATACATTGTTTTTTTAGTGAGTTTGAAATTTTACATGATCACATAAA
Source organism: Viscum album (assembly GCA_963277665.1). Classification (NCBI taxonomy): domain Eukaryota; kingdom Viridiplantae; phylum Streptophyta; class Magnoliopsida; order Santalales; family Viscaceae; genus Viscum; species Viscum album. The sequence continues at coordinate 1,619,521,120 of OY728131.1, read as the reverse complement.
ATAATAAACTAAATTCCTAGATTAAAACAACTTAATAAGTGGTGAATATTTTTTTTTATAATCAGTTGTGAGTGTGACCACGTAGTACGTGCATATAAAATATAAAATTATTTCATTATTTGAGAAATAATAATAAAACTATGAAAGTAATATTAATTCATATTGTCTTATATCATTTGAATTTGAAGAAAAACAGGTGTACGGAGTTCCCTTCATCCCTATTTGTTGGTACCTCCTACTACTGGGGAGTTCTTATGAGAGTGATGGGCCAACTTAACTAAATAATGTAATAAATAAGTATCCATAATTTTCTTTTTGTATCTTTAGAGTCAAAGTGTTGAGTAAATCAAGTTTATGATTTTAGAAGTTGTGACTTCACTCAACAGTTCAAGGAGTCATGAGTTAATATGGTTAGTCAATCAAATTCCTACCTTAAAGGATAAGGATAAGTTTCAAGGATCCTTGCTGCTATAATACTCTAACAGCTGGGTATTTTTATTCTATTAGTGATGGATACTTGGGTTCAGTAAAATAGTGAGATACATTTAATGATTTAATTGGTAATGTATAATTTATAATCCAGATAAATGTAATAATCTACAAGTTTTTAGCTTTGTAGAAAAATGGAAAGTAATACCATATGTTCACTAAGATTAATTTTGGACAAAGAACATGTCCTTATCAGCATGAATTTCCAAAAAGTAGTACAAGTGATTGGTCAAAGTACTACGATATTGGAAATTCAAGGTATTGGAGTCCCCAGTACCTATTGAGTTACCTCAGGAAGCAAGGGTGTAAAAGATACTTATAGGAGACTCATGTATGATGAATTTTTTGTTTACATAATAATTTCATCATCAATTTACAATGAGTTGAGGATACATTATCTGGATGTGTATGGTACTACATGTTGTCTCAACTCTAAGAAGTATGCAGGGAGACAATGAAGCAAGATATGAATGGGTTGATGAGTAAACTGAAAACATGTAAATTAAAATATAGAACACTTTATTTCAATACATCCCATTATTTTATATTTATCACCAACTTTACCTGATTTCATTTAATATTACAAAAAAACAAAAAATTAAATGGAAAAAATGATTCATTTCCTTTTGGGTAATGTTCGCTAAGCAGATAATAACTTAAATAAAGATTTATCTTTAGTTCTTATAGTGAAAAGGTTGAAAGAAGGGGTGAAAATACCAATGGAAATTGTAATTACAAAGGAACCTTAGTAGAATATTTCAAAATAAAATAGGCAAATAAATATACAGGAGGTTATTTGCTTCGCATGTCATGAGATAATTCTATGTAATTTCAAATGTTATGAACTGAATTGAAGAAGAAACTAGTCACTTCTTCTTTAGGTATATTCATCAATTTTATGTAATTTTTTTGTTATAATTCGTGGGTATTGAATATAATATTTTTATCACATATTTTTATTCAAATACAATAACCAAGTAAGAAAATAAATGTTACTACATGTAAGGTGAATTATCCAAGAGATTGTGAAAGGGTGATTCTTAAGTCTGTAGTGAGAAGTACACAACTTATAATTGCCGATATTAATGATTCAAGTTGAAATTTTATTGAGTATAACCAAAACATTTATCTCATGTTTTCAATAGACACTAGGAGACATTATTCCATTTTTAGAATGAATGTTGTTAATGGTGTCTAAATAATCAACAAATAGTTTAGTGATGCTTGAATCATTGGAAGTGACTGATTAATATAAAATTTAAGACTCATTGCCATGACCCCCTCCCACCAAATATACTGCAATGGGGAGAGAGAGATGATGACCCCAGAATCCTACCTCTAGTAGGACCCAAGTTGTCGATTAGCACCAAGGTTATAAAAAAACTCATAGTATAGGAGGAATTGCCCCCTATAAATGACACAGGATTGGGATATAGGATAAACAACCAACAAATAACTCTAGTGGACAATATAAAGGCAAATAAAAAACCATACCACAATTCATGAACAAAGTAAAAACTAATACATATCTCCAAAAATATACCAAAAAGACAAATCCATGGTAGTTACTCAAGTGAACATGTGAAAAGAGCATATTAATGTACCGTTAAAAAAATAGTAGAACCAATAAGCACCTATACTAGTCATCTAAACAAACTCAGTCTCACCATGGATTACTCATCAAATCATGCATCCAATATAATAACATACCATCGAGACCATAAAAAATCAAGGAACCCCGCTACCACTTCCCAACTTATTTTCTTCTCTCACACCCCAGTGTCGAACATCCTTTGCTCTCATTCCTTCCACACATACCACATCACATCCTTCTCGTAGACACCTGATCCACACATCACATCATACCACATCCCTCCTATAGACACCTAGGTTTCACATCACATCACACCCAAAAATACCTAGGCCACACATCACATCACATCTCGCCCGTAGACACCTAGGTCACACATCACATTACATCACATCACATCCATCCCATAGACACATGGGCCAGACATTAAATCACATCACATCCCGCCCGCAGACACCTAGGCTACACATCACCAAGTAATATCCAACACCAACACATATCACTACTACTGAATAAAGATAGGCATAGAAGGGGTATCTGGTCATCCTTATCACCATCATCCTAGATGTTGGGAAAAACACTCATAACTTTGCACCTCTGCGCATTAGTTAGGTTATCCAACTCGAGTGGGTCACTTATAAAATAATATAAATATACATGATATATATATATCACACAATACTCAACCTATGGGTTCACATAAAGTATAATAGCACACACCACATCACCACCATTTTACTGCACATTAACCGTCACAACTATTACCACTACTATATGAAACACAACGCAACCACCACACAAACCACACAACATTTCCCAATTCCAGTTACAAGTTTCTCTGAATTTTTTCATTATCCATTTCATTTCACATTAAACTATTCATTCATTTGTTCAATTAATTTATCTAATTCCCAGAACTCCATTTCTAGTCCATCTCATTTACCTGCCAGCCTAATCTTTCATTTATTATCACATTTCATCTCATGGATTATTGGGAAAATATCTCAATCAAGTAATGCTAAAACTGTCCCAAATCATGCAATCACTACCACAGCATCACACATCCACCATAATCATCACATCACATTGCCCAAGCCATCTCACCATGATAACATCACATCATACATCCCAACCACATCTCACAACACAGTCATATTATAATTCTAACACCATATGTCACAAAAATATCCACTTCACCATAATCAATGACCACATCACATCCATGCCAACCGACCACCACATCACAACAGCACATACTACATAGCCCAATCGGTCACTACCACCACCTCACAATATCCCAAACCATGTAAGGAAACACATGAAACACAATCATACACAACAAAATCACAAATTATCTTCCACAATTATTTAGGAGATTTATCACATTCAATTTTTATTAAGAATGGGTATTATCACAAAAACCATAATCTAGGGGCAACTAGTTTATTATCCAAATATACATTATTTATCCTTTTTATTTAGGGTGCGATCACACAACAACACAACAAAGGTAATCATATCACAACAACTACAATGAAAACAAAGCTCCCAACATTTTATATTTTCAACAAGGCAACAACATGGAATAAAATCATCATAAATATATATCAAATCATAAAAACATGTGATAAATCTCCATTACCATTAATTATTTTTGACATTCCAATTAATTATTTTATTACGGAGACCCTTAATATCCACCCAAAAGAAAGAAAAACAATAAAGATCTCACACATAGCACATGAACATGTGATAAAGAGGATTCTATACCTTAATGAAGATTTATTATCTCATTTTTCACTATAGGGTGAAGAAGAAACTGTCTGCAACCACAACCATACCACGAGATCACGGATTAACCTAAACTGCATCAAACAGTTGTCAAAACGCAGCTCATACTCACCCCAAACCAAAACAACATCTCTGTAGTGATACCCCAAAGGAAAAAATGAGGATAAACCAAGGTTTAAAGAGAAAAACATTCCATGGATCACCAAAACATAACTATTGGAACCCACAAATCAAGATGAGGGAAGGAGGGATGGAAGATCCCTAAAAATCACCTCGGGATCTACCAAAATTGAGAGTAATGATAGGCATCCAAATGAATAAAAATCAATGAAAAAAGGTATTTAAAAACCTATAACTTACCCCTTTCATGTTATGTAACCCTTTCATAATATGTAATTCATAGGTTTTCCAAAAATTACATCTTCCTATGAAATTCATGTTGCCTCAGCCTGATTTAATTATACATCATGAATTCACCTTTCACAACAAGAATCTATTTAAATAACTCCACCATTGACCACTTATAATCCATGAAATTAATAGGCTATATAACCCATGAACTACTAACTCATGATGTGAATACAGTTCAAGTTGTGAACCACCACCTATAGTACTCATGTAGCTCCAACTCCACCAAACCCTTTAGACCTCCTCTGAACGCCTATAACTTCCCAAATAGAAAAGTGACAAGCCAAGAAGGCATAAATAATTATATTAGATACCTCTAAAATTATTCTCATCATAGAGAATAAAAACCAACCCTAGGAAAATAAAGGTTTTTGAACAACCATCTCGTGAGATACCTATCAAGGATCTTATCACATCTCAAATGCTACCACCATCCAAAAGAACCTAACTAGGAAACACCTTATGCAACCACATCACCACAAAAACACATCAACCTTCACATAGACCAAACAAACCACTACCATAACCAATACATAGCACCACACCAAGCATATAAATCAGGGAATTTCATCCTTCATGTCAAGATATTATCCACTCTAGGTGTCATTGACTCACCTGCATAGTTTTAATCGCATCATAGTATAATGAATCTTGATTAGGAATCAAGTCCTCCACTTTTTGTGTGTAAAAAAATTTATCACACATAATTCATCAAGGAAAATTGAACATCTCATAACATAGAAAAATTAAAACATCAAATCATCCAAAACAAACAAAACAAAGAAAGGATCAAAATAACTTGGGGTATTGGAAACACATATATGTTTCTCTCTCCTAAGTAGTCTCCTTAAGGACACCATGAAACCAGAACATGTGAACCAATGGAATATTCCACCCACATAGCACCTTCTCTCAATGATCTTGGATCTCTACTAGTTTCTCCATGAACATCGTAGCATCCTTGATATCCAAATCTTCCTAGTTAATAATGTGGGATTCATCGTGAAGATACTGACGAAGGCAGGACACATGGAAGATGTTGTGGATCCTTTCCAACCATGGCGGTAATGCCAAAAGATATTTCACCTAACCAACATGACCTAACACCTCAAAGGGCCTAACAAAACTGAGAGAAATCTTACCCCCTACCAAACCTCCATTTCCCATGTAGAGGGGAGACTCTCATGAACACATGGTCTCCAACCTCAAACTCTAGGGGCCTCGACTTACAATCATTATAGGCCTTCTGATGGTCTATTTCCACCCTCATCCGCTCACAAACCAACTGGATCTTCTCGATCATTCTATCCACCACATCAGGACCAAAAACTACTGACTCCCAAACCTCCATCCATCATAATGGAGATAAACATAGTCACCCACACAACACCTCAAATAGAGTTATTCCAATACACGAGTGATAGCCATTGTTGTACACAAACTCAACCAAAGGCAGTTGCCACACCCAAGATCCAAAAAAGTCCAAGATGCATGTACATAATATATATTTCATCATCTTGATGGTCTTCTCTATCTTCACATATATCTGAGGGTGTAAATAAATATAAAAGTGAAAATAGGATCCAAAAGCATATTAAAATCCCCTCCAAACTCGTGAGGTAAAATGAGGATACCGATCAGATATGTGAAGGTACCAGGGTCACAGCGGAAGCCAGTGGGGTGGGTATTTCAAAAATTTATCATCATTGGAGAAATAGAACTTGTCACTTCTAAAAATATGATCACTAGTATGGTCTCTAGGATCTCACATAAATTAAAGGAGCACAAAAACATAAACTAAAAAAATACCTTTTTCGAAACCAAATTCACACTCGATGTCTACTTGTCATTGGTGATAGTTGCTTGAAATATCCCTCTAGATCATCCACGTGAACTTCAAAAATCTATGTGATCATCATTCATCATAATATGGGTGATGTTGTGGAGTTTTAACGAGTCCTTAAGCATTTCAACGATCACCATGATTCGTTTCCTTCGATCTGTCGAAGGCATGCTTGGATCGGCACTTAGAGAGAGGATTTCTCTCTCTAAAAAGAATGAGGAGATATAATCTATCATTATTGGTGAATGAATATAACACCAAGAGATCTGCCTCTCCTACTTATATAGTAGGTGAGTAAATTACCCAAAAAGGGTTCACCAACCCTTGGAAATAAACGTCCTCTAAATAAGTAATTTATAAATAATATTGGCAGACTAAACTACTTCACAATATTATTTATAATTTTATTACATAAATGTAATATATATATATTATATTTCATGATAAACCCAATTCATTAACTCGAATCATAATTCTATCTTAATATTAAAAGAACCTATAATATTAAAATAGTATTCATTTGATTAATATAATTCCTCATATTTAATTAAATTCTAAAAAAAATCATTAAATAAATTCATCCCAATTATTATTTACTTGAATAATAATGAATTTATTTATTTATCGGTGATCAATAATTTGGGAAACACTCAAACCTCATGGTGGGGCCCACTATGTCTGGTATACTTATTCAACTGAATAGGAGGGATTCTTGAATATGATGTTGTGTGTGACCCTCTAGGCCCTTATCTTGATATAAGTGAATAAAATCCACAGATCAAGATTAGATTCTAGCAACCCATCAAGTCTTATAAAGAGATAAAGAAATTCATAGCAACAGCAATCAATCTAAAAATATGCATTGTGTAATATAATCTCTTTGTCTTTAAATATCTCATAAATTAAGACTCATACTTGTCTCATCTCCCTTTTCTTAATTTATTATTTTTTATCTAACTGGATGGATTTACCTTTCGACTATTGTGGCTACAGATTTATGAAGGTACCACCATCCTGATCAACAAGGCTCGAGATATATTACTTCCACAACTCGGAAGCGACAAATCCTTTCATGACCATTCAACCAATGTCACACCACCAATGATGCACCCAACACAAGGTACCTTTCCATAATTTCATTATCATAGTTTTTTTCATGAATCAAAGTACGTGATCAAATGGCACACACTAGTAATGATCTCAATTCAGGAGACCAATACACATGTCCATAGATAGGAATGACCAGTGACACCTGAAACATGTGGTGTTCCTATCAGTGGTTATATCCTCATGATATCACTACAATAGATCACCAAGTGTTAATTTGATGAGAATAAATCTCAATACTTATGATCCCCCATCACCTGATAGTCAAACATCATCTGTGTCTAGTTGGTAGGATGTATCTAGACCATAGGACCTTTGTTTAAGATTAATTTCATAGTATCTTGAGGTTATCATTATTTCCTCGGATCTACTATAACCTTTTTATATGAAAATTAATCTACTTACATTGCTATTAAATAGAGGACATAGAATTCTATACACTATAATGGTAGGTATACATCATGTGTCTCTATCTATACACATGATATACTAATCAAAAGTACTATTCAAGTTGGGTCTAGAAAACCCGCTATTACAACACTCTCACTTGAACTATAGACAACTTTATAATAAACCTTGTTAGCTCTCACATGATAAAGATAATTTTTTTTCTGAGTCACGACTTTAGTTGTTCTTCCAATATATATAAGTATCAGCTAAAATATTTATATTTCTCCTTTGAATTCCTCATAACAATCAAATCACTTAACTTAAATGCTACTAGATGTACAACTCCCTTTATTTAAATTTTTTCTTATAGGTCTTTATGTATTTTGAATTTGACAGCAAAAAATTTTAAAACCAGGCGGAAACCCTCCCCCCCTCTCTACCACGAGCTCCAGTCTACCATGATTCTGTCGTGTGGCTATTCTTCTATATACAATCTCATATCCTTGAGTATAAATTCTCAAGAGATAGTATCCTTGATTATATCCCTTTTGTCAACTATAAAAAATTTACATATTGGATAGTACCAGTAATAGAATTATCATTATGATAAAACTTTACTTGGTAGGTGTGATTTCATGAACTGGAAAAAATCGTTGCACTTAATAACTTCTTCTAAGCTACCTCAAAAGCTGCAACATACCCGATATTTATAGGTATGGATACCACTAGATTTTATGAGCTTGTCTCACTCAAAAACTTGTCCTAACTATGTTACTAGATCAAATTGATCCAAAGGAAGACTGGTTTGTGTCCCCTTAAAACTAGTATCCTTTCCTCTCCACTTACCGGGTACATATTCCTTGTACTTTCCCAAGTACAATCAGATAGTAATGACTACTTTACTTGAAATTCTCCTAGATATAAATGATATTTTCCAACCATAATGTATATGTTGGAAATATAAATTATTATACATATCATGGAATAATTTATTGATCCATATCAGAAGCGAATAGAATTAATCTTTCCAAATTAATCTCCTCTTATAACCATACATGACTTCTTAAAGAGATTTATTCCATGTGACATTGGAAAAAATTCATCTCTTAAATTGTTCCAACTTGTGTTTTTAATATAATTTCAGTATATGTATGATTGACTATGTCCAAGAAATTGTTATATATACCTTAGTAGATCATGTTCTTTAGAACTTAGGTTTCTAATTTAAGTCAATCACTAGAGAAGTACTATCCTTCTGGTCTTAACTATCTTTAAGTCTAATATCTTTTTTCCAAATTTTTCTGAACAAATTTTACTTGGAAAACTATGTTACTCCAACTAACCTATAGTTGAAACATGAAAAACATTAATTCCAAATGAATACTCTAAGATCTTGTTGCTTAATTTAGTCCTAAACTAGATTTCAGTAACTTTTAACCTATATTATCATTATATGGTGTCTCTATCCCTTTCTGGTTGTGTCATATAGACACATTCCAAGAAATTTGGTCTTGACATCCAATGGCCAATTAAATGATCTTATAAAATATAAATGATAAGTAAAATTCTAATTTATTAAGGCATAACGACTTGGTATTACTAATCAATCCTTATTGGTACTTCGCTTGTACCATCCATGTATGTTCTCACTTAAATACTCACCATTGTATTCTAAATGATAATCCCCTTTTAACTTTTATACATGGAATATATTATTGTATTTTAATTTACCTTATCAATCTAAGATGATTTCCATATACTACTTACTTGTAGGATTTATTATTCACAATGAATAATTTATCACTAACTATAGTGAATATAAAACCATCATTATGATTTTATTCTTTATATGTAGTATGTGTATCTGGAATATTCCTCTTCCACATGCACACTTGTGGAACTTGATCCTATGACAACTACTTTTTCATATTCAACATTGAATAAACCCAAGTCAATCTTACTCTGTAACGACCCAAACTTTCATTAATGGAAATCTCTATTGATCTAATTAAATGTCTCTTTATGTAAAATGTTTATATAAAATTTCAACTTATTTGGTTTTATGTTTTTGGATTTTAAAATACTGTTAAGAATTTTGACCGTCGCTAATATAGTCATTGAATAGTGATCACATGATTAGTATAAATATAGGGCTTTAACAAATCCAATTTACTCAGAAAAAGGAAGTGATGGCCTCATCCAGTAGATGTGCCCCATACGAAGCCCATTTTTCAGAGCTTAGAAAGGAGGTTGCGTCTTTGGGATTTGCTCTTGACCAATCCCAAGATGATCTTGAATATGTTAAGCTCGAGCAAAACTGCCTACGAGAGAAGTGTAATTTGATAGAGATTACCACCCAAGCAATGTTATCTGAGCCACCCCAAGAGTCTGTCACCATCGCACACCTTACACTTCGGTCTTATGCGGGTGTTATAAGGGGTTATGTAACAAGACCCCAATACTATGGTTATGTACATTATTTTTGTATATAATAATGAATATACTTTCATTTTATTATTGTTACCTTGTAAATAGTTTCTAAAGCACAAATAGTATTTTTAGTTAATGTTCAACTAAGAAATATATTTTGATAAATTAATGGATTTTTGAATTAAATAATATTTTAATAAAATATTATTATTAAATTAATTTTTATTAAATATAAATGATCATATAATTTTATGAATGCAATTGTAATTTTTATTAAGGTTTGAAAGCCATTTTTTGTCAAAACCCATGAATTTTCGATAAATGTCAGTTTTTATTTTAAAAGTGAAAATTAACATATTTAGAAAATTATTTAGATAAAATTAATATTATTTTTGGAATCAGGACATCAAAATTATCCAATGGTAAATTTTTCATAATTTTCTGAGACAATCAAATTTTTGGGTAAAGATTAAATACCGTTTAAATATATAATGTCTTTTATGACATCATAATGACCCAATAGTGATGTAATAAAATAATATAAACTTTATATTCGTAAAATGTATGTTTTATCATTAAAATAATGTGATTTTAAGTTTGTTTTATTTATTTTACAAAACTTTAGTGGACCCTTCAAGAGTTATTAAACATTTTGTCTTTTAAATTATTTTCCTTGGGAGTGTGACTCACCTCCATATAACAACCCCATTATTTTAAGAAGTTCAGAATTTAGCCTTATAAAATATTATTTTCCACTTCCCTTTTCCAAAAACCATGGGCAAAAACCATGGGCTGGTTTTTGGTTTGTATTAGTTTAATGTGAGGTGTCCCAAACCTAAATAATAAAGAATTCTCTCACATTTCCTATATAAACCCACCCAAGCTCCCACTTCCTACTCACTCAAAGCCTTTTGAGTTCATCCAACCTCTGCCCTAATATCTTTATAATCCTCCCAAGGTGCCCCAATCTACCAAGAATCCTCCCTCAAGCCTCTCTCAAGCCTTTGGAAGCACATTTCCAAGTAAGGGTTTTTCTTCCTTTCTCATTTTTGTCCTATATTCTTTAAATTGTTATGCCCTTTTAATTTCAATAATAAATGTTGGGGTATGGTTTCTCACCTTCGCCATACTTACCTATTTATGTTTTAATTATGTTATATCCCTTTCTCTATCATTAAATTCCTCCCATGTACACCCGTTACTATGCCGAAATTCTGTAAGGGATTTCTCTCTCCTCTTTTACATCTAAGCAATTATTTTGTATTATGCATCTAAATTCCATTATGTTTGTTGGGAAATGTATCTATATGAACCCATTATTTTTTATTTCATTTACATATTATGAGACACCATTTTCTCTCTCATAAACCATTTTCATGAATCCTTATGTCAGGTCGTTATGCTGCCGAAATTGCACTGCATTTTTTTCCAAGCCAAGATCATTATGTAGTGAATACCATACCCATGTCTCTATAAAGGTTATTCAAATTTATGCACATATACATATTGAATGGTACTTTCATGTATTTATTTCACATTACTTAATTGTGTAATAACTTATGATATTGATTGATTCCATGTTATATGATCCATGTATCACACTTATGCATGAAATGAAATGTTTAAGGGTGTGCCCTGATAACTCTCCAATGCATTGGGTAAAGTATAGTATCATGATACGTCATGTGCAATGAGTGTTTACTCATGCTAATTCAAGTGAAATGAGGTTTTACTCGTGCTTCATGTGTAATGAGGGTTTACTCATGCTCTATGTGCAATGAGCCTTGGCTCATGCTAATTCCATGTTAAGTGTTGTTGCCACATTTCCATGTTATGATTATCATGCTTTATCATGCCCTTATGTTTATGCTTCTCTTTTGCTATATTGATATTCCTATTGTCTAAAATTTATTGTATTCATCATTTTATTCCATTATTATTCCCTTACTGGGCTTTATAGCTCACTCTTTTATTATGCATGTCCTTAGGTTATCCCATGCAATGCTAAGTACGAGGGAATGTAGTGGTCATGTAAAGGAATTTTTCAATAAAGATGTTGTATTTCATGTTTTAAGTTGTAATTTAATGATCCTAATCCCCAAATACACTAGACATATGGATCTTCTATGTTGTATCAAGTTAAGTTTATGTTATAAATTATGTTTAATTGTGTAATAAAAAGTAAGGTTTTCATAGTTGGTATCAGAGGATAGGTTTAGTTATTTTTGGGATTAGGATTAGAAAACCCTAGTAAAGCCTTAGAGATAAGACTAAGTATAATAAAAACATCCCTAAGTTGTGGTGAGTATTGAGTAAGTGTTTTATCAAAAAAATACATCCATCTCTGGATAGGAGCAGGTAGAGGCGGCTCTGGCACAGATGTATACTAGGGGTAAAACCCAAAAACACCACTTTGAGCTAGACTCGGACGGGAACTGGTTCATGACAACGGGCCTTGCTGCACAATTGGTTACGACACTCCTGGGGGATATGATTTGGTAAATTCACAAGCTTATTATGAACAATTATTAAGGTAAAAAATTCCCTAAGAATATATGTTAGAAAGTAGATCATGGATAACATAGACTGAAGCCAATAGATTCATATGTTAAGGAAATAAAAGTTATTTATAATTTATCAGTTTTGTCCTTGGATTACCCTTTATGTGTTATCCCTAAATTTTATTTTATTTCAGCCAATGGCCAGTAATAGGAGGACTCAGGCTAACAACCGATGTGAAGATCAATGTGATGATTGTACTAATGAGATGCTCAATCCAATGGGAGCAGGAATTGCGAACTTTGTCATGATTCTCTCTCATCTAACTTAATATTTGAATAGAAACATGGGTCAAGAGGAAATTTCAACCCCCCTAAGAAATAACAAGTCGCTATCGAGAGATTCATGAGACAAAGGCCTCCTACTTTTAATGAATAATATGATCCCTCAATAGCTAAACAATGGATCAACTCCATTGAAAAGATCTTATCCATCCTTCAATGTTCTGAACAAGAGAAGGTTCTCATGGATGCTTATCGTATGGAGGGTGAAGTTGATCAATGGTGGAAATTGATCAAAAATATGAAGCTTGGGGAGGAGATCGAGTCATTGGAATGAAAGGATTTCCAGAAGATGTTTTTCGATAAATATTTTCCACGCACCCTCTGACTTAAGATGGAAAGGGACTTCCTTGAAGTCAAGAAAAAATATGACGAATCTATCAGAGCATATGAAGAAAACTTCACAAGGCTTGCACGATATGCATCTAGCTTTATTGTTACCCTCAAATGCAAGTTTTACCGCTTCTTTGGTGGGCTGAAACCTAGCCTACGGAAAGCGCTGGCGATCCTTGACTTCGAAAGCTATGAGGAAATTGTCTGAAGTGCCCTCACGGTTGAAATGGAGATCAGAGAATCTCAGGGGTATCATGGGGATAAGAAGCATAAGGTGGACTTCAATGTTGGAGGTCTGATGTATAAATACAAATGTGCTAAGAAGATCCAGCACCCCACTTGCCAAAGGTGCGGAAAGAAGCACCTCAGAAACTGCCTGAAGTGGGTGAGGAAATTCTTTAGGTGTGGAAGAGAAGGGAACCTGGCTATTAACTGTCATCAAAAAAGACCCACGGCTGCAATAGAAGAGAGGAATGCTTTGTTCAAACCTCAACGCATGGTTCATTTCTACAACTTCAAAGAACTAGGTCATCTTTTAAATCCGTTCCCTAAGACAAGGGTCTTCTGAGGCAACCAACAACCTCCAAGCCAGTAATGACGAGCTTTTTCCATCGCTACTACCAAATTGAACCCCGAAAATGAAGTGGTGACAGGTATGATAGTTATTCATTCAAGAATAGAAAACATACTTTTTTATTCAGGTTCTACACATTATTTTATATCTTGAAAGTTTAGTAGAACAATCCCAGAACCACCACAAATCATGGAAGTAAAGATGTCGGTGAGTACAGAAAATGGGGAAATCATTACATCCCATGAATATAACTCCTCCCCTATCATAATCTATGGATTAAACTTCCTGTAAAACCTCATCATACTCCCTATGGTGGAATTTTATGAAATTATTGGCATGGATTGGATTTCCTTATATAGAGCCAACATAAATTTTTGTGAGAGGGAAATCACTCTCCATGTGGAGAATTGACCCCTGATTCTTTACAAGTGAAAGGAGGAAGATGAACCTTCTTTAGTTCCATCATCACAAGAATGGATATTACTGCCCTATGAGCATGTGTATCTGGCTCAGATGATTGAGTCTAAGGAGGAAACCATCCTAGAAGACATTCCTATTGTGAGGTAATTCGCTGAAGTGTTTCTCGAGGAATTGTATGGTCTTACTCATAGAAGAGATGTTGAATTCTCAATTGATATTATACCTAGGGAGTTTCCAATATCCAGGACTCTGTGTAGAATGGTTGTTGTGGAGCTTGAGGAGATGAAGAAAAAACTACAGGAGAATAAAGATAAAAAGTTTATATGCCCAAGTGTTTCACCATGGGGTGCACCAGTCCTCTTCATCAAGAAGAAGTATGGGTCAATGAACCTTTTCATCGATTCTCGTGAGCTTAAAAAATCATGATAAAGAACAAGTATCATCTCCCACGAATTGATGACTTGTTCGATCAACTGCGTGGAGCACAATACTTATCCAAGGTGGATTTGCGGTCGGGATATTATCAAGTAAGGTTGAAGAAGGAAGATATCCCCAAGACTGTTTTTCGTACAAGATACGGGCACTATGAATTCATAGTAATGCCTTTCAGACTCACTAATGATCCAAAAATATTCATGCACTTGATGAATAAAGTCTTTAGAGATTACCTTGACAAATTTTTGGTAATCTTTATAGATGATATTCTGATATACTCCAAAACCAAGGAGGATCATGAGGAGCATCTAATAAATGTACTAGAGACCTTGCGGAAGGAGAAGCTCTATGAAAAGTACAGCAAGTGTGATTTATGGTTGAAGGAGGTCTCATTCTTGGGCCATATCATCACAAGAAATGGGATATCTATGGATCCCTCCAAAACAGATGCAATTGATGGATGGCCAAGGCCAACATCGGTAACAGATATTCATAGCTTCTTAGGGTTAGATGGATATTATGGATGGTTTGTGAGAAATTTATCACGATTTTCCAACCCTATTACTAAGATAAATTGGAAGGGAGTAAAGTTTTCTTGGAGTGATGAATACAAAGAAAGCTTCAAGGATTTGAAAAGGAGGCTTATCACTGCACCCGTGCTCACTTACCCACGATTGGAGAACTTTTTTTGGTATTCAGTGATGCTTCGAAGAAGTTCCTGGGATGTGTGTTGATGCAAAATAATAAAGTCATTGCCTATGATTCAAGGAAATTGAAAGTTCATGAACAGAACTATCCAACACATGACCTTGAGTTGGTTGTAGTGATCTTCGCTTTGAAAATTTGGCGGCATTATCTCTTTGGGGAGAAGTGTGAAATATATACAGACCACAAAAGCCTCAAGTATATATTCATAGAGAAAGAGTTAAACATGCGCCAACAAATATGGTTCGAGCTAATAAAATACTATAATTGCTCAATCAATTACCACCCTGGTAAAGTGAACAAGGTGTTGTATGTCCTAAGTAGAAAGGACCCAGTGATTATATCATTTATGATAATTAAAAAGGATCCAATATTCTTAGATTTGATGAAGATGGACATGGGAATCATAAAGAAGGGAACATCATCAATCCTTTCACAAATGATTGCTCAACCATCACTTTTGGAAAGGTTAAAAGGATGATCAAAAGGATGATGTGGGAATTCAGGAAAAAGTGGAATCTATCAGAAAAGGTAAATCCTCAGATTTTAATGTTAATGAAGAAGGAATTGTGAGATTTTGGAAAAGACTATGTGTTCCATAAAGTTTAGAGCTGAAGAAGGGACTTTTTTATGATCCACATAGTTCAAATTTCTATATTCACCTAGGAAACACAAAGATTTATCGAGATCTCTGAGATCATTATTGGTGGGATAATATGAATAAGGAGATCGCTGAATACACATCAAAGTGCCTAGTGTGTCAGCAAGTGAATGCAGAGAGGCAGAAGTCTAAGGGGATGAAGCAACCATTTCCCATACCAGAATGGAAATGGGAGAACATCACCATGGACTTTGTCACCGGAATTCCGAATACATCCAAAGTAAAAAATGCAATATGGGTTATTGTGGATCATCTTACAAAGTCTGCACACTTCATTTATATTCGTGAGTATTTCCCATTGGATCAACTGAAATGGATATATATCAGGGAAGTGGTAAGGCTGCATGGATTACCACTATCTTTTGTGTCCGATCGAGATCCAAGATTCACCTCTAAGTTTTGGAAGAGTCTTCAACATGATCTGAATACTGAACTGAACTTCAGTACAGCCTATCATCCTCAAAATAATGGTCAATCTGAGCAGACTATCCAAACACTTGAGGATATGTTGAGAGTGTGCTCAATGGACTTTAAAAGAGGATGGGATCAACATATTCCTCTGGATGAGTTCTCTTATAATAATAGTTTCCACTCGAGCATCCAAATGGCACCATATGAAGCCCTTTATGGGAAAAGGTATAGAACACCAGCGTGTTGGGATAAGGTCGGTGAGCATAAGCTTCTTGGACCAGAAATGGTTGAAGAAATGGTAGAGAAGGTGAAAACCATTCAGCAGCATATAAAGGTATCCCAGAGTTGACAGAAGAGTTATACAGATAACCATCAACGAGACATTGAGTTTAAAGTTGGATACATGGTATTTCTACACATATCTCTCTGGAAGAAGGTCCTGAGGTTTGTAAAGAAAGGGAAGTTAAGTCCAAGGTACATGGGCCCCTTTGAGATTCTTGATCATGTTGGGGTTGTGGCCTATCGACTATCACTTACACCTACCATGTCCAAAGTACATTATGTCTTTCATGTATCCCTATTGAGGAAGTACATACCAGATCCTTCACATGTACTCTCTTCAGAGGTGGTACAGTTAGAGGATTATCTTTATTATGAGAAGCAACCAGTGAAGATCTTATATCGTAGTGAAAAAAGTTCTATGAAATAAGACAATACCCCTAGTCAAGGTGTTCTGGTGAAACCACAAGTTTGAAGAAGAAATGTGGGAATTAGAGGAAATGATGAAGAAGAGTTACCCACATATATTTTAGTGTGGGAAAAGAAAATTTTGAGGGTGAAATTTTTTAAGGGGGGAAGACTGTAACAACCCAAACATACATTAATTGAAATCCCTCTTGATCAAATTAAATATCTCTTTATGTAAAATGTTTATATAAAATTTCAACTTATTTAGTTTTATGTTTTTGGATTTTAAAATACTGTTAATAATTGTGTTCATTGCTAATATATTTTTTGAACAGTGATCACATGATTAGTATAAATATAGGACTTTAACAAATCCAATTTACCCAGAAAAAGGAAGTGATGGCCTCATCTAGTAGACATGCCCCATACGAAACCCATTTGTCAAAGATCATAAAGGAGGTTTTGTATTTGGGCTTCGCTCTTGACCAAGCCCAATCTTATCTTGAATATGTTAAGCTCGAGCGGTACTGCCTACGAGAGAAGTGGAAGTTGATAGAGATTGCCACCCGAGCAATGTTATCTGAGCCACCCCAAGAGTCTGTCACCATCGCACACCTTACTCTTTGGTCTTACGCAGGTGTTATAAGGGGTTATGTAACAAGACCCTAGTACTATGGTTATGTACATTATTTTTGTATATAATAATAAATATACTTTCATTTTATTATTGTTACCTTGTAAATAGTTTTTAAAGAACAAATAGTTTTTTTAGTTAATGTTCAACTAAGAAATCTATTTTGATGAATTAATGGATTTTTGAATTAAATAATATTTTAATAAAATATTATTATTAAATTAATTTTTATTAAATATAAATGATTGTATAATTTTATGAATACAATTGTAATTTTTATTAAGGTTTGAAATCCATTTTTATCAAAACCCATGAATTTTCGATAAATGTTAGTTTTTATTTTAAAATTGAAAGATAACATATTTATAAAATCATTTAGATAAAATTAATATTATTTCTGGAATCAGGATGTCAAAATTATCCAACGGTGAATTTTTCATAATTTTCTGAGACATACAAATTTTTGAGTAAAAATTAAATACCGTTTAAATATATAATGTATTTTATGACATCATAATGACCCAATAGTGATGTAAGAAAATACTAAAAAAATTATATTAGTCCAATGTATGTTTTATCATTAAAATAATGTGATTTTATGTTTGTTTTATTTATTTTAAAAAACTTTAGTGGACCCTCCAAGAGTTATTAAACATTTTTTCTTTTAAATTGTTTTCCTTGGGAGTGTGACTCGCCTCCACATAAGCAACCCCATTATTTTAAGAAGTTTGGAATTTGGCCTTATAAAATATTATTTTCCACTTAACTTTTCCAAAAACCATGGTCTGGTTTGTGGTTTGTATTAGTTTAATGTGAGGTGTCCCAAACCTAAATAATAAAGAATTCTCTCACCTTTACTATATAAACCCACCCAAGATCCCACTTCCTCCTCACTCAAAGCCTTTTGAGTTAATCCAACCTCTTCCCTAATCTCTTTATAATCATACCAAGGTGCCCCAAGCTCCCAATAATCATCTCTCAAGCCTCTCTCAAGCCTTTTGAAGCACACTTCCAAGTAAAGGTTTTTCTTTTTTTCTCATTTTTGTCCAATATTCGTTAAATTGTTATGCCCTTTTAATTTCAATTATAAATGTTGGGGTATGGTTTCTCACCTCCCTCATACTTCCCTCTTTATTTTTTGATGATGGGAGACCCCTTTATCTCTCATTAAATGCCTCTCATGTACACCCGTTACTATGTCGAAATTTCGTAAGGGATTTCTCTCTCCTCTTTTACATCCAAGTAATTCTTTTGTATTATGCATCTAAATTCCATTAAGTTTGTTGGGACATGTATATATATGAACCCCTTACTGTCCATTTTATTTACATATGATGAGACACACTTTTCTCTCTCATCAACCATTTTCATGAATCCTTATGTCACGTCGTTATGCTGTCGAAATTGCAACGCATTTTTTTCCAAGCCAAGATCATTGTGTAGTGAATACCATACCCATGTCTCTATCAAGGGTATTCACCTTTATTCACATATACATATTGAATGGTAATTTCATTTATTTATTCCACATTACTTAATCGTGGAATAACTTATGATGTTTATTGATTCCATGTTATATTATCCATGTGGCACACTTATGCATGAAATGAAATGTTTAAGAAGGGTGCGCCCTGATAGCGCTCCAATGCATTGGGTAAAGTATGGTATCATGATACGTCATGTGCAATGGGTGTTGAATCATGATAATTAAAGTTCAATGAGGTTTTACTCATGCTTCATGTGCAATGAGAGTTTACTCATGCTCCATGTGCAATGAGTCTTGGCTCATGCTAATTCCATGTTAAGTGTTGTTGCCACATTTCTATGTTATGATTATCATGATTTAGAATGCCCTTATGTTTATGATTCTATTTTTCTCTATTGATATTCCTATTTTCTAACATGTATTTTATTCCTCATTTTATTCCTCATTTTATTCCATGATTATTCCCTTACTGGGTTTTATAGCTCACCCTTTTCTTATGCATATCCTCAGGTTATCCCATGCAATGCTAAGTACGAGGGAATGTAGTGGTCATGTAAAGGAAATTTTCAATAAATATATTGTATTTCATGTTTTAAGTTATTATTTAATGATCCTAATCCCCAAATACACTAGACCTGTCGATCTTCCATGTTGTATCAAGTGAAGTTTATGTAATAAATTATGTTTAATTGTGTAATAAAAAGCAGGGTTGTCATATACTCCCACTATATCAAGTAGATATGTGCACCCTTATATTTAAATTTAGTCTATCACTTGAAAACACTTTTCTATATTATGGATTTATGTAATATACTATGAAACCTTTATGATATTTACTTATATGCACAATGTATTTTTCTTGATGCAATTTTTTTTATATCCTGAAAAACTCTTTGCATCTAAAAACATGTCCTTATGACATAATGGATTTTCATTATAATATTAATTATATGATATCTATTTTTTATGATAGTTGTAATATGGTTATTATATATCACATTTATTTGAAAATAATGTCTTTAAATATAATGAAAGTTTCTACAAGTTTCAACATTGATACTCCTTACATCATAACTCTGGTTTATAAAATGTGTGTTTAGGAATTTCTCCAAGATATATTTTGATTAATTTTAACATGTAATAATCCTAAATAATCCTCCTTATGAAAATAAATTTCATGATGCAAATAAGTTAATTTGTGTTTAGGAATTACTCCATGTTACATTATCATGATCGATGAATTATTGTTCAATATATTTTGCAGCATGCCGACCTGAATAAACTCATATCTTCTGACCTTTCATATTATATACTTCACTTTATTATTCCTTAGATACTTAAAGTAATATTATTAAATATATTTACCACTATCTTACCCTTAGAATAGTTCACTCCATCTTGTTGGAGTAATTATGAAAGATTTGTGACATAGCTTTATTTCTAATGGTTTCTTTTTTCAAACTAAATAAGTATATACATCGATAATACCTAAAGTGTTTAGCTCGGATGAGTCTAAATACCATATTGGGTATATCATATATTTATACTTTTAGTTTTACATGACAAAGAATTATCTTGACAAAACTGGGTAAAAGGTATTACATTTTGTATTCATCAAGTATTCCTATGATTCAAGTTCCACTAAACTATTAGTTGAATATGAGATACCATAAATAATATTCTTTCCTGAAATTGGAATAATGTCTTCTTATGTCTAATGGACACATGAGATAGATTTTTTGGTTATACTCAATAATATTTTGACTTAAATCATTAACTTGGCAATTATAATTTATGTGTTTCTCACAGTTTACTTAGGAATCATCTTTTCTTAGCCACTTGAAGAATACACCTTAATTATTTTAATGTTTATATTACTTACTTGGTTACTATATTTCAATACACATGTGTGATAAAAATATTGTATTTAATACCCCATAATTATGTCAGAAACAATACTTATAATTGATGAATATTCACTAAAGAAGAAGTGGGTACTTGCTTATCCAATTAATTTCATTGCATTTAAAAATTTTTTGATTTATTTCATGATATAATAAGAAAATAACCTCATGTTAATACCTATTATATTTGAAGGATGTTAAAAATGTTTATTTGTCCTTACTCTTTCCATTATCCTTATCCCCTTGCCTTTCAATTTATTCTCCATAAGAACTAAATATTAACATGTCTTTAATATTCTTATTTCTTGGAGAACCTTAAATAAAAGGTAATGAAACAATTACTCCATAATGTTTGTTTTGTAACCTTAAACGAAACTAGAGTATATGGGTGAAAAATATGTAAGAGATGTATGCTTTGAATGATCATGGTCTATCTTTCATATTTACATAAATATAGTGCAATTATCATTCATTCATATTTCACTTCACTTTATCCTCGTAATCTTATCAGATATAAGAAAACATGTGTAATCATCCACATTCTGATGTTGTAACTGCAAAAAACATTGGATGTTAGTGATATAATTATGACATAACCATAATATGTTTCATACATGTGTCTCCTATAATAAATCTTACACCCTCACTTCTTGAGGTTGTTTTTAATAGGTTTTGGGACACCAGCACCTTGAATTTTGATATCATAGTAATGTGTGAAAACACTTATACTGCACTTGAAAATTTAAGTTGATTTGGATATTTTATTTTTCCAATATTATCACAGTATTTTTTTGTGGTATTACTTTCCATTTTCTATATAAAAAAATAGTATATTAGTACTTTTATATTGATTAACGAATTAGACATTATTAATTAATTAATTAAATCATTAAATGTCACCCACTATTTTATCGATTTCTAGGAACCCTCTGTACTGG
The DNA here is from genome assembly GCA_963277665.1 of Viscum album. Lineage (NCBI taxonomy): Eukaryota > Viridiplantae > Streptophyta > Magnoliopsida > Santalales > Viscaceae > Viscum > Viscum album. Next base: position 1,619,499,043 of record OY728131.1, on the reverse strand, counting down.
AATTAGAATAATTTGTCGCTTTAGTATTCTAGTGGAAAGGATCATTGAACCTCCCTTCATATTCTATAAGATTTGTCTACACCACTACGCGAAGGGTTCAAGGTAGACATTTGATTGTCCAACCGCATTAACTCACAGCTCTTTGACTTGTTGAGTGAAGTACCAGCTTCTAAAATCATAACTTGATTTTATCAACTCTTTCCTCTAAAATTAAAACAAGATAGATTTGTATACTTCTTTTCTGCAACTTTATTTAAGTCAACCCATCACTCTCATAAGAACTCTCTAGTAGTAAGATGTGCCCTCAACTTTGGCTAACAAGTACCCCGAACACCCAATTTTTTTCAAATTTGAATGACAGAAGGCGATTAAAAACTTTATATTTCTTTGAGGGTTTTGTGTTTTTATCTCAACGAATGTAATAAATTTCTATTTATCTTGTTTATCTATGTTGTTATGCTCACAACTGAACATTAATAGAAAAAACATTCACTACTTCTTTATGCATTTTATTATTTATTATTTTATACATTTTTTTTCACTGTTATAAAATGCATAAAATAATAAATAAATAAATAAATAAAATAAATCTACTACCCAACTGGTCTTGAGCATATAAAATGACCTAAGGGAATCATACCTGAATCATAGATTGACTTTTGATACAGCTCATTCCCCATCCAGTGTATTGACTGCTCCTTTGGAGTACCACCTCAACTTGGCATTATCTACATCTTACACCATCCTCATCATGGTGTATCGCCTTGTCTTGGTAGGTTCCACACCATTTATCATCTTCATCAATGTATAAGTGTACTCACTTGCAGAAAAGGGTAACTAGGTGCACAATGTACATCAGATAAAATGGGCTTGCAGACCCTTATACATATTGACCGAAAATATGATATGCAGACCATCTAAATTCATTAATTATTTTCAAACATCACACATAGTTAAAATAATTAATTAAATAAAGTAAAGCAGACATACACAGGTTGGTGATCAAGACCAGTTGGTGGGTAAAATAAATGCACGAAATTAAATTACAATAAATTAAAGTATTAAGGAATTTAATTAAATTAAATTAATTAATTAAATTCAAATAATTAAATTATATTCGGACCCTTTATTAATTTAATTTTAATAATAAATATTAAATTAAAATTTACTTTAATTTAATACCAAAATTAAATTAATTTTAAACCTGGGTATTAAAATTAATTTTTGTTAAACCACAAATTAATATTTTAATTAATTTAATTTAATTCTAAAATTAAATTAATTAATTTTATTAATTTTATTAACTTGGGCCCTAAAAATTTGGGAAGGTATAAAGAGGGTTTCGCTAAACCCATGCAAACCTGTTTTGGGCTGTACAAAACTCGTTCTAAGTTTTTCAGGGCCAATTCGGTCCACTCAGACCCATATCGGGTCAAGAAGACATGTTCAGGCCTGTTTCGGAGAAAAACCAATACTATATAAAACTAGAAGGGGTGACTCATAGTAGTCCAAGGCTGGATACACTAGATCTAGGTAGGACACGGTCGGCTAGAGGTACTGGGTCTGACAACATGGTAGTAGCGGAGGGATGTCTAAAGGGAAGAAGCCCGTAGCCAGGGTGGGTAGGTATAAAGGATATTTGGTGACTAGATCATACATCGTGTGTTGAAACTGGTCTATATGAAGATGTTAGGGGTGGCCGTCAATGGGATCCTAAGTGGTATCGAGGTAGAAGCCTGGCAGGGGTAGTTGGGCCACCGTGCAGCTCGGCGACCGGCAGTTGAACAGGTGGTGGGAGGTGGCAGACGGCATCGAGGAAGGGAAGTATAGTGGTCTGGACTATCCCGAGTTCTGGCCTGAGGCAGTGCGAGGATGCCGGAGGAACTTGGCATAGGATCTAGAGTGGGAAATGTGGGTACTCCAGATGGGGTGTCAGTGGTGTTGGTTGTCGATGCTCGTCGGTGGATAGCGGCGCCAGCTCTAGCGAGCAGCTTCTTTGCATAGATTTTCGATGAGGATGGGACCAAGGAAGGTCTACAGGGGGGCTCCCTAGAGGAAAAAACCAATTTTTTTTACTTTGAAAACCACCGCCCCCAATTTAGGTTTTTTTCCTTCTTTTGTTGGGTGTGAAAATTCCACATAGATCCCCACTTTCAACAGGCTATAAAATAGCCTATTTTTTAAAATAATAATTATTATTATTATAATGATAATTATTATTATTATTATTATTATTATTATTATAAAACAATAATTATTATTATTATCAAAAAATGGTGCTGGTATGAATTTCTCACTGAACTCCAACTTAATCTTGGCCTGTTTTTTTCTTTTGGGATGATTGGAAATAATCATTGAATTTTAATACTCATAACTGCAATCACAATCCATATTAAAATTTTTATATGGTCATAACTTGGCTGTGTGAAATCGATCTATGGTGTGCTCTAAACCATTAAAGAAGAAATTAAATCCTCTACTTAATTTTAATGAAAAATAGTTTTATATAGCTTTGGATAATTTACGTGATCACTCTGATACCAATTGAAGGTACCAGGGTCACAATAGAAGATAATGGGTTGGGGATTTCAAAAATTTCTCATCATCAAAGTGGTAGAAATTGTCATATTCAATTATCTAAGACCCGGTATGATCCCAAGGATCTCACATAAATTAAAGGAGCATAAAAACATAAACCAAAAACATACCTTTTTTAAAACTGAAGTTGTGCTCGACGTCTACTTGTTGCTGATGATTCCTTCTTGAAGGATCCATAGTAGGATCCCTCTAGATCATCCACATGCACTTCAAAAATCCACATGCTCATCATTTTTCATAATCTGAGTGCTATCATGGAGTTTCAATGAGTCCTACAGCATCTCGATGATCACCATGATCTGTTGCCTTCGATCCATCATAGGTGTGCTTGGATCGGTGCTTAGAGAGAGGATTTATCTCTCTGGAAATCAGTGGGAGAGAGAAGCTATAATTCTTAGTGAATTAATAGTGCACTAATATCTTCTCATAACCTACTTATATTGTGGGTGAGTAAATTATCCGGAAAGGGTTTCCTGACCCCCATAAATAAACCTCTACTAAATAAGTAATTTATAAATAATATTGATGAACTAAACTACATCACAATATTATTTATAATTTTATCACATGCCTATAATATATATATATATATATATATATATATAATATTACGTGATAAATCTAGGTTATTAACTCAACTCTTAATTCCCACTTAATATTAAACAAACCTGAAATATTAAAATAATATTTATTCGATTAATATAATTTTTCATATTTACCTTAATTTTAAATACTTAAAATAAATTAATTCATCCCAATTATTCTTTACTTGAATAATAATTAATTTACTTATTTATCAGTAATAGATAATTTGGACAACACTCGGACCCCATGGTGGGGCCCACCATTTCTGATATATCTATTCAACTGAATAGGGCATATTCTTAAATAAACTCTTATGTGTGACCCTCTAGAACCTTATCTCGATAGCAGTGAAAAAAATCCACATAATAAAAGTGGATTCTAGAAACACATCAAGGCCCCTATAGAGATAAGGAAATTCATACCAACAACAACCAACCTATAGACATGCATTGTGTAATATAAAATCTTTATATCTAAATATCTCATAAAGAAGTATTCATACTTGTGTCATATCCATTTTCTTACTTGATTATTTATTAATCTAATTGGAAAATTTTACCTTTCAACTACTGTGGACATGGATTTATGAAGGTACTACTATCCTGATCAATAAGGCCCGAGATTACTTCCTCAACCCAGAAGTGAAAAATCCTTTATTGACCATTCAACCAATGTCATACCTCTAATGATGCACCCAACACAAGATACCTCACCACAATTTCATTATTATAGTTTTTTCCTTTCATCAAATTATGAGATCAAATGGAACACACTGGTAATGATCTAAAGTCAAGAGACCAATACACATGTTTGTAGATAGAAACAAACAATGACACCTAAAACATGTGGTGTTCTTATTGGTGAGTTTTTCCTCATTATCTCACTACTAGACATCACTAAGTATGAACTTAATGAGAAGAATTCTCAATGCTTATGATCCCCCAGCACCTGATAGTCAAACATCATCTATGTCCAGTTAGTATGATGTATCTAGACCATAGAACCTTTGTTCAAGATTAATGTCATAGTATCTCGAGGTTATCATTATAGCCTGGGATCTACTATAACATTTTGATATAAAAATTAATCTATGGAAATTACCATTAAATAGTGGATGAAGAAATGTATACACTATAATGTTAAGTACACATCATGTGTCTCTATCTGTACACATGATATGGTAATCAAAAGTACTATTCAAGTTGGGTCTAGGGAACCCACTATTTTAATAAGATGATGTTCTTAAGTACCCCATAAAGCCTAACCACATCATTCAAACATCTCCTTGACAAAATATCCATGAAACTCAACTCACGTAACACTAATAATTGAGCTGATTTTATCATTAAATCTACTATCACCCAAACTACATCACATCATCCCTAAACTTGGGGTAACCATGTAACAAAATATATCAATATGTCCTCCAATTTCCACTTGGGGACATCTAAGGACTATAAAAAACCTCCCAAAATATGGTTCTCTTCTTTCTCCTGCTGAAAACCTTACATTTTTTCACAAACTCTACCAGTGACCATTTCATCCACAACCACCAAAGTTGTCTCCTCAAGCCACGATACATCTTTTTCACACCATAATGTACCACTAAAGGTGAGATATGAAACTCACATATAACTCTATCATGCATCTCTTACACAATAAATATCCTCCCCTAGAACAACACCCAGTTTCGATCATCCTTTTACCATCCATCAAAAGTGTTATCATGGACAACATGATTGTGCATAACCTCTACCACTGAGTCTCCCCACTAAGAATCCTCCACCTACTACATCAAACATGACTCCATGGTTATCTAATGAAGACCACATCCACCAATTCTATCCCCAAATTCAATATGAATCACTTCAATCTTCTTAATTCCTTCCTAAACATCCACAAACTCCCAAATAAAATCCTCTCAGGACTTCTAACTCAATGCATCGAAAACTAAATTACCCTTACCTAGGATTTAATAGATCTTAGAATTATAATCCTAAAGAAACTTCATCCACCTTTGTTGGAGTAGATTCAAATCCCATTGAGTGAGAAAGTATATCAAGCTCTTGTGGTCTGTGAAAACCATAAAACACTCACCCATGAGGTAATTCTCCACAACTTTAGCACAAACACAATTTTTTACAACTCCAAATCATGGGTGGCATAGTTATGCTCATGGGGACGTAACTACCTAGACCCATAAGATATCATCGCTCTTTGTTGTATCAACATGAATCTCATGTCTATATGGGATGCATCACAAAACACCTCAAAAATCACACCCACATTTAGAAACTACAGCACTGGAGTAATGAAAAAATTATCCTCCAGGTAACCAAATGATGTATGGAATTGATCTATCTAAAAAAAATTATATTCCTTCTTGGTCAATGTTGTTAGTGGGGATTCAACTTGAGAGAAATCAGGCACAAGCCTCTGATAATATCCCACAAGACCAAGGAAACTATGAACTGATACCACATTATTGGGTTTTTACCAAGAAAAAAATCATCTTCCTTTGATGGTTTTAGTACCACATCCTGCTGAGACACCACATGTCCAAGGAAACACACCTCTCACATCCAGAACTCACACTTGGACAACATTCCCTTAAGGTGGTGGTGTCAAAGGACCTATAAAATAACTTTGAGATGATCAGCATGCTCCTCCTTTGACTTCAAGTAGACCCAGATATCATTGATGAATATAATGGTAAACCAGTCCAAGAACTCATAAAACATGGAGTTCACAATCCCCATGAAAACGGCTGGTGCATTTGTAACACCGAATGGCATGAATACAAAATTAGAGTGCTCATACCTTCATTTGAAGGAAGTCTTCAGAACATCCTCATCTTTCACCCGCAATAGGTGATATCTAGTTCGTAGATAGATCTTAGAGAACCATATATCTCTTATAAACTGGTATAACATATCATTGATCCTTGTAAAAGGGTAACGGTTCTTGACCATCGCCTGATTCAACCCTCTGGTAGTCTATACACAACCTCAGACTATCGTCTTCCTTCTTTACAAACAACACAGGATCACCCCACGGTGACACATTAGGTCAAATGAAACCCCTATGCATCATATAATCCACCTAAAACCACAACTCATGCAACTCTTTGGGATCCATCTGATAAGGATCCATCAAAATCAAGAACACTCTTGGTAGAAAATCTATCCCAATCACAATGTCACATCGAGGATGTAATGTCATAACCTCCTCTGGGAAAACATCCAAGAACTCCTCCACAACCCTAAGAACACTCCCAACCTGAGTTTATACTAATATATTCACAAACTATGAAAAACTATTCTCCACTTTCCTACCACTAAACAATAACCTCGCTCTCAAATGAATGCCACTCACTAGCCCTCCACATTGAAAAACAAAACTCTTCTCTAATAACATTTGATTACTATAGGAATGGAATACATTCAATCTATACCAAGGATAATATCATATGGTAGTATCTGCAATAATAAGAAGTCCCCACTAACTATTGATGCCCCATCACTAGTCTAAATCCCCATCACACTTCAAATAAAGAAGTTTGGCCTCTAATCGGTGTAGATAACACCAGGAGCACTATAAGCCTCTCCATATCTAGTCCCAACATATAGACCAAAATAGGAGAAAAAAAGCATTAGGTTTCTAAATCAAAAAAGGGACACACAAGCGTAGATGATAAACTAATAATGCCTCAAATAACTCCAAGATATGCTAGCATGGCTGCCTCAACTATGTTCATCTAACCACGCCTAGCTCCTCTGCCTATCTACTATTGGCCTCCATGATCACACTCTAGCCTAGGTCCCTGTGGACGGAGACCATCATGATTTTTCACTTTTCTAAATCCACCTAATCTTAGCTACTAAATAAAAACTTGTGGTCCCTACCGCTAGAACTACCTTGGAGGAAACTACATCTTTTAAAAAGGGGCCTAATCACCCATCTGAAAGTAACCTTTCTGATCAGTCAGACACTGATCATGGAAAAAAATACCCAAAAGTTGTTTTAAAACCACCTGTCCCTAATGGATGAAGAAGAAACTCTCATAACTAGTTCCCCAATAAATGGAACCTTGACTACATAAACACCTACAGTATAAGTCCCCAGCCTTAAACAATACTTAATCTTGAGATATTTCAAGAATACACCTTGAGGATCTTTTCAGGTTTAGAGTTTTAGGGAATTAGATCATAAAATATGCATTACATCCCACATTTAAACAAAGTGGTTACAATAAAAGATATTATTAATTTTTCCCATCAACGGAAACATATTTAAAATAAAACATGGATTCTTTCTTGACACTTCCTTGACACTATCATAATATCATGTACCGTTCCCTTAACCTGTGAAAAACATTTCAAAAACATGGGATGAGCATAAAAAGCTCAGTAAGGGATATAAAAATATGGAAAGGAAACATGAGTACATGTATACATAAGAATCAATGAAATCGTACTTTACTCATAAAACATAATCACTTTAACATACCTCATCAAATCATAAATAAATCATAGAAATCATAAGACATAAAGGTAACTTGAGGCATTCATAACATTCTTATGTAGGGAGTAACCCTCTTGTTTACGTTTGGAATACCCATCACAGTATATTCCCTAAATATCTTCGGAGAAACTTTAAAGTTTAACTCCTTCGCGTTACCCAATGCATTGGAGAGCTATATCGGGCTCACCCGCCCTTATTTTATCATGGAACCACCCATCTTCATAACAATTCCCAAGAACCATAACATAATCGTATCACATAAAACATACATAAAGGAAACATAACATTTCCACATTTCAATCACAAGATATCAATACAAAACATTGATATAATAAAAACATTATGAAAACCATTTTCAATACCAAAATAAAAGAAAAGTAAAACATGGTATTTATTTTTCATTTAAAAAAAAGGTATGGCTTGTAGAGGAAGCTGAAACTCAAATAATGGTCACGGAAGCGGAGAAGTCGTTGTCGCCGCATACGTACGACAAAAAAACATTCCCTTTTGTCATTTAGTAAACACTTCGTATAAAAATATTCATTTTGAATAAATGTAAAATTCAAAGGCTTTTATACACCGTATAAAACAAAGTTGTGTATAAAACAAAATATGCTTCAATGAAAGGAGATTGAGACGAAGTCCCATACCTCGGGTCCGACTTGACTTGATCGTTATTTAATGTCCTGAATAATAAACTTGAGTTAATTTCTAATTGCTTAATAACCTTTTTCAAGTTCATTATTCCTTTTATATCACTTATTACCATGTTATCAACATTATATAATCATTTAAGTTAATAACGGTCATTTTTTCGATATTTGGTACTTGAGTCAAAAGTAAACTTCTTATATTTACAAGTTGTTCACGTAGTCAAATATCCATTATCTCAAGAATGATATTCATGATGTATATTTTATATATATCATATATATCCAGTATATACATTCATTTATAATATTACATAATCATTTATAGGTAAGAAATGAAATGCACCGTTCATGGAGACGGTAAGTCGTACGTACGCATGAACGCTACTTTCATTTCTATGTCATATTAATGGAATTAAAAATAAATGAGAGATATGTATATTTTAATTCTAGAATTATATTCATCATTTATATGTAACATACATCATATATATCCATTATATATATGTACTTATAATAGTACATTACATTTGGGGATAAGAAATGAAATGCACCGTTCATGGAGACGGTAAGCCGTACGTACGCATGAACGCTACTTTCATTTCTATCTCATACTTTAATGGAAAGAAATAATAATGACATAAAGGTATATTATAATTCCATTATAATATCATATATAATATCATTAAATATATCCTTTATACATACCACATATGGTATTAACGAATCAAATCACTTTGAGGGGAGGTAGTCTGCACTTCCTAAAATGAAGATATCGCGTTTACCCATAATGGAAATCATGAAGGTATGCCATAAATGAAAAATACATAAGATTAATTAAAACATAAACATATCATATATCATATATAAATATAGTGATATCTTAATGGTCACATTTGAAGGTGTTATATGAGTGTTGAACAATCATCGTTTTGTGAGGCATAAATTCACCATCCACAGAAACAGTATGTTCTTTAACCATTAGATGTAGGTGTGTGTAATTGTAGCTCGAATCCTTCACATAAAAACATCCTAGTATATTTAAGATATTGTTGTTTTTAAAAAAGAAAGGAATAAAAATATTTTAAGGGGTTGGAGAAGCAAAATAAAACATAAGTACATAAGAGAAAACACTACCTTTAAAACGGGTAAGTCTTTTTGATTGGAGCTCAAAGGCTTCCTTGGGAAGACTTCTGCCCAAATTGAGGCTTCTAGGAGTAATATAGGGATGTTGAAAGACAAAATGTGCAGGGTTTGGCCGATCCAAAGGCTTGAGATGTGTGGGTAAGGTGGTAGAGGTGGGGGCCTTTTATAAGAGGAGAGGAGGGGCACTCTTGGAATGTTATAAAAGGTTCCTTTATTATAAAATGCTTTTCAAATTTTAAAGGTCCCAAAATTATATATTTCTAGGATAATGTTATAAGAGTTATAAATCCACCCATAAAATGGGTTTTTGAAAAATTTAGGTCTTATATTTTACATTATCTTTTCATTTTATTTAAATCGTTAAATAATGAGTTAATCGATGCATCATCATGGTGTCATAAATACTTTAATTTATTTAATGTCTAAAAATCATAAAAAAATACTATGATGTAGGAAATATTTTTAGCTTTTCAATGATTATTTATAGTCAAAAATATGACTTTTATAACCCCAATTAAAAAAAAATTAGTAAAACAACTCATGTTTGTGTCATTTTTATTTTAACTTTAAATAAAAAGTTATTAATGTCATTTTCCTACCAAAGTGGATCCATGGGGTCCCCAAGTTGACCCATGGATTTTCTTGGTCGGACATGACACATCCAATAAGGGTAGGACATGTGTCTAGGTTATTTCATATTATTAAAACATTATTTTTACCTTAATTTACACTAATTACCTCTAATCACGATTAAAAACTTAAAAGTTACTATTCACTAAAAAATTATTTTAATCTAATTGAACCACATTTTACTTCTTAATTAAAACCATTTATGTCAGATTTTTGAAATTCAAAACACAGAGGTGGTAAATTTTCATTTAAATGAAAAATCAGTTTTTTTTAACTGCCACTTAGTGGTTTCACTATTCATCAAAAATTGCAGTTTTTCAGAAAAAAACCAAAAATTCACCCTAAGAAATATTTGATATTCCAAATTCAAAAATGATGTCTATTTTAAAAAATTAAAAACATATAAGTTACATTAATTAATTTAATAATTAATTCCCGCTGTCAAAACAAAAAGCGTGTTTTTATGAAACAATATGTATCAAAAGATTGACACTAGTTTAAGTCTAATTTCAAAGTGAAATTAATTCCAATGACCACAATTGGATTAAATGGTAAAAATATATTCTAATTGTACTTTAAAACCAATTAAAAATATAATCTAATCATATAAATAAATTAGATTAAAAAGTGGTTTTGAATTAAAATACCACATTTTTTACTATTCATTAAAAAATGAACTTTATCGGAAAAATACCAAAAATTTACACAAAGTAAATTTTGATGTCCCGATTCTGAATAAGAATTTTATTTGGTCCAATAGAATATATAAGAGTGACCAAAACTATATTTAATGACGGTTTTCCATCAAAAGGCGATAAGTAGACCTTTAGTGAATATTGGAGTATATATGCCTAAAATTGAATTATTTTTGTATTTTAAGTCTTTATCCTTCATTGGATAAATGTAAAAACTTTTAACAATATATATAATCATATTTTATTTATTTCTTTTCATTCCCACCAATACAACGGCTACGTGTTAACTACCATTTAAAATAATATTATTTTATTACTAGTGTGCAACGTAAGATTTCAAAGAATCTCTTTGTTGCGTATCGGGTACGCTATCGAACATAGAAACCCCTTTAAAGTAAAATTAATATTTAATTCATAAATATTAATAAATATGAAAATGTTTTATTCTTTATTTACCTGGGATGTTACATCCTTCCCCCCCTTTGTGAATTGCGTCCTCGCAATTTTATTCACTTATCAAAATAAGTGGGGGTATTTATCCCTCATAGCATTTTCAGATTCTCACTTTGCCTCTTCAACCATATGGTTTTTCCACAAAACCTTTACCTGGTGAATTACCTTATTTCGCAACACTTGCTCTCTATGGTCAAGAATCTGGACTGGTTGTTCCTCATATGATAGATTCTCTTCCAGGTGAACTACCTCTAGACTCAAAACATGAGATGGATCTGGCATATACTTTCTCAACATCGAAACATGAAAAACATTGTGTACCTGAGATAAGCTCAGAGGTAAAGACACTCGGTATGCAACTGATCTAACTCTCTCTAGAATTTCGTATGGTCCAATGAACCTTGGACTCATCTTTCATTTCTTACCAAATCACATCACACTTTTCCATGGTGAAACTTTGAGAAAAACATGATCACCTACCTCGAAAGATAGATCCTTCCTCCGGTTATCCGCATAACTTTTCTGTCTGCTCTGAGCAGTTTTCATGTGTTTCTGTATCAGTTGAACTTTTTCTACCAACTCTTCTACCAATTCTGGTCCCATCAACTTCCTTTCACCCACTTCATCCCAAAAAGATGGAGTTCGACACTGTTTACCATATAATTCTTCAAACGGAGCCATCTGTATACTGGAATGAAAATGTTATTATATGAAAACTCAACCAAAGAAAGATGTTGGTCCCAACTTCCCTGATAATCCACCGAACAAGCACATAGAATATCCTCCAAAGTCTGGATTGTTCGTTCTGACTGCCCATCTGATTGAGGATGAAAAGTTGTACTAAAATTTAATTCAGTACCCAACGACTTCTGAAGGCCTTTCCAAAAGTTAGAAGTAAACTTGGGATCACGATCGGATACAATGGAGAGAGGAACTCCATGTAACCTGACTATCTCTTTAAGATACAAACGGGAAAGTTGATCTAGGGAAAAAGTATCTCGTATAGCAAGGAAATGACCAGATTTAGTCAAGCGATCAACAATAACCCAGATTGAATTATTACCTCGAGGTGTCTTCGGCAATCCCACAATGAAGTCCATAGATATATTCTCTCATTTACACTCTGGTACTGGTAAAGGTTGAAGCATCCCTTTCGGTAACTGCCGCTCTGCTTTTACCTGTTGACAAGTCAAACACTTCACAGAAAAATCAGCAATATCCCTTTTCATTCTGTCCCACCAGTAATACTCCCGAAGATCTCTATACATCTTAGTACTGCCTGGATGAACTGAAAACGGCGAACTATGAGCTTCACATAACAACTCTGTCTTCAACTGTGAATCACAAGGCACACACAATCTCTTCCCAAATCTCAAAACAAAATCATTATCAATGCTGAATTCAGGCAACTTACCCTTCTGAACCAGCTATACCTTTTTCTGCAACTCACTTCTTTGCTTCTGTGCTTGCTTAATTCTATCTCATAGAGAAGATTTCACTGATACCTGAAACAAAACAGAAGGAAATCCTGCACCAACAACTTCTATGCCAAAGTTCATCAAATCCTTAACCAAATGATCACGTTCCAAACGCAACATTGTTAATGAAGCATTAATTTTTCGACTCAAAGCATCAGCCACTTTATTTGCTTTTCCTGAATGGTAATGAATTGTACAATCATAATCCTTGATTAATTCTGGCCATCTCCTCTGTCTCATGTTCAATTCTTTCTAAGTGAATATATACTTTAAACTTTTGTGATTGGTATATATTTCACACTTTACTCCATACAAATGATGCCTCCAAATTTTTAAAGCGAAAACAACAGTAGCTAATTCCAAATAATGTGTAGGGTAATTTACCTCATGAGTTTTCAACTGACGTGAAGAATAAGAAATTACCTGATCATTCTGCATTAGGATGTAACCAAGTCCTTTCAATGAAGCATCACTGTAGATAACAAACTCACCATTCCTGGAAGGTAGTTCCATAACTGGAGCATTAACTAATCTTCTTTTCAACTCCTGAAAACAATCATCACATTCTTTTGTCCAGATAAACTTAACACCCTTACGAGTTAGCTTAGTCATTGGACTAGATAACCGTGAAAAACATTCAACAAACCTTCGGTAGTAACCTGCCAAACCAAGAAAACTACGGATCTCAGTTACATTTATGGGTCTTGGCCATTCTTCAACAACCTTTTTTTTTTGCAGGATCAACAGTTATACGATCTTTAGAAACAATGTGACCAAGGAAAGAAATTTGTTGCAACCAGAACTCACACTTACTGAATTTCCCATACAATTTATTTTCTTTTAAGGTTTTCAAAATAACCCTTAAATGTCTTTCATGCTCCTCTTTACTTTTAGAAAACAGCAAAATATCATCAATAAAAACAACCAACATTTTTCACCTCAGTCAATTGATCCATCACTGCAACAAACTGTTTAGTTATGATTCTGACCATCTCAGGATACTGATTTGAAAAGTCATTTCCCTATGTATGCCTTCCCAGAAAATCTGTTCTATTTCCTCTATGAAAAACCATTTTTAACACAGAAATATCTTAGGCGAAGCAACATGGTAATCTTCAAATGCTATATCATTTCAATCATACCATAAATTAATTTATAATTTAACAATTTTCTAACTCCTAAAGTTGTCTAAACCAACCTTTGATACCAACTATAAGGCCCCAGCCTTAAACATTACTTAATCTTGATATATTTCAAGAATACACCTTGAGTATCTTTTCAGGTTTAGATTTTTAGGGAATTAGATCATAAAACATGCATTACATCCCACATTTAAACAAAGTGGTTACAATAAAAGATAGTATTCATTTTTCCCATCAACGGAAACATATTTAAAATAAAACATGGATTCTTTCTTGACACTTCCTTGACACTCTCATCATATCATGTACCTTTCCCTTGACCTATGAAAAACATTTCAAAAACTTGGGATGAGCATAAAAAGCTCAGTAAGGGATATAAAAATATGGAAAGGAAACATGAGTACATGTATACATAAGAATAAATGAAATCATAATTTACTCATAAAACATAAGCAATTTAACATACATCATAAAATCATGAATAAATCATAGAAATCATAATACATAAAGGTAACTTGAGGCATTCATAACATTCTTACATAGGGAGTAACCCTCTTGGTTACGTTTGGAATACCCATCATAGTATATTCCCTAAATATCTTCAGAGAAACCTTAACATTTAACTCCTTCGTGTTACCCAATGAATTGGAGAGCTATATCGGTCTCACCTACCCTTAGTTTATCATAGAACCACCCGTCTTCATAATAATTCCCAAGAACCATAACATAATCATATCACATAAAACATACATAAAGGAAACATAACATTTCCACATTTCAATCACAAGATATCAATACAACACTTTGATATAATAAAAACATTATAAAAACCATTTTCAATACCAAAATAAAATAAAAGTAAAACATGGTATTTATTTTTCATTTAAAAAAAGGGTATGGCTTGTAGAGGAAGCCAAAACTCAAATAATGGTCACAGCGGCGGAGAAGTCGTTGTCGCCGCATACGTACGACAAAAAAAACATTCCCTTTTTTCATTTATTAAACACTTAGTATAAAAATATTCCTCTTGAATAAACATAAAAGTAAAAGGGTTTTATACACTGTATAAAAGAAATTTGTGTATAAAACAAAATATGCCTCAATGAAAGGATATTGAGACGAAGTCCCATACCTCGGGTCCGACTTAACTTGATCGTTCTTTAATGTCCTGAATAATAAACTTGAGTTAATTTCTACTTGATTAAGAACCTTTTTCAAGTTAATTATTCCTTTTATATCACTTATTACCATGTTATTAACATTATGTAATCATTTAAGTTAATAACGGTCGTTTTGTCGATATTTGGTACTTGAGTCAAAAGTGAACTTCTTATATTTACAAGTTGTTCACGTAGTCAAATATCCATTATCTCAAGAATGATATTCATGATGTAGATGTCATATATATCATATATATCCAGTATATACATTCATTTATAATATTACATAATCATTTAGAGGTAAGAAATGAAATGCACCGTTCATGGAGACGATAAGTCGTACGTACGCATGAACGCTACTTTCATTTCTATGTCATATTAATGGAATTAAAACTAAATGAGAGATATGTATATTTTAATTCCAGAATTATTTTAATCATTTATATGTAACATACATCATATATATCCATTATATATATGTACTTATAATAGTACATTACATTTGGGGATAATAAATGAAATGCACCGTTCATGGAGACGGTAAGTCGTACGTATGCATGAACGCTACTTTCATTTCTATCTTATACTTTAATGGAAAGAAATAATAATGATATAAAGGTATATTATAATTCCATTATAATATAATATATAATATCATTAAATATATCCTTTATACGTACCACATATGGTATTAACGAATCAAATCACTTTGAGGGGGCGGTAGTCCGCACTTCCTAAAATGAAGATATCGCGTTTACCCATAATGGAAACCATAAAGGTATGCCATAAATGAAAAATAAAGAAGATTAAGTAAAACATAAACATATTATATATCATATATAAATATATTGACATCTTAATGGCCACCTTTGAATGTGTTATATGAGTGTTGAACAATCATCGTTTCGTGAGGTAGAAATTCGCCATCCACAGAAACAGTATGTTCTTTAACCATTAGATGTAGGTGTGTGTAAGTGTAGCTCAAATACTTCACATAACAACATACTAGTATATTGAAGATACTGGTTTTGTTACAAAATAATGGAATAAAAAGAGTTTAGGGGGTTGGAGAAGCAAAATAAAACATAAGTACACAAGAGAAAACACTACCTTTAAAACGGGTAACTCTTTTTGATTTGAGCTCAAAGGCTTCCTTGGGAAGACTTCTGCCCAAAGTGAGCCTTATAGGAGTAATATAGGGATGTGGAGAGACAAAATGGGCAGGGTTTTTCCGATCCAAAGGCTTGAGAGTTGTGGGTAAGGTGGTAGTGGTGGGGGCCTTTTATAAGAGGAGAAGAGGGGCACTCTTGGAATGTTATAAAAGGTTACTTTATTATAAAATGCTTTTAATATTTTAAAGGTCCCAAAATTATATATTTCGAGGATAAAGTTATGATAGATCTAAATCCACCCATCCAATAGGTTTTTGACAAGTTTAGGTCTTAGATTTTACATTATATTTTCATTTTATTTAAATCATTAAATAATGAGGTAATCGATGCATCATCATGGTGTCATAAATAATTTAATATATTTAATGTCTAAAAATCATAAAAAAAATAATATGATGTAGGAAATATTTTTATCTTTCCAATGATTATTTATAGTCAAAAATATGACTTGTATAACCCCAATTAAAAATTGTTTTAGTAAAACAACTCATGTTTGTGTCATTTTTATTTTAACTTTAAATAAAAAGTTATTAATGTCATTTTCCTACCAAAGTGGCTCCATGGGGTCCCCAAGTTGGACCATGGATTGTATTGGTTGGCCATGACACATAAAATAATGTTAGGACATGTGTCTAAGTTATTTCATATTATTAAAACATTATTTTTACCTTAATTTACACTAATTACCTCTAATCGTGATTAAAAACTTAAAAGTTACTATTCACCAAAAATTTATTTTAATCCCATTGAACCAAATTTTACTTCTTAATGAAAACCATGTATGTCATATTTTTGAAATTAAAAACACAGAGGTGGTAAAATATCATTTAAACGAAAAATCAGTTTTTTTTAACTACCACTTAGTGGTTTCACTATTCATCAAAAATTGCAGTTTTTCAGAAAAAAACCAAAAATTCACCCTAAGAAATATTTGATATTTTGAATTCAAAAATGATGTCTATTTTAAAAAATTTAAAACATATAAGTTACATTAATTAATTTAATAATTAATTCCCGCTGTCAAAACAAAAAGCGTGTTTTTATGAAACAATATGTATCAAAAGATTGACACTAGTTTAAGTCCAATTTCAAAGTGAAATTAATTACAATGACCACAATTGGATTAAATAGTAAAAATATATTCTAATTTTACTTTAAAACCAATTCAAAATATAATCTAATCATATAAATAAATTATATTAAAAAGAGGTTTTGAATTAAAATACAACATTTTTCACTATTCATTAAAAAATGAACTTTATCGGAAAAATACCAAAAATTTACACAAAGTAAATTTTGATGTCCTGATTCTAAAGAATAATTTTATTTGGTCCAATATAATGTATAAGAGTGACCAAAACTATATTTAATTATGGTCCTCCATCAAAAGGTGATAAGTGGACCTTTAGTGAATATTGGAGTATATATGCCTAAAATTGAATTCTTTTCGTATTTTAAGAATTTATCCTTCATTGGATAAATGTAAAAACTTTTAACAACATATATAATCATATTTTAGTTATTTCTATTCATTCCCGCCAATACAATGGCTACGTGTTAACTACCATTTAAAATAATATTATTTTATTACTAGTGTGCAACGTAAGATTTCAAAGAATCTCTTTGTTGCGTATCGGGTACGCTATCGAACATAGAAACCCCTTTAAAGTAAAATTAATATTTAATTCATAAATATTAATAAATATGAAAAAAATTTATTCTTTATTTACTTGGGATGTTACATACAGCCCACTGCTTGAATCTTTACTCCTCAAAACACCCTTCTAGCCACTCTCTTGAGGTTCAACCCCCCAAGGAAAGCATTTTCATGATAACCTAATCCTTTTTCTATACCTACAGATATGCTGGGAGTGTAAATGGTGTGATATCATACCCAATCGTTGGGTACAGAGCCTCTTCCAGATGCTTTTCTCTAGACTCCTCATCTAGAAAAACATCAGGGGAAATTTGTGGGAGTCCCTTTAACCTAATCTCAAGATCCTGTATACTCAAACTCTCTTGCATAATAGAGAGGATCTCATACCTCTTTCCTACCCACATCATTGATAAAAATAACTTTTCCTGAAACTCCCTCTAAAAGTCATACTACAACACATATTCCTCCATTAGGTCAACCAGAAACAGTGTCCACCACTAACGCGCAACTCCCCACATCTAACTAAATTTTAGTGGAATCCAAAACTCAATTCACTCTTAGATTAGACTAAAATAAATCTTGAGATCCTCTAACCAGATATCCATATCCAGATCAAAGACACTCCCCTCATAATTACACAAACTCTGCAGTGGAAAGGAATGAAAATACCGCTACCATGCCTCATCTTTTTCTATTAGGTCAACCCTCTGATGATCAATCAGATCAGCCAGATAAACTTCAATTTCCTGAGCTACTCGTAAATGATGAATAGTAGAAATTCCTAAAAAATGAGAACACCCTAAGCCTGATATCATGGAATTTTATCAAATATTATTTAATTTATTCATTATATTTTCCCACAACAACCCATTTCAAATATGAACATAAACAATCATGATGCATGTACCTATCCTAGGTCTCCATCCTACAAAAAAATCCACCTCACTTGTTTGCTAAATAAGCTCAGAGTACATGAAATAGATCATGGGGGCCCTAAAATCTCATGTCCTAGTCAATATCCCCAACCTATGTCATGCACCAAGGTCAATTGGCATCTTTTCCATACCAACCCCTAGAAACCTCATAGTTCCTAACTCTGAAATTCATCATATCTCTCAACCAAAAATCCGATACCACTCTATCACAAGCCCCACTCTCCAAAGATACCATAATGAGAAGAGAGATATGATGACCCCCGATTCTCACCTCTAGTAGGCCCTAGGTTGGCGACTAGCACAAAGGGTATAAAAAACTCACAGTATGGTAGGCATTACCCTCTATAAATGAAACAAGATTGGGAGATAAGATAAATAATCACCAAACAAGTCCAAAATAAAATATAAAGGTAAAACAAAAACCATCCCATAATGCATGAACAAATTAAAAAATGATACGTATAAAAGTCTCCAATAATATACCAAAAAGAAAAATCTCTATAAATGACTCAACAGAAGCTCCAACCCATATTGTAATGTCCAGGTTTGTCCCTAAAGTCCTCTTAGAAACCAAAAAAATATTTTATATATATAGGGTGAGCATAACATGTATATTTAGTAGGGACATATCCAAGGATTCAAGTGAACATGTGAAAAGAGCATGTTAATGTGCCAGTGAACAAACAATAGAACCAAAAATCACCTATATAGGTCATCTAACCAAACACATCCTCACCATGGATCGCTCACCAAATCACATATCCAATATAATAACATAGCATTGATATCATAACAAGAAAGGTGCCTCACTACCACTTCCCCATTGATTTACCTCTCTCACACATCAATTTCAAACATCCTGTGATTCCATCCCTTCCATGCATACCACATCACATTGCATCCTACCCATAGACACTTAGTCCACAAGTCACATCACAACACATCCCTCCTGCAAACACCCGGGTCACACATCACATCACATTACATCTCGTCCGCAGACACTTGGGCCACACATCATATCACATCACATCCCACTTGCAGACACCTAGGACACATATCACATCACATCACATACTTCTCACAGACACCTAGGTCACACATCACATCACATCCTACCTATATACACCTGGGCTGCACATCACCACTGGGAAATCTCTAACACCAACTCGTATCACTACTGTTAAAGAAAGAGTAGGGGATGGGTAGCTAGCCATTTGTATCACCGTCATCCTCAATATTTGGGAAAACACCTAGAACTCATCACCTATGATCATTGGTAAGGTTATCCAACTAAGTTGGGTAACATATAAAATAACATAAAAATGCATGATATATAGATAACACACAATACCCAACCTATAGGTTCACATCAACTGCACTAGTGCACACCACATCACCACCACTGCACCTCACATCAACTGTCACAATTTCTTCCACCACTATATGCAACACCATGAAACCACCACACAAACCACAAAACATTTCCCAATTCTAGTTATAGGTTTTAAAACATTTGTTCATTATCCATTTCATTTCACATTACACTATTTATTCATTTATTCAATTAAGTTATCCAATTACCACACATATATTTCTTGTCCATATCATTTATCTACCATCCTATTTTTTCATTTATCATCACAGCTCATCCCATGGATAACTGGGAAACTATCTCAACCATGCAACGCTACAACTGGATCAACTCACACAACCACCGCCACAGTACCACACATCCACCATTATCGTTGTGTCACATCACCCAAGTCATCTCACCACAACAACCTCACATCAAACATCCCAACCACATATCATAATACAACCATTGTATAATTCTAACACCACATGGTAAAAAAAACATCCACTACACCAAAACCACTTCTCACATTGCAACCATGCCAACCAACCACCACATCACTGCTCCATATACTACACAACCCGGCTAGTAACTACCACCACCTCACAACATCCCAAACCATGTAAGGAAACACAATAAGTAAAATCATACACAACAGCATCATAAACCAACTTCCATAGTTATTCAATGGAATTATCATATTCAATATTTATTTAGCATGGGTATGATAACACAAACCATAATCTAGGGGAAACCAGTTTATTATCCAAATATATGTTCTTTATCCTTTTTATTCAAGATGTGGTCACACAACAACACAGTGAGGTTTGTCACAGAACAAAAAACTACAGTGAAAATAAGGCTCTTAATGGTAATCATTTTCAATAAGTAAACAATATAGAATAAAATCATCAGCAACATATATCAAATCATCAAAACATGTGATAACTCCTCATTCCCATCAATTCATTTTAACATACCAATTAATTATATGATTATTTCAACCCTTTTTATCTACCCAAAGGAAATAAAAAAAATACATATCACACAAATAGCACATGAACAGGTGAGAACAAGGATTCCCTGCCTCAAATAAGCTTTTTAATCTCACTGTGCACCGCGGGGAGAATAATAAATTTATCACAACCACAACTACTCCACGAGATCATGGATCAATCTACACCACATCAAAGGGTTTTCAATAAATATACTATGATCTCCCAAAACCAAAATAACATCACCATAGTGATACCGCAAAGGAAAAATAAGGATAACACATGGGGTTAATAAAATAACTTACTACAGGTCACCAATACTCAACCACCAGAACCCATGGATCAAGATGAGGGAAGGAGAGATAAAATATCCTTCAAAATCACCTAGGGCTCTGCCAAAAATGATTGGAAGGAAGGGAATACTAATGAATAAAAAACCATCCAAACAATAGGATTTAAAAACCTGAAACCCGCCCCTTTCATGTCATGTAACCCTTTCACAATGTGTAATTCATGGGTTTTCTAAAAAATCCAACTTCCACTAAAATTCATATTGCCTAGACCTAATTTAATTACACATCATGATTTTATCTTTCATGATGTGAATCCATTTCAAAGACTCCCCCGTTGACCATATACAAGTCGTTAATTCAGCTGGTTATACAAGGCGTGAACCTCCAAGTCACGAAGTGAATATGGTTCACACTGTGAACCACCACCTATAGCTTCATCTCCACCAAGACCTCTAGGCCTCCTCTAAATGAATCCAATATCCCAAAAAAGTAATGATCAGGGAAGGCATGGACCGTTACACTCATTTATACCTAGTTTTGGAACGATAATTCTTTTTCTAGTAAAACTTAGTAGTTTTCAAGGATATAACCAATATGGTTTTTAGACTCATTGTAGTTGAAAAACTTGGGTATTATCAACACATACAATTTTAGAAAATAAACCTTTAGAAATAAAGGTAAGACACAAATATTTAAAAATTTGTTTAGAAAGAGAGCGTGAACTATTTCAAGGTTAATCTAGTGGTAAATATACTTTATATGATTCCTTTAAGTATTATTAAGGAATGTAAAAGTGAATTATGTCATATTCATGGTTAGAAGATATGATTTTCTTCAGGGTCTTGACAAAACATTCATCGATCATGAAATGTAGTGTAGATTTATTCCTAAAATACCATTTTTTTTATAAACATCAAATCATTGATGTTATTAATGAGGATTGATGATGAGTATTACATGCACACATTGATAAATAAAATTTATCATTGATTAATTCCTAGAAGCACATTTCCTTATACATATTAGAGTCATGATGTAAGTAAAAGGGGAATCAATGTTAAGACTCCTACGTAGTGTAGATACTTCTATTAGTTTTAAATAAATCCTTCACAAATAGTGGTTTTATCCCATAATAATATGTCAACTATAATGAAAAATGGATATCATATAATTTATAGTATGATATAAATCCATCATGTTATATAACATGTGTTTAGATTTGAAGTATTTGTTAAGGATATAAACAAACTTGTATCAAGAAAAACACAATGCACATCTAATGTAATTATCCTAAAGTTTTCTAAGGATATTATAAAAATACCTAAAATAGAAAATTTATAGTCAAGTGGTAGACTATATTTCTATAAAATGAGTGCACATATCTATTTGATATAGTGGTAGAAAGATTGACTTCAGTTTTTTTAATATAAAAGATGTAAAAATAATTAGTATGGGAACAAGTTCCAAAAGAGAATGTGGAAAAGGAATGTTCTGGAGACACATACTGCATAGGAAGGTTAAAACCATGGTGATGTTTTTACATTCATCATGTTTGGTGATACTTTATACATTAAGAGTGATGAATCCTACAAGTAAGAAACAAGATAAGATTAATAAGAACAATTAAAATTAAATAATGTATTTCATGTATCATAATATAGGTGCTTGTTATTTTTTATACTATGGTGGGTATTCAAGTGAGAATATACATGGATGGTACAAGCGTGAAACAATAAGTCTTGATTGGTAACACCAAATCATTATGACTAAATCCATTAGAATTTTACTTATCATAGATATTTTTTATGATCATTAAATCGGGCATTGGATTTAAAGACCACCAATATTTGAAGACATCTATATGACACAACTAGATAGGGTTTTTAACACCATAGAATGACAATAAGGGGTTTAATTTGCTAAAATTTACTTTTGGATTGAATTAAGAAAAAGATCATAAAATATTCATTTGGAATGAATTTTTTCATGTGTCTATAAGAGGTTAGTGGGAGAATCACTATTTTCAAGGAAAAAATATGTTTGATAACATAAGGAAAATATTTATTGGTCTTAAATTTAGTTAAGACCAGGATGAAAGTAACTCTCTAAATATTGACTTAAAGTAGAAATATAAGTTATAAGGAACGGAATCAACTGAGGTGGATCTAATGGTTTCTTAGACCAATTAAACAATACATATATTGACAAGGTATTTATAAATACAATTTGGAATAATTTGAGAGAGAATTTTTACCAATGTCACATGAAAAAAAATATCTCCAAGAAGACATTCATGGTATATAGGAGCAAGTTAAAGTGGTGAGTAGAATTCCATAAGCACCAGTAATGGATCTATCACTTATGTCATGCTATGTACTAGATATGATATTGAAAAAATTACTTTATTCTAGTAAAATATTAGTGAAATCCATAATCATTATACGAGATGTAGTTTGAACTATCATATTATACTAGAGAGAGTATAAGGGATATGTTCCTAGTACTTGGAGAGGATGGGATACTAGTTTAAGGGGGAAACTAGTATTCATTTCGTTCAATATAATCTAATATCATAGTTAGACTAAAGTAATGAGAAAGAGAAGATCATTCAAGCTAGTGGTATCCATATCTATAAATATTGAGTGCATTGTGACTTGTGATGCAGCTAAAGAATCAGTTTATAATACACAGTGATTTGTTCCAGTTATTAGAATTTCAATTAGTAAGTAAATTTTTATCATAATATAAATTATGATAATCTTACTACTGGTATGATCCAAGGTGTAAATTTTTGGTAGTGATCAAAAGGTAATATACTCATGGATATCATATCTTGAGGAGTCCTAATAAAGGAGTTGATGTCATAGATAGTATAATAGCCATGCAGCGAAGACGTGTCAGTCCCAACCACTAAATTCATAACTCAGGAGAAGCAAGATCTTATCATGTGAGATCTAACAAGGGTCATTGGCAAGTTGGATATAGTGAAATTGGGAGTGTTATAAAGTGTGTTCCTTGGACCCAACTTTATCAATACTTTTTTATTATCATATCATGTATACAATGAGTTAATCATGATGTACTCTTACCATAATAGTTTTAATATTTTTGAATCCACTATTTACATGGTATTTTTCATATCAGAAAGCTATAGCAGTTCTCAAACTTTAATGAGAAACTCAAGATACTATGACATTAATCTTAAACATGTGTATTATGGTCTAGATACATTATACTGACTAGACATAGATGATGTATGAAAATCAGGTGTTAGTGGCTCATAAGAATTGAGACTCCTCGTGAAATTTTCACTTAGTGATCTCGAGTAGATGAGATCATAAGGACTGGCCTGTCAATAAGAACACCACATGTTTCAGGTGTCATTGGTATTTCCTATATGTGAACACATGTAATAGTCTCTTAACTTGATGATATTATTATTTTATACTATTTTATTATGTACTTTTATGAAAGATGAAAACTATGACATTTATTTTGTAGTGAGGTAGCTTACATTGGGTGTGTCATTAGTGGTATGGCATTGATTGAATAATCAAGATATAATTTTTCAATTCTGAAAAGAGGTGATATGTTGGGACTAGTTGATCAGTATGGTGGTAAATTCACTAAATTTATATTCATGGTAGAATAATTTAAGTCTATCTAGTTAGTTCAACAACCATAAAGTAAGAAATGATGATGACATGAAGTGTATATTCTGCTTTATGAGATATCGTGATACAAATAGATTGTATTACATAGAATGTGTTCGTAGGAAAGTTTATCATTATTATTACTATACCTTATCTATTTAGGTGAATTTGTGAGTTGTTAGACTCCACTTCTATTCTATGAAAATTATTCACTTGTAATGTCTCAAGTTTTTTGGAGCAGGTTGAAATCCTCACCTGTTTTGAATTATTATAGTTTGGTGGGTATTCCAACTCTTTTCTTGTTTATCAGAACCTAATTTTGAGAGTTTCCCTAACCTAATTCCTTGTTTTTATATGTTTTTAGAGGTTTCTAAAATGAATCAGGTGTTCGTATGGGTTTCGGGTGGGTTGAAGGTGTGAAGGCTCTGTTTTGGAGAAGTGCAGGCTAAGTTTCATGGTTAGATTTAACCGTGTGGCTGCCTAGTAAAAATTGTTTTCCCCTTTTATTACTAAGAATACTTTAGGAAACTATTTAAGATGGGGTGAACGGACATGCGATACCTCTGCAGTTTTTAGCAAAGTAAATTTTCATGGTCTGTTCATGGTTAGATAAATTGTGTACATGGTCACACGCTTAGTGCCAAATGGGAAGTACCCTCACACTATATCATGCACAGTTTTTGCATGTTTTGGCCTAAACATGTGGCATAACCATGTGAAGTTTGGATCTTAAGAATCAAGTGCCTCACGGTTTCTACACAGTTTGGAAAATCATGTGAGCTAACTGTGCGACTCATTAAAGGTGTGAAATGACCGTTTCCCCTCTCTTCTATTTTATTTTTTCTTCTTATTTACTTCTTCCTATATGGGTCATTCATAGTAGGGATATCCTTCCCTTTTCTTCTTATGAATAGGGTGTGATCCAACTCCTCCATCCAGACTCTATTTTGATCGCCATCGGTTGCATTGGATCCGTATAGGTAAGGCTCTCAATCCTCTTGTGTATTTTCTTCTTTGATATCGCCTCACGGACTGTTAAATCCTTGTGAGTCATTTTGCCCTATTTTTATAGTGTTCATATAAAATGTAATTTTATTATAAATCGGTCTGAGTTAGATTCTAATATTAGACATTCCTACTTCTATGACTATAAGGTTGTTGGTACATACTTTTCTTTGTGTTTTATCTAATGTTTGGGGGTGAAGATTTTAACGCACCATTGTGTTGACTGATCAAGACCTAATTAAACTAATGGTTTTCCTTAAATTAGTTAAAATTGTTCATATGGTATGTCATTGGGAATTCCCTATCCACATTTTTCATGCAAGGTCAGGTTAGAGGTCGTCGACCACTTGGGTAGTTTGTCTGGGTGGGTTGTTGTTTAAAATTAATTTGCTTTATTTAATTTGAAGTGAATTATATATATATATATATATTATTTTTTATGAACTACTAGGTTTCAATAGTAAATTAAGGGATTGTAATTAGGATTGGGATAGCATTGGCTGTCTATTTTGTGGTGATGTGATCGATGGGATGGGCTTGGCCCAAGGCACTTGGGTGATGTTGATCATCAGTTGGACAACTCAGTCATTGGTTAGGGGTGGTGAGGTCATCAAATTATGGGAAAGGTCCATGTAATTTGGTTGGTGTTAACCATCGGATAGAAGAGACATGGTCACAGGTGAACAAGGTGCCAGTTAATGTGGCTTAGGTTCTAATTGGTGATTGTTGCTCACCCGCACTAGCCAATACACCATTTGGAGTCGTGTGCACACTAGTTGACTCAGATGACAAGGTGGAATTAACCAATCATGTGGGTAGAGGCCTTTGATAGTTTCATATTTGGTAAGATGTCGTGGGTACTTGCCTTAGAAATCCACAAGGATTGTGATAAACCATCGGGCGACAGTGATGAGGCTATCAGTTGAGGGATAAGGCCCACTATGCTTGAGGCCATTGGGCCAAGATCATTTTGGAGGATGGGTATATTCGCTCCTCAAAACATTGGTTTTTGAGCTGATAGTGGTTATTATTTGAGGATAGATATCATTTTTCCTATTAACATTGGTCTTTGAGCCGATGGGTGCTTTCAAGAAGGGATTTGAAAGATCATACTCTTTTGATTGGGCGTGCCTTCCGGACATCGATTACTTGGTTGATGGAATGAGGTGTTGGGTGACATTGGGAGGTAGAACCTAAGGGTTCACCTGGGGATATATGACATAATAGGATTCCATGGTCCATGGGATGAGGATCCCCTCCTCCTTAGTTATTCTAGCAATGTCTGAAGTAGGTGATAGCTTCCTGGTGGATATTGGAAATCTTTTGTTTATTAATTGTATGTGTTGCCTCTCTATATTTTTATTACATTCCTGCTTAATCATAAATGTATAGTAGGAACACATTGTTGGTGACCTACTAAGACTTATTCTCACACCCTGCATGGGCCATTCATGATTAATGTAGACTTCATGCTTTTGTATTCAGGTAATGGTTCGATCTTTGGAGCTGGATCCTAGTGGTTGAGTTGGCTTGGGATGGATGGCAAGGGACCTTGAGGTTCATGTATCATCTGGAGTTTCTTTTTTATTTATTTTATATATCATCATACTACTTATATTTATATATTTATGGTCATCCTTGGGTAACCCTTTTTCTATTATTGTATTGTAAGACTTGTATCGGATGCATGTTTTGTTATAGTGTATACAAATGGGATGTTGATTTGTTTATTTATTTTAATTATTGTTTATGATTATTATTTTGTTATTGCATGATATTGTTGGACTTGAGTTGGTATTTCTTTTATGTTGCCTTATATTTATGTATAAAATTGCTATCATATCATCACCAGATGGTATAGTCTCACCACTATCATTCTCTTACACCCTTATTGATAGTCATCAGCCTTTTTTGTATAGGGAGGCGCGCCTAAGGCTAGTGGCACTCCGCCCAAAGCACTATTCGGGTAGCTAAACAGGTTGGGGTGCTCAAAATGGTATTAAAAGAGTTTATTTTACCTCTTTCTTGGTATTACTATTTGGTATATGGTATAGTGTATATTAGGATGTTGTCAGAACTTGGGTTATAGCTCATGTTTGGGTGCCTGCAACCCCATACATAGGGGATATACCCAATTTCCATGGGTGTAAATCATTGTTCTCTTTGCTCATTTTACATTTGGTTTTATTTCCACATTGATTGGAATACTTGTAATTTGATTGTTACATATTTTTATATGTGACCCTTGACCTGGTAAGGTAAGGGAGGAGATATTGGACCCTTGGCCCGACATGGAAAGGGATGTTTGTTATGCATGTTATTATTTTTATTAGGCACATAGTAGGATGTGATATATATATATATATATATATGAATGTTCCTTTGATATAATTCTTATAATTTCCATTGGGGGCTTGGATTTTTCTAAGAGTTTTTGGGTTGTCTAAAGTGTTAAAAAAGGAAGCTAAGTGGTGTTTTCCTGCCTAGCTTCTCTTTGGTAGCATCTTACTCAACTAGCCCAGTAAATTGGACCCGATGGAATCTATTTATAATATGTGATATATATATATATATATATGTGGGGGTTCTGGATCTTATAGGAGTAGGAAGGTACGATGTTATTGGGTGATGTTGATCACCAGGCCGGGTGACGGGGTCATTGGTTTGAGGTAATGTGGTTTGTCAAGATGAGTGAGCCTGGGGAATATTTGATACTTGGATATGTTAAGGGTGGGTAAGGAGGCCATGAGATCAGGATGCAATGTGACATGGTTTCGGTGGGCAAGGGTAGGGGTAATGAGATCGTACTACCTATTACTGTTTTCTCTATTTTTGATGTATATATGTGTTATATGGGATGTCTAATCATGTAATAATATTTTATGGATTGCCACCTAGACTCCATGGATGGAGTGTTAGGCAGGTGATGATGTGGTATCATAGGAGAATGACTAGGTTGAGAACCATGAGGGTCAAGAAAAGTATGAGCCATAGGTAAAATCTCAGGTACATGCTCAGATACAGGCACGTCAAACACCAGATTTTGTAGCTTTTGGGTCGTGGCTTGACGTGCAGCTTAGAGAAAGTCTGGTACATGTCATCCAGGGGATTGATAAGGGAGATCAGGGAGCATATCCTTCCATGTAATATCTGATTTGGGAGTTCTAGTCATAAAACCCACCACTGTTTTAGGGTGAGGGTGGTCCACAGGTGGCTGGGAACTGGATCAAATCGATTTAAATGATCTTCGAGCAACTTGAGATGCCTCCA
This sequence comes from Viscum album, assembly GCA_963277665.1. Lineage (NCBI taxonomy): Eukaryota > Viridiplantae > Streptophyta > Magnoliopsida > Santalales > Viscaceae > Viscum > Viscum album. The sequence continues at coordinate 1,619,469,648 of OY728131.1, read as the reverse complement.
AGGTAGAGGGTGAATCTTGAGACATACATGCTCATAGGACCAGCTAAGCACTGGTGGGACATGTAGGTTCATGAATTCAAACATGAGGGACTATCCTGAAAGGAATTTGAGTCTAGGTTCTTCGAGCACTTCTTCCTAAAGATGCTAAGGGAAAAATAGATCGGGAGTTCTTGGGCCTTCAGCAGGGTGACATGTCTATCATGGACTATATAGTGAAATTCACTGAGTTGTCTTTATTTTCACCCAACATGGTGAGTGAAGACACCTTGTGGGTGAGGCATTTTGAGGATGGTTTACAATACACCATTCGGGTTCAAGTGAATATCTTCAAGTTGGCCTCATTATCAAAGGTGGTGAATTAGGAACTCATAGCCGAGGGAAACTTGGTGGATATGTATTATTCAAGATGGGTGATGGCATCAAGTGATTGAAGTTGCGACACTTCAGATACTAGGAAGAAGGGTCATGATGAGTTCCAATAGGTCAATCATGCCACAAACTCGAGCAGATCACCTCGGAGTCAATCATCAATGGTGTGATTCCATTGTGGGAATATAGGAAATGTATGGACTCAGTGAGAGCAGGATCCAAAGGAGTTCCATGCATGTGGTCAGGTTGGGAATCTTGATATGTTCTAAAGCAATCCTTCTCAGATAGCTGATAGTCAGGGACTGGGGTAGACTCAGGGTTCTAAGATCGGACCAGGATCATTTCTAGGTGATGTTAGCAGAGTTTCAACTACATGTGGAGGTTGTGAAAGAGGAAGTGGGACCCATAAGTGGGTTCAATGTCTAGTGGAGGGTTCATCACCACATGGAGGTCAGGATTTGGGTAGATGGGATTCAATATAGGTTCATGCCATGGAGATTCTAGGGTTAGAGAAAGATGGTGATCCAATGACGGTCAGAGGTACATCGTGAGCATGACTGAGGTTCCTTTTTGTATTATTTTGGCATGGCCTTCTTAGAGGCATGTTCATTTTGAGTACACAAGGTGAAAAGGGTATATGTATGGACTAACCAGACACCAATTATTAGTTTGAAACTAGATCGAATGCATTATATATATATGAGGTGTGTGGCACCAGGAATTATAAGTGAGCATCATTGGATGTGTGACTATTTAGGTACATTGGCATCAGGGTATCAAGGAGATGTGGGTTACTTGAGGTGTGAGGCACCAGGACTTTTGAGAATTTTTTGAGATGAAAGACCTCATTAGTGCCATGTGATCCATGGGAACAATCTATGCATCAATGAATTGTAGGATTCTATTGGGCTTTGAGTATGAAACAGAAGCACCTGATGAGTTTCAGGAGTGACGATGTGTCATGGGATGAACTTGATTATGGGGATAATCAAAGGACCATTGGTTTGATTTGTGTTTTGGGTAGGGTTGTGATTGAGGTTGGTCACTCCAAAGGTGGGGATCCCCCTTTAGGTAGTTTACCTCTACCCTTGAGAATAGGGTAGTCTAGGTTAATTTTAAATAGATGGGCATGTTTGGTATTATATTTGGGTTGTGTTTGATAGATCTGGGATGAGCTATGTTAAGGTAGGGGGATTATAATGTATTTGGTTTTTGGAGTGGGTCAAAATCCTTCCCCGTTTTGAATTTTTAGAGTTTGGTGGGTGTGGAAAATCTTTTCTCATTTATCAGAACCTAATTCCAAGAGTTTCCCTAACCCAATACCTTTTTTTTATATGTGTTTAGAGGGTTAGAAAATTCCTTTGGTGTTCGTATGTGTTTCATATGTGTTAAAGTCCTAAAGGCCCTATTTTAGAGAAGTGTAGGCTAAGTCGAATGGTTAAATTTAACCATTCATCCTCCTAATTGAAACCATTTATCCCCTTTTTGAACTGATCATGGTTTTGGAAACAATGTAGAATGGGGTTCATGGTCATGTGAGACCTCAATAGTTTTTATAAAAGGTAATTTAAACAGTCTACACATGGTTAGACAAACTGTGTGCATGCATGCATGCTTAGTTCCAAATGGGAAGTAACCTCACACTATATCATGCATGGTTTTTGTATGTTTAATCCTAACCATGTAGGATAACCATGTAAATCTTTGATCTTAAGTAGTAGGAGCTTCATAGTTTAGAAAATTGTGCAAACTAACAGTGTGACTCATTAAAGTTATGAAATTACCTTTTTCCCCCTTTCTTCTATTTCCTTTTTTCTCCTTCTTTTTTTTACTTCTTCATTTGTGGGTCACACACAGTAGGGAGATCCTTCCCTTTTCTTCTTCTTCCTAGGGTGTGAGCCAAATCCTCTATCTAGACTCTGTTTCAATCATCGTCGATTGCGTTGGATTGATATCGGTAAGTATCTCAATCCACTTATTTCTTTTATTATTTTCTATTTCCTCATAGGCTGTTAAATCTATGTGAGTCATTTTTCCATATTTTCAATTTGTTTATCTAAAATAATGGTTTCTTCCAAATTGGTCTGATTTAGAGTCTAAAATAGTATGTGCCTGCGTCTATGACTATGAGGTAGATAGTGCATACTTTTCTTTGTGTTTTTGTGAGTGTTTGGGGGGTGCGGCTTTTAGAGTAATGTTTTTATGACCAATAATGACCTAATTAAACTAATGGTTGTATTTAAATTAGTTAAAATTATTCATATGGGATGCCTTTGGTTATTTCCTACCACGCTGTTCATACGAGGCCAGGTTAGAGGTCTTTAACCACTTAAGTAGTTTGTCCAAGTGGGTTGTTGTTTAAAATTGATTTTCTTTATTTAATTTGAAGTAAATTATATATATAAATTTATTTTGATACACTAATGGGTTATAATGGTATGTGATTGGCTTGGTCCAAGGTTTGAGATAGCATTGGCTATCTTTTTTGAGGTAATGTGATCGATGAGACGGACTTGGCCCAAGGCACTTGGGTGATATTGATCACTGGTTGGGTTACTCAGTAATCAATTTGGGGAAGTAAATTCATCAGGTTATGGGTGAAGCCCATGTTATTTTTATGGTGTTGACCATCATACAATAGCAACATGGTCACAAGGTCATGAGGTATTGGTTGATGTGGATTAAGTTCTAATTGTTGATTTTCGCTCACCCATATTGTCCAATGCATCGTTTGGAGTCGTTTTCACACAGGTTAAATCGTATAATGATATGGTATTGACCAATTTTGTGGTTAGATGCCCCTAGTAGTTTTGGATTAGGTAATAGGTTATGGGTGCTTTCCATAGAAATTCACAGGGATGGTTAAAACCCATCAGGTGACAGCGATGAGCTTGTTGATTGGGGGATGAGGATAACCATGCCTAAGGTCGTTGGGTCAGGATCATTTTGGAGGATGGGTATCACCATTCCTCAGAATGTCAGTTGTTTAGCCAATGGTGGTTATTTTTTGAGTATGGATATCTATTTTCTTCTGGACGTTGGGTTTCAAGCTGATAGGTACTTTCAAGCAGGGGTTCAAGAGGTTGAACTCTTTTGATTGGGCATGCCTGTAGGATGTCGATTACTTGGTTGATGGAACAAGGTTTCGGGTGACATTAGGAGGTAGAACCTTAGGGTTTTCCTTAGACTATATGATGTAAAATGATTCCTTGGGTCATGGGATAAGGATCCTCTACTCCTCAGTTATTCTGGTTATAGCCGGAGCAGGTGATAGCTTCTTGGTGGCTATTGAGCACCAAGAAAGCTTGTGTTTATTAATTGTATGTGTCTTCTATCTCTATTTTTATTACACGCCTTCTTAGTCACAAATTTAAGGTAGAAACATTTTGGTGGTGACCTACTAAGACTCGTTATCACACCCTACATGGGACCTTTGGGACATGTGTAGACCTCATGATTTTGCCTTCGGGTAAGGGTTTAATCTCTAGAGATGGATCCTAGTAGTTGAGTTGTCTTGGGATAGATGTTAAGGGTCCTTGATGTTCCTTCATCAACTAGAATTTCATTTTTATTTATTTTATATATTATAATGATACTTATATTTTTATAATGATGTTCGGCCATGGGAGACTCTTTTTATGTTATTGTATTGTATGACCTGTATTGGATGCATGTTCTATTTTAGTATCTACAAATGGAATGTTGATTGTTTGTTTATTTTTGTGGTTATTGTTGATTATGATTCTAATATTTCATTATATTTTTGGACTTGATTTGGTCTTTCTTTTTAATTGCCTTATATTTATTTATCAAACCACTATTATATCATCACCGGAGGGTTTAGTCTCTCCACTATCATTCCCTTACACCCTTGCTATAAGTCAGCAGCCTTTGGTGTATAGGGAGGCATGCCTAAATCTAGTGACACTCAACCCAAATCACTTTTCGAGTGGCTAAATGGGTTAGGGAGCTACATCACTACTATTGGGATAATGGCCTAGAGGTTCACACACTAAGAGTATTCAAAATTCAGGTCTATTCTGATGAATAGGAGTATAGGACATAGTAGACCCCACTACAGGGTCTGAGTGATGTTATAGAATATAAAATCTTTAATTAATAAATAAATTTATACTATGGAAGTTAAGAATAATTTTTATTAAATGTATTTACAAGTATTAAATTAAATATGTGGAAAAATATTATATAAATGAATATTATTTTAATAGTTAAGATTCATTTAATATTTTCAAAAATATTGATTAAAGTTAATGGATCATTTTTTATCACGTAATATATTTATTATATTAGAAATAAATGATAAAAATATAAATGATATTTATGACTTGGTAAATTAGTCATAAGATGTCATTTATAGTAAGTAATAAATATCCAGTGTATGGGATCCATTTTTGGGTGTTTAGAATTTCAATATAAAATGAGGGGGCTCTCATACACAAGGCTATTCACTACACAATGTTTGAGAGACTATCTCTCATCTCCTACTTCTAAGAGATAGAAGAAGATAATCCGATCTTCGGATCCAAGTACTCGTTCAAAGATCTAAGGATCATTGGTTCATTGAATTATTTATCAGATCTCCATTCTAGAACCCAAAATTTGACAATCGATGCTCCCGCAGACTTTTAAAGAACATGTGGACAATCTAGAGGGATTTGGCTTCAGTTCCTTTGAACAACGGTCGCCAATGATGAGCGGTTAATGAATGAAAATTCAGATCGAATGAGGTAACTATTTGTTTTAATTTTATTCTTCAATTTCGTCATGTGGGATCCTTGGGAATTTTTACTGGGATGTAGGTCACCATTGATGACATAATTACATCAATCGTTAATGAAAAATTTTAATTCCTCATCCCATATGATTCTGCTTCATACCTCATTTCCTTCACAGACAAGGATATCTTTCTAGGGAAACCCATCTACTCAATACTTTACTAATATTTCAAGATATCATCCTATACTTAGTATCATCTCTTGGGTTTTCACTAAGGTTCACTAACACTAACACCAAAGGTAACTAAACTAATCTCCAAAAATAACTAAACTATGTACTGATTCCAATTATAAAGACCCAAACTAATCATGACATAAATAAAACATTAATCTCCTTATTTAAATAATAAATCTAAAAAATAGTCACATAACCCAAAAATTAAAAGATTTAGTGTCTTATATATTAGCTTTATAAACATCTTATTTTATAACCATTGCAAAAAAATATCTATATTTTTTTCCTCTTGATCCTTTTTTGTATATCTCACGTGATATAATCATCTTTATAACCTGAGGATTATAAACATAAGAAAGGGGTGATCACATACACTAATTAAAATAAAAAACATATCAAAATATGAAGGATAACATGATAGATACATAAATAACATAATAAATATCATAAGTCCATAAATGATAATCATAAAATATGTTAGAGCAACATAAGATCACAAAAAGATCATTAAGGAAGTATAAAAGATATGACATGGCTTAAAACACATCTCAATAATCATGTAACATGTAAGAATTAAATAAATTCATGGAATACTTTAAAACTAAGGCATAATAATGACAACATAGTATTTAATGGAAATGAAATGAATCTTGAAAATTTGGCATAACTTGATAAACAACTTGAAAATTTTCTACATACATAATAATAGAAAAATATGTGTGAGAAAACATCATGGATATCAAAATATAATTTTACAAAAGTAATAATAACATAATAGAATATATAGGATGGTCAAAATATCACTTCATGAGATATAAAACTTGAAGTAAAAATAGAAGTGAAAATAAAAAAGTTCTCACAAAACCTTTTAAACATTTTTATAAAAATGAAGTGTAAATTATTTTAAAAAACATTTTTAAGAAGGAAAAGATAATATTTTTTGAAAAAATTATGATAAAGAGTTCCAAATAAAATATCATTGAAAATACATATGGTTTATCCAAAAAATGTGGAGTAAGATAAAACATTTTATTTTTAAAAGGATTGAAAAGTATTTCTTTTTTTTTTTGAAATACCTTTATTTAAAAACCCTCATCATTAAAATGATAAAAAAATTACTTTAAAATGAATTAATTGGAATAAAAGTATCATTGGAGATAAAAAAAATTAGTTTCCATTAGGGAAATAATAATATTGGTGGGAAGTAAAAATATGGATATGGAAGAAAATGTCATTAAAATAAATGAAAATTATTCTTAACAAAAAATAATTTTAACAAAATAATATAATAATCAAGGAAGAATATTTTAGTGTGAAACGTGATTTTCCCAGAAAATAAGGTATAAATACATCATTACTTAATCATAATATATAATAGATCAATCTTTAAATATGATAGTAAATGGAGAGTGATTAATACCCAAGTAAAATATTTAAGTCACTAAAACCCCTTACGGCCTTTGTAACTTTTGAATAAAAACCATATGAGATGTATAACATTAAATAGAACATTGAATATCATGAAATATAATAGTATCATGATAAAAAATGGTAATATGGTCATATTTTCACCATTTAAAAGGAAACATGTGTATATCTTAAACATGTCTTAAGGGATTCAAATTTGAGATAAATTGTCACCTTGTTTCCCTACTTAGTCAGATACACTCTAAGCTCCTATATAACAAACATAAATATCTTAATAAATAATTTCATAACCATATTAATACCTAAAACTATTTACAATTTGCATTTATAATTATTATCTACATGAATATGAGTTAGTTTCTCCCTATTTTCCTACATCGGGTGTTTATTATTTTGATCGTTTGTGGTAGTTTCATAAGAGCAGTGTCGATATTATTTCCTCTTAAAAATTTCATCATTACAAGTTCATTAAAGTTTATATAATGGATTAATTATAATTATTTATGAATTTAAATTTCCTTTTATGAGAAATTTAGTCTTTATCCTATCAGATAAAATCGACAACGAACATTTTTCGTTGATTTTCAACCTACAAAGGGTGTTTTCTTAATTAATGAGTTAAATATTTATGTATCTTTTCCAAAATCAAAAAAAAATCATTATTTACATATTTATATTATATTATACCATTAATTATGTTTTCATTATCATCCATAATATAATTTCATATCATTCTTCAAGTTAGTGGTCAAACCGACCCAAACATGAACAAATCATCATTATCAGTGATTATGAGGTGATTTTGTTGTAATATAATTACACCAATAGTATAATGATGTAATTTAGTGTTTATTAGTGTTATATATCATAATTATAAAGGAATTATAATATTAAGTAATGGATATGAAAATATTACATAATTTGAATTAATGATTTTCCTCTTAGCACTCTTGTTTTAAACAATTGAATTTAAGATAATTGTTTATTGATCATAGAATTAATAGGTTATCTAATTTGTCATACCAGAAACTTAATGAAATCATAAATATTATAATTATCCTTTAAACCCATTCTCATGACCATCCATTGAAGGTGGTGATGACATGAAAAATGAAAATTAATCGTCCCATGGAGGCTGTAGTCCACACGTACACATCGTTCACGATTTCATTTTTCATAGAATAAGGAAAAAGAGTAATATGTTTTATCACTTTATAATCTAAAATATATCATTAATATAATAATTATATATTAAATTATCTATTATTACCATCCTTTTAATGTGGTTAATTAAAACAAAAAATGTTGTGTCATGGAGGTGGTAGTCTGCACAACACACGATTCACATTTTCATTTTTTTAATGGAAACGGGGTGGGTGGTTATGATGAAGATATGGAATAAATACATGTAAATTTATATATTATATATATTTTTTAAAAAAAAATCATATTTTATATAAATTATGATTTGGGTGCACATAAGGGTGTATTATTTTATGAAATATATGATTGTAATGAAATGATAAATTATTATCATTTATTTCATCCACATAAGTTGTAATTTAATAAATCATTTTATGATATGAAATGGTATGTATTAAATTCATATAATTCATGAACTTTACATGTAATTTATTCATTTGTTTCAATGCATGAATAAATGAGATGATAATCAAGGAGTGTCATTGATTTCTTATTTAACTACTGCCATGTGATGGTAGTGAATGGGGTAATTCTATCATTCTTAGTTGAACCTTCCAATACTCAAAATATATATTCATATTAATTATTTTTATATGATATGTTATCACATCGTTAATGGAAGATTTATTTCATTTGAGTGTCGTATGATTCAGCACAGCCCGTGGATACACTACATAGGGGGGAGCTTTTGTTTTCCACTTTTTGATCTCTCTAAAAATAATCTGAAGGAGATAAATAATGATGCAGTGGATATTAGGTGTAAGGTATGTCAGATTTATAGTAGTTCTTCATTTCTGTTTTATATGAAATTTCATATCATCTTGCATGTAAATCTTCGAAAAATGGGTTTTAATTGCTTCTGTTATTTCTAATAATTATTATTAGACTCTGATAAAACCCTTCAAGTTAATTATTTTACTTTCATTATAAAAACATAATACTATAATAATTATATTTATGTTATAGTTTTAAGATGATGAAATTAAATTTTAGGATGAAGAAAATAACTTAAAGAGATAAAAAAGTAGAAGAGAGGTTATGAACTTATACCTCACTTCTTGGATTATCTCTGTTGTGAAGGGGATTAAACCTTTGAGCGATGGTCTTTTCAGAAGACCAAAACCTACTTAAGGTGTCTAGAATTTTGGACTATAGGTTTTTTCAATGTTTGGTCTAAAATTTTTTGGTTTTGGTATGAGGGTAAGTAGGGAGATGATTTTCACTTTTATAAGTGAAAGAGGGTGACATTTTTATAAATACTCAAAACTTGTCAATAATGGGAAGTCACTCTCAAGATAGGTGGTTCAAAAATTGGTAAATAATGGATTTTATAGGAAAAAAAGTTCAACTAAACCTCCAAAATTCAAATAGAAACTTATTTTAAACATGTTAGACCCTTTACCTATAAGGTCACTCAATTTTACCATTTTAGTTTTCACCACAGTAACTAGTTTTTACCTTAGTAATTTATCCTTTAAGACCAAAAAATGGTATTTATTATATAATTTAGAATTAATTATTCAAAATTTGAAATCCATATTATTTGATTCAATTTTTAAAAGTGATAAAAATTAATTTTAAAACACTAAATGTATAATGTGTTAAAAACGGTTTTTTTGAAAAATATAACTTAAATTCTAAAATGTAAAATATGGGTTTTAAAATTAAATAAAACATTTATAAAATTATAAATTTACTTATAAAATACATATTTTTTGTTATAAAAAGGTTTAATAAAAATAAAATTCATAATTAAATACTAATATTGTCATAAAGTTATGTTATTTGTAAAAACAGTGTTTTATAATATTCACATAAAAATCAATATTTTTATAAAAATATAAAAAATTCATATTAAGTTAATATAAACATGATAAATAAAAAATGATGTTAATTTTTCGAAATTCACATCCTAAAATTTATAAGTTTAAATTTTAATTAAAAACATAAAAATTAGCTAAAAATATTTTTATAGAAAATGAAGTGTGGTATATTAGAAATATTTTTTATAAATTACTAATTAATATAGTGTTAATATATATTATTATTATTAAATAAAAATAAAAATAGTTCCTTGAAATAAAATTTTAATTTCTAAAAAAATACATTTTTTAAGAGTAAATTGAATTTAGCAAAAATAACTTTCAAAAAGTATATAAAGTCATGATATATCTATACATATAAATATCTTATTAAATTTTGATATAATGATAATTTATACGTATATAACCTCTTATTATATCCATGTAATACCTAAGCATTAGATAAGTTTTATTTACAGTTTTGGGTGGTGATTTAGGCATGGATCTTATGGAAATCTACACGATCTTGAACTTCTCACATATACAGTTTCACTCAAACCATAATTGCTCAATTTTAGCCTGGGTTTGGTTAAGGTAAACCCCTATTGAATCTCTCTTCCTTCTATATTCTGAAAAATAGGCTTCATAAGGAAAAATTATGCATTCAGATTCCATTTCTTTTTACTTTATTGATTTTTTGATATGGTTACTTCGAGTTATACTGGATAATTTAATGACTACGTTTTAATTATTATTTTAATATACAAAAAATATCATGTTTTTTCATTTTATTTTAGTTTTTTAGTGATACATTCAATTAAAAAAATATTTATTTAAGGACAATATATAGTGAAATCTCATATCATTGCAATCACTTTATCCTAAAAGTTTTAGGATATGCTAATTAGTAACAATGTAAAAAGTTACATTAATTCCAAGGAAAAAAATTATAGAATAGGGTTCCAAGGATGATGATGTTAATCTTAAAAATAGTTCTAAGTATATAATTAAATTTAACATCATAACATTTGATGTTTTGAAATTAAGGGATTTGAATAACTTCAAGGAGCTAACATTAAGAATATGAATCTTAAGTCTCTCCATTATTCAAACTTGTTTTATTCATAGATATTACTCACTAAAGGGTTTATTATAAGGGTTCTATCATTAAGTCACATATATATGTGACAGGAATTACATATAGATGTGATGAGTTAAAAAATAGAAAGTGAATCAAACATGAGGTTAAACTAGTGGTTTATCATATATGATATGATAAACAGGATCTTATGTATGATTTTTTTTAAATATTCTTAAAGAGTTTAAGAATATATGATGTATCATGATTTTATAATAAAGGAAATCTTTGTTTATCATTCATTCATGTGTGCTGTAATTTTATATGAACATTCAAATGATAAAATCCTTTCAAATTATGACTTTAGTTATTCATAATCTATGATCATCACGGAGTATTATGGGTTATGATGATATGTTAATGTTAGTATGAATAGAATATTATGATCAATAAAAATGGTTATAAATGAGATTCTAAAGATAGATTCATGAGGTAATGAGTAGATACATATCCCTTGTATTGACCTGCTAAAGTATATCTCATGGAATATCATACAGTCATTGATACACTTAGGAGTGTATGTTTATTATGATGAGTAAATACATTTTTCCCTTGATTGAATTAGATTGAGGAAATGCATGACAATTATTAGTTAAGTAACATATGATGTTTTTAGCTACTTAGATGAGGGATATGTGACATGGTCATCAATTGTTCTAATCATTTTTTTTCATTTTTAAAAGCCGATTTATGGGTTCCCGGTACCCCACAACATGATTCCAATACAACCACATTCACCATTACACAAAAACATCATAAACCAATGGAAATGTCCAAGAAACCATGAACCAGGGCACAAGAACATCAAAAATGATGGCCAAACCTCAGAAAGGAATACCTTGAACATCCCCCAGCGCGACCATCAACATCGGCCCAAATCCTTCTGTCGGAAAACTCCAACAGAATTCACCCAACCTTTAAACGAAATGAAATGGACCTCCAAGAAGAATCCATCCACAAAGGACATCAAAGAAACCAAAATGAAGATGACTAGATCCTGACGTCGTTATCATTCTCCATCCAATTATGGGAGAATCTTATTTGTGGATACTATAAGAATATGACGTCTCATGAGTAAAAACAATTATACCGATATGCTAAATGAATAAATGAGGCCCATTAGCTAAATAAGAATTCCAATTTTGACCTCCAAACATAATGAAGACACTCACTCTTCTACGAAGCACTGGATCACTATAACTTCAAAAGAATATTGGGATGGATCATAGAATAGAATTGATGCCTTAAAGAAGTCATTAAAACCCTTCCTTATAGACACATGTAGATCATCAAGATGAAATTAATCCTTATCCCTCCTCAAATCATGCATTTAATAAATAAATAAAGAAACATGTACCCCTTAAATGGAGATAACCTAGGAATCTGAGCATTCATCTATATAAGGAGATCGATACTGGTAGAGTAAAGAGAGATAAAATGGAGACTCTTATACTCTTAGAAAGGGAGAATACACAAGCACTACTAGCTACTACTATTGTTTTATTATAATTTATTGTTTAACCTCAAATGATGGAACATTATACTCTATGTGTTTTAGTTGATGAGAATCACTTCACCTCCTTTACTAATGAATTCTGATCTTTCAATGTTATTAATAACTCCTATATAGGATTTAATGGTTTGATCAATAGAAATATATTCTAATTTTATATTTTAATTTCTTCTTATTATTATTGGAATTGTACACACAATCCACTTGGATTAAATCCGTTACATGTGATAGAAAACAGTGGGGTAATTCAAGGGTGAATAAAGGTATCCACTCACCAAGATAGGTAAAGGTAGAAAATACAATGATCATTATATTTCTTTATCTAAACTAAAATATCCCAATACAAGTAATCAGTTGTATTTAATTAATGATGGGATAATGAGAAACTAATTTAATAATGATTCAATAGGTGAATTAAGTAATAATTCAAGGTTAGACCATTGATTATTTAATTGACTTTAAACCCAACCAAGTTTACTTACTATTTCTATAAAATTGAACCAACAAAACAATATTTCAAAACACACAACATTATCTTCTCTAAAGAAAATATAGGTCCCACTTTTACTGCATATTTCCCAGGTTCAAAAAAAATTTTGCTGAGTGCCCCACAATAAGAACACATCAAACCTAGTATCGTTATTGAGGAGACTCATTTTTTGTTTAAATTTTGTTTTTAAAAAATGTTTACAAATGACCATATTCAGTTCTTTAAACCTCAATAGTCTTGATTTAGAGGTTGAGAGAACTGTTCTAGAAAGACTCGTAACTTTAAGGAGAACAAAAAAAGAGGAAATAAAAAAAATTACTATTCCATTGGATGATTATCCCTCCTCATTTTAATCATCCTCAAAAGATACAATAGAAATTGAAAATATGTAAGGTAATATAGCTCAAGTTAATAGAACCTTTAGAGAAATGTATCCACACAATTTCAATATTAACAACCAACAATTTCAATTAAATGTTCAAAAATACTATGAACTCAAAACTGGAATGATTGGGATACTACCTAAGTTTCATGGACTATCTGGTGAAGACCCCAATAGGCACTTAAGATAAATTAAAGAAGTTTTTAATATATTTAGTACTAAAAGAGTCATTGTGGATCAAATCAATTAGAAGGATTTACTCTTATCACTTGAAGTAACAGCCAAGGAGTGGCTCTACAATCTACAACCTAAAGAATTCAAATAATGGTAGGAGCTACAGAAGACATTCTATTAGAAATTATTTATTCTTTAAGAAGTTCTCAACCTAGAAAGGAAATTTATGGAATCAAACAAGTAATTGGAGAAACTCTCTATGAGTTCTGAGAGATATTCAAGAAACTAACCATGACCCTACCACACCAACTATATGAATAGAATCACTTCTTGTAATTTTTCTACCAAGTATTGATGGAAAATTATTAGAACCTACTTTGGAGCATTGATTAGTAAGTCACCAGTTGAGGTAAGAGAACTCATTGAAAGGATCTCACAAAATTTACAATAGTTTGGTACTATAACTGTAACTATATGAGTGCATGAGGTAAAAAGCTCCAACTCACCCATATTAGAAAATAAAATTGAAGAATTAACTTCCCTTGTTAGACAATTAGTTGTGAAAAAAGTTAAAAAATTATTACCAACTCACCCCCAAGGGCCTTCTAACTATGCTACTCCCAGGATCATTCTACTGATGGATGTCCTCGAGATCAAGGGACTAAAAGTTATGATTCCATGTTACATAGATAATTTCAAATCCAACCAAGTTACAATCAAGGATTTAGATAATTTACCACTAACCAATTTGGAAATAGGAGCTAACAAACTCAAATACCACCATTTCAATAGGCTTCTCAACAACCTTTTCAACCCCCTTTATTACAGAGATAGAATTTACAACCATCTCCAAGCTACCATTAATGAAAACCAAAAAAAATCCATGTAGAACATGCTGAGATAGGTAATAGAATCTCAAAATAATCAACACACCAACATCATCACTCATGGGTTAGAATTAAAAGAATAAAAAGGAAAAAAATCTAACTCATGACCACTCGGAATAATATATTAAATCAAGTCTCAGGTAATATTCATGCTCAGACAATTCCAAACCCTAAGAGAAATTTCATTTCCATTACATTGAGGAGTGGAAAAGAATTAGAAGATAGTAAAGGAATACCCATGGAAATTGAAACTAGAATTAAACAGCATGAAGTATCTAAATAATTTTTACCATAGAAAGAACCTGAGGAGGATGCGGGGAAGGAACCATCAAAAGAAAAAATAAAAACCATGGAATATCCATAGAAACCCCCACTTATCTTCCCTATAAGAATACAATAACCAAGAATAACTAAGTAGGAATAATTGTAGTAAGATATACTAGAAGTATTAAAAAAATTGGAGATCAATATCCCCCTACTGAAAGTTATTCTCTAGATTCCAAGGTAGGAAAAATTCAATAAGGATGTGTGCACTGGTAAAAGGGGATTAAAATGAAAATAAGAGGTATGACTAGTTAAGAATGTTTCTATTCTTTTCACCCCTCAAATCCCCCCAAAATTCCAAGATCCTGGTACTTTTTCTATTCCCTGCACAATTGGTAAGCTCGTTTTTTCTAATGCACAATGTGACTTGGGAGACTAAATTAATGTAATGTCTTATTCCATTTATACTTTCTTGCAGATGGGAGAACTTAAAACCACTTGTGTATTTGTAAATCTTTCCAATAGAGCCACTGCCTATTTGGTAGGAGTGCTTGAGGATGTATTGGTAAGTGTACAAGGATACCCATTACCTATTGAATCTACATTCTCAACATAAAATAAGAAGAAGGTAAATATTGCTCTCCCATTATTCTAGGTAGACAATTCATAAAGACTGTTGATGCACGCCTATCATAGGGCATGGAAAAAAGCAATTTTATTTTTCTAATTTAGCACAGAGGCCGACCAGGGTCATCTCACTTAAGGAGCTTCATAGTTGCTCATCTACTTATTCCAATCCACCTAAACTACTTATTTTTTGTTTTTTTATTAATTATATTAAATCAATGATAAATTTGGGTTTTGATAAATTTCTAGAAAAACAAAAAGATGATAAGAATGTAAATTTAAACCTATATTAACATGAAATGATAAACAGAATATGATTAGGAATAAAGAACTTGGTTTTAGTTTCATTTTTGGATTCAACCATTTTTCTATTTTATTTTTTAAATTTAGTTTGATAATTAAGCTATGAGATCTCATGCATGAATCACTATTCTATTATTTAGTGTTATTAAATATTTAATTCCTTCAAGTAATCTAAATTTCACCTCCTCCTATAATCAAGGTTGATAGAATACCTCATTTGAGGGTGTGACATCTTCTAGGACCCATCTCTATCGTATGTCATTTCATCCATTGATTATCTTGACTTCAACATGTGAATAATTGATCAATGGAAAAGAGGGAAAATAAGTAAAAAAAAGAATAGAAACAATTTTGAGTTTCATTCCATGGGGGATAATCTCCACACTCGTTCATTCCACTCATATTTATCATAAACATAAAATAAACATTGAGAAAGAATTAAATAACACCTTAACCACCCTTAGGACAAGCCTTGGGTTGTTCCCTCATTATAGAGGGTAAGAAATCATTTTGTTGGTAAACAAAGAAGAGAAGAAGAAGTGTAAATAATAAAATAAAAAAATAAAATAGAAATAATAACACATAAAAAAAGAGATAGAGAGAGGGAAGAAAAATAAAAAATAATAAAAATATATAGAGAGAGAGAATGTTAGAAGAAGAAGATTAAGGAGAAGAAGATGAAGGGGAAGAAGGAGAAGAAATTGGGTGGTGGAAAACACTTTAAAAAAACAAAAATGAATTAATTAATTTTTTATAAATCAAAATTAAAATTACATGAGAAATAAAACAAATAAGAGAAAGGCAACAATAGGTTCAGCCTCGGTAGTGGCCTCTTCTCTCCAGGTGGTAGAACTCTATTATCTCAGTAACGGAGGTTTATTTTTATAGGCAGTTAAGGTGAATCCTTGGCCTACCAAATCTTGGTGTTGAATATATAAAAATATATATTTTTGAAGATCCCTCGTGAGACCTGTAGTGTTCAAAGATGAACCTGATGATCGGGTGTTTCAATTTTGGAATAGCCAGTATGGCAGTGTGGACTCCTTTTTTCATGGCATTGAGACATGGACAGTTTCATGGGATGTTGGGGCTTGGTGATGTGGCAACAGTAAGGTGGAAGTGCTTGAATTGGAAATGTAGGCTCCTCCTTCTACTCCAGCCTTAACAGTGGTTAGATGAGCCTCGCAATGGATCATGGTGGTCGGATGAGGGTCTGGAGGTGATCTTGGGTGGTAAAAGGTGGTGTAAGTGGTGGGTGAGATCAAGTTGATCTCTTCTAGGCATTGGAAATGGAGATTACCAGGATGAAGCAGTGGTGGAGCTTGGTGGTGTGGAGTGTCCGAGGGTGGGGAAAGAAGAGCGGGAGAGGAACACTTCCATTTTTTGTAAAAAATAAATAGTTACTAGGATAATGTAGTCTCGCATTAAAATGGAAGGATGGGGTCATGATGGTTTATAGGGAAAGGTGTGTGTCCACCTCTTCAGACTCCTGTGTTGAGGTGGTATTCTAGAAACAATACGCCTAAAAATATATGGGCCACACCACACACGGACCATGTAGGCTTCGTCCCACATGCTACTCCTCACGGGACTGACCCCCTGTGGGCCACCTCAACATGAGCCTAATGCCCTTGTGTAGTCGCTGACTCAAGTAGGCCCTCCCAGGGCTAGCCTGGCCGACTACCCCCATGTGGGTGGATAAGTGGTGGGATAGCCTTTTTTGATGGGATAGCTCGATATTGAAAAAAAAATTGTTAAAATAAACACCTAAAAAAGGTTAAAGAAAATTTAAATCACTTAACAAAATATTCATCAAAAATTCAAAAGTAAGATTCAAATCCAAAATTCACCATTCTTATACTCAATTAAATAACTTTTAATTCTTTATTATAAAATTATCACTTTTGAATAAATCATTGAATTTTATGGAAATACACATTAAAATCTCTTAAAAATCACTACAATATGTTTAATATTTTCATGAAAATATCAGTGTGTCAAATACCCCCACACTTTAACCATGATTTTCCTTAATAATTAAATATCAAAATTAAATTAAGAGGGCACCAATGTTATAAATATTCAAATTTAAAAGAAATAAAATAGAAAAATTATCAATGTTAAATCAAATTTTCAATTGTCATATAAAATATCAATTCAATTTCTCATTTTTAAAAGAAACAATAAATTAAAGTATTTTTACTTTTTCCCATATAAAAATGATGTAACTTATCTTCTCATTCATTGAAGATCCTTAATTAATTATTATTAATCATTTTAAGTCATGATTTACCTCTCCTTTGTACATTTTCTATCATTACTCATGATACAATTCAAGTAGAGTTATGCTCATATCATGAGAACATGCTACTTATTCATAGGCTTATAAAGGAAATACTTTCTTCACATTGAAAAGAAAAAAGACATATAAAATAATTAGGACTTACAATAAAGGCTAAAATGTATTTGATTATTAATGTTGGTAGGAATTGATGTGAAATAGGAGGATTATCTCTTAAATTACAGTGTCTAATATCAAAAGTAAAAGTGTAATGACATTCTCCCCTTCAAATAGAAACTCCCACTTCCCCCAAAACTCAACATAAGGTTATGATAAAAATAAGGAATGATGAATGGTTTGTACACCTTGTTGAATTTTTCTTTAATTTTATACCTTTTTTTCTTTTTCAAAGTACCACTTTTTTATTTTATTTTTTAAGTTATGATTAGAAATAAACCTTACATACACCATCTAACCACATCTGATAGAAATAATCAGTCCAGTAATGGTGATTTTTTATTCTTCTAAGTCACAACCCATTCGATATTTCTTCCTTTTTTGTAAGAAGTAAAAACACTAAAGTATAGTGAAGGAATCAAAAATATTTCTTTATTCCCAAAATTATAATCCCTACACTTTAAACCTAAAATTTATTTCATCCCTTCCACTATGAATCACTTCACCCCCACACTCCAACTTTAAAATATCATGCAAATACTAATAGGAGGGTCAGAATGTATAAAAATGGATTGAAACCCATATCATCCCTAACAAGGTCCTACATGATATCTATGGTATAAAAATGATTAATTTAAATGTATTTTTCAAGGATAAGGGATTTTTTAAAAGATGTATCAATAATTTTAAATGTGGTTTTGTATAGTCATAACTTTGAAAAGTTCAAATGAAACTTTTGGTAGGTGACATGTCCCAAGATCACTCAATAATTCTACTAAAGATAAAATAGGAATAACTTGGTATATAAATCCTCTTGGTAATGGGACATTTGATTTGGGAAATTCACTCAAGGAATGACTAATAATAAAAAATAAATTCACATGAATTTTATAAATTTAAATCATGAAAAATGATAAGTAAATTTCATTTCCATGAATCAACCAATTCCCTCAAATCATGAGTCCTCATTTTAATATTCATGCTTCACTTTAATCGTCAAATTATTCATTTTACTCATTCAATATCATTTTCATTGAAATATAAAACATGGAATCACAAGATTCCTAAGAAACTCATGTCTCTTAGATAAGTAAAGTAAAGCATAAATCTAATAATGTGAATGCAATTTCTAGTTTAAAGCTCAAAATAGGTTGTTGGAAAAAAAATGTAGAGAGTTTGAAAATAAAGAATGTAAGAATGAACTCCTTATTCCATGAATCTAAGTCCTTTCTCCTCCTTGACTATTTGGGACTTCCTTATGCCATCATGAACCTATAAAATAAAATTATGCAATTAAGTATAAGGATCATTTAATTTAATCTCAAAAAGATAAGAGGGAGTGGTATGCATGTTAAGCTAATTCCAAATACTGAAATTGAAAATCTAGATTCCTAGAAAGAAAATAGAATGATAAGTCTTGGTATGATCCCCCATGTGGGACCTATCTTTTTTACTGCCTCCATAGGGAAGTACCAGTTGTTATCCATAATCTAATTGTGGGTGGATCTTCTTAAATTGAATCACCACATGTGGCTTTTACCAGCTTTTCCTTCTTTCTAGATAGTGACAAATGATCCATGGATAGAGTATATTAGATCCCACCCCCTTCACAATTAAGTACAGATTGCATGGAGGGGTTAGGATGAAGTATATATCACCATATTATTTGGTTTATACTTGTTTAACCTCCTCATTATTGTCTAGTGATGGATCAAATTGGGCTATGGGGATTGAATGGTCAGAGGGAAAATAAGGAGGTATTTTTACTTAAACAAAATTAAAATTTGAATTATTAATAAGAAATTTATCCCTTTTAAAATGATTATCCTATTTCTTTATTTTCTTAGGCTTAGAAACTTGTACTTCTTTATGGGATTCCTCAAATTAATTTTCAATAAAATTAGGGAGCTCCATGTGTTCCTCATTAGGTGCATGTGATGTTTCTTCGTCTTCCTCTAAGTCATGGAAAGAATATACCAAATCTAAAAATTCAAAACAATAACAATAAGGTGTGATAATAAAATCAGATCGAATAAGATCATAAATAAAAGAATTTAAAATAATATCACCTCCCTGAGTTGTTTCTAGTTCAATCCCTTCTTCATTGGTAAGTGCCTCTTGAAGTCGAATCTCAGTGGATGGAGGTTGGTAGTCGGGTACCTCTATATTTTCTTCAAATTTCATCACTTGTGTGACTTGATACATGGATATAAAGATATGTAATAGTGATGGATCTTATACTTTTTAGGGACTGGTGAGATCAATTTTTAACTCACATTTGTTCTAGAAGTCATATAGATCTTATTGATCTCACACACGTAGCTCATCTGGAAAGTCTTCCTCATCATGAATTCACTCTAGCTCATCATGGTCATATTGGATATGATCCTTCATATGGTTGGGTTGTGGATACTCCTTAAGCTAGGCCTCAAATTTTTGGATTTCCTTAGAAAGATCATTAAATAACATTGGCTTGTCCTCTGGTTTAGGTTCAGGTTGCTTGAGGGGTACATTGAGGTTATCAGTTATCCAATATATTTTTCTTTGAATATCTTTTACAATATCTTAAAGTTGTTTAATATCATATTTGAGTTTTTTATTGTCCACTTTATCCTAGTAGTTCAGAAAAGGAATCCCTTCATAAATGATGGGAGGAAATAAGGAACAATCTATTGGTGTCTTGGACATTTCTTGATAAAATTTTGGGAAGTACACCCAGAATTAAATTAACTCCTTGGTCAATACTTCAATCATTGGTTGTTATAGGGTCTCTTTAAGATACTAGATGATGTCCTTAAATTCCTCATCATTGTGAATTTGGTTTTGGGATACCATAATCTTTTTAGGAAATAAAGAAACATTGTATTCTATAGACTAGGATGATTTAAACATTTTTTTTAAAATTTAAATGAAAAAATATCTATAATTTAAAAATAGAAAAAGTGAATAAAACACTGATTATATCCTCAGAAATAGTGCAAGTTTTGACACACGCCTATCATAAAGCATATAAAAATAAAATTTATTTTCCTAATGTAGCACAGAGGCTGACTAGGGTCATCTCACTTGAGGAGATTCACAGTTTCCCACTTACTTATTCTAATTCACCTAAACTACTTATATTTTGTTTTTTTTTTCTATGAAAGAAATGATAAATTTGGACTTTGATAAATTTATATAACAATGAAAATATAATAATAATGGAAATTTAAGTTTATATTAACATGAAATGACAAACAAAATTTAATTATAAAGAAAGAACTTGGTTTTAGGTTCAGTTTTGGATTCAATCATTATTCTCCTTAATTTGTTTAAATTTAGTTTGATAATTAAGATATGAGATGTCATTAATGAATCACCATCCTTTTATTTAGTGTTGTGAAATATTAAATTCCATTAATTAATCTAAATTATACCTCTTATTGTAATCAAGGTTGATGGAACACCTCAGTCGAGGGTATGATATCTTCTAGGACTTGGCTCCATCATATGTCATTTCATCCATTTATTGGCTTGACTTTATCATGTGAAGAAATAATCAATGGAAGAGATGGAAAATAAATAAAATAAAATAATAGAAATAAATTTGAGTTTCATATCATGGGGGACAATCTCCACACTCATGCATTCCAATCATATTTATCATAAAAATAAAATAAAATTTAAAGAATAATTCAAAAATACCTTAACCTCCCCTGGTCCAAACCTCAGGTAATACCCTCATTGTCGAGAATAAGAGATCACTATGGTGATAAAAAAAGAGTAGAAGAATAATATAAATTAGTAAAATAAAAATAAAAGGAGAGATAAATAAGAACACATAAAATAACAAAAATAAAAATTGAAGCAGAAGAGAGATAGAGAAGAAGAAGAAGAAAAATAAAATAAAAAAAGATAAATATATATAGATGGATAGAATGTTAGAAGAATAAGAAGAAGAAGATAAAGGATAATAAGAATAAATTTGGAGGTAGAAAACACTAACAAAAACAAACATGCATGAATTAATTTTTAACAAAATAAAATTAAAATTACATGAGAAATAAAACTAAAACAAAAATAAAACAAATAAAACAAATAAAAAAAGGCAGCATCAATTTCGGCCTTGGTAGTGGCCTCTCCTCTTTGGGTGGTAGAAATATATTCTCTCAGAAATAGATTTTTATTTTTATAGGTAGTGAAGAATAATCCTCGGCCTCCCAAATATCAGTATGGAATATGTAAAAATATATATTTTTGAAGATCTCCCGTGATACCTGTGGTGTTCAAAGATACACCCGATGATCAGGTTTTTCCATTTTGGCATAGCTATCATAGAAGTGTTCCCTCCTTCATGTATGGCATGGAGATTTGGATAGTTTCATGGGATGTAGGGGATTTTTGGTGTGGCAACGGCAAGATGGAATCACTTGAAGTGGCAGCAAAGGCTCCTCCTTCTCATCTGAACTTAATAGTGGCTATATGATCCTTGAAATGGATTATGGTGGTCAGACGAGGGTCCTGAGGTGATCTTAGGTAGTGACTGATGGTGACAATGGTAGGTGAGCTCAATCCAAGCTCCTTGGGGCATCGCTAATGGAGATTCCCAGGATGAAGTAGTGGTGTCCAGTGATCATCGAAGGTGGTAAGTGGTGGAGCTTAATGGTGTAGAGTGCCTGAGCATGGGTCGAACGGAGTGGGAGTGGAGGGGAGAGGAACACTGCCATTTTTTTAAAAAATGAACAGTGTTCAGGAGAATGGAATCCCACATCAAAACAGAAGGATGGGGTCATGGTGGTTTATAATCCAAGGTGTATGGCCACTGCTTCAGAGACCTACACCAAGGTGGGGTCCTAAAAACACCACATACATATGGGCCAAACAATATGTGGCATGTGCGGGCTTCGACCCACATGATACTCCCCATGGTATTGAACCACTACGAGCCACCTCTACATGGAACTCATGCCCCCATACATCCATTGACTTGATCAGTCCCTCCCAAGGTTATCCTATCTAGTTGACCCCATAGGGGCTAGCTAAGTGGAGGGCTAGCCTTGGTTGATGGGCTAGCTTGAGCCTGGCCAATTATTTTGGTAAAGTACATGCCCCCATACAGCCATCGACTTGAGCAGTTCCTCCTAATGCTAGCCTATCCAGTTGACCCCATAGGGTCTAGAAAAGTGGAGGGCTAGCCTTAGTTGATGGGATAGCTTAAGCCTAGCCAATTCTTTTGGTAAAGTAAACACCTAAAAAAATAAAGAAAATTTAAATCACATAACAGAATATTCATAAAAAAATATGTGTAAGATTCAAATCCAAAATTCACCACTCTTCTACTCAATTAAATAACTTTTAATTATTTATTCTAAAATTCCCACTTTTGATTAAATAATTGAATTTTATGGAAATACACATTAAAATATTTTACAAATCACTACATTATGTTTACAATTTGCATGAAAATATCAACATGTCAACTGCTAAAATAATCATAAATGTTAATGAGGGGCCCTTTCTATGAAATTTGGTGAGGAGATAATAGATTTAAACATCCTTGATTCAATGAAACATCCATATAAAGAACATTATATTTTCACATTAAAACATTTTGGAGGGCTAGCCCTGGTTGATGGGCTAGCTTGAGCCTGGCCAATTCTTTTGGTAAAGTAAACACCTAAAAAAATAAAGAAAATTTAAATCACATAACAGAATATTCATAAAAAATGTGTAAGATTAAAATCCAAAATTCACCACTCTTCTACTCAATTAAATAACTTTTAATTATTTATTAGAAAATTCCCACTTCTGATTAAATCATTGAATTTTATGGAAATTCACATTAAAATATTTTACAAATCACTACATTATGTTTAAAATTTACATGAAAATATCAATGTTTAAACTGCTAAAATCATCATAAATGTCAATTAAGGGCCCTTTATATGAAATTTGGTGAGGATATAATAGATTTAAACATCCTTGATTCAATGAAACATCCATATAAAGAACATTCTATTTTCACGTTAAAACATTTTGAACTCTCCTATTACTTTAAGGAGGAGATTGAAATGTTTGATGACATAATTAGACTAGGAGAATCTTTGGAAACACCCAACATTCTAGAAAAATATGTTTTGAAAATGAACTTAATCTGGAGAAAATTTCAACTATTGATCAATTTAAATAATTTGATGAAAAAAAATTGATGAGTTGCTTAAATCTGACACTAACATTTATTCCTTACATGCATAGGTGGTCAAAATAGAGAATAATGAAATGAAAACATCTCTAAAAACACCCCCCCCCCCAATTATAATTAAATATGCAATCCTAAAATTTAAAATATGCCTTTTTAAAAGAGGCTAAGAAACCGTCAGTCATAGTTTTCAATAACTTAGAACCTGAACATGAAAAAAAAATTCTAAAAATACTAAAAAATAATGTTAATTCCATAAGATGGACATTATGATACATTCTAGGAATAATACCTACCACCTGCATGCACGAAATTTTTTTAAAAGAAGGATCCAGGTCGGTAAGATAACCCCAGAGAAGGCTCAAACCAACCCTCCTAGAGATAGAAAGAAAAATAAGCATAGAGACTTTTAAAACTTGAAAATAATATATCCCATATCATATTCCCAATGGGTGAACCCCATTCAAATTTTACTAAAGAAAAATGGTTACACAATTGTGAAGAATGAAACTGATGAATTGGTACACACAAAAATATATAATAGTTAGAGATTTTGTATCAAATATAGAATATTAAACCATGTAACCAAGAAAGACAATTTCCCAATACCCTTTTTTAGACCAAATGTTATAGAGACTATCTGATAAAGGACATTATTATTTCCTTGATGGTTTTTCTGGATATTTTCAAGTTCCAATAGCTCCCTGTGACAAAGACAATACTGCCTTTACATGTACCTTCAGTATATTTTCCTACTGAATGATGTCTTTTGGTCTCTACAATACCCCATATACCTTTCAATTATGTATGGTAGGTATCTTCTCATACCTGATTGATATTTTCTTAGAGGTATTCCAAGATGACTTCATTGTGTATGGGACCATCTTTCAAAATTTTCTGGAGATTCTAGAAAAGGTTTTAAAAATATTTATTGAGAAACAACTAGTTTTGTATTTTGAAAATTTTCATTTTATGGTGGAAAAAAGGAAAAAATTTATGTCATTTAATTTCCAAGGATGGGATTGAAGTTGATAAGGACAAACTTGATTTCATTTCGACAATACCCTACCCCACTACTACCAGGAACATTATATCATTCCTAGGATACGTTGGATTTTACAGAATGTTTATTAGTGATTTTAGTAAAATTAATTTCCCCTTAACTAACTTACTCAAGAAAGAAACTGATTTTTGTATTTGATGATTCATGCAAGGCATCCTTTGAAAAAATGAAACAATGTTTAACCATTGTCCCTATTATCTCTCCACAGAATTGGATTCACCCCTTTGAGGTACTATGTGATGCTTCCAATAGAGTTGTAGGGGTCATACTATCTCAAAATATGGATAAGATTCCACAAGTGATAGCCTACATTTCACAAATCCTGGACACTGCCCAGATTAACTACAAAACAAAAAAGGAGTTTCTATCTATTATTATAGCTTTAGAAAAAATTTGTTCTTATATCTTTGGAAGTAAGGTAATTGTTTATTCTGATCATTAAGCCTTAAGATACTTGATCAAGAAGACTGATGAAAATCCCAGACTGATAAGATGTGGATATTGTTGCTGCAAGAATTTGACCTTGAGATTATGGATGAGAAGGGATGTGAAAATATAGTGTCTAACCACATGAGTAGACTTCCTCACACTATCAAGGTAGAACCAATCCCAAATACTAGTCTGGATGATTCCTTCCCTAGTGAACAATTATACAACCTATCCAAAGTACCATAGTATGTTGAAATAGTAAATTTTCAGGTCATAAAAAAGGTACCATCCATTATCTCTAAGAATAAAACTACTAAATTAAAATTTGAATCAAAACACTATGTTTGGTAAGACCCTTATTTATAGAAAATTTTCAATGACCAAGTCATTGTAAGATTCATTCCCAAGGAATAAATTAATTTTTTTCCTTGTTTTTATCATGTACTTGCATGTGGAGTCCATTTTGGACCTCAAATAATCGTTATAAAAATTTTGGAAGCTGGATTATTTTGGCCCTCCATTTTTAAAATTATCATGATTTTTGAAAAAAATGATTAAAATTATAGTTTACTATTGGAATTTTCAAAAGACAAGAAATGCCTCAAAAAACTCTGATGTTTTGTAAAATATTCAATGTCTAGGGAATTGAATTCATGGTACCATTTTCTATATAATTTGGATTTTCCTATATATTTTTGGAAGTAGACTATGTGTCTAAATTGATTGAGTCCAAAGCTACTCAGACTGGTGACTCAAAAACTATAAATAAATTTATAAAATCAAACATATTTTGTAGGTTTGGAATACCTCTAGCTATAATTAATGACCGAGGAACTCATTTCTACAACAAGAACATGGAGTCAATTATGAGAAAATATGAAGTAAACCATAAAACCTCCACTGTCTACCACCCACAAACAAATGGACTGACATAGGTGTCTAACAAATAAGTCAAAAGGATCTTAGATAATATAGTACAACCCAATTTCAAGGACTGGAGTAAGAAAATAGAAGATTCACTGTATAAAACTGCCTACAAAACCTCATTAGGTATGTATCCTTGTTAAATTCCTTATGTTAAACATTTTAACTTGCCTATTTAGCTACAAAAAAAGTCCTATTGGGCTGTCAAACGTGTAAACCTGGAGTTTATCAAGGCTTGAGAGCAAAGGAAACTGCAAATAATAGAGCTTGAGGAATTTATGAGATATGCATATGAGAACTTGCTACTATAAAAGGAAAAAACAAAATCTTCCCATGAAAATTTGATCTAAAAAATAGAATTTCAAGTTTGAGACAAAGTATTGTTATTTTCTTCAAGTATGAAACTTTTATCAGGTAAGATTCATTCCAAATGTACTAGACCATACATGGTAACTAATAATTTTCCTTTTGGTGCAGTTGAGATTAAAAGATAAGGTTCAAAGTAACCATTCAAGGTGAATGGCCAACAACTAAAGAAGTACCAAAAGGAATTTTGGAAAGAATCTGTGGAGGATTCCAAACTCCTCACTTCTACTGAAAAATAAGTACTTCCAGGTTGTCTCTTTCCTTCATTTTGGTCTAACTGTATATTTTAGTTTGAACTGACTTTGTTAAATAAATGAATACTGAAATTCAACTGGGACAGTATTAGAATCAAGTTTCGGGTAAGAGATCAACCAGAATCTATAAATAAATAAATAATAATTTCCTAAAAATACATTTCTGAACATTAATATTTTTTGATAGTCATATGTTTTTATTTTTCACCCTTTTCTTGAACCTCATTTTTTCCCTTCCTAGTTTGAAAATACAATGCTAGAGTTTAGTAATTCATTGGTTCTGGGAATTTTAAGACATTAAGTGATTTTTGAGTGATTTTTCCTCTACTTTTATGGAAGTATGGTCTTATAATTAAGAGATAGAGTGTGAAAGAAAATATTTGTGTGGAATAAATTTTATAACTTTAAGTCATTGAAATTTTGAACTTGATCTAAGGTATTTTAACCTATATGAGATAAAACACCTTAAGGATCCAGCTTAAATGAAAATAATATTAGTCCTTTGAACCTGAAATAAAAATGGTCAATTAAGAACCTATAATGGATATCTAAGACAAGGACATTAGTTGTATTTCTGTAATTAAATAAATTCAATATAAATAAGTTTTATGCATAGTTATTTGCAAAAAATTCTAGTTGGAAAAAAATAAAATAAAGGTCCTTTTCAAAAATGAATCCATTTAGGTGAGTAGAATAATTAACTCATGGAAATAGGGTAAATTAACTTATAACAAATTCATTTAAGTTGTTTTAATAATGTGGGAAAAATTCTTGAGGAGACTTAAGAAAGAGGGATAAATAGAGGTTCTTTTTGTTAAAATATTGATTCCACTTAAATCTAATTTGATCCACTCCTGGACTAAAACTTTGATTGAATTAAAGTGAGGTGGTGGATTTATTCACATATGAGGCATGAAAATTTTTCACAGTGGATAGACCCATGTTTACTTCTTTTCTAACTAATAAATTTATATATTGGCAGGATGACCATATTTTTGAATAAATTGAAATAAAATGATAAATTTCCTGGGGGTGTAATAGTTTAAGTGTTGGGAGTGATGTGAGCTATAATTTTTAACATTTAATGTATTTTATTCATTGAAAATACCCCACATTATAGTTCAATTCCCAGGTTAATAATAATTTTTGTTGAATTTCTGAAATTGGAACTTAATTAGAAATTCTCTTTAAATATGGTGTTTATTGTGTATATATTTTGATATAAATTGTGGAGTCATTATTTGGAAGAAATTTTTTCTTATTGAATAATTAGGGTAAATTTAAATATAAAGAAATATTACACTAAGCAAAAATGTGAACTTTTGCAGGTTGGAAAATTTCAAAGGTCGGGAGTGACCATGACATCCATAGTCACTATACTTATTGTGGGCACTGCTCATAGTCACTTGTCCACCTTATTACACCCCATATGATAGGTATACCTACCTTCAGTACCATCAGATGGTCGTGTGTTCAAAAATTCTACAAAGGAAAAAAATAGATGACTGTGTGAAAAAAAATATTAACAGTGCCACAAATCTCATGGTGGGAATACCTATCTTGAACCATTCCTCTAAAGACACTATCTCACAGTCAGCACCCTAACTGTGACCTGATTACCGAAAAAAATCCACCACTTATTACCGTGCCTTTTTTAGGTGGCCATCAATATACCCCCAATCCTCCACTTCTTTTGAATAACAAAAATCAATGTTTACTGATGCTTAAAATAGATCCAAATGATGGGTACCGTTCTAAAATTTTCCACTACAATTTATCTTCCAACCCAAGGAAAAACATGACGCCACATACCCTATTGATGCCACCTTCTGCTGCCACCCACATATTTGAGCTGATGGTGGAGATAATCCACCTTACCAAGGTAATTAAAATAGTGTTCCATTCTAATTTGGTATCTAATTTGACTAAGGGTAAAATCCAGCAGAGCATTCCATGAGAAAAGCTGCCTTGCCTACACAACCTCTGAGGGAGATTTGGCATTCCACTTTGTCATGAAGGTGATTGCTGCTTGTCAACACCAAAGTCACATGAAAAAGGACCAAGCTTCCATGTGAAGGAAATAAGGGAGAAGCATCAAACTTATTTTTTAAGAATCTCCATTCATTAAATAGAACCACTGGAAGGTGTGAGTTTCAAGCATTAGGTTAGAAAGAAAAGTCATTCTGATGAGAAAATATAGTGGCACTAATAAAGAAATGTTTGGCATTCACTGGAAAATGATGGTAGAATATGAGGTGAATATACTAGAATAATATTAAGTCTCGTGGGTAAAAAAAATTCTTCTCAAGCGCTAAACAAATAAATAAGGCCCATTAGCTAAATCCCATCCTCAATTTTTCCCTCCAAACATAATGAAGACACTCACTATTTTGTGAAGCACTGGATCACTCCACCTTCAATAGGACATTGGGGTGGATCATGGAAGAGAACCGATGCCTTACATAAGTTATCCAGACCCTTCCTTCTAGACACATGTCAACTATCAAGATGAAAGTAAACCAACTCCCTACTCAAAGAATACATTACAGAATTCAATGAAGAAACATATGCCCCTCATGTGGAAAGAACCTCAGAATTCGATCATTCATCTATATATGGAGATCGCTACTATAATAATAGAGAGAGATAGAGAGAGGACTCTTGGACTCTGAGAAGGGGAGAATACTCATGCACTATTGTCTACTACTCTTGTTTTATTCTCATTTATTGTTTAACCTCCAATGGAGGCACACTAGACCCTCTGTGGTTTAGCCAAGGAGAATCCCTTCACCCCCCTGTGGATGAATTATTATATTTCAATGCTACTACTAAATCCAATGTAGTATTTAATGGTTTAAACATTAAAAATATCTTCTAATTTTAGCATTTAAGTTATTATTCTTATCATCTACATTGCGCACATAATACACTTGTATTAAATCTAATTCATGTAATAGAAAACAGTGGGGTAATTCAAGGGTGAATAGAGGTAACCACTCACCAGGCTAAGTAAAGGTAGGAAATACAATGATCATTATATTTCCCTATCTGAACCTAAATAGATTGATATAAGTAATCAGTTAGATTCAATTGATAAGGGGGTGATTAGAAACTAATTGAATAATAATTCAATAGGTGAATGAGGGAATAATCCAAGGATGGACCACTTCTTCTTTAATTGATTTTAAAACCAACCAAGTTTACTTATTGTTTCTTTAAAAGTGAACCCACAAAACAAGATTTCAACACACACAACATTGTCTTCTCCGAAGATGATCTGAGTCCCACTTTTACTGCATATTTCTTAGGTTCAAAAATTGTTTTTTTTAGAACCCCGTGATAGGCACACATCACAGTTAGATAAATGATATGTGATGTATTCATCGACCTAGTCAGTATATTTTGAAGAATCAATAAAAGATGAGATGACATATACTAGATTGACACTGTTCCATGTCTAGTGGTAACTCGATGTCATGTAAAAGGGACTATATAATTATATATATATGTATATGTATATATATGATGTATATGGTATATCTTGTGATGGACATGTTCATATAGAGATATGAGTATATTTGATAGAGATCACACCAGACCCCAAAGTAGCTTAAGTAACATTGATTCCTTTTCTAGAGGTTACTCTTTGCTTACATCTATAAAATATTTTTTTCATATTTTTTTTAATGCTATTAAGGATCATAGGGTCACATGGTTAGTCATTTGAATAAGGATGAAGTTTTAAACAAATTTTTTGATCCAAAAGAGTTCAATGTAATCATATCTAAAAGGAGTTTTGAATGGATTCATAAAGATCTGTGGATTTTTTCATGAATTCATTAAGAATTTTAGTGAAAGTGGGAGATTTTTTATTATGAAATAAAAACATATATATATATATATAATACATATGAAATAATACATTTCAATCAATGTTTTAGGTTGATTGTATGCATCTTCCACCTCGTAAGCTGAGTGCATGCATCTACCACCTATGCATGAATTTATGTGCATGCATATTCCTACATTATTTCATAAATTATAATCCATTATGAATATATTAAATGGATTGAAATAATTTAAGGAATTCAATTAATAAGTCTAATAGAAATAAACATATATTGATATGTTGAATATGGTTGATGTGTTTCATTAAATTAAACTCATCAAGGGTGGTTATAAAAATGGATGAGATCTCTCCTATTGGGTTCCACCAATTGTATGCAAGCATATAGATACTCTCTTCCATCCAAAATATGGTTTTATCTCTAGGTGAAGGCACTATCACCCCTTTTGAGTTTAGGGGTCCTCGTGAAATGTTTTGGGGTTTGTTGGCTGGTTTAATACCCTCGAAGGTAAGAGGCTTTCATATGCAACTCCAATTATAAACATCAATCATACTCAATAAAAGAATAAATTTGGATCTTATTGTTATCCAGTTATGTGTGTTTATGTTCTTCATTTATATTACATGTTGATATCATCATGGATAGACCGAGAATTATATGGGTCTGCTGCTATTTCCAATCAATCATATGATGATCCCTTAAAATCATAAAAGGATTCATAGGTGATGGGACTCCACTCAATAGATCAAGGAGTCGTGAGTCAATGTGGCTAGCCAGAAAAAATACTACCTTAGACTCTCAAAGTAGTGGTGGTGTCATAGCTCGAGCTATAAAGAGAGATTTTAGGATCCATTCCACTATAATACTCGAGCAACTGAGTATTTGGAATCTAGTGGTTGAGGAATTCTAGGATTTAAATAAAATAGTTAGAGACATATAATATTAATAAATATATAATTTCTATTAATTGATAATCAAGATAAAATTACTGATCTATTAAGTATTGTTTTATGGAATAAATTTTAAGTAATACTAAAAATTCATTATGATCAATACTAGACAAAAAATATTTCCTTATAATTACTAATTTCCAAGATTGGTATAGGAGCTTGATCATAGTACTATAATATGAAAATAAATTGTATGTGTTAGAGTCCCCACTATCTAATAAGCCACATTAGGAAGAAAGTAAGGGTGAAAGGGAAGCTTATAAGAGACTCATGGATGATGAATTTGATGTTTATATCATAGTTTTATCATAAATGTACAGTGGGTTGTGAAATAAAAATAAGGACATGGATAGTTATACCATGTTTCCTCACTCTGAGAAGTTTATGAGGAGAAATTGAAGAAATAAATTAATGATATTATCATTAAACTGAACACATGTAAACTTAAATATGGAATTTAGGATGGTCCTCAAGTACTAAAGATGATATATTACACTAAATTGGAATTCAAGTTGAATCATGATCTTTCATTTCATCTCATTCTCTTATCCTTGTCACATAATTACTCCAGTTTTATTTAGAACTATAAAATGAATGGTATGGAGAAATTTCTTTAATATATTTTGTAAGGTTCACTAAGAAGATAAGGACTTAAAAAATAAATATTTAGTTTTTATGGTGAAAAATAAGAAAGACAAGGAAAATGGGCCAATGAAAATTTTAACACCAAAAGAACATTCACATCGCCCTTCTAAGAAACCAAATATAAAGCAGGCAAGCATTGAACAAGGGGTTATTTGTTTTACATGTGAAAGAAAGGTCATTCGAAGAGAAATTACAATGAATTCTACTTCATGGTTATTCATCATTAAATGTAATACTTCTGGTTATACTTCTTGAGTATTAGATACAATATGTGACTTACATATTTGTATCCAAATAGAAGAACCAAGTAAGTTCAAAAAAATTACAAGACTAAAGTGAATATTCAAGTTGTTGATGGAGTTTGACTCTTATGTCAACTAGAGAAGATAACATCCTTGAACATTATGGGAACAGCAGAATTATATGATGGTAGGAAAATATATTAAAATTTATTTTAATATTTATTTTTCCGAAATGCTGAGTGAGGATATTTTTATGTTAAATTTATAATTAATTTATTTGTATTTTAAGAAAATAAATACATTATCTTAGGATCCTTTATTCAATGATGTTGTTGATCTTCTGAAGGACCCTTTTTGGATTTTCTTTGTTGTGATGTGAGGTTCTAAGGGTAGAATCCCTCTAATATTGATCCACATGTGCTCATTTGATCTCTGAGAAATTCTAATTGATTTTCGAGTGCTAGCATGGCGAATAATTTTTCTTGCATCATTTTGTGTTGACCGTTCATCCTTCGATCTCTAAGGAATATCTCTTGTGTTTATAATTCTTGACAGAGAGAGAGAAAAATAATAATTAAAGAGAGAATTCATATTGTGAAAAAATTATCTATATCTTGATTAACCCTACACAATAGACATAACCATCTATTTATAGAGCTAGAGTTTGGGTTAAAATGTTATTTAAGTATATAACAACCCTTAAATAATATAATAACCATTATAAAACCACATAATATAAAATAATATTTTTATTTTATTTTTTTATGGTGTGTGCTAACTTATAAATTGATGAATATTATTTACTGGCTTGCAAATAAATATTCATCTTCGGGCGTGTTCTTGGTTTGTTTGAACTCCTCAACATTTATTGAATACCCGAATGAAATATTTTATTCTCTTAAATAAATATTTTAACCACAAACCAGTAAATAAATATTTATTAAATATTTGATAAAATAAATAAATATATTGTATTCATAATCCTATGAATAAATATTTATTTAATTTATGTGATCAATAAAACTTGAATAAAATTATTTCTCGGTCTTGAAATTAATATTTATTCCATTAATTAAATTCAAATAAAATTTAATTGAGATCAACAGAAACACTTAGTGTGGCCAACTAGGATTTTTTCTCATTGGTATTAAGTGGACTTTCCTAAAGTCCAAGATTACTATCTAGCAATGGGTCAAGGAACCCCAGAGAAAGAACTTAATGTCTCAATGAAGACAACCACATATGAATGCTTGTTATGTAATATAATCTATTTATCACAATATCTCATCAAGAAGGTTGTACATCCATGTCATCGACCTATGTGTTTGATATGTCTTTCTTTAACTATTTGAAATAAATTTTGTTACACCATGGCCATGGAATTTAATGTGAAAATTATATTTCAACCAAATGGATGAGACATCAAATTCCATAAAGATGGAAGAGACAAATCATTCTTCAACTTATTAATTAAAAACATGTCATTCATGATGCACCCAACGTATCTAACTTCACCATAAATTGTTACCATCGTGGTTTAAAAAATACATCTAAGTTTGTGAGTCATGACATGCATTAGTAATAATCTTAAAGTCTAAGGACCATTACACATGCTCATAGATAGGAATATCAGATACACCAAAACATGTGAAATTCATACTGGAGGGTATGTTCTCATAATCTCTCATATTGGGGATATCCAAATGTGAACTTCATGAGAAGAAGCATCATTTTCTTACGAGTACTCACACATGATAGTCTATGTACTATGTGTCCTATCATAGTACGTTATCTGACTCTTGAACTATATTTAAGATATTTCATCATAACATTTAAAGTTTCTCATCATAACATGGAATTTCTATGACTATATCAATTCGACAGATACTCTGGGACATTATCACGTCAATGTTGTGCAGAAGTAAAATAATTATGTGATAAGATATTTAAATTAATATTAATTTATTTGAATATACATGTAATTAAAAGTACAAAATAGTTAGTTCTAGGGCACCAAATCCAAAAAAAAACTCTCACTTGCACCATAGAAAATTTTTAAAAACTGATGAGTCATCACATCTTAAACATGCTTCTGAGTATGGACACATATTCTAGGACTACAACATTTATATGGTTAGGGTTGGAAAATACACATGTCTGTGTAGTGAATCTATTTACTGCAATATTACTATCTTGAGAAAATCCCTCAAGTAGTGATATAACTGAGTATCCACCTCTTGTTTCCATGTCAGAATCCCAACATCCTGACTAAATAAATAGTCAAATATTATCATAAAAATTGTAAATATATTTCTTTTGATATAACCCAAACTTGGAATAGGACATTACCAAACCACTTCTTAATCTGCATTAGAAGTTGCAACGAACTTGGATATTTTAGATATAAAAACCACTAGTTGTAATAGGTTTTTCTTGTAAATTACATTATCTATTTTTATGATCCTAGAAAAAAATAAACTAAGTATAGACATGAGTTCAATTCTCTTGATCAATAGTATTCCCACTTCCCTAAATACCATGAAATCATCCAGTTATACCTTTCTAAGTATTTTTGGATAGTTCTAACTGCAAGTTTATACATTTATGTTGGATCTATTTGATATTCACATTTTATTATTTATTCATCATTAATATAAAGCATCAATACATATCATGGAACATGAGATAAATTCCTAGCACTTAATCTTGTGAAATTATTTTAATATCTCTAATATCTTCATATGTCCATGCATGTTCTATTGGAATGATTATATGCCAATAACAATTTAGTATTTTTTTAAATAGGTTGAGGGTCAATCCCCCTTTATTAAAAGAGAGAACCCTTTTTGAAAAATGGGATGAGAGGGAACCCATTAAAAACACAAAGGAAAAATTCCATAATAAATCTAATCCCAAAGGATAAAGAATGGCCCCAAGTGTCTAATGAGAATTAACCATCAAGAAAAGAAAAGGAAAAAAGTTCCATCCCCCCCCCCAAACAATGTGGAAGTGAAATTAGTCAGTGATAATGCATCCCCCCCCCTCCAAGAAGTTGCATTGGGCTGGAAACACAACAAGGCAGAGCACCCCTCAACACACATTGAAATGTGGAGGAAGGACTGGATGATAGGTGTCAGCACACCTATCTCTCTTTCAATCCTCCCACCCAACAAATCTTGTGAGGAAATCACAGCAGGTAAACCTGATGTAATGAAAATCAAGACCAAAATCATTGTGCAATATAGAGTTAGGGTTCCCATCTATAAAACTAGAAGGAGAACATATGTAAAAATGATGGGTGTCAACACACTCATCCCTCTTTCAAAGATTCCCACCTAGAAGTACCTGCAAGAAGTTATATCTCCAACCAAATGTGATAAAACAAGATCCAAATCCCAAGAGACATCTAAAACTCATCAAGCAACTGGTCCCAAAAGTAAATCCATGACAGAAAACATAACTTCCATAGACAACCTGAATGCAACCTATAAAAAAACTAACAAAGAATCTCAAGGAAATCCATTGCCCTATCACTTCATCCTCAAACTATTCCTTTATCCAACAACCATAACCATCGTATTTGTAAAAAACAATGTCAAACAGTAAGATCGAGCAGTGTCATCCCGCATAGAGGCACCCAAAGATCCACCAAGCACCCAGCATCGCACAACCCCCTGTAATCGTCTGAAAACCGAGCACAAAAGCCAGACCTCTGAATACCTCCATCTGATGGGATCCACACATTCACCAAACTAGATTCAAAACTTGGTTAATATATGTATTATTACTAGATTCAAAAAACTCATAGATCTATTTTTTATATCTTATTCCCCATAACACAGTTGGTACTTTAAGTCATACTTAGAGAAATATCATTATTTAGTCTTAACAAACTGGTAAGACATAAAATTTGTTTTCCATATGTTATCAACTTATTTATCTTGAAAAATAATAATTCTCCCACTAACCAATTAGAGGCACATTTCACTCATTTGTTTCCAAATGAATATTCTATGATCAATATGCATGATTTATTCATAAATGAATGTAAACAATTTTCATATCTTATTGGAATTTATTAATGTCATTGGACCTTTTAGTTATGCCTAGTAGACATGTATCATAGGGTCTCCTTTTTTGTCGCATCATATAGACATCTTCTATAAGGAATCCTATAAATGAGGTGGTCTTGGAAATGAATTTCCCAATATGATGATCATATAAATATGTTTTTTTTTAAGGTTGGGGCCGAAGCCTCATTTTTTATTATTAAATCAAAGAAAAGACCTCTTTTAATTGGGTAGAGGGAAACCCATTACATAGCCCGAAGGCCCAGTGGGTTTGTAGCCCATTACATAGCCCGTAGGCCCAAATTCTAAGGCCAATTCACATTCTGTGAATAGTAACCTGCTGCTACAGTACTGTACAGTATCGCCGCCGCTACAGTGCCCTGCCACCGCTACAGTGCCCGCTGATGAACAGTGTCGCCGCTACTACAGTACCACTACAGTAATGCTACAGTACCTGCGCCCCATGGGTTTTGAACCCCCATTTTCCATGTAGTATTACGGGGTTCTTACCACTAAGCCAAACCCCAACTACTCATATAAATATGTTTTGACAAGTATAATTCAAAAAATATTTTAATCATAATGATTAGTGAATAAGTTTTGAAAATAGACTAAACCATTCAATAATCAATCATGATTTATTGGTATTATCTTGTACCATCCATGTCTAGTTTATTTTGAATACTTACTAGCAGTATCAAGTCTTAGAAACATTCAAAATACAGATTCCTTGAATCTTGATATATTGAGTCCATTACTTGAATTTATATATATACTTTACAACCGTAGCATATTACCATTTACTGCTTCTTTGTAGTAATTATAATTCTAAAAGAATGATACATGTGTCACCATTTATGGGGAACATAAACCACCTCTTTGGTTATAAATTCTTATACAGTATGTGTCTCTAGAACTAATCCTCCCACTAAACTCAGTGGAGTCTAGTATTCTTATACCAACTTATGTGCATCAAGAGCCTTAACCTATAGAAGTTAAGTCCACTCCCGATATCATCAAATAGATAGGATTCCTTATGTAAATATATTAAATCTTGACTATTCATTAATATCCTTAGTGGCTATAGGATCATTAACTCAGATGCACCTTAGTGTTTTGATGTTTTTTTGTATCTAAGGACAACTTTTAACAAAAGGTTTTCAACAAACACTTGTGGAAGTTTCCTAATATATTATTATCATATCACAATTTATATGATATCGATTAGATGATATAGTTGGCATATGGTTTGTTTGTTTCACTTCTATTTTCAAAATATGTCTTGAAAGGAATAATGGAATATTTTCAATATATATAAGACTCATCGTTGATCTTTTTTTACTACCATCATTAAATTGATGTATATAATAAAATGTGAGTTAGGGATAACCTTTACTCCACATATATGATCAATGATTACTTGGATAAGATATACTATAACAAGTTAGATCATATATTCCTTTTTTCAAGTGCACTCATTTACTTCACTGAGATTTTGTAAAATTTCTCATGGAGTATATTAAGGTAACTTTATCTTTAGAATAGTTCACATGGCTATGTTAAACTAAATCTAAAAGTTTTATGACATACATTTATTTAAAAAACTTTCTTTATCTAAAACATGATAAGTAGTTTGTTTGTATATCTAGTATCTTAGTTCAATTGAGACAAAAATAATTTAATATAAATAAATAAGTCAACTACTTTCAGTTTTACTTGAAAAATAATTATCTTTCCATAATCATGTAAGAGTCTAATTTTATATTCATTATTCATTGTAATGGATATTTATTATTCAAGATTTACTGAACCGTTTGTTTAGTATTAAAGTACCATAACAACATTTATTACAAAAGAAATAATGTCTCATTGTGTCTAGTCATACACTAAGATAAATGTTTTGGAAACACTTATTACAAACTTGAATCCTTCCAAACTGAAAATGAAAAATAGTGAGCTCCCCTTGGAAGATATAGGAATCACCCTTTCTCATCTCCTTTTGAGTTCACTATAAAACCTTTCTATTCTTGCTCATTTCCTGTATTTAAATACATGTATCTTGTAAGAATATTTTATTTAATACACAAGTGTTGAATAAAAACTTTGATGAATATACCTTAAGTGGGTGCAATTACTTTCTTCTTCAATTCATTGTAATGTCTTTTCCAATGTTCATTCTTTACACATAAGAAGTAAATATCCTCTTATTCATTCTTCTACCTTTGAATCTTTTTTCACTTTTAAGGACATTTTAAAGGATTTTTTGGATTTATATTATCCATGGGATCTTCAACCTTGTCTTTCAAACTTTTCACCACAAGGGGTGGAGAAACATGT
Organism: Viscum album; assembly: GCA_963277665.1. Taxonomy (NCBI): domain Eukaryota; kingdom Viridiplantae; phylum Streptophyta; class Magnoliopsida; order Santalales; family Viscaceae; genus Viscum; species Viscum album. The sequence goes on along the minus strand of OY728131.1, from coordinate 1,619,430,333 downwards.
TTCAACCAATCCTTATCAGATAGGTAAAGTATAGACAAAAGTTTCCTGAATGGTTTATCCATTTTGTTTATATGGGAATAGAAAAATAAGGATAATTTTGGTGGTGAGGATAATAAGATAACATTAATAGATAATTTATTATCCAAGTGGAAGCCCAATTTTTTTAACTGATCAATATTCCCAAACATTTTTCAAGCATGATCAGTATCTAGATTTTCTTCTTCCAGTTTACACTAATATAGCGCATTGAAGAACTTATTTATTTCAATATTTTCCTTATCTACCTCAAGAGAAAGAATATGAGATATTATGGTGTAATCATCCATGTATTTATATTGTATCATCAACTCTTCAAATATAGTTGATAATATAATACAACGTACATAAGAATCATCCTCAACATATCTCTAGTAAGCATCCTTTTCACCTTTTCTTGCCTAATGGGGTAGAATAACAAGATCAGGGGATTCCAACTCATAATACAAACTTTATGATGATAATGCATCGCATAAATGATTGAACCATATCTGGAAATTTATATTTGTAAGTACATGCCCCGAGTTAAGGAATGATCACACTATTTTTATGGTTGTGCTTTCCATTTTCCATAATAATTAAAATAGATGATTAGTACTTTATTTGACTAAAAATTATGTGAGAAATAATAATAATTTTAATTTTATTAAATCTCCCACTATTTTATCAAGTCTCAATATCCCTTCACCATTGAACTCGGAATGTCTATTTTCTAGAAAATTCTAGTGGAAAGGATCTATATTCTCATTCCCATAACCCCAATAAGGGCTGGTTAAGATGTTTGAAGGTATTTAGGTAGGCAAGTCTTTTCCAACTATGGGCTTTCATCTCCTTAATCCGTTGAGTGAATTCCCCAATCCTAAAATATTTACTTGGATTTCCTTAACAACTGACTCCAAATTACACCAAGTCTAGCAAGGGATACTTAGCTTGATGTAAAATGGTTAAGTCAACTCAAAACCTTCATGAGAACTCCCCTTATAAATGTAAGTGTCCCAACAAGGGTTAGTCAAACATTTAGTTCTATTGGTTTCATTCCTAATCAAGTAATGGAAGACGGATTCTGACTTAATGTTTAGTTGAGGTATTTTATTTTTATTATTCATAAATTTTATCTTATTTTATCTTTTACATGTCTTGTTAATATTAAGTGGATGTTAATTAATTAACTGTTTTGGATAAAAATATTTACACATAATCCATTTATTTAAATTTTTTATTTTCATATTAATTCATTTATTTATGTGATCGTGGTTTTGCATCCATAAAATAAATAATGCATAGATAGAAATAAATAGATAATAAAATGACCCGATCATGAGCTTATCTAATGGTTTATTTAATGAGAATACATTAAATCAACCTATGACCTAAGGGAAATAACTCCTATCATTGGACTTGGAACAAACTACAGCATTCCACCTATCCACTTGTGTATCATCTAAGTTGGAATCATTATGGTTCTGTCTTGAACCACTTCCACACACCTTGGGATATTCCATTAATTACAAGTATTTATAACTCACGCGTAGGTGAGGCAAACCAAAGGATTGGTTAATGGGGATTACATAAATAACCATGGACACACAGGTCCTACATAATAATGGAGAGAGAGATGACTCGCAGACCATCAAATTTAATTTAATAAATAATATTGTAAACTTGTGAAATAAATTAAATTAAATTAATATCAAAACATACACTGGTATTGGTTTAGCTCATGAACAGTAACGCATGTGCAAATGTAAACTGGTTAACAGTCATTTCTTATTCATTATTTATTATTAAAATAAAAATGCTTGCATTGATTAATTAATTAAGTCTTTTTCATCTTAATGGTCATCTGAATCCTTTTGAAAATAACCATCATTAAGGCATTAATGAAAAATAAATGCTAGAAACAATTATTATAGATTATTATAATAAATCAATTGAGTTTTTAAAATTATTTAAAACCATTATTAAATTTTCAAAACACAACAGGTGTCAATCAATAAAATAAGGTTTTAATGCTACAATTTTTAATTTAATGTAATTTAATTTTGGAATTAATTGGGAGACTAAAATTCATGTACTATCTAGATACACATCATGTATCTTGGTTGTCGTGTATATGTGTCACATGCCTAGGGATTTAATGTGTTAACTCGTTCGAACTGCACAATATGTACATGTCAGATACACGTCGTGTATCTGCTTACCATGTTCCCAGGATAAACATCTAGGCTTAGGCATGCATATTGGCAGGACTACACAGTGTGTACAAGCCATCTATAGGCCTTATATATCTTATGTCATGTGTCTGTTGTTCTCATTGAATAGCTCGGTGTATATTTTATATATGGGAAATTATGAACTGCATGGTGTGTACATTCCATACACATCGTGTATATCAGAAATTATTCAGGCAGCCATTCCCTTGTGGTTTGACCATATATAATGACCATGTAGATTGTGTGATTTATGTTGCTAACCTATGAAGACTATACAATGTTTACACCAACTACACTATGTGTACGCCAGCTACATGTCGTGTATTCCAACATCTCATGTTCCAGGTTAGCCCAATCTACACACGGTGTTTAATAAATGCACCGTGTGTAATTAACTACTCGGTGTGTCATGTATCTTGTGACACATTCAGGTTCAATGCACATGGGTACACGACATGTACTTTGACTACATGTCGTATAACCTAGTTTTACCAACCAAAAATTTGGAACTTCCAAATGACATCTCCAGATGTTCTTCATATATTCTTAGACCTTTAAGAAAATGAAACAATGAACGAACATGATTCATATGTCGATAACATGTTAATTCAAATTGTATTAAAGAATAAATAATATGAAATGAAAACATTCAACCATTATTTCATATAGATCAACAATAAAATAATTAATTATAAATTTAAAACATGGTCATTTTGATACCACTCAAAGGTTCTGAGTGTATAGGAAGTGTGTGGTGGTGGGTGATATATTAAAATTTCTTTTAAAATTTAGTTTCCCAAAACCCTGAGTGAGGATCTTTCAAGTTAAATTTATAATTAATTTATTTAGATCTGAAGAAAATAAATACCTTGTCTTAGGATCCTTTCTTCGATGACATTGTTGATCTTCTGAAAGAACCTTTTCAGATTTTCTTTGTTGCAATGCGAGGATCCAGTGGTAGAATCCCTCTAGTGGTGATCCACATGTGATCTTTTGATCTCCGAGAAATGTCAATTGATTTTCAGGTGCTAGCGTGGTGAATCATTTATCTTGCGATGTTCGTGTTGACTATTTATTCTTCGATCTTAAAGGAATTTCTCTTGTATTTCTTGTTTTGGAGAGGGAGAGAAAAAAGAATTTGAGAGAGAATTCATTGTGCACAATAATTCTCTATATCTTGATTGACCCTGCACAATAAATATAAACATATATTTATAGAACTAAGGTTTAGGTTAAAATGTTATTTAATTGTTTATTGGCCCTTAAATAATATAATAATCATTATAAAACCTCAGGCCATAAAATATTATTATTATTATTATTATTATTATTTATGGTGTGCACTAACTTGTGTAGTGATGAATATTATTTACTGGATTGTAAATAAATATTCATCATCGTACGCGGTCTGGGTCCATTCGAACTCCTCATCATTTATTGAATACCCTAATAAAATATTTTATTCACTTAAATAAATATTTTATTCACAAACCAGTAAATAAATATTTATTAAATATTCAATAAAATAAATAAATATAATGTATTCATAATTCGGTGAATAAATATTTATTTAATTTATGCGATCAATAAGACTTGAATAAAATTATTTCTCAATCTTGAGAATAATATCTATTCCATTAATTAAATTCCAATATAATTTAATCGAGATCAACAGAAACACTTAGTGTGACCCTCTCAGATTATTTCTCATTAACATTAAGCAGACTTGCCTAAAGTTCAAGATTTCTATCTAGCAACGAGTCAGGACACCCTAGAGAAAGAACTTAATGTTTCAATGGTGAAAATCACATACGAATGCTCATTGTTTAATATAATCCCTTTGTCACAATATCTCATCAAGCAGGTTGCATATTTGTGTCATTAACCTATGTGTTTGATACATCATTCTTTGAATATCGGGAATAAATGTCATTACACCATGGCCATATAATTTAATGCGACAATTATATTTAAACCAAATGTCAGAGATATCAACTTCCATAAAGATGGAAGAGAGAAATCATTCCTTGACTTTAAACATGTCATTTATGACGCACCCAACGTATCTAATTTTTCCATGAACTGTTATTTTTATATTTTATGAAATACATATAATTGTGTGAGCCATAACATGCATTAATAATAATCTTATAATCTAAGGACCATTACACACGCTCGCAGATATGAATATCCAATGACACCAAAACATGCATAATTCCTACTAGTGGGTTTGTTCTCATAATCTCTTATCTTGGATATTACTAAATGTAAACTTCATAAGAAGAAGTCTCATCTACTTATGAGTACTTACACCTGACATTCTATATATTATGTGCCCTATCATAGTACGTCATCCGATTGTAGAACTATATTTAAGATATATTGTCATAGAAACTAAAGGTTATCATCATAGTAGGGAATTACTATGATATTATCAATGCAAGAGATACTTTGTGACATTATCACATCAATGTTATGTAGAAGAACAATTAACATGTGATAATAAATTTAAATTAATATTCACTTCTTTGAATATACATGTAATCCAAAGTATAAAATAGTTGGTTCTAAGGCACCAACTCCAACAATCCTCACATACTTGGTGGATAGATTCTTGTATTTGAAAAATATTGTTATGTAATGGGTGTTAGAAAAAACATTATCTCAGTATTGAGTTTAGACAGAATGAGATTTTATTTCAAATTTGAAACAAATTTGTTATGGTATACCGTATATCACCAATTGATGATGAATATAAAATATAAGACTCAAATAATGCCCAATTTTTACAAGATAATTCTTAGTTAGGTAAATTCAGTATCAAATGTCAAGGAAATACCAAGAAGGGTGTTTATACTCATTTTGAGATAAAAAAATTTAGGTATTTAAAAAAATTGCTTATAAGGAATAAAGTGACTAAGAAACCATTTGATATTAAAGGTGAAAATGTCATAAAGCTTCTAGAATTAGTTTGAAATGATACGTGTGAACTATTTCAGGTAAAAGCTAGAGGTAAATTCATGTACTACATGAGATTCCTTTAACGGGTTTAAGGAATGTAATGAGAAGTATAGAATTAGATTGGTAAGAAGATAAAAGATGATTTGGTTAGGTTAGGTGAAGAATATCTTAACCAAGAATTCATTGATCAATAAAATATAGAGTGTATTCATTCTTAAACTCAAATTTCCTTATACACATCAGAGTTTCAATGTTAGTAAAAGGATCCCATGATGTTAGTAAATGGAGGCGAAGAATATCTTATAAGTTTTTTGAAAAGTCTTTCATTATCGTCTGAGACATACTTCACACATAGCGGTGTCAACCCTTAACCAAATGATAATTAAATGAAAAATGGACATCATATAGGTTATAATATGAAATAAAACCATTATGTCACAAAATTCATGTGTTTACATGAAAAGTGTTTGTTGAGGCTAAAGACAAGAAACAAACATGCATCAAGAGAAATACAAAAGTTCATAATTATCCTAATTATTTCTAAAGATGTTACATAAATCTCTAAGATATAAAAATTATAGGAAAGGTAAGGAATATATTTTTATAAGGTGTGTGTATCTATTGGAGGTAGTGGGAGTAAGATAGACTTGCATAAAATCAAGATTCAAGATGCACAAGCAATTGGCACAGAAACAACTTCTATAAGAGCTCCTAGAAAAGGAACATTAAAGAGAGAAAAATTGTGTAGGAAAGATAAAACCAGCATGAGATTAAGCCACCCATGTGTCATTATAATATAATATTTTATATTAATTTGAGGTGATTTTAATTTTAAGAAATTTTGGACTTGGAACTTTGGTTTTTCTAGAAATTTTCCTCCATTGCATGGTTAATGTGCACGGTCAAGGGGAAACCATGTAGATTGTCTTACATATGAGCTTTCCAGATCATTTTATTTAGTGCATGGTTAGTGTGTGTGGGTAATGCACAGTTTGGTCAGGATCGAATAAGATCCAGTGTAAACTGTGTGATTCCTTGGCTTAGGGTATTGACACACAGCTTCCACATGGTCAGTAGGTATCGTGTATCTATAACAAACCAACTCGGATCAACCTGACACATCACCTGAGTTGGCTCATCACATGTCCTGAAGCGTGTTCTCAATCACCATGGGCTGGTGACAAGCACCAGGGTATCAACAAACAAAATATTGGGAATGATTTAACCCTAAAATACAACACAAAATGTCTCATATGTAACAAGAGAAAGAAAAACAATCAAAGTATAATGCAGAAGAAAATATTCACAACATGAGAGATACAAAACCAATTCAAAAGGCTAAGCCCCAGAAACAACACAAAACCAAGACCAAAACCAAGTCTCCATGTGACTATTTGTCACCACCATCCCAATTCACTGTGAAGGTGATATCAACAACCAAGAGAAGTCTTCATGGCACATGACGCCCATCCCTTTACCTACATCCTGAAAAATCATAACTACAAACACTCAAAGTCAAAAGTAGTGTGTGAGAACTAAAGCTCAATATGATACCACGAAAGAATCTAAACAAAGTATTTCATCATGCAACCATTAGTTTTATCTTCAGAAAACAAAATTAGTTCATAAATATATTTCATTTTAAAACACTTTTCATAAAAATACTTAGGTTTTTCCTTTCAGAACATTTCATATTCAAAGACATAAGGATATATAAATAAACATGAATGACAATATAGAGAGTAGTAGTAAAAACATCCATATCTCAAAAGATAAACATGTGAGCAATCAAAACATGATACATAAATGAAACTAAGAGCATGAAATATAATTGGGGTCTAACTTATGGGAATACATAACTAAGACACACAAGTAACACTAATCCAAGCATAATGTGAATCCTAATAATATCGAGGTCTATCACGGTATATTGATATTATAGTCATAACCCCTAATGGTGTCACACTCAATAAGGTATACATATGTCCTTACCCAAAGTTCCCAAAAATGTTCTCAAGTGTTATGTTTTCACAAAACATCCAAATAATACGTGATCATAATTTTATAAAACGTTTTCACAAGTGAGGCATCACTGCTCTCATGCTTGAAAATCCATTTTAAAGTCAAAACCACCTTTGAGGAATTTCATCAAGCACCTGGTGTGAAAAAACTGTTTTTAAAAGCAAAACTCTTTTAAAACCCATTTCACAAGCCACCCAAGATGTGATTTCATAAAACAACCCTCGTATATTTTAAATTAATGAATTTAATAAATCAAACCAAAGGAATTTATAAGAATGCAAGTTAATTCAAGGGATAAAACTATTGTATAGAGAAACTTACCTCGCCAACAGAGAAAACATGTTGCCTTCAAAAATGGTGATGGGAAACAAAGAGATTCAGTCATTACAAGCTTGGATCCAAGAGAAATGCCATAAATTCTCCATATAAACCCTAGATTAAATCATCATTCCCCATATAGGTTTTTGCGACATGGAGAAGATGGGAGATCGGAGGTAGATCTAGAAAGATGAGAAGAAAACAACCAGAAAAACACACATACCTCAAAGAGATCCATCTAGATCGATGAGGATTCACCATGAGACCAAGGGGGGAACCTCCTATAGTGTTAAGGAGGGGCTGGTTTGGGATAATAAGAAATTGGGAGGGTATTGGTGGTTAAATCGATTGATGTCATCAAGGTAATTTTCTATTTTTAAGAAACCTACACAGGTCGGACAGTTAGGCCGCACAATTAGAAAAATTATGTGTTAATTGTGTGGTAGCTACTGTCCCTTCAAAACTAAATCACATAATTACCTAGTAATAGTCACATGGTTAGGAAAATTGTGTTCAATCCATGCGACAGCCTCTGGAATCAAACAATCCACCCACACGATTTTCATGGACACTCGAACGGTTAGAAAAAACCATGATTAAACCATGAAAATCACCTCTGGAATTGATAGAGTCATCCTGCATAGTTAATACTAATTGTGCACAGGTCATGCGCCATGTTGGAATGGTGTATCCCGATTCATTTGGATGAAGTTTAGCCGAATGCTAGCAACCCAGACTGTAATTGTAAAAACCCGGACCCAAACAGCCACTCGAACAGTGCTAAGTGGGTCGGGTGTTACTACCTTAGGCGCACCTCCTCGAATGCCAAAAGCTGCTGACTAGTAGATAGGGTCTTGTAGGTATAGTGGGGAGGCTATACCCTCTTAGAAGATAATAATGGTACTGGTCCGAGCATAATATAAAATTATAAGACTCTGCAGACTTTAACCAGACCCGCATAGTGGAAGCACAATCAATAGCAATAAATAGCGAAAGTAATAAATATAAACAACAACAATGGAATGTAAACACAACAGCATGATGAACCACTTGTAACATATACTATAATAGAAAAATAATGCATCCATAGCAAGTCAATATAAAAAAGGGTGTCAATGGCTAACCAACAGTAGCTACAATAAACAAGGTAGGCATGCTAGTACAAGAAAGAAAGCAAAACAAAGTAAACTCTAGCTAGACAAGACCTCAAGGTCCCTACCATCTCTATGTGACAGCTAAGATAGTCTAGCTCCTGAATTTGGTCTCTTTACTACACGTAAATCCATAAATTCTACACGCATCTTGAAGGGCCCGTGTAGGGTGTGAGACGAATCTCAGTAGGATACCACCCAACGGTGCGTACCTAATATAAGTGTTTAAGCAGGCTTGCATTTATAAGGAAAAACATTAAACAGTATGATGCACAAATAAACAAAAACTCCACCGGTGCTTAGCATCCACCATAGAGTGCCACCTGCTTTGGCCAACACCAAAATCTCTGTCATTTAACTCAGAACCATGTGCCCCCTGACACCGTGTGTCTCAAGTACCGATGCCCCAAAGGCACACCCAAGAAGTAGAAACTCAGAGGAACAACGATACATGTCCTCAAATAAGTAACTGGAGGGACAGCGATGTCTACCCTTAAATAAGTAATTGGAGGGATAGTGATGTCTTCCCTCAAATCAGTAACTGGAGGGATAATGATGTCTGCCCTCAAACCATGGTGAGCCTCTACCCCCAACCTGATAGCCTCAATGCTATACCCTAAAGGCTTCTCACATTCCACATGGATTCCTACGGCAAGCACCCCCAAACCAATAGTACCAAAACTGCAACTAATGGGGGCCTCTACCCACATGAGTGGTCAAAACCGCCTCATCGTGGAGTCTCCCTGTGTGCACATTGCTCAAAGTTTCGGGTGAGCGCTAATCACCAAAATAAGTTCCCAAGCCACAACATCTCTGACACCTCGTACCCCTACGACCATGTCTCTCAAGTCTGATGGACTCACCATCCAAGTAACCCATGTTATGCCCAACCTGAGAGTCACACTGTCATAATCCAATGTCCATGATTCCCAATCTCATGGTCAGAACCACCCAATGTAACCTGGGCCAAGCCCAACCTATGATCAGCATCACTAAACAATACCCAAGTCATGCCCAGCACAACTCGAAGGTTCTAGCATATGCAATATCACAATTTATATATATATATATAATCAAAATAAATAATTTAAACAGGAAAAACAAACTAAACAGTTGAATTACACTAGCTATGTGTTGTCCCATACCAGCACCAAGGTCTTGGGAGCCTCTAACAATTCATATAATAACTTAATGAATTAAACTCAGCAGTTTAATCAAACAAAAATCAACTTATACCATTTTGGCAACCCCGGCCAAAATGCCCAAAATGAGCAATGGCCCCTCACCCGCCCTCTCTCAAGAAAAACAGGTAAAAGGGCATACCCAAGGGCATCCCACAAGTCTAACAAACAATTTAATATGAAATAGAAGATAAAATAGGGTCTCGCTCAAAATACCCAAATACACGCTTTAAGTCGCACCACCCAAAGGTCTGCGAAAACACGAAAGAAGGTATGCACCACCTACCAGAGACTTGTAGACATAGGCACGTCTGATATCAAGCTACAATTCAAAGCTAAACTTCATAGATCTACATTGATTAATTAGATCTTCTGAAAGAGCCTCTGAGCGGCGGCTTCTCCACCCCTTCGCACGCTCCTAGGGCTTCTCTTCCAAGCTGTCTCCTCCCCTCCTCCAGCATGGCCTAGTCTCGGCGATGGCTTTCTCATCCCGGATCGACTTCGATGAGTGGCAGTTCCGTGTTTTTCAGCTTCGATCAAGTCTCGGCGGTGTCTTTGTTGCAAATTTCAGCTTCAGGATCTCGTCTCGTATATGTGCTCGACGCCAGCTCTGGTACCCTCTGTGAAGGCTTTGTCGCTCCTGGATTCGGATCTGCTCAGCCTCGGCGTGCATTGATGCCGAGTGGTCTAGCTTCGGGTTCTCGGCTTTTTGGTAGCGATGTTCCTTCCGGCTCTTGGCGGCTCTGGGCGTTTGGTTTTGACTCCGGTGTGCTCGGTGACAGCCTCTACGTTTCGGGATTTTGTCGTAGATTTGGTCTACTCATCGTCATCTCCTCTGTGCTTGCCGCCAACTGCTCGGGATTCCGTTGCAGCTGTGGTGTGATCAGCGTGGGGTATACGATGTGCTCAATCGGCCTTGGCATGCCTTCCGGCTTCACGATCTCAGTGCGGCCTCTTCCCAGCTCGACATCGGCTCTGGCATGCACTGGTGTGCTTGGGGTCGGATCCAGTGCTTCGTAGGGGGGAGGTCTTGCATTTTGGCACTCCTGTAAGTTTTTTCCAGGTTTTGATTTGCTTAAGGTGAGATCTTGTTTGATTGGATGTGAAATTGGTGATATGGTGGTGGTGCTTTTGACGTGGTTGGCTGTGAATCTGCTGGTTACCTTCTGTTTAATTTTTGATGGAGGAATGGATGTTCTATTGGGGAATTCGGACATTCTACAAGGTTTTTCTTCAAAGGAGGATAGAGTTGGTTATCTTCATCATGTATGGCTTTTCGTATTTGGACGATTGAGAGGGTATAGCGTAGCCATCGGTACCGGGGCCGTGCATCCTTGCACGGGACAGCTTGCTGATCAGACATACTTTGGTGGAGACATGCCTTAATGATATTGATGTTGGGTAGAGGCACTTCTGTGTAGTCTTGTTCTGGGTTGCAGCCCTTTTATTTTTTGAATCTTGTTAATGTCTTGATGTCTCTGAAGTCTTGGTTTTCCCCCTTTACCCTTAAAAGGGTCTTATCCAAAATCAATAAAAATATCGGCCTTCGGGCCATTCAGTCAGTCATAGATCTACGTTTCTGTCAAATCCCAACAATTCTGCTCAGATGGAAATTGCGGTGTGTGAGGCAAAGAAACTGGAATGAAAGAGGGTGCGCGGGTTTAGACATCCCGATGTGATCCCGCATCCACCAACGGATTGAAGAACGGACTTCGGATGAAGAATCTAGGAGAAGAAATGTTTTCGGTCTCCCAGAATGTCAAGGTCCGAAAATGGGGAAGAAGAAGGTATTTTCTAGAATAAGACGCGACACTCTTTCATTTAAGAGAATAAAAAATAAAAATACATGGCATGTATAAAGGACTACATGATGTGTAGTGGCCTTGTCCATACTCTGACTTAAGCGGAGGTAGACACACGGCTTGGATGCGCCACATGGGTCGACACATGGCTAGAACTCAGCCGATACGCAGAAAAGAAAATACACGATGTGTCCAACAACCCCACATGCTGTGTAGTAGAAAATTATTACATGGTCATCACACAGCATGTACTCGACGAGCATGTGGTCGGTGCACATCTAACCCATACACGGCATGTACTTTAGAGTACACGGCCTGTAGTCTAGAAATTTTCCAGAATTTCCCAATTTTCTCAAAAACAAGTCAAAAATTCAAACAGGTTTGGGATTTTGACCCGTTCTAAAAACCCAGGTTCTTAAAATCTCCCCACCTTAACATATCTCATCCCTGAGCTATCAAATGAAACCCAAAGATGGAACCAAACATACCACCTTGATCAAATTAACTCGAAATACCCCAGTCTTAAAGGTTTTGGCTAAATTCCTCATGGGGATCCCCACCTTAGGAATTTCCTAACTCAGTCTCAACCCTATAAACTCAAACCAAGAAAAGGTTCACCAACCTGTTTCCGGACTCATGGTCCTCTCATGACGCATTGTCACCCTTGCGCCTCATTGGTGCTCCCATGTCATTTCCGACACCCAAATGTATCATGCACTGCATCGGTGTCTGCCTCCACGAGGTGATGCATCCCATGGATGTTCAAAACGAACCTAGTGCCTATAACCTCAATTAACCCTCATCCACAATACCCCGATTCCCACGTCACCTCAAGTAACCTGCATCCTCTATGCCCTAATGCTCAAGGCACCTCATGTAACCCGCATCCTCGATGCCCATGATGCCACACATATCATACATATATATAAATATATCACACACCCTGTATGGTGCCAATCCCACTGAACAGCATCTGGTCAGTCCACATAAATCATGTGCACCTCGTGCACTGAAAGCAGACATGCCCCAATAGGCCATGCCAAAACAAGTAAAGAAAAAACAGATCACGGCCACACCCGCAGTGTACCTCTAACCGTCATCGGTTCACCAGCCTGCTCAACCTCTGGCAGCTCCACAGCATGCACCTAACCTGACACACGGCTGGCTGAATCTTGTCCTCCTTATGGTGCTACACCAGTCGCCAACCACTGACCCCTTAGCTAGGTTTCGTTGTCTTTGTCATGTCCTCTGCGTGCAGCTGAATTTCGGCCACCCTCTCATGGTACCGAACATGAACCAACTCCAAATGCCACCATCTGTCATGGTCCCTGCCTACCGGATATCTGAGAAGGCTTCCTGCATAACCTCTCAAGATGCCTGACCTATCCACATGCCTGGCACTCCTTTGTAGGTCTATCACACTGAGTCCAAACATGACCTGGTTGTCCACACTAAAAGAAAACCACTGAATAACTGGTACGTGGTGGTCTAGCTGAGACCTTGGCCTGACTGGCCTATTGGAACTCAACACATCTTCGCTTCCTATTATCTGAACCATCACCTGAAGCTGTCACCTAGCCAACCCGAGGCATATCCCTCTGGTTACCCTCCTCTATGAGTGTCTGATTCACCGTCTTTAAGAAAGAACCCAGCCTGAAGATATTTACCTAGATCCGAATGGTGTGTCGTAATCCATCCTCGAAGCACCTCACCCTTGTCGATTCATCGCTTACCATACCAGGTGTAAAGTGAGACAGCTCAGTGAAAGTAGATGCATAGTACATGATATACATGTCTCTCTGCTGAAGGCTCAAGAACTCCCGATCTCTCTCAGCCCTTAGTATCTTTGGGTAAAAGTGCTCAAAGAACCTATCCTAGAAATCCTTCCATGTCAGTCCTTCATGTTTGCGAGCCTGAACATGTACATCCCACAAACACTTCATCGGTCCTCTCAGTATGTACGTCGCTAGCTTGACCCTCCACCCAGGAGGCGTCTCAAGCTTCTCGGAGATCATATGCATGCTCTCTATCTAGTTCTCAGCTGCTTGTGGACCACCCTCACCCTGAAAAGGTGGCGGGTGCTACGAATGGAACTCCCATATCAGATATGTCATAGATGGATCTGTACCCTGTGCACCTCTGTCGATCCCCTGCAAGACACATACCAGACTAGACCAGAGCTGCTCGTTGAGCCACAGCCCAAATGCTACCAAACCCAGCTGTTTTCCTGCCTGCACTGGATCCTAAACCTAATCATGCCCTTAAACCTGTACCTGCAGCTCATGATCTGCCTGCACCAAATCATAAACCTGATTCTGCTCCTGTGGCACTGTATAATCTCCCACTCGACGCTCCATCTGAGTCATCTATAAGGAACCCACTGAATGCCATAAATGTTCAGACAACCCATATATATATATTCAATATATTCAACCCAGATAAGGAAAGCAGTAAAGAGGCAGCATATAACAACTACCCTTACTCTCCCTTATCGCAACCCATGCCCATGGAATCCCAGCCTCATGGCCTCCTAACCCACCTTCACAGATCCAAGTATCAAAAGTACATCAGGCTATGTCCGTCCGAACAACCAATGTTGCCTCAAACCGACAACCGAGTCGCCAAATCCTGACAGTCAAACTGCCTCAAACCGACGTCCAGGACGCCCAATCTTAGTGATCAAAATCACCTCAACCATAGTACTTGTTGGCTCATACAAGATTCAGGCCCAAAATCTCCTACCACAAGCAATTCACAATATATAATAAGCATGGCATAGTACATTGCAATAAACTAGCTATTTTATCAGCAATTTCACCTTTTCACATTTCAAAGCATACAAAGCATGGCAATTGATATTATTCACATGGTATTATCACTTCACAAAGCATACATGCAGTTATGAAATTGAAATACCCTAAAAATGTGCTTATCAAAATAAAAACAATCATGCCTTGCCATACCGGGTCAAGGTCCAATTCTCCCTTACTGCACCGAGTCAAGGGTTACATATCACAATCAATAACATCACACACCAAGTGAGTCACTGAAGTGGAAATCATATAAACTGTAATATGTGCAAAAATCAAACAGCAATTCCCACCCATGGAAACTTGGTCTATCCCTCGTACCTGGGGCTGCAGGCACACAAGCACAAGCTAGAAACCCAGTTCCATTAACAACCTATCTTCAGTCTATCATATCCCAAATAGTAAAACCAGCAGAAATAAAAAAAATCTCAATATCATTGGTATCCAACAAAACACTACTACTAAATCTCTATCAAGAACTCCTTTGATACCACTTTGTAACAACCCGAACCCAAACAGCCACCCGAACAGTGCTAAATGGGTCGGGTGTTACTACCTTAGGTGCACCTCCTCGAACGCTAAAGGCGGTCGACTAGCAGTAAGGGTCTTGTAGGTATAGTGGGGAGACTATACCCTCTCAGAGGATAATAATGGTACTGGTCTGAGCGTAATATAAAATTAGAAGACTCTGCAGACTCGAACCAGACCCATATAGCGGAAGCACGATCAATAGCAATAAATAGCAGAAGCAATAAATATAAACAACAATAGCGGAATGTAAACACAACAACATGTTGAACCACTTGTAACAACTACTATAACAGACAAATCATGCATCCATAGAAATTCAATATAAAAAAGGGAACCAATGGATAACCAACTGTAGCTACAATAAACAAGGTAAGCATGCTGGTATAGGAAAGAAAGTAAAACAAAGTAAACTCCAGCTAGACAAGACCTCAAGGTCCCTACCATCTCCATGTGACAACTAAGACAGTCCAACTCCTGAAGTTGGTCTCTTTCCTGCATGTAAATCCATAAAGTCTACACGCATCCCGAAGGGCCCGTGCAGGGTGTGAGATGAATCTCAGTAGGATACCACCCAACGGTGCATACCTAATACAAGTGTTTAAACAGTCATTAATTTATAAGGAAAATAGTAAATAGTACGATGCACAAATAAACACAAACTCCACTAGTACTCAGCAGCCACCATAGAGTGTCGCCTACTTCGACCAACGTCGGAATCTCAGTCATGTAACCTCACACCATGTGCCCCCTGACACTGTGTGTCTCAAGTACCGATGTCCCGAAGGCACACCCAAGAAGTAGTAACTCTGAGGAACAATGATTTCTTTCATCAAATAAGTAACTGAAGGGACAGCGATGTTTTCCCTTAAATAAGTAACTTAAGGGACAGTAATGTCTACCCTCAAATCAGTAACTGGAGGGACAGTGATATCTACCCTCAAACCACGGCGAGCCTCTACCCCCAACCCAATGGCCTCAACGCTATCCCCTGAAGGCTCCCCGCCTTCCACGTGGATCCCTATGGAAAGCACCCCCAAAACAATAGTACCTAAACTGCAACTAAGAGGGGCCTCTACCCACATGAGTGTTCAAAACCACCTCATCGTGGAGTCTCCCTGTGTGTACACTACTCAAAGTTTTGGGTGAGCGGTAATCACCAAAATAAGTTCCCAAGCCACGACATCTCGGACACCTCGTGCCCCTGCGACCATGTCGCTCAAGTCTGATGCCCTCGTCATCCAAGTAACCCAGGCCATGCCCAACCTGACAGTCACAATGCCTCAAACTGACGTCCATGACGCCCAATCCCATGGTCAAAACCACCCAATGTAACTCGGGCCAAGCTCAACCTGTGATCAGCATCACTAAACAATGCCCAGTCCATGCCCAAGACAACCCGAAGGTTCCATCATATGCAATATCATAAATCACATATATATATATATATATATATAATCAAAAGAAATACTTTAAATAGGAAAAACAAACTAAACAGTTGAATTACACTAGCTATGTGGTGTCCCATACCAACATCAAGGTCTTGGAAGCCTCTAACAATTCATATCATAACTTAACGAATTAAAATCAGCAGTTTAATCAAACAAAAATCAACTTATACCATTTTGGAAACCCCGGCCAAAATGCCCAAAATGAGCAACGGCCCCTACCTGACCCTTCTCAAGAAAAATAGGTAAAAGGGCATACCTAAAGGCATCCCACAGTTCTAACAAACAATTTAATATGCAATAGCGGATAAAATAGGGTCTAGCTCAAAATACCTAAATACGCGCTTTAAGTCGTGCTGCCTAAATTTCTAAGAAAACACGAAAGAAGTTATGCACCACCTACTTGAGACATGTATACGTAGGCACGTCTAATATTGAGCTCCAATTTGAAGTCGATCTTTGTAGATCTACATTTCCGTAAAATCCCAGCAATTCTGCTCGGATGGAAACTGCGGTGTGTGAGTCAAATAAATTGGAACGAAAGAGGGTGTTTAGTTTTAACCTTCCCGATGCGATCCCGCAGCCACCGATGGATTGAAGAATGGAATTTGGATGAAGAATCTAGGAGAAGAAATTTTTTCAGCCTCCCGAAGCGTCTAGGTCCGAAAACAAGGAAGAAGAAGGTATTTTCTAGAATAAGACGCAATGCTCTTTCATTTAAGAGAATAAAAAATAAAAATACACAATGTGTATAAAGGACTAAACGTAGTGTAGTGGACTTGTTTGTACTCCGACTTAAGAGGAGGTAGCTACACGGCTTGGACGCGCCACACAGGTCGACACACGGCTAGAACTCAGCCGGTATGAGGAAAAGAAAATACATAGTGTGTCCAGCAACCCCACATGCCATGTAGTAGAAAATTCTTACACGGTCATCACAAGTTATGTACTCAGGGAGCATGTGGCAGGTACAAGCCTAATCCATACATGGTGTGTACTTTAGAGGACATGGCGTGTAGTCTATAAATTTTCCATAATTTCCCAGTTTTCTCATAAACAAGTCAAAAATTCAAATAGGGTCGGGATTTTGACCCATTCTAAAAACTCAGGTTCTTATAGTAACATTGTGGACTTAATGTAGCAATATGCGACAAGACACTGTAGTAGTAGTATTGTTCACTGTAGCATCTCGGACTTTTAGAGACATCATTACTGTAACTTTGTAGACTTGCAGCCACAGTCACTATAGCAGCTTGGACTCAGGTGGTTGTGGTATTATAGCAGTGTGGACTAGGATGGTTGTGACACTATAGCACAGTGGACTTACAATATGGTTGGGGGAACATTGCATCTTCTTCTTTATTAGCTCATTCGAGAAGGATTTCTATGTGTGAAACTCTGATCATCTCCTTATAATCCTACTTCCAAATTTAGTAATTTTGCCTCTCTGTGGATGTAGGTGTTTTTTCCCAAACCACGTTAATCATAGTGTCGTTTGATATTCTTTTCATTCTTTTGTTTTTTTTCTTTTACTCTTTTATGAATCGTTTGTTGTTAAATATTCTTTTCATTTCTACAACACGCCTATTTTCCCCAAAACTCAAAATTCTTGACCCTTGACTCCTAAAATCCCTCAAAACCTCAAGAGAGATAAACTAGGCCCAAAATTAAACATACCTATGACTTGGAGGGTGTCACAATTCTCCCAACCATGAAACATTATTTTCCTAGAAAGCGCTCAAGATTCCAGACTCACAAAAATATAAGGCCATTTTTGTGTCTTAAACACTTCCCACTCCCACGTCTCATGACTATCCCATCTGCACATCCATGGCAGACAAACTAAAGGAATTGTTTAGCTATGCAAAACCTTGTCCTGATGATCCCTAGCCTGAACTGGTTGTTCAAACACTGAGGTGTCTGGCTCAAGATCAACACCCTCTTGTCTTATCACTTGGGAAGGATCCGATTGATACCTCCTCAATTGGAAAATATAAAATGTGTCGTGAATTGATGTTAAGTGAGACAACAAATCCAACCAATAATCCACCATTCCATGTCATTCGATGATCTCAAAATGACCAACAAACCTCAGTGCCAACTTACCTTGTTTACCCCCAACAACAATGTCCCATGCAAGGTGAAACCCTAATAAAAACTCGATCGCCTATCGCAACCTCTAACGAACAACAATGATAGTCTGCATTACATTTATGATGGCTCAGAACTGCTGCTAACCTTTTCAAGATAACCACGTCGTCTTTGTTTCCCCTGGACAAGACTCAATCCTACCAGAGATCATTCACCTACCCTTGCCTGATATTAAGGAGATCCACAAGGATGACCATAAAACACTTTGAAGTGCGTCTCCTTAATCAAATACCAGGATGATACTAAACCCAAAATCCACTGAAATCAAGCACGCATGCCTGAAGTATATCCTCAAGAATTGGATAATTCTTCTAATCTAAAAATCCTTCTAATGATTTAATGTCATGCTTGACTTCGACCGAGAACTTATCACATTCAGCAATCCCTTCCATAATTATAATGAAAATCATGGGTATATTTTATGGATGATAGGTACACCAAAGAGCTTTATAACCCCTTGATTATACAAACATTCAAGCTCTTCTGCCATAACCATCTCCTTATCAGGAAATATGTAAGCTGATTTCGTGAATTAATCAATGATTACACAAATAATATATTCTTCCCCAATAGTATTATGTGGTAGTCCAATTATGAAATCCATGGATCCTTCATCTAACCTCCATAACAGAATGGATAATGCCACATCAAATTGGTAGATTCGTGGTGATCTGATTTACTTTTCTAGCAGGTAGGGCATCGTGACTTAAGGTCTGCAATCAACTAGATCATTCTGGGTCACTAACATCAATGTATTAGTTCATGACACATCCTGGTAATCCTAGAGTGCACATACCAACTAGACTTATGTTCACGACCATCCAATCTCTAACTCAGATCAACTAGAATAACCAAATGCCTCTGAAGACACAAAGTGTAACGCCTTAACCCAAACCACTGAGTCTAATCCAAAGAGCCACAAGACCTCATACGCACCTCCCCATATGCAAGTGGTTGTCGAATAATAGTAAGGATCTGAGTTCCATTAGTGGGGAGACTACACCCTTAGTATCAAATAGATTAGCATAAAAAATAAAACAAAAAAAATGTAACATAATAAATAAACAATGTTGTAACAAAAAGCATAGTGGGCATCTCATGTTATATAGGAAAATAAACCAAGGACCCCAAAATGTGGAAAGTCAAACCAAGTAATCAAGATGGAAAGAAAATAAATAGTGTTGTAACAAAAGGCATAGTAGGTATCTCATGTCATACAGTAAAATAAATCAAGGAACCCTAAATGTTGAAAGTCAAACCAAGTAATCAAGACGGAAAGAAAATAAAATCAATAGAAATAGTCCAATGTATGTCCTGGCATCGCCACCAACTCCAAGCCTATGCCTCCTCAACTCCCTATCATAAGGCATTTTCCCTTCACTAGATCCCTGATCATAAAGTCTGCACACTCATCAAGATACCCATGCAGAGTGTGAGTAATAAACTTAGTAGGACACCATCAATGTATCCTTAACAAAGTGCACATAATATATAACAATGTATGTAATGACATAATTAAATACTCAAATAAACATAAAACCATGCATGCGCTGAGTCTTCATGCACTAACCAAGTCGTCACCAACCTTAGACCCACCTAATTCGACAAGATGACGGAAAGGATGTCGGTGTTTGTCACCACACATCACAAGACGGTCTACAAGATTCAGTGTTTGATTGGCACCCTATGCATGTTAGTTTAAGTTTCAAATTTAAGGAAATGTTGCACGCCCCGCCCTGATGGTGGTCATTATCAAGAACATCGCATGTCCCACCCTTACGATGGTTGTTATCAATAACACTGCATGCCCCACCCTGACGGTGGTCATTATTCTCAGATGATGGTATGTCTCACCTAAAATGTTTGATGTAATTATATAACACATCACCCCTTCATGGAATTCTCCCACTCATACTATAACCGACGGATTCTCGGTTCCCATGCATGATCCACTCCCACATCAACAGACATGCCTGTGATCTGACCCATACCATCAAACAAGCCAGAACCTGTAGCCATCGTGTTACCTAAAGTAAGGTTCCATGGGCTATGAAATACCAAAATCATTACAAATCATCACAAGAAACAATAAGGCATATAAAGAACAGTTCTTAGGAGGCTACACACAAATCATATAATCACGCATCAAGAAAGGGCCTCAAGGTCCACTCACTCACCCATATGAAATCAAATGAAAAGCACGGGTTATCAAGCATAAACATAGAAATCATGAAAACATCATATATAGGGCCCTAAATGGTAAGAAACTTCCTACCTCAAATGTGTCGACATCAACGTCAAGGTTCATGAAGGATTTATCACCTGAATATGTCCACGTATTAGTTGATTCAAAGCACTCTCCAAGGATTTCTAGAACTAATTTCAATTATTTTATTTTAAAAATAAATAATAATACTACATGAAATGATAGTTTCTCTTTCCTGGATAATTTTCAAATTATCTATTTTAGTCATAGCATGTTTTAAAAAATTATTTCTGAAAGAATAATTATGAATTCAACATGCGATGATATTTTATCTCCAAAATAATCTGAGATAAGCATGATAATCTTTTATCACCTTTCAATGGTTCTGAGTTATTATGTTTTAAGAATTCTACATCAATTATCCAGAAATCCTAGAAAATATTATTTTACAAATTAAACAAGAAATATGATACCTTGAATTTATCCCTTGAAAAATGTTTCTCTCAAGAATGGAGGAGAGAGGGGGGTTTTGTCACGCCTGGAAGATAAAAAGACTCCATATTATTCGAAGAAGACATGCGGATCTTGGTTAAAGGATTTCTGGACTTCCCTGGCTCAAGAGAATATCAAAAACCAAATGCAACAAAGGTTTATATATTTTTAAGAAGGAAAACTGCGTACTGGTCTGTAGAATTAAAAACCAAAAATTAAATTAACCATTTAAATTGTCTTTTACTCGAAATCTTGAATGTGAAGCATGTTGGATTGGTGTAGCCTGATCCAGTGGGGCCGAATGATTATGGCCCGTACTGTGCATCGGCCCTCAACTTTCATAGGTCGAGCTCCGCGGTGAGCTTGTTGGGGGGTTGTAGGGGCAACGCACCCCTGTTGTGGGGGTCCGGGGGTCGAAGGCCCCCGACCCAATTTTTTTGGGACTCTAGCAACTCTGACCACTAGAGTAGAGATGACCAACCGACACCGATAAGGCACTATAGTTGTGTGGACTTTGGGGTCAACAACACTGTAACTCCTTGGACTTCCAACCGGTAGCACTGTAGCACTTTTGACTTGGGTGGCCGCCTTTCACTGTAGCGATGCGGACTTTCAGCTGTCTTTCACTGTAGCACAGCAGAATTTCTGATGATTGGTGGAATAGTGTTTTGTCCTCTACATTAGATCATTTTGGGCTAGGGTTATGTGTGTGATAAATTTTGATAAATCTTCTGTAAAATTTTTCTCCCGACATATAGTGAAGTTTTGCCTCTTCGTGGACGTAGGGATTATTCCCAAACCACATAAATATTTATGTTCTCATTTTTTTTCTTTTTACTCTTCTTTGAATCGTTGTTTTGTCACTGCGACTTCGGACGCTTCCGCATCAAAGTAGTTAAAATCTTCCATAAATATGAGTTACTAATTTTAAATGAGTCAAAGGAATTGATTTCCCATAATTTCAAGCTTTTAAAATCATGAAACCACACTACCAATTCGAGATGGGTAAGAAGAAATGAAAAATAGTGTTTTAAATCACATTTTCTTCAAAAAGGACATTGTGTGAGGGTAACATGGTTTTACCCTTACACAATGCATAACTGTCGCATGAGGGTAAGGAGTTTTACCCTTACACAGGTCATGCGCACAGACTTAACCTTATACAGCTTCAGGTTACCCTTACGTATCCTTTATAAATTATGATTTACCCTTACGCACCTCAAACCAACCCTTACACGGCAACTAGGTTACCCTTACGTAACCCTTGAAAAACATGAGTTGCCTTTGCGCAGCGGCTGGAAATTCCTCTTACCTTTACGCGACACCAGAGCCACCCTTACGTATCCTTTGAAAATAAGGGTTTAACCTTACGCGGTGTATAGAAATAGAGCTCTGCCCTTATGAAACTCATAGAAAAATGGAGTTACCTTTACACAACCTTTAAAAACAGTGACTTACCCTTATGCAACTCCAAAGAAATATGTCTGTGTATAAGTAGATAGCATTTACCTTTACGTATTCCCTATGTCATACATAAGGGTAAAAATTAAAATGAAAATTATTAAAATTTTCACAAAAGAACTTATAAATTATATCAAAAAACAAAGTTTTATAACATTTAAAAACTGAGAATGTTACAATTGTCCCCCTTTAATGACTTCTTGTCCCCAAGAAGTGTCTTTGGTGGTCTTATTTGAATAACTCAGACCACTGAGCTCGAACACCAGACTCTCACTCCCACATTTCCTCCCAGATTCATTCATGTTTCCATAGGATCCGGACAAGTGGTATTGTCTTCCCTCGTTGGTCTTTCTAGCTCCAATCTACAATCTGCACCTGGGATCCACGTACGATGGGTCGGGCTCCAACTCAACATCCTCGTAGTCAATAACATGTGTATGATCGAGCATGTACCTCCATAATTGTGACACGTGAAACACATTGTGCATACCACAATAGCGAGAAGAAAGATCCAAATGCCACACCATAGTTCCAATCTGAGGGTGATCGCGAATGGTCCAATATAACACGACGCTAGCCTCCTTTGCTTTCTCAAACATCAGTGGCCTAACCAAGGAGTCACTCTTAGAAAAACCTGATTGCCTACAATAAACTTCAAAGGTCTCCTCCAGTGGTTGGCATAAGACTTCTACCTTCTCTGAGCTATGATCAACCTCTTCTGAATCAACAACACTCTCTCGGAGGTCTCATATGTCATACTAGGCCCCACAATTGTTGTTTCACCATCCTCATGCCAACAAAGCGGTGAATGATATAGTTTACCATAAAGAGTCTTATAAGGTGTCATCTACATCAAAAAGATTGATAACTGTTGTTGTTTGTGAACTCAACCAAGACTACGTGATCTTCCCAAACTTCACCGAAATAGCATCACAAAAAAAATTATAGAGGTTCATAAATGTTTTGAGTATTTTTTGTTAATGCATACTTTTTGTTGGACTTCATTAAAATGAACAAAAATAATAGTAATAATAAATATGTTTTTGATTAATTTTATTTATAAATAATAAATAATTAGTATTAGATAATAAATATGTAATAATCAGTAAAAAAATTGCAATTGTAAAAAACTATAAAAAATACCAATAATTTTTAAAAAATCACAATAATTAGTAAAAATGTATTAATAATTAAAACAATAGTATTAATAATTAAAATTTTTAATAATTAATAAATAATTAGGAAATATTAGTAAAGTATGATAATTTGTAATATATATATATATATAAATGAAATGTTAAAAAGGTTACTCTCGCGTGTGATATTACCAAACACATGACGCGCACAAATGTTATATCGCGCCTAGGGTAAATTTTGCATCTCGAACCTAACAGTGGTCTCGGATTTCTCATGTGTTACACTGTTTGGGGGATAATTCAATTTTATAAAAAAAAATATTAAATTAATTACTCTTGTGTGGGATGTTACCAAACACCCAACGCGCACTAAAGCTATGTTGTGTCTAGAGTAAACCGCGCATCCAGGACCTAACGGTGGTCTCAGGTTTATCATACAATACATCGTTCAGGAGATATTTCAATTTTTGTAAAAAATTATAATAAAATTATTAAATGAATTGCCCTCACGTGTGTTGTTACCAAACACCCGATGCATACAAATGTTAAGTCGCACCTAAGGTAAACCTCACATCCCAGACCTCACAGTGGTCTCAAATTTCTCATACGATACATTATTCGGAAGATACTTCATTCTTTTTGTAAAAAAATATAATAAAAATATTAAATGAATTACCTTCGAGTGCGATGTTACCAAACACCTAACGCGTACAAAAGTTATGTCATGCTTAGGGTAAACCTTGTATCCCAAACCTAACAGCGGTCTCGGATTTCTCATACGATACACCGTTCGAGAGATATTTCAATTTTTTTGTAAAAAAATTATAATAAAAATATTAAATGAATTACTTTCATGTGTGTTTTTACCAAACATCTCACACACACAAATGTTATATCGCATCTATGGTAAGTCTCGCATCTCAGACCTAATAGTGGTCTCAGATTTCCCATATGAGACGTCATTTGAGAGATATTCCATTATTTTATGAAAATGGCATGTGTGTGATATAATATATTTAATATTTTATTGTATAAAATATTCCAAGGTGTTAAAATATAATAATAATTTGTAATTAGTCACAATAGGTAATAATTATTCTTATTTCTGTTATTTTTTTAAATAGCTATAGACTCAAAAATAAAACACTAATTTCTATTACACAATCGTGATTGGATAAATTATCACAAAAATCTCAACAAATCTAGTATAAATATTGTCTACATTGAGAGTATTGGAACATTTATATCATTTACATTGTTAAATTCAGAATTTGTTTCTGAAGGAACAATTAAATGTTCATTAGGAGATTCAAAACGTTTGACAATGTTGGACTTCATCTACTATGTTTTGGTTTTCAGAAAAATTATATTTTTTGGTATCAACATGGTGAACAGAATTCAGTAGAAAATACAATTTTTTTGGTTCTGGATCCATCATTTCAGAGTTTAGTATATGAGACTATTGATCTTTCAATTCATGAGACAACAACTCAAAATGACATTCCAAATCCTGAATCAAAGCCTTCTCAGTTTTATAATTCATTGAAATCAATTGAGGCCTTATATCTGGGATGACAGATGAGCAAACTTAAAGTTGTTACAAAATTTGTGGCTATTAAATCAGATTTTGAAATGTCAAATAGTTGTTTTGATCAAATATTATCTTTGATTAAATAGTTGTTGTCTGACAGAAATACATCACCTGCAAGTTTCTATGAAAGTAAAAGGTTGGTCCATAATTTGGGTCTTAGTTATCAGAAGATTCATGCATGTTCAAATGATTTCATCTTATATTATGATAATTATGAATCATCAGTTAATTGTCCAACATGTGGAGAATCAAGTTATAAAGAGACGCAACAAGGAAAGTCCATATTCCTTATGAAACAGTTGAGGTATTTTTCAATTACACCCCATTTACAGCGTTTATTTATGTCTCATAATACAAATGCATTGATGACATGGCATAAAACAAATATTTTCATTAGTAAAAGCTTAAATCATTCATGTGATGGTGATTCATGGAAACACTTTGATTTGATGCATCCTTCTTTTGCTTCAGAACCTCATAACATATGGTTGGATCTTTATACTGGTTATTTTTTTCCATTTGATGCTTAAGACGGTCAATATTTTTGTTGACATGTTTTCATTACTCCTTACAACTTACCTCCTTGGATGATGATGAAGGAACCATATATATATATGGTGTTATTAATTTCAGGACATCTGAAAAAGAATATTGATGTTTATTTAAAGTCGCTAATTGATGAGTTAATTTCATTACGAAACAACACAAAACCACAATTGATATAGTTGCATATCAGAATTTTACACTGAAAGTTACATTAATGTGGACGATCAGTGACTTTTCAGTGTATGGTATGTTATCCGAATGGAGTACACAGTCAAAAATTATGTTTGTGCTGCATGGGTGAGACAATGGGAGAAAGACTGGTTATTTTAACTTTCATTAAAGATTTCTTCCTGCATATCACTCTTTTCAAATGAATATAAATAATTTTACGGAAGGTGGAATTAAAAGAGACGAACCTTCAGCAATGCTCTTAGGTATTCAGGTAAAATATATGATCTCTCCATTACCTCTTGTTACTTTTGGATCAACCATAAACGAACAAAAAATAAATGGTTTTGAGAGATATCATAATTGGATAAAGTGGAGTATTTTTTTGAGACCTTCCATATTGGTCTGATTTGTTGGTTTGTCAAATGTTAGATATAATGCATACTGAGATGAATTTTTTATAACATATTTTATATCGTGTTGGACACACCTAATAAGACCAGAATAATGTAAATGCATGATTAGATCTTACTCAAATTTGTAGACGTCTTGAACTTGAATTATTTGAAGATGAAAGATCACACAATTTAATGAAACCAAAAGCATCTTACACACTTCCTAAATAAAGTCGTTTATTATTTTGTCAATGGATTAAAGATTTGAGGTCAACAGATGGTTATGTTTTTAATTTGTCTCGTTGCATCAGAAATAGGCATATTACCAGGTTAAAAAGTCATGACTATCATGTCGTAATGAAAAGATTATTGTCTGTGGAGGGCTGTTAAATTCTTCAATTAGGGACGTGTTGATCGAAATATCATATTTCTTCTGAGATATCTGTGTGGCAACGTCGGATTATGATGCATTGAATATGCTGTAAGAAGATGTTTTAATTTTATATAAATTGGAGAAAATATTATCAACGGTCTTCTTTGACTCAATGGAATATTTAATATTGCATTTGTCATATGAAGCTAAATGTGGAGGGCCGGTACAATTCTGATGGATGTACCTGTTTGAAAGATGTACACAAAAATTAAAAAAGAAACTACATAACAAAGCATCAGTTGAATGGTCAATTACATAAGCATAATTACAGGATGAAATTTCAAATTTTTGCTCTTATTATTTTCAATCAAAATATCATTTGCAAAGGCAAATGGTGATGATGTCACAAACTATCAATTATCAGTTTTTAATCAACCCAATCTTGGTTTTGGTGGTTATCATGAACGATGAATTTCATATAAAAAATGCACGGAACTCATGCATATGTTCTGTTGAATTGTAAAGAAATGACGCAATGTGTGCAATAAGTACTACTTTTTATTATTTTTAAAATATATATATATAATAGATATATTTAACTACATTATTTTTTTTTTGTAGACTATATGATGGCCATTTCAAAAAAAAACAATTTATACAAATTACCATTGTTGCACTTGAAGAACAACGTCAGCAAAATTTTTGCATATCGATTTCAAAGACTGGTAAGTTAAATTGTTTTCAATGGAACATTAAATCAATTTTGTAATGATATCTATTATTAATAATTTTTATTGTTTGCAAGCAACACAACATGAAAGTAAAATTGATAGTCAATTATGTGTGCTCAAAAAAACTCTTCATCGAAATTCGTAAAATCTTATATTGGGTATGTGGTTAATAGATTTCGATTTCATACACGTGTATATGATGAATCAAAGAAATCAATGAATAATGGTATTTGTTTGAAAGGATATCATCATAAAGTAAAGTTGATTTTTATGATATGTTGAATGAAATAATTGAGTTATGTTATCTAAGACCAAATTATGTAACAATGTTTAAATGTCATTGATTTGATACTGATTGGGGGTAGTCAGTTCATCCATGACATGGAGTCGTTGACATTAAATATAATAGTCTTCTTGCATCAAATGAACCATTTATGTTGACACATCAAGCACATCAAGTTTATTATGCAAATTACTGTGTGTTTTGAGAGATTTGAATGACTGGTGGGGTGTAATAAAAATGAAATCTTATGATATTCGTTTTATTGAAAATGAAAATGGTTATGTGAAAGTGCAACATATTGAAATTTTTGAAGAAGCATCCTCAAATATATCTCTTACCAAACAAGATGTAAATGTCGATGATGAAACCTCACAATTAAGGACCGATGATATTCATAAGGAACAATGAAACTGAAAGTTGTATGGAAGTTGACGATGCTGAAAATGAAGATGAAGACATTGTCCTCAATGAAAATGAGGAAGAAGATGACGATTGATGTATTATATTTAGGTATTTATTAGTTTTTATATTTGATATTTGTATTAACAATTATTTATAGGTAAGATTGTTTCATAGGATTGGACTTTATGATCTATTTTATTCCTTTGTTGATGTCAATAATTATTACTTTTTTATATTTGATATCTGCATTAACAATTGACAAGTAAAAATATTATATTCTGCGTGGTATTTATTAGTTTTTTATATATGGTATCTATATTAACAAATATTTACAGGTTAGATTATTATGTTCTGGTATTTATTTACAGGTAATTATCATATTTTGGTATTTATTAATTTTGTATATTTGATGTATGTATTAACAATTATTTACAGGTAAGATTATTATATTTACATGTTTATTGGTTTTTTATATTTGATGTTTGTATTGAAAAATTCTTACAAGATTATTTGTTTCAGGTGGCTGGAGATGCTCCCAGTGATCTATTTTATTCTCATTGATGTCGGACTTCCCGATGATGAGCCCGATTCTCATCTGATCTGCAGGATGTTGCGTCTATTATGAGGGGGCACAATCTTGCTCGATTGATGATTTCAGACCTTGTTCTAAACATACATTCATCTCTTAATTTTGATCCTCGTTTATGAAGGTACGTTTAATTGTTTAAGGTATTTATTTTATATTAAGATTTTGTATTAATTTTGGTAATAATATTCTGAATATTTGTTTATATTTTCATAGTTTTTCGCATTGAGCTATTGGGAAGGCTTGTGTGATTCGAAGTTCGGCCATTGGATTGTACCTTATTAAATAATATATTTAATTTTAAATTTAGTTAATTAGTGACGTTTTTAATTCTTGCAGAATTTATGGTCTATGATTGCTGATAGCCTGAGAGCTCCTATTTGATGGTCATCATGTGGACGTGAGAACCGAGGGAGGCAGGAGATCACACATAGGGTCAAGAGTCGTACATTTGGAATACATCGACAAGATATGATAAGTTATATCATTTATTAATGTATATATACTTTAAATGTAAAATGTTTGTTATATTATATAAGACGCTAGTGACCCCTCTATTATGGAGTTCGAAATTTATAAGATGTACACTGATCCCCGTACAGGACAGCTTGTCGGCGACAGACAGCACTAAGTTATGGTTAGTATTTTTTAAAAAAATTACTGATATTAATTTTATTATTATTCTAATTTCTAATTATATTTTAAGGAAATGTATGAGACTGTGGTTTCTCATTCACGGGAGTCAAGATGAGGGGGAAATGCCACTTACGAGTCAGGTTTTGATGAGGATGTTTGGATACGAGTGACTATGCATGGTGTTAAGAAAGGTCAGGTGACAATGTTGGTTCACGACTGACACCAACCAGTTATTATGATACTTTTGTGATGTCATCGGTTAGCTCAAAGAGAGCCCGTGGAGAGTCAGCGTTGTCGTCTGCTTCACGATATAAGGGGAGGTTGAGAGCTCAGGATTGGATGATATAGCGAATGCAAAGAGGGAGAGGAGCGTGAGCAGTAGCGTCAAAGAGATGAGCAGATGTTGGAGTATATGTGATGAGCAGATGTTGGAGTATATGTGATGGTTTGCACATGGTGTTGATATGGAGTTTCATCCCCCTGACTTTAAGAGCGATCATCCTCCACCTATTATCAGCTGATGCTCGGTGGTTTTTTATGACTTCTATTTTGGAGTGATAAACATATTATGTGTGAAATGATGTGTTAATGTTATGTTATGTTTGTTTTTGTTATTTGTAATCAATTTTAGCTTTTTTTATTTTGTTTTTTAATTATTATTTTTGTACTTTTTTAAAAAAAATAGCAATTGTGACAGATCTATATATTCATCGTAATTGGTTTTAAAAAAAATTGGCTAACTTAATAGTGACAGACAAAATGATCGTCGCAAATAATATTATTTGTGATGGACCTGTCCAATTGTTTATTTAAAAAACTTGCCAGTATTATTTGCAATAGATGGTTTAACCATCACAAATAATAATTTTTTGCGACGACACGTCGCAAAAAAACATAATTGTGACGCAATTTTCTATGACGGTTCATTAGTGACACTCGTCGCAAAAATGTAAAACTCCAATGGTGGCGAAGCATCTGCAGGTATGTTGCTAGTTCAAAGCCCCTAACCAGACGGCTGAGCTCTGGACGGAGGTATATCTCGAACTTTCAAGCCTTTCACGCCTCATTCGCAGCCAACAGAGGAGCAAAGCGAAGTAACTTCATGAATCGAGCAGAATTCGCAGAGACGGACATACCCTTGATGCAACTCCATGAGCTCCTAAGCACAATCCAGCTTTATCGTATCAGGAAAATATTTCTCAAGAAACAGCTCCTTGAAGGTCTCCCAAAAACCCCCCATCTTCGAGTTTGGTTCATGGCAGTCCATGATCTCCTAGCAGATCAAAAATGCTCTCAATAATATCCAACCAAACAATTGCATCATGTTGGCCACCAATACTCTAAAAGGTCGGTGGATGCTGGATTTGGAAGTCCCAAGCATGATCGATAATGGTCTTCTGGATGTTTCTGCCTTAAACAGACAACATTCAAAAAATTCCTGGATGAATAGGCTTTACAGCCTGAATCATCGATGCCAATACAATGGTGGGGTACATCCTCTTACACCACTAGTGGTGGCACAGGCACTTCCTCCCTAGGGAGAGCATCCCGAGCTGTCACAGTCGGCAGTCCCATCAAACATCTCTGCAATGGCATTTCCAAAATGCCAAAAGAACATTTAAAACATATGAAGTCATTAGCTCATGATAGATCTTAATCGGTCTATGGAATCACAAAAAAGGTTCTCTTATGTGGATGCCCATAACACAGGGCATATCCCTCCTAGCACTATCCAATGTACTTCATCCATACACATTAGTCACAGTTGCATATATATACAAAACAGCATGTTCAAGTTCAACCAACTAATGTCAATATAGATTTATCACAACAGCATGAAAAACAAATACATCACTCAACAGAGAATGTAAGTCCACCCCAAACATATACCACAATATAAAGGCATTATATTAAAGAACTAGTATACAACAACAACAACAGGTATATATATATATATAGTATGTAATTCTACGTGCCTACTCATGATAGAAGAACACACCCAAAATCCCTGTAATAACAATCATGTCAAAGGTAACTTGGAGGTCCATTACACATGAGTTGGTCAAGCACATTACAACTCCCCTACACGAGTCTCACACGACTTATCTTCCTCCTACCATATCTCAAGTTAGTCAAGAAAGTAAGAAAAATGTGTTTTGATACCATTTTATAACACCCCGACCTAGACCCCTGTGTACGAGCCAAAGAACCATGAGACCTCATGTATGTCTCCCCATATGCAAGAGGTTGTAACCAGTGATTAGAATCCAAGTGTCATCAGTTGGTAGACCATACCTTGAGTACCCAATAGACAAACACAAAAAATACGGGAAAATAAACCAAGGACCCCGAAATGTGGCTGGTCAAACCAAGCAATCAAGACAGAAAGAAAATAAAAGCAACAACAATAGTCATAAGGCAACAACGATGCTGGTAAGGATGTCAATGTTTGTCACCACACGCCACAATACGTGCCATAAGTCTCAACGTTCGTTGGCACCTACACATATCAGTCCAAGTTTCATCTTTAAGAAAAGATCGCACGCCCCACCCTGGTAAGTCTCACACCTGATATGTTGGGCGTAATTGGATAACACATCACCCCTGCATTGCAGTCTCCCACTAGGATTGTAACTGATGGATTCTCAGTTGTCATGCATGGTCTACTCCCACGTCAACAGACATTCCAACCCATACCATCAAACAAGTTCATCATGCTCCCCCTCTAAGGGTCATCTAAACGAAACTAAGAAACCTGATCATCCTGATACCTGAAGCAAGGTTCCACAGGCTAGGCAATACAACAAGCTTTACAAACCATAGCAAGGAACAATAATCCATATTAAGAACAGTTCTCAGAAGGCTACACACAAATCATACGATCAATCATCAAAAAAAGGTCACGAGGGCCACTCACTCACCTGCTTGCAATCAAGCACGAGTTATCAAGAATAAACATACAAATCATGAAAACATCAGGCCTTAAAGAAACTTTCTACCTCAAGTGTGTCAACATCAATTTCAAAGTTTGTCAAGGATTCGTCATTCAAATCTAACCTGTGTATTGGTCGGTTCAAACCAACCACTAATAATTCCAAGAACTGATTCCAATTATTTTATTTCAAAAAGAAATAAAAATAGTACATGATATAATAGTTTTTCTAACCTAGATAATTTTCATATTATCAATTTTAGTCATTGCATTTGTTAACAAATTCTTTCTAAAAGAATAATTAGGAATTCAATATGGGATGATATTCTCTCTAGAATAATTTGTGATAAGAATGATAGTCTTTTATAACTTTTCAATAGTTCTGAGTTGTTATCTTTTAAAAAAATCATCAATTTTCAAGAAAAGTTAAAAAAGATTATTTTACAAATTGAAAAAGAAATAGGATATCTAGAATTTATCTCTTGAAAAACGTTGCTCTCAAGAATAAAGGAGGGGTTTGTCACACTTAGAAGCCAAGCTCCACATTATTCATAGAAGACTTGCAGATCTTGGTTAAGGGTTTCTTGACTGCCCTAGCTCAAGAGAAAATCAAAAACTAAAGACACCAAAGGTCCGAATATTTTTAAGAAAGCGAACCACTTTCAAGTTCACAGTATTAAATAGGACAAATTAAATTAACTATTTAATTTGTCATTTACTCGAATCTTGAATGCGAAGCATTTAAAATCTTCCATAAATATGAGTTACAAATTTTAAAC
This sequence comes from Viscum album, assembly GCA_963277665.1. Lineage (NCBI taxonomy): Eukaryota > Viridiplantae > Streptophyta > Magnoliopsida > Santalales > Viscaceae > Viscum > Viscum album. The sequence continues at coordinate 1,619,396,995 of OY728131.1, read as the reverse complement.
GAGTCAAATGAATTGATTTCCCGAGATTTTAGACTTCTAAAATCGTGAAACCGTGTTATAGGTTCGAGTTGGGCAAGGAGAAACGAAAAACAGGGTTTTAAAACACCTTCAAAAAAAGGTGTTTGTAAGGGTAATATAAGTTTACCCTTACAAAGCACATAGTAGTTGCATGAGGGTGAGGATTTTTGCCCTTACGGGTCATGCACGCAAACTTACCCTTACCCATACGCAGCTCAGAGTTACCCTTACGCAGCGCCTTTAGAAATTAGGAGTAACCCTTATACACCTTAAACCTACCCTTATGCAGCGATTGGGTTACTCTTACGTAACCCTTGAAAAACATGAGTTACCGTTACCTTTACGTGGCGACCGGAAATTTGTCTTACCTTTATGCAGCGCCATAACTACCCTTACGCATAGGGTTTACCCTTACGCAGTGCATAGAAACAGAACTCTAGCCTTACGCAAGTCATAGAAAAATGGAGTAACATTTATACAGCCTTTAAAAACATATAATTGCCTTTACACAACTCCAAAAAAACAAGTTTGCATATATGTAGAACATTTGAAAACTAAGAATGTTACACTAAGCACCATTGAGAGACCGAAACCCAAACCTGAGAGACCAAAACCCAAACCCGAGGTCTCCCCATTATAAAAGGTTTTATTGACCCTACCAACTGAAATCCGCTACTTGCACAAGTCAAATCCAGTTGTGCAAGGAGGAACCAGCTTACTCACAGGCTGAACATACAAGCGCGTTAAAACCACATTCACAACCAAAAGCATCGTTGCAAACAGGTTCACCAAGGATCCCTCCTCTTATTCCTTCATAGATGCTCAGAGCGTCTATGGTCGCACATCCTTTTCCGAGAGCGTCTATGGTCGCACATCCTTTTCCGAGAGTTTACACAATATCAAAATCAAAGAGATTAAATCACTCAACCCAACATTTATATCATAGGAAAAGATTTCTCTCGGTAAAAGTACACTTCAAGCTTTTATGATCCAAGTATATCATAAATTGTTCTCTGAGGGGCTAGTGTCAGCAAGCTCTGAAAGCATGTACTGTTGTTATCAAATAAATGTCACTGTGATAGATTCTTTCCATGAGGGCGAGTGGCAAATGCCATCACTCATCACCCATTTTCCCCAAAAATCAGGACATATCCCAACATCACCCATTTTTTCCAAAAATTAAGACATATCATAAACTCAATGCCTAATACTTCACAGTAACATCATAAAGACCCAACCCTTAGCATGAATCAAGACGGGAGCTAAGTTAACCTCAAATCCAACCTTTCAAAGTAGTTTTAAGTTCAAGATCATCCGACACAAGACTCTTAGGGGAGGGGAACATATACCTAACATGAGTCTCCCCACCATTTAAATTCAATCTAAAATGGTGTGAGAACGGGCAACTACATTGACACAAGAGAGCATCAACAAGATAACTATTGCATCACATTCCATTCAAAGGAAACCCCCAAGATATCCATCCCTAACCAAGGGAAACCAACAAACTTTCACAAGATGCGCCCAATGAACAGGAAACTTGATTAAACTTACAAATAGGCACCACCTCCAAGAAACATTCAAAGGATCATTGAGTTGAACTAACCCAATGATCAATAGGAACACACAAGCCAAATCACCAGTGGTGATCTACCACACCTCTCATAGCCAAGAGAAAATTTAAACAAAGATATGCATGAACAAGAAACGACATGGCACATACCTCTGATGGATTCCTTAGCCCTTTCGATCACCAATAAGCACATACCCAAGGATCATCATGTTCAGAACATGCACATACCCAAGGATCATCATGTTCAGAACATGAAGCCAAAACTCATGGCATGGCATTTTCCACAAAGCTAGCTCTAATAAGGTTCATAGAGTGAAACAAAGCAACGAGGCATGAAGAAACACAAGATATCCACTACTCTCAATGAAGTGGCCTGAAGAATTATATCAACTTTAATTAGCTTTGTTGGCTATGCGTTTTTGAATTCATCATTTTTTATGAATGGTATTTGTAGAAAGGTAACAATCAAACCATGCAATGAAATGAGAAACCTATCACAAGTCCAGCATCTATATGCTCAAATTGTTGGCACACGAAGATAGGGGAGGGGAAGGCACCATTTCTTAATACTCATTGTAAACTACATTTATCACTAATCACTCCTATTTAAGTGTTTTCATATTGAAAAATACAAATAAAACAGTGTTTTAAATAAAATGTGTTACTTAACATTTAAAAAGAATTGTTTAACGAATTATGACGTGCACCAAGAATGTTTTTAGACATAAAATGTGTAAACTGGTTTTCAAACATGAAATGCACCATTTTAAATGGTGCTTATAATAATTACTTTTAGTAATTAAATCGATATATATAAAAACATATTTTAGGTTCAGTGCTTAATCAAGCTACTAAATTAGCCTCGACACAAGCTAGACTTCTTAACATGAGCTTGACTCGAGCTACAAGATAAGATCAACTATGTTCAATTAGGAAGCTTTACCATAATTTTAATTATAAAATCTAGCTCAAATTTGAGCGAGAGCTCAAATTTGTACTTGGCATCAAAAGCTCAAGCTCAAAATTAAATAGATATATATTGAATAAAAAATACTTTTAGTTCGAACTCGTTCAAAAAATACAAATTGAATTCGATTATTTGTCAAGCGAAGCCCAGGTAGCTTGTGAGCACTCAAACTCATTACAACCATACCCCCACCCTACTCTGAGGGTGTCAAAATGTGTAATCTAGTTATGAATGGGTCTCAAAACACTTGGAACAAATTCTCTAAACTCCACGACATGAAACAAGTACCTTGGAATTAAAGGAAACAATAAAAAAATCTCAAACTTTGGAATATAAACATACGAAAGATCACACTTTCTTCTTAGTTTGATCAACTATATATATAGGAAACCTTGAACACTCAATGAAGACTGCCGTTTAAAAAACAATCTCTACACATTACAACACTTGTAATGCATATTGCATTACTCATACCAATCATGAATGTTCGACATTTAAACATTCATTGGAATGCATTATAACCCCTTTATTGTTGCACTATAAATGGTATGGTGATCAAAGATTGATATCGCATATAGGCATACAATATCGTTATCAATAACCCATGCATAAACCAATATAACCCATATTGATGCCAATGATGAGGGATTTTAGTACATAAGCAGCTTTCCCAATATTTATAAATAAATTCATTAAATTGTGAATTTTAAATGCTACAATCGATTTCCAACTTCAACAACTTCGTGTCAAAACTACAGCGGAATAAGAAAATACACATGAAATCACTTAAAGAATAATCTGTTTGTTGCCTTCAAAGTAATAGGGATCTAATTAAAAAAAAAATAAGTTGTAAAAATTTTAAAACTAAGGCAGATATCACAACAACAAATAAAGACACGGCTCAGAATGGGCAAAAAGAACCCTACCTCACGACATTGAACTCATGCAATAGGCATAGGCATCTGCACCGAAACAGGGGCATCCATGTCAGGCATCAACATCGGCGGGCGGGGGAAGTCATCTTCTTCCTTTGGAGTATGGATCGTCACCACATCAGGCAGTGGAGTCTTCGGCCCCTGCTTCCCCAGAGGATCCCAATCCAGCATGATTTTCACCTTTATCCCCAGAACCCCCTGAACCAAGCCAACATTAAAAACTGATTCATACCTCCCAGATTCACATCAAAATGCGAGGGGGGTGGGCCCAACCTGTCTCAGGAGAACATGACGTACAGCCGAGTCGATGTACTCGTTAACAGGCTGGCCCGAAGAAATCATGTACCCGTCCTTGAATTTCATGGACTTGGCACGTTGCGCCCTCAGCTTCCCACTCACAATCACCTGCTTACACGAACCAGTTGGTATGAATAGATATTATCTTCTCTTCCCCTTACAGGATCCATTAAAGAACACAAGGGACCATACCTCGCATCCCTTAGCTCCGCTTTCCATGATAAACCTCAGAACACCATAGCAAGCCCTAGGTTTAAAGCAAAAGGGAGTATAAATGTCATGCAATGAAGAACGTAGAAAATAATTGGTAGTAATTCAAAACAGGAACCAACTATTTCGCTTAAGGTACAGGCCATGTCACCAGATGGAAGTTCGTTTGGAACAGAACAGCCAGGCTACAACTAAAAAAAAAACACGAAGCAAGCAAAAACAATATATGAAACCATGTGGCAGCCAGAAAACACACAAATGGGTGACAAAGTCACATCATTTGAGAAAATGTTCATGGCAGCAATCCATATAGTCATCTTCCGACACAAAACTGGTACAGATTTTACCTATTTGCTTTGTAGATGACCTCTTAAAATGCGTGTCATCACACAGGAAAAAAATAATCAAGAAGGAAATAAAAGGTTTTCAGAACTTTATAGGGATCCCAATGCATTTCGTGAACATGATGGAACAGATATAAACTAATTTCATCTTCTACACACTCAAAGGTGCATCTTGCAAACAATCTGCATTGTAAAAAGCATAAGTTCAATTGAAAACCAAAATTTTAAGAGGAATATGGTCATAAACAGAATCTTTAGGCAAACCAAAAAATACAGGCAAAAAGACTAAGTTTCACAAATTGCTCGCACACCCAAGTGCAAAACCAAATAAATTAATTAAGATCAGCTAATGCATTTCCATCACAACATGGAAAACGAACTGGAGATGAATGGAAAGTAGAGAAACTGGGTCGGCCAGCGGTGTCTCAGACCATTGAAAGCAAGGAGAGTAAAGTTGGGGTGGCCAGCGGTTTCAACCCCTGGACCTTTTTCATTTTGGGAAACCGTTTCTTCAGAGTTGTTTAATTAAAATTATATTTAATGTTATTGTTATCTTAAAATCCCCGTTTTCCCTTATAAATAGGAGGGTCCCCACTTTCATTGATATGTTGTCCCCCATTATCAAAGTATCCCAAATCTGCCCGATTTTCTCCGTGATCCTCAAGAGTTCAAAGTGTGATTCTCTGCAAATGCTGCGCGAAGGCATTCTTGGATTTAGAGTGCCGGTGTCCAAGAAAGGTGATCCATTCTATCATAGGAGACAATTGCTCACAGCTCGAAGGCATTCTTGGATTTAGAGTGCCAGTGTCCAAGAAAGGTGATCCATTCTATCATAGGAGACAATTGCTCACAGCCTTCAGCAACGTAAACATCGTAGGTTTGTTAGGCTTGGGTTTTACATAATTTATTTGTTATTTTCTTTTCTTACCATCTCCTTTATGCCTTCCGCACTCTGAAGATTGACTAGGATTACTTGATCAAAGTCTATTGTATTACATATACAAATTACTTGATTAAATCTGCTGAGAATGACTCTACTTTATTGCATATACAGATTGGTTTAACCTTCATATGCTGTTTTCACAGACTGGCAAGAGACCCTAATGTGCTTTGTGTGTAGATCGGTCGTTGAAACTATAAATGTGTAGCAAAACATGTCTAGCAGTTGTAATGAAACTGAAGAAACCGAATGTGAAGGGCATCAATTCACTAACTGGCAGATTAAGAATAAAAAATAAGAAATTACGAGATCAGATCATGTTACCGCCGAACAGCAAGACCCCCGAGGAGCTTATAACGAAGGGATTCAGCCTGGGCGATAGCACAAAGCCCCCGGTTGTTGACTTTCTCGGCGTAGAGTTCCACGCTGTTCTCGGGAAACTTGAAGCGCTTCTGCACCAGGGATGTCAACTCTCGAATCCTCCTACCCTTCTCGCCTATATTAACAAAAAAAACAATAATTTCAAATACATTAATAATTGCAAACCAAACACGATTGAGAGTAGATTTAAACAAAAGGAAATTCAAAGCCAGAGTATGGAGCAGTATATCAGGAAGAATGACCCAGAACGTTCTGAGTTCGAGTAGCGCGAATGATGATCTCCGTTCGCATAGGGGTGACCCTAACCTCCACTCCAGAGTACCCATCCTCCGCCAGCAATCGGGTCAGAAACTCATTGAGCTCCGCATAAAAGACCCCATCAGCTACGAACTGCAGACACAGGAATGGAGAAGAATTACGGCTGGAAGAAAAAAAAATCATTAAATAAAAAAACAGGAGAGAGAACGGTGTGTGTGTGTGTGTGGGTGGGTGGGGGGGGTAAAGAAATGCCTTCCGCTTCTTGCTCATCTGAGTCGCCATGGTTACGGACGCGAATGCGGCACTCGAAGAAAAGGTAACTCGGGCCCGAAACGATCACTGAATTCCTAGGCCGCCGGTGACGAGGAGGAGGCTAACACGGGAGCGGGACAACCTCTATGCCCTGAGCCGCCGTTGACGGAGAGAGGCTGGCTCGGGAGGGGGACGCCAACGAAGCAAAGGGAGGCTAAATCGGAAGACGAAGAGGTGGCTTACCGACCAAACCCTAGGCAAGTGAGGGAGGGTTATATATAGAATGAGGGTGTGTGAGAATGTATCATGGCCCGGCCCAGATTCGGATTTTTTATTTCATTTTATACAAGTTTTTTTTTTTTTAATAAAGAAAATAGTCCTAGATTATTTATTTTTTTAAATTAGGTCACAATTCAATATGTGTTAACGGGTGTAACCCCTTTCGCCTTTTTTGCTCCAGATTGATGACATAGCAAGAACACAAAGGCGCCGCCACGCGAAACTCGTTTCGCCTTTTTTTAGGCGAATGGCATTTGAGGCGCTATCTTCTTTCACCCCACTCCCCTCGAAGAAAAGGTCACCCGGGTCTGTAATGATCACTACATTCCTAGGTTGTTAGTGACGAGGAGAAGGCTAGCTCCGGAGCGGGACAACCTTTATGCCCCTGGGTCGCTGTTGACGGAAAGAAGGGTGGCTCGGGAGTGGGACACCAACAAAGCAAAGGGAGACTAACTCGGGAGCGGGAGAGGTAACCGACCAAAACCTGGCCCAATGAGGGAGGGTTATACATGATTAGAGTATGTGAGAATGTATCATGGCCCGGTCCAAATCAATATTTTTTTTATATGAGTTTTTTTAAACAAAAAAGGAAAATAATCCAATGTTAATTTTTTTAAAAAAAAAAATAGGTCACAATCTGAAAGGCGTTAAGGCGTGTATCATCTTTCACCTTTTTCACCCTGGATTGACGACATAGTGAGGCACAAAGGTGACAGTGTGTGAAACGTCTTTCACCTTTTTTTAGGCGAAAGGTGTTTGGGGCAAAATGTGTTTAGTGCGGTGACCCCTTTCGCCTTACTCTCCTATACCCCCCCCCCCCCCCACACACACCACCACCACTCCCTCTACTCAGATTTGAGCTCCCTCTCTGTAAACACCACCCCCTCTAAGTGTCTCAAGTCCCTCCCCCAAATAGTACCTCTCCTAGGCTGGTAATGAGAGAAGAGAGATGGCGGCTGCCCGAGCACCACCTCTAGTAGGTCCCGGGTTGACAACTAGTATCGAGGGTATAATAAGCATACAAATGGGATTTATTACCTTCTAAGAGAACATGCAAAAGAAAGAGATAAGACATAACACACCAAACAACACCTGTTCAAACACACACACACACACATAAAGAAAACTCAAGTGAAAACATGCAATGTCTTGCATCACCATAACAACTTAAAGGAAAACTACAAGTACCAAAAAGGTAAACACGACAACAACCACGAAGCTCGAACAACTACTGCAGAACTACGAGCTAGTAATATCCAGACCAATCTCCAACCTGCTCCGGCTGACCTGAAAACAATTTATATATACGTAGGGTGAGCATAACAACATACTCAGTAAAATCCTCCTCGAAGCCTCTCATGCAAAAGATAAAGAAGACATTGTTAAAGCGTAGTGAATTACAGTGAAATTAACTTGTCACCTAAACAGATATACCAAGTTCTCAACCTCACCATATCTAACTCTCACCAAGTATCGCATACAATAGAGCATATAATATAATAATGAAACATCAATTGTACCCCGCTCCCGCTTCCCCACCGATTTGTCGCTCTGACCCAACATCGCACGTCCTGAGTCATATCTCTCCAAAATAAGTCAACCCGAAGACACCTGGGCAAGACATCACGGCATGCACCTCGTGCATCACATCATCACATCATCACATAATCTCATCCACATATTTATATATAGTAACCGATTAGTTTCCAGGAGCCACCACAACCTGTATAACATGTATCATATATTGGGTATTGTACATCAAGTCATCACAACTCATAAACCGAGTAAGCACCTCAAGTCATCACAAACTATACACGTCATACTTATAATAATCATTTGGATATTACATCTGAAGATACATGTGTGAAATAACCATAAGTCATCACAACCCTCTACACATATATGTGGGGAAACTAATTGTTGTGCGTACCAACATAAGTAACTATTAAGACAAGAGAGCGAAACCAAAGGGGATAGTCAATCATCCATCCTCCCACTGAGATGTTTGGGAAAACACCCTCCAAGAGTCCACTCGGTGTCAATCACCCTAACACTACTACAAAACAGACCTTTAACAACATTGACCTTTATTACTGCAAACATAAAGCGTAGATAAATGACACCTTTATCAACGCTGATAAAGGGTACCGTTTACCAGCGTTAAAAAAGCGCTAATAAAAGGTACCCATTATCATCGTTTTTTAGTGCTGATAAAGGGTAACCTTTATCACCGCTTTTCTATAGCGCTAATAAAGGGTACCTTTTATCACCATTTTTTTAGCATTGATAAAGTCCCGAATATAATAGTGATGGGGGGAGGGGGCCTCTCAGCGACGTCTGCTCCATCTCCCTCTCGCCTTAGGGTTTTTTCTCAACAGCGATAGAGAGGGGGAGGATTTTGTGCGTCTTCTCCAGTGCCTCCCCCTCCCCTCCCTCCTTTCATCTTGCCTCCGCCTCTCCTTGTCCCCTTTCTCTCGATGTTTTGGATTTCTCGTCGGTGCTCGGTGTTCCAGCCTTTCGCCGTTGACAACTTTTAAGATGGCGGTCAGTGGTCCTCCCGACGAAGTGTGTACTGTCGAAGCCCTTGGACACTCAAGACAATGCTCTGACCCCTAGTTCCTCTGTGACTCTCCGAGGCAGATCTGGAGTGGTGGTTGCATAGGGGTTTTGGGTTATGAGGTTTGGCGGTCGATGGTGTCCTCGCACGACCTGATTCAACTCTCTCTTGTGATGACGAGTCCTCGTTTGAATTTTCTTCCTCATAGCCAGTGGTGGAGGTGGCGGTCGTGGGCGTTGAATGGCCATGACGACGAGTTATCTGTTGATGCCTTAGTTTGATCCTTTATCTGCTCTTACCCCAGGATTCCACCACTCTTATCCTAGCTGGATCTATGCGGCGGTTTTTATGGTGTTTTGGGATGTGAGTTTAAGCGGCCGGCGACGTCCCAGGGGGTATCTCTCGTGATGGCTTCTTCTCTATCTTCAGGTCTGTCGGGCTGGTCTTCGATTTGGTTGTGGTGCTTCGTCATCTGGAGGTACTCGAATGTTCAATGGTGGTCTGATAATCTCCTATGTATTTCGGTGATTTTCATTCCTAGAGTGGTGATGGGCGTCAGCGTCAGCGGTGACGACGAGTGTGAAGCGACAACGATGAGGTGTTTTCTGTGATGGATGATGTGGTGGGATTCTCCGGTGGTTTTTCGACGGCAATATGATGATGGAGACGGCGATGCGGTGATGGCGACCTCGATACAGGGTTCCTCGGGCGACTCATGAGATTTGCGGGGATCGCATGCGATGTTCCTGAGCCGCGGGTTTTGAATTTCTGCAGATGGATTTTGAATTTCGTAATTGTCCGCTGTATTTTGTGTGTTTTGGATGATATGAGGTTCCCACCTTAACCCTTAAAGTGGTATTCTGAAAATAAAAAAAATGAATTCGAGGGGGGATAAAGTCTCGAATAATTAAAAAATTTATTAATTAAATAAATGTTGATAAAAATGAATAAATTTAATATATATATATATATTATAAATATTAATAAATAGTATAATATACATATACATATATTATAAATATTAATGAACAATATAATATATATATATATGTAAAATAAAATAATTTAAAAAATAGAAATTAAAAATGAGTAAATTAATAAAAATATTAAACATTTTATTAATTAAATAATTATTGATAAGAATGAATATATTTAATATACATGTATATATATATATATATTATAAATATTAATAAATAGTATGTATTAAATATAGATATATAAAATGAATAAATTGTAATAATTAAACAAAAAAATTAAAAATGAATAAATTGTAATAATTAAACAAAAGAATTAAAAATGAATAAATTACAAAACTATTAAAAAAATTATTAATGAAACAATTATTAATAAAAATGAATAAGTTTAATTTATATATATATATATATATATATTAATTATAAATAGTATTAAATAATATATATTAAATATAAATAAATGAAGAAAATGTAATAATTAAAAACATGCACATTAGTGTCTTATTCATTTTTAATGGCTTTTATACAAAGTTATTTATTGATACATTTAATATAGAAATATATTCATATGCACACACACACACACGCGCACACACACATCATTCCCATGGGGTGTTAGCTGAGTGGTATCTGCTAGTTGTACCCATCGCTCTCTGTGAGAATCAGCATAGGCTTGAGTCCCGCCATACTCGGACATTGTGCATATTATGCACAGGGCGATTCAAATCCATTGCCTAGCTGGGGAACGTGCGACACGCTCTGGGCATGGCGAGGCCCCCCTGTGGGAGGTGAGCGTTACCCTTACACACGTTTTGTAGTTGGGAGCTTATGAGAGTGAAAAAGGATCCCTGTAATCCTGCATCAGATCTGAGTGAGAGTGAATTTCCACAGACATTGTAGCAAAAATACTATTCATCATGATTGGGCTTTCAGGCCACTGGACCTTCGGGCCATCAACGGGGTGGTGACGCAAACATGACGTGAGGTGGTTATGCGGACATGATGCAAGAAGGGCCTTCGGGTTATCTAATGGTGGGCATACGGGCCATGTAACGAGTTTCAGGCTCACCGGGCCTTCGAGCCAAAAATATATAATATAATAAAGTAGCTGATTGGGTGAGTTATCCCTTAGGGAGGTTATGACCTGCCATTCAGGGATGTGTGTGTGGTGTGTATGTGTTTAAATGTAATTGTACCCACAAACACCTAATGTAATATATATCAATGTATATAATATTTCCTAAAATATGACTTATATAATACAAAATATTCATGCTTACATTAAATAATACAATTAGTGCAAAAATGGTTTATAATAAAAAATCAATTTTAATTAAAAATATTGACTATAATTGCTCTAAGTAATGGATATAATTGAATGTTGTTTGGTTTTTCAAATATTTAACATATATCAAACATGTGTTACATTGATTTCTCATACATATACGTAATTGATGCATTTTTATATATAATGCACACACAAAAATATTTACACGGTGAAATTTTATATAGAAACACATACACCTAATATCTATATAATTTATTCAAACTTTAGTATTCATTTTAGAATTTCATTATAACATGGAACATTTAATATATTATGTTTTTAATTCATACATTTTATTTATTTATTTTTAATATTATTATAATTAGGTATTATTTATTCTTTTTTATTTTTTCCATTCTTTTTGAATTTAAACATTTTCTATCATATATATATATATATACATATATATATATATATATATTTATATATATTTATTTATTTAAAATGTTTTAGTATTTTCAATATGTATTCATCTTTACTTCAATATATATCCATGTTTTTTTAATAATTTATATTTAATTAACAAAACTTATCCATTTTTCAGTATTTTTAAAGTGTACTCATTTTTAACTATTCAACTTCACTCGTTTTTAAGGTGCATGCATTTAAGATTATATATTCACTATTAATATTAAAAATATATTTGTAAATAAATATTTACAAATAAATATATTTATAAATGCATATTTACTATATTTATAAATTTCTATATTTATAATTATAAATAAATAAATATTATTTTTAAAAAAAGTATTTATATAATTATAAATAAATAATTATATTTATTTAAATAATTGTAAAATTATAATAAATTTATTTAAATAATGAATATATTTACTATATTGATATTGATATTGATATTGATATTGATATTGATATTAATATTAATATTTATATTTATTTATTATATATATAATGATATTAATATATATAATGATATAAATATATATAATGATACAAATATATAAATATTATTTTTATAAAGTATTTATATTTTTATAAATAAATAATCATATATTTAAATAATTGTAAAATTATAATAAATATATTTAAATAATGAATATATTTACTATATTTATATTTATATATATATATTATATATATATATTATATAATGATATAAATATATTTTTAATTATAAATAAATAGTTATAAATATATTCATAAAGATGGAGCTTTATGAGCGATTTTTTAGTGTTGATGAAGATATCTTTTACCAGCACTTATTAATTTAGCGTTGATAAAATGTATCTTTATCAGTGCTTTTTTGGAAGCGTTGATAAAGGTCTCCTTGATCTATTTAAAAGAACCCCAACAACGACTAATTTAGTCGCGATTCTCAAGCTCTCGCATAACTCCCCTATTGTCGGCATTTCACCTCTACGTTCTCTCAGAAGAATCAAGGCAAGAACCAAGGTGTGTTATTTTCTCCTCCTCATCTCTTGTTGATTGCTTGTTTGGGTTCTGCAGTTTGCGTTATTACGGTGTTCTCAACCATGAAAAACTCTAGTTCTCTTCTCCCATAACTCTAGTGTAAAACCCCAACCTTTTCTGGAGACGTATTGGGCTCATTTATTGGTACTCTTTTGCTTTGTGTTGAGTAATTTTCATCGGGGTTTTACATTGGGGTGTGTTTGGGTGAAAATTTGAGAAAAATGAAAGAAGGAGGGCAGTGCACGGTTGGCACATAGTTTGCCCTAACTGTGCGCCCTAGCCCAGAAAACTGTGCAACCACAGACAATGGGTATTTGCACAGTTGATGCAAGATTTGTCAAATCGTGTGCCCTCTTAGGAGAAACCGTGCACCCCCTGGAAGAGGCGGATGGTTAGGAGAAACTATGCGCCCTGAGTAACCAATCGCGTGTACGAGATTTTAATCCCCTTAAAATTATTAAAATATTTCTCGAACCCCTGTCTAATGCCTTTGAATGCCCTAGCCCGATCCATAATCAATTTCTCTCAGTTCCAAAGCCTCCCGGAGGGATTCTAAGGTCATCCGACCTCCGTTCTTGGTGATTCGAAACCCATATCAAAGATTTACACCTCTTCCAATAAGTGAATCCTATCCATCTTGGTTTCTCATTCCTTTTCCTTTATTCTCTCATTACAGGAAGGGTTGTTCTACCTGTTTTGATTGGATTTAGATTTGGTTTTATGGATCTAGATTTAGAATTGAAGGATCTTGATTTAGGGTTTTAGATCGGGATATCATTCTTCGACGTTGTGCTGCTCAATTTTGGGGATTACTATTGGGTGATCATTCTTCAACGAATTGAGGTAGGTGGTCTATAATTAAAATCCCAAAGTCTTAATTGTAATTTTGCACATGTAATTGTAAAATTTCTATTGATGTTTAATAATTGAGTTTCCTAAATTGAATTAATTAATTTTGTAAATTAATTAATTATGGGATTGTGAAATTGAGGATGTTGAAATTGTAGAGTATGAATCCTTAATTTTTGAATTAATGGTGAGGTAATTGGGGTTATTTAATTGAATAATTAATTATTGAATTACGTATAGGGTAATGAGATTGTTGAATTAAATTATTGATTGATTAATTAATTATTGAATTAATTAATCAGATTGAGATGATTGATTAATTGTTGAATTAATTAACCAGATTGAGATGATTAATTAATTGTTGAGTTAATTAATAGGATTAAAATGATTAATTAATTGTTGAGTTAATTAATAGTATTGAGATGATTAAATAATTGTTGAGTTAATTAATGATATTAAGACGATTAATTAATTGTTGATCTAATTAATAAGACTGAGATGATTAATTAATTGTTGAGTTAATTAATATGATTGAGATGATTAGTTAATTGTTGAGTTAATTAATGGGATTGAGATGATTAATTATTGTTGAGTTAATTAATGGGATTCAGATGATTAATTAATTGTTGAGTTAATTAATGAGATTGAGATGATTAATTAATTGCTGAATTAATTAATGGGATTGAGATGATTAATCAATCATTGAATTAATTAATGAAATGATGGATGGTAATAATGAAATTCATATGAGAATTGAGATCTAGAATGGTAACAATGACATTATGAGATATAAAATGGTAACAATGACATTCCAAGACATGATATCCCTTGGGGATAATTTAGAATCCCGTGTGGGCCAAAACAGGTATTGAGGTTCAGGTGTCCTCGGGAACCCGATGGTCTATGTGGTTAAATAAAGAATAATTGATAATGTGATAACTGTTTACTTATCCATTGTGTTTATTTCTTTATACAACTGAACACAATGCTATTGACTGGATATTTTTTTAGATGTTTTTGGTGGCAGCCTACTGAGTTGTACTCACACCCTATTCGGGTTGTTTGATCGGCACCTGAATAGATTATATGATTGTAGGAAATGTTAAGGGCAATGATCCTTTGTTAGAGGGCTGGTTGGGATGGAGCATGATGAGAGAACCAGACTTGGTGTCAGGACCCACTTTGAGGAGTTATCAATGTCTATTTATTATGGGTTTTTCATATTGACACTTGACACGTACTTTAACATGACATATCTACTATTCAGTTTTGATATTATATTTCCAGTTTTAGTCATCTTGTGATATTGGTATTATCCTGTTTATGTCATATCATTTGGTTATTTTTATTATTTCTTCTGGTGTATTACTCTGATAAAAAGAGGTTATAGTATTCTCATGATCAATATTAGACCCTCGTTCCTTTTCGAAATCCTCTAGTGTACGTGGATACGCGTTGAGGTCACGTAGTGAACTGACTCGGGGCACCAGTGTGTGACACCTGAGTCGGGGAGTCACATCTAGTCGTGATTGGTCTCTCTCATTCTTCCTCATTGTTGACATTCATATCACCACCTTCGCTCATGACTCCTGCCATTGTTAGTTCTATTTCTATCACCATCACCACTGTTATCATCAACTTCCCATTTTTTATCATCCTCTACCACTGCTTCTCTTTGATAGTTCTCCATGATTTTTAATCATAATTCTTGTTTTTTCACACATCCAAGGTCTATTTTATTTCATAATTTTTTGTTTTGGGCTTGTAGTTTTCTTGTATGATTATTTAATGAATGGATGTTACAAATCATGTTGATTTTCTTATAAATGGGTGTCTAAGGTATGTTTAGTAGGTGTTATATTTGACTGAATTATTATTTAATGAGTCTCATGACAAGTAAGGTAAGTTTAATTTTCTTGAATTATTATTTAATCGGTTTTATATTTTGAGGAATGATTTTTTGATGAATGAGTGTCTTTTAAATCTTCTAATTCATTTTCTTGACATTTAATATATGTTTAATTTACATATTAATATTTTTACAACATGTAAGGTATGTTTAATTTACCAAATGAGTGTTTGGATGATTTATTGAATATTGTTTTCTTGCACTATGAATGGGTTTTTTGAAGGTATAATGGATTATGGAGTTTGAATATGGAATATTGATAATATATATTTAAATGATCATTTTGGGAAAGTTTTGACTGTGTTGATTGTGTAATTTCAGTATAGGAGAAGTTAATTTATAATTTAGTTTGAATAATACTAGAATAATATAAGAGTGTTTTAGAGTTATCCCACGTTTATTTTCCATTCTATAGTTTAATATTTATGTAAAATTCCTATGGGAATTTTTCAACTTAACCCTCATTAGGTACTATAACTATTTCATCAAAAAACATCATAACTTTCCTAATGTTACTTTCTACATCATCTCTATTCTTAGAGTACACTAATATTGACCATTCTAAAATGATATGATAAGGATAAGAATATTTTGATTCATTTTGAATATAATTAGAAAAAAAATAATAAAATCATCTCCCCATTTAATCATGTTCATAGTATATATCACTTTGTATTTACTACATGAAGTGACATTTTCATTTTCAATATGATGTATGAAATCGCATGTCTCCTTTTGGATCCTTATCACTATCGATATTATTTTCATTACTAATATATTATTTTATAATTTGTATTTATTTATATATTTTGAAAATAATAATTACCAAATTATATAATGAAAAGAAAGAAAAGTTGAGTATTATTTTTGGTCAAACTATTAAAATCAATGTTAAGATTTATTGTTTTTGGAATTTTTTCTGAATGGATTATAATTGAATAAGTCTAAGGTGAAACCTTTTTTTGAATATGTTGCCTTTATTTTATTTGTGAAATATTTTTCATTTCTATGATTTTATTTTTATTTATAAAGGTAAATTTGGATTTAATTTTTCAAAAAAATATTATATTTAGTACTTGAAATTTATCATAGGTGGTAACAAATCGTAGTTAGATTATAACACCATGAACAAGTAATGAATATGAAGAAAGGGTTGATGATTTTTTAGAATTTTCAAAAAATAATGTTCCAAAAAATGACCCATTTTTCTATCTTTTGTTGAAATTTTTACATGATTCAAAGTTTCAAAGTATAGAAATTAAAGATAATTTAATTTGTTATGGTTTTAATACACGTTACAGTTCTTGGATTTTTTATGGTTAAATTGGGTAGAATTCATGATCTATTAATGGTGAATATTATCAGGTTGATAAGTTTGATCAAATTGATGAAATTATTTTTGATATTAAAGTAGTGTAAATTGAGAAGACACCAATGATCACACACTTATATGGTGATACTGAAAAACAATTGTATCTAGGTTGTAGAATATTTATGGTTTCATTAATGAATTTCTAAATAAAAACCTGGGTAATTTATTGTCTAAGGTATTAGGTTGTCTATTAAATCATATCTCATTCCCTTGCGTGATTCATGCTATGGTATTTCAAGGGAAGGATCCTGATCTAACTATAATATATTAAATCAGGACCAATAGTTTGATATGGTTCCCACTTTTTTAGTTTCACCTAATGCGTATGGACTGGAAACCACATCTGGACCAAGGAGTGGTTTCCAATATGGGTAAATCCAATTTGTTGGACCAAACATATGAAAACTACATTCCTTTACTACAACATATATAGTCTTTTTAGCGGGTTTTTAGCGGCGGTTTACTAAACCACCACTATGTTCTTTATAAATAATTTAGCGGCGATTTATTAAAAAACACCACTAAACTTTTTTTTCAATGCCGACACTTCTCCCCCCGACCCCCATGTGACCCACCTTCTCCCCCCCGACCCTGTGAGACTCCCCCCCCAGAGACCCCTAAATCCCTACGCCTCCCCTCAGTGCACCTCAGCGCGCCTCGCCGCCTCGCCGCCCCTCAGCGTGAATCGTCGCCCATCGCCGCCGACCCCCCAAAGCCCTAGCTCGCCTCCCCACTGCTGGTCCTGACCCATGGCACTGCTCGACGCTTCTCATCGCCCCTCAGTATCATCCTTCTTCTTCTTATTCCATCCTCTAGTTATAACAGTATCACCTAGAGGCCATACTCACGCACATGCACATGATATTTTCATCAATTGAAAGTATATGATTATAAACCCTCCAAACCATCAAATTGAACTTTTAGAAAATATCCTTGCACCATAGTAGTTCACCCCAAACATCTAGTTCATTGAAAACTATTCTTTTAATTATGTTCTTGAATTATATTATCTATTTTATTATAGTAATTATAAAACATTTTTTGTTAGATCAATTAATAAATAGTTTTTCTTTTTAAAAAACATTCATTTTTTGAAAAGCACAAAGAATATTATTATTTTCACAACATTGTAAACCCAAATTTTTATATAATTTTTTTAGACTTTGGTGAATTTCAAAATATATTTTTTGATATAATCAATATTCCATTGTAACTTCATCAAATTATATTGAACATTCTTTTTGATAATTCAATTTTTTTTTGATTTTGAGTTTTTACCTATCATTTAGGGATTAATTATACTTATTTTTATGATATTTCTATATTAAATTCATTTCGGAAAAACCTTCATCATGTTTTCAACAAGTATATTTTAGATCTTTATAGAATAGGTGATTGGATAAAGAATAAGAGGGAGAGGAAGGTTTTTTAGTGGAAGATGAATAAGAGTTAGATTTTACATCATGACTAACCTCTATTTTAGTCATGAGATACTAGGAACATTTTTCCATTGATTCCCTTTATATGGGGGTTTCATTTCTCACACACTAAGTTGAAACATTGAAGGTTTCCTTGATTTTTTTATTCTTCCCCTTGTTCATTTTGTTAGTCATATGGAATTACGACCTAATGTGTTCATTTTTTTCATTGGAATAACATCACTTGTTATTCTCTATCATTATCCACCTTATTTTAACAATTTTATGATTTATTTATTTTGAATAATATGTTCATATTCTTTGATTGATGACCCATTTCATCATCATTATAGGTTTCATCATTAATTTCTTTAAAAGAAAACATTATTTTATTATTGGATTATTTGGACTTTTTTATTATCATGTAACTTCATTGTGATCTCATAGGTCATGATAGATCCATATAGATCCTCAAATGGCATGTTTTTTATTTCATTTTCCTCTTGGACTATTATATATTTAGGTTTCATATTTCTTTTTAAACCCCAAAATATTTTGATCACTAGATATTCTATAGTATGAGTATAATTAAGAGACATTCAATCATTTAATATGTCAATAAAGTATATAAATGGTTAGTTTTAATGAATTATTTGAAATGGGATTTCAAAGAGGATTAAAGTGACCTATAATTCTGATTATTTTAATAAGTATCATTTGTATCTTTCATAATGAACTACTTATAATGTATGTAATACCCTCAATGATTATACCTTATCTTTAGATGTTTTTCATGACATGGATGATATTTTGGTGCTATTTATTGCAAGGGTGTTGAAGGTGAGGTTAGATTTATATTATGTTGTTGCATTAATCATGTAACTTCTTTGATTACTCATCTACTATTATTTCTAGCATGGGTAGACTAGGCATTGAGAGAGAGGCCTATGGGGGGGGGGGGTTTCCAGGGGTGTGGGGGAGGGGGTGTGGGTTGTCCAAGGAGGGGTGTGGGCTGTCCAGGGGGGTCACAGTGGGTTGTCCAGGTGGGGGAGGGGGTGTGGGCTGTCCAGGGGGAGGGGGTGGGCTGTCTAGGTGGGGAAGGGTGTGTGTTCTATCCAGGGGATGGGGGTAGGCTGTCCAGGTGGGGGAGGGGGTGTGGGATGTCCAGGGAGGGGGTGGGCTGTTCAGGTGGGGGTGAAGCGGCTGTCTAGGTGGGGGTGGTGGGGGGGGGATGTCCAGGTGGGGGTGTGTGTGGGGGGGGGGTGGGTTGTCCAGGTGGGGGTGGGGGCTGTCCAGGTGGGGGTGGGATATCCAGGTGGGGAGTGGGGGGCTGTCTAGGTGGGGAGGGGGTATCCAGGGGCATAGGGGGGCTACACTGGTGTGGGGAGGGGGTGTGGGCTATCCAGGGAGGGAATGGGCTATTCGGGGGGTGGGGGGGTGGGGGTGGGGGTGGGATATCTAGGTGGGGGAGGGGGTGTGGGTTGTCCAGGGGGTGGGGGTGGGCTGTCCAGGTGGGGGAGGGGTGTGGGCTGTCCAGGGGGGTGGAGGTGGGTTGTCTTGGTGGGGGAAGGGGGTGTGGGTTGTCTAGGGAGGGAGGGTGGGCTGTCCAGGTGGGGGCTGTCCAGGTGGGGGGTTGGGTGGGCTTTCCAGGGGGGGGGGATGTCCAGGTGGGGTGGGGGTGAGGGGGTTGTCCAAGTGGGGGGGGGGGGGGGGGTCCAGCGGCGTAGGGGGGATGTAGAGGTGTGGGGGAGGGGGGTGTGAGCTGTCCAGGGAGGGGGTGGGCTGTCCAGGGGGTGGGGGTGGGCTGTCCAGGTGGGTGAGGGGGTGTGGGATTTCCAGGGGGTGGGATGTCCAAGGGGGTGGGGGTGGGCTGTTCAGGTGGGAAGGGGTGTGGGATGTTCAGGGAGGGGGGGGGATGTCCAGGTGGGGTGTCCTGGAATTAGCTCTCATCCAGCCTCTCAAGGCATCAATAAGCCACATACCTAGCTCAAAATTTGGAGGTGTGTTTACAATTAGGTGTGTTGTGATTTATATGTATGATATTCATGGTTTACACCAAAAATCTTTTGGGTCATCTATAATAAGATTGAAGTCATGCTACAATTGGATAGAGATTGGCTCTATGAGTCACTTAGTAAATTTCATTGGGGAAAAGGGAAATCACCTACATGGTTAATTCTAATTTAAAAATTAGTCCAAGCACTTAGGATATCTTTATATTCTTTTATGGATATTTTTAGTTTGCATGCTTTGGTTTTCTAGTGGGTGGGTTCATTATTTACCATATGTATTTATATATGAAAACCTTATTTAACATATTTATATATTTTTTCAACTAGTATATATGAATATCTTTACCTATTTATTAATAGTTACGTGTTTTAATTTTTTTTAATATTGTGTAGGCACATTGTGATATACATGGATAAAATCTGGATCACATTACCGAGGAACACACCTCAGTATGTTAAGGGTTTAGAGGAGTTTTTAGATTTTGCAATTTCCAATCGATCCGTTGAAGGGAGAATAAGATGTCCATGTCCTAAATGTAAATTTAGAAGATGGTTGAAGAGAGATGAAGTTTATGAACATTTAATATTGAAGCAATTCCCTGGTTAATATTTGTGTTGGATTTGGCATGAATAATCGAACGCTACAGAAAGGTTGAACATTGATGTCAATCCACAGAATGAGCTCCCAATTTCATCAAAAATGGAAAACGAAATGAAAAACCTTATAAATGATGCATTCAGCACTACAAGACACCACCATCAACATCAAAACATATCAGAACAACCAGATGAGGGTGCTACATATAGCAACGTGACAAGTGATGTTTTTGAGACTATAGGACAACTGGATCAAGATTGTAACATATCAGTGGATAATCCTCTTGATTATATGGAGAATAATGTAAGAGAAAAATTCACTGAGGAAAATACATTTCATGATTTAGTTGATGATGGAAATCAAGAGTTGTATAGTGGATTTTTGAAATATTCAAAACTTTATTTTCTGCTGAAGTTGTACCATATAAAATGTCTATGTGGAATTAGAAATAAGGCAATGTCCATGATATTTTAATTATTGCATGATGCATTTTCTAAAGCAAATATCCCTGAGTATTTTTATGATATGAAAAATTTGTTAACAGTCTTGGTTTGAATTATACAAAAATACATACGTGTCCTAATGATTGTATGCTTTATTGGTGAGAATATTCAAGTAGACAGGATTGCAAAAAATGTTCTTCTTCTAGATGGTAGTCAATGAGTGATGTTGGAAGTCTGAATCAACATACTACCTTGAAGAAGAAGAAAAGGAACACACCTACAAAGGTTTTGCATTACTTTCCTTCAAAGCCTCGATTGCAAAGATTATTCATGTCATCGAAAACCGCCGAACACATGAAGTGGCATTCTGTAGATAATAACAATGATGGGTTAATGCAACATCCATAGGATTCAAAATCATGGAAGACATTTGATTCATTTCATCCAAATTTCTCAGCTGATCCTAGGAATGTTTGATTGGGATTGGCTGCTGATGGATTCAACCCATTTGGGACTTTGAGTACCAGTTATAACATTTGGCCAGTTGTTTTGATCCCTTACAATCTGCCTCCGTGGATGTGTATGCAAAAAATGTCTTTTATTGTTTCAATTATTATTCCTAGAAAACAAATGCCTAGAAATGATATTGATGTATACTTGCAGCCTTTAATTGAAGAATTATAGGAGTTATGGAGCAACGGTATTGAAACATTTGATGATTCTTATAAAAAATGTTCAAAATGTTTGCTGCTTTAATGTGGACTATTAGTGACTTACTTGGACTTGAGAATTTATCTGGTTTGAACACTTACACAGGTTTGGCTTGTTCTATTTGTAACTTTGATTTTGATCCCAAACGGCTACCTCATAGTAGAAAATGGTGCTTCTTATGCCATCAAATATTTCTCGACACATATCATAGATTTTGGCTGAACAAATCAAAATTTAATGGTTTCATTGATCGTAGACCACCTCCAAAGTTGTTAACTGATTCTGAAATATTGACACAACTTGGAAATTTTGAAACAGAATTTGGAAAGTCTCTTCATTTGAATGATATTGGGAAATGGGTTCAAAGTACATCATCAAGTGAAATCATAATGAAAAAATGGAAGAAAAAAAGTATATTCTTCAAACTTTCGTATTGGGAATTTAATTTGTTGTGGCATAATCTTGATGTGATGCATATTGAGAAGAATTTCTGTGACAATTTGATCTTCACATTGCTTAATGAGCATGGAAAATCGAAGGATCATCTTAATGCTCGGAAAGACTTACAAGTAATGAATATAAAACGTGATCTCTGGCCAGATGAGAATGAAAAGTATGCTCTGACAATTTTTTCAATGAAAAATAGGGATAAAGATGCATTCCTTTGAATTTTAAAGCATGTGAAAGTATTTGATGAGTATTAAAGTAACATCTCAAGGTGTGTTGACTTAAAGAATTGTAAGTTACATGGATTGAAAAGTCACGATTCACATATTTTGTTACAACAGTTACTACCATTGACATTACATACATTATTACCTGAAAAAGTTACTGTTGTTGTACTCCAATTCTTCACATTTTTCAGAAAACTATGTGATAAATCTATATATCCATTTGAGCTTGACAACCTTTAGGAGAGGTTTCTGTTGACACTTTGTGCAATGGAGATGATATTCCCTCCATCGGTCTTTATTGTCACGATGCATTTAACTGTGCATTTGGTTGAAGAAGCTAAATTAGGAGGCCCCGTTCATTATCGATGGATGTATCCAATTGAGAGGTACTTTATTTATATGTTTTTCAGTTAAGTAAATAATTTTTAGCACTTAATTAAATTAATAATTATGTTTGTTTAATTTATTTCATAGATATATTTAGAATTTGAAATCATAAATGATAAATAAAGCTCAACCAGAAGGCTCTATTGCAGAAGGCTATTTAGTATAGGAGTGTCTTAACTTTTGTTCTAGATACTTGGATGATATTGAGACAAGATTTAATCGAGTTGGACGTGTTAAAGACACATCAAATCAATCTCAAATACATGGGAAATAAAAAATATTTCCTACTATTGGCCGATCAGTTGGGAGGACATCAAATGTTACACTGACAGAAATGGAAATATTATAGAAACATAGATACATGTTTCTAAATAGTGAAATTGTAGATCCATTTATTGAAGATTTGACAATACAAACAAAGAGTCGAATGAGAGGTCGAACGTGAAATGAGAAAGATATAACAAAAGATGTTAATAAAGATCTTGTAGAATGGTTTACACGACGTGTAAGTTAATAAATATTGCAATCAATACGAATATTAGGTTGACACATATATTTTGAAATTCTAATAAAGTATATTTCTTTTTTTTAGATCATGAGTAATGACACTCGAGAAGAGTTGTCATAAGATTTGAAGTTTCTTTCTCGAGGTCCTCTAAAACAAGTTATAAAGTACGACACTTATAACGTGAATGGCTTTAGATTTCATACAGTCGATTGAGAAGAGGGTTTGAAAACAAAGAATAATGGTATATTTAAATTTTTTGAAGTGGGATACTATAGAAAGATGACTGATATTATTGAATTAAACTACCACAAACATTTTTTAGTTGTTTTATTCAAATGCAATTGGGTCAATATTATCAGAGGTGTTAAAAGAGATTCCTTGAAATTTACTTCTGTGAATTTCTCTCGCTTGATGGATGTTGATGACCGTGAACTGCATGATCCATATATCTTATCATCGCAAGAAAAAATGGTATATTATGTGAATAATGTTGTGGATAAAGGGTGGAGTGTAATTTCTCACGTAAAACAAAGAGATTTGTATGATATGGGTGATGAATTAGAATATTTGACCTCTGACATTGAATCTCATCAACAACAAGAATCAGAATTATTTGTCCATTATGATATTGAAAATATTAGTCTAGTAAGGATGGATAAAGTGGATGAAGTAATGAAGCAGGAAACTGACATGATTGAAGGATAAAATGATTATATGTATAGTTATGCATTCATTTAGCAACCACTTATTTCATTTGTGCAATTATTCATTATCATTGTTATATATATTTTGTTTGTTAGTACTGTGCATCTGTTATCATTTTTAATTTTTTTTCTGCATAATTTTTTGAAATATATGTTCTGAACTTAATTTTATTTGATTAAATGATAGGAATCCTAATGAAAGAGCGTTTTCGTGGGCGCCCTCAAATGATTAATGTGATTTTGGGGTACTTAGGTGCAGCAAAGTGGCTGACCAAGGTCGTCTCTCAAAGGAGGAAGTAGATTTAAAACAACTTTTTAAAGGTATTCTAAAAATAAAAAAAAAGAGAATAAAAAAAATAATTGAAAGGATGGGGGTTGGTTATAGTTTATGAATCTATAAGAAGTTTTCTGGAAGAAGATTGTATTTTTTTTTTGTTTTTAGTTTTGAAATGAAGTTCGATTAAAATGACACAATAAAAAGATATTTTTTAGACAATATTTAAAAGACGTAATCAATCCAACTCTACCTATTAAATAATTTATTAATAATTATCATTTAAATTAATATTCACTTAATTATGATCCCTTAATTTGTTAACCCTAGAACCCTACGAGAATTAACCTTACCATAAAGATGAAGTGAATTTAACCTTAGGCTAACTTCGGAACATGCAATCGCAACACCCTAATTTGATTGATGTTCTAAGATTATCTTATGGTCAGTGGTAAATTAAGACACATTTACCCTATGGAAACTATAATTAATTGAGTTTAGGGATTATATTTGAACACTACAAATTGATCCCATGTGGTTTTGAATTACCAATTAAGTTCACGCTCTCACAATTCACACAATTCTCGACCTCGCGTGATTTGTGTTAATTGTTCAATTACTTACTTAGTTTAATTTAAATTGAAAAATAAATTAATAGATCATATTAATTAAATTAAATTAGCTCATTTATTCAAAATAAATTAATTAAGAAGGTAAGATATAGATCTATTACTAAAAGACTACTCTTCCATGGGTGGCGTAATCATCGTAGAAGCGTTTTGCATGTGCAAAGGTTTATAATGGGTATAACCCAATAAAGATTCTAATCAATAATTACAACCCACTTAGTAATATTAATATAAGAATAAATTTAAACAAAATAGAATAAAATATGAGGAATAAAAGAAGATCAAATAAGTTTATTACACAAATGAAAACATTACAAAATGAAGAAGAGAAGGAGGCTTCGATGAGGGGATCCTTGCTTTAAGAGCTACCCCTCTTAAAATGGTTGGATAATTTGGGTGAAAAAAATTATCCTCTACCTCAAATATCCTAATTCACGTCCCAACCCCTCCAAATGAGAAAAACTCCAATTTATAGAGGGGAGGGGAGGAGAGGTTACAAGTGGTTTCAAGTGTGAATGTGGAAATTCGGCCAAATATTTTATTCCAACTTGCACCACCCATTTTACCACCAAAACGCATGAATTGGCCGGCCTTACATAAGGATGATTTGTGAAAAATCATTTCCCAGATCTTTCATCAAAATTTGGGCTCAATCCAAGCCCGGATGAAGAAGATATGACCCAAATACAGAACCCATGTCTATTCTGCCGAGTCCAGCCGACCATTGGTTTAATGTCCCATTTACTCCATCCAAATGCACTCTTTAGATCTAGTGTCCTGAATGAAAGTTGTAGAAAATTAATCTAAGAACACTGTTACAAAATATTAAGTTCAAATAATAAATATTAAAATATTTATCTTCAAAATACTACAATACATTTTAAAAGGGTAAAACAGGAATTTTCATCAAATTTTCAAATGAATGATCTAATCCCAAATATTTCATAAATGAATATATTTAGCACAATGTGAGGAAATTATATCATTTATTATCAATAAAATATTCAACAAAATAGTGTTTTATCAACTCCCCCGTACTTACCCTTTTGCACTCCTGGGCAAAACCTCATGTCAAGTAAACATCAATATCAAAACAAATTTTAAAACACATATCCTTGAGGTCCAACAATTATACACCAAGAAACAAAAGATATAATGCCTCATAAAAATCATTATTCCAAGTTCTCCATTTATATCATTCAATATATTTCCACTTCATTTATCCTCCCATGCACACAAAACACTTACCTAATATTCATTTTTACTCACCACATAAATGTCATTTTTTTTAGCAATGTCTTTCTCATCCAAACTCATACAAGGGTCACCATAGGCTTGATAAATTCCTATATATCCACCCGATGTGAGTCAATGATGTATTTTTATCATGAGGACTTTTCAAGGTTGTTCTGTGGCTTTAGGTTTGTAGGATTTAGATGTGAAAAATTCTGAGGCTGAATAAGGAGGGCTTGACTCTTTTTGAAGCAAAATTGAATTAATCTAATTTTCACTTAAATATGGTCTCCTTATTAATCCCCATAGTATCAATTCAGCTCCATCATCATGAAAATTCATGGAATGTTTTCACCATTCATCAATTCATCAAAAAAAATGTCAATCTTCTCAAACATGATTTTCTTGAAAGCTCCAGATAGGCACAACTTTCTACCTCAATTAGAAGCTCCAGAAAAGGCACAACTTCACTTGTCATGAAAGCTCCAGAAAAGGCACAACTTTCAATATAATGATTTTCTTCAGCAGCAAAAACATCTCTTCAAAATTTAATTTTCCACCCAAAGTATCACAGAATGTGGTAGAACAACACAAGATAGCTTCCCCCACACTTAAGCTCAACTAGATTATGCAATTTCACTTCAAGAGCTGGTTGGATAGGGAAAATTGGATTGTAATGTGGCTAACCTAACAGGCCGTGCATGGATTCTAAGGGCTAAAAGGATTAAATGTTCAAGGTAGGCCATTATGAAAAAGGATTCTTTAAAATAGGGGCTTTAATACTAAACGAATGCCTTAATCATTTAAACATAAGTACCTCAAACCCTCAAGTTTTGACAGGAATAGATCAAATTCTGGTTAAATCAAGCATGGTTTGGTTCTCTCAAGAAGTGAGGTGAATTTAAATAATATGAAAATAATGCTTCAGAAGCCTCACAGGAAAGTGATTTCAAATATAAAGACAGTGAGATGTGGCATGTGATTCAAAATTTAGTGTACTTTTCATGAAATTACTAAATATTTTAACTTGAAACAAAGTCATTTCAGTATTCATTTAAGATTAGTTTCAAGGGATAAATCGTTTCACTCATTGATATGTATTTCAAAATTGTGATGAGAATCATTTCAGCTCAAAAATTTCAAAAACACAAAGAAAATTGAAAAATAAACACACAAAATTTAAAAAACACACAATTTTTTTTGTTTTTTTTAAATAGGAAAACAATTTAAATTACTAAACTAAAAGGTTCCCTCTCCCACACTTAAAATATTGCATTGTCTTCAATGTGAACCCATGAGATGATATATGCACATGAAATGCAGAATTTTTAAATAGGACAAATAATATAAAAGTGAAAGGGTTAGGAACAGCCTAATATGCTCAAGTGCTGATGGGGTCATGCAGTGTGATAAAATCCACTACATTAGTAGGAAGTCCCTCAATGTATCTCTTCAAACGTCTCCCATTTACTGTAAAGCTCCTTCTAGTGTCCTCCTGTGTGATCTCCAGTGCACCATAAGGAAAAACATTAGATACAATATAAGGACCTAACCATCTGGAATGCAACTTACTAGGCATCAGCTTCAGTCGTGAACTGTAGAGAATGACTTTCTCTCTAACATGAAACTCCATTTGTTGGATCATTCTATCATGATATGCTTTTGATCTTTCCTTGTAGAGCCTTGAGTTCTCATATGAAGACAATCGAATCTCCTCAAACTCTTGAATTTGCAGCTTTCTTTGGATTCCAGCTTGGTCCAAATCCATGTTACATTGCTTTATAGCCCAATAATCCCGATGCTCAACTTGCACGGGGAGATGACATGCTTTCCCAAAAACAATCCAAAATGGGGACATACCAATGGGTGACTTGTATGTTGTACTATAAGCCCAAAATGCATCATTCAAGCGCTTTCTCCAATCCTTCCTATTTGGATGCACAGTTTTCTCCAAGATTTGTTTCAACTCATCATTTGAAACCTCAGCCTGACCATTTGTTTGAGGGTGGTATGGTGTTGATGTTTTGTGTGTCACCCCATACTTCCGAAGGAGGGAAGAAAAATTCTGATTGCAGAAGTGTGTCCCTTGGTCACTAATGATGGCCTTCGGTACTCCAAACCTGCAAAAAATCTGTGCTTTGACAAAGTCCACTACAACATGAGAATCATCAGTCCCGGTGGCCTTGGCCTCTACCCATTTACTCACATAATCAACAGAAACCAAAATATATAAAAATCCAAATGAACTAGGAAAATGACCCATAAAATCAATTCCCCATACATCAAAAATCTCACAGAATAATATGGATTGTTGGGGCATCTCATGTCTCTTAGAAATGTTCCCAGTGTGTTGGAAACAAGATCATGACTTACAAAACACATGGGAATCATGGAATAAGCTAGGCCAATATAATCCAGAGTCCAAAACATTCCTAGCTGTCAATTTAGGGTCTAAAGTTTCCACCACAAGAAAGTGTATGACAAAATTTTAAAACAGACTCAAACTCATGATCAGGAACACACCTCCTAATAACTTGGTCACTACACATGTGTCATAGGTATGGATCATCACAAACATAAAATCTTGACTCGCTCTTTAATTTTTGGACTTGATGTTTCCTTAAATTTGAAGGGATTTCAGAGGCAACAAGGTAGTTCACTAAATCAGCATACCAAGGATGCGTGCCTGAGATGGAATGAAGATGCTCATCAGGAAATGTGTCCCGAAGTGGTACCTGGTCCAAGGTATCATCCTCTAGTGTGTGAGTAAGCCTACTCATGTGGTCTGCCACCAAATTCTCTGACCCCTTCTTGTCCTTTATCTCGATGTCAAACTCTTGAAGAAGGAGCATCCACCAGATAAGTCGTGGCTTTGCATCTGGCTTCTTTAGGAGGTACTTCAAAGCTGCATGGTCAGAAAAACCAACCACTTTAGAGCCCAATAAATATGAACAGAATTTATCTAAAGCAAATATGACAGCAAGAAACTCCTTTTCTGTGGTAGTGTATTTTGATTGGGATGAATCCAATGTCCTTGATTCATAGTCAATCACATGTGAACGTCCTTCCACCCTATGAGATAAGAGATCTCTAACCGTGAAGTTGGAGGCGTCACACATAAGCTCAAAAGGAATCTCCCACTGTGGGGGATGTATGATAAGTGGAGTGGTCAGATGTTGTTTTAGCTCATCAAATGAATTCCTGCAAGAAATATCAAACACAAAATCAGAATCCTTTTGAAGTAATCTTGACATAGGAAGAGCAATCTTACTAAAATATTTGATGAAGCACCGATAAAATCCTGCATTCCCTAGGAAAGATCTAACATCACGCACACATGAAGGATATGGTAAGGATGAAATAATATCTACCTTTGATCTATCAAACTCTGTCCTATGTTTTGACACTACATGCCCTAAGACAATGCCATGCTCTACCATGAAATGACACTTTTCAAAGTTCAGGACCAGATTCTTCTCAATACAACGATTCAACACCTTTCCCAAAATAATTAGACATTCATCAAATGAAAACCCATACACTGTAAAATCATCCATAAATACCTCCATGTAGGTCTCAATAAAATCAGAAAAAATACTCACCATGCACCTCTGGAAGGTACCTAGGCCGTTGCAAAGTCTAAATGGAATCCTCCGGTAGGCAAATGTGCCAAAGGGACAGGTGAATGTAGTCTTCTCCTGATCCTACAGAGATATAGGAACCTGAAAATATCCAGAAAATCCATCCAAGAAACAATAGTGTGTCTTCCCAGCTAGTCTCTCAAGCATCTGATCAATAAATGGGAGGGAGAAATGGTCTTTGCGAGTGGAATGATTTAGTTTCCTATAATCAATACACACACACCAACTATTTTGTACCCTCATTGGAACTAAATCATCTTTCTCGTTTTTAACAACAGTAACACCACTTTTCTTAAGCACAACCTGAATTGGACTTACCCACTGAGAATCTGAAATGGGATAGATTATACTTGCCTCGAGCAATTTTGCAACTTATTTTTTAACAACCTCCAAAAGTGTTGGATTGAGTCTCCTTTGTGGTTGCCTCACCGGTTTAGCCCCATCCTCCAAGAGAATCCTATGCATGCAAACAGAGGGGCTAATACCTGATATGTCTTCCAATGTCCAACCAATTTCCCTAATGTTATCTCTCAATAGATTCAAAAGTTTTCCTTCATGTTAAAAAGAGATATTGTTAGCAATGATAACAGATAATCTATCACCACTCAGCAAGTATGCATATTTAAGATTTGGGGGCAATGGATTGAGTTCCAATGTAGGGGGGTGATGTATGGATGGAGAAATTGATGCAACAGACATATCTGCACAATGAACATCAGTATAAGAATAAAAATCATCACAATCAGAGAATAAAGCACTAAATCCATCAGCATACTCAATAGCCATGTCATAATCAGAGTTCACATGATCAAGATCAGAATATAAATCCATTTCAAAATCAAATCTTAGAGAGTCTTGTTCATTTGAAACAGGTGTGGAAGTTCTCTTAGACATTAAACCAGAACCAATACTCATAATCACCCTAAGCATAGGACAATCAAAATCCATGGAGTTTTTACTTGGTGGTTCAAAATGGGAGATAACAAAAGCATAATGGTCCTCAGAGGGGTAATTCATGGAGTCCATAACATTAAATATCACAACTTCATCCCCAAATTCCATGGAAAGTGTACCTTCATTGACATTTATGATAGTTTTTGAAGTTTTGAGGAAGGGTCTACCTAAGATAATGGGGGCATGAGAACTTACCTGATCATCCTCCATGTTAAGAACGTAGAAATCTACTGGAAAGATCATGTCTCTTACCCGGACAACTACATCCTCAAGGACTCCCACTGGATATGCCATAGATCTATTCGCTAATTGCACCACTACTCTCATTGGCTTCAACTAACCAACTTGTAAAGAAGAGAATACAGAGTGAGACATCACATTTATTGAAGCTCCTAAATCACAAAGAGAATCAGAGAAGTGCAACTCCCCTATGGTACATGGGATGGTGAATGTCCCGGGATCCTTGCACTTTGTTGGCATTGCTAGATTTGGTGTAATGAGTGCTGAGACATTCCTTCTAAGGTTGATCCACTCATTTACCTTGAGCCCTCTTCGATTGGTGTAAAGTTCTTTTAAGAATTTGACATATCTTGGGATTTTATTAATGGATTCAAGTAGAGGAATGTTGATCTCCACACGCTTGAATGTGTCCAAAACCTCCTTTTGCATTTCTTCTTCAGCCATCTTCTTGGTTTAAACAACCCTGTTTGGAAATGGAAGGGGTTTAGGAGGAACATCATTAATATTTTTCTTACCTTTATCTTTCTCCTTGGGTTTCTCATCAGTTGATGTGGAATAGGGCTTCTCCAAAGTTGATATGAATCCCGGTGGAATGGTAGGTGGAGAAGTATCAGTTGTTTGCTTCCCACTTCTCAATGTGATGGAACTAACATTCCCCTTTAGATTTGGAGTGGGTTGGGAATGTAGATTTCCGGAATTCTTACTTACAAGTTCATGGAGGGCGGTGGCAATCTGGCTCATTTGAGTCTTCAACTCCCTCAGCTCCGAACCTTGACTCTTCAGCTTATTATGTTGATTAAGAACAATTTGCTTCAAAATATCATCAGTGTTAGAATCTACCTTTGGTGGGGGATTACCTTATTGCTGGCTTGCTCATGCTTGGGCTTCAAATCTCCTTTGGGGTTGTTGGAAACCCCGCTGATAAGGTGGAGGCTGCTGGAAGTTTTGTTGAAAGGGTGACCTTTGTTGTTGTCCAGAGCCATATATCATGTCCGATTGATCCTTCCACCCTTGGTTATATGTTGGATCAAACTTCTTTGGGGGATATGGTTGTTTTTGTTGTTGTTGTTGCTGATATGGTCTCCCAGGGAACACTGTTGCACTATCTTATATTTCTTGGAGTTGTGGGCAACAATCATTTGGGTGGCTTGTCTCAGTGCAAATACCACAAGGCCTTGAAGGAGGGGGATTGGGATGTCTTTTGAGCCAAAGCAATCTGCCTCACCATAGTGGTCAATTCTTCCAACTTGGTATCAATCAAATGACTTTCAAGAGAAGAAGGACTTACCTGATGTACTCCCCTGACATGTGGTGTACCTCGATTGCCAAATTGTTGGGAGTTTTGTGCCATATTGTCGATAAATGCACGTGCGACTACTGGTGTCTTGTCCACCAATGCCCCTCCTGCTGCAGCATCCACCATTCTCCTCTCCATAGGTGTGAGTCCTTCATAGAAGTACTGAATTAGGAGCTTCTCACTGATTTGGTGATGTGGACAGCTTGCACACAACTTCTTGAATCTCTCCCAATACTTATACATTGACTCCCCTTGTGCTTGCTTGATCCCTGAGATCTCCTTACGAATGGAAGTGGTCCTCAATGTTGGAAAAAATCTCTGCAATAAAATACATTTTAAATCATTCCCACAAGTTACATCCTCGGGTTGTAAATAATACATCCAATATTTCGCAGCTCCATCAAGTGAGAATGAGAATGCTCTTAATTTGATTTGATTTTCAGAAACATTTCTTGGTTTAAGGGTTGAGCAAACCACATTAAATTCTTTAAGGTGTTTGTTTGGATCCTCACCATATAAGCCATGAAATTTTGGAAGAAGGTGAATTAATCCATATTTTAACTCAAAGTTTGATTCGAGATTCAGGTATGCAATACAATTTGGTTGATAGTTAATATCAGGTGTAACTAATTATCGAATGGTTCTATTAAGTTCATTTCCATTATTTCTAGACATTAGTTCCTCTTTTATATTTGAATTTGAATTTCTTTCAATTTCAATGTTTCCAGAAGAGAGGAATTCACCAACTGGTTGAATATTGAAACTTCCCGTAGACTGAAAATGTCTGATTCGAGCCCTAAGGCTACGTTTAATCTCAGGGTCAAGATCTAAGAGATCATCGGGATTAGTTCGTGTCATAAATCAAATAAATATGAAAATAAAGAAATTGGACCACAGTAAAATAAAAATGAGAAGTTTGAGTTGATGGTCCAAAAAGAAAAGAAGAGGATGAAAAAAAAAATGAAAACTTGATAAAGGGGAAAGATGAAAGAGAGAGGTGAAGAAAATAATAAAATGAAAAAAAATACCTCTAAATGGTTGAATAAATTACTTGCCTCCCCGGAAACGATGCTAATTTGACAGAGCGCTGTCGTGGGTGCCCTCAAATGATTAATGTGATTTGGGGTATTTTGGTGTAGCAGAGTGGCTAACCAAGGTCGTCTCTCAAAGGAGGAAGTAGATTTAAAACAACTTTTTAAAGATATTCTAAAAATAAAATAAAAGAGAATAAAAACACTACTTGATCTATGCGGTGGTTTTTATGGTGTTTTGGGATGTGAGTTTAAGCGGCCGACGACGTCCCAGGGGGTGTCTCTCGTTATGGCTTCTTCTCTATCTTCAGGTCTGTCGGGCTGGTCTTCGATTTGGTTGTGGTGCTTCGTCATCTGGAGGTACTCGAATGTTCAATGGTGGTCTGATAATCTCCTGTGGATTTCGGTGATTTTCGTTTCTAGAGTGGTGATGGGCGTCAGCGTCAGCGGTGACGACGAGTGTGAAGCGACAACGATGAGGTGTTTTCTGTGATGGATGATGTGGTGGGATTCTCCGGTGGTTTTTCGACGGCAATATGATGATGGAGACGGCGATGTGGTGATGCCGACCTCGATACAGGGTTCCTCGGGCGACTCATGAGATTTGCGGGGATCGCATGCGATGTTCCTGAGCTGCAGGTTTTGAATTTCTGCAGATGGATTTTGAATTTTGTAATTGTCCGCTGTATTTTGTGTGTTTTGGATGATGTGAGTTTCCCACATTAACCCTTAAAGTGGTATTCTGAAAATAAAAAAATGAATTTGAGGGGGGATAAAGTCCCGAATAATTAAAAAATTTATTAATTAAATAAATGTTGATAAAAATGAATAATTTTAATATATATATATTATAAATATTAATAAATATTATAATATACATATACATATATTATAAATATTAATGAACAATATAATATATATATATATATATATGTAAAATAAAATAATTTAAAAAATAGAAATTAAAAATGAGTAAATTAATAACAATATTAAACATTTTATTAATTAAATAATTATTGATAAGAATGAATATATTTAATATACATGTATATATATATTATAAATATTAATAAATAGTATGTATTAAATATAGATATATAAAATGAATAAATTGTAATAATTAAACAACAAAATTAAAAATGAATAAATTGTAATAATTAAACAAAAAAATTAAAAATGAATAAATTACAAAACTATTAAAAAAATTATTAATGAAACAATTATTAATAAAAATGAATAAGTTTAATATATATATATATTAATTATAAATAGTATTAAATAATATATATTAAATATAAATAAATGAAGAAAATGTAATAATTAAAAACATGCACATTAGTGTCTTATTCATTTTTAATGGCTTTTATACAAAGTTATTTATTGATACATTTAATATAGAAATATATTCATATGCGCACACACACACACACACACACATCATGCCCATGGGGTGTTAGCTGAGTGGTATCTTCTAGTTGTACCCATTGCTCTCTGTGAGAATTAGCATAGGCTTGAGTCCCGCCAGACTCGGACATTGTGCATATTATGCACAGGGCGATTCAAATCCATTGCCTAGCTGGGGAACGTGCGACACG
Source organism: Viscum album (assembly GCA_963277665.1). Classification (NCBI taxonomy): domain Eukaryota; kingdom Viridiplantae; phylum Streptophyta; class Magnoliopsida; order Santalales; family Viscaceae; genus Viscum; species Viscum album. The sequence goes on along the minus strand of OY728131.1, from coordinate 1,619,361,767 downwards.
CTCTGGGCATGGCAAGGCCCCCCTGTGGGAGGTGAGCGTTACCCTTACACATGTTTTGTAGTTGGGAGCTTATGAGAGTGGAAAAGGATCCATATAATCCTGCATCAGATCTGAGTGGGAGTGAATTTCCACAGACACTGTAGCAAAAAATACTATTCATCATGATTGGGCTTTCAGGCCACTGGACCTTCGGGCCATCAAAGGGGTGGTGACGCAAACATGACGTGAGGTGGTTATGCGGACATGATGCACGAAGGGCCTTTGGGTTATCTAATGGTGGGCATACGAGCCATGTAATGAGTTTCATGCTCACCAGGCCTTCGAGCCAAAAATATATAATATAATAAAGTAGCTGGTTGGGTGAGTTATCCCTTAGGGAGGTTATGACCTGCCATTCAGGGATTTGTGTGTGGTGTGTATGTGTTTAAATGTAATTGTACCCACAAAAACCTAATGTAATATATATCAATGTATATAATATTTCCTAAAATATGACTTATATAATACAAAATATTCATGCTTACATTAAATAATACATTTAGTGCAAAAATGGTTTATAATAAAAAATCAATTTTAATTAAAAATATTGACTATAATTGCTCTAAGTAATGGATATAACTGAATGTTGTTTGGTTTTTCAAATATTTAACATATATCAAACATGCGTTACATTGATTTCTCATACATATACGTAATTGATGCATTTTTATATATAATGCACACACATAAATATTTACACGGTGAAATTTTATATAGAAACACATACACCTAATATCTATATAATTTATTCAAACTTTAGTATTCATTTTAGAATTTCATTATAACATGGTACATTTAATATATTATGTTTTTAATTAGTACATTTTATTTATTTATTTTTAATATTATTATAATTAGGTATTATTTATTATTTATTATTTTTTCCATTCATTTTGAATTTAAACATTTTCTATCATATATATATATATATATATATATTTATTTACCATGTTTTAGTATTTTCAATATGTATTCATCTTTACTTCAATATATATCCATGTTTTTTTAATAATTTATATTTAATTAACAAAACTTATCCATTTTTTAGTATTTTTAAAGTGTACTCATTTTTAACTATTCAACTTCACTCGTTTTTAAGGTGCATGCATTTAAGATTATATATTCACTAATAATGTTAAAAATATATTTGTAAATAAATATTTACAAATAAATATATTTATAAATGCATATTTACTATATTTATAAATTTCTATATTTATAATTATAAATAAATAAATATTATTTTTTTAAAAAGTATTTATATAATTATAAATAAATAATTATATGTATTTAAATAATTGTAAAATTATAATAAATTTATTTAAATAATGAATATATTTACTATATTGATATTGATATTGATATTGATATTGATATTGATATTGATATTAATATTAATATTAATATTTATTTATTATATATATAATGATATTAATATATATAATGATATAAATATATATAACGATACAAATATATAAATATTATTTTTATAAAGTATTTATATTTTTATAAATAAATAATCATATATTTAAATAATTATAAAATTATAATAAATATATTTAAATAATGAATATATTTACTATATTTATATTTTTATATATATATATTATATATAATGATATAAATATATTTGTAATTATAAATAAATAGTTATAAATATATTCATAAAGATGGAGCTTTATGAGCGATTTTTTAGTGTTGATGAAGATATCTTTTACCAACACTTATTAATTTAGCGCTGATAAAATGTATCTTTATCAGTGCTTTTTTGGAAGCGTTGATAAAGGTCTCCTTGATCTATTTAAAAGAACCCCAACAACGACTAATTTAGTCGCGATTCTCAAGCTCTCGCATAACTCCCCTATTGTCGGCATTTCACCTCTACGTTCTCTCAGAAGAATCAAGGCAAGAACCAAGGTGTGTTATTTTCTCCTCCTCATCTCTTGTTGATTGCTTGTTTGGGTTCTGCAGTTTGCATTATTACGTTGTTCTCAACCATGAAAAACTCTAGTTCTCTTCTCCCATAACTCTAGTGTAAAACCCCAACCTTTTCTGGAGACGTATTGGGCTCGTTTATTGGTACTCTTTTGCTTTGTGTTGAGTAATTTTCATCTGGGTTTTACATTGGGGTGTGTTTGGGTGAAAAGTTGAGAAAAATGAAAGAAGGAGGGCAGTGCATGGTTGGTGCATAGTTTGCCCTAACTGTGCGCCCTAGCCCAGAAAACTGTGCAACCACGAACAATGGGGATTTGCACAGTTGATGCAAGATTTGTCAAATCGTGTGCCCTCTTAGGAGAAACTGTGCACCCCCTAGAAGAGGCGGATGGTTAGGAGAAACTATGCGCCCTGAGTAACCAATCGTGTGTACGAGATTTTAATCCCCTTAAAATTATTAAAATATTTCTCGAACCCCTGTCTAATGCCTTTGAATGCCCTAGCCCGATCCATAATCAATTTCTCTCAGTTCCAAAGCCTCCCGGAGGGATTCTAAGGTCATCCGACCTCCGTTCTTGGAGATTCGAAACCCATATCAAAGATTTACACCTCTTCTAATAAGTGAATCCTATCCATCTTGGTTTCTCATTCCTTTTCCTTTATTCTCTCATTACAGGAAGGGTTGTTCTACCTATTTTGATTGGATTTAGATTTGGTTTTATGGATCTAGATTTAGAATTGAAGGATCTTGATTTAGGGTTTTAGATCGGGATATCATTCTTCGACGTTGTGCTGCTCAATTTTGGGGATTACTATTGGGTGATCATTCTTCAACGAATTGAGGTAGGTGGTCTATAATTCAAATCCCAAAGTCTTAATTCTAATTTTGCGTATGTAATTGTAAAATTTCTATTGATGTTTAATAATTGAGTTTCCTAAATTGAATTAATTAATTTTATAAATTAATTAATTATGGGATTGTGAAATTGAGGATGTTGAAATTGTAGATTATGAATCCTTAATTTTTGAATTAATGGTGAGGGAATTAGGGTTGTTTAATTGAATAATTAATTATTGAATTACGTATAGGGTAATGAGATTGTTGAATTAAATTATTGATTGATTAATTAATTATTGAGTTAATTAATCAGATTGAGATGATTGATTAATTGTTGAATTAATTAACCAGATTGAGATGATTAATTAATTGTTGAGTTAATTAATAGGATTAAAATGATTAATTAATTGTTGAGTTAATTAATAGTATTGAGATGATTAAATAATTGTTGAGTTAATTAATGATATTAAGACGATTAATTAATTGTTGATCTAATTAATAAGACTGAGATGATTAATTAATTGTTGAGTTAATTAATAGGATTGAGATGATTAGTTAATTGTTGAGTTAATTAATGGGATTGAGATGATTAATTATTGTTGAGTTAATTAATGGGATTCAGATGATTAATTAATTGTTGAGTTAATTAATGAGATTGAGATGATTAATTAATTGCTGAATTAATTAATGGGATTGAGATGATTAATTAATCATTGAATTAATTAATGAAATGATGGATGGTAATAATGAAATTCATATGAGAATTGAGATCTAGAATGGTAACAATGACATTATGAGATATAGAATGGTAACAATGACATTCCAAGACATGATATCCCTTGGGGATAATTTAGAATCCAGTGTGGGCCAAAACAGGTATTGAGGTTCAGGTGTCCTCGGGAACCCGATGGTCTATGTGGTTAAATAAAGAATAATTGATAATTTGATAACTGTTTACTTATACATTGTGTTTATTTCTTTATACAACTGAACACAATGCTATTGACTGGATATTTTTTTAGATGTTTTTGGTGGCAGCCTACTGAGTTGTACTCACACCCTATTCGGGTTGTTTGATCGGCACCTGAATAGATTATATGATTGTAGGACATGTTAAGGGCAATGATCCTTTGTTAGAGGGCTGGTTGGGATGGAGCATGATGAGAGAACCAGACTTGGTGTCAGGACCCACTTTGAGGAGTTATCAATGTCTATTTATTTTGGGTTTTGCATATTGACACTTGACACGTACTTTAACATGACATATCTACTATTTAGTTTTGATATTATATTTCCAGTTTTAGTCATCTTGTGATATTGGTATTATCCTGTTTATGTCATATCATTTGGTTATTTTTATTATTTCTGCTGGTGTATTACTCTGATAAAAAGAGGTTATAGTATTCTCATGTTCAATATTAGACCCTCGTTTCTTTTCGAAATCCTATAGTGTACGTGGATACGCGTTGAGGTCACGTAGTGAACTGACTCGGGGCACCAGTGTGTGACACCTGAGTCGGGGAGTCACATCTAGTCGTGATTGGTCTCTCTCATTCTTCCTCATTGTTGACATTCTTATCACCACCTTCGCTCATGACTCCTGCCATTGTTAGTGCTATTTCTATCACCATCACCACTGTTATCATCAACTTCCCATTTTTTATCATCCTCTACCACTGCTTCTCTTTGATAGTTCTCCATGATTTTTAATCATAATTCTTGTTTTTTCACACATCCAAGGTCTGTTTTATTTCATAATTTTTTGTTTTAGGCTTGTAGTTTTCTTGTATGATTATTTAATGAATGGATGTTATAAATCATGTTGATTTTCTTATAAATGGGTGTCTAAGGTATGTTTAGTAGGTGTTATATTTGACTGAATTATTATTTAATGAGTCTCATGACAATTAAGGTAAGTTTAATTTTCTTGAATGATTATTTAATCGGTTTTATATTTTTAGGAATGATTTTTTGATGAATGGGTGTCTTTTAAATCTTCTAATTCATTTTCTTGACATTTAATATATGTTTAATTTACTTATTAATATTTTTACAGCATGTAAGGTATGTTTAATTTACCAAATTAGTGTTTGGATGATTTATTGAATATTGTTTTCTTGCACTATGAATGGGTTTTTTGAAGGTATAATGGATTATGGAGTTTGAATATGGAATATTGATAATATATATTTAAATGATCATTTTGGGAAAGTTTTGATTGTGTTGATTATGTAATTTCAGTATAGGGGAAGTTAATTTATAATTTAGTTTGAATAATACTAGAATAATATAAGAGTGTTTTAGAGTTATCCCACATTTATTTTCCATTCTATAGTTTAATATTTATGTAAAATTCCTTTGGGAATTTTTCAACTTAACCCTCATTAGGTACTATAACTATTTCATCAAAAAACATCATAACTTTCCTAATGTTACTTTCTACATCATCTCTATTCTTAGAGTACACTAATATTGACCATTCTAAAATGATATGATAAGGATAAGAATATTTTGATTCATTTTGAATATAATTAGAAAAAAATAATAAAATCATCTCCCCATTTAATCATGTTCATAGTATATATCACTTTGTATTTACTACATGAAGTGACATTTTCATTTTCAATATGATGTATGAAATCGTATGTCTCCTTTTGGATCCTTATCACTATCGATATTATTTTCATTACTAATATATTATTTTATAATTTGTATTTATTTATATATTTTGAAAATAATAATTACCAAATTATATAATGAAAAGAAAGAAAAGTTGAGTATTATTTTTGGTCAAACTTTTAAAATCAATGTTAAGATTTATTGTTTTTGGAATTTTTTCTGAATGGATTATAATTAAATAAGTCTAAGGTGAAACCTTTTTTTGAATATGTTGCCTTTATTTTATTTGTGAAATATTTTTCATTTTTATGATTTTATTTTTATTTATAAAGGTAAATCTGGATTTAATTTTTCAAAAAAAATATTATATTTAGTACTTGAAATTTATCATAGGTGGTAATGAATCGTAGTTAGATTATAACACCATGAACAAGTAATGAATATGAAGAAAGGGTTGATGATTTTTTTAGAATTTTCAAAAAATAATGTTCCAAAAAATGACCCATTTTTCTATCTTTTTTTGAAATTTTTACATGCTTCAAAGTTTCAAAGTATAGAAATTAAAGATAATTTAATTTGTTATGGTTTTAATACATGTTACAGTTCTTGGATTTTTCATGGTTAAATTGGGTAGAATTCATGATCTATTAATGGTGAATATTATCAGGTTGATAAGTTTGATCAAATTGATGAAATTATTTTTGATATTAAAGTAGTGGAAATTGATAAGACACTAATTATCACACACTTATATGGTGATACTAAAAAACAATTGTATCTAGGTTGTAGAAAATTTATGGTTTCATTAATGAATTTCTAAATCAAAACCTGGGTAATTTATTGTCTAAGGTATTAGGTTGTCTATTAAATCATATCTCATTCCCTTGCGTGATTCATGCTATGGTATTTCAAGGGAAGGATCCTAATCTAACTATAATATATTAAATACGGTCCAATAGTTTGATATGGTTCCCACTTTTGTAGTTTCACCTAATGCGTATGGACTGGAAACCACATCTGGACCAAGGAGTGGTTTCCAATATGGGTAAATCCAATTTGTTGGACCAAACATATGAAAACTACATTCCTTTACTACAACATATATAGTCTTTTTAGGGGGTTTTTAGCGGCGGTTTACTAAACCGCCACTATGTTCTTTATAAATAATTTAGCAGCGATTTATTAAAAAACACCACTAAACTTTTTTTCAATGCCGACACTTCTCCCCCCCAACCCCCATGCGACCCGTCTTCTCCCCCCCGACCCCTGTGAGACTCCCCCCCCAGAGACCCCTAAAGACCTACGCCTCCCCTCAGTGCGCCTCAGCGCGCCTCGCCGCCTCGCCGCCCCTCAGCATGAATCGTCGCCGACCCCCCGAAGCCCTAGCTCGCCTATCCACTGCAGGTCCTGACCCATGGCACTGCTCGACGCTTCTCAACGCCCCTCAGTATCATCCTTCTTCTTCTTATTCCATCCTCTAGTTATAAGAGTATCACCTTGAGGCCATACTCACACACATGCACATGATATTTTCATCAGTTGAAAGTATATGATTATAAACCCTCCACACCATCAAATTGAACTTTGAGAAAATATCCTTGCACCATAGTAGTTCACCCCAAACATCTAGTTCATTGGATACCATTCTTTTAATTATGTTCTTGAATTATATTCTCTATTTTATTATAGTAATTATAAAACATTTTTTGTTAGATCAATTAATAAATAGTTTTTCTTTTTAAAAAACATTCATTTTTTGAAAAGCACAAAGAATATTATTATTTTCACAACATTGTAAACCCAAATTTTTATATAATTTTTTTAGACTTTGGTGAATTTCAATTTTTTTTTGATATAATCAATATTCCATTGTAACTTCATCACATTATATTGAATATTCTTTTTGATAATTCAATTTTTTTTGATTGTGAGCTTTTACTTATCATTTAGGGATTAATTATACTTATTTTTATGATATTTCTATATTAAATTCAGTTCGGAAAAACCTTCATCATGTTTTCAACAAGTATATTTTAGATCTTTATAGAATAGGTGATTGGATAAAGAATAAGAGGGAGAGGAAGGTTTTTTAGTGGAAGATGAATAAGAGTTAGATTTTACATCATGACTAACCTCTATTTTAGTCATGAGATACTAGGAACATTTTTCCATTGATTCCCTTTATATGGGGGTTTCATTTCTCACACACTAAGTTGAAACATTGAAGGTTTCCTTGATTATTTTATTCTTCCCCTTGTTCATTTTGTTAGTCATATGGAATTACGACCTTATGTGTTCCTTTTTTTCATTGGAATAACATCACTTGTTATTCTCTATCATTATCCACCTTATTTTAACAATTTTATGATTTCTTTATTTTGAAGAATATGTTCATATTCTTTGATTGATGATCCATTTCATCATCATTATAGGTTTCATCATTAATTTATTTAAAAGAAAACATTATTTTATTATTGGATTATTTGGACTTTTTTATTATCATGTAACTTCATTGTGATCTCATAAGTCATGATAGATCCATATAGATCCTCAAATGGCATGTTTTTTATTTCATTTTCCTCTTGGACTATTATATATTTAGGTTTCATATTTCTTTTTAAACCCCAAAATATTTTGATCACTAGATATTCTATAGTATGAGTATAATTAAGAGACATTCAATCATTTCATATGTCAATAAAGTATATAAATGGTTAGTTTTAATGAATTATTTGAAATGGGATTTCAAAGAGGATTAAAGTGACCTATAATTCTGATTATTTTAATAAGTATCATTTGTATCTTTCATAATGAACTACTTATAATGTATGTAACACCCTTAATGATTATACCTTATCTTTAGATGTTTTTCATGACATGGATGATATTTTGGTGGTGTTTATTGCAAGGGTGTTGAAGGTGAGGTTCGATTTATGTTATGTTGTTGCATTAATCATGTAACTTCTTTGATTACTCATCTACTATTATTTCTAGCATGGGTACACTAGGAATTGAGAGAGAGGTCTATAGGGGGGGGGGGGGGGGGGGCTACAGGGGTATGGGGGAGGGGGTGTGGGTTGTCCAAGGAGGGGTGTGGGCTGTCCAGGGGGGTCACGGTGGGTTGTCCAGGTGGGGGAGGGGGTGTGGGTTGTCCAGGGGGGAGGGGGTGGGCTGTCTAGGTGGGGAAGGGGGTGTGTGATATCCAGGGGGTGGGGGTAGGCTATCCAGGTGGGGGAGGGGGTGTGGGCTGTCCAGGGAGGGGGTGGACTGTTCAGGTGGGGCTGAGGCGGCCGTCTAGGTGGGGGTGGTGGGGGGGATGTCCAGGTGGGGGTGTGAGTGGGGGGGGGGTGGGTTGTCCAGGTGGGCGTGGGGGCTGTCCTAGTGGGGGTGGGATATCCAGGTGGGGAGTGGGGGGCTGTCTAGGTGGGGGGGGGGGTATCCAGGGGAATAGGGGGGCTACACTGGTGTGGGGGAGGGGGGTGTGGGCTATCCAGGGAGGGAGTGGGCTGTTCGGGGGGGTGGGGGTGGGGGTGGGCTGTCCAGGTGGGGGAGGGGGTGTGGGCTATCCAGGGGGTGGGGTTGGGCTGTCCAGGTGGGGGAGGGGTGTGGGCTGTCCAGGGGGGGTGGAGGTGGGTTGTCTTGGTGGGGGAAGGGGGTGTGGGTTGTCCAGGGAGGGAGGGTGGGCTGTCCAGGTGGGGGCTGTCTAGGTGGGGGGTGGGGTGGGCTTTCCAGGAGGGGGGGATGTCCAGGTGGGGGGGGGGGGGGTTGTCCAGGTGGGGTGGGGGTGTGGGGGTTGTCTAGCGGCGTAGGGGGGATTTAGAGGTGTGGGGGAGGGGGTGTGAGCTGTCCAGGGAGGGGGTGGGCTGTCCAGGGGGTGGGGGTGGGCTGTCCAGGTGGGGGAGGGGTGTGGGATTTCCAGGGGGTGGGATGTCCAAGGGGGTGGGGGTGGGCTGTTCAGGTGGGAAGGGGTGTGGGATGTTCAGGGAGGGGGGTGCTGTTCAGGTGGGGTGTCCTGGAATTAGCTCTCAGCCAGCCTCTCAAGGCATCAATAAGCCACATACCTAGCTCAAAAATTGGAGGTGTGTTTACAATTAGGTGTTTTGTGATTTATATGTATGATATTCATGGTTTACACCAAAAATCTTTTGGGTCATCTATAATAAGATTGAAGTCATTCTATAATTGGATAGAGATTGGCTCTATGAGTCACTTAGTAAATTTCATTGGGGAAAAATGGAAATCACCTACATGGTTAATTCTAATTTAAAAATTAGTCCAAGCACTTAGGATATCTTTATATTCTTTTATGGATATTTTTAATTTTCATGCTTTGGTTTTCTAGTGGGTGGGTTCATTATTTACCATATGTATTTATATATGAAAATCTTATTTAACATATTAATATATTTTTTCAACTAGTATATATGAATCTATTTCCCTATTTATTAATAGTTATGTGTTTTAATTTTTTTTAATATTGTGTTGGCACATTGTGATATACATGGATAAAAGATGGATCACATTACCGAGGAACACACCTTAGTATGTTTAGGGTTTAGAGGATTTTTTAGATTTTGCAATTTCTAATCGATCCGTTGAAGGGAGAATAAGATGTCCATGTCCTAAATGTAAATTTAGAAGATGGTTGAAGAGAGATGAAGTTTATGAACATTTAATATTAAAGAAATTCCCTGGTCAATATTTGTGTTGGATTTGGCACGGATAATCGAACATTACAGAAAGGTTGAACATTGATTTCAATCCACAGAATGAGCTCCCAATTTCATCAACAATGGAAAATGAAATGAAAAACCTTATAAATGATGCATTCAGAACTACAAGACACCACCATCAACATCAAAACATATCAGAATAACCAGATGATGGTGCTACATATAGAAACGTGACAAGTGATGTTTTTGAGACTGTAGGACTACCAGATTAAGATTGTAACATATCAGTGGATAATACTCTTGATTATATGGAGAATAATGTAAGAGAAAACTTCACTGAGGAAAATACACTTCATAATTTAGTTGATGATGGAAATCAAGAGTTGTATAGTGGATGTTTGAAATATTCAAAACTTTATTTTCTGCTAAAGTTGTACCATATAAAATGTCTATGCGGAATTAGAAATAAGGCAATGTCCATGATATTTTAATTATTGCATGATGCATTTTCTAAAGAAAATATCCCTGAGTCTTTTTATGATATGAAAAATTTGTTAACAGGCTTGGTTTGAATTATACAAAAATACATGTGTGTCCTAATGATTGTATGCTTTATTGGTGAGAGGATTCAAGTAGACAGGATTGCAAAAAATATTTTTCTTCTATATGGTAGTCAATGAGTGATGTTGGAAGTCTGAATCAACATACTACCTTGAAGAAGAAGAAAAGGAACACACCTACAAAGGTTTTGCATTACTTTCGTTCAAAGCCTCGATTGCAAAGATTATTCATTTCATCGAAAACCGCCGAACACATGAAGTGTCATTCTGTAGATAATAACAGTGATGAGTTAATGCAACATCCATAGGATTCGCAATCATGGAAGACATTTGATTCATTTCATCCAAATTTCTCAGTTGATCCTAGGAATGTTCAATTGGGATTGTCTACTGATGGATTCAACCCATTTGGTACTTTGAGTACAAGTTATAACATTTGGCCAGTTGTTTTTATCCCTTACAATCTGCCTCCATGGATGTGTATGAAAAAAATGTCTTTTATTGTTTCAATTATTATTCCTAGAAAACAAATGCCTAGAAATGATACTGATGTATACTTACAGCCTTTAATTGAAGAATTATAGGAGTTATAGAGCAACAGTATTGAAACATTTGATGCTTCTTATAAAAAATGTTCAAAATGTTTACTGCTTTAATGTGGACCATTAGTGACTTCCTTGGACTTGTGAATTTATCTGGTTGGAACACTTACACAGGTTTGGCTTGTCCTATTTGTAACTTTGATTTTGATCCCAAATGGCTACCTCACAATAGAAAATGGTGCTTCTTATTCCATCGAAGATTTCTCGACACATATCATAGATTTCGGCTGAACAAATCAAAATTTAATGGTTTCATTGATCGTAGACCACCTCCAAAGTTGTTAACTGATTCTGAAATATTGACACAACTTGGAAATTTTGAAACAGAATTTGGAAAGTTTCTTCATTTGAATGATAGTGGGAAATGGGTTCAAAGTGCATCATCAAGTGAAATCATAATGAAAAAATGGAAGAAAAAAAGTATATTCTTCAAACTTTCGTATTGAGAATTTAATTTGTTGCGGCATAATCTTGATGTGATGCATATTGAGAAGAATTTCTGCAACAATTTGATCTTCACATTTCTTAATGAGCATGGAAAATCGAAGGATCATCTTAATGCTCGGAAAGACTTACAAGTAATGAATATAAAACGTGATCTCTGTCCAAATGAGAATGAAAAGCATGCTCTGACAATTTTTGTAATGAAAAATAGGGATAAAGATACATTCCTTTGAATTTTAAAGCATGTGAAAGTATTTGAGGAGTATTCAAGTAACATCTCGAGGTGTGTGGACTTAAATAATTGTAAGTTACATGGATTGAAAAGTCACGATTCACATATTTTGTTACAACAGTTACTACCATTGACATTAGGTACATTATTACCTGAAAAAGTTACTGTTGGTGTACTCCAATTCTTCACATTTTTCAGAAAACTATGTGATAAATCTCTATATCCATTTGAGCTTGACAACCTTGAAGAGAGGTTTCTTTTGACACTTTGTGCAATGAAGATTATCTTCCCTCCATCATTTTTTATTGTCACAATGCATTTAACTGTGCATTTGGTTGAAGAAGCTAAATTAGGAGGCCCCGTTCATTATCGATGGATGTATCCAATTGAGAGGTACTTTATTTATATGTTTTTCAGTTAAGTAAATAATTTTTAGCACTTAATTAAATTAATAATTATGTTTGTTTAATTTATTTCATAGATATATTTAGCATTTGAAATCATACATGATAAATAAATCTCAACCAGAAGGCTCTATTGCAGAAGGCTATTTAGTAGAGGAGTGTCTTAACTTTTGTTCTAGATACTTGGATGATATTGAGACAAGATTTAATCAAGTTGGACGTGTTAAAGACACATCAAATCAATCTCAAATACATGGGAAATAAAAAATATTTCCTGCTATTGGCCGATCAGTTGGGAGGACATCAAATGTTACACTGACAGAAATGGAAATATTATAGAAACATAGATACGTGTTTCTATATAGTGAAATTGTAGATCCATAAATTAAAGATTTGACAATACAAACAAAGAGACGAATGAGAGTCCGAACGTGAAATGAGAAATATATAACAAAAGATGTTAATAAAGATCTTGTAGAATGGTTTACACGACGTGTAAGTTCATAAATATTGCAATCAATACGAATATTAGGTTGACACATATATTTTGAAATTCTAATAAAGTATATTTCTTTTTTTTAGATCATGTGTAATGACACTCGAGTAGAGTTGTCAGAAGATTTGAAGTTTCTTGCTCGAGGTCCTCTAAAACAAGTTATAAAGTACGACACTTACAACGTGAATGGATTTAGATTTTGTACAGTCGATTGAGAAGAGGGTTTGAAAACAAAGAATAATGGTATATTTAATTTTTTTGAAGTGGGATACTATAGAAAGATGACTGATATTATTGAATTAAACTACCACGAACATTTTTCAGTTGTTTTATTCAAATGCAATTGGGTCAATATTATCAGAGGTGTTAAAAGAGATTCCTTGCAATTTACTTCTGTTAATTTCTCTCGCTTGATGGATGTTGGTGACCGTGAACTGCATGATCCATATATCTTATCGTCGCAAGAAAAAATGGTATATTATGTCAATGATGTTTTGGATAAAGGGTGGAGTGTAATTGCTCACGTAAAACAAAGAGATTTGTATGATATGGGTGATGAAGTAGAATATTTGACCTCTGACATTGAATCTCATCAACAACAAGAATCAGAATTATTTGTCCATTATGATATTGAAAATATTTGTCTAGCAAGGATGGATGAAGTGGATGAAGTAATGAAGCAGGAAACTGACATGATTGAAGGAGAAAATGATTATATATATAGTTATGCATTCATTTAGCAACCAATTATTTCATTTGTGCAATCATTCATTATCATTGTTATATATATTTTGTTTGTTAGTACTGTGTGTCTGTTATCATTTTTAATTTTTTTTCTGCATAATTTTTTGAAATATATGTTTTGAACTTAATTTTATTTGATTAAATGATAGGAATTATAATTAAAGAGCGTTTTTGTGGGCGCCCTCAAATGATTAATGTGATTTTGGGGTACTTAGGTGCAGCAAAGTGGCTGACCAAGGTCGTCTCTCAAAGGAGGAAGTAGATTTAAAACAACTTTTTAAAGGTATTCTAAAAATAAAATAAAAGAGAATAAAAACAATACTTGAAAGTATGGGGTTGGTTATAGTTTATGAATCTATAAGAAGTTTGCTGGAAGAATATTGTATTTTTTTTAGTTTTTAGTTTTGAAATGAAGTTCGATTAAAATGACACAACAAAAAGATGTTTTTTAGACAATATTTAAAAGACGTAATCAATCTAACTCTAACTCTTCAATAATTTATTAATAATTATAATTTAAATTAATATTCACTTAATTATGATCCCTTAATTTGTTAACCCCTGAACCCTACAAGAATTAACCTTACCACAAAGATGAAGTGAATTTAACCTTAGGCTAACTTCGGAACATGCAATCGCAACACCCTAATTTGATTGATGTTCTAAGATTAGCTTATGGTCAGTGGTAAATTAAGACACATTTCCCATATATAAAATATAATTAATTGAGTTTAGGGATTATATTTGAACACTACAAATTGATCCCATGTGGTTTTGAATTACCAATTAAGTTCGCGCTCTCACAATTCACACAATTCTCGACCTCGCGTGATTTGTGTTAATTGTTCAATTGCTTAATTAGTTTCATTTAAATTGAAAAATAAATTAATAGATCATATTAAGTGAATTACATTATCTCATTTATTCAAAATAAATGAATTAATAAGGTAAGATATATATCGATTACTAAAAGACTACTCTTCCATGGGTGGCGTAATCATCGTAGAAGCGTTTTGCATGTGCAAAGGTTTATAATGGGTATAACCCAATAAAGATTCTAATCAAGAATTACAACCCAATTAGGAATATTAATAGAAGAATAAATTTAAACAAAATAGAATAAAAGATGAGGAATAAAAGAAGATCAAATAATTTTATTACACAAATGAAAACATTACAAAATGAAGAAGAGAAGGAGGCTTCGATGAGGGGATCTTTGCTTTAAGAGCTACCCCTCTTACAATTGTTGGATAATTTGGGTGAAAAAAATTATCCTCTACCTCAAATCTCCTAATTCACGTCCCAACCCCTCCAAATGAGAAAAACTCCAATTTATAGAGGGGAGGGGAGGAGAGGTTACAAGTGGTTTCAAGTGTGAATGTGGAAATTCGGACAAATATTTTATTCCAACTTTCACCACCCATTTGACCACCAAAACGCATGAATTGGCTGGCTTTCCAGAAGTATTATTTGTTCCAAATCATTTCCCAGAGCTTTCATCAAAATTTGGGCTAAATCCAAGCCCGGATGAAGAAGATATGACCCAAATACAGAACCCATGTCTATTCTGCCGAGTCCAGCCCACCATTGGCTTAATGGAGCATTTACTCCATCCAAATGCACTATTTAGATCTAGTGTAATGAATGAAAGTTGTAGAAAATTAATCTAAGAACACTGTTACAAAATATTAAGTTCAAATAATAAATATTAAAATATTTATCCTCAAAATACTACAGTACATTTTAAAAGGGTAAAACTGGAATTTTCATCAAAATTTCAAATGAATGGTCTAATCCCAAATATTTCATAAATGAATATATTTAGCACAATTTGAGAAAATTATATCATTTATTATCAATAAAATTTTCAAAAAATATTGTTTTATCAACTCCCCCGCACTTACCCTTTTGCACTCCTGGGAAAAACCTCATGTCAAGTAAACATCAATATCAAATCAAAGCAAATTTTAAAACACATATCCTTGAGGTCCAACAGTTACACACCAAGGAAAAAAAGATATCATGCCTCATAAAAATCATTATTTCAAGTTCTTCATTTATATCATTCAATATATTTCCACTTCATTTATCCTCGCATGCACACAAAACACTTACCTAATATTCATTTTCACTCACCACATAAATGTCAATTTTTTTAGCAATGTCTTTCTCATCCAAACTCATACAAGGGTCACCATAGGCTTGATAAATTCCTATATCTCCACTCGATGTGATTCAATGATGTATGTTTATCATGAAGACTTTTCAAGGTTGTTCTGTGGCTTTAGGTTGGTAGGATTTAGATGTGAAAAATTCTGAGGCTGAATAAGGAGGGCTTGACTCTTTTTGAAGCAAAATTGAATTAATCTAATTTTCACTTAAATATGGTCTCCTTATTAATCCCCATAGTATCAATTCAGCTCCATCATCATGAAAATTCATGGAATGTTTTCACCATTCATCAATTCAGCAACAAAAATGTCAATCTTCTCAAACATGATTTTCTTGAAAGCTCCAGATAGACACAACTTTCTACCTCAATTAGAAGCTCCAGAAAAGGCACAACTTCACTTGTCATGAAAGCTCCAGAAAAGGCGCAACTTTAAATATAATGATTTTCTTCAGTAGCAAAAACATCTCTTCAAAATTTAATTTTCCACCCAAAGTATCACAGAATGTGGTAGCATAACACAAGATAGATTCCCCCACACTTAAGCTCAACTAGATTATGCAATTTCACTTCAAGAGTTGGTTGGATAGAGAAAATTGGCTTATAATGTGGATAACCTAACAGTCCTTGCATGGCTTCTAAGGGATACAAGGATTAAATGTTCAAGGTAGGCCATTATGAAAAAGGATTCTTTGAAATAGGGGCTTTAATACCAAACGAATGCCTTAATCATTTAAACATAAGTACCTCAAACCCTCAAGTTTTGACAGGAATAGATCAAATTCTGGTTAAATCAAGCATGGTTTGGTTCTCTCAAGAAGTGAGGTGAATGTAAATAATATGAAAATAATGGTTCAGAAGCCTCACAGGAAAGTGATTTCAAATATAAAGACAGTGAGATGTGGCATGTGATTCAAAATTCAGTGCACTTTTCATGAAATTACTAAATATTTGAACTTGAAACAAAGTCATTTCAGTATTCATTTAAGCTTAGTTTCAAGGGATAAATCGTTTCACTCATTTATATGCATTTAAAAATTGTGATGAGAATCATTTCAGCTCAAAAATTTCAAAAACACAAAGAAAATTGAAAAATAAACACACAAAATTTGAAAAACACACAATTTTTTTTGGTTTTTTTTAAATAGGAAAACAATTTAAATTACTAAACTAAAAGGTTACCTCCCCCATACTTAAAATATTTCATTGTCTTCAATGTGAACCCATGAGATGATATATGCACATGAAATGCAGAATTTTTAAATAGGACAAATAATATAAAAGTGAAAGGGTTAGGAACAGCCTGATATCCTCAAGTGGTGATGGGGTCATGCAGTGTGATAAAATCCACTGCATTAGTAGGAAGTCCCTCAATGTATCTCTTCAAACGTTGCCCATTGACTGTAAAGCTCCTTCTAGTGTCCTCCTGTGTGATTTTCAGTGCGCCATAAGGAAAAACATTAGATACAATACAAGGACCTAACCATCTGGAATGCAACTTACTAGACATCATCTCCAGTCGTGAACTATAGAGAAGGTCTTTCTCTCCAACATGAAACTCCATTTGATGGATCATTCTATCATGATATGCTTTTGATATTTCCTTTTAGAGCCTTGAGTTCTCATATGAAGACAATCTAATCTCCTCAAGCTCTTGAATTTGCAGCTTTCTTTGGATTCCAGCTTGGGCCAAAACCATGTTACATTGCTTTACAGCCCAATAAGCCTGATGCTCAACTTGCACGGGGAGATGACATGCTTTCCCAAAAACAATCCGAAATGGGGACATACCAATGGGTGTCTTGTATGTTGTCCTATAAGCCCACAATGCATCATACAAGCGCTTGCTCCAATCCTTCCTATTTGGCTGCACAGTTTTCTCCAAGATTTGTTTCAACTCATGATTTGAAACCTCAGCCTGACCATTTGTTTGAGGGTGGTATGGTGTTGATGTTTTGTGTGTCACCCCATACTTCTGAAGGAGGGAAGAAAAATTCCGATTGCAGAAGTGTGTCCCTTGGTCACTAATGATGGCCTTCGGTACTCCAAACCTGCAAAAAATCTTTGCTTTGACAAAGTCCACTACAACATGAGAATCATCAGTCCTAGTGGCCTTGGCCTCCACCCATTTACTCACATAATCAACAGAAGCCAAAATATATAAAAATCCAAATGAACTAGGAAAATGAACCATAAAATCAATGCCCCATACATCAAAAATCTCACAGAATAATATGGGTTGTTGGGGCATCTCATGTCTCTTAGAAATGTTCCCAGTGTGTTGGAAATGAGATCATGACTTACAAAACACATGGGCATCATGGAATAAGCTAGGACAATATAATACAGAGTCCAAAACTTTCCTAGATGTCTGTTGGGGTCCAAAGTGTCCACCACAAGCAAGTGTATGACAAAATTTTAAAACAGACTCAAACTCATGATCAGGAACACACCTCCTAATAACTTGGTCACTACACATGCTCCATAGGTATGGATCATCACAAACATAAAATCTTGACTCACTGTTTAATTTTTGGACTTGATGTTTAGTTAAATTTACAGGGATTTCAGAGGCAATAAGGTAGTTCACTAAATCATCATACCAAGGATGCGTACCTGAGATGGAATAAAGATGCTCATCAGGAAATGTGTCCCGAAGTGGTACCTAGTCCAAGGTATAATCCTCTAGTGTGTGAGTAAGCCTACTCATGTGGTCTGCCACCAAATTCTCTGACCCCTTCTTGTCCTTTATCTCGATGTCAAACTCTTGAAGAAGGAGCATCCACCGGATAAGTTGTGGCTTTGCATCTGGATTCTTTAGAAGGTACCTCAAAGCTGTATGGTCAGAAAAAAAAACTACTTTAGAGCCCAATAAATATGAACAGAATTTATCTAAAGCAAATATTACAGCAAGAAACTCCTTTTCTGTGGTAGTGTAGTTTTATTGGGATGAATCCAATGTCCTTGATGCATATTAAATCACATGTGAACATCCTTCCACCCTATGAGATAAGAGATCTCCAACCATGAAGTTGGAGGCGTCGCACATAAGCTCAAAAGGAATCTCCCACCGTGGGGGCTATATGATAAGTGGAGTGGTCAGATGTTGTTTTAGCTCATCAAATGAATTCCTACAAGAAATATCAAACACAAAATTAGAATCCTTTTAAAGTAATCTTGACATAGGAAGAGCAATCTTACTAAAATATTTGATGAAGCGCTGATAAAATCCTACATTCCCTAGGAAAGATCTAACATCATGCACACATGAAGGATATGGTAAGGATGAAATAATATCTACATCTATCAAACTCTGCCCCATTTTTTGACACTACATGCCCTAAGACAATGCCATGCTCTACCATGAAATGACACTTTTCAAAGTTCAGGACCAGATTCTTCTCAATACAACGATTCAACACCTTTCCCAAACTAATTAGACATTCATCAAATAAAGACCCATACACTGTAAAATCATCCATAAATACCTCCATGTAGGTCTCAATAAAATCAGAAAAAATACTCACCATACACCTCTGGAAGGTACCTGGGGTGTTGCAAAGTCCAAATGGCATCCTCTGGTAGGCAAATGTGCCAAAGGGACATGTGAATGTAGTCTTCTCCTGATCCTATGGAGATATAGGAACCTGAAAATATCCAGAAAATGCATCCAAGAAACAATAGTGTGTCTTCCCAGCTAGTCTCTCAAGCATCTGATCAATAAATGGGAGGGGGAAATGGTCTTTGCGAGTGGAATGATTTAGTTTCCTATAATCAATACACACACGCCAACTAATTTTTACCCTCATTGGAACTAACACATCTTTATTGTTTTTAACAACAGTAACACCACTTTTCTTAGGCACAAACTGAATTGGACTTACCCACTGAGAATCTGAAATGGGATAGATTATACTTTCCTCGAGAAATTTTGCAACTTATTTTTTAACAACCTCCAAAAGTGTTGGATTGAGTGTCCTTTGTGGTTGCCTCACCGGTTTAGCCCCATCCTCTAAGAGAATCATATGCATGAAAACAGAGGGACTAATGCCTGATATGTCTTCCAATGTCCAACCAATTTCCCTAATGTTATCTCTCAATAGATTCAGAAGTTTTCCTTCATGTTCAAAAGAGAGATTGTTAGCAATGATAACAGGTAATCTATCACCACTCAGCAAGTATGCATATTTAAGATTTGGGGGCAATGGCTTGAGTTCCAATGTAGGGGGGTGATGTATGGATGGAGAAATTGATGCAACAGACATATCTGCACAATGAACATCAGTATCAGAATAAAAATCATCACAATCAGAGAATAAAGCACCAAATCCATCAGCATACTCAATAGCCATGTCATAATCAGAGTTCACATGATCAATATCAGAATATAAATCCATTTCAAAATCAAATCTTAGAGAGTCTTGTTCATTAGAAACAGGCGTGGAAGTTCTCTTAGACATTAAACTAGAACCAATACTCATAATCTCCCTAAGCATAGGACAATAAAAATCCATGGAGTTTTTACTTGGTGGTTCAAAATGGGAGATAACAAAATCAGAATAGTCCTCAGAGGGGTACTTCATGGATTCCATAACATTAAATATCACAACTTCATCCCCAAATTCCATGGAAAGTGTACCCTCATTGACATTTATGATAGTTTTTTTTGAAGTTTTAAGGAAGGTTCTACCTAAGATAATGGGGGAATGAGAACTTAACTGATCATCCTCCATGTTAAGCACGTAGAAATATGCTGGAAAGATCATGTCTCTTACCCGGACAAGTACATCCTCAAGGACTCCCACTGGATATTCCATAGCTCTATTCGCTAATTGCACCACTACTCTCATCAGCTTCAACTAACCAACTTGTAAAGAAGAGAATACAGAGTGAGGCATCAAATTTATTGAAGCTCCTAAATCACAAAGAGCATCAGAGAAGTGAAACTCCCCTATGGTACATGGGATGGTGAATGTCCCGGGATCCTTGCACTTTGTTGGCATTACTAGATTTGGTGTAATGAGTGCTGAGACATTCCTTCCAAGGTTGATCCTCTCATTTCCCTTGAGCCCTCTTCGATTGGTGTAGAGTTCTTTTAAGAATTTGGCATACCTTGGGATTTTCTTAATGGCTTCAAGTAGAGGAATGTTGATCTCCACACACTTGAATGTGTCCAAAACCTCCTTTTGCATTGCTTCTTCAGCCATATTCTTGGTTTGAACAACCATGTTTGGAAATGGAAGGGGTTTAGGAGGAACATCATTAATCTTTTGCTTACCTTTATCTTTCTCCTTGGGTTTCTCATCAGTTGATGTGGAATAGGGCTTCTCCGAAGTTGAGGTGAATCCCAGTGGAATGGTAGGTAGAGAATTATCAGTTGTTTGCTTCCCACTTCTCAATGTGATGGAACTAACATTCCCCTTTGGATTTGGAGTGGGTTGGGAAGGTAGATTTCCGGAATTCTTACTTACAAGTTCATGGAGGGCGGTGACAATCTGGATCATTTGAGTCTTCAACTCCCTCAGCTCCGAACCTTGACTCTTTAGCTTATTCTGTTGATTAAGAAAAATTTTCTTCAAAATATCATCAGTGTTAGAATCTACCTTTGGTAGGGGATTCCCTTGTTGCTGGCTTGCTGATGCTTGGGCTTCAAATCTCCTTTGGGGTTGTTGGAAACCCCGCTGGTAAGGTGGAGGCTGCTGGAAGTTTTGTTGAAAGGGTGACCTTTGTTGTTGTCCAGAGCCATAAATCATGTCCGATTGATCCTTCCACCCTTGGTTATATGTTGGATCAAACTTATTTTGGGGATATGGTTGTTTTTGTTGTTGTTGTTGCTGATATGGTCTCCCAGGGAACACTGCTGCACAATCTTCTGTTTCTTGGAGTTGTGGTCCACAATCAGTTGGGTGGCTTGTCTCAGTGCAAATACCACAAGGCCTTGAAGGAGGGGGTTGAGATGTATTTTGAGCCAAAGCAATCTGCCTCACCATAGTGGCCAATTCTTCCAACTTGGTATCAATCAAATGAATTTCAAGAGAAGAAGGACTTACCTGATGTACTCCCCTGACATGTGGTGTACCTCGATTGCCAAATTGTTGGGAGTTTTGTGCCATCTTGTCGATCAATGCACGTGCGACTAGTGGTGTCTTGTCCACCAATGCCCCTCCTGCTGCAGCATCCACCATGCTCCTCTCCATAGTTGTGAGTCATTCATAGAAGTACTGAATGAGGAGCTGCTCACTGATTTGGTGATGTGGACATCTTGCACACAACTTCTTGAATCTCTCCCAATACTTATACATTGACTCCCCTTGTGCTTGCTTGATCCCGGATATCTCCTTACGAATGGAATTGTTCCTCGATCCTGGAAAACATCTCTAAAATAAAATACATTTTAAATCGTTCCAACAAGTTACATCCTCGGGTTGTAAATAATACATCCAATATTTCGCAGCTCCATCAAGTGAGAATGAGAATGCTCTTAATTTGATTTGATCTTCAGAAACATTTCTTAGTTTAAGGGTTGAGCAAACCACATTAAATTCTTTAAGGTGTTTGTTTGGATCCTCACCATATAATCCATGAAATTTTGGAAGAAGGTGAATTAATCCATATTTTAACTCAAAGTTTGATTCGAGATTCAGGTATGAAATACAATTTGGTTGATAGTTAATATCAGGTGCAACTAATTATAGAATGGTTATATTAAGTTCATTTCCATTATTTCCAGCCATTAGTTCCTCTTTTATGTTTGAATTTGAATTTCTTCCAATTTAAATGTTTCTAGAAGAGAGGAATTCACCAACTGGTTGAATATTGAAACTTCCCGTAGACTGAGAATGTCTGATTCAAGCCCTAAGGCTACGTTCAATCTCAGGGTCAAGATCTAAGAGATCATCGGGATTAGTTCGTGTTATAAATCAAATAAATATGAAAATAAAGAAATTGGACCACAATAAAATAAAAATGAGAAGTTTGAGTTGATGGTCCAAAAAGAAAAGAAGAGGATGAAAAAATAATGAAAACTTGAGAAATGGGAAAGATGAAAGAGAGAGGTGAAGAAAATAATAAAATGAAAAATAAAAGAAATACCTCTAAATGGTTGAATAAATTACTTGCCTCCCCGGAAACGACGCTAATTTGAAAGAGCGCTGTCGTGGGTGCCCTCAAATGATTAATGTGATTTGGGGTACTTAGGTGCAGCAGAGTGGCTAACCAAGGTCGTCTCTCAAAGGAGGAAGTAGATTTAAAACAACTTTTTAAATATATTCTAAAAATAAAATAAAAGAGAATAAAAACACTACTTGAAAGGATGGATGTTGGTTATAGTTTATGAATCTAGAAGAAGTTTATTGGAAGAAGATTGTATTTTTTTTTGTTTTTAGTTTTGAAATGAAGTTCGATTAAAATAACACAACAAAAAGATGTTTTTTTAGACAATATTTAAAATATGTAATCGATCTAACTCTACCTATTCAATCATTTATTAATCATTATAATTTAAATTAATATTAACTTAATTATTATCCCTTAATTTTTTAACCCCCAAACCCTACGAGAATTAACCTTACCACAAAGATGAAGTGAATTTAACATTAGGCTAACTTCGGAACATGCAATCGCAACACCCTGCTTTGATTGATGTTCTAAGATTAGCTTATGGTCAATGGTAAATTAAGGCACATTTCCCCTCTGGAAACTAGAATTAATTGAGTTTAAGGATTATATTTTAACACTACAAATTGATCCCATGTGGTTTTGAATTACCAATTAAGTTCGCGCTCTCACAATTCACACAATTCTCGACCTCGTGTGATTTGTGTTAATTGTTCAATTGCTTGCTTAGTTTCATTTAAATTTAAAAATAAATTAATAGATCATATTAATTGAATTAAATTAGCTCATTTATTCAAAATAAATGAATGAATAAGGTAAGATATAGATCTATTACTAAAAGACTACTCTTCCATGGTTGGCGTAATCATCGTAGAAGCGTTTTGCATGTGCAAAGGTTTATAATGGGTATAACCCAATAATGATTCTACTCAAGAATTCCAAACCAATTAGTAAGATTAAGAGAAGAAGAAATTTAAACAAAACAGAATAAAATATGAGGAATAAAATAAGATCAAAGAAGTTTATTACACAAATGAAAACATTACAAAATGAAGAAGAGAAGGAGGCTTCGATGAGGGGATCCTTGCTTCAAGTGCTACCCCTCTTACAATGATTGGAGAATTTGGGTGAAACAAATTATCCTCTACCTCCAATCTCCCAATGCACGTTCCAACCCCTCCAAATGAGAAAAACTCCAATTTATAGAGGGGAGGGGAGGAGAGGTTACAAGTGGTTTTAAGTGTGAATGTGGAAATTCGGCCAAATATTTTATTTCAACTTTCACCGCCCATTTAACCACAAAAACGCGTTAATTGTCCTGCCTTCCATAAGGATTATTTGTGCCAAATCATTTCCTAGAGATTTCCTCAAAAGTTGGGCTCAATCCAATCCTGGATGAATAAGATATGGCCCAAATACAGAACCCATGTCTATTCTGTCGAGTCCAGACCACCATTGGATTAATGGCCCATTTACTCCATCCAAATGCACTCTTTAGCTCTAGTGTTCTGAATGAAAGTTGTATAAAATTAATCTAGGAACATTGTTACAAAATATTAAGTTCAAATAATAAATATTAAAATATTTATCTTTAAAATACTACAGTATATTTTAAAAGGGTAAAACTGGAATTTTCATCAAATTTTCAAATGAATGATCTAATCCCAAATATTTCATAAATGAATATATTTAGCACAATGTGAGGAAATTATATCATTTATTATAAATAAAATATTCAACAAAATAGTGTTTTATCAGCTAAGGAGGAATTGATATACTATTTCATCGACCACTGTCACAGATGACGATCCATCTGTCTCTCTCCCTACGGCATATGAGCCACCATCCACTTTCCCCCCTGCACCATCTCCCCCTGAACCATCTCTCACACCCTATGTGAGTGTCCCTTCAGTATCTCATTCATCGCCTCCCGCTTCAGGAGCCTCAGTAGTGGGGGAGCGGCGCACTACTTCTAGTTATTCGCGGGGATACTGGAGGGTGATTGTTATAGGTACAAATTTTAATATGAATAAATTTATTGCATTTTTATACTAATTTTTTATTCATTAAAGATGGAAACAATGCAAGTGTGGAGAAAAATATAAAAATTTCAGATGTATGGAATCTTACCGGAGAGAAGATAGTTATCTCATTTGATTCACATGGGGTCCCTACGGATGATGACATAGGATTATTTGGCCAAATTTTAGGCAAGCTGGACACGAAGCCTGGTGGTATTGCATCGACTGGTGGTGAGCAGGTAAATCACAAAAATCCAAAATCTTTTAGTTTGAAAACTTTTATTGGTTTTAAGTTTAAATATAAATATACAACAATATTTAATTTTCAATATAATGTTCTTACAGGTGGTAGCATAGAGATGGAGGTAGAGAGGGTGACGAGCTGTGTTCATCATCGGACCATGATTAGTTGTATTGTTGATATGTTGGACAAATATGTTAACAGTCGGTTTGTATTTGTATCATGTGTGGCACATAGTTTCCACCAAACATTTTCATGACCTAACATTTTCTTGATTTCTCATGTTTCCTTTTATGTATTTTATTGATTTATGATGTTTCCTTTTATGTCTTGATTTCTCAAGTGTGGTATGCACCATACATGTCTTGATTTCTCGAGTGTGGTATGCACCAAATATCTGTTGAACACTTGAGTGTCTTTATCCTGTTAATCTAGAGGGACTGTCCACTTTATTAATAGTAGAATTTACAAATATTTGTTGAACACTTGAATGTATTACACTACCATAATTTGTATCTCCCCAAAAGATGAATATGGTGGATAAAATATATAATACAATCATGTAGCATGTTCTATATGGTTTGAATCATCCTTCCTGACTACTCATCGATCTTAGGATAAAAGGTTATACACAACTTCAACTATCAACTCATAGACTTCTATTATAATTACCAAAACTACGAGGTAAAACAGGTCAGACCTGGGTGAACATCCCACTTCAACTATCAACTCTGACACTACCAGAATTTATATGCACTCTAGGTGACAAAGTACCCAACAAATATCTCTCCCAAGAGGTTCTATCACGATCATTTCAATGCATGGACCACAACTACAAACTAAAATAAAGGATTAGAGTATTTCATCTTGTGGGTTAAAAGATGATGAAACCCAAAGTGAATAATTTATCACTCTACATCATAACATATCCTAAGCCAGAACCAGATGCATCACATTTCACTACATGTCCAATGTTAAGATCAGGAATTCTTAGGATTAGAGATGACAACAACCACTTATTCAACACTATCGAAACTTCCTCACACTAATATGTACAGTCAAACGTGAATCCATTCTTGGTAACTGTGGTCATTGGAAATGCTAAGTGAGAGATATCCAAAATGATTATCCTTTAATTCCCATACAATAAAATAAAACATAAACTATCTGTTACATTCCTCAATTATGAAAAATATACAAATACATCAACATACTCGATATCAACTGCTATCCCTGATTGTGAAACCACTATATCCAAAAGCGACACTTAATGTACTTAGAATAAATTTTATGTACCCAAATCATACTAAACCTATTATTCAAGTATCTATCATGTGATTCTTATGAAAATTTTGGTCTTCTGGTATTGTTTTGGATGTGTTATGTATGTTCATGTGAAATTGGAATGGTTTTTCTTTTTAGGGCACTGGTACTGGGGTTGCAGAATCAGCTCCTTTTTTTTGTAAATATGGCTTTAGTGGCGGTTAAAAATGCCGTTAATATTTAGGTATTTTTCTATCTACACTGGTTAAAACCGCTTCTACATACAATAACTTAGCGGTATTTAAAACCTCCGCTGAACAATTTTCATATTTTTTTTATTTCGCGGTGGTTATCTTTGTTTTAGGGATGGTTTTTGCAGAGGAAATAATGTTTTTTTAGCGGTGGTTTTAACAGCCACTCAATAGTTTTCATATTACTTTATTATTTCTTAGCACTTATCTTGGTTTTAGGGGCGATTTTCTCGCCGAAAATGATTTTTTAGCAGTGGTTAAAACCGCTGCTAAAAACAAAATACATTTCTGACGGGAAAACCGCTGCTAAAACCAAGATAACCGCCGAGAAATGTTTCCACTGTGACGGTTGCCATAAACCGCCATTAAATCGAGTAAACCACTTCATATTTAATTCCAACACATGATTTAGTGGCAGTTTTTTGAAACCACTGCAGAAGCATATGGCGACGGTTTAAACCGCCGTGATATGCAAAAAAAACCGCCGCGAAATGATCATTTTCTTGTAGTGCTTTATGGATATTAAAATGATTTGTAGATTATATAATTTCTAATAATTAACTTATATAAATGAAAGAATGTGAATAATTAAATAACACAAGTCCAAACTTTAATTTCATAGAATAAATAATTTTAAAACAAATAAACATGTTTAACAGACTTTACACAATAAACCAAACATAAATATATAAGATAACTGATCTTTGAGTATCATATATTAGAATATAATGGGTATTATATGAGGCCTAGGTATAACATGTTAGAATGCGAGTTACTATAGACATGTTAGGGATTCATCGAGAGATAGGGTGAGGGTGATGTGACATTTGTGTTGTTCTTTGTTCTTCTTTATGGATTTTCAGAAGTTAGGTTTAACTAATGTATTGTGACACCCATTGTGTGGTTTTTCCTAAGGGAACCAATTATGTTAATAATTACCCATATTTCAAATTCACTTACTAAGAAAAATGAATATGTTATACCCATTTCATGATTTGGATGCAATAAGTACATGTGATGGTTATCCCTGAGGGATAATATTAGATGCTAGGGGCCTGAGTTCAAATCTCATGGTACTTGTGATGTGGTTATTTATAGAGGGAGATAAATAATTTTTTTCATCCTATGATTCAAATTTTAACCTCTTATTAGTGAAATGATTTGAATGTTAGGGAACAACTGTGGTATAAACTTATGGTATGATTAGTATAATTCACTGGTATGAAATGAAGTAGGTACATTTGATTATAATGGTGTCCTAGTTAGTACATAATGTATTTACTTACATGTGTATTTTGAGTGTTACTACTTTGAACATATACTCAAATATATGCATTGTTGTATATTTTAGGGGCCCTGTTAGTATTTACTTGTTTATTTTTACACTCACACCCTACACATGAACCTAAATGGACATAGATCTCTTATATTTGAGATACGTGTAAGGGAAAAAAACTAGTAACATAGATTGGAGTTAGTTCATCTCAGTGGGGATGAGTTTATGTTCACATGGTAGTGTTAGGGACCTTTTAGAATTTTGATATGAGATTTGAAATTTTAAATTAAGATGTGGTAATTTAAAAAGTTTTAAGGAGACAACTTTCATCCTCACCAACTTCATCTCCCAAATAGTTATTATTGAATTTTTTTGCTTGAGACTCATCCCCCATCTCTCCTATGTTGCTTGAACTACTCTGAGCAGTAGTCATACAAAATGATCACCAGTATCTAGTGTGGGATGACTACTACTCAGAGTAGTTCAAAAAATATAGTTGCATGTCCAGAAGATATGGAGCATGAGTCTCAAGAAAAAAAATGCAATAATAACTATTTGAGAGATGAAGCTAATGAGGATGAAAATTGTCTATAACTTTCACCTTTGGATGAATTTAGAGGATAACATCTAGCATAGTGGAGTAATTTATTTCTTAAATTCAATTACCCATTTCCTTCAAAATAGATGCACGCTAATCATTTGAAAAAAGAGTATGAAAATAGAGTTAAAGGGTTCATCAAGTTTGCAATAGATAATGCATACAACCCTTCTCAAATCCTTTGTCCATGTTTACATTATTTTTATTCAAGAAAAATTAAATGTTTGACTTATCATGTAGAAAATGTCTTCTGCACATGACGATGTTACCAATCCTAAGGAAGAACAAGTCATTAATACTAAAACAATAGAATTATTAGGGGAT
Source organism: Viscum album (assembly GCA_963277665.1). Lineage (NCBI taxonomy): Eukaryota > Viridiplantae > Streptophyta > Magnoliopsida > Santalales > Viscaceae > Viscum > Viscum album. Next base: position 1,619,332,921 of record OY728131.1, on the reverse strand, counting down.
CAACATCATATTGATGAAAAAAACAAGAATGCCACAACATCACAATGTTGAATAATATTATCAAGGCAAGAAGTAAGGGTATAAAATTTGAGATTTTTTGGAACCAACGCGACCAACCTATTGACCCCAAAAATTCAATGTTCATTAGTTATGTTGGGGTCACAGTGAGGATGAATGTGCCGATTGATATTGATTCGTGGTGCCACATCCAACCTGAAACAAAGGAAACCCTTTGGAAAGATATAACAATAATGTTACGATATACTTTCTCCATTTTACTGAAAAATTATATAACAAAATGTTGATTTAATATTCATTATTCCTTGCAGAGTTCATTTATTTTAGAAGATTTTCATAAGAAATTTGTATTAATGGCCACTGTAAAATCACATAGAGGCTTCCAAACTCTTCTTACCAAGTTACATCTTAGGGATGATAAGGGGAAAGTAAATCCACACCCACCATTTAGTTATGCACATATTATAAAATAGAAAACATGGAATGATTTCATCAATTGTCGTGATGAGAAATCATTTCAGGTGCAATGCATTTGATAATATATTATTTTAAATTATTTATTTTATCCAATTTGATTCAAATTTTTTAATTTATGAAACATCAAAAGACTTCTAAAAATAAAGAACTTGCATCAAAACCAATGTACCCCTATCTCAAAGCAAGGATAGTGTGTGATTAACTAGAGAAGAAATTGGTATGTATTTTAAATCAATAATAAAAGTTTTATGTGATATAAAACAACATATGTTTCTTTTTTATATACAGATTGATGAATCAAAATCTGAAGCCACTTCCATCCCACATCATGTGCTATAGAAGGAGACTTGTGTAAATAAAGAGATTAAACTAGTTGATGAAAACAAAAAAGTAGTATGGGAAACATGTGTAAGTATGGAATAATAGTAATTATTTATGATTTATAATAGTATTACATAAAAATATCTATTTATGATCATATTTTTTTATGCGGTTTAGACATAAGAATCGAAAACTACCGTACCAGATGAAAATATACTTTCAGTAGCTTTGAAGTGGATGAAAAAATATGGTCATGTTAGAGGATTAAGTTTTAGAGTGTCTCCTCAAATATATTTAGAGAAGATAAAACCACATGAAGATACATATAAGATGGTAAAAGATTGCAGACACAAATAGATGCTTTACAAGATATTATTGTTCGATATGGTTTGGTATACCAATGTATGAGAAAGGATAAAAGTGAACCAATGGTGGAACAAAGATCCACACATGAACCAAATGACCCCACTAGCTTTGAGGCTAGTCATTTTCCTCAACCACATACCTTGCCTGAGGTAATCAATTTTCTCATTACCCTTTCTCCTAAACGTGAATCAAAAAACTTCCAATAACTTTATATTACTAAAATTATATAGGGTATAGTTGTATGAGATTTGTATCTGTCAACACCCTTGCACCGCCTTATTGTGATGGGTACAATGTATAATATCCAAAGAGATAAGATACACCTGAAAGAACTCCCAAAATATCAAATGAGAGTAGGTATTGAGGTATATCATGAGCCGACTACGGAGTTGCTTGTTCCATTTAATGATCTAGATATTAGAATGGTCAATGATTCCATTGGAACTTTCATATCATGGTCATCTAATATTATAAAAATATACGAGGTGTGTCTTTAACAATTTTTTTCATATAAAAAACCTATAAAAACTGATGAAAAAAGGACTGAAGTGAGGTATGTTATTACATATGGATAAAATAGTGGTGAAACAGAAGGTCAGATCAAGACAACCTAGTAAATAAAATAAGAAATCAAAATGATCTTCTGAGAGTACCTTCTCTCATCTAGTTCTAGAGCAACATTTATTACCATTACAACTTCATGTAGAGACCATATTTAAAGATGCAAATATGTATTACATTCCATAGGAAAAATAAATATATATAACTTTCATGACAAGCGTATTTGGTATCGATAGTATAAATGATATTCTCAAACATGAATGGTTGAGAGTCTCAATTATGAATATATACATAAGATACATTTTCATAATACATTTATCCAAATAGTGAGCTAATATTCTTATTAATGTTAATAACTATTCATATTTTTATAGGCCTTTATATTACTACTATATAAAGATAAAACCATGTAAATAATGATTTAGATTCATTAATCCTTGTATCATTTCTACAAAAAAACTTACTTTGGATAAAAATGAAATCGACAAGAAAAAAGATGAGCTACTTGAAGAATTTGAGAAAAAAATAACAGAAGACATACTTTTTTGATGCCTATAGTGCAGAGGTAAAACTCTACAATCTAATCACATAATATATATTTTTTTTCATTAATTATTTGTTTTTGTTTTTTAGGCAGCACTAGATGTTGATCGTAGTCAATCTGGATAACCCAAATATTTATTTTTTAGATCCAATGCATGAATATTCAAAAAAACAACCACACATTATGTGTATTGTGATTTTTTAACACACCACAATCAATATTTTATAGATAAAATTCTAATTATATGTTTTAGTCAGTGTTTTAACAAGAATTTTGTTATGATAGAGTGGTTGCTAAATATAGGCTAAATTATGGCACGAAGTCAGTATATGAACATAAAAGCCAGTGGATTACTAAAAATGGAAATATATTAAGGTATATATAGAAATATTTAACTATAAAAACATATTTTAAAACAATTTACTTATTTTGGTCAATGTTTCTACAATTTCCAAAGCAAGATAATGTCATCAATTGTGGATATTATGTTTAAAAAATTATAAGAGAGATCATAAACCATAAAAATACTAGTATCCTCGAACAAGTAATTTCTGAAGGTAATTAAAATTTCATTAAAAATATTTATTAATCATTTATTTGTCTATATTTTCTCAGTCTTACCAAGATTATTGACAACCTTTTTACTCAAAAGAAGAGGTAAATTTGTTTAGAGATGAGTGGACAGCGTGCATGATGTCATAATTTTTGACGAAAAAAAATTTAGGTGATTACCTGCTATGTTTGTGATCTAGTAGGAGCTATGACCTTAGAAATATATTTGGGGTGTGAAGCATTAGTGTTAGAATGATTATATATTATTTTTGATCTATTTATCAAGGAAAAGTATAATGTAGTAAATCAATTTGTTTTGAAGTGATGACTCGAAAATAATAAAATTATTGGGCAATGGAGAAGACGGAGGTGGAGTTGGAGGCGAAGGTAGAGGTGGAGGTGAAGGTAGAGGCAGAGGTGGAGGCAGAGGTGGAGTTAGAGACCGAGGTGGGGGAGGAGGCAGAGGTGGAGACTGAGGCAGAGGAGGAGATGAAGCACTAGCTTGCAAAAAATAAAATTGTTAGGAAATGAAGTATAATGGGGATCATACTAAGGTTGTGTTTGAGAATAATTATTGAAAAGTGTACACAAATTCTTATCAAATGAAATCGTGAAGCATCGAAAATTAAAATGAATACCCCTTTGAAAAAGAAGCTAGTATCTTGATCAAAAACCTCTAAAAAAATAAAGAATTACAAAAATTTTATTGACTGGATTATGATTTTTTAGAAAATAACAATACATTGGTTTTACTTTGGAAGGTGGTGTAATTATTTGGTATATCCGATCATCAATTAGATGCATGACATAATATCAAAAATGCTTGTAAAATCCATATAAGTAACATTCATTATGCATGTGCACATTCATTATGTAAAATGATCCATATTCACAAGATTATTAATAAAAAACTCATCATCATTATCAATAAAAAATACATGAGAATAGGGATATTCCCATTTTAATGAACAAATAATGATGATGTTATGTTAGAGTTTATCATAACTCGGAATCTTGAATAGGATATACTAATCTATAACAAAATCCAGGAAGAATTAATGGATTCTCTATACTTTAGTATCATTTGGATGATATAAAGGGTTATAATGATGTTTAATACTATCAAAATGGGTAAACATATTATTATGTAGAAAATTGTATTTCGAAAATACATAATGGGTCACACTAAAGTTTTTTTCATCAAAGAAGGTAAATGGTTTATCATGGAGTTTGTACTCTATATGATGATGAAAGGAAAAGATACATTTTATTATATTATATAAAAAATCATATTAAAATATTCATTTTGGAAGTATAAGAATCAAACGCACCTCAATCTGATGAACGGTGTGACTAGTATGACTCCAAGTATGTCTTTTTATTTAAAATTGACATTAATTTTAGTAAAAAAGATAATTGACATAATAAAAACTGATCAAATACATTAGTATTGTTTTTATACTTTAGTAAAATGATCTATAATTCATTTGTGACATTTAGGAATTAATCTCACCTCAATACGATTCATGATGTGCTTAAAATGAATCAAAGTGTTCGTAATTAGTTTAAAATTGACATTTTAGTTTAAAAAGTTTCACTCGTCAAAAGCTGGGAAAACACGCTCGAATTTTCTTTATAATTTAGGAAAATGATTCATAATTAATTTTTTATTTTTTAGGAATTAGTATCACATCAAACCGATGTACGATGTGACCAGTATGACTCAAAGTGTTTGTTTCTAGTTTAAAATGATATTTTAGTAAAAATAAAGTGGCGTACTCAAAACTGAAAAAACAGATTCACATTGTTTTTATAATTTATAAAAATGGTCCATAAGTCATTTGGGATGTGTATGAATTAGTCACACCTCAATACGATGCATGGTGTGACCGGTATGACTCAAAATGCATATTTTTATTTAAAATTGACATTAATTTATGTAAAAAAACTGATATACTCAAAACCATGGAAAAACATTCAGATAGTTTTAATACTATAATAAAATAATCCATAATTCATTTGGGATGTGTAGGAATCGGTTGCATCTCAATCTGATGCACGGTGTGACTGGTATGACTCAAAATGTGTCTTTTTATTTAAAATTGACATTAATTTTAGTAAAAAAGAAAACTAACATACTCAAAACCGATCAAACACATTTGGATTGTTTTTATACTTTAGGAAAACAATCCATAAGACATTTTTGACATTTAGGAACCATTATCACCTCAATATGATAGACGATGTTCCCGACATGACTCAAAGTGTCTGTAATCAGTTTAAAATTAACATTTTAGTTAAAAAAGTGTCACTCACAGAAAACCAAGAAAAAAATATTGTATTGTTTTTATAATTTAGGAAAAAGATTTATAAGTTATTTTGATATGTAATATTTTTTTTCACATCAAATTGATATATTATGTGACCTGTATGACTCAAAGTGTGTGTTTCTAGTTTAAAATGACATTTTAGTAAAAACACATGTGATGTACTCAAAACCAAGAAAAAACATTTGTATTATTTTATTAATTTAGAAAAACAATCCATAAGTTATTCGAGACATGTAGGAATCAGCTTCACCTCAATCCAATGCATAGTGTGACCAGTATGACTCCAAGTGTGTCTTTTTTTATTTAAAATTGGCATTAATTTTAGTAAAAAAGACAACTGACATACTGAAAACTAAGAAAACACATTCATATTGTTTTGATACTTTAGAAAAAAGATCCATAATTAATTTTTTACATGTAGTAATCATCCTCACTGCAATCTGATACACGATATTTCTGACATGACTGAAAGTGTTTGTTATCATTTTAAAATTGACATTTTAGTTCAAAAAGTGTCACTCACAAAAAACCAATCAAACATGATCAGATTGTATTGATAATTTAAGACAATGATTCATAAGTAATTTTTTATGTGTAGAAATCAGTATCATGTCAAACTGATACACGATGTTAACGGTATGACTCAAAGTGCATGTTTCCAGTTTAAAATGACATTTTAGTAAAAAACACAAGTGACGTACTGAAAACTGAGAAAGCACTTTCAAATTATTTTAATACTTTAGGAAAATGATCTATAAGTTAATCAGTACATGTAGAAATCATCCTCACCTCAATCTAATGCACAGTGTGACCGGTATGACTCCAAGTACTTCTTTTCAATATATAAGTATCATTTTAGTTTAAAACGCGCATCAAATCACCAAAACCTAGCAAATGAGCCTGTATATTTTTTCATCATTCTATCTTCTATTACTTAATTAATTTCTTTTTCATTTTTATATTATAATTATTTAGTTAATCTTCACATAAAAAACGTTTGAAGACAAACAAGAAATTGTGTGACGTGCAAGAATCAACTGCAACTCAATCCGATATACAATGTTTCTGGTATGACTTAAAGTTTAGTTTAAAATTAACACTTTATGTTTAATTTTTTTCTTTATATTATTACTAACATAATAATTGTTTTCTTTTTATAGGTGTGTTATTTTTTTCAAGTAGGGGTGGTTTTTATACAGGTTTGTTCTTTTGCTTTATAATAGTGTTTTTTTATTTGTGTTGTAAATTTTATTTCATTTAAATTCTATATTTTCATCTGATTTTGTTAATTTATGGTGTTGTAGTGTTATGTTATATTACATTCTAGTATACCCTATTTCTGATACTATTGTGTGCTGTTACAATACATTGTAGTATGTATAAGGACCCGACCTTATTACATACATAATCTTGAATTTATTCCAGAAAATATTCCTTTTACATTGAGGATATTTTCAAGTTTAGATATTTAGAGAATTAGGACAATACATTCATAGCATTATACATTATTATAAAGTGGATACCATAAAAACAGTTTCCACTTTTTTTCAAAATATAAAACATTAAAACTTAAAATAAGACTCCTTGACAATTCTTCAACATTTAACATGGCTTCCTTCCTTGTCTTACACATACATTAACCTGTGAAAATCATTTAAAAACTCAGGATGAGCACAAAATCTCGGTAAGGGATGAAAAATAAGGAAAGAGCACATTAGTCCATGAATACTCGTAACGTATGAAAACATTTTCAAAAGACATGCTTGTCACCCATATATACTTAATCCATGTAACATGATATTACACAGGATCCAAAAAAAAACATGAAAACATAAATATAATCATATAGGTATCTTGGGGAATTACTTACATAATATTGTAACCATTCTTGGCTACCTTATAATTTGTAACCCTCACGGCTACCTTACTTTGTGTAACCATTGCAGTTACACTTGGAGTAACTATACGGCCGACCTCTAACATACTCATACCCAATGAATTGGAGGGAGATATAAGTCCCACCCTTAATCATAAATAATTCCAAATAACCAAAACATAATCATACAACATGAATAATTCCATAAAAACATTACTTTAGAATTTCGTAAAACCGAATTTAAAAATAGGGTTTTTAAAGAAAAGCTCCTTATAAATATCATACAATTGAAGAGAGACTTAATAGGGATGGAGTATGTATATATAATGTAAATACACATAATAAAACATAATATAAACAAAACCCATCACACAAAAAATTTAAATAGCACATAAATAATGAAGTAGAAGATTAACCCAAAGAATGGAAATCAGGTTAAGAATTCCCTTACCTTGGGTTTGTATTACTTAAAACTTGTTTAAATCTCCTGTATAATGGTTAAAAGAGTGTTATTAATATTTTACAGAAACATGTTCATGTTTATAACATATTATATGATCATTTCATAACATCATTTCACCCTTAATTGTTAGTATTTTTCCCTTTGCACTGTTTTGGGTGAGTTCTTAACATGATTTCCATGATTGGTTCATGATGAACATTCTTGTCGATTGGAAGTGAAACTATAAAATTGTAATGGAGTAGTATTTAAATATATCCAGTAACATAAATTATTCCATTCATAATTTTTAATTCTTACATGAGTATTATTCATAAGTTAGAACATTAATGATGTTCGTTTATATCATTTTAGTGGTTATTTGATAATAACAACCCCATTTTGTCTTATAAACTAGAAACCTGAGTACAAAATAATTCCAGAACCATGGGTGAGTCATAAAACATATATTATAACCTGGTTCAACCATTTAAATGGTTTCATGACCAAAATTGAAAGAATTAATGGAAATTGAAATCACATCGTCCATGATGTCGGTAATTCGACACAAACAGACAATGTTTTTATTCTTTAAATAAGTGGAAGAGGAGAAGAATAATGATGAGTAATTTTACATAAACATGATAAAATATATAATATACATGATTTCTGGAGATTTCATGCCTCTTGGGTAAGGATATATGAAGAAAGAATAAGTAAAGAACTCAAAATAAAAGAATAATTGTGAAATCACTTACAAAAATTCGGCAGCCTAACGGCTACGCAACATGGTTTTAGAAAATATTAAAAAGAGAGGGGACAAGATTCACCCATCCATAAATTAATTATAATATATATTATATCAATAATAATAATAAAATAAGAACATGGTATGGAAACTTGAAAGATATACCACATAAAAGAGAACTAGAATGGAAAAAAGAAAGAAATTGACAATTTTCTTACCTTGTAGAGTAACCCTTAGAACTTGAAGGTTGGGACCTTGGGGGCTTGAGGAAACCTTGGGAGGAATAATATGAAGGTAAGGAGTCTAGATATTCATTTAGGTAGAATTTGTAATGAATTAAATGAAGGGAAGAGTTGGTATTTATAGGAAAAGTGAGGGATTATTTTAATAATTTTCAAGGGACACCTCATGAGTGATATTTACAAAACCATGGGCTTGCCCATGGTATTTTCTCATAGGATAATCCACTTGGGACACATCACATATTATTTAACTATACACAAGTCTAAAAGATTTATGAAATCATTATTATATCATTAATGATGTCATTAATACACCGAAACTAAAAACTGTATTTTTTACTATTCACCGAAAAATCAACTGTTTCAGAAAAATTCCCAAAATTCACCCTAACCATTTATTGACATGTAGATTTAAAATATAAATTCAATTTTTTGAGAATAATTTTCTAAATATTATTTATTTAATTTTTAAATAAAATCATACTTAATTCAAAAATTAACAATTCTAATTCTTAACTACTTCTATATCACAATGAAAAATTAACCTAGATGCTATTATATTAAAGCCTTAATAAAATAAAATAATAATAAAATTTACCATTCATTAGGGTCATATCACTATTCATATTACTACTCATAAGGGTATGTTACTATTCACCAAAAAAACAAGTTGGTTCCAATAGACTCCAAATAACATACTGAACACAATTGTAGATGACAGTTTCTTGAAATTCAGAACATAGAAGTAGAAAAGTTATGTTTTAAAGGCTAATTAAAATTATCTACTTAAAACAAAGTTCCATGAATTTCTATTTATCTTTATAAAAACTTGGGGTGTTACAGTATGCCACTTTATTAGTGCTTCTACAAGCACTAATAAAAGACTCCATTTATCAGTGATTTTAGAAGCGCTGATAAATTCACCCTTTATCAATGTTAAATAAAAGAACTGATAAATGAGGTCTTTTATCAGCACTTCTACAAGCACTACTAAAAGACTCCATTTATCAGCGCTTTTAGAAGCACTGATAAATTCATCCTTTATCAACGTTAAACAAAAGCACTGATAAATGAGGTCTTTTATAAGTGCTTCTACAAGTGCCAATAAAGAGGTACTTTATCATCATTTTTTTAGTGTTGATAAAGGACTCCTTTATCAGTACTTTTCTAGTGCTGATAAAATACTAGGGATTTTAATCATGCTCAAGTAGTCGGTGCTTCTCTAGAGCTGATAAAGACCTATTTTTTTAGTAGTGTAACCAACATGGGTGGGACAACATATGAAATCACAAAATATATTGGATATAATATAGCTCAAAACCACACTATGGGCATAACCTAGTCCTAAGCTCAACTATAGCTATCGTCACTCGAACACCCCACTACCACTGACAAGGACTAGATATCCTATAAGCACACAAACATTTAAAGAGCTACATTAATTACTTATTTTATTTTTATCATTCCCTTTTTAAAGTAATTTATTAGACATTAAATTGACCATTAATATTATTTCAATATACATTCATTAACCTCCAGCATGAAGTCCATATCCTTCGGAAAAAGTCCAAATCGTGTTTATAGTTTCTCAAGATTATCATATTTTCATCATTTTCATTCCATCAACACCAACCCATTGATTAAGAATTATTTATTCATTATTATGATCATTACATAATCCATATGCTCTAGGAAAACCATCCTAAGCTACCATCAAGAGGAAATATGCAACCAAGCACACCCAACTGCCTCAAGCAGTGGAGAAATGAATGTAAATAAAACAAGCAACCTGGATATCGGTCATTAAACAAATTCATTTCAAGCAAGTATCTAGCTTTATTACATCAACGGATAAGCTTAGTTTCAACCCATTTCATCATCTCTAGTGTCATCCCCGACACCCACATGCATATCTCGATGCATCTCGCCATCACAAACATCATCTACTGCCACATCATTTAAGCCTCCATACCCACATCACATCAGCCATCCCAGGCTCAACCATCCCAAACTCACATCACATCACGATGTGAAGCTCACATCTAGAGTACATCAAAAAATCTGCAGGAAACAAGCATACATAGCCAATAGGGAAATCTAGTCCCTAAAACAAGAAATCCATACACTATAAAAAATAGTGTATTTAGCGACGAGTTTTTAGAAGGGGTTGTGTACAACCCCCTCTAAAATAATTTTTCATATAAATTAATGGTAGTTATACAAAACAATCACTAAAATACATGAAATTTTATTTTATAGGGGGTTAAACCCCCTTTAATTTATCTATAATTTAGTAGCATTTAATAACCACCGATAATCTCCCAGATTACAGGGGGTTTTAACCTCTATTTTTTTAGTAATATAAAATTTTATAATATATATATGTATGTATGTATGTATGTATGTATATATGTATATGTATGTATGTGTGTGTATGTATTATATAAGGACATTATACAAATATATTTAAATACATTATAAACATATTTTATAAAAACATTAAATAAACACACACATACAAATATATAAACAAATGAGTATATAAATAATTATATAAATACATATATTATATTACACACACACATATATATTATAATTATATTATGTATATATATAATATCATATATATCCTACTAGTAAATATATAAATACATTAAATATATATATAAATATATACAAATAAGTATATAAATAAATATTAACAAATATATATATATATATATATATAATATTCATATACATATAAATGTATTTATAAAATATATAATATATATTTGTATTCATATAAATATGTAATATATATATATATATTATTTCAACTGTTCACGTATAAATAATATATATATATATATATATTTGTATAATATATAAATATATAATATAGAATATATATAATTATATATATATATATAGTAAATAAATAAATAAATATTTAAAAATAAATAATTAAATTTATATTAATATACAGATAAGTATTTAAATTAATATATTAAATAAATATTTGTATACATAATATAACTATATATATAAATATATTTATAGATATATTTATATATGTAAAATATATTTATATATAAATATACATAAAATTCCATCTATATAGAAATATTATATGTCTATATATAATATAATATCACACACATATATATATATTGAAAAGGTGAGGGCAAAGCCCTTTTATTGAAAGATCAAAGAAACATAACAGACAAACAGGGGAATGGGGTCAAACATGAAAAAATCCCTAATCAAGACCTAATTCCCCCCCTAATTTTAGCTCCAAGCTCATGTTCTTCATCCTAATTGACATTCCAATTTATACGAATACAACTGTAGCCTCGACCTCTTGGATGATGTCCTCTCCTCTAAGTTCTAACTTTCTACCAAAGACCTTCCAAGTCTGTACTCTCCGAGCTAGAACTCCCAACATCAAATTGATCCATCACACATTTGACCGAGTCATCAAGTGCGAGAGCCCCACTGTCCTTCCTGGTACATGTCTAACTCTTATCATACAATACCACATCATCTTTCACATCAACTATAGAATCCATCACTCTAAAAGAGTTATGAGTAGCTACCTGTGTTTTACCTGAGGAAACATGTGAAGATTAATCATTCCATACTAGAATATCTAAATCCATTAAGGACTCATTTTTATCTACAACAACACAATAAATCACAATATTTACTGGAGGAAGATATTTAAAATGTCCAGCATGGGTAGGAGCTCTCTTATCATCCATCTTTTCATGACCACCAATTGGTGTGGCCTTACCAATGTGCTGGAAATCTTTATCACCAGCCGAATATCCATCTGAAGCACCCCGCCTTTTCCGATAGATAGTTCAACCAACTCCATACCCTTCTCCATTACCAAGGCACCCATATCCTGGATAGGGGGGACAGATTGTTCAGAGATCAATGCATTCTTAGATGACAAGATACTAGGAGCACCCTGCAGAATGGTATGGGTCAAGGATGAGTCCTCAAAGTTCCCAGACTAACCAAAAATGGAAACATGGGCTTGAGATGAATCCCCATATGAAGCACCTTGACTTTTTTCCATGTCCACTGCCAAGGTATCCAAAACCTGATTAGGGGGAACATACTGATTAGATATCTTTGCATGCTCAGGGGACATGAAACTAGGAGCACTTTTCAGATTGGTAAGGGTCAAGTATGAATCCTCCAAGTGCCCAGATTAACCAACAATGGAATCTTGGGCTTGAGCATCACTGACACAAGTAGTGTGAGCATACATAGGATCAACATCCTTTGATCTGTGTGTAAGTGCATCTCTAAATGAACATTGAACCTTCATTGATTCATTAGACCTTCCATCTTTAAATCCATTAAATAAAGTAGAGTGTCGAGGATCAATAGTCACCTCCACATAACTAATTTCTTTAGAAATATCTACCCAGTATTTTGAGGTAGCAAAAGACTAACCAACATTGGCAACAATGACCTTCCCCTTGTCCAATTGTTGGTTCTTGATTTGAGAAACACCATTGAAATAAGGGTTCCCATTGGATTCCACAAATAGTTTATACCTGACATAATTCCTTTTATCCTTCCTATTACAAACATTGGATAAATTTCCTCTCATGCCACAAGCCTCACAATGAATCCTTTTATAAAAATCCTCCAAAGAGTGACCAACAAAAAACAATTACCTCCATAGGGATAATTTCTCATCACACATACTCCGTCATCTGATCATGTTGTTACTGGTGTTGTTGTCGCATATCCTCCTCCTACTGTTAGTGTTGTCAATGAAGCTCTTCATGATCCCTATACATAACCTCTATAACCTCACTCTAAGCTCGCAGCTGCACCTCATACTATGAGACCGATGAGGATGAATCTCCATGTGATTCCCTTGAACTATACATCGACCATGTAACAATAGTATACAAACCATTAGGCCTTGATCGAGAACCTATACCAACCACTCGACCCTTCTCGAAAACATACCGAGTCACCTGCATCCATGTTGCATCATCAAACCCTACCGCACCGGTGGCTTGACTCCCAGTCTCAGACTGACTCTCATCCCATGTCTGAGAATTATAGACATCATATGACTCATTCAATTTCAATTTGAAATTAAAATAGTTAAAATATTATTTATAGTTAATTTTAAAACTTAAAAAAATTATATTGACCACAATCTGATGCTAGCGACCACTTGTAATCTCTCCAGTGACATGATCATTTCACATCCTCTTATAAACATCGAACTCCATAATATTGGGATGTTCAATTGGCTATATGAGTATAAAATAATTTTTTTACATTTAAATTTATATAAATTATTAAAAAAAGTACTTACCATATGCTGTCGATGCGCACTGAATGTACAAAAATCTATGAAAAAAAAAGAAAAAATAATCAAATAATTAGTATATAAATAAATTAATGGAAATTGATGAAAACTAACTAAAATAGACAACTAAAAATACCTTTAAATACATGGATCAAAGTCAAGATATGGATGTCACTCAATAATAGGGTCAAGAATCATCAATCTTGCAAGACCCCAACCCCTCCGAGTCGAAGATTAATCGATAGGAATATGAGGGTCAGATGATAAAGCATCAAAATCATTAATAGGTAGTACAACTTCTTTGAGGCAATGGAAGATGTTATCATAAGTCTCTTCATCCATCCAAAACACGAAAATAATGTTGTCAAAAAATAATTGAAAATGAGTATTATATATATATATGTTGACTATAACTAATAATTGATTGTGTTATTCTTCATCTTAATCCTCATCTTTGTATACGACAATGTCAATATCTTCATATTACTCCTCAATATCATCAATTTTAATAGGATTTTCAACTTTATCATCACTTGTTAATTTAAATTCATTTGTTACACCATCAACATCATCATCACCATCAACCTATAATTGTGGGGTGACATCATCGCTAGTCTCTTCATTGAAAATATGTATTTGGATATGTCTCTTAAAAATTTTCAATTTCTTTCACTTCAATAGATCTACATTCACTTTTCATAAACTTATTTTCATAGGATTTCATTTTTATAATACTCCACCAATCAATTAACTCTCTTGAAGTAGCATAATAGTTGACATAATATATTTGGTGTGTTTGATGAACCAATAAAAATGGTTCATTTACTGCAAGAAGAATTTTATATTTAATATCAATGATTCCATGATAAGGATGAACGCATAAATCTCTATCAGTATCAAACCAATGAAATTTAAACATCGTTACATAATTTTTTCCCAGATAACACAACTCAATTATTTCATCCAGCATGCCATAAAAGTCAAATTCACTTTCTTTATGATGAGACCCTTTTAATAAAACACCAAAATTAATTGTTTTTTTTTGATTAACCATATAAACATGTATAAAATTAAAAACCATTCACCACATATGCATTATAAGATTTAACCATTTTGGATGGTGGGTAACTCAATACACCCAATCAATTATCAATTTTATCACCATGTTGTGATACCTAAAAAATTGAGAAACAATTAACAATATAAAAAATAATAAATTGATTTCATATATTAAACCATAAACAATTTACTTTATCAGTCTTTGAAACCAATAGGAAAAATTATGTGCCGACATTCTTTAAGATTAATTGTTGTAATTTGTGCAAACTATTTCTTGATATGATCATCATATAATCTATAAATAAAATAATATTAATTTATTTTTTAAAATAAATTAATCAATATGCAGTAGTAGCACTCACTGTACAAATTGTGTCATTTTTTCACAGTTGAGTAGAACATATGTATGGGCCCTGTGATGTTTATCATCTGAACTCCATCGTTCACGAACTCCACCAAATCCAAGTTATGGATGATTAAAAACTGATAATTAAATTTTCATTGCATTGTCAACATTTACCTCATTACAACCAATTTGATTATGTTTTGAATGATATTCAGGTTGGAAATAACAGGAGTAGAAAAAAGAAATTTCCTCATGTAAATAGGCTTCTTTAATTGACCCTTCAACTGATGCATTATTACAAACTTTTTTCTTCAGATTTCTACATACATATCTCATATGGATACATCCATTGGAACTGTATCGTCCCTCCACATTTTTCTTTATGAGACAAATATAAAATAGAATGTTTCATTGAATCAAAAAAATCTAGAGATTTTTTTCCAATTTACATAAAATTAAAACAATATCTTCATGTAGTATACTAAGTGTATCATATTCTGCTGTCGCTGCATGGATGTATTGGAAAAAATATGATATTTCTATTAGCGCATCCCAAATAGAGGAATTTAACAAACCTCTAAATCCAATATGTATAAGTCTTTCCAATATAAGATAACAATCATAACTTTTCAATCCGTTAATATGACTATTTTTGACACATCTATCCAAATTGGAAACATAACCATCAAATATTCTCAAATCCACAATCCACTGAAAAAATAATAAACAGTTTTCTTTGGAAAGTGTATAAGATGCTTTCAGTTTCATTGAATTATGTGATCTGTCATTTTAAAACAACTCAAGTTCTGGTCACCTACACATTTGGGAAAGATCTAATCATGATTTTACATTATCTTTGGTCTTACTAGGTGTGTCTAAAACTGTATAAAATATATTATTAAAATAGTTCTTCTCAATATGCATGAAATATAAGATGTGATGGACCAACAAATCAGACTAATATGAAAGATACCAAAAATACTTCATTTAATCTAATTGTGATCTTTCCCAAATACATCTATTTTTTGTTGGTTTATAGTCAGTCCAAAGGTAATGATAGGTAATGAAGAGATAATAGATTTTAAATCAATACCTGAGATCATTTATGGATTTCCATCTCTTTTAATTTTACATTTTATGAAATTATTTATGTTCCTTTAGAAATGATGATTAATAGTAAAAAATCGGTGATGACTGTCGAAAAAACAATTTTTTCTCCCATTAACAAGAATCTGTCACTCATATAGTACGAACATGATTTTGGACCATGTGTACTCCAGACAGATAATATGTCATATGTTATGAAGTCAATAATTTTACACATTAATGTAACTTTCATTAGAAAATGTTGTTTCACAACCACATCATATGTATTGACACCATTACTCTATAATAAATTTAACTCATCAATCAATGGATTCAAATAAACATTGATATTCTTTTTTGGATGTCCTGTAATTAATAAGTTCAAAAAGATATATATCTAATTCATCAATATCTAAGGAGGTAAATTTTATGGAGTTATAAATAAGTGAAAAATAATATTAATTACCATAAGAATAAAATGGACATAAACCGTTAGTAGAAAGACTCGATCACACACTACAAACTTCTTAAGCAAAAGACAGATGTATCTGGTTAAATTTTTTCCATTCATCGCCATCGCATAGATGATTTAAGATTTTATTGGTTGGAATATTGGTATTGTGAAATGACATCCATGGAACTATATTCTGAGACATAAATAAATATTGTAATTTGGGTGTAATCAGAAAATACCTCAAATGTTTAACATAAATCAATCCAGACTTCTCTAGTTGAGCCTCTTTGTACCTCGATTGTCCACATATTGTACAACCAACTAATGAATCATTTTCACCATAATATAATATGTAGTTATTTGAATATACATGAATCTTCTAATAACCAAGACCCAAATTATGAATTAACCTCTTTCTCATATATAAATTTATAGGCAACACATCTCCTTCAGATAAAAGTGATTTAACCAAAGAGAATATCTAATCAAAACAAATATTTGAAATTTCATTATTTGATTTAATAGCCATAAATTATGAAACCACTTCAAATTTTCTTATCTTACAACTAGGATATAAGGCATTATTAGCAGAATTCAATAACTCATAAAAATAAGACGGTTCTAACTCAGGAGTGAAATCAATATCATCCTGAGTTTCATTTTGTTGAAAAGATAGACCAAAAACATCATGTACTAAAGTTTGAAACCATGATAGATCTGAAACCAAATTATTTATATCTTATCTGGAACTATGTTCACCATGTTGATACCAAAAACATAATCTTTTCAAAAACCAAAATACAATAGATGACCCCCAATGTTATAGAATGTGTCAAACCTCCTCAGATCACATTTCTTACATGGACACTTAATTTTCCATTCTAAAATAAATTCTAGTTTTGATGATACAAATTATAAAAAATATTCAACACCGTCAATATATACAGGATTTATACCAGAACCGTTTGGATTCTTGTGATGATTTATCTAATTGCGATCATGTAATTAAGATTATTGTTGACTTTCTTGTTCCATATTTCTCTAAAAAATATAAAATAAAAAATTATTTATGATTAATTTTATATAAGAAAAAAATGATCCAAAAAAGTGTAGAAAATTTAAAAATTATAATTTACTTGTAAATATTATTAATTTTATCTATTTACTGTTGATTTTTACTAATTAAAATTAATCACCACTAATTATAGATAATTTATACTAATTGAAAATATTTTTTACTGATTATAGTTATTTTTTAGCAATCACTACTAATTACCATAAATTAGTACTATTTACCATAAAATTATTACTAATTACCATAAATGATTACTAATTTCTGCTAATTTGTTTGTAATTATCGCTATTTTTTACTAATTACTGTTAATATTTAGTAATTACCACTAACATTTAGTAATTGCCACTAATATTTATTAATTACAACTAATTTTTACTAATTATCACTAATTTTTACTAAGTATTGATGATTTTTATTAAGTACTGCTAAATTTTACTAAGTACAACTTATTTTTATTAATTACAGCTAATTTTTACTAAGCATGAAAAATTATCATAAATTTTTACAAAGTACTGCTAATTATCACTAATTTTTACTAAGTATCGCTAATTTTTACTAATGACCACTAATTTTTACTAATTACCGCTAATTTTTACTAATTACCGATAATTATTACTAATTGCTGCTAATTATTACTAATTATCGATAATTTTTACTAATTACCATTAATTTTTACAAATTACCACTAATTATTACTAATTACCACTAATTATTATTAATTACCACTAATTATTACTAATTACCGCTAATTGTTACTAATTACCACTAATTGTTACTAATTACAACTAATTATTAGTAATTATTGCTAATTTTTACTAAGTTCCACTAATTTTTACTAAGTGCCGTTTATTTTTACTGAGTACCGTTAATCCCTGCTATTTTTTACTAAGTACCGCTAATCACCACTAACCGCTAAGTTTTACTAAGTACCACTAATTCTTACTAATTACCACTAATTCTTACTAATTATTGCTAATTTTTACTAAGTGCCACTAATTTTTACTAAGTAATTTTAATTATTGCTAATTACCGCTAACTCCTAATTTTTACTAAGTACATTTTTATTTATTATTGCTAATTTTTACTAATTACATATTTTTTAGTAATTACCGCTAATTACCGTAAATTTTTACTAATTACCACTAATTATTAATAATTACCTCTAATTATTACTAATTATCGCTAATTTTTAGTAATTATCACTAATTTTTAGTAATTACTGCTAATTTTTACTAAGTGGCACTTATTTTTACTAAGTATCATTAATTAACGCTTATTTTTACTAAGTACTGCTAATTACTACTAATTTTTACTAAGTACCACTAATTACTACTAATTTAAACTAATTACCTCTAATTAAAAATAATTATTAACAATGAAAACTAAATACTTCTAATTAATAATAATTACTACTACTCAATACTAATTACTACAAAATAAAACTAAGTAATTCTAATTAAAACTAATTACTGCTAATTAATAATAATTTTTACTAATATAAAAAAATAAATTAATTAAAAATTAAAAACATTAAATAAATACCTTAAAATTTAACCCTTTATCAGATGCAAAATTGAAAATTTGTTTCAAT
The DNA here is from genome assembly GCA_963277665.1 of Viscum album. Lineage (NCBI taxonomy): Eukaryota > Viridiplantae > Streptophyta > Magnoliopsida > Santalales > Viscaceae > Viscum > Viscum album. The sequence goes on along the minus strand of OY728131.1, from coordinate 1,619,313,507 downwards.
GTAAAATTTAATTTTTTTAAAAGTTTAAGGAGAAGTAGAGGAGACCATAGAAAAAGAAGAGAGTTTAAAGGAGAAGAAAATGAAAAAAATTCAAGTGGGAAGAGGTATATATAGGTTAGATTATTTACGATGAGAGTAATTGCGGTGAGAAACCCGTCGCAAATAATCTTATTTATTATGAGACCCGTTTCAATCAGTACCCACAATTAATAACTCCATCACCGATAAAAAATGAATTTGCGACGGAACCCGTCGCAAATACCCTTATGCCAACAGTTTTATTTACGATGAAAATTAACACCCATTGCAAATAAAAATAACGATAGAAGTTATTTGTGACAGAGGTATATTCTCATCACAAATACCTTTCCCATGGTTATTTGCGACGAGGTTGTTTTTCCATCACAAATAGTCCCTCGACAATGACTATTTTTGACGGACGATGAGCCCGTCGTAAAAGCCATTTTTTTTCAGAGTGATAATATAAATATGTTAAATTGTATACATATATAAATATATAATATATATTTGTATATATATAAATGTATTTATAAAATATACAATATATATTTTCATTCATATAAATATGTAATATATATATATATTTATTTTAACTTTGTACTCCCAAACACCTAATATATATATAATTATTTTAACTGTTTACGTATAAATTATATATATATATATATATATATATTTGTATGATATATATTTGGATAATATATAAATATATAATATAGTAAATAATATATATCAATATACTATATATATTATATATATAATATAATATTATATATATAATAATTAAATTAAGCATATATTATATTTATTATATGTATATTAAATATAATATAGTATAAATATATTAAATTATATTCATATATAAATATAATATATATATATATTTCTATTCATATAAATATGTAATATATATATATATATATATATTTGTATAATATATTTGGGTAATATATAAATATATATTATAGAATATATATAATTGTGTATATATATATATAGTAAATAGCATTTATTTGAAAATGTAATCAAATATATATTAATATACTCATGTGTATATTAAAATATGAAAGCATGATTGGAATAGTGTTTAAGGGCAATGGACACGGGGTTTTGGGTATCCACCAATCAAGGTTCGAATCCCATTTAATGGGATTTTATATGAGCTTTGGGGATTTGTGGCGGGCACACGCAGGGAGGTTTGGGTGTGTAAGGGGACACCGTGGGTGGGCCTGCGGGTAGCAGGGTCAATGGGAGGGGGAAGGTTGGCGCAGGTGTGAGGGGGAATTGGAGGGTGAGGGGGAGGGTTGGTGGAATGGGAGAGAGGGGTGGATGGGCACAAAAAATTTAGAAAAAAAATGCAAATTTTGGGACCGTTTGAGCCACCCCTAAATTGTTGATGAATTAGGGGCAATTGGAATTAATTTGGGGGGGGTGATTATCCACTAAATGAGGCTAATATTAATTGTTAATATATATAATATTCATGTGCTTTATTATTCATAAACACCATTTTAGTGCATTTTACACTTTGAACATCATTTCACATTATGATTGTAATTCCTTCTTAAAATGCACTATTATGTGGTACATTTGTTAACATCATTTAAAGTACCCAATGATTCATATGATTTTAAGAAATGTAATTATCCATATTTCAATTTTATATTTTGGGAAATTGATCTGAACTTCAATATGAACATGTTTCATTCAGGGATCAATGGAGAATTCATGGAAGAAGATGAGGATATTTTGCGATGAAATGAAACAATTCTGGAGAAGTCAGATTGGACACCATCCCACTGATACGAATGTGGGGCCCAACATATAGTTTCAATGAAACCCAAATTTCGTGAGATTCTAGAAAACATGTATATTAACAAATAATTCTTTATTATCCAAGGCTAATTCGGCCTTCATAGTGGTCATTAAGGTGTCTCAATTTGGAGATAAAATTCTGGGCTAGATTCTGCAGCCCAGAAAAAAATCCTACTAATATGATCATATCTCGGAATCCATAACTCCAAATGGGCCCAAATTTTATAGTCAGTTAGGAGACATCCGAGGATCCATTTTCTTCTTCTATGGACCACTCTGATTCAGCCATCTAGAAGGACTTACAAGTGAGTATGTTCGGTGGATGAAAGTTGGATGCCACCTCGTGTCAAGTGTGGAAAAGTCCAAGTTCCACAAGCTTTCCACCACCCTAGGCCTACCATAATAAAGTGGGATGCTTTTTACTGTTGTAGGATCAACCCAAGTCTCTCAAAATGCCTATTTAAGGCAGTTTTGGCGGATTAGTTTTTCATCTTTGAGCTTTTTTTTCATCTTAATGTTATGCTGCCAATTTGTCTTTGTAACGTTCTTCCTTCACATGTAAGTTGTTTTAATTCATCCTAGTTTCTTAATAAAATTTCTTCTTCTCCTATTATTGTGTTGTTATCCATCTCACTTTGATACCTTTTCCTCAAGGTGTGAATTTATTTATACCAAACCTTGTGAAATTATTCACACAATGGTGGAGTGATCATTTTCTTTTTATTGTTTTATTTACTTATTCAATTCCTCCCTCATGAGTCTACTTCCCGCTTCCATTGAAACCATAACATCAATGGAGGGATAACCCACTTATGGGTTGATCCAAGGGAGTATAAAGGGACTGTATTGGATGTTATTTATCACCCCATTAATGTTTAATCACTTCTTTAATTGAGATTTTTATTTGATGATTTTTAAACTCCATCGTCCTTGTTGAATTTAAGGTCACACACTTCAAGTGCTAATACGAACCTTTACATTGAACTGGTCAAAAATTTGATCTTTCAAGTGTATAGGTGATTATTATTAAAGGGTGTAGGTATTAAACCAGTAAGTTATGATGTTGTTTGATCTTCTTAAATTAACTCATCTCAAATATAAGAAATTGAAATAGTTGAATAAAGAATTTCATTCAATCCACCCCGAGTGATAACCTAGGATTAACTCATTATTTTAAATTGAATTCACTTAAATATATTAGATATACTTTAAATCCATCTAAAATCAATCCAAGTTTTCCACTTCATAGCCAAAAATATTCCATATAATGTATGTGTCTGTAGGTTACTTCTTAGGTCTCTAAGGATTCGACAACCCAAGCTAGACTACAAAGACCGTTCTACCTTCTTCTCTTGGGTAAATTTGAGCGTGAATCAAATTTTGGTGTCATTGATGGGGACCCAAGTAAGTCATCTAAACACACATTCTATTCTCCCCCATTTCTTCTTTTCTCATCCAAATTCTCTTATCTTGTCCCTTTCTCATTTTTTTTCTTTTGGCGCATGTCCGCCTACACCCGTGATCAATCAAACCGTCTAGTTAGGGTGAATAGTCCTGGGGTTGGGGAGTGAAGTACACCAAGTGAACTCTTTCCATTAGATCCTAATCTTTCTAATACTCTAGAGTCCAAAATTGATCCCATTTCAATGGAAGGTCTTCAAAGAAACCAACTCATAATCCCGGGTGGAAACCAAAATGGAAACCCAAATGAGGCAGCCCCAAACTTGGGGAATGCAGTTGATCAAACCATGAATGACTACCTCACACCTTCCTAGACCAATGCCCCCTCATGAATTAGACACAATTAACTAGAAGATTACAACTACATCTTTAAACCCCATTTCCTAAACCACCTTCCCACATTCCATGAAATGGAGTCCGAGATGCCCTACCTTCACATCAAGGAGTTCAATGACATTGTAGAAACCATGTGTCCCCCACATCAAATAGAATCATCTAATATGATTCTATTTCATTTTTATTTAAAGTATCAAGATAAAAATTGGCTAAATAATTTGAGACCATCATCCATAAACTCTTGGGACCAACTATAAAGATAATTCTATAAAAGATACTTTCCCCACCACAAAACAATTGAACTTAAAAAGAGCATCCAAAACTTTTTTGAAAAAGAGGGAGAGTCATTCTATGAAACATGGGAGAGGTTCAAAGACACCCTAAAAATGGTTCCACACCATGGTTTTTCTATTCCTGAACAAGTGAGAATTTTCTATGAAGGGTTGGGTCCGGGAAACAAACAATTCATTGACATGATGTGTAATGGAACCTTTAAAAACAAAGCCCCAAATGATGATTACGAGTATTTAGAAATCCTTTCTGAACAAAACCAAACATGGGGAACTTCACCTTATTCTGAAAAGCCACAAAGAACTACTGGAATTCATACACTTTGAGAAGAGGAAAGCCTTAGGGCTAAACTCGCATCACTCTCTAGGAAGGTTGAAGAAATAGACCTTAGGAAAGTCCATGAAATCCAAACTGTAGACCTTGTTTACACAATTTGTGACAAAAATGACCATAAGACAGACAACTTCCCAACCATTCCATCCATAAAGGATGTTATTTTAGGAGGACCCCCAACAGAAGTAAATTCTTTGAACTTTCAAAATCCTCAATACCAAAACAACTTCAACCCAAGGTATAATGACCACCCAAGATTCCACTGGAAAGATAACCAACAACCTAGCCAACCACAGGGAAAAATACTTACCCCCATCAGAACTACTAAACCCATAACTAGTTCCAAACCCAACCTATCCAATACTAGCAGCCACCGGTCCATTTTCAACAAACCATCCCACCTCCAAAATATCCCCCCGGGATAAACCAATCTTCTCAAGCACCAACCCAAACTGTTCCACAAAGCCTACTAGAACAATTGTGAAAACAAATGGAAAGGATGAACTCGGAAGTCTCTTCCCTTAAACAAGAACTTCAAACCATCAAAACTAGAAAGGCACCCGTGCCTACTCAGGCGGTTCCATCCTCAACTTTAAGGGAAGAGTCAAGTTTTACTCAAACAACTCATGAACAACTAAAGGTTGTGACTGTTTTAAGAAGTGGGAAATCAGTTGAGAAACCTGAACAACTAATTCAAAACCCATCTGAAGATTCAAACTTGGATGAAAATTCAAATGAACCAAATTATAAAACTGAAAAACATGATAACATTGTCAAAGAAATAACTCTTCAACAAACAACCCCACAACCTGCACCATTTCATCAACGCATGAGGGGGAAAACCAATCCTAAATTGAGTGAAACATTGAGGGAAATCTTCTCACAAGTCAAGTTGAACATTCCCCTTCTCGATTCCATCCAAACCATACCTGCCTACTCAAAGTACCTTAAGGACTTGTGCACTTTTAAAAGAAAATTTTCACATAAAAACCAAGTCCTTTTGGATGCTAATGTGAGTACCACCATTCAAGGGACCATTCCTGCTAAGTTGAAAGACCCGGGTTGCCCTTACATCAATGTTGAACTAGGAGAGATCAAAGTTGTCAAGGGCTTGTGTGACCCAGGTGATAGTGTCAATCTCATCCCATATGATGTGTACTACCAGTTAGGCCTAGAAGAGCTCCAAACCACATCTTTCACACTTCAACTTGTTGATCGTAGTATTAGGGTTCCAAAGGGGATTTTAAAGGACGTTCTGGTAAAGGTTGAAAACTTCATCTACCCTACCGACTTCATTGTCATTTTACAACCATCCAAACTTAGGAAATAAGGAATAAACCTCAATCATCCTTGGTCTTCCTTTCCTTGCAATAATCAACTCTGTTATCCGAGTTCGAAATGGGAACATGACCATAACCTTTGGAAACATGATTCTAGACTTGAAAATCTATAATGAAAGATCAAAAATAGGGGATGATGAGGACATTAATGAAGTAAACATGATAGGAAGCATTGATAATGAATCCATAGAACATCAAGGAATATTTGATGGATGTTTAAGTCAGGATGAGATTGATTTCCTTTATTCACATGAAGGAAGTTTATCTCCTTGGCTTGAATCATTTTCAAATTGCTCTTATGATGAAGTATTAGGTCCAACGATCAGTGAAACCTTTCCGAAAACCACATTCATGGAGACCAATCAAACTTCCTTCCCTAAATCTGATCAAACCAATCTTGTAGCTGAAACTTATATATGTGGGGAATCAATCCTATCTGAAACTATAAAAAAAGAAATTGATATTGATCAAATGTCCCAATATTCTGCTGAAATTATGAACCAACCTGATCTTAAATTTTAGGAACTTCCCACTGCACTCAAGTATTCCTTCCTAGGGGAAAATCAAACACATCCTATTGTCATTTCTTCTTCTCTTGAATCCAATCATGAGAGGATGCTTCTAGATGTCCTTAAGAAACATAAGAAAACCATTGGTTGGACCCTGTCTGATATTCCTGGGATTATCCCACTTATCGGGACTCATAGGATTGTTCTAGAATCTGATTCAAAGCCATGTCGTCAACCTCAATGGTGACTAAATCCTAATATCATGGAGTTAGTAAGGAAGGAACTTCTGAAATTGTTAAAAGCCGGTATCATATATCCCATAGCTGAGAGTGAGTGGGTCAGCCCAATCCAAGTGGTTCCCAAGAAGGCATGAATCACAGTGATAACCAATAAGGATGGAGAGATTCTTCCAACTAGGGTGAGTAGTGGATGGAGGGTCTGAATTTACTATAGGAAGCTAAACTCATTCACCAAGAAAGACCATTTCCCCTTACCATTCATTGACCAAGTCCTTGAGAGAGTGGCAGGTCATGCCTTCTACTGTTTCTTAGATGGGTACTCGGGGTATAATCAAATTGAGGTATCCCTAGAGGATAAAGGGAAGACTACATTCACCTGTCCATTTGGAACCTTTGCCTTCAAATTCATGCCCTTTGGTTTATGCAATGCCCGTGGAACCTTTCGGAGGTGCATGATGGGAATCTTCTCAGACATGGTAGGGGATTTTCTATAGGTCTCCATGGATGGATTCTCTGTGTTTGGGGATACATTTGAGGGATGTATCAGGAATGTGGAGAGAGTATTGTCAAGATGTGAAGAAAATAATCTGGTCCTAAACTAGGAAAAATTCCATTTCATGGTTAAATAGGGACTAGTTCTAGGCCATCTGGTCTCAGGTAGGGGTATTGAAGTTGATAAATCCAAGGTTGACATCATTATTCACCTTCCATCACCCAAAACTATCAAGGAAGTGAGGTATTTCTTAGGACATGCTGGTTTCTATAGAAGATTCATCAAGGACTTTAGTTCAATCTCCCATACCCTTTGTGCTCTCCTAGTAAAGGATGCTCCCTTTGTTTGGACAGAAAGTTGTGAGGGTTAATTCTCAACCCTAAAATCCTCTCTCACCTCTCCTCCCATTATGAAATCTCTAAATTGGAACCTTCCTTTTGAACTTATGTGTGATGCTAGTGACTTTTCTGTAGGAGGTGTGTTAGGACAACGTTGTGATAAAAATACTTATGTCATTGTTTATGAAATAAAATCCTTAAATGATGCCCAAATCAACTACACCACCACTGAAAAGGAGTTACTTGATATTGTGTTTGCCTTAGAGAAGTTTAGGTCCTACCTCTTAGGATCCCCCATCACTGTGTTCACTAACCATTCTGCACTAAAATACCTCTTCCAAAAACAAGATGCTAAGGCTAGATTGATTAGGTGGGTCCTTCTCTTACAAGAATTTGACCTCACAATCAAGGATAAAAAGGGCGTTGAAAATGTTTTAGCTGATCACCTCTCTAGGATGGAGTTCAAAGACAACTGAAATCACCTTTCCGTTTCTAATTCATTCCCTGATGAACACCTATACTCTGTGAGTGGCTGCCCTTGGTATGCCGACATAGCCAATTTCTTAGTTACAGGAGTCATCCCAAAATTATTAGGAACTCAAGCTCGAATAAAATTCCTTTATGATGTTAGGCACTATGTGTTTGATGATCCATACCTCTATAAGTTCTGCCCTAACCAAGTCATTAGGAGGTGTGTCCTAGAATCTGAACAAGAGCCCATCCTTAAATTTTGTCATAGTGAGGCATGTGGAGGTCACTATTCCTCTAAGAAAACATCTGATGAGATTCTTAAGTGTGGTATCTTCTATCCCACCCTCTCAAGGTACTCCTACACATTTTGTCAAAGTTTTCCTAGGTGTCAACAATTAGGGTCCATCACAAAAAAAAATCAAATGCCACTCACTCCCATCTTAGTGGTTGAAATCTTTGACTGTTGGGGAATTGATTTCATGGGTCCCTTATAAAACTCTAGGGGATATCGTTACATTATCTTAGCTATTGATTATGTCTAAAAATGGGTTAAGGTCATTCCCACAAAATCCAATGATCATCAAACTGTGATTAGATTCTTAAAAGAAAACATCTTCTCTAGATTTGGAATTCCTAGGGCTATCATTAGTGATCGTGGAACTCATTTTTGAAATCGTCCATTCTCATCACTCATGGAAAAGTATGGAATTTATCACAAAGTGTCCACTTCATACCATCCAAATATCAATGGTCAAGCTGAGTTAGCCAATCGAGAAATTAAACAAATTCTTGAGAAAACCGTTAAACCATCTAGGAACGATTGGTCAAGAAAACTCTTAAATTCTCTTTGGGCCTATCGAACCGCATATAAAACCATTTTAGAAATGTCCCCATATAGGTTGTTTTATGGTAAAGAATACCATTTTCCAGTGGAGATTGAACATAAGGCTTTTTGGGAAATTAATAAAATGAATTATGACCTCTCATTGGCCGAAAAAAAAAGGAAATTAGATCTCAATGAACTTGAGGAACTTAGGATGGAGGCTTACGAGAATTCAAGGATCAATAAAGCTAAAGTACAATCCTACCAATCTCAAAATATTAAATCAAAACACATTGTACCGGGTAAACCAATTCTTTTTTATAGTTCTAATCTTCAAATACACCCGGGAAAGTTGAGGTCCAGATGGTTAGGCCCACACATAGTGCATAAGGTGTACCCCCATGGGGCTGTAGAAATTCAAGATCCCACTAATGGTCAAACCTTTAAAGTTAATGGCCATAGAGTCAAACCATTCATTGAACCATTTCAAAAATAGGAAGTTATTGAAGAATTGTGTGAACCAACCTTAGATGAAGAAAATACTTAAACAATTATGGGTTTAAGTCGAGCTAGCGATGTTAAACAAAAGTGTTGCACGGAAGGAAACCTGTGGTTTTTATGTTTTATTTTATTAGAACTTTAGACTGTTGACATGTTCTTATTTTATGAGTATGGATGGGTATGAAAGGGGAGCACCGTATTAATCCGTGTCATGCGGTGTGATCCCTGAGTAATACCTTACCCAGAAATTTAAAAGAAGACAATGCATCATCAGTTTATTTTATTTTATTTATGTTTTTGTAGGTTAAAAAAAATTATACTATTGACATGTTCTTCTTTTATGAGTATGGATGGGTATGAAAGGGGAGCACCGTATTTATCTGTGTCATGTGGTGTGATCCCTGAGTAATACCTTACCCAAAAATTTAAAAGAAGACAATGTGTCATTAGTTTGATTTTAAAAAAAAATAGGGAAAACCATAAAAATGATGATACTTGGAATTAAATAAGTTGTTATGTTGTTTGTTTTGTCTGGTTTGTTCTTCTTTGTATGATTCAGGGACTATTTTGGGTGATACATGTTCAATCAAGGAGGTGCCTACACCCCCAAGAGATCAATGGACTAATTTAGAGTAGCAAGAACTTCAACTTCAACCACTAGGTGACTTCATTCCATGATCCTCATATTTCAATTTCCTTTTTGAAATTACCTTATCTGCCTCTACTCCTTCTAAATTTTCTTTTCTTGAAACACTAGGGATAATGTTGTTTTAAGTTGGGGGGATATGAAATAAAAAAAATGCTTTTGTGTCAAAAAAATTAATGATTTGAAAAAAAATGTGTGTAAATGGAAGGAAAAATTCCTTTAACTTTGAACATGGTAATACACATTGCACACTTTGAAACTGAATATCAAATAATTTAGCATGACCTGATTCTGATTTTAATCCTTGTATAATTTCATGAGCATAGATTTTGGAAAGTGTGGTTGTCCAATGTAATATTTCATTGTTTATATTTTTATCCAAATAAAAAAAGAATCACAATGCACATCCTTTGGATAATGGGGTATTAGTTTGAGTTCATGGGGTCCCCCAAATAAATAGCACTGGTTTGGTGATAATTTTAGTTTTAATAGGAGTATTCAATAATTTTTTTTTAAAAAATAATAAATTTGCGTTTAGAGCAATGAAATGACCTAATGCGTGGCTTTCGGCACTTGGGGATCGTGACTCCATAGTTGTCTGGCCCAGAGTTAGTAATTTTATCTCTATTTTGGGTAATTTGAATTTTTTTTTGAATGAGTTAACTTGAGATGATGCCTGAGTATGTTGGATTCACTCGGTGCCCTAAGGTATTTGAGCCTGGGAGTCATCGGCAAAGTCTCGCTACAGGGGTTGACTCTTTTGAGTGAAATTTCAATTACCATGGAAAAATTGCAAAAAAAAAAACAAAAAAAAAACAAAAATATAACACAATTTTTTTTTGAATACTCATCTTAATATTGAAATGTGATTCCACCCAACGCTTCTGTCATTTACCCCTTGAATAAAGATAAACCCCCATGTCTATTGTGATGCACAACACATCCTCATACTTAATTGACATTGGATGAAATATGACAATGAATTTGAACAAAGGAATGAGATTAGGATTGAGATATGATTATGAAACTATCATGTATTAAAATATTTTTATGGGTTTCATTATTGTTTGGTATAAGGGTTTTTGGTGATCATTGTGTATTAAAATGTTTTTGGAAAAGGGAATTCGAATTTCATATTGTTGAGATATATTTTGCTTGGGACTAGAAAAACTCAAGTTGGGGGGTGTGATTATCCACTAAATGAGGCTAATATTAATTGTTAATATATATAATATTCATGTTATTTATTATTCATAAACAACATTTTAGTGCATTTTACACTTTGAACATCATTTCACATTATGATTGTAATTCCTTCTTAAAATGCACTATTATGTGGTACATTTGTTAACATCATTTAAAGTACCCAATGATTCATCTGATTTTAAGGAATTTAATTATCCACATTTCAATTTTATATTTCTGTAAATTTATCTACACTTAAATATGAACATGTTTCATTCAGGTATCAATGGATAATTCATGGAAGAAGATGGGGATATTTTGTGATGAAATGAAACAATTCTGGAGAAGTCATATTGGACACCAACCCACTGATGCGAATTCGGGGCCCAACATACAGTCCCAATGAATCCCAAATTTTGTTATATGATAGAAAACATGTATAGGAACAAATAATTCTTCAGTATCCAATGCTAATTCGGCCTCCATGGTGGTCATTAAGGTGGCCCAATTTGAAGATAAAATTCTGGACCAGATTCTGCGGCCCAGAAAAAAATCCTACTAATATGATCATATCTCTGAATAAATAACTCCAAATGGGCCCAACTTTTACAGGAGATTATGAGACATCTGAGAATCCATTTTCTTCTTCTATGGACCACTATAATTCGGCCATATAGAAGGAATTACAAGCATGTCTGTTCGGTGGATGAAAGCTGGATGCCACCTCGGGTCAAGTGTGGAAAAGTCCAAGTTCCACAAGATTTCCACCACCCTAGGCCTACCATAATCAAGTGGAATTATTTGTACTGTTGGAGGATAGACCCAAGGCTCTAAAAATTCCTATTTAATGCAGTGGTGGAGTATGAGTTTTTCATCTTTGAGCTTTGTTTTCATCTTAATGTTATGCTGCCAATTTGTCTTTGTAACGTTCTTCCTTCACATGTAAGTTGTTTTAATTCATCCTAGTTTCTTAATAAAAGTTATTCTCCTCCTCTTATTGAGTTTTTCTCCATCTCACTTTGATACCGTTTCCTCAAGGTGTGAATTTATTTACACCAAACCTTGTGAAATTATTCACACAACGGTGGATTGATCATTTTCTTTTTATTGTTTTCTTTACTTCTTCAATTCCTCCCTCACGAGTCTACTTCTCACTTACATTGAAACCATAGCATCAATGGAGGGCTAACCCACTTATGGGTTGATCCAAGGGAGTAGAAAGAGACTGTATTGGATGTTATTTATCATCCCATTAATTTCTAATCACTTCTTTAATTGAGATTTTATTTGATTATTTTTAAACTCCATCATCCTTGTTGAATTTAAGGTCACACACTTCAAGTGCTAATACAAACCTTTACCTTGAAGTGCTCAAAACTTTGATCATTCAAGTGTATAGTTTATTAGTATTAAAGGGTGTAGGTATTGAACCATTAAGTGATGATTTTTTTTGATCTTCTTAAATTAACTCATCTCAAATATAAGAAATTGAAATAGTTGAAGAAATAATTTCATCCAATCCACTCCGAGTGATAACCTAGGATCAACTCATTATTTTAAATTGAATTCACTTAAATCTATTATATATCCTTTAAATCCATCTAAAATCAATCCAATTTGTCCACTTAATATCCAAAAACAGTCCATAGAATGTATGTGTCTTTAGGTTACTTCTTAGGTCTCCGAGGATTCGACAACCCAAGCTAGACTACAAAGACCGTTCTACCTTCTTCTCTTGGGTAAATTTGAGCGTGAATCAGGGGATTAAAACCCCTTTTAAACTAGATGTTTTTGGAAAATTAGGAAAAAATTAGAGGGGGTTTAAACCCTATCTAAAATTACCACCACTAATTCTCACCCTATTTTACCAACGATTCCCAAAAAACACTACTAACAATATAGGGAAGCCACTTTAGCGGTGGTTTTCTATAACCGTTGCTAAATAATTTAATGATGGTTACATCACCCTCTAATTGAAATAATAACCCCTTCTAATGACTGCATTTTTTATAGTGATCCTTCTCATATAAACGAGCTTTCATGGCTCCAAACTCAAGACACTCAACCTTCTCAAGCAGATGTGAAACTCAGACCCTAGAAAATATCTTTATCAAACAACTGGTTTTTATTCCATCTTGAATTAACTGATTCATTATTCACAAGTTCCAACTATGAGCAACCTAAGATATCAATTTAGGATCCATTTGAACTACCCCTAAACTGTTAATGAATTAGGGGAAGTTGGAATTAATTTAGAGGGGGGGGGGGTTAAAACCCCTTCTAAACTAGTAGTTTCTAGAAAATTAAGACAAAATTAGAGGGGGGGGGGGTTTAAACCCTTTCTAAAATGACCACCACTAATTTTCACCCTAGTTTACCAAAAATTCCCAAAAAACACTGCTAACAATATAGGTCAACCACTTTAGTGGTGGTTTTATATAACCGCTACTAAAATATTTAGCGGCGGCTATAACACCCTTTAATCGCAATAATAACCCCTTCTAATGACTGCATTTTTTTATAGTGAGCCTTCACATATAAACGAGATTTCTTGACTCCAAACTCAAGACACTTAGCCTTATCAAGAAGATGAGAAACTCAGATCCTAGAAATTATCTTTATCAAACAACTGGTTTTTATTCTATCTTGAATTAACAGATTCATTATTCACAGGTTCCAACTATGAGCAACCTAATAAATCAAGTTATAACAAGCTATCAAAAGTTAAATCGACTCTTAGAATTAAAACCAGTCTCAAAAAACTTAGAGAAGTAACATTCTCATTAACATTCCCTTTCATTTCAACATTATCCATAAGCATTATCATGCTTCACATTCTTTATCAATTCCATTATCATATAAGAACACATTTAATTAAGCATGCACACTGCATCAATTTGAATTACCATCAAATTATAAGAAACACTTGATTCATTTGACACACCTCTTCTTTAATTCTTTATCCAACTAATCAATTAATTTTGGATTTATATTCTTTACCAGTTTCCATAAAGAAAAACATGTTAATCCATATCATAACAAGACATGCTAGCAAGCATAACTTAGATAACATAATATCTAGAAAATCAAGAGGAAAATCATTATCACAGTAGAAAACAACAACATGTGATTACTACAACCAATTATTTATTAATACGATTAAATTATTATTAGGTTAATTCCATTTCCATATAAAGGGATAAACAATACTAAATTTATGATTTCACATAAATAAATAGGAGAAGCAACAAGTCCCGTACCTGGAAGAAAGAATCTCCATGTAACTCGCTGAACCAAAAACAGAGGGCGCACACAAGATGGGATTGCTGCTGGAGAAGTCGAGCCATCGACAAAAGGGTTTCATGACTCCAAGGGAAGGGTTATGTAATTTCAAATGTTTAGATAAGGTAAGCAGGTAATAATGAAGGAAAATATCTTTGTTTTTGAGTCGATGTATACAAGACAATCATATTTTACAGATCACAAAAGATTTAATTACAACTATTGCGGTTCTTATTAAATTCCATGCATAAGGACTTGTTTATAGCCTTGACCATCTCAAAAAATCATGGATATAATTATCCTTAACAAATTGGGTTTTGAAATCCCTTGATTCACACCACCTAAGGGTCTGTATGGCCATTTTCATGAAACTGGAGGAAATATCCATGTAGGCAATTTCATATAGCCAGAAGCACCATGTAGCCAAAATCCCCACATAGCTGATTTCATGTAGTTGATCACTTAAGTAGCTGATAACTCATGTATCCAATTCACATAGTTGATCACTCACATAGCCAATCTCGCATGTAGTCAATCCACGTAGTTAATCTCTCACGCAGCTGATCACTCACATAGTTAATCCACATAGATGATCTAGCCACATAGCCATTCCATCCATATAGCCAATTCATCCACGTAGTCAATCCAACAATGCAGTCGATTTCACATAGCTGATTTGACTAACCATGAATCGAGTTCTCACCCAAGCTGTGAACTGCACATTCATGATATGAAACCCTTATATGTCATGAATTATCCCTGCTTTTATCTTTTAGAATCCAAACACCTCTAGACCTTCTATAAGCCTCCTCCAAGCACCATGAGCTTTGGAAACACACAAAGGGTAAAACTAGATGGATTCAAGACCTTACATCAGGTACCTATCAAACAATTCTAGTCCTCAAGAATCCAAAACCAAACCTGGAGAGAAAATTAAAATGGGTCATTTGAATAACCACCACATGAGATACCTCTTAAAAGAGAGAAAGGTTACCAACAAGTAATGAGATAGAAACATATCATAAACCAGAAAGGTCAACATCCAAAAAATGAACAATGTTACAAGAGAAGATCCAAACATCAAACATCTAAGGGTGCTGAGTGTACATCTGTAACTCACGTTCCCATATACTCTTCTCCGCACCACTGTGCTACCAAAAAACATGAACTAAGGGAATAAAATTCCTGAAAAACACCTTATATTGGTGATCCTAGATCTCCATCGTTCTCTCCTCAATGGTCGTATCATCATCAACATTGATCTCGCCCCAATCGATGACATGTGAGTTATTATGAAGGTAACAAAAAAGCTGCGACATGTAAAAAAAATCATGTATTATGATCATCTATGGGGGAAGTGTTATCTGGTACAACAAAACTCTAACATGAGCCAACACCTTGAAAGGCCCAAAAAACCAGGGATAAATCTTACACCCATGTCCAAATGTTCATTTTCCATAATGAGGAATTTCTTTTTAAAACATGTGATCTTTATTTTCAAACTCCACATGTCTCATCCTATGATCGATATAATATTTTTGATGATCCTACAATTCCTTCACCCTCTAATGAATTACTCACACCATATCTATTATATTATGTACTAGTTCTGGACCAAGAATTTTTTCATCTCTAACCCTGATCCAGCACAACAGAGAATGGAAAGGTTGGACGTACAAAGATCCAAATGGCTCTATACCAATGGTGGAGTGAAAACTATTATTGTAATAAAACTCAACCAAGGTCAGGTTCCTCATCCACAATCCTCCAAAATCTAGGACACAAGAGCACAACATGTCTTCAAGAGTTTGGATGGTTTTCTATATCTTACCATCCTTTTGTGGATGAAAAGTAGTTTTAAGGCATAACTAAGAATCAAAATAATATTGGATACCTCTCCACACCCTGGAGGTAACTTTTGGATCCCAATTAGAGATGATCATCCTCGGGACTCCATGGATTCGAACTACCTCCTCCAAATACTGCCTCAGTAAAACCTCTAATTATCTCAACTACTTGATCACTATAAAGTGGGATGATTTCATCAATTGATCCACTATCACCCATATAACATCATAGCTTCCCTGAGCTCGAGGTAACCATTAACGAAGTCCATCGAGATGTCCTCCCACTTCCACTGAGAAACATCTAATGGATGAATCAAACCACCAGGAACAAAATTCTCATCCTTCACCTTATGTCAGACTAAACATCGAGAAACAAACTTTTCAATTGCATGCTTCAACCTAGACCACCAAAACTGGCCTCTCAGAGCTCAGTACATCTTCATCATGTTAAAATGTACTGCCAAAGGTGAGATATTTTACTCACTAAGAACCATATAATTCATCACAAAAGGAATGAAAATCATTTCCTATAATAACACTTGATGTTTTCTATCCGCAGACCAACCATCAGGGGTATCACCAAAGACAACTTGATCTCTCCAGACTTCCACCTCAGAATCCCACAACTAAGACTCATCCACCCGCTGCACCAAATATGAGTGTAATATGATCTAGAAAATAAAACCTATACCTAAAACCTCTCCCATATACACATTCACAATTGAGAGTTCTTCCATCACTCTCTATGAATCTCAAGATTCAAGAACAACATCACTATTTGACTTCCTACTCAGTGTATTGGATACAAAATTTCCCTTTCCCGGTGTACACGAATTCTAAAAGTCATAATACTGCAAGAATTATATCCATTTATGCTAATGAAAGTTCAAGTCATTCTAGGAGGAGATATACCTCAGGCTCTTATGGTCGTTAAAACCCACAAAATTCTCATTGATGAGGTAATGTTTCCATAGTGTCAAAGCAGACACAACTGTTGCTAACTCAAGATCATGAGTGACATAGTTACGTTCATAGGGACGTAACTTCTGAGACCATAATAAATAAATAATCTCTACTACATAAAAATACACTCCCATAAAAGACATGAATCATCACAAAAAACCTCAAACTAAACTCCCTCTGATGGAAAATAAAGGAATGGAATGCTGACCAAATTCTTCTTTAAGTACTTGAAAGCTACCTGGCACTGGTTGGTTCACAAGAACACCGAGTTATTTATGGTCATAACTATCAAAGGAGTCACAAAATAATAAAAATTTACTACTAACCTCCTATAATAGCCTATAATACCAAGAAAAATCCACACCTCTGCCATTGTCTTGGGGGTTACCCAAGAAACAATCACTTTTATCTTTAAAGTATCCACAACTATTACCTATTGGGACACAACATGCCCTATGAAATGAAATTCACAATCCCATAAATAACTCCTAGAAAACTTCTTGAATAACTTCTCATGATGAAGAACTCCCAAAATGGCACACAAATGCTCTGTGTACTCCTCATACATAGAGAACACAAGGATGTTGTCAATGAAAACCACCACAAACTTATCCAGGAACTCTGCATTCATCAACCCCATGAACATGATTGGAGCATTCATCACACTGAATAAAATTAAAACAAACTCTTAATGCCCATGATGACAATATAAATAATTCTTATGAATATTCTCATTCATCACCCGTATATGATGATATCCTGACTGCAAATTGATCTTTTAGAAACAACTTTCTCCCTTTAGCTGATCGAATAAATCATCAATTCATAGAATAGGATAGAGGTTATTCACTATCACTTAGTTCAATCCATGATAATTGATATAAAGTTTTAAACCACCATATAATTTCTTTATGAACAAAACTAGTACACCACAAGGTAACACACTCGACCGAACAAAACCTCACTACAACAGATCATCGTGCTGTACCCGCAGCTCTCGTAACTCAGAAGGTGCCATCCTATATAGAGACATAATGATAGGAGACATGTTTTTCTATAACTCTATCCTAAACAAGATCTCCCATTGAGGGGGTAATTCTATAACCTCCTTTGGAAAGACATTAGGGTACTCTTCTACATCCCTAGGAAATACCGACTACTGAACTTCCAATGAACTCAGAATCATCTCTACTATAAAAGAAGATAAGGATGAAACATGCCTCCAACCCATCTAAGGGTCTTGCTCTCAAACAAACACCATTGGTTCTCCATCATCTTTATAAAACACAACATACCTCCTGAAGCAATCCATGATATACTACACTGAATACAACTAATCCATGTCAAGGATGATGTCATATGGCTGTATTTGTAAACATAGGAAGTATCCCCAAGAGTGGTGTTTCCCCAACACTAGCTCATAGTCTCTACATACTTCATACAAGTCAGTTCGACCTTTAACCAATGTAGTCAATTCCAAGGGAATTGGAAGACTCTATACCTTAATTCCCAAAGCATGGATTAGGGTAGGTGATGTAAAGGAGTGCATTGCTCCTAAATCAAACAAAGTATACAACAATATAGAAAAAAAGAAAAGGGTACCTCAAATGATGTCTAGTTTTCCTAGTGCTGGAAATGCTAAAGCATTAATATGAACACAACCCACTCTATGACCTCTATGGACCTACTGAAGAACACCTCCACATACACACTTTACTCTATGAGGATGAGAAGCATCTTGGGGCTGTACTCTACCTTCCCCATCTCCTCTCTACCATTCCCAGACTAGAATACCCTGTTATTTATACCTCGACTGAAACTATCCCAATAGAGGAACCTGAAGTAGAGCAACTGGTGCATGATAACTACTTAGAAAGGCTAGAAACTATCATTTTTGATAACCTTGGACTATATAAGAAAATTTATATATGATCCCTTTGAATAGGTATGATATCCACTAACCCTATAGAAATGATACGATGAGGGATGAGACCTATCCTTATATGACTGAAAAATCTTCTGTACATGCAACTGGGAACTATAAACTATAGATATGCTTCGCATGGAATCTTGAAGACTCACCTATCATGACAATTTTATTTTGGCCAGTGTCCTCTCAATAACCTCTACTCTCGCCAACACATTGAGATATGTCTTCAATATAAACATGATGACTTGGTGCTGAATATATGGATACAAATACCCCTCAAAATGCCTCACTATGGTCTCCTTATCTAGAAATTGGTCTGAATCATATCATAGAAGGGTCCTAAAATGAAACCCAAACTATCACATGATTGAACTCTGATTCACGCTCAAATTTACCCAAGAGATGAAGGTATAACGGTCCTTGTAGTCTAGCTTGGGTTGTTGAATCCACTGAGACCTAAGAAGATACCTAAGATACACAACCTATGAGATGGATTTTTGGCTATGAAGTTGCCAAATTTGGGTTGATTTTAGATGGTTTTAAAGTATCACTAATATATTTAAGTTAATTCAAATTAATATAATGAGTTAATCCTAGGTTATCACTCGGGGTGGATTGGATGGATTCCTTTTTTAATGATTTCAATTTCATTAACTCAAGAAGGATTTATTTAATGAATTCAAACTAACCTCATCACCTACTATTTAAACACCTTAACAAATACATGATAATAACTTATACACTTGTAGGATCATTTTCATGAGAACTCCAAGGTAAATAATCTTATTAGCACATAAAAGTGGGGTGATTAAATTCAATATGGAAGAGGAAGAGAGAAAATCATTGAATAAAAGAAACTCAAATAAAAGAAATTAATAAACATTTAGAGAATGAGAAATAACATCCAATCCATCCTCTTTATAATCCATTGGATCAAACCATAAAATAGTTATCCCTCCATTTATTACATGTCCTCAATGGAAGCAGGAAGTAGACTTATGAGGGTGGAATTGAAGAAGTAAAAACAAAAAAAAACAACCACTCCACTATCGTGTGATAAATATCACAAAGTATGGTGTGAATAAATTCAAACTTTTAGTCAATGGTATCAATTTGATATGTATAATAACATAATAATAGTAAATTAATAACTTTTATTAAGAAACTAAGGTTAATTGAACAACTTACATGAGAAAGAAATGCGATTACAAACACAAAACGACAACATAACACTACAATGAAACCAAGCACCAAAGATCCTAAAATCCTCCACCAAAACTACCTTAAATAGTAATTTCAAGAGTCTTGGGTCTATCCCACAATAGTAAAAAGAATCCCAATTGAGTATGGTAGGCCTAGGGTGGTGGAAAGTAAGGGAAAGGAGACTTTTCCACACTTGACGTGAAGTTGCAGCCAGCTTTCCTCCACCAAAAAGATGCGCCTATATGATCTTCTAGATGGAAGAATTGGAGTGGGACATAGAAAAAGAAAATGTATCCCCATATGTCTAAAAATATCATGAAAAATTTCAGCCCAAAATAATTTGTTTTTTCTGAGATATGATTAAATTGGTGGGCTGTTTTTCTGGGCCTCAGAATCTGGCCCGGAATTTTATCTCCAAATTGGGCTACCTTAATAATCACCATTAAGGACAAATTATCACTATCTCCTGAATAATTATTTGTTCATATATATTTCTTCTATAATTCCATGAAATTTGGGCTTCATTGGGCATGTATTGTGGGCTCCAAATTCTCATTAGTGGGATGGTATCCAATCTGCCTTCTCCAGAATTGTTTCCATTCATCGCCAAATATCTTGATCATCCTTTATGAATACTCTATTGATCCCTGAATGAGAAATGTTCATATTTAAGTTTATAACCATTTACCAAAATATCAAATTAAAATATAAATAATTACATTCCTTAAAATTAGATGAATCATTGGGCCTAAATTGGTGTACATTAGGCATGAAGTGCACAAATGATGAGAATGGATGTTCAAAATTAAAATCCAATAACTCATGACCATAAGATCAAAAATGAACATTTAATACCATTAAAATGTAATTAACACATGTTTTTTATTGTATAATCAAAATCCCCTATCGAAGGGTAATAATATCTTGGTGACTGGCTGCCTTTGTGGTTGAAGAATGGAACTATGCTTGAAATTGGTCTAAAAAACTCCTCCCTTGAGACTATTGAGTCCTTATGATCACTGTGGAACAAGAACCATCACTTCCTTGATGATCCACAAAACATCATCAAAACCAATGAAACCCTATGATCCTTCTGATAATGGATCAAAATGAAAGCTATCTCGACTTCCTCCAACTAGTCTTGTATGACTAAATATGAAATGGATCCATTATATCATAATTTTATAGACTTTGGTGCTGAAACTCTTAGAGTGTCATCCTCTAAGTGTCATCATAATCGAACTCCATTATATGAAGATCTATTGGCACATCCTTCTGAAAATCCTCAATGTGAAATTGATGACGACGTTGACCTAGATCCATGCCTGAAAAAAGAAAAAACTATTAGAGATCCTAAACTTGGAATATGGAATACTTAACATTAATTAATTAATTATTTGTTATCTTGTTAAAGTTTTAATCTATCCCAAGGCCTTACCATTTCAAAAACAGATGAAAAGAAGAATGATGCATGATCCTTTCCTAGGTCTCTACCCTATAACAATTTTCACTCTATTAAGTGGGATTAGTAAACTTAAAGTTCCATGCATCAGATCATAAGGGGGCTTAAATACATATTTCTCAGTTGGTCTCCCATGTTTACATTGCTTACTAAACTTAGATGAAACAGTTTTCCTACCAACCCATGAAACCTCACCTGTGCCTAACTCCAAACATAATCTTATCCCTCAAACATGAACCTTTAATACCACTCTTTCATGACCCCCTCCCCCCAAAGGGTACCCCTCCTGGGTTGAACATGAGATAATGAACATGGTGACTGCCCGAGTCCTGCCTTCAGTAGGCCCTGAGTTAGTGACTATCACCAAGGGTATGTTAAACATACATATGGGAGACATTAACCTCTAAGAGAACACACATAAGAGAGAGATAATACATATAAACCAATCAACACCTTCTTAGACATATATAAAAATAAATCCCAAGTGAAAACATGAAATTTCATACAATACTAAACAACTGAAAGGAAAAGTACAAGTACCAAGAGGTAAAGACGACAACGACCATGAATCCCAAACAACTCCTTCAAAACCACAAGCTAGTAATATCCAGCCTGATCTCCAACCTACTCTAGATGAACTAAAAAATAGTTTATATATATGTAGGGTGAGCATAATAGCATACTCAGTAGGATCCTCCCCAGATCCTTTCATGCAAAAGATAAAAAAACATGCTAAATCACAGTGAACAATAGTGAAACTAACACATCACCTAAACAGGTATACTAAGTTCCTAGACACACCATGTCTAACTCTCACCAAGTATTTTATACCATAGATCATATAATATAATAATGAAACATCAAGGGTGACCTGCTCCCACTTCCCCACTGGTTTGTTGTTATGCCCCAACGTTGCACATCCTGAGCCATCTCTCTCCAAAATAAGATAGCCCAAAGACACCTGGTAAAGGCATTACAACATGAACCTCATGCATCACATCATCCCATACACATACTCTTATATACTAACTAAGTAGTTTATGGGATCCACAATAGACTGTATTACGTGCATCATACATTGAGTATTATAAATCAAGACACCATAGCCTAAACACGTCACACCTATAATAATCCTTTGGATACTATATCCAGAGATACATGTGTGTGAAATAACAAAAAGTAATCATAAACCCCTACACAAATATATAGGTAAAATAATCATCATGCATACCAGCAAAAGTAACTACCAAGAGAAGAGAAGGTCTAGAGGGGGTAGTCATTCATCCATCCTTCCATCGGGATGTTGGAAAAAACACCCTCCCAGAGTCTAATAGGTGTTAGTTTCCCTAACCTACATGGGTGGGGAAATGTATAAAATCACCAAATATACAAGATATAATATAGCTCAAAACCACACTATGGGCGTGACCTGGTCCTAAACTCAACTATATCTATCATTGCTCGTACATCCAACTGCCACTACTAGGGACTAGATATCCTTTAATCACACAAAAATTTAAAGAGATACATTAATTACTTATTTTATCTTTATAATTACCTTCCTTTAATTAATTTATTATCCATTAAATTAAACATTAACATTATTTCAATATACATTCATTAACCACTAGTGTGAATTCCATGCCCTCCTGGAATAATCCAAACCGTGTCAACAATTTTTCAATATTAACATCTTTTTAAAATTTTCATTCCATCAACACCAACCCATGGGTTAAGAATTATTTATTCATTATTATCATAATTCCATAATCTAAGTGATCTAGGAAAACCATCCTAAGTTACCACCAAGAGGAAACATGCAACCAAGCACACCCAATTGCCTCAAGTAGTGGGGAAATGAATGTAGATAAAACAAGTAACCCTAACATTGACCATTAAATAGATTCATGTCAAGAAAGTATACAACCTTATCACATTAATGATCAATCATCCAAATTTACATTAGTTTTTTTCTTGTAAATTTTTTAAATTCAATTTTAATTTCTTTATAGTATACTCAACTACAACATATTATCCACGTGTATGATTTAGAGGAGGGTGAAGTTTTTATCCAGGAAACATAGCATGCTGTATTGTAGGAGATTATGTCAGTGTATCATATTCTAGATGATGTTATCTTTGATCATACACCTCAAGGAGATGATGTTTCTGCCTAAGGATAGAAGATTCCTACTCAAGAAGCTCCTCCAATAGGTGCTGGTGTTGAGGAGTTGTGATGGTGACGACATATACCACACCGTACTGCACGTGAGGCCTCACATGTTCCATAGGAAGAGGACAAACCTCTAGCAATATAGCCTCATATGATTAAGAATGTGCACTGACATGCATAGGATCCATTTATATTGTCGGCATATCCATAATTTTCATCAGGTGTAGCTAATCATAACTCATATTAGGATTCATTTCTCATGCCTTTATCTTTCATGACCGACCCTTCATAGGTTGTATGGTTCCACCTTTAGATGGTGGTAGGTCCTTCCACTTACTTAGTGGGAAAAGGATTAGTTTCACATCATGATAGCCTGATGACACCTCTGCCTGATGATTCATAGACAAAGTATTAGACACTTGAGCTTCTATCACCTAAGTATGACCCCCACTAATTCATCACAACCCACCCCAACATAGAGGTCGACGATATCGATATAGAAATCTCATTCACACACTAGATTGTGGGACGATATCTTAACATAGACAATGATTGCACTCATTCATTTATATACTTTTTATTTACTTAAAATATTTTAAACAACAACATTTCCTATCATCTATATTATTGTATTTATATTATATTTATGAAATTATTTTTGTTACTTTCAACTATTTTTTATAAGCTTAACCTATGTTTTAATTTTCATTTATATTGTATTGATAGTTTAAATTTTATAATCTTTCAAAGTTGACTACTTGAAACATATGAAATCTTATTTAAATTATTATAAATGCTTTTAAGGAGTTATATATTGAGTATGATAATTTATTTAGTTTTCTTCTAACTTATATTCGACTTGTATTAGGTTATGATATTTAATTAAGAAATTAATTATAGTTTTTAAAAATTATGTAATAGAATTATGATGGAATTGAAGTCCCACTTGTGTAAAGAAACATGGTGTAAGAAACCGATTCTTCTTTGAGGTAAAAATCTTTTATTTTACATAAATTCTCAGTTTAAATGTTTAAATATGGCCTAATGTGAATTCCCTTTGAGGTCATGGAGGTATCGAGGGTGTCTGGGGATAGTTCGAATCCTGTAACCCAACCTTTAGGGTGAAAATGACCTAGTTCATAGTTAGAGTAATTGTATGGGGCAGGCCGCATGGTTTTACAAACCGTGCAAGGCTTGGGTAGAGAGTAGAAATAGGTTGCACGGTTTTAGAAAAACTATTCGAGTTGGGACGCACAACCGTACGAACATATCTATAACTTTGACCGAGGGTTTTTACATGGTTTGTGCCTAGTTAATCAAATCGTGTGGCTAATCGTGCGGGGTTCCCTTTCCTACAGTAGACCATGCACAGTTTGCATAAGG
The DNA here is from genome assembly GCA_963277665.1 of Viscum album. Lineage (NCBI taxonomy): Eukaryota > Viridiplantae > Streptophyta > Magnoliopsida > Santalales > Viscaceae > Viscum > Viscum album. The sequence continues at coordinate 1,619,288,462 of OY728131.1, read as the reverse complement.
TTTGAAAAATCGTGCTCCTAAACCATGAAGCCTTGATATTTTGATAAATTTAATAATTTAAAATTAAATGAAAACCTTTTTAAACCTAAATTTAGGTTTCTTTCCTCTCCCGCACAACAAGAAGCTCTATTCTGGGATTTGAGCTAACTTCTCCATCCAATCTCCAAATTGAAGGCCGTTCATCTTGTTAGATCCATAACAATAAGTCTTAGATTCATTTTTAGTCGTTCTCTATTCTTATGGATATCGATTTCATTATTTATGTGCAATATGATTTGCCCTATTATTAGGTTCTTTGTATGTTCTTCGATTTTATCCCAATCGGAGCTGAACCAGGAGCTGATAGTGGATGATCTATCGACTATGGACCTAAGGTATGTGGTCTCGTGCCTTTTTCTTAAATTTGATCTATTTATATATGTCTCCATTCCAAGCACCCAATTTTTGGGTGTCACATTAAATTTAAATTGAATCGTATAATTTCTAAGCATGTACTAGGTAATTAAAGAGGATTGTTGATGTTTGTTTCAAGTTTAATGCCTTGAAAATAGAGTCACCCATTTGGGTGAATTTATTAATTGAATTATACTACCATGGGTAGATCTTGGAAATAAATGCCTTAGGGTGTGCCCATTTCCCCCTAGCATTGGGATGTTATTTTTAAAATCTATTGTAAATAAAATTGATGAATCAGTTTATGAATTAAATTTGTGAATTGAATTATAATATGAATTTTGAATTGCATATTTAATTGGTTAGTGGGAAGAGATGAGTGAACATGACCCTTGGACCTTGGCTTTGTATTATCTTGTTAAAGCTTGAATTTCTCTTAATATTTATTTTTTCATGTGAGTAAATAGAGGCTATTCCATGTACTGGTTTTCTTATCTTGAATTTCTCTTAATATTGATTTGACCATTTAAGTTAAATGATGTCTATTCCATGCAATATATTGTTAAACTTGAGATGCTGGTTTAAATGAAATTGTTGTAGGTTCTGGGCACAATAGAAGCTCGTGATGGGTGTGTACCAACTTTGAAAATTTCCACAATCGATGATTAATCCGAGATCAATATGACGATGAACACTAGTATCCACATAATTGAATCAAATATAAAAAACAAAGGAGAGAACCCAGAACCGAGAAGAGAGGATCGACATATTTTGTTTATAATTAATTTAATTAAATTATAGAATTACCTCCAAAGTGATTATTTCTTCGTTGATGCATATGACCATGGTTATGAGGCGTGGATTCATTACAATATAGAATCCAAGGATATGAATCCTCTAGCGGTGATCTACACATACTCCACGTATCTTCAAACTTCGCTGAAGGAGTCTCTGGGTGCTAGCGCGGAAGATCCTTGTGCTTGCGATGTTCACCTTCAATCGCCTTGAGAATTGCTTCCAAATCATTCTACTTGATCTAATGGAGGAGGATATCTCTCATTTTTGAGAGTGTTCTTGGAGAGGGAAGAGTTATCTAGGCTTGAGAGCTTTTCTCCAAGGATGTTGTGCACACAATGATTGGTTAGCCAGTAGAATGACCCCTTGGCTTATATAGATAATAATAAAATGATGGTGAATTTAATTCACTAGGTAATAATAAATAATTAGCACAAGTTCTGTTACTTAATTTATTATTCCATTTAAAAACCCCATGTAAAATAATAATAGCAATGCTATTATTTCAATGACACGTTCTTAACGAATTTATTTCACCAGGTAATAATAAATAATTATCATAGGCGTCGTTACTTAATTTATTATTCTATGTGAAAACCCAATGTTAAATAATAATAAAAATGATATTATTTCCATGACATGTGATTAACTTGTGTGTTATATTTAAATATTAATTAACTAAATAATATTTAATATTATTTCTCACCCGACCCATAACTTGGTCTACCAATCCTCCTTAATATTTATCGGGCCTTGAATAATGACTATTTATTTATTAAATAAATATAACTGCACTATTCACCGATAAATAAATATTTTGTCCGCAATATATTTTCTTGAATAACTAGCGATGAAATAAATGTGATTAGGAATAATTGAATAATTATTAAACCACAACTGAGAATAATATTTATTCAACTTTTTAAATAAATAAATTATTTAGCTAAGATACTGGCTACACTTAGTGTGTGAACCTTTAGGCCTCTTTCTCATTGGAATTAAGTAGGTTCGCCTAAAGTCTAAGATTACTATATAAAAATGAGTCAAGGCACCCAAGATAAAGAAGTTGGTGTCGTAATGACATGTCACCTCATACAAATGTTTACCGTGTAATATAATCCCTTTGTCCCAATATCTCCAATCAAGTGGGTTGCATACAAGTGTCATCAACTCATGTGATTGATTTCTTATTATTTGACTTCCTAGAATTGAACTTTCTTAGTGAACACCATGGATATGAATTTAGTTAGGGTATATCATTTCCATCAAAGGGATTGAGATATATACTTCCATAGAAGTGAAAAATCCTTTCTCGCATTATTCATTAATGCAGTATTACTTGTGATGCACCCAACATATCCTACCGCACCACAAACATCTATCATCACAATTTTCGTTAATATATCTAAGTATGTGAGTAATAATACCCATTAATAACAATCTTAAAGTCTAAGGACCAATACACACGTCTGCAGATTGGAATATCCAATGACACTTATGAATGTGGATTTCTTACTGGCGGGTCTTGTTCTCATAATATCCTCCTGGATATTACCAAGGGCGCACACAATGAGAAGGTGACTCAAAGTTTCATGAGTCCCTACCCCTGATAGCCTGTATCATTTGTGTCCCTTAAAATGATATCATCCAGTAATAGAACATATATTCAAGAATAGTATCATGACACTTTCAGGTTCTCATCATAGTAGGGATCCTCTATGACCTTTTAGTGCGGCAACTATTCTTATGACATTATAACATATTATGTCACGCATAAGAAAAATTGTAATGTGATAAGGATTTTATTAATATTCATCAAATGAATGAAATTTTATCATAAAGTAAAAAGAATTTGGTTTCTAGGGCACAAACTCTAACAGACTCCCACTTTTACTAGAGCCAACTGATAACAACCTTCAGTCCACTAGCTCTCACACGATATTTATGCTTCTGTTGAGATTGGAATTTAGTCAAGGGTTTTACCATGGTCTCTTCCATGGACACTATGCTCACTGCAACTTCACCCCTTTGATAAAAATCACTCAAGAGGTGATACTTTTGAAGTATGTGCTTTTTTTCGTTGATGGGACCTTGACTATTTTTCAAGAGTTGTTGTTGTAGTATTATCACAATATAATGTAATGGGATCTTTACTGCTATGCACCACATCAAGATCTTGGACAAAGTTCAAAATCTAGACAGCTTCCTTGGCTATATCAGAAGCTGCTATATATTCAGCCTCTGTTGTAGAATCAATGACAACTGGCTGCTTTGAACTCTTCCAGCTCACATATCTTCCATTGAGACATGAAACATATCCTGATTTTTAATTCAGATCATTCAGATCTATCTGAAAACCAGAATCATCATACCCTCTGATGACAAGCTACTCATCTTCTTTATACACCAGGAACATATCCTTAATTCTTCTTAGATACTTAAGGATAGTCTTAACATCAATACAATGATGTTCTCCTGGATCTTCTTGATATCTTCCTACCATTCTCAGTGCATAGGCAAAATCAAGTATTGTACATAACATGGTATACATGATAGATCCTATCGCTGAATCATATGGAATCTTACTCATCATGTCTTTATCATGTTGTGTCTGGGGACATATTTTATTGAAAAGATGTATACCATGTGACACTAGAACCAATCCCATATTGGATTATTCCATGCTAAATCTCTTTAGTATCTGGTCAATGTATTTAGTTTGACTTAGTCCAAATAGCCTCTTGGATATATCATGAATGATCTTGATCCCTAGAATGTAGGCTACTTTTCCTAAGTCCTTCATGGAGAATCACTTGTTCAACCAATCCTTGATTGACTGCGGTATGTCGTTTCCAATAAGAAATATGTCGTCAACATACACTTCTAGGATAATGACCGCATTCCCATTAAACCTCTTGTAAACACATGGATCACAATCGTTCTTAATGAAACTAAATTCTCTTATGGATTCATCGAATCTAATGTTCCATGATCTGAATGCTTGCTTTAATCCATAAACAGATCTCTACAACTTGCATACCATTTTATCATCACCTGGTGTCACAAACCCTTCTGGTTGTGTCATATAGACATCTTATTGAAGGTTCCCATTAAGGAATGCAGTTTTGACATCCATCTACCAAATCTCATAGTCATGGAAAGCTACTATAGAAAGTATGATTCTAATGGATTTAAACATGGAAACTGGAAAAAAGGTTTCATCGTAGTCAATTACTTGATATTGTTTAAAACCCTTAACCACTATCCTTTCTTTATAGGTACTAACTTGACCTTCCATGCCCAATTTCTTCTTTAATACCCATTTACACCCAACAAGATTTGCATCAACTAGTGCATTGAACAGAACCCGAACTTGGTTCTAATACATGGAATCTATCTCAGAATTCATAGCTTCTATCCATATTGTAGCTTCTGATCTTTCTACTGCTTCCTTGTAGGAGAGATTTTCATCATTGTCCAAAAATAATGAGTCACCATCCTTAGTGTCAAGGAAACCATATCTATCTGGTTCCCTTACCTCTCTTATACTCGTATGCAGTACTTGTGTTTCAAGAACTACCTCTTCCATGGGTACTTGTGGAACTTGTTCTTATACCAACTCCTATGTATCTTGAGCATCAACTTCATCAAAGTCAATCTTTATCCTATTATCCTTTTTGAGGATGTGCTCTCTCTCAAGAAAGATGGCCTGTCTGGAAACAATCACTTTCTTGTCTGAGGGGTTGTATAGGTAGTATCCCTTTGTTTCCTTAGGATACCCTATAAAGATACACTTCGTGCCCTGGGGTTCTAGTTTGTTGCCTAATAAAGCCTTAACAAATGCATTGCATCCCCATACACATGTATGTGACAAATTGGGTTTCTTTCCACTCCATAGATCGAAGAGAATCCCGTTTTCCACCTTAGTTAGTACATGGTTTAATGTGTATGTCACAGTTTGCAATGCATATCCCCAAAAGGATAATAGAAGATCTGCATGACTCATCATCAACCTTACCATGTTCATCAAGGTATGGTTCCTCCTTTCACTAATAGTATTTAACTATGGTGTATAAGGTGGAGTGAGTTGAGATAGAATCCTAGACTCCCGTAAAATATCGATGAACTATTGGTTAAGATATTCTCCACCTTGATCCAATCAAAGCTTCTTTATCTTCTTACCAAGCTGATTATCTACTTCATTCTTGAACACCTTGAATTTCTCAAAGGACTCAGACTTATACCTCATTAAGTAGACATAGCCACATCTACTCAAGTCAACAGTAAAAGTAATGAAGTAAGAATATCCACCTATAACTTCTATTGGAAATGGTCCACACACATCAGTGTGTACCAATCCTAGAAGCTTTTTGGACCTTTCACACTATCCACTAAATGGTGGTTTGGTCATTTTCCCTTGTAAACAAGCGTGACATCTATCAAATGGTTTTAGCTCGGAAGGGTCTAAATAACCATCTTGACAGAGCTTTGTCAGATGCTTCTCGTTTACATGACCAAGGTAGTGATGCCACAACTGGGTGTTGTATGAGTCATGTTAAATTGGTTCGTTATCAATTTCCAACACTTGGATCTCATAATTTAATACATACATGCCGTTATTTAAATGTTTCATACCATAATACATGTTGTCCTTATAAAAGAAACAACATTTATTTCTGAACTTGAAAATAAATCCATATGTATCTAAAGTCGATATAGAAATTATGTTCTTGGTAACACTAGGTACATAATAACATCCATGTAAAATCAAAATCATTATCTTTGGAAATGTGAGGTGGTAGTCACCAATGGAAAGAGCAGCCAACGTCACACCATTGGTAGCTCACAGATCCACCTCTCCTCTAGAAATTTTCTAGAATCTACTTGGTTCCTACATTTGAATAAAGATGTGATCCCCACAAGCTTTATATAATACCAAATGTGTAGAAATGGAAATATTTCACTCAATAACAAACACACCTTTGGCTTCCCCTTGCCTCTGGGTGCAGTTCCTCTTTCAATGCCCTAACTTGCCACATGCAAAGTATACTGACTCCTTTTTCCTTACCCTGCCTCTGGATCTTCTTCTTCTTATTTGGATGGTGCTCAGAGGATTTAGATTGTTTATAAATCTTATCCCCATTTTCCTTTTCCTTTATCTTCCTATTCACCACAAGGACTGCGGGGTTTTCATGCCCCATGTCCTTATCAACTTGGCAAATCAGGGTAATAAGCTCAGATAGACTCTTATCATTATTGATCATATTATAATTCACAATAAAACTAGAGAAGGTATTAGGAAGTGATGATAGTATGATATTTGTATGCAACTCATCTTGGAATTTAATCCCTAAGATGTCTAGACACTCAATGTAGCTAATAATCTTGACTACATGTGGTCCAACTGGTGCAGAATCTCCAAGCTTAGTAGTGAACAAAGCGTTGGAGATCTCATACCTCTCCTGTCTTGCCTTCTCTTGATAGTGATCTTGAAGGTGATACATCATGCTATAAGAATCCATTTCCTTATGTTGCTTCAAGATCTCATTGGTCATGGATGATAACATGAGGCACTAAACATCCATAGTATCATTCATATGTTTCTCGTACACAGAGAGTTCCTCATCACTAACCTCATTTCCAGGAAAAACTAGTAAAGGTGCTTCCAGCACATAAAATTTCTTCTCATGGAGAAGGATAACCCAAAGGTGCCTTTGCCACTCTTGGAAATTAGTGCTGGTGAGAAGGTTTTCCTTCTAGATTATGGTTCACAATGATATGTTTGATATCATTTTGATTATTGTTTATAGAAATTAATATGAACAGAGTTTTAGTAATTTATCTTGATAAATATAGACAAATAAATAAATTAATATCTATTAGTCTCCCACTAATTTGTTGTAACCGAATAGCCCCCACCATTGGCCTCAGAATATGTTGTTTCTTAGAAATTCTAGCAGCAAGAATCCATATTTCCCTTTGCATTACCCCAATTAGGTTTGTTCAAGCAACTTGAAAGGTTTTAGGTAGACATTCCAAATGCCAACTACATTAACTCATAGCTCCTTGATCTGTTTAGTGGACTCCCCAATCCTGAAATCCTTAATTTTGGATTTCCTCAACCTTTTCCTCTCAGTTACACCAAGTCCTACTAGGGCAGTCTAACCTTGATGTAAACTAAGTTAAGTCAACCCAAAACTTCAAATTAGAATTACCTGATAATTGAAATCACCCCAACTAGGGTTGGTCAAGCACTTTGAACTATGGTTCGATTCTAACCGAAGTAATAGAAGGCTATACCGACTTAATATTTAATTGAGGGATTTTATCTTTTATTCCTAAATTTCCACTTATTATCTTTTCACATGCTTGTTAATGTTAAGTGAGATATACTTAAGTGATTAACCATTTATAGATAATATTTATGCATAAGACATTTTTTTAGTTCCATCTTGTATGCTTGTTAGTTCATTAATTATGTGATCGCATCAAACATCCATAATGAATAACCATAAAACTGATAGAAATAAAATAAAGGGTATTATCATGAGCTTTACTATTGGATAGTTTATCTAGCGGTTGATAAACTAACCCTAGACTAGGGGAGAAACACCTTGAACCATTTAAAGTTTGTGTTTATAGCTTTCCACCTGTCCACCTTTGTATCTTCTTGGATTGGTTTTGTCTCAGCTCCTAACTTGAACCGCCTCCACTAGCTTGGGAGTTCCATCCATTACATATTCTTTTAACTCACATGCAAGTGAGGGGTAAAAGGGGGTTTACATAAAAGAAACCATGGACATGCAGACTCTACATATTAATGAGGAGAATGCACGCAGACCAACAATTTTAATTTAATAAATAAATTAAAAGGAAACCAATCACATACAAAGGTATGGTCTAGATTATGACCATCCACATACATGTGATGAATTATGTATTTAACAAAACTATAATTCAATTCTTTAATCATTCTTATTAAGATAAATTGTGTTTGAATCGATTAATCATTATCTTTAATTAATCAATCCTTTCGATCTTAATCCTTTTTTGAATTTCCTTGGGATTCTCATCCATAACCTTGTACATAACTTGTAACTTGGAGGCAACCTGATGAATAACTATCAAAAGCTACCCAACATGTATTTATACTTTTATACAATTTATTCTTTGTGACATGTAGCATGCACATAGAATTATAATTTCTATAAAACTCATACATGATGTGCAGATCTTTGAACATTATTCAGATGTCAATTAAACATATATATATATATATATCTTAAACACCTATCACATGTTGTGTCCCAACTTTATGCCCACACGAAGGTACATGTCTCAAGGGTAACATAATATAATAATAATTTTTTAAATCTGTGTAATCTAGAAATAGTACACGGCGTGTACCTTCCTCACCATCCATCTGAAGTACATGCCTGGGGAAATGGTGTGTGAGGCATACTTAAGAAACCTTCAGAGTACATGGAGTGTCCAATGGTCCAATAGTTGGGCAAGTTGTGTATGGGATACACGACTTAATCCTAACCTAAAGGGACTACACGCTGTGTCCAATGGGCCACACGGTGTATAGTTCGGCTGACCGTGCGCCAGTCTATCCTGGTCAAGACACGGTGTAAGAATTAACTACACTACTTTTCATTAATGCACACGGCTTGATTAATTTCTGAATTACTCTTGATGCATTGAAAAAAATACACGACATGTAGATTCGACTACATGGCGTGTATTCTTGTGTTATCTGGACAGAACTGTCGGCACCTCCTGATAAGATCCTAGATTTAATTTTAATCATAAAATTATTCGTTTATATTATATCTATGAGAAACAATAAAGGAGGAATATATATCAAAATTCATATTACAAGAATAATTAAACATGAATTGAAAAACTAAATTATTAAAGCATAAATCATCAATGAATTATTTAAATAATTATAAACAAAAATATGACCGCTCTGATACCACTTGTAGGTTTCGGGCGCAGTAGAAGTGCATGATGGGTGTGTACCCAAATTTACAAATTTCCATAATCGATGATTAATCCGGGATCAATATGAAGATGAATGCTAGTATCCACATAATTGAATCGAATATAAAATACAAAGGAGAGAATCCGGAAATGAGAAGAGATGATCACCATATTTTGTTTATAATTAATTTAATTAAATTATACAATTGCCTCCAAGGTGATTCTTTCTTCTTTAATGCATCCGACCATGAGTCTGAGATGCGGCTCTGTTGTGATGTATAATCCAAGGATATGAATCCTCTAGCGGTGATCCACACATGCTCCACGTATCTCTGAATGTCGCCGAAGGAGTCTTTGGGTGCTAGCATGGAAGATCCTTGTACTTGCGATGTCCGCCTTTGATCGCCTTGAGAATCGCTTCTAAAGCGTTCTCCTTGATCTGGTAGAGGATGATCTTTCTTGTTCTTGGGAGTGTTATTGGAGAGGGAAGAGTTCTCTATGGTCAAGAGATTTTCTCCAAGGATGTTGTCCACACAAAAATTGGTTAGCCAATGGAATGACCCTTTGGCTTATATAGAGAATAATAATATAATGGGGAATCTAATTCATTAGGTAATAATAAATAATTATCACAAGTTCCATTAATTAATTTATTATTACATGTAAAAATTCCATGTCAAATAATAATAGCAATGCTATTATTTCCATGACATGTGCTTAATGAATTTAATTCACCAGGTAATAATAAATAATTCACACAAGTTCTATTACTTAATTTATTATTCTATGTGAAAACACCATGTCAAATAATAATAGCAATGCTATTATTTACATGACATGTGCTTAACTTGAACGTTATATTTAAATATCATTTAACTAAATAATATTTAATATTATTTCTCACCGAACCCATAACTTGGTCCGTCAATCCTCCACTACGGGAAAAATGGTTAATAGCGACGGGGTATTTGCGACGGGAATAATTCCCGTCGCAAATACCTTTCGCAAAGCAGTATTTGCAACGGGCAACTATTCCCGTCGCAAATAATCTGTTATTTGCGACGGGTTTTTTTACCCGTCGCAAATAGTTTGGCGCGAAATGCGCACCAAACCGCGCGAAGTTTATTTGCGACGGGGATAGAACCCCGTCGCAAACAACCGGCGGCGGTTAAAGACTATTTGCGACGGGACTGCAGTCCCGTCGCAAATACCCAGGCGGCAGGAATTATTTGCGACGAGACCCGTCGCAAATAACCGTTTTAATGCCGCCCATAATTAAATGCGGTCAGGGTTATTTGCGACGGGGTTCTATCCCCGTCGCAAATAACTGGCGGCGGTTAAAGACTATTTGCGACGGGACTGTAGGCCCGTCGCAAATACCCCGACGATAGGGGTTATTTGCGACGGGCCCATCGTAAATAATCATTTTAATGTCGCCCATAATTAAATGCGGTCAGGGTTATTTGCGACGGGATTTCCGTCGCAAAAAAACCCGTCACAATTAATTTAACCTATAAATACTGCCAACCATTACAATTTTCTCACTCTCAACTCTCAACCGTTCTAATTTTTCCACTCTGAATCTTTTACGATTTTCAGTTGTAAATTTTTTTTCCGACTTCGAGGATTCAGTTGATGGTGTTCTACAATTACAGCGGCTCGACATTGACATCAAGTTTAAGGTTTTTAGCTGAATTTTAATTTAATATTTATTTTATTTATTATATTTATTTAGTTTAAATTTTTAGATTTTTTTTTTCTGATTTCTAATTAGAAATAATTATGAATAAGTATTAATAATTAATAGTAATTAGAGACAATTAAACACTAATTAATTTAAAATAGTTAGCTGTAATTACAATTAATTAGCAGTAATTATGAAAAATTAAAATTAATTTGAATTAATTAATAATAATTAGAAATAATTAACATTAATTAGTAATAATTTATAATAATTACCAATAATTAGTAATAATTACTAATAATTAGTAATAATTAATAATAATTCCCAATATTCAATAATTGCCAATATTTGTCAATATTTTTTTCAATAATTACCAATATTTACCAATAATTGAAAATAATTGTCAATATTTCCCAATAATTAGGAATAATTACCACTAATTAAGAATAATTACCAATAATTAGGAATAGTTATCAATAATTAGGAATAATTACCAATAATTAGGAATAATTACCAATAATTAGGAATAATTACCAATAATTAGGAATAATTACCAATAATTAGTAATAATTACCATTAATTACCAATAATTACCAATAATTAGTAATAATTCGTAATGATTACCAATAATTAGTAATAATTACCAATAATTACCAATAATTAGTAATAATTTCCAATAATTAGTAATAATTACCAATAATTAGTAATAAATAGTAATAATTAGTAATAAATAGTAATAAATAGTAATAATTACCAATAATTAGGAATAATTAGTAATAATTACCAATAATTAGTAATAAATAGTAATAATTAGTAATAAATAGTAATAATTAGTAATAATTACCAATAATTAGGAATAATTAGGAATAATTACCAATAATTACCAATAATTAGTAATAATTAGTAATAATTACCAATAATTAACAATAATTAGTAATAATTACCAATAATTAGTAATAATTAGCAATAATTAGTAATAATTACCAATAATTACCAATAATTAGTAATAATTACCAATAATTATCCATAATTAGTAATAATTACCAATAATTACCAATAATTAGCAATAATTGGTAATAATTATCACTAATTACCAATAATTAGTAATAATTAGTAATAATTACCAATAATTAGTAATAATTAGAAATAATTACCAATAATTACCAATAATTCGTAATAATTAATAATAATTACCAATAATTAGTAATAATTAGTAATAATTCCCAATAATTAGTAATAATTAGTAATAATTATCAATAATTACCAATAATTACCAATAATTAGTAATAATTACCAATAATTAGTAATAATTACCAATAATTAGTAATAATTACCAATAATTAGTAATAATTAGTAATAATTACCAATAATTACCAATAATTACCAATAATTAGTAATAATTACCAATAATTAGTAATAATTACCAATAATTAGTAATAATTAGTAATAATTACCAATAATTACCAATAACTAACAATAATTAGGAATAATTACCAATAATTAGTAATAATTAGAAATAATTACTAATAATTAGTAATAATTATCAATAATTAGTAATAATTACCAATAATTAGTAATAATTAGAAATAATTACCAATAATTACCAATAATTATTAATAATTACTAATAATTAACAATAATTAGTAATAATTAGTAATAATTAGTAATAATTACCAATAATTAGTAATAATTAGTAATAATTACCAATAATTACCAATAATTACCAATAATTAGTAATAATTAGTAATAATTATCAATAATTAGTAATAATTACCAATAATTAGTAATAATTACCAATAATTAGTAATAATTAGTAATAATTACCAATAATTACCAATAATTACTAATAATTAGTAATAATTACCAATAATTAGTAATAATTACCAATAATTAGTAATAATTACCAATAATTAGTAATAATTAGAAATAATTACCAATAATTAGCATTCATTAGAAATAATTACCAATAATTACCATTAATTAGTAATAATTACCAATAATTACCAATAATTACTAATAATTATTAATAATTACCAATAATTACTAATAATTACCAGTAATTAGTAATAATTACCAGTAATTAGTAATAATTACCAATAATTAGTAATAATTACCATAATTACCAATAACTAGTAATAATTACTAATAATTACCAATAATTACCAATAATTACCAATAATTATTAATAATTAGTAATAATTAGTAATAATTAGTAATAATTAGTAATAATTAATAATAATTACCAATAATTAGTAATAATTTCCAATAATTACCAATAATTAGTAATAATTACCAATAATTACCAATAATTACCAATAATTAGTAATAATTAGGAATAATTACCAATAATTAGTAATAATTACCAAAAATTAGGAATAATTACCAATAATTAGGAATAATTAGTAATAATTAGTAATAATTATTAATAATTACCAATAATTGCCAATAGTGTCAATATTTACCAATAATTCCCAATATTTGTCAATATTTACCAATAATTAGGAATATTTACCAATAATTAGGAATAATTACTAATAATTAGGAATAATTAGGAATAGTTACCAATAATTAGGAATAATTACCAATAATTAGGAATAATTACTAATAATTAGGAATAATTACGAATAATTAGGAATAATTACCAATAATTAGGAATAATTACCAATAATTAGGAATAATTACCAATAATTACCAATAATTACCAATAATTAGGAATAATTACCAATAATTAACAATAATTACCAATAATTAACAATAATTACCAATAATTAGGAATAATTACCAATATTTACCAATATTTACCAATATTTACCAATATTTACCAATATTTACCAATATTTACCAATATTTACCAATAATTAGGAATAATTACCAATGATTAGGAATAATTACCAATAATTAGGAATAATTACCTATAATTAGGAATAATAACATTATTACATTATTAGTATATTTTATTATTAATATTAAAATAATATAATTTTCTATATTATATACAATTCTCCTTTCATCTGTGTGTTTTCTGTCTCCACATGTAATATTTGCATTCTTTTTCAAAATTATCAACCTACTCACCAATGGAGAGGTGAAAGTGAATGAAAATATTACATGTGGAGACAGAATGTTAAACACACAGATGAAAGGAGAATTGTATATAATATAGAAAATTATATTATTTTAATATTAATAATAAAATATACTAATAATGTAATAATGTTATTATTATATAATTAATATTTATGAAAAAATAATATTAGTATTATTAAAATAATAAAAAAATTATATAATATTAAAATTATCAATATTTGTAACAGGTTTTTCTTTATTCTCAACATATTTAATTCTTAAATTATCAATTTTTAGGTCTATCTCAATAAAAAGTTTGCGTCATTCGTGTCTGATGTAAACTCTATAATTATCCTTGCTTGAGTGTTTTTTCTAATAAATTATTCAAAACCAATAATGCTTTTATATTTTATAGAAAAATATGGAACAATGAGGTCGTCAACAGTCATTATTAGATGACCGCATATGGATAAATCAACATAGAAATCCAAATAGTTCTGGTTTAAATCCAGTATATATAGAGGGTGTGGAGACTTTTTTATCATTTGCGGCATCGAATCTAGAATTTGTTTCAGAAGGCAAAATAAAATGCCCTTTTAGAAAATGTGCATTGAGAACATTTGACACGTTTGACAAAGTGGGAGGACATCTCTTGCGTTTTGGTTTTCAACCAGATTATGTTTTTTGGTATCGACACGGTGAACGCAGTTCCAGAGTAGGTGATACCAACTTGATTCCAGATCCATCCCGGTTTCAAGATTTAGTACATGATGTTGCAGGTTCATCTGTTCAACATACAGAAACTCCGGCTGATATAGCTTCAAATCCTGAGTTGGCACCGTCTGAATTTTATGAGTTGTTGAGGTCTACTGATGATGCATTATATCCTGACTGCAAGATGAGAAAATTAGAAGCAGTTGCAAAATTTATGGCTATCAAATCAGATAACGGAATGTCAAACACCTGTTTTGACCAGATATTTTCTTTGCTTAAAACACTGTTACCCGAAGGAAATGTTTTTCCTGCAAATTACTATGAGAGTAAGAGGCTGGTTCAAAATTTGGGACTTACTTGTCAGAAGATTCATGCATGTTCAAATGACTTCATTTTATATTCTGGGGAAAATGATTCGTTGGATAGTTGTCCCACATGTGGGCAATTGAGATATAAAGAAGGGCAACATGGGAAGTCTGGTTTGATTCCTGTAAAATAGTTGAGATATTTTCCGCTTACATCCAGACTTCAGCGTTTATTCATGTCTAAGAATACAGCGACAATGATGTCATGACATAAAATGAATATTTCAACTGATAAAAGCTTGAATCATCCAGCCGATGATGATTCATGGAAACATTTTGATAGAGTGCATCCATACTTTGCTTTAGAAGCTAGAAATGTTCGACTGGGCCTTTCCACTGATGGTTTCTGTCTGTTCGGATCTTATGGTAGTCAATATTCATGTTGGCTTGTTTTTTTTAACTCCGTACAATTTACCTCCATGGATGTTGATGAAGGAGCCATATATATTTTTGACTTTACTAATTCCAGGACATACGAAGAATAATATTGATGTTTATTTGAAACCATTGATTGATGAATTAAGTTTATTGTGAAGTACTGGTGTCAGTACATATGATGTTGCTACGAAACAGAATTTCATACTGAGAGCAGCATTGATGTGAACAATTAGTGACTTCCCGGCTTATGGGATGTTATCTGGCTGGAGTACACATGGTCAGAAATCATGTCCTTACTGTATGGGAGAGAACAAAGTATTTATGCTCATTCATGGAAAGAAACCTTGTTATTTTGACTGTCATCACAGATTTCTTCCAACTGATCATCCTTTTCACAGAAACAGATCTCATTTCAGAAAAGGAACAGTTGAAAGGGATGGACCTCCAAAAATGCTATCAGGTTCGGAGTTAAAATCAGTTGTATTTTCATTACCTCCCATCACTTTTGATCCCACAATAAACCAATAGAAAATTTCTGGTTTTGGGAAAGAACACAATTGGATTAAACGTAGCATATTTTGGGATTTTCCATATTGGTCTGATTTGTTGGTCCGCCACATGTTGGATGTCATGCATATTGAGAAGAAATGTTTTGATAATTTGTTTCATACAGTTTTGGATATGCCAGGAAAGAGGAAAGACAATGTAAATGCACGTTTAGATCTTACCCAAATTTGCAGGCATCCAAAACTGGAACTGTTTGAGAATGTCAGAACAGAAAGGTTACTGAAACCAAAAGCAGCTTATACACTATCTAAAGAAAACTGTTTATTATTTTGTCAGTGGATTGTAGATTTGAGACTTCCAGATGGTTGTGCTTCCAATTTGGGTAGATGTGTAAAGAATGGTCATATTACTGGATTAAAAAGTCATGATTGTCATGTTATAATGGAAATAATTCTACCCATTGGATTAAGAGGTCTGTTGAATTCTGTGATTTGGGATTCCATAACAGACATGTCTCATTTTTTTCGGGAAATTTGTGCGGCTACAGCATATTATGATGCTCTATGCAAACTTGAAGAAGATGTTGTTGTAATTATATGTAAACTGGAAAAAATATTTCCACCGTCTTTCTTCGACTCAATGGAACATTTGATGTTACATTTTCCATATGAAGCCAAATGTGGAGGTCCAGTACAGTTTCGATGGATGTACCCATTTGAAAGTTGCATGTAAAAATTGAAAAGAAAAGTACGTAACAAAGCATCTGTTGAAGGATCTATTGCAGAAGCTTATTTGCAAGAGGAAATATCTTTTTTCTGCTCCCATTATTTTGAATTTGAGTTTCATTCAAAACACAACCGAATGGGACGGAACGAGAGGAATATTGATGAAAGCGACAATCAATTATCTGTTTTCAACCATCCAGAGCTTGGTTTTGGTGGAGTTTATGAATGCTGGCTTTCGAATGATGAACATCACAGAGCTCATACGCATGTTCTGCTCAACTGTGAAGAGATGACATCAGTTGTACTGTAAGTGTTTATATCAATTATTCTATCATTTATGTTACAGTAAATAACTTTGTTTTTTATAGGTTGTATGATAATCATATCAAGAAACAAATTCCACAAATTACAGCAGCTGCTCTCGAAGAACGCCGACAGAAAAATTTCTCTCAGTGGTTTCAAAAACTGGTAACATAAATTCTTTATCTTTTAGCAACTAATTCAATGTATAGTTTAATATATTGATAATTATTTCACAAATTTTCAGGTGTCTCGACATGCTAATAAAATTTACAAACGACTGTGTATATTGAGTAACCCACCTTCCAAACTTGTTAAAACTTATAATGCATATATGGTGAATAGATTTCGATTTCACACACATGCATATGGGGAATCAAAAAAAACAATGAACAGTGGAGTTAGCTTGAGAGGATCTCATCATCGAGAAAATGAAGTTGAATTTTATGGCATACTTTATGAAATCATTGAACTCTGTTATCTTGGACAACATTATATAACCATGTTCAAATGTCGGTGGTTGGATACATAGAGAGGCGTGCGTGTTCATCCGACTCATGGAATCATCGATATTAAATGTAAAAGTGTTCTCGCAGTAAATGAACCATTCTTATTAGCTCAACAAGCACATCAAGTTTATTACGCAAAGTACTGTGCTACATCAAGAGACTTGAATAATTGGTGGTGTATAATAAAAATAAAAATTCGAGACAATCAGTTTAGTCAAAGTGAATGTGCTTTCACTGCTGTGCAAAGAATTGAAGTTTTTCAAGAGAGTACTCAAAATCAATCTTTTTTACAAAGAGACATGAGTATCGATGACGACACCCCACATTTAAGAGTCGGTGATGACGATGATGTTAATGATGTCACATATGAATTTGAAATGGTAAGAGATGAAGCAACTGGAACTCGAATGGATATCGATGATGTTGAGGAGGAATATGAAGATGACATTGACATATATGAAGATGATGATGAAGATGAACACTGATAGAATTCCATGGTAGTTATATACAATCATAACTAATATATATGTATATATAATATTAATTATCAATTATTTTCTAACAACATTAACATTTTCTGTTTCAGATGGACGACGACACATTTCGTGAGTTGGCAGATGCTGACCTGCCTTTCGATGCGGATGAGTTGCTGGGAGATGACCCTCAACCTGCAGGAACTCCAGGGAGTACGCGGAGGGGGTGCGGTCTTGCATGATTGATGATTCCTGACCCCGTCCCCGAGCGACGTCCACGTCTTGGGTTTGATCCATGCACACAGAGGTGTGATAACCTGTGTGATAACCTGTGGATTTGACTAAGATTTCATTAATCTATTCACATAATAAATGTTTATTATTTTTACAGTTTTCCGCATATATCAGTCGGACAGGGCAGCACTATTTTGCGCAACTATTTCTCTCAGCCTTGGACCACATGAGAGCAGATTCCCATTGATGTGCAACATGCCATGTTCGGTCATTGGTTGGTACGTACGTAAATAAATAATTTTTATTTTGAAAATCATTTCATTTCTAACTTGATATTTTGATTTATTTGTAGGGTTTATGGTATCTGATCGAGGATACCATGCGTGACGCCATCCACGAGGCATGGGAGGTGGCCATGCGTGATCGCTTTCATCAGTTTTTGCACAATTTAAGAAAAGCTGCCATGAAGAAAGCAGGAGTGTCAGATTTTGACGAGTCATGTAGAGCACACCGACCAGAGTACATTTCATCCCATGTATGGGATAGATTATGTGTGCACTGGTTGAGTGATGCCTTTCAGAGGAGATCATCGGTGGGGAGGCAGAATCGGGGGAGACAGGAGGTGACTCATCGAGCTGGGAGTCGTACTTTCAGTACTCATAGATAGCATTTGGTACGTACATTATTTATAAATATTTTATATAACTATAAATATTAACAATTTATTTTTTATTCTTATAGGCTGTCGAGAACCCCGATATTACGGAGTACGACGTATATCGGAGGATGTATAGTGATCCTGCTACTAGGGAGCTCAGAGGTGATCGTCAGCGTCACATCGTGGTCAGTATTATTTGTTTTCAAGTTTAAAAATTAACTGCATATAATATATTCACAATTTTAATTTTAAATTGCAACTACATGAGTCATATGAGGCCGCAACGTCACCTCACAAGTCTATTTCACTGCATAATTTATTATTTTTATTTGTGAATTATAATTCTATTATTATATTAATTAAAATCATTTATTAATATTTTTTTATTTTTGAATTATAATTGGATTATTATTATATTAATTAAAATAATTTATTAATAATTTATTTATTTTTATTTTTTATAGTATTTGCGACGGGATACTATGCCCGTCGCAAATAGTATTATTATTATATTCATTAAAACAATTTATTAATATTTTTTATTTTTTATTTTAAAAATAGTAATTGCGACGGGCCCGTCACAATTACTATTTTAAAAAGTTTTTACAAATATACGGACTAATATTTGCGACGGGAAGGATCGCCGTCGCAAATAATACCTTTAGCGACAGGCCCGTCGTAAATAATTGTTGTTGTGACGCCGTTTTCCGCAACGGGCTATTTGCGACGGGCCCCCGTCGCAAAATCCTATTAGCGAAGGGATCCTGACACAAATGCCCTATCGCAAATGCCCTGTCGCAAATGCCATTATTTCCAGTAGTGCTCTTCAATATTTACAGGGCCTTAAATAATGATTATTTATTTATTAAATAAATATAGCTTCATTATTCGCTGATAAATAAATATTATGTCTGTAATATATTCTCTTAAATAACTAGAGAAGAAATAAATGCAATCATGCATACTTGAATAATTATTAAACCACAACCATGAATAATATTTATTCAAATTGTTAAATAAAAAAATTATTTAAATGAGATATTGGATATACTTACTGTGTGACCCTCTAGGCCACTTTTCTGTTGGCATTAGGCGGACTTGCCTAAAGTCCAAGATTACTGTCTAGCAAAGGGTTAAAACGCCAAGAGAAAGAAGTTTATGTCTCAATGACATGTCACCTCATATGAATGCTTACCATGTAATATAATCTATTTGTCCCAATATCTCCAATCAAGCGGGTTGCATGCAAGTACCATCAACCAATGTGCTCGATTTATCATTCTTTGACTTTTTGAAATTGAACTTGCCTAGTGAACACCATGGACATGGATTTAGTTAGGCTATATCATTTTCATCAAAGGGCCTAATATATCTACTTCTTTAGAAGTGAAAAAATCCTTTCTCGCATTATTCATTAATGCAATATTACTCATGACACACCCAAAATATCCTACCTCACCACAAACATCTGTCATCACGATTTTCATCAATACATCTAAGTGTATGAGTCATAATAATTATTAATAATAATATTAAAGTCTAAGGACCAATACACACGTCTGAAGATAGGAAATTCCAATGACACTTATGAATGTGGATTTCCTACCGGTGTGTCTTGTTCTCATAATATCCTCCTAGATATTACCAAGGGCGCACACCATGAGAAGGTGCTTCAAAGTTTCCTGAGTCCCCACCCCTGATAGCCTGTATCATTTTTGTCCCTTCAAATGATATCATCCAGCCATAGAACATATATTAAATAATAGTGTCATGGAACTTCTTGGTTATCATCATAGTAGGGATCCGTTGTGACCTTTTAGTGTGACAGTTATTCTTAGGACATTATCACATAATATGTCACGTAAAAGAACAATCATAATGTGATAAGGAGTTTATTAATATTCATCAAATGAATATAGATTTATCATAAAGTACAAAGAAGTTGTTTTCTAGGGAACCAACTCCAACAATTGCCCATGTGAGTAATTAAAAGGCAAGCCTTCTAAGCTTGGCCTTTGCTTGTGTCACCTTGAGGTGAGTCTTAAATGAATTGTTCTTGGTTTTGACCTTAACATAGTTAATTGAAATTGATTAAATGAGATTGAATTTATTAAATGCTTATATGCCTTGGGTGACACATGGATTCATATGAGAATGCCATGGATGGACTAAATTGGCTTGAACCTTACTTATGTTAGAGTGATACTTGGACTCCCTAGAGGACTTCCAAGGATGTAATATAAGGATTAACTATTATATGTCGAGTGATACATGGATTCATATGAGAATTACATGGATAGAATCAAAGGGAATTTGATCTATATTCCATGTGTGATACTTGGTTTCCCTTAGTGGACCACCAAGGATAGAATTGAATGGCAGGTATGTTATACCACACTTAAAGTGATACATGGGTTCTTGATAGGTTCTCCATGGATGGGCTTGTTGGGTGTTGGTTTATATTATACCTAGAGTAATAATTGGATTCCAACTTAGGAATACCAAGGATGGGATCAAGCTTATAAATGAATAATGAGTTAAATGACTTGTATGATACGTCTACAAATCCAAAGAACAAACTTGGATTCAGTCTTGACTTACACTTTATAGATGGCCTGTTTAGGAATTCTTAGTTACATGTACTTATGGGGAACACTGGGATTTATGCTAGGTTTTGAGACTTTATGATTAAATGAACTGCTTAGTTAAATGAGAATGTTATAAGTGACATAGGCCTAACTATCAAATCAGATACTTACCTTTTAAAATGAAACTGATTAAATGAATTGGTTATAAAATGAAAACTTGGATTATAGGATGTTTACTTTTGTGTACTTACTTTACTCATTGCTTACTGCCTACACACTGTCTGTTATATATATACATTGACTGATTGGAACCTAAAATTGTGTGGTTGCCTATTGGTATTATATCTCACACCCCATTTGGGCCACCTTTGGGTACCCAAAAAGACTACATGATTGTAGGTATGGATAAGGGAAAGTGCCATACTACAGGTTCTTGATTGCTTCTTAGGAGCAGGGGAGCATGGGACTAAGCTGAGGCTTGTGATTCTACTAGGATAATTTTTTTCCTTTTTTTATATTTGATAAATGTATTGCATTGTACTATTGTGTACCTATTTTGGATACTTTATTAGATACATATGACATGTATCATCATCATAAGTTTATGAGATTCCATTTTGGAATTATTATCTATTCTTGATGTTTACTTCTTGTCTATATATATCACTGCTTCCACTGATTATATGTTATTGATTCAGCTATGTTACACTCTGGTAATGAGGGAATAATATCCCCATAGACACACCTAGGTCCTGGTTTTTAGTCGACATCCTATGGCATTTGTGGAGATTCACTTGAGTCCATGTGACCCACTGGGCTCGGGGCACCTTTAGTGGCATCTAGGTCTAGGACGTTACAAAGTGGTATTAGAGAATTATTTTTCGGTTTTCTTTACTATTTGGTGATAATAGAAAGGGATAGAAATTAATAGGGAGTTAGGTAATAAGCTGCGTCTAGTCATAGCTAACCCTCATACAGGAAAAAGCCAAATTTCCTCGAATTGAATCATTATTTTCTGGATTTTGACTATTATAGTTGATTTGATTCCACCATTAGGTGATGCACTTGTATTTTGATATTATTATTGATCTAATTTTGGGTTTATTGTTTTAAAACCTAATTATATGAGAGTATTTAATCTCATGCATCATATAGGCACCTGTGAGATTTCACATGCCATGCATTATGCCATGCCATTTAGGATGCATTACTTGTTTCATGCTGTTGTGATAGGTGCTATGATAGATATAACCACTGTTGTGATAGGTATTATAATGTTTATTATAGTGTGAATTATATGGATTCCATTCTTTGGTTCCTGATGATTACGGGCCCTCATGGATCAAAATTTGGCGAACCACTTGGTTTAACCTATTTAAAGTGAATGTGATAAATGATAAATGAGTATGGATTCAAATGAAAATAAATAAATGGAAATGAAATAGAAAATTTAATTATTTAAATTAGGGATATTGACCATAACCAACCTTATTAGTGGGCTATTGGTAGTGTATCTTTCTTATACTTGATCTTTATAACACCCAGACCTGACTCATGGAGCAGGCAGAGGGGTGCATTCTTACATAAGAAGGCTTGTACCTATCCTATTTAAATATCTACACTTTTGATCTATAAAACTTGTTAAAAATATCAATATGAGGCATGTGTTTGGAATTGTAGAGACATTCCACCATAAAGACCTCCATTCATATTCCAGGAGAGTGGTGGAGACCACACTCCGAAGGAATTGGGCTATGGGATACTAGGGGATCCTCCAGTTGTGCCAGATGTGACACCAATTTTTGTATTGGATCCAGGTGCTTAGGTATAGTTCTGTGAGGGGTTCTTGTGCTTTATGAACATGAATTTCCTTGACCATGGGAGAGTTGATGCATGAGTTTTAGCAGTAGTATTCTCCCATGTTTTCAAGGGATGAAAGACCATAGGTTGTGGATTCATAGCTAGAGGCTATGCTATATATCTTTGACCATCTAGAGATGCCTCCTGAGATGAGGGTAAATCTCACTATGTATATGCTACATGATTCCACTAAGAGATGGTGGGATGTTATCACTCAGATGGATAATCATTGAGATATGTCATGGAGAGATTTTTATATGGAATTCTATGATTATTTCTATCTTGATACATTAAGGGCTGATCGGCCCCATGAGTTCATGCATTTAGAGAAGGGCGTACTGTCTGTTATGGATTACTTAACCCATTTTACTGAGCTCAAGCGCTTCGCACCTATTCCGATGGGTGACGAGTTATCAATCGACATGCAATTAGAGGATGGTATTAGGTACAAAATCTGATCAAAGGTGAATGTATTTTGGCTGAATACTATTTCTAGGATAGTGAATCAGAAGCTTATCACAGAGCATAACCTGAGAGAGGCTGGAGGTGCAAGCCAAGACAGTTTGGCATCTAGATCTGGTACTACATCGAATGGTAGTAGGAAGCATTGTATGGATCCTCCACATGGTGATTCCAATATCTATAGCACACTCTCAAATAGGAAAGTTAGGTGCTACCAATGTGGTAGGCTAAGACATATGAGTCCACAGTGTACAAGAGACCCATTCGAGTGCCGATCTTGTGACAATATGGGCCATCTATAATTATTCTATAGAATGTTTCCTTTGATAGATAGTGAGAGAGGGTATGTATTGACTCCACATTTAGGAGTAGGGTTAGAAAATTATTATTAGGAAAGAATCTAGAGTACAACTGGCCGATCAAGCCGAGGTGGGGGTCATGAACATGGTGGTCAGACCCTAGTTTTACAGAGACAACAGGGTGGATCTGCTTAGGGTAGCCAGGCAGTATCACATGGCCATAGTTTAGGCTAGGTATATGCAGTGAAACAGACTTGTGAGGAGCAGGATCCTAGAACTTCTACTATCAGAGGTACTATTATAGTAGCATCTACTTTAGCTTCTGCACTTTTTAATACAGGGGATTCTCATGGCTTTATATCTATTCCCATTGTGGAGAGCCTTGGGCTCAATGTACATTTTTATGATGATTTTATGATTCTTAACACTCCGTTTGGATTAGAACAAAAAGGTGTACATTAGTGCGGGGATTTTCCCCTTGAGATTTGTGGGTGTCACTTCGTATGATACCTTTATGTCCTTGAGATGACTAGTTTTGATATCATTCTCAGGATGAATTAATTGGTGTTATTCCATGATTTCATTGATTTCTATCCATTAAAGGCGACCTTTATATCACCATAGAGAAGAGTGTTTGTCCATAAGGGTGAATGAGATGTACAAGCAAGCCGAGCTGGACCCGAGCATTGTGGGTTGGGCAGGATGACAACCAAGACTGCAAGTTTATATATGGATGATTAGGGAATGTGTCATGATGGTTTCTATCCAGTAGTTGATCGTTTTAGGGACGTCTTCCAGGATTACTTTTCAGGATTACCTCCAATGAGAGAGGTGGAGTTCTTTATAGATCTAGTTCTAGAAGCTTCACATGTATCCATTCCTCCCTATAGGATGGGTACTACTAAGATGTAAGAACTCAAGAGGTGGATAGAGGATTTAAAGGCAAAGGGTTTCATCTGAACCATTTCTTCTCTATAGGGTTTGCTGATCCTTTTTGTGAAAAATGTGGATGAAACTCTTAGGCTATGCATATATTATTAGAAATTGAACCAATTGATGGTTAAGAACCGTTAGCCTATGTTGTGGATACATGATCTTTTTGACCATCTTCAAGGATCTCAGGTCTTCTCAAAGATTTATTTGATATTTGACTATCATCAGGTGCATGTTAGACCATAAGACATACCTCACACAACTTTTCATAGCAGTTATGGTATATATGAGTATTTGGTTATGTTGTTTGGTCTCACAAACGCACCATTAGTCTTCATAGAACTGATGAACTGAGTTTTACATTATTATCTTGATTCATTTGTGGTGGTTTTCATTGGATCATATTTTGGTGTATTCTCACAATCGACACGACCATGTCAAATATCTTGAGATCGTATTGTATACATTGATAGAGTATTAGTTATATTCTAATCTCACAAAGTGACACTTCTAGATGGATCATATTCACTTCTTGGGTCACATCATCTCAGAGATAAGAGTATCAGTAGACCTAGAGATGGTGAGAGATGTAGTTTACTAGGATTATCCCAAGAACGTCTTTGAGGTACAAAGTTTATTGGGTATAATTGGATATTATAGGTATTTCATACAGGACCTCTCACACTTAGCAGTACTACTGACAGGCTTAACTAATAAGGGTGTGAAGTTTGTATGGTCAGATTCTTATGAGATGACCTTTTAGGAGTTGGAAGGGAGATTGAATTCAGCAATGATACTAACTTTTCTAGAGCCGAGCAGGAGTTACACGGTTTACTACGATGCATTAGCTATCGAGCTAGGAATAGTTCTTATGCAGGGGGTAGAGTCATGATGTATGAGTCTTGACAGTTGATACCACATGAGGGGAATTACCCTACACACGATCTCGAGTTAGATGTAGTTGTTCATGCATTGTGTTGTTGGATACATTACTTACTGGGAGATCATTTTGAGGTGTACATAGACCAAAAAAGCCTCAAGTACATATTTTCACAGCATGATCTGAATCTGAGGTAGTGAAGGAAGGTTGAGTACCTACAATCTTTGAACTTAGATCTTGCCTACACATCTAGTAAAGGCAATGAAATGGCCCGGAGGACTTAAATACAGATAGTGCAGCAAGATAATATTGAGTGGCAGCTTATGTCTTTGTTCTCTGAGATACACTTGGAGGTGCATGAAAATCAAGGGAAAACTTTTCTATAATCCTTATTTGTGACCTATACACTTTTGTATAGAGTGAGGATGAAGAAACTATCAGACTATGAGGTCCTAGTCCTATGGGAGAGTGTGGTGGGTGAAGAACCTCATCCTGGTTGGACCGTAGGTGAGGATGAAATTCTATGATCACATGGTTGCGTATGGGTTTCTTCGAACATGTGTGAGGAGATGATGCGAGATTTTCATACTTCATCTTGGGAAGTGCATCCTAAAATCACCAAGATGTATCGAGATTTACATCATCAGTACTGGTGGTCAGGTATGGAAAGAGATATAACTAGTTTTTTCCTGAGGTGTTCCACCTGTCAGTAAGTGAAGGCGAACACCAGCGACCAACCAGACTTTTACAATAGTTACTCATTCCCGAGTGGAAATGGAATGACACCGCAATGTATTTTGTGATAGGATTACCAAGGTTGCCTGGTGGTAATCATGTTTTATGGTTTATTGTTGACAAGATCATGAAGGTTTCGCATTTCTTGCCGATCCAAGAAACCTTCAGTGTTGATGAGCTTGAGAGGTTGTATATTCACAAGATAATATGACTTTATAGGGTCCCTCACTCTATCGTTTTAGATAGGAATGCCCAGTTTACTTCATAGTTTTTGGAAAGGGATATAGAGGAAATTGGGTATACATGTGTTTCTGAGCATAACATACCACCCTTAGACCGATGTCTAGTTAGAGTGCACAATTTAGGTGCTTGAGGATATGATATGAGTATGCGTCCTAGATTTAGGGGGGCCTTAGGAGAGACATATACCCTTGGTTGAATTCACCTGCAACAACAGATTTCAGGCTACTATACAGATTGCACCTTATGAGGATTTATAAAGTAGGTCGTTCTGATCACCTCTATATTAGTTAGAAGCATAAGAGGTAGCTATTCTTAGACCTCATCTTATTCAGGAAACCACATAGCAGGTGTAGTTGATTCGGAAGTGGATGGCTACTGCGCAGTCTCATCAGAAATCATACAATGATCACCGCAGATGACCCCTAGAGTTTGAGGTTTTGGATCAAGTTTTCTTATATGTTTTACCAAGGTTGGGACATAGGATAATCAGGATTTGGGGTAAGCTCTCACCTTGATATTTCGGGCCTTTCAAGATTTTGGAGAGAGCCGGGCAGGTAGCCTATCAGTTGTAGTTACCTAAAAGGTACCAGGACATTCATGATATATTCCACGTTTCTCAACTGTTATGCTACTATTGAGACCCATCTCATGCCTTTTGTCTCAAGGAGGTTGATTTATAGGTAAATTCAACCTTTGAGTAGCATCCTATACGAATTATGGATCGTAGCACGAAGGTTCTTCGAGATTGGTCCATTCCTTTAGTGCAGGTTCTATGGAAGCACAGATGAGTACATGATGAGACATGGGAGTGGGAGGCCAATGTATGATCACAGTGTCTGGAGTTATTTTTAAACACGCTTGACCACCCTTGATAAGAAAATTTGGGGATTAATTTCTTTAAGGGGGAATTTTTTAAGAAACCAGTTCTTCTTTGAGGTACAAATCCTTTATTTTCTATCAATTCTCAGTTTAAATGTTTAAATGTGGCCTAATGTGAATTCCCTTTGAGGTCATGGAGGTATTGAGGGTGTTTAGGGCTGGTTCAGAGCCCAAAATCCAACCTTTAGGGTGAAAATGTCTTAACTCATGGTTAGAGTAAACTATACGGGGTAGGCCGCATGGTTTAACAAACCATGTGAGGCTTGTGCATAAAGAAGAAATATGCCACATAGTTTCAGACAAACCGTGAAAGTTGGGCTGCATGGTTGTGCGACCAGGTCTACAACTTTGACATAGGGTTTTCGAATGGTTAGTCAAACTGTGTGGATAACCATGTGGGGTTCCCTTGCCTACAGCAGACCATGCACGATTTGCGCATGGTTTGAAAAACCGTGCATCCCTAATATTTTGGGAAAATTAAATAATTTAAAATTAAATTAAAAAAAAATAACCTAAATTTAGGTTTCTTTCCTTTCCTATGCAGTAATCAGTACATTTGGGATCCCTCCTTTTAGACTATTCTCATATTTGAGTTAAATTCTTCATCCGATCTACAAATCGAAGGTCGTTCATCTCGTTGGATCCATAATAGTAAGACCTCAATTCCATTTTAACCATTGTCCATTCTTTTGGATATATGTTTTTATATTTAGGTGCAAGTAGATTTTCCTTATTATTAGGTTCTTAATCTATTCTTTTATTTTCTCCCAATCAGAGCTAAACTAGGTGTAAGATCCCAGCCTTTTCTGGAGTCATCTCAGGCGCGTTTTTAATGTGCTTTTTGTTATTTTAAAGTACCTTTTATTTAGAATTGTGAGGTGAATTTGGGCAAAGTTTTAAGAAAAATATATGGAAAGAGGGTTGTGAATAGTTTGCGCATGGTTTGAAAAACTGTGTGTCCAAACCCAGGTAACCATGCGAACCTGAACAGTGAGGTCTGCACAGTTTTCACATGGTTTCCTTAACCGTGCACCCCTACCAGGTGAAACCGTGTATTCAAAATATTTTTATATTAAAATTAGTTTTTAAACCACCCAAACACCCGAAACCCATATATTTTGAACTAGGCTTGGGATTAACCAATTCTAGATGATCTTAGAAATTTTAGGAGGGATTCCAAGGTGATTTGAACACCATTCTTTGATATCGAAAGCCCTGATTGAAGATCCGATCTCTTCCCGGTAAGTGTATTTCATCCTGATGCTTCTTATGTACTTTCATCTATATTTATTTTATATTTTCATGGAAGGTCTCCACTTTTTCCATGGATCTAAACCTATGTGTTGAGATCTAGATCTAGGATTTTGGATCTAGATCTAGATTTGCAAGATCTTGATTCCTTAGATCTTAATTTTGGGTTTAGGGATTTAGATCTGGATTTTGATCGATATCGTTGTGCCGCTCGGATTTTTGGGATTTATGCTAGGCAAACATCCATCAACAAACCCAGGTAGGTGGTATAAATCGAACTCCCATAGTCATGGATTTGATATGTGTATATAATATTATTGATTTTCTATCTTCCCTTAATAATTTATTTCCTAAATTGGAGTAATTAGGAATGTGAAATTTACTTGTTGACACCGTAGTGATTAAATAGATGATTGAACCATGAGACTAAGGGGCTGTCCAAATAAATGTTTGATTTAGGGAAATTGTTTATGGGTTGATATATTATAATTGAGATATTGAATTTGGTTGGGTTCGAGATAATTAATCGGGGGGAATTAATTATGAGATAAGTATTAACTATGTGAGATAATTAATGGTGGATTAATTATGCGCCTTGTTTTTTCATTAAGATAATTAATTGTGGAATTAATTATGATAAGTTTAGATTTTATTTGGATAATTAATTATGGAGCATTAATTATGAAATGATATTAATGTTGATTGATTAATTAATTGATGAATTAATTAATGGGTTGTGAACTTAGTTAAACTTGGGTTAACTAATGGGTTTTGATGTATTTAACTAATCATTGGATTAGTAAGGTATTGATGTGAATAATTATTTATGAATTAATAAATAATGAAAATGATTGAGAATGTGGGTGATATACATGGTGTTCTAGACCAAAGGAGAAGTTGGGGATTAGACATGGCGTTCTACCCTAATAGTTATCCAAGCGCTTGTGATGTGAGGTGGTAGACGTGGCGATATACACCAAATGAGATTTGGGGTAGTAGATGTGGTGATCTACACCAGATGAGATTTGGGGTGTTGGAATGGTGAGCATCACCGAATGAGATTTGGGGTGTTTGAAACGACATTCAACACCAAATTAATGAAAATAATGAATTTTGAAATGAATGAGAGACATGAATCAAACCTGAGTTTGATGTGTTTAAACAAAGAATAAATGAAAATATGATAACTATTTAATTATGCATTTTACTTATTACTTTATAGAATTGCATAAGTGTATTTGTTTTAAACACCATTGGTGGTGACCTACTGATTCGTACTCACACACTACTCGGGCCTCCTGATCAGCACCCGACCAGACTTTGTTGTTGCAGGATATGATAAGGGCAAGGCCCTGAGATAGGTTTTTGTTTGGGAATGGAGCATGGGTGAGGTAACTGGACGTAGTTCGGGACCTGCTATGGAGTCGTTGTGTATTTACGATTAGTTTAATTATATAAACTTGGAACTTTAATTGTTACAACAAGTTTTCCCTTTTAGTCGAGTACGGTATTTCCTATTTTGACTATCTTGTGACATTGGTATTGTTATGGTGATTTATATGATTCCACACTTGTTTATTGTTATTTGATTCTAATGAAGATTTACTCTGATAAAATATGGTATAATCTCCACATGAATGACTTACTAGACCCTCGCTGCTAGTCGTCACCCTCTAACATATGAGGAGGTGCACTTGAGGGCATGTAACCAACTAGCTCGGGGCCTCGTTGAATGGCACCCAGGTCGGGACGTTACAAAGTGGTATCAAAGGACTTTTCCTTCTTTCTTATTATTTTTTATTACTAATTTGGGAAAGTTATAAATTATACTAGGAAGATTTGGGGATTGGTAATGAGCTCATGCATGGGAGTTGCAAACCCATGTATGGGGGGAAATTTGGGTACTCAGGGTGGTATTGTTTTGATTTTTTGTTGTTGTTACAGTTGGATATTATTTTACCTTGGGTGAAACACTTGTGGTGTGATGTAATAATTGTTGAGTATTTATTCATGGCCTAAAGAGGTAAGAGAATTGAGTCTGCATGCATCATTCTAGGTACTCAGGGTTGTTGTAACATGCATCATTAGGCACTCATGGGAAAATAGGTTATGGGTAAGTTGTTGAAATTGAACTGATTTACTTTGTATGTGATTGAAATGAAAATGTTGCCTAACATGAATTGAGAAATATTTAAAAATAATGTAAATTGAGAATAATTGGGTGTCTAAATGACAAACTTGTTAATGAGAATGTGTTTACCCTTGCTAACCAAGACCTAGGGGTAGGATGGTTAAGGGTAGTGATAACACCTCAGTGTTGACCACATGACAAGAAATGAGGGAAGGAAATGTTAAGAATTGCTGTGTTTTTTTATATTACATAATGGTATAATGTTGTGTTATGAGACCTAAGACAATTTTTTGGAATTTTAGAGATTATTCCTCCACAACGCTTGTTGAGGGGAGGACCGAGGGGTAAGGCTCAGAACGAACTTCCAGTCAGGGAACTTGAGGTACCATTAGTGCCAGTTGAGGAGGAAGGGGATAAGTTCCAAGATAACTTTTATCATTTCATGCACTTCATGGAGAGAGACCCAGGGCATGTTCTGAAAAGCATGTCTGAGTTGAAAATGGAGTTGCATCACCCTATGAATTTTACTAGAGAGGGTGGACCTAAGGGAGTTGAATTTTGGATTGAATCCATAGAGACGATACTTGACCATTGGGAGACTCCAACTTAGAGGAGGGTCAAGTTAGCTAATTATATGATATGGGGGTCAGCGAAGCACTGGTGGGAACTTCAGGTTCGATCTATATAGACTGATGATATGTTATGGATGGAATTTATAGAGAAGCTCTTGGAGCACTTCTATCCAGAGACACTAAGACAAGAGAAGGATTTAGTGTTTATGAATCTAACCCAGGGAAGCATGTCCATAATATATTATGTTGAATGTTTTATATATTTATAGTGTTTTTATCCAGCATTGGTAGCATATGAGGCTAATTCAGAAAAATGATTTCAGGATGGACTTATATGTGAAATTAAGTCCTAGGTGAATATCTTTAGACTGAAGAAGTTATCAGAAGTTGTGAATCAGGATATCATTTCTAAGGGGAACCTGAAGGAGGCTTCTAGTACTAAATAGGTAGTTTTTTGATTAATTACTAGGGGGTGCACCTTTCAAGAGGAGGAAGCACCGTTACGAGAACCTTAGTCAGGACAGTGGAAAGCAAGGTAGAAAATCAGGAGGAACAGTTACACATGATCTTACTCATGTGTTTTTTTCACCAGTACGGTAGGTTGGGACACTATCAAAAACATTATCCTTAACCAACAGTGGATTGAAAATGTTGCAGTAAGATGGGGCACTTATAGAGGTTTTGTAGGATGCAGCGACAGACTGGTGCTAAGGGAGTAGTTGCGCATAGTCATAATGTGGGAAGGGGGTATTCTACACTATATAGGTTTATAAGATGGAGTTCTTCTGGCATAAGCGGTAGAGTTAGTGGATGTGGTGCTTCAAGGAAAGAGCACTCATATCAGAAAATTGGTTCTACTTAGGGGTTTTAGACAACATCATAGGGAATAGGGGAAGGACAGTTACATGTAGTGAAACCTACACCTGTGGAGAGTGAGGCTGGACCATTGACAGTGAGAGATACTATTCTAGTAGCTTCTACTTTAGTTAGTTCCTTGTTTGATACTAGTTCCACTCATTCCTTTAAATCTGCAAATTTTGTTAATGGTTTGAGCTTGGAGGTGGTTTCTATGAACAAAGTAATTAATATCAATAAACCATTGGGAACACAATCTAGAGATATATGTCTATGTAAGGGATGTTCACTAGAGATCAGAGGGTATTGTTTTCTTTGGGATCTCTATGTCCTTGATATGAAGGGAT
Source organism: Viscum album (assembly GCA_963277665.1). Lineage (NCBI taxonomy): Eukaryota > Viridiplantae > Streptophyta > Magnoliopsida > Santalales > Viscaceae > Viscum > Viscum album. The sequence continues at coordinate 1,619,255,637 of OY728131.1, read as the reverse complement.
TTGTCTTGATTATGGGTATGGACTGGTTAGTCTCATACCAATCCCACATCGATCATTACCATAAGAGAGTGACTTTTTTGTCTTCTAAGGGTAACCAATATGTTCATTATGGAGAATGGTATATCCAAGAAAGCTGAGTAGGGCCAATTATTCAGTAACTGGGAGAGCTCACAGCCCAAATTTCTAGTCTTTTGCTGGATGATGGAGGAGGTTGGCAATACATCCTTCCACCAGTTGTAGAAAAGTTCCAAGATGTATTTCTTGAAGACTTATCATGGTTTCCACCTAAGAGAGATGTGAAATTAACTATTGATCTCATACTGGGGGTTGATCCAATATCTATTCCACCTTACAGAATGGAACCGACTAAGCTTCAGGAGCTCAAGAATCAGTTAGAGGGGCTGAATTATAAAGGGTTTATCCATCCAAGTACATCGCCTTGGGGATCACCTGTTTTGTTTACAAAGAAGGTCGAAGGGGGTTTACCCTTGTGTGTTGATTACTAGAAGTTAAATAAGATGAATGTGAAGAACCGATATCCTCTTCCACGTATCAATGATCTCTTTGACTAGCTAAAGGGATATTTTGTGTTCTCAAATATTTATTTGAGATCAGGGTATCATTAGTTGAGATTTAATAATTATGATATACTAAGGACTTCTTTAAAAAGTAGGTATGGCCTTTATGAGTTTGTCATAATGCAGTTTGGGTTGAAAAATGCTCCGGCAGTTTTTATGGCCTTATGAAAATGATCTTTCATCTGTACCTAAATTAGTTTTTGGTAGTGTTCATAGAATACATCTTGGTGTACTCCAAGATTCACGACGATCATTCCCAACATCTTTACATCATCTTGAGTACACTGAGAGAGCATCAGTTATATGCCAATATATCTAAGTGTAAGTATTGGATTGATAAGGTACACTTTTTAGGGAATATCATCTCAAAAGAAGGTGTATAAGTGGACCCAGAGAAAGTTCAATCAGTGGTTTCTTAGGAGCATCCCAAGATTTTTTTTTGATATATGAATCTTTTTGGGATTAGCTGGATATTACAAGAGGTTCATCCAGGACTTTTACTAATTAGAAGTGCCACTTTCGGGTTTGAAAAATAAAGGGATAAAGTTTGAATGGATAGAATCATGTGATAATGATTTCTAGTATTTTAAGAAGTTCTTGACATCGACACCAATCTTTATCCTACTTTATTCGGGTGAGAAGTGCACGGTGTATTGTTACTCTTCTAGGATAGGACTCAAAGCTGTGTTGATGTAGGGGGATTGATTCATTGCATATTGGTATCGGAAATTGAGTCCACATGAATGGAATTAACCCAAACATGAACTCAAGTTGGCAGTGGTGTTTTATGCTCTTAAGTGTTGGCAACACTATCTATTGGGTGAAAAGTTTATAGTTTTTACAGATCACAAAATCTTGAAGTATATATTTTCACAGCATGACTTGAATCTTCGGCAATGAATATGGGTAGAGTATCTACATTCCTTTGATTTTGAACTAGAATATACACTTGGAAAGGGGGATAGTGTGGATGATACCTTGATCAGGAAAACTCAGACTCAGTTGGTACATGAGTCAAGTGCGGAGTGGAAATTGATGACTTTACTGGATAAAATGCATGTGGGGGTTCAGGAGAGTCAGGATAAAATGACTCTAGTTTCAATAGAAGTGGAGTCTACACTCTTGATGTGGATCAAGAATAGTAATTATAAAGGTCTAGAGTTCTTATCCTTGAGGGAAATCCTTGAAGGTGGGGATACACCTTCAAACTGGTTGATAGATGAGGACGAGGTCGTCTATGTGAAAAAATAGGTTATTGTGCCTATGAGTATGTGAGAGGAACTCATGTGAGAATTTCACACCCTGAAGTGGGTGGTACATCTTGGGATGAAAAAAAAATACAATGGCTTATGATGATAGTTTTGGTGTCCATGCATGAAAAAGGAGATAATATGTTTCGTGAAAAGATGTTTCACCTGTTAGAAGGTGAAGGTGGAGCACCAATGACCTGGAGGTTTACTGCAACCATTTCCTATTTCAGAATAGAAGTGGGATGATGTGGAAATGGATTTTGTGATAGGTCTTCCAAATATGATTAGGAATAATGATGACATTTGGGTCATTGTGGATAGACTGACATAGTTAGCACATTTCTTTCCCATTAGGGAAACATTCATAATGAAACAATTGGGGGAACTGTGTGTTTGAGAGATAGTTCATTAGCATGGGGTGCCATGAACTATAGTTTCAGATAGAAATTCATGCTTTACTTCATGATTTTGGAATGTTTTTTAGAAAATTCTTGGCGCATAGGTTTTGTTGAGTATGGATTTTCACCTACAGATATATGGGTAGTCGAAGTGTACCATACGGGTTCTAGAGGATATGATGTGGACATGTGTGCTTGATTTCAGTGGTTGTTGGGAGAAAAACTTGGCTTTAGTGGAGTTCTCCTATAACAAAAATTATCAGGAAACTATATAGATGACACCATATGTGGCACTTTATGGAAGGGCATGTAGATCACCGCTATGTTGGATGGAGGCGGGTGAGTCAGAGTTGTTGGGACCGAGTCTCATGCAGGAGACATCGGAGCAGGTGAAGTTGATTCAGAAATGTATGGATATGACCCAGAGTAGGCAGAAGTCATATGTTGGTAGGAGGAGGTGACCCCTAGAGTTTACATAGGGTGACCATGTTTTCCTTCAGGTGTCACCCAGGTTGGGTCACCGTAGGTTACGAAGGCAGTGCAAGTTGGCACCCAGGTTTGTGGGACCATTTGAAGTTGTGGAGAGAATTAGGCTAGTGGCATACCTATTGGCTCTTCCACAGAAATACAGGGCTATAAATGAAATCTTTCATGTGTCATAACTATGATGGTATCACCCTGACCCTTCTCATGTGATCGATGTGGATGAGGTTGACCTTAAGATAGATGTTTCCTTTGAGGAGTATCTGATATGTGTGTTGGATCGCAATGAAAAAGTGTTGTGGGGAAATACCATGCTGATAGTTTGTGTGTTATGGAAACATGGATGTGTTTAAGAGGAAACTTGGGGATGGGAAGCAAGCGTGAGGGATTAGTGGCCCAATATTTTTGACTCAAAATTTTAGTGAAGTTCGAGAGTGCAGATCGAGGACAAGCTGTTATAATCTGGGAAGATTGTACGATCCCAACCTTTTCTGGAGTCATCTCGAGTGCATTTTTTAGGTACTTTTTGTTATTTTGAAGTACCTTTGCTTTGAAATTATGGTTTGAGGTGCGTTTGGGTGAAGTTTTAAGAAAAATCTATGGATAGAGGATTGTTTATGGTTTGAAAAACTGTGCGCCCAAACCTAGGTAACCGTGTGAACCATGTGAACCTAAACAGTGAGGTCTGCATGGTTTGTGCATGGTTTCTTTAACCGTGGGCCACTTCCAGGTGAAACCATGCATGCAGAATATTTTTCTATGAAAATTAGTTTTTAAATCACCTAAACCCCCCAAACCCATCTATTTCGATCTAGACTCGGGATTGACCAATTATAGGTGATCCCATAGATTTCTGGAGGGATTCCAAGGTGATTCAAACACTATTCTTTGAGATCGAAAGCCCAGATTGAAGATGCAATTTCTTCCCAGTAAGTGGATTTTATCCCGATGCTTATTCCATTCTTTCCTCTATCTTTCATTGATATTTTAATGTAATATATCCATTTTTCATGGATCTAAACCTATGTGTTGAGATCTAGATCTAGGATTGTAGATCTAGATCTATATTTACAAGATCTTTATGCCTTTGATCTTAATTTTGGGTTTAGGGATTTAGATCTGGATATCGATCGACATTTTTGTGTCGCTCGGATTTTGGGGATTTCTACTGGGCAAACATCCATCAACAAAACAAGGTAGGTGGTCTAAATAGAACTCCCATAGTTGTGGATTTGATATGTGTATGTGAAATTATTTATTTTCTATCTTCCCTTAATAATTGATTTCCTAAATTGAAGTAATTAGGAATGTGAAATTGACTTATTGACACCTTAGTGATTAAAAAGATTATTGAACCATGAGGCTAAAGGGTTGTCCAAATATATTTTTGATTTGGGGAAATTGTTTATGGGTTGAGATATTCTAATTGAGATATTGAATTTGGTTGGGTTCGAGATAATTAATCAGGGGGAATTAATTATGAGATAAGGATTGTCTATGTGAGACAATTAATAGTGGATTAATTATGTGTCTTGTTGTTTCATTAAGATAATTAATTGTGTAATTAATTATAATAATTTTAGATTTGATTTGGATAATTAATTTTGGAGAATTAATTATGGAATTAGATTCATGTTTATTGATTAATTAATTGATGAATTAATTAATGGGTTGTGCACTTAGTTAAACATGGGTTAACTAATGGGTTTTGATGTATTTAACTAATCGTTGGATTAGTAAGGTATTGATGTGAATAATTAATTATGAATTAATAAATGATGTGAATTATTGGGAATGTGGGTGTTAGACATGGTGTTCTGGACCAAAGGAGAATTTGGGGATTAGACATGGTGTTCTACCCCAATAGTTATCTAAGTGCTTGTGATGTGAGGTGGTAGACGTGGCGATCTACACCAAATGAGATTTGGGGTTTTAGGCATGATGACCTTAACCGAATGAGATTTGGGGTGTTTGACATGATGTTTAAAACCAAATGAATGACAATAATGAATTATGAAATGAATGAGAGACATGAATGAAACCCGAGTTTAATGTGTTTAAACAAAGAATAAATGACAACATGATAACTATTTAATTATGCATTGTAATTGTTTCTTTATAGAATTTTATACACTATATTTTGACTGATCTTGTTTTAGACACCGTTGATGGTGGCCTACTGAGTCGTACTCACACTCTACTCGGGCCGCCTGATCGGCACCCAAGAAGACTTTGTTGTTGCAGGACAGGATAAGGGTGTGGCCCTAGGATAGGTTGTTGTTTGAGAATGGAGCATGGGTGAGGGAACTAGACATGGTTCGAGACCTATTATGGATTTGTTGTGTCTTTACTTTTAGTTTCATTGTAGAAACTTGGCACTTGCATTGTTACAACATGTTTTCCCTTTCAGTTGAGTATGATATTTCCTATTTTGACTGTCTTTTGACATTGGTATTGTTCTGGTGATTTATATGTTTCCACACTTTTTTATTGTTGTTTGCTTATGCTGGTGATTTAATCTGATAAAATAGGGTATATTCTCCCCACTAATGACTTACCAGACCCTTGCTGCTAGTCAACACTCTCTAGCGTATGGGGAGGCGCGCTTGAGGGCATGTGATAGATCGACTCAGGGCCCTGTTACATGGCACCTTGGTTGGGACGTTACACCAGGAGCTGATACTGGATGAGCTATCAACTATGTACCTAAGGTAGGTGGTCTCATGTCTTTCACTTAAATTTGAGCTATTTATATATGTCCTCATGTCATGTTCCCAATTTTGGGGCATCACCTTAAATTGAAATTGAAATTGAATATTAGAATTGCTAGGCATGTAATAGGTAATTGAAGAGGCTTGTTGATGTTTGTTATAGCTTGAATTCATTGAAAAAGGAACCTCCCATTTGGGTGCATTGATTAATTGGATTAGACCACCATGGGTGGATCTTGTAAATGGATGCCTTAGGGTGTTCCATTTTCCTCCTTTCCTTGGGATGTGATTTGTAAAATGGATTTTAAATCAAATTGATGAATTAGTCTATGAATTAAATTGTGAATTGAATTTAATTACAATATGAATTGTGAATTGCATACTGAATTGGTTGGTGGGAAGGGATGAGTGAACATGAACCTTGGCCCTTGGATTTGTATTATCTTGTTGAAGCTTGAAATGATCTTAATATTGATTTTACCATATGAGTTAAATGGAGGCTATGCTATGTATTGATTGAATTAGATTGAATTGTTCTTAATATTGATTTTCCTATGTGAGTTAAATGATGTCTATGCATGAAATATATTATTAAGCTTGAGATTCTTATTTAAATGAAATTTTCTATGTGAGTAATTGGAAGGTAAGCCTTCTAAGCTTGGCCTTTTCTTGTGTCACCTTGAGGCGAGTCTTAAATGAATTGTTCTTGGTTTTGACCTTGACATAGTTAATTGAAATTGATTAAATGAGATTTAATTGATTAAATTATTATATTCCTTGGGTGACACATGGATTCATTTAAGAATTCCATGGATAGACTCAATTGTATTGAACCTTGCTTATGCCTGAGTGATACTTAGACTCCCTAGAAGACAGCCAAGGACGGACTCTAAGGCTTAACTGTTATATACCAAGTGATACATGGATTAATATGAGAATTACATGGACAAAGTCAAAGGGAATTTGATCTATATTCCATGGGTGATACTTGGTCTCCCTTAGTGGACCTCCAAGGACAAACTCGAATGGCAGGGATGTTATACCACACCTAGAGCGATACATGGGTTCTTGAGAGTTTCTCCATGGATAATCTTGTACAATGTTGGTTTATATTATACTTGGAGTAATACTTGAATTATAACTTAATAATTCCAGGGATGGGTTCAGTTTCATAAATGAATAATGAATAAAATGACTTGTATGCTGCGTTTACCAAGACAAAGAACAAGCTTGGATTTAGTCTTGACTTACACTTTATGGATGACCTATTTAGGCATCCTTGGATAAATGTTCTTACAGGGAATTCTAGGATTTATTCCAGTTTTGGAGACTTTATGATTAAATGAACTGCTTAGTTAAATGAGCATGTTACAAGTGACATAGGCCTAACTATTAAATCAAAGACTTACCTTTTTAAATGGAACTAATTAAATGAATTGGTTATAAAATGATAAATTGGATTATAGAATGTTTAATTTTGTGTACTTCCTTTACTAATTGCTTACTGCCTTCACACTATCTATTATATATATTCACTGACTGATTGAAACCTGACCTTAGGTGGTTGCCTATTGGGATTATATATCATATCTTTTTTGGGACACCTTTGGGTACCCAAAAAATACTATATGATTATAGGTATAGATAAGGGAAAGTATATTACTTTAGGCTCTTGATTATTGCTTAGGAGCAGGGGAGCATAGGACTAAGCTGAGGCTTGCGTATCTACTAAGAAACTTTTGGGATTTTTTTGTATATTTGATAAATGTATTGTATTGTACTATTGTGTACCAGTTTTGGTTTCTCTATTAGAGACATATTACACGTATCATCATAATTAGTTTATGAGATTCCATTTTTTCATTATTATCTATTCCTGATGTTTACTTCTTATTTAGATATATTACTGTTTCCACTACTTATATGTTAATGATTATGATGTGTTACACTGTGGTAATGAGAGCATAATCCCCCCACAGACACACCTAGTCCCTCGCTGCTAGTCGAAAAACTCTAACATTTGGGGAGATGCACTTGAGTCCATGTGACCCATCGGGCTTGGGGAACCTTCAGTGGCATCTGGGTTCGAGATATTACACATAGGTAGGGGGATTTGGGTCAAACTGCTCACTATCTTGAGAGATTATGATCTTCCTAAAAAAGTGGATTTTTTCTCTATATGTCTCCATGATTACTCTCATGGAAATTCTTGATTTCATATGATTCATATTGGTTCCATGTGCAAAGGAAATGCCTAGTGTTGTAAAAGTGGGTGCCCTAGACCCAACTTAAATAGTACCTTTCAATTATCATATCATGTTTTCATTGAGTTATGCAAGATTTATACTTATAATAATAGTTTTGATATTTTTTCATCCATTATTTATATGGTAATTTCCTTAGATTACTTGTCATATCAAAAGGTTATAGTAGTTCCTAGGATATAATGAGAATCTCGAGATAACATGACATTAATCTTAAACATATTTATTATGGTCTAGATACATCATACTAACTGAACATGGATGATGTTTGAGTATCAGGTGTTAGGGGATCATAATCATTAATACTTCTTATCATTAATTTCTCACTTGGTGATCTCAATTAGTGGAAATAATGAGTATCAACCTTCTAATAGGAACATCACATGTTTCAAGTTTCATTGGTTTTTCCTATCTGAAACATGTGTAATGATCTAATGACTTGATATTATTATCAATGTATACTATTTGATTAAAAACTTTGATGTAAGATAGAAATTGTGACATTTATGTCATGGAGAGGTATCTTGTGTTGGGTACTCCATTGGTGGTATGAAATTGATTAAATGATCAAGACATAATTTTTCGCTTATAAAAGGAAGTTATATCTTAGGCCTAGTTGATCAGGATAGTAGTACCTTCACTAAAACAATGGTCATGGTAGAAGAAAGTAAGTTTGTTCAGTTAGGTCAATGAATAATAAAGTAATAAAGGATGATGACATAGAATGTGCATCCTTCTTTATGAAATATCACGATATAAAGAGATTATATTACATGGAATGTGTTCATATGAAAGAATGTCATTTTATGAATTTTCCTCATGTCCTTAGGGGCCTTTATGGGTTCCTATACTATGCTCTTGGTTTTTAGATAATATCCATTAGTATCGAGATAAGAGTCTAGGGTGTCACACACTTAGCATATTCAAAATTCTGTTCTATTCTAATGAATATGAGTTTAGGACATTGTAGGACTCAGCACTAGGGTCTGAGGATATCTGAGAATATACAATCACCAAGAATAAATAAATTCATATTATTATAGTTTAGAATAATTGGTATTTAATTTATTTATTAAAATTATTCATAAGATATTAAGTGAATACATGAGAAAATATTTAATGAATGATTATTATTTTAATATTCAATGTTCATTTAATATTCATTGGCAGACCTGCTGACTATCTCCTCCACTCCCGCCACTAAATCATCCTCATTAGGCATCCCCGCTGGCACCGCTCCCCGTCGAGCCATCCCTGTTGGTGTCGCCTTCCACTGGGACCCTGCGACTCTTGATCCTGAAGTCGACCAGACACACTTCCAGGCTTCCCGCCATTGTGTTGGGCCATCATTACTGGCCTTCCCTTAGCAATGCTCTACCCCCTGTGCTGATTGGCCCTCCACTATCGGCCCCCACCACCGACGACCCACCTTTCAGCCTCCCACCTCATGCGGTGAGCCTCCAATCATTAGACCTGTGACCAAGTTGGGTCAGACCATTCCTGACCCACCCAGCCCATTCCAAGCCCAAATTTCACCCAGAACCCCTTTTAGGGATTTTTCGGGCCACTTGGGGGTCTGATTTTTTTAAAAAAATAATTCAAAATGTTTGGAATAAAATTTAATATAATTTGGGACCGAGTGACGTATTTTTGACTTAAAATTATATTGAATAATTTTAATTCATTTTAATTCCCCTTGAAATAAATCTATCACAAATTTAATTTTTATTATGAATTTAATTTTCATGTTGACTGATCTTGAGTGGTGAACATCTAATGTATTTCTTGGTTTAATTAATTAATTAATTATTGCATGTGGTTGATATTTGTAGTAATTAATTAAATAGATGGTTTGTGCATCGTATGTCTTCATCATTATATGTATAAGGGTATGTGTGCCCACAAGAGTTATATTGAATGTGTATTATGCATTTTCTATATCCCTTTACCTATGTGTAAGTATTTATTTATTATGATAAATAATTTCAAAGGCTTGGACCACAACGATATGAGGCTATATTCCAAATGAGATGTAGATGCATTGGACCTTAGTGTAAGTTGTAATACGAGTCAATCACAACTCAAGTATTTTACCCCTTGGGCCATGGTTGATCCATTGAGTGTAAATGGATCAACCAATATTAAATGCTCAAGATCATTCAAATTTTTTATTTAATTTATGTATCATTTATTATTTTTGTGAATATGAAATTTTATGAAAACACATAAAATAATAAACAAATAATGCATAGATTTAATCAAATTAAAATGAGATGAATTTTTTCTATTTATTGCATAATGAAGTTGTGAGTGTGATAACATAATGCATGCATATAAAATAGAAAATGAGTTTATTCATCGAAAAATAATAAAAATACTCAAAGTAATATTAATTCATAATGCCTTTAGTCACTTTAATTTGAACAAAATCAGGTGTATGGGGTGCTCACTAGCCATATTTGAGGGTACCTTCTACTACTAAGGAGTTATTATGAGAGTTATGAGTTTACTTAACTAAATATGATAGAAAATAAGTATCCATAGCTATATTGTTGCATATTTATAGGAAAAGAGTTGAGTAAATCAAGTTTACAATTTCTAGAAGATGGAACTCCACTCAACAATTCAAGGAGTCGAGAGTTAATGTGGTTGTCCAGTCAAACGCTTACATTGAAACTCTTAGAGTAATAGTGTAACCATAGATTAGACTATGAGGAGAGGCTTTAGGGATCCTTGCCACTAGAATAGTATAGTGACTGAGTATTCTTAATCTAATTGTTAGGGCTACTAGGGTTTGGTATAATAGTGGGAGACATTTAAGATAATAAATCTATAATTTCAAATAATTGGTAATCAAGATAAAGTACTTATCAACTTAATTTTTATTTTATAGAAAATGGAAAGTAATACCATAGTTATCACTACTGGAGATGAAGGATCTACCCATAGGGTTATACCAACGGTTTAAAAAAACCATTAGTATAAACTACCCTATCCCAATAGTTTATCTAAACTATTGGGGTAGGATATTTATATGAAGCCTATCCCAAAAGTTTTAAAAAATCATTAGGATAACTATATCTATGTCAATGGTTTTTTAAAACCGCTGGCATAGGTCTTTTCCAAATACACTCACGGGTGACCCTCCCCTCCTCCCATCTAGATCTATTCCTAAGTCGTAGCAACAGTGGTGATCCTATGTCTTTATAGACAACCAAGCAATGATCTCCCTTATTGATTTCATTTCATTCTTGTTCAATATCAAATCAGTGTGTTTCAAATATTTCAGGTATCCACTTTTTTTTTATTTTTGATTCAGCACTTCCATTTCTTTACATTGCAGATTCTTATTTTTGTGGGATTTTAATTTATTTTTATCCTGTAGCTTGATTTAGGTTTTCTTATATTCGATTCATGTATGTTTGGATAAATTCAAACTAGTTTGGTTTGGTTTTAGTTCATTGTGTTCAATTTTGGATTGGTTCATTATTGTTTGTTTTGTTTTATTTTGGTTCCATTTAGTTTAGTCTAATCTCTATATTTCTATTTTAAATTAATATAGGTGCAACATTATTAGGTATGGAACATCCCCTTGAAACATGAAATCATTAAAAAAATTACTACAAAAATGTTTAATTTTTTACTAGTTATGATTCATTATTCATATTTATTATTATTTTGTATATTCAATGGGATGTTTGATCTCAGTTAATAGATTTTATTGATTTATATCATGACATGTATAAGTGGGTAGATTCAATACCTTTTATATGTTTAAATAATCTAATTATTCTTATTGATTTTTTAAGATTTTCATGATTTTCTATGAAATTATTATCTTGATATAAAATGAGTTTTTGGGATTTATGAGTTTTCATATTCAATGATTATTTAAAAATATAAAATAATAAATTTTATTTTCTATGTTTTTTAGTGTTTTTGAAGAAAAATGATATTGACAAAAGAATCTCATAGAGGGTGGATTTTTTTACTTATGGATTGATATGGTATGAATTTTATATCTCTGGTATGGTTATGTGTCTGTAGATGTCACACCCTGACTTTTTAATTTATTTTTATGTTATTATTTCACGGCTTCGGTCAACCTCATCAAGGTGTGGGTCGAGCGTGGGTCTGAGATTTTTGATGTTAAATATTTTTTAACGGGTTTCAGACCCATGCGCGGTCACTACACGATGGGCAGTAGCCGCACGATTAGCTCAGGTGCCGTGCAGATGGATATCACTTGAAAGATTTAATGTTTTACGCAAATGAAATGAGTAAAACATTTAAAATGTAATAATAATAATTTATCATGGTGTAGATAATTATGTTATTATTAATAATGGTTAATAATATTTTTATTAGTTATGATTTGATATTAATATAATTATTAATAAATTGTAATTTAATTGTACTTATTTTTTATATTCAATAGTTATTTGATTATTATTGTGATTATTATTATTATTATTATTATTATTATTATTTTATTATTATTTTTATTATTATTATTATTATTATTATTATTATTATTATTATTATTATTATTATTGATATAAGAAGAAGAAAAAAATAATAACTCTAACCTTAGATCTTCTGCGGGCAGCCCACTTCCCCGTACTACGTTTTGACCCGCTGCCCAGCCGCCCCCGTGTTCACCCCCAGCCCCTCGTGGCTTCGCCTACTCCATAGCCTCCACCAGCCTTGCCTCCCCAGCTCCGACCCCTATGCCTTGGCCCCTCGCCTCTGCTGCATCCCAGATCTCCCAGATCCAGCAGGTCGCTACGCCCAACCCCTCTTGCCTTCTCCCCTCACGCGACCACCCACAGACTGTCGAGATCCCTCCTAACTACTTCCCTCTGGCTGCCTCCCGGCCTTCCCTCCGCCTGCCGACCCCGCGCCGCGCCTCTGGACAGCCGCCTCACCCGACTATGATTTGGCCACTCTCGCCCAGCCTCACGGGACCCCACACCCTCCTGCTCACTCTCTGACCCCTCCCTCCCTCCCTCCCCCCTGCCGCAGACCGCTGCTCTGGCCTCCACCCACCCACAGCCCGACGCTTCGACTTCGGCCAGAAATTGCTCCGGCTAGCCGCCTCTTTTCTGGAGCTCTGACCTCTACTTGCATTCACCCCGCCACTCTAGCGTCTTATCCGCATCCAAACCCCCCTTCACAACACTTCTGCCTCCCCTCTAGCATGCAGACTTCAACTTGTGGTGTGTTCTTCGTTTAAGTTGTGTTTTTATTCAAACTAATTAAACCTTAGTGTCCAAGTTTTGTGTAGTGCGTTTTTCTTGTTGTTTTAAGGTGTTCAAGGGGTTCTTGAGGATCGGTTCCACCTTCTGTGGAAGCAGCGTCATGTTTTCATACCTTTGAGGTAGGCGAATCCGCATTTTCATTTCCGATTGATTTCATTTAATGCTTGAGTGTTTTTAACTAAATTTTTTATTTGATTTGTACCCTCGCAATATATTTGGTTAACTAGCTATTATGTTTTCAAGTTAATTGTGTTTCTAAAAAAATAGTTTTCAAAGTATTTTACTCTGGTTATGTCTTTCTATGGTTATAGAAACTGTGTTATTTGACTGTTAAATGTTGTTTTGATAACGTTTTTAGCATGATGTCCACCTTATATATACTTGTCAATAGGTTGTGATAGTGTTTCCAGTTTGAATGAATTATTTATAAATTATTCAGTCTATTTATTGAATTGTTTATAAATTGTTTTGTCTATTTATAAATATTTTTAATAAATTGTTGGGTTCGTTATAAAATTATTTATAATTTTCTTTTGGTATGTTTATTAAATTGTTCATAGACCATTTCATTTGTTTATAAAATTTTTAATAAATTGTTTGACGTTGAAAATGAAACAATAGTTTTTGTGTGATATTTTGGGTAATGTTTTTGACTATGTAAAGCTAAAGGTATAATTGGCAACACTTGTGTTTTCAAAGAAATGATTTGATTGTTTAAGTAATGTGATGGCCCGTTTGGTACCTTCAACTCAAATGATGATATTTGTATGAAATTTTAGAAATGATTGTGTTAGAAAGATGTGTACATGCTTGACAACCTTATTATTTGTGTTAAATTATTCTGGAAAGGTTTTGTGAGTATAAGGTAATGGTTTTGTGGTTTTAAATTAATGTTTTGTGCTTCCTAAACAATTTTTTCTTTAAAGCATGGTCATTTACCTTTGAAATGTGTTTTTACGTGAGTGTAAAAATGGTAAAGGCTTGTTTGGTAGTGGTAAAATGATTTGGTGTGCATTTTGGAACCTAAGGGCCCGTTTGGCTTTTTTAAATAAAAAAGTGGTGTCTAGAGTTTTTTTAGAAGATCTTGTGAAATATTTTCATAAAGGCATTTGATTATGTAAAACTAGAGGTTCGATTTACAACTCTAAGTGTTTAATAAAGTGGTTTTGATAACCGGATGATGTGACATCCAGGTTGTCACTTTGTGTGTTTGACATGTATTTGTATATATAAGTATATGGGGCACTCCTATATAGGGTAACACTTTATGGGTAAATGCATAGGAAGCGTCTGTGTTTGGGGTAGGTAAGTGTGGTGAGTTGAGTCATGCGTGTGAGGGCCTTCCTACTTATATGGTATTATTATAACCACCATGGGTTCCTGGGTGTCTTTTAGATGATCGAGTGATAGTTGTTGATCAACCCCGATTAGACAGGTCGGTACCCCCTGGATTGGTTGTTAGGCTAGGTAGGATTTGCCACTAGATTGGTCAGTTATAGGGAAGCTAGTTGGTTATAGACTTAGGAACTTCACCATACACCTAAAGGTGGTTCTGAAACTGAGTATGACCATGGGTTGCCTTTTCTTTGCTTGTTCACTCTCAACTGTACTTGTTTTTCCAGCTTATACTCTCACCTGTTTCTTTTAGCACTGCCTTGTTTTCCTTGTTTGAATTTTGTTTGCAAAATTGTAAATTGTTTTAGAAAAGGCATGTGGTGTGTGTTGGGTTTTTAAAATGGGAAAATGATATTTTTTATTAAAATATGGAAAACCTACTTTTATAATTGTATTTCAAACTTGTTTTAATATATTGTTTCGGGAAAGGAGACATTGGATTCTGTGGTTTATTTTGGAATCCCTACTGATCATTTTTATGCTCACACCTATTCTATAATTTTAGTTGCAAGTTCCCTTTTCTCAGGTTCTCTTGGTTGTATTTCTCATTATTAGATCAAGATCGGCCTTTGTTTGGGTGGTGACTTGGAAGGTCGCATGGAGGTATGTGCACTTTTAATTCCTTTCCACTGCGAGTTTTTATTTCGTTGTCAGTTTTTATTTATCTATTTACCTATTATTTATGGTCCAAATCATTCCCTCATGTTAATTTTGATGTCTGAAACTAGTTTCAAGCCCATGGGGATCAGGAACGCCCTTCGGGCCATGTTGCAGACCAGCTCGGGTGACCGGTTCAGGGTCGACCTGAGTTGGTTTGTGACAGTAGAAAATAAATTATTCAAGTTGCTTATTTTCTAACATATATACAACAATAATTTCAAATGAAGACACATAGAGAGTCTTTTATAGGTCATTTAACTAGAAAATGTATTTTTATACCAACACTTTCCTAGTGAGGAAGAATAGTATGAGAAAATTGAACGTAGTTTTCTATCACTTCCCCAAATAGGGGGAATTCCCAGATCATATACATTAACCACATTAAGCCTTGAAGAGCGAGAGATGGCACATCATGCAGTTTTTTTAACTATGTTTTGTTTGATTAATACATAAAGTAATTAAATTGAACATTTATATCTTATCTCATCTCATGTAATTTTATATATCTGTTAAACTATTTTTTTTTCAATAGGGAACATTAACAAATGATAAATAGAAAGCATCATTCTTTATATTTGAGAAGAATAGATACTTTTCATAGAAATGATTTCTCGGATTGGTTGAAATTAAAGGTAGAAATATTACTATAATAAATTAATAAAATAAATATTTATTTAAGATTAATATTCATTTACATTTTAGGCATTGAGTTTTCCTGATAATTTTATATCTGAGGAAATAAGAGCATTGGATTTTGGTCTTAATTCTGTGTTTCATGAATGATAATCTATTATGATCAATGGGTACAAATTTATTACCATTGAATGAGCAATGCACATGATAAAACAAAATGACTATGTTATGATAACTACCAAAACATACTATTATGCCAGCGCATCAGATAATAAACCTTGATTTGAAAATGTATCTTATTATGGAGTTGCAGAGAAAATAATAATATTGGATTATTAGTCTCATGGTTGAGTCACTATGATGAAATGAAAATGGTTTGATTCGATGAAGAGGTATGTCACATTTGTTGATGGTTGTGGATTTTGAGTTATTGACATGACTCACACTCTTTCTACCAATGAACTATATGTATTGGAATCAATGGCGAAATAAGTTTTTTATGTGAAAGATCAACTTTGACCTAGATTTAGTGTCATTATTGAAGTAATACCAAGGCATATATTTGATTATGGTGATGATGGTGATGATGGAATTGACACCATCCCTACCCCCATTGGCCTCGATCCATTTATTACTTATGATGACTCTAATAGTTCAATTATTAGAGTTGATTATGAACCGAAAGTTGTGGTGGGAAATATATAGAATCATACATCTATGTTCCCAGTTCTTTTGGTTTAGATCTATTTGTATGGTTAAGGTTGGTACTATTCAAATTTCTTTACTATTTATTATAAATATTTTGTATCCAAATTGACCTTCATGTGCATTTTCAATATTTACTGGTTGAAATTTTCTTTATGTTTTATTCTCTAATATTGAATTGAACTATATTCAAACCTACCTAACCAAACAAAAATGAAACAATTAAATTGGAACAAAAAACAAGATGAATTTAATTGGATATATTAAACTAATTAATATGAAAATCAAAACCAATGAAAATAATGACCTAAGTAAAAAAATAGCAAAATGACCTAACCCAAAATATGAACCAAATGACCTAAGACAAATAAAAATGGACAAATAACCTAATAAATTGAAAAAAATAAACCAAATTACCTAAGATAAATAAAAACGAACAAATTACCTAATGAATTGACCAAAATGAACCAAATGACCTAAAAAAAATTGAATTGTATCGAATTTAAAATAGAAGAAAACTATATCATACCCATGGTAAACATGCTAGTTTAAACGTATTGATTTTTCTATGACATGTATTATGTTTTCACATGCTTCCCACTAAATATAAAATGTTTTTGTTATATCATTATGTATCCTATATTTGGTTTTACAATTGGTATTTCTTAATTAAGTCACGTCTCGTCTTCTTTCTTGTTTGGATTACACATTAGTTACGAATTTATAATTAGTTATATATTTGTTTTCAAATATATGAAATGAAAAACATTGAGCAGATACAAAGAAAAAGGATGATAGACAATAATCATCGAATAAGAGAGTTGGGTATCCTCCATTGGTGCCTATTGTGATTATTTTATTTCAAATATATGTACAAATAACATATAATGTCATGTGATTTATTTTTTTTAACTTTTAATCTAGATCTACTAACTAGGTGAAAGTTATTCTCCGAGCATCCTAGTGGTTCAAGTGTTCAAGATAACAATACAAGGGGGATGGTACTAGAGTTACATGCTCCACTTGGCGTACCTAATCACGCCCCATACCTCCCTCTAACACACCATCTACCACACCTTCTGATCCCACAGTGCCATTAGAGACACCTAAGATATTTAGGTTGTCCATGTTTTAACCACCATTTTCATCTGATCCTCATCACCTATCTTTCCCTTATCCTATGATGATTCTTACTCATCATCCATATTATGAATTTTCACAACCATCCATGCCATATACTTTTCCTTATACTTCCTTATCCCCAAGATTCTATATTCCTACTTCTTCAACTTCTACTCCGATACATTCTGATACTCTGGAGGATACATTGGGAACCACTCCATTTATACAAGTTGATGTTCCTTCAATGCCTGGGGATCCAACATCACCCACTGATTAGTCCACCTCAGGTATATTTATAGAACCCTGGTAAAAATTGTTACCATAATTTATTTTCATTATAAGATATATTGATATAATATTTGTTTCTTTTCTTTAATAGACGGATCTTCTGATAACCAGCATAGGAATACAAGCATGCGTGTAGTATAGAACCGCCACACACAGCTCATGGTGGAGTAAAATAAGGACAAAAAAATGATTGAAAAAATAGAGTGGGAATATATGAGTTTTATGGATATTCTTGTCAAATACTCTCACATCATTCCCGTTAGGCCACTCTCCTGGCAATACCTTCTGAATGAAGTAAAGGATAATTCATGGGAGCATATATAGGTAAAAAAATCATTGGATTTAATGTTATATTATAATTTTATTTATATGAATTAATATTTTGGTGCCAAATTCATTTTAATTTTCCTGATGTTGAGGCTTCGAGGACAATACAACTCATGGAATTGGGTGAGTTATAGAGAGCGTACAAGCATGAGTTGTATAGTGGCCTGTGTGCTAGACTTGGTATGGATTTAGAGGCCATGCCTACCATTAATGACTATTCAGTATAATAATATTAGGAAATGATTGCTCATTAGACAAGTACCAATTTCAAGGTATTAATCAAATTTAAGGTTTTTGAATGAAAATTACCATGATTTTACAAAAATAATTTGTTTTACATTATTCAAAATTATTTTTTATTAAGCATGAGGAAGAAATAAAAAAAACAACGATGCTAAAAAATACCTCCACACTTTGGGGCAGACTATGATGTCAGACCATGAGATGAAGTAGGTACGACACTCGTTTAATATTTTAAGAGAATTGTATTTCTAAACAATGTTCATTATTGAAACCATGATTCACATTTCCTTTTCCAAAATTTTCTTTGTAATTATACATATGTAGCTAGTTAATGATTTTATAAACACTTCTTATTATCACATACACTTACATTAATATGTATTATGTAAAAGTAACATGAAAAATGAATTTATGTTCCTTGGTTATAGAATAAATTTTAGAAATATGATTTATTTATCATCTTAGGTTCCCTAGTTACAAATTCTATTAATACTAATGTAAGTGGTTAAAATGGTATAATATCACTCAATAATTACCTACCACCATGGATCCAAAATCACAATGATTAATATTTATACTAATTTTAATAATTACCAACCTCCCGCTACTTTTTGTTTCTATCATATATATCTTAACCCAACTGGATAAATTATTGAATGACTTATATACACTTTGAAGTTGGAATAATAATTGAACCTCCTTTGAATAGGTCATAAACTTCCTATGACTACTTGTGTAGTGGTTTTTTAGAATGTTTCTTTCCAAGTTAATATGTTATGTCATCTTCCTATTTCTTAGATCATTTTGCCTTATTCACTCCATCATTGAAAATTTAGTGTTGCTCAATTTATCAAATATAATATGATTCACATGCTCTCATGGATGTGATCATATTCTCTGCTTTGTCTTATTTATAATCAAATGAAAAATATTTTTTTTGAGTGATTCTAATATTGAAGGGTTTCATATCCCATTTAATTACATTTTCCCTCCTAACAGAATTATATTCATAGAATTACAGTGAATAATATCTCAATATTAAATTATGGAAGATCCTTTTAATGGAGCATTACTATTTACTACTTTGTAAACCTCTATATAAATAACCATATTTAAAACTCATTTGAATATTGATTTAATCCCAGTTATTATTTTTATTTAAACCAAAATATGTCTCAAGATAATCTACCATGTTACAACATGGATATCACATAATCAACATCTTCATATTTCCCAGA
Source organism: Viscum album (assembly GCA_963277665.1). Lineage (NCBI taxonomy): Eukaryota > Viridiplantae > Streptophyta > Magnoliopsida > Santalales > Viscaceae > Viscum > Viscum album. The sequence continues at coordinate 1,619,236,081 of OY728131.1, read as the reverse complement.
ACAATTAAACTCTTCCATGTAAGCATATAGAAGATGCATGAATGATATTGAAAATCGGAACACCCTTTTATGTTTTGAATATTCCAATGAAATTAATTTTAATTTTAGTACATATATTCATGGAACACATGCAATCAAACCTATCAAGTGGCATGGTGCTCCCCATGCTAATCTATGGTTCTGGAATGATAATTGGACTAAATACCCCTCTCTCATTTTTTCATTATACTGAATTCTAACCTAATCCTAATATTAGTATTGTTAAAATTTTATCAAGTTCAATTTAAATCATTCCTCTTGATATTAAACACATTTCAAAAAATTATATTTTTTCATTTTATCTGATTTTATAGTAATCTACACTACATGGAAATCTGAGTTATAATGAATTGTTTTAAGATATTAATAGATGACATAATAACACTATTAAATAGGTTAAACGATTCACTATACAATTATATCCTCCTTCCATAAAACATATACTTAGGAAAATAACACAATATAATCTTAAGGGTCACTAGAAACAAAATTCAAATTCTATAGCTAAATATACATTTTTTACACATAATATGAATTACAACCAAATTCATGAATAAAACCATATTATCCATCCATGGTATACAGAATTTACATACATGATATTTTCACTCAAAGAAGGTATAAGATAAATCCATTGAATGTGATCTTTTTTTTCACTATAATTCATCTACCATATGTTTTTATTCTCAGCTTCATTTAGAATTAATATCTATTTGATTTTAGTTATGAAACTCATTATGAATAATCTATTTTAAATTATGGTTTTATAATATTCAATTCCATTATATAGGGAGGTTTTGAATATTGAAATAAGTGTGCCTTGAGAAAAAAAATTTGCTCGAGAAGAAAGGAAAAAATATAGCGCGGTGAATGAACCAATATAGAAACATATTATAAGTTTTACTTTGCTGATTTCAAATTTTAATATCTATTTTGAAACTTAATTATCCATTTATATTTGTAACAATGTGCTTTAAAGGCCCTTGATGAGAAATATTCTAAAAAATTTGGGCCAAATGATCACTTGCATCAGATTTTGGGAGATGAGAACCATGGTAAAGTACATTGTCGTTCAAGGAAGAGTATTGTCTTGATGAGATATTGGCCCAATTCAGGTGCTGGTTCCGATAACATTGAGTTAGAAAAATCTAATGTAACACCTCGAACCTAGTTACCCAGAGTTGGTGCATTATTGCATAACATTGGAATGATACAAGGAATCATGCATCGAAAGACTAATTAGTTTAATAGCCTTGGAAGTACTAGATACATTCATAAGTTTTACATTACATCATGAAATAAAAACATCAACAACATTTTGTCCCCTTTTTAAACACACTTATATCCTTATCCTATCCTTGTAGGTCAACCATAAAATACTTCTTCACATCTTGGGAAAAATAAAACATAGAAAGGGGTGAGCTCAGATGCTCAGTAAGGATAACAATATAGTCGAAACTTTCATAAATAAGCATAAACATTTAAGGAAATGTATAATACTAAAACAAAAGCCTTTTAAACTTAAACTTTAGCATAATATGGAAAATATAAAATTAAATAATACCATTTACTTAATCACATGGATATTCTACTAGTATAATAATCACATGAAATATCAATATCCACTTTTATAATGATGGAATGCATAATTCTAGACTTCATAACCACACAGTCAAGGTCTTATGCCAAGACTATAAATAATATTTTGTCAAGACCTTATGCCAATATACTAGTTTGTCTCATGAGACCTACCGATGTATCGAGGAGCTATAGCAGGATCCACCCTTCACTTACTAAGTCCAATGCATTCCTTATATGAAAAGGTTTAAACATAACATAAACATTCGTATTAAAAATAGCATACGAAATGTAAATACTTTATCCATAAACCATGAATGGTGTAAAAATAACACATCCACAGTCAAACATTTCAAAAAACCTTCAATAAAATATTTAAGTTTTGTATCATAATAAATCAACTTTAAACAAGCTTAAATTCCATCAAAGGATGTTGACATAGATGGAATCAAAACTTTTTTAGAGAAATATCTATTTCTATTTTGAAATCATTTAAAAGTAATATAATTATAAAAGAAAAAATTTATTTTGAAAATATTCTTATAATATTGTATGAGAAGCTTCGACGATTTTATAACGGTGGAAAATAGCCGCACCCACCGTATAAGTTAAAAAAAAGACATTCTTACCTTAATTTTGTCGAAAAGGTCATAAAGTACCTTATTTGAAAAAAACGGAAAGATTCATTTCAAAACATATATGGTAAAATAAGGGTATAAATGAATTTAACCCATATTCTATTAAATAGTAAAAAAAATTCGAATTACATTTTTAAGAAAACACGGATGTGAATGATAAAGGGGTCCAAGTAGATACTTACGTAAAAACAACCTCGGATAATAAAGAGATTGTGAAATTAACCCTTAACTTGTACTTTTCCTTAGTCGATGGTATTTTAACCTCATTTATAATAGTTAATTTTTTTTATTAAATTATAAAATAACCATATAAATAAATATGATATCATATATGATCCTCTAATATTTCTTTGTTAATAATATTTTAGTAGTATCATCGTTTCGGGTGACAAATGATTCGTTTTCCTTTATATGATTGGTTACGTAAGCAATGTTTTTTATGGATAGGATGTATTTGATTCATATAAAAAATTATATTATGTTCATAAACATTATTTTTAGTCATAAAATGAAAATTATTCTTGAATGATTACGATGGGGAATGAATCACATCGCGTTCGTGGAGACGGTTATCCGTACGTACGCACGAGCGACAATATCATTATATTGATGGTGAAATCATATGTAATTACATGGTATATCATATATAAAGAATAATTAAAATTTTATATTTATTATTTACATCATTTATACTCATTATTATACCCATCCAAATAATGAAGTGTTTGAATAACAAACTACACCACGACGTGGAGACGGTAAGCCGTACGTACGCACGTATGGTGACTTTGTCATTCATATGATGGATAGAATAATGAACATGGTTGTACCATTTTTATAATAACATCACAGTATATATAAGATACTAGAGTTATTATTTTATAATGGAAACAACAAAGAAAGAGGAAGTGGAAGAAGAAAAGAACTTGAAACAGGTGAGAAAATATTTACCTCTTCTTCGGGTTCTTCTCTTTGATTTGATCAAAAGAGATTCTTAGGTTGGATTTATGACAAAAGTAAGGCCTATAGGATAAAGGTAGGAAAGTTGGGAGGATATTTGGTCTTGGTTTTTCTAATTAAAATGGCTTTGGATGTGTGAAATTAAGAGAAGGGGAAGTACCCTTTTATAAGAGATGTGAGGGTCACTTTAGGAAAAGCTTGAAATATTATTTTATAATAAAATAATTTTCAGATTATAATGGCTCAAAAATGATTTATTTCCAGGATAAGGTGGTTATGGGTTGAAAAAATCTCAACCAATAGGTTTTATATAGGTTTAGGTCACCATATTAACATTATCTTTTAGATTTAACTCCTAGTTAAATAGTTTGACATTTACCATGTCTCTTTGTATTTTTATATTATATGGTTAACAAACTTACTATAACAAGACAAGATGACCCCAAGTGGTTCATTATTAATATATATAACCTTATATAAGTTCTTTGTATGAACCTTATATTTTTAGGAATATTATATCAATTAATTATATAGCATTTGTTTTAAAAACTCAATTATTTCAATTTTGACACTATTTCATATTTGATTTTTTGAAATCCATTAAAACTTTATCACTTAGAATAAAATTTATTTAACCAAAACTAACATGTCATATTAACCTATAAAATTATTGGAATTCATCATAATTCTCAATTTACATTTATTTTGATATTTATAATAACAACTATTTTAATATTTCATTAATAAGGTAATTAATGTATCATCATTGTGTTATAAATAAATTAAATTATTTAATGTCTAAAAATTATAAATATAATAACATTATTTAGAAAATATTTTTATATTTCTAATGAATATTTATAGTCAAATTTATATTGTGTGTAACCCTATTTTAAAAATGGTTTTGTTATTAAACTTTGAATTTAACTCTTTTAACTCTTCTTTAAATAAAATAATAATAAATGTCATAATCTAATACAAGTGGACCAAAGGGGGTCATATTTTATTCCTAAGGTTATTTTTTTTCGAATTATACTTATCCAATATAATTAGGACATGTGTTAGGGTAATTATAATATCATTTTTACCCTTAATTACCCTATTTACTTTTAACTGTGGTAAATAAAAGTCAAAATTTACTATTCATAAAAATTTATTTTCATCTTATTGAACCACATTTTACTTACTGATATTAACCATGCCTCTCAAATGTTTGAAATTAAACTCACAGAAGCGGTAAAATTAAGTTTTCTGCAAATTTGCAAATGCTTTTAGGAGGTGGGTAAAAGACAGTAAAAAGTTCAATAAAATTTTTATATATCTAAACTTATTATAAAATGACTCCAATGAATTACATTGAACTTATATAGGTATTATGTATCTATTTTTACCTAAAATAAATTTAAATAAAATAAATAATTATTTAAATAAAAAGTCAGTTTTAACCAATAACACAGTGTTTTTCACTATTCATCAAAATTTAAAGTTTTCAGAAAAATACCAAAAATTCACCCTAAGATAATTTTGATATTATTAATTAAAAAATGAAGTCCATTTTGAAAAATAAAATTTATAAAATTTCAAAAAGTGGGTATTAATATTCATAACGGCTAGTTTGATTGGTCGCGGTGTGTTAGAATCTCAAAGTTGCATACAATGCAAGCTATTGCATTATTCAAAGGGAAACGTACCGTGGAAGATTGGGGTGTTACATTATCCCCTCCTTAAAATAATTTCATCCTCAAAATTTCTTGAATATTACTTTATAAAAGATTCGGGTGGTTCATCATAAGTTCCTCTGGTTCCCACGTTGCCTCTTCCATCTTATGGTTTCTCCATAGAACTTTTACCAGACGAGTCGTCCAGTTTCTCAACACTTGTTCTCTGGTATCAATAATCTTGACAGGCTCTTCACAATAAGACAGACCAGGTTCCAGTTCAATTTCTTCATAGTTGAGTACATGCGTTGGGTTAGGCATGTATTTTCTCAACAGTGATATGTGGAACACATCGTGAACTTTGGAGAGACTTGGCGGAATTGCCAAACGGTAAGCTACAACCCCAATTCGTTCTATAATTTTGAAAGGTTCTATGTACCTGGGACTTAATTTACCCTTGTTACCGAATCATATAACTCCCTTACATGAAGATACCTTCAAGAAAACATGATCTCCTACCTAAAATTCCAAATCCTTCCTTCGGTTATCGGCATAGCTCTTCTTCCTACTTTGAGCTGCTTTGATGTGGGTTTGGATAACCTTCACCTTTTCCATCATTTCCTCAACAAGTTATGGGCCTACGAGTTTTCTTTCACCAACATCATCCCAACAAGTTGGTGTGTGGCATCTCTTTCCATATAACGCTTCATATGGTGCCATCTGAATACTTGAATGGAAGCTATTGTTATAGGAAAATTCTACCATAGGTAAATATTGATCCCACATACCTTGAAATTCAAGTGAGCAAGATCTCAACATGTCTTCTAAGGTTTTAATAGTTTGTGCTGATTGTACATCGGTTTGAGGGTGGTAGGCAGTGCTCAAACGGAGTTCAGTATCTAGGGCCTTCTAAAGACTTTTCGAGAATATTGATGTAAAATGGAGATCACGATCAGAAACAATTGATATGGGTACTCCATGAAGTCTTACAACTTCATTAATATACAGTCTTGCTAAACGTTCAAGTGGTAAATCTTCTCTTATAGCAAGAAAATGTGCTGACTTGGTAAGACGATCAATAATGACCCATATTGCAGCATTCCTTCTAGGAGTCTTTTGTAGCCCCATGGAAAAGTCCATTATAATATTATCCCATTTCCACTTAGGTATGGGAAGAGGTTGCATGACTCCTCCAGGCTGTTGCCTTCCATTTTTCACTTGTTGAAAAACCATACATCTTGACACAAAATCAGCAATCTCCCTCTTCGTGTTGTCCCACCAAAAATGTTCCTTCAAATATCTATACATCTTCGTGCTCCCAAGGTGTATATAGAAATTGGATCTATGAGAATCATCAAACAATTCCCTTTTTAGATCAGGTATATTTGGAACAAAAATTCTCTTCCAAAATTTCAAAATTCCATCTTCATATATGAAGTTACTCAATCTCCCATCAGTCACATCTTTAATCTTCTTTTGAAACTCCTCATCATCAGTCTGAAAACTCTTTATCCTTTCTAGTAAATATGGTTTGATAACCATTTGAAAAATTATTGATGTTTCACCTTCCATGGTAATTCCCATATCAATCTTTACTAGATCCATGAAAATAGGATCCCTTTCAACTCTCATCTTGTTCAAAACTCCCTGATCCTTTCTACTCAAAGCATCTTCCACCTTATTTGCCTTCCCCGGGTGGTAGTGTATAGTACAATCATAATCCTTGAGTAGTTCAAGCCATCACATTTTCTTCATGTTGAGTTCTTTTTGTGAGAAAATATACTTCAAACTCTTTTGATCAGTATAAATCTCACATTTTTTACCATAGAGATAGTGTCTCCATATTTTCAGAGAAAATATTACATCTACTAACTCAATATCATGAGTAGGATAGTTTTGCTAATGAATTTTTAGTTGTCGTGATTCATAGGAAATAACTCTATCATTCTGCATAAGGACACAACCAAGTCCTTTCTTTGAATCATCACTATAAATAACAAACCCATCGTTCCCTGATGGTAGAGTAAAGATAAGAGCATTGACTAATATTCTCTTCATTTCTTCAAAAAAGTCTTCACACTCTTTTTTCCAAACAAATTTAACCCCTTTACATGTGATCTTGGTTAATGGGTTAGCCAACCGGGAAAAATTATGGATGAAACGTCGATAATAACCTTCTAAACCAATAAAACTACATACCTAAGTTATACTCGTCGGTGCTGGCCATTCTTGGATTTCCTTGGTCTTTGAAGGATCAACAGAGATTCCATCCTTAGAGATAATATTCTCAAGAAAAGAAATCTCCTAAATCTAGAATTCACACTTGCTAAACTTCTCATATAATTAATTTCTTCTAAGAGTCTTTAGAATAATGTGCAAGTGATTTTCATGATCTTCATAGATTTTGGATTATACCAAGATATAATAAATAAATACCACTACAAATTCATCAAGATATTCCTTGAAAACTATATTCATTAGATCCATGAAGACATGGGGTGAATTAGTCAATCTAAAAGGAATTACTGTAAAATCATAATGCCCATACCTGGTTCGAAATACTGTTTTCGGAATGTCTTCCTTCTTCACACACAATTGATGATATCCAGATCAAAGGTAAATCTTTGAAAAATATTGAGCTCCATGAATTTGGTCGAATAAATCATCAATGTGAGGTAGGGGATACTTTTTCTTTATTTTTATTTCATTGATATCCCTGTAGTTAATGCACAACCTCATAGATCTGTCTTTCTTCTTAACAAAAAGGACAGGGGATCCCCATGGAGAAAAACCAGGACAAATAAATTCCTTATTACTCAATTCCGCTAGTTGTTTCTTTAGTTCCGCTAATTCCACAATATCCATTCAATAATGGTACTTCAATATGGTCCTTAAACCAATAATTAAATCAAAGGAAAACTCAATTTCTTGTTCTGGAGGATGTCCAAGTAGATCCTCTGGAAACACATAAACATATTCTTGCATAATAGGTACGTCCTCTATTCGGACATTCTTTTCCTCACCCATAATTATTTCATTCTATTCCTCCTCAATAATTGATTTTAGTAGAGCTATAGGGGTGGATCTAGATAAGAATCATATGGTGACATTTCTACTATAAAGATAAGGTGCTCCTTATCATCATTGAAAATTGTAACCTCCTCCTTCTTACAATAAATTTTCGCATCAGGGTCTAAATTCCAATCCATTTTTAGGATTATATCAAATTCAATCATGGGTATAATGATGATATCAGCAGATAAAGAAAATTTATATGCTCTAATGGGAACTGATTCACAAAAATTTGTTGCAATGTTATTCATGCTCAAATTTACCCAAGAGATGAAGGTAGAACGGTCCTTGTAGTTTATCTTGGGTTATCGAATCCTCAGAGACCTAAGAAGAAACCTATAGACACGTACATTATATGGACTATTTTTTGCTATCAAGTGGCCAAATTGGGTTGATTTTATATGGGTTTAAATAATAACTAACAGATTTAAGTGAATTCAATTTTAAATAATGAGTTGATCCTAGGTTATCGCTCGAGGTGGATTGGACGTATTTCCTTTTCAATGATTTCAATTTATTATATTTGAGATGAGTTCATTTAAGAAGATAAAACAACATCATCACTTACTGGTTTAATGCCTACACCCTTTAATACTAATCACCTATACACTTGAAGGATCAAAGTTTTGAGAACTTCAAGGTAAAGGTTCGTATTAGTAAATGAAGTGTGTGGCCTTAAATTCAACAAGGACGATGGAGTTTAAAAATCATCAAATAAAAATCTCAATTAAAGAAGTGATTATACATTAATGGGGTGATAAATAACATCCAATCCAACCCCTTTCTACTCCCTTGGATCAACCCATAAGTGGGTTAGACCTCCATTTATTCTATGGTTTCAATGGAAGCGGAAAGTAGACTCATGAGGGAGGAAATGGAGAAGTAAAGAAAACAATAAAAATAAAATGATCACTCCACCGCTGTGTGAATAATTTCACAAGATTTGGTGTGAATAAATTCACACCTTGAGGAAACTGTATCAAAGTGAGATGGAGAACAACAGAATAAGAGGATAATAAGAACTTTTATTAAGAAACTAAAGTGAATTGAACAACTTACATGTGAAAGACAAACTTGAGGCAACAAAATCGCAGCATAACATTACAGTTGAACAAAGCACCAAAGATCCTAAACTCCTCCACCACCACTGCCTTAAATAGGAATTTTTTAAGCCTTGGGTCTAGCCTTCAATATTCCAAGTCTTCTCAATTAATTTTGGTAGGCCATAGGTGGGTAGAAAGTTGAGGGAGAGTTTATTTTTTCACCCTTGACCCGAGGTGGAATCCAACTTTCATCCACCGAACAGACGCGCTTGGAAAACCTTCTAGATGGCCGAATTAGAGTGTTACATAGAAGAAGAAAATGTATCCCCAGATGTCTTCTAATATACTGTAAAATTTAGGCCCATTTGGAGTTTTATATTCGGAGATATGATTATATTAGTAGGCTATTTTTCTGGGACACAGAATCTGGACCCGAATTTTATCTCTAACTTGGGCTGCCTAAATGACCACAATGGAGGCTGAATTAGCACTGGATCTTGAATAATGATTTGTTACTATATATTTATTCTAGAATAAAAAGAAATTTGGGATTCATTGGGTTTTCATGTTGGGCCCCACATTCTCATTAGTGGTTGGTGTCCAATCTGACTTCTCCAGAATTGTTTCCTTTCATCACAAAATATGCCCATCTTCTTCCATGAATTATCCATTGATCCCTAAATGAAACATGATCATATTGAAGTGTAGATCAATTTAAAAAAATATTAAATTGAAATATGGATAATTATATTCCTTAAAATCAGATGAATCATTGAGTGCTTTAAATGATGTTCAAAAATGTACCACATAATGGTGCATTTTAAGAAGGTATTACAATCATAATGTGAAATGATGTTCAAAGTGTAAAATGCACTAAAATGGTGTTTATGAATAATAAATAACATAAATATTATATATATTAAAAATGAATATTAGCCTCATTTAGTGGCTAATAACACCCCCCAACTTGAGTTTTGCTAGTCTCGAGCAAAATATATCTCAACAATATGAAATTCGAATTCCCTTTTCCAAAAACATGTTAATACACAATGATCACCAAAAACCCTTATACCAAACAATCATGAAACCCATCAAAATATTTTAATACATTATAGTTTCATAAGCATATCTCAATCCCAATCTTATTCCTTTGTTTAAATTCATTTCCACATTTCATCCAATATCAATTAAGTATGAGGATGTGTTGTGTATCACAATAGACATGGGGGTTAATATTTATTCAAGGGGGAAGTGATGGAAGCGCTAGGTAGAATCACATTTCAATATTAAGATGAGTATTCATTTTTTTATTGTATTATTATTATTTTTTTGTTTTTGTTTTGAAATTTTGCCATGGTAATTGAAGTTGCACTCAAAAGAGTCAACCCATGTAGTGAGACTTTGCCGATGATTCTCAGGCTCAAAGACCTTAGGGCACCAAGTGAAGCCCACATACTCGGGCATTATATTGAGTTAACTCAGTCAAAAACAAATTCAAATTACCAAAAATAGAGATAAAATTATTAACTCTGGGCCAGAAAACTATGGAGTCACGATCCCCAAGTGCCGAAAGTCATGCATTAGGTCATTTCATTGCTCTACGCGCAAATTTATTATTATTTTTAATTTTTTTTTCAATACTCAAATTAAACTAAAATGATCACCAAACCTATGATATTTATTTGGGGGAACCCATGAACTAAAACTAATACCCCACTATCCAAAGGACGTGCATTGTGATATTTTTTTTATTTGGATGAAAATATAAACGATGAAATATCACATTGGACAGCCACACTTTCCAAAATCTATGCTCATGAAATTATACAAGGATTAAAATAAGAATCAGGGCATGCTAAATTATTTGGTATTAAGTTTCAAAGTGTGCAATGTGTATTACCATGTTCAAAGTTAAAGGAATTTTTCCTTCCATTTACACTTTTTTTTTTCAAATCATTCATTTTTTTTACACAAAAGAATTTTTTATTTAATCTCCCCCCCAAACTTAAAATAACATTGTCCCCATTGTTTAAAGAAAAGAAAATTTAGAAGGGGTTAGAGGTAGAGAATAAAAGTTAAAAAAGGAAATTGAAAATGAGGATCATGGAATGAAGTCACCTGGTGGTTGAAGTTGAAATTCTTGCTGCTCCCTTTTAATCCTTTGATATCCATGTCACTTGTAGAGTTCCCTAGTAAAAAAAGGAAAAACAAAACAAATATATATATATATATATATAATAAATAAAGTAAAATATAAGTATAAAAAATTATAGAATAAGGAAGCACAAAAAGTCGTAGGTCAGTGGTAAGTGCGCGCCCCTGTCTCCCTTCGGTCCCGGGTTCGAATCCCTGCGGCTTTGCCGATTGTGATGGGGTTTGACCCACGACCCACGATGTGTCCCTTTTTATTATTATTATTATATTTTTATTTATTTATTTTGTATTTTTATTTTAAATTACAAATACATTAAAATAAAATAAACTGATGATACATTGTCTTCTTTTTAAATTTCTGGATAAGGTATTACTCAAGGATCACACCACGTGACATGGATGAATATGGTGCTCCCCTTTCATACCCATCCATACTTATAATAGAAGAACAGATAAACAATCTATTTTTTTTTTATTTTTAAATATCAAAATGATTAATAAATCCTATTTAAAATATAAAGTTGATTAAACAACAAAATGATTGGAAACTTGAAAACCATGGGTTGCCTTCCATGCAGCACTTTGTTTAACGTCGTTATCCCGACATGGACCCCCTAACTTACCCAATACCAATTTTCAACATTTTAAAGACCCCATATTTCTCCATGTCCACTATATTGAGATTGATTCTTTGTTTATAATTTTTTTCGTGTGCAATCCTATGTTCTATAATTATTGGTAAAATCCAAGGAATATCAGAAATGGTTGATCCAGTTTCTTTTTTAGTATTTCCAAAGAAATTAAGAATCATTAATTCTTTATTGGTTTCAAGATAAGAAACTATGAAAATTGGAAGTTTTTGGCTATCCTCAATGAATTGAAACTTGAGGGTAGATGGAAATTCCTTTCATTCAAGTTCAGGTAGGCTAACACTTTCAGACATAGGTTGGAACTTTGAATCAAACTCAATTTCATTTTCAAAATTGCTCAACATAATTGGTTCCTTTTGAATAAAATATTCAACCACAAAATTAGAAAGATCAATTTTAGGAATGTGTATGGACTCAATGTTTTTGATTTCTCTCAATGGTTCAATGGTTGGTGTTTTTGAAAATTCATCAATGGAGTTATACTTAGGAGACTCAATCCATGATGTAAAATTCTCCTCTTTTGAATCCAAAAAGTAAATTTCCTCTTGATTTAAATACCCTTCAAGAATTTCTTGATCCTCTTTATCTTCCCCAAATCCAAAGGTTTTCTCTTCAGTAAATTCATGAGAGGTTTGTGGTAAACTAGACACTTCACATAAGGTTATGGAAGGGATAGTTTGTGTAGGGATGGGTTCCTCACAAGTTTTAATGCTTTTTAGTTCTAACCTCAATGATGAAACCTCAAAATTAATTATCTCCATTTGTTGACATAGTTTTTCAAGTAATGTATGTGGATTAGTATGGATAAGGGGTTGATCTGAATGGTCTATTCTAGGTGGATAATTATGTTGTTGGAATTCCATAGGAGGATGTTAAAATTGGCTTTGTGGGGATTGAAACTCATTATATTTTGGAATGTTTTGTGGTGAATAGGAGTTAAAACATTGTTTCTCAATTGGTTGTTGGTTATCCCACCAGTAGAAACTAGGATGGTCATTGTACAACACACTTGGTGTGGGGTGATCAATGTAGGGAGAGGTTCCCCATGTTTGGGCTTGTTCAAAATTGATTTCCATAGGAGTGAGGGGGTGAGAATAGAGAAGAGTGATGAAAAAAAGGATGATAGTGTCTAATATAACTTACTTAGGTCTCCGTCAATGGCACCAAAATTTTATTCACGCTCAAATTTACCCAAGAGATGAAGGTAGAACGATCCTTATAGTTTATCTTGGTTTATCGAATCCCCAGAGACCTAAGAAGAAACCTATAGACACGTACATTATATGGACTATTTTTCACTATGAAGTGGCCAAATTGGGTTGATTTTATATGGGTTTAAAGGATAACTAACATATTTAAGTGAATTCAATTTAAAATAATGAGCTGATCCTAGGTTATCGCTCGGGGTGGATTGGACGTATTTCCTTTTCAATGATTTCAATTTCTTATATTTGAGATGAGTTCATTTAAGAAGATAAAACAACATCATATATTACTGGTTTAATGCCTACACCCTTTAATAATAATCACCTATACACTTTAAGGATCAAAGTTTTGAGCACTTCAAGGTAAAGGTTCGTATTAGCACATGAAGTGTGTGGCCTTAAATTCAACAAGGACGATGGAGTTTAAAAATCATCAAATAAAAATCTAAATTAAAGAAGTGATTATACATTAATGGGGTGATAAATAAAATCCAATCCAAACTCTTGATACTCCCTTGGATCAATCCATAATTGTTTTATCCCTCCATTGATTCTATGGTTTCAATGGAAGCGGAAAGTAGACTCATGAGGGAGGAAATGGAGAAGTAAAGAAAACAATAAAAATAAAATGATCACTCCACTGTTGTGTGAATAATTTCACAAGATTTGGTGTGAATAAATTCACACCTTGAGAAAACGGTATCAAAGTGAGATGGATAACAACATAATAAGAGGATAAGAAGAACTTTTATTAAGAAACTAAAGTGAATTGAACAACTTACATGTGAAAGACAAACTTGAGACAACAAAATCGCAGCATAACATTACAGTTGAAAAAATCACCACAGATCCTCAACTCCTCCACCACCACTACCTTAAATAGGCATTTTTGAAGCCTTGGGTCAATCCTTCAATAGTCCAAGTCTTCTCAATTAATTTTGGTAGGCCATAGGTGGGTGGAAAGTTGAGGGATAATTGATTTTTTCACCCTTGACCCGAGGTGGCATCCAGATTTCATCCACCGAATAGACGTGCTTGTAATACCTTCTAGATGGACGAATCAGAGTGGGCCATAGAATAAGAAAATGGATCCCCAGATTTCTTCTAAACTCCTGTAAAATTTGGGCCCATTTGGAGTTGTATATTAGGAGATATTATTAGATTAGTGGGATGTTTTTTTGGGCCTCTGAATCTGGCCCAGAATTTTATCTCTAACTTGGACCGCCTAAATGACCACAATGGAGGCCGAATTAGTACTGGATCTTGAAGAATTATTTGTTCCTATATATTTATTATATAATACCAAGAAATTTTGGCTTCATTGGGTTTGTATTTTGGGCCCCACATTCTCATCAGTGGATGGTTTCCAATTTGACTTCTCCAGAATTGTTTCCTTTCATCACAAAATATCTCCATCTTCTTCCATGAATTCTTCATTGATCCCTAAATGAAACATGATAATATTTAAGTGTAGATAAATTTACCAAAATATCAAATTTAAATATGGATAATTATATTCCTTAAAATCAGATGAATCATTGGGTGCTTTAAATGATGTTCAAAAATGTACCACATAATAGTGCATTTTAAGAAGGTATTACAATCATAATGTGAAATGATGTTCAAAGTGTAAAATGCAGTAAAATAGTGTTTATTAATAATAAATAACATGAATATTATATATATTAACAATGAATATTATCCTCATTTAGTGGATAATCATTATGATACTTCCCTTATGTGTTTTGACTGACAACTCCCTTGTTAAGTCAAATTTAAAATATCTAATTCTCTTAGTAAACTGGGAAGATATGAAACAATGAGATGATACAGAATCAAATAAAGCATTGGATAAACTTTAGGAAACCATTAAATTACCTGCCACCACGTATTTCAGAGCTTTGACCTCAGTAGTAGTGATCAAATAAGCTTAGTCTTACTCCCTTGGCCTTTTCTAAGGTAAGTTCCCTTGGTGCTTAGGAAATTCATTTGCATAATTCCCCTTTTCTCTACAATTGTAGCATTCAACATTGAAATCCTATTTCTTCCGCTTTCAATCACGAGCTTGGTGGCCTTTTTCACCACACTTATAACAGACTCTCATTTCCTTCAAGAAAGTACCGGGGTGTTTCTTCCCACATTTACCGCAGGATGGATATTCAACTTTTCCCTTATTCCCCTTATTTCTATTTCCAGAGTGTTTAGAAGATCTATTTTTCTCTTTCTTTTCTTTAAAGTCATAAGACTTAGAGAATTCCTTTTCTATCTTGACAGTTCATGATACAATATCTTCATATAATGAGAAGGATTGTGAGACTAATGCTCGATGGAGAAATGGTTTTAAACCATAAACTAATCGATCAATCTTACTCCTTGGGTTAGGTATATAATCTACTTCATGACTTGTTAACCTTGTAAAGTTAGCCTCATACTTTGTGATATTCTTATCCTCCTTTTGCATCAGACTCAGAAATTGTCTTTCCATATCCGCTCGATGGTCACGAGGAAAGTATTTTTTCAAGAAAATCTCTTTAAACTCCCTCCATTCCATGTTTGATACTTCTTCATCTTCCTTTTTGTTTTGAATCAATGACCACCATTGATCTGTATCTACCGTGAGGCGATAAAATGCCATGAAAACTTTTTCTCTTTCGCTACTCCCCAAAGCATGAAATATTTTCTCTAAGGAACTTATCCATTTCTCAGATACTAACATATTTGTACTCCCATTGAATGTTTGTGGTTGTTGACTCATGAAGCGGTATAACATTGATCCTCCGTGTTGTGGATCAGGGTGCTCCATACGGGTAAGGTTATTATTCATAACCTGAGTGAGTTGTCCCAGTATGGTGATAAGTTGATCAACACCATTTGCTTCACTAGCTCCACTATAATTATCTTGAGTATGAGGAAAATCCTTACATGGATTACGTGCGTTGATACGATTTTCATTCCTTCCACTAGGTTCCATTTATAAACAATGGAATACACTAGATTAGTTTATGAATCACAATACATAATTCCAAACTTGTAAAACACTTAACATAAATTGAACAGTTTATGGATATAATCCATAATCATAAAAATGTTTTCTTTGAGGAAGTATATACTCATAAACCCTTCATAATGGTTTGTAAATAAAATTATAATTATCCTAAGCATATCCCTCAGGAGTGTCATAACCAAGAGTGCAATAAGGCTCGTTGTCGTGCACTAGTTCCCGTTCGAGTCTAGATCAAAGCGATGTTTTCAGGTTTTACCCCTAGATATATCTGTGCCAGAGCCATATCTACCTACTCGTATATATATAGGGATGCATTGCTTGTAAAACTCACAAAATATCTACAATACCAAAATTCTAATAAGTTCTTATATACTAATCCTCAAAGTCTATCTTAGGATAATGTTCTCTAATTAGAGTTTTTTTAAATCTAGTTTCCAAGGTTTGTACTAAACTTCCTCTGATACCAATTGTAATGCCCTGACCCCAGTTACCCAAAGTTGTTGAATTATTACATAACATTGGCATGATACAAGGAATCATGTCTTGAAAGACCGATCAGTTTAGTAGCCTTAGAAGTACTAGATACATTCATAAGTTTTACATTACATCATGAAATAAAAACATCAACAACATTTTGTACCCTTTTTAAACACACTTATATCCTTATCCTATCCTTGAAGTTCAACCATAAAATACTTCTTCATATCCAAGGAAAAATAAAACATAGAAAGGGGTGAACACATATTCTAAATAAGGATAACAATATAGCAGAAACTTTCATAAATAAGCATAAAAATTTAAGGAAATGTATAAGACTAAAACAAAATCCTTTTAAACTTAAACTTCAGCATAATATGTAAAAGGTAAAATCAAATAATTCCATTTAATTTATCACATGAATATTCTACTAGTCAAATAATCACATGAAATATCAATAGCCACTTTCATAATGATGGAATGCATAATGCCAGACTTCATAACCACATAGTCATGGCCTTGTGCCAAGACTACAAATAAGATTTTTTCAAGGCCTTGTACCAAGATACTAGTTTGTCTCATGAGACCTACTGATGCATCGAGGAGATATAGTGGGCTCTACCCGTCACTTACTATGTCCAATTCATTCCTCATATGAAAAGGTTTAAACATAACATAAACATTCGTATTAAAACTAGCATACGAAATGTAAATACTTTATCCATAAACCATGAATGGTGTAAAAATAACACATCCACAATAAAACATATCAAAAAACCTTCAATATAATATGAAAGTTTTTTATCATAATAAATCAACTTCAAACAAGATTAAAATCCATCAAAGGATATTGACATAGATGAAATCAAAACTTTTTTAGAGAAATATCTCTTTCTATTTTGAAATCATTTAAAAGTTATATAATTATAAAAGAAAAAAATTATTTTGAAAATATTATTATAAGATTTTATGGGAATCTTCAATGATGTTATAATGATGGAAAATAGTCACATCTGTTGTATAAGTTAAAAAAAACATTCTTACCTTAATTTTTCCGAAAAGGTCATAAAGTACCTTGTTTGAAAAAAAACGGAAAGATTCCTTTCAAAACATATATGGTCAAATAAGGGTATAAATGACTTTAAACCATAGTCTAGTAAATATTAAAAATGTTTCAAATTACATTTTTAAGAAAACATGGATGTGGATGATAAAGGGGTCCCAGTAGATACTTACGTAAAAACAACCTCGGATAATAAAGAGATTGTGAAATTAACCCTTAACTTGTACTTTTCGTTAGTCGATGGTATGTTAACCTCCTGTATAATAGTTAAAACATTTTTATTAAATTATAAAAGAACCATATACATAAATATTATATCATATATGATCCTCTAATATTTCTTTGTTAATAATATTTTAGCAGTATCATCGTTTCGGGTGTTAACTGATTCATTTTCCTTTATATGCTTGGTTACGTAAGACATGTTTTTTATGGGTAGGATGTATTTTATTCATATACAGAATTATATTATGTTAATAAACATTATTTTTAGTCATCAAATGAAAATTATTCTTTAATGATTACGATGGGAAATGAATCTCATCGCGTTCGTGGAGACGGTAATCCGTACGTACGCACGAGCGACAATATCATTATATTGATGGTAAAATTGTATGTAATTGGATGGTATATCATATATAAAGAATCATTAACATGTTATATTTATTATTTACATCAGTTATACTCATTATTATACCCATAAAAATAATAAAGTGTTTGAATAACAAACTACACCATGACGTGGAGACGGTAAGTCGTACGTACGCACATATGGTGACTTTGTCATTCATATGATGGATAGAATAATGAATATGGTTGTACCATTTTTATAATAACATAAAAGTATATAGAAGATACTATATTTAATATTTTATAATGGAAACAACAAATAAATAAAAAGTGGAAGAAGAAAAGAACTTGAAATAGGTGATGAAATATTTACCTCTTCTTCGGGTTCTTCCTTTTGATTTGATAAAAATGGATACTTAGGTTGGATTTATGGACAAAGGAAGTCTTATAGGATGAATGGAGGAAATTTTTGAGGATTTGTTTTCAGGTTTTGGACAATAAAAATGGATTTGGAGGTGTTAAATTAAGATAAGGGGAATTACACTTTTATAAGAGAGGTGAGGGTCACTTTAGGAAAATCTTGAAATATTATTTTATAATAAAATCATTTTAAGTTTATAATGACTCCAAAATGATTTATTTATAGTATAAGGGGGGTATGGGTATAAAACCTCTCAAAAAATAGGTTTTAGATAGGTTTAGGTCACCATACTAACATTATCTTTTAGATTTAACTCTTAGTTAAATAATTTGACATTTACCATGTCTCTTTGTATTTTTATATTATATTGTTAATAAACTTACTATAACAAGACAAGAGAACCCCAAGTGTTTCATTATTAATATATATAACCTTATATAAGTCTTTTGGATTAACCTTATATTTTTAGGAATATTATATCAATTAATAATATAGTATTTTTTTTAAAAACTCAATTATGTCAATTTTGACACTATTTAGTATTTGATTTTTTTGAAAGCCATTAAAACTTTACCACTTCAAATAAAATTTATTTAAACAACCCTAACATGTCATATTAATATATAAAATAATTTAAATTTTTCATAAGTCTCAATTTACTTTTATTTTGATATTTATAATAACAATTATTTTAACATTTCATTAATAAGGTAATTACTGCATCATCATTATGTCATAAATAAATTAAATTATTTAATGTCTAAAAATTATAAATATAATACCATTATGTATTAAATCTTTTTATTTTTATAATGAATATTTATAGTTGAATTTATATCGTGTGTAACCCGATTTTAAAAATGGTTTAGTTATTAAACTTTGAATTTAACTCTTTTAACTCTTCTTTAAATAAAATAATTATAAATGTATTAATCTAATCCAAGAGGTCCAAAGGGGATCATATTTTATTTATATGGTTTTTTTTGGTCTAATTATACTTATCCAATAGAATTATTACATGTTTTAGGGTAATTATAATATCATTTTTACCCTTAATTACCCCATTTTCTTTTAACCGTGGTAAATAAAAGTCAAAAGTTACTATTCATCAAAAATTATTTTTATCTTATTGAACCACATTTCACTTACTGATATCAACCGAGTATCTCTAATTTTCGAAATTCAACTCACAGAATTGGTAAAATTAAGTTTTATGTAAATTTAGAAATGCTCCTAGGAGGTGGGTAAAAGAAGGTAAAAAGTTCGATAAAATTTTTATATATCTAAACTTATTATAAAATGACTCCAATGAATTACATTGAACTTATATAGGTATTATGTATCTATTTTTACCTAAAATAAATTTAAATAAAATAAATAATTATTTAAATAAAAAGTCAGTTTTAACCAATAACGCAGTGTTTTTCACTATTCATCAAAATTGAAAGTTTTCAAAAAAATACCAAAAATTCACCCTAAGCTAATTTTGATATTCCGAATTCAAAAATGAAGTCCATTTTGAAAAATAAAATTTATAAAATTTCAATAAGTGGGTATTATTATTCATAATGGCTAGTTTGATTGGTCGCGATGTGTTAGAATCTTGAAGTTGCGTACAATGCAAGCTATTGCATTATTCAAATGGAAATGTATCATGGAAGCTTGGGGTGTTACAGCTAATGCATGGGCATCACAATCTCAAGCCTAGGAAGAAAGGCCCAAAATATGGTCATATATTATTTTGAATGAAATCAAAGGGACAACAATGAATTCATGAAATTTATGGCAGTTTTATGTCCATCACTTCCACAAGATACCATCACGGCTTGTGATGCATATATATCAATGATGTGTATGTTATATGGTACATCAGGAATTGGTTCTAGTAGTGGTTGGTAAGATGACATTCTTGGCGATGGAGATGGTGAGGAGGAGGGTGAGGAAGGGGGAGATGAAGAGGGATAGGATGAGGATGAGGCCGAGGATGAGGACAAGGATGAATCCAACAATAGTGACGGTGATGAGGGATAGATTGATCCATTAGATTTTTTTCTGATATTTATGATATTTGAAGTTTGATGATTTTTTCTGAATGAATATATGTGATGTTTTTTATGTGTGTTATCATTGGTTAAATCCATCAATTTATTTCATGTGTTATCATTATTTGTGTATTGAATTGTGGATATTTGAGGATGTTCTGTTGGTTTCTTTGAAAGTTTTGTTTGTTTAAAGGTTTCATTTTCTTTCATTGCAGGTTCTGTTTGTTTGGAGGTTTTTTTTCATTGGTTTTTGGCTCTTTGATTTCTTGTAGGTTGCATTATAAGTTTTGTTTCCTATGCTATCAATTGATTGCTGGTTTTGTGGGCAGGGTGGGGTTATTTATGGTTTGGGAATTGGGGTGTGGGATATAACAACAGTTTTAAAATTGTTGGTATAACCTTAAAACAACATTTCATAATGAACCATTGGTTAAAATGAAATTCAGATTACCCTATATAATAGTTCACTAAGAATTATTGGCACATTCCTTTACCAACATACTTCTAACCAACGGTTTGGAGAACCGTTGGTATAGCCTTCAATTCCATCAGTATATACTACAATTACTATTGAAAAAAGAACATGTCCTCACCGGCGTGAATTTTCAGGAGTAGTACAGGCGCTTGTGCAAAGAACTATGATATAGAAAATTCTATGTATTGGAGTTCCCACTACTTGTTGTGCCACCTCAGGAAGTGAGGGTGTGAAATATGATTAAAAGAGATTCATGTATGATGTGTTTGATGTTTACATAATAATGTTGTCATCAATGTCAATGATTTTTTCAAACAACATCAAGACATGAATGATTTGACATGTTGTTTCATCCTTGAGAATCTTTCTAGGATAAAGTGATTCCAGATATGAATGAGGTAATGATTACATTAAAAATGTGTAAATTGAAAGATGTATCACGATATTTTAATACATTCAATTATTATATCTTTATCCCCCACTTAATCTAGTTTTTTTATGATTACAAAACAAATAGTAAATAGAGAAAACACTTCATTACCTTTTGGGTAAGGTTTATCAAGTTGATAAGAAATAATAATATTTAGTTTTTATGGTGTACAAGTTGTAAGATAATGTGAAGAGGATAATGAAAAGTGTTACACCTAAGGAACCTTCACAACGTCCTTCAAAGTAAAGCGGAAAGGTGTTATACATGAGGCCATTTTCTTTGCATGTCATGAGATAAGTCCATGAAATATTAAATGCTATGAACTGAATTAAAGAATCATGTAGTCTCTTCTTCTTTAGAAATATTAATCAATTATAAGTGATGTTTCTATTTTAATTTTGGGTATTAGATAATGAATTTGCATCACACATTTGTATCTAAATATAGTAACCAAGTAAGAATAGTAATTTTACAAGAAGTAAGGTCAATTCCCCAAGCAGCTAAGAAAGGGTGATTCCTAAGTCAACAGTGAGAAGTACATTGACTAAAAATCATTTTTTTTCATTTTATAATAGCCGGATTAGGGGTGTCCGATACCCAACATACAACGCCAAAGAAAAACAAAACCATAAGGAACACTGATCAACACAGAGTTAAACATCATAATAACCATAATCATCACTATAACTCAAACTGGATCCCTCTTCTTCAGTAGCTGATTCCCACTCCGGGTTCCTCCAAAAGCCCGCACTTTGAACGTGATTCCTAAGCTGGTCCAGAGCAGCCATATCTGGTGAAGTCTTCTTAATCATGCTGCCCTTCTTGACTGCAAGAACCACCTGGTTATTCTTTTTTGAAGCGGACCTTGTCCACATTGGTTGCGGGAGAAATTAATAGTCCTTCCTTGGTCTTCTTGTTGAAGTTTCATCCAATGATCCTTCACCTGCAACCTCTTTCTGAGTCCCATTTTGAACAATATCACTGAAATAATGGCCAACTGGGGTACTCAATATCTCCTTTCCTCCCCTAGAGTTCTCATTCCCCTCCCTGGGCTGTTCAACATTGCTTCCCCACCTTTGATCTGGCGTGAAATTCTCCCTCAAAGGAAGACGCTCGACCTCTATAGATAAACTCTCCACAACCGTGGTGTGTGCCTCCATCCCTAAAACTCCTGCCTGGACAACTAGATCCTACCCCGTGCCTTCAATATTCAAGGAAACTGGATCTAAACCTTCCACCAAAGCGTAGCTCCTAACCAAATCGGGGTTGCCTTCCATATTCAGAACAACTGGATCCTTCCCCATGCCTTCAACTGATTGAGCCACCACAATCTCCCTTTCATTCCTAGGCTGTTCAATCCCTCTGTCTTCAGCCTACTGATTTTCCAGGACCACCACCTCACCCCCCTCCCTGCATCCTCTACCTCCATTTCTTCAGCCAACATGTCCTCCGACAGTTCGTTAAACCTATTACTCAAAGCAATAAAAGGTACAGCCAACGAATCTAGACCTTTAGAATTCCTATCACCATTCTTGAAAACCACCTATTCTATATTCAAGACCCTTTCGATCCCATCCTGTCCAGAACTCATCCCAACTGTTGGACTAGAAGAATTTCCAACATCCTACAAGGAAGCCTTACTAGACCCTATTGTTTTACTCTCCATAGCCAAACCAGACACACATGAGACCCTCCCTCTATCAACAGGTCCTGCCAAATTCGATTCCATGCCCATCTCCACGCTTTCCCCAAAGGCCTTGCTTCTATCCTCATCACCAGTGATCACAAGAATACCTTTACCCTTCCTGCGATCCTCCCTCAACCGTGCTGGATGTACACTTCTGCACAGCTCAAACGAGTGACCTAGTCTCTTTCACGAACCATAGAACTCAGTCCAATTCTCATAGATAACCCTCTTCTTACAACGATATTCTTCCCCAATCGTGATCCAAATGAAATCAAATGGGATGCGAGATGCATCAACTTCGACACATACATGAGGATTCACTGGGTGGAAAACTGCCGCAGTGCGGCTATCAGAACATAGAAATCAACCCACAAAATTCCCCAACATTCGGATAATCTAAGGATTTTGAAACGGAAACGAAAGCTTAGAAAAACATACCCAAACCTCCATGGAAGGAGATTCGTGATTCATATGAAGGTCAAAGGACCACCGAAGAATCAGGAAACAAGATCCATTAAAGACGTGCGGAGCCCTCGACCACTCTTGAATAATATCAGCTTCCGTTTCAAACTGGATCATTATTTTTTTGCTATCGAACAATCCGACCACCTCTCATTATTGAAGATCCCAAGACCCAAATACAAAATGGTCGAAGGCATCAACGAAGGGCCTCTTTTGCTTGAATCGAGCCACCAATGTAAGATTCAACAAGCCTGAGTCTTTAGAAAACTCAGAAGTGGAAAGATGGAGATTTGGCACCCTGTCAACTAAATCAAATGGTGAGAAGTACACAACTTCTAATTTCTAATCTTAATGATTCTAGTTAAACTTTTATTAAGTACAATTAAAAAAATTATCTCACGTGTCCATTTGATTCCAAGAGGAATTATTCCATTTTTGGAATGAATTTTGTTTGTGGCATCTAATACTCAACCAATAGTTTATTGATGTTGGAATCGTTAGAAATAACCGATGAATATAAAAATGTGAAACTTAGTTATACCCAGTTGTGATAATATAATTATTTTTCTAGTAAAACTAGGTAGTTTTAAATGGTATAAAAAGTATGGTTTTAGAATATTTTGGAGAAAAAAACTTAGGCATTATCAATACATTTACTTGTTTAACATTAGACAAAGAAACCTTTAGAAATAAAGGTAATCCACAAAGATTTTTGAATTAGTTCGGCTAGAGAGTGTGAACTATTATAAGGTTAATCTAGTGGTAAATATACATCATAGGATTCATTTAAAGGTATTTATGAATATAAAAGTGAAGTATAATATATGAATTCTTAGAAGATATGAGCTGCTTCAGGCCCATGTGCCGAATAATATATTGACTAAGAATTCATCGATCATGAAATGTAAGTGCAGATTTATTCCTAAACTCAAATTTCCATATAAACATTAAAGAAATGATGTTAGTATATAGAATTGATGATGAGTCTTATATGAAAACATTGCTCAATAAAATATAGTATGGAGTAATTCCTAAAAGTATATATTTTTTATACATATCAGAGTCATGATATAAGTAAAAGGGGAATCAATGTTAAAACTCATATGCATTGCAGATACTTCCATTATTTTTCAAGACATACTTCACAAATAGTGGTGTTATCCCATAACCATATGCTAACTATAATGAAAAATTGATATCATATGATTTATCATATGATATAAATCCTTCATGGAATAATAACGCGTGTTTAGATGCAAAGTGTTTGTTAAGGATATAAAAAAACTTGCATAAAAAAAAGACAATGTTCATTTAAAGTAATTATATTAAAAAAGTATAAGGATACTACAGAAATCACTAAGATGGAAAAGTGATATTCAATTAATAGACTATGTTTTTATAAAAGGATTCATATCTCTATTTGAGACAGTGAGAGAAATATTGAATTGAGTTTATTCAATGTCACAGATGCACAACTAGTTGTCATAGGAACATGTTCCACAAGATCTTATGTAAAAGGAATGTTTCAAAGACACATACTACATATAAAGGATAAAATAATGGAAATGGTTTTACATTCATTATGGATAGTGATACATTATCCATTGATAATAATAAATCATACTTGTAAGAATTAAATGGTCACAAGCTAAGATTGATAAGTTTAATTAAAATTTAATAATAGAATCCATGTATAAAAGTACCGGTGCTTAGTATTTTGAATGTTTAAAATCTTGATACTACAGCGGTATTCAAGAGAAAAATTTCATGGGTGGTACAAAAGTGGTGCCAATAAGGATCAATTGGTTATGCTAAGTCGTCATGCCTAAATCCATTAGAATTATAATTCTCATAACTACTTTATACGATCATTGTATTGGGCATTGAATTTCAATACCAAATTTCTTGTAAAGTGTCTATAGGATACAACCAGAAATATTTGTTGACACCCACTACTAGAAAATAAGCATTTAACAGTGCTGGAATTTATCAACACTAGAAAAAATCACTGATAAATGGCATCTTTATCAACGTTAAAAAAAGTACTGATAAATTTAACCCTTTATTAGAGCTTTATTTTTAGTGATCATAAAGGAATCCTTTATCTACATTTTTTTAGCACTAATAAACGTTCGAATAAATAAAATGAAATAATTAAATAAAAAAATGATTTTATTAAAAATAATATTATAAATTTTATAAATTAAATAATTATTATTAAAAATTAATAAATTAATTATACTATATATAAATTATAAATACTAATAAATAGTATGTATTATATATATATGAAAATTGAAAATTAAACAAATTAAAAATAAAAATAAGTAAATTGAGAAAAATATTAAACATTTTATTAATTAGATGATTATTGATAATGTTAAAAAATAATATATATTAAGTATATAGATATATATTATTGTATAAAAATATGATTTATATAATAAAAAATATTATTTATGATTTACATTAAATAGTAATGTATTCAGTGAATAATGGTTTATAATTAAAAATTAATATAAATTAAAAATACTGACTAATTGCATTGAGTAATGGACATAATTGAATGTCGTTTGATTTTTAATTTATAATATATATCAAACATATTATATTGATTTTACATGTACATAATTAATGCATTTTTATATACATACGCACACACACAAATATATTTTTTTGTAATTTAATCAACTTATATTATTTATTTTATATATATTTATTTAAGATGAAATAATATTTTTAATATGTATTCATCTTTATTTCAATATATATCCATTTTTTAATTAGTTATATTGATCAAACTAATCTAAATTTTTAATATATTATACTCACTTTTAATTAATCAATTTTACTCATTTTTAACATGCATGAACTTAAGATTAAATATTCATTAATAATGTTAAAAATACATTTGTAAAAAATATTTAGAAATAAATATATTTATAAATATATATTTACTATTTTTATACATTTTTAATTATAAATAAATAAAGAATATTTAAAAAAAGTATTTCTATAATTATAAATAAATAATTATAAATATATAATAAATTTATTTAAATAATGAATATATTTACTATGTTTATATATATATATATAATTATATAAATATATATAATGATATTAATATTATTTTTTTAAAAATTATTTATATAATTATAAATAAATAATTGTATATTCAAAGAATTATGAAATTATTATTTTATAAAAAGTATTATTATAAGTATTATAATTATATACAATAATTATATTTTTTTAAAAGTATTTTTTAAAAGTATTATAAGTATTTATCAGCGCTAAAAAAAGCGCTGATAAAGATTCATTTTATCAACACTTATTAACTTAGCGCTGATAAAATGTATATTTATCAGTGCTTTTTTTAAAGCGCTGATAAAAGTGTCACAATCTATTTTAAGAACCCTAACCATCACGAACCAGTTCATTATATTCGAAGCTCTCCTCGGAAGCGACCTACTGTCAGTGCTCGTTGTTGAATCCAAGCTCGAATCTAGGTCATAATCAAGTCTCCAACTATTCCAAGGCTCGAATCCAAGTCTCAAACAATTCAAGGGTTGAACTCAACCACGACTTGAACAAAATCCAGGTTTTTCGATATCTCTAATTTCCTTCGGTTATCCACTGAACATTATCATCCCACATCTATGTATCCCAACAAGTCTAGTTTCATTATCCTATAATAAAACAACCCAACATTTATTGTTTTTTAGATATATTTAAGTATCATGTTCACCATATCATGTGGGTCTCCTTGGGACAACATTAGTATTGTGCGACTTGAAATATGTCAAACCCAATGTTGGGTCATGTTGTTGTGAGGTATAATAGGAACCAAATAACTATATTCTATTAAATCTACCACTTTTCAATCATCAAATTTTGAAAAATTCATCCATATAATAGTTGGTGTTGTCATTGTTTTGGAATATTACATTGCAAATCTCTTGGATGATGAAATATATGACATCATTGGGGTCTTATATTATGTCGTGCAACAATTGGCATTGAGAGGGTTGAGTGAGGAGGAACTGAAATATAGGGTTATCACCTTCTATCTAAAAGGTAATTCTAGAAGTTGTTTCCAAAAAATGGATGATGAAATATCTGACACATGGGAACAACTATATAATGATTTTATCATGAATTTTTTTCCTAGGATATTGAGCACTAAAATATGGTGTAAAATCAATGGATTTATTTAGGATGATTGTGAACTATTTCATGATACTGGATGGATTTAGGGGTCACTTATGAAATGTAACAATCAAATTATTCTGATGAATCTGTAAAATCAGATGAGAAAAAACATTATATATGTTTGATTTGTTGTCTTATTTATTTGACTACTTTTTTAAAAAATATAATTTTTTCAGTTTTTATTTTTGAAATATTTCAATTTGAATTTAAATAATATGACTTAAATTCTATAAAAATAAAAAACAAATAGGTTTAAGGTTCTATAATCCTTGGACTATATTATACAGGAAAAACTGATTTTGAGATAAAATGTAATTGGTATTTTGATATTGGTTTTTGAAATATAGTTAGAAAATAAACAATTAGAATGAGTTATTTTATAGGAAAAACCTCAGCATCATGGTGTTTTAAGAAACAAAATATTGTTTCATTATACGGTGCAGAAGTAGAGTACATTGTTGATAGAATTTATTGTTCCCAATCCTTAAGTATTGATCAAAATTCTTCTAAATTTGATATTTTCTTTGAAAAGTAACTTATTTAAGGAAAAAAGTTTTCTATTATTTAAATTTTAAATAATATTTTAAATCATTCAAGAATAAATCTTATACCAATAGATTTAACTAATTTCGATAAAATAAAATATTAACATTGATTGATATAAATTTAATAAATAAGTTTTAATAGAATCTATTTTTTTGAAATAAAAATTAATTTTCCTGGATAAAATCATTACACCTTTAGAATGACACTTCAAGTCAACTTTATTAGTTTGTATTTAATAAATTAATTGCATGCTATGTTCATTATTGATTCTTAATTATATTGAATTTTATGGTTTACTAACATAAACTTAAATCCATATTTTTATGTCCTTCTAGTGGTAATATTATGCCCCATAGATGTGACCATCTCAATTACATGACATTTTTTCATTACAATACATTATCATGACCTTTTATGTTAAGAGTTTTACAAAATTAGGAGAAAAAATTAACTAAAAAAATCGTGTATTTTTAAACGAATGGACATTTTTTTGGAACAATATATGCATTAACTTGATCCATAAGAAGCCTCTATTATTCTTATTCAGATCAAGCTCCTTGTGTCACATTGTTCTTATTCAGATCAAGATCCTCATGCATATATTTGATTCAATTATCATCCTTGTCAAGATCTCCAAATGATTTAGGATATTCTTGGGAAAAATGACTTTTTTTGTAGAGTCTTACTCCTTTGAGTTTCCACAAAGACTTTCCAATCACCAATGACATTTTATTCATTGATTTTAGCCCTGCTTGTATATCTTGTAGTTGATAAAAATATAGTCATCTTTGAAATGATAACCCACTCATTAATACTTCTTAAAAATCACTTCATTTATTTTATCACACATCTAATAAACACTATGTATGTTTTACTTTAATACATCTAAAAACATATCATTATTTAACATTTCCGTTTGGTTCCACCATTAGGAATCTCTGATTACCATCCATGTAATTCTCAAAAATGGGTGGCATTCGCATTTGATAATGAATATCTTATATGTATTTATTTATTTATTATACAAAATGAATATTTTATGAATCAAATAGGATATATTTACTTTATCTTGGATGATTCAAAGCTTCAATCCAATGTATCTTATTTTCTCCTCAGCCTCCTCACTCATTGATTGATTGTTTGGTGAGATCTATTTGTGTTTTTTATCACCATTATTGATTTACCGTCGGCATATCCCTATAGTCAACAATGTTTTCATAGTAAAATAATTATCCATAGAATTAATTTATTATTTCATATTTATGTTTAATTTATTTATTTTCAATATTAATCATATGATAATTTTTTTATTATACAAGTATATTATTTTGTTTGAGTTGGGTTGGTTTGTTCGAAGCTGCACATTCCCACGAGGGATTGGACTTCGAGCCTACAATTGAGATAATGACAACAAGTAAATACAGCAAGAATGCATACAACCATCAGGAAAAGGTAAATTACAGCTACTTATTTAATTAATTTTTTCATCATTTTATCTACTATTTATAAGTTAATTTCCTTATCATTTTTATCTAATACTTATTTAGTTTTTTCACAGATCTTTTGGGAAGTCATATTTTTCTTTCAACTATCTGTAACAAACCACCAAAGAGATAAAATTGTTTTTTCTTACAATTTTACCATGTTTTCCATTTTCATTACCTTTATTTTTCGACCTACCAACACTATATATTTATTCTATGTTATTAGCTAAAAAACCTTTCTTGTTGTTGAAAGTATCTTCTCTTCTAACTTTCAACAATGAGAAAGGTTTTTAGCTAAGAACATTGAGTCAATATGCAGTGTTGGTAGTTCGACATAGAAAGTCAATAGAAATGTGGTAACATTGGAATTTAGGATTTTTTTAGACTTTGGGATGTGTAGAAATCAGCCACACCTCAATCAGACACACGGTGTGACCAGTATGACTCAAAGTGTTTCTTTTTATTTAAAATTGACATTAATTTTTGCAAAAAGGATAACTGACATACTCAAAACTGAGAAAAAATATTCTAATTGTTTTGATACTTTAGGGAAATGATTCATAAGTCATTTGAGACTTTTATTAATCATCTGCACCTCAATTTGATGCACAATGTGACCATTATGACTCAATGTGTCCGTTATCAGTTTAAAATTGACAGTTTAGTTCAAAAAACTCCACTCACTGAAAATAAAAAAAAACAAGCTCGTATTTTCTTGATAATTTAGGACATCAATTCATAAGTTGTTTTTTATGTGTAGAAATCAGTCTCATGTCAAACTGATACACGATGTGATCAGTATAGGTCATAGTGCATGTTTCTAGTTTAAAATGATATTTTCATAAAAAAAACAAGTGATATACTTAAAACTTATAAAACACATGAATATTATTTTGATACTTTAGTAAAATGATCCACAATTCATTTGAGATGTGTAGAAATCAGTCGTACCTCAATCCGATGTATGGTGTGACCGGTATGACTTCAAGTGCATCCTTTTATTTAAAAATGAAATCAATTTTAATAAAAAGTAAAATTGACCTACTCAAACCGATAAAATATATTCATATTGTTTTTATACTTTATTAAAACTATCCATAAGTCATTTGAGATATTTAGGAATCGGTTGTACCTCAATCTGATGCACGATGTGTCCGGTATGACTCTAAGTGTTTCTTTTTATTTAAAAATGACATCAATTTCAATAAAAAGGAAAACTAACCTAATCAAACCTGATAAAACACATTAATATTGTTTTGATACATTAGTAAAATGATCTATAATCCATTCAAGACATGTAGGAATCAGTTTTACCTCAATCTGACGCACGGTGTGACCGGTATGACTCCAAGTGCGACTTTTTATTTAAAATTGACATCAATTTTAATAAAAAAGACAACTAACCTACTCAAAACAAAGAAAACACATTAGTATTGTTTTGATACTTTATTAAAATTATCCATAAGTCATTTTATATGTTTAGGAATCAGTTTTACCTCAATTTGATGCACAACGCATCTGGTATGACTCAAAGTGCATCTTTTTATTTAAAAATGATAGTAATTTTAATAAAAAGAACAACTGACCTACTCAAAAATGATCAAACACATTCATATTTCTTTGATACTTTATTAAAAATATCCATAAGTAATTCTAAACATGTATTAATCAGTTTTACCTCAATCCAATGCACGGTGTGACCAATATGACTCAAAGTGCGTCTTTTTATTTAAAAATGACATCAATTTTAATAAAAAGGACAACTAACCTACTCAAAACTAAGAAAACACATTCATATTTTTTTTATGCTTTGGTAAAATGATATATAAGTCATTTGATATGTGTAGTAATCATTCATACCATAATCCAATGGACAATGTGACCGGTATGACTCCAAGTGTATTTTTTTATTTAAAAATGACAACCAATTTAATAAAAAGGACAACTGACCTACTCAAAACCAAGAAAACACATTCATATTGTTTTTATACTTTAGTTAAATGATCCATAAGTCATTTATGATGTATATTAATCATCCGCATATCAATCTGATACACGATGTGCCCAGTATGACTCAATGTGTCAGTTATGAGATTAAATTTGACAGTTTAGTTCAAAAAATCTCACTTACTGAAAACTGAGAAAATGCACTTGGATTTTATTGATAATTTAGAAAATTGATTCATAAGTTATTTTTTATGTTTAAGAATTATTCTCACATAGAACTGATACACGATGTGATCAGTATGAGTCAAAGTGCAGGTTTCCAGGTTAAAATTACATTTTAGTAAAAAAGACAAGTGACGTACTCAAAACTAAGTAAATGCATTTGTATTGTTTTGATAATTTATTAAAAATATAAATAATCTATTTAGGACATGTAATAATTAGACTCACCTGAATTATATTCACGATGTGACCGATATGACTCCAAGTGTGTCTTTTTATTTAAAATTGACATTAATTTTAGTAAAAAAGACAACTCACCTACTCAAAACCGAGAAAACGCATTCATATTGTTTTAATAATTTGGAAAAAAGATCCATAAGTCATTTTTGACATTTAGTAATTAGACACACCTTAATAAAATACATTATGTGTCTAGTCTGACTCAATATGTCTGTTATCAGTTTAAAATCAACATTTTAGTTCAAAAAGTATCACTCATTGAAAACTGAGAAAATGCACTCAGACTGTCTTTATAATTTAGTAAAATAATTAATAAGTAATTTTTGATTTATAGGAATTGGTATCTTGTCAAAACTACACATGATGTGACCGTTATGAGTCAAAGTTCATGTTTCCAGTTTAAAATGACATTTTAGTAAAAAAGGCACGCAGAGTACTCAAAACCAAGAAAACATATTCAGATTGTTTTTGATATTTTAGTAAAATGACCCATAAGTCATTTGAGTCGTGTAAGAACCATCTGAACCTCAATCAAACACACTGTTTGAACATTATGACTCCAAATGTATTTTTCAATATACAAGTATCATTTTAGTTTAAAACACGCATCACATCGTCAAAACCGAGAAAATGAGCCTAGATTGTTTTCTATTCATTTAGATTTTGTATTCCACTTGATTTTTCTGATTTTATCTTTTTTTTTGCTATGGTGTGCTCTTATAGCACACTATAGTATGCCTCTTTATCATTGATTTTTTAGCGCTGATAAAATAATCAGGCTTTTAATCTCACTCCAGTAGTCAGTACTGGGGAGGAGCAATTCCAAGTAGTTAGTCTGGGTTGTATGTAATGTTTGAAGCCTACAGGAAATGAATTCCTCTAAACCCTATGAGACATATAATACTTATTCCTACAGGCCTTGTAAGGGTTCCACCTCACCCCTTGAAAGGCGGATTATCAAAATAAATAAAAAAATGAAGGCCTTCGGGCCATTGGATGGATGGATATGGAAACAACCATTGATCTTATAGTTATTTAAGACCAGAATGAAAGTAACTCTCCAAAATATTTACTTAAAGTAGAAACCTAATTTTTAGGTAATGAGATCTACTGAGTATATTTAAATGGTTTCTTAAACCAATTCAAAGTAAATATAGTGACAAGGTAATAAAAAATACAAGATGAAACCATTAGAGATATAATTATTACCAATGTCACCAGACATAAATCTCCCTAATAAAACATGTACGAGACATGGGAGGAGATTAATGTGATGAGTATAATTATACAGGTTACAGTAATGGATCTATCACCTATGCCATCCTATGTACTATATTTTATATTGAAAACATATACTTTATAGTAGAAAAATATTAGTATAATTCAGGATAACTATATGAGAAGTAATCAAAACTATCCAATTGTAATTGAGATAATACAAAAGATATGTTCTGGGTACATGGAGAGGATGGGACACTAGTTATAAGGGGATATAAACTAGCCTTATTTTGGATCGTTTTGATCTAATATCATAGTTAAACTAATATAAAGAGAAATCAAAGCTCATACAATTTAGTTGTAGCCATATCTACAAATAACGAGTGTGTTTCAGCTTTTGATACAACATAAGATGCAATATAAAATATGAAATGATTTGTTACGATTCTTGGAATCATACATAAGAAGTAAAGTTTTATTAAAATATAAATTATTATAATCATACTATTGGTATTAGAAAAGATGTCAAGTTATGATAGAAAGTAAAAAAAATACTCTGGATTATCATCTCTTGAGGAGTCTTTCTCAATGAGGTGAAGTCTTACATAGAATAATAACCACACTATAGAGACATGGTAGGCCCAATGGATAAATTCATAACTCAGTAGAAGCGTGATCTTATAATGTGAGAGATAATAAGGTTATTTATCAAGTTGACTCAAGTGAAAGTGGGGGTATCATCCCTAATATCCCTCAATCAAACATATCAGACAAACATCTATCTCTATATCCCCGAGAGCCCTCAATCACTTGATCAGATAAAAAACTTTTACAACAGAAAAGCATTAATGCATTTATAATGAATTCCTCACAAACAACTCTTTAATTAAACTCTATAAAGATTAATATTGAAGCACAATAAGTAACAAGATATTGAAAAACTTTAACAAAAACTTTAGATCATATAAAGTTAGAAACTTATTCTCCTTGAGGTTGCAGTCCTATTTATAAATGATCTTACAACAATTAGATTTTTCACTTCTGATGATCAGTTATAATGGAATAATAAAAATATATTATATGCATATTAGCACAAAAAAACTCTTTCTAATGTTTATTTGTTATAGTATCATTACAATTCTTTGAGATTTCCATCCGGTAAAAATATGAAATCGTCATTTGTCATATTTCATACGTATCCCTCTAGTAGTCTTTGTAAAACATTGTTTGGTAGAATTTGTAGGTTTCCATCCAATTTACTTTGTACAACTACCTCTATTGGACTTAGTAATATTTAAACATGATAGACTTCATATATTTTTTGTTTGATGTACTTTATACGTGTCTATCTGATGTACTTGGTACTCATATGCCTGATGTACTTAGTACTGATCTGTCAGATGTACTCCATACCCTCTTTATTTTCCTTCCTCTTTTTCATGAACCCGTTGAAGGGTTCCTTGGAGATGGACTTATTATTCTTTCTTTTATTCTTAGGATAAGTTTTTGAATACTTTTTTTTCCTCTTCTCATGAAACTTTTTCTTAATAGCTTCAACTTCTTATGTAGAGGTAAATTTTGTAGGTCTGTCAATGAACTTGTTTTCTTCTTAGAAATAAACTAACCTCATTTTTTCAAAAGTTTTATCTTCAAAATAAGATACCATATCTCTGATAGAAACAACTTCAATTTTTATGGTTTCCAATTCCATAAAATTTACCAAAACTTTGTTAGTGAACTTTAGATATAAAATAATCTTGAGATTCACTGTTATATTTTTTACTACCTCAATGAAATTCCACATGAAATTGACTAAGTTAAACTCTCTAATGTTATAAATAAAATTTAACACATATATATCATGTACCTTTAAGGTATCTCTATCTCCTTTACTTGGTAGCAAGTAGTTTTGAATCCATTAACACACTATCCTTGGGTCTGGTGAAAGGTGTGACATCTTTCTAACTTTTTTAGTTGAAGAAGAAAAAGATTTATCAGTAAGGGGTCTTTCAAATAATCTGACTTTTTCTAGTAACTTGTGAGTTATGAAGGAAGATTCTTATTCTAAAGGTGTTCCAATGAGTCTAACAACTCTTTAAATGTTCAGGTTTTAATTCTTCCCAAAAAGTTTGAACAAAACATTATTAAGCCTTACAACTTCATTAAAAACAAAACTGATATAAAACTCATGTAATATAATTTTATAGTGTAAATCAAAATTGTCCATGATTACATAGATAGATTCCAAACCTTGAAAACAAATTACATATTTTAATATAGAATCACACCTATCAAACCAGATTTGTTCTGTTAACCTTTACTTAATAACTTCCCTATTTTTAAAATCATAAAAGGATATCATGGAAACTAAACATATTAAATTGATAAAAAATGGATAAACCTAAGACTAAATAGAAAAATTGTAGATATGAACATAAAAAATAGAATAAAACTAGCAATATCTCTCCTTAGAATCAATCAAAAAAGAAAAATAATTGAGCCACTCTTACTATATATAGGTGAGGAAAGTGATGGTTTGACTTCTATCAGATCTGATGGATGAGATTTGATCTTATAATATGATGATCATTTTTTTAAAGAAAGTAAAGGTCTGAAACTCTTGACTGTTTTTAAGAATATTTTTAGAAAGTTTTTAATTTTTATTGAAAAAACATCATTATGATAAAAATTTAAAGTTTATAATAATAATTTTATAATGTTTCTTCATAAAAACTATATAAAAAATAGAAAGAGTGACTTATTAAGAGTTTTTAAATTTACTTTATTACAAAATTTTGTCAGGTGATATGAAAAACTTAGCTACATAAGAAAGGTTAAAGGAATATATTTTGTCTGATGAAACTTCAGACAAGCCTCATTATGATGAAACTCAAAAGTTTCTTAAAAAAATCTATGTCCAAATATTTAGGTAATAAAGGTAATAAAAAAAGGAAAACATAAGAAAATATTCTCCACCTTTTCAAGGATTTTTTCACTATAAAGATATAGGAAAATGAGAAGTGGATTAATAATAATTTTATGTTGATCATTATCAGCTTCTATTTAATATATTTAAATCTATCATAATTAAATTTTTTTGTAAAAATTTCAACAAGTTGATCTTGCATTCTAATAAACTATAAATTAATATATCCTTTTTGTGTGCGACCTTGAAGGAAATTATATCTTATATTTATGTGATTTTCTCATGAGTAATGTAATGGATTATTATATAAAGTTATGTGTAACATCTCACCCCTCACCCATTATCTTGAGAAGAGGTGGAGGTGCTACTGACCTTAGGTGATATCCCCGAGACATTAAAGGTTGGTAACAAGTGCCAAGTGTATACAAGATCATTAGGGGATGATTTTACCTGAGATGAAAACAACCTACAGAATAAAAAACAAGACAAACAACACTATACAATGCCTATAATGTAAAACAATATAACTCAAACCATAAAACAATATCAGAGTATAAAATATAGTAAAAGGTAAAACACTAAGACACAAAGGGAAACAAAACTCAAAGAAACCAAAGTGGAATCAAACCAAGCATCACCCAAAATTATCACCATGCACAAACTCCAATTCCCAACCCCACTGCATCATGATGCATCACTAGATAAGTATGGCACCTTAATTTTACCTATATCTTGGTAAAAAACATCTAAAAATGCACCAAATTTTCCATGCATGGGGTGAGTATAAAACTCAGTAGGTAATACCCAAGAGACTTCCAAACTCATGGCACTAGGATAAGAACATGTTATCTCATAGTTTATAAATACTATGTATAACAAATAGAGGAACATAGAAATAGTTTACCATAATAAAACAGTTTAAAAAAAATAAATGAAGTAAATCAATTTTACTATTCTTTATTTCCACTTAGCATACCCATCCACATTCCACACTCATACACATATGAATGTTCAATGACATTCCCAATACTTTTGAGTGGTGATCTATCCTTTACCAATTCATTACAAGGTAATATTCCCATGTGCCCATGAGCACTGAACACCAAGTCCACATCAACAAGGCCTCGTACAATGGAATATGAACACAAACAGCCATGTATACCAAGTTCCCATATTAAAATATTCTATAATAAACATTTTTTCCCTTTTAATTATTTCATCAAACATATTTCTTTCATTAAACAAAAACTATAATTTTAAAACCATAATTTAAAATTATAAATCAAGGGGTTTTTTGAAAGGCATTAAAATTCCCATGTTCCCAAAACCATAATTTAAAATTTTAAATCAATGGGGTTACCAAAATCCATCCAAAATACCATGTTCCCAAATAATAAACTAAAAGGGTTTCCTTTAAGAAATAATTCAACATTTTATTTTCAAATCCAAACATAAAATTTAATAAAAAACTAGTCCTTTAAGTTTGAGAATAAGTGGGGAAGATAGAGAAGCCACCTACCTCACAATAGTTGAAGAAAACAAAGAACAAAACACATTACCACTAAATCCAACCTTGAAACCTCTTTCCTTTAATGGATCCAATCTAGATCTCATAAAAACACATCATAGGTCATAGATCTATCTATAACGTATTAGATCTAATGTTCTTGGTGAGAGAAGATGAGAAAACCTAATAAGAAAGAGATAAAATGGGGAATTACCATTGATTTCATAGATCCAACACACTTTGATTCATCAAAAACACATTCTAGATCAAATAGAATTGCCAAGGATTCTGAAGAGGGGATATTAGTTTGAGAGCCTAGGAGAATAAATGAATAATGAGAGTTTTGGAGTGAAAATCTAAGTTAAAATCTATTTTTTGGAGAATTTATTGCATGTCACGTAGTTAGGCGGCACAATTTGAAAAATAATACACCAAATGTTTGCATGATACTATCTCTAAATCACAACCTAGCATAGTTGTCTCACATAGTTTGAAAAACCATGTGCCAGCTATTCTCTTCCCTCTATCTCCTAGTACACTGTCTCTCCTAGCTACCACACGGTTTTGGAAAACCGTTCACCCTTCCAAAATCCCATTCATGGTTTCTACAAGGCACCATCATAGTTTGTAAAAACCATGTTACTCCCTAGTGACTCCCAAAAATTTCATATACAGTTTCCTAGAGAATTTTCATGGTTTAAACTGATTATAATCAAGTTGTGCACCCTTAAAAACCCTTCCAAAACCATATATAAACTTCTAAAACTCAACCCATGTATTATATAACATAAAAATACATAATAAAGGGTAAACTACCTAAAACTAGAGTTGTTACATTCTCCTTACCATTGGTCTTTTCATCCTCATAAAGTTGTATATTTATGATGTTTTGAAAAATTTTGGGCCATTCCTCCAAAATAAAGTCTTCCCATTCCCACGTATCTTCTTAAATATGACTGTTTCCATAATAATTGTATTAAACCAATACTTTAACCATTAAAGATATTCTACTTTCTATTCACAATTTATATTATCATGTGAATCAATGTAGCATCTGGATCAAGATCAACATGGTCCCATCGAATAACATGGGTAGGATCGGGTTGATACTTCTTCAACTGAGATACATGAAATGCATTATGGATAGAGATAAATCTTAGTGGTAAGTATAATCAATAATCTATATCCCAAATTTGTTCTAGTATCTCAAAATGGATAACATATCAAGGATACAATTTACTTTGTTTTCCTAAACAATGATTCCCTAGCCTTAGAGGGACTCTTAAGAAAACATGATTATCCACATCAAATGATAATGATAGACGATGATGATCCATATATAATTTTTGATGATTTTAAGTCATCACCATCCTTTTCCTGGTCATCTAAATATTATATGTTATCTCATACACAGGGTTAGGTATGATAAGTTAAGTCTCACCAGTTTCTACCCAAAAAAGTAGAGAATGAAAAGGATGGTCATACAAAGTTTCAAAAGGGCCATGCGTATTGAGTCCTGATAACTACTATTGTATGAAAACTCCACTAATGGTATATTATCTTCCAATGATCCACCAAAATACATAACACAAGATCTAAGCATGTCTTCCTATGTTTAGATTGTTCATTTAGATAGGCCATCCATTTGAGGATGATAAGTTATGCTCATGGTCAACTAGGTTCTAAGGTCCTACTGCATGTATTTAAAAAATTGGTATGTAAACCTGGGGTCCCAATCAGACAAAATTGAAAATTTTCATGCCATGAAACTTTATTACTTCCTAAATATAGAGTTTTGATAATTATTCCACCATATTTGATTCATGAATAGGGATCAAGTGAGCTGAATTTGTGATTTTATAAAAAATCATCCATATGAAATCAAGTTTATGAACCATTCTTAGCATACATATAACAAAATACATAACTATTTTCTCCTATTTACACATGGGTATCAGTAAATATTTCAACATAATAGCTGGTTTTTAGTGATCCTCCTTGACCTGCTGACATGTAAGGCATCTTGATACATACTTTTTCGCCCTACTTTTCATGCCAGTCCACTAGAACTATGCTCTAACCGCCTTATACATCTTCTAAATTACAAGATGAACTACCCACCTTGAATTGTTGTAGGTAGAAATGATTTATTTCTGAAAAGTTGAAGGAACCACAATATTATTTCTAAAACACATTACATATATATAATTTATCATCTATCCCTCAATGGTCTCCTCGCCATTGAGTTTCGACCTCATGATTAGACATTCAGGATCAGATGTCTGAGCATCTTTAACCTACTCAATAAAATAAAGAATAAAAGAAACTAGAAAGAAAACTACAACATCAACTTGATCAACATAATCTATATGTATATTAGTTATGACCATCATTATCTTCCCTTGATCCAAAGCCTCTTTAGAAAAATAATTATATTAATTCCTACTCAATGCATCAGTCACATAATTCCCTTTACCCGGTGTATATATCAAGTCAAAGTCAAATATCTAAAGATATTTCATCCATCTTCATTACCTTAAATTCAAATATCTATATTATAATTTGTGTTTTCATATTTTATGATATGTGAACACTATAAACTTCTCACCAAAGAGATAATGACGCAAAGTTTTCAAGTCATGGACTATAATAGTGAATCTAAATCATGCATCGGGTAATTCTTATCATGCACCTATAAATGTAATGAACCATAAGCTACAACATGATCTCTCTACATGAGAACACAACCCAATCAAGATTTGGATACATCAAAATATACCACATTGCCTCATCCTGACTATGTAGATGTAAATATGGGTGTCGATGTAAGTCGAACCTTAAGCTCTTGAAAATATTTCTTGTACTTGTTGCTCCATTAGAAAAGAACAACTTTACTCATTAAATCTACCATCAGATAGGAAAGTCATGATAATTCATGAACAAATCATCAATAATACCTTGCTAAGCTAAGGAAACTGTGTATCTCAAAGATGTTCTTCGGCGGTTTCCAAGATATAACATCTTCCACCTTTTCAGGATCTACTAAGACTCCTCATTTAGAAATGAAGTGTCCAAGGAAAAGTATCTCTTGTATCCAGAAATCACACATTGAAATATTATCATAAATTTTATGGTCTTTCAAGATACCCAAAACTATGCCCAAATTTTGTTCATGATCATCCTTAGTCCTAGAATACACCATAATATTATCGATGAATACCACCACAAAAAAGTCAAGATACTGCTAAAAAATATGATTTATTAATTCCATAAACATCGTTGGTGAATTTTTAAGACCAAAGGGAATAACCACATATTCATAATGACCATAATGAATTCAAAAAGTTTTCTTTAGAATATCCTTCTTCTGAACTTAAAGTTGGTGATACCCTTATCGTAAATCAATTATAGAGAACCATTCAAATCCCCTCAAATGATCAAAAAGATCATCAATTTATGGAAGAGGATAATTATTATTTATCATAACATTATTTGTCTTATGATTATCTATATAAAGTAGAATAATTACATCTAATTTCTTTATAAAAAGAATCAGTGTTTCCCCTTAAGATTTACTTGGTTGAATGAATCCTTTTCTTTCCAACTATTCTATATGAACCTTAAATTATCTTAATTCCACTGGTTCCATCAAATAGGACATAATTGAAATAGGACTGGTCCCTAGTGAGAGATTAATTTTAAATTCCACTTCTCTTTTGGGTGTCAACCCAACGAAATTTTTAGGAAAGAAATTGAGAAATTGGTCCATTGTGGTTGGAAAATATCTATGTTTGATTTAATCAATAGTTTCCAAAGTAATTTTTCTAAATTTTAAGAGATATTACCTACCACCAGTACCAAAGGTCCTTCTATTCTTGTATTCACATCCCAATATCCTTTAAATATATGTTAAACACCATATAAAGATGTGAAACCAACATGAAAGGCATAACAGTTGATGTGGAATTTGAAGTATGTCAACCAATCAATTCCCAAAATTATTTCAAGGATGTATATCTTAAGTAAATATAATTTTTAAAAAAACTTATCCTCGTCGATAGTTATAGAACATGTTTCACACTTAAAGGCTTTAAATTCTCATTGGTCAATAGGTGTTTTAAGTTTAAAGACATGAAGTTTCATTTCAACATGCAATCCTATATGATCCACAACATGAGCAATAATAAAAGATTGGGAAATTCTAGTATCAAACAGAAATTTCATGAGAGTAGAGTTTAAGAGAATAGTACCTCACATCATTTAAGGACCATATTGGTATTATGTGATTAACTACTCAATACCATACAATTTCTTAATCACTCCCCTTATTATTTACTTCCTTACATTGGTTTAGGATTCATGGTGTTCCTATAATCACCTTGTCTTACTCAGTTATAAGGATGATAATTATTTCGACAAGATCACCCCATCGAAGCATAACAAGTCTAATACACATGTGAGGTATTTAGAGAAATTTACTTTGGAGTGATGCGACAATAATGTTGGAGGTTGTCCATATTATTATAGTTGTGACATGATCTAGGTGGTATTATACAATCTCACTTTATATGCTAAAATGAACCACATTTGAAACATCCAGGTTTTGTATTGGTATTTGGAGGAAAGTTAATTGATCCCATTATATGATTATGAGATTCTCCACCACCTTGGAAGTAAGTGTACCTCTTTATCTTGGTCCCAACATTATAGTTCCCACCTATTCCCATTGAGACAAACATACTTCCTCCATTTGTATTTCTGGCGATATCCCTTTCCACCACTATTGCTCTATTTACCATCTTCTTATAATAAATAATAACTAAAAAATATTTTAGAACATATTTCTAGTCATATTCACAATTCAAATATGTGTGTCTTCAGGGACGCACTAGAATCTACTTTAGAGAAAAATAAACTAAGTTCATAAACTTAGCAGTATATTCCACTGCTTATAGATTTTCTTCCTTCAAACTGAAAAAATATATATTTCTAGATATCTTGATGGTGTGAGGATGGAATTTTTTTTTTGAACAATTATTCAAAGTCATTCCATGTAATTTCTTGTTCAACTTTAGCTTAGACAACTAAATCCAACCATTATAGTGAAAGATCATTCAACATGTAGATTGATAACTTCACCTTAAGGAAATTCAACGTTCTAAGGAAATCAAAAATTGAATTCATTCTATTTAGCCATACTTCCAACTTTTCAGGTTCCAAATCCCCCTAAAAAATGGGTGGATTTTGTTTATGAAATTGCACATAATGATCCACTTATAGAGGTTAATCATTTCGATTTTATTTTTAAATAACTTTAAAATACCAAACAATGATCAGAATAAGATGTTGATTCACTCATGGTTCAATTACAACCACATTTTCCATGGACTCTTCTTGTGGGTTTCTACAATGTATACCAAATTCCATTTCTCTATAACTGAAAAAAACAACTTAGTCATAACTTACTATCCAACTAAAGGCATAAAATATTTTAAGTCATCAAATGAAACAATCATTACAAACAACTTTACAAAAATAATCAAAATCAACACCCATTATAACTATTTTCTTGAAATAATAAAACATGATATGATCAATGTATTCGTATTGGGAATTCTCATTAATAATGCATGATATGTTACACATTAGTTAAACCCACTATAATGAGATGATAACACACCTAAAAGTGTCTTAGAACACTTTTTGTACTCACACCACCCTGGTAACTTGAGGTTTAGCATGAAGAGGTAAGCTACACCTTTTAATTATATAAATTTGAAATTATAACATTCCTATCTCCTTAATACCATTCCAAGATGATGGACCAACCAAGACTGATGCCATTTATAACACCCTATCACGAACCATCCCGGGTCAACCTGAACCAGTCCACAACATATCCCGAGGGGCATTCCCGATCCCCATAGGTTGACAACTAGTGTCAGGCATTAAAACATAAAAGAGGGAACAATTTGGACCATAAATAAAAGACAAGTAAATAAATAAAGACTGACAGTAAAAATGAAAACTAGCGGCAGGAAGAAAATAAACTGCACATGCCTCTGTTTGACCTCATAGGTCACCACCCAACACAGTACCACGCTTGCTGCACAAGCGATTCAAAACTAAAACCTAAAAATGAAAAGATAAGATAGGCGTGAGCATGAAAATGCTTAGTAGTAAAGCCAAAGATAAACCACTAAATCCAATGACTCCTTTCCCAAAACAATTTATTAACACAGGTTTTAAAATACAAGTATAAAAATAGGGTTTTCCCATTTTCAAAATAAGCACATTCTTTTATCATTTGAAAATCCAACACATGTTACACATCATTTTCAAAACCATTTGACATTTTATAAGAAAAACCCATGACAAGAGATACCAAAGCTGTGTTAAAAAAAAGGTAAACAGAGCAATCTGAAAATAAACTAGTATGACAAAAAATAAATTGGTGATGTAAATAATTATGTAACCATGGGTGATCCTAAACATCCCTAGAAGACCCCTGGATATAATCAGTTCGAAACCACCTACCAACGTATGTTGAAGCTCCTAAGTCTATAACCAACTTGTTACCATTGCGGTAAAAGAAACCAATGGCACTCCTCATATGGACTCTATACCTACCAGTGG
Organism: Viscum album; assembly: GCA_963277665.1. Taxonomy (NCBI): domain Eukaryota; kingdom Viridiplantae; phylum Streptophyta; class Magnoliopsida; order Santalales; family Viscaceae; genus Viscum; species Viscum album. The sequence goes on along the minus strand of OY728131.1, from coordinate 1,619,191,512 downwards.
GTACCAACCCATCTAATCAGGGCTGATAAGCAACCATCACTCGACCAACTAAATGACACCCAGGAACTCATGGTGGTTATAATAATAATAATGTGTAAGTAGGAGGCCCCCGCACACATGACTCACCTTACCAATCCATCACCTCACTTTATTACCCCAAACATAGATGATTCCTATGCATTCACCCATAAATGGTTACCCTAGACAGGAGATCCCCATATACAAATTTAGTCATTACTCATTAAATAAAGTGCCAATCGGGTCATCATGTCATGTCCATATCAAAACCATTTTCTAAAAACATTTAAAAACTCCGACCAGGCACACACAACTTCCAAACACAAACCATTCTAAAAGTTAACACAACTTCAACCATGATTTGGAAGAGCCAAACGGGCCTTTAAGTCCAAAGTCTCCAAAAGCATTACCCAAACACCACCTTTGAATTGAAAGTGCCAAACAGGACTTTGGGTCAGCATGTCTAAATAAATTTACCCAAAACATATTACCAATACTGATTTTAAATTTATAAAGCCAAATGGTCATTGTTGTTTCCAAATATATTCCAAAATAGTCCCATAAAAACTACTTTAGAACAAACCAAACAATTTATAAACAAGTTTATAAACAAACTAAACAATTTATAAATAATTTTATAAACAGACCAGACAATTTAGTGGAAACCCCTGATGTTATTAATATTTTCATGAATTATTATATACTCCCTTTACTAGTTTTATATGAAATGTGCATAATTTTTGTGAAATATTAATGTTTAAATATTAAATATAATTTTAGAGCACTAATTGAATTCATCCAGATTCAAGTCTGTTTAATTTTTTAATAAAAACTATCACAATACGGATCCAAATTGAATGGATCTTGTTTTTTAGGATTATTATTTCAATATAAAACATTTCATTATAAGGGATCATGGTCTAATTCTTCCATTTGAAGGGTCATATGGACCATACAAGAAGACCCAAAGAATTTGTGATAAAACTAGACCAGCTATGAAGATTGAATTACTAGGCTCAATCTAGAATTCCAAATTCCTTTATTATCCTAAAATGTTTGGGAGACAATTTAAGGAGTCTTGGATAAAAATTTTAAGGCCCAACTTCAAATAAAAGGGGCCCAACTAATTCATTTAAACTCAGATCACCATTCTGGATGGGAATTAAAATCAGTACAGTATTCATGACATGTATCCTGATATAGTCATCAAATCAAGATAAGTTTTTTCAGTATGAAATAGGAGATATAGGTAGACAAATTTTTTGAATAAATAATTTGGATTTAAAGGCATATTTATATTCAAAAATCCATTCACATTTTGGCCATCGAAAAAGCATGGATAGAAATGGACAGTTTAACATTGTTTATGAAAACTGCCATAAATTTGGATCCATAAGTCCAAATTCCTCAAAATTTTGAAATTATTTTGCAAAATTTAATATATAAAACTTTTAAGAATAATATATCTCGATATTCAGCTATTTGGATGTCCAAATCGTTGATCCAAGTGGAGGGGTAGTTTTGGGATGCAAATAGTCCACCACCTTGGGCTATAAATACATCCCCTCCTCTCCTTTCAAAAGGGTTGGAATTTAAGAAGAGAAGAGCACACATTGGCATGAACAAAGCCTTTAAAAAGGCTTTGGAAGATTTTACATACTAAAGTTTTCACTTTAGAGACCCTTTATCCTCTTTTTATTTTCATTTACTTTTGTGTTCTTCATTATTGCAATCTTGTAAGTCTTTTTTTTTTGTAATTCTGTTTTAATGAAAGTTTCTTCTTTAATATATCTTATTCTCATCCAACTTCTATAGTTAAATATTAATGTTCTTAAAATAGTTTAAATCAAGTTAAAACCCCTTCCATTATTTTGCTTTCTCATTCAATCTAAAGCCAGTATTTAATTCCCTTCATCGTTTTTGTGTGTGTTCGACACACCACTCTTTTCTTATCCCTTCATTTTTATTATCTTCTTAATTTATCATCACAATAATTATAACCATATTAATAATCATTTAGATGGATGAGTAAATCTCTCATTGGGGTGAGTTATAATTTAGGTATGTTAAGTGATTGAGATCTTTTTCTTGATGAATATTCTTTAAATTAACATTGTGTGTGTTGGACTTAACATGTCATGGATTAATGACTTGTTTTGTTTAATGTATGGATTCAATGGATTATTGGAACCATAAATACACTACCACAATAAAGTAATGATTTATATTATAATCATAGTTAAGTTAAGGCTTGGATTAAATCCTTAACACTTAGGAATTCCAATCAACGTTATCTTGTGAAGTGGGTGTTAATTTAAATGCAATATAAAGCAAAGCTCAATAATATCAGAATCTTAACTAACTAATGATGAACTCATCCCAATATTTATCAAATTGTTAAATCAATATTAATCAATCAATAATTTAAATTAAACTCTACAAAAAAACCCCCCAATCAAAATACAATCAACTAAAAACATTTGACTATTAAAACGTATCATCACCCAGGATTCGACCCGAGTGTTGTTATACATATTAGCAGAGCATCGGAACTTTGAATGGTCGATAGGTAACAATCGGCCGTGCTTTCAACCCCCAATCCCACTTTGAAGAACAAAAACTTTTAAAATAAACATCCTAGGTATCTTAACTTGGGAAATTCACACAATCCCCTAACAAAACTTATTTTTAGTAAATTATAACAAAACTAAAACACTAATCGCATCAAACCATAAATATAGCAGAGGTGCAATTAACCTTTAAGAATCAATTGAAAACATGCAAGTGACAACTAATCATTTCGGAAAGGAAAGATTGGAAACGCCTACCTCAAAGAGGAATCGGGTCATGTCAAACACTTTGGAACTTGATAAAAAAGACGGCAACCACTCGTAACTGGCCCGAACTCACATGCACATACCTATGTATATATACATATATCCATAATCCAATGCACATATTTCCCTCTCCATGTGGGAATACATACTTTTAGGACATATATATATATTATATTATATATATATATATATTATATTATATATATATATATATTATATATACATACCTTAAGTACATGTGTGTGCGCCCTCTCTTGTTGACCAAAAAATCACTATAACAACAAAAGATAACCAAAATTAAGGTGACAAAGACCAAAACACGACCAAAAGTACCAAGGACTCACATAACAAAATGTACAAGTCATAAAACACAACCAAATGCTACCAAAAATATTTATATCCAAAACACACCCCGAGCCACTTAAGAAACCATGAAACCATTTATCAAAAGATAGGGGAAAAAAGGAAATATGATTTATTTTTAGAAAACCATGGTTCAAGAGAAAAGCCACTCCAAATTTCACCTTCACTTGAAGGCTCGTCCATGGGTGCACTTCGTGCATTCATGGATGTGCCCACATTTAATGGCATAACAATAGGTCTTCTCCCAGCCATTTTAAAGAAACTGCACATCCACCATTAATTGACACAATAAACCATTTAAAAATTTATTAAACAAACTTTAATGAGTATCCAGTGGCTTTACACACACACAAAACTCATTTGAAAACCTATTTTAAAATCAAACGCACTCGCACAACACACCAAAATAGAATATGCACCATATGTACAATTAAATAAACTAATCACACAATTCATACAAAACTATTAAATAGAACCAGATTGGTTTCCATTAAAAACACACATTATTTCACACAAACAAGCTACAAAATGTCAAACACATACTAAATTCTTTTAAAAACTAATTTCGCATCAATCGAATTAATCACTAAACACGGTAAACTAATTAATTAATATTTAAGGAATTTGAAAAGTAATCAATCAATGCATTTTAAAATTTAAAGGGTAAAAATGAAAAGGGGTCCTACCTCAAAGGCAAAACCAAGCTAAATAATCGACGCTTGACACTTTTATTAGAAATCACCAAAAAACACACTGCAGGGTTCAACGCACTACACAACAATTAATAGAAACCTTAAAACACCCATCATACACCACTTAAGAAGTGCGAAATCAAACAGTGGGAATAAATATATACCTAGGATGTTGGCGATGAATCAAAACGGAGTCAATCCACATCGCCTTCGGTGGAAGATGTCAGAACACACAAGAACAAGACCTGAGGGGGTCTTCGCATACCCAACAAGGAGTTGTGTGCCAAAGAGGGCATCAATGAGGGGAGTTCATGGACGGTTCAAGTCGTTACCGGCAAAGGCAGGCGATCGGGAAGGCAGACCACCAAGGGTTCAGGTTTCCAGAAGCAGGTAGGTAGCCGGACGGTGGCCAGGAGCGGGTTGGACATGCCGATGAGGATGAGGGGGTTGTGGGATGGTGGTTGGCGAGGGGGCGCGGGACGACACGGGTAGGGGATGACGGTCAGTGAGGGGGTGCGAGACAGTGAAGGGAGGATGGGTGCGGACGGGCTGCCAGTGCAGGTGGCAGCCGTACTGGCTGCCGGCACAGGGGGGAAACAGGATAGAAGGGTGGGGGGGGCTGAGTGTGCATCACACATGGGATGGGGAGGGGTGCAGGTAGATTAGGTTTTTATGTTTTTTTTTCATTTTATTATATCTATAATAACAATAATATTACAAAAATAATATTAATAATAATAACAACAACAGTAATATCATTAAAAATCATATAATTGCTATTATCATCATTAAACATTTTATAAAATTATATTTTATTTCATTTAAATTTCTTTATTTTATTTTTATTTCATTTACCATTTAATTTATTTATTTATTTATTTATTCCAAATACCATTCAAATGTGTGGTTCACTTGCAGTCAAACACGTAGTTGAGAAAATTGTGTCTGACCCGTGCCACCTGGCACGCAGTGTTTATAAACTGTGTGAAATTCACGAGCTACAGCTCGAACCCACTTGGGTATTCGCGCAGGCACTTCACAGTTACCCTTGATCATGAGGGTTGATCACGCAATGGTGAAAAGGTGTTTGAAATACAAAATAATAATTAAAATAATTTAAAATGATTAACTAATAGGGTCAAGGTGTGACAATTCTCCCCACCACAGACACTTTATGCCCCCATAAAGTCACCAAGCCAACAGTTGATACCACTTGAGTCCATGCCCAGGAAAAATCAAAGGAAAATGAGAGCCTCAGGGTGACCATTCCCAACACATGTCACACCCGAACAATTCAAGGAGAACCACAACCCGAGATTGAGGGGAGAAGATGGTAGGGTTCTCCCCACCACAAGAATTCACTAATATGGAAACCCTTGAAACCCGAACACACCACCCCCCGGGGGGGCAATGCGGGAACTCCCAAACCAAACTCATTCACTTTCCCCACATGGACCAAACAACACACCTGAGACTTTGACAGAAATCATGCTACAAAACAACCTAGTAACTTGAGGGTGAGAAATTAACACAACACCTCCCATCAATTTCATGAAACGAAACATCCCCCTAACAAACACAGTTGAGACCAACTCAAAATCAGAATGAGTCCATTTATTCATGATCTCACACCCCTCAAAGAAACTGAATGATTTAGAAACCACACTAAGAGAAGATAAAGTCGCTTCAATTGTGGTAGAATGATCTCATCACACCATTACAACAAGGATGAGCTTACAATAGTGAAAAGAATATAACAAGAAAACTTTAGATATTTCCATACCCAAGCTGAAAATAGGACCTGGACCGAGGTTCCACACACCCTTGGCAACTCCTGACTTTGCGTGAGCTTCACCCCGAGACATGTGGCTAGGGACTTGATGGCTGAAGCATCTTCTTCCACACAGTAAGAAATTTTTATCCTCTGGTCCCCAACTCTTTCCTCCCGAATGACGCTCATTTCATAACTCTCCTTGATAGCCCGAATAGTCCCATGGTAGTTAGACTTCAGAGGGATGTGATAAGGCAGCTTAGAATGCCTGAACTGGCCACACTAATGGCGTGCAAGAGAATGGTCCAACAAACTGGGAGTCAGTACAGAAGAATATAGCTTCTTGGAGATAGGTTCCTCCAGCATGCACTCCTTGTTAGATGGGAAACCTTTGCGAGAGCCGACCCCCACCAACTACACCCTAGACTCTAACGATGATGAGGCATCCTATATTTACTAGTCCAGAGCTGGACCCTCAAATAGACTCGAGATGGAATGAACCTTAACACCCTCGGGAGTTCCCCACAACCCAAAGACACACTCTATCTTTCTGAACTATAAAAATGAATGTAACGGACTTTGATTACATTGATGAAAATGAAACACATGAAAAGAACTGGGAACTGAGCACATCTCTTTGAAAACTTTTGGAGACTTTATGGGAAGCATATTAAGAATAACACGAAAAACACAGTCAAAACTGGCATCAAGCCAAAACTCAATCTAGGAAATAGTGCAAGCCAAGGGCATGTGACATGTGTGTTCATCCAATCCTACTTACATCATCCATGGACAAGTGCCCTCACACACTCTCTGTACATACCCTCACACATGTGACCCTCCATAAATAATGTTAAGTTCCAAGCATATATTTTCCTTATCAAATCCAAACACATACCAAATCATCCAAATCAAAACACTTCACCTTTTAAAAATCCACTTTACCCATTTAAAACCATTCGAGTAAAGAACTCCCATTTCAAAGTCATTTTCACTTTAAAATTCCACTTTCAATTTCAACACACACTCACATCAACTGAAATCAAAACAAAACACATCGATAAACCATCGGAATGAGGAACTAGTGTCTATGCCTAACCTAGTGACATGGTGGTGAGCCATGACCCAAGTAAGGAATAACACTAAGATAACATTGAACTCAACACTTGAACTCCACATGGGTCACCATCCCACGTGAGGCCACAACATAACCCGATTCGCCTCCATTTTTATCCCTAAATCCAAAACAATCCAAGACAGAAGACTAAAATCTTGGACTACCCTGGTAACTCGATGATCACCGCGAGAAAGAGTTCACGACGCTCTTCCCACACCTACCTCCAGAGACCTGACTGTTCTAATCCCATCTACTAGACATCCCAAATAGCAAGGGTCTGCTCTGATACCATTTTGTCATGAACTAGCCCGGGTCAACCCGAACTAGTATGCAACACATCCCGATGGGTGTTCCTGATCCCCACGGGCTGGAAACTAGTGTCGGGTATCAAAACATAAAAGAGGGAATGATTTGGCCTATAAATAAAAGATAGGTAAATTAATAAACCCTGACAGTAAAAATGAAAACTAGCATTTGGAAGAAAATAAACTGCACATTCCTCTGTGTGACCTCCAAGGTCACCACCCAACACAGTACCATGCTCGCTGCACAAGAAATTCAAAACTAAAATCTAAAACTGAAAAGATAAGATATGCATGAGCACAAAAATACTCATTAGTAAAGTCAAAGATAAACCACTGAATTCAATGCCTCCTTTCCCAAAACAATTCATTAACACAAGTTTGAAAATAAAATTATAAAAAATAGGGTTTTCCCATTTTTAAAAATAACACATGCTTTTACCCTTTGAAAATCCAACACATGCTACACATCATTTCCAAAACCATTGAAATTTTATAAGAAAAACCCATGATAAGAGATACCAAAGCTGTGTTAAAAAAAACAGGTAAATAGAGCAAGATGAAAATAAACTAGTGCAATGGAAAATAAACAGGCGGTGTAAATAATTAACCATGGGTGATCCTAAACATCCCTAGAAGACCCCTGAACATACTCGGTTCGGAACCACCTGTCGGCGTATAGTGAATCTCTTAAGTCTATAACCAACTGGTTTCCCCTGCGGTAAAATAAACTAGCGGCACTCCCCATCTGGCCTCTATACCTACCAGTGGGTACTAACCCATCTAATCAAGACTGATAAGAAACCATCACTCGATCAACTAAAAGACGCCCAGGAATCTATGGTGGTTATAATAATAATAATGTGTAAGTAGGAGGCCCTCACACGTGTGACTCGCCTTACCATGCCGTCACCGCACTTACCTACCCCAAACATAAATGCTTCCTATGCATTCACCCATAAAGGGTTACCCTATACAGGAGTGCCCCATATACAAATTCAGTCATTACACATTAAACAAAGTTCCAACCGGGTCGTCACGTCATGTCCATATCAAAACCATTTTCTAAAAAAGTTTAAAAACTCCGACCAGGCACACACAGCTTCCAAACATAAACCATTATAAAAGTTAACACAACTTCACCCATGAGTTGGAAGATCCAAATGGGCCTTTAAGTCCAAAGTCTCCAAAATCATTACCCAAACACCACCTTTGAATTGAAAGTTCCAAACAGGCCTTTGATTCAGCATGTCTAAATACATTTACCCAAAACATCTTACCAATACTGCTTTTAAATTTATAAATCCAAACAAGCATTATTCTTTCCAAACTTACTCAAAAATTATAAGGCCCCAGCCTTAAACCTTAATTAATATTGAATTAAATGAATAATTCACATTGAGGATCTTTTCAGGTTTAGAGTTTTAGAGAATTAGAACATAACTATTACATCTTAAAAGATTACAAAGTAGACACTTCTACTAAGTTTCCATAAAATAAAAACTCTTAAAAAGAAAGATGTCTAGATTCCATGTTTTAGATAGCATGACATTCCCTTGATCCCATCCTTGACCTTATTCCACTTTAAGTCCTGTGAAAAACATTTCGAAAAACTTGGGGTGAGCATAAAAATCTCAGTAAGGGATACACAAAGAATGAAAACTGTTAGTTTTTCAAAATCAAGTAAACCATGTATACTCTATCAAAGTAATATCTTCACCTTCATGAAGTAGTAAAAACTTTTCACTGAATAGAGTATCATTACTTACCTTTTTGTAACCAAAGGATTACCATAAAACCCATATAAAGAACATATAGAATATATAAAGGTAACTTGGGACATAAACATACTTAAGTGGAATAACCATACGGTTGAATTCCACACATATCACTTAATGGAATAGCCATACGGCCAATTTCCATACATACTTAATGGAATAGCCATACGGCCGACTTTCATACCCAATGCATTGGAGGTTATAACGTAACCACCCGTCCTGGTATTCACGGCACCACCCGTCATATGGTTTATAACGTAACCACCCGTTAAAATGTCCAAGTACCAATATAAAATCATAAAACATAAAACCAATATAAAGGAATGATAACATTTCCACATTTCAATCATAATATAACATAAATATATTGACATAATAGAATCCTTTATCAAAACCATTTTCAATACCAAAATACATAAAAAGGTATATGGTATTTATTTTATTCTAAAAACATTACGGCTTTTTGAGAAAGCCAAAGACCAAATAATACTCGCGGTGGCGGAAAAGGTCGTTGTCACCGCGTACGTTAAAAAAAACATTCCTTTTTGTCGTTTAGTAAAACGCTTCGTAGAAAAATATTCCTTTTGTATAAAATTAAAAGTCAAAAGAGTTTATACACCGTATAAAAGAAAGTTGTGTATAAAACGAAATACGCCTCAATGAAAGAAGATTGAGAGGAAGTCCCTTACCTCGGGTCCGACTTGACTCGATCGTTCTTTAACGTCCTGAATAATAAACTTGAGTTAATTTATACTTGATTAAGAACCTTTTTAAAGTTCATTATTCTTTTTATATCACTTATTTCAATGTTATAAACATTATGTAACCATTTAAGTTAATAATGTTTGTTTTTTCAATATTTGGTTCTTAAGTCGAAAGTTGACTTCTTACAATTACATGTTGTTCATGTGGTCAAAAGTTCTTTATATCCAGAATGAAATTCTCGATTTGGATATAATATGTATCATATATATCCAGCATATACATGTATTTATAATATTACATAATAATTTAGAGGTAAGAAATGAAATGCACCGTTCATGGAGACGGTAAGCCGTACGTACGCATGAACGCTACTTTCATTTCTTTGTCATATTAATGGAATTAAAACTAAATGGGAGGTATGTATATTTTAATTCCAGAATTATATTCATCATTTAGATATATAATTAATTATATATATCCATTATATACATGTAATTTTAATATTACATTACACTTGGGGATAAGAAATGAAATGCACCGTTCATGGAGACGGTAAGCCGTACGTACGCATGAACGCTACTTTCATTTCTATATCATACTTTAATGGAAAGAAATAATAATGATATAGAGGTATATTATAATTCCAGTATAACATAATATATAATAACTTTAAATCCATCCTTTACACGTCCCACATATGGCATTAACGAATCACATCACTTTTAGGGGGCGGTAGTCCGCACTTCCTTGAATGAAGATATCATGTTTACCCATAATGGAAACCATAAAGGTATGCCAAAAATGAAAAATACAGAAGCTTAAAGAAAACATAAACATATTATATATCATATATAAAAATAGTGACATCATAATGGCCACCTTTGAAGGTGTTAAATGAGTATTTGAACAATCATCGTTTCGGGAGGCAGAATTTCGCCATCCACGGAAACCGTATGTTCTTTAACCATTTGATGTAGTTGTGTGAGAGTGTAGCTCAAATAAATATTATAACAACATCCTAGTATATTGAATATACTGGTTTTGTTTACAAAATAAGTAAATAAAAAGAGTTTAGAGGGTTGGAGAAGCAAAATAAAACAAATGAACAAGAGAGAATGAATTACCTTTAAAAGTGTAACTCCTTTTGATTTGAGCCTAAAGGCTTCCTTTGAAAGGATTCTGCCCAAAGGGAATCCTCTAGGATGAGGAGAGGGATGTGGAGAGAGTAATTGGGCAGGGGTTGGCCGAGCCAAAGGCTTGAGAAGTGTGTGAAATGAGGTAGAGGTGGGGGCCTTTTATAAGAGGAGAGGAGGGGCACTTTTGGAAAGTAAAGAAATATTACTTTATTTGAAAATGTGTTTCGGTTTTAAAAGGTCTCAAATTGATATAATTCGTGGATAAGGTGATAAAGGTTCGAAATCCACTCATCCAATTGGTTTTGGACATGTGTAGGTTTTATATTTTTCATTATCTTTCCATTTTATTTAAATCATCAAATAATGATGTCATCGCTGCATCATTATTATGTCATATATAATTTAATTTATTTAATGTCTAAAAATTATAAAAAAAATACTATGATGTAGGAAATCTTTTTATCTTTCCAATGACTATTTATAATCAAAAATTTTACTTGTATAACCCCACTCAAAAATTATTTTAGTAAAACAATTTATGTTAGTGTCATTTTCACTTTAACATTAAATAAAAATATATTAATGTCATTTTCCAACTAAAGTGGCTCCATGGGGTCCCCAAGTTGGCCCATGGCTTTTCTTGGTCGGCCATGACTCACCCAATAGTTGTAGTACAAGTGTCATGGTGTTTTCACATTTTTATAATATCATTTTTACATTAAATTACACTAATTACCTCTAATCGCGATTAATGAAAAAAAGTTACTATTCACCAAAAAAATATTTTAATCTCATTGAACCACATTTTACTTCTTAATGACAATCATGTATGTCAGATTTTCAAAATTCAATACACATTAGTGGTAAACTTTCATTTAACTGAAAAATCAGTTTGCTTGATTACCACTTAGTGGTTTCACTATTCATCAAAAATTGAAGTTTTTCAGAAAATTACCAAAAATTCACCCTAAGCTATATTTGATATTCCGAATTCAAAAATGAAGTCCATTTTACAAAATTCAAAACATATAAGTCACATTAATTAATTTAATAATTAATTCCCATTGTCAGAGCAAATAGCGTGTTTTTATGAAACAATAAGTATCAAAAGATTGACACTAGTTTAAGTCCGATTTCAAAGTGAAATTGATTCCAACGACCACTATTGGATTTAATGGTAAAAATATTTTCTAATTTCACTTTAAAACCAAATAAAAAGATAATCTAATCATATAAATAAATTAGATTAAAAAGAGGTTTTGAATTAAAACACAACATTTTACACTATTCATAAAAAAAATGAACTTTATCAGAAAGGTACCAAAAATTTACACAAAGTAAAATTTGATATCCCGATTCTAAAGAAGAGTTATATTTGGTCCAAAATAAAGTATAAGAGTGATCAAAACTATATTAAATGACGGTTCACCATTAAAAGGTGATAAGTGAACCTTTAGTGAAAATTAGAGTATATATGCCCTAAAATTGAACTCTTTCCGTATTTTAAGCATTTATCTTTTATTGGGTAAATGTATAAACATTTAAAAACATATATAATCATATTTTAGTTATTTCTATCCATTCCTGCCAGTACAACGGCTACTCGTTAACTAACATTTAAAATAATATTATTTTATTACTAGTGTGCTACGTAAGTTTCAAAGAAACGCATCGTTGCGTATCGGGTACGCTATCGAACATAGAAACCCCTTTAAAATAAAATTAATATTTAATTCATAAATATTAATAAATATGAAAATTATTTATTCTTTAATTACCTGGGATGTTACATCCTTCCCCCCTTTTGGGAATTGCGTCCTCACAATTTTATTCACTTATCAAAATAAGTGGGGGTATTTATCCCTCATAGCATTTTCAGATTCCCACGTTGCCTCTTCAATCACATGGTTTTTCCACAAAACCTTTACCTGATGAATCACCTTATTCCGTAACACTTGCTCCCTGTGGTCAAGAATCTGGACCGGTTGTTCCTCATAAGATAGGTTCTCTTCCAGCTAAACTACCTCTGGACTCAAAACATGAGATGGATCTGGCATATACTTTCTCAACATCGAAACATGAAAAACATTGTGTACCTGAGATAAACTCGGAGGTAAAGCCACTCGGTATGCAACTGATCCAACTCTCTCCAGAATTTCATATGGTCCAATAAACCTTGGACTCAGCTTTCCTTTCTTACCAAATCTCATCACACTTTTCCAAGGAGAAACCTTGAGAAAAACATGATCACCTACCTTGAAAGATAGATCCTTCCTCCGGTTATCCGCATAACTCTTCTGCCTGCTCTGAGTTGTTCTCATGTGCTTCTGAATCAACTGAACTTTTTCTGCCATCTCTTCTACCAATTCTGGTCCCATCAACTTCCTTTCACCCACTTCATTCCAAAATGCTGGAGTTCGACACCGCTTCCCATATAATGCCTCAAATGGTGCCATATGTATACTGGAATGAAAACTGTTATTATAAGAAAACTCAACCAAAGAAAGATGTTGGTCCCAACTTCCCTGATAATCAATCAAACAAGCTCGTAGCATATCCTCCAAGGTCTGAATTGTTCGTTCTGACTACCCATCTGATTGAGGATGAAAAGATGTACTAAAATTTAATTCAGTACCCAACGACTTTTGAAGGCCTTTCCAAAAGTTAGATGTGAACCTGGGATCACGGTCCGATACAATGGAGAGAGGAACTCCATGTAACCTGACTATCTCTTTAAGATACAAACGGGAAAGTTGATCAAGAGAGAAAGTATCTCGTACAGAAAGGAAACGAGCAGATTTGGTCAAGCGATCAACAATAACCCAGATTGCATTATTACCTCGAGATGTCCTCGATAATCCCACAACAAAGTCCATGGATATGTTTTCCCATTTCCACTCTGGCACTGGTAAAGGCTGAAGCATCCCTTTCGGTAACTGCCGCTCTGCTTTAACCTGTTAACATGTCAAACACTTCATAGTAAAATCAGCAATATATCTTTTCATTCCATCCCACCAGTAATACTTCCGTAGATCTCTGTACATCATAGTACTGCCAGGATGAACTGAAAACGGGGAACTATGAGCCTCACATAACAACTCATTCTTCAACTGTGAATCACAAGGCACACATAACCTCTTCCCGAACCTCAAAACACGAACTTATCCAAGAACTCATGGAAAATTTTATTCATAAGGTCCATGAATACAGTAGGTGAATTGGTTAACCCAAAAGGCATAACTACAAATTCATAATGGCCATATCTATAACGGAACGCAGTCTTCGGAACGTCTGCTTTTTTTACTTTCAACTGATGGTACCCCGACCTCAAGTCAATCTTCGAAAAATATTGAGCTCCCTGGAGCTGATACCACTTCATTCGATGGCCCAACATCTGCTGAAGTTGTTGCAAAGGATTTCACCACCCCTTTTTGCTTGTAGTCTGGCTGTATTCCCCCAGTTGATTTCTTCGTTGGACACTCGTTTGCATAATGACCCATTTCATTACACTTAAAACATCTTACCGTTGGCTTTTCATTTCCTGCTTGATCATCTTCCTTACAGTTACGAGCAATATGACCAGACTTACCACACCGAAAGCACTTACCAGACTTGGATAAACATTCTCCAGGATGCATTTTACCACACTTCTCACAGGATGGATATTTGGTTTTCTTAACTCCTTGCTTCTTTGATGAATTCTTCCCCTTTTCCTGCCAACTAGACCTCTTATTCTGTTGTTTGTCATAGAACACCTGATCATAGGCAAACTCCATTTCTACCTTCTCCGCACATCGAACAAGTTTTTCATAACTTTTGAATTCACGAGAAGCTAAAGCCCTTCGATACTTTGGCTTTAACCCTGAGTAAAAACGGTTTATTTTACTATCAAGATCTCGTATGAAGTTTGGAGCATACCTTGCCAATCGAGTGAACTTTTCTTCATAAGTAGCCACTGAATCATCCTCCTGCCTCAATTCTAGGAACTGTTTTTCCATCCTAAGACGAACCACCTTAGGAAAATATTTCTCAAGAAACATACCTTTGAATTCGTCCCAGCGAAGATCCTCAATCTCATCACTATTCCTTATATTTTTCACCATCGACCACCACTGATCAGCTTCACCTTCAAAACGGTAAACAGCAAGACTAACCTTTTGATGTTCTGAACACCCCATGACATCAAAAATCTTCTCCAGTGCTTTAATCCACCCTTCAGCTTGCACAGGGTCAGATGATCCTCTGAATGATGGGGGATGTTGCCTCATGAAATGTTCCACCACTGACATGTTCCTCTGCGGTTGATCTGGCTGATCTCGTGCATGGATACCACCACCATTTATAGCCTGAGTCAACTGTGCCATCACTGCGACAAACTGTTCAGTTCCGATTCCGACCATCTCAGGTTGCTGATTTGGAAGGTTATCTTCCTCCTGATGTCGTCCCAACATAGCTGCTTTGTTTCCTCTGCGGAAAACCATTCTGAACACAAAAATATCTTAGGTGAAGCAACATGATAATCCGTAAATGCTATATCATTTCAATCATATTATAATTTAACACTTTTCTAACTCCTAATGTTGTCTAAATAGACCTTTGATACCAACTATAAGGCCTCAGCCTCAAACCTTACTTAATATTGAATTAAATGAATAATTCACATTGAGGATCTTTTCAGGTTTAGAGTTTTAGAGAATTAGAACATAACTATTACATCTTAAAAGATTACAAAGCAGACACTTCTATTAAGTTTCCATAAAATAAAAACTCTTAAAAAGAAAGATGTCTAGATTCCATGTTTTAGATAGCATGACATTCCCTTGATCCCATCCTTGAACTTATTCCACTTTAAGTCCTGTGAAAAACATTTCGAAAAACTTGGGGTGAGCATAAAAAGATCATTAAGGGATACACAAAGAATGAAAACTGTTAGTTTTTCAAAATCAAGTAAACCATGTATACTCTATCAAAGTAATACCTTCACCTTCATGAAGTAGTAAAAACTTTTCACTGAATAAAGTATCATTACTTACCTTTTTGTAACCAAAGGATTACCATAAAACCCATATAAAGAACACATAGAATATATAAAGGTAACTTGGGACATAAACATACTTAAGTGCAATAACCATACGGTTGACTTCCACACATATCACTTAATGGAATAGCCATACGGCCAATTTCCATACATACTTAATGGAATGGCCATACGGCCGACTTCCATACCCAATGCATTGGAGGTTATAACGTAACCACCCGTCCTGGTATTCACGGCACCACCCGTCATATGGTTTATAACGTAACCACCCATTAAAATGTCCAAGTACCAATATAAAATCATAAAACATAAAACCAATATAAAGGAATGATAACATTTCCACATTTCAATCATAATATAACATAAATATATTGACATAATAGAATCCTTTATCAAAACCATTTTCAATACCAAAATACATAAAAGAGTATATGGTATTTATTTTATTCTAAAAACATTACGGCTTGTCGAGAAAGCCAAAGACCAAATAATACTCGCGGTGGCGGAAAAGGTCGTTGTCACCGCGTACGTTAAAAAAAACATTCCTTTTTGTCGTTTAGTAAAACGCTTCGTAGAAAAAGATTCCTTTTGTATAAAAGTAAAAGTCAAAGGAGTTTATACACCGTATAAAAGAAAGTTTTGTATAAAACTAAATATTCCTCAATGAAAGGAGATTGAGACGAAGTCCCTTACCTCGGGTCCGACTTGACTCGATCGTTCTTTAACGTCCTGAATAATAAACTTGAGTTAATTTATACTTGATTAAGAACCTTTTTAAAGTTCATTATTCTTTTTATATCACTTATTGCAATGTTATAAACATTATGTAACCATTTAAGTTAATAATGTTTGTTTTGTCAATATTTGGTTCTTAAGTCGAAAGTTGACTTCTTACAATTACATGTTGTTCATGTGGTCAAAAGTTCTTTATATCCAGAATGAAATTCCCGATTTGGATATAATATGTATCATATATATCCAGCATATACATGTATTTATAATATTACATAATCATTTAGAGGTAAGAAATGAAATGCACCGTTCATGGAGACGGTAAGCCGTACGTACGCATGAACGCTACTTTCATTTCTTTGTCATATTAATGGAATTAAAACTAAATGGGAGGTATGTATATTTTAATTCCAGAATTATATTCATCATTTAGATATATCATTAATTATATATATCCATTATATACATGTAATTTTAATATTACATTGGGATAAGAAATGAAATGCACCGTTCATGGAGACGGTAAGCCGTACGTACGCATGAACGCTACTTTCATTTATATCTCATACTTTAATGGAAAGAAATAATAATGATATAGAGGTATATTATAATTCCAGTATAACATCATATATAATAACTTTAAATCCATCCTTTACACGTCCCACATATGGCATTAACGAATCACATCACTTTTAGGGGGCGGTAGTCCGCACTTCCTTCAATGAAGATATCGTGTTTACCCATAATGGAAACCATAAAGGTATGCCAAAAATGAAAAATACAGAAGCTTAAAGAAAACATAAACATATTATATATCATATATAAAAATAGTGACATCATAATGGCCACCTTTGAAGGTGTTAAATGAGTATTTGAACAATCATCGTTTCGGGAGGCAGAATTTCGCCATCCACGGAAACCGTATGTTCTTTAACCATTTGATGTAGTTGTGTGAGAGTGTAGCTCAAATAAATATTATAACAACATCCTAGTATATTGAAGATACTGGTGTTGTTTACAAAATAAGTAAATAAAAAGAGTTTAGAGGGTTGGAGAAGCAAAATAAAACAAATGAACAAGAGAGAATGAATTACCTTTAAAAGTGTAACTCCTTTTGATTTGAGCCTAAAGGCTTCCTTTGAAAGGATTATGCCCAAAGGGAATCCTCTAGGATGAGGAGAGGGATGTGGAGAGAGTAATTGGGCAGGGGTTGGCCGATCCAAAGGCTTGAGAAGTGTGTGAAATGAGGTAGAGGTGGGGGCCTTTTATAAGAGGAGAGGAGGGGCACTTTTGGAAAGTAAAGAAATATTACTTTATTTGAAAATGTGTTTCGGTTTTAAAAGGTACCACATTGATATAATTCGTGGATAAGGTGATAAAGGTTTGAAATCCACTCATACAATTGGTTTTGGACATGTGTAGGTTTTAGATTTTTCATTATCTTTCCATTTTATTTAAATCGTCAAATAATGATGTCATCGCTGCATCATTATTATGTCATATATAATTTAATTTATTTAATGTCTAAAAATTATAAAAAAATACTATGATGTAGGAAATCTTTTTATCTTTCCAATGACTATTTATAATCAAAATTTTGACTTGTATAACCCCACTCAAAAATTATTTTAGTAAAACAATTTCTGTTAGTGTCATTTTCACTTTAACATTAAATAAAAATATATTAATGTCATTTTCCAACTAAAGTGGCTCCATGGGGTCCCCAAGTTGGCCCATGGCTTGTCTTGGTCGTCCATGACTCACCCAATAGGTGTAGGACAAGTGTCATGGTGTTTTCACATTTTTATAATATCATTTTTACATTAAATTACACTAATTACCTCTAATCGCGATTAATGAAAAAAAGTTACTATTCACCAAAAAATTATTTTAATCTCATTGAACCATATTTTACTTCTTAATGACAACCATGTATGTCGGATTTTCAAAATTCAATACACATTAGTGGTAAACTTTCATTTAACTGAAAAATCAGTTTGCTTGATTACCACTTAGTGGTTTCACTATTCATCAAAAATTGAAGTTTTTCAGAAAATTACCAAAAATTCACCCTAAGCTATATTTGATATTCCGAATTCAAAAATGAAGTCCATTTTACAAAATTCTTAACATATAAGTCACATTAATTAATTTAATAATTAATTCCCGTTGTCAGAGCAAATAGCGTGTTTTTATGAAACAATAAGTATCAAAAGATTGACACTAGTTTAAGTCCGATTTCAAAGTGAAATTGATTCCAACGACCACTATTAGATTTAATGGTAAAAATATTTTCTAATTTCACTTTAAAACCAAATAAAAACATAATCTAATCATATAAATAAATTAGATTAAAAAGAGGTTTTGAATTAAAACACAACATTTTACACTATTCATAAAAAAATGAACTTTATCAGAAAGGTACCAAAAATTTACACAAAGTAAAATTTGATGTCCCGATTCTAAAGAAGAGTTATATTTGGTCTAAAATAAAGTATAAGAGTGATCAAAACTATATTAAATGACGGTTCACCATTAAAAGGTGATAAGTGAACCTTTAGTGAAAATTAGAGTATATATGCCCTAAAATTGAACTCTTTCCGTATTTTAAGCCTTTATCTTTTATTGGGTAAATGTATAAACATTTAAAAACATATATAATCATATTTTAGTTATTTATATCCATTCCCGCCAGTACAACGGCTACTCGTTAACTAACATTTAAAATAATATTATTTTATTACTAGTGTGCTACGTAAGTTTCAAAGAAACGCATCGTTGCATATCGGGTACGCTATCGAACATAGCAACCCCTTTAAAATAAAATTAATATTTAATTCGTAAATATTAATAAATATGAAAATTATTTATTCTTTAATTACCTGGGATGTTACATCCTTCCCCCCTTTTGGGAATTGTGTCCTCGCAATTTTATTCACTTATCAAAATAAGTGGGGGTATTTATCCCTCATAGCATTTTCAGATTCCCACGTTGCCTCTTCAATCACATGGTTTTTCCACAAAACCTTTACCTGATGAATCACCTTATTCCGTAACACTTGCTCCCTGTGGTCAAGAATCTGGACCGGTTGTTCCTCATAAGATAGGTTCTCTTCCAGCTAAACTACCTCTGGACTCAAAACATGAGATGGATCTGGCATATACTTTCTCAACATCGAAACATGAAAAACATTGTGTACCTGAGATAAACTCGGAGGTAAAGCCACTCGGTATGCAACTGATCCAACTCTCTCCAGAATTTCATATGGTCCAATAAACCTTGGACTCAGCTTTCCTTTCTTACCAAATATCATCACACTTTTCCAAGGAGAAACCTTGAGAAAAACATGATCACCTACCTTGAAAGATAGATCCTTCCTCCGGTTATCCGCATAACTCTTCTGCCTGCTCTGAGTTGTTCTCATGTGCTTCTGAATCAACTGAACTTTTTCTGCCATCTCTTCTACCAATTCTGGTCCCATCAACTTCCTTTCACCCACTTCATTCCAAAATGCTGGAGTTCGACACCGCTTCCCATATAATGCCTCAAATGGTGCCATATGTATACTGGAATGAAAACTGTTATTATAAGAAAACTCAACCAAAGAAAGATGTTGGTCCCAACTTCCCTGTTAATCCATCAAACAAGCTCGTAGCATATCCTCCAAGGTCTGAATTGTTCGTTCTGACTACCCATCTGATTGAGGATGAAAAGATGTACTAAAATTTAATTCAGTACCCAACGACTTTTGAAGGCCTTTCCAAAAGTTAGATGTGAACCTGGGATCACGGTCCGATACAATGGAGAGAGGAACTCCATGTAACCTGACTATCTCTTTAAGATACAAACGGGAAAGTTGATCAAGAGAGAAAGTATCTCGTACAGAAAGGAAACGAGCAGATTTGGTCAAGCGATCAACAATAACCCAGATTGCATTATTACCTCGAGATGTCCTCGGTAATCCCACAACAAAGTCCATGGATATGTTTTCCCATTTCCACTCTGGCACTGGTAAAGGCTGAAGCATCCCTTTCGGTAACTGTCGCTCTTCTTTAACCTGTTGACATGTCAAACACTTCATAGTAAAATCAGCAATATCTCTTTTCATTCCATCCCACCAGTAATACTCCCGCAGATCTCTGTACATCATAGTACTGCCAGGATGAACTGAAAACGGGGAACTATGAGCCTCACATAACAACTCATTCTTCAACTGTGAATCACAAGGCACACATAACCTCTTCCCAAACCTCAAAACACAAACTTATCCAAGAAATCATGGAAAATTTTATTCATAAGGTCCATGAATACAGCAGGTGAATTGGTTAACCCAAAAGGCATAACTACAAATTCATAATGGCCATATCTATAACGGAACGCAGTCTTCGGAACGTCTTCTTCTTTTACTTTCAACTGATGGTATCCCGACCTCAAGTCAATCTTCGAAAAATACTGAGCTCCCTGGAGCTGATACCACTTCATTCGATGGCCCAACATCTGCTGAAGTTGTTGAAAAGGATTTCACCACCCCTTTTTGCTTGTAGTCTGGCTGCATTCCCCTAGTTGATTTCTTCGTTGGACACTCATTTGCATAATGACCCATTTCATTACACTTAAAACATCTTACCGTTGGCTTTTCATTTCCTGCTTGATCATCTTCCTTACAGTTACGAGCAATATGACCAGACTTACCACACCGAAAGCACCTACCAGACTTGGATAAACATTCTCCAGGATGCATTTTACCACACTTCTCACAGGATGGATATTTGGTTTTCTTACCTCCTTGCTTCTTTGATGAATTCTTCCCCTTTTCCTGCCAACTATACCTCTTATTCTGTTGTTTTTCATAGAACACCTGATCATCGGCAAACTCCATTTCTACCTTCTCCGCACATCGAACAAGTTTTTCATAACTTTTGAATTCACGAGAAGCTAAATCCCTTCGATACTTTGGCTTTAACCCTGAGTAAAAACGGTTTATTTTACTATCAAGATCTCGTATGAAGTTTGGAGCATACCTTGCCAATCGAGTGAACTTTTCTTCATAAGTAGCCACTGAATCATCCTCCTGCCTCAATTCTAGGAACTGTTTTTTCATCCTAAGACGAACCACCTTAGGAAAATATTTCTCAAGAAACATACCTTTGAATTCTTCCCAGCGAAGATCCTCAATCTCATCACTATTCCTTATATTTTTCACCATCGACCACCACTGATCAGCTTCACCTTCAAAACGGTAAACAGCAAGACTAACCTTTTGATGTTCTGAACACCCCATGACATCAAAAATATTCTCCAGTGATTTAATCCACCCTTCAGCTTGCACAGGGTCAGATGATCCTCTGAATGATGGGGGATGTTGCCTCATGAAATGTTCCACCACTGACATGTTCCTCTGCGGTTGATTTGGCTGATCTCAGGCATGGATACCACCAACATTTATAGCCTGAGTCAACTGTGCCATCACTGCAACAAACTGTTCAATTCCGATTCTGACCATCTCAGGTTGCTGATTTGGAAGGTTATCTTCCTCCTGATGTCGTCCCAACATAGCTGCTTTGTTTCCTCTGCGGAAAACCATTCTGAACACAGAAATATCTTAGGCGAAGCAACATGGTAATCCGTAAATGCTATATCATTTCAATCATATTATAATTTAACACTTTTCTAACTCCTAAAGTTGTCTAAACCGACCTTTGATACCAACTATAAGGCCTCAGCCTTAAACCTTACTTAATATTGAATTAAATGAATAATTCACATTAAGGATATTTTCAGGTTTAGAGTTTTAGAGAATTAGAACATAACTATTACATCTTAAAAGATTACAAAGTAGACACTTCTACTAAGTTTCCATAAAATAAAAACTCTTAAAAAGAAAGATGTCTAGATTCCATGTTTTAGATAGCATGACATTCCCTTGATCCCAATCTTGACCTTATTCCACTTTAAGTCCTGTGAAAAACATTTCGAAAAACTTGGGGTGAGCATAAAAAGCTCAGTAAGGGATACACAAAGAATGAAAACTGTTAGTTTTTCAAAATCAAGTAAACCATGTATACTCTATCAAAGTAATACCTTCACCTTCATGAAGTAGTAAAAACTTTTCACTGAATAAAGTATCATTACTTACCTTTTTGTAACCAAAGGATTACCATAAAACCCATATAAAGAACACATAGAATATATAAAGGTAACTTGGGACATAAACATACTTAAGTGGAATAACCATACGGTTGACTTCCACACATATCACTTAATGGAATAGCCATACGGCTAATTTCCATACATACTTAATGGAATAGCCATACGGCCGACTTCCATACCCAATGCATTGGAGGTTATAACGTAACCACCCGTCCTGGTATTCACGGCACCACCCGTCATATGGTTTATAACGTAACAACCCGTTAAAATGTCCAAGTACCAATATAAAATCATAAAACATAAAACCAATATAAAGGAATGATAACATTTCCACATTTCAATCATAATATAACATAAATATATTGACATAATAGAATCCTTTATCAAAACCATTTTCAATACCAAAATACATAAAAGAGTATATGGTATTTATTTTATTCTAAAAACATTACGGCTTGTTGAGAAAGCCAAAGACCAAATAATACTCGCGGTGGCGGAAAAGGTCGTTGTCACCGCGTACGTTAAAAAAAACATTCCTTTTTGTCCTTTAGTAAAACGATTCATAGAAAAAGATTACTTTTGTATAAAAGTAAAAGTCAAAGGAGTTTATACACCGTATAAAAGAAAGTTGTGTATAAAACGAAATATGCCTCAATGAAAGGAGATTGAGACGAAGTCCCTTACCTCGGGTCCGACTTGACTCGATCGTTCTTTAACATCCTGAATAATAAACTTGAGTTAATTTATACTTGATTAAGAACCTTTTTAAAGTTCATTATTCTTTTTATATCACTTATTTCAATGTTATAAACATTATGTAACCATTTAAGTTAATAATGTTTGTTTTGTCAATATTTGGTTCTTAAGTCGAAAGTTGACTTCTTACAATTACATGTTGTTCATGTGGTCAAAAGTTCTTTATATCCAGAATGAAATTCCCGATTTGGATATAATATGTATCATATATATCCAGAATATACATGTATTTATAATATTACATAATCATTTAGAGGTAAGAAATGAAATGCACCGTTCATGGAGACGGTAAGCTGTACGTACGCATGAACGCTACTTTCATTTCTTTGTCATATTAATGGAATTAAAACTAAATGGGAGGTATGTATATTTTAATTCCAGAATTATATTCATAATTTAGATATATCATTAATTATATATATCCATTATATACATGTAATTTTAATAGTACATTACATTTGGGGATAAGAAATGAAATGCACCGTTCATGGAGACGGTAAGCCGTACGTACGCATGAACGCTACTTTCATTTCTATCTCATACTTTAATGGAAAGAAATAATAATTATATAGAGGTATATTATAATTCCAGTATAACATCATATATAATAACTTTAAATCCATCCTTTACACGTCCCACATATGGCATTAACGAATCACATCACTTTTAGGGGGCGGTAGTCCGCACTTCCTTAAATGAAGATATCGTGTTTACCCATAATGGAAACCATAAAGGTATGCCAAAAATGAAAAATACAGAAGGTTAAAGAAAACATAAACATATTATATATCATATATAAAAATAGTGACATCATAATGGCCACCTTTGAAGGTGTTAAATGAGTATTTGAACAATCATCGTTTCGGGAGGCAGAATTTCGCCATCCACGGAAACCGTATGTTCTTTAACCATTTGATGTAGTTGTGTGAGAGTGTATCTCAAATAAATATTATAAAAACATCCTAGTATATTGAAGATACTGGTGTTGTTTACAAAAGAAGTAAATAAAAAGAGTTTAGAGGGTTGGAGAAGCAAAATAAAACAAATGAACAAGAGAGAATGAATTACCTTTAAAAGTGTAACTCCTTTTGATTTGAGACTAAAGGATTACTTTGAAAGGATTATGCCCAAAGGGAATCCTCTAGGATGAGGAGAGGGATGTGGAGAGAGTAATTGGGCAGGTGTTGGCCAAGCCAAAGGCTGGAGAAGTGTGTGAAATGAGGTAGAGGTGGGGGCCTTT
Source organism: Viscum album (assembly GCA_963277665.1). Taxonomy (NCBI): domain Eukaryota; kingdom Viridiplantae; phylum Streptophyta; class Magnoliopsida; order Santalales; family Viscaceae; genus Viscum; species Viscum album. The sequence continues at coordinate 1,619,166,876 of OY728131.1, read as the reverse complement.
TATAAGAGGAGAGGAGGGGCACTTTTGGAAAGTAAAGAAATATTACTTTATTTGAAAATGTGTTTCGGTTTTAAAAGGTCCCAAATTGATATAATTCGTGTATAAGGTGATAAAGGTTCGAAATCCACTCATCCAATTGGTTTTGGACATGTGTAGGTTTTAGATTTTTCATTATCTTTCCATTTTATTTAAATCGTCAAATAACGATGTCATCGCTGCATCATTATTATGTCATATATAATTTAATTTATTTAATGTCTAAAAATTATAAAAAAAATACTATGATGTAGGAAATCTTTTTAGATTTCCAATTACTATTTATAATAAAAAATTTGACTTGTATAACCCCACTCAAAAATTATTTTAGTAAAACAATTTATGTTAGTGTCATTTTCACTTTAACATTAAATAAAAATATATTAATATCATTTTCCAACTAAAGTGGCTCCATGGGGTCCCCAAGTTGTCCCATGACTTTTATTGGTCGGCCATGACTCACCCAATAGGTGTAGGACAAGTGTCATGGTGTTTTCACATTTTTATGATATCATTTTTACATTAAATTACACTAATTACCTCTAATCGCGATTAATGAAAAAAAGTTACTATTCACCAAAAAATTATTTTAATCTCATTGAACCACATTTTACTTATTAATGACAACCATGTATGTTGGATTTTCAAAATTCAATACACATTAGTGGTAAACTTTCATTTAACTGAAAAATCATTTTGCTTGATTACCACTTAGTGGTTTCACTATTCATCAAAAATTGAAGTTTTTCAGAAAATTACCCAAAATTCACCCTAAGCTATATTTGATATTCCGAATTCAAAAAATGAAGTCCATTTTACAAAATTAAAAACATATAAGTCACATTAATTAATTTAATAATTAATTCCCGTTGTCAGAGCAAATAGCGTGTTTTTATGAAACAATAAGTATCAAAAGATTGACACTAGTTTAAGTCCGATTTCAAAGTGAAATTGATTCCAACGACCACTATTGGATTTAATGGTAAAAATATTTTCTAATTTCACTTTAAAACCAAATAAAAAGATAATCTAATCATATAAATAAATTAGATTAAAAAGAGTTTTTGAATTAAAACACAACATTTTACACTATTCATAAAAAAAATGAACTTTATCAGAAAGGTACCAAAAATTTACACAAAGTAAAATTTGATGTCCCGATTCTAAAGAAGAGTTATATTTGGTCCAAAATAAAGTATAAGAGTGATAAAAACTATATTAAATGATGGTTCACCATTAAAAGGTGATAAGTCAACCTTTAGTGAAAATTAGAGTATATATGCCCTAAAATTGAACTCTTTCCGTATTTTAAGCCTTTATCTTTTATTGGGTAAATGTATAAACATTTAAAAACATATATAATCATATTTTAGTTATTTCTATCCATTCCCGCCAGTACAACGGCTACTCGTTAACTAACATTTAAAATAATATTATTTTATTACTAGTGTGCTACGTAAGTTTCAAAGAAACGCATCGTTGCGTATCGGGTACGCTATCGAACATAGAAACCCCTTTAAAATAAAATTAATATTTAATTCTTAAATATTAATAAATATGAAAATTATTTATTCTTTAATTACCTGGGATGTTACAAAAATAGTTTGATAAAAGTAATTCAGAACAAACCAAACAATTTATAAACAAATTTATAAACAAACTAAATAAATGTATTTATACATGACTTTAAGTCCAAAGTCTCCAAAATCATTACCCAAACACCACCTTTGAATTTAAAGTTCCAAACGGGCCTTTGATTCAGCATGTCTAAATACATTTACTCAAAACATCTTACCAATACCGCTTTTAAATTTATAAAGCCAAACGAGCATTATTCTTTCCAAACTTACTCCAAAATAGTCCCATAAAATTACTTCAGAACAAACCAAACAATTTATAAACAAGTTTATAAACAAAATAAATAATTTATAAATAATTTTATAAACGGACCAAAAAATTTAGTGGAAACCCCCAATCCCACTTTGAAGAACAACAACATTTAAAATAAACATCCTAGGTATCTTAACTTGGACAATTCACACAATCCCCTATCAAAACTTATTTTTAGTAAATTCTAACAAAACAAAAACACTAATCACATCAAACAAATATAACAGAGGTGCAATTAACCTTTAAAAAGAAATTGAAAACATGAAAGTGTCAGTGAATCATTTCGTAAAGGAAATATTGGAAACACCTACCTCAAAGAGGAACCGGGTCATGCCGAACACTTTGGAACTTGACGAAAAAGGTGGTGACCACTCATAACTGGCATGCACTTTCATGCACATACCTATATATATATTTATATACATATACATATATCCATAATCCAATGCACTTATTCCCCTCACCATGAGGGAATGCGTACTTAGAGGACATATATATATTATATATACATACCTTAAGTATATGTGTGTGCGCCCTCTTTAATTGACCAAAAATTCACTATAACAACAAAAGATACCCAAAATTAAGGCGAAAAAGACCAACGCATGACCAAAAGTACCAGGGACTCACATAAACCAAATGCACAAGTCATAAAACACAACCAAACACTACCAAAAGTATTTATATCCAAAACAAAACCCGGTCCACATAAGAAACCTTGAAACCATTTATCAAAATAGAGAGGAAAAAGGGAAATAGGATTTATTTTTAGAAAACCATGGTTTGAGAGAAGATCCACTCCAAATGTCACCTTCATTTGAAGGATCATCCATGGTTTCACTCTGTGCATCCATGGATGTTCCCACATTCAATGGCATAGCAAGAGGTCTTCTCCCAACCATTTTGAAGAAACTGCACATCCACCATTAATTGACACAATAAACCATTTAAAAATTTATTAAACAAATTTTAATGAGTCTGTCGTGTCTTTACACACACACAAAACTCATTCAAAAACATCTTTTAAAATCAAATGCACTCCCACAACACACCAAAACAGAATACGCACCACATGTACAATTAAATAAAATAATCACACAATTCATAAAAAACTATTAAACAGAACTAGATTGGTTTCCATTAAAAACACACATTATTTCACACAAACAAGCTACAAAAGGTCAAACACATACTGAATTATTTTAAAAACTAATTTCGCATGAATCTAATTAATCACTAAACATGGTAAACTAATTAATTAATATTCAAGGAATTAAAAAAGCAAGCAATCAACACATTTTAAAATTTAAAGGGGAAAAAATGCAAAGGGGTCCTACCTCAAAGGTGAAACCAAGCTGAATACTCGGTGCTTGACACTTTTATTAGAAACCACCCAAAAACACACAGCAGGGTTCAACACACTACACAACAATTAATAGAAACCTTAAAACACCCATAGTACACCACTTAATTAGTGTGAAATCAAACAGCAGGAATAAATCTATACCTAGGATGTCGGCGGTGAACCTAAATGGAGTCAATCCGCTTCACCTTCAGTAGTGGATTTTGGAACACACAAGAAGAAGACCCGAGGAGGTCTTCCCATACCCAACAGGGAGTTGTGCGCTGAAGATGGGCATCGATGAGTTAGGTCTCATCCAGTTCAAGTCACTTCTGGAAAAGAAGGACAACCGGGAAGGGAGACCGCTGGGGGTTCGGGTTTTCAGGAGCAGGGCGGCGGCGGGGAGCAGGCTGGACATGCCGGCGAGGAGGAGGGGGCCATGGGACGATGGTTGACGAGGGGGTGTGGTACGGCACGTGGAGGGGATGGCGGTCAGTGAGGAGTGTGGGACGGCGCAGGGAGGATGGGTGCAAACGGGATGTCGGCGTAGGTGGCAGCCAGACTGGCTACCGGCACAGGGGGGAAACAGGATGGGGGGGGGGGGCTGAGTGTGCAGCACATAGGGGATAGGGGAGGGGTGAAGGTAGATTATGTTTTGGTGTTTCTTTTTGTTTTCTTATATCTATAATAATAATAATATTACAAAAATAATATCATTAAAATCATATAATTGTTATTATCATCATTAAACATTTTATAAAATTATATTTTATTTCATTTGACTTTTTTTATTTTTATTTTTATTTAATTTACCATTTAACTTATTTATTTATTTATTTATTCTGAATACTAGGTAGATGTGCAGTTCACATGCAGTCAAACACGTAGTTGAGCAAACTGTACCTGACCCATGCCACCTGGCACACAGTGTTTATAAACCACATGAAATTCGTGTACCACAACTTGGACCCACTTAGGTATCCATGCAGGCACCACATAGTTACCCTTAACCATGCGGGTTGACCGCACAATGGTGAAAAGGTGACTAAAACACAAAATAATAATTAAAATGATTTAAAATGATTAACTAACAGGGTCGGGGTGTGACACACCCTGCCCCTCACCCATTGTCTTGGGAAGTGGTAGAGGTGCTACTGACCTTATGTGACGTCTGTGGGACACTAAAGGCTGGTAATAAGTGACAAGGGTATACAAGATCATTGGGGGATGATTTCCCCTCATATGAGAACAACCTGTAGAAGATAAAACAAGAAAAAAAAATTATATGATTCATATAATGTAAAACAATTTAACTCAAAATAGAAAACAATATCAGAGTAGTAGATACAATACTAAGATACAAAGGTAAACAGAACCCAAAGACACCAAAGTGGCATCAACCTGAGCATCACCCAAAATAATCTCCATGCACCGACTCCAACTACCAACCCCACTGCATCATGATGCATCACTAGAGAAGTACAACACCTTGAATTTACCTATATATAGGTACACAAAATCTAAAATGAACTGAATTTTCCAAGAAGGGTATGAGTATAAAACTTAGTAGGTAATCCCCAAGATACTTTCCAACTCATTCCATTGGGAAAATAACACTTCATCTCACAATTTATAAATACAATTTATAACAAAGAGAGGAATGTAAAAATAGATTACCATAATAAAATATTTTTAAATAAAAAAAATGGAATAAATCAATTTTTTCATTATTTCTTCCCACTTTTCATACCCATACATGTTCCACACTCACACACACATGCATGTTGAATGGAAATACCAATAATCGTGATATAACAACCCTACTCTTTATTTCACATTAATACATGATTTATTACTTAAAATTACACTTAATAAAACCAAAAAGATCGAGAAGTATAGTGTATTTAGGAATTAGGTACATAGAATAACATCTTGAACATGGGATATAACAATATTATTGGAAACTTCCTTAACATACTTTTAAAATTCCATGTCTTTTTAAAACTGCACAGGATAACCTAGGGATAAACATAAGAAAGGTGTGAGCTATAAAGCCCAGTAAGGGAATAAACATGGAATAAGGTGATACATGTTAGAAAATAGACATATAAATGGGTTATGTAAAGATTATGAATAATAAACATGAAAATGTAATTTAAGATACATAACATAAAATAAGTGCTTGAATGGAAATGAGAAGAGAGAAATCTCTTACTAAATTTCAGCATGGTAATGGGTGTACATAAAGAATCATGGAAGGATTAATAAGAGTTAAAGGAATATATAATTATTTATAAATCAAATTTAAAGTAAGTGGGATATGTAAGAACATATCCCAACATAAGAAAAAGTAAATTTATAGACATTACAAAAAGAAGTGCTTGATAAAAAGAGGAGTGAAAGATCCCTTACTTGAGTGTGTGACTCCAAAAACTTGGGAGGGGATTATTTAGAGCTTGGGGAAACCTGGTAGAAATATATAGAGTGTATTAAAGAGTATGGACATGATAAAATGAGTTTTAGTGAAGATAAATTGGATCATGGGTGGGTTTATATAGAAAAAGAGGGTGATTTCTTTATTTTTTAGGTTTTGGACTCTACATAATAAAATAACCAAAACCACAAACCATACCATGGTTTTTTACATGGTTTATACCAAATTAAAGTGGATATTATTATTTTATAAGGAAAATGGATAAACTTAATAAAATAATGTCCTTTCTTATGTGGAGGTGATTCATACTCTTAAAGAAGTGATTTTAAAAACCTTAAAATATATTAATGGTTTTGGAGGATTCATAATGGATTTATAAAATTAATAAAGTAAAATAAAAATACAATTATTTTAAATATAAAACATATATTTAGTCTTTAATACCATTTATAGTATTTATTACATCACTTTTGGGTCATTATCAAGTCATAATACACAACGTATTTTATACGGTATTTAATTTTTACCCAAAAATTTGACTATCTTAGAAAGTTATGAAAAAATAAACATTAGATAATTTAAACATTATAATTAAAAAATAATATTAATTTTATCTAAATAATTTTATAAATATTTTCATTTTCACTTTTAAAATAGTAATCAATATTTATTGATAAATGCTGTGTTTTTTGACAATAACAGTTTTTGAACCCTTATAAAAACTATATTTGACTTCATAAAAATTATATGATCATTTATATTTGATAAAAATTATTTAATAATAATATTTTATTAAAATATTATTTATTTAAAAAATCCATTAATTCATAAATTCATTAATTGAATTTAAATATTAACTAAAAATACAATTTGTTCTTTATTGTATCAAAATAAAAAACATTTACAAACTAATAATAATAGGATGAAAATATATTCATTTTTCTATAAAAAATCATCTATATACTCATATTTATAGGTTTTTGATACATATCCCTTTAATACACCAGCAAACAGCCTAAAAGTAAGGTGTGTGATGGTGGGACTTTCATGGGGGTGGTTTGGCGAACCTGGTTTGGGTCATGATCTCAATGAGATTAAAATTATCCTGTAAAAGGTTTTGATCATGCTTAAGTTGTTAGATATCATCTTGGGATTGTTAAAGAGAAAATCCCAGTGATGTTATCTCCCTTGTAAGCTTCGATAAATGGGATTCATAGGGTACAATCCTACTGGTTAAGGTCATCACTTCCTTTGTCTATGTTAATTGGTTTTGTTAAAACCCTATATTTATACTAACCATGTGATCATTGTTCAATATCAACAGTCATTTAAATATATCTATATAAAAAAAATAAGTGTATGAATTTTCTGTAACCATATTACATAATAATACATTCAATTAAATCAAAAGGTGAATTTTATTTATAATAGTTTGGGTTGTCACAATCTTACCCCTTAAGAAATTTCAGCCTCAAAATTTTATTTTCCCACACTAAAATAGATGAGGGTAACTATGTTTCATCACCTCCTCCATTTCCCATGTTTCTTCTTCAAAATTGTGGTTTATCCACTATACTTTGACAATGTGCATTGTCTTATTTCGTAGAACTTTTTCTCTACGGTCTAAGATCTTAATCGGCTGCTCTTCATAGGAAATATCATTCTACAATGGTACCACCTCTAGATTGAGTACATGTTAGGGGTCTGGTATATACTTCCTCAAGAGGGATACATGTAATACATCATGTACTCAAGATAGGTGGGAGTGCTAGTCGATAGGTCACTGCTCTGATGCAGTCAAGGATCTTAAAGGGGATGATGTATATTGGAATAATCTTTCCCTTCTTCTAAACTCTCATCAATTTATTCCATGTAGATATGTGTAGGAATACTATGTCTCTAATATCAAACTCTATGTCTCATAAATTATTTTAATTATAGATCTTATGTCGACTCTGAGCATATGTGATGTTCTACTGGATGGTCTTAACCTTATCCACCATTTCCTTAACCATTTAAAGACATTGAAGTTTTTATTCCTCAACTTCATCGCAACATGTAGGTGTTCTACACCTCTTACCATAAATATATTCATAGGTATCCATTTGGATGCTCGAGTGGAAAATGTTATTTTAAGAGAACTCAACCAGAGTTAATTTTTGATCTCATCCTCCTTTGACATCAATTGAGAATTCACTCAGCATGTCCTCAAGTGTCTAGATAGTCTGCTCAAATTGGACATTAGTTTGAGTATGATAGGTTGTACTGAAGTTCATCTCAATATTTAGAGCACTTTGGAGACTTTTTGAGAACTTGGTGGTGAATCTCTAATATCAATCATATAGAATCGATAGTGGTACTCCATGAATCCTTACCACTTTTCCGATGTATATCCATACAAGTTGATCCAGTGACAAGTCCTCTAAAATTACGATAAAGTGAGTTGTCTTTGTAAGATGATCCACAACATCCCATATAGCACTATTTCCCATGAATGTCTTCAGAATTCCAGTGAAAAATTCCATGGTGATGTTATCCCATTTCCATGTTGGTATGGGTAATGGTTTCATCATACCCTTAAACTTCTGCCTTTCAGCCTTCACTTGCTGGAATACTAGGCACTTTGATGTATATTCAGTGATCTCCTATTTAATATTCTCCCACCAATAGTGCTCATTGAGATCTTGATACATCTTTGTGATTCCTATGTGAATGGAGAAAGTTTATATATGTTCATCATTCAATAATTCCTTCTTTAATTCAGGATTTTATAGAACACATAGTCTTGACCCAAATCTCATAATTCCTTATTCATCAATTTTAAACTCTGAAGATTTTCCTTTCCTAATAGTTCCCACTTTCTTATAAATTCTCACATTATTTCTTTGAAAATAATTTAACCTTTACAAAAGATATGGTTGAGAAATCATTTGTGAAAGGATCGATGATATTCCTTCCTTTATGATTCTCATGTCCATCCTTTTCAAAATTGAGAAGATCAGATCCGTCTCAATTCTCATTAATGATAGAATAACTGGATTCTTTATACTTAGAGTGTTCTACACTTTATTATATTTACTAGGATGGCGGTGGATTGAGAAATCATAGTCCTTGATCAACTCTAACCATATTCATTGGCATATATTTATCTCTTTCTGTGTGAATATATACTTGAGACTTTTGTAATCCATGTATATTTCACACTTTCTTTCAAAGAGATAATGCTGACATATTTTCAAAGAGAAGATCACTACAACTAACTCCATATCATGAATTGGGTAGTTATATTCATGAAATTTTAACTTCCTTGAAGTATAGGCTATGAATTTATCATTCTGCATTAACAGACATCCCAATCCCTTCTTCAAAGCATCACTGGATACCATGAAAATTTCTCCACTTGTCGTTAGTGTGAGAATAAGAGTAGTGATAATTCTCTTTTTCAACTCCTTGAATCTCTCTTCACATTCATAATTCTAAGAAAAATTTACTCCATTTCTAGTTATCTTGGTTATATGGTTTGATAATCATGAGAAATTTCTCACAAATCAACGATAATGCCTAGCTAATCCAAGGAAACTACGAATATTTATCACAGATGTTGGCCTCATTCATCCTTTAATTGCTTCTATTTTTGAAGGGTCCATATATATCCCATTTATTATGATGATATGCCCCAATAATGAGACTTCCTTAAACCAAAAATCACATTTTATATACTTATAATAAAGCTTCTCCTTTAATAGGGTCCTTATTACAGTTCTTAGATGCTCCTCATGATCCTCCTTTCTTTTAGAGTATATTATAATATCATCTATAAAGACTGCCAAAAAAATTTCAAGGTAATATCTAAAGACCATATTCATAAATTCCATGAATATTTATAGAGAATTAGTGAGTCCCAATGGCATCACTATGAACTCATAGTGACCATACCTTATATGAAAAGTGGTCTTGGGGATATCTTCCTTCTTCACCCTTACTTGATAATATACCGACCAAATATACACCTTAGAGAAGTATTGTTCTCCACATAGATGATCGAATAAGTCATAAATACTAGGTAGAGGGTACTTTTTCTTTATTGTGATCTTGTTGAGCTCATGATAATGAATGTAAATGTGCATTGACCCATCCTTCTTTTTGATGAAGAGGACTGGTGCACCCCATGGTGAAGCACTTGGGCATATGAACTCGTTATCCTGATTCTCCTGTAGTTGTTTCTTTAACTTCTTAAGTTCCACAACATCTATTATATACAGAGTCTTGAATAATTGTAATTACCTAGGTATAATCTTGATTTAAAATTCAACCTCTCGGCTAGGGGGAAGACCAAAAAATTCCTCAGGAAACACATCAGTGTATTCCCTAATAATAGGCATGTCTTTGAGGGTGGTTATTTCCTTAGACTCAATCATTTAAGATAGATATTTTAGCTCATAAGGTAATAATATCCATGCTTGATATAATGATTCTAAAGAAGATTCATCCTCTTCTTTTCACTTGTATAAAATCAGGGGTCGATTCATAATATGAAGAGTGATTTTCTTCTCACAACAATTTATGTTGTCTCTATATAGGTAAAGTCAATTCATCCTAGAATTGTATCAAATTCCACCAAAGTGAGTATGAAAAGGAATGTTTGGAAGTTCATCCCATAAAATTTGATAGAGGATGAGTTATATACTTGGGATGCAATAATTGCCCCATTTTCCATTTTCACTGACAACTCTACTTCTATGTTTTTTGATGGTGTTTGGATAGTTCTACTAAACTTTCATGATATTAATAAATGCATATAACTATAATCGAAAATTATGTTCACTAATTTTGAATGAATAACCAACGTACCTATCACCGCTTCATTTTGGGGATCCACTTCAGTGGTGGTGATGGAAAAATATCACTCTTTCTTCCTTGGAGGTTGTTGGTTATCTTCGAAAACCCTTGTCTTAGTGCATTGGTTTGCAAAGTGCCTTGGTTCCTTGTAGTTGAAGCAATGGAAAATGCACTGAGGGTTGACCAGAACATTCCTTTCCTCTATTGCATTAGTGGGTTTCTCCTATCAACAATTACTGGCTAGGCATCCTTCCTTCCTACACCTAAAGCATTTCTTTGTTCCCCTTAGGAAATTTTTAGGGTGCTTCTTCTCGGACCTTTGACTAGTGGGATGTTGAAATTTCTTGGCACCATTAAATTTCTCCATCATACCTTGAGAATTAAAATCCACTTTATGCTTCTTATCCTCATGATACCCATGAGATTCACTGATTTACATTTCAAATTTTAGGGAACATCAGACAATTTTATCATAGTTATCAAAGTCATAAATTGTTAGATCTCTTCGTAGACTAGGTTTTAGCCCACCAAAGAAACTGTCAACCTTGCATTCGGTGGTAACGACAAAATCAGGGGCGTATCATGCACGTCTTGTGAATTTTTCCTCGTATGTCTAAATAGATTCTTCATATTTCTTCTTGAGGGAAAGTAAATCCCTTTTCATTTAAATTCTAAGAGTGTGAGGAAAATATTTATTGAAAAACATTTTCCAGAATTCCTTCCACTCCATTGCTTGAATCACTTCCTCAGGCTTTGTATTCTTGATAAATTTCCACCATTGATCAACTTATCCACCCGTATGATAAAAAGATAGTAGAACCTTATCTTTCTCAAAACATTGAAGTATGGATAAGATATTCACAATGGATTTGATCCATTTTTTCGTGATTAAGGGATTAGATGATTCATTGAAATTCGGAGGCCTTTATCACATAAAGCTATCAATCGTAGCTTGTTCTCTATTAGGAGGATTTTTATTATCCTCCTAATCTAGGTTTCTATTCATAACCTAGGTTAGATGAGAGAATATCATCATAAATTTCATGAGTCCTTCTCTCATTGGGTTGGGCATCTTATTGGGGTAGTCATCACATTGCCCATCACATTTATTCTTTACCCAGTTACTTTTATTTCTAGACATTGAATAGAATAAAGGGAAAATTAAGGATGATTATTTTCAAAATATTAAATAGATAAAAATGTATTTTAATTACATTAAAGGGGGTAACTTATAAATTACATTTATTTCCTTAAGTTATGAATTTCTAGGCTTCAATCTATGTTATCCATGATCTATTTCCTAACATATATTCTTATGGGCATTTTTTGTTCCCTTAATAATGGTTCATAATGAGATTATAAATTTACCAAATCATATCCCTTTGGAGTTTCAAAACAGGTGCAAAGTAAGGCCCTTTTTTGTGTACTAGGTTACACCGAGTCAGGCCCGACACACCTTGTCGGAGTTGTTACTCCTAGGTACACTTGTGCCAGAACCACGTTCACTTGTAGTATCTAGATAGGGATTTATTTTATTGATAAACCAATTAATCTATACTAACCAAAATTTAGGTATGTTTTATTATACTTAGTCTTATACATAAGGCTTTCGCTAGAGTTTTCTAATCATGATCCCAAAAATAACTAAACTTTTGCTCTAATACCAACTATAACAAACCTGCTCTTTATTTCACATTAATACATGATTTATTACTTAAAATTACACTTAAAACAATCCAAAATATTGATAAATCTAGTTTTTTTTTTGAATTAGGTACATATAATACCATCTTGAAAATGGGATATAACAACATTATTGAAAACTTCCTTAACTTGCATATAAAAGTCCATGGATTTTTAAAACTGCATGGGATAACTCGGGGATGGACATATGAAATGGGTGAGATATAAATCACAGTAAGGGAATAAACATGGAATAAGGTGATAAATTTTAGAAAATAGACATATAAATGGGGAATTTAAAGAGTAATAATCATAAACATGAATAATGAGACATGATATAACATGATAATCATAATATAGGAAATGTGGAAACAACTTAAAACATTGTATAAAAACATAGGTCAAGGCTAAACTGCCAAGATTTCATGGTGGAAAAGGTCCCATAAACTAATCAAGTTCACTCTATGTCCCAACATGACATATCATAATACTAAACATTACCCAATGCATTGAAGAGCTATATAATTATGGGTGCACCCATCACATTCATTCCATTCTCATGCTTAAGTATTCCTCATAGATCATACAATATGGATTAATTCATAATAATAATTTATTACATAATCAAGGAGTGTGGAATACATACATGTAACTCCCCAATAAAAAAGTATATGTAATAAAGGTGAACACCCTTGACAGGAAATGGGTACGGTATTCACCACACAATTGGTTTGGTATGGAAGATCATGGTGATATTTTGGTAGCATAACGAAGTCACTTAAAGATTAATAAAAAAGGGTTATTGAGATATAAAGGGGGATATCATAACATATAAATAAAATTTTCATTAATAGGGACATGTAAAAACATATCCCAATATTAGAAATTGGAAATAGAAGGTATAAGGTAATGGAGAAACATGAATAAAAAAAGAATACTAACTATATTTCAGCATAGTAACAGGGAGGATTAATGAGATTGAAAGGGGGATATAATAATTTATATATATAATTTATATTAATGAGAATATTTAAGAACATATCCCAACATAATCAAATATAATTTAAGATACATAACATAAAACAAGTGCTTGAATGGAAATGAGAATAGAGAAATCTCTTACTAAATTTTGGCATGGTAACAGGTGTATATAAAGGATCATGGAAGGATTAATGAGATTTAAAGGAAAATATAATTATTTGTACATAAAATTTATAGTAAGGGTGATATATAATAACATATCCCAACATAATAAAAAGAAAATTTAGAGACATTACAAAAAGAAGTGCTTGATAAAAAGAAGAGAGTGGAAGATCCCTTACTTGAGTGTGTGACTCCAAAAACTTAGGAGGGGATTCTTGAGAGATTGGGGAACCTTGGTAGGACTCTATAGAGTGGATTAAAGAGTATTTATGTTCTCTAAGTAGTTTTAGCAAAGATAAATGGGAGCTTGTGTGGGGGTTATATAGGAAAAGAGGTGGATTTCTTTATTATTTATGTTTTGGACTCTACATAATAAAATAACCAAAACCAAAAAAAATCCCATGGTTTTTGCACATGGTTTCAACAAAATAGGAGTGGTTATAACTATTTTATAATTCTAAGGTCCCAACTTAAAAAAATAATGCTCTTGCGTATGTTGAGGTGAGTCATACTCTTAAAGAAATGATTTTAAAAACCTTAAAATATATTAATGGTTTTGGAGGATTCATAATGGATTTATAAAATTAATAAAATAAAATTAAAATATAATTATTTTAAATATAAAACATATATTTGGTATTTTATACCTTTTATAGTATTTATTATATCATTTTTTGGGTCATTATGATGTCATAATACAAATCGTATATTTATACAGTATTTAATTTTTACCCGAAAATTAGATTGTCTCAGAAAATTATGAAAAATTCACCGTTGGATAATTTTTAAATTATGATTAAAAAAATAATATTAATTATATATAAATAATTTTATAAATATATTCATTTTCACTTTTAAAATAGTAATTGACATTTATTGAGAAATGATGGGTTTTTTGACAATAACAGTTTTTGAACCCATATAAAAATTACATCTGACTTCATAAAAATTATATGATCATTTATATTTGATAAAAAATATATAATAATAATATTTTATTAAAATATTATTTATTTCAAAAATACATTAATTCATAAATTCATTAATTGAATTTTAATATTAACCAAAAATACAATTTGTGCTTTATTTTATCAAAACAAAAAACATTTACAAAGTAATAATAATTGGATGAAAATATATTAATTATTATATAAAAAATAATTTACATGATAATATTGCTAGGGTCTTGATACATATCCCTTTAATACACCAGAAAACTCCCTAAGAGTAAGGTGCACGATGGTGGGACTTTCATGGGGTGGTTCGGTGAACATGGTTTGGGTCGTGATCTCGATGAGATTGAAATTATCTCATAAATGATTTTTCTCATGATTAAGTTATTGGATCTCATCTTGGTCTTGGTCAAGGTAAAATCCTAGTGATGTTATCTCACTCATAAGCTTCAATAAATGGGCTTTATAGGGTATGATCTTACTGGTTGAGGTCATCACTTCCTTTGTTTATGTCAATTGGATTTATTAAAACCATATATTTATACTAACCATGTGATCACTATTCAATGACTATATTATTAATGTTAATTTAAATACATTTGGATAAAAAAAATAAGTTCATGTGTTCTCTATAACCATATTACATAATAATATATTTAATTAAATCAAAAGGGAAATTTTATTTATAACAGTTCGGGTCGTTACATGTGAGCAGTGATTATTCCTTCATTAATTCATCAAAATGTGATAATACCATGTGATATTAGGCACCAAGAACTAAGTATGTATCAATAAGGCCTCATACAATACAATATGAACACATTCCACCATGCATTCTAAGTTCCCATGTGAAACCATTCCATAATATACATTTCTTCCCATTTAAACATTTCATCAAACATATTTCTTATATTAAACCAAAATCATAATTTTAAAAGAATAATTTAGCATTATAAATCAAGGGGTTTTTTTTTAAATCCATTCAAATTCTCGTGTTCCCAAAACTATAATTTTAAAATCATAATTTTAAATTTTAAATCAAAGGGGTTTTCAAAACCCATCGAAAATCCCATGTTAGCAAATCATAAACCAAAAGGGTTTTCTTAAAGAAATTATTCAACATTTACTTTGAAAATCCAAGAACAAAATTTAATAAAAAAAATCATTCATGTTCTAGAATAAGTGTAGAAGATAAAGGCAACACCTACCTCACATCAGTTGAAGAAAAAGAAAAACACACAAAACCTCTAGATTCATGCCTGAAACCTCTTCCCTTAAATAGATCTAATCAAGATCTCATAAAAAACATCGTAGATCATAGATATATACATAAAGTATTATATATAACATTTTGGGTGGGATAAAATGAGAAGATCTAAGAAGAAAGATAGAAAAGGGGGACTTAACATTGATTCTGGTGATCCAACACACTTTGATTCATCAAAACCACCTTCTGAATTGATGTTAATCACCAAGGATTATTATGAGATGAGATAAATTTTAGTAACTAAGAGAATAGGATAATAATGAGAGTTTTCGGGTGAAAATTTGAGTTGAAGTATAATTTTCTGAGTATTTAATGCAAGTCACATGGTTAGGCCACACAGTTTGGAAAATTGTGCGCCAACCATACACATGATACTATCTCCAAACCACACCCTTTCATAGTTGGATCACATAGTTTGAAAAATCCAATGTCAACTTTTCTCCTCTTGTTGTCTTGCAGTGCACAACTCCCCTAACACTCGCATGGTTTTCGAAAACTATGTACCCTCCCAAAATCCCTTACATGGTTTGTATTAGGCACCCACACAGTCTTTCCAAACCATGTTCCAACTGTGTTCCTACCCAGTGACTCCCAAAAACTCATTACACAGTTTACTGGAGAAGTTTCACAGTTTCCACTAATTGTTCTTAATTCACGCACGCCTAAAAACCCTTCCAAAACCCTCCAAAACCATCCAAAAACTCCCAAAACTCAACCCAAGTATTATATAACATCAAAATATATAATAAATGGGTAAAATACCAAAAAAATTGTGGTTGTTACACAATGAAACTTATTTTATCACACAAAATTTAAGTTTTACCAAAACTCATGCCAAAATCAGTGAGTGTGTGATGCATCAGAAACACTTGATCACAATAACTTCCAACTGCTACATATTAAACTTTAGTAGTGGAAAGTTATATTTAGTGTTGTTTCTTACAAGACCAAGAAACTATAGCTTCTCCTAAGAAATTAAAGGTTCTATATGTACTTTTTCTATCCATTTTACATCCTCCAAATTCATCATATGAAAAACTTTTTAGTTCAAAATCATTTCCAAAAGAATAAAATATTCCAAGATCTAGAGTTTCTTTTAAGAAACAAAAAAAATTAAAAACTTTAAGATTATATTCTTTCAAATTTACTTAAAATATCACCCACAAGAATAAAAAAACATTAAGTCTAGTCGACTATCTATAAGATATAAGTAACTTCCAATCATTCCTCTAAAAAGTTTTTGATCAACCAGTTTCCTAAATTCATCAAGATCTAGATTTTTTGAGGTTTTGATATGAGTACTTATAATTTTAGAATTACCATAACCAAATATCTTAATTAAATCTCTTTTAGACTTTTATTGAGATAGGAAATTTCCTTCCAATTTTTGAGAGATTTGTAAACCATGGAAAAAAGTAATTTTACCATCATGCTTATCTCAAACTCTGACTTTATAAGTTCTGAAAAGGAATCAAAAAGAGATTTTTGAGTTGATCTAAATATAATGTCATTGACATGGATTTGAAAAATATTTCTATCATTAAAAACCTTCTTATCAAAAATAGTTATATCAATATCTCCCTTAACAAATCATGATATCCCTCTGATCCTCAATACATGTTACTCTCATTGGCACTACCTTTGATCTTGATTATTGCCTCTTTTATGGATAGTTTCTTAGGTGGTTCTAGATTGAGAGATAGCCTACTTTTGTAAAACGTATCCATTATTTTTTAAAAAAAAAATAATCATTATTCACCATGGTAACTTGTTATTATTACATATATACTCAAAATTAATTTAAAGTGCTTTAGAAATTAGAAAATAATTCCAAAGTTATTCAATACACTTGAATTATTTTACAATGTTAAATCGCTCAATTTAGATTACTTCAATATAGATTCAATTAATCTTCACTTAAACTTCAATTATTCAATCTCAAACCTTCATCCAAGAAATTATCTTCATCGGTTATGGTAGTATTCATGTTGAATCATCCAAGGATGGTTTATCAAAGTCTCAACTAGCTTTTAATTTGTTAATCATAGCTCTCAAGTTGTTTTAATAGCTAAATTCTCCAACTTCATTCCAAAACTATTTTAATTGGTGTATTCAACTTCCATAAACACTTTACATTGATTCATACTTAAGATCATCTCAGCAATCATTAGATTTTCCTCTTACAAATCAATGCACCTTCAACTTTAATCTTCTTGTTTAACTCATGTATCATTTTTAGGAATCTTCAAATGGAAACAACTCTATTCATTAATCCCCCCTTTCCATGATACTCTTCATTGACCATATGAAACTTACATATCTCCCTTTATTGGGATTATAAACATTACCAAACTTCAACATACATTAACATGAATATATTGATAATAAATATTACCTTAACTTCATTAATACATCAGGTTCTTAAATCTCCATCAAGGTTCTTTAGTTATGCTAAAATTAACTAGAATTTAACTTTACATAGAAGCTTTCCATGGTTATAAAATTTTTCAAATTAATTTCAAGACCACTTTCCTTAATGAAAATATTATGGTAGATGTATGTATGTAACATCTAGAAGGGTTTGTTTCACTAAAAGATTCCAATAAGATATAAAAGTTATATAGATCCATTTATGGGTTGAAGAAAACATTATGACCATGGAATATTAATTTTGATGAATCCATAAGAGAGTTTAGTTTTATTAAGAATGAATGTGATCCATGTGTCTATAATAGGTTTAGTGGTAGTTATATTTATTTTTAAGTGATATATATTGATGATATATCACTAATGGGAAATAAGATGTCAGTTTTACTATTAGTTAATACATGGTTGAATAAATACTTCTCCATGAAATATATGGGTGAAAGAGCCTATATTTTAGGGATTGAGATCCATCAATATAGAACTAGGAGGCTACTTGGACCAATTCAAGGTACATATATTGACAAGTTATTGCAAATATATAGGATGGAACAATCCAAGAGAGGATTATTTCTTATGTCCCATGGTATACATCTCTCCCAGAAATGTGTCCTAAAAGATAATAAGAGAGGGAAATAATTAGTAGAATCCTTAACACTTCAATGATTGTATCTATCTTTTATAACATGTTATGCACCAGACATGATGTTGACTATGCCTTGATCATGGTAGATAAATATCAAAAAGACCTAGGAGAGAAATATTGGTTGGATCTAAAGACTATCCCGGAGTATCTTATACAAAGGATATGTTTTAGGTTTATGGAGGAGATGAGGAACTAGTTTTGAGGGGGTGTACTAATTCTAGTTTCCAAATAGATCATAATGATTTAAAATTGAAACAAGGATATGAATTTTACCTTAATAGAGGAGTTATAAGAAAAAAGATTTATGATCATCAATTAGTTATTGATTCCACAGTAGAGTCTGTGTATATTGTAGCTTCTAATGTAGCTAAATAAGTAGTGTAGATACATGAATTTTCCCAGAATCTTGATGTTTTATCTAGAATTATAAATCTCATTACTTGGTATTATGATAATACCACAACAATGGTTTTAGATAAGGGGATTAGGTCATAAAAAAAATAAAGTGTACTTAAAAAATATCACATATTCAGAGATTTTACTCAAAGGGGTGAAGTTGCACTGTGAAGAATATCAATTAAAAAAATGTGAAAGATCCATTGACTAAACTTATACCTCATAAAAATAATGAACATCATGTGATAGATAATGGGTAAAGAGTTATTAGAAGTTGGATCTAGTGTAAGTCAGGGTCTGTTAAAGTTGGTCACATGGTGATTGTTCTTCTACGTAACATTAAAGTGATAATGACATGAGAATATTTATTACATCAAAGGGTTATAATAGTTCCTTGATATAATTAGAATATGAAAATGTTATGATGATAATCTTAAATAATTATGTCATATGGTCAAGATACATTAGTCTAACGGGACAAAAATGATGTTTGACTATTAGGTGTTGGGGCATCATAGGCATTGAGACTTTTTTCTCATTAAGTTCACAGTTGGTGATCTACATAAAGGGGGGTCATTTGGACAAACCTACCAATAGGAATTATACATATTTTATATTTCATTGTATGTTTCTATCTATGAATGTGTGGGTACATTTAGAGGGATACTCGTTTGGATTCTCCATCACAATGACAGTGTGACAAAAGCAATGGAAAAAATTGATTTAAAAGAATACCACAATTGACGTAATTATATATTTAAATTAATTATAAATTAAATGTAAATGATCATATCTATGAAATTTTAGGATGTGTTTATTTAGTTTTTTTCAGATTTATCCATTGATATTGATGAAAAAACAAAATTTTCTCTCTTCCCAATGCTTCCACTCCACCTCAGAACCTTCAGTTCACTCTATCGAGTGTAACCCAACTTTCATAATTTGATAAATTTTATCCTACATTGTTTATATAAGATAGACCATGGGTGCCAAAATTTGGAATTATCCACCCTTTTGGTTGATCAAGGAATTGGCGAGTGATATTAATGGAATGAATCTTACACATTGGTATTTGTAAAATATTTAAATGATCCCACTTGAAAATCTTAGGGATAAAACATGGCCACTTTTAATAATATTCTTTAACTAAAAAAACACATTGTCTCCATCATAAATTAAGGAAAATAAACCTTTTTTATCCTCTCATATGTTTATAAGTATCATAAATAAAAACAAATAAATCAATGATCATGGTATAATTATTTTTAGAAGGCTCACTATCCGATGTTAATAATTAGTTCTCAGTGTGTAGTGGTTGATATCCTACTCTACATGGTTTATTTATTTTTTATCAGAATCAGCCAAAAATGGAAATAAGAATATAACCTTGAAACTTCGTTATAGTATTTCATTATCACACTTCTTGTGCTTCCACACAATTATAAAAATAAAAAATCTGAATAAATACTACAACAACATAAATATTTTTCCTCTTTATATAAGGATCGAGTTTTGGATAAAATAAAATTACTTGGGTTCAGTAAGTTTAGACCATTTTTGGGTGGTTTTTTGAGGTATTTAGAGGTATTATATGATGATTAGTGTTGTTTGGAGGTGTTGGGGGTGATAAGAGGTGTTCAGTTAATTTTAGAGTCGAATCAAGCTAAAAGGGGGGAAATAGAGGAAAATGTGTAGTAAAGTAAAAAATTCAAGAGACCATGAAAAATAACCATGTATCATTGGCTTTATGGTATAGGTAAATTCATGGTTTTCTTCATAGTACAATATACCACACAGTCAGGTCATGCGTCTTTTACAAAGTACCCTATTTTTTTATTTTTTCCAAACATACCTTTGTAGCCCTCATTTTAACCCTCGCACGAGATCACCCCTTATTAGGTGTTTTTTGAGAGTTTTAAGGTGTTTTATTCCTCTAAAATCATGTGGATATAAGGTAAATCCTATATTGTTTTAATTCTTCTTAGCCACCTCTCATGTCAATAGTTAGATCAAGTGATTTGGGTGAGAGATTTTTATCAAGGCATGGTTAATCCCTCTCAAAAGTTAAGTATTTATTACATAGAGAGTAAGGGTGTCCATAGTTGGGTGATGGTGTGTCTATGAATCGTTAACTAGCTTAATTATGTTTCTCGGTAAGCATTCTATAAAATCCATCAATTCGGTATTTTTGGGTTTTTAGTTGTGCATTGAATTTGAGTCTTTTAGTGTTTAGACAATTATTAAGGGTGGGGAAAGGTCGATTTTTTATGGAATCATGATTGAGCTGTGTGAATTATCATACTCTTTATTGTGTAATAAATTTGGATGGGTGGTTTTTTGGTTTTTACAAAATGAATGTTTTGATATATTTAAAATGATGTATAAAATAAATAAGATGCATTATAAAAAAGTGGTTTTGGTGTGTGTGAATTTCAAAGAAAAGAGAAGTTTATTTTCTGAGTGTGTGAGTGATAAAGCATGGATTTCCTGTATATTTTCTTTATAATTTACTATATATATCCCCACAAAACATTAAATTCTTGGGTAAATAATATAATTTCATAATTTAAGTATTTTTTAAATAATAAAATGAAGTTTTACTTCCTCCTCCTACTCCAATTAAATATTTTATTTTCAAGAAAAATCACTTTTATAGGATATGTAAGAACCCTCACAAAAATCACCTCACACAAAAAAATCCCAATTCCCATTCAGATACAAACATCCCACAACTAAATTCCACTACAGTAGCATCACAAAAAACAACTAACTGAAATCCATTATTAAAAAAAACAAACAAAACGATACAAATTAAAATTTCAAAAGACATCAAAAACCTACATCCTCGGTCCATGTGCACCACCACCGATCACCTCCACCATTTTCGCCACACCACTGGACCAATCCTACGTAGGATGTGCCTCCTCAAACATTGTTGACCACTCAAATAGTACATCCTAATGCCTCCTTGAAACCACCACACCAAACCAGTTGGGAAATGAGTAATGGAACATAAAGCTAGAGCAGAGTTGGAGTGGATACAAGCCTCAACAATGAGCTGAGACCTGTGCCAGAACCACTAAACCCCATCCAAAGTGAAGACTGTCAACCAACCTGTATAAACTCCTCGATCGAACCACCGGGGAAAATAGAATACCATACAAACCGAAAACCCCCATTATGTGGGAGTAATAACCACCAACAAAAAACATACAAAAAAACACCTTCAAGAGAAAATCAAGAAAAAGACAACACCACCAAGACCAATCATGAGACACGCCACCAAGGACATCGATGGCACCTCAGCCAACACCTCCCAAACCATCTCGACAAACCAGCACTCTAGACCAACAAGGTTGGAACATGGAAGCATATGGTAAGAGTATAGGAAGAGGCACCAACGACTTTACTAGGAAGATGAGACCGCATAAGAAAGGCCAATAGGGGAGAGAAAAGGATGAAAATCCACTGTTCCGAGAGGAATAGTTGACACTCATTGAGTTGAGAAGCAATGAACCCTTTGAGGAAGCGATAAAGGCGGAAGAGGAATAAAGTAGAAAGACCATGATAAGAGGAAGCCTGAACCCAGATGAATCCAAAGAAGAAGTTTTTGAAAGACACTAGAGACGAACCGAGTCCAGATGACCGAATCATGACGAACATACACCAGGATAAGAACTGCAGGGAAGAAATCCATTAGACCAGTAGAGGAAGTACAAAACAAAGAAAATCAAAGGAAAAATTTATAGGAGATAGAGTGAATCTATGAAAGAGGGCCATAGGGAGGAGCCTTCGCCCCAAATAACTAGGGGAGAAACCCTAACATAGGGCTGGAAAAATTGATATTCATAATTTTTTAGGGTGTTTGTATGATTTTAATGCTTATCTTAATTTTTTACTTCTTAAAGTATGTTTTTAACTTGATAAATGCAAATTATTTGGAGATATTTCAATTAAAACTGACCTCAATTAGGCTACGATACACATATTGGGACATGGCATAAGCTAGACTAAGGTGTTTTTTAGGTTATAATGACCCGGTTGATGATCCCAATGGATAGTGGAGTGTCTGAGTTATGTTACTCCAACCATTCGATTTCAGAGCAAGATGATACCAATCATTGATCTTTTATTCTACTAGGCAATGAGTTAAATCCTGGAGGCTTTCCAAACTTAGATAAATTATGAGGCTACCTTTTGTGAACCCTAGAACTACTATTTATGAGATAAGGGTTCATGTTGGAGGTTCACTACTATAAATGAAGTTCATCTATAGGTTATCTTTTTCATGGTTTGAGTGTCTCAACATAGTGGTTTGCCCGTGCGGCATCCCAGACCCCTCCTCAACAGGCGGGGTTAAACCGTTGAGCTTTTCAAATGTTGTGAGGTTCACTAGTTTCGTCCTTCCATGGACTCATCAGGAAAGTGACCCCAACTCCCAAACTGGGTCATGTTGGGACTGACACACACTATCCTACTCATTGTTGGGGAATTTATTCTTCACTTGGGGAATGGCTTTAGTTATCTTCGGTTGGCTATCATGTCACAAGAGGCTCCTTAGACGATCCCCTGTATGCTTCTATATCAACACCAACAAGGCTTCAATGAACTCAACAAGCTTCAAATCTATCAAAACTCTGAACTAGTATTCCATTTTTAGTAAGATTTACCTTACTTTGAAATAACAAACCAGATCTCATCAACATCAAACCTACACTCCAACTTTGTTTGAACAATAGGAAGGAAATATGGATATCATGATCCCACTTATTCATCTATATATTCATCATATTTCATTGAACAATGATGACACACAACCCTACTTGAACCCCTCTAATCTACAATAGCAATGATCTGCACATCTCCCTCTAGATATCTTAGATACAACTCGGATGTACAGCAACAAGCATGTTGGAATCCCAAATGAATGCAGTGCGGCCCTATGGGTTAAGGTGGTTGGGTGCAGGGACCCTATCCCATGTCAAATACTGAAGGGAACTGGGCATCATATATAATCCCTAGACACCTCCCCTCCCATCACAAGGCCTTTTTAGAAGGGGGGTGGTAGTGAGCCACCCTGGTGGGCAGTGAGCCCTGCTAAAGAACAAACCCATGAGGTATTGAACCAAAGCAGACAATATTGTGATGTAAGGTCATGAATCCATGATGTAAGCCCTAAAATTAGTATCAGATCTGGGTAGGTAAGCCTCTGATTATATGGAAAGTAATGAGGGAGAGATTGTTGGAATCCCAAATGACCACAGTGCATCCCTACGGGTCAAGGTTGCTAGGTGCAAGGACCTTGTCCCACATCAGAGACTGGAGGGTGTTGGTCATAAAATATAATCTCCATACATATCCCATCCCATCACAAGGAATTTTCATAAGAGTGATGGTAGTGAGCCACTCTGGTGGCCGATGAGCCCTGTTGAAGAATAAATCCATGAGGTAGTGAACCAAAGTGGAAAATATTGTGATGTAGGCTCCTACAGCCCCGATATAAGCCCTACAAGCCAAAGGAAGGTGAGGTGTTCTAGTTATTTTTTGTTTGATTATAAATTGGAGGTAGATTTATTCAATATGAACTATTCTTACTTTGTTTGGAGGACTACTTTGTTTCTCCATGTCTTTGTTTTTATTATGTGAACCGAAGTATTGTGAAATGTTCTCCTCTCTTTTTTTCAGTGTTGTGAACTATTTTATCCTCAATTAATGGAGAATGAATTATTATTACTTGTCCAAATAAGGAAATCAAGTGAGTTTCTTTGAGTTCTAATTATGATTTATTCTTATTTTTTATTGTTTCATCATGAGATTACAGTGATAATTAAATTGATTAGGTTGAGTGGTCACATCATTTTCTCTATCCATTGATATTCCTCTCTTCTCTTTCATTTATTTTTATCCATTTCATAATCATAGTTCTTATTACACTATATCTTGACTATGATGTTGATTTGTGGTGATATGGTTGAAAATCCATATTCAGGAAGAGGATTCTTTTGCATATTTAAGGCCTCGGTACAAATAAATGATAATTAAATAGAAGAGGCGATTAGAGAACAATGTTGATCTATTAATTTAATGAAAATAATATTAACAATTATATTTTAATATAACTTTGATAAGTAACCACTAGAATTCTCTTAAGGACAATAATATCCTTATAACTTCATTCCATGTTTGTATTTCTTTTATTGTATTTCTGCATTTTCATATTCATTTTACTATTCTTCCATTAAAACTCCATTATTTGTTTCTTAATATCCTATTATGAATATAAATAATAAGTGACATGGAAAATAATGATTTTTAGTGTGTTTTCATAAGATATTAACCCTAGGTTATGTTCTCTATTGCATTCCTTTGGTAAATAATAAGATATTGATTAGGATCTCATAACAAATCCTTACCATCAATTTGGCATTATTGTTAGGGAGGTGAAACACTTTCAACTCACCGTTTATCAATTCTATAAAAATTTAAAAAATATGGTGTTTGATGTTGAATAGTGACATATTTTTCTAATAAATAGTGCCATATTTTTTTGAAGAAAACTGGGTGGTTATAATGTAATTTTTGAGAAGTATGTTTTTGGTGAATACATTAATTATTTTAAGGAAATTTTTAAACCTGAGTACCTCGACCCTTTGGCCAATGAACTTGGTGAATTATCTATGTATTTCCCTAGATTTTATAAAGGTTTATTAGAGGAATCAAATATTCCACCAGTAGAATAAACTCCTTAGGCCTATGAAGAAGAATAGAAATTGGAGGTTAGAGGAACTTGTTGAGGCATACCCATTTCCCCAAACATCCAATTTAATCCCAAAGGTAGTGCATAAGTTATATTTTCTATATAAAATGCTATAGGGAGTTGAAATTTATTTAAATACATCTTTATTAAATATTTCTAAACTTGAAATTCCTATTAAACTTCATTTTTTGGACTATGATTATTTAACATTAATAAGCTCTGCCTTGGATAAATATGGGGAATAAGATAGAGTGAAGAAAGATAAGTTGGTTGGGTTGTCTACTGGAGTTAATAAGAATCTCGTATAAGGTTGTTTTCAATTGAAGAATCTATTATTCAAGCTAAATCAGAAGAGGAACCACATTCTATAAATAAATTTCCATAACCAATGGACACCACTCATCAAGATGAATAATAGAATAAGTGTTGGAATGGTGTAGTATGATCCTTTAGATGAAGTTGGGGTGAATGATAACGGCCCAAACTACACATCAAACTGCAACTCTTGTGGTTCGACCTTCATGGTGAGATCATTGGGGGTTGTAGGTGGCAACACGCCCTTTCTCAGGGGTCTGGGGGCTAAAGGTCCCTGGCACAATTTTTTTGGGCATTAGAGTAATTCTGAATAGAATATAATAGAGAAGACTAGGAGACACCAACAGAGCACCGTATCAGTGTAGACTTTGACATGGTTACTATAGAATCTTAGAATTTAGAGAAATCAGTACTATATCTCTATATAATTCTAACGATCAATCATTATAGCATAGTGGACTTGGTGTGAGATTTATGACACAATTGCATCATCTTCTTTATGTGCCCATTTGAGATGGGGTTTTTGTGTGTGATTCTATGAAATCGCCCTATAATTATCCTCCCAAATATAGTGATATTTCTTTATCTCTGTGGACATAGAGATCATTTCCCAAACCATGAAAATATTTGTGTATCATGATCTTTTATTGTTCTTTTGTTTTTCCATTTTACTCTTATTCTATGAATTTCCTTTCGTTTGTTGCTCTACGTGTTTTCATAATAGTGATTACCTCTACATTATGTCCCATATTCCAACATATAAAAAAGATCAATAATGAAATTCAAGGGGACTTTAAGAGGGATATACAGGGGGTCCTTCATATCTAGTGTATAAGGAAATTTATTTGAATTACTTAATTTTGGCGGTTCCTACTAAAGAAACCTCATCCCCCATTAGACTGAAGATGAGTTACCACCACTTTGTAGATGCATAAAGTTTGAAACATAGCATACTTTTTTGTGGATCCATCCTAAAATTTCCTTTATTTTATTTTTTATTTTAGGTTTATTTATTTAGTTTTAGTTTATTAACTATTTTATTATATTTATTTGTACAAAATAAATAGTAAAATATCTATAAACTTTACGAGAGATCAATTATTATTGTTGTCTATTCTAAAAAACATTCACGTAGTGGTTTTTGTTTGTTTTTAGTATTATAAATTCCCTTGCTATTTTTTATGGGTATGATGAAGATGGAAATTTCACACCATAATGAAGATCAAAATATGTCACTATCCATTCTTCGTATAAATATTTTATCCTAATTTTGTTATGTGTTGTATTGAATATTTTGTTTAGTTTACATTTAGGATGATGTAAAAAGTAGGTGTGGGGGAGAGGCTTCCAGCTAGGTTAGAATTTCATTTTCATTTTTTGTGTGATTTTTATTACTTTTGTGTGTCTTGAGTTGAAGTTACATCACTAAAATATATATATTTTATCTTTAGTTGAAAAATTATTTTGATTCATATTGTGATATTCACATGATTACTGAAATTTTCATGCCTTAATATCAAATTGAGCATATAATGGATTTTAAGTCAAATGTGAATCCCCTGATTATGATCACTATCTAATATCAAATTTATATACCCAAGATGTGTCTAAACCTTTGTTTCATATGCTTTAAAATTCTCTTATTTATTAAGGAAATTGGATACATGTTTAACAATCTAGAATTTTCTATATATACTTGTCCAGGATTCTAGGAGTTTAGAAAAACATGGATTTTTTATATATTTTCTTTACAACTAACCAAATATATTCCCTCAAAATATATAATTCTAGGGTAAATGATACATTTTCACAATTTAAGTAGTTTTTAGATAATAAAATGAATTTGTCCTTAATAATTGATTTTAATGATAAAATTTTCATTTAGAACATAAATGTTCAATAAATATGTTTTTAAATTGTTTTTGGATATTAATTATAGTAAACATTTTTTTTTATATTTCTGAATATTTTTAATGAAATTAATATTTATAATTGTTTAGGCAGTTTGTTTGAATTTAATGTTTATTTGAATTTTCTAACACCTAAATCATGTTTTACTTTGATTTATAAATGGAGGGTAATTAGAGACATTAAAAGGTTGAGCATCAATTGGGCTAGGATACACATGTTAGGACTTAGGAGGCAACCTATACCAATTCATGATCAAAATATTTATAATGCAACCCAAATTTCAAAGTATGAGAAAGTGAGGTATTGGGTGACTCTGAAAGAATTGGTCTATTTTAGTTTCCCCTCTTGAGATGTCTTGGCCATAGTGAATTGAAATGGTCTTTGTGACTCATGCATCATATAATACCATGATAAAGATTTCATGGCATATGTTTGAACACATGTGATTATTGGTGTGTTTTTTCTATAAATGGATGTGAAATTGTGCAAAGTAAATAGTTATTTTTTTATTGTTAGATTTTTGAAAATAATGAATTTAATGTGGGATTCTTGTGATTAAAAAATGTGAATTTGGTGTGAAATGTTTTTTGATGTACTCATTTTTCAAAATAAAAGGAAATAATGTTTTCAAAGGAGTTTTTGGCTCTTTTTTGGAAGGTGTGGTGGGGGTACTTCCATAAATGTTTTATGATTTAACTCATTTTTATAAATCTAAAAGGAGTAGTTTTGAAAAAAAATATGTTTTTGTTTGTGGAGTTTTAAAGGATTTTTGGGTTGGTTTGGTCATAGCTTGGAAAAGGGAGATTTTCCTTTTGTGATATTTTTGGTTTATCAAATTGGGGATATTTCATAGTGTTTTACAATGGTATTGTCAATCTAGCATGTGGTTTGAAAGTTTTTGAATTAATGATTTCATGGTTAATGATTTGGGTAAAATTTATGTAATGACTTGTTTTGGGTTTAAAATGGTTTGATAAAAAAATCATTTTCTTGAAATGTGTTTATGTAATCAGTGTACTTGGGTTGAATTTTATGATGTTAAACTGGTAATTTTGATAAAATCCATGGTAGTGTTTGATTTAAACAAAATAAGGATTTACAATTATGTGGTTTCCAAAATGGTGAATTTCAAATGTGTTGAAAGAGTGATTTTTCAATTGGTATTTTTGAAAATATGACTATCCTTGAAAATGATGTGAAAATGGTTTTGAAAAAATGTGGTTTTGAGAAAAGGGGGTTTTGAAATGGTTGTTGATAGGCTTAACTTTATCCTTTGTAGATGTAACCTCATGGATAGATGAGGGAGATGAGTACCTTACTTTACCCTTTGAGTGATGCAACTCCATGGATATATGGGGAGTCTGGAGATATATGTCAGTGGGTGGATAACTCAATCAGTGGTGGTTAAAACTCAGGGATCACGACCTACGAGGTTGCCTTGGTTCATGTTCAATGTGTCATATTACTCTTTTGAGAATATCATTGATTATGGGAATATACAATAGAATCTCAGACCATTATGACAGTGTATTAAATCCATGAGTGATGGATTAGTTCGACACAAGGCTTGAATGCTTAAGTGTGGGTACTCCATGGTAGGTGGAGGGGTCGTTTAGAATGTTTATGGGTGTAACCCAGGTTTGGATTTGTGGATAGTGTTGAAACCAATGTGCTCTGAGCTGGAGGACTTGTGTGTGCTTATTGTCAATCCGGTTTTAGTGTGATCATGGAGTTTGATGACTATAGAGGATGATGTTTATAAAGAAGAAGGTAAGATGTGTTCTTGAAGAATGTTGGAGAAGATGATGTTGTTTTCCAGTGTTTTCCATTTTTTTAGTTTAAAATCTGGGGAAAAGAAGAAGTTGTTGCATAAACCCTTAAGTATCACATGCTCACATAAACCCTTAAAGGTCATGCGATCGTATAATCAGAATAGTATCAAGTGATTGAGTTAAGGAAAATCACGTATGCATGAAGGAATCATGTGACCACGTGAGTTGAATCGTGTAAAGCATGATATAATGTAAATTATGGACTTTATTTGTTGTAGGAATCTCTCAATGAAGCTATACTGAGCGTATAAACTTAAAGGGATTATGTGACATAGATAGAGAGGCTCACTATGTGGGTTTCATTCATAAACAGTTTATGTGAAGGGAGTCATGTGATCTGTGGGTCATGCGATCAAAGGCAGGCGATGCGCCTGAGTCTTGGCGTGGTTAAGCATATTTTTGGGAGTTACAGTTAGTAGAAAATTATTTATAAATACCCACTATTGACATCATTAAGAGGTTGATCATGGGATTAAGAGGTTAACTGGAGTTGAGGGTGTTTAGAATTTTTTCTATGACTCAGTCACATGATCAGATTTACGCTCAAGGGTTTCCATGGCCCAGTTATGTGATTAGAGAAACACTGAAGAGTTACAAAATTGATGTCATGCAATCAGGGTCACACAAATTGATTCATATGAAAGGTTTGGATGACGTTGGTCACATGGTGAGTTTCATCTGAAGCTGGTCTCATGAAGGAGATATGCGCTCGGGGTCACACACAAAGGCTCTCATGATTAGGTTTATGCGCCAACAGTTACACAAAGGAGATACATGCCCAAGTTTACACGTCCAGGGTTATGAAACTTGAGTTTTTCATCGGGGTTTTTTCAGTTTAGTTTCTTTGAATAGGATTCACAATAATTAGTAATCAAAAATGCAGTTATTGGTGAAAATACAAAGTATTGAACATCCATATTTAGTGAATTGAACATTCAAAGGGGCATCAAATTGGAACCATGATGTAGGCAGGGTCTCGTGCTGATCAAAGACAAAGCTTAACATTTAAAATCTATTGAAGAAGACCCTCAAGTCTTTGAAATAACTATTCCATTCAACCAAAGTAGTGTGTAGAGTTGAAGAAGAGGGGGTGACCCTTGGGTGAGGAGTGACCAAAACCTAAACATTGTAAAGGTAGTGTGCCTAACATAGAGTCACCATGGACAAAATATTTAATCCATGAAAACTAGAAAAACATAGTGGATTTTGACACCCCGATTCACACCTCCCCTATTAGGGTGTCCCAGGGTGCTATAAATAGTTTGGTGAAAGTTTTTGTCTTATTGATCATAGAATTTAGTTTTTTTTAGTTTCCCCTTTAGGAAGGATTTATGAATGACTAAATTAGGG
Source organism: Viscum album (assembly GCA_963277665.1). Classification (NCBI taxonomy): domain Eukaryota; kingdom Viridiplantae; phylum Streptophyta; class Magnoliopsida; order Santalales; family Viscaceae; genus Viscum; species Viscum album. The sequence continues at coordinate 1,619,135,658 of OY728131.1, read as the reverse complement.
TATAGATTGAATCTGGTAGGAATAAAATTGTTTTCTTTGTGTTCTATTTTAGGTTTCCCTAGGTTGTCTTGAGGTTGAGGTATTGGTTGATTGCCTCATCCTTGGTTATCATGTGGTGGTGGTGTTATAGATGTGTTTCATCACAAAAACAAGTTATTTCCTTGAAAAGTATTATGGGAATTGGGAACTTATGGTTCATTGTATGTATGTGGATACATTATGGGGCATGTTAGTTGATATTAGATATGCGAGATGAAGGTATAAGGGCGTGTAATGGAAGCTGGTGGGCTCAGGATTTTAAAATTTTCATCATCAGAGAGACATAACTTCATCATCTTTAATAATCTGAGCCCGGTTAGAGGCCTGAGGATCTCGTGTGAATATTTCAAGGAAAAAAATAAATGATCACCTCATTTGATTCGACACGCATTCGAATGTAGTTCGTCACTATCAACCGTTAGTTGAAGGATTCAAATTTGATCCCCTCAAGATTATGCACACACGCATCAAGAATTCGTGCTTACGTCGTTCATCTAATTCTGGGTTATAGCACAGAGCTCTAATGATCTCTTCGGCATAGCGATGATCACCTCGATCTCATGCATTTGATCCATGAAGGCATTATTAGATCATTCACTCGATTAGAGCATCTCTCTCTATAAAATGCGGGTTGAGAGAGGAGCTCTCAATCTGTTGGAATGAACTGCACACTGGAAATGAGCTCATCATCTGCTTATATAGTGGATGTCTAAAATACTTGGTTAGGATTTCCCAACCCCCGTATATTTAACATCCACTAAGTAATAAATAAATAATTATGAAAAACTAACTGTGTCATAAATATTATTTATAATTTATCACATATTTGTAATATATATTAAATATATTACATGATAAATCCCAAGTCATTAAGTCGACTCGTAATTCCCGCTAATATTAAATGAACCTTCAATATTAAAATAATATTCGTTTGTAAAATATTATTCAATTTATTTACTTAAAAACTTGTAAATATTTTGAATAAATAAATTCAAATTAATTATTCTATACTCAAATAATAATTAATTTATTTATTTTTCAGTGATTGATAATGCTTGGACAACTCTCAGACCTCATTGTGGGGTCCACCATGTTCTATATAACTATTCATCATAATAAGATAGAATCTTGAATATGCTATTGTGTGTGGCCCTCCAGGCCCTTATCTCAATAGAAGTGAATAATATTCACAAACTAATAGTGAAGTCTAGCCGTAAGAACGCATATTTTTCTGAACTAGAATTTTGAGCTGAAATTTGAATTTTTTCCTTTAGATGCTTGTAAGGGGTAAAATGGTCGTTTTTTTCCTAAAAGATAACCTCAAATAATTTTGTGGCCACTCAGTTAGTCTCAGAACAGGGTATTTACCCCAGGAAAATATTTTGGTTGAATTATGAACCATTCAAATTTTCATGGAATAATTAATGTTTAATATTTAATTAATTAAATATTAATTTATTCGCACATGTTTGTTCGACTATATCTTTTGAAAGGAGTCTCGGATTGAGATTCGGTCTTTGTTGTTGAATCAGAAATGAATAGTTTTACTTAGGTGATACATAAACTCTTGCTGAGTGTTGGGGCTGGCCCAGACCCCTTTATCCTTTTCTTTTTCTTCTTTCTCCCCTAGCTTCTCGTGTATCCCCCCCCCCCCGTGGGATTCCTTCTTCGTGCAACCAGGAGAGAAAAGGGAGAGGGATAGAGAGAGAGATAGAGAGAGAGAGAGGGGAGAGGTACCACTGTGGAGTTTCCATATCATCGTGCGACAATCGTGGATCACGGAAATGAGCAAAGCTTTGGCGGATTCCACCCAAAGGTAGGACATTTTTATGTTTTGCTGTAAATCCCCATAGATTTACCATTTTTAAGTTTTAAACCCCCTTTATCACTTCTTAGGAATCATCGAAGGTTGATTTGTACCTTTTGAGGATAAAATGGGGGTTTCAGGTGATTTGGGGGTTTTCCCATTCGGAAATCCTGATCACATGGCGTGTAGTTCAGGAACACACATCACGTGTTCTTCTTGTTTGGGGAAGGTGGCCTTTTAGAAGCACACACCGTGTATGGGGTATATACAAAGTTTACCGATACACATTCTTGTAACCGAGTACCCAACCCGACAGCTTGTATAGGGGCACATGGTCGTGTAGAGTACACAACCAAACCCCGTGTGGGTCACACATCGTGTGTAGGTACACAGCCAGGCGAAACACATGACCAGGCCATGTAAGGTACATGGGAAGATACCCTGTGTAGGGTACACATCATGTACATGATCAACACACAATGTACTGGGTTTTTTACACGCCAAGTTGGTGGGGATTTGGGAGTACACATCATGTACTAGGGTGTGCACACCGTGCACTAGGGTATGCACGTTGTGTACTACCCCTTGCCACCCTTTTGAGGGTTTTTCATATCTTTACACCCAAAAGTCGGAATTGGACTCGTGAGTAGTCCATTTTGAGTATTTTTTCATGTAGATCGTGATGGTGATTCTATTTAGGTGATTTTAGGACTCCTAGGTGGTGTTTCATCCTTTTTTCTAAACGGAGAGGTTATTCCTCCGGTAATTGAATCCAGTTGTCTCCTGAGAGTGAGACCTTAATTTAAGATAGATCATGAGATGTATCCCATGACCAATGCTTATGTATCTTTCCCCTTGAGGATGTCTCCCTTGCGAGATGTGCCCTTCTGGCCCAGGAGGCTGTGAGTTTTGTTGTTTCGATGATCCTCTGTAGGATGCTTCTATTTACGTTTCAACCTAGAGGATCCTGTGTAGGATGCCTCTACCTTATTACTGTTATTGAGGGTCCATTATGGGATACTTTTGCTTACATGGTGACCTAGATAATCCCTTGTAGGATCCCTTTACATGTATATCATTCTCATGATCCCATGTAGGATGCCTCTGCTTCTTACACTGCTTTTGAGGGTCCCAGGTAGGAAGACTTTTCCTATATACTGTTCTAAGGAACCCATGTAAGATGCCTATGTTTACTTACCGTCAAGGATCCCATGCAGGATCCCTCATTTTACCTTCACTGCTGAGGGCCCCGAGTAAGATACCTCTCCCATGTCATGACATGAGGGGCCTAGTGGGTGCTCCAATGTTTGACCGACCCCGAGCCAGTATGTCGAGTTTGGGTAGAGAGAGTTTCATCAAGGGATTTGGGTGAGAGAGTTTCATCAAGGTGTGGTTAATCCCTCTCAAAGGTTAAGTATTTAGTATGTAGAGACTAAGGGCGTTCATAGTGGGGTGATGGTGTGTCTTCGCATCGTTAACCAACTTTGTTACCGGTATGCATTCTATACAACCTACCGATTCAGTATTTTTGGGTTTTTAGTTGTTCATTGAATTTTAGTCTTTTAGAGTTTAGACAGTTATTAAGTGTGGAGGAAGGCTGGATCTTGGTGGGGAAAGGCCGACTTTTTTTATGGCATCACGATTGGGGTGTGTGACTTCTCATACTCTTTATTGTGTAATGAATTTGGATGGGTGGCTTGTTGTTTTTCCTAAATGAATGTTCTAATATATTTAAAATTGTGTATAAATTAAAGAAGATACATTATGAAAAAGTGGTTTTGTTGTGTGTGGATTTCAAAGAAAATAAAAGTGGATTTTCCGAGTGTGTGAGTGATAAAGCATGAATTTCCTATATATTTTCTTTATAATTCACTACATATATCCCCACAAAACATTAAATTCTTGGGTAAATGATATGTTTTCATGATTTAAGTAGTTTTTAAATAATAAAATGAAGTTTTCATTCCTCCTCCTCCTCCAAGTCAATATTTTATTTTCAAGAAAAATCACTTTTATGGGTTAAGTGAGAACCCTCATAAAAATCACCTCACACAAAACAAATCCCAAATCTCATTCAAACACCAACATCCCACAACTAAATTCCACAGCAGAAACATCACAAATAGAAACCAGATGAAACCCATGATTCAAAAACCAGCAAAACAAACAAAATGATACAAATTCAAATTTCAAAAGACATTAAAAAGATGCATCACTATTATAAATACAGCTTTTATCAGCGCTAAAAATGGCCTTTATCAGCGCTAGAAAAGCGCTGATAAAGCCGGAGAAGATAAAGGGGGGGTTCCCTTTATCAGCGCTCCAAAAAGCGCTAATAAAAATAAAAAAAATTAAATAAATAAATAAATAAATAAATAAATAAAAAATACTGTCAATCTCAGGGGGGGCTTTTTACAGCGCTTGAGCCCCCCTTTATCAGCGCTTTCCCGCACCTCCAGCGCCCGCCTGCACCGCCTACACCCTTTATCAGCGCTATCCCTTTAAATCAACCTTGCGCGCGCACCCGTGCCTCCACCCGGATTTGATCTCGAGACCTCCCCCTGCGCACCTAAAGCTTTTGCCACTACCCTATATTGATTTGTTCTCTTATTCATGATATATCTATTTATTTATATATATATTTAGTTATATTTATTCGTATAATAATATATATTTATATTAATATATATATATATATATATAGTTATATTAATATATACATATAGTTATATTAATATATATATATAGTTATATTAATATATGTATAGTTATATTAATATATAGTAGATATATAAATATTCATATATTGGTATTTTAAATAAAATGGATATTAGTTATTATTTAGATAAAGCTAATATATTTTATATGTAAATATGTTTAATTATTTATTTAAAAAATTTAATTTTTAGGTGTGAATATATAAAAAATATGTACATATAGTTATATATTTGATTATAAATAGCAGTGCATTATAAAAAATGATAAAATTTAAAAGAAATAATATCAATATGAATGTAATACCTTGGAATAAATTTAGTCCCCACCAAAAAAAACCAATAATACCCCCTTAAACGAGGTTGAAAATCCACAAAATGTTAAAAAATCTGGGTACCCCGACAAAAAACTCAGTTTTGGAGGCCTTCTGGGCCTCTTTTGGCCTCGAAAAATGCTTGACCAAGGCCTCCCAAAGTCTTAATGACGTAGAGCTCGTTGCAGGCTTCGATTTGATATGTGGTAGAGCTCAAACGGACACCCGGATCAAAAGTTATGGCCGTTTGAAGTTTGAGTTGCGTTTTCAACATATTTTGGATCTTTTTTTTAATTTTTTTAATTTTTTTATTCTTCAAATTGTTATTAAATTACTATTACTCTATAATAATTATCAAATTATTAATTAAAAATATTTTTTAAATTTTTTAAGAATCCATTTTCACTAAATATCTTATATATTAAGTATATTAAGTGTAAATGTACATTTATACTTATCTAAAATATATTTAAAAATTATATATTATATTTATATCAATATAACTATATAACTATATTTATATATTAATATATTTTTTTAATTTTTTTTTGAAGTCGACCCTTTATCAGCGCTTTTAAAAAAATCGCTGATAAAGGCCCCCCTTTTATCAGCGCTACTAAACAAGCTCTGATAAAGGGAGTCCCTTTATCAGCGCTAAAAAAAGCGCTGATAAAGCCCCCCCCTTTATCAGCGCTTTTTCGTTAGCGCTGATAAAGGGGTGGTGTTGACCTTGCCCAGTTTTGTGGTAGTGCATCCTCGGTCTATGTGCACCACCACCGATCACCGTCGTCGTCATCGCCACACCACCGAACCAATCATACACAGGATGCGCCTCCTCAAACATCATTAACTGCTCTAGCATCACATCCCAAAGCCTCCTTAAAACCACCACACCAGACTGACTAGGAAAGGAGCAATGGAACATGAAGCCATAGGGGAGTTGGAGTGGATTCGAGCCTCAACAGCGAGCTGCGACCTGTGCCAGGACCACCGAACCCCATCCAAAGCGAGAACCGTCAACCAACCTACATAAACTCCTCGATCGAACCACCAAGAAAAGTAGACCGCCCGAAAAACCGAAAACTCCCATTACGTCGGAGCAACAACCACGACCACAAACATACGAAACAAACACCTTCAAGACCAATGCAAGAAAAAACTAACGCCGTCAAGACCAATCGTGAGCCACGCCTCCAGGGACACCAACGATGCCTCAAACATCACCTCCCAAACCATCTTGACAAACCGGCGCTATGAACCAACAAAGTCAGAACATGGAAGTAGATGGTAAGAGCAGGGGAAGAGGCAGAGACAACTTCACTGGGGAGATCAGACCGCACAAGAAAAGGCCAAGAGGGGAGATAAAAGGATGAAAACCCACTGGACCGAGTGGAAGAGCAGACACTTGTTGAGTTGAGAAGTGGCAAACCCTTCGGGGAAGTGACAAAGGCCGAAGAGGAATAAACTAGAAAGACCACGATAAGGGGAAGCTCGAACCCAGTAGAATCCAAAGAAGAAGTTTTTGAAAGACACCAGAGTCGAATAGAGTCCAGACGACCAAATCACGACGAACACACCCCAAGAGAGGAACTGCGGGGAATTAAAGCCATTAGACCAACAAAGGAAGTACGAAACGAAGAAAATCAAAGGAAAACCCTGTAGGAGACAAAGCGAATCGGTGACGGAGGGCCACCGGGAGGAGCTGCTGCCGCGAAGAACTAGGGGAGAAACCCTAGCACAGGGCCGAAGAAATTGATATTCATAATTGATTAGGGGGTTTGTATGATTTTAATGTTCATCTTAATTTTCTACTTCTTAAAGTATGTTTTTAATTTGAAAAATGCAAACTGGATAGTGGAGTGGCTGAGTTATGTTACTCCAACCGTTCGATTTCCGAGCAAGATGATCCCGGTCGTTGATCTTTTATTCTGCGAGGCAGTGAGTTAAGTCCGGGGGGCTTTCCAAAAGAAATCACGAGGCTGCCTTCTGTGAACCCTAGAACTGCTATTTATGATATAAGGGTTCAAGCTGGAGGTTCAGGTTCATCTGGAGGTTCGCTTGCTGATGTAGATCCGAGTTGTATCTAAGCTGTGTAGCTCGTTAACAGAGGGGTTCAAGTTGGGTCGTGTGTCGTCGTCGTTTAATGGAATACGATGAATCCAGAGATGAAGAAGTGGGTTCATGCTGTCCAGATCTCCTTCCTGTTGTCCGAACTAAGATGGAGTGCAGGTCTGATGTTGATGAGATCTGGTTTGTTATTTCGAAGTAAGGCGAATCTTACTACAAATGAACTAGTAGGCTAGAGTTTTGATGGAGCTGAAGGCCGTGGAGTTCATTGAAGCCTCGTTGGTGTTGAGCTGGAAGCACATGGGGGAGCGTCCAAGGAGCCTCTTGTGATGCGGATAGCCAACCGAAGCTCACTGAAGTCGTTTCCCAAGTGAAGACTCAATTCCCTGAACTGAAAATTGTGACGAATGATATGCTGCCCTGTGCGGACCCAAGCCGGAGGAAGGTAAGGCGTTCTAGTTATTTTTTGTTTGCTTATAAATTGGAGGTCGATTCATTCTGTATGAACTATTCTCACGCTGTTTGGAGGACTGTTTTGTTGCTCCATGTCTTTGTTTTTATCATGTGAACCGAAGTATTGTGCAATGTTCTTCTCTCTTTTGTTCAGTGCTGTGGACTGTTTTCTCCTCGATTAATGGAGAACGAATTATTGTTATCTGTCCAAATAAGGCAATCAAGTGAGTTTCTAAGTTCTAATTATGATTTATTCTTATTTCTTATTGTTTCATTATGAGATGACAGTGATAATTAAATTGATTAGGTTGAGTGGTCACATCCTTTTCTCTATGCATTGATATTCCTCTCTTCTTGTGCATTTATTTTTCTCCCTTTCATCATCATAGTTCTGCTTACATTGGAGCTTGACTATGATGTTGATTTATGGTGATACTGTTGAAAATCCATATTCAGGAAGAGGATTCCTTTGCATGTTTAAGGTCTCAGTACAAAGAAATCATAAGTAAATAGGAGAGGTGATTAGAGAACGGTGTTGATCTATTCATCGAATGAAAATAATATGAGCAATTATATTTTATTAGAACCATGATAAGTAACCACTAGAATGCTCCTAAGGAGAGCAATATTCTCATATCTTCATCCTGTGTTTGTATTTCATTCACTGTGTTTCTGCATTTTCATATTCATTTGCATGTTCTTCCATTCAAACTCCATCATTTGTTTCTTAATACTCTTTTATGAATATAAATAGTAAGTGACATGGAGAAGAATGATTGTTAGTGTGTTTTCATAAGAGATTGACCCTAGGTTATGCGTTATACTACAATCCTTTGGTAAATAAGAAAATATTGATTAGGATCTCACAACAAAGCCAATTTGACATTGTTGTTAGGGAGGTGCAACACTTTCAATTTACTGTTCATCAATTCTATAAAAATCTAAAAAATATGGTGTTTGAGGTTGAATAGTGACATATTTTGCTAAGAAATAGTGCCATATTTTTCTAAGATAATTGTGGTGGGGGGGGGGGGGGGGTTATAATGCAATTTGTGAGGAGCATGTTTTTAGAGAATACATTAATGATTTTAAGGAAATGTTTAATCCTGAGTACCTTGAGCCTTTGGCCAAGGAACTTGGTGAATTCTCTAGGCATTTCCCTAGATTTTATAAAGGTTTAGTAGAGGAATCAACTCTACCACTAGTAGAAGAAACTCCTTAGGCATATGAAGAAGAGGTATTGGAGGTTAGAGGAACTTGTTGAGGCATACCCATTGCCCCAACCATCCAATTTCATCCCAAAGGTAGTGCATAAGTTAGAATTGCTAGCTAAAACACTACAAGGAGTTGAAATTGATTTGAATACATCTCTGTTAAATGTTTCTGAACTTGAAATGCCTATTAAACTTCCTTTTTTTGGACTATGATGATTTAGCATTAATAAGCTCCGCCTTGGATAAATATGGAGAATAAGATGAAGTGAAGAAAGAGAAGTTGGTTGGGTTGTATACTGGAGTTAATAAGGATCTTGTATAAGGCTGTTTTCAATTGAAGAATCTATTGTTCAGGCTAAACTGGAAGAGGAACCACATTCTATGAAGAAATGTCCATAACCAGTGGACACCACTCATCAAGCTGAATAAGCGAGTAAGTGTTGGAATGGTGTAGTCCGATCCTTTGGATGAAGTTGAGGTTGACTGCTAACGGCCCAGACTGCACATCAGACCGCAACTCTTGTGGTTCGACCTTCGTGGTGAGCTCATTGGGGGTTGTAGGGGACAACGCGTCCTTGCTCATGGGTCCAGGGGCCGAAGGTCCCTGACGCAATTTTTTTGGGCATTGGAGCAATTCTAAACGGACTGTAACAGAGCTGACTACGTGACTCCGACAGAGTACCGTAGCAGTGCAGACTTTGACATGGTTACTGTAGCATCTTGGGCTTTAGAGACAACGGTACTATATCTCTACGGACTTCTAGCCATAAGTCACTGTAGCACATTGGACTTTGTGTGCGATTGATGACACAGTTGCATCATCTTCTTTATGTGTCCATTCGAGCTGGGGTTTTTGTGTGTGATGCTCTGAAATCGCCTTGTAATTATGCTCCCGAACATAGTGACATTTCTGTCTCTTCGTGGACATAGAGATCATTTTCCGAACCATGTGAATCTTTGTGTCTTGTGATCTTCTATTGTTCTTTTGTTTTTCCCTTTTACTCTTATTCTGTGAATCACTTTTCGCTTGTTGCTCGATGTGTTTCTGTAACAGTGAGTACCTTTACATTCTGTCCCAGCTTCCAACATATAACAAAGGACAATAATGAAATGCAGGGGGACTTTAAGAGAGTTATATAGGGGGTCCTTCATATCCAGTGTACAAGGAAACGTATTTGAATTACTTAATTTTTGTGGTTCCTGCTAAAGAAACATCATCCCCCATTAGACTGAAGACGAGTTGCTACCACTTTGTAGCTGTGGACAGTCCAAAACATAGCATCCTTTTTGGTGGGTCCATCCTAAAATTTCCTTTATTTTATTTTGATTTTAGGTTTATTTATTTAGTTTTAGTTTATTAACTGTTTTATTGTATTTCTTTGTAGGAAATAAAGAGGACAATAGCTATAAACTTTACGAGAGATCAAGTACTGTTGCTGTCCATTCTAAAAAAACATTCATGTAGTGTTTTTTGTTTGTTTTTAGTATTAGAAATTCCCTTGCTATTTTTTTTATAGGCAGGATGAAGATGGCAGTTGTACACCATAATGAAGATCAAAACAGGTCACTGTCCATTTTTCATATAAATATATTATCCTAATTCTGTTATGTGTTGTATTGAATATTTTGTTTAGTTTACATTGAGGACAATGTAAAAAATAGGTGTGGGGGGAGAGGCTTCCAGCTAGGTTAGAATTTCATTTTCATTTTTTTGTGTGTTTTTAAAACTTTTGCGTCTTGAGTTGAAGTGACATCACTAAAATATATATTTTTTATCTTTGGTGGAAAAATTCTTTTGATTCATGTTGTGATATTCACATGATTACTGAAATGTTCATGCCTTAATATTAAATTGAGCATATAATGGATTTTAAGTCAAATGTGAATCCCATGATTATGAGCACTATCTAATATCAAATTTACATACCCAAGACGCGTCTAAACCTTTGTTTTATATGCTTTACAATTCTCTTATTTACTAGGGGAACTTGATACATGTTTAACAATCTAGAATTTGCTATAAATACTTGTCCACCATTCTAGGAGTTTGGAAATGTTAGAATGATAAAGGCCATTTTTTTCATTGAATATGCCCATTCGTGTATCCCTTTTCAGCCACATTAATATTTGATCCCTTTGAAGCCTTAGAGATTATGGATGATAAGTGCAGGGGAGTGATAAAACATGGATTTTTTTTATATATTTTCTTTACAACTCACCCAATATATTCCCTCAAAATATATAATTTCAGGGTAAATGATACATTTTCAGAATTTTAGTAGTTTTTAGATAATAAAATGAATTTGTCCTTAATCATTGATTTTAATGATAAAAACTTCATTTAGAACTTAAATGTTCAAGAAATGTGTTTTTAAATTGTTTTTGGATATTAATTCTAGGAAACATTTGTTTTTATATTTCTGAAGATTTTGAATGAAATTAATATTTATAATTGTTTAGGCAGTTTGTTTGAATTTAATGTTTATTTGAATTTTCTAACACCTAAATCATGTTTTACTTTGATTTATAAATGGAGGGTAATTGGAGACATTAAAAGGGTGAGCATCAATTGGGTTAGGATACACATGTTAGGACTTAGGAGGCAACCTATACCAATTCATGATCAAAATCTTTATAATGCAACCCAAATTTCAAAGGAAGTATGAGAAAGTGAGGTATTGGGTGACTCTGAAAGAATTGGTCCATTTTAGTTTTTCCTCTTGAGGTGTCTTGGCCATAGTGAATTGAGATGGTCTTTGTGTCATGCATCATATAATACCATGATAAAGATTTCATGACATGTGTTTGAACGCATGTGATTGTTGATGTGTTTTTTCTATAAATGGATGTGGAATTGTGCAAAGTAAATGATTATTTTTTGATTGTTAGATTTTGGAAAAGAATGACTTTAATGTGGGATTCTTATTGCTATCATGTTATAAAGGCAAAAAAGGCATTTTTGGAAGGGATTATGTGGTTTTAAAGTGGTTAAATAAATCTTTTAAGAAAAATTTGTTCGAGGGAAAAAATTTGGGTTGCCTTATGATTGAAAAAATGTGAATTTGGTGTGAAATGTTTTTCGACAAACTCAGTTTTCAAAATAAAAGGAATTATTGTTTTCAAAGGAGTTTTTGGCTCTTTTTTGGTATTTTAGGGTGTGGTGAGGGTACTTCCATGAAATGTTTTCCGACGAACTCAGTTTTGTCTTGTGCTTGGTTTATCGTAATGGGGACTTAATGATATTTCAGAAGTGTTTTACAATGGTCTTGTCAATTTAGCCCGGGGTGTGCAAATTTTGGAATTAAGAATTTCATGGTTAATGCTTTGGGTAAAATGCATGTAGTGACTTGTTTCGAGTTTAAAACGGTTTGATAAAAAACATTGTTTTCTTGAAATGTGTATATGTAATCAGTGTACTTGGGTTGACTTTTATGATGTTAAACTGGTAATTTTGATAAAACCCTTGGCCGTGTTTGATTTAAACTAAAGAAGGATTTACATTTATGTGGTTTCCAAAATGGTGAATTTCAAATGAGTTGAAAGAGTGATTTTGCAAGCGGTATTTTTGACAATATTACGCCTTGAAAATGATGTGAAAATGGTTTTAGAAAAATGTGGTTTTGAGAAAAAAGGGGTTTTGAAATGGTTGTTGGCAGACTTAACTTTATCCTTTGTAGATGTAACCTTAGATGAGGGAGATGAGTACCTTCTAATGAGGATGATGCTTATGAAGGAGGTTAGATGTGTTCCTGAAGAATGTTGAAGAAGACGACGTTTTTCAGTGTTTGTCAAATTTGTGGGTTTAGAATATGAGAAAAAGAAGAAGTTTTTGCATAAACCCTTATGGATCACATGTTCGTATAAACCCTTGAGAGTCACGCGATGACATAAGCAGAAAAGGCTTAAGTGATCGAGTTGAGGTGAATCACGTATGAATGAAGGAATCACGCGACTGCGTGAGTTGAATCGTGTAAAGTATGATACATTGTAAATAATGAACGTCATTTGCGGCATGAGTCTCGCGATGAAGCTAGACTGAGCACATAAGCTTAAAGCATGTGGCGTGGATAGAGAGGCTCACGATGCAGGTTTCATTTGTGATTGGTTTATGTGAAGGGAGTCACACGATTCGCGAGTCATGCAGTCAAAGGTAGGTGATGCGCCTGAGTCTTGACGTCAGTAGAATGGATGGTTGAGTGTATTTTTTGGAGTTAAGTCAGTGGAAAATCATCTATAAATACCCATTGTTGACATCATTAAGAGTTTGATCAGAGGATTAAGAGGTTAACCGAAGCTGAGGGTGTTTAGATTTTTTTTTTGTGACTCAGTCACACGATTAGAGTTACGCTCAGGGGTTTCCATGGCTCAGTTATGTGATTTGAGAAATACTGAAGAGTTACACGATCCAGGTCACACAATCAGTGTCACACAAATTGATTCACACGAAAGGTTTGGACGGCGTTGCTCACGTGACGTGGTTCATCTAGAGTTAGTCTCGAGAAGGAGATACGCGCCCGGGGTCACACACATAGGCTCTCACGATCCGGGTTATGTGCCGACAGTTACATAGAGGAGATACGCGCCTAGGGTTATGCAACTTGAGTTTTGCCTTAGGGTTTTTGCAGTTTAGTTTCTTAGAACATGCTTCACAACAATTAGTACTCAAACATGCAGTTATTGGTGCAATCAGGAAGTATTGAACATCCATATTCAGTGAACTGAGCATTCAAAGGAGCATCAGATTGGAACCATGATGTGGGCAGGGTCTCGTGCTAATCAAAGACGAAGCTTAACATTTCAAATCAATTGAAGAAGACCCTCAAGTCTTTAAAATCACTGTTTCCTTCAACCAAAGTAGTGTGCAGAGGTGAAGAAGAGGGGGTGACCCTTGGGTGAGGAGTGACCAAAACCTAAACATTGTAAAGGTAGTGTGCCCGACACGGAGTGATCACAGACGAAATCTGTAATCCATGAAAACTAGCGAAACATAGTGGGTTTTGACACCCTAATCACCCCCCCCCTCTTAGGGTCTCCCAAGGTGCTACAAATAGTTTACTGAAAGTTCTTGTCTTATTGATCATAGAATTTAGTTTTTTATTTTAGTGTCCCTTTTGGGAAGGATTTATGAATGACTAAGTCAGGGTATAGATTGAATCTGGGAGGAATCAAATTGGTTTCTTTGTGTTTTGTTTTAGGTTGCCCTGGGTTGGCTTGAGGTTGAGGTATTGGTTGATTGCCTCATCCTTGGTTATCATGTGGTGGTGGTGGTATAGTTGTGTTGCATCACAAAAACAAGTTATTTTCTTGAAAAGTAGAATGGGAATTGATAACTTATGGTTCATTGTATGTATGTGGATAGATTATGGGACATGCTAGTTGATATTGGATTTGTGAGATGATGGTACCGGAGTGTGCAATGAAAGTCGATGGGCTGGAGATTTTAAAATTTTCATCATCGGAGCAACATAACTTCATCATCTCCGATGATCCGAGTTCGGGTAGAGGTCTGAGGATCTCGTGTGAATATTTCAAAGAAAATAAATAAATAAACGGTTACCTCATCCGATTCGACACGCGTTCGACTGCAGCTCGTCGCCGTCAATCGTTGTTCGAAGGATCCGAAGTCGAACCCCTCTAGATCGTCCACACACGCATCAAGAATCCGCGCATACGCTGTTTGTTGAATTCTTGGTGCTAGCATGAAGCTCCAACAATCTCTTCGACATCACGACGTTCACCTCAATCCCATGCCTTCAATCCGCAGAGACATTCTTAGACCATTTGCTCAGTTAGAGCGTTTCTCTCTCTAGGATGCGGGATGAGGGAGGAGCTCTCAATCCATTGGAATGAACTGCTCACTGTAAATGAGCTCCTCATATGCTTATATAGTGGATGTTTAAAATACTCGGTTAGGGTTCCCCAACCCCCGTATATTTAATGCCCACCAAGTAATAAATAAATAATTATGACGAACTAACTGCGTCATAAATATTATTTATAATTTATCACATACTTGTGATATATATTAAATAAATTACATGATAAAACCCGAGTCATTTAGCTCAACTCATAATTCTCGCTAATATTATGCGAACATTGAGTATTAAAATAACATTCATTTGTATAATATTATTTCATGTATTTACAACACTTGTAAATACTTTTAATAAATAAAATCAACTTAATTATTTTATACTTGAATAATAATGAATTTATTTATTTTTCGGTGATCGATAATGTTTGGACAACTCTCGGACCCCATTGTGGGGCCCACCATATCCTATACACCTATTCACCATAATAAGGTAGAATCTTGAATGTGCTATTGTGTGTGACCCTATGAGCCCTTATCTCAATAGTAGTGAATAATATTCATAGACCAAGAGCAAAACCTAGCTGTAAGAACCTGTGTTTTTTCGAACAAGAATTCTGAGTAGAAATTTGAATTTTTGCTTTCAGATGCTTGTAAGGGGTAAATGGTTATTTTCCCCTAGAAGATGATTTCAGACAATTTTTTTGACCATTCCGTTGGTCCCAGAATAAGGTGTTTACCCTAGGACAAAAGTCTGGTGGAATTCTGAACCGTTTGAATTTTCATGGAATAATTAATACTTAATATTTAATTAATTAAATATTAATTTATTCGCACACGTTTGTTCATCTATATCTTTTGAACCGAGTCTCGGATTGAGATTTCGTCTTCACCATTGAGTCAGGAACGAAGAGTCTAGGCGAGGCATAAACTCTTGTTGGGTGATGGGGTCGACCCATATCCCATTTTTCTTATTATTTTTCTTCTTTCTCCCCGGGCTTCTCGCGTGTGCCCCCCCTGTGGGCTTCCTTCATCGCGCGATCTAGAGAGAAAATGGAGAGGGAGAGAGAGAGAGGAGAGAAGGAAGAAGAGAGGTACCACCACGGAGCTCGGGAGGAGCCAGATCATCGTGCAACAATTGTGGATCGCGGAAACAAGCGAAGCTTCGACGGATTCCGTCCAAAGGTAGACCATTTTTATGTTTTGCTGTAAATCCCCATAGATTTATCGTTTTTAAGTTTTAAACCCCTTTTATCACTGCTTAGGACCCCTTGAGGGTCGATCTGTACATTTGAGGAGAAAATGAGGGTTTTGGGTGATTTAGGGGTTTTCCCGTTTGGAAATCCCTATCACACGACGTGTAGTTCAGGAACACACACCGTGTGTTCTTCCTGTTTGTGGAAGATGACCTTTTTAGAAGTACACGCCGTGTATGGGGTATACACGCCGTGTATGGGGTATACACGCCGTGTATGGGGTATACACGCCGTGTATGGGGTACTCAACCGTGCAACCGAGTACTCGACCAGACAACACGTATAGGGGCACATGGTCGTGCAGAGTACACGGGCATACCCTGTGTGGGTTACACGCCGTGTATAGGTACACGACCGGGTGAAACACATGGCCATGCCATGTGAGGTACACGAGCAGGTACCCCGTGTAGGGCACACACTGTGTACATGCTCAACACGCAATGTACTTGTTTTTTTGCACGCTAATTCAGTAGGGATTTGGGAGTACACGCCGTGTAGTAGGGTATGCACATTGTGTACTGCCCTTTGCTACCCTTTTGAGGGTTTTTTGTATCTTTACACTCATGAGTCAAAATTGGACCTATGAGTAGTTCATTTTGAGTATCTTTCCGTGTAGATCGTGATGGTGAAGCCCTTGAGGTGATTTGAGGACTCTTAGTTAGCGTTTCATACTTTTCCTAAACGGGGAGGTCATTCCTACGACAATCGAATCCATTTGTCTCCTAAGAGCGAGAACTTAATCCGAGATGGGCCATGAGCCGTCTCCCATGTCCAATGCTTATGTAGCTTTCCCCTTGATGATGTCTCCCTTGCGAGATGTGCTCTTTTGGCCCAGGAGGCTATGAGGTTAGTTGTTATGAGGATCCCCTGTAGGATGCCTCTGTTTATGTTTCAACAAGGATCCTGTGTAGGATGCCTCTACCTTATGACTGTTACCGAGGGTCACTTGTGGGATACCTTTGCTTATATGATGACCTAGGGAATCCCCTGTAGGATCCCTTTACCTGTATACCGTTCTGAGGATCCCATGTAGGATGCCTCTGCTTCTTACACTGCTTTTGAGGGTCCCAGGTAGGACGCCTTTTCCTGTATACCGTTTTGAGGATCCTGTGTAGGACGCATGCCTATGTTTACTTATAGTCAAGGATCCCATGTAGGATCCCTCCTTTTACCTTCATTGTTGAGGACCCCGAGTAAGATGCCTCTCTTGTGTCATGACATGAGGGACCCAATGGGTGCTCCGATGTTTGACTGACCCTGAGCTAGTATGTCGGGTTTGGATAGAGATGGTAGCAGGTGTCAATAATAGTGGGTTTAGGCATTCAACCACACTCACTCTTTTATTTATACGTTCACTTGTTTACTGCTGATGCAATGATGATTACCAGAGGTGCTTCCTGGTTTGTGGCTGATGAGGCTGACGCGATGCGACATTTATCTTTGGGACGTCCATACGTACTTTCTGGGATCCATCCTATTCTTTTATTGGGATGCTCAGATGTACTTCTTGGAATCCGGCTTTTGAGCCTTATTGATTATGATATTCGGGCATGACGTCCCTTGATTATGATATTCATGTATGACGTCCCTTGATTATGATATTCAGTCATGGCATCCCTTGATGATGATATACGGGCATGATGTTCCTATTG
The DNA here is from genome assembly GCA_963277665.1 of Viscum album. Classification (NCBI taxonomy): domain Eukaryota; kingdom Viridiplantae; phylum Streptophyta; class Magnoliopsida; order Santalales; family Viscaceae; genus Viscum; species Viscum album. The sequence continues at coordinate 1,619,118,330 of OY728131.1, read as the reverse complement.
ATGATACCCGTGGATCACAGACCCCAGATCGACTGTGGTTTCACTTGCTTTATTTGATTTATCTTTCCAGTTGTGTCTCAACTAGGTTGATCATATTGCATGATCATGCACTAGGTTGATCATATTGCATGATCATGCACTTATGAAAATAGATTTATAGGTACATCGTTGGGGTGGACTATTGAGATTATTTCTCACTCATGTACGTGTACCTCAGTGTGCATGCAGACCTCATGTCTGCTTTTCAGGTTGAGCACATATATGATTGAGCAGAGTCGCTCGTGTGGATTCTTATGATTGGGTTGGCACAGTTCGACAATGTTTGGAGGCTGGGTATGTGGTCTGGCTCAGGGTTAGTAGTAGAGCCACATACTTTTACCTAAGTATCCTTTATGTACTCCTGTATGTATGGTCGGCCCAGTGGGTGACCAGTGTTGTATGCATGACATGGCTGTTCGAGCTTTTATAACATTTCATTTATTATTATAGCATGTTCTATTTTAGTTTATTTATTGCTTCCACACTCTGTGTATTTACAGCTTTGGATGATATTTGGTTATTTCTATTGTTGTTACTATGTTATGAGGGTATAATCTCCCCACTGTACCACCTTTAGACCCTCCCTGCTAGTCAGCAGCCTCTGACGTATGAGGAAACGTACTTGAGGCCTTATAACAATGACAACCATCCCACGAACACACACTGTGTAATATGATCTCTTTGTCATATGATATCTCATAAAGCGGGATGCCCAACTTGTGTCATCATCCATTATTGATTTATTGTTTTTGATCTAACTAAACGGATTTACCTTCAACTACCATGACCATGGATTTGATGAAGGTACTACCATCCTGATCAACTAGGCCCAAGATATCAATTTCTCAACTTGGAAGCGACAAATTCTCTATTGATCATTCAACTAATGCCATGCCATCAACGACACACCCAACACAAGCTACCTCACGACAAATTCATTGTCATAGTTTTTTTCTTGCATCAAAGTACACGATCAAATGACACACATTGATAACGATCTTAAGTCAAAAGACCAATACACATGTTCACAAATAAGAACAACTAATGACACTCGAAACATGTGGTGTTCCTATTGACGAGTCTGTCATCATGATCTCAACTACTAGAGATCACCAAGTACAAATTTCATGAGAAGAATTCTCAGTGCTTATGAGCCCCCAACACCTGATAGTATGACATTAACTATTTCTAGTCAGTATGATGTATCTAGACCATTGAAAAAATGTTTAAGATTAATGTCATAGTATCTCAAGGTTTTCATTATAGACTGGGAACTGTTATAGCCTTTTGTTATGATAAATAATCTATGGACATAACCGTTTAAATAGTGGACGCGTCAATATCAACACTATTATGGTAAGAATACATCATTACAACTCACTATATCCATGATATGATAATCAAAAAGTACTATTCAAGTTGGGTTTAGGGCATCCACTATTATAACACTCTCACTTGCACTAGAGAAAACCCACTTACCAACCTTGTTAGCTCTCACATGACCAGATCATGTTTCAGTTGAGTTATGGCTTTAGTCATGGGCCCGCCACATTTCCTCTGCGTGACAATTCTGCAATCTGTGACTTTACCTCATTGAGTAAGACTTCTCAAGAGATGATATCCTCAAGCATATTTCTTTTTTGTCCACTGTCAAAACTTGACATCTTGGCTAGTACTAGTAGTAGAATTATCATAATTTATATTATGATAAAATTTTACTTACTAGGTGCGATTCTAAGAATCGAAACAAATGGTTGCGTATTTTACATTGCTTCTTTAGCTGCCTTGGAAGCTGCAATACACTCGGTATTTATAGGTATGGCTAACACTAGTTTAAACGAGCTTGTCTTGCTCATTATCTTAGCCTCACTGCGATATTATATCATATTGGTCTAGGATGACTAGTTTGTGTCCCCTTGTAACCAATATCCCTTCCTTTTCTCATACCAGGTATATATCTTTTGTACTTGCTTAAGTATTATTGGATAGTTCTGACTGTTTCCCTTGCAGTTCTTCTGGAAATTACTGATATTTTCCTATCGTAAAGTATATGTTGGTAATATCATTTCTTGTACGTAGCATGACATATGTGATTTGATCCATTGCAGAAGCGTATGGAATTCAACATACCACATTGATCTCCACCTATGCCCACACATGTCTTCTTGGAGAGATTTATGCCATGTGACATTGGTAACAATTCTCTCTCGAATTGTTCCAACTTGTATTTTTAATACATTGTTAGCATATGTACAATTGACTAGGTCCAAACAACCATCAAATCCACCTCGATAGATCTTTTTCTCTAGAACTTAGGTTGCTACTTTAAGTCAATATCTAGAGAGTTATATTCATTCTAGTCTTAACTAACTGTAAGACCAATAATTGTTTTCCATATGTTATCAGACATATTTAATTTGGAAAACAGTGGCACTCCCACTAACCTCTTGTAGAGACAGAAAAAATTCATTCTGAATGAATATTCTATGATTTTGTTGCTTACTTTAATCATAAACTGGATTTTAGTAACTTACATCCCTTATTGACATTTTATGGTGTCACCATCCCTTCTGGTTGCGTCGTATAGACCCTTTCTATGATTGGTGGTCTTAACATCCAATACTCAATAAAATGATCATAGAAAGTGGCTATGACATGTAAAATTCTAATGGATTTAAGCATAATCTTGGTATAACCAATCAAGCCTTATTGGTATAACACTAATACCACCCATGTATAGTCTCACTTGAATACCCACCGCAATATTCAAAATAATAAGCCCCTACTTTGATACACGAAACCCATTATTGAATTTTAGTTGATTTTGTCAATCTTAGCTGATTACCATATATTACTTATAGGTTTTTTTATTCTCAATGAATAATATATCACCAGCCACAGTGAATATAAAACCATCACCATGGTTTTATCCTTCCTACATAGCATGTGTCTTTGGAACATTCCTTTTTCATAAGGTCTTGCAGTACTTGTTCCTATGTCAACTATTTGTGTGTCTCTGGCATGGACTAAACCCAAGTCAATTTTTCTCCCACTATCTCAAGTAGTGATGTGCACCCTTTTATGGAAATCTCAAGTAGTGATGTGCACCCTTTTATGGAAATGTAGTCTATAACTTGAATACAACTTTTTTATCATAGAGATTTCTGTAATATCCTAAGAAAACTTTAGGATGATTACTATAAATGCGCACTGTGTTTTTCTTGATGCAAGTTTGTTTATATTCTTAATGAACTCTTTACATCCAAACACAATGTTCTTATGACATAATGAATTTATATCATACTATAACTCATTTGATATCCATTTGTCATTATAGTTGGCATGTTGTTATGGGATAACATTGTTATTCACGAAGCATGTCTTGAAAAATAATAGAAGTATCCACAATGGATATAAGTCTCAACATTGATTCTCCTTTTACTTACATCATGATTTTGATGTGTATAAGAAAATGTGCGTTTATGAATTATTCCACGCTACATTTTTGTTGATCAATGTCAATATGTAAGACTCAACATCGATCCTCCTTAGTGACCTCATAACTTTGATGCAGATAAGGTAATGTGCATTTATAAATCACTTCACGCTACATTATATCGATCGATGTATGCTTGGTCAAGGTATTCTTCGACACACAGACCTGAAGCAACTAATATATATTGACCATGCATATATCGTTCTTCATTTTCTTATTCCTTAAGGAAATTTGAAGGAATATAATGAAGTATATTTACCACTAGCTTACTCTTGGAATAGTTCACGCTCTCTAGCTGATCTAATTCCGAAAGCTTTGTGACTTACCTTTATTTCTAAAGGTTTCTTTGTACAAAACTAAGTATATAAGTGTGTCAATAATACCTAAGGTCTTTAACTCCGAAGAGTCTAAAACCATACTGGGTATATCCTTGACAACTACTTAATTTTGCTTGAAAAAGTATTATCTTGGCCCAACTGGGTATGCAAGTCTTCCATTTTATATTCATCAGGTATTGCCAATGATTCAAGCATTACTGAACTATTGGTTGAGTATTAAACACCACAAACAACATTCATTCATGAATTGGAATAATGTCTCTCTGTGTCCAAAGGACACATGAGATAAATGCTTTGGTAATACTTAACAATAGTTCAACTATAATTTTTAAACTTGACAATATAGAAGTTGTGTACTTCTCACCGCTGACTTAAGAACCATCATTTTCAGCTGCTTGGAAAACACACTTTACTTATAACATTTCTATTACTTACTTGATTATTATATTTTGATACACATATGTGATAGGCATACTGTATTCAATACCCAAGAAGTAAAATAGAAACATTACTTATAGTTAATGAATATACTTGAAGAAGTGACTACTTTCTTCTTCGATTCAACTTGTTGCATTTAACTTTCAAGGATTTATTTCATGATATACGAAGCAAATAATCTCCTGTACGATGACCCACCTCTTTTCATTAAAGGATGTTGCAAAGGTGCCTTTGGCGTGAAACTCGCCACTAACCTTTTCGCCCTGTCTTTCAACTTGTTCACTATAAGAACCAAATATTATACTTTATTTAAGTTCTTATATACTCAGCGAACCATTACCTAAAAGGTAATGAAGTGTTTTCTCCAAACTACTCATTTTTTTTAATCTTAAACGAAACCAGAGTGAATGAGTGATAAAGATATAAGAATGAGATATATTGAAAGATAATATCTCATCTTTTAATTTACATGTATTAGGTGTAATCATCATTTCATCTATATCTTGCTTCATTTTTCCTCGCAAGCTTCTCAGAGTTGAGACAACACGTGTAATTATCCATGTCCAGATGTAGTATCCATAACTCACTCAGATGATGAAGATAACATTATGACATAACAATCATATGCATTATACACGAGTCTCCGATAAGCATTCTTCACACCCTCACTTTTGGAGGTGGCTCAACAGGTATTGGTGACACTAGCACCTTGAATTTATGATACCACAGTACTTTGCGCAAGTGCCTATACAACTCATGGAATTTCATGCTAGCTTGGACATTTTCTTTATCCAATATTATCGTAGTGTACTTGTGGTATTTCTTATCATTTTTTTACAAAAAATAAAATCTAGCAGATTAGTTCTTTTATCTTGATTACTGATTAGACATTACCGATTAAGTTAAATCATTAAACGCCTCTCACTATTTTATCAAACTCTAGCAACCCTTTGTAATAGAATCATAACACTTTGTCTCTTGAGTATTCTAGTGGGAATGATCCTTATACCTTTTCTCATAGTCTACAAGCTATGACTACGCCACTACTCGAAGAGTTCAAGGTAGCGATTGACTGACCAACCACATTAACTCGCAACTCCTTAATCTGTTGAGTGAATTCCTACCTTCTAAAATCATAAACATGATTTACTCAATGCTTGTCTCTAAAGTTACAACAAGCTAGCTATGAATACTCCTTTACTACAAACTTCAGTTAAGTTAATTCATCACTCTCATAAGAACTCCTCGGTAGTAGGAGACACCCTCAACTAGGCTAACGAGAACCCAATACACCTGGTTTTGTTTAAATTCGAACGATGGAAGACATTTACGACTTAATATTTCTTTGAGGGTTTTATATTTTTTGACGAACACAATCCGTTTCTATTAATATATTCATATTATGTTGCCACTCTCACAACTGAACATTAATAGAAAAACATTCATTGTGTCTTTATGCAATTTTCTTGTTTATTATTTTATGTGTTCTCATAGTCAACATGCACATGCATAAAATAATAAACAATGCATAAAGGATATAACATTACCCAACTGGTCTTGAACATCTAATATTGGTTGATCCATTTAAACTCAATGGATCAACTGTGACCTAGGAGTATCATATCTGAGTCAAATCTTGACTTGTATCACAGTTTGCCCTAATCCAGTGTATTCACTTCTCATCAGAGGTATCACCTCATCTTGGTGGGGTCTGTGCTTTGCACCATCATTGTCAAATGTATAAGTACACTCGCACACAGACAAGGGGGTCTAGGGAAGCGCAAAATACATACAGATAAATTGGACGCACATGCCCTTATACATATTGAACGAAAAGAAGACAATGCACACACCGTCATAAAATTAACTACCTATTACAAACATCACACACAGTTGTAATAAATATTTAAATAAATAAAATATAAACATGTTCGATCAATTCCTCAAGACCAGTTGGTATGAAAAGTAAATACGCGATAAAATTAAATTGAAATAAATTTTAAGTCGAGGGCTTAAATATAAATTAAATGAATTATACAATCAAATAATTTATCTTCTTCAGTCCAGAGGTTAATTTAATTTATATTCTAAAAATTAAATTAATTATTTTAAATAATAAAATTATTATTTTTTAAACCAGTAAATTAATAAATTAATTTTTGGCTGAATTAAAATTACCCCAGGTTACAAAAACCCTACCCGGGTCCATTGCGGGTCAGGCTGAACCCGCGTAGGCCCGTTTCGGGCAGGTCATAACCCGCCTAGATCCTTTGTGGGTCGGGAAGGCCCCGTGCAGGGGTGTTCTGGGCCAGAAAGACCTGCCTTGATTCAATTTGGGTTGGGAAGATCCGTTTAAGCCTGTTGCGGGTTGGGTTGGGTCAAACAGGACCAACAGAGGCATGCTGCTCGACTCAAGAGGGCAGGGGCACCTCATGGGCGCCGGAGGGGAGGCGATCACGACTGTAGGGTAGAGGGGATCGTCAGAGGAGCTTGGATTAACGACATGACATGACAGTGCTGGTCAGCCAGCGGTTGTGCTCGGTGAGGTGGCACCCAAGGAGGCCGAAGTCGGTGGATGGTCGAGTCGCCAGTGGCGGAAAATCAGTTCGGATGTCGGAAAAACGGTGGTGACTGGGACCTGGCAGCACAATGTGATAGGGGTCTCATGCCGGCGATACAGGGAGGCAAGAGCAGTGGTGGACGTAAGTGGCTGTATTCGATGGTGACCACCGATAGTGGCTCACTCGGTCAGAAAGATGTGAGAGGCGCGTAAGTCACTGGACACAAGAGGAGGCAGTGTCAAACCCTGATTTGGGTGTGGCAGTCAGCTTCTATGAACAAGACGACGGTGGCTCAGCTAGGTCACACGAGCAGGGGAGGTAGATGGGTAGTAGCCGGCGAAAGAGGAGAAGGGGTCGACCACGACTGGTCCATGCAGGGCGGCTCGCCGGAGGATGAGGCCCACACGGTCTTGGTGGGCAGCTGATCCGCAACTCGAAAAAGAAGGAGGTTCGACAGGGAAGGCTGTGGGTTGGTTGAGGTGAAAAGGAGGAGAAGGGATTCCATGAGAAGCCATTCCTATTTCCTCGACTTTTTTTTCAATCTTCCACTATAAGATTTACAAGTTGGTCGTCCCCAAGTCGGCTGCCCCTTTTTTATCTTCCACCAACATCTGACCCCCCCTTTCATTTTTTTAAAAGCCCAAAAATAGGCTTTATAAAAGGTATCACCAATTTTGTTTTTTTGTTCAAGCTTCCAAGGGATGAAAACCCTCACCGAGGAAAAATGTTATGCCCGGTGGAAATCCGGTCATTGGATTCCGATCAGATATTGGTCAGAAATGAATTGCCTAAAATTAAAAACACAAACATATATATATATTTATAATGTTCTTTAAATTTTAACCACCAATAGTCACATTTTTGATCCATATAAAAAATTTCGGATGACCATAACTCGACCATCCAGAATCAGATCGATGCATGGTCTGTTCCATTGGAACCGAATTAAAACCCTCTACATAATTTAATGCAAATTAATTTTTCTTTGGCTCAGTTTATTTACAAGATCCATCTGATACCAATTGAAGGTATTGAGGCATGCAGCAGAAGCCAGTGGGCCAGATATTTTAAAATTTTCATCACCGGAGCGATGTAACTTCGCCATCTCTGATGATCCGAGCCCGGGTAGAGGTTTGGGGATCTTGTGTGAATATTTCAAAGCACAAAAATAAATAAATGGTTACCTTGTTTGATTCGACACACGTTCAACCACATATCGTCGCCATTGACCGTTGCTCGATCGATCTGAAGCCGAACCCCTCTATATTTTCCACACACGCTTTGAGAATCCATACGTACACAGTTTGTTGAATTTTGAGTTCTAGCACAAAGCTCCGATGATCTGTTTGACATCGCGATGATCACCTTGATCCCATGACTTCGATCTGCGAAGACATTCTTGGATCGTTCATTCGGTTAGAGCGTCTCTCTTTAGGATGCGGTAGGAGAGAGGAGCTCTCAATCTATTAGAATAAACTTCACACTGGAAATGACCTCCTCATCTGCTTATATAGCAGATGTCTAAAATACTTAGTTAGGGTTCCCTGACCCTCGTATATTTAATGTTTACTAAATAGGTAATAAATAAATAATTATGATGAACTGACTATGTCATAAATATTATTTATAATTTATCACATACTTGTAATATATATTATATATATTACGTGATAAAACCCGAGTCATTAATTCAACTCGTAATTCCCGCTAATATTAAATGAACCTTGAATATTAAAATAATATTCCTTCATATAATATTATTCCCTGTATTTACTTAAAACACTTATAAATACTTTTAATAAATAAATTTAACTTAATTATTCTCTACTCGAATAATAATGAATTTATTTATTTGTTGGTGATCGATAATTCTTGGACAACTATTGGACCCTGTTGTGGGTCCCACCATGTCCTATATACCTATTCACCGGAATAGGGAAGAATCTTGAATGTGTTATTGTGTGCGACTCTCTAAACCCTTATCCCAATAGCAGTGATAATATTCACAGACCAAGATCGAAGTCTAGCAACCCATCACGACTCCTAAAGAGACAAGGAATAGTCATAGCAACGATAACCATCCTACGAACACACACCGTGTAATATAATATCCTTGTCATCCGATATCTCATAAATCACGATGAAAAACTCGTGTCATCATCCATTCTTTCTTTATTATATGTTGATCTAACTGAACAAATTTATTCGACTACCATGACCATGGATTTAATGAAGGTACTACCATCCTGATCAACTAGGTCCTAGATATTACTTCCTCAACTTGGAAGCGACAAATTTTATCTTGATCATTCAACCAATGCCATACCACTAATGACTAACCCAACACAAGCTACCTCACCACGACTTTATTGTCATGGTTTTTTCCTTGCATCAAAGTATGTGATCAAATGACACACATTGATAACGATTTCAAGTCAGGAGACCAATACACATGTTCGCAGATAGGAATAACCAATGACACTTGAAACATGTGATGTTCCTATTGGAAGATCTATCATAATGATCTCAACTACTAGAGATCACCAAGTGTGAACTTCATGAGAAGAAGTCACAATGCTTATGATCCCCCAACACCTGATAGCCTGACATCAACTGTGTCCAGTTAGTATAAGGTATCTAGACCATAAAACATATGTTTAAGATTAATGTCATAGTATCTTGAGGTTCTTATTATAGTCTGGAACTACTATAACCTTTTGATATGAAAAATAATCTATGGACATTACCATTTAAATAGTGGACATAGAAATATGAACACTATTATGGTATATATAACTCACTGTATCCATGATATGGTAATCGAAAAGTAATATTCAAGTTGGGTCTAGAGAACCCACTACTACAACATGAGAGGCTGACTCGGTATGAGGGTGTCAGAAAAAGAATAGCGTTTTTCATGGAATTGTATTTAATTTATGGCATGGATAACATTTGGCTTGGGTATGGAAAGTTTTGGGGTTTATTGGTGGTATAATAATGTATAAATATTTTGATGATTTCCTGAAATAATCAAAGAATGGATTGTCTCTTGTTTTTATGGTGTGAAATCAAAAGATTTAATAAGTGTAGCTAATGTTTCAAGAAGTCAAGAACCTTAGCTTGGTTGCGATTTTTGGGTTTTTTAGGATTATGCGGTGTAGGATGAGTGGATGGTTTTTGGGTCAGTTAAATAGCTGGTAGGTTATTTAGGCTTGTGCTTGATCACTTTCCGTAAGTGCCTATCTTGGGTAGTAGATACTTTTGGTACAATTACAGAGGTTGACTTTGGACTGATCTGAAGGTTAGAATATATCTTGATGAGGTGGTTTAAAGTGAAATAAAATTTTTGGGGGAGATTCAGGTGAGTATTTCCAAAATTAGTTATCGAGTAGAACAATTATTGTAGGTAGTTTGAATGAACACTTTAGGTTACAACAGGTGAATGATGTAAAGTTTCTTTGTGTGAGGGGGTGTGGTGAATGTGGTTTTTGGGTTCATTTCAGGACTGGATTTTGAAAACCAGGTTGTGATGACTCATGGTTTTTGGGGTAAAAGGATTTCAAGAAAAGTGATGCCATAGTTTGGGAATCTGTTTTTGATTTAGTTTGGAATGATCACGTGGAAATACTTTCTTATATGATGTCTAAGTATGGGTTGTGTATTAATTGGAAGGATATTTCATCTCATGGTTATTTTTGTGCTGGTTTAAGTGAAAGATGACATAGGTTGAGCTGGATATAGTGGGGTTGCACCATGGCATCATATGAATTGAAGATGATTTCGATAGATATTTTAGGTAAGCATGTGTTGGTTTCTTACCATTAGGCATCTTTTGGTGGTGAATGTGGATTCTCGATGGAGGAAAGTGCATAGACTATTGTCATTCCTAGATGATGGGGCTGGCTGACTTTGTTCTCATGCCAGCTTTTCAAATATAAAAAGAATGACGGTGGGGAGATTTGTTGCACCCTCCTTTCTGGTGGTTGTTCAATAGATTGTCTTGTACCTAGTTTTTAGAGGATGAAAAATGATTACAAATAATAGAGTTATAAGTCCTGGGTTTCAGATAAAAGGAAAATATTTTGGTTCAGTATGGTTAAACCATTATGGGTGGTGTTGTGATGTGTTTAGAGGTTTTGGAAGACAATTAGAGGTGTTGGGGTGTGGTGAGGTATTCAATGAGGTTTGGAGTTGAATTGGGGAAATAAGGGGGAATGTGGGAAAATGCATAGTCATCCACATAGTCCAAGAGATCATGAAATACTATTGCGCATTATAGGATTTTTGGTAGAGGGAAATGCACAACCCCCTACATGGTTGAAAAGACCCTGTATCCGGTCCATTCATCCTTTACAAGGTTTCTAGAAAATTGGAATTTTGGTTTAAACTCTTCCCTATCTCCCTCATTTCAACCCATTTCAACCCTTACATAAGAGAGGCACTTATTGGGTGATTTTCAAGGGTTTTAGGTTGATTCCTTCCTCTCAAAGCCTTATGGATATAAGTTAATCCCCGCTCCTCATTGCCTTCTTCTAAGCTTTCTCTCATGTTGGTGGTTGGATCTAAGGATTTGGGTGTGGGGGTTTTATCGAGGCATGGTAAAACCCCATCGAAGGGTAGATATTTAGTTTGTCAAAGCTAAGCAAGTCTATAGTAGGGAAATTTCATGTTGTTGTGCTATCAATTAGCTTCATTACACTACCTTATAAGTGTTCACTGACTCTCATCAATTTAGGATTTATAGGTTTTTAGCATTGGGTCAAATTTCAGGTTTTCAGTCTTTAGACTTTGATTAATGGTGGAGGAAGCCTAGATCTTGGTGGGAAAGGCTGATTTTGTTTTGAAATCATGATCTTGGTTTGTGGATTCTAATTTTAACTATTGAAAGATAAATTTAGATATCTTGCATGTTGGTTTTACAAAATAAATCCTTCTAATGGATTTAAAATGATTTATAAATTGTAGTTGATGCATTGCAACAAGTGGTTTTAGTGTGTGAAAAATTAAAAGAAAATAAAAGTTGACTTTTTGAGTGTGAGTGTTTTGCAGAAAATGTTGAATTTAGGAATTTTGTGTTAATCGGTTTATTGTTGCTTGTGAGTATTTTATGGAATATTTCAATGATTGATTATTGATGAAATGTTTTGGATGCGTGATATGGATTGGTTTTGGCATATGCTTGGTATGGGGATCCTGCTCAAGTATGAGGGGGTTTTCAGGTTAGAAAGGATGGTCTAGGGAGTCTCACTTTAGTGGGGGGGGGGGGGTGTTGGTAAGTCGAGGATGGACTTTGATAGAAGTTACCCAATGGTTTTGGCATGGGCTTAGATTTACCTCAAACTTGAGGTGGAAAAGTGTATGAGTCGATTGATATGAGATTGATGATATTATGACATGTTTAGTTGGTGTTTTATAAAAATCTTATTAGGTTGATTGTGACTGATATATGCTGATTTGATTAGATCAATTGTCACAGGTAAGCCATGTTTTCATAAAACACACATGAGTGGTTTTCACATAGATATGGTGCATGTGAAGTCATCATGGGAATTTTACAAACTTGTTATACTCACCCCCTTCATGTGCATCTTTGTGTACATGTAGTTGACGTTGACTTGATTTTCACATTGACGAGGGTGTTGCTTCATTAGATCGAATAAAGCAGTGGAGGCCGACTAGTGGAGACTAGTCTAGGTTGCGTCATTGATTGTATTTAGAGTTGTAGGTATGACTATAGTATTCGTATTGGGGAGTTTATTTGTATTGTTGGGGTATGTTTGTTATGAATTTACATTCATTGGTTCCACTATATATAATATGTATAGGTATATGGTTATCAGAGGCATTGGGGTGATACATTATTGCCTACAATATATTGTTTGTTGTGATGTTTTATTATTAATCCTTTGGCATTAAGGGTCGGAAAACATTCCAATTTAGATCGAGGCCAGGTTTGAGTGGTTGGGTCAGATCAGGATGTTACACTTTAGTTGACAAAGAACCAATATCTCTTCAGGGAGTGAATAATCTCTATAATATAATATTCCTAACTTTTTCTTAAGATTCATCACTCCTGACACTCAAAATCATGTAAATACATATTCTTTCTTTCTTCTTCATAAAGAAAGGAGAATACTCTCAAAATTTATACAAAACATATATTTTTTACTATATACTTAGAAAAGCCTTATTTTCTTAAAATTATCTTTTTTTGCGTCTGAGTTTTTCATACCTTCCCACTTTGTCTTTTTATACCTTTTTAACAACCTATGACCAATAATAAATAATGACCACATGCGTGTAAATTTGTACATATACTTGATGATATCACCATCTTTATATATTTATAAAAAAATGTTAGGGTTATGTGTCCCACACTAATTTTTAACTAAGAAATTCAACTTTGATGTCATGACCCCCTCCCTCCAAAGGCGACTCTCATAGACCAACAATGAAGGAAGTGAGATAATGACCCCCCAAGTTCTGCCTCCATTAGGCCCCGAGTTGGTGACGAACATCAAAGGTATATAAAAAACACTCAAATGGGAGACATTACCCTCTTAATTTCCATGAAGGAAGATATAAACAATCACCAACCCAACTCCATATAATAAGAAAAAGGTATAACATTTTCCAATCCCAAATGAAACTACATGAACAAATGAAAGACAACAAAAAATAATGTAAAGGCGAACACATATGCTCCACTCCAGCTACCTGAACAATAGCTCCCAACTTTGGTGATCTATCCTACAAACCTTAGCAAACTATAGTGAGGTGAGCACTTATGAGTACTCAGTAGGATCATCCCTTTAAACAGTTCAAAATTTGTGTAAAATAAATATGCAAGAATAAGTAAGAGTGAAATCATCCAAGTATGAAAAACAACATAAACATGCACATAAGACAACAATCATTTTAACAATGCATATCCATAAGCTAGAAAGCATGAAAGGCATAAGCAACACCATCATCAATACCCCATAGTCACCAAACTAGCCAGTCCCATCATCAAGCCGAAATATCAACATCATTCAACATCACTACAACCACCATAAAAAATTTCAACATCATTCAGCATCCTCAAGCCTAGAATATATATTTATCTCAACTCCAACCCTTCAACTCAGGGGATCTCCCACTCAAACTAGTAACGAGCCAGTAGGATCACCTCCTCACAAAGTGCAGATACGCGAGAGTGAAACCACACCAACAAAATATCATCAACCATAATTCCATACATCCACAACCACATCACCACGTCTCTACATATCCACATCAGCATCATTAAACATTGGTAACCACATCGCTACAGTCACCATAATTCCACCACTTCCCAACCATTTTTCTCTAGGGAAATGTAAACATAAAGGACATTAACATCATGCCATCCTCCTTCCATGTACACCCCCACCAATGCTATCCCATTCTCTACAATAGGGTATCATGAACATGTACAACATTGACCTCATTCCTCCCTTACCATGCACGAACCCACCATGAACCACCTAATCCTCTCATCAATCATCACCTCTAGTGTATTATAACCGCAAGCAATCACAACCCGTGTGTATATTCCAACCTTGAGCCATTATAGCCTGTAGAAAATACATAACCACTGCGAGCCACTACATCCCATAAAGATAGGTTCATGTATCTCCCCTTCCCCCACAACCACTTCCATCATATAACAACAACATAGATCAATCAACACTTTTCATGGAATAATATCATCACAAGCACAACCAACACTGGGTAAGGAAGAAGGCCATATAATCAGTAACTAATATCCACCATATTAATTCCAAAACATTATTTACCATTTTACTATACATCATTAAATTCATTCTACCATTCATTAACTCATGACCATGGACAACTAGCCATACTCAACAAGTCCCACAAGATTCACACAATAAGGCCAACAATTCATACACATCATTCTTCCTATAAATTACCAACTTTAATTTCTTAACCATTTTAAGGGCATTTCCACACAAGCCATCACTTCAAATCTTAAGTTCACAAAATGAAAGGCATGCCAATCAAAACAGTTTTCATCCCACATTTCAATCCATTACCATATTCAAGTGATTAATCTATTTATAAGGGCGACATGATTTTCAATGGTAGCAATAACATAAAACCATAACAATGAGAATCAATCATGGAATTAAATACACCAAAAATTTATAAACAACCCACCATATATTTAATTCCATCCCAATATCCAATTATACAAGAATTCATTCTTCTTGTTAACAAAGAATGCATTTAGTTTTCCTATCACCCACATTAACTCATGAACCAGTCTCATCAAAAATCAAGGTAAAATAAATAAACTCACAACACACCAAGCATAAACAATAAATTTCAGCATTGTTAATCCAGAATCCAGATTACAATCAACCCCTTTATCCTTTACCTAATTTAAGAAATTATCCATTTATAGAGGTTAAAAAGTTCATAGGTGACAACAAAAAGGAAACTATACTAGTAGTAAAACATTTATCAATAAGAATTAACCCATGAAAATATCATAAAAATCACAAACCACATGAAACAACCCATCCCTCTTTTCCATGCTTCATTTAATCAGTTACCATCTTTATTTAATTTTCATTCTCCATTCATGGTGGGTATTTTTTATATGTTCTACCCTTTCCCATAAGACAAAACACCAAGAAATAATAATGGAATATGGGGGAGAAAACACAACAAGAAAATCAAGCATATTAATTACTGAATATAGAAAATAAGTATTTAGATCCTCTACATCAACTGGCACTTTACAAACCACTGCACGAAGATGAGGTGAAGAGAGGGTACCCACAAGGCTAGAACCACACCAAGCAGGGATCAAGAACCTAGAAAACACCACCCATCATCAACCTCTATCCATAACATCACCAAAACCAGTAATTCCCTCAACTACAACCCTCTTTGAATGAAGAAAGAGAGAGGAACGAGGAAGAAAACTAAGGAGGGAAGGGAGTAAACTCACCTATGATCGCAAAAAAAAAAAGATCTTGAACTCAAGGATAAAATCCACCGAAAGGGGGTTGAAATACCCCTAAGGATGTACCTTGGTTGTCCAAGATTCATGGGAAAATATGTGGGAATTATAGGGTTTGAAGGGGTAATGGATTTTATACCCAAGCTGGAAATAAGAAGACCACAATGCAATACCTACACCACGACGTAAAGGGGTTGGACCGGGATGAAACCATGATGCAAAGGAAGGAACTGCATTTCAATGGGACCGGTCAAAGATGTGTATGATAAATACAGCGTGGTCCACAATGAGATCCTATAAACCTAGAAAAGAGACCACATCATAAAGGGGAAACCACACCACATAATTACAAATCTAAAGAATAAGATTGTGCCGCAACCCATCTCTACATCGCAGTGACCCCAAAATTGACAAAACCAACAAAACTCACCTCTCTAGGACTCCACATCACAGCCTAGAAGCCACGTCATAACTACCTCAAGATCAATAAAACCACCAAAACTCTACTTCCTCAGGGCTCTATGCCACAACCAATCTCTCTATGCTGCCAAAAAAACCTCGAACATACCTCCACGATGAAACTTTATCGTCCACGCTACAAAACCCCCCTCCACAGTGCAACACAAGAATCCACGCCGCATCACTACCATGTATATGAAATTTCATCTTAACTCCCCTCCTTTCTCATTAGATCCTTCTCTTGACACCTCCAACACCTATAAAACACAATGTAATGGGCCTCGAAGGTCTGAACCATTACATTAGATACCACTCAAATGATTTTCATCCTCAAGAATTAAAACCAAACCTTAGGAGGAAGGAAACCGCCACTAAAACACTCCCTCAGAAGATACATCTCAAACGAAACCAACCCACTACCAACAACCTCAGTAAGAGACGAACCATGATCCTCCCACAAAACATCTCCCCAAAACCCTCATGGATACTATAGTTACCTCTCAAATAGAGCGCCACTACTGGATGAATCCAAATCAACACCATCCTCCTCACTCATGACCAAATTTTCCCAACTACTCCTTCCATGTTAAGCGGGTTTTTAAGATAGACACACCTTTGTAAGAAATTTATTCAGATTATTTAAAACATTCCTTTCCATAATTTTTTATAAAACATAAATACTTAAATTTACAAACTGTTCAACAAAATTTCAAAACAAATTTCAAAATCCACTACAAGGTTTTAGTGAAAGGAGTAGAACTCAAACAAAAAATTTCCCCTCTATTAACTCTCCACTGAAGACTAGGCTATATGATGAATCTTGAGATAATCATATTAATGGTTCCCTATAAAAATACATCAAAAAATGACTAGCTCTCCAAACACAAGACACCTCAAGCCACTCAACCCTAGAGTACTAAGATGCACTCTAGCCTTAACTGACCGCCTCATTCTATTCCTCCGTGAAGCTCAATACATGAAATCCAGAGCATTCAACTCCGCCTTTCCAACCACTCAGGAGGGATCTTCATTGGAACCCTCCTTCATAAACAACCCTTTCACTACAATCTCGACCCAATCTCTCATTAATTCCCAATATGACAACTGAAATGACATGATAGATCATTGAATCATCAGTCTTAAAGTAGATTCAAAAAATTGTTCTGATCCTTTCTCCTTGGGCTAAAAATACAAAAACCAACTAATCAGATATATAAAGTGGACTAAAAAGCTGTGAACACTCTCATCCCCATACCAAAGCTCCTAAATCTTCTTCAGATGATCACGCATCTGCACTTAATAAAGTAAACTCTTCCTAAATAATTCAAGAAATTTCCCCCAAGACATATCTCCTGGATCACCAAACTTCATCTCCCACCATCTTCGAGCCACTTTCCAAAATAAAACAACTTTTAGAGAAACTCAAAATTCATCCCAGGTTTTCAATAACCCAAAAGAAAACTCAACCCCCTCCAACCAATCCTCAACATTGGGGATGGAGGATCCATCAATGAACTTTGACACTTTGTGCCTATGAAATTTCAGCAAGGCTCTATCCCAAGATCTCTCCTCCTTTCCATGCCCCAAACTACGATGGTGTTTTAATGAAATAACTTCAAATTAGGAAACAATAAGGTTAAAATAAGTCACATAATAAAGCCAATCAACAAAAAAGGAACATTACCATATCACAATAAGCGCATCAAGCCAATACTATCCCCACCAGCCAAATATTTGACACCACAACCCACATGACCACATCTCTATATTCCATTAGGCTCAACATTGCACCATATCACATCATCTACAATACACCTCTATTCCATATAACTACTCACACTACTATTTCAACCTCTATATATCCCATTCCAATAGCTACCATAATAACCACACAATACTTCCTCATCCCATATAAATGGCTAAACCATCACCACTGCAAGTACAAAAATTAATGGGACCCACTCACCATATAAGGATATTTTCCTCTTTGGTAAACCTTGACCCATCTTCACAATTTTGGAACGTGTCATAAATATAACATGTTTTAATGGGGAATGGATTTCCCTTTATTCATTTTCTTGAATCCATAACACACATTACCAACATAATCTAAATCACAATAAACCCAAACAACATGATATATCAATCAATCTATTTTTATCATTTCTAAAGAACAATTTAGGTGTGGCAAGCAAGATCATTCTCATAAAATTAAAGTTTTTCAAAACAACCTTTTTATTACCAAATTTAATTTTTTGGCATTTTATGGGAGGCGGGTTATTCCATTAATACAACCATATCACAAAACCTAATCACAACATGGGTACATGTTCACAATAATAAGATACATTATCTCAATGATCACACAATTTTCATGTTAAGAAACATAAAGATTCATGGACTAGGCTTCATCATGGTATATATTATTCATAAAAAGATATTGAAATGTCATTTTATTTTTCAGTAGAATAGGTTTTTAGCAAGGCATATTAGCACTTTAATGCAAACAATCAGTAAAATATGCAATTTCATACAACACTCAACACTTACAAGTCATTTTCAGAGAAATTGTCATGCCTTTAATTTAAATAACCCTAACACATGAACAAGTTAAAGAAAAAAACTACACATATTGTGGCACAACAAATCAGGCTTGGAATACATAAACTAAACATTTGATTACTAAGGAAACATGCTTCCCACAGAACAAAAACTGCATATGCTACATTATCTTATATCTTGTTATTCATTCCCAAATTAACATTTCTTAAACATTTTATCATTCAAGTGACTTGATTTTAGATTATAAAATAAAACATTCTTTTAGATCAAAAAAAAATTGGACATGTTATATCATTGTGTCATGCTTGAAATGCTCTAACTATACAATCTTGAAACATTTTATCACTCGAGAAAACATGCTTATACATCATTATAAAGGTAACATGATTTTACTCCCATATTTAAATACAACATGATAAGTAAATAACATGATTTCATATTATAAATACAACACACTAAACATGATACATTCTCATTATTTACTCACTATCAATTTCATAATGAGCCACACAAATGTTTTCAACTTTAGACATGATCCCAATAATAATCTACTCATGGATTAATATGTGAGGCATGGTTATTTCAATACTAAAAATTTCATCAATATTTAAAAGAATAGGTTCAATCACGTAAACAGTATCAAGTCTCACCAGGTTACCACAAACCATGCTTATCATTTTCCAAGAATTTAAAACAAACAAATTCCAGCCTTATAATAAATTCCCAACATATAGAAGCTACATATCATGAGTACAAGGGTAAAACACGACATGAAATTAATATTTCAATGTTTAATATATAGGTATAAATAATCTAACATAACAATGATCTTAACCATGATTGGAAGTTGATACATATTTTTTAATTTGGAAAACCTTCAAATTGTTAATAGTTATCACTAAACATGCTTATCATTTTCCAAAATTTAGAAACAAATGACATAAAATTTCCAGCATGGAAAGACATTTCTAACACATGCTTACAATATACAAATGGATTAATAATACAAAACTATAGTCATGCCAAAATGGAAAGTGTGGTTATTCATTTCAAGTTTTTAATTTTAAATAAATTATCAATAATAATGATGATAATTTAAAAAAAATACAGAACTAAAATAACTAAAATCAAATTTACAATAAATTCATAACACATGCTTGTGATAAATCATGAATGAAAAACAATTCATGGAATATCAACTTACACAGGAACCATAACACCCCTAAGCATGGTTTCAAAACCATTCATTTCCGTATGCCAGTATGAAATATATTTAAGGAAACATATTTTCTAAAGTTTATCAAAATTTAGGATCTATTCACAATAAAATATACTAAGTATGCTTCAGTAACAATTTCAAACATTAGGAAAAATTTTTAGCATGCTATGCATTTTAATAATGGAAAAAAAATTCAATTCATAAAGGATCATGTTATAACAAACAAGAAAATAACACATTTCAATTATCAATAAGGTCTCATACAAATAATTCATACTAGTTAATTACCATTTTACTCCTTTCTTTCAAGTTATATGAGTGATTAAATAAACAATGAAAATTATTTAGAAACTAAAACACAAGCATTGTCAGAGAAACACACATAAAACCAAGATATAAATACTAATGAAACTAATGATCATGATGCATTCACCTCCCTATAATCATACCCTGCAATGATTAAACTTCCACCTAAACATGTTCAATAGGTTGTCAAAGTCCTTATGTCAAATTATAGGGGCCCCCAAATTATCTGTGTCCTAGTCGATCTCCTTGGTCTATGTCACATGTTAGGTTTGATTTTCACTAATACCCTACCAATCTCATGAAGTCTTAAAAAATTCCTAACTCTGATCTCTACCCTATCTCTCAAATAACACATTTGATACCACTTTTTCATGACCCCATCCCTCTAAAGGTACCCATCATGGGATGATAATGATGGAAGAGAGATAATGACTCCCAAGTCTCACCTCCAGTAGGCCCCAGGTTGGTGACTAGCCCCAAGGGTATATAAAAAATGATCAAATAGGAGGCACTAACATCTTAATTTCCCTGATGAAAGATATAAACAACCGCTAATCCAAATCCATATAATAAGTTAAAGTTATAATATTTTCCAATCCCAAATGAAACTATATGAATAAATTAAAAATATCCAATAATAATGAAAATCTGAACACATATGATCCACTCCAACTATCCAAACAATAGTTCCTAACTCTGGTGTTTTTTCCTACAAACACTAACAAACCGTGGTGGGGTGAGAAACTGGGAGTACTAAATAAGATAATCCCTCTAAATAGATCAACATTAGTGTGAAATAAATATGCTAGAATAACCAAGAGTGAAATCATCCAAGTAAGATAAATAAAAGAAAATTATACATTATCCAATAAGTATAATAACAATACATATCCATAAGCATGAAAGGAAATAGAAACACCATCATCACTAACCCATGATCACTAAACCGGCTAGTACCATCATCAAGTCTCAACTTCCATCACTACTTCCAATATCCTTGATGTATCACCAATACCACAACCACCATCAAAACTATCAATATCAGTCAAAATGATCAAGCCTAGAATATATATTCATATCAGCTCCAACCCATCAACTTAGGGTATCACCCACTCAAACTGGCAGTGAGCCAGTAGGATGACCTCCTCGATAAGTGTAGGGATGAAAGTATGAAACCACACCAGAAACATATCATTATCCATCATTCCATACACTTGAAACTTCATCACCACTTCTCCATATATCCACATCTGTATCATTACATATATACAACCACATCTCTATAGTCACCACAATTCCACTACTTTACAACCATCCATCAGTAGGGAAATATAAACATGAAGGAAATAAACCTCGATCTCTTCTACTTCTGTGTACATCCACCAACAACACTATCCCATTCTCTATAGTAGGGTACCATGAAAATGTAGAGAATCAACCTTGACCCTCCTTACCATGCATGACCCCCACCATATAAACCTCATCCTCTCATCAATCATCACCTCTTGTGCACTATAACCATAATCCATCACAACCTTTTCACATATTCCATCCTCAGGATGTTATAACATATAGATAATACATAACCACTAGGAGCCATTAAATCCCTAAAGACAGGTTTCACTATATCTTCCATTTCCCTAAAACCACTTCCATTATATAACAACAACAACATAGAACAATAAGAAATTTTCATGGAATAATATCATCATAAGTAAAACCAAAATCGGGTAAAGAAGATAGTCATATGATCAATAACTCACATCAACTATATTAATTCCACAACATCATTTAGTACTTAACCAAACATCATTAAATTCATTTTTTCCGTTCATTAACTCATGACCATGGATAACAACCCATAATAAACAAGGCCCACAAGCCACACACAATATGGATAATAAGTCATACACATAATTATTCCTTTAAATTACTAACTTTAAGTGATTAACCATTTTAAGGGTATTTCCACACAAGCCATCACATAAAAGATTAATTTCGCAACATGAATGACATTCTGATCACAATAGTTTTCATCTCACATTTCAATCCATTACCATATTCAAGCGATTAATCAATTTATAAGGGAAAAATGATTTTTAATAGAAGCATTAATATGAAACTACAACAATGGGAATCTATCCTGGAATTCATCACATCAAAAATTTATAAACAGACCTCCATATATTCAATTTTATCCTAATATATAATTCCTCAAGAATTCATTTTTCTTATTAACAAATCATGTATTAAGTTTTCTCATTACCTACTTTAAACCATGAACCGTTCTCATCAACAATCAAGGAAAAAAACCAACTCACATCACACCAAGTATAAAAAAATCAATTTCAGCATTTTTAATCCATATTTTAAATTTTAGCTAACCCCTTTATGATTTATGAGGTTTAATAAATTATCCATTTATGGAGGAAAAAAAGTTCATAGGTGAAAAGAACAACAAGGAAATCACAATAAAAACACATCATTAAATAAGAATAAACCCATGATAATATCATGAAAATAATAAACCACATGAAACTACACATTCTCTTTTTCCATGCTTTATTTAATTAGTCACCATCTTTGTTTAATTTTCATTATCCATTCAAGGTGAGTTTTTTATACATTATTCCAATTAACATAATCCAAGATACCAAGAAACCATACTAGCATACAAGGAATAAAACATAATAATAAAATCAAGTATATTAATTAAAAAATATATGAGATAAGTCTCAAGATACCGTACTTCAATTGGAACTTGACAAACCGCTGTGTGGTGATGAGGTGAAGAGAGGACACCCACAAGTGCAGAACCACACCAAGGAGGGATAAAAAACCTAGAAAAAACCACCCATAATCAACCTCCATCCATAAAATCACCCAAACTAGTCATTCTCACAAAAAAAACCTCTTTGGATGAAGTATGAGAGAGGAATTGGGAAGAAAAATAAAGAGGGAAGAGAGGGAACTCATCTATGATCACAAAAAAAAATCTCTTGAACTTGGGGATCAAATCCAATGAAAGGGGGTTTAAATACCCCTAAAGGATTCACCTTGGATATCTAGGAGTTTAGGTAAAAAGTGTGGGAATGATAGGGTTTTAATGGGATATGTATTTTATACCCATGATGGAAATAAGAAGACCATGATGCAACACCCTATACCACGATGAAAAGGGGATGTCTTGGGATGAAACCAAAATGAAAAGGAAGGGACTATTCCATAATGGTACTAGTCAAAACCAAATATGATAAATATGATGTGGTCCATAGTGATATCTTATAAACCTAGAAAAGAGACCACACCACAAGGGGACCACCGTACCGTAGAATTCCAAAGATAAATAAGAATTCCATGCCATAACCCAGCTTCATGGCGCAATGAACCAAAAATAAATAGAACCAACAAAACTCACCTATCCAGGACTCCACTCTACATCCTAGAATCCATGTCGCAACTACCTTGAGATCAACAGAACTAATAGAACTCCAATTCTTAGGGACCCATGATACAAACAAGCACTTGACTCCACCACAACGACCTACAACATACCTCCATGGCATAGCTCTATCCTCTAAACCATAAAAATCCCCTCCAAAAATCAATAAGAGTCTCTGCACCACAAAATTTATCTACAGATGAAACTTTATCTTAACTCCCCTCCTTCCTCATTCACATACTCTCTCGGCACCCCCAACAGCTAAAACACACAAAGTAATAAGCCTATAAGGTCCATAACATTACATCAGATATGCCTCAAATGATTTGTAGGATCATAGGGGTACTCAAATTACTTCAAGAGGGGGGGGGGGGGTGAATTTTAGTTTAAAAAAAAAACTAACAAAAATTATAAACCTATTTATTATCAAATATTGGGTAGACACTTCATCCTATTCTTAGATATTTTGAATCAGATAGGAAGATCATATGATTATAAGAGTATAATAAAAGTTTATAACAAAGGTAAACTTTACTTACAGATAGCACAACGGAATAATAATCTTGTAAAAATAGGTAAACTAATCTTTTATAAAACAGATAAGAATTACAAAAGTTTATAAAAGATCATACACTTTAACCTTAAGTGTTAAAGAATTCACAAACCTTGAATTTTTGTATCCATGGATTTAACCTAACCGTATGGTATATCTTTCTTTAAACAAGAAATCCCTTGATACTAGGATCAAATATAACTCTTCCTTATTATCCTATAAAAACCTCAATTAATAAGATCAGACATGCCTCTATCTTCCTATCCTCAGAATCCATTGATCAAACCTGACTAGACACAGTGATTACAAATAAAAAATGTTTTAATGAATTTGAAATACTCATATGAATACCTTAAAATAGAAAACTATCCAAATATTACAAATCATAGACTAGTAACAAGATGTTATAGGGAAAAAGTAAACTTCATATGAATTGATCTACAAAAGAATTTGTTTCCTCATCAAATTCACTTCTATTTATAAGGAAATATCCAATGGTCATATTATATGAGTCTCAGAGTTGGTTGTAATAGTTTTAGATGAACTCTTCCTTCATTTTTAATGTTATATACAAACTTCATCTGATGGTCATTTTTGTAGCATCATCACAATTCTATTAAATGTTCTGTTTAGTAGAGTAAAATTAGTTTGTTTGATAGGATAAAATTTATTCTTCCAGTAGAATTAAAATCATCATCCAATAGTTTTTACAAAGGTTCATACATAGATTATGAATACCTCCATCCAGTAAAGTTTTGTTTGGTTAACAAAGTAGAACTTCATCTAGTGATACTTAGTTATAATTTGAAGTTTAGACATTATAAAAACTAAATTTTATGAAATATGAAATATTATTTCCAATGTAAAAAGTACATGTCTATATTATTATAAAGTTCATGTCCATCTATTTATAAATTTTCATCCAAAATAGTTTGTTTGTTTAACTTTTTACAAAGTTCCATATAATGAATAAAGTTTTCTAATTCTAGTAAAAAAATAAGTTTTCTACAAAAACATTCTAAATACGTGGGAAGCGTAAAGTCAGCAAAAATAATGTTTTAAGAAAGTGTGTTGTGATTTTCAAAAAAAAGTTAGAAAGTGTTGAAATTTGAACTTTTGACTAAAAAATATCCCCTTTTTGAAAAGCACAAAAACACAACCCTTAAAGAAAAAAATAAAAAAACTTTGAAAAACTTACAGTCTATTTTACACACATTTAAGAACTTCTTTCTTATTTTATCCTCCTTAAGACATTTCTTTTCTGTTATTTATTTTCTCCCCTATCTTTATTTCTCCAACCTTTTTTAACAATATTTTTCCAAAAATTTGTTAGAATATTAGGTTTTCTCGACTTTCTTAAGATAAGTTATTTTCTCCAATAATGTACTTTTCTCCCCATTTTTAATTTTCAAAAAAAGGAGGTAGAAAGTGTACTTGAAATATTAGAGAAGAAAAATTATATAAAACAATTTATTATAAATGAATATTTATAAAAAAATAGAAATAACTTTCATCAAATAAAATTGGTAAATACTCATTCAAAAAAATTTAGAGAAAAATTCTATGTAACATTCATTCAAAATGAGTTTTATTAAAAACATTCAAGTGTTCAGAAAAAAAGTAAAATCATTATTTATTTGATAATTTCTTCATGATTAATTTTATATTCTTGAAATTATCTTGGAACTTCTCTTTCTACATGGAACAAGATTCTATCTTGGAAATCTTATCTTCAAGTAGTTGAAACTTTTTGTTCTCCTACTTTAACTTCAACACTTCTTCTTTAAGAAACTGAAATTTTCTATTCTTGAATTTAAACTTCAATAATTATTCTTACAGAGATATAATTCTATTGTTTTTTTCTAATATTTCTTCTTATTAAATCGTAGTAATATTATTTATATTATTTATCCCCCTTGTACCTTCACTGACTTCTGAATACATATCTCTATATGAATTTGTAACTTATAAGCTTTATTTTTTCCATTTGATTTGTTCATCATGAAACTTTATATCTCCTTCTATTTTTTATCCATCTCAAGACTTGTTTAAATATTATTATTTATTCCTTTTAACTATCTTTGAAATATTTAAAATTAGCTTAATTTTGAACAATCTTATCCACAAGTTGTTTGAAGGAATTAAAATTTTCCTAGACATCTATTATTCCATGAATATATTTATAATGAGCTTAAAAATCAATAAAGTAGAAAAGTGCATCCTTGAGTTTCTTTGGAACTTCATTAAAATAAGTCATCCTCATTTAAAACCTTTCATTAGAATAAGTGGGGGATAAATGAGTAGAATCTGATGAAACATTAACATTGAAAGGAACTGGTGGTCTTGATGTTTCATATTCTCCATTTATTTTATCTTTCTCTTCTTTATAAACTTTGAAAACATCAACATTTTCATCAGACCCATTTTTTTTTGAAACTTTTGTATATGAATGTTGATCTTATTCTTTTTCTTTAGAACTTTTTTCTTTATCCGATGCTTTAAAAACAACATACTTATGATATTGAGAAGATAAATAGGTGGAGGATTCACTAACACTTTCTTCTTCTTCTTCATCAAACTCTTCTTCTAGATCTCTATCTTGTTTTTCAACACTTCTCAATAGAGATTTCCAATAATTTTTTATAACTTTCATAACTTCTTCTTCAGCATGTTTTAATGGATATTTTGATACAAAAAATTCTTTTTAATTTTATTTTTTAATGTAATGAGGTACTTTAGAACTTGTAACTTATTTCCTTCCAGAGGAACATACTGAGGGGCTATCAGTTGAACATCAGACAATGGTTAAACTGATAAATGTGGTTCTTCTTGGGTTTTTATTTGAACATTCAGATGAACCTATTCAATTCATATAATAATAATTTTTACAACCTTTTATTTTTTAATTAATTTGTTTTTGTATCTTATTTTTATACTCTTATATTATATTTTTTGAATGTTTGTTCTTTCAAGGATAAAGATCACACCTTATCAAATACAAAACTTGGATCTCCTAGTTTCTTATATTACTTTTACTTTATAAGTTATTTGAAATCCTCTTTAGACATAGTTTTAGGATTCTTTCTTAGAAGAGGTGGATGAATTCCCGTTGGATCCCTTTTCTATTGTAATTTTTATTTTATATTTTTTATTTGTACTTCATATGTGGATTTTTCCTATTTATCTACAAACTCATTCAACTTATAAACATACACAAGCTTTATACAACTTATTTTTTCTTCTCCAATAAAAGAAAATTTCTTTCTCACATCAGTTACCTTATTCTTGATATTATAAACTTTTATAAAATTAACCAACATTATATTAATGAAACATGGAAAAAATAGAAATTTCAACTTTATTGTTCCTTTCTTCATATTCTCTACTGATAGAAATGAAAAATTCACTAGATTGAACTTACTCATATTTCCTAGATAATCTACAACACATATATCTTGTACCTTCATCATATCTACATCCCCCTTCTCAGGATAAGATAGTTTTTTATCCACAACACAACTACCCTTGTGTCCAGAGAAAGATGATAAACCTTTCTAAATTTATCATATAAAGGAAAGAGGGAAGGTTCTGCCTTTGAATTTTCAAAATATTTTAATTTATGTGGAAAATTATGAGTTTAGAGATTGGATTCCACTTCTAGAGAAACACTAATAAGATCTAATAATTGCTGAATACTAAGATAATAACAATCTTTGAACAAATTGAAGGTTATTATTTTCATACCTTGTTCTTTTCTAAACACTAATGAAGAATAAAATTCAATTACTAAAGTTGGATAATGAAGTTCAAAATATTCCTTTTCAATAAAAATATATTCCAAACATTGGAATATAATAAAATTATTTAACAAAGAATATATCTTATCAAACCAATACTTCTCTATCAACCTTTATTTAAAAACTTCTATACTCAAAAAATCTTTATAAGTTTCCATATTCCTAAAATGAAATGATAATTATGAATGAAAAAAGGTTATCATATGGAGGATAATTCTAATGGGGAGAGATGATAGAAGAATAAAAAAGTGAAGAGGGAGTGGTGACCCACACTCATATATATAGGTATCATATGGGTTACTCTTTATCTTCTTTTAATCCAAACGATTAAAACAAAAACCTATTTAAATACAATGATTAATAATTTTCTTCAAAGGATTTAATATTTATTTATGAAATCTTAATTTTTTTTAAGAACAATGTATCTGAAAAATTTTTGTCCAGAAAAGAAACTTTAATGTTTGTAAAACTTTCATAAAATTATAAAATTTAAAAGATGTAAAAAACATAAAATTAAATGTAACAAAATATAGTAAAGACTAAATATTAAGATATTTTATCTTAGATTAGAATTAAAAATTTCAGTAGGAAAGTTTGTCTGATATATGTTCTTCTTGTTTTTATAAAACAAAAAATTATTTGAAAGGTTTTTTTTAAATTTATTTTTAACATTTAGAAAATATTACCTGATAGACTTTATAATTTTTTTTTCTGATAAAAATTGTAAAAAAGTTTGTCTGATAAAATTTTTATAAAAGTTTTTCCAATAATTTTTTTTCAATTTTTTTTAAATTTTAGAAAACTATAGATTTTTAGAAATCAATAATTAAATTTACTCCCCCTTTTTAAAGGATTTTATTATTATAAGGATATAGATTGAAAATGAAGTAGATATGAATAATAATTTAATATTGACCATTCATATCTTTTATTTAATGTATTCAAATATATCATAATTTAGAGGTTTTGTAAAAATATCATAAAGTTGTTCTTACATTCCAATGAATTATAAAATGATATATCATTTTTGTGTGTACATTCTCATGAATATTGCTAAAAATAATAAACTTACCTTCATAACTTTGAACAATAAATTTATCATTCCCAAAGTTCACAAGGTAACCTTCATCACACAATTGGATTATTCTAATAAGGTTACGCATAAGTCATATAACATACAAACCATTTTAAATTAATTATTTTCTAAGAAGAACAATATTTATTATACCATAGATTTATTCTTATGAATTATCACCGAAAGTGACTTTACCACCATTCATCTTAATAATATTCTTGAAGAATTTCTTGTTTCCTATAATGTGATAGGAACATCCACTCTTCATGTACCAAGTATTATTACTTTTAGTACTCTTCTTATTTTATTGAAATTAATAAAATTAGAATTTTGGTACCCAAAATTATTTGGGACTAGAATTGTTAGATAAAAGAATTTTTGGAATCCACATCTATCCAATCTTTTTTATGTCATACAATTTCTAACTCAAAAAATTGATCTTAATGAAAACCAAGGGATTGTATTCTATTTAAAGAACACTTAATTTTCCAATGTATACCACTTTGAAACTTTGTACAAAATGTGATACTTTTAGGAAAAAAATAATTATTTTGAAAATGAGGTTTTTTTATTTGTAAAACAAAACTTTGAAATACTTCTATGGGGTTTGATTTTTCTATACATGTTATCAAATTTTTCTTTATCAGAAGTAAATTTTGATGATAATTTTTTCTGACTTAAAATTTTAAAATTTAGTTTAACAACTAAATATTTATTCTCATCAGTAGAAGTAGAATTAGATTTATTATCTAATTCCTTAATAATATTAGTAACTTCCAAGGAAAGTTTTGAAATATTAGAATTTTATTTTTAAAGACCAACCTTAACATCTTCAAGTTTTTTAGAAACTTTACAATTTTTTTCTAATAAAGTAGAAAACCTAGATACTTCCTCAAATCTAGGTAAAGAATCCTTTTCAGATGATGTAGATTATTATTTAGATATAGATTTAAAATCATCCTTATAATCAAGATAATTAATATTAGTTAATTTTTCATCAGATACCTTATCCATGAAGAAATTATTGTGTTTCATAATTTGATTAAGGAAACCAATATTATTTTTATCTTCATTACCACTATCAGAATAATTATTAGAAGAAATATATCCTAAACTTTCACTCCAAGTGTTAGAAGATTTTAGACTTTTATTTCATTTATATTTGTATAAATTCTTTGAATTTCAGTATTTCTTATCCTTTCTTTTGGGATTATGACAATATGGTATAATATGACCAGGTTTCTTGCACTCATAACAAATAATCTCATAATAATATTTCTTAAAAATCCTTTCCTTAGGATTTTTATTATACTTGTATTTAAAATATTTCTTTCAAATTATTTTATTCATTCTTTGAGCCAATGGGGCTAGTTTATTTATACTTTCTTCAAGAAAACTACATTTAGTCTCAACTTTAACTTTCTTCTTTTTAGAATATTTATAAATATTTTTAGTATATTTGAATCTCTTATAAATAATTGAAGTAGAAGAAAAATATACTCTATTTTTATTTTTAATCTTTTTAGCATCTCTCATTAGTATACCTTCATACTGAATGAGAGTTATAGTCATATCATTTGAGATCAACTTTGTTATTTTCTTAGTATCATCAATAGTTGTTCTTTTAGATTCCCATTCTCCAGTCATATTCTCAATAAACTTATCAACCAAAATTTCTTCAGTAATACCATTATCAACCAAATATTGTAAACTATTCATAATCATTATAAATCTCGGATGCATCTTTATAATATATTCTCTAGGTATAAAATCAAAAGATTGATAATCATCTATGAGTATAGCTCTCATAGTTTGAATAAATTTGATTGTCCCAAAGTGAGTAAATTACAAATTTTTCCATATACTATTTGTAGATTCATAAGAGAAAATATAACTATATATATTTATGGTAATTGAACATAATAAAGTGTTTCTAATCTATAATTTAGTTTATATTCCAAATTTTCTTGATTTGTAAAGGTAGGATTTTTTTTCCTGAAATTACATAGCTACTAGTAAGCAGGAAAAAACTATCAACTCCCATATTGATAACAAAAGTATTCATTATATACCTTAAATAATCATAGTCATCTTCATAAAAGATTAGTGTTATTCTAGGATTTATATTCTCAAGAGTTCCCAACATTCATACCTACCAACTTTATAAAACAAATATACTTTTTCTATAAAACAAATTAGTGTAACAATGTTTATAACAAAATTTGTAAGTAAAAAGTTTTTAAAATTAGAAACTTTATTAATGTAAAAAATATAAATTTAAACTAAAAGAAAAGATTTCAAGTTATAATAGTCTAATCTCCTCTGATACCAAATGTATGATCATAATAGTAGTCAAATTACTACAGGGGGGGGGGTGAATTTTAGTTTAAAAACTAAAGCTAAAAAATTAACAAAACCAATTATTATCAAATATAAAAAAATACTTCATAAAATTCTCAAATTTTGTGTATCAAATAGATAGATAGTTTGAATATCAGAGTATAAGAAAATTTTATAACAAATGTAAACTTTCCTTACAAATATCACAATAATATAATAAGATTGTAAAAAAAGTAAAAAAATATTTTATAAATTATATAAAAAAACTTTCAGAAGTTTATAAACGATTATACACTTTAACCTTAAGTGTTAAGGAAGAAACAAACCCTAAATTTGGGTATCCATGGTTTTAACCTAACTGTAAGTTCTATCTTTATTACAATAAGAAATCCATCTGTACTAAGATCAGATACAACTCTGTCTTCTTATCCTCGAAAGCCCTTGAACAACAAGATCAGACACACCTCTATCTTCCTATAACCAAAATCCCTCAATCAAACCAGATTGAAAATATTGATTACGAACGAAAAATGTTTTAATGTATTTATACTCCTCACATAGATACCTTAAAATAGAAAACTATCTAAAAATTACAAATCCCAAACTAGTAACAAGATGTTACAAAGATACAAAGTAAAATTTAGATGGATTGAGTTTCAAAAGAATTCACATTATCATTAATGAATTTACCTATATTTATATGAAAATATCCAATAGTTATATTATGTAATTCTTGGAGTTGGTTAAAATAAATTTAGATGAACTCTTCCTTCACTTGGAATTTTTTATAGAGACTTCATCTAATAGTCATTTTACTAGCATCATCACAATGAAATTAAATGTTTTATCCAGTAGATAAAATTTAGTTTGTCTGATATGATAAACTTTATTCATTTGGTAGAATGAAAATCATCATCTGGTAGTTCTTACAAAGCTTCACCCAGAGAGTATGTCTACCTTCATCTAATAAATGTTTTTCTAACTAACAAAGTATATATTTTTCTAATGAGAGTCAGTTATTATTTATAGTTTAGAAATTATAAAAACTTCATTTGATGAAATATGAACTTTTTTGTGTGATTTATGAAGTATATGTCCATCCAATTATAAAGTTCATGTATGCCCATTTATAAAGTTCTATATGAGATATTTCATCTGATGTAATTTTTACCAAGTTCCATATGATGAACAAAGTTTTCTTTGGATGATAAAAAAATATGTTTTCTAAAAAAACAATCTAAAAAATAGGGAAGTGAAAAGCTAGTAAAAATAATGTTTTTAAGAATGTGTGTTGTGATTTTCAAAATAAAGGTTAGAAAGTGTTGAAAATATAACTTTTGAATAGACATGATTCTCATCCATGAGAATGAAAACCAAACCCAATAAGAGACTAACCAATGCAAGGAAGACAACCACCACCAAAACACTCCCTCAGAAGATACCTCTCAAATAAAACCAACCTACTACAAAAAAACTCAATAAGAGACCAACCACGACCCCCCCATAAAACATCTCCCAAAAACCCTCATGGCTACTAGAGATACCTATCAAATAGAGCACCAATAATGGATGAAGGTAAAGAGACACCATCCTAATCACTCATAACTAACTTTTCCCAAATACTTATTTCACATTAACCATGTTTTCAAGATATCCACACCTTGGTAAACAATTTCTTCAGCTTATTTAAAACATTATGTTCTAGAAATTTTCATAAAACATAAATACTTAAATTTCCAAACCCTTTACATAATTTCAATTTTTTTTAAAGTCCAATATAAGGTTTCAGTGAAAGGAGTAGAAATCAACCAATGTAAGATCCCAATTTTTATTTTAGGAATTAAACATTTTAATTTTAGTTTGAACCCATTTTTTTCCCTTATAAATGTTTCTTGTGGCCTAAGGAAGGTATCAGGAGAATCTGTGGATTTTTTGAATCCTAAAGCTATAAGTTATGGAGGAAATGGTTAGGCACACAGTTTTACCAAACTGTGCAATTAAACTTGCACAATTTATACAAACTATGTGTCTTGTTGTAGTGGGATTCAGAGGGCATGCACAAGATGCACATAGTTTGTCTAACTATGTTCCTAGCCTATGTAAGGGAGGATTTCACCCGAATAGTTCCTAGCACATAGGGTGTACATGGTTTGAAAAACCATGTGCTTGAACTATGTAAGGGGATGTCCTTGGATAGTGCTGGCTACACGGTTGGCACATGGTTTGGAAAACCGTACAGCCAAACAGTGCACCTCTTAAAAGTGAGTGAAATTATGTTTTTCCCTCCATTATTTTAAAAGAGATAACCTATATTACTCCTCCCTTATTTTATAGTGGATTTCATGCTAGGGAGAGCATTCTTATACTCATATTAGGATTTGAATCCTATTAATTATTTGACCTCTGATTCAAGTTCCATTCACCATGTTGGATCACCACTGTTAATATCTTTAATCTATTTCCTCCCTTATTTCATTTATCTTGCTATTTTTGGCACTATTTTGGTGTGTGATCTTATACCCTATTTTTCGAGAGTTTTTCTGTTTTTTTGTTTTCTTTTGATATAGACCAAACCAAAGGCCGATACTGGATGAGTGTTCTACCATAGGCATAAGGTAGGTGGTCTATACCTTTTCCCCTAAGGTTTCATTGTTAATTAAACTATCACTATTGTGCCTCATGAAAGAGATTATAGATGCTGCTCTTAAATTAAATGATAAACCTTAAATTAATCATTACACCTAAATTGTTACACCTTTATAGCATCTATACATGGTTTTAGGTTGTTAAACTAAACCTGAACCACCTTTGATGTGGGTTCTATTATCTTCCCTGTGTTAATACCACCCTTTTGGGTGTGTGAGCTCACCCTATGTTAGTAGAAGCCTATTTTAAATTAAATGAGATAATTTGAGATGGACATACCTCTTTTTCTATGTTATTAAATTCTATTAAAATGGTTAAATGGTTAGAATAAATGAAACATGAATTGAGATGGATATTCTCTTGGATAATGCCTTTATATATAGTTGATTATAATTGGGTATTGACACTAAAATATCCCATGTTATTTTATATTACTTACTTGATGTTGGAAATCTCAGTATGAAATTTCCTTCTTATGATCGTATAACACCTATTTCATTACAATATGTCACCGACTAGGGGATCAGAGTAGTGAACCCACAACTCCAAGGTATGATTACATACAGTATGTCACTGATGAGGGGGGTCAAGTTATGGAATCTACAACCTCTATAGACATTCATATACATAGATATAGGTTGACCTAGTTATTTACTTTAGACTTGGACCATATAGGTTTGATACTATTCTGAGCTTACCATTGGATGAGTTCCTTAGTCTCGATGAGGTCTCCCTTGTTATTGCCTTAGGACCTAACATATGTAGGTCTGATACTTTATTTATATGTGTATTATGATAATCCAGTTACTACCTACTATTGATACTTAATATTTATTTATTATCATCTATTAAAACCTTTTTTTCTTATATCTTGTTCCATGGACTCATTTATATTTTTCATACATCATATCTTACTTGTTATACCTACATACAATTATAGTTTATATGCACAAGATGGATTTTTTATCGATGTCGTTGGTGGTGTCCTAATGAGTATATCTCACATCCTATTATATATTCCTATGGTACTCAAAAAAACTTTATAGATATAGGTAGGGACAAGGTAAATCACACATTTTTCGATGTTTGATTGATTATAGCATGGGAGTGGGGGAGAACATGACCGAGCCATGGATTGTGATGCTATCTAGAGATAGTATTTTAGAACTTTTGGTTATTTTTATGTGCCTATATGTATGTGTTCCTACTTACATTTTTTACTATTCCTTTTTTTAGAGACATGACATTACATCATTCTATATAAAGAACTAGATTTTTCCACTTTTAGCTTGTTTATTATTATTGTATGGATGTTTCACTTCCACAATCCTATTTTATTATCGTACATCTGCTATTTATTTATTTGTTTCAACACTGTGATACTATTATCATGAGGGTATAGTCTCCCCACCATACCACCATGTATCCTTGCTGTTATTCAGTAGCCTCTGGCATACAAGGAGGCATGCTTCAGGAATTTTGACCAACAAGCTTGGGGAACTGCTTAGTAGCTTCTGGAGTGGGAATTTACAAATTGGTATCAGAGGGTTCTTTTAATTTTGACTTAATATTTGGGTTATTAGATAGGATACTAAGATGTATCATACTTTGGTAATGATCATGTTCTTGGGAGTATCTGACCCACGTATGGGAGAGAATAAAAATTTCCTAGGATGGGATATGAGGTTATGGATTATTCTTGTTATAGTTGTTTTGATTTCACCATTGGGTGACACACTTGATACATTATGTGATTATTATGATGATAATGTTGGATTAAATTTTATTCCTTGGACTAGTATGGAAAGTAAAATTTGATCATGCATCATTTTAGGCACCTTATAAAGTTCATATGTCATGCATTATTTCATGACATGTAGGTGCATTGCATGAATGTATGATACTTGTTGTATGTGTCTTGAGTGATATATATATTATTCAACCAGTGTTTCTATAGGTAAATGGATAAATAATTGATTATTAAAGTGTCACCATCATCCTAAATAGAATTTTCCCATATATATTGATGATAGAACCTTAATTAATCAATTATCATATGTTTGAGTTATGTAACTGAGGTTACATAGACTCAAATGTTAGTTGATTTTTAATACATGAATTTCATTTGTAATTTAAATAGTACATGTACCTATATAAATTGGGAATGATGATTTGTTTAGTAAAATAATATTATATTACTTGTTACAATCAACCATCGAATTTAAAGTTTTAGATGAAATCATATGAACTACCAATTGTAATTTATAAGGCATGTACTTGTATAAATTAGGAGTGGTATTTCAGATAACTGGTCTATTATGTAAATACAAGAATTATTAAATATTATTTTAAACATGGTCACCATTAAATGGGGATTCCAATTTAAATTTAAAGGGTGTTTTTCTCTATAACTTGAAATTGAAAATCCATATTCCAAGACCCTTATAGTAAAATAGATAACTTTAACTAGACCCAACCTTAGTAGTGGGAAATACACAACATCTCTTGTGATTCTTTATGATCAATCTTATCACCTAGACCAAGATTTAGAAGCAATCATAAGGGTGTGATTTTTGTATAGGAAGGCGTGTACCTATCATATTCTTATGACTAAAATTTTTACCATTGACAATATTATCTAAGGTGTGTTCTTGTAATTTTTAGAGCTATGCTACCATGATTTCCTAGAGTCATGATCCTGGAGGATGGTGATGACCATACTCTAGAGGTGGTGTGATTAGAGCCACTAGTTTTACCTCTTCTAGTGCCACTTGAGGCACCTCTAGTTATTCTTAATATGGGCGATGATGCCTAGTTTCAAGAGGGTTTCCCATGGATTATTTAAACTATACATGGAGCTTTGTGACCTACTACTTCTATGGTAGAGTTGATGTGAGGGTTCAAGTAGTAGAATCCACCAAATTTTTCATGGGATGGTGGACCCTAGGCTACTGAGTTATGGCTTGAGACCATCTTATCTATTTTTGAGCATCTAAATATGCCTCTTGAGAGTAGATTCATTCTTGAGATGTATATACTTTGAGGATCCACCAAACATTGGTGGAATATTCATATCCAGGAGGATACACACCAGGACATAATTTAGAGGGATTTCCAATCTATATTATATGTCTACTTTTTTCCCGAGACCTTGAGGGTTGATCATTATAGGGAGTTCATGAACATTCAGTAGGGTTATATAATTATTATGGGTTACTCAACTCATTTTACATAGCTTTATCACTTTATAACTATTTATACCACTGACGAGCCAACAAAAGAGAGATGTTTTGAGGATGGACTCAAGCATACTATTTGATCTCAGGTGAATGTTTTATGATTGACTAACATGTATGATATAGTAAACTAGACTCTTATTACCAAACATACTGAGGGAATATGGAGGTATAGATCAGAGTGAACTAGCTTCTCGACCTAGTAGTGCAATATTTGGTGGAAGGAAGCATCACTTAGGGACCTCTCGTGAGGGAAGCACTAGTTAGAGTGCACATACTAGTGAGTTTTTAGTCTTTCATCAGTGTGGGAAGTGGGGGCATGTGAAACCTAAATGCAGGAGGGCCCTAGTTGAGTGCTGATATTATGGTAGGATGGGACATTTACAATAGTTTTTTAGAATATTCCATTCAGTGGATAGTGAGAAAGGATCAAAATTGAATCTGGGTCCTGGAGTGAGATCAATAGATCCATGTCAAGTAGGGATATGGAGTGAT
Source organism: Viscum album (assembly GCA_963277665.1). Classification (NCBI taxonomy): domain Eukaryota; kingdom Viridiplantae; phylum Streptophyta; class Magnoliopsida; order Santalales; family Viscaceae; genus Viscum; species Viscum album. The sequence continues at coordinate 1,619,080,312 of OY728131.1, read as the reverse complement.
ACCTACTAGATAGGCCAAAGAGGTGGTCATGGATGGGGGATCCAGACACTAGTTACATAACATTAGTAGAGCAGGCTTGCTCAAGGAAATCATGTTGTATCTCAGGGCAGTAGAATAGTATAGGTTTATGCAATACAATATGTGTTAGGGGATAAGATTCCTAAACCTTCTATAGTTTAAGGTATGATTTTGGTATAATCTACCTTGGTATCTATTTTTTTTGACACAGGGTATTCAAATTATTTTATATCTATGGATATTGAGGAATGACTTGTATTCGAAATTTAGTACTTCTATGTGGGTGATGACCCTTGAAAAACTTTTGGGTATACATTCTTAGAGTGTATACCTATGTGGGGAGTGCTCCCTTGAGATAGAAAGCTATCATTTTCTATGGAACTTCTTTTCGCTTGAGATGAAAAGATTTGATGTCATCCTTGGGATGAACTGGTTAGTTATTTATCATGCCTATATCGATTTCTATCGCTGAAGGGTGTCTTTCACATCACCATAGGGAGGTTCATATATTCACAAGGGTGAATGGGATGTCCAGGCTGGTAGAGATAGACCAGAGTATCGTGGGCTAGGTGGAGTGGCAACCTATATTTATAGCCTTTATATGAATGATTAGGGAACACATCATGATAATTTTACTCCTATAGTAGATCATTTCAGGGATATATTACATAATAAATTTTATGGATTAACTCATGGGATAAAGGAATAGTTCTCTATCGATTTAGTTCTACGAGTAACACAAGTATCCATTCGTCATTATATGATGGATACTACTGAGTTACAAGAGCTCAAGATACAACTAGAGGACTTAGAATCTAAGAGTTTTATATGGACCAATACTTCTCCATGGGATTCACCAGTCCTTTTTTTCCAAAAAGGTGGATGTAACCCTTTTTATTTGTGTGGATTACATGAATTTGAAATAACTTACTATGAAGAACTGGTATCCATTGCCTCGTATCGATGACCTATTTGATCATCTCTAAGGAACTCAGGTTTTCTCAAAGATTGATTTGAGGTCTGGCTATCACCAGCTACAAGTTATACTATTAGACACACCTCATACAATTTACCATAGTAGGTATGGTCTTTATGAGTATCAAGTTATTCCATTCGGTTTGATGAACATGGCCACTATTTTCATGACCTTGATGAATCGGGGTTTCCACCCATTTTTGGATTCATTTTTGGTAGTCTTCATGAATGATATCTTAGTGTATTATTTACTTAACACAACTATATAAAACATATTAATATTTCAATTAATACACTAATAGAAATCATCTATATACTAAGATAACTAAATTACACTTTTGTATAGATAAAGTTCACTTTCTAGGTCACATCATCCTAGATACTGGAGTATTAGTTGACCCCAAAAAGGTGAGGTTTGTAGTTACCTGGGAGTATCCCAATTTTTTTTTTACATACATAGTTTTTTAGGGATAGATGGTTATTAAAGGTTCTTTATTTATGACTTCTCATGAATTTTAACACCTCTCTCAGGTTTTATTAAAAAGGGTGTGAAGTTTTTATGGTCAAAAGCCTATGAGACAACCTTTTAAGAGCTAAAAGGGAGACCAAATTTAGCATCGATCCTAATTATTTCAAGATCTAGGTAGAATATATACAGTCTATTATGATGTATTAGGTATCGGTCTAGAAGCATTTATGATGTAGGATAATCAAGTCATTGCATATAGGTATTGATAGATGGGACCTCATGAGCATAATTACCTGACACACAATCTCAAGTTGGTAGCTGTTGTTCATGCCTTGCATTATTAGAGGTATTACTTATTAGGAGATAATTTTGTGGTGTTTATAGATAAAAAAGTCTCAAATACACATTGAAACAACATGAATTGAAACTCAAGTAGATAAGGTGGGTTTATTACCTGTAGTAATTTGACTTTGAGATTTCCTATATGATTGGGAAGGGAAATGCTATAGCTAATTCTCTGAGTCAAAGGACTTAGATATAAGCAGTTCAAGAGGTCAGTAGTGAGTGTAAGAAAACAAATCTATTATCTAAGATGAATTTATAGGTTCAAGAACATCATGTGAAGCCCACCCTTATAGCTTTAGTAGTGAGATTTTCACTTTTAGAGAGAGTGAAGATGATGGAGTTATCATATCCTAAGGGATTTTTCCTAAGGAAGAGTGTTTCAGGTGAGGACCCGCTGCCAGGATGGATCATTGATAAGGATGAGGTATTGCACATCCATGGATGTTTCTGGGTCTCTATAGACATCTAGGTGGAATTGATGTGAGAGTCCCATTATTCTACTTGGGTGGTACACCATGGAATTAAAAATATGTATCATCATCTATGTTTCCAATACTATTGGCCTAACATGAAAAGAGAGATAACTAGGTTTTTACTCGATGTTCCACCTATTAGTAGGTGAAGGCAGAACACTAGTGACCAATAAGTCTTCTAAAACCATTTACCATTCCTGAGTGGGAATTATATTATGTCACTATAGATTTTGTGATTTTATTATTGATATCCCCTCTAGGAAATGATGCGGTATGGGTGATCATTGATAGGATCATAAAGGCCACTCACTTTTTAAATATCAGAGAGACCATCACAGTGGATGAGCTTGAGATACTGTATGTCTGTGAGATTATACACATAAATGGGGTCCCTCGTACTATCATTTATGATAGGGATACTTGTTTCATGTCAATATTTTTATAGGGGTTACAAAAATATTTGGGTATGTAGGTACTTTTGAATGAAACCTTTCACCCTCAAACCAACAGTTAATCAGAACGAATGATACAAGTATTAGAGGACATACTATGAGTATGTTTCCTTTATTTCAGAGATTCTTGTGAGAAATATATACCCTTAGATGAAGTATCTTATAATAATATCTTTCAAGATATTATTTAGATGGATCCTTATGTGGATCTATACAATAGACCATTCCATTCACCTTTGAGTTTGTTAGAGGCAGCAGTGGCAACACTACTTGGACCCCATCTTGCTTAGGAGACTTTATAGTGGTTCTATTGTTACAGAAGTGAATGTATATAGTTAAATATAGATATAAATCATATTATAACCATCACTGATTATATATGGAGTTTGAGGCTATGGATAGGTTATTCTTGCAGGTATCGACTAAAATGGGGCATCGATGTTTTAGGCAGCAAGGTAAGATGTCACCTCAGTTTTTGGACCTTTTGAGGGTTCAGACTAGTTGCTTACCAGATAAAAATTCTTGATAGATATCGAGCTATGTAAGAATTTTTTCATGTTTCTTAGTTACATTATTACTAATCAGACCCATCTCATGAGTTCTATCCTAATGACGTGGAACTAGATGTTGATTATTCTTTTGAGGAGAACCATATTCATATTATAGACCAGAGCACAAAGGATCTCCAAGAAAGGTCAGTTCCTTTAGTATGGGTGCTATGGAAGCATGACCATGTACATGATAATACTTGGGAGATAAAGGTTGACATACATGCTTAGTGACTGGATTTATTCTTAAATGATGATTTACCACCTTTGGAAGGGAAACACGGGGATGAGTTGATTTCAGGGGAGAAGACTGTAAGTTATCGATTTTTATTCAAAATAAGAAACCTTTTAATTTCATTTTTAACCCTTTTTTATCCTTATAAATGTTCCCTATGGTCTAAGGAATATCTTAAGAGTATATGGGGCTTGTTCGAAGCATGGAGCTTTGAGTTATGGAGGAAAAGGCCAGGCACACAGTTTTCCCAAACCACACCCCTAAGATCACACTGTTTATACAAACCGAATGACTTTATATAGTGGAATGTAGAGGGTGTACATGAGATTCACATTATTTATCTAACCATGAGACTAGCCTATTTTAGGGAGTATTCCACTTAGACAATTCCTAGCGCATGGGGTGGACACAGTTTGACAAACCATGCACATGAACCATGTGAGGGGCTGTCCTTGAATAGTTCTAGCCACATGGTTGGTGCCAGGTTTGTAAAACTATGTGTAAAAACCACACACCTCTTAAAATTGGAAAAAAATTATGTTTTTTCTGTAGTTATTTTAAAATATCCAACCTATATTCCTCCTCCCTTATTTTCTAGCAGACAACATGCCAGGGAGAGCCTTCTTCTCCTCCTGTTATGCTTTGAAGACTATTCTTCACCTGGACACTAATTCAAGTTTTGTCTATCACATTGGATCTCCATTGATAAGTAATTTAATCCATTTCATTCCTTATTTAATTTACCACACCTCTTTCTATACTATTTTGGTACAAGCTCATATGCCATATTTTCAGGGCATTTGTCTATTTTTCTATTTTCTTCTGATCTAGACGAAACCAAAGGCCGATACTAGACGAGTGTTCTACCAAAGGCATAATTTAGGTGGTATATAACTTTTCCTAGATGTTTTTATAATTTATTGAACTATTTTTGTTGTTCCATAGGACGGACCTTCCATATGTTGCTCCTAAATTAAATTAAAAGCCTTAAAATAATTATTACACCTAAATTATGATGAATTTGTACCATATAGACATGGTTGGAGGTTGTAAACCTAAGAAAAAACCACCTTTGAGGTGTGTTATTTTATCTAACCTATGTTAAATCCACCCATTTGGGTGTGTGAGCTCACCCTTTGTTAGTGAGAGCCTATTTTAAATTAAATGAGATAATTAGAGATAGACACACCTCCTTTTTCATGTTATTAAATGCTATTAAAATGGTTAAATGGTTGGAATAAATGAAACATGGAATGAGATGAATATTATCTTGGATAATGAATTTATATATGGTTAATTATAATTGGTTATGTAAACTAACATATACCATGTCATTTTATATTACTTTCTTGATGTTGGATATCTCGGTATGGCACCAGCTTCATATGAAGGTATGGAACCTATTGATTTATGATATGGAACCGACTAGGGGATCGAGGTATGTAACCTACGAATCCTAGGTATGATTAATTATGATATGGAACCGATAAGGGGGATAGAGGTAACACCTAAAACCTCCATATACATTCATATATTCAAATACAGGTCACCCTGGTTATTACCTTGGGACCTGGCCCATGTAGGTATGATAATATTTTGAGCTTACCATTGGATGAGTTCCTTGGTCTCAATGAGGTCACCCTAGTTATTACCTTGAGACATAGCCCATGTGGGTCTAATAATTTATTCATATGTGGAATATTCTGATCTAGTTACTACCTATTTTTGACAATTCATATATATTGATGCTCATATGTTATAGCCTATTTTTCTTATGGATTGTTCTATGGACTCATTTATATTTTTCATAAATTATAGCTTACCTATTATACCTACACATGGTTATAGTTTATATTCACAAGATGTATTTATTATAGACGCCATTGATGGTGGACTACTGAGTATATCTCAACCCTTGTTCAGGCCGCCTATGGTACCCAAATAGACTTTATGGATGCAGGTAGGGACATGGGTAAGCACTTGGTTGTCAATGCTTGATTAATTATAGCATGGGAGTAGGGGAGCATAGTATTGAGCTATGGATCATGATGCTATATGGAGATAGTATTTTGTTCCTTTTGGTTCTTTCGATATACCTATATATATGTGTTCCTGCTACTATGTTTTCCCATTCCTTTTGTTTAGAGACATGAAATTACATCATTCTATATATGGTACTTGATATTTCCACTTTTGGATTATTTATTATTATTGTATGGATGTTTTACTTCTGCTATCTTGTTTTATTATCATTACTATACTATTTATTTCTTTATTTCACCACTGTGATACTCTGATCACGAGGGTATAGTTTCCTCACCATACCACCATGGACCCTCGCTGTTAATCGGTAGCCTCTGGCATGTGGGGAGGCATGCTTGAGGCTCTACTTCCAACCAGATCAAGGCATCACTTAGTGGATTATGGGTTGGGATGCTACAAACAATATATTTTCCATATATTATCTATCCAATGAAGATTGAGATACATGCTAAGTCTTGATACAATCATATTTACAGTGCCTTATATCATTACATCAGGAATAGATCATCTCATTAGACATATGAAACCTCGAGTCACTCAACCCAAGAGTGCTAAGTCGTGCTCTATCCTTATCAAACCAAACCAATTTCTTTATATTTGAATCTTATGTCATGAATACTAGATCATTCAACCCCACCTTTCCAACCACTCACGAGGGATCTTCACTAGAACCCTCCTTCACATACAACCCTTTCTCTACGATCTCCACTAGATCTATCACTACTTCCCAAGACTGGAACTAAAAAGACATGATAGATCACCGAATCTATGACCTCAAAGAGGATTAAAAAAATATACTCTCTTCCTATCTACTTGGGTAGAAAATGAAAAAACCTACAAATCAGGTCCATAAAGTAGACACCAAATCTATACACACTCTTATCCCCTTGCTGAATCTCCTAAAGCTCCTTCAGACGATTACACATTTTCACTCAGGAAAATAAAATCTTCTTAAATAATTTAAGAAACACCCCAAAGAAATATCTATTGGATCACTGTAATTTATCTCTCACCATCTTTAACTACTTTCCAAAACAAACCAACTTCTAGAGAAACTCAAAATTCATCTGGGGTTTTCACCTACCCAAAAGAAACCACAACCTCCACTGATCAATCCTCAACATTAGGGATAAAGGATCCATCATAGAACTTCAACACTTATTACCTCTGGAAATTCAGCAAGACTTTATCCCAAGATCTCTTCTCTTTTCCATGCCCGAATTCTTGATGTAGTTTCGATGAAAAAACTTCAAACTATGAAGCAACAAGGTTAACATAAGTCACACAAGCACATTAATCAACACATAAGGAACATGATCACATCACAAGAAGCACATAAATCTAAGAACATACCCACAAACCAACTCTTCTACAACAAACCCCATGAAACCACATTTCCATCTTCCATGGGCACAACATCGCACTATCTCACATTAGCCACAAGCCACCTCTCTTCCACATAACCATTCACACCACTATAACCTATATAGATCCCATTCCAATAACCACTACAAAAACCACACAACACCTCCTCATATCATACAAATTTAAAAACCATCACTACTATAAGAAAAAAAATCAAGGGCACCCACTCTTCATATCAAGATATTGTATGCTTTGGGTGACCTTGACTCGCCCACACAGTTTTAGAACGTATCATAAATATAACATGTCTTGATGGGGAGGGAGTTTCTCTCTCTTAATTTCCTTTAATCTATAATACACATTACCAACATAATCTCAATCACAACAAACCCAAAAAACATGATATAGAATTTAATCACTTTTAATCATTTATACATAACAATCTAGGTGTCGCAAGAAAGATCATTCTCATCAATTGCAAGGTTTTCCAAAAAACCCTTTTATTACTGAATTTAAGTGGTTAAACTTTTATGGGGGTGTGTGATTCCATAAATAAAACTATATCACAACACATAATCACAATAAGGGTACATGTTCACAATAATAAAATACATCATCTCAATGATCACATAACTTTCATGTTAATACACATAAATATTCATGGATTAGGATTTTATATGGGACATATTCTTTATAAAAAACTCTTAAAACATCATTTTATATTTTGTAAGAATAGATTTTCAACAAGACATATCAACACTTCAATGAAAAAATTAGTAAATGATGTAATTTCATACAACACTCAACACTTCTAAGTCATTTTTAGAGAAATTGGCATGCATTGAATTTAAATAACTCTAACATGCAACCATGTTAAAGAAAAAAACTGCACATGTTGTGGCACTATAAATCAGTCTTGGCACACTTAAACTAAAAATTTGATTTCTAAGTAAACATGATTCCTATAGAATAGAAACTACACATGCTACATTCTTTTACATCATGTTATCCATTCCCAAATTAAATATTTATTAAACATTTTATCATGTAGGAAACATGCTTTCAGATTTAAAAATAAAACATACTTTTAGAATAGAAAATAAAACTATACATGTTGCACCACTATGCGTCATTATTTACATGCTTGAACTAAATAGTTTTTAAACATTAAATCACTCAAGAAAACATTCTTATACACTATAATAAAGTTAACATGATTTTACTCACAAATTTAAATACTACATGATCAGTACATAACATGATTTTATATTCTAAATACAATATACTAAATATGATTCATGCTCAATATCCACACTAGAAATTTCATAAAAAATTATAGAAATGTTTTAAACTTTATACATGTTGCCAAAAATAAACTGATCATGGATTAACATGTGAGGCATGGATATTTCAACACTAAAAATTTTGTGAATATTTAAAAGAATATTTTCAATCATGTAAATAGTATCAAGTCTCACCATGTTACCAAAAATCATTCTTAACATTTTCTAAGAATTCAAAACAAATGATGTCTAAACTTATAATAAATTCCCAACACATGAAATCTACATATAATGAGTATAAGGGTAAAAAAATAGAATGAAATTCATATTTCAATGTTAAATATATAGGTATAAACAATCCAACATAATAATTCTCTTAAACATGCTTGGAAGACTATACATATTTATTGATTTGGAAGAAATTAAAATTGTTAATGGTTATCACTAAGACTGCTTATCATTTTACAAAATTCAAAAATAAATGATACAAAATTTCCAACCTAGATATAAATTTCAAACACATGATTAAAATATATAAATGGATTAATACTATAAAACTATAATCATGAAAAAATGGAAGGGTCAGTTATTCATGTCAAGTTTGAAAATTTAAATAAATTATCAATAATCACGATGTTCATTTTCATGAATTAAAGAACCAAAATAAAAAAATAAAATTTATAATAAATCTATAACACATTCTTATGATACATCATGAATGAAAACAATACATGGAATATCAACTTAAACTAGAACTATAATACTCTTAAGAATGGTTTCAAAACAATCCATTTCAGTATACGAATATGAAATCTACTTAAGGTAACATTTTTTATAGAAGTTCTCAAAATTAAGGAGCTATTCACTAAAAAATACACTTAGTATGATTCAATAACAATTTCTGACATTAAGAAAATATGTTAGCATGATATGAATTTTAAAAATAGAAAAAAATTATATTTATAAAGGATCATGTTATATCATATAGAGGAATAACACATTTCAAGTCTCAAAAAGGTTTTATACAAAAAATTAATGCTAGTTAATTACCATTTTACTCCTTTATTTCAAGTTATATAACCAATTTAGTAAATAATGACCATTCTTTAGAAACTACAAAAAAATCACAATTAGAGAAACACATATAAAATTAAGATATAAATTCTAATTAAACTAATGACTATGATGAATGTACATCCCTATAATCCCACCCTAAAATAGTTAAAATTCCACTTAGACATGTTTAGTTGGTTTTTAAAGTCCTTGAATTGGATCAAAAGGCCCCCAAAATTATCTATGTCCTAGCTAGTCTCTTTGGTCCACATCACATGTTAGGATTGAGTTTCACCACTACCCTACCAAAGTACATGAAGTCATCACATATGCCTAACTTTGATATCTACCCTATATCTCGACCAAAACCTATGATACTACTTTTTTATGACCCCTACCTTCAAAGTTACCCCTTCTAGGATGGTAATGAAGAAAGGGAGATAATGACCCCCAAGTCTTTTCTTTAGCAGGATCCAAGTTAGTGAGTAGCACCAAGGGTATATAAAAACAATCATATGGGAGGAATACCCTCTTAATTTACATTAAGGAAGATATAAACAACCACAAATCCAACTTTACATAATAAAAAAGTTATAAAATTTTCTAATCCCAAATGAAACTATATGAACAAAGTATAAAAAAATAATGCAAAGATGAACACATATGATCCACTCCAGCTACATGACTAACAAATCCAAACTTAGGTGATCTATCTTGAAAACACTAGAAAACTATGGTGGGGTGAGCACTTGGGATTTCTCAGAAGGATCATCCCTCTAAACATGTAAACTTATATTTGTAATAAATATACAAGAATAAGAAAGAGTGAAATCATCCAAGTAAGAAAAATAGAAGAAACATTTACAGAAGCCAAAAAGTATAATAACAATGCATTTTTAAAATTAAATAAGCATTAAAGGCCCAAGAAATACCATCATAAATACCCCATGGTCACTAAACTGTCCAATCCCATCATCAAGCCACAACTTCCACAACTACTACAAATATCCTTTAAGTATCACCATCACCACAATCACCATCAAAACTATCAGCATCATTCAACATCCTAAATCCCAGAATATTTATTTATCTCAGCTTAAATATATAAACTCAAGGTATCTCCTACTCAAAATAGTAATGTTCTGTTAAAACCACCTCCTCACTAAATGCAGAGATGCAAGTATGAAACCAAACCAACAACATATCATCAACCATCATGCCAAATATCTATAGTATAATGAACATGTCTTTATATATCAACATGTACATCATCACACATCCAAAATCACATCTTCATATTCACCATAATTCCATTACTTCCAAACCATTTGTTTGTAGGGAAATGTAAACATAAAGGACATCAAAATCTATACCTTCTCCTTTCATGTACACCCCCACCAATACTATCCTATTATCTACAATAGGGTATCATGAACATGTAGAGAATCAACCTTGTGCCCTCCATCTACCATGAATAAACCCCACCTTGAACCATCACATTCTCTCATCAATCATTACTTCTAGTGCACTATAACTACAAGCCATCACATATCATGCATATATTCCAACCTCGAGTTGTTATAGCCTATATAAAATATGTAACCACTGCGAGGCATTATAGTTTATAAAGTCAAGTTTCACTGAATCTTCCCTTCCCCCACAACCACTTCTATAATATAACAATAAGAACATAGAATAAGAAACAAATTTCATGGAATAATATCATCACAAGGACAACCAACACCAAGTAAGGAAGAAGTCCATATAATCAATAACTCACATCAACCATATTAATTCAATAATATTATTTACCATTTTACCAAAAATCATTAAATTAATTGTTTCATTAATTGACTCATGAGAATATCTAGTAATACATACTCAACAAGTCCCACAAACCACACACAATAAGGAAAAAAGTCATGCACATTATTCTTCCTTTTAAATTACCAATTCTAAGTACTTAACCATTTTAAGGGTATTTCCACACAATCCATCACTTAAAAGATTATGTTCACAACATGAATGACATTCCAATCACAATAGTTTTCAAACCATATTTTAATACATTACCATATTCAAGTGATTAATATGTTTATAAGGGAAATTTTTTTTTCAATGTAAACAATAACATAAAACCACAACAATTGGATTCAATATTTGAATTCAACACATCATTTTTTAAAAAAATCCTACCATATATTAAATTTTATACCAATTTTTATTTCCCCCATAATTCATTATTTTTATTAAAAAATAATTTATTTAGTTTTACCATTACCCATGTTAACCCATAAACCAATCTCATAAACAATAAAAGAAAAAAAATCAACCCACAACACACAAAGTATAAACAATCAATTTCATAATTGTTAATCCAGAATTCATATTTTAGCCAACCCTTTTATCCTTTACTAGTTTTAAGCAATTATCCATTTATAAAGGGGATAAATTTATTAGGTGAAAATAATAACAAAGAAATCACAACAACAAAACATTGGTCAATAAGAATCAACACATAGCAATATCATGAAAATCATAAACCTCATGAAATGAACCATCCCCATTTTGCACACTTAATTTAATTGGTTACCATATTTATTTAATTTTCATTCACTATTAAAGGTTGATTTTTTTAAAATTTTATACCCTTTCCCATAATCCAAAACACTAAGAAATAATAGTCACATACAAGGGAGGAAATACTTCAAGAAAATAAAGCATATTAATTATAAAATATAGAATGTGCATCTCAAGATCCCTTACCTCACCTAGTAGTTCAAAAACAACTTCATAAAGATGAGGTGAAGTGAGTACACCCACAAGTCTAGAACCACACCAAGGAGGGATAAAAAACCTAGAACACACCATCGATCATAAACATATTTCCATAATATCACCAAAAACGGTAATTCCAAAAACTAAAACCCTATCTAGATGAATAATGAGAGAGGAACCATAAATAAAAATAAGGATGGAAGTTTGGGAACTCACCTATGATTTCAAAAAAAAAATCTCTTGAACCTGGGGATAAAATCCAATAAATAGGGGTTTAAAGACCCATAAAGGATACACCTTGTATATCCAAGAGTCGAGGAAAAAATTTATGGAATGATAGGGCTTAAAGGGGTTAAGTATTTTTATATCCAGGCTATAAATATAAAGACCACGACACAACACCCTACACCATGATGCTAAGGGGTAAGTGCAGGATAAAACCATGATGTAAAGGAAGGGACTATGTCATAATGAGGATAACCAAAACTAAATTCCATAAATATAATGTGGTCCCTGATGAGATCCTATAAACCAGGAAAAGATAACATTCTATAAGGGGACCACCACATTATAGAATTCTAAATCTAAAGAATAAGTCCACTCCATAGCCCAGATCCATGGTGCAACAACCCCAAAATCAATTGAAAAAAAACTCACCTGTCTCGAACTCCACATCAAAACATAGATTCTAATCCACAACTAACTTGATGTAACAACCTGATATTTTAAAAGAACACTATCTTTGATAACATATACAACCTACAACACTGAGCCTAAATGAACTATGAAATATTATTATTTAAATATGACCATTATAACCTAGCCGTTGAATTGGAGGGTATGCATAATATTAACTAAATTATGAAATATATATATATATATATATATATATATATAAAGTACCTACTTAATAAAAATTCATTTTTTGATGCTTAGGTAATAAGTACTCAATTTTTAGTAAAGTTATATTATGTTTTTTTGAATGGCTTGAAGGCCTTATTTTTATTTTATTTTGTATAATATACTTTTTAAGGGTTTAAGGGGAACCCTTACATGACACGTAGGACCAAGTAAAAAGGCCCATACATGAACTTAAAGGACTAAGACCTGACCCACTTGAAACAGTCCCTCCCCAACATCTGCATCTTGAAGGCGCTTAGCTCCCCACCTCGCATGGATGATCGACTAACATTGCCCCGTGCAAATATTATAATTAATTTCTAGAAATTATATAAGTTTTATTTTATAAAAATAATATAAATTTTTGAATCAGTATATAAAAATTATATTAGGGTGAATTTTTTGGATTTTTCTTAAAAGATTGATTTTCTAGTGAATAGTGAACAATACCAATTTTTATTGACAAATGTAATTTTTTTTCAAGAATTTAAAAATTTAAATTTTGTTTTAAAGTGATTTAAATCTAAAATTAGTTATATTATATGATTAATAATCCAATTAATTTTTTTGGATTCAATTTCATGAATGAATTTAGTATCAAAACATTCTTTCTACTTAAAAAAGCATTTTTAGAAAAATTGTTTTTTGCAGCATTTTGCATTTTGATTTTAAGTTAAATTCTTCCAATTATAGGTATTAAATTTGATAAAATGGATTATATATTTGGAATAATGACGTTAAAATTTGGAAAATATGTCCCTTTTATTTTTGGTTAATATGAATAGTAATTGTGGTAAACTTTATCCCCTTGGTAAAAGGTAAATCGGGTTAATCTAGATTAAGACTAAGAGATAAGGTCATAATATTTCATATTAAATTTTATTAGATGAATAAATTTATAACCTTATCACCTTAGGATCTAAATTTTTATTTTTAATGTACAATTTTCCATAAAAATGACCAATATAATATTTAAATCAAAGAAAGTTACAAAATGTCACTCAGTTTTAAATATTTATTATGTGTCCACATAAGAAAAAAAAAATTATGAACAAATCTAATAAATTTTGTTCATAATGAAATTATTTTCATGATTATAATTTATTTATAATTTTTATTTATTATATAATAACCTTAAATACTTGCGTAATGCTAATACAATATTTATTCAATTAATATAAAAATAAAATAAATGATATTAAAAATATTAAAAGTGATATAATTTGAGTGATTAATAGTTTTATACGAATTTTTTATATGAATATGAAATATAAGTGTTTTTTAAATGAATTATATTCTAAATATGACATTTTCTTGATGTATTTGAAGTCAAATTAAATGAATAGTGTCAACATTGACATTAATGATAATTTATCAAAATAATATTTTATTAAATTATTTAAAAATAATAAAAATATTGAAAGAGGAAAAATTTAATAATATAGGGTCTAAAATATCACCCCTTGTCCATTTATGAGTTAGTAGTTACCTTATTGGAAAAATTATAACCCTTTAAGAATGGAAAATACGTTACCGCAGTTAATGTTAAAATAAGTTAATTAAGGGGTTAAACCAAAAGAGAAGGCTTAAAACACCACAAATACCTATCAAAATTCTATATCTTGATTATTTTAGACTATATAATACCATATTATTGAATAAATATCCATTTGGATGCATTTTTATTTAGAATGGATTTATTATAATTTAATATTTTACGAAATTCCAAAAGTGGCCCTCACCTCAATTATAAAAGGGAACCTCCTCCCTCGCTTATTTACACAACTTTGAGCCATATATATTGACAAAAACCTACCAATTAATCTTCTTCACATCATTATTAAAGTTATAGGGTTTCTGGTCATTCCAAAAGACATACTCTAAGTCCCTTAAGAAGAGATCTAAAGGAAGTTTACTGAAGAAGAGGTAATCATCTTTACCAAGTCCTTCACGTTTATTTCTTCTTCTGATTCCCATTAAAGTATTGTAACCATCCTAATATAATAAATAAAGTATCATAAATATACTAATATGTTATTATGATTAATGGAAAACCATATTCTATCTCTTTTCCACCCTACAAAAAGCGAAAATATCGCTCGTGCGTACGTACGACTTATCATCTCCATGTGGTGGTGTAATTCATTTTTCATCACTATTTCAATTGGATGGTTATAAAGGTGTAAATAATTAATATATATGATTTTTATTACATAAATATACTTTTTTAATTACAATATTATAACACCCGAAACATTTTATGGTATGTTTCTCTTAAACACATTCTATTCATAGCCTATATTTCATAATGCACTGAGTTTCTTTGAAACAACACATGTTTATTTAAGAGATAGTCATAACCTATCCATTAAACATAAATTTTAGACTTCTGTGTTTTGAATTTTGGAAAACGGACATACACGGTTGCGATCAGGATGATATTTGGGGTCTGATAGAATCAAGTTAATTTTTAGTGAATAGTGACTTACCATTATGAATAGTAACATACCCTTATTAATATTAACCTACACTTATGAATATTAATATGACCCTTATAAATTTTAACCTTACTCATGAATTTATAAATAAAATTTAGGCACATTAAAAATGAAGATGAATATTTTAAGTGTTGTTATTTTCCGATTAAATAATGTTTTTAATTAAAAATTAAATTTATCATATTTAGAAAATTGTTTTTAAAAAATGGAGTTAATTTTTGGATTCTACACTTAGGAAAATTTTTAGGGTGAATTTTTGGAATTTTTCTAAAATTCTTGAATTTTTGATGAATAGTAAAATACGATAAATTATAATAAATGCTAAATACTTGATTTACTGCATCATAGGTTATTAAAGGTTGATGTAAGACCACTTGGTTAAAAATCACATGCAATTATTACTATTTTGGATCACATGAATCAAGACTATTCATAGTCTTGAGCAAAAATATTAAAATAATGTAAAATCCCACCTCCCCTCCACTATATAAACCACCCCTCACCCCCTCTTCCTCCCACACCACTCAAGCTTTAATCCTTGCCTAAATTATGCTCAAATATCTACCTAATATCCTCTACCACGTCCAAGACCTATTGGTCTCACCAAAATGCCAAACACAAAGGCCTTAAGGAGATTCTCAAGGAAGAGTACTCAAGAGGTGAACCTCTCTTCTCTTTTCTTTCAAATTATTTTACAAGTTCCATTCTTTTGTTACCCTCTCCTAACCTCCCCAAATACAAATTATATGATAATTACATTAAATTAAATGGAATTTAATTTTATTATTCTAACGGAATATTTCATCATCATCTCTCTTTTTCCCCCACCTCTTACACTAAAAATGAAAATACCATCCGAGATGTGTTAATTTATCACATTCAAGGACGATGAGTTTTCAATTTCTATTAATATATTAAATACTGGTCATGAAACCTTTTTAATGGTTGAAACCAATCATAATATATGTATTTTACCTTATTAAATGTTCTGGAATCCTTATATGCTCATAATAAAAATTAATAATACAAAACAAGTTCATTATGCACAAAACCACCAAGTTAATCTAAGCGTTAATCGATAACTTTTAACTAATGAGTCATCCTCAAGGTATATAACCTGAAGTCATTATAAGATCATTTATAATGTCACTAATAATATATATTTACAATTATGTATGTTTATCCAAATTTCAAACAAACTTTCATTCATGAATACAAGTAAACCGGTCATGAAAACCAAGGAAGAAAATGCTTCCAAAACAATAAAATTGAATCTATTAAACCCATAAAAAAATGGAATGAATGAACCTAATAAGGTTATTATATATCAATTAAATGTTGATTAGGTTCTTAAATTATTAATTAATGAAGCTAAATTTTATTATTCAGGTCGTTAAGATCAATCAAGAACACCTTTGGGTATAAGGTAAGGGATTCTCTCTCTCACTTTTGTTCAAGAATTCCCTTATGTTGCGTCCTTTTATTTTTAATTCCTAATAATGGAGTATGTGTCTTCAACTCCTCCATACCACCCTTATGATATATAAATGAAGGGATACCCATTTACCTCTCTTTAATCCTTCACAAGAACACCCGTTACCATGATGAAATGTATGTAAGGGGTTTCTCATCTCATTTTCAATTCCGTGGGATTTACATTGTTCGCCGATTATTTATTATATGTGGTTTATGTGTAATGAAATTTGATATAAAATATCACAATTATATTTATATTCATGGTATTATATGATTCATTTGGTGATTAATTATTTTTTTTCATACGATTCAATTGATTACAATGTGGTAAGTGACTTTGTCTCAATTTACATTTCATTGAGACCTACTTGGTATTGTGCACCTAATCTTTCTTATGTGGTGTATCCACAACTCACTTGAGATAATTTTTCATTTGAAATTATAATTCTAGTAAATATCTATTTTCTTGTAGCATGGATATTATTATTTTCTTTAGCCGTATACCATTTCACATACGATGTTAATTTGTAAAGTTGTTTTAACTAAGGAAATATTAATGAATTCATATTCTCTACTCTATACGGATATTGAGAAGGCATATTTTACTTGTATTAAATCTATGTATAAATAATGTTTTGGAATTTTAGTGATAGAAAAGGCTTGCTATAGCCCCTCAATGCATCGACAGGTCTCACGAGACAAATCAGTTGACAACAAACCCTTTGAGTTTGTTTCAAAAAACCAGACAAGTTTCTACCCACAAACTTAAATTGTTTTGATGGTATAGTGGTATCATGTGCGAGATACATGACGTACAATTAATAATAATTCTATTTATTCATTTTAAGTTATTACTATCCATGAGGTTTTCACTATAACAAAATATATGGATGCAGTTTCATTCTCAGTTTATTAATGGTGTGTGTTTTTCATTTATTCACCATGCCATATTGACTATTCCAATTTGTTTATGATTCAGTTATTATTGATTCATGATTCTGATATTTATAAACCTTAATGATCACTTGATCTCACCCCTTTCATTTTTTTACCTTCAATATTTTATGAATATTAGACTATTTATTGAGTTCCTATGGTTTCAGTTTATTAGTTTTTGTTATTTATTGTATTTTTTTAGCTTTCTCATTGTAATATGAGTTCCATATATGTATCTAGTTTCTTCAATACTACTAAACTGGTTGTTCCTTCAGTATTTCATTCCTCTCAATCATTCCAATTTAATAGGTAATGTACCGACTCTAGGATTTTGGGGTCAGGGTGTTACAAATATCATATATACCTTCTTTCCTTCCAATCCATTAGAAAATGATAACGTCGCTTGTGCGTATGTGTGGACTACCACCTCCAAAAAGCGATGTGGTCAGTTTTTCATTTATGTTTTACTTGGATGGTAATAATGATTATATATATATATATATTATTTATATGATATAATAATAATTTTAAAAATGATAACTATTATTTAACTTTATTTCATTCCATTCATTGAAAAATGAAAATAGCGTTCATGCGTATGTACGACCTACCATCTCCATGAACGTTGTAATTCATTTTTCTATCTATAAATTTTATGGATGAATATAAGTATATATATAATGAATAAATATTATATTTATATTATGATTAAAATTATTTATATAATGGAACCATGATCAAATTACAAAGACCGAAACTACTATACCAAAACATACATGAAAAATGAAGTAGTTATCACCCAAAATAGCGATTTTAATAAAGAATTATTAATAAACGAGTGAAACAAGGTTATAAGTAAATCACATATGGTATGATATATATTAATATGATTATTTAATATATTTATAATAAATATATATTTATTATACAATATTTTCAAACACATACAAAGGAAGTTGGACCTGAGGTAAGGGTTTCTCATCTCACTTTTATTTTTGTGAGACATATGCCACATTCACCACTTATTTTTTTTTTTGGTATATATAATGACCATTTGATATGTTATATAATTAATATATTTAAATTAATGATATTTAAAGTTTTATTTTAATTTATTTCTCTCATGAGGATTATGATTTAAAATTTACCAAAGCAGTAAGAGTTTATTTCACAATCACATCATTATTCAGGATTGTTTATGTTTAAGTGTCCCTTGTGGGAAATTTTTGATATTAAAATATTAAAAATAATATATTTTATTATACTATGTATATTAATGAAAGTTTTAAGTAATATCACAATTTATATCTCTTTGGTATTTAAAAAAATTGAGAAAATGTTTTTAAGAAAATCCGACTTTATTTCTCTCTTCAGTCGAATATCATTTCTCTTCCATATACATGTTTTCTAATTTTTTTTCAATAAATTTTTTAATATTATCCAATTATTTTTTGAATTAATTTTTACCCTTGTTTTAATTTTAAAAAATGGTTTAAAAGGAATCTTTTTTTTTTATTTTCCTAACGATGTATTTTTTTTTTCATTTATAAAAAAGCGTGAAATGATTTTTTTAACTTATATGGAATGAATGAAATTTCCCACCATAATTACCACTAAATTATTTGAATATTAATTTTTTACAATGTTATTTTCAAATAAAATAGTTTCTTTAATATGTTTAGAGTTTTTAGATTAAAAAAAATTATTTTCAAAGTGAAAAGGGTATTTTCCTTAAGAAATATTCTAGTAATATCTTTAAAGTATTTTCATCTATGTCAACATCCTTTGTTGAATTTTATGATGAGGATTTACTCTAATGATACCATAAAATATGTTTCTTTGGATGTTTTATGATCATATTTAATGGGGGAATGTATCAATATTCTGTATGCATATTCTTCCAATACACACTATTATTGATTTTTATGGATTATTGATTAAAATTTATTATTTATTCATATGAGGAATTCATTGGACTTAGTAAATGATGGGAGGGGACTGATATAACCCCTATATTCATCAGTAGGTATCATGAGACAAACTAGATTTGGTTTTGGTCGAGGCCTTACCTATTTGTGTAGATATCTTGGCATAAGGCCTCGATAATATATTCAGATGTCTTGGAAAAAGGCCTCGATGGTAAGTTTTAGATGTCCAAAATTATGAATTACATAATTATGAAATAATTTATTGATGTACATGTGATTATTTTATTTTTTATGATATCCATGGATAAGTTTCTATCTTACGTGATTATTTATATGGAATTATTTGATCATCATTTATTCTTTCCATATTATTCTTAATGATCAAGTTATTTATTAAATGGAATGTGTTTTCATATATTTACCTTTCCATGTTTATTATAACATATTTATTCTTAATATCTTCTATTGTATGAATTACCTTACTAGGCATTTGATCTCACCCTTTTATTTGTTTTATTTTCCCTAGGATACGAAGAAGGGTATTATGAATAACATCAAGTATGAAAGAATGATTTTATGATATGTATTTTATATTTCCAATGTAATATGAGAATCATGTTTGTATTTGGTTCTTCATAACTAATAAACTATTTTATATTTTTGGATGTGATTACTTGTATCTAGTTCCAATGTAATAAAGTAACCACTAGCTTTGGGCTACTGAGGTTAGGATCTTTACGCTTAAGATAAAAAAATCCACTAGAACTCTACTTCCCATGGATCCATTCCACATTTGAGCTATCTATACCACTACAAAAACCTAAAATAGACCTTTACACTACAAATTTATCCTCCATGCTAAAAAAACCCCTATGTGGTGTTACACAACCCTCCATAGTGCAACACTACTCCACAACTAAAATTTTAACTTAACTCCCCTTTTCCCATATCTGATCCTTTACCTGGAACCTCTGGCACCTAAAACACACAAAGTAACAGTCCCAAAAGGTTAAAAATGTTATATTTGATTATTTCTTGGTGTTTAAATAATGGAACCAAAATACCTATAATAATAATTGGTCAAAATAACCCTAAAAAAGGGTTTGTTGAACATCTAATAGAATATTTTGTTTAATAGAATCTATAGTTTTACATTGTATTCAATAAAATAATCAAATAATGTTTCATTGGGTAGATTATTTTAATTAAATGTATAATGATTGAATAATATGTTTATAGGTGGGCCATATCTCAAACCTGAATTAGGTATCAATACATTGAACAACTCACAAGACATGTTTGATAAATCATTTTGAATAATTGTGTTGAGTAAATGTTTCAAGGGGGTTGTGTTACAAATTTTTAAGTATTGTGTATGTTTTTAATTTAATTTCAATTTTTTTAAATTTAATTGGGTTTGTTTTGATTGAATTTGAAGTTATATAGTGGTGGGGGTAATTTGAATTTTTATAAAGGAATTTGGGTTTTTGGTTGCATTTGGGTTCCACTGGGAATTTAGTGGGGAACATTGAGAGTCTAGTGATCCATTTAAAGGCATTGTATTCCACTAGAAACCACTAAAATCTTGATTTTTAGCCATAAAGAACTCAATGGTGAGGCACTGAGAACCTGATAAAGGCTGTAGGTATTCTGGAGGGATGTACAAGCCCTTTTTTTAATGGGGGATTTATGTATTTTCTATGTTGAATTTGGGCCTTAAATTAGTATTTCTCGATCTAGATGAATAACAATATAGATTTTTTATTCTCTAAATCCTCTCTATCACCTGCCTCTAATTTTGGATCTAAATACTTTATTTATTGAAAAAATTGTAATCCATGAATAATGTTTGACTTATGGAAATAAATAGATCAAAAGTCCTATGGTTTTCCTCTATTTTGTTTTGGATTTTATTTTGCTTCATTTTTTATGATTTTTCTTTGAGTTTAAGAAATTTATTGATTTATAGTGATTGAGGAATCAAGCCTTCAAGTCATATTAAAATCATTGTTTGAGCATAATGTAGGTGATCTCAAACATTTCATTGATTTTAATTGACGACTTAATTTTTATTTTGACAATTCTATGTGTGAATTTGATTGCAGAGTGGTCAAATGAAATTGAGATGAAATCTAAACTAAAGATAATATGTTAATATGAGTTGGCGTTATTTAAATGAGTAATCTATACATATTTTATTTCTAAATTTATGAGTTAAATGATTAGGTTATTTTTATACCTTATGCTAGAGTGAGTTAAAATAATGTATTAATATTCTAATATGTGAAGAGAATATTAATTAGTGATATTTTTTGATGAAAATTTAATTTGAGTGATGGGAATAATTGATGATTTATAATGATTGGTTGTTAATGAACCATTATTAATTTATAATTATTCTAAGTGAATTTGAATGGTTTAATTCAATATGTAAATGAGGTTTTACATGGGGAAAATAGATTTATATACACATTTTTTTTGAAGATATAAAAATAATCATCTCTTATTTAAACGATGTTAATGATTTTAAATGGGGGAATTTAGTTATTTTGAGATGATGTATTGGTTGAGTAATCATTGTGTGTTATGATGAAATTATTGTTTTAATGTTATGATATTTTGATATGTTTAATAATTTTTCCAAATTCCATGTGTTTGGATATAATGCAGGTTAATCCATGAGTTTGGCTATGATGAGAATTAATCCATGAGTTTGGTTAAGTTACAAGTTTGAATCTAATAAGAACAAGTAATTTATTTTTATAATAAATTATTTTATCTATAAAAAAATATTTCCATGTGTTTGGAAAGGTTATTTTGCAAGCCATGTATTTGGCTATAACACAATTTGAAAAAGATATCAGTTCCCATTGATATTTTTTAAAGCTTGGTAATAGGTTGTCAAGGTGGATTTTTAAGTACTTAATTATGTTATATATATATTATATATATATATTTTTTAAATGTTTTAAAATAATCATTTGACATTATACTATAAAAGTATGAACATTTAAGGATATATTATATGATTTAGTGCCTTTGGTGGCATTATATTGAGTTTATTATTGCACCTTATATGTACAAATCTTGTATATGTATAGATTTGACACGTCTTCATATAAGTAAGGTTAAGAAACCCTTGTAGATAGAAGATAGTGATTGGGATCATTATGATGATTTTATGAGGGCTTAGAGATTTATACATTTTGTTGTTTTCAATATTTCATTTTATTGTTTTAGTACTATTATATATAGATATTTTTACTAGGGATATGGTTTTCACTTGATTTACTTGTATAACATTATATTCATTGTTTGGGATTTATTTGGAATTTTATTGATGGTGTTTATTTATATTTTCCACTATGTTTATTATTAATTTGATTATGTTTTTTGGTAATTTATTAGTGGGTTAGTCACTCCATAAGTGATATGTTTCGACCTACAATGATAGTTACCGACTATTAGTGATTAGGGAGTGAACCCAAGGTCATGTGACATTTTGTCTCAATGGAATAGTCATTACAGAGTAGGACGTTATAAGTTGTTTCTAGTAAAGTTTCATGAAATATGTATCCAATAATTTTCTAACTTTTATTTCTGGTAGAGTATAATTATTCACTATGTAAGTTTCATCTATTAGATTCATAGAAAAATTAGATGATTTTTGATGTTCATGTTGAGTAGAATTACATCGATATTGCATCAATTATCACTGTATTTAGTATACTTCCCTTGAATTTTCATTAAGAAGAGTCCATGGATACTTTATATAGAATTAAAATTTGTTTTACATAGTTAATTCCTTATATATTTCCGTGTTGTATCTAGTAAACCTCATGAATACTCTATGTAACGGCTCGATCCGAATCATCGGGTTCAAGACGATGTGCCGCATGGCCTCATGAACCCTCCCCATATGAAAGATGTTTCAAAATAATAGTGAGGGTTAAAACACCATTAGTGGGTAGACTATCCCATTAGTATAAATAAAAACAAGTATAAATAATAACTCATAATAATAGTGTATTAAATAATAAATTCTATAAAAATTTCATAAAAGTATCTCAAGTTATAAAGTATAATAACCAAGGACCCCCAAAGTCCTAGGTAAAACAAGATCATGAGAAAGATGAGTAAATAAATAAAAAACTATAGCATAACTCCAAATTACATCTTGGTACCACCTCATAACTTCATACACCATCTCTTTATCTCCCACTCACTGGGCCTTTTCCCTTCCTTGAGTCCTTGATCATGAAGTCTACACACATATCAAGATGCATGTGTAAGGTGTGAGTATAGACCAATATGACACCAATAATTCATTATTAAAATTATTTCACATGAATAATAAGTGAATGATATGATAAAATATAATTCATAAGAAATAAATAACAAAAAATACCATACCGAGTGGTCGTGCGCTAACCAAGCCACTATGAACCCTGGTTTCACTTGATCCAACTCTATACCAAAAATGTAGTCATAACAGAAGTAGTGAACTAGGGTAAAACATAATTTCACCACATATATCTCATCATACAAAAGGATAATGAATCTTAGTAGCCACAAGGCTAAGGACTTTTTGCAGTCACACTCGAGATTCAATTATAGTAAGCTTTTTTTATTGAGAAACAATAGCACAATAAACATAGTTTTATTCAAGAATGTGATTAAAAAAATTATAAAAAATTATAAATTTAATTTTACTAAATTAATTTCATTTTTTAAATCATCATATCAAAATTATATTAGGGTATAATTTTGGTATTTTTATGAAAATTGATTTTTTCAGTGAATAGTGATTTTTTTTTTGATTTTTGTAAAACTATCATTTATTTTCATTGAAAAAGCTCTATAATGTTTTAAATTTGATCCTAAATTAGTGTAAGTATCATTTATAAATAATTTAATTAATTACATAGGAATAAATATTATACTTTATCATGGTATAAAATACTTTTAGGCTTAAAAATTCATTTTTCAGAAAACCGTTCTTCATCATGCTTTGCTGAATTATTATAAAATAAATTTCTATCAATTATAGGGATTGGATTTTTAAAAATGGATTAAATATTTGGAGCAGGTGTATTAAATTTTTTAAATAGGCCCCTTTTATTTTTTGTCATTATTACTAGTAACCTTGGTAAATATTTTCCACCTCAATAAGGGTAAAACGAGTAAAACATAGTCAAAACTTTGGGATAAGGCTTTACAATTTCCATAAAACTTTCCTTTATCCTATTAAATGAGTGAATTTAAACCATTATCATATAAGTCTCTAAAATATAGACATTTGGTTACATTTTTCTTTTATTATGATCATTATATTATTCTAAGAAAAAGATAAATACAAAATGTCACTCTCTTGACTTTAATATTTTTAATATAATTTTTCATAAGGGTAAAAATAGGTTATATTTATTTATAAATATCTATTTTAAATATAAATTATTATTTTTATCATATTAATCTATTTTTAAGTTTTAGTTATTAAATATTTACCTTAAATTCTTACATAACACTGACACAATATTTATTCAATTAATATAAAAATAAAATAAATAATTTTAAAAATATTAAAAGTAATGTAATTTGGATGAATTAATATGTTAAATGAATTTTTAAATATATATAACATATTAGGGATGTGTTAATGGTTTATATTTAAATTCCATAACTATCTTGATGAATTTAAAGTCAAAGTAAATGAATAGTTCCTAAAATGACATTAATGATATTTTATAATAAAAATTATTTTATTAAATAATTTATAATTAATAAAAATCATATATTTATAAAATTGAATTTAATATGGTTAAAAATATCTACCATGTTCCATTTATGGGTCACATGTCCTTTTATGGTAACATTATTAACCCATAAAAAGTAAAAAAAATTAATATTGTGGTAATTGTCAAAAGGGTTAACGGAGGGTTAAAACTAAGAGATAAGGGTAAAAATATAACCAAAACTTGTAAAAATTTTATTTTATGAGATAATTTATAATAATATCCATATTATATTTTTATTATATCAATTTGGAGTCATTTTTCCAAGAAAGTGACTTAATAATATTTTAAAACTTTGAAAAATTACATGTGCGCCACTCACCTCAAGTATAAAAGAGAACCTTTACCCTCACTTATTCAAATCTATTAATCCATATATATTGATAAAAACCTACCAAAATATATTCAAAAAATACTTATACATAGTATATAGGTTTCTATATTCCCAAAATACCAACCATAGGGTCCTTAAGAAGAGATCCAAAGGAGGTTTCTCTAAGAGAAGGTAATGATTTTTACAACCATTTCAAATTTATTTATTATTATATTAAATCTATTGTTACCATAATAAAATAATAAATAAAGTATCATAAATATACTTAGGTGTTATTATGATTATTATACAACAATTTTCCATCTATTTTCCATCCTACAAAAAACGAACAACATCTCTCGTGCGTACGTACGACTTACCTTCTCCACATAATGGTGTAATTTGTTTTTCATCGTCACTTTAATTGGATGGTTTTAAAATGGATCTAATGAAAATATATGGTATTTATGATATAATTATTACTCTTTAAATATGATATATAATTTACCTTCTTACCCTTTTACTCTTTAAAAAAATGATAACGTTGCTCATGCGTACGTGTGGACTAGCACATCCATGAAGCGATGTGATTCATTTTTTATGTATAAATTTAAAGGAAATTTAAAAATATGTATATAATGAATATATATTATATTTATATCATGATTAAAATCTTGGTGATTATGGAACCATGATTAATATTCCTGTATCAAAACTACTGAACTGATACTTACATGTAAAATGAAAAAGTTAACACTCAGAAATGATAATTTTAATAATGATATATTAATAAATGTGTATTGAAATGTTATAAGTAGATAATATATGATATTATAAGTATGAATATGTTTTTTAAATAAGTAAAATAAATTTAAATTTATTATATAGTAGGTTAAAACCACTTTAAAATCAAGTTAGATCTGAGGTAAGAGTTTATTTCATAATCTCATCATTATTCAAGATTGTTTATGTTTAAGTATCCATTGGGGGAATTATATGATATTTATATCTTAAACCAAATATATTTTATTCTACACTATTTTTTATGAAAATTTCAAGTTTTCCTTTCACTTTTATCTCTTTAACTACTCAAAATACCAAAATACTGTTTTTAAGGAAAACCAACTTTATTTTTCTATTCAATATGAAATATTTTTCTTCCATGCACATATTTTATTTAAAATTTTTTCAAGACTATTTTTACTATTCTTAAATGATTTATTAAATAAATTTTTACCCAAGTTTAATTTTTTATAAATTTTTTAAAAGTAATATTTTTATCATTTTTCAAACAATGTACTTTTAAATTTTTACCAAAAATATAGAAGGAATATTTGTTTTTTACATACACACCATGAAATGTTTTTCCTAACATCATTCCATATAAATGATTTGAAATTTTCTTTAATAAATTCCAAGATTCATTTCAAATAATATGTTTTCCTTAATATCTTGGAAATTTATATATTTTAAATAAGTGATTTCAAAATAAAAAGGGTATTTTTCAAAATAAATATTCCATTGATATTTTTAAAGTATTTTCATATATGTAAACATTATTCAATGAATATTATGATTTACTAGGGATATAATCTTTTTATACCATCCACCATATTACTCTAGTTGGATTGCGATCATGTTATATTTATTTATTGGGGAAAATATTAACATTTCATGTGCTAGTTTTTAAATATGAATGTTTATGTCGATTATGTATTGAATTGTTATTCAAAACTTTCATACGATGAATTAATTGGATTTAGTAAGTGATTAGAAGGTATTGTTATAGCTCCTTGATTTATCGGTAGGTCTCATGAGACAAACTAGTTTGGGTCTTTAGTATACACCTTTCCTGTTTACTTATTATTTCTTGTAATAAGGCATTGATAGTGAGGTTATGATGTCTAAAATTATGAATTCTATATTTATAAAACTAATTATTATTATCTATTTGATTATCTATGTTGTTATGTTATCCACATATTTATCCCCTTTTTTATGTTATTATTTATATTTCACATTTTATTATTGTTTATATCATCCATATTAGTCATATTTATTTATTTTATGATAGAATATATTGTATGATTTCCCTTACTAAGCATATGAACTCAATCTTTATTATGTTTTCCTTTCACTAGGATACCAGGAAGGTATCTATAAATGATTTTTTGGATTTAATAGAAGAAATAATAAAGTTAAAGAAAGAATTATTGCATTATTTTTTATGTTATCAGATTTAATGTGAGAATAATGTATGTATCTAATATCTCAAGACCATAAAATATTAGATCATTAAATATGTGATCCATTTTATTTTATGAAAATGTAGTAAAATAAAAACCAGCTCTAGTATACTAGAGTTGAGGTGTTAAATTTGGTATCAGAGGAAGTTTAGTAGAAAACATGGGAACTAGATTTAAGAAAACATAGATTAGGAAACATAAACCTATGAAAAACTATAAGGATATGTCTAATTATAGGATAATTTCATAAAGTTTTTGGTAAGGTATATAATATGTGGTTTTCCTAGTAATACATCTCTATCTAGATACTACAAGTGTATGTGGTTTTGGCATAGATACATATAAGGGTAATAACCCTAAAATGAGTTGGTTGAGTATATCTCGATCATTATTCTAGTGCATGGTGAATGTGACCTTACTATGTACCTAGTTTGACACTCCTAGAGGGATATTCTTGGGTCAATACACATTTTCTTTACAAACCATTATGAATGATTTGAAAATATTTTTATATTCCCAATGATACTAATCTTATTATTATAATATTAGCTATAATTAATTTTTATGTTGTGTCAAACATTTCACTAGTTTCATTATTATACATTATGATTCATAATATTATAATCTAATATAGTGTATGTAATTGTTTAGAAATTGCACCTAGCAGAAGGAATGTAAACTGAATTAATGCATGTAATCGATGTAGGGATTCCCATCCTAGTCAAGATAATTAAACTAAAGTTGTAATTAGAGATGGATCTGAAAGAATTATAATAATATTGGGGTAGTTGACTTAGGCTATGATCAATAACCTTACTCATATGGATCAGCCTGCTGATCTATAATGTGGTGAAATAATTTTGGACCATTTGACACATTAGAAACCTCCATCATTCAATGAGACTACTAATCCATTTGTAGATGATTAATGGATAATTTCCTTACAGAAGATATTTCTTACTTTGGTATGTAATTAAAGGGAAAAGATTTTCATGATAGTTTATCATCTCATAGGGGATTCAGATCAACGATGGTCATCGATTAAAAATACTAAGGATGAGGAGGAATAGGAAAAATGGAGTGGAATGATTTTAAGGTACTTTTCTTGGAAAAATATTCTCCTCATGTGCAAAAAATGGATATAGAGAGAAAATTCCTAAGTATAAGAAAAAATAAGATAAAAATGTTTCTAAGTATGAATCCAATATTACAAGGTTAACAAGGCATGATACAGACTATGTACATAATCCAAAGAGTAATATTGTCCATTTATTTGATGGGATAAAGATAATCCTTCAAATGGAACTATTATCCCAACCTTCTCATCATATTAGGACATAATATCACGTGCTATCAAGATATAGAAATTATTTTTTAATTCTTATGACTTCTAAGGAAAGCAAGATAAGAAGAGGGTAGTTGAGCACTATAGAAAAATAAATATAAAAAAAATTAATAAGGGAATGGTGGAATTTACAACTTGTAATAAATTTTGAAAGAAACACCATGAAATATGCTTGTTGGGAATGATAGTTTACTTCAAGTGTGGAGAGAAAGTTCATCATGATCTTGATTTAAAGGGAAAGAAAGAATCCACACATGTTCAATGATTCAACTGTAAGGAGAGGAGTCACTATGCAAATAAATGTCCTAGGCATCAAGGGAATTTTCCTTAGAAAAGGAAAAGGGAGAAAGAACAAGATTATATTATCACTACACCTAAAGTTTAAGTTTCTAAATATGTATTAGTAGGTACATTGATCATAGCCTCAAATTTAGCTAATGATTTATTTGATTATGAATATTCACACTCTTTTATATCTTCTATGTTTTCTAAGAAGATTAGATATTTACCTAGCACCTTATTAAGGTAATTTTCAATCAAGTCTCTTAGAAGAAATCTTTCTGCAATAAGGATATGTAAATTAATTTTCATTAGAACATATATACTTACCCTATTTAAAAACTTGATCATTATACCTATGGTTGACATTGACATAATCCTTAGTATGGATTCACTTTCATATTAAAATGTAAAAATTTATTCTTGAGAGAAGGATATTACAATTTTTGATGAAGATATGGAATCAATAATCTTCAGAGGGGATATTGAATCATCTAATAATATCTAGATCCAACTCCATTATCTCTCCTCAATAAAATTTAGGGATAAAAAGAGAATACTCAACCTATATAAAGGAAAGGAAACCATAGGATATAATATGTTCTTATTATGTAAGAATATATTGATGTGTTTTCTGAAGAAATGTTTGGAAATCCACCTAAGAGTGAAATTGAGTTTTCTATTAAACTCAACCTTGATTAAATACCTATATCCAATACTCCTTATAGGATGGATACTATGGAGATATTGGTGTTAAATAAAAAACTATAGGAGTTGTGTGACAAGGGATTCATATGACCAAGTGCTTCACCTTAGGGATCTCTTGTTTTTTTTGTGAAAAAGATGGACAAGAATATGAGGATATGTGTTGATTATTGGGAAATCAATGCCATTAATATGAAGAAAAAATAACCACTATCTTGTATTAATGAACTATTTGATCAACTTAAATGAGCACAATATTTTTCAAAAATTGATCTTCATTCTGGGTATCACTAATTGTGAGTAAGGAAGGAATATATTCCAAATAAATTATTTCATATGAGGTATAGAAATTATGAGTTTATAGTAATTCCATTTATATTGACTAATGAACCCTCTATTTTTATGGATATGATGAAAATAGTGTTAAAGGAATATCTTGATAATTTCATTATGGTAGTTATTGATGATATATTGGTATAATCCAAAAGTTATTAAGAGAATAAGAGTCATATACAAATCATTCTTTATATTCTTAGAGAAATTTATTTATATGAAAAATTTATAAAGTGTGAATTATGGATTCAAGAACTTCCTTTTCTTGGATATATTATCTCTAAGGATGGAATATCAGTCGATCCATCAAAGGAAAAGGCAGTAAATGAATGGAATACATCAACAAGAATAACTGAGGTACATAGTTTCCTTGGATTATTAAGTCACTAATGATAATTTGTTCAAATTTTTTCCTAATTATAAAACCTATTAACCAAGATGATGAATAAAGGGGTTAAGTTATTATGTATAAAGGAATGTAAATAATGTTTTAAATAATTAAATAGGAGGTTGATCAATGTGACAATGTTGACACTACCATTGGGAGGAGATAAATTTGTCATATATAGTGACACATCAAAGAAAGGGCTTGGATGTGTGCTTATAAAGAATAATAAAGTTATTTACCATCCATAAAGGTAGTTAAAGGTATATGAACCAAACTAACCAACCCATGATCTTAAGTTGGTAGACATAATTTTAACCATGAAGATATGGAGGCATTATCTCTATGGTAAAAAATGTGAGATATATATAGATCTCAAGAGTTAAAAATATATCTTTTCACATAAATATATCAACATAAAGCAAAGTCTATGGCTTGATCTACTCAAGTATTATGATTTTTGAATACACTACAACCTAGGGAAGACAAATAAGGCAACATATGCATTGATCTAGAAGGATTATGGAGTCCAGACCAAAATGAGGATTAAAAAGGATACTATATTCAAGGATTTAGTAAATATGAATATGGGAATTATTAGGGAAAGGGATACATCACTTATTTTTTAAATTATTGAAAAAATATCTTTATTGGAAAATATAAAAAGTTTTATGACTGATGATGAGGATTTTCAAAATAAAATTAAATCCATGAATGGTGGGATTTTGGAAGAATTCTATTATTAAGATTGTGTTCTTAAAATTTTAAAGAGGTTATGTGTTCCATTTATACCTAAGTTGAAAATGGAATTATTAGATGATGCTCATAACTTTAATTTATCTATACACAATGGTAGCACCAAGATATATAGGGATTTAAAGGAACATTTTTGGTGGGATAATATGAAGCATGAAATTTATGATTATGTATCAAGATTCTTGGTTTTTCAAGATGTGAAGTTTGAGAGACAATATCATAAAGGAGTCATAAAAACTCTATATATTAATATATGTAAATGGGATGACATTACTATGGAATTTGTCACCAGATTAACAAAGAATACTAGAATAAATGATACCATATGGGTGATTGTTGATCATCTTACCAAATATTCATATTTCCTTACTATAAGAGAATATTCATCTCTTGAGAATATTTTAAAACTCTATATTAATGAGGCTTTAAGAATTCATGGTTCACCTCTTTCAATTTTTTCTGTTTACGATCCACGATTTACATAGAAATTTTGGAAAATTATTCAAAAGTATCTTGATACCGAGATTCATTTGAGAACTACCTATAATCCTGAAACTGATGGGCAGTTTGATAGGACTATTCAAACATTAGAAGAAACATTAAGGTCATGATCACTTGACTTTCAAGGTATGTGGGATTCGTATTTACCTTTGGTATATTTTTCCAATAATAATATCTTTCATTAAAGTATTCAAATAGCATTGTATGAAGCATTATATGACAAGATATGTCATACTCAAACTTGTTGGTATGAAGTTGGTGAAAATAATCTTGTAGGACCAAAACTTGTAGAGGAGACAACAGTGAAAGTAACATTTATTCATACCCATATTAATGCAGATTAAAGAAGGAAAAATAGATATATTGATAACCAAAGGAAAGATTTAAAATTTCAATCAAAATACCAAGTTTTCTTGAATTTATCTCCATAGAAGGGTGTTATAAGGTTCTATAAGAAATGAAAATTGAGCCCTAGGTATATCAAACCTTTTGAAATTCTATAATGAATTGGAGCTATAGATTATCACTTGGAAGTGCCACCCAACTTCTCTAAAGTACATGGTGTGTTCCATATATCTTTATTAAGGAAGTAAAATTCAAATCCAATGAATGTGCTCACCTATGAGGAAATAAAATCATAATTTAATTTATCTCACCATGAAGAGCCTATCCATATTATTGACACTAGAGAAAAAGTGTTGTAGAATCAGATAGCTTGGTTAGTAAAGATACTTTGGAAAAATCATAAGATAGAAGAGTAGACATGGGAACCTGAATAAGTTATAATGAAGAACTACCTAAATTTTTTTATGAGTCTATATTTTGGAAAATTTTAGGTTGAGATTTTTTAAATGAGGGAAGAATATAACACCTAAGATTCAATAATAGTAAGCTTTTATTTCTAGAGAAACAATATCATAATACACATAGTTTTATTCAAGAATGTGACTAAAAACTAAATTCTAAAATTTTATAATTTTAATTTTCCTAAATTAATTTAATTTTTTAAATTATTATATCAAAATTTTCCTAGGGTGAAATTCTAGTTTTTTATGAAAAGATCTTTTTTTAGTGAATAGTGAAAAGTAATGTTTTTTGTAAAACTGTCATTTATTTTCATTGAAAAATCACCATAATGTTTTGAATTAAATAATAAATTAATATAAATATAATTTATAAATAATATAATTAATTACATATGAATCAGCATTATAATTGATCTTGGTATAAGACTACTTTTAGGTGTAAAATCTATTTTTTACGAAAACTGTTCTTCATCTCACTTCGTGGGATTATTATAAAATAAATTTATGCCACTTATAAAGATTAAATTTGGAAAAATTGATTTCATATTTGCAATAAGGAGGATAAAATTTCATAAATAAGTCCCTTTTATTTTTGGTCATTATAAATAGTAACCTTGGTAAATATTTGTCACCTCGGTAAGGGTAAAACGAGAAAAATATGTTTAAAACTTTGAGATAAGGATTTAAAATTTCTCTAACACTTTAATTTATCCTATTGGATGAGTTTAGTTCAACCATTACTATATATTTATTGAAAATATGTCCACTTGGTGCCATTTTTTTGATTATGACCTTCATATTATTTTAAGAGAAGGATAAACACAAAATGTCACTCTTTGACTTTAATATCTATAATTTTTTTTCATAAGGGTAAAGGAGGTTATTTTTGGTTATAAATTTTTATTTTAAATATATATTAATATTTTTTATGATATTTTTTTTAATTTTTACTTATTTAATAATTACCTTAAATTCTTATGTAACACCAACACAACATTTATTCAATTAATAGAAAAATAAAATCAATGATTTTAAAAATATTAAAAGTAATACAATTTGGATTAATTATTATGTTACATATTTTTTTAGATAAATATTACATATTAGAGTTGTTTTAAAGGTTTATATTTTAATTCCATAACTATCTTGATGACTTTAAAGTCAAATTAAATGAATAGTGCCAAAAATTACTTTAATGATATTTTATAATATAAAATATTTTATTAAATGATTTAAAATTCATAAAAATATTATATTTAGTAAGTTTAATGTGATATGATTTAATATATAAACTATGGTCCATTTATGAGTCACTTATCCTTTTATGGTAGCATTATTGACCCTTAAAGAGTAAAAAACTTTAATATTGTGGTAATTGTCAAAAGGGTTAACGAGGGTTAAAATTATAGATAAGGGTAAAAATATAACCAAAACTTGTCCAAATTTTATCGGATGAGATTATTTAGAATCATACCCTATTATATTTTAATTATATAAATTTTGAGTCATTTTTATAAGAAATTTACTTAATAATATTTTAAAACGTTGAAAAATTACACGTGTGCTACTCAACTCAATTATAAAAAGGCACCTCCTCCCTTTAATTATAAAAATATATTAATCCATATAGCTCAACCAAACCTTAATAAAATATCTTTTAAACATCCTTATAAATATTATATAGGTTATGGTATTTTGAAAAGACCAATCCTAGTGTAGCATCCCCCCACGAGTGACGCTGAAATTTACCCCGAGGCGGTGGGCTACATGACCTCAACGCATCTATCTGAACACTAGAGGCTACCAACTAGTATATAGGGCCTTAGATGTGTATGTGTGGAGACTATTCTCTTATATATCGAAGTATTCACAATGATTTTCAATACATGATAAATAGAAAAAGTATATATGTAAACAAACAACAGTGGAAGTAAAAGAATAAGCCATGCAATATAAATAAACTGGCGGAAGCTAAATAAAAATAATAGATACAAAAGATGATCATGATGTCATATGTATATAAAAAAATGAGAGTTCATGGGAGCATGGGTACAAGCATATACTGCATTCTATAAAAAACTACAAAAGGCCAAAAATTTCTAAACAACATCTCGAGCATAGGCTCGGTCCTCTGCCATCAATGCTCTATCCTAAGCAGAAAATCAATCAAGAATTGAAAGTATCCCACTCCCCTTTATCCATAGCTTTGATAATAAAGTCTACTCGAGTAAAAAATAATGCCTGAGGAGGGTGTGATATATAAATCTCAGTAGGCCGGCACCCACGGTGTCTAGACATTTCTATTCTGTGCAATATATAGAAGTCATTGTGTCATATATAATAAATATAGAGAAATAATTAAATAATTAGTAAAAGCTTGTTCTGGGTCTCTAAACAAAACACCCATTCCATACAAACTACTTTGGATTAATCTAGAAGTCTGAACAAGGTACATGTTCAAGACATAACACATGTACAAGGGCTAAAGTAAACAGGGAAAACCAAAAGGGGAAACCCCCAAGCTTGTTCTTTCATCATACATTTCATTTTCCATGTCACCAAGCAAGTGAACTCACAATAATAATAATAATAATAATAATAAGATATGAATCACATATGTATAAGAAATATCATGATCATAATAAAGGGGAATAACATATGAATACACAATCAATACATCCATAAAATCCAAAAGCGAAGTCTGATCCCATCCAAGGATATCTAAACAGAATCCCAAGGATTACTTTGAAACATCCAATATAACCCAATACCTATGAGTCCATCTAGGGAAACCCATACGACATACCTTGCATCACTCGAGGCATGGTTACTCTGAGTCTGTATTAAGTATCTCACAAAGGGGACCGAGTATCACCCATGGAATGGTATATCCATATTTTTAACGGGTCCATCCTCAGTTTCTCTCCTAGGGAACTGATATCACCCATGAGTATAAGAAACTACCCAGGAAACCCATACCTGAAAATCCAAAGCATCGCTCCCAGTGCATCGAATCGTAACCAACCGAGAATAGTGAGTCCATACATAGAATCCTTAATACGGGACCTGTGTCCTCTACCAACCCATATCAAGTGAACTAGGTATCCAAGACTCATAAAATGGAAAGAATCAGTATATAATTTCATGCCATGAAATAAACACCTCAATCCAAAGATAAAAATCTAACCATGATTCACAATTCAAACCATAGAAAGGTATGAGGCGCTAAGAACATGCTTAAGCTCAAAGACACAAGGTTAAGAATGTAAACCATTGCATGTCATTATAGGAATCTCAACATTTCAAACCAAAAATCTTACCAGAGCATGGAATATAATTCAAGCCACTAAAATAAGTGCATAGGCATTAGGAACTTGCATAAGAAATGGGATACAAGTAAGGGAACATATCATAGACATTCCACCAAACACATGTCATCAATTACATTCCAATAACTCAACCTATTAAGCTTGACAAAGCATGGAATTCCATCCAAACCCAAAATAGTTTTAATAAATGAGAATTAAACAAGGTAAAGTTACATAGTATAACATATGGAATAAGAAATACATAAGTCATGAAGGATGGTATTCATGTAACTTTAAATGAGAAATTAAATATAAGGAATAATGGATTATACATGGGGACAACCATTAAGATATTTAACATAGGAGTTCTAAAAGTGATCCAATTCATGGCTCATTACTCATATTAATTCAATTTATCAATTTAAAACATTAAATAAAGGTCCCACACACACAAACCCAATTGAAACAAATCACAAGTCACATGGGAAATGAAAAATCATTTCAATTAATTTAATATGAAAGAGAGAAGCTTTTTTGGAAGAATCTGATGAGAGGCACAACGACGAAACATGTAAAACATAATGAAAATGATAGTAAAGAGAGTAGACACCCTACCTAGATGTCATAGTACTCTAAAAATTTGATAACAACCCTTTATTCAACCTAAAATAGAATTAATCAAGGAATATTTCAAAACCCTAAAGATAGGAAAAAATTCCATCACACCAAAATAGCGCAACGGATAGTGGATAAACTTAAAGATAAATGAGTGCGGATGATAGATCATACCAAGATGAGTTCATAGATTCTGATGGTGAAGGAAACCGTGAAGAAATAAGAGATAAAATTAAAAACCCCATGGAGGCGAGGAGAGGAGCTCGTGTACCTGCAGGATAGGAGAAAATTACCTAGGGAAAGAAGAATTAATAATGAAAAGATTTAAATCATTATTAAAGGATAAAATGCTAATTTCACTACCATTTACACTGTGCATGGTTTGGCCATGTGATTTGGCCAAAGTGTGCACCAACCATGCGAAAGGTTCTGCTACTTAGGGAACACCGCATGATTAGGCACACAATTTTACTAATCATATGGAAACCTTGTGTTTTCTCACTATCCTCAATTACAGATGACCCACAAGGGCATGTGCCCTGGGTTACATGGTTGTAGAAAAACCATGTGGTCCAACCTGTTTTCCTCATTTTTAGTGATTTGGGCTTCAAACAAGCCCCAAATGAACCCGATAACTCCTATAACATCTTAGTAATCAATATTATACCATTTGAAGAAATTTTAAACAAAAATTAAATGGTCTATACCTTTGGATAAATCTGGGATGTTACAAGGTCCCCTTCTTAAAACAAATCATCCCCAATTTTACCTTATAAGGGTGGTATGATGTCATCTAAAAATATTTCTAGACACTGTGCATGTACATTAGCCTCCCACTCATAGGTCTTGTATTGTACACGTCCATGCTTCCATAGAACTTGGACCAGAGGAACCGACCTATCTTGGAGAAACTTCATTCTACAATCAATGATACGAATTGGATACTTCTCAAAGGACACATCCGCCTCCAGATTTATATCCTTAGGATCAAATTATTGAGATGGGTCTGGATGGTATTGTTGAAGTTGAGATATGTGTAAGACTTCATTCATGGAACGATACCCCTGAGGTAATAACAACCGATAGGCTATCGGCCCGACTCGCTCCACTATCTCAAAAGGCCCGACATATCTCTGTGATAACTTCCATTATCTCATGATTTTTTTATAACCAAACCTAGGTGATACATGTATAAATACCCGATATACAACCTTGAACTCTAGGGGTCTACGAAAACTATGACATCCCACCTTTTTATTACATAACTTTTCATTATATTTTACAAATATAGGATCTTTAAAGTTTAGTGTCTTTGAAATAAGGTACATAATACATGAAAACATGAAAAAATTATTCTAATACACTTGAAAGGATTATTTATTTTTTCATTCTAAGTATAATTACTCTAACTCAAAACTTTGGGACATACATCAAAGGACAGGGTGAGCATAATGCCCAGCAAGGGAAATAATTACATGTGAACTTGAGAGATATTAATTAGAACATGAGGAATTTAAAAGAGGCATGAGAAATAGGAATATAATAACAATAATAAATTTAATAATAACTTAAAAATTTGTATAAAACATTTATTTTATACATTAATAATCATATCCCCAAGTCCTATCCCCAAGGTGTCATAAAAATTACCAAGGTTATTTACCAAGGTATTGTAAAACTTGTCATCTCTAGAGATTAATTTATTTACCCAATGTATTGAAGAAATATCAGGGAGAAACCTTAATATGTAATTATTTTCATGTGATACACATATATTATAATAAAAAATTTCATAAATAACCCATATAGAATAAAAGAAATGGGTTTCATATCAAAATCATGGTTTTTTAAAAAGTGCTTAAAAACATGAGCATTATGTCATTTATAAACCATGGAAAGGGAATGAGGGTTTTATGTATGTAAAATATAGAATAAAATAAATCATTTTTATGTCATTATTAATAAACCTATAAATTAAAGTGGTTTGGGTATTCACATAAATAAAATAAAATAATTTCTTGAAAAAAAGAGATAGATTTTGAGATAAAAATTCTACAGTATAACAGGTATGAAAAATTGTTTTATAAAACATTGAAAAAGAGGGGAAAAGGGTATACCATTCATAAAAGACTCATAATAAAGTATTGGTAAATAAAAAATGGAAATAAGAACATGATATGGAAATTTTAAAGACATACCACATAAAAGAGAACTTGAAAGGAAATGAGAAGTTGAGAATTATCTTACCTTGAAGAGTAACTTCTAATACTCTAAGATCAGGACCTTGGGGGTCTAAAGAAATCTTGGGAGGAATTATTGGGATGTAATACTATAATATATTCTAGGGGGACGATTTTGGAATGAAATTATACAAATTAATGGGTGAGTATTTATTGTAAAAGAAAGGGAGTTTTTTATTAAATTTTGAGGACACCTCATTAGTGGTATTTGAAAAACCATGGGCTTGACCATGGTATTTTCCCATGGTACTGAAAACCTGGGAAAAATCATATAATATTTTAATTTAAAATAGTCTACCAGAATTTTAAATTACATATTAAATCATTATGATGTCATGAAACACACTAAAAACTCAAAACTGTATTTTTACTATTCATCGAAAAACAAAACATTTTATAAAAATATCATAAATTCACCGTAACCTAATATCAACCTTCTTAATTCAAAAAATGAGATTTATTTTATCATAATAATCCACTAAATATGATAAATTTAACTTTTAACTCTAAAATAATTAATTATTAAAAATAATAGAAGACATAAAATGCATAGTAAACTACATAGTAATTTTTTTGAAAAAATGAAATTATTTTATCATTTGTAATTAAACATGAGTGTTTTTATAATAATATTTCATTATAATAAGTATTATTCATAATATAATAGTTTATTATAAACATTTATATCTTTTTTGGATTGTAAAAATTCTATTTGAAAACAATCAATTTTTAAAATTCCATTTTATTAAGAAAAACTATTCTTAAAATAGAAATGATGGAAATTTTTTTTATTTACACAAGGGGATTATACATTAAATATATAAGTACTTGAAAAATAACTTCTTATAATACCCACATAGTACCTAAGTGTAAGGTGTATGATGGTGACAAAATCTTAGAGCGACTTAGATAACATTGCCCAAGTGGTAATTTCCACCAACTTGAACTTATCCCAAAGGAAATTTCATCCATGCTTCAATTATTGAAGATTGGATTGGGCTTGGTCTATAGTGAATCCCAGTGATAATAACTCCCACCCAAGTTCTAAAAAACATGCTTCGTATAGTAAGAGTTTACTGGATGAGGCCATCAACTCTTCTTTTTTGCATTAATTATCCATTATCATTTCTATTTATAAACGATAATTACAATGTTAAAAATTATTATTGTTTCCAAGGTCATATTAACCAATGATAATATAATGATCAAAACCCAGTGGTCACATTAAATTTATAATTATATATTTTTATTTATTATGACATAGTAAAACTTACTTTTTCAAGAAACAAAATATTTTTCAAAAGTTTGGGTCGTTACATTCTTCCCCTAAGGAAATTTCATCCCTGAAATTTGAAATTATACCCTCAGAAAAGAAAATGTGTGGGTAATTATACCTCATAGTATCCTCTATTTCCCATGTGGATTATTCATATTTTTGGTTCCTCCACAACACTTTAACAAGGTGGGTAGTCTTGTTGCATAGAACCTTGTCTCTATGATCCAAGATCTCCATCGGCTACTCCTCACAAGAGAGGTTGTGTTCCAGTTCTACCACTTCTGGATTCAGTACATATAAAGGGTTAGGTAATTACTTCCTCAAGAGGGATACGTGGAAAAAATGAAGAACTTGAGCTAGATTTGGAGGAAGTTTAAGTTGATTGGACACTGATCCTATGCAATCAAGGATTTCATAGGGGAAAATATACCTGGGGTTGGGCTTCCATTTCTTTCCAAACTGCATGAATATCTTCCATGGAGTAATTCAAAGGAATAATTTTTCACCAACATCAAACTCCAAGTCCCTTTTATGGTTATTTTCATAGCTCTTCTTCCAACTCTAAGTAGCCTTAATGTGATTTTGGATGGAATGAAACTTTTCTGTCATCTATTGCACAAGATTAGGCCCAAGAAGATTTCTCTCACCAGCTTCATCCCAAAAAGTAGGAGTTCTTCGTTGTTTCCCATATAGAGGTTCATAGGGTGACATTTGAATGATCAAATGGAAGCTGTTTTTGTAAGATAACTCAACTAATGAGAGATGTTGATCCCATACACCTTTAAATTCCATTGATCATGTTCTCAACATGTCCTCGAGTGTTTGAATAGTCCTTTTAGATTGTCCATCAGTTTGGGGGTGATATGACATATTGAAATTCAATTCAGTATTCAATTCATGTTAAATAATTCTCTATAATTTTGATGTGAACATCATATCATGATCAGATATGATATAGAGTGGTACCCCATACAGCCTTACCACTTCCCTCATGTAAATCCTAGAAATATGGTTAAGAGAGAGATCTTCCCAAATAGATATAAAATGGGAAGTCTTGGTGATACGG
Source organism: Viscum album (assembly GCA_963277665.1). Taxonomy (NCBI): domain Eukaryota; kingdom Viridiplantae; phylum Streptophyta; class Magnoliopsida; order Santalales; family Viscaceae; genus Viscum; species Viscum album. The sequence goes on along the minus strand of OY728131.1, from coordinate 1,619,038,568 downwards.
TCCATTATAACCCATATTACATTGTTTCCTTTGGAATTTATTAGGAGACCAGTAAAAAAATCTATAGTGATATTGTCCCACTTCCATTCTAGTATGGGTCGTGGTTGTAATACCTCTTTAGGAATTTGTCGCTCTGCCTTCACTTGGTGACACACCAAGCACCTTATAGTATAGTTGAAAATATCCCTTTTCATGTTATACCACTAATAAAGATCATTAAGGTCCCTATAAATTTTAGTACTTCTATGATTTATAGAGAATATAGATCTATGAGAGTCATACATCAACTCCTTATTTATTTTTGGAATAGATAGATTACATAGTCTTGTATGAAATTTTAGCACACCTTCTGGATCAATATTGAACTCAAGAAAATTACCATCCCTCATAGACTCAAAATTATTTTGTAACAAAGGATATTATTTTTGAGATTTCTTGATCTTCTCTAGTAATGATGGTTGATAAATCATTTGGGATAGGGTTGATGATGTCCCTTCCCTTACGATTCCCATTTCCAGTTTCACTAGGTCTTTGATCAAGGGATCTCTTTGAATCCTTATCATTTCTAGAATAATAGGGTCTTTCCTACTTAATGCATCAACAATTTTTTTTGCTCTTATAGGGTGATAATGAATTGAATAATCATAGTCTTTAAGAAGTTAAAACCATCTACTCTGTCTCATGTTAAATTCATTTTGTGTGAAAATATACTTTAAACTTTGATAGTCTGTGCATATATCACACTTCTCCCCATAAAGATAGTGTATCCATATCTTTAGATAAAAACAACCATAGACAGTTGCAGATCATGTGTAAGATAATTATTCTCATGAGGCTTTAGATATCGAGATACATAAGCAATCACCTTGTCATTTTTCATGAGGACGCACCTAATCCCTTTCAGATATGCATCGCTAAAAATAACAAATAATTCTCCAATAGAGGGTAAAGTTAACACGGGTGTAGTAACCAATATCTTCTTCGGCTCTTGGAAACTTTCATCACACTCCTTTGTCTAGATGGACTTGACTATTTTTTGAGTTAACTTGGTTAATGGATTAGAAATTAGTGATTTTTTTTCATAAAACTCTTATAATATCCCGATAATCCAAGAAAACTATGAATCTCAGTTATTATTGTAGGCTGAGGCCACTCCTCTACAACATTTTCCTTTTTTAGGGTCAACTGATATTCTTTCATTGGTTACAATGTTCCCCAAGAAAGAAACTTGTTGTAACAAAAATTCAAATTTTTTGAACTTTCCAAAAATCCTATCATTTCGTAGAGTTTGAAAAATAACCCTTAGTTGATTCTCATGCTCCTCACAACTTTTGGAATATATTATAATATCATCAATAAAAACTACCAAAAAGTTATCAAGGTAATCCTTAATGAATATATTCATCAAATACATAAATATAGCAGGTGCATTAGTCAATATGAAGGGCATAACAACAAAATCATAATGCCTATATCTTGATCAGAAGTCGGTTTTTGGAATATCTTCTTTCTTCACCCTTAATTAATGACAACCAGATCGAAGATCAATCTTGGAGAATAATTGAGCCCCATGAAGTTGGTCAAATAAGTCATTAATTCTTGGAAGAGGGTATTTTTTCTTTATTATGATCCCATTCAGTTCTCTATAATCAATGCATAGCCACATTGATCCATCCTTCTTCTTCACAAAGAGAATATACTCTCCCCAAGGAGACACACTCGGTCAGATAAAACCCTTCTACAAAAGATCTTGGAGTTTCTTTTTAATTCCTCCAGCTCCACATTTTTTATTCTATATGGAGTATTTGATATCGGATGAGATCCAGGTATGAGTTCAATGGAGAACTCTACCTATCTTTCTAGGGGAGGTCTAGGTAAATCCTCAGGAAATATGTCACTGTATTCCTGAATGATGGGGAAATTCTCTATCATTATATTCTCATTTACTTATTATTCTTCACCAATAAACTTCATAAAGAAGTCAATGGAATGTGCTTCTAGAAAAGGATTAGGTTGAGATATCTCTCTGTGGAAGATAATTGAAGTTCATCCATTCAAGACTACTAATATTTCCTTTCTTATTCATTTGATCTTAGCATTATGATTTGAGAGCCAGTTGATCCCTAGTATAATATTAAATTCCAACATGGGAATGAATGATATATTTGAGATAAGATTTTTATGGATAAAGTAAATACTAGAGTTTCTAAACACTGTTGATTCTTGGATAATCCCTCAAGGAGTCTTGATTGATAACTCTACTTTTAGCAGTTTGGGAATTTATTCTATATTATTTGCAAACTTGGAGGAAATAAAGGAATGTGTAGAACTAGAATCAAACAAAGTACTTTATAGATTTGAGATAACAACAAGAGTACTTGACACAACATAATTTTAAGCTTCAAATTCAGCCGTCGTGATAGAAAAAGCACAAATTTTCTCCCTTGGCCTATTATATGGCTGCTGGGGATTCCCCTCTACTTCCCTCAAATTTAGACAGTGATTGGAAAAGTGAACAAGCTATCCACACATGAAGAATTAGAATTTAGGTACAAACTACACCATCTTCTCTTTGTCGTTAGTGTTGAGAAGTTGAGGATTCACCTCACTGTGACAATTTTAAGAGATATGGCTGTCTCTTCCTCTCTTATAACACTTCCTACTCCTGAGCAGGTAGTTCCCCGAATGCTTATTCCCACATTTATTAGATGTGGAAAGTTACACTTTATTTACTTCTATCCCTTAGTCAAAGATCCTCCCCAAGTTTGTATTAAAGGATCTATTCTTCTATTGAATTTATGGGACCACTGCATCTCACAAAACTCCAGTTCAACTTTCATAGAACTTTGTATGATCTCCTCAGAGATGTTATAGTCTAGGTTGGCTATATTATTCCATAGATGAGTTCTTAATCCACCAAAAAATTTATCAATATTCCCATTAGGATCCATGAAAAATATATAGGTGTAATGTGAAAACCTTATGAAGTTCATCTCGTAGTTTTCTACAGATTCATTCTCCTTCTGCTTCAGCTCGAGAAATTACTTCTCAATTTTCGTTCTCATCGAATGAGGGAAATACTTATTGAATAAGATTCCTCTAAACTCTTCCTACTCTATATATTCAATATCCCCTCTTGGCCTCATGTTTTTAATGAGTTCCCACCACTAATTATCTTCTCCCTCTAAGTGGTAAATAGCTAGGGTGACTTTCTATTGTTTAGAACTAAGAAGTATAGAAAATATATTTTCTATAGAGCTTATCCACTATTATGCAATCAATGGGTTAGTAGATACACTAAACATTGGTGGTCGTTGATGCATAAAGGACTCAACCAAATGTTGTTACCTTCTTGGTGAAATCGGTATCTTCGATTTATTCAAGTTATTTCCCATAACTTGAGTCATTTGATTCATCATTCTCATGAAAGTTTCCATTCCAACTCCCATCGGAGGACCATCAGCACATTGTCCGTTGCGGTCACCATTTGCATGGTTCCTCCTATTTCCCACTGTTTTCTAAAAGAAGAAAACCTTAATGAGAAACTTGTTTTATTTAAGAATATTATAACTCTAAAGGATTTTTATATCTTAAAACATCATGATTAAACATATTATTCATTATCAAAAATTACATTTTTTATAAATACTTTATAATGATTCCTAAAAATATTGTGATTTTACAAACATATCCCCCAAGAGTGTCAAAACAGGAGTGAAGTAAGGCTTGTTTTGTGCACTATTTTTCATTTGAGTTTAGATCAAATTGGTATTTTTGGGTTTTACCCCTAGATACATCTGTTCTAGAGCCACATCCACTTGTTTGTATCTAGACATGGATTTCTTTGTTCAGAAACCACTTACTTAATATTTCACAAAAATACCAAGAAGTTTTCCTATATTTAAAATTTTCCTTTGGGTTCTTCATAAAGTTTTAAAATCCTAATTTCCAAAAATAACTAAACTATCCTTTGATACCAACTATGTAATACTTCCTTTTTATTACATAACTTTTCATTAAATTTTACAAACAGAGTATCTTTAAAGTTTAGTGTCTTGGAAATAAGGTACATAATACCTGAAAACATGAAAAAATTATTCTAATCTACTTGAAAGGATTATTCATTTGTTCATCCTAAGTACAATTACCCCAACTCAAAACCTGGGGACATACATCAAAGGAAAGGGTGAGCATAAGGCCCAGTAAGGGAAACGGTTACATGTAAACTTGAGAGATACCAATAAGAACATGATGAATTTAATAAAGGCATGAGAAATAGGAATATAATAACAATAATAACTTTAATAATAACTTGAAAATGTGGCTAAAACATTTAATTTATATATTCATAATCATATCACCAAGTTCCATCCCCAAGGTGTCATAAAAATTACCAAAGTTATTCACCAAGGTCTCGTAAAACTTGTCATCTCTAGAGATTAATTTCTTTACCCAATGCATTGGAGAGATATCAGGGATCACCCTTAATATGTATTTATTTTCATGTGATCCACATATATCATAATCAAACATTTCATAAATAAACCATATATAATAAAATAAATGGGTTTCATATCAAAATCATGGTGTTTTAAAAAGTGCTTAAAAACACCATCATTATGTCATTTATAACCCACATAAAGGGAATGGGGGTTTTATATATGTAAATTCTAGAATCAAATAAATAATTTTTATTTAATAATGAATACCCATGGAAATTAAAGATTTTTGGGTATTCACATAAGGAAAATAAAATAATTTCTTGAGAAAAAGAGAGAGATTTTGAGATGAAAATTATGCAACATAACGGGTATGAAACATTGTTTTATAAAAAAATAAAAAAAGATTTGACAAGGGTATCCCATTCATAAAATACTAATAATATATTATAGGGACAGAAAAAATCTAAATAATAACATGGTATGGAAATTTGAAAGACATACCACATAAAAGAGAACTTGAAAGGAAAAGAGAAGTTGAGAATTCCCTTACCTTGAAGAGTAAATTATAACAATATAAGATTGGGGCCTTATGGAATTTAGGAAAAATTTGGAGGAATTATTGTGAGGTAATACTATCATATCATCAAGGGGGATTATTTTTAATGAAAGGAAATGATAGAATGGGTGGTTATTTATTGTAAAAGAGAGGGAGTTTTTTTATTAATTTCTGAGGACACCTCATTAGTGGTATTTGAAAAACCATAGCCTTTTCCATGGTATTTTCCAATGGTATTGGCCACTTGAGATGCCTCATATTATATTTTAATTCAAAAGAGTCTACCATCATGTTAAATTACATATTACATCATTATGATGTCATTAAACACCTTGAAAACTCAAAATTGTATTTTTACTATTCACCAAAAAACAAATTTTTTTATAAAATATCATAAATTCACCATAACCTAATATAGACCTTATGAATTCAAAAATAACATTTATTTTATCATAATAATTCTATAAATTTGATAAATTTAACTTTTAACTCGAAAATACTTAATTATCAAAAATAATAGCAGACAGAAAATGCATAGTAAATTGTATAGTAAAATTTATGAAAAAATGAAATTATTTTATAATTTGTAATTAAACATGAGTGTTTTTATAATACCATTTCATTATAATAAGTATTATTCATTTTATTATAGTTTATTATAAACATTTATATCTTTTCTGGATTGTACAAATTCTGTTCGAAAACAATCAATTTATAAAATTCCATTTTATTAAGAAAAACTATTCTTAAAACAGAAATGATGGGAAAATTTTTTTATTTACACAAAGGGATTATACATTAAGTATCTAAGTCCTTGAAACATAACCTCTTATAACACCTGCATACTACCTAAGGTTAAGGTGTGCGATGGTGATAGACTCTTGGGGCGGTTCAAATAACATTTTCTGAGTGGTAATTTCCACCAACTTGAACTTCTCCTGAAGGTGATTTCATTCATACTTTAATTGTTAAAGCTTGGATTGGGATTGGTCTAGAGAAAAGACTAGTGACACTATCTACCCCCTAAGTTTTGACAAATGGGATTCGTATGGAGAGAGTCTACTAGATGAGGCCATCCACTCTTCTTTCTATATTAATTATCCATTATCATTTCTATTTATAAATAATAATTATAACATTAAAAATTATTATGTTTTCCAACAGTCATATTAACCAACAGTCATATAACGGTCAAAATTCGATGGTCACATTTCATTTATACTTATATATTTTTATTTATTATGACATATTAAAACATACATTTTTAGGAAACAAAATATTATTCAAAAGTTTGGGTCGTTACAACAACGATCGTTATAAGACATCTTCATGGACCGAGCTATAGCCATACGCTTCTAAATTAGCTGAACATATTTTGAAGTCTCATGAATGAGACAAGGACCTAGTAGAGATTCCACACCTATCATAAGACAACATAGAGGAGAATGACATGGTCTGTCATAGAGGGCCTCATACAGATCCATCTAAATCATTTCTTGAAAGCTGTTATTGTAGGAAAACTTAACCAGAGGAATATGATTTTCCCAATAACCTCCAAAATCAAGGATAAAGGCCCATAAAATATCCTCTAAAAATTTTATAGTTTTCTCATACTTTCCATCAGTCTGAAGATGATATTAAATACTCAAGATCACCTGTGATCCTAGTTATTTTTTCAACCCTTCCTAGAACCACGAAGTGAACCAAACATTTCAGTCTGAAATGATAGAATAGGGTACCCCATGAAGTCATATGATCTCCCAGATATAAAAAATTCCTAAATTATTAATAGATTAGGTTTACCGGATCGTAAATAAGTGAGGTTCTTTGGTAAACCTATTGAAGATCACACATACCACATCACTACCTCAAGGAGATATCATATTTCCTATCACAAAATCTATAGTGACACCATTCCATTTCCACTTAGGAATAGATAGAGGTTGTAGAAGTCTAGCAGGTCATTGGTGCTCTTAATTCACCTGTTGATAGGTGGAACACCGAGTGATAAAACCTACTATCTTCCTCTTCATATATGGCCACCAGTATTGATGATGCATATCCCAATACATCTTGGTAAGAGCAGGATAAACTAACCAAATAAAGGCATGATATTCCATCATCATCTCTTCCCATATATCATAAGGCACCCAAAAATTCCCATGGTAGAGCAGGGTATCATTTCCATCAATAACTCAACTAGGAGGTGGGTTATCTCCTGTGATACTATCCCTTATAACAATACCCTTATAATATGATAACTGACACATTCAGATACATTCTAGAAGAGAGGATATCACTGTAAAAGCTGCTAAAAATGGATGCCCATGTTGTTCCTAAACCTCTATATGCAACTCAGAAAACATAGCCATAATTTTCTACTACTTATGGACACATGAATAGATTGTTTTTGTGTTTTTTACTCAAGGATTTAGCTATGGAATTACCCTTATCGGGTGTATAAGAAAGATCAAAGTTGAATGACTGCAGGTATTCCACCAACCTGGACCGCCTTAGATTCAAGTCCCATTGTGTGGAGATATATTTGAGACTTTTATGATTTTTATAAATAAAGAACCTCTTTCCCAATAGATAGTGTCTCTAACAACGTATAACATGAACCAAGACTTCCAGCTCTAGTTTGTTCATAGGATAGTTCCTCTCATGAGGCCTCAGCTGGAGAGATCTTTATGCTATGACTCAATCACCTTACATCAGAACTGTACGCATCCCAATTTCTGAAACATCACAGTAGATTGTATAACTTCTTCCCAACTCAGGCAGAATCATAATTAGAGCTGAGGTGATCCTTCCCTTTAAATTATTAAAATACTTTCCACAAGCTTTAGACCATAGGAACTACCCAAACTTCTTAGTCAGGGACATAAGAGGCACTTCTAAGCTGAATAAGTCCTAGATAAAACACCTGTAATAGCTAGAAATCCCTAAGAAGATGCTTACGTCAAACAAATTATTGGTATGCTCCTAGGAAACCATGGTTCTCACCTTCTATGGGTTAACAGATAATCCTGATTCTGATATCATATGACCTAAGAAGTGAACCTTACTGATCCAAAAGTTTCATTTTATAATCTTCACATATACATGGTTCTCTCTTAGTGTACTCAACACAATATCAATATGATTGGCATGGTTTTTTCTAGTGATCAAGTACACCAATATTTCATATATGAATACTACCAAAAAGGAATCATGATATGGGTGGAAAATTAGATTCATCAGTGCCATAAATAATTTTGGCACATTCATCAGACTGAACAAAATAACCAAGTACTCATATAAGACATACCTACTCTAGAATGTTTTACATGGTATATCCAATTGACTCACATGAACCTGATGATGTCCCAGCCTCAAATCGATCTTGAAGAAAATATTTTCTCCGTAGAGTTGGTCAAAGAGGTTGTCTATATGAGGAAAAGGATAATGGTTCATCATTGTAATATTATTCAACCACCTATAATTCATACATAATTGTATGGTACCATCCGCCTTCTTAGCGAAAAGGATAGGTGAACCCCATGATGATGTGTTGGGTCATATGAAACCCTTAGCCTCAAGATCTTCAATCTGATTCTTGAGTTCCTAGAGATCTGTAGGTACTATCCTATATATAGGAATGGACACTAGTCCCGCACCTAGAACTAGATCTATAGTGAACTAAACTTCTCTTTTAGGAGGTAAGATGGATAAATCATCAAGGAAGATGTCCCTAAAATTACCCACAACAGGAGGGAAATCTTTCAACTACAGTTCTTGATTGCTCATAAAGTGACTCGTGAATTGAGATATCACTCTTCTAAGCCCATCTCACTTGGGTCCAGCTCAATCTTCCTGGATATCCCAATCACCCTTGTGTACATACACTTTTCCCCTGGGTGATGTAAAATACACTCAGTGGTGATATAAATATACTTGTTCATGATAAGGAACAAGCCATTCCATAACGATAATGACATAAAATCTAGTCATCTTGAGGATTAAGAAACTACATAAGAAATGAAACCCACCTATCTCAAGAGGGAACTCCTAACACTGATGTATGCCCTCAGTTATAAATAGGGTTTCAAGAGACATGGAACCACATAAGTACTTGATAGCAAGACCAATAATCTCTACAAACATAGTAGATATGAAAGAGTGTGATGCACCTGTATCAAAAAGGGTAGAAAATAATGTAGAGATCACCAGAATAGTACCTCTAACTATAAATGGCCATGTACTCTACATCTCAGGTGTTGGATTCACTGCATACATATGGCCTGAACCTCGTCCCTGAGATACCTCTTAACTAGCCTGAGTATATCCACTCTACTAATGTTGAAGATCTAGCCCCTGACTGCCTCGACCATAGGCACTAATACATCATCCTGATCATCCAATAGAAGACCAACTCACAGCCTGATGTGGATTCACAGATCCTATACCTGATAGAGGTACTGGTACATATTTCCCTCCACTGGATGCTATAGGAAAAGAACGGAAGAAGCGCTAAAGATAACCCATCATTCCATAATCTCAACATGCAGTCAGCTTCCTTATGCACCTGAGATACTTTTTCCTTGACCTACCACACTGGTGACATACTATAGAATCAGTTCATATCACCTGGTAGGCATCGTCCCCACATACACCCTCAATTTTTTTTCTAACTATTAGAAGAACCATCAACCGTTTTGGAACTGAACCACCGTGGATCACAGGAGAAAATTCTATGAGATTTTATTCTATAATTAGGACCTAGTTAAATATCTCTATCATGGTAGTCAAATAGTATATATTCACCTGGGAGTGAACAATATTCCTAAGCTCGTCCTTAAATCACCTCATAGTAGTCAACTCATTACCCATCAAATATGTAGTAAAACACTAGAGCTTGGTAAAGAGAGCATAATAATAAAGCACTATCATAGAGCTCTACTGAAGATGCATGAACTCCCTGGATCGATCTGCTCTCAGATTCTATAGAAATAAGTTATCATAAAAATTTGTCTGGAAGTCTTCCCAAACCATATCTTGGTAATGCTATGATTAAGAGATGATGCTCCACCAATTCTTGGTAGAATTATGTAACATATAGGTAGAGAGATTAACCCTATACTCTATAGGTGTCTCAATATGGTTAAATATAGAAACCATATCCTCTAACCATGACTCTATATTATGGGGTATTCTATCCCCTGAGAATGTGGGAGGATACTACTGCTAAAAATCCCATGTAAGATTTTTCCATAGTCAGGGCAGGCCAGGGAACACTCTGAACCGACTACATAAACCTAAGAAAACTATCCCTGAACTTATCATCAGTGCGTAGTGTAAGGTTAGTAGGAGGTACCTCAGGTAGAACTATAGGAGGTATGAGAGGTGGATCGGGGTCCAACACCTCCAGAGTGTGCTCATTTCCACTCTCTTAGCATACAAAATGAGGTCGTTGTGGCAGAATAACACTAAAATTTTCAAGAACACACACCTCTGATTTTTTTATAACATTCAAGAAAAGTAGATAAAGAAGGTGATAAAGAGGATAGGAACATGGACTACCGCTGAACATAACACAACTAACAACCTGCTCCTAGATACTAACTTAGATAAGAAGGAAAGACCTTGTAAGGATCACATAAAGATCATTGAGACAAGATATATAGCCCATTGACAAGGTAAAGTCAATTTCAGGGTCTCACATTGTCATATAAGGTGGCCATTTCATTTTAAAAGGTGATATTCTTGTGATTCATTTAAGCATTTGAATTTCCTTTTTAGAGTTTGAATTAGGTGGATCACCATTCCAATTTATAAGGGACCATACACCTTATAAATTGAAATTGGATGTCCACTTAATGCAATTTATAACATTCTCCTACAAGTCAATTTTTCTCATTTAAATAAGTATAATAAACATGCACTATAGGGCCTAATAGAACTAGGCACAATTGCAATCACATTCAAACAGGTATATGCATGCTGAAAGTAGATATAACATGGTATAATGCATGGAATTTCATTTCCTATAGTGCCTAATATGATGCATGTAATTAAAAAACTTCATTTTATCAAGATAAAGTAATATAAATTATCATTCCAATTTAATTAGTATAATAACACCATAAAACAAGTGAATCACACAATGGTGAAGTCGTATCAATGATAAATAGAATAATCAATAACTAACATTCCCATCTTAGGAAATTTTTGTTTCCTATGTACGTGGGTTAACTACATTCAAACACAGGGTCAGGTCCAAATCCCAATGTCTTAGTCTCTTTTCTAATCCCAAACAATAAGAAAAAGGGAAAAATCCCTCTAATACCACTTTATTGCATTCCGACTTGAGTGACACTAAACTGTTCCCTAAGGTGGTGATCCACATGACCTCAAGAACATCTAACCAAACTCCATAGGATTTCAACTAGCAGTAAGGGCCTTGGATGTGTTTGTGGGGAGACTATTCCCTCATAGATCGAAGTATGCATAACGGTTATCAATACATGATAAATATAGGAAGCATATATGTAAACAAACAAAAACAAAAGTAAAATAATAAGCAATGAAATATAAATAAATAACCAATAGAAGCTTAATAATAATAATAGATACAAAATATGATCATGATGTCACATGTCTATACAAAAATTAGAGTGCATGCGAATAGGGATACAAGCATATACTGCATGCTATACAAAACTACAAAGAGGAAAAAAACTACTAAACAACATCTCGAGCATAGGCTTGGTCCTCTACCCCCAATGGTCCGTCCTAGGAAGAAAATCAATCAAGAATCGAAAGAATCCCACATCCCTTTATCCATACCTATGATTATAAAGCCTACTCAGGTACCAAATAGTACCCAAACAGGGTGTGAGATATAAATCTCAGTAGGCTGACACCCACGGTGTCTAGACCTTTCCATTCCATGCAATAAATAGAAGAAAATGTTCCAGATATAATAAATATAGAGAAATAATTAAATAATTAGTAACAACTTGGTCTGGGTCCCTAAACAGAAACCCACCCATACCACCTGCTTTACCCTAAGCCTAAATTCTAAACAATGTACCTATGCATGACATAAAATGTATACAAGGGCCAAAGTAAATAGGGAAAACCAAAAGTTAAAACCTCTAATATTGTTATTCGGATTGGGGTTTCATTTTCCATGTCACCAAGAAATATAACTCATGATAATAATAAGAATAATAATAATAGATGCATCACATATTTAAAAGAATGCTCATGATAATAATAAAAGGGTGCATCACATATGAACAAAGAAACAATCAATCTATCAAATCCAAAAGTGAAGTCTAATATCATACAAGGTGATCTAAATAGAACCACAAGTGTCACTAAAGAATATCCAATATAACCCAATACCTCCAAGTCCATCCAAGGAAACCCATATGGCGTCCCTTGTATCACTCGAGGCATGGTGACTCTGAGTCTAAACCAAGTATCTCACATAGGGGACCGAGTATCACCCATGGTATGGCGTATCCATATTTATAATGGGTCCATCCTCAGTTTCTCCCCTAGGGATCCAGTGTCACCCATGAGTACAAGAAACCACCCGAGCAGGCCGTACCTGGCAATCCAAAGCATCACTCCCGACACATCGAGTCGTAACCAACTGAGCACGACAAGTACATCCATGGAGTCCTTAATACGATACCCATTTTCTATACCAACCTATATCAAGTGAACTAAGTATCCAAATAAAATCATAAGGAAATCATAAATATATAATTTCATGCCATGAAATAAACATATCAAGCTAAATCTAAAAATCTAACCATGATTCACAATTCAAACCATAGAAAGGAATGAGGCACTAATAACATGCATAAGCTCAAAGTCATAAGGTTAATCATGTAAACCATTAGATGTCATCATAGGCATCTCAACATTTCAAACCAAGAATATTACAAAATCATGGAATCTAATTCAATCTACTAAAATAAGGGCATAGTAATTAGGCACTTGTATAAGAAATGGGATACAAGCAAGGGTACCTAGAATTGACATTCCCCCAAACACATGTTAGTAATGAAATTCCAATAACTCAAGCTATCCAGCTTGACCAAGCATGGAATTCCATCCAAAACCAAAAAAGGATTAAGAAATGATAACTAAACAAGGTAAAGTAAAATGGTATTAATGTAACTTTAAATGGTCAATTAAATATAAGGTATAAGGTATTATACATGGGGCTAGTCATTAAGTGCGTTAGTATAGTTGTTCTCAAAGTGATTAAATTCATGGTTCATTACTCATATTAATTTAATTTATCAATTTAAAACAATAAAAAAAGGTTCTATACACACACCCAAGTGAAACAAATTACAAAGCAAATGGGAAAATTAGGCCATTTAGGATAGAACACCTAAAGGGGTGGCTATAGACAATGAGAACACCCAAAGATGAGTTTCTCTATATTCTAGGGTCACTATGAACATATAAAATCATTCTAATTAATTTAATATGAAAGATCATAGTTTCGATAGAAGGATCCAGTGAGTGGAACAATAGCGTGACATGTAAAATGTTAAGAAGATGATGGGAAAGAGAGTAGACACCCTACCTTGATATCATAGTACTCCACACATTCGATAACAAGCCTTTTTTCAACCTAAAATGGAAGAAATCAATGAATTTTTAAAAACCATTAAGATAGGTAAAAAGTTTTTCACACAAAAATAGTATAACATATAGTGTATAAACTTAAAAATAAAATATTGTAGATGATAGAGCTTACTGAAATGAGTCTTTAGCTTCCGATGACGAAGGAAGCAAAGAAGAAACAAGGGATAAACTTTAATAACCCATGGAGGTGAGAAGATGAGATCATGTTACTAGAGGAGAGGAAAAAATTTTATGGGGAAATAATAAGAAATAAAGAAAAGCCTTAAATCATTAATGAAGGCTAAAATGGTAATTTGACCCCCATTTACACTGTGCACGGTTTGGCCGTACGGTTTGGCCAAATCGTGCGCCAACTGTGTGCAAGGTTCTGCTACTTATGGAATACCACAAGGTTAGGCTCAAAATTTGACTAATCATGCACAAAATGTGTGTTTTATAACTATCCCCAATTTTAGATGACCCGCATAGTCGTGCTCCATGGGTTGCACAATTGTAGACAAATCATGCGGCCCAACCTATTTTCCTCATTTTTCGGTGCTCCATGCTTCAAACGAGCCCCAAACACACCTGACACCTACTTTAACTTCTTAGAAATAAATATTATACCATTTTAAATAATTTAAAACAAAAATTAAATGTTTTTTAACTTTTTAAAAAACCGGTACATTACACCTAGGGTCATTAAGAAGAGATCCAAATGATGTTTCTCTAAGAAAAGGTAATCATTTTTATAACTATTTTAAATTTATTTATTATTCTAATAAATATAATGTAACCATACTAAAATAATAAATAAAATATCATAAATATAATGATATGTTATAATGATTATGGTACAACCATTTTATATCTCTTTTCCATCCGATGAAAAGTGAAAAACATCACTCGCGCGTACGTATGAATCACCGTCTCCATGTAGCGGTGTGATTTGTTTTTCGTCACCACTTTAATTGGATGATTATGAAGATGGAAATAAAAAATATATATGATATTTATGATATAATTATGATTCTTAAAATATAATATATCATTTATCTTATTATTTATCTAATCGTTAAAAAATGATAACGTCGCTAGTGCGTACGTGTGGACTACCACCTCCACGAAGCGATGTGATTCATTTTTTCATGTTATATTTTCAAATATGATTCTAAATATGTATATAATTAATATATATGATATTTATATCATTATTAACACCTTTTATATGATATAATCATGATAAATATTCAAGTACTAAATCTACTAAACTGAATCATGCATGAAAAATGAAATAGTTAACACTCAGAAACGATGATTTTAATAACGATTTATTAATAAAAAAGTTTGTAAATGTTATAAGTGGATCATATATGATATTATAATTATGTATATTTTTATTTTATATAATTATAATAAATTTAAAATTATTATGCAATAGGTTAAAATCATTTATAAATCAAGTCAGACTTGAGGTAAGGGTTTATTTTACAATCTCATCATTATTTTAGATTTTTTATGTTTAAGTATCCATTGGGGGAATTATATGATATTTATATCTTAAAACCAATAAATTTTCTTATAATATGTTTATTTTTTATAATTACAAGCTTTCATTTCATTTTTCTCTCTTTAAGTACTCAAAATACCAAAGGAATGTTTTTAAGGAAGACCAAATTTAATTTTTTATTCGATCATGAATATTTTTCTTCCATGTTTATGTTTTATTTAAAATGTTTTCAAGAATATTTTTATTATTATAAAATGTTTGATTAAATACATTTTTACCCATGTTTTACTTTTTTTTAAAATGTCTAAAATGGATATTCTTATTATTTTTCAAACGATGTACTTTTAACTTTTTATCAAAAATGTGAAAGGAATCATTATTTTTATGTACATGACATGAATAAAATTTACTATTGTTATTACTGCTCAATGATTTAAATATTTATTTATAATTTTATAGGATTATTTTCAAATAAAATATTTCCCTTAATATTTTGGAAATTTTTAGATTTTAATAAGTGATTTCAAAATAAAAAGGGTATTTTCCTCAAGAAATATTCCATTGATAATTTTAAATTATTTTCATATATGTAACCATTATTTGGGGAATATTTTTCTTTACTAGGAATAAAATATTTTGATACTATCCACCATATTACTCTAGATGGTTTATGATCATGTTATATTTATTTATTGAGGATAATATTAACATTTTTATGCCTGTTTTTTAATATGAATGTTTATGTTTATTATGTATTGAATTATTATTCACCCCTTTCATATGATGAATGCATTGGACTTAGTAAGTGATGGGTGAGACCCATTATAGACCCTATATAAATCTATATGTCTCATGATACAAACTAGTCAGGGTATTTGGTGTACGACTTACCTGTTTAAATATGTTTTCTTAGCACAAGGCCTTGATGGTAAGATTATGATGTCCGACATTATAAATTCTATCATTATGAAACTAGTAATTATTATCCATGTGATTATTTATGTTGTTATTTTATCCTTGTATTTTGTCCCATTTTTATGGTATTAGTTATATGACATATTTTATCATTATTTATATAACCCATGTTATTCATGTTTTATTTATTTTATGGTAGCTTATGTTGTACGCTTTCCCTTACTGAGCATATGATCTCACCCATTATTATATTTTCCTTTACCCAAGATACTAATAAGGTATCTATGAATTAATTTAGAGATTTAATAGAATAAATAATAAATTTATCATAAGAATTATTACATTATATTTCATATTATTAGATGTAATGTGAGAATCATGTATTTATCTAGTCTCCCAAAAATAATAATCTATTCAATACTTTGAGATGAAATCCATTGTATTTTATTCCAATGTAGTAAAATAACCACATACTCTGGATTATTGGATTCAGGGTGTCACATATACAACCATAAGGATAATGACTCTCAGGTCATTCTATAAGATTGTCAAGTTGAAAATCCTTCACTAGTCAAACCACATAGTCATTATACCCTGTTTCTACCTTGGGTCAGGCTACATGGCCACCGTATCTTGGTTCTACCCCAAGTCAACCCTAAAGGATTTCATACCCACTCTATGTGTCATGGTCCACCATTGTTATCATCAACTATCAACATGACCCCCTCTAAGGGATAACCAAGACACAATGGTCCACCTTCCATTTACTATCAAAAGAAAAACCTCCAAAGGACATCTATCACAAATAAGAGGGAATAAAATGTATAGTAATAACATAGAAAATCAAGGATGAAAATAAGTATCCATGTACACACATACATTTAATAAAACATAAAACATGGAATCATGTAATATAAAGGCACACACACACAAACACACACATGTGATCAAAAATCAAACATGGTGTCATAGTATACACACATACACACAAGTGATCAAAATAAAGAATGGTATAAATCATATAAGCACACAATTTCATGTCATGCTAACAATTATATACACAACCTCAATATGGTAAGGAAATTCCTACCTCAATCATGTCAATATCAATTTCAAGGTTTTCCAAGAGTTTTGTCACCCAAATTATGTTTTCACACCAACTAGAACAATCCTGAATGACAAGAGTTCCCAACATTCAAATCCATAAATGGTATAATTCTAGTCTGGTTAGAGAAGAAAAACCCCACTGATCTCAAAAATAATGACCAATAAAGGAAGTTTTTCACCCTCAAGAGTTTGGTTTAACAAGATCAAGTCTCAATCTCCCAAGGCATGATCTTCTAGAAAGGTTGAGAAAATACTAGGGACTAGGTTTGTTCAAAGAGAATCTAGATCAAAGGAAAAATAAATAGGGGATCATGATTTTATTAATAGAGGGAATAATCAAATTAAAATCACATTAAATACCCATCATTGAAGGTGAAAACATTTCCCATTTGAAAGGCTCGAGATCTATGAATAAAGGCATCCATTTCATCTATTTGGTTTCTATCCCAACCGTCACCATGACCTCAACCATGTTTATGGTGAATTTGAACAATACGACCCAACATGATCACCCCTTAAGGTGTATTTCTAAGATTTTGTCCATTTTTACCCACCATGGCCTCCACCATAGTTGTGGTGGGGTTACTCTAGCCGTGGTCAACAAGAGCTACCCCAACGCTCTACACCCACGCCCATTCCATTTTGTGCCTATTTTTTAGCCTGTATTATATAGGTTATCATCTTAGAACCAACATAGCTTTCACCACAGGTGTGGTATTGGCCGTGTTAAACCAAAAAGTCTCCAAATACCTCCTAAATCTAATTAAATCTCCTATGACTTTACCCAAACATGAAAAAACTCATATATTCATAAAGAAATGATGGATAAAAGGTATTACATACATGAAATAAAAATTATGAGGATTTAAAATCTCCCCCTCTAGGGATTATCATCCTTGAGAAGCATCTATAATAGTCATTTTTGAACAACTCAAGCTATTGAGCTCAGAAATTAGACTCTCGTTCCCATGTTTCTTACTTTATCTATCCATAATTCCATAAGACTTGAACAAGTGGAACTGTCTTCCCTCTAAAAACATTTTCACTTTGATCTGCAATCCATAATACGTTCTCCAAAAAACATGTTTCATGCTCCATCGCAACATCCTCATAGTCAATCACATGCGTAAGATTAGGCACACACATCCAAATATAAGAAACACAGAACACATCATGAATTCATTAATATAATAAAGGAAGGTATAGTCAGAAATACACTACTTTGATATGTTCAGTAATCTTAAAAGGTCCTAGAAACCATAACACCAACTTCCATTACTTCCACAGACAATAATGCCCCAGACAAGGTGACTCCCGTAAGAAAACTTGGTCACCTATAGAGAACTCCAAAGGTTATATCCTTCTATCGAAATATGACCGATATATACTCTGAGTGATATCCAACCTCTTCCTGATCAACTAAACTCTCTCATAGGTATCCTACACCATACTTGGCTAGACAAAAACTACCTCACCTGCCTCATTTCAGCATAGTGGAGAGAGGCACAATTGACCATAGAGTGCCTCAAAATATTCCATATGAATAGAAGAATAAAATATATTGTTTTATGTGAACCCCACCAAGTCCATTTAACCATAACATAATCCATTGAAGTCTAAGATTCATTCTTGAAGCATATCCTCCAAGATATGGATTTTTCTATCTAATTTTCCATTGGTCAGTTGATGATATGCTGTACTCAGTTTCAATTGATTCCCCCAATCCTTTTTCAATACCTTATGAAACTATGATGTGAAATGTTTATCTCTTTCATTTAAAATTATCAAGTGAACTCTATGCATGTGTAAAATCTTTAGTACATATAGCTCCCCCAGATCATCTACTAAAAGGTTCTCTCAAATGACAAGAAATGGTCCACTTTCATTAACTGATCAACTATCACCCAAATGAAATCATGAATCCTTAAGGTCCTATGTAACCCCATCAAAAATTACATCATCACATTTTAACACTTCCAAATAGGCACTAGAAGTTGGTGAATAAAACCCCTAGGATGCTGATTTATAGCCTTTATCTTATATAAGGTAAGGCATCGTGAAACGAAACTAGTGATGTACCTCTTCATACCAGGCCACCAGAACTAACATATAATGTCATGGTACATTTTTGTTGACACTATATTCACTGTACACTTTGAATAATGAGATTATCTAATTTGATCCACCCTAAAGTAAGTTGTCACTACTAACCACCCATGAATGCAGATCATGCCATCATCACCTAAGGAATAATTTGGGATTACATATTCTCTTGTTAATCATTCCCAAATCACCACACACTAATGATATGACTCTTTTATCACTTTAAAATAGTCCAATAAATAGTATGTGATAACTATAGGCACAAAATCCATAAATATATGACCCTCTAATACACTCACAAGCCACTCAGCCATTAAACTCATCAGAATCCATTCCTCCTTTAAAGGCTTCTCAACAAGATCATGCGTCTTTGGTGTCTTCTTACTAAGATCATCTCTAATGGAATCAAATTTCCCTGTAGAATATTCCATGTCAAATTCAAATGTCTATATATACTCCACCCAATACCTAAAAATCATATTGAGACCCAAATAAGATAAGATATAAAAAGGGATCTTGTGGTCTATGTAAACAACAAACCTCTCACAAAAGAGATAATGTTGCCAACACTTCAGAGTGTGGACCAAAACTTACAACTCTAAGTCACATGTTAGGTATTTATGATCATGGGGTCATATATGATATTAAGAATAAGAAACCACCTGATCTCCCTACATCAAAACATCTCCTAACCCAACACCTAAGGTATCACAATATACTATGCATCCAATCCCAGGCTCAGGAAGATTCAAAACTGAGGTTGTCTTTAATCTCCACTTAAAATCTAGGAAAAACTATTCACACTGACTAGACCAACCAAAATTTACCCTCTTTATATCCATCTACATTATCAGTGCTTCCAAATTGGAGAAGTCTTGGAATAAATGTTGATAGTACCCTGTAAGGCCAAGGAAACTCTTGATCTAAAAAATGTTCCTGGGATGTTCCCAAGATTTCACGACCTCTACCTTATCTAGATCTATAGAAATTCTTAACTCATAAATTACATGCATAAGAAAACACAACACCCAAATCCAAAAGTGAAACTTTGATAGTTTGTCATAAAGATAATTTGGTTGAAGTGTAATCAATAAGATCTCAAGGTTTCTTTCATTCATATCTGGAGTCCTTGAATATATCAAGATATCTTCCATGAATACAATTATAAAAGAGTCAATATATGAGTGGAATATACTATTCATAAAAGTGATGAACACTATTGGGGAATTAATCAATATATAAGGCATGAAAAGGTACTCATACATTCCATATCTACTCTTGAATTCCATATTGGGAATATCCTCATCTCTGAACAACAATTAATGGTAGCCTAAAAAAAGATCAATCTTGGAGAATCACTGAGCTCCCCATAACTAATCAAAGAGATTATCAAACTTGGGTAATGGGTACTTGTTATTCACCATCACATGGTTCAAATTACTATAGTCTACATGTAACCAAATACTATCATCTACCTTATTTTTGAACAACACTGAAGCACTCTAGGGATATGTGCTTAGTCTGATAAAACCTTTCACCTCCAAATCCTTGAGATGTACCTTGAGTTCCTTCAACTCAGTTTTCACCATATGATATGGGTAAATATATATATTTTGTTCCTTTGTATTGAGATTTATCTCAAGGTTAACCCCTATATCAATAGGAAGTCAAAATAAGACTTTAGGGAAGTCATTCTGGTAGAGATCCACTACAGGAGGAAATGAAGAGGCCACCACTGGCTCTATAAGATCTCAGTTTTTTGATATGGTACATATCCTTTTATTTTAAGTATAAACCCTTAAATATATCTATGTGGTAATTTTTAATGAGTTTATAGAGGTTTTTGTAGTGTTTGAGATAAGTCTAGGGCCTAGTTTCTTGGTTTTTGGAGAAACAACACAAGGCACACTATTAGTAGTAACCGTGCTGCTCAACTGTGCAACCCAAAATAGAGGTGCATGATTAGTTAAACCATGAAAGGGAGTATTAAATACCATGTAAAACCTATAATTTATTTCAGGTATATTTTTTATGACTTGCGCACTGTTAGTACTAACTGTGCGCCTAACTGAGAGGGGTGTGTGTCATGGGGTAGTGTTGAGTGAACAGTGTGAACATGATTTGTCAAATGGTGTTCATGGGATATGAAAGGGTGTGAATCATGGATAGTGTGATCTATATAGTTGGATCATGGTTTTAAAAACTATGTGACCAAACCATGAGACCCTTAAAAATGTGTAAAATGACTATTTCCCCCTGATTACTTAACCCTCCTTTCTTCTCATTCTTTCCACACACAACATCCCTATTTGAGATCCCCCTTGGTTATCCTCATAGTTATTATGATATACACCTAATTTATATTCAAAATCAAATAACATTGGTCACTTTGTTTTACCCTCGGTAAGTCTATGATCCCTCTTTCTTATTTTCTAAGTTTTTATTTCCATCATTGATGCTATCTTCATTATAACAACCCTGCTCTTTATTTCACACTGAAAAATAATTTATTACATAAAATATTCACTTGATACAACATAGAATATCGATAGGTCCAGTGTATTTGGGGTTTAGTAACATTAAATAACAACTTAAAACATGAAATACACATCCTTATTGAAAACTTCTTTTACATGACCACACACATTCCTTCGTACTTAGCATTGTATGGGATAACCTAAGGACATGAATAAGAAAAGGGTGATCTATAAAACTCAGTAAGGGATTAAATAAGTCATAACATGAAGAATACGTTACATGTTAGGCAATAGGAATATAAATGGAGCATAAGAGAAACATGAACATAAAGGCATGATATAGCATGATTATCATAACATGGAAATGTGGCATCAATATTTAACATGATATTAGCATGATCCAAGGCTCATTGCACATGGAGGATGAGTAAACCCTCATTGAAATTGAATTATAATGAGTAAAACCTCATTTCAGTTGATGTATCATGATACTAATCTTTACCTAATGCATTGGAGCACTATCATGGCACACCCTTCTTAATCATTTCATTTCATGCATAAGTGTGCCACATGGATCATACAACATGGAATCATTCAAAATCACCATTTATTATATGATAAAGGAATGTGGAATACATAAAAAAACTATATAATATATAATTAAATGTTTTTAAAGTTTAATACTCTTTATAGATAAATGGGAATGGTATTTACTACACAATGACTTTGGCTTGGAAAATTGCGGTGCAAATTGGGAAGCATAATAGCGTGACATAAGAATTCATAAAAATGGTTGATGAGAGATAAAGGGGTATCTCATCATATGTAATTGAAATGGAAATTAATGGGTTCATATTGATACATGTTCCAACATATGTAATGGAATTTAGATGCATAATATAAAATAATTTCTTGAATGTAAATGAGGAGAGATACATCCCTTATGGAATTTCAGCATGGTAATGGGTGTAAATGGGAGGCATTAATGAGAGATAAATGGGTATATAATCATTCAATAATAAGGAGGAAAGTATAGGGGAGGTGATAAATCATAACCCAACATTTTTAATTAAAAATAAAAGGGCATAAAAACATAAATAAATTTGGACAAAAATGAGAAAGGAAGAAATCCCTTACGGAATTTCGGCATGGTAACAGGTGTACATGGGAGGAATTAATAAGAGAGAAATGGGTTTATCATCATTAAAACATAAGGAGGTAAGTATATGGGAGGTAAAAAATCATACCCCAACATTTTTAATTGAAAATAAAAGGGCATAACAACATAAATAAATTTGGACAAAAATGAGAAAGGAAGAGATCCCTTACTTGGAAGTGTGATCCCAAAGGCTTGAGAGGGGATTGAGAGAGGATTATTGGGAGATTAAGGCACCTTGTGAGGATAATATATAGAGGAGGGTGAATTAGGGATGTTATATAAGGGTTTTGAGTGAAGAGGAATGGGAGCTTGGGTGGGTTTATATAGGAAAAGAGAGGTAATTCTTTATTATTTAGGTTTTGGACACCATACATTAAACTAATCAAAACCACAAACCAAACCATGGTTTTTCCCATGGTTTTTTCCAAAGGGGATTGGAAAAAATTATTTTATAAGGCCAATATCCTAAATTCTTAAAATATTAGTCTTTCTTATGTGGAGGTGAGTTACACTCTCAAGGAAATCATTTTAAAAGTTAAAATCTTTTATAAGTCTTGGAGGGTCCACTAGGGCACCATAAAATTAATCAAACAAATATTAAATAACATTATTTTTAAGGTAAAACATATATTGGCCAAAATTCACTTTTATATTACTTTATTATATCACTATTTGGTCATTATTATGTCATAAAACACTTTATATATTTAAACGGTATTTAATTTTTACCCAAAAATTTGACTATCTCAGAAAATTATGAAAAATTCACCATTAGATAATTTTGAAGTCTTGATTCCAAAAATATTATTCATTTTATATAAATAATTTTATAAATATGTGAATTTTTAGTTTTAAAATAAAAACCAACATTTATCGAAAATTCATGGGTTTTGACAAAAACGAATTTCAAACCTTAATAAAAAATACAATTGTATTCATAAAAATTATATGATAATTTATATTTAATAAAAATCAATTTAGTAATAATATTTTATTAATATATTATTTAATTCAAAAATCCATTAATTCATCAAAATAGATTTCTTAATTGAATATTAACTAAAAAAATAATATTTGTGCTTTAAAAACCATTTACAAGGTAACAATAATAAAATTAATGTATATTATTTATTATATACAAAAATAATGCACATAATAATAGTGCTAGGGTCTTGTTACATAACCCCTTATAACACCCACATATGACCTAACGGTAAGGTGTGCGATGGTGACAGACTCTTGGGGTGGCTCGAATAACATTGCTCGGGTGGTAATCTCTATCAACTTCCACTTATCCAATAGGAGATTTTGTTCAAGATTAACGTGTTGAAGCTCAAATTGGGCTTGGTCAAGAGTGAAGCCCAGTGATGCTACCACCTTTTCGAGCTCTGAAAATGGTCTTCGTATGGAGTAATTCTACTATATGAGGCTATCTCTTCCTTTGTCTAAGTAAATTGGATTTGTTAAATCCCTATATTTATAATAATAATGTGATCACTGTTCAAAGGCTATATTAGAAATGGTAACAATTCTTAATGGTATTTTTAAATCAAAAAACATAAAACTAAGGAAGTTCATATTTTATATAACCATTTTACATAATAATACATTTAATTAAATCAAGAGGAATTTTAATTAATAAAAGTTTGGGTCGTTACAATATTCCCCTCTTAAAAAATTTCACCCTCGGAATTTCCTTTTCCCAAACTAAAATAGATGAGGGTAACTTTTCTTTATCACTTCCTATGATTTCCACATTGCTTCTTCAAACTTGTTGTTTTTCCATAAAACCTTGATGAGGGGCATTGTCTTATTTCATATAACTTTTTCCCTACAATATAAGATCTTCACCGGTTTCTCTTCATAGGAGAGGTCATTATCCAATGGTACCACCTCTGGATTGAGTACATTTGATGGGTCAGGTACGTACTTCCTCAAGAGTGATACATGGAATACATCATGTACTTGAGATAGGTTCGGTGGGAGTGCTAGTCGATAGGCCACTGCTCCAATGCGATAAAGGATCACAAAAGGGACTATGTACTTTAGACTAAGCTTTTCATTCTTTATAAATCTCATAAATCTATTCCACGATGATATGAAGAGAAATACTATGTCTCCGACATCATACTCTAGGTCTCTTCGATGATTATCATCATAGATCTTTTGTTGACTCTAAGCAGCTTTAATGTGATGTTGGATGGTCTTAACCTTCTCCACCATTTCTTCGACCATTTTTGGACCTAGGAGTTTTTTCTCCCCAACTTCATCCCAACATGCCGGTGTTCTGCACCTCTTCCCATAAAGGGCTTCATAAGGATCCATTTGGATGCTTGAGTGGAAACTGTTATTGTAAAAGAACTCAACCAAAAGAAGTTGTTTATCCCATCCTCCTTTGAATTCCATTGAGAATGCTCTCAATATATCCTCAAGTGTTTGGATATTCCACTTAAATTGGACATCAGTTTGGGGATGATAAGCCGTACTGAAGTTCAGCTCAGTATTCAGAGCATGCTAAAGACTCTTCCAGAACTTAGTGGTAAATCTTGGATCTTGGTCAGATACAATCGTTAATGGCACTCCATGCAGCCTTACCACTTCTATGATATATATCAGTGCTAGTTGATCCAATGAGAAATCCTACCAAATTTCAATAAAGTGTGCAATATTTTTAAGATGATCCATAACAACCCAGATAACATTGTTTCCTTTGGATGTCTTCAGATTTTCGGTGACAAAGTCCATAATGATGTTATCCCATTTCCATGCTAGTATGGGTAATGGTTGCATCATACCCTTTGACTTCTGCCACTCATCCTTCACTTGCTGACATACCAGGAACTTTTATGTATACTCAGCAATCTCCTTCTTCATGTTATCCCACTAATAATGCTCTCAGAGATCTCGATACATCTTTGTGTTTATTGGGTTAATGGATAAATTTGAACTATGTGCATCATCCAAAAGTTCATTATTTAACTCTGAATTTGAAGGAACACATAGTCTTGTCCCAAATCTCATAATTCCTTCTTCATTAACATTGAACTATGAGGATTTCCCTTTTCTGATAGTTTCCACTTTATTCTGAATTCCCACATCATCCTTTTGAGCATCCTTTAACCTTTTCAAAAGAGATGGTTGAGAAATAATTTGTGAAAGGATTTATGATGTCCCCTTATTTATGATTTCCATGTCCATATTCATAAAATCTAAAAAGATTGGATCCTTTTCAATTCTCATCAATGATAGAATTTCTGGGTCCTTTCTACTTAGATCATCATCCACCTTGTTCGCTTTCCCAGGGTGGTAATTGATTGACCAGTCATAGTCTTTGATCAGCTCTAGTAATCTTTGTTGGATTATATTCAACTATTTCTATGTGAATATATACTTGAGGCTTTTATGATCCGTGTATATTTCACACTTCTCCCCAAAGAGATAATTTCACCAAAATTTTAAAGCGAAGATTACTGCAGCCAACTACAGATCATGTGTTGGATAGTTTTTCTCATGAAATTTCAATTACCTTGAAGTATAGGCAATGAACTTTTCATTTTTCATCAACAAAAAATCCATACCCTTCTTCGAAGCATCACTAAATACCACAAAAAGTTCTCCACTTGTGGGTAGTGTGAGCATGAGCACAGTGATAAGCCTTTTTTTTCAACTCCTTGAAGCTCTCTTCACATTCATCACCCCAAGAAAACTTTACTCCATTCTGAGTTAGTATAGTAAGAGGGTTGGAAAATTGTGAGAAATTTCTCACAAATCGGCAATAATATCCAGCTAACCCCAGGAAGCTACAGATATCCATTATCGATGTTGGCCTCAACCATCCCTCAATTGCAGCTATCTTGGAGGGATCCACATACATCCATTTTCTTGTGATAATATGACCCAAGAATGAGACCTCCTTCAACCAGAACTCACACTTTTTGTATTTTTCATAGAGCTTCTCCTTTTGCAAGGTCTCTAGTACAGTTCTTAGATGCTCCACATGATCCTCCTGGGTTTTGGAGTATATTAGAATATAATATATAAATACTACCAATTTTTTTAGGTAACCACTAAAGACTCTATTCATCAATTCCTTGAATATTGATGGAGCATTAGTGAGTCCGAAAGGAAAAACTATGAATTCACAGTGACTGTATCTTGTACGAAAAGCAGTCTTGGGGATATCCTCCTTCTTCAACCTTACTTGATAATATCCCGACCGCAGATCCACCTTGGAAAAGTATTGTGCTCCATATAGCTAATAGAACAATTCATCAATTTATGGTAGATGATACTTGTTATTTATCATGATTTTTTTGAACTCATAATAATCGATGCAAAGGCGCATTGACCCATCCTTCTTCTTGACGAAGAGGACTGGTGTACCCCATGGTGAAGCACTTGGGCATATAAACCTTTTATCCAGATTATCCTGTAGTTGTTTCTTTAGCTCCTCAAGCTCCACAAAAACCATTCTATACTGATTCTTGGATATTGGAAATTCCCCAGGTATAAGATCAATTGAGAATTCAACATCTCTTCTAGGAAGAAGACCATAAAATTCCTTGAGAAACAGTTCAGTAAATTCCCTCATGATAGGAATGTCTTCAAGGATGGTTACTTCCTTATACTCAATTATATGAGAAAGATACACATGCTCATAGGGTAGTAATATCCATTCTTGATATGATGGTGATAAATAAGATTCATCATTTTCATTTCACTTGTACAAAATCGGGGGTCGATTTACCATATGGAGAGTGATTTCCCTCTCATGGAATTTTTTGTTGGATCTATATAAGGAAAGACAATACATGCCAATAATTGCACAAAATTTCACCAGAGGGAGTATAAAGAGGTTCTTCGGGAATTTCAATCCAAAAATTATGATAGGGGAGGAGTTATATTCATGGGATGAAATGATTTCCCCATTTTCCATTCTCACAGACATCTTTACTTCCATGTTTTTTGGTGGTGTTGGGATTTTTTTACTAAACTTTAGGGATATAAAAGAATGCGTAGAACCAGAATCAGAAAGTGAATTATCTATTCTTGAATGAATAACTAGCATACTTGTCAATACTTTGTTTTCTGGGTTCACTTCCGCGGTAGTGATGGAAAAATATCTCCCTTGCTGCCTTGGAGGTTGTTGGTTGACTCCAAAAACCATTGGCTTAGGGCACTAGTTTGCAAAGTGCCCTGGTTCTTTGTAGTTGAAGCAATGAATAATGCATTGTGGGTTGAGAATAGCTTTACTCTCCTCTGTTGCAGATGCAGGTTTTTCTTGTCGGGAGTTAATGGCCAGGTTCCCTTCTCTTACACACCTATAGAATTTCCTCTCCCCCTTCAGGTAATTTTTGAGGTGCTTCTTTCCACACCTTTGGTAAGCAGGGTGCTGGATTTTCTTAGCACCATTGGATTTATCCATCAGACCGCTAGAATTAAAGTCCACCTTATGATTCTTAACCCCATAATACCCCTAAGATTTTCCGATCTCCATTTTGACCTTGAGGGAACACCGGACAATTTCCTCATAGATCTCGAAGTCACGGATCACTAGGGATTTCCGTAGGCTAGGTTTTAGCCCACCAAAGAAGCAGTCAACCTTGCATTCGGGGGTAACGAAAAATATGGAGGCATATCGTTCAAGGATTTTGAAGTTTTCCTCATATGATCTAATGGATTCGTTGTCTTTTTACTTGAGGGTAAGGAAGTCCTTTTCCATCTTAAGTCGGAGGGTGTGAGGAAAATATTTATCGAAAAACATTTTCTGGAAATCCTTTCACTCCAATGCTTAAATCTCCGCCTCAGGCTTTATATTTTTGATCAATGTCCACCATTGGTCATCTTAACCCTCCATACGATAAAAAACCAAAATTACCTTCTCTTGTTTAGAACATTGAAGGATGGATAAGATCTTTTCAATGGAGTTGATCCATTGTTCGACGATTGAGGGATTAGATGATCCATTAAAAGTAAGAGGCCTTTGTCTCATGAAGCTCTCAATTGCGACTTGTTCTTTCTTGGGGAGGGGGGGGGGGGTGAATGTTCCTCTTGATCCATGTTTCTATTAAAAACTTGAGTTAATTGAGAGAGTATTATGAAAAAGTTTTCAATTTCCTCTCCCATCGGATTGGGAATCTCATTAGAACAGTCATCACATTGATCTTCACATCGGTTGTTAGCCCGAGTCCTATTACCATCCATTGGATGGAATAAAAGGAAGGTTAGGGGTAACACATAAAGGGTAATACAAAGACAAAAATAGATGAATTATAAATTACTTTTATTTCCTTAACTTATGAATTTATAGAATTTGATCTATGTTATCTACAATCTAATTCCCAACATATATTCGTAGGGGAATTTTTTTTATTCCCATAACAATGGTTCATAATAAGATTATTAATTTACCAAAGTATATCCCTCAGGAGTTTCATAACCAATAGTACATCAAGGCCCATTTTCATGCACCAATTCCTGTTCGAGTCTAGCTCAAAGTGGTATTTTTAGGTTTTTCCCCTAGATACATCTGTGCTAGAGCCGCCTCTACCTGCTTGTATCCAGACATGGATGTATTTTCTTGATAAACCACTTACTCAATACTCACCAAAATTTATGGATGTTTTTATTATACTTATTCTTATCCCTAAGTCTTTCACTAGGGTTTTCTAATCCAAATCCCAAAAATAACTAAACCTATCCTCTAATACCAACTATAACAACCCTTCCCTTTATTTCACACTTAAACATAATTTATTACATAAAATATTCACTTTATACAACATAGAAGATAGATAGGTATAGTTTATTTGGGGATTAGGAACATTATATAACAACTTAAAGCATGAAATACACATCCTTATTGAAAACTTATTTTACATGGCCACACACATTCCTTTGTACTTAGCATTACATGAGATAACCTGAGAACATGAATAAGAAAAGGGTGAACTATAAAGACCAATAAGGGAGTAAAAAAGGAATAACATGAAGAATACAGTACATTTTAGGCAATAGGAATATCAATGGAGCATAATAGAAACATGAACATAAAGTCATGATATAACATGATTATCATAACATGAAAATGTGACATCAACATTTAACATAATATTAGCACAAGACAAGGATCATTGCACATGGAGCATGAGTAAAACCTCATTGAACTTGAATTAGAATGAGTAAATCCTCATTTCACTTGACGTATCATGATACTAATCTTTACCCAATGCATTGGAGCGCTATCAGGGCACATCCTTCTTAATCATTTCATTTCATGCATAAGTGTGCCACATGGATCATACAACATGGAATCATTCAACATCATAATTTATTCCATGATAAAGGAATGTGGAATACATACATGAAACTATATAATAGATAATTAAATGTTTATAAAGTTGAATACCCTTTATATAGAAATGGGCATGATATTCACTACATAATGACTTTGGCTTGGAAAATTGCGGTGCAAATTGGGCAGCATAACAGCGTGACATAAGAATTCATAAAAATGGTTGATGAGAGATAAAGGGTTATCTCATTATATTTAGATGAAATGGAAATTAAGGGGGTCATATAGATACATTTACCAACACATGTAATGTAATTTAGATTCATAATATAAAAGAACTATTTGGATGTAAATGAGGAGAGAGAAATCCCTTATGGAATTTCGGCATGGTAACATGTGTACATGGGAGGAATCAATGAGAGAGAAATGGGTATATCATAATTAAATAATAAGGAGGGAAGTATATGGGAGGTTTTAAATCATACCCTAACAATTTTAATTGAAAATAAAAGGGCATAACAACATAAATAAATTTGGACAAAAATGAGAAAGGAAGAAATCCCTTACGGAATTTCGGCATGGTAACGGGTGTAAATGGGAGGAATTAGTGAGATATAAAGGGGTATATAATCATTAAAACATAAGGAGGAAAGTATAGGGGAGGTTAAAAATCATACCGAAACATTTTTAATTGAAAATAAAATGTCATAACAATATAAATAAATTTGGACAAAAATGAGAAAGGAAGAAATCCCTTACTTGGAAGTGTGATCCCAAAGGCTTGGGAGGGGCTTGAGAGAGGAATATTGGGAAATTGGGGTGACTTGGGAGGATAATAGAGAGAGGAGGAAATATTAGGGACGTGATAAAATGGTTTTTAGTAAATATAAGTGAGATCTTGGGTGAGTTTATATAGGAAAAGAGAGGGAATTCTTTATTATTTAGGTTTTGGACACCACACATTAAACTAATCAAAACCACAAACCAACCCATGGTTTTTGTGCATGTTTTTTCCAAATGGGAGTGGAAAAAATTATTTTATAAGTAAAATGGTCTAAATTATTAAAATATTAGGCTTTATTATGTGGAGGTGAGTCACACTGTCAAGGAAATCATTTTAAAAGTTAAAATGTTTTATAAGTCGTGGAGGGTCCACTAAGGCACCATAAAATTAATCAAACAAATCTAAAATCACATTATTTTAAAGTTAAAACATATATTGTACGAAAATATATTTTATAGTATTTTATTATATCACTATTTGGTCATTATTATGTCATAAAACACATTATATATTTAAACAGTATTTAATTTTTACCTAAAAATTCGACTGTCTCAGAAAATTATGAAAAATTCACCGTTGGATAATCTCAATGTTCTAATTAAAAAAATAATACTCATTTTATCTAAATAATTTTCTAAATATTTGAATTTTTACTTTTAAAATAATAAGTTACATTTATCGAAAATTTATGGGTTTTGACAAAATCGGTTTTCAAAGCTTAATAAAAATTACAATTATATTCATAAAAATTATATGATCATTTATATTTAATAAAAAGTAAATTAGTAATAATATTTTATTAAAAAATTATTTAATTAAAAAATACATTAATTCATCACAATATATTTCTTAATTGAATATTAACTAAAAAAATACTATTTTTGCTTTAGAAACTATTTACAAGGTAACTGTAACGAAATAAATGTATATTCTTTATTATATAAAAAAATAATTCACATAATCATAGTGATAGGGTCTTGTTACATAACCCCTTATAACACCTGCATATTAATTAAGGGTATGGTGTGTGATGGTGACAAACTCTTGGGGTGGCTTAGATAATATCGCTCGGGTGGCAATCTCTATCAACTTACACTTCTCCTACACGTGGTTCCATTCAAGCTTAACGTGTTGAAGCTTAGCTTGAGATTGGTCAAGAGAAAATACCAATGAACCCAAATCCATTCCAAGATCTAAAAAATGAGATTTTTATGGATCAATTCTACTGGATGAGGCCATTACTTCCTTTGTGTGAGTAAATTGGATTTTTTAAAGCCCTATAATTATACTAATCATGTGATCACTGTTCAATGACTATATTAACAGTGATAACAATTCTTAATGGTATTTTTAAATCCAAAAACATAAAACCAAGGAAGTTTATATTTTATATAACCATTTTACATAATAATACATTTAATTAGATCAAGAGGAATTTTCATTAATAAAAGTTTGGGTTGTTACATTCATGCAAGCTCTTATGACATATTTTTAGGGAGTTTTCTAGTTTCTTCAAATTTATATCATTTAAGGATAAATAAGAGGATGATACTATACGCGGAGTCATATACTGATGTAATTTAGGTGTTCTGATTATTTTATCTAAAAGTTTTGGGTTTTTATATTATGTTGCCATTTTTTCACACGCCGGACATTCTATGTGTTTGTCTTGGCATTGGCTAGTGAGATGTTATATACTAAATTAATGATATGTATATGGAATGGATACAACCATGGACCACTTGATCACTTATAATTTATTGGGACCAAGTTAGATGGAGAAGTTTTTTGGAGGTTTTTAAGAAGTTTATTTTGCAAGTGTATTGTATTTTTTTCAAAAAGGATAAATCAATTCAATTTGTAAAAGTTTTTGAAATTCATACTAACCATAATATTTAGGAAATATGACTCAAAATTTTTAATAAATTCTATCATATTGAGAATAAGTTGTCTAGAATAAAAGGTCCATCAGACTCACCTTAGGTCTGAAATGAGGTTTTGATCATAATGAGGAAGAGAATCAGATTCATTATGGATATGATATAAATATGAAGATGCTTTACTATTTTGTATTTATAACAAATAATAAGTAAGTTTTAAATTTTTTGATGTAATAATAATAAAAGAAAAGGGGAGAAAATAATCTGGAAATCATAATCAGTCTGATCATAATCATGTCAATCATAATAAAGAAAATAAATAGTTTGCTGAAGTCAA
Organism: Viscum album; assembly: GCA_963277665.1. Classification (NCBI taxonomy): domain Eukaryota; kingdom Viridiplantae; phylum Streptophyta; class Magnoliopsida; order Santalales; family Viscaceae; genus Viscum; species Viscum album. The sequence continues at coordinate 1,619,005,367 of OY728131.1, read as the reverse complement.
AGATGCTAATGCTGGTCCATCATATTCATTAAAGATATAATTATTTTTATCAGGTGATATTGGAACTAATGATAAAGGAATTGAGATTTTTAGATCCAATTCAAAAAGAAATGTTAAAGTCTGATAAAAAATGTAGTCAACCATTCATCAAGTTTAATTGTTTTGATTTAAAATGGTTCAAGATCCATCGTATTGAAGTTTACTTAATTGTATGAATGAAGATGAGACCAATAAAAAGAGGTAACCTGAAACTGATAAATTAATTGGATTCAAGATCATCGGCCTAGAGAAATGATGAAGATTATTATTGTTTAAATATGTCTCAAAAGTTTTAGCAAAGGGATCGAGGAACTTGAATTTTAAAAGAGATACAAAAGTGATGAAAAGGGGGAGCTTGATGTTTGAAGAAGTTTTTTGTTTTCATTAGTCATCAAAGAGCATCATGATGAAGAAATATTATCAGGAAATCATAATAGTTTCTATTTCTTCATACATACAATTGGTATGTAGCATTACAATGAAGAAATCATATTGGGTGAATCAGAATCAGACTGATGTTTATGAAGAAAGTCAGAGGTGAACTAAAGTTGTTATGAAATTCAAGAAGGATTGAGAAGAGATGATAAGAGTTGAGAAAGGTTGATGAAGTCAAGATAAAACTGAAATTAAAAATAAATGTATTATTTTGTTAATTTTTTTGAGTGGGAAAAATTTTAGAAATCCCACCCAAACCATTTTTGGTGAGAGTATAAAAGGGAAAGTACCTTGTACTTTTCTATGAATGTACTATTCATGAGAAGGAGGAGAGAAGGCAGATCTTTGAAGAAATTATAGAGAGAAGAAGAGGTTTCTAGATTATCTTTCTTAAAGAAGTTGTTTTAGACAAAAGAGAAAGGATAAGAGGCAAGATTACAATGTTTCAGCTGATCATTGTATTTAGCTGATTGTCATATTTAGTTGATTATCATATCAGGATGGATAATCGGATCAAGAACTTATATTGGGTTTTTTGGATTGAAGAAGATGTGGTCCAATTTTTTTTAATGGTATTCTAATAGAATTATATATTTTCTGTATTGATAAAACAGACTAGGAAAATCAGACTAGGATTTCTAAAATCAGATAGAAGTTGTTCAAAATTGTCTCAACCATATTCAGATAGACATATATATTTTCTGTATTGAGTAATCAGACTTGGTAATCAGACTCAGATATCAGGCTATGTTTTATTAAGAAGTCCAAAAAAGTTCTTACCGTCTTTTGGGTAATAAATTGAATAATTGTTTTAAAAATAATACATTTTTTAAAGTTGATAAAGAATCACCCTAACATGTTTTGTTATAGACATTTTTATCACATCATTTATTCCATAAGAAGCACACACACTATTGATTTTTTTATATAGTGCTACACGAGTGAAAGGGAATACCCTACTCATTGTATTACACACAAAATGATTTTTTTTCTAGTAGATTGTGTGGTATTGGATCATTTCTAAACCATACCAAGGACGTAACTATTTTTATTTAATAGTGAACCTCATAAATTCTTGTGTTCCTATGCATGCTTATTTGAATTGTTTTTAGTAGGGAAAGTAATATTTAACAGAAGGTGAAGGTTATTTCATAAGAAAGTATACATAAAAGAAAAATATATCACTGATTAAACACCTCCTTCTATCCGTGATACAATTATCTTGAATGGGTAATTACAACTAGTATCAGAGTGAAGGTTTCCTTCATTTTTCCTTTGCTAAATTTTTGAAGAGAAGTTGATAGAGAATCTTAATTATGTCAAAAGTAAAGGTATCCCAGTTTTTGATGGTAAGAACTATCATATCTAGAAATATAGAATGTTTCCTTATCTTATGTCTATTGGGTATGATGTTCTTAAAGTTGCAACAAATGGATTTCCTCCTATTGATGATAAATTTCCTCTTACATACATTGATAAGAAGAATATTGAGAATGATGGAAGGGGAAAGAATGGTTTACTATAATTAATTTATGAAAGTTAATTTATAAGGGTGAATGGTTTTTCATTATCCAAAGTTATGTGGGAAAAATTGAAAAACATATATGAAGGTAGTACAAAAGTGAAGAAGGAAAAATTAAAAATCTAGAGGATAAAGTATGAAGATTTTAAAATGGATGAGTATAAATATGTTGGGGTCTTATTTACCGGGGTAAATTATATTATCATCACTATTAGATGTCTTGGTGAAAAGTTATAAGATTCTATAGTTTTTGAAAATATTTTGAGAATCCTTCCCATCAATTTTGATGCTAAAGTTTCTTTATTAGAAGATAGAGATCTTGAAACATTATATATAGATGATTTTCATAGAACTCTCATCACTTAAAAAATGAGAAGGAAGGAAGCTATGAAAAGGGAAAAAAAATTTGGTAGATAAATGTCTTTCAAGGTTTCTAATAAATAGAATTCAAATAGGATTATTATTGAAGAAGAAGCTAGTGATTATGGTTATGAAAATGAGGTATGTAATAATTTTGATGAAAAATTATCCTTGTTTTCTAAGAATGTGATAATAAGTACATGTAAATATAAAGGGAAAATTCCCTTGATGGGTTTTTTAATGTGGAACCATTGGGAACTTTGTGGATAATTATCCTAAAATAATAATAAAATAGTAATGAATAAGAAATAATTCTAAGAAGGTTATGGAAGAAACATGGTGACCAAGGAAAATCATATTCCACATGTAAAGATAGAAAATTATCTAATTCTAAAAGGATAAGTTTATTATCTAAATATTAAGAAGAAAAAATTAAGATGAATATGAAAATTTTATTGAGAATGTTGGTGAGAATAATTTTATAACAATAGTGAATTATCAAGAATTCAGAAGCAACAATTTTGATGACAAAGAAACTTAACTTTAATTTCATTTGAAAGAAGTATTTTAAGAATGTCTGAGAAATATTAGAAGTCTTGAAAATCAAAATAAGAAGTTTGAATACGAATGTTCCTCAACAAAAATTCAAGAAAGTATTTCAAAAGAGAAGAACAAGATACCAGTGGAGATTGAAAACTTGAAAAAATATATTGAGGAAGAAAAGAATTATAAAGTGTATCTAAAATTAAAGATGAAGGGAAAAGAAGAAGATATAGAACTTGTCCAAAAAAACTATCTAAAGATAAATTTATGAATACAAGTTTCAAAAAATATATCTCATAAGTTGGTGAAATTTTTAATAAGAATAAAACTAAGAAAGATCAACAAAAGATACCTTCAAAGGTTGAGAAGAAATCTAGAATTGTTTCTAAAAAATAAAATACATGAAAGGTTATGTTTGTGTCCAAATTTAACAAATATAAAATATTAGAAGTTCCTAAAAAATCCAAGTCCAAAAATGTTTCTAAACATTCAGCATATGAAAAATCTTTTAAAATTTCTAGTTATGATAAGGCTGAAAATAAAATCAAGCTGAGAATGAAGGCTCTGGTTGGAAAAAGAAAGGTTGGTGGTCAACAAAGTTTAGATAAGAAGGTTGCTGAGAAATATACTCACAATTCTGGTCAGTATGGAAGCTATAGATGTAAATATTCTTTCTATGGTTATTACTGGTATTGTGGTGGATTCATACATACAATAAATATGTGTTGGTTCAACCAAAAACATTACTTCTATTCCACAGGTTATGAAAGGAATAGGTTTAGGGAGATTCAATCCTCTCGAAAGAACAAATCTGAAAAGAAAGTTCTGAAGAAATTTGAGAATGATGGTGTAAAAATTAAAAATAGGTTCCAACCCCTGGAAACTATTTTTTAAAGATGTGAACAACCAGTTCATCTTGTTAAGGGCTATATTGTTTTGTTACAGGCACACCAAAAGTTTCTTAACAATTCTTAGAATTTGGAGGTGAAGAAATAAAATGGAGAATAAAAAGCTCTTATTGTTGAAAATACTATGAAATAAATAAAAGGATAAAGAACTTGGATTCTTGATAGTGTTAGTTCTTCTCATATGATAGGAGATTTATTTATTTTGAATAATTTAAAATATTTCAAACAAGGAACCGTGACATTCAGTAATGATGAATCATTAATAATCAAAGGTGTTGGATCAACCATCATTGAGAAATAAATATTGAAATCCAATAAATCCTTATATGTTTATGGGTTGAAACATAACCCGATGAGTGTTTCAAAATTGTGTGATGAAGTTAAAAAATTTACTTTTAGGAAAATGGATTTTTTGTGAAAAGTGATAAGGATGGAAAGATAGTTACAAGTGTCCAAAATACAAAGGGAAACTTATTTCAAGTTGGTGAGGTACAAAACTCTTATTACTTGGGAATGGTGGAAGAGAATAAATTATGGAATAAAAGGCTGGGACACATGTTTCAAAGAAACATGAGAAATTTATTTAAAAGAAATAGTGTCCAAGGAATTCATGATTTTCCTAGAAGAAGAGATTGGCATCGCACTATTTTTTAGAAAGGAAAGATTACAAATTCTATGCATAAGAAAGTTGATATTTGTTCAAAAAGACCCATGGAAATTATCCATTCCAATATTTGTGGGCCAATGAGAAAACAATCAAATAATGGAGATAAGTATTTCATCACCTTCATTGATGAATTTACTCACATTAATTGTGTAATGTATATGAAACATAAATCATATTCTTTGAAATTTTTTAAAAGTTTTATGAGGAAAGCTGAGAAATAATGTGAGTATTCATGAAAAAGTTGAAAAATGATAATGGTAGTGAATACAAAAGTGAATAATTTTAAAGTTAACTTGATAATAATGTAATTTTCAATGAGCATAGTTTACCCTATACTCTTAAAAAAATGGGGTTGCTGAAAGGAAGAATAGAAGTCTAGTGGAAATGGGATGAACTATGTTACTAGAACATGGTCTTTCTCATTACTATTGGAGGAAATCCATGAGAACTACTATGTATATTCAAAACTGATGTTTCTATGGTCCATGTTCTCATATAACTCTATGAATTATTTTATGGAAATAATCCAAGTTTGAAACACTTAATAATTTTTGGGAGTCTAAGTATTATAAAGAATAAATGTGGAAAATTAGGAAAGTTTAAACAGAAAGGTGAAGATGAAATTTTTATTGGATATGCTCTAGAAGGAAGAGGATATAAATGTTTCAAAAAAGAAATAGGAAGAATTTTTGACTCTTGTGATGTGAAAGTTATTTAAAAACCTAATGAGGATAAACAGACTCACGCATAAAAGGAAGTTGAGAAGGAAAAGGAAGGTCTTGTTAACATTTCTGATAAGGATACAGATGATTATAATTCTACTCAAGAAGAATAATCAGACTCATCTATTTCAAGTGATGAGGAAGAAAATAAAAAAAACTCATTATAGGTAGAGGAAGCAACTAGAGGTTTAGATCATTATTTGTGATAAATAGGAACTCCTACCTAATCCAGATAACAAAAATGTTATTGGTCAAAGTGGGGTTTTCTGAACAAGTTAAATGAATAAGGTGAAGTAATAAGGAAAAAAGAAATATTAGTGTGCAAAGGTTACCCACAAATTGAATCTATTGATTTTGATGAGAAATTTTCTCCAATGTAAAGGTTATAAACAATCAGAATATTTCTTGCTGTTTCTGCACAATGAAGTTACAATTTTTTTCAAATGGATGCAAAGTCCACATTTCTGAATAAGGATCTTGATGAGGATGTATACATTGACTAACCTTGTGGCTTTATTATTGGTAAAGATAAAAGTTATATGTGTAAGTTTAATAATGAATTATATGAGATGAAACAAGATCTGAGGGAATGGTATTCCAAATTGGATACTTTCTTAAGAGAGATGAGTTTCAAGAAAGGAAGATTTGATATTAATATTTATATTAAAGAAAGTTAGGAGTTTTTACTCATCATAATTTTTTATGTTGTTGAAATTATATTTACTAGTAATGATGAAATATCTTGTGAAATTCTTGTTGAAGATATGAAAAAGTTGTTTGAGAAGTCCATGCTAGGATAAATGAAATAATATTCTGGGTTACAAATTCTACAAAAGAAGAAAAACATTTTTATTTCTCAAGAAAAGTATTCTAAGGAAATTATTAAGAAGTTAGGCATGGAAAACTAGAAACTTGTTTACACACCCATTTCAGTGGGAACAAAATTTTCTAAAGATATATAAGGTAAGGAAGTTGATCAGAAAGAATTTCAAAAGCTGATTGGAAGTTTGTTATATTTGACCACCTCAAGAGCCAATACTGTTTATGTTGTTACCTTATCTATAAGATTTCAGAGTGCTCCTAAATAATAAAATTTAATTTCTAGAAAAATAATTCTTAGATACATCAAAGTCACACAAAATTTTGGAATCAGGTATGATTTCTCCAAAAGAATTAACTTTTTTGGGTATTCAGATGCTGATTGGGAAGGAAATGTTGATGATATAAGATCCACATATGGTGGAGTTTTCTTTCTAGTAAAAAATCATGTTAGTTGGTATACAAATAAATAGAACTCAATAAATCTTAGTACGAATGAAGATGAGTATGTTTCTACTACTCAATATTCTACCCAACTCATGTGGATAGAGACTCACTTAGAAGATTTACTTGTTAAAGTAAAGTTACCCTTGATCTTGGGTTGTGATAATCAAAGTGAAATCAACCTAACCAATAATATGGTACAACATTATTATTCAAAACATATTGATATCAAATATCATTTCATCAAAGATCATGTGGAGAATAATGAATTGAATCTAGAGTATATTCCTACATTGGAACAAGTTGCTGTCATTTTCACAAAATCTTTACCAAAGGAATATTTTTCTAAATTAAGGTTGAACGTGTGTATCCAACCTCTTTCTTATCAAGGTTAAGTTATGTGTTTTCCCACTCTCTTACCTTACCTTTGGATAGTGTTTTTAAGGGGGATAATTGTTTCATAAATCTATCCTTAAAGGAATCATGTTTAATGGGGGAGTTGTGGGTAAGCTATGATTTTAGCTTTGTAAGTGTGTGAAATATTCTAATTGTTTGTTGAAGTTGTTGTAGGAAACAAAAATTTTGTATTCTAGGAATTTTGAAAAGATGAGGAAGAAAAGATGAAATGGTTTTCATAATCAATACTTTTGGACAACATGGTTTTGAAGTCAATAATTCTTATTTTATGTAATGATTTAGCTCACATTGTATAATAATTATTGATAAGTAATCTATAGCTTGAGGTTACAAAGTTTAGTGATTTATGAATTTTGGTTGACAAAAAAATCCAAAGGGGGAGATTGTTGGGACCAAGTTGGATGGGGAAGGTTTTTGGAAGTTTTGAAGAAGTTTTTTTAAAGTGTATTGTTTTTTGTTTTAAAAAAATATAAAGCAATTCACTTTAAAAGTTTTGGAAATTCAGACTGACTATCATATTTAGGAAATCAGACTCACATTATTTAAGAAAGTCCATCGAATTGAGAAGAATCTGTCTAGAAGAAAAGGTCGATCAAACTCACCTTGGGTCCATAATGAGGTTTAGATCATAATGAAGAAGAGAATCATATTAAGAATGTATTTGATATAAAGCTGATGATGATTTTTTATTTTTTATTTCTCAAAAATCATAATTTGTGAGACATGTGATGCAATATTGATCAAATAAAAAGGGAGAAAAGGTGCAAGAAATTATATTCAGTCTGATTGTAATCATGTCAATCATAATCAGGCTGAGAAGGAAAGAAAGATATTGATTGGGAAGTCACAATAATTTTCATTTTAATTCATACGATGATGAAGCTAATCTTCAACATATTCAAAGTCATGAAGGAATTCATGATACTTGTTAAAATTTTGAAGAAGATAAAATTTAGTGAAGTTGAAGCTTTCACTGCTTGAAAAAAATCCTATACCAATGGTTTAGGTGGCTGTTGGCTTGTCTTCCATCTGTATAGACCTATACCAATGGTTTTGGGAAACTGTTGGTATAGTTAATATAAAATACCTATAATAACAGTTTTAAAAACCATTGGTATAGGTAATTAAAAAATTAACCCCTTTCAGGATTCAAACCCCGAACCTCTGATTTATATTTCAACAACCTAACCAATAAGCTACAACATTTTTTAGAAACATAATATGATAAATATGTATATTTATATTTAAAAGTAAATTAATTTTTAATGTATTAAATTTTATTTTATAAAATATTTCTTTAAAAATATGGAAACCTATACCAACGGTTTTCCAAACTATTGGTATATGTATTTTGAATTTTTAGATCTACACCAATGGTTTTGATAAAACAGTTAGTATTGGTTATTTAAATGAAGGATATACCAATAGTTTTATCCAAACCATTGGTAAATTCATCACCTATACCAATGGTTTTTCCAAAACTGTTGGTATAGGGTCATTGTATGGTACTTATACCAACGGTTTGCCCAAAAACATTGGTATAAGTCTAGTTTCCACTAGTGTTTCTGGTCTCAAGAGCATCCTAATTATATTTATAAATGCATATTTGGTTAAAGGATGAAAAGGATGATAATAATGAAGAAAATAAAGAATTTTCTGAAGTCAAAGCTGCTGACACCGGTCCATTATATTCATCAAATATAGAATTTTTTTTATCAGGAGATATTGGAACTGATGATAAAGGAATTGATATTGCTGGATCCAATTCAAAAATAAATGTCAAAGACCAATCAACAATTTATTCAACCATTCATTGTGTTGATTTTTTTTTGATTTCAAATGTGTCAAGATCCATCATATTGAAGTTGAATCTGATTGTCTGAATGAAGATGATACCGATAAACAGAAGTAACTTGACCCTGATAAGTTAATCAGATTCAGGATCATAGGTCTATTGGAAAGAAGAAGAAGAGTATTATTTAAATATGTTTCAAAAGTGTTGACAAAGGGATCAAGAAACTTGAATTCTGAAGAAGATACAAAAGTGATGAAAAGGGGGAGATTGATGTTCAAAGAAGTTGTTTGTTTCCATAAGTCAGTACATATAATAACAATGAAGAAAGAATATTGAGCAATCAGAATAATATCTATTTATTCATATATACAATTTGTATGGATCATCACAATGAAGAAATCGTATTGAGAAAATTGGAATTAGAATGGTGTTTGTAAAGAAAGTCAGAGGTGAGATAAAGTTGTTAGAAGATTCGAGAAGGATCAAGAAGAGACGAGAAGAGTTGAGAAATGTTGAAAAAGTCAATATGCACCCGAAATTCAAAATAAATGTATGATTCAGGTAATTTGGTTGAGCAAGAAGAATTTCAGGAATCCCACCCAAACCATTTTTGGGGAGAGTACAAAATGGAAAGTACCTTATACTTTCTGATGAATGTATTGTTCATGAAAAGGAGGAGAGAAGGTGGATCTATGAAGAAATTATTAAGATAAGAAGAGGTTTCTAGATTATCTTTATTGAAGAAGTCATGCCAGACATAAGATAAAGGGGAAGAGATAAGATTGCAAAATTTCAGCTGATCATCATATTCAGCTGATTATCATATTCAGCTGATTATCATATTCAGCTGATTATCATATCAGGTTGGATAATCAGATCAGGAAATCGTATTGAGTTTTATGGATTGAAGAATAATTCGTCCAAAATTATTTCATTAGTATTCTAAAGCAATCAGACTGGGAAAGTAAGACTAGGATTTCCAGAATCAAACAGAAGTGGTTCAGAATTGTCTCAACTATAGTCTGATAGACATATATTTTCTGTATTGAGCAATTGGAAATGGGAATCGAACTGTGTTTTATTAAAAATTCTAGGAAGTTCTTACCATCTTATGGGTAAGAAATTTAAGAATTATTTTAAAAATAATACATTTTTGAAAGTTGATAAAGAAACATTGTAACATATTTTGTTATAAAACTTTTTATTACCTAATTTTTTATAGAAGGAGAACACATACTATTAAATTGTTTACATAGTTCTACAAGAGTGAAATTTCATTTCTAAATAATTTTATTTGACACAAAAGAATTTTTTTCTAGTGGATTGTGCGGTATTGGATCATTTCCAAACAATACCAAGGATGTATCTATTCTTATTGAATAGTGAACCTTGTAAATTATTGTGTTCCTATAGATGTGTGTATGATTTGTTTTTAGTAGGAAAAGTAATATTTAATATAAGGTTAAGGTTATTTTAGAAGTAAGGAAACATAAAAGAAAAATATATCACTAATTCACCCCTCCCCCTCTCAATGATACAATTATCTTGACTAAGCAATTACATAAATGAATTAAATGAAAATTGAATGGTAAGACCATGTCACTTGACCCTTGGTAAATGATGTAGTGGGAAGTATGTTACACTTGAACCCTTTTTATTACATATCAGTTATATGACTTAAATTGATAAATGGAATTGATAAATGGAATGGGTGTCATTCCTTAACCTCGATTGCAATATGATGTGGATATTATTACATCATTATTTCCTTTTGTATTGGACATGATACTTCTTATTTTTTATTTAGAATTATTGGACATGATTCTCCTTATTGTTTATTTGAAATTATTGGACATGTCACTTCTCATTGTTTATTTAGATTCATTGGCAATGACACTCCTCATCATTTATATGAAATTATTGGACATGATCCTCCCCATGATTTTGAAATTATTATACATTATTATCCTCATAATTTATTTGAAATTTTTATACATGATTCTCCTTATTGTTTATTGGGAATTGTTTTACTTGACTCTCCACGCCCTTGGTTTAGGATATTAGACATGGCGGTCTACGTTTTTTGTTGGGATTTTCGGATACGCCACTACGTATAATTGGTTTGGATGCTTGGACTAATATTATTTAATTAAAATACGAGATCCCTATTTATATATGGTTCAAACGTATAGCTTAATAAAAAGAAAGTATGGTTGGCTAGGGACCCTATGAAGAGCTTAAGCTTAATAGGGATTATGTTTATTTTTATGATTACAATTATTATTATACCCACACAAATTTCATCTTATATTAATAGACTAGATTACTTATAAATGCTATTGGTGGTGGCGTACTTAGTTTTACTCACACCCTTTTTAGGAAACCGATTGGAACCTAGACAGACTTCATTTATGCATGTAGGGATAAAGGGAAGCGTCTAACTATGGATGGTTGATTTCTTCTAGCATGGGATATTAGGAGAACATGATCTAGATAGTGCTAAATATGCTCATGGAGACAATATTTATTTTGGTATTTTTGTATAACATGTACTATTGTATGCTTGCTGCCCTATTTACATTATTCCCCTTTTTTTTATAGTATCATGACATCATATTTTTTTATATGATAATGGTTATTATTTATGTCATTTTTTATTGTCGGATGATTTGATTATGCTTTTCTCATTATTATTATCTTTCTTCCATAGATTTATCTATCATATAACATTTTATTGCACTCTTATAAATAGGTTATAATATCCTCACTATACCATCATACACCCTCGATGCAAGTAGGTAGCCTCTAGAATACAAGGAGGCGTGTTTAAGGCCATGTGGACATTCATATTAAGTTACTTATCAGTGAACCAAGCTCAAGATGTCATAAAGTGGCATCATAGTTTTCTTTTCTTTACCTTACTATTTCAGGATGGTATAAAGGAGACTAAGATGTGTTAAAAATTGGTAAAGATCCTATTCATGGGAGTATCTAATCCACTTATAGGTAAGAAGACAAGTTTCCAAGGATGGGACTTGATGTTCTGATATTATTCTATTACAGTTGCACTGTTTTCACTATTAGGTGACTCACACGACTTATAGTATTTTTTATCATTATGTATTTTCACCCTTGGTCTGGTATGGAAAGGAAGTATTTTATGATGCATCATTATAGGAACTTGAGGATTTATATGTCATGCATATTCCATACCATGTTTATTTCATCGCTTTTATTGATTACAACATTTTTTAGTGTCTTAAGTGCTATGTATGTTATTTTATAATGTTTTTGTAGGAAAATGAGAAAAAATTGGTTAACTAAAGTGTCTGCATCAACCTAAAATGTTCTTCCTCATATAAATTAATTGTGGCACCTTAATTAACCAATTAAGACACGTTTTATCCATGAACCATTCGTTACATGGTCTAAAACGTGAGTGGCTTCAATTAAATGGATGCCAATTTAAATTTATATAGTATATGGGAATTTATTAATTAGGAATGGTGATCCATATAATTGAACCATAGTTTATTGACTTTATACATCATAAGATCATATATAACTTATAATTTTGTTTTTAGTTACATGAAATTCCAATTAAAACTTATAAAGTATAGTACCTTATAACTTGGGAATGATATATGCATTTAAATAAACCATAATACACACACACACACACACATGTTGAGTTTCGATTCTTAAAATAAATAGGTTGTAATTAAATGGGGATTCCAATGACAACTTAAAGGGTGTTTTTTCTATAACATGGAATTGAAACTCCATATAACAAAACCTTATGATTAAAGAGATGATTTATACCCTTTTATGACCATAATAGAGGGTAGTTGGGTTAGTTATTTCTTAAGCTGTGAAGTATTTTTACATGTCACTTTTTCTATTTAGTATCCTTTTGAGCGGTATTCCATTTTGAGGCATGTGTTTGGAATTGTAGAGTCATTCCTCCATGATGACCTCAGGTTGATCACCAGGAAGGTGGTAATGACCATGCTTATGATGTGGTAGGAATTAAACCACATGTAGTTCCACCTGCAGTACCACTTACCATAGTACCACCTATTATTCATAGACTAATCACTAATGATCATCTTAGAGAGGTTTTTATTTATCTAGGGCAGTCTATGGAGGGAGCTTTATGATCTGCACCGACTATGTCAGAATTTACATGAGAGTTCCAACAACAACATCCACCTACTTTCTCTAGGGATGGTGTCCCCCATGATGTTGAGTCATGGATAGAGCCCATTATTTATATATTTGACCATATGGATACACCCACAAAGAGGAGGGTGAAGCCTATAGATTACAAGATTCAGGTAACTTCTTAGAATTGGTGGGATTTATTAAATAGGCAGATCAATATCCAAGTATGGTTTAGAGTGATTTGCAATCTACCTTCCATGATTACTTGTTTTTGGAAACACTAAGAGATGAATGAGATAGGGAGTTTATGAAGATGAATAAGGGTTCTATTTCAATCTTGGAATATTTATCTCACTTCAATGATCTCTATTGTTTCACACCGACCCTTGTTAGTGAAAAACTATTGAGAGTGAGACAGATTGAGGATGGGATCATATATGCTATCCGATCAAAGGTGAAGACTTTCTAGCTGACTACCACTCCTGAAATAGTTAACTAGGTCCTCATTTTCATTCATAACCTAAGGGAATCTAAAGGTTTGGGGAATGGTGGATCAACATCGAGATAATAAAGTGGTTCATCCATCTTCAAGAATCATCACTTGGAGGGTTATCTCTAGGAAAAGGTTTATGACCCACCTCCTCGAGCCATGAACCTTGTCATCTGCCCCCATGGATCTCCTGTAATACCTTGGTTGCCTTCCGAGCACACCATATGATATTACTCACTAGGGTCGCTTATCAGACTAATGAATGTCCCCACAGGCCAACACATGTTCTTTTAGTGTGTTTTTTCCTCACTCACACACACCCTGGGTAACTTCCTAGAAGGTCACCCATCTTGATTACTACTCCAGGACAAGCATTCTTAATAGTGGAGTTCTAATCAGGTAGGCTCCCGAAAAGAAAGGTGCACCTTATTGAAATGGGTAGTAACATTTAGTCTTTTAAGTCTGACTTTTCCAGGGGTGTTACATTATCCACCCCTTTAAAGAACAATGCCCTCGTTGTGGACCCCATGCCTCAAACCCAGGCAGTGCCTAAGCACTTCCGGCTGGGTATTGGCTCTGATACCATTTGTCATGACCCACCTCCCCGGGCCATGAACCTTGTCATATGACCCCATGGATATCCTGTAATACCTTGGTTTCCTTCCTAGAACACCATAGGCTATTACTCAATAGGGTCGCTTATCAAACTAATGAATATCCCCACAGGCCAACACATGTTCTTTCAGTGTGTTTTTTCCTCACTCACACATACCCTGGGTAACTTCCCAGAAGATCACCCATCCTGATTACTACTCCAGGCCAAGCATGCTTAACTGTGGAGTTCTAATCAGTTAGGCTCCTGAAAAGAAATGTGCACCTTGTTGACATGAGTAGTAACATTTAGTAGTCTCACGTTTCCAGGGGTGTTACACTATCCACCCCTTTAAAGCACAACACCCTCGTTGTGGACCCCATGCCTCAAACCCAGGCAGTGCCTAAGCACTTCCGGATGGGTATTGGCTCTGATACCATTTTTCATGACCTGCCTCCCCTAGCCATGAACCTTGTCATCTGACCGCATGGGTCTCTTGTAATACCTTGGTTGCATTCCCAGCACACCATAGGCTATTACTCACTGGGGTCGCTTATCAGACTAATGACTGTCCCCACAAGCCAACACATGTTCTTTCAGTGTGTTTTGTCCTCACTCACACACACCTTGGATAACTTCCCAGAAGGTCACCCATCATGATTACTACTCCAGGCCAAGCATTCTTAACTGTGGAGTTCTAATCAGGTAGGCTCCTGAAAAGAAAGGTGCACCTTGTTGACATGGGTAGTAACATTTAGTCTTTTAAGTCTCACTTTTCCAAGGGTGTTACATTATCCACCCCTTTAAAGCACAACGCCCTCGTTGTGGACCCCATGCCTCAAACCCAGGCAGTGCCTAAGCACTTCCGGCTAGGTATTGGCTCTGATACCATTTGTTATGACCCGCATCCCTAGGCCATGAACCTTTTCATCTGACCCCATGGGTTTCTTGTAATACCTTGGTTGCCTTCCCAGCACACCATAGTCTATTACTCACTGGGGTCGCTTATCAGACTAATGACTGTCCCCACAGTCCAACACATGTTCTTTCAATGTGTTTTTTCCTCACTCACACACCATAGTATATTACTCACTGGGGTCGCTTATCAGACTAATGATTTTCCTCACAAGCCAACACATGTTCTTTCAGTGTGTTTTTCCTCACTCACACACACCCTGGATAACTTCACAGAAGGTCACCCATCCTGATTACTACTTCAGGACAAGCATGCTTAACTGTGGAGTTCTAATCAGGTAGGCTCCTGAAAAGAAAGTTGCACCTTGTTGACATGGGTAGTAACATTTAGTATTTTAAGTCTCACTTTTCAAGGGGTGTTATGACAATGGCCTTAAAAGTATACACACAGGTAGTTATGTGGTATTCCGTTAGTGTGGGAAGCCAGGTCACATAAAGCCTCAGTTTGATAGAGACCCATTGGAGTGACGATCCTATGTAAGAGTGGTCTATCTCCATATATTTTTTAGAACCTTCCACCTATTACCCGTGGAAGAGGATCTACACCAGCTCTAAATTCCAGAGTGGGATCAGTAGCAACTTGTTAGTCAGAGAGATAGAATACTATAGGCTGATTAGGACGAGGTAGAAATCATGGCCTAGGAAGCCAAACTTATGATATGAAATGAAAAAATAGTGAACCTACTTAGGGAGGTTAGGTTGTATCTTAGGACCATGGATCATGCCAGTTATATCTACTACAACATACACATGAGGATTATAGTTATGGGCTATCTATAGTGTGAGGTTCAATCTTAGTAGCCTTGACTTTAGTATCGTATTTTTTTTGATATAAGTGTTTAACATTCTTATATATATATGTTTATCATGGAGAGTATTTGTGAAACCTTCGTATCATTGTGGCATAAATAAATAAATAAATTTAATTAATTTTGATACGTTATGGGTTCCCAAGAGTTTGGGCCAGAATTTTAAAATTTTTATGGGTTTTGGTACTACAAATAGTTTGAAAATGGATGACTAAACTATGAGGCTAACCTAATATGAACCATATAGGTCCTTAGTGAGTCTTTTAGAGGTGCACGACTTGTGCACAATTAGTTAAACCATGCGAAAAGTGAACAAATAACCTTTGTATCTTGGTAGTGTCGAATGGAATGGTTGGAGCATGGTTTGTTCAATCATACGACTCGCCTAAGGGTTACCATGTGAGTGCCCCGTTCTTGTCAATTTGGGAAAACATGGTTGGTGCATAGTTTGGAAAACTATCCTAAACCATGCATCTTTTCTAGTTAAATATATATATATTTCATTTCTTTTTTATTTTTATTTTTATTTATCTCTTATTTCTTTTCCTCTCCCATCTCTACTCACGGGATGCACCCCCTTGAACTCTCTTTGGCTTCACACAATGCCCCATATCCTCCTCCTCTCGTATCACCAATATCACATGAATTATTCAGGATTCTCACTTGATTCCTCATGTAATAACCTCTGCTTGCCTCCTCCTACATTCTTATGGAGTTTTTATCTCCCCCACCACCCTCTTTTCTTGGACCAACCCTAGGTTATGGTTTGACCTAATTATTGGTATTTTCTTTCACTTTTATGACATCTTATTTGATCTTATTTGATATATTCCTTTTTATATATGTGGTTCCTTCTTTTTTATGATTGACCCTTGTGTGCATTGGGTCATTTTCTTTAGAAAGGTTAGTTTTAAAGATGTTTGTGAAAACTTAATTTTAATTTCAAGACACTTGTGTGGGTGATTTATAGTGGATTTCAAAATGGGTTTTGGATTAAATATGGCTTGAATAATTTAATGTTTTAAAGAAACCATTTTAATTTAAATAAAACTAGTGGGTTGTTTTTAGAAATATTAATGTTGTGTGTGTGGTTGGAAAATGGATTAGGCTGATAGAATTATTTTCAAAACACATGAGTTTGTTTTGAAAAGAAAGTAGGTTTGTTTTGGTATATTATCAACATATTTTTTGGTTTTCTCATTTCATATGGAAACCTTATTTTCTAGTATATTTTAAAACTATAATTGATGAATTTAATTATGAAACAAATTTCATAGTTTTGATGGTTTGCAGTGATCTATTAGGATTTTTAGCTCATGCCTATATCATTTTAAGTTTCAAATTTCTCCATTAGACCTTATTTTATCATTGTAGCCATGGGGATAGTGGGGTGGTGGTGACGTGAGAGGTCATGTGGAGGTTAGTTTGGATTTATTTTCTATTATAGCTATTCCTTTATAGTTATATTTTCTTATATTATTCCTATTAATTTTATTTTGTCTCTTGAATTTATTTATTTTTATATCATTTATCTTTTTTAGGTTAAATCATTCTCAAAGGTATTCTTATGATTCTTAGACACATTTTTCTAGCTTGTGGGGATCGATAATTCACTTAGGGACTTGTGAAAAATTGGGTCGGATGCTAGGTCAGATGGATGTCTGGGCCAATTCATTAAAAAATTGTACCATAAGTTGGGTTATTATTATATATATATAATCCTTAGCCTTTGGAATGGAATTTTTTATTTGGGGTTTTGGTAGTTTAGAGATAATATTAATGAGACTTAGGAGGTAGATGTGGGGAAAGTTTTGCGAGATCTTTCTCACCCTGAGGCTTAAGTTTCTGTGGACAATTAGGATTTTCCTTTGGTTTTGGTTTAGTATTTGATGGAATTTTTAGATTAGGGTTTAATTACAATGGTGTTGGTGTTTGATCCTCAATGGCATGACTTGATTTTCCTTTGGGGTCATATGATATGTTTTTTTATGGAGACGAAGAAGGAAGTCATGGCGTGTGGTTGGTTCATAGGGCCTGATAAAGCATACAACAACTAAAAAATTGATTCTGGACACACTTTAGGGACTAATTTATGATTAACATGTGACCATCAACTATCTGGCCAAATCGGGATCAGTTATGCATCCCAGTTATTTTGTTACTTAGAATTTTTGAGTCTTGGATAGCATGGGGTGTTTTTGGGAAATGATATGGGGGTCATGGTTGATATTGTGATATATTAGAATCTTTGGATGAAGTATTTTATTGAGAATTGTGTTATGACCTATTTATGCTATTGCGCATGTGATGTGAAATTCATTTGTGTGGTTGAAAAATGGATTTCATGGAAGAAATAAAAAAATGTTTTAGTTTTAAAAAAGGACTTAAGGTCCATTTCTAAAGTGAGATTGATTTTCTAAAATGTTTTCAAACATTTTTTTATCAATTTAAAATTGGGAAAATGTTTTTACATGTGGTTTGTTTTTCCAATCAAGTACACAAGGTTTTAAAAGTTGGGTTTCATCTTTAAAGGGAAACCGACATTTTCTAAATTGGAATTTTACCTTTAGCATGCATATTTTAAAGGGTAATTGACTTGAAAAATATTTTAAATGGAAAGTGTTTGTTTCATTTTGAAACCCAAAATAGTTTTTTGGATTTTAAACCAAGTGGTGTTTATTTTTAAACCAGTTTTAGAAATATTTTAAAACTAACCAAGTTAGATTGGGACTTGGGGTTTGAGTTTTCTAAATGGGTTTCATTCAGCTTTGAAAGAAAGAAGGACCAATTTTTAATGGTCCCTTGGTTTTAAAATCAGGATTTTGAAAAAGTTTTCTTGTTATAATATGCATGTGGTTGTTTTGTCCCTTGTGTTTTTAGGATACCTTATTGTGATTTTGGATACATTATCATGTGAAGGTATATATCCTACATTGCATGATGTAATCCCCATAGAAAAGCCCAGTGTGAAAGTCAAATGTTAATCTTATAGGTACTTCCTTCTATTTAGCACTTCCCAGACTCCAAGTGGAGTGGAATGTGTTATTTTTTCAGATTGTTGTGATACGGGTCTATCAAATTTAGTGTTTATTTAGTATCTCCTTTGGAGTTTTTTAGGTCCAGTGGTTTATACCCATTGGTTTTGGTTGATGGGTGGATTGATCGAGATCATTTTTTATTGGAATATTTTGTATGATCTTTAGTTGAGATGTTTTTTCATTTGGGAATTGGGTTGTGTCTATTTTATAGGACAAAAAACTTTGGAATTATGCTTGTTAGGTTGAGAGTAGTTTTTGATTGAGTAAGCGCTGACCTAGTGTTTTCTTGGGTTCTTATTTGGTTTCCCATTATGGGAGGTATTCCTTTTTGAGAATCATTCTTTCATTATTTATTTATTTTTATGGATTCCCTCACGTTGTTTCCCATTGTTGGCAATATTTGTTTCTTTTTACATGGGAAGAACATAGTGTAAAAGCCTAGATACTTTAGGTGTAGTTTTTTTTCTAGTTCAACTGTGGATGCCATCGAGATTCATTTTTCATCAGGATTACTATAAGAATTTATTCTGAGGAGCTGGATCTGGACACCCTCATATGATAGATGTGAACTTTAGGTTAAATCCTAGTCATTTCTTAACAAGGTATGTATCTTTTTTTTTGAAATTATTAGTTTTTGGACACCATGAGTGTCGGGGATCCATTTTTTGATCCCTTAGGATGTTTCTAGGGGTAGTTATCTCCAAATTTTTTTGGTTGGTTAGACTTGGGTGATGAAATTTTATGAATTCACTTCTGATTTTTTTTGAATATGGTTGTATGGTGTTGTTTTTTATTTTATGGGAATATGTTGCTAGTTATTCCACCATTTTAGTTCATTCCTAAATGGTGGGTAGAATAAATATTGGTCTCCATTTATTTAGGTTCTCTCTTTTATTAAGGTTCTAGATCAGGTATGATTGAGGAAGTTATATTGCTTGAGGATTTTTGTTTTATTTGGAGTTAGCCTTAAAAATTAATTTCTATTTCACCTCTACTTTGGACATGAGACTTTATAGTGGCTAAAATTGGAATGGTTGGGAGTTTTTGACACCCACTGTGTCACTATGCCATTAATTAATTAATTTAATTAATTTTGAACCATTTTTTGTTCCTAAGAGTTTCAAGCCATAATTTTAAATTTTATGGGTTTTGGTACTGAACATGGGTTGAGCGTGGTTGTATAAACCATGTGGTTGGACTAGGATGAACTGTGTTAGTCCTCAATGAGTCTAACTTGAGGCGCACAACTTGTGCATGGTTAGGTAAACCATACAGAGAGCATACAGATCACCTCTATGTCTTAGAATGTCCAAATAACACGGTTGGATCATGATTTTTCCAACCATGACACTCACTTAGGGGTAATCATGAAAGTTACCCATGCTTATCAAGTAGGAATAATATGGTTGACACATAGTTTGGAAAACCATGTGTCTAAACTATGCACCTTGTCAAATTAAAAAAACATATTTTTATTTCTTTTTTATTATCCTTAATTTTATTTCTCTTATTTATTTTCATCTACACTCTACACTCATGCGACGTACCCCCTGGACATCTCCTTGTCCTCACATGATTCCCCCTCTCAACCTCCTCTCCTCTCACTGATATCACCTGATTTATTCAGGATTCTCGCTCGATTATTCAAGGTATGACCTATTATTTCCCCCTGGATTCTTCCAGAATTTTCTATTTTCATTCACCCCTATTTTCTTGGATGAACCCTAGGTTATGGTTTAATATGATTTATGGTATTTTTTTCCATTATTATGGAATGCGATGGGTCTCTCGGATTGGCTTTATGTATGTTTCAACATCCACCATTGAAGGGAAATAATTTTGGTCTATTTAGGTTCACTCACCTCAATTTGAGGTAGATTTTATTCTACCCTTCTCTTTTGGACCAATTTTAATTTGGGATTTTTTGTTTTTTGGTTTCCACTTGGTCATTTAGGATGTTTTTAGTATTTTTAATGCGAGCAACACACATACACATATGTGGGTATGTATGTGTGTATATATATAAGTTCTCCCTTTATATATATTCACTCATGTTGGTGTGAATCTATACATTAGGGATAGGTGTGCTTATATATATTGGGGAATATGCGTGAAATTTTAAGGCTAGAATCAAGTGGATTCCATCAAAGGAAATGAGTTTCATGGTGTTTCAGATTGATTCTAGCTCTTTGACGTAGGTGTTACTATGAAATTTGTTTCATTTTGGAATTCTGAATTTCCTTGCACTTTCTAATTTTTTTTATGAAAGTATAAATATATTCCACATATCCTTGGTTATTTGGAAGCATTTCTTAGCGTTTTGATCTTGGAATAATTAGTTTTTCATGTATGTATTTTTGAATAAAATTGTTTAGTTATACTATTTTTTTGTGAAATTACCATATGGATTTTATTATTTTTTAAATAAAATCATGGGATTTTGATCCAGTATTAGTTTTCAAGGAGTGAAAACTATGTTTTAAATGGAATTTGGTTTTAAAGTGAGGTATTGAACTCTAAATTATTTAAAAAAATGGATTCTTTGTTAGATTTAAAATGATTATTTGAAATATGTGTGTGGGTTACCCCTTATAAAAACTCTTTGATGGATTGTATAAAATGGTTTGATGGAAATGGATGGCCTTTGGAATTGTTTTGGTTTTCAAATAGACAGAACTTTGTTTTAAGGGTGTAATTGGATTAATGTTTTGGATTCATGGTTATTTTCCATAATTTTTACAAATAGTGTTTGGAAACATGTTTAAATGGTGTTTTATGAAATATGAAAGGGATTGGAATTTTGATCCGTGTTTTGGTGTTAAAGGTATGGTTCACAGTTTGTTTTAAAAATGGTATTTGTGGAAGACAACACTTGACTTCATTGATGATTGTTTGATCCCCTTGAGTGGGAATGTGTTTTTTATTCTATGGGTGCATTCCTATAAATGGAGCTATTTATCATTGGGTTTTAGGGGGTGAGGGTATCCTTGGGTATACATTATGTGTTAAGATTGGATTTGTTTCACTACGACTCAGTTTCCTTTGGTCATGGAGGTTTGGGTACTAAGTAGAAGACCTATCTTGTTCCTATAATTAGTTCACATGACACTATTTTTCCACTAATCATGCCAGAGACAAGGGATAGGTGGGTTTGTTCATCACAGTGAAGCTTGTGTGGGATACCTGGATGACTCATGAGTGGAATTTAACATATTCCAACAGTGGGTTCACAGGTGGATATACCCATATACGACTAGGTACTTGGAACATTAGGGATTCGTGTTAGATCCCATGGAAAATTAGATCATTCGATTGTTTGTTGAGTTAGTGATTGAGGGGAGTTTAATATCATGATTGTTTTCATAATTTCCCATTCATTCATTGTTATGTAATCTTCTTTGATATTATTTTATATATGCCCTATGATATATGTGGTTCCTTATTTTTTATGATTAAACCTTGTGTGCATTGGGTCATTTTATTTGGAAAGGTGAGTTTTAAAGATTTTTGTGAAAAACTTTTTTGAATTTAATGAATTTTATGTGGGTACTTTATAGTGGATTTAAAAATGGGGTTTTGCTTAAAGATGGATCAATTAATTTAATGTTTTAAAGAAACCATTTTCATTTAAATAAAATGAGTGGGTTGTTTTGAGAAATGTGAATGGTGTGTGTGTGGTTGGTAAATGGATTAGGCCAGTGGATTTATTTTTAAAATGAATGAGTTGGTTTTTAAAGGAAAAGATGTTTATTTTGGTATATGGTTAACATGTTGTTTGGTTTTCACATTTCACATATAAAACCCTATTTTATAGTATTTTTTCAAACTATAATTGTTGAATTTCCTTATAAAAAAAGAATAGTTTCAACAGTTTTTGGTGACCTAATGATCTTTTTAGATCATGCATATATCATTTTAGGTTTCAGGTTCTTTATTGGACCTTGTTTTCTCATCATATCTGTGGGGAGAGTGGGGTTATGGTGACCTGTGAGGTCACATGGAGGCCAGTCTGGCTTTTTTTTTTTATTTTCATTCCTTTCTAGTTATCTTTCCTTCTGTTATTCCTGTTTATTTTATTTTGGATCTTGTGTTTATTTATTACACTATTTTTATCTCTATTTTGGGGGAAATCATTCAAAAATGGGTTCTTGTGATGCCCAGGTACTTTTTTCCAACCCATGGGGATTGGGAATTCCCTTCAGGCCTTGTGGAGAATCAAATAGGATGCCAAGTCAAATTGAAGTCTGGGATGGTTCGTTATAGTCTTGGGCTTTAAATTCATTATTTTTGTGGAGGGATGACTCTAGATACTCCATTGGGAGTATCATAAGAAAGTGTATGTCAATAAAAAGAGTTCCCCTTGATATTGGTAGCTACCACTGCTTATGGACCCTTTCATTCTTCAAGATGACAAGCTTTGATATAATTCTTGGGATGGATTTCTTAGTTCCCTATCGAGTCCATATTGATTATTAATGACAAAATGTGTCTTTAACATCTCTATATGGAAGTAACTATATTCAAAAGGGTGAATGAGATGTTTAGGAAAGTTGAGATAGACCAAAGCATCGTGGGATGGGTGAAGTTTCATCCCAAATTGGTAGTCTTTTTTAAATGATTGAGGAGTATGAATTTTCTAGAATACCTTTGGAGAGAGTGGTGGAGTTCACCATTGATCTTGTTTTAGGTGTAGATCTAGTATCTATTCCTCTATATAGGATTACTCATACTGAGATTTTGGAACTCAATAGATAGATAGAGGACCTGAAAGTTAAAGGGTTTATATGACCCAATACTTCACCTTTGGGTTCACCTATAATTTTCACCAAGAAGGAAGATGATATCCTTAGCCATTGCGTGAATTACTGGAATTTGAATCATCTAATAGTTGATAACCGGTATCTATTAAATCACATAGATGATCTCTTCATCCCTCTCCAAGGAGCTTAGGTTTCTCAAAGATTGATTTGAGGTTGGGATATCACCAGGTATGAGTTAGACCCTCAGATATACCTCATAAAACATTTCATAGTAGATATGGATTGTATGAGTATTTGGTTATGCCGTTCAGTCTCACTAACATGCTAGCTATTTTTATTTCCATGATGAATCATGACTTCCACCCATGTTTGAATTATTTTGTGGTAGTTTTCATGGAAGATATCATAGTGTATTCTTAAACTTGACATGATTATGCCAAAAAACTTGAAATCATAATAAATACACTGATAGAAAATACATTCTATGACAAGATAAAAAAACACACTTTTGGATTGATAAAGTACACATCATGGGTCACATTATCTTAGAATCAGGGGTATCTGTAGATTGAGGGAAGGTGAGATCCATGGATTCCTTGGAGTAGACCAAGAGTTTTTTTGATGTTCGGAGTTTCTTGGGGTTTTAAGGATATTATAAAAATTTCATTAAGGACTTATCCCGCCCTATATAACCTCTTAAGGGAATGAAAAATAAGTTTGTAAAGTTTATATGGTTTGAATCTTTCATTAAGGCCTTTTAGTAGTTTAAAGGAAGGTTGAACTCATCGCCTTTCCTAATTTTACCTAATCTTGGTAAAGGTTATAAAATTTATTATAATGTACTATTCATTAAGATGGGAGATGTTTTAATTCAAGGGGATAAAGTTTTGGAATGTGGGTCATGATGGTTGAGGCATCATGAGCATAATTACTTGATGCACGACCTTGAATTAACAACAGTTGTTCATTCCTTACATTTTTTGAGACATTATCTACTGGGAGAATGATTTATAGTATAAAAATACCATAAAAGTCTCAAATATATATTCAATCTATGTGTACTGAACCTCATACAATGAATATGCATCAAATAAATTTAGTTTTTAAAATTTGTGATTTCTTATACGTCTCATAAGGGAAATGCCATGGATGATGTGCTGAGTCAGAAGACTAAGATGCAAGTTATTCAAGAAGATAATAATGAATGGAAGTTTATGGACTCTTTTTCTGATATGAATATGTAGGTTAAAGAGTGTCATGAGCATCCTTTTCTTATAGATTTTGTAGTGACCACATCACATTTGGATTGAGAAAAGATGAGACAACTTTCAGATCCTAAAGGCTCGGTCCTAAGGGAAATTGTTTCAGATTAAGACCCACATCCTGGTAGGATCATTAAAAAGGATTATAAATTTAATATTCATATATGTGTCTCGGTTCGTACAAATGCATGATAGGAATTGAATTGAGTGTCTCATTCCTCAAAATGGAAAGTACATACCAGACTCTCTAAGATGCTCCATGATTTTCACCACCAGAAGTGGTGACCTAGTATAAAAAAATAGATAGATTGTTTTTTTACTCATTGTTCCACCTATTAGTAGGTAAAGGTGGAACACTAGTGACTTGTGGGGATTTTATATCCTTTAACCATTCCTTAGTGGAAATGTGATGACATCACTATGGATTTTTTGATGGGATTACCAAAATCACCTTGGGGTAGTGACTCTGTATGGGTGACTATGGATAGGCTAA
This sequence comes from Viscum album, assembly GCA_963277665.1. Taxonomy (NCBI): domain Eukaryota; kingdom Viridiplantae; phylum Streptophyta; class Magnoliopsida; order Santalales; family Viscaceae; genus Viscum; species Viscum album. The sequence continues at coordinate 1,618,980,113 of OY728131.1, read as the reverse complement.
AAAAGGTCACTCATTTCTTGACTATAAGGGAGACCTTATCAGTAGATGAACTTGAGAGGATATATGTATGAAAAATAACACACCTTAATGGGTTCCTTAATACTATCATATTAGATAGGGACACTCGATTTACTTCTTAGTTTTGGAAAAGGTTAGAGATATCTTTGGGTTCATAGGTGCTTATGAGAATGACATACCACCCTCAGACCGATGGTTAGTGTGATAATACTATATCGGTGATGGATGAAATTAGTTGGGCATGTGTCCTTGATTTTGGAGGTTATTGGGTAAAGCACCTATCTATTGCATAGTTCTATCATAATAACACTTTTCAAGCAACTATTCAGAAGGATCCTTATGAGGCCCTATACAGTTGGCTGTTCCATTCACCTATGTATTGGTTAGAGGTAGTGGAGGTAATGTTATTGGGGAAAAATATTATTTATGAGACCTAAAAGCAGGTACGACATATCAGGAAGTGTATGATTGTAGCTCAATCTCAGTAGAAGTCTTTTACCAATTGTCATCACTGAACTCTAGAGTTGGAGGTGGGAGATCAGGTCTTGTTGCATGCTTCACCCAGATTGGGTCATCAATGGATTCATAGGAAAGTAAATATAACACCTAGATTTATTTTACCTTTTTAGATTGTGAATATATTCAGTATGTAACCTATTAAATAGTTCTTCCTTAGAGGTTTTGTTCCATGTACAATGTCTTCTATGTCTCATAGCTTCACCGTTATCATTATGATCCATCTAATACTTTCAATTTTGAGGTAGTAAATATAGAGGATGATACTTCTTTTAAGAAGTATCCATTTCATATCATTGATCATAACATTAAGGCTCTTAAAGGAAGTTTATTTCCTTTGGTTTGTGTTCTAGGTATCACAACCATGTAAAGGATGATACCTAGGAGAAATATTTTGATATACATTCTCATTGGCTGAAATTATTCTTAGATTCATATCAAACACCCTGAGGGAAACTAAGGGATGAGTTTTTTTATAGAGGGGAGGTTTTATGACATCAATTTTTACGATGAGGTAAAAATACTTTTATTTTATGTCTAAATCCTTGTATCTATTTATTTAGGAAAATCTAATGAGTTCATGAAGGTTTTAGGATCATCGAGGATCATTATGGGGATTGGAGTCCTAGTTTTTGGAGAAATAATATAAGGTTCATGGTTGGTTTATAGTTAGTAGTAACCATGTTGGTCAACCGTGTGGCCCAAAATAGAGGTTAACAGTTAGTTAAACCATGTGATGGAGACTGCACAACCATAAAAAACCTATAATTTATTATAGGTGTATTTTACACGGCTTGTGTACTATTAGTACTAACCATGTGCCTATACATGTGATGTGTGTGTCATGGGGTAGTGCCGAGCACACAATGTGCACATAGTTTTTCAAACCGCACACATGGACCATGAAAGGGTGTGGCTCATGGATAGTGTGATCCATATGGTTGGCGCATGGTTTTTCCAACCTTGTGTACAAACTATAAAGCCTTTATGAACATGTAAAATGACCATTTTTTCCTTGTGTACCCCTTAACCCTCTATTATTATCCTTATTTCCACATACATCATCCCCACTCAAGACCCCCCTTGGATCACCTCTTAGGTCTTGTGTGATTTCTCTCATCCAAACACAGAATCGAACATCGTCAATCATGTTGGTTCACCATCAGTAATTCTATGAGTCATTTTACTTATTTTCCTAGTTTCTATTTATTCCATTGATTATATATTCATGAACTATCTTATGCCATATTTTCAAGGAATTTGTATAGTTTCTTATGATTTATCTCATTCCAAGACAAATCAAAGGTTGATACTGGATGAGGATTCAGTTACTAGTGTAAGGTAGGTGGTATAGTAATTTTCTATAAAAGTTATGGGTGTTTATATTATGTTACCATTGTTCCACATGCCATAATTTTCAAGAATTTCCCCTATAATCATTAAAAATTTAAATTAGTTATTGGAACGTGATTTTAGAAATGTTATGAGACTTTCATGATCGGTTGGGGGTTGAAAGAATCAACTTCATCCATCCATTATGTGGGTTCAATTAAATTCCTTGATGAAATTATTTTCCCTTATGATAAAAAAACCACTAAGGTGTGTTTGGATTGACATTTTCTAGTGAAATTTTATATATTGAATTAATGAGATGTATGTAGAATAGAAATACCCATGGACCACTTAATCACTTATAGAATTAAATGAAAAGTGAATGGTTAGACCATGTCACTTGACCCTTGTTAAATGATGTAGTGGAAAGTAAATTACACCTGGACCTCCTTTGTATTAATTATCAGTTATATGACTTCAATTAATAAATGGAATTGTTAAATGAAAAGGGTGAAATTCCTTAGACATTATTTTAATATGACATCGATGTGATTACATCATGCTTACGTTTTATATTGGACATGATGCTCCTTATTATTTAAAGGGAATCATTCACCTATGGATGTTTTATTTCTTTTATAATGGGTTCTTAAGAGCATAAGACTAAGCTAGTGCATAGGATATTCATGGTGATAGTTTTTTTGGTCTTTTTTATATATTTATATATAGAATGTACTCTTGTATATCTACTTCCATATTCCCCTTATTTCCCATTTTTTTTATAGAATCATGACATCATATTTTGTATACGATACTGAATATTATTTATGTCAGTTTTTATTCTAATATTATTTACTCATGCTATTATCATTATTATTATCTTTCCTAAATAGATTTATCTTTCGTATACCATTATATTACACTCTGTTAAAGAGGATATAGTCTCCCCACCATACCATCATCGAACCTCTCTACTATTAAATAGACTTTAAAGTATTGAGAGGTGCACTTGAGGCCACATGGACAACTAGGTTTGGTTACTTATCAGGGAACTGGGATTGGGACGTCACATGATCTACTATAAGAACTATTCCAGATACCTTCACTGTAATAGCTCTAATATGCCTCAAGTCGAGTTCCATTCCACCTCCTTCAATATCCCACTCACCAGTCAAAATAAACTTATCTACCATAAGTGTAGTAAAGGATACTCATATTTGATAGTAATCGATGTGTGATCAATTACTTATTAACTAGTCCATACCAAATATTTCATCGATGATAGTCATCTCTAAGATAATTAAGTACCATATATGTCCATAGTTGAAGACTATTATAGGACTCCCAATAAATCTTTGAATATGGTCCACTTTCTTTCCCAAGGGTGTGTTAAGAGAAAGTAACTTAGAAGATCACTTGACTGATAAGTCAAGTTTAACAAAAATTTGAGTAGATATAAACAAATGAAAAGTTATCATATAAAACAAGGAAGTAGAAAAAATAGATGTAATCAAGACCATACCTTGAATAGTTGATGGTCCCTCACCACCATCAACTGGGACCTGGTCTACCATATACATCCTTCCTATTTCCAAACCCCGACCTTATCCTTATGGCAAGTAACTTTCCTAGGTCACCAAAGTTTTTGGGGTTTAAAGTTACTAATGATGATCCTAGCCATAACCTTGGGACAAAAACCATGTATGTTATTCACCCCTATGAGAACCTGTCTATAATTCCATCACACAAAATAGTAGAATATGCCCCATCTTGACACACCAATGACACTTGATTTAAGGACTTTGAAAAAATTTACAATAATGCACAATCTTTCCATAATTGAAACATTGGGGACCTCCTTATACCATAATAAGTAATGAAGAACCCCTTCTCTACTCTGGTTGTCTACCACTATTCTGGTGTGAATACATTTTCTACCTATGCATACTACCGAACATATTACTAGGAAGTCCATTTAAGGCTAAAATGAGACCCATAACTCTGTCCTCCTCTAGACCCTTCTTGATCTCCAGATCCTTACAAAGTGCATCTATATATATCCTAAGGTTAAATCTCTAGACATAATGAATTAACTATATTCATAGGCTGATATCGAACTTCTTGTCCTTCTGTGCCTCATTCTTAGCCAAGATAAGATCAAAGTAAAGTAACTCAATGTAACATTCCAAGTAAGGAAACAACATCATTGATATTGATTAAAGCTATATGAAATCCTGATCATGGACCAATTTAAGTATACTAAAAAATATCCAATAAAAGAAAATCCCTTTTAAGGCCATCTAAGTTAGACCTTCTCATCTGCCTTACTGGTTCATAACACTCCACTACCTCCTAGAGGATCCATGAAGCATGCAGGAAACCATCTTCACTCTACTGTCCTCTGAATTCTCTACTAGACCAAATATTCTATAAATAAAATCAATAGAGTCCTAAATATATTAAGGGAATCCAATTCCATGGAAGGAGGGATGAAAATGGATTCAAAAGACCTGATAATAATCAACCATAGAATTGGAAACTCATTTTTTATGAATATGCACCAAGAAGAAGAATCCTAGATGAAGTGTCCCTTCTTCCCGAACCACTAGAGTTGGAATTGGAGAAATTTTCAACATTTATGGTGATAGAACTGGAACTTCCTCCCTTGTGGACGAGTTATACCCTACTTCTCTATGTGGTCTCATAAAAAATATCAAAGGAGTTATTATCTGAATGCCAAATAAATGATTAGAAAATAAATAATAGTTCTCCTAAGGTAATAGCCTAAGAAATTTATAGGCACAATAATGGATTCTTATGGGAAGAACAATACTAATAGGATATAAATAACGATAAGGAATAACCCTTCCAATTCTACCCAAGTCTTAAGACTAGTCCTCTATACCTTCACGTTAGTTATAGTTATATATAAAACACAACAACATACTCAAGTTCAACTAACTAACGTGAAAAAAATCTTACAATAATAGAGAATATAGATATATCGCCCAATAGTTAGAAAAAATAAAAGAATTAAATTAATTAACTAATATGAAAAAATAAGAAGGTATATATATGACATGTGATTCTATGTGCCTACTCATGATATATGAATGCACCCAAATCCCCTTAAACTATAACAACAATCCCGTCACTGATAACCTGGAGGTCCATTAAACATGAGATGTCCAATCTCATGGAAACTCCCCTACACAAGTTCCAAACTACCTATCTTCTTTATATCATAACCCAACAGAAAATAAAGGAAACATTAGGCCTATGACACCATTTTGTAATGCCCTAACCTGAATCACTGAGTCTGATTCAATGTGCCTTGTGGCCTCAGGAGTGCCTCCCCATATGCAAGAGGTTTCTAAATAACATTGAGGGTTTGAACACTATTATTGGGGAGACTATAACCTTAATATAAATAATGATAATTTTAAATAATAACTTATAATAAAACAGTGGAATAAATAAGCAATTATATAATAAATTGAATGGAAAGTATCTTAATACATAGAGAATAATAACCAATGACCCCCAAAGTGATAGGTCAAAAAAGAGTATGAGAAATATAGGTAAGTAAATAAAACACCATGAAATCACTATAAATTATATACCAATAATTCATATTAAATCCATGCACTATGTACCTATATTCTTGTCACTAGGCATTTTACCTTCTATGAGTCCTTTATTATGAAGTCTGCATGAACATGAAGATTCCCATGTAGGGTGTGAGTATAACCTAGTAGGACACCTCCAACATGTCCTTAACATGAGTTTATATACATAATAAGTGTATTAAATGATAAAAAATAAATCAAAAGAAACAAATAACAAACAATACTATACTGAGCGGTCGTGTGATAACTAAACCTCCATGAACCCCGACCACACCTAGTTCAGCTCTATGTCAAAAATATAGTTGTAAGGGAATCTGTAAACTAGGGTTGACCACAAGGTCACCATGTATCTCTTATCATATACAAGGCTAAATACTCTCAACATCCATAAGAAAAATGATTCTATGTATCTACAAGGCTAATGAGTCTTAGGCTGATCTATAAGACTATCAAGTCCAGAAACTATCATCTGTCAGACCACAACATCAACATACCCCGTTTCTACCTCCAGTCAGGCCACATAGCCATCATATCCTAAAACTGCCCCAGGCCGAGAATCAAGGTCATCATACCCCTACCCTATGTCCCATTCCATCGTAATATTCATAAAATTTCAACATACTCCCCCTCTAAGGGATAAGAAAGCAACGATGGACCACATGCCATTTTCTACCAGAAGAAAAATCTCCAAAGGAAATCCATCAAACATAACATGGAATAATATACATAGGAAAAAAATATAAAATAATGTATAAAAATTAGTATCCATATACATACATTCATGTAATCAAACATAAAACAAGGTATCATGGGCTACATGCACACACACATACACACATGTGATCAAATTTCAAACATGGTCTCACGAGCTAGGCATGTACACACAAGTTAGAAAAATCAATCATGATATTAATAATATAAGCACCCAATGTCATATCATGACAACAATCATATACATAAACTAAACATGGTAAAGAACTCCCAACCTCAATAATTTCAATGTTAATGCCAAGGTTTTCCAAGAGTGTCATCACCTAAACTATGTTTGAAAACCAACTAGAACAAGCTTACATGCTAAGAGTTCCCAACATTCAACACCATCAATGGAAAACTCTAGTATATATGGAGAAGAAACACCCCACTGATCCCAGAAAGTGATCAAGGAAGTAAAGTTCATTGCTCTCACGAGTCTAGTTCAACAAGAACAAGTCTCAATTTTACAAGGTTTGATCTTCCAGCAAGGTTGAGAAAACACTAGGGTCTAGGTTCATCCAAACTATGTTTTGATCAAAGGAATGATCATGAGAGGATAAAAATTTTATTAATAGAGGTAATAATCAAATTAAAATCTCATTCAGGACCCCTCATTGTAGTCTCACACATTTACCCTTTGAAACACTTGATATCCATGAAGAAATGTGTCTGTTTTGGCTGTTCAGTTTCCATCCTGATCGTCATCATGACCTCCACCATGGCCTCTACCACGATTGTGGTAGCCTCGAACATGAGATCCTGACACAGCCACCCCCTACGGTGTGTTTCCAATATTTTGGTTATTTTACACCACCACAGCCTCGACCACAGGTTTGATGAGGTCTCTATGGATGTGTCCTATAAGATCTTGCCTTAACACTACACATCCATGGAAACACCCTTTCTTGGATATTTTCCTAGTCTTTTTTACATATAGGATCATCTTGAAACTAACATGGATTTCACCATGGGTGTAGTGTTGGACATGTTGAACCAAAAAGTATCCAAAGGCCTAAAAAATCTACTCAAAGATCATAATACTTTACCCAAACATGGAACAAATTAGATACTAATGAGTTAAATATGGATAAAATTTATTATATGCATGGAACAAAAATTATAAGGATTTATGCACTACATAACTCAAATGTTTTTTATATCCAACCAAAATTTTCATTATTTTTCATGATATGTTTGGTAGATTTATCCTTGGATGAATCAAGTAAAATTTAAACCCACCCTATAAAAATTCCACTTAACCAATTTTACAAGCTTCTTCTTAACTTATAAAAAATATTTTAACTATTTATTTATGAACATTTGGAATATCTTGAATTTTATTTTAACAAAAAATTTAACAATATAAATATAAACCATGATCATAGTTTAAAACTATGTTTATAGGATCCAAAACTGTGGTGATGGCCTATCACCAAGATTTTAGTGATCATTATCATAGCTTCTATAGTATTAGGGTGCTTATTTCCATGGTTAAAACAGATATTTTTAAATTATAAATTATAAATTAATTATTAATAATTAATAATTATCAAATGTTTTCTATTAATTGTTAATGATTAATGATTAATTATATATATATATATATTTATTATCTATTTATCATTTATTTTTTATTTATGATATTAGTGAGATTTGACCTCTCAACCTCATGGTTATACCATAATGGTCTTATCAATTGCACTATGTGAAATAACTTATAACAACTTCATAATTTTCATGTAAGTTTTAAATTTATTTTTTGTGTTTTTTTAAATTATTTAAATATATTTTTATTTAATTTTAAAGATATATAAAATTAAATAAGTGAATTTTTTATTTTCATTAGAATTTTTAGTTTAAACTTATCATTTAAAATCTGGATAAATAGTGACCTATGGTGGAATCATTGTTTCTCTCTACTTCCTTCTCTTCTAGAATTATCATTTATTAATAAATTTGTGTTATGTTGAGTGATTTGAATTATTAAAGTTAATATGAATGAAATATATATATATATATATATTAATGTTTTATTATTTTAATTTTTATATTTCTTCATATAAATTTTAATTTCATTATTTAGTTTAGTAGAATTTCTAAAATCCATTGATTTTTTTGGAATCAAGATTTTATTTCTTGTGAGAATAATTGACTGGACATTGTGTAGGTGATCTCAATCTTTATGATCTTAATTAAATGTTTAATGTGCATTTTTATGATGTTATAGGAACTCACTTTAGCCAAATGGATCTGGAATAGATTTTTTTGAAGTAAATTGGTTAATTAAATTGTTATGTCTAAAATGAGAATTACATACTTGATAAATTATTGATAAAGTAAGTTTAATAGATATATGATTATTATGGATAATGATTAAGTGATATTAAATGATTATTTGTTTTTTTAACTCATAAATATTATTTCAAATAGTGAAATTATGTGATGAAATTGATGATTTGATATTCTATTAGAAGACTTTGTATGTTATGAAACATTTATGACTTTTAATGATGATATTAGGACATTAAATGATTTAATAGAAAATGTAAATGAGATTTTACATATTTGATTTGTTTTATGGATTTTAGAAATTATTTTAATGATTATTTAAAGAATATTTGGATGTTTCCATGATATTAAATTGAGTTCAAAATGATGAAAGGTGTTTGGGGATATTTATATATAAATTTTGGAAAGTGTTTTACTTGAAAAATTCATAGAGGTGGATTATATAATTTTTTAAGTATTAATGTGATTAAAATGATTTTTTAAATGATAATAATCGATTGGGGATAATTAAAATATACTTTTAGAAAGATTTTACATACTAAAAATGTTTTTATGGATGATGATATGAGCATGTGTTTATTAAATATTGTTAAGTGATTTTCAAAAGTGTTTTTAGATATTATTATATGTTGAAAGTATTGTAAAATCATTGTCTAGTATACCAATTTTATCTTTTATTCTTTTATGATTTTTTGATATATTAATTGATGTTATCTAAATACCACATGTTTGAATATAATTTAGGGTATGTAATGTGTTTTTATATAAAGTGAATTAATTTATGTATTTGGATAAATTATGGAATAAACTATGAGTTTGGTTATAAATTGAATTTATCCATATATTTTTTTAGGTGAGTTAAGCCTTGTGTTTACCTATAATGAGAAATAAGTCATTTTTTGGCTCAACCATGAGTTTGGATATGAGTATATATGATCCATGTATTTGAATATGAAGTGATATGATTGATATAATGTGTATCCACTAGTATTGGATGAATCATATAAGAAAGGGTGTTTTCATAGATTGGTAATCATACAACCCCTTAATACAATTATTTTTTGCATTTTTTTAAATGATCTAAAACCATTACATGATATTATATGATACACATATGAATATTTTGGGATATAATAGATGTTTGGGATATCTAATGATATCCTACTAAGTTTATTATCACCAGATATATATACACATCTCATGTATGTAAATATTTCACTCATGATGAGGAAATTAAGGGAAAATGTCTTATGTAACTTGGTGTTGGTGACCAGGAACATATTGATGATTTTATGAGGGATTGGAGGATTATACAGTGGGATGTTTACATTATATTTTGGATTATTTTGGGTATATTTTTAATTGATCATAGTGTTAGATACATGGTATATACTTTGTATGACTATACGATATTTATGGGCATTAATGGGAATTTATGGGATTATTTGGAATTTTATTTGAAAGTGTATTGTTATATTTTTTAGTTATTTTTGGTTATTAAATTGTTTATTATTATTAGTTATATGATATGGTCTATCATAGGTTAAACCACTCCCCAAGTGACATTGTTATACCTTCATTACAAATTGTTAGCCTTTGGTGATCAGGGAGTGCAACTGAGGCAATGTGGAATTTTTCCTCAATTCCATGGTCCTATAGGGATAGAGAATTAAAAAATGGTACTATAGAAGCTTATTATTTTTTTTTATATTTTTTAAAATGTTAGAAAGGTGACTGGAGGTCACGAATTAAGTAAAAAAACTTAATGCCATTCCTGGATATAACATTCATAACAAAATTGCAAGTCACCAAGAAGTGTGGGATTAAGTTTATTGGTTTTTTTAGTTATAGTTTGGATATTTCTAAGGAACGGGTTTTATGGGTTATTGATTACCATGATTTAGATAATTAGTGGGGTACTATTTCCCCACCCTCAGTACATGGGGACATGAAATATGCATGAAAACATGTGATTTCACTTTTATTTTAAATTATTATGAAAAAATGAATTTAGTTAAATAACTAAAAAATTGATTTTAAAAATAATATTTATGGTTTAGAGGTAACCTACACACTAGGAGGGAACCAAAAAAATTGATACCCAATCTAAAAGTTAAAAATTTAAAAATTACACAGTATACAAGAAGATCACGATCCAAGATTCACCCACATCAACCTAAGTCAAGTAGCCTACCATCATCATCATGAGTCACCATTATTGTTATCGACATCCATCACCACCATAATCATCACCATCTAACCACCACACCTGTCTCTGGATACCATCAAATTCCATCAAATCCACCATAAAATATTGCACCATGTCATCATCATCCCCCAGCAAACTAGAAACAACCAAACTACTAATATAGAGCGATCACACCTCATCAAAAAGCATAAAAAATCAACATGACACCATCGAGAGAAAAATTGACAACCACCACCATAACTAAACATTATAAAAACCAAACCATAATCACAAATCAGAACACCACCAAAAAAGCATCAAATAGATCAACCATCGAGAATAATAAAACAAACATTCATCGATAACTTAAGGAAGAAATCCAAAAAACTAAAACCATCATCAAAGGGTTATTTCCAAGAACACCGATGTCTACTAAACCACACATCCCAAAACCAATTTTTTACCACTACTATAGATACAACTAGGAGAGGATTAGTGGAATGTGAGGTCAGAGCAGTGGTTTGAGTGGCCACGGGATCCAAATGAAAACAACTTCAATGAAGAATAAAACCGAGAGCCTTTAAAATAGGAGAAAGCCAATACAGGTATCACCATGGGACCTATAAACTGTCAAACCAAAAAACCCAAAACCAATTTTAACCACCGCTCCATATCCGACTTGGGGAGGTGTAGAGGAACATGAGGTAAGAGTCGTGGAAAGAGAGTATGAGGGATTCAATTGTAGACAAATGTCATTGGGACCCCAAGACCTCCTTGAAGAAGATGTCGTCGACATGATAGAAAATTGGAGTGCCTTCACCAGAGAAAAAATGAGGATCATTACCAAAGAGGAAGAAAAAACTAGGCATGGATAGGCTATGAGAGAAACTCAGGGGGAAGAACCCACAGAGAATCCACGGTGACAGAGCAAGAGAAGGCTGTATAACTAATGTTTGATATTGTAGAGATATGAAAACTAAGAGTCATGTTAGGGGAATAAATAGGAGGAGTTTAACTATGAGTTATGAATTTAAGGGAATTGGGAGGGTGAATCAAAATATGCTCCACATATAGAAGATTCCAAAGCTCATATGAATTTATATATTATGGTAATTATTCTTTAAGTTATTTATAATTTAGAAAGGGGTATGTTGAGAGGGTAAGAGAAGATGTTAACTAACATTACTTAATATTTTTAGGTATATAATACTCCAATTTTAAAGGAGATTTTGGAACATAGGTCATTGAGGAATTTTTAGATATAATTAACTTGATATTTGAGTTGATTGATGCTCTTAAGAATTGAAAAGTGAATCTATCATTTTTTATGGTAGAATGATTGAAGAAAATGGTGGGATATTATTATATAGGTAAATAGAGTTGAGGGGTTGATATGGGATTCATTTTATGCTTTATTTTATGAGAATTTATATCATGAGACTTTAAGGATGGATATGGATCATGAGTTCATGGAGATGAAGTAGGGAGAGATAACCATTTTAAAGTATACAACTAAATTCATTGATCCATTATACTTTACTCTAGCCATGGGAGGAAATGAGACTAAAAAGTATCAATGGTTTAATTAAAACTTGAAACTATTTTTTTAGGATCATGTGATACTATTTTGTTTACCTAACCATACTAAATTTTTAAATAAATCACTCATAATGGAGAAAGAACTAGGGTTTAGTCATAAGGTAGTTATGGGCATGAGTATATTAATAACTAATAATGAGAGGAATTTTAGTGAATTTTTCTAGGGTAGTTAGTGATTAGGAATCCAATGAAAGTCGTATTCTTCTCATTGTTATTAGATAATATCTTATTTGGAATTATTTTATTGTTCCCTTATAGGACACATTAGATCTTTGTGTTCTATTAATCCAAAAATTGCAGAGAACGTATAATAAACTAGGCCACCTTTAATGTTTTTATTATCAGAGATGGTTCCCTAGAATTAATTTATAGTGTAATTTAAATTTTTAAAAAATAAATATATTTATTCTTATCATAATATTATTATTATTCTATGTAAAATTAATTTGATAGCTTCTTTATAATTTTTTTCACTTCAAGAAATTATAGGCAGTTTCTATCTATAATGAGAACCAATAGATGCTATGAAAATATTCTTAAAAGTAATATGTCATATGGTTTAGATATATCAATAATATGAGAGAAATGTGATGTTTTACTATCATGTATTGGGGTCTCATAATCATTGATACTTATTAAAAAGTTCTCACTTGGTGATCTCTAAGAAAGAGAGGTTATGAGGAAAGAATTTCCAATATGGATTCTACATGTTTTATATATCATTGGATATTCGTATCAATAAAAATATTTATTGGTACTTAGACATGTGGTCATTATTAATTTGTATCATGAATCATGTACTTTGATGTAGGGTTTCAAATCATGATGATATATACTCATAGTGAGGTAGTATACATCAAGTGTGTCATACGTGATATAAAATTAACTGAATGGACAATAAATAATTTTCCCTACTATATTAATGGAATAATATATATCTAGACCTTTTATTGAAATAAAACCATTTAAAAAAAATCATTGGACATGGTAGTTTATATTTTCATTCATTTCATAAATTTAAAGAAAGATAAATTAATCATATAGGGTGAGGACATAAATATCCATCTCACTTGATGAGATATCAGTTGACAAAGGGATTATATTTCATAGTAGTTTTCACAAGAAGGTTTCTATATTTTTTATACCAAATTATTTCTCAATGTGTTCCTTGAAATGTTATTAGCTACTAATTTAGACTTTAGGTAATTTCACCTATTTCCATCCAACAAAGTGGCCTACACTGTCACACACTAAATGTATCTAGAATATCTTTAAAATTTATTTTTTTTAAGAATTAATTTATTCCTTGGTTTTTAGAATATTATTTATTCATGAAAAATTTGATCATATAAATTTAATCAAAAAATATTCAAGTTTATAATATGTGAGTTGAATTTTATCTCTTATTTAATTATTCACAAATTTAGTGAATAGAATAAAATAAATATTTATTTAAGTGATGCAAATATTAAAATAAAAATTTATTCACAAGTTTAGTGAATATAATATTTTATTGTAGGATATGGATCAAGGTTAATGGCCCAATTTAAATAATATATTTTATTTAATATCATTTAAATAAATATTAATTAATTTATTTAATAAATGATACTAAAATAAAAAAATTTCATTAGGTATAATACTAATAATAATAATAATAATATTATTATATTGTTACATGGGGAATAACTTAGAATAAACGAGTGGACAAGGGTCATTTTTAAATTATAATTATTTAACGCAAAGTAAATATTAAGAAAGATATCTATTTTTCTATGAAGGATTTGTTGACACAACGAAGACACAATCTAGAATTATCTCAATCCCTATAAATATATTCTTACTCCCTCTCTCAAGAATATAGATAGAGAACAATAGATCATTTTTGTGATCAATAGAGAATGGTGTGAGGCACTTGATTCTTCCATACTTGAATCCAGAATATCAAGAATTTTATTTGAGGATTCATGGAACAAATGTGGATACACTTAAAGAAGTCCTCATTTAAATTCTATATCACAACAATATTGTATCTATAACATCCCAATACACACATTCCTGAATCCTGTGCTAAAATTTTAACTTTACATTGTTGTCTATGATATTGATGTTTTGACCAAAATTTTCCATCAAAACCTTACAACATCAATAAAAAAACTTGAAACACTTAAATTATAGAGGAAGTTTTAGGTTTATAGTTTTAGAGAATTAGGAAAACCCTGACATAAACAATTAACTAGTCATCAAATGAACGATTATCCCATTTAACCTGGCTTTTCTTATTTTCGATTAGGTCATCAACATCATCCTTGTGAAATCATTTATATACATAAATCATTCAACCTCATTATTTATAACCTAGTGAAAAGGAAACATAAGAAGGGTAGATTCAAATTCTCAGTAAGGTTAAACATAATCATTAACAATAGAATTTCATCAATGAGCATAATAGTACATAAGGGTATGATGACATAATAAAAATTCATGAGTGAATCATAAAATAACTCATACCCATCAATACCTAGATCATCAAAATGAAAACATAGAAAATGAAAGATTTATCTGAATCAATAACCATGAGCCATGTGATGTCAATATCGATCATAAGAAGCATTATAAACCTATATAAAGCATAAATAAAACATGTACATAACTTGAGACATAATTTTTTACTTCACTCTTATAATCACTCTTACAAATGGAATAACTATACAATTGACTTTCATATCCAATGAATTAAAGGGAAATCACAGACCAACCCATCCTTGGTTTATCATAAAACCTCCCATCATTAGTTCATCATGGAACCACTTTCCATTGGTTAATAAAGTAACCACCCATAAAATTTCCAAGTACCATTACATAATCATTACACATAAAAGATTTAATTTCATAATAAACTTATAGGAACAACCATTATCAATTTTTATAACTTGATTAACCCATAGAAAAGAAATAGGTTCTATAAAAATATCTTTGAAACATGATTAACCCATGGAAATGAAATGAGTTCCATAAAAGTCTCTTTGAAATATGGTTAAACTTTGTAAAATAAATGGTTTCCACAACAATCTCTATAAAATATGGTTAACCCATGAAAAAGAAATGGGTTTAATAATAATATTTTTGAAACAATATTAATCTGTATAGAGAAAAAAAGAAGATGATTTCAATACCAAATATACTAATAGAGGATAAATAACAACAAGGGTTGTTTATTTTAATGAATATAAATACCATTAAAATATCATGTAAAACATTCTTGAGTAAAATATCCTTTTTATTTTAAAAAATACATTTTAAAACATAAAACTTTTTGAAAATACATTTATTTGAAATAAACCTTGGAAATATATAAAGGATGTCTTAAAGACCATTTAAAAATTTTATTTTGAAAAATAACCTTTTATATTTGAAAAAATATTTTTAAAACATTTTATAAAACATTTTTAGAAAAAATGGTATTAAAAGAAAAAGGGGTTTTGACCAAAAATATATTTTTTTCATAAAAAAATTCTTTTGAAATCTTGAGTACATAAAGAGAGGAAAATGAAGGGTAGACATGTATTATCATGACATAAATATAGGAGAATAAAATTTATGATTATTTTTTTAGGTATATCATAAGATTTCTATATTAGAGACTTAATCGTAAACAATCCCAATAATAATGAGATTATAACAAAAGATTCTTACCACTTTCGTAACTTTAAATTGTAATCCCCTTGAAAAAATAAAATAAAATTAAACTTAGAATATAATGAAAAATAATTATATTTATTATATAACATGTCAAAGGATAATTATATACACCTCATAAAATAATATCAATGTATAACATAAAAAATTTCTCAAAGAAGGTAAATTGTGACAACAATCCATTACTGCTTTGGAAACTTAGAAATTGTAAACCACATGAAATAGATATCCTAAAATGGATATATAAATATGCATAAATTTAAGTATAATAATAATAAAATACATTCATGGGAATTATATATACCACACATAAAAAATATGTGGTGAATATGGAATGTATCTCACAAAAATAAAAGTAAGGTGAGAAAAACCCTTACCTTGAGTCTGATCCATCACCCTTGTTCTTTTTAATACTGAATAATAAACTTACATTAATTATTTAATTTTTTGGTAATTTTTTTTTCATATTTATTATTACTATTATTTCAATTAGGAAAAATTTATATAAAACTACTTAATCAATCAAGTTTAAGTCGTATGTTTTGACCATATTCGACTTATGTGTCAAAAATGACTTTGGTAGGTTGACTAAGGTAAAAAAGATCATTTTTAAAAAAAATATAAAATAATAATCATGAAATAATTATAATATTTATAAATAAATTATAATTTTAAAACTAATCAGGAAATATGGTTATGAAAAATGAATTAACATTATGATCATGGAGATGGTAGTCTGTATGTACGCATGAGTAAAGTTTCCATTTTTCAATGATCACTATAGAAAGAAGATAAGTAATATTTTATCTTTAAATAATGATAATTAGATCATAAATATTATTATATTTAATTGTATATAATTATATATATTATTATTGTGATGTAAAAGGAATAATATCACTTCGAGGATGCGGTAGCCCACACATCGAGGAACAAAGTTATCACTTTTTTAGTGTGTGAAAAACCAATAAAGAAAATGTTATATTATACTTAAAGAATGATAATTATGTCATTAATATCATAATTATTTCATTTATATCATATATATTTATTATATTTACCCTTATTACCTTCAATGCAACACATTAGTGAAAAAGGATTCACGTTGCTTTGCGAGGCGGTAGTCCACTATAAACACGTGCAGTGTTATCATATACTCACAAAATGGAAAGAATGAAGGTATGTGTTATATAATAATTAAATAATCATAAAAATAATATATATCATATATAAAATATAAATATATCATTATTACTAACCTTGAAAGGTGATAATGGAAGAATGAACAATATCGGTTTGTGAGGCGGTAGTTCACTGTACACACTAACGATGATTGCGTATCCCATTTGATGGAAGTGTGTGAAGTTATATGTTATAAATTCAACATAAAAAATATTATTATATTTAATATAATGCGGTTATTATATAATCATGGTATAAGAATAATTGAAGGGATTGATAAAGTATAGAAAATAAAAATGCATGTTGATGAACGTTACCTCTTCTTCGGGTAACTCCTTTTGGTTTGAATGTAAGGCCTTACTTGGTTTTATTTATGACCAAAGTAAAGTTTTTAGAATAAGATGAGGGATTTTTGGAGGTTATTTTTTCATATTTTGGATGAGACAAAAGGCTTTAGAGTTGTGTATAATGGGGGAGAGCGAATGCCCTTTTATAATGGATGTGTGACATTCTTATAAATACCAAAAATTAAAAACTATTGGGAGGTCTCCCTTACATAATATGCCTCGAATAATTAATTTTGTTTGATATAATAGGTTATGTGGTCTAAAAATGTCCATAAAATGGGTTTTGGACAAGTTTATAGGTCATTTTACCCCTTAATATTAAAGTTTAACCACTAAGTAAACTTGTTTTTATCATAATCAGTGTAATTAATTCTAATTGTTTTCGCTAATATTTTTTGTCAAAAAATAATTTAAAATTAATATAAATTATAAATTATTATAATTAAAAATATTCAATCCATTTTTCTAAATTCAAATAACATAATTGGCATAATTTAATTTAAAATGTATCCCTCAAATGTGATCACAAAGCGGGTTTTTAAAGTGAAAATATTCAAATGTTTGAAATGTTTTTTATATAAAAATTAAATATGAAATTTATTAAAATGATAGAAATTAGATTAATATATTTAAAATTTATATAATTTATCTTTAAAAAAATTTTAAACATAATTTTACATTATAAATTATTTAGATGAAAAGTCAGTTTTCAATTAAATTCAACATTTTCACTATTCACCAAAAAATGAAACTTCTCATAAAAATAAAAAAATCACCCTAAGATAATTTTAAAATTATGATTATAAAAGACTATGTTTATTTTATAAAATAAAACTTATAAAATCATTAATCTTTATTTTTAAAACAATTATGCCATTAAAAGGTCACAAAGTTGCCTTTTAGAAAAATAAATATTTTTATACGTAAGATTGGATTTGTTCTTATCTTATTCCTATAAAATATATTCAATGAATGTCAAATTTTTTTATTTAATATATATTATATAAATTTCATTTATATCATTCACTAATAGTAATTAATTTATTTTATTAAAATCAAATGCCTTTGGGCACATAAGTTTTTTTATAAAAACATTTTCTTTATATTCATTTAGTTTTTATTTTTTTTTATAATGAATTGGTAATAAATGAATTCATTTTATAAACATTTTTAAACCATAATTTATTAATTTAGTTAATATTATTCATTACCTCTATTCCAATGGCTAGGTGATAACTATCATGTTAAATAATAATATTAATAGTATATTGTTGTCCGGTAAGACTTGACTTTGAGTGTAACACAAACTATCAAAGAAACTCAATGTTATGTGCAACACATGATAAAATTGGGGTTGTATATAATTAAATCTAAACTTTTCATTTCATTTAGATCAATATATTGAATGATTTAAATTAATTTTAAATAAGATATTTCATAAAATACCAGGATGTTACATCATACCCCTCTTGAAATGATTTTTTCCCTTTAAATTCTTCTTGGTTAACAAAGGATTAACATTTTTATAGAATTTATTTATTAAAACCCACATATTAAAAATTAAATAAAGGAAACATCCCTGAAAAATGGAAAGTGGGAAACATAAAGGTCACCTGAAGTTACAGATAAATAGGATTCCACATAGGGAGAATATTGGTGGGAAATGAATACAAAGACATGGAAGATAAAACTAAGACCCAAATATAGATGAAGAGTGATAAGAAACACGTTCAAGAGAAAGTTAATGATCACAGATGCATAAACCAAATATGAATGAAAAAGGTTATTGATGTCATCAAAAATGATTATAACATGACAACATTTTATTTCAAGACCCTTTTTCTAAAGTTGAACTATTTTTTAACCATATAGATTGAAAACATTATGAAATATAATTAAATTAAAAGTAAAATTTCATCCTTTAACCAATTTCCTCCATAATATACTCTTTTTCTCCAGATGATGAGTATTCGAGATGAATTTTCTTAGGCTTGAAGAACAAAAAATAAAATTATAAAAACAATATAACCATAAAGGGGATAATAATCTATTCCTCATGTATATAGACATTAAACAAAACCAAAATAGTTACTACATGGTAATATAATTCACAAATTGAATAAAATTTTATATGATACAATAATATTAAAAATTCAACAATAATACCTAAATTTCAAACCAAATCATCCCATAAATAATTGTCCTTAAAATTCTAAAAAAAAATTCTGACTAAGTTCGAAACCCAAATATTAGAAATATATTATCAAATATTCTTCCAAGATAAATAAACCATTATTCCTCAAATAAAATATAATATGTTTCCAAAATAAACCTAATATTTACCTATAAAAATGTCATACTAACCTAGACATCATGTAGGTCAATGGTAAGTGTGAAACCCTTATCATCCTTCAGTCATGGGTTCAAGCCCCATAAACTTTCTAGATGTGATACTTTATCTTTTTTTAAGTAAAAAAAAATAATTCCTCCCTAAATAAAACTTTATTTTTATCATAGGGGTTAAAAATACCTTAACCCAAAAAAAATGTGTCAAAAAATTTCATTAATCACTTTAAGATATCATCACTTAAAACATCAGTGGGGTGTATAAGACTTTGAACTTGTGATCATAATTAAGATTATAGAGCTATGATGGTATCCCTAACTCTTAAGATAACCTCACATGAAAACATACTAATCTCCAAAGTTATCTAAACCAAACTTTGATACCAACTATAATCGCCCAAGTCCCACACACCCGAATCCTATGCTAAAATCATTTACTTTACATTTATGGATATAATTCCAATATTTGTGACCCAATTTTTTCTATCTAAACCTTACAACATCAAAAGGAAAACTTGGATCTCTTAAAATCTCAAGGACCTTTTAGGTTTTGAGTTTTAGATAATTATGAAAAACTCTTATATAAATAATTCAAAATTCATCAAATGAACATTTATCACATTCAACACATATTTTCTTATTTCACATGAGGTCATCAACATCATCCTTGTGAAATAATTTATAGACATAAATCATTAAACCTTAATATTTATAACCTAAGGAAATAGAAACATAATAAGGGTGATATCAAATTATTAATAAGGGTAAACATAAAAATTAATAATTTAATGTCATCAATGATCATAAGAGTGCATAAGGGCATGAATGACATAATAAAAGTGCATGAGAGAATCATAAAATAACTCATACCCATCAATACTTGGATCATAAAATTTAAAAACATAAAAAATACAAGATTCATCAGAATCAATAATCTAGAGCAATGTGATATCAATATCTATCATGATAATCATTATAAACCCATAAAAAACATAAATAAAACATGTATATAACATGGGAAATTATTTTCACTTCACTCTTACAATCAATCTTACAAATTGAATAAACATATGGTCTACTTCCAAAACCAATGCATTAGAGGGCTATCATGGAACCAACAATCCTTATTTTATCATAGAACCACCCATCATTGGTTTATCATAGAGCCACTCGTCATTGGTTTATAACGTAAATACCCATAAAATTTCCAAGTACCATTATATAATCATGACACATATAATCTTTCATTTAATCATAAACTCATAGAAACAACCATTACCCCTTTTTATAACTTTATTAACCCGTGGAAAATAAACAGGTTTTATAAAAATATATTTGAAAAATGATTAAACCATGGAAATGAAACACGTTCCATAACAATATATTTGAAACATGATTAACACATGGAAAAGAAACAGGTTCCATACCAATCTCTTCGAAATATGGTTAACCTGTGGAAAAGAAATGGGTTTCATAACAATATATTTGAAATAATATTAATCCATCTAGAGAAATAGTTAGGATAGTTTTAATACAAAATATCCCCATTGGAGGATAAGAAATTTTTTTATGTTGATGAATGGAAACACCATTAAAATATCATTAACAACTTTCTTAATGAAAATATCCTTTATATTTTTAAAACCACTTTTTAAAACATAAACCTTTTAAAATAATTTTCTTTGAAAAAAACCAATTAAAAAATTTCAATGAAGTTTTAAAAATAATGTAAAATATTTATTGAGTAAAATATAATTTTTAATTTGAAAAAAAAAATAAAACATTTTTGAAAACATTTTTTGATAACATGGTTTTGGAAGAAAAAGAGTTTTCGACTAAAAAGAAAAATTTTCATAAAAATATTCTTTTTAACTCTTGAGTATATAAAGAGAGAAAAATGAAGGAAAAAAATTTATTCACATGATATAAAAAGAGGATAATAAAATTAATGAGTATTATTTATAGTTAGAATATAATATTTCAACTTTGGATACTTAATCACAAATAGTCCCGATAACGATGAGATTGTAACAAAAGACTCTTACCACTTTTGTAACTTTGAATTGTAATCCCCATTATGGAATAAAATTAAATTAAACTTATAATATCATTAAAAAAAGTATATTCATGATATAACATGTCAAATTAGTAGTATATACATCTCATAAAATAATATAGGTGTATAACATAACAAATGTCTCAAAGAACACAAACTGTGACACAAATCCATTATCACTTTGGTAACTTCAAAACCGTAAACCCCATGAAAGAGATATACTAAAATGGATATGTAAATCCACATAAATTTAATTATAATAATAATAAAATATTTTAATGATCATTATATACCCCAAAAATATAAATAAGTGGTGAATATGTCATATATCTCCCATTAATAATAGTGAGGTGAGAAAGACCCTTACCTTGAGTATGATCCATCACACTAGTTATTTATCTTTTTGAATAATAAAATTATGTTAATTATTTAATTTATTTATAATATTTTCCATTTTTATTATTACTATTATTTCCTTTATTTACAAGTTATATACATATACTTAATCAATTAAGTTTAAGTCATATGTTTTGACCATATTCGGCTTATGTGTCAAAAATTACTTTGGTAGGTTGACTAAGGTCAAAAAGGTTATTATTTAAACATATCCAAAATAATAATAATGAAATAATTATCATATTTATACATAAAATATAATTTTAAAACCAATCATAAAATATGGCTATGAAAAATAAATTAACGTTACAATCATGGAGATGGTCGGCCATACATATACATGAGTAACGTTTCAATTTTTCAATGATCATTATGGAAAGTAGGTATATAATATTTTATCTTTAAAGTATTATAATTATATAATAAATTTAATGATATTTAATTATATGTACTTATATATATCATTATTTTGATTTAAAAGGAATCACATCGCTTCGAGGCGGTTGTAGTCCACACATCCACGAACAAAGTTATCAATTTTTCCGTGTGTGAAATGGTAATAAATAAAATGTTATATTATACTTAGAGAATGATAATTATGAAATTAATATAATAATTATTTCATGTATATCATATATATTTATTATATTTACCCTTATTATGTTCCATTTAACACATTTTTAAAAAATGATTCACATCGCTTCGTGAGGCGGTAGTCCTTCGTACACATGAGCGACATTATCATATCCTCAAAAAATGGAAATCATGAAGGTATGTGCTGTATAAAAATTAAATAATAATAATAAAATCATAAAAATAATATATATCATATATAAACTATAAATACATCATTATTACCAACCTTAAAAGGTGGTAATGGAAGAACGAACAATATCGGGTTGCGAGGCAGTAGTCCGTCATACACACAAATGACGATTGTGTATCCCATTTGATGGAAGTGTGTGAAGTCGTAGGTCATAAAATTAATATAAAAAAATACACATATATTCATTATACCTAGTTTATTATATAATCATGCTATAATAATAATTTAAGGGGGGTGGATAAAGAAATAAAACAAAAATGCATGTTGAAGAACATTACCTCTTCTTTAAGTAACTCTTTTTGGTTTGAATCAAAGGCCTTCCTTGGTTTGCTTTGTGCCCAAAGTTAAGCTTATAATATTAGATTAGGGATGTTTAGAGGTGATTTTTTATTGTTTTTATGATATAATAGTATTGATATGCGTGTATAATTGGGGAGAGTGAATGCTCTTTTATAATAGAGGAGGAGTGACAATCTTATAAATACCAAAAAGTAAACACTATTACGAGGTCTCCCTCACATAATGTGTCTCCAATAATGAACCATTTTATATAAAAGATGGTATATGGTATAAATATTTATATACAATTGTTTTTGGACAATTTTCTAGGTTATTTGGCTCCTTAAGATAAAAGTTTAACCACTAAGTAAACTCATTTTTACCTTAATTGCTGTAATTAATTTTAATTTTTTCATTAATTTTTTTAGTAAAAAGATATTTTTTAGATTAATATAAATTATAAATTATTATTATTCTAAATATGGAATCCATTTTTACATGTTCAACTCAAATAAGTGTATGAATTCAATTTAAAATGTATCCCGTAGACGTGACGATAAAGAGGAGTTTTAAAGTAAAAATGATCAAAAGATGAATTATTTTTATATCAAAATTAAATCTGAAATTTATTAAAATTAACTAAATTGGATTAATATATTTATAATTGATATAATTTAACTTTAATACAAATTTAAAACATAATCTAACATTTTAAATTATTTAGATGAAAATTCAGTTTTCAATTAAATTTAGTACTTTTCACTATTCACCAAAAATTGAAAATTCTCATAAAAATAAAAAAAATTCAATATTATATAATTTTTAAATTCATATTTCAAATATAAATTTATTTTTTAAAATAAAATTTATAAAATCATCAAAATTTAGTTTTAAAACAAATGCGCCATTAAAAGGTGGAAAATTATCTTTTAGAAAAATACAACCTTTTATGCGTAAAATTGGATTTGTTATCATCTTTTTCCTATAAAATATATTGGATGAATGGAATTTTTTTATTGAATATATAATATATAAATTTCATTAATATCATTCAAAAATAGTAATTAATTTAATTTATTAGAATAAAATTCATTTGGGCGAATAAAAATATTTTTTAATAAAAACATTTTCTTTATATCCATTTGGTTTTTTATTTTCATTTCTAATAAATTTGAAACAAATGATTTCATTTTATAAAAATTTTTAAACCATAATTTCAAAATTTAGACAATATTATTCATTACTGTTATCCCAACAGCTTGGTGATAACTATCATGTTAAATAATAATATTAATAATATATTATTGTTCGGTAAGACTCGACCTTGCGTATAACACAAGTTATCAAAGAAAATTTCTATTATGTATAATGAATGATAAAATTGGTGTTGTGTATAATTCAAGACAAACTATTCATTCTATATAACACAATCTATTAAAGAATTTAAATTAATTTAAAATAAGATATTTCATAAAATATCAGGATGTTATAGTAACATGAGATTTGATAGGGTTTTTAATCAAAGGAAATTACTATGAATGATGTAATTATTATTTAAATTAAATTTAGATTAAATTTACATGATACTATATATGTAATTATGGGGTGTGCTCTTTTAGTTCATCAGATTTATCTATTGGTTATGATGAAAAACAAAAAAGTTACACTGACCCAATGCTTTTGTTATGCCCTAAAACCTTTATCTATATGTGCGTACCTTAGTAGAATAGAAACTATATATATTTTAGGATATATAGTCGAGGTATTTGAAGAGGTTTTTATTGAAAATATCAGTAGGTTGGTGTAGATTAAGGTCGTCAAGAAGCTCAAATTCAGATCCATAGGGAAGGTGCATGTTAGTTTTTTTATAGTGGACCAACTGCTAATGGATGTCAATTATAACAGATTGAGTATTTAAGTGAGGTAATTTAGGTTTAATTTTGGTCTAACCATGTGTGTTATGATATGTTTTGAAGTTTTATAGTTTTCAAAATGGTATGTGAGTCATGATTCTTCTATTAAACTAGAATTGTGTCATAAATGTTGCAATAGGAAGAAGACCACACCATAGCCAAGGTAATTTCACATCAGATACATAACAAGAATATGAAGATGTTTTAGAGGGTGTTTGAAAAGTCAAGTTAGATAAAGAATTTTCTTTCATTTAAATGAAAATAAATTATAATTACTCAAAGGAATTTTGGCTCAAGATAAGTTAAATTATTTAATTAAAATAAGAAATTAACAAAGGATTGGTCACTGGAAGTTTAGGATGCATGTGAAGCATAATAAAACAGTGATTTCATTGAAAGAAAGAGAAATAATAGATATAAGAGAATTAAATGAATTAGAGGATGAGGTGATGCTAAAGGAATTTGAATTTGAGTAATATTATAAGTTTTGGTGGCTGGATAATAATATCATGCTGGTGAATCTCAAATACACAGAAGTTACACTCACTAGAAGATAACATGATCATAAGGCACTTCAACTACTTTCTATGTTGAGATTTTGGATTTCCAATAGATAGTGATCGAGAAATGTGATAAAGCGGTGGAAGATAAACATCAGAATCATATAACTTATTCTACAACTAGTTTGATGAAGAAGAATTCTATAGGAGTCTCGATGATAATCATGCATAGGAAAAGGCAGTAACAAAGGATGGATGACCAGAAGTTTGACTATTGGTATACATTAAGGGAATTCACTTTAAATTCATGTGAATTCAAAGAGTTTATGAGAATGTTGACCTAGAATTAGAGATTCAATATTCATGAATTAAATTTCATGTTACTAACTGATATTTGTAGGAGTCTTGAATATTATTGGCAGTGAGATTTAAGAAATATTTGAAATAGACTATTGACCATGATATATTTGGAAAAATTGAAGGATGTTGACTATAACTTAAAGATGTTAGAAGCTATTAGTCTCAAAGACTAGTTTTATCAGATAAATTTTGGGTATATAAAGGGTGAGTCCATTTAGAAATTAATGATAATGTTATCGATACTTTTAAGTGAATATTAAATAGAGAACCTGGCCTTTAATTTTCAAAAGAATTATCCAGGTCAATGAAAATTATAGTTTTAGATTATTTTATAGCTGAGGAGAAAGTGTCTAAATTATAGGTGTCTAAAAATATGAGAAATAAGAATAATAATTTCTGGTAACTAAATTTACAAACAAGTTATGTATAATTCAATTTTGAGAAAAATCCAAGTTTTAATATCCTAAAGGCTAAAAGGAAGACCTACCTTTTTTATAGAGTATCTAAAAGACACATAAGTCTTTATTAAGTTTTTGGTAATTTTTATTATTAGTGGGAACTAGTATAACTAGTCTATCACAAGTCTTTAGTGTGGGATATGATTTTGGGTTTAGGATAATTAGTACCCACACCACTTATAATTGGAAATTGATTATAGTGGAAAATCTATATCTTGAGATCATAATAAAAAAACTAGAATGTAGTCACCCACATCAAGGGTGAATACCTTTTGAATTTATCTTTACTTTATTTATTTCATATGGGTAATGGTGATTTTTATTATATTAGTAGATTTAGACTCTAAAAAGTTATAAAGATTAATTTAAGGTTAAAAAATAGTAAAAATGGAACCACATATTCAATCCCCCTTCTCAGTGGTTCGCCCATTACTGGGGATATCAATTGGTATTATAGAAAGAGTCCCTTTATAAGATCCATTTTTTAAATATAGAGAATTAAAACCCACTCAACAACAAGTTAATCCCTACCTTTGATGGAAATAATTGTAATGTATATAATAATAGGATGATACCATATCTTATTTCACTAGTCTTGGAGGTTATTGATATATCTATCATGGGGTTTATACCTGAGGAGAAATATGATATGATGATTTTTTTTGGAAAAAGGAATATTGAGGAAGATGGAAAATATTGGAATGTAATTATCATTTATTTCTCAAAAAAAGTTTACACTAAGGTGATGAGTCTTCAAACTTATAAGGAGACTTGGGATAAATTTGAATGCTTCTTCAAAGGTACTATCAAAGTAAAAAAAATAAGACTTTGGAGAACTAAGTTTTAATACTTAAGGATAAATAATGAAGAAACAATGGATGATTACATTACAAGTGTAAATGAACTCATCAGTAACATCATAGGATTTTGTGATACTTTGACAGATTAAACTATTATTAAAACTTTGATGAGTAATTTATTAGATAGTTTTGATGAGAATGTTTTTGAATTACAGGATAAATATAATTTATCTATAGATGAACTAAATAATATCCTTTTTTACATATGAAATAATTAAAAATAAAATATTTAAGATGAAGATTAAGGGGAAGATAACCTTTTAAGTCATGAAGAAACTCAAGATCTAAGATTTGGGAGATGAGAACTCCAATGAATCAAAATATTAAGATGACAGGGATGATAAGTACAAAAGAATAATGTCCCTTATCTTAAGAAACATAAGAAAAGGTAAATAAATTTATATGGTTAACATTTTGTTAAAATGTTTTATGTGTAGTGGAATTAGGAAATTTTCAATAAAATGTACCAAGAAGAAGGGTAGTGAGTATGAAGATGATAAGCTAGAATAAATAACCTCGAAAACTAATCATGGTACAAATTTAAAGGAAGTTAAAAAGGTAGATGAAGGAAAGAGTAAGTTCATCTAGAAGAAGAGATGAAGTCTATTAATCAAAGAGGAAGATAATAATTTATTGAAAATTACTTCATTTGATTAATAAATCCCAAATAAATTCATGAATTTCATTGATCATGTTAAGCAAGAGGAAACTTCTAGTGATGAAAAAGAAGAGGGTGAATAAAACAACAGGTACAATTTTATAAAAGTGTAACTTGAGGACTATATTAAGAAAAACACCTAGATAAAGTAATAATTTGAACTACTAAAAAAGGAATAAGTAAATAAGATTAAAAGTAAATAAGATTTTCTCAAAAATAAGCTGCTCATGTTGAGAAAATTAAAAACCTCAAGTTGAAGGTTTTTGATAAAGAGAAGATGGTGAAATATCTAGAAGAAAAACTTACTACCAATGAAGATAAGTTGAGAAATAAAAAATTAGGGTTACCTAGGGTTAAAATAATTTAAAAAAATGAATGAGGATTTTCATAAGGAAATGTATGTTAAGTCTGAATCATCACATGCAGTTAAAATAGTTGGATTAGAAGATCAGGTTAGATATATTCCTGCTAAACATGAAAAATGAATATATTCTCACTAATAGTGCAGGAATTCCACCCAAAATTGGGTAAGTTTAGGTTAATAAGGGTTACAAAAACCCTTTTTATATCCTAAATAAAGATAAACCTAACTTCTGGAATAAATTTTCTCTATTCTAGAAGAAATAAAAATCTACGACTTCCTCTGGATCCTAAAGATATTCTCAAAAATAAAACTCATATTACTACGAGAGATGAAAATTTAATTAATATTACTAGTTCTATAGAATATATGGTGAAAAGATTATAATTTTTAGCATAACATATTACTTACCTAGCAGATACATGGAGGGAGTAACTCTACAGGAAAAGGAAGTAAATTCCATAAGATGGTGAATGACCTAATAAAGGAGAGAATGAGAGGTAAAAACACCTTAAGAAAGAATTGATTTGAATATTGAGATGAAACTTATAGAATATGTGACTATAATGAACCATACTTTACATAAATTGATATTAATTAAAAATTAAATAATATTCATCAAAAAATATAATAAATCCACAACAAGACCATATAGGTATAATGTCTTTAAAAACTGAGAAACATAAAAAACCGGTTCATAAGACCTCTTCATTATCACCCACTTATTTTTCCTAACTAGACATATTTTTGAAATATCTTACTTAATACCCTTCTTCATGACCTAGGGAAAAGAAACAGATGAAAGGGGGGCTCATATGCTCAGTAAGGGTAAACAAGGGAGATAACAATCATATCATAATCTTAATACATAATAACATAACATTTGAAAATATTATACTGCATATAAAATATCGTGATATCATGCCATGGGAAAAATCGTAAAAGTTCATAAGAATTAGTGAATGTAATCCCAAAATTAATAACATTATAAATGATTTTTTTTATACACACAATCATAGAAAATCATTTCATATTAGTCAAGGCTCATTTCCAAGACCATCATAGGAGACAAAGTCCATTACTAAACCGAGTTCACTCCTCATTCCAGCCCTATACTACTGAACCAAGATCATTTACCATTCCATACATGTCTATCTCATGAGATATAAATCTTTACCCAATGAATTGGAGGGAGATATAGGTACCACCCTTATCATAATAAAATTATTCTTATATATGCCAAAAAAACATAAATCACAGCATAACCCAATGAATAAAATGGGTTTCTTAAACATCATTCCATCGTAACATAATCATTGTAAAAAAATAAATTTCATAAATATCATTCTATAAATAACATAATACAACCATAAGAATAATAGGGATAATATACTTGAAAAATAAACCTATTAAATAATTCCATCTTAGATAGAAAATAATTTTGATTGAACACTTGAAATTAATTCTTGAGGAAAATATCCTTTCTTATTAACAAACATTTTATTTTATAAAAAAGCCACCCAATTTTAAAAGAAAACAATTTCTTTAAAAATAACCTTGAAATATTGTAAAAGAAGTTTCATGGAAATATGGTGTTATGAAAACGTAAAAAACCCTTCATGTGGTATAAGTTAAAAGAAAACGTTCTTCTCGTACTTTTTTCGGATAAGTCAAAAAGTGTCTCGTATCGAAAAACAAAAAAAGACTCCTTTCATAATTTTTAATAAAAATTCAACAATGGGTAAAATTAAATATAATTTTTTTAGAATAATAGAAATAATATTACAAATTTTGGAAACATGGATGTGGATGATAAATATTCTCCAGTAAATAGTTACATATAAATAATCTCAGATAATAATGAGATTGTGAAATTATCCCTTAACTCAGGTCTAATTTTCTTTATATGTATCCAAACCTCCTGTATAATGATTTAAATAATTTCCTTGACTTATTTCAGAATCATAGTCAGTTTTATGATATGATATATGATCATATTATCATCCATTTGTTAGTAAGATTATTACTCGTCCATCAGGTGTTAACTTCTTTATTTTCTTACGCATGTTTTGTCAGATAAGTTTTTTTCCTATTATTAGGTTATATTTATATCATTTAAAGAATTATATTAGTATAATATATATCATATTGATTAATTCCATTCATTTATATAATCATTCTTTAATTAAGATCATGTAGAATGAATCGCATTGCATCGTGGAGATGATAGGCCGTATGTATGCACGAGCGATGATATCATTCCCATAATTGTTGAATGGTATTGAAGTGGATGGTGTATAATTTTTAAGAATCAATATAATTTTATAATAATTATATATATTTATTATTTTCATCATTATACCCATCCAAGTAAGGTGGTGGTTAGAAAAAGATTACACTACGGTGTGGAGACGATAATCCGTATGTACGTACACGTGGTAATTTCGTTTTTCATAGGATGGATAGAAGGTAGAATATGGTTGTTTCATAATCATAATAAAATATTAGTATATAACTTATACTGTAGTTATTACTTTATAATTAAACAAACCATGAACATGGATTAAAAGAAGAAATAAGTTTACAATAATCACTAGAGGGGATCACCTCTTCTTCAACGTTCTCCCTCTAAATCTACTCTTAAAGCACTAGAGTTAGTATTTGAAGAAGAAAATAACCTATAGCATGTAACTAGGAAAGTTAATAAAGGAAATGGTCTGGGTATGGCCAAGATTTAAGGATAAAAGTGAAGTAAAGGGGTGAGGGAGGAGTTTCCCTTTTATAATTGAGGTGAGGGGCACTTTTTGGATCTCAAAAAATATTAATTTAATATAAAATCAAACCCCATCCAAAAACCTAAAAAATGTCCCAATTTATAAGATATATTATATAGGGTTTTATTAACCTTAACCAATAAAATTTTGATAAGTTTTTCTATCAATTTAAACCGTATCATTTTAATTAACACTTAGTTATTATATTTAATTTTTAACTAGGGTAACAAATATTTCAATCTTAAAAAGATAAAATATTTACTTATTTGATTTTAATTAGACCATAAATAAATGAATTAGAACATTTTGGACTATATCATAATTATTATATATTTTTAAAAATGTTTTATGATTTTTAAATAATTTAATAAAACATTATTTTGATAAACAATAAATAGTGTCAATTTTGACACAATTCAATTCATTATTTTTTAAAAATATTAAGATAACAAATTAAATTCAAAAAAAATATTTTATTATATTAATAAGAGGTCAAGGTAATATAGAAAACTCATTTTACATATTAATTAGAGAAAATTATATTTATTTTAATATTTATAATAATATTTATTTGAAATTTCTCTCAATAAAATAATTACTAAAATAGTTTTGTTTAATTATTTAATATGATTATTTTTTGAATAAAAATTAAAATTAAAATAATATAACAAATATAAATACTCTATATTTCAGAATAATACTTATAATAGAATATATAATCTATAGAATCTATCATTAAAAATGTTATACTTATTAAAACATGAATGTGATGAGTTTATTATTACTATAAATAAAATAATATAAGTGTCATAATATATTCTATACGGCTCTAAATGATCAATAAATAGACCCTTGGATAGTTATGGATGATATATACTTGAAAAATAATATTTTTTCAAGTTTTTTTGGTCTTTTAATGGTTATTATATCTTTAATAATAATTATTTTATTGATTTCTCATCAATTAAATAATTTCTGCATCATTAAAGTATAAGTATTTAAGGTAATTATTTATTTCATAAAAATTTAAAAAAAATTATCATGATAAATAAAAAAATTATATATTTCAAATGAGTATTTATAATCAAATTTATATTCTGTATATCCTTATATTAAAAATTATATAGTTATTAAAATTTGAGTAAGACATATTTAACTTTTCTTTAATTAAAATAAATTAAATGTCATAATCTCATAAAAGTGGATTATAAAGGGAACCATTTCAACCCAAGGATGATTTAGGTCGAAACACACTCATAAAATGATATTAGTATAAGTGTTAGGGTAATTTCTTAATATTATTTTTACCCTTAATTTCCCGATTTACCCTTTTACCGTATTAATAAAAATTATCGAAGCTACTATTCATAATGACTAAAGATAAAAGAAAGATATTTACATAATTTGATCTTACTAATTACAAATATGGAATCCATTTTTCAATATTCAAATCACAGAATTTTGGTAATTAATTTAAAATTAATCCCGTTATCGGAAAGAGAGAACGAGTTTTAAAAGTTAAAACGTTGCAAAATATTGAAATGTTTTTACATCTGAATTCAATGTAAAATTAATGAAAATGACATATATTATATTTAATGATAAAAATATATTATATTTATAATTTAAAACCATTTAATATAATAATTTAACCATATAAATTATTTTGACGAAAAAAGTTTTTTTCAATTAAATTTTGTGTATTTTTACTATTCCTCAAAACTTTAAAGTTATCAAAAAAATATCATAAAATCACCAGAAGTAAATTTTTATATCCCCATTACAAATAAAATTTTTATTTTGTTATATAAAAATTATTAATATGTCAAAATCTTAATTTAAAAGGGGTTCTGCATTAAAAGATGGAAAATTACCCTTTTGAAAAATATAGGTTTTTATACATCAAATAGGGTTTATTCATACCCTATGAAAAAAATATCTATTGTATGAATATCAAAAATATTTTTTTTAAGTATATATTATATATATTTCATTAATTTAATTTATTAATAGTAATTCACTCAATTTATTACCACAAAAACACAAATATATAATTGATTTATATTTTTTTCATAAATAATTGGTAGCCAATGAATTCACCATACATTTTCATAAGTTAGATATATTTATTCTCAATAATCTAAAAAATAGGTTAAAATGGTCATTTTATTCTATGGGAATATCTCAATTCTTTTAAACTCACGATTGCGTGCAATAAAAGCTATTAAATAATTAAAATTATTTGAAATATTTTATAAAACATCCAGGTGTTATATTCTACCCCCTTCAACTAAATTTATCCCTCAAAATTCGTCCCTTGGATACAAACAGATGAGGATACCTCTACCTCATCACATCCTCAAGTTCCCAAGTAGCTTTCTCAAATTAGTGGTTTTTCTATAAAACATTAACCAAGTGAGTGATCTTGTTTCGTAGAACTTTTTGACCACGATCCAAAATCTCTTTCGGTTGTTTTTCATAAGAAATATCTTTCTCCATCGGTAAGACTTTTGAGTTTAGTACATGTGAAGGATCAGGTATGTACTTTCTTATGAGAGATACATGGAACAAATCATGAACGTGAGAGAGATTTAGTGGAAGCACAAATGAGTAAGCTACCTTCCCAACAAGATCTAGAATTTCAAAAGGACCGATATACCTATGGATCAACTTGCCCTTCTTTCCAAATCTCATTACTCTCTTCTAGGGAGATATTAACATAAATTTTTTTTCACCAACTTCAAACTCTAGGTATTTTCTTCAGTTTTCAGCATAACTTTTTTCCAAATTTGAGATGCTCTTATGTGTTTTTGAATAGATCTGACCTTTTCTGCCATTTCATCAACAAGATCAGGTCCAGATAGCTTTATTTTCCCAACTTTATCCTATCTAGTTAGAGTTACTCACTACTTTCCATAGGGATTCATAAGGATCCATTTGAATACTATAGTGAAAGCTATTTTTGTATGAAAATTCCACAAAAGGTAGGTGTTTATCCCAATGACATTTGAAATCCCTAGAGCAAGCTCTCAACATATCTTCTAGAGTTTGAATTGTGCTCTCAGACTGAACGTCTATATGAATATGATAAGTAGTGATGAAACATAAATCTGTTTCTAGACCCCACTGAAGACTTCACTATAACTTTGAGGTAAAACTTAGATCCCAATCAGATATAATGGAAAGCGATACTCCATACAATCTTACCACTTCCTTTACATATATCCTAGAAAACTGATCATGAGATAAATCCTCTCTAATAGAAATGAAGTGTTCCGACTTTGTAAGGTGATCAAATCTAACCCATATATCATTATGGTCTTTAGATGTTTTGGAAAGTCTGATGACAAAGTCCATAGTGATGTTTTCCCATTTCCATTCTGGTATGGGTAATGGTTGTAACATCCCCTTAGAATTTCATCTCTCAGCCTTAACATTATGAAAAACCAAGCACCAAGAGACATATTTGGAAACATATCTTTTCATGAAATCCCACTAGAAATACTCTTTTTGGTCCCTGTACATCTTTGTTCTTCTAAAATGAATAGATAATGAAGAACTATGAGCCTCTTCCAATAGCTCCTTTAATTCTGGTATGGGAGGAATACAAACCTGGTTCTTGAACCTTATTATTCTATCATAATCAAGGTTGAATTCAAGAACATTTCTCACCTTATTTTGTAGCTCTACATCTTCCTTCTATTATACCTTAATCTTCACTTTTATAGATGGTTGAACATTCATTTGAGAAAGATAATATTTCTCCCCTTCCTTTAAAATTTCAAGACCCATCCTTTGAAAATATGTAAATATTGGATATTTACGACCCTCATCATGAATATTCTAGAATGGTCCTTTTGACTCAAAGCATCTACCACCTTGTTCACTTTCCTAGTGTGGTAATGTATTGAGAATTCATAATGTTTAATAAAATATAACCATCATTTTGACCCATATTCATATCCTTTTGTGTGAAAATATACTTTAAAATTTTATGATCAGTATAAATATCACACCTTTCACCATAATGATAATGCATCCCTAAATTAGTGAAAATATTACTGTAGCTAACTCTAAATCATGAGTTGGGTAATTATATCATGTATTTTAAATTTTTGTGAGGCATAATCTATCACCATATCATTTTACATGAGAACAAAACCCAACCCCTTATTGGATGCATCACTATAGATCACAAACCTTTCTCCACTATAAGGCAGTATGAGCACAGGTGAACTAGCTAAACTTCTTTTTAGATCTTTGAAATTCTCTTCATATTCCTCATTTTACACGAAATTTACTCCTTTCTGAGTCAACTTGGTGAGTGTATTAGATAATCATGAAAAATCTTTCACAAAATGTCGATAATATCTATCCAAACCAAGAAAACTTAAGATCTTAGTTACCTTTGTTTCTCTTGACCAACTTTCAATTACTTTTTTTTTGAATCTACATATATCCCCTCTCTTGAGATTATGTGACCCAAAAATGAAACTTTATAAAGACAAAATTCACACATGGTAAATTTTTCATAAATCTTATTATTTCTTAAAGACTTCAATAAAATTCTCAAGTGATCTTCATGATCTTCCTTGATCTTCGAATATACAAGAATATCATCTATAAAGACTACCACAAACTAATCAAGATAGTCTCTAAAGACTCCATTCATTAGATCCATGAAGATAGCAGGGGCATTAGTAATACCAAAAGGCATCACTATAAATTCGTAGTGTCTATACCTTGTATTGAATTTCATCTTTGGTATATCCTCCTTCTTAACCATTAGTTGATGATATCCTGATCTAAGATAAATCTTGGAAATGTATTGAGCTCCATGTAGTTGGACAACTAAGTCATCAATGTAGGGAAGATGATATTTATTCTTGATAACGATCTTGTTAAGTTCTTGAAAATCAATACATAGTCTCATTAATCCATATTTCTTATTAAAAAATAGAATAAGTGCACCCCAAGGTGATGCACTAGGGCATATGAATCCCTTGTCAAGATTCTCTTGGAGTCTCTTCTTCAATTCTTGAAACTCAATTAGGTCCATTCTATAAGGTGTATTTGAAATAGGCATAACACCTGGTATGAGTTATATTGAAAAATCAACCTCACGATTCAGTGGAAGACCTGGAAATTATTTTGGAATAACATCATCAAACTCCCATACAATGGGTGTATTCTTAATTGTGAGCTTCTCTTCAACCATTTTATATAGATAAACTTCATTTATAGGAATTAAGACCCATAAGATGGAATAAAATTCTACTAGAAGGACATATTCATCCTTGCATTGATAGATGATCATAGATTGATCCAGAATATGAAATTTGACTTTCCTTAATTGAAAATTAATATGAGCTATATATAGAGAAAGGCAATCCATGACAAGAACCACATAAAATTCCACTATAGTAAGGATCACAAGATTTTCAGGAATAAATTTCCCACAAATATCAATTGGAGAATAATTAGCACATAAGCCTCATCCCAGTTGGTGAGGTATCCTTAAGTGCATCCACAAGACCTAGGTTCAAAACTAGGTAGAGGCATATTTCCAGGGGTACTGTGGTAGTACTGTACACTGTACAAGTAATATAGTATAACTGTACACTGTGCAGGCACTGTAGTAGGTACTGTTCAGTACTGTAGCAGCTGGAACTATTCACCTTAGTCCATTGGTTTGGGCTTGGAGTATTTAAGGCTTTTGGGCCACCCACGCCTTCTGGTCAATAGGGATTTCAGGCCACCTTTAAGGATTTCGGGCCACCTCAAGGCCTTCGAGCCACATGTAGTTGCCCCAAAAACACTACAAAAAAGGAGCATCCCCAGAAGAGGATTTAGAGTAGGTGCAATCACCAGAGAAGAACCAAATGGATTTGTCAGAATGAGAGGGTATGGCTATGCCATCGGGACCGGCCTGTGCTTGCACGAGAAGCCTAGCCAGACGACCATACGAAGATGGAGAGCTACTATCATGATGTAGATGCTGGGGAGGGGCAGTTCCTTATAGACAGTCTGGTTGAATTCTCTAAGACCTTTGAGTCATGTAATCTCCTAAGCCTACGGGCCATGTAATCTCTAAGGCTACGGGACTTGTAAGAGTTCCCCCTCATCCCATGAAAGGGGGGTTATCAAAAATCAATAAAAAATTAAGGCCTTCGGGCCATTCGGGCAATCAAAGAATAATTATAAACTTTTGATGCGATCATTATGCCATTAGGAGTTGTCACAACTAACTCAAAATCTAATTCTTGAGGTAATATAGAGATACCCTTAGAAAATTATTCAGAAATAAAAGAGTGGGTGGATTTGGAATCAAATAAAACATTTTATACTTTAGAGTGGATGGTAAGTGTACCTTTCACCAATTCATTATCATAATCCACATCGCCGATAGTGATCACTTGTGACTTGCCTTTGTATTTTTCCTTAAGATTTTGCTGACGTTGATCATCATCAATAACCCTTGGATCAGGGCATTGATTGGTATAATTCCACATTTACTTGCACTTGTAACATTGAAGTGTAGGAGGTTCATTTTTTTATCCTTTTATCTATTCACATCATTAGACATCTTTTTCCCATCACTTTGGCATTCAACTGCCCGATGACCTTCTCTCCCACACTTAAAACATTCTCTAGTCCCTTCTAGACAATTTATTCCATATTTCTTTCCACACTTTAAGAATAAGATAAAAATCATATTGTTTTTAGTGTGGTCTTTATATTTTCCCTTGAATTCCATTTTTATCTTCTTATAAAACCCATAGGACTGATGGGTTACTCCATTCTCCATCTCAACCTTGAGAGAACATCAAACGCTTTCCTCATAGCTATTGAAGTCCCTTATGGATAATGCCCTTAGGATACTTGGTTTTAAGCCACTAAAGAATCGATCAATTTTACTCTTAGGTTGGATAATAATTCTAGAAGCATACCTTGAAAGCCTTGTAAAATTTTCTTCGTAGGTACCTACAAATTTATCATTATTTTTCTTAAGTTCAAGGAACTCCTTCTACATCTTTGTTTGAAGAATATAAGGAAAATAATTATTGAAAAATAAGTTCATGAACTCATCCCATTACATGTATTCAATTTCATCTCCTTTCCTTGTATTATTGATAAGTTTCCACCATTGATCAGCTTCACCTTCCAAACGATATACTGCTAAGATGACTTTATCATGTTTTGAACATTGGGGAACTGAAAATATCTTTTAAGTGGTACTAATCCATTTTACAGCCATTAATGGATTATAAGACCCGCTGAAATAAGGTGGACACTGCCTCATGAAGGACTCGACAGAATGTTGTTCCATCCTTTTCTAGTTTAGAAGTCCTGCATGATTCATAGCTTGATAAATTTGTGTGAACATAGCTAAAATATTTTTCATTCCATATCCCATAACATTTGGTTTCTCAAGAGGACAATCTTTGCATTTTACTTCACATTCAGCATTAATGTGGTTCCATCGAGTTCCAGCTATTGACTAAAACCAAGAATCATAGTGTGAGAAACACTAATCATAATAGAAAACCACATAATCAAGAATAAAATTTCACTTTAGGACACTTTAGTTTTTATCCTAGGTTATTCACGATCATTTCTAAAACACTAGGATTGTAACCTATACTTTTACATATCCTTAGGGTTCTTTACTAAGGTTTTATCATCCATATTTCCGAAGGTTAAATATAAATTTCCTCTGATACCAACTATAATGACCCATACATTACATACATTGATATTACTTAAAAATTTAAGAATATTCATTGAAAAATATAAAAAATCCATGACATGATGATATAAGTATTGTTTCTTTAGTAAATAGGAAACATAAACAACTAGTTCATAAGACATATTCATTTTCTCCTACTTCCTTGTCATAACTAGACCCCTTTTTGACATATCTTACTTAATACCCTTCTTCATGACCCAAGGAAATGAAAAAGATGAAATGGGGAGCTCAGATTCTTAGGAAAGGTAAAAAGGGAGATATTAATCATATCATAATCTTAAGACATAAGAATATAACATTTGAAAATCCTATCCTACATATGAAAGATAATGATATCATGCCATGGGATAAATCATAAAAGTTAATAAGAATAAATAAATGTAATCCCAAAAGTCATAATATAAGATAAGAAATTTTGTGGCATACACATAATCATAGAAAATAATTTCATGTTAGTCAAGTCTCATTTCCAAGACCATCATTGCAGACAAATCCCATTACTGAACTGAGTTCACTCCTCGTTCCATCCCTGTACTACTAAACTGAGATCATTTCCCATTCTAGCCTTGTCTATATCATGAGATATAAATATTTATCCAATGAATTTTTGGGAGATATAGGCACCACCCATATCATAATGAAATCATTCTTATGTGTTCCACAAAAACATTAATCATAGCATAACCCAAGGAATAAAATGGGTTTCTTAAAAATCATTCCATCATAACATACTCTATGTAAAAAATGGATTTCATAAATAGCATTCCATAAAAAATAATACAACTATAATAATAATAGGGATAATATAATTGAAAAATAACCCTATTAAATAATTCCATCTTTGATGGAAAATAATTATGATTAAACACTTGAAATTGATTCTTGAGAAAAATATCCTATCTTCTTCAAAACAATTTTCTTTTCTCAAGATCCCACACAATTTTAAAAGAAGAAAATTTCTTTGAAAATAAACTTGAAATATTTTAAAGGAAGATTCATGGAAATATGGTGTTATGAAAACATAAAAACCTGTCATTCCGTATAAGTTAAATGAAAACATTCTTCTCATTATTTTTTTAGACAAGTCAAAAAGTACCTCATATCGAGAATAATAAAAAATTCATTTCATACCATTTAATAAAAATTAACCAATGGGTAAAATTTAATTTTAAAAATTTTAGAAGAATATAAATAATATTACATATTTAATAAACATGTATGTGGATGATAAATATACTCTAGTAAATAGTTACGTATAAACAATCTTAGATAATAATGAGATTGTGAAATTATCCCTTACCCCAGGTCCGATTTCCTTTGTATATATCCAAAAATACTGTATAATTATTTAAATAATTTCATTGAATTATTTAATAATCATAGTAATTTTTATGATATCATATATTATAATATTTTTATACATTTTTTAGTAACATTATTACTCATCCATCGGGTGTTAACTTCTTTATTTTTTATGCATTTTTTGTCAGATAAGTTCTTGTTACTATTATTAGGTTATAGTTATATCATTTATATAATTATATTAGTATAATATATATCATATTTATTTATTCCATTAATTTATATAATCATG
Source organism: Viscum album (assembly GCA_963277665.1). Taxonomy (NCBI): domain Eukaryota; kingdom Viridiplantae; phylum Streptophyta; class Magnoliopsida; order Santalales; family Viscaceae; genus Viscum; species Viscum album. Next base: position 1,618,939,430 of record OY728131.1, on the reverse strand, counting down.
ATTTAACTAAGACCATTTAGAATGAATTTCATCACTTCGTGGAGATGGTAGGTCGTACGTACGCACGAGCGATGATACCATTCCCATAATTGTTGAATGGTATTGAAGTGGATGGTGTATAATATTTCAGAATCAATATAATTTTATTACAATCATATATAGTTTTTATTTCCATTATTATACCCATCCAAGTAAGGCGGTGGTGAAAAATAGATTACACTACAGCATGGAGATGGTAAGCTATACGTAGGCACGCATGGTGATTTTATTTTTCATAGGATGGATAAAAGATGGAATAAGGTTGTTTAATAATAATAATAATAATAAAATATCAGTATATATGTGATACTGAAGTTATTACTTTATAACGAAACAACTCATGAAGAGTAATTAGAAGAAGCAATAAGTTTGAAAGAATCTGCAGAGGGTATTACATTTTTTTCGACATGCTCCCTCTAAATCTCCTCTTAAAGCATTAGAGTTGGTATTTTAAGAAGAACAAAAAATAGATAATGTAACTAGGGAAGTTAAAAAAGAAAATGGTTAGGGGATGGTTGATATTGAAGGCTCAAAGTGAAGTGAATAGCTGAGGGAGGAGGTTCCCATTTATAATTGATCTCAGGGGCACTTTTGGGATCTCCAAAAAATATTAATTTAATATAAAATCAAAACCCATAAAAAAACCTCCAAAATGTCCCAATTTAAAATATGAGATGTGATAGGGTTGTAATATCATAAACCAATAAAATTTTAACAAGTTTTTCTATCAATTTAAAGCCTATTATTTTAATTAAAACTTAGTTTTTCTGCTTATTTTTTATATGGGGTAATAAATATTTCAATATTAAAAGGGTGAAATATTTACTTATTTGATGTAAATTAGACAATAAATAAATACCTTACAAAATTTTAGACCATATAATAATTATTATATATTTCTAAAAATATTTTATGATTTTAAAATAATTTAGTAATACATTATTTTGATAAACAATCAATAGTGCCAATTTTGACACTATTCAATTCATTGATTTTTAAAAATATTAAGATAATAAGTTAACTTCAAAAAATATATTATATTATATTAATAATAGGTCAAGTTTGTTTATAAAATTTATTTAACATATTAATTATTCCAAATTATATCTATTTTAATATTTGTAATAATATTTATTTGATATTTCCCTTAATAAAATAATTACTATAACAGTATTGTGTAATTATTTAATATGATTATTTTTTGTATAAAAATTAAAAATAAAATACTATGATAAATATAATTCCAATATATTTCATAATAATACTTATAATAAAATATATCTTCTGTATAATCCATCATTAAAAATGTTATACATATTAAAACATGAATCTGACAAGTTTATCATTACTTTAAATAAAATAATATAAGTGTCATAATCTCTTCTATAAGGACCCAAATTGGAAATAACTAAATAAATGGATGGTTAGGGACAAAATATACTCAAAAAATAATATTTTGTTAAGTTTTTTAGTCTTTTAATGGTTATTATTACTTTAATATTAATTATTTTATTGATTTCTCATCAATTAAATAAATCTGCATCATTAAAGTATAAGTCTTTAAGGTAATTATTTATTTCATAAAAATTATAAATAAATTATCATGATAGATAAAAAAAATTTATATTTAAATAAGTATTTATAATCAAATTTCTATTATGTATAACCTTGTATTAAAAATGATATAGTTATTAAAATTTGAGTAATACATAATTAACTTTTCTTTAAATAAAATAAATTAAATATCATAATCTCATTAAAGTGGCTTCTAAAGGACACAATTTCGACTCAAAGATGATTTTGTTCAAAATAAACTCATACAATTATATTAGGAACAGTTTTAGAGTAATTTCATAATATTAATTTTACCCTTAATTAATCGATTTACCCTTTTTCCGTATTAATAATTTTTTTTGAAGTTACTATTCATAATGCCCAAAAATAAAAGTAAGATATTTACATAATTTAAACTTAATGATTCAAAATATGGAATCTATTTTTCAAAAATAAAAGCTTATAAGTTTCAGTAATTAATTTAAAATTAATCCTATTGTTGGAAAAAGAAAACATGTTTTAGAAGTTAAAACATTGCAAAAGATTGAAATGTTTCTACATATGAATTCAAAATAAAATTAGTGATAATGACATAAATTATATTTAATTATAAAAATATATTCCATTTATACTTTAAAACTAGTAAATACTCTAATTTAACAATATAAATTATTTTGATGAAAAAATTTGTTTTCAATTAAAATTTAGTGTATTTTTACTGTTCATTAAAACTTGAAAGTTATAAGAAAAATATCATAAACTCATCCAAATTAAATTTTTATTTCACAATTCCAAATAAAATGTTTAATTTTTCATATAAAAATTATTAATGTGTCAAAATCATAATTTAAAATGGGTTCTCCATTAAAAGGTGGAAAATTACCCTTTTGAAAAAAATAGGTTTTTATACATAAAATAGGGTTTATTCATACCCTATGAAAAAAATATCTGTTGGATGAATATCAAAAATATTTTATTAAGTATATAACATATATATTTCATTAATGTAATTTACTAATTGTCATTCACTAAATAAATTAATACAAAAATACAAAAATATAACTGATTTATATTTTTTTCATAATTAATTGGTAACCAATGAATTCACCATATATTTTCATAAGTTAGTTATATTTATTCCTAATATCCTAATTAATAGGTTAAAATGGTCATTTTATACTAAGGGATTCTCATGGTTTGTTTAAACACACGATTGTGTGCAATGTAAGCTATTAAAGAATTAAAATTATTTAAAATATTTCATAAAAACATCCGAGTGTTACAATGATCAACTGGATCACTTTATGGAAGATTATATAACAATATTTCTTGGATAGGTTCCATGTATTGGGAAATAAAAGGAAATAGTGAAATGGGAAATAGTGGAAAAATATTTATTAATTGAAGTCATTTAGAAATATATCCTAAAAAGAAAGTCTTTATTCTTAATAGTGGATGTTACTCACACATGATCGGTGATTTGAACATCTTACGAAATTTTTAATAACACAATAAAGGAGTTGTTATTTTTTAGAAGTGAAAGTTTATTAAAAATTAAAGGAATCGTGATGACTAAAATAAAGGATCATAAGTTAAATCCCAAGGAAGTGATATTTTTTAATGGACCTAAGAATGAATTACTGGGCATTAGTCAATTGTATGTTTATGGGAGTAAGGTTGTATTATTGAAAAATTCTTATATAATATAATTATTAAAGGAAGGAAAAATTATTATTGAAGGAGTAAGGACCAGAAGTAACTTGATTCAAATTGAAAAAAAGTAACTCATGTTACTTAAGTGAAAAAGATGAAAATGATTTGTGGTATTAAAGGTTTAGACATTGTATCTAAAACAACATGAGGAAAATATAAATAGAGGAAGTGGTGAGGGATCAAACCAAAACAAAAATGGAAAGAAATACTATTTTTGAAACTTTTCATGAAGGAAAGATGACACAAGGGAGTCACAATAGGGTATAAATCCAATCCACTCAGCCTTATAAATTTATATATTCTAATGTTTTTTGATTGATGAGATATCTATTCATAAAAGGTGATATATAATTTATTACTTTTATTGATTATTTCACCTGGATGGAAAATGTTATGTTTATAAAACATAAACTTGAAGCCATATAAATGTTTAGGTTATTCAAAAGGGAAGATGAAAAAGATCTAGGTTTATACATATGAATGATAATAATAAATAATGGTAAAGAGTTCCCATGTAATTATGTTTAGTCATATCTATCAAAAAATGGAGTAAAAAATTATTATAGTTCTCCCTGCACCCCTTAACAAAATTTGGTTATAGAAAGAAAAAAATAGGAGTTTGGTTAAGATGGGAAGAACTATATCAGATGAGTATAAAAACTAAAAAATACCTATGGATGGAAATTAGTTGTACAAATGTTCATATCTAGAATAGGTTATTGATAATAATATAATAAAACATGACTCATTATGACATTTTTTACAAAAATAAACCCAAAGTTAAGTACTCTAATGTTTTTAGGATTCCTTGTTTAATGAAGATAAAAAATTCATCCTTATAAAAGTTTGATGAAAAAGTTGAAGAAGTTATTTTATTGGGTTATACAATCAATGGAAGGAGGTACATATACTGGAATAAATGACTACACAAAGTAATGGAATCTTTCAGTGTGAAACGAAGAATTTAAAACAAAAAAACTTATTTATTAAGTTGAACCCCAAACAATATCAAAAGCAATCAAGCACAAGGATTGACTAAACACAATGAATGAGGAATTATACCTAATTGAGAAAGATAATACTATGGAAATTGTTCTTAGACTGAATGGGAAAAATATTATCTAAACTATGTGGGTGTTTATAATTAATATTGATGAAAATGGTGAATTTTTAAGTAATGTATCCAAACTAGTTTACAAAAAGTATCCATAGATGTCAAACATTGATTAAAAAGTTTCACCCATTATAGGAATATAAAATATAAGAATAATTTTAGTTATTGGTGCTCATAGAAATTATAAAGTCTATCAAATGGATGTAAAGTATATGTTTTTGAATGGTGAAGTTGAGGAATAATTTTATGTTGAAAAATTTAAAGGTTTTATACTTGATAAATATAGAAGCATGGTATGTAAACTAAATAAATCTCAATATAAGTTGAAGAAATCAACTCATGCCCAGTATTACATAATTGACAGTTTCCTGATAAAGTTATATTTTCTAAAGAAAAAGTGGATAATGAAATATATGTAAAGTAATTTAGAATAGGCACTTTAATTTTCATCAAATCTGTTGATGACATAATTTTGATAGGTGATATAAAAAAACCTGTGAAGAATTTTTGAAACAAATAAAAATGAACTTTGGGATTTCTATGCTTAGAAAGATGAATTTCGTTCTTGGGGTGAAAATTAAAAAAAAAGTAAGTTACATATTCCTTTCATATGAAATTTATTTTAAGGTTATTTTAAGAAAATTTTACATGCAAAATTTGAAGGAAGTTTCCAAACTAATCACTTTTTATGTGAATCTGAGCAAAGATAGAGTTGGGAGAAGTGTGAATTAGAAGTGATTCAGGAAGTTGAAGGAAGTTTACTTTATCTAACTATGTAAAGGCTAGACTTTGCAAATGTAGTAACTTTGTGTATGAGATATCGAAGTAATCTAAATTATTCACACATTATGGATGTTCATACTATTCTAAGATATATTAAAGTAACTTCAAATTATGGATGGGTGTATAAAATAAGTAATGAGCATAACTTACTTGGTTTCACTGAGTTTGATTAGGCCAAAGATTTTAATAAATGGAAATAAATATTAAGATGATTTTTTTAGTATAAATTTATATGAGTTGGAATAGTAAAAAAACAACGTCTTGTGGCTTTATGTAAAATTTAATTTGAGTGCGTTTCAATCACACATGCATACACTCAAATGATATGAATGAAATTTCAGCTAGAATATTTGAAGGTAAAAGTTGAAAACCCTATGAAATTATCTTTTTGATAATTGAAGTTATATAAATATTTCAAGTAACCCAATAAAATATTCTAGATAAAAACACATTGATATGAAGTATTACTTTATCAAAGATATGGTTACTAAGAGAAAAGTTAAGTCAAATTATATCTTAATAAAGGATCATATTTCCAACATATTCATTAATACTATTATAAGGAAATAGTTTGAGGAATTTATACTAAAAATTCATTTTCAACCTTCCCCTACAACTTAAAAAGAAGTAATGGGGTTAAAACACTGACTATTATTTGAATTATGTTTTCAGTAGGGGAGATTGGTTATACCAACATTTACATAATTAACTCCCAATTACATGATTTATAGAAAGGATTTCATTTCAATATACTACTATGATATTTTAGGTTTATAGTTTTAGAGAATTAAAAAAACCATTACAATAAAAAAGAGTACACATACAAAAAAGTGTACATTTTTTCTAAAAAATTAGGTTCCTAAATTGAAAATCTTGTTTCATTCATGACACACTTTCTTCGTTCAATATGAGTCTTCATAACTGAAATAATTACCTTTCTAGAGTTCTAATACATCTTAAAATCCTATAAAATCATTTGAAAATGTGGGATAAGAAAATAAATTTCAGTAAGGGATATAAAATAAAAGGAAATCCATAATTACATTGAAAACGTGAAAACCCATAAGTAATATTTCCTTTTAAATAATAAACTCCGAGCTTAAATAATCACTTACTTACTCATGAAATGAACTTCATTGCCCAATGATTTTCATAAAACATCGTGTAAGAAAGTATAAAGGCAAAAAATATAATAATGATGGTTACTTTAGACATAATATTCATATCACTATTAAAATAACCCTTACAATCACCCTTACAATGGAATAACCTACATAGTTAATTATAACATATTTTATTAATGGAATCACATAACCTAATAATTCCAAAAGCTTTATAGGAATAAATTGGAATCACATAACCTAATAATTAGAAAAGCTTCATAGGAATAAATTATATACAGTTTACTCCATCATTACCCAATGCATTGGAGGTATATATTATACATAATCATCATCATTTATAATTTCCAAGAACTATAACATGAATTAAACATATAAGGGATTTTGATTTCTTCATAAAACACATAAAAAATCATTTGAACCCATAAGAAAAAGAACTTATAGTTATCCTATAAAAATAAAATGAAATATACATTTTTTTGAAAACTATTTAAAATAGAAAATTTAATAAATAATAATAATTTAATTTAGTTTGGAAAACCATGAAATCAAAAATTATAAACTTTATAAATAAGGATGGTTATGGTAGTAGGAAAATTCAATCAAGTGGTGAACAACACCTTTATAAATAAATTCAAAAAGACCCGTATATAAAATTTTAAAAATATTATTTTTAAACCTTCATAAAGAAAGTAAAATGTAAAATAAAATTACTTTAATAAAAAATTTAAGTGTAGAGAAAAACAATATTGAAATAATTTGTACATGGATGAGAAAGAGTTGAAATGAAAACTTCGAAACATTTAAAATAGGGTTTATACAAAAAATGTATTAACTTGAGTCTAAAATAACTTCATATGACTTCCAACCTCATGAATAATAAAATAATATAAATTATTTACTTTCTTAAAAACCTTTTATACTTTTATTACTTTATTATCATTCCTTTTATTTCATTTATTATCATGTTTCATTTATTTACTAAATCAAGATATTTCATGTTATTCATTTTAGGTTATTAGATTCGTAATCTCCAAAATAGATTTGGTATCCTAGTAATGGTATAAATTCATTGTCAAATGGTTCCATAAGTTTTATTTTTATCAAGGTATATCCCCACACATGCAGCTATGGTGGTAAGGGGTTTGGGGTTTGGGGCAACCGTTGCGGGGTCGAGTCCTCGGGCCAGTTTTATTCCTTAAATGTGTTGTAGAGAAAAAAGTTTTATATGTGTCAAGGTATAAGTTTAATATCATTTAAAAAAATTAGTTTAGTATGTTATGATATAGTTATTTTTCTCTGAATCTTTCTTGATGAGCTTATTTTTTATAATTTAAAATAACCATGATTATTTACTTTTAATTCCATTGTTATGATGAATAGTTTACCATTATATAATCATAAAAACATATTAAATTTATCATTATAGAATAATATTACAAGTATTTATTTTTTCTTAATAATTTTTGACATAAACATTATAACGTTGTTCATATAGGTGGTAAAACCAACCCAAACAGGAACATGTTATAACGACTGAATGAGTAAGAATATATTATTTTATAGTAATAATATTAATTTTTAAAAATATTAATTATTTAATTTTTTTAAATGATAAATTAGATTCAATAATATTAAAATTATGAATATAAATAAAAGATAATGGTAAGAAGTTATTACTTATAAAGTGTCTCATTATGCCCGTTTTAGGCGGCTAAATCTTACGATATTAATTTATTATTAATATTTTTTATAGAATGGAAAATTTATCTTTAAAAAATATTAATAATGTTATAAATTTTATATTAATTCATTAAATTAATTTTTATTACTATCCATGTAAGGTGTTGATGAAAAAAAAATATGTCGTTCATAGAGGTGGTAGTTCGCATGTAACATAAGCAATTTTTTAATTTTCCAAGGGATGGTAGGAAGGTAGATAATTGTTGTTCCCCAAAAATAATATAATATAATTATAATAATGATATTTATATCATTATATTATTATTTTTATAATATTTCTGGAGGATGTGGAAGAAAAAAAACTTGAAAGAACTTGGTTAAAATTATCATCTCTTCCTTGCATATCCTCCTTTAAGACTCTCCTTAAGCCCTATTAGATTAGCATTTTGGGAAGAAAAAACACTATAGGAAACGGTAAAGATATCTAAGGATTTATTTTTGTAGGGATTTTTTGAGATAAGGTGATCAATGTTTGTGGAGAAGTGAGGTAGTGAAAGACACCTTTTACAAGTGAGAGGAGTGACACTCTTATACTTATTTTCTTAATATTTAATAAATGTAATACTTAAGTAAAGTGGCACTAGAATAACCCAATTTCATATATAGGATAATTAGTGTCAATAAAATACTAAAAAAATATATTGATTATAATATTTTATGGCCTTATCACTTTTGTAACCATTTTACCTCATTTTAACCTTCTCTGCCATGACTAACTCTTTACCTAGGTAACTTATTTTTATGGATAAAAATAAAATTGAACTTAAAAAATTTGAACCTTATAATTCAAAATATAAAATAAATTTTACAATATTAAATTTAAATGGGTGGTAAAAATTATTTTTAATATAAGAATTCATAACATAGTGAATTTTTTTATAGAAAAATTCCTTTTAAGTATAAAAATGAATTTTCACCAAAAATAATGTTTATTATTGATTATCATGAAATTAAGTAGTTTATAAATAAAAAAGAACATTTATGAGACTTTAAAACTAATCCAAAAACTAATTAAACCTTTTTAATACTTAATCAAAGGAAAAGTTATGGTATTTTAGAATATGATATTTTCTACTATTCACATAAAAATCACCCCATTTATAAAAATCCAAAAAGTTTACGCCAAGATAATTTTGATATGTTAAATTAAGAAAATGAATTTAATTTTATCAAACTAAAATTATAAAATATAGAAATTTTATTTTTAATTAAAACCATATAACACAAAGAAAACAATTTAGTTATAATAAAAACTACTTTTTCTAAATGGAAAATTGTATTATTGATCAATAAATTAATAAAATTATTTATAAGGTTAGAATAATAACTATTAATGTGAATACATATAATTGATATGAATAAATTATAAAATTAATTCATTATAAAAAGTACATGGTTCTCCACATTCTCCACCTCTTAAATAAATTTCATCCTCATAATTTTATTTATTAATAAATAAGTTGTGATATTTTTATATCATATCCCTTTTAGGTTCCCATGTTGCTTCTTAAATCATATGATTTTTCCAAAAAACTTTATCCAAGTAATTTTCTTTATTTCTTAACACTTACTCTATGGGATCAAGAATATGAGTTGGATTTTCCTCATAAGAATAATGATAGTTTAACAATGAATTAGGAACATAATTCTGTAACAATGAAACCTGAAACAAATCATGTACATGAGATAAAATTATAGGTAAGTATACTTGGTAAGAAACTGATCCCAATTTATAAATAATTTCTAACTGACTAATAAACCATGGGCTTAATTTCCCATTATTTATGAAATTCATCACACCTTTCCATGGTGATGTTTTAAGAAAAACATAGTCCCTACCTCAAATGAAAGATATTTCCTTTGGTTATCTATACAGATTTTATATCCAATTTAAGATTCCCTTATATGACACTAAATAATCTATTCCTTCTCAACCCTATCATCTACCAATTCAGGTCCTAATAATTTTCCCTCATTAGCTACATCCCAAAAATCCAAAATCCAACACCGCTTTCCATATAATACCTCAAAAAATTCCATCAGAATACTTAAATAAAACCCATTATTATAGGAAAATTCCACTAATTAAAGGTGTTCATCCCAACCTTCATGACAATTCAATGGGTATTCCTGGAGTATATCCTATAAAGGTTTAATTTTACACTTTTATTTTCCATCATATTGAGGATGAAAAGCTTTAATAAATTTTAATTTAGCACCCAAAGAATTATGAAGACCCTTAAAAAAATTTGATTTTTACCTTGGATCATGATTATATACAATAGAGAGAGAAAATCCATGTAAACTGGGTGTATCTTTAAGATAATTTTGAGAAAGTTAAACTAATGAAATATCATCTTAATTTGGAATAAAATGAACATATTTATTACAAAATTAAATAATAACCCATATTTAATTATTAAATCCTGACATATTTGGTAATCCCACCATGAAGTCCATAGATATATTCTCCCAATTATGTTCTAGAATTTAAAACTACTGAATCATTCTCTTTGGTTGTTGTCATTCAACTTTAAATTGTTGATAAGGAAAAAATTTCAAGATATAATCAACAATTTATTTCTCTATTCTTTCCCACTAATAATATTCTTGAATATATTTTTACATCTTAGTTATATTAGGATAAACAATAAATAGAGAGCTGTGAGCCTTACTCAATAACTCTATTTTCACTTGAGAGTTTCCCAGTACACATAATCTCTTTAAAAATATTATGACACCTTATTTTAAATATTAAAATCAAGAAATTTTCTTTATTTAACCAGTTCCATATTTCTTTTCAAATGAATATATTCCTTGTGAATATAGTTAATTATTTATATCAAGTATGATTGTACTGGTACTTGATAAAAAAGAAAAGTGGGTTTTGGATACACAACTTATAGTTCTAGTTTCATTAAATCATTAACTATAGGATCACATTCCAAACATAGCATGGTTAATGATATATTATCCTTTTAACTCAAAGCATCTGATACCTTTTTTTTATTTAACAATAATATATTTATTTGTATAATAATAATCCTTTATTAGTTCCAACCATCTTATTTTCCTCATGTTCAACTATTTTTGAATAAATATATAATTCAAAATTTTATGATCTATATATATATCACATTTATCACCTTATAAATTATGCCTCCAAATTTTTAAATAAAAAAATACCACCGTATGTTCAAGATCACGCATTGGAGAATTTTTGTCATAGGGTTTCAACTATCGTGATGAATATGTTATTACCTAATCATTTTTCATTATTACACAACCAAGTAACTTCAAAGGAGAATCACTATAAATAAAAGATTCCTCATTTATTGATAGTGAATACAATACTAGAGCATTAAACAATATTTTTTTTAATGTTTGTTAACATCGATCACACTCATTTATATAAAATGATCTAACTCCATTTTAAGGTAACACAGTTAGTGAGTTAGCTAACTGAGAAAGGTTTTCAATAAACATTCAATAATAACCCACTAGTATAAGAAAAATTTGAATCTTAGAGACATTAGTTGGTATTGTACATTCTTTGACCAATTTATTTTTATCAGGATCAACTTTTATTCCATTTTAAGTTACAATATGTCCAAGTAATGAAATATATTGCAAAAAAAAAATCCACATTTAATTTGTTTTCTAAAAAAATTATTTTCTCTAAGGGTATGTAGAATAATAACTAAATGTTTGTCATGATCCTTATAACTTTTAGAATATATTAGAATATCATTAATGAATACCAAACCAAATTTATCCAAATACTCATTGAAAAATCTATTCATTTAATCCATAAATATAGTGGGTTCATTATTTAACCCAAAGTGGATAACTACAAACTCATAATTTTCATACCTAGTTTGAAGCACTATCCTGAGAATGTATTCTTCCTTTACCTTTAGCTGATTATATCCTAACTCGAGGTCAATATTTAAAAAATATTGCACTCCCTGGATTTGATCAAACAAGTCATCGATTTGAGGAAACATATAATTTTTCTTAATATTAATGTTTTTGAGTGATTTATAATCAATTAAAATCCTCATAGAACCATATTTGTTCTTAAAAATAAAATAGGATCACCCCAAGGTGAAGTTCTAGGGCGGATGAAACCCATATCAATTAATTATTTTCATTGATTTTTCAACTCCAATAACTCCACTGAAGCCATTCAATAAGGATTTTTTGAAATTGGATTAACATCAAGGACTAAGTCAATGGTGAATTCAACCACCTAATTAGGAATAATGCCAAAAATATCATCATTAAATATATTTTAAAATTTATTTTCTACAGATACATCACTAAGATGAATAATTACCTTATTTTCAATGAAATGTGTAATATAACCTTCACCATAATATTTAATCAATTTTTTATCTTCTTGATATGTTATCACAAGTATGAACTCATTATTATATAAAAAATGAAACCTATTATGAAAATAGAATATGAATTATTATTATTTGTAATCTATCTTAACCTGATAAACCAAAATCTAATCTATGTCTAAAATAACACCAAACTCTTATATGGGTAAGACAATATGATTCTTAGGAAGAAACATTCCATATATAACTATAGTAATATTCCTATAAATCTGTATTGGTTTAATACTTATACCATGATTTTTTACTAGAAGTTATATTTCTATTTATTAAGGTGATATTTATATTTTTATACCAAATGTTATTGAAATAAAATAATTCATAGATCCAGAATCAAACAAGACATTGATATAATTTTAGTAAAAAAGTAATGTACCAATCACCACTTTATTTGAGGGACTAACACCAGTCATAATAGTAGAAAATGTAATTTCTAAACCTTTATTCTTATGATCTTTTTGTTTTACACATTTTATAATTATGTTTGGATGTGCATTTTTATAATGGACCATCTCATTATAATTAAAACATTTCACTTACTACTTACAATTATTGTTCTAACCATTACCATTTCTCATTTCTTTATAATCATGATCCAAATTTATAATTTTACCACACTAATAACATTTACCTAATATCATTAGAAACTCCCTAGAATGATTCTTACCATATATTGGATAAAAAAAAATTTAAATTTCTTAATGTTAGATTTAATAGTAAACCATTTTTCCATTTCTTATAACCTTAACTACTTTTTTTAAAGGTTGGGGATGAAGCCTCAATTTATTATTAAAGAAAAAAACCCCTTTTTTCTGGGTAGAGGGAGACCCATTACATATACTGAAGGCCCAGGGTAATGAAAGCCCATTTTTTGGCCCAAAGGGACCTTCTATGAAAAGTAATACTACAATACCTGAACTACTACAGTACCCCCACCGCTACAGTACCTCCGCCACTATAGTGTCATCATTGCTATAGTTCCTCTGCTGCTACAGTACTGCTATAGTGCTGCTACAGTTCTCAAGAAATTTTTCCCTTCTTGGAATCAATCCTGGGTCTATTTATGGGATTCATAAAATTAAAAAAAAAATATATCTCAACATTATTATAACATCAACCAATTTCCTTATAACTTTTAAATTCATGAGTTACCAATACCCTTCATAAACTTAGTTTAAATCCTATATAAAATATATTAACTTTACATTCATGGTCCAAAATAAACTTTGATTCATATATGGATAATCTGATATAATTTTCCTCATAAGTATCAATTGATTCCTCATCCTTATGATTTATCAACATAAATTACCTTTCTATCCCAAGTTGAAAAAATTTAGGAAAATATTTTTCATGAAAAATATTTTTAAATGCCATAAATTCCATGGTATCAATATAATTCTTATTCTTCATATTCTTAATAAAATACTACCATTAATTATATCCACCTTCAATCTGATAAATAGAATTAGTTACCTTTTATTTCTCTAAACAACCCAAAAATTCAAATATATTCTTTAAATAAATAATCCATATTTTAGAAAGTATTGGGTTTGAGGTTCTACTAAAACTAAGAGGTTTATATTTATTTAAATTCTACACTATTGACATGTTACTATATATAATTTGATTGATATATTGCATGATTACCACCTTTTATATTTTTTGTTAATTGAGTAAACACAACTACAAACTTCTCATCTCGATGTCCAACTATTTCTAGTTACTTATTTGAAAGGATATTGTCCTCTCATTTTCTTCCTACTTTATTCACCCTATTACCTTTATGTAAAACCATTAAAAAATAGACATGATTATATTAATCAACATGAAAACCCTTAGAGTAATAAAAAACTCTCTCATGATAATATAACTATAAACTAGTATCACCATATTATCTTACCTTATCAGAATCCTAACCTATAAATTAAACTAAACCATGATCTGATTCCAACCATAAAAATTCATACATAATAAACTCATAATTACATGATTTATCTTAAGAATTTCATTCTACTACACTTCCCTGAGCTTTTAGGTTTGTAGTTTTAAAGAATTTAGAAAACCATTATGTTAAAAAAGAGTTCACTTCCACAGAGAGTACTTTTTTACCAAAAAAATATGTTCTTAAACTGAAACTATTGTTTCATTCATAACATACATTCTTCATTCACAAAGATTCATCATAAATGAAATATTGACCTTTTTAGAGTTCCTATACTTCCCTAAATCATATAAGATCATTTAAAAATATGGGATGAAAAAATAAATATTAGTGAATGATTTAAAAATAAATGAAACTTGTTAGACCATTGAAAAAAATGAAAAAAACAAATAAGGTTTTTATTTTTTACATAATAAACTTTGAGCTTAAATAATCACTTACCCATGAAATCAACTTCATTGCCTAAAATTTTTCATAAAAAATGCTGTAAGAAAGAAGAAAGGAAAAAAATACAATCATGAAGGTTACTTGGGAAATCGTATTTATATAACACATACGATAACCCTTAAAATCACCCTTGTAGTGAAATAATATACCTAGTTAATTCCAATTTATTTTCTTAATGGAATCACCGAACTAGAAAATTCAAAAATCTTTATAGGAGTAACTAATATCCAATTAACACTGTCATCATTACCTGATGCATGGGGAGAGGGGTTATATCCATCCAACCATCATTATATATAATTTCAAAGAACCATAACCTTAATAAAACATATAGGGTATTTCAATTTTATCGTAAGACTCAAAAAAACATTCACATGAACCCACAAACATAAGACCTTATAGTTTCCCAATAAAAATAAAAGAAAATATACTTTTCTTTGATAACTTTTCACAATGTAAAATTTATTGAAAAATAAGAATTAAATTGAATTTATAAAACCATTAAAACATAAATAGGAAGTTTTATGATGAATACCGGTAATGATGAAAATAAAAAAAATAAAGTGGTAACTGTTAAAAAAACATTTTTCACACATTTATAAAGAAAGTAAGAAATATCCTGTATGAAAAATGCTAAAAAATATTCTATTTTAAACCATTGTGAAGAAAGTAAAAGATAATAGAAAATGAATTTAAGAAAAAAATTAATTATATAGAAAAAAATTATTGGAAGAATATGGACATGTTAAAGAAAGAGTTGAAAGTAAAAATTCAAAACATTTAAAATAAGGCTTATAAGAAAAATCCCTTACCTCAAGTCCTAGATAACTTCATATGACTTATACCCTTATAGATAACTAAATTTTAATAATTATTTAATTTATTCAGAAAATTTTTCATGTTTATCACTTTATTATTATTTCTTTTATTTCATTTATTATCATGTTTCATTTATTTACTAAATTGATACAGTTCACATTGGTTGTTTTGGGGTCATTCAGTTCATAATCTATAAAACAGATTCAGTATCCTAATAATGGTAAAAATTACTTTTCCAATGGTTCAATAAGTTCGAGATGTGTCATGGTATATGGTTTATATAATACTAGAAATTATGAGTTTAATAGGTTATGATATAGTTACTTTTCCCTGAATATTTCTTGATAAGCTCATTTTTGATAGTTTAAAATAAACTAGATTGTTCAATTTTAATTCCATTTTTATGATGGATATTTCACAATTTTATAATCATTAAAAAATATTAAATTTATAATTCTTACATTATATTACTATTATCTAATCATTCTTAATCATTCATGACATAAACATTGTCACATAATTCATGTAGGCGTAAAAACATACCCAAACAAGAACATGTTATAATGACCAAATGAGTAAGAATATATTATTATATAGTAATAATTTCACTTTTTAATAAGATTAATGATTTAAAAAACATTTTATTAAATTTATAAATAATATTCAATAATATTCATTTGAATAATATAAATGAAAGATAATGATAAGAAGTTATTACTTACATAGTGCCTCAGTATGCCCGTTTTAGGTAGTAAAATCTTACAATGACCATTTATTGTTAATATTTTTTTATAAAATGGAAAATTTATCTTTAAATAACCATAATAATTTTATAAATATCAATCAATTAATTAAATTCATTTTTATAACTATCCATGTAAGGTGGTGATGAAAAAAGACATGTGTTTTTCATGGAGGCAGTAGTCTGCAAGTTACATAGGAGACATTTTCAATTTCCTAGGGATGGGAGGAAGGTGGATAATAGTTATCGTATCAACATAATAAAATTTTATTATAATAATTATAATAATTTAATTATATTATTATGTTTATAATATATTTTGATGAGGTTGAAGAAGAAAGAAACTTGAAATAATTCAGTTAAGAATATTACCTATTCCTTGTTTATTCTCCTTTAAGACTCTCCTTAAGCCTTCTTAGATTGGTATTTTGGGAATAAAAAAACTAAATGAAAGAAGTAAATAGATTTTGGGAGTTATGTTTTTTGATATTTCTGGATATAAGGCACTCAAATTGTGTGAATAAGTGAGGTGGTGAAGGGATCCTTTTACAAGTGAGAGGAGTGCCACTCTTATAAATACTTGTTTTCTAAATATATAATAAAATTAATACTCAATTAAAGAGTAAAAAAATAACCAAATTTATAATATAGCATAATGAGGGTTGATAATTTACTCAACCAATCAATTAAATATAATATTTTTTGGTATTATCACTTTTTTAACCATTTTACCTCATTTTAACCTTCACTATAGTGACTAACTTTTTACCTAGGTATCTTATTTTTATAGATAAAAATGAAATGATAATTATTAAAAAAAATTATCCTTATATTTCAAATACTAATTTTTTACAATATTCAATTTCAATAGGCTCTAAAAATCAATTTTAATATAAGTACACATAATGCAATGAAAAACATTTTTTTTAAAAATAACTTTTTAAGCACAAAAATGAATTTACACAAAAATAATTTTACTATTTATTCTCATGAAATTTATTAGTTTATGAATTAAAAAATCATATTTATGTTAAAAACTAATAAAAAACCAAATGGAACCTTTTGAATACTTAATTAATGGAAAGGTTACAGTATTTGAGAAAACAATATTTTCCATTATTCACCTAAAAACTAAACCTTTTAGAAATATAAAAAAATTATCCTTAATATATTTTTGGTATTATAAATACAAAAATTAAGTTCATTTTATTATATTAAAATTATAAAATTTATAAATTTAATTTTTTAAAAAAACCATATAACACATGGAAACTAATTTAGTTATAATAAAAACTACTTCTTTTCTAAATGGAAAATAATATTATTGTTTTATAACTTAATAAAATTATTTATTAGATTATAATAATAACTATTAATATGAATTAATATAGTTAATATGAATAAAATATAAAATTTTTTCATTAGAAAAAATAATTGGGTTATCACAGTGGCGCAACTCTTTGTCAAAGGGGGATAAAATGTGCAATTTTTTTATTAATATGCCATTTAAGTTATTGTAAAAAGGGGGATAAAATTAAAGTTAGTTAATTGAGTGGAATATTGAAAAATAAATGGTCCAAAGAGTTCACATCACCAAGGGATGAAATTCTCTCAAAAAAATTTCTTTATCGAGTAGTGTGGTATCAAGAATTTTCTATTTTAGAAAGGTTGTGGTTTGGTGGTGGTGATTCCCTCTAAGAAGAAAGCATGGCTATGATCACAGGCCTCTGAGTATGAAATGAAATAAAAATCAACATTTCCATGGTGGAAACATACTTCATGATTCTCCACAACTCCTTGCGTGACAAATGTGTCTTATCATGGATAATATCCTACTCTATCTGCAAGTTCTTAAGGTACATTACTAACCACATGGATTACCTTCACACCTAGAATGAGGGGAAAAAGGTAAAAAATTCTTGGAATTTTTTTCTTCTCACAATGGGTTGATTACCTGTTACATAGGATTGGGATCCCTACCCCAGGAATGTGTTGAAATTGTTCATGGGGATTCTCTTTGATTTCATCACTTTCTCCCCCTACAAAGGCATAATAAGAAGTAAAGGAATAAAAGTATAAGGTGATGCTGAAGGAGTTTGAGGACAATGCCTATTGGAACCTATAATGACTAGATGATGGTCACATATTATGTAATCTTTGATGAATTGTAGTTTTTATTACCAAAAGATAACATGATTAGAAGGCACTTCACTCACCTACTTTTTTGATATGATGGATTACCAGTTGACAATGATCGATATGTGTGATAAAGTAATAAAATGAGAACATTATAAGTCCAAAAGTTAGTCTAGACCTGGTTTAATGAATAAAAAAGTTGCGGGAGTCTAGATGATAATCATTTAGAGGAAACAAAAGTAACATAGGATGGATGACTAGAAGTTAAATTATCAGTAGATATTGAGGGAATTTACTTTAAATTCATATGAATTTAAACAATTTATAATGATTCTAACTTGGGGTTCAAGTTTAAATATTCACGAAGGAAAGTTCATTTTACTAGTATATATTTATTGGAGTCTTGATGATTATTGATTGTAATGCCCTGACCCCAGTTACCTAGATCCGGTTCATTATTTCAATACCTTGTCATGATTACAAGGAATCAAGTATCGAAGGACCGATCAGTTTAGCAGTCATGGAAAATAGATTACATACATGAACGATACATTACAATTTCTAACATAAAACACAACATAAATAATCCTTTGAGAAAACAATTATTCTCCTAGATTAACCCTACATATCAATCATAATACACTTCTTGGAATCCTGAAAAAAAACATTAGAAAGGGTTGAGCTCAGATGCTTGGTAAGGGTAAATAATTCAGTAGAAGCTATAAACATTAAGTAAAGATATATAATAAAAAAACCTCTTAAAACATAAACTCGAACATAATATGGTAAAAATAAATCAATAATTACCATATAAACATGCACATAGATATTCCACTAGTCGAATAATCACATGTAATAACTAATCTCATAATGAGGGAATGCATAATATTGAACATTATAACTACTATGTCAAGGTCATGTGCCAAGACCATTAAAAAATATTCTATCAAGGCCTTGTAAAAAGACACTATTTTGTCTCATGAGACCTACTGATGCATCTAGGGGCTATAGCGGGCTCCACCGATCACTTACTAAGTCCAATGCATTCATCATATGAAAAATTTGAAACATAACATAAACATTCATATTAAAACTAGCATACGAAATATTAATACATTAACTATAAACCAAGAATGATATAAAAACAGCACATAAATAGTCAAACATATCATAACTCATTCAATACTATATGTAATATTGTATTATAATAAATCAATCTCAATCAAGAATAATATCCAGTAAAGGATGTTGACATAGTTGAAAATTATCAGTAAAACCCTTTGAGAGAAATATCCATTTTTAATGAAATCATTTAAAAGTCACAAAATTCATAAAGAAATTCATTTAAAAGATATTTTTGAATCAAAGTTTCCCATGAAACTTTGAAACTTCTGAAAGTAATTAATATTTTAAAACAGTTATGTCCATATAAATTAATCCTTAAAATCATTTTGAAAACCTGTACATTAATTAAATAGATTTAGAAAAATAAATCTTTAAAACATTTAAAATTATGATCTAGTTAAATATTCCCTTCCATAAAACCATAAAATATTCCTTTTAATTTTTTTTAGGAAACATGGACATGGATGATAAATATTTCCCAGAAAATACTTAGACATAAACAATCTCATATAATAATGAGATTGAGGAATTAACCCTTACCTTGTACTTTCCTTTAGTCAAGGGTAAATTTAACCTCCTTTATAATGAAAATAGTATGTTATTAAATTACACCAGAACCATATTTATATTTATGATATCATATATTATTCATTTATGACTTTATACTACCCATTTAATAATAATTTCCATGTAAAAGTAACATTTCGGGTAATAATCGCTTTCTTTATCGTATGAGTTTTAACTTATTATTTTTGATCGTATCAATTAGATCATGATTTTAATACATAAAAAATATAAAACATGATTTATATATCATATATATTCAGAATATAATTATGTATAATAGATAGATATATAAAATGGAAACACCATTCATGAAGACGGTAGTCCGTACGTACGCATGAACGTTGTTTCCGTTTTCTTGTCATATAGTTTGGAAGTAAATAAATGACATATATTTATATAAATATATATATATATATATATATATATATTATTCCAGTATTAATATTATTTCATATATATCATACTTAATTAATATATATATTTCCATAAAAATTCCTGAATGGTGATCGTTGAAGATGAATCTCATTGCGTCGTGGAGACGGTAAACCGTACGTACGCACGCGCGAAAATATCATTATACTGATGGTGAAATTATATGTAATTGGATGGTATATTATATATACATAATCATTAACATGTTATATTTATTATTTACATCAATTATACTCATTATTGTACCCATCCAAATAATAAAGTGTTGAATAACAAACTACACCACGAGTTGGAGATGGTAAGTTGTACGTACGAATGTATGGTAACATTGTCATTCATAGGATGGATAGAATAATGAATATGGTTGTACCATATTTATAATAAAATATCATTATGTATAATTTACTGGATTTATTATTTTTTTCTGGAAACAACAAAGAAATAAGAAGTAGAAGAATAAAAGAACTTTGAAAGAGGTGATGAAATAATTACCTCTTCTTCAGGTGCTTCCATTTGATTTGAACAAAATGGATCCTTAGGTTGTATTTGTGATAAATATAATGCCTCCATGTTGAATTGAGGGTAGTTTTTAGGAGATTTGATCAGGGTTTGGCCGATCCAAATGGCTTTGGAGATGTGAATTTAAGAGAAGGGGAAGTACCCTTTTATAAGAGAGGTGGGGAGCACTTTAGGAAAATATTGAAATATTAATTTATTATAAAATTATTTTCAGTTTATAATAGCTCCAAATAGAATTATTTCTAGTATAAGGTGGGTATGGGTCTAAATTTTCTCAACCAATAGGTTTTAGACAAGTTTAGGTCACCATATTAACCTTATATTTTAGATTTAACTCTTAGTTTAATAATTTATTTTTTTCCATGTCTTCTTGTATTTTTATACTACATAGTTAATATAGTTACTATAAAATTACATGATAACTTTAAGTTTATAATTAATGACATATATAACATTATATAATTCCTTTTTCCAAATCTTATATTTTTAGGAATATTATATCATTTAATATTATATTATTTGTTTTAAAAACTCATTTATGTCAATTTTGACACTATTTAGTGTTTGGTTTTTGTGAAAGTCATAACAACTTGATTACTTAAAACAAAATACATTGAATCAACCCTAACATATCATATTAAACTATAAAATTCTTGTATGGCATCAAAAATTTCAATTTATATTTATTTTAATATTTATGATATCAATTATTTTAATATTTCATTAATAAGGTAATTACTTCATCATAATTGTGTAATAAATAAATTTAATTATTTAATGTATAAAAATTATAAATAAAATACCATTATGTAGGAAATATTTTAACTTTCTAATGAATAATTATAGTCTAATTTATCTTATTTATAACCCTATATTAAAAATGGTTTAGTTATTATAAATTGAATTTAACACTTTTAACTCTTCTCTAAATAAAATATAATAAATTTCCTAATCTTACCCAAATATATAAAAAAGATCTCATTTTTATCCTAAGGTTTATTTTTGTCAAAAAAAAGTTATCCAATAGAATTAGGACATGTGTTGGGGTAATTTTATATTATTATAATATTATTTTTAAATTTAATTACCCTATTTACTTTTAAGTGTGGTAAATAAAATTCAAAATATACTATTCAAATTTTTTTTTTCATCATATTGAAAAAAATTTTACTTACTAATGACAACTGTTTCTATTGGATTTTTGAAGTTTAATTCAAATAAGCGGTAAAATTATGTTTTATGCAAATTTGCAAATGTGCCTAGAAGGTGGGTAAAAGGCGTTAAAAAGTTCAATAAAATTATATATATACAATCTTATTATAAAATAACTCAAATGACTTAAATTGGACTAATATATTTATTATGTATATATTTTTACTTTAAGATAAATTTTAATAAAAAATATTTATTTAAATGAAAAAGTCGGTTTTTATGTACTATGCAGTATTTTTCACTATTCTTCAAAAATTGAATGTTTTCAGAAAAATACCAAAAATTCACTCTAAGATAATTTTGATATTAAAAATTCAAAAATTAAGTCTATTTTACCAAATTCAATTTTAAGGAGTGTCTAAAATTAATTTTATTATTATTTACAAAATGACATAAAAAGTAGTTCTTAAAAAAATAGTTTTTCTAAATATATAACTCTTTTAACAAAACTTATAAATTTCAAAAATATGTTTTATTTATGTTAGAACATTATAAATAACATTTAAAATTTATTTTTTACTATTCATATTACAATATTTAATCGATAAATAAATATATCATTTAAATAAATATAATACTAATGTGTTGTTTCACAGAAACTCAATCTTGCATATAACGTATGCCAAGTCGGTGTAGCGTGCAATATAAGCTATTAAATTACTTTAAAGAGATAATATACTATGAAATATTAGGGTGTTACAATCTCCCCTCCTTTAATAAATTGTGTCCTCGCAATTTAAAATTGTTCTTCAAAAATAAAAGGTTGAAAATAGAAAATATGTTTGTGAAAAACCCACATCAGAAACAAGGTCAATAAAATTTAGTCTTAATAAGAGGGAAAGGGAAATGAAAAAGTCAAAAAAAAATTTGGATTTTGAATAGAAGATTATTGGTGGAAATTATAGACACATAATTAGAGAAAAAATGTAAATATTTATAGGGAGTGATCGAGGTCATCAATCACAAACAAGTGAACAATAAATGGAAAATTGAGGGCCTCAAAGCCATCAATCTATGATGATTTAAAATATAATTAGTTTAATAAAACATAAGGAATTAGGATAACACATTTTTTTTAGATACATTTTTTTGAATAGGAGAGATTAATTTACTATCAATATAAGAACTCAAGAAAACATAATTTATTTCATTATCTATCATAATCATAATCTCATCATTTATTTATGCTTAGATATATTTTCACTTCATCTGTTACACTAAGAAATGAAGTTGAATTTTTCATTCCTAAAATGTTGGAAGATCATGCGATCTATAAATAGAATGATAGGTCATTCTATTTGTCTCACCAAAAGTGTTAGAATAGGTTATCACATATGCATAAGTCCACCTATAGTGAGATAATACATTAATCTAAAAAAATTAAAATAGAGTATAACTTATACTATCCAATAATGTTTAACCTTAAAATACTTCAAAAAACTGAAAATATACATATTTAGAAAGAGGTGAACCAAACCAGCTTAGAATTTATCTCCCATATCTCATATGGCAGTTATTGGTTGTCACATTCCAAACATATGAACACGTTCATCATGTATTCTCTTGAGTCGCGGTAATAACCTGAATTATCATATGTCCTTATTGAAAGCATGTATGTTTCCTTGTTCCAAAACATAGTAGATTATTCCTCAAGTCTGAAAAAGTTGTACACTTCATCCATGATAGCATAACTCTCTTGTTGACAAATCCAAAATCAGTTCTCAAGAAACATGCATCATCCAATTTAATTATTCAAACATAACATTATTATCTTAACATAAGGAACATATTAAGGGTTATATTTACCTTAATAATATGTTCTAAAAATATAATCTTACCCTTAAATTAATTTTCTTGTCCTTTATAACAATTCAACATATTATTGAAAATCCTTAGAGAAAAAAATAAACTGAATACTCCATATATAATCTGATACCAATACATAAATACTTCATAAAATGTTTTTGAAGTGTCCTAATTCTTGGATCCAAATACATAAATACTTCAATCCTTCTAATTTAATGGTCATAATAGAACAAGTCCTTCCTTAGTTTATAGGTAGATTCTTATGTTTGGGCATTGAGTTGGGTAATGCCTATGATTTCTATAGATGAGACATTAAACTCCATAACAATTGGTCACTATATGACCCTTTTTCATATAAAGATAACATATTCCCCTCCATTTGAGGTATTCCTCAAGGTTCTTTTTCCCTTCCTCTTGACATGTAGGAAATCAAATCTTCTTCCCTCAATGATTCTTAAAATTTGAACATTTATAAACATTCATCTTCTTATTACGCAATGCGTTAGGAATATCATAAAAGATAACATTATTAATCATATATCATGATAACTGATTCGACATAATCACAATATCTTTATCTCTATTCATTATCTGATTTTTTCCCTCAAAATCACCATATTTCCATCAAACTCAATGTTAATCCAATTACTTCTAGTTTCCTCCATAAACTAAGACCAGAAATCATAAGGTGAGAAACAAATCTCATTGAAGAAAAACACATAATCAAGGGAAGGTATTTTTAATCTATAACATCTTAGGTTTAATCCTAGGTTATCTATGTTTGTTAAAAAAAATTAGGGGATTATTCTATACTTATCCTCAAAGTCAATCGTAGGGTTATGATCCCTAATCTAAGTTTTAAAAATCTATTGCCAAGGTTATTTCTAAAATTCCTCTGATACAAAATGTAATGCCTCGACCCTAGTTACCCTAAGCCAATACATTATTTTAATACATTGGCATGATTACAAGGAATCAAGTTTCAAAAGACCAATCAATTTAGCAGTCTTGTAAAATAGATTACATACATGAACGATACATTACACTTTCTAACATAAAACACAGCATAAATAATCCTTTGAGAATACAATTATTCTCCTATATTAACCCTTCATATCAATCATAATACACTTCTTGGCATCCTGGGAAAATAAAACAAAATAAAGGGGTGATCTCAGATGCTCAGTAAGGGTAAATAATTCAGTAGAAGCTACAAACATTAAGGCAAGATGTATAATAAAAACAAAAACCTCTTAAAACATAAACTTTAACATAATATGGTAAAAATAAATAAAAAATTACCATATAAACATGCACATGGATATTCTACTAGTCAAATAATCGCATGTAATAACTAATCTCATAATAATGGAATGCATAATGCCGGACATTATAACTACTATGTCAAGGCCTTGTGCCAAAAAAATTCACAAATATTATGTCAAGACCTTATGCCAAGACACTAGTTTGTTTCATGATACCTACCATCGTATTGAGGGGCTATAACGGGGCTCGTTCGTTACTTAATAAGTACAATGAATTCTTCATATGAAAAGGTTGAAACATAACATAAAAATTCGTATGAAAACTATCATATGAAATGTTAATACATTAACCATAAACCATGAATGGTATAAAAATAGCACATCTACAGTCAAACATATCATAACTCATTCAATACAATATGGAATATTGTATTATAATAAATAAATTTCAATCAAGAATAATATCCAGTAAAGGATGTTGACATAGTTGAAAATGACCAGTAAAACACTTTGAGAGAAATATCCATTTTTCATGAAATAATTTAAAAGTCACACAATTTATAAAGGAATTCATTTAAAAGATATTTTTGAATCAAAGTTTCCCATACCACTTTTAAAATTTTAAAAGGAATTAATATTTTAAAACAACTATGTCCATATAAATAAATCCTTAAAATCATTTTGAAAACATGAACATTAATTAAATAGAATTAGAAAAATAATTCTTTTAAACATTTAAAATTATGATCTAGTTAAATATTACCTTCCATAAAACAATAAATGATTTATTTTGATTTTGTTTATAAAACATGGACATGGATGATAAATATTTCCCAGAAAATACTTAGACATAAACAATCTCAGATAATAATGAGATTGGGGAATTAACCCTTACCTTGTACCTTCCTTTAACCAAGGGTACATTTAGACTCATGTATGATGACCATAGTATGTTATTAAATTACACCAGAACAATATTCATATTTATGATATCATATATGATCCATTTATGACTTTATACTACCCATTTCATAATGATTTCCATGTAAAAGTAACATTTCGGGTAATAATTGCTTTCTTTATCGTATGTGTTTTACCTTGTTATTCTTGATCGTATCACTTAGATCATGATTTTAATAATTCAAAAATATATAAAATTATTTATATATCATATATATTCATAATATAATTATGTATAATGGATAGATATATGAAATGGGAACACCATTCATGGAGACGGTAGTCCGTACGTACGCATGAACGTTGTTTCCGTTTTCTTATCGTATAGTATGAAAATAAATAAACGACATATATTTATCTACATAAATATATATTATTCCATTTTTAATATTATTTCATATATCTCATACTTAATCAATATATATATATATATATATATATATATTTATAAAAATTCTTGAATGGTGATCGTTGAAGATGAATCTCATCACGTTGTGGAGACGGTAATCCGTATATACGCACGAGCGAAAATATCATTCTATTGATGGTGAAATCATATGTAATTGGATGTTATATTATATATAAAGAATAATAAACATGTTAAATTTATTTTTTACATCAATTATACTCATTATTATACCCATAAAAATAATGAAGTGTTGAATAACAAACTACACCACGACATGGAGACAGTAAGCTGTACGTACGCACATATAGTGACTTTGTCATTCATAGGATGGATATAATAATTAATATGGTTGTACCATATTTATAATAAAATATAATTATGTATAATGTACTGTAGTTATTATTTTATTATGGAAACAAAAAAGAAAGAGGAAGTAGAAGAAGAAAATAACTTTGAAAGAGGTGATGAAATAATTACCTCTTTTTCAAGTGCTTCCTTTTGATTTGAAAAAAAGGGATCCTTAGGTTGGAATTATAATCAATTTAAGGCCTCCAAGTTTAATTGAGGGTGGTTCAAAGTATATTTGAGTAGGGTTTGGCTGATCCAAATGGATTTGGAGGTGTTAATTTAAGATAAGGGGAAGTACCCTTTTATAAGAGAAGTGAGGGGCACTTTAGAAAAAGCTTGAAATATTAATTTATTATAAAATTATTTTAGGTTTCTAATATCTAAAAATGGATTTATTTATAGGATAAGGTGGTTATGGGTCGAAATTATCTCAACAAATAGGTTTTATACAATTTTAGGTCACCATATTAACCTTATCTTTTATATTTAACTCTTAGTTAAATAGTTTAACTTTTACCTTGTCTTCTTGTATTTTTATACTACATGGTTAATATAGTTACTATAAAATGCCAAGAGAACCTAAAGTGGCTAATTAATGACATATGTTACATTATATAAGTCCTTTTTCTAAATCTTATATTTTTATGAATATTATATCATTTAATAAAATAGTATTTGTTTTAAAAACTCATTTATGTCAATTTTGACACTATTTAGTATTTGGTTTTTGTGAAAGTCATAAAAACTTGATTACTTATAAAAAAATACATTGAATCAACC
This sequence comes from Viscum album, assembly GCA_963277665.1. Classification (NCBI taxonomy): domain Eukaryota; kingdom Viridiplantae; phylum Streptophyta; class Magnoliopsida; order Santalales; family Viscaceae; genus Viscum; species Viscum album. The sequence continues at coordinate 1,618,911,445 of OY728131.1, read as the reverse complement.
CTAAAATTTCATATTCACCTAGTAAATTCTTTTATGGAATCAAAAGTTTCAATTTACATTTATTTTAATATTTATGATATCAATTATTTTAATCTTTCATTAATAAGGTAATTACTGCATCATCATTGTATCATAAATAAATTTAATTATTTAATGTCTAAAAATTATAAATAAAATACCATTATATATGAAATATTTTTATCTTTATAATAAATATTTATAGTCTAATTTATATTATGTATAACCCTATATTAAAAATGGTTTAGTTATTCAACGTTTAATTTAACACTTTTAACTCTTCTTTAAATAAAATATAATAAATGTCCTTATCTTACCCAAATGGATCAAAAAGGATCTTATTTTGGTCATAAAGTTTATTTTTGTAGGAAAAAACTTATCCAATAGAATTAGGACATGTTTTTGGGTAATTTTATATTATTATAATATTATTTTTACCATTAATTATCCTATTTACTTTTAACCGTGGTAAATAAAATTCAAAAGTTACTATTCCAAAAAAATTATTTTCATCATATTGAACCAATTTTTACTTAATATTGAAAACTTTTTGTGTTGTATTTTTAAAATTCAATTCACAGAAGTGGTAAAATTACATTTTATGCAAATTTGCATATGTGCATAGAAGGTGGGTAAAAGACGTTAAAAAGTTCAATAAAATTATATATATATAATCTAATTATAAAATAACTCAAATGAATTTCTTTTGAATAATTTATGTATTATTTATCTTTTTTTACTTTAGGATAAATTTTAATTAAAAATAATTATTTTAATGAAAAAGTCAGTTTTTATGCACTATGAAGTATTTTTCACTATTCATAAAAAATTGAATGTTTTCAAAGAAATACCAAAAATTTACCCCATGCTAATTTTGATATTCCGAATTCAAAAATGAAGTCTATCTTACCAAATTAAGTTTTTATGAGTGTCTAAAATTAATTTTATTATTGTTCGTAAAAGGACATAAAAAAGTAGTTCTTTTAAGAAAATAGTTTTTCTAAATATATAACTCTTTTAATAGAACTTATACATTTCATAAATATGTTTTATTTATGTGAGAAAATTATAAATAACATTTAAAATTTATTTTTTACTATTCGTATTACAATATTTAATTGATAAATAAATATATCGTTTAAATAATTATAATACTAATGTGTTATTTGAGAGAAACTCAATCTTGTGTATAAGAAATCCAAGTCAGTGTAGAGTGAAATATAAGATATTAAATTACTTTAAATAGTTAATTTAATATGAAATATTGGGGTGTTACATTGATCCCTTTATTTGAGGAAGCTTTGATGAATACCGATGACCCTCATATATTAGGAAATATTGAATGAGGTTTACTTTGAATTAAATAAGGTGTAAGATATAGGGCTTGGGTTCCAGTTTTTTCGGTTCAAGGGTAGTTATATAAAGGACAATTTCATTAACATATTTATAATGGTGTTTCTGATAATTTTGATAGATTAGGAGAAAAATATATCTACCTTTAGTTTTCATAAGAATTAGACAGGTCAAAGAAAATAATAGTTTCCAATAAAATTTATAGCTAAGGAGAAAACATATAAATTTGGGATGTTTAATAATCACAAGAACTAAAATTATAATTTTTGGTAACTAAAGTTATATAAAACAAGTTCTTGAGAATTTATCAGTGATTATAAGTGGAAACCTATTCTCTTGATGGCTTGGAGGAAGACTTTCATTTTTTATAGAGTGGTTGGAAGATAGAGAAGTCTTTCTCAAGGTGGTGGTAAGTTTTTTAATTGGTAAGAATTAGTATAATTATATATATATATATATATATATATATATATATAATTTAGTATGGGATACAATTTTCTCTTGAGGATAATCCCTACCCATACCAATTCTAATTAGTGTTTGATTATAGTGGAAAATATATGTCATAGGATCACAGCTAAACATAACAAGGATGTAGTCACCCACATTAGGGGTAAAACTTAAAAAAAATATTATATGCATTGTTCTTTATTTTATTTTATATATACAGGTTTGGGTGAGTTTTGTTACATGAGTGTATCGGGACTCAAACAAGTTATAGAGGTTAATTAAAGGTTAATGAAAATTGTAAAAATAAACCATTTATTCAATCCTCCTTCTCAATGGTTTACCAATTATTGGAAATCTAAAGGGATTTTATTTTTTTCATATTTTATTCCTCCTAGAGTTGGATCGGCCAATGGTATTCGAAATTCACAATTCTTATTATACTAGGTAGGTGGTTCCAAGATTTTTCCATTTTTTCCCATGTGTTTATGCTTCATGTGATTTATGGATGTCATTAGGGTTATGTGTGTGATCGGTAATAGAAACCCTTACGATTATCATTGTTCAAATGAAATTCCTTGGAATAGTCTAATATGGGTAATCATAGGGATAAAATGTTTATATTTTTTCCCTTTGTTGGTGGATCAAGGATTTCTTGGAAAATTACTGTGAATGGTAAAGTGGTGTATCTTGTTATTTTTTTGATGTAGTTTCTTGGGAACACGATGAGTGCGATTTATGTAGATATAAGGTGATGTGGTTCAATGATGTTACATGGGTAGTTATGATCATTATCTTGGATTGAAATTTAGGTTCTTTATATGAGTTGTAGTCTTAGGTTGATAGTGGTTGTTTCTCACTATAGAGACTAGGCCATTGGGATGATGTGCACATAGGAAAGGGCCCATGAGGAGGTATTGACCACTGATTGTTTGGAAATATTCTCTATAGTGAATAGGATTAATATGGATGATGTTGATCATTAATTTAGAAGAGGGATACATTATATGAATGGAAATAGGACATATGTGGTGTTTTGGGTCACTATATGGGAGTAGGTGCTCACTGTACATGGGTTTCATCAATCTGTTGAGCTAATGGATGGAATGAGAATTAGTTAAACACGGAACTTATGGTACAGTTTTAGACATGCTTCTAGGGTGTTATTTCTAATTAATTGGAACATATTTATAGGGTTTATGTGGATTTTATCTTCATGATGTATGGAATTGGTTGGAAGGACAAGGGTTCTTTTAATTTCAAATATCATGGGTATATTATCCCACACTAGCACCGATCAAAATTAATAAAAGAACTCACCCATGGATGGTCAGGTAATAACTGGTGTCGGTTGATGTATTTATTTGTTATTATTAATTTAAATTTTTATAATCTTATATAAATATAAATATTATCTTGGGAAACTATTAGTGGTGGATTACTTGTTACATATTCATAACCAGAATAAACCTACATGATGAATACACACCTTTTTATTCATGAAACATGCATGGGTAAGGGACCTGCAACTAGTGCATAACTAGTTGGAGGTGTGGTGGAAGTATGGGAAGGATGTCTTTGGAGCTCTAGGTTGGACCAGGTGGATCATTGGTGTCATGATGTGTTCTTTTTTTTTGGGTATGTATGTATATGATCATCCTACACAAAATCCAATTTATGTTTGCATGATTGGAATGAAATTTTAAATATTAATTTTTTTACCATGCTAAATAATTATATCTTTGTTCTTATTGATATGTTTGAATATTTATTATTTATTCTCACTATTGTTTATAGTTTTATTATCGAGGTTATAGTATCCACACTATCATCTCATAGACCCTTACTGCCAGTTGAAAACCTCTAGCATATGGGGAAGCATTCTCAAGATCAATGACACTCTATCTCAAGTGTCATTTGGGTAATTTGGTTTGGTGACACTATAAAGTGATATTAGAGTAGGTTTATATAATGTGTCACTTAATGGGTTTTATTATTTATTTATGAAATGGTATATTTAAGTTGAGAAATAGGTTGGGACTTCGTATAAACATCATATTGTGTATCTGTCCAACAAAAGTATAGAGTGATGTCTAAGTCTCTAAGGGATCTTGGATTATTTTTTTGGGTTTTCATGATTAATTTGAGTTATTTGATCTAGATAGTGATGGTATTTTTTTTATTGATTTATGGATTTAACTCTTAGTACTGAGATTCAAGAGGTGGTACTCATTATTCATGATAATAACTTAGAGATCACATGACATTTTTGTGTATACTTTTGATTACCATTCTAGTTTTGGAATGGGGTTTGGTTGTTTAAAATTTTAACAATAACCTATATAGTGTTTTCCCATATGTCTTCTTGGTGGAATTATACTTATCTAAATTGGTTTGTGATTCCTAGTGATATTGGGTATATAGATCCTATATGGGAGTGGTGTATGTGATATCTAACCCTGATATGGGTGGGTGGGGTTTTAAGGATGAACGTATGAGACCTATATATAGGTAGGGAATTGCATGTACCAGTGAGATGTGATATGAGTTATAGATTTCTATATTTTGGATATCTAGACTCTCATATATGTATTGATAATGGTATTTGATTCTTAGTAACATGCCACTTCGATGACCTCTGTTGTAACTTCAGGAGGGTTGAGATATGGTGCCCCCAAAGAATGAACTAGATGAGTCCCATAAGGTAGAAGATGATCATGAGCCAAAAATGGAGGTTATGAGGTGGGTAGGTCAATTATAACAACTAGAGGATATGGGGAAGTGGTTTGATGATTAGTTTAGTGTGAGTTTAACAATGATCATTAAAATAATTAATTGGGGAGATCAAGGAGCCGAGTTGTCCAAGAAATATCTTATGAGTGAGTTATTGTCACAATATACCCCATTTTTCTAAAGAGAGGGTAGATCCTATGCATCCATGTACTGGATTGATTCTTTTTAAACTATTTTTAATTAGATTGAGATACCCTAAGGGATAGGGTGAATATGGAGAATTATATTCTTAGGGGATCAGTAACACTCTAGTGGGATCTACATGTATTCATGGTATGTTAAACATGAGGGGATGAGATGAAATTATTTTAAGGTGAGGTTCTTTGAGAAGTTCTTTCCTAAGACATTGATGGTGTACTGAGCTTATGAGTTCTTTCACTTGGTGTAGTGTGAGGAATCTTTTATATATTAGGATTATAGATTCACTATCTTATTTCCTTTTACACTGATTCTAGAAGGATATAATATCACCATGATGAATTAATTCAAGGAAAATATTTGATATACTATCAGGTCACTGATGAATATTTTTATTTTGATTTCATTTTCTAAGGTGGTGAACCACGCATTGATTTTAGAGAATAACTCTACTGATGATAGTATTCTTTGATAGATGAGGGTATCGAGTGAGGCTTATAGTGGTGCTATAGGTAGTGGGAAGAATGGGAATTAAGAGACCCATAAAGGTAGTAAGAGAAGTGGATTGTTATTGTCTTCTTGAGGTGGTTCATATTCGAGATGTTACCAGTGTATTCAGACAGGGAACATCCAATCTCAGTGTCATAAAAATTATAAGGAGTGTTAAGAATTTGGATAAATGGATAACTTAGAGATATTTTTATAGACGGTCTCACAAATAGTATAAGGTTAGGGATTTAATAAAACTTGGAAATATGATTTAATACTAGAATTAGTTTTTAGAGGTAGTATCCATGATTCATTTTCACACTCAATTAATCATAGTAGACAAGTTACCCAATAGTGGGGTTAGTAACCAACATTGAGTGAAAATATGTGGGGAGGACTGACATCAAGATTTCAGGATTATAGTCAACTACACATGATTGAGACAAATTTCTAAGATAAAGTTATAGAGTTGTTGATGGTTATAGTTACATCAAGAACATATTGATTCTAATTTTTCATGATAGATATTGGTACACTGTGTGTGTTATGTATAGATGGAACAATCATGTGCTGGTTGAGTTATAGGTATGATGTGTGACTACATGTAATGTTATGACTGATGAATAATAGTTATATGTGATGACTGGTATATGTGTAATTTAGGATTATGGTTGGGTATAGTACCATCAATGTGTTATATATGTTGGTTATGGTGATATTAGGTTATAGATTCCTATGGTGGGGAGTACCCAAAAATGGAATTTGTTTGATTGAGCTAGTATCATGGGGTAACCAAGAGTATTTAAAGATGTTCAATATTATCTCAATGTTTTAGAGGTGTAGTGAGTGAGATGATTGGGTTTCAATAGAGGTTTCTCAGTGTGTGGCTAGATATAGGTTGAGGATGAACTATCGTATGGTGGGAAGGTTGTGATAGCATGGGTATTTGAGTGTGGTAATCTGGGTCTAATTTTTGATTAACCATGTGTGTTTAGTTGTGTTTTAGGTTTCAGGGGTGTCATCTTGGGTTGACATTTGAGTTTCAAGATGTTAAGAAATCTTAGGCTGAAATTTTGCAGCAAGCAGAAGACCACACTGCATGTAATGACCAAAAATTTCACAATGTATTTTACTTAAATAAATATTATGTTAATAGAATATTCTACACAAAAAAACTAAAAATATCCATGAAATATTATACAAAAACTAATAATAAATTATAATATGAATAAAAACTATAGTAATTAAAAAGATAGTAATTGATTAAAATTTCTTATCTTTAGAGGATAAATAATTTATATGATTTAATATTAAAAAGGATTGTTCTTTATCAAATAATTGTTTAAAGTATTAATAAATTAAATCAACTAATTTGAAATGTTTTTTATGATAATATATGATATTAAAATATATGAACTAATATATTAACATTATTTTAATTATAAATTGGTATGGAATAATATAAATAACACTTAATGTTCATAAGGATATTTTTCAATAATATCAGTTTTTTATATTTTATATTTACTTTTAAAAAATAAATCATTAAATTTTAGAATTTTAATTAGATGAAACAAATTTTAAATTTTAATTTTTAATTTCAAAATTATATTATTATAAATTTTGGTAATTTTTCGAAAAATAATTAATTTTTAGAGAATAATAAAAAATATAGTTTTTACTAAAATCCTAGAGTTTATAACTCTATCAAGAAGTAGGTATAACTTAAAAAATTAAAAACAATTTTTCACGATATAGGATTTATCTAAGGAGTCAAACTATACATTTTTGAAATATCATTTTGAATTTAGAAAACCTATTTTTAACTTATTTTGAACTTAAGAAATATTTTCCAATAAAATAAATCATTTTTGGCCTTTTATTTTAATTAAATATTATTTTGGTAAAATTTAATTTTTTTCTTAATTTTAAAGCCATATAAATTTTATTTTTTTATAATAAACCAATTTATATCATTATTATAAAATAAATAAATAATTTTATCCTATATATAAAATTTTATGCTTTAAAATACACTTTTTCTAAAAATAAGTTGTTATGCGTTACATACACTAATGTTAAAAATATTTTTTATTATAATTATAAATTTTATTTGATAAAATGGATTTCATATTTTTAATCATCAGGTATAAATTATGTAATAAGGTCCATTTTTTTAGGTATCAAAAATTAATTACTTATGTAAAACTAGTTACTGTGGTAAAATCCAAAAGGGTAAAATGGGTTAACAAAAGTGGTAAAAGGATTAAAATTTTAAAAAAAATTATAATTGAGAGTTTTAGGTATGTATAGACCAAAAATATTCTTCACTCTATTATTTTATATTTTTATTCTTCTTTACATGTGAAACAAGTGCTTTCTTTATATTAAGATGAAATATTTACAAGAATACCATTATCACCACTTATAAAAGAGGCCTCTCACCACCCCTTAAAGACCAATAAAAATTTAGGTTTCCTCTTGAAAATATACCCTATTTTCTTCCCATATAATATTATTTCACTTCCTAAAGATTTTTTAAACAATATTTTGGCCGAATTCCATCCATTTCTAAGGAATCCTCCAAGGGAAAACTCATGTTCTCAACATAGGTACTAACTTTTCCCTAACACTATTTCATTTAAATATTTCCCTTTCAAATACATTTTAAAAAATATTATATTATTAATTATTTATTTATATTATTCTGAATGTTTTTATATTTTTGTAATAAACATTAACCACGTTTTCTCTTTTCCATTAAGACACATGAAAACAACATTCATGTGTTTATGTAGACTACCTCCCCCACAAATCAACACATATAATTTTTCATCTAGTTTCTTTATTAATTATTAAATTATCTTATAATATGATTCAAAAGCTTAAAAATATATTAATAATATATTTATACTACTATTATAATTTCATTATTTCAAAAAACCGAATTTTATAACCATACTCCTCCATTAATCATGGTATATTCATGTTTGGGTTGGTCTAACCACCTATTTGACAAATGAAATAAAATAATATCATTGATGACTATGAGAACTTAATTACTAATAATATAATATATATATATATATATTCAAATAATTAATTTATTTTGGTTTTTTAATGGCAACATTAACATTAAACCCATTAATTATGATACCAACATCTGTTCATTAAAAAACACTGAAACATGCTCATTGTTGATTTCATATTTAAGTATATTAACAAAAAATATCATATAATAAAATTATAAAACTATAAATAATTAAAAATAATCAATTATATTACATTTTATGATCTTGTAATGAATTTTTTTTGAATAAGAATGAAGAACAATATAGCTATTATGAAACTAGTTCAAAACGATCAAGATTACTCACACACAATATTGAAAATAGATAATAACTAACTAATATACATACATAGAATCAATATAAATGAATTTTATAAAAGATTATAAATATTAATAAATTTATTAAATATATTTTTAATATATTTTTTTATACTTGAGATTCAATAATTTTAGTGGAAGTCAGAAATTATAGTAAAGGGTTCTTTGTCTCAAATGTAACTTTGGGATACATACTTCATATTTTGCACCATGATAGCTTTGATATGGTTTTATTACTACATAATGAATGTATTTTACCATATTCATGTAATTCATGGGGTTTTTAGATTCATATTGGCTTTCGATTCAAAGGATAATGAGGTTATAAGGGTTATTTGTCCTTATGTTCATTTCCATGATACATGTTTGATATTACACACCGCCATTTCCTTTATATGGTGTATTCACTACAATATTTCCTTTAAGTATAATGGATATCTTTCATTTCATGATATTTTAATATTAACTTCATTATAAAACTATTATATTCTTTTGATTATTATGTTACCTTTATTATAAGGGTTTTTGTATCTTAACTTTATTTCATTGAGATATGATTCACATTCACCTCTTATTTGATTTTTCAGTGTATATACTGGACATGGATTTATTTTTGACCCAATTTTAATTCAATTTAAGGTATTTAAAAATCCATATCACATTCTATCTTTTATCGAGTTTTGATTCAAAATATACTAAATTGGTAAGGGTCATTGTTAACCCAACTCCATTCATTGAGTTATAATGCTTCTTCTTAAATGACTTTCTTCCAAAAATGGTTACTTGAACACTAAGATTTTATTTTATGGAACAACTTATAAATCCTATCATACTATTTTATTTTTTATGATTAAGTTCCTATAAATACTTCACTTCTTTTGTCTTGCCTAATCATCCATTATGTATAGGCATACTTTTTCTTCCAATGCCTTTCCTCTGTGATTACCCTATTTTTACACTCCTTTAATTGAAGGGAATTAACCTTGGAATCCATAAATTGATTTATTTTTGGAAATTACTGACTTAACTATATTCCCATTACTTTATATGGTGTTATTTTTAGGGATGTTTACATAGAGAGCTATTCAATTTATTGATTTTGGAAATATTGAAAATTTGTATACTTGACATTTAAATGAGGATGTTTATTGATTTCTAAGGAATGTTAGTTATGTATTGTATAGTTTATTCATTAATTTATATGATGAATACATTTGAATTAATTTTTTATGGTTGGGGCCCAAAATATCCCCTTGATATATCAGTAGGTATCATGTGAAAAACTAGCTTGGTTTTTTGGTGTATTCCTACCCAAACAAAATATTTCCAATTCATAAGGCCTTGATGAAAAGATAATGATATCTAAGATCATGATGTCTTTTTCTAGGATATGGAATTAGTTTTTTGGTATTTTAAAATTCATCTCTATGGAACCATTTATTTTCATCAATGTGATCTATTTATTTACATTTTTATCTATGGATATATTTTGATTTTAGTTTAATTCTATTATGGAATTATTTTTTTATTATCTATTCCTAACATATTATTTATGCTCACATCAAACTAACTTATGATCTATGATTTTAATAACTTATGTTTACCCTTGTTGAGAATTTTATGTCACCCTTTTTATGTTTCCATTTCTCTTGGTTATAAAGAAAAATATTACACATGATATGTCTAGAAGAATAATATGTGTGGAGAATTTATGCAAGATGTCTAAGACATATTTTAGATCAATTATTTTCTTATTTAGTGGGAAAAAATTTCCATTATATGAAAAATATATGGAATTTATTAGTTAATTATTTTTCTTATTTCTCTCAAGTTATAAACCTAAAAGGTTATGGGATTGTATATAATGAAATATTTTCTTTAAGTCATGTAATTATAAGATAGTTACATATGGGGTGTCACACCGCAACCTAGAGAATTGCATCATGGTAGGTTTATACATGATATTAAAAAAATTCATGCATAAGATTAATTTTATTGGGCAGTAGTGGGTTGTACCACAACCTAAATGGCTGCACATAGAATGGTGACTAATGGGAATTGGTTTCTTCATAGAGGGTGGAGCTACATTTAAATATGACCCTAGGAAGGGGAGTTAGATTTATGGGTTGGTTATAGGGTATATGTGTTATGTCATGACCCAAATAACCACAACATGATATGGAATAACAGAGGAATTGCACCATGAGATAGTGTTTCATACCATAATAGACCTTTTATCTAGTTATTTAGTTTGATTAATTAGCTAAATTAATTATAAAATAAGGGTATAACCTCATTTTTTATCCAAAAAAGTAGAGTTTTTACTATCCTCTATCTCATTATCTTATATTCCCATAAGTGAGATCTTAATTAGCTGTGGTATATTATTTGAGTTTTCTATTGCAGGGGTTACCACAGGTAAGGCTCAACATCCTCTATCATCTATTTCAAGGTATGTCACTATTGTAGTGAGTTTCAACTAAAATATTTTTTAAAGATTTTATATGGTTTCTTTATTTATTCCTTATATAATCAAATTAATAAATAGTATTCTATGTACAATGTTTTTCTTATTCTCGGTTGGCGGTGCCAAGATTTTTCCTTTATTATATGTGTGTTTATGTGTTTTGTGATGTTTGGATGTGGTTAGGGAAATGTAAGTGACTAATAATGGAACCACTTGTAGTTTCCAATGATTTTATGTGATACTTATGGGTAGTATTATATCAATAATTATAGGGCCAAACCATGTATACATTTTTTTATCTTAGTAGTTGGATTCAGGCTTTCTTAGAAAATTATCTGTCATTGTAAAGTGGTGAATCATGTGACATTTGTTTGATATGGTTCCTTGGGAACATAATGGGTGTGAATTGTGTTGTTGTGGGAAGATGTGGTTCACTAGTGTGACATGGTTAGTTATTAACACTTTATTGGGTAGTAATTGAGGTATTTATATGATTTTTGGTTGTTGGTTGTTGATAATTACCACTCACTATGGGACTGATGCCATTTGGGTCGTGTTATCACAAGAAAGGGACCATAAGGTGGTATTGACCACCAGTTGTTTGGTGGTAGTATTTATAGTTGATTGGGTTAATTTATATTATATTTATAACTATTGTAGAGTTTGGATGATCCATATGGATGGCCATGAAATATGAGTTTTGATTGGGATCTGCTGATGGGGGTGGGTGCTCACTGTGGTTAGGTTTCATATTCTTATTAAGCCCGTAGTTGGAATGAATTTTTTTTACCATGTAAATTATGTTATGGTTGTGGATGAGATTTCATAGCATCATTTCTAATGGATTATAATTTTTGTATATTTAGTGTGTGAGTGTGTATTACTGAGAAGTGTGAAATTGGTTCTAAGGACAAGGGAGGTTTCAGTGTGACAGGTCATGGGTGTGTCATCCCACTCCAGTACTGGACAAATTATGTAAAGTAAATCACCCATGGATAATACAAATGGATTGGAGTATGTTGATGATTATATTTTTTTATTAATTTCAATTTTCATACACTTATATATTTATACATATTATATAGGGATATTATTGGTGCTGTCCAACTAGGTTTATAATCACTCCTTACATGGGCCCTTCAGAATGTGTGCAAAATTTATTATTCCTGAAATGAACAAGGGTAAAGGCCTTCAAATTGGTGTACATATAGATGAATTTTTAATGGAATAATATAAAATATATCTTTGGAGATTTGGGTTGGGATGAGTATATCCTTGGTGTCATACTATGTTCTTTTCTATTCTTTTATCCATGTTATTTTATGATCGACCTATAAGATATCCAGTTTATAATTATATAACTGGCATGAAATTTTAGATATGTGTTTTTATTAACATGTTCTATATTAATTAATTTTTTTCTACTAATAATTTTTGATATTTATCATTTGTTTCAACTATTTTTTATAGTTTTATTACCAAGGGTATAGTATCCCCACTATCATATCCTAGACCATTACTCCGTGTCAAAAACTTTTTTCATACAGGTTGGTGTTCCTGAGGTTAGTGGAACTCAAGATAAAGTGTTGTTCAAGTAATTCAGGGACACTAACTTAGTGAGGGATCATTTATATACCAAGTTAATATACTAGTCAATTATAATTTTTAAAGGGTTTTATTTGATATGGGTATTTCTTATTCCTTTATTTATTCTCATATTATTTATCATTTGGGTTTAGATTTAGAGTTGTATGAGGTTATGAAAGTGGATAATCCATTAGGAAATAATATAGATCTAATAAAGAGTTGTTTATCATGTGTGGTCATCATTATTGGATATATAAATCTTTGGTAATTCAATACCATAGATATTTTGACTTTTAATAGGAATTTGGGAATGAATTGGTTGACATGAATCCAAAAACATATTAATTTATACTCTAGGTAATACATTTTTTTATGATGTGTATTATAATTTTATAGATGAATGGAATTATCACTCTTGTTGATATGGTTTAGATCTGGTGAAATTGAGGATTATTATTTCTTATATAGTGGGAATGGTTCTTGTATCATTTGAGGGGATTTCATTGGTTCTCTAAGATTGACCTTCTCCTAGGTTATCATCATCTTAGGATACAATATAGGGACACACTAAATATAAAATTTAGGAGTTTATATTGGAATTTTTTAATTCTTATTAATTTCACTCAATTTGATGATCACTCTAGATATTGTTGAACTAGATACTTCATCATTATCTTGACTTTTTTATGAATGTGTTTATTGATGATATTTTGATATATTCATGATCACAAGAGGAACATGGTAAGAATTTAGCTATATTATTAATGAATTTGAGAGAGTATATTTTATACAAAATTTCTAAAGAGTCACTTCTTGATTATACATTTAAAATTTATCAAGAATAAGGTGTTAGAATCATAAATTTCAGTGGATCCCGAGAAAATGGTGGTGGAGATATCTTAGGGAGTGCCCAATAATGTGTTTAAGAATTGATATTTTGTGGGAATCATGAGATACTATTAGTGTTTCATTTTAGATTTTAAAATAATAATTAATTTTTCTAATAAGTGGGTTAAATTTTAGTGGAATGTTCAATGTGAAAATGCATTCTAGTAATTGAATAATAAAATCACATAAAAACTTGTTCATATTTTACCTGAATGGGGTAATGTTATGATTTTTATTATGATGATTTGAGAGTGGGAGTGCATTTTTCATTGATGTAGGGGATAAATTTGTGTAATATAGCCCTTGGTGACTTTGGTTTTTTGAGAATAATTACACCACTCATGATCTTGAGGTCTTAGAAGTTGCACATTTTTTAAATTATAAGAGATATAATCTATTTGGTGAATAGTTTGTTATATACATTTATCACAAGAGTTTAAATTTATTAGAAACCAAATTAGAAAGTTGGGAGAATATTGGAACCTAACCATATATGTTATAAGTGATGTTATGTTTGTTTTCAATAAACACTAAAAATTGGGTGTTTTTAGTTTTATTTATCTTAGTATGAAGCTTGGAGAATATTTGAGGAGTTTTGGAGGGTATTTAGTGTAGAGAGAAAACACTATGGTATAATGAACATGAACACACCATAAGTAGTGCTACATATGACAAAAAATAAATAGATAGTAGAAATTAAGATGTTATGGTTAGTTGTCCATACTGTAATTCATACTATAATAGGAAATTTTTCATCATAATTAAGATATTATATAATTTTTTTTCTCACTATTTTCTAGATAATATGGTGTCATACCACAATAATTGATACCATTAGATAATATAGTAGTAGTCTATAGACAAGAAAGTCTAACTCACACGATAATTAAAGGCCATGAATTCTTTATATTTTTCTGGAATCTAGTGTTATGTCCTAATATATAGTGTCACGTTGTGATAAGTATAATGGGATAATATCATAGAGATATCAACACCATGATTTTAGGAAGTTCAAATTTAAATTGAACCTATGATTTTTAGAGAATTATATGACTGTTATTAGTTAAAAAATAACACTAGAATCTATTCCATTATTTAGAGAGTTAGAAACTACAAAAAAGTTCAAATATATTTTTTTAATTTGGTGTGATTTTTTAATTATTTTATTATTTTAATTCAACTCTAGTGGGTGGTTTTTGGGAAAAATAAATAGGTTACATGTATTTTTCAAAGAGGGATGAATTTGGAAAGTAAGTATGATGATATTACATGATTTTAAGAGAGTGGGAATATAAGTGATAGTTTTTTATTGTATATATAGAATTTTGGAGAATAACTACTCTTGTGAAGAACAAGTTTGAATATCTGGATCTTGTTTGTGTTTAAATAATATGTGGATATTATTAAGAGTGGATTATATATCAATAGATTTATAAACTCTATCTTGAAGTGGTTTTTGGATAATAATAAAGAGCTATTTGACCTTGGTATAATGTTAAGACTTACCACAATTTGTAACCACATATAATTCATAGTGATATCCACGGTACAATGACCCATTGCTGGTGTATTCTCCTTAGAGTAGCCCATATTATTGAACCAAGTGAAACATCCTTTTCAATTTATTTATTTTATATTATTCAATGTTTTTAATATGTTATTAATATTTAAAGGTTAAGAGTGTTATTTCAAACATGAGAAGAAGATCCAATTGAAGATTAGAAGAAATTAACACCCTAATTCACCCCCATCTTATGGTGTGTTTGGGACCTTTGGTTACAAAAAAGTGGAATTAGAGTCATAAAGTTATTCTTTGTGAAACTATTTGTGGAAGATTATTTACATGGATAAATTTTTTAATATAAAATGAGATTATTTTTTTGATTTATGGTATTAGTAAATTTGAAAAAATAATATGAAATCACACTTATGATCTCTTTGGATATAAGTTTTATTCACTATTATGCACAAAATCTTGATTATTAATCCCATAGAATTGTTATTGACTAAAATGGATAAGTAATTTTTCAATGCCAAAAAGAGGGGAAAAATTATTTGTCCAATACTTTTTAAAATTATATATACATGAAGGTGATGAGTATCACATCCGTGAAGTAAATTTGAGCTAAATTTCTCAACATTTATGATAGGGATAAAAAGTTAAAAAGAAAAAATTGAAAGTTATCCCCAATAAGTTTGATGATTTGAAGATGAATCCTAAAGAAAAAATTGATGGTTTCTTCAACTTAATCATTTATTTTTTTGTAATGAACTCGATGGGCCTAAAGCCCAATGAACTCGGCCACGCCTCAGCCCAGCCCTCTAGCAGATAGCAGACCCCCACCCCACGGGCAGATAACAGGCCCCCACCTCAGACCGGCCCAGATAACACGTGACAGGAACTGTCCCAGTGGTACTCATAACGCTTCCCGATTGGCCTTTAAGCCTGTGGTCATGGGTTCGAGTTGCGGGGGAGGCGTATTAAATCCTCGCCAGGCAGGGGACAGTTCCTGCCACGTGTTATCTGGGCCGGTCTGAGGTGGGGGCCTGTTATCTGCCCATCGGATGGGGGTCTTCTATCTGCCAGAGGGCTGGGCTCGGGTGTGGCCGAGTTCGTTGGTCTTTAGGCCCACAGGGTTCGTTACATAAAAATAACCTAGTGGGCCTAAAGCCTAACGAACTCGGCCATGCCCGAGCCCAGCCCTCTGGCAGATAGCAGACCCCCACCCCACTGGCAGATAAGAGGACCCAACCTCAGACCGGCCCAGATAACACGTGGAAGGAACTCTCCCCTGCATAGCGAGGATTTAATACGCCTCCCCCACAACTCGAACCCGTGACCACAGGCTTAAAGGCCAACCGGGAAGCGTTACTATTACCACTGAGCCATTGGCCCAGTGGTACTCGTAACGCTTTCCGGTTGGCCTTTAAGCCTCTGGTCACGGTTTCAAGTTGCGGGGGAGGCCTATTAAATCCTCTCTAGGCAGGGGACAGTTCCTTCCACATGTTATCTGGGCCGGTCTGAGGTGGGGGCCTGTTATCTGCCTGTGGGGTGGGGGTCTGCTATCTGCCAGAGGGTTGGGCTCGAGCGTGGCCGAGTTCGTTGGGCTTTAGGCCCACCAGGTTCATTACATTTTTCATATCCATTCATATACTTGGTTATAATGAAAATTATAAAGATAATTATAACTTTTTATAACCCAAAATATTAGGTGTTGAAGAGATAAATTTAGTATAAATTTCACTTCATGATTTACATAATAACATGGTTTCATATGAGATATGTGTGAATTGTAAAAGTTTATATACCAAACCTTTTCAAAGATCATATAACCAATTTAGATTTATTTAAATCAAGGAATATATCCTTGGGATCCAACTAGGTTAATTTCATAAAGTGTACTGGTACTTATATACTATTATTATTACAGATCCCAATGGGTTGTGATTGTATTTTTCATAAATAAGCATATCAATATGTGTGTTTGATGATGTAGGAATATAATAATGAATAAGAAATTTTTCATGAATTTATGGGTAGATAATATTGAAGAGTTTGAGATACTACTTGGGGATAAACCCTTATATATGATTATTTGTGTCTTGATCATCTTATGAAATACAAGTGCTGATGATTGTAAGTGCTATATTCTATAGTTTTAGGTGAATTTTGAGTAGATTGATAAATGGGGATATTTAATTGATATGATTAAGGAAGTGAAAATATAGCTATAGTGGAGAGAATTTATCCATAGATCATTGAGTATGAAGGATTATTTATCAGGTGAAGGAGATCCTTTGAAATATGGTTTGAGCTGATTTTAAGTGAATAATTCCATGAGATGATTTGAGAAGTATGAAATAAATTTGGGGTTATTGAGGTAGTAATGATATATATAAATAATCCATATTTATTATTTAAATATTTTAAGACTTTATAATTTAACTTTAAGAATTTTTGAATTATTATGGAAATTTCCAAAGTCATTGGAAGTTTCTTGAGTTGATTTGAAGTATTTTTGAAGGATCTGAGATGAATTGAAAAATCTATGAATTAATTTTAATAATTTAGAATCAAATTTAAAGAAATTACCAAATCCTTGAGATTTTATCTTGAGGCACGTAAGAGTAACTCTAAATATCCATACTTGAAAAATGGGAAAGTTATGAAGACCCTATAATTCATAAGGTTAATTGGATGAATTCATAAGATTTATCCAGAGGCTGAATTTTGAAAAGTCTAAAAGTCTCTTTCAGCCATACTATGTTTCATAAGAATCATTTTACATTTCATTAGTTTCATTTTACATTTTTAAAGGTCCATTTAGAAAACTGTAAGTTTGTTTTTTAGTTTAGTAAGAGTCTCTTAAAAAAATAAGGGTCATTGAATTTGTGTAAAAGCCATTTGGTAATTCCATAAGGGTTATTTTCTAATTTTGTGAGAGTGATCTAAATTTTTATGAGTCATTTGAAATTTTTTAAGGGTCATATAAAGTCATGTAAGAGTAAATATTCGCTATGTAAGAGTCATCAACTAGAAAAAAATCGATTAACGAATAATATCCTTAATTTTGTTAGGGTAACTTATTATTCATATAAGGGTAATTTCTTATATTCACAAGGGTTAACTATTATAAAAATTATGCTTACATCTAAATCTAATGATTCTTATATGGGAATAAAATTTCAATATATCACAATCTATTGGTAAAATTAATAATTCAATCTAATACTTATGGTAATTTTAATGAAAATTAAACGAGAAGATCTTTGAGAAATTTATTAGGAATTTCAAATGGAAATATTTTAAATTCATTATTTTCGATCAAGATAGAGTGATTATTAGGAGTTTTTGATTATTTATGGATAAGATATCATTATATAAAATCATGGAGAGTTTTCATATTTTATTATGGAAATATTATTCACATGACAATGGGAATATAAAAAAATGATAAGTAGAAAAATGGCTTGTTGCTGTTGAATATCTAATAACATATTTAATAAGAAGAATAACTTGAGTATTAAAGTAACTAATACTGCTATTGTAGTTAGATATTAAAAGCATCAAAGAGATAGAATTGAAAAAATATAATAATTCATACCTAAGAATAATCTCTGTTTATTGAATAAGAATAATCCAAATACATTTAGGAGAGAAACCTATGTTTCTAAGAATATAGAGGAGAATATTAATTGGGTTTGAAGAACTATCATGTGATATTCATATATCATAGAAGATGAAGAATTGATAGAGTGACCAATAGGTACGGTTATTACTATATATATATATATTATATGTCAAGATTCCTATATATTAAAGAATTACTATGATTTAATATCATAGACAAGGATTAAGAATATGACTAGTTTTTGCATGATATTATACACATGTGAATTATTCTGATAGCTTGAAAAAAGGATGAATTTCATATTGAGTTTTTTTTATATTATAGAAATTTGTGTATTGAATATTGAAGAAAAATTTCTTATTCTATGATTCCAAGAAATATAAAAAACCACTAAAGATCTTGTTCACATCGAATAGTGGAGGTGTTTGTTAAAGACTGGTGATACCATTATATATAACACTAAATTGTTTCTATCATAATATAGTGTTTGTAAAGTTTATGATAACTACCCAAAGGCCTTGGATGATACAAGGTCACCTCTGAAGTATATTAAAACACTTTGGTTTGAATGATACCATCACAACCCTTATGTGAAATTATTTATCACTTGTAATCACTATAATATAATAATAATAATATGTGTCTCAGTAGGAGTTGAACACAATAAGTAATAGGTTTTATCATTGGAGTCGAACAATGTAATTTTTTTGTGTTGTTTATTTTCTCATTTTTATTGTGTGAGGTGGTGAGTGTTGATGGTGCATATTCAGATCCATAAATCATAACTGAGATAGTGTTTTGAGTATCAATAGGGGTTTATTAAAAGAGAAACTAAAACTCATCAAAGGATAACAATTATTTACCTCCCCCTATAGTGTCCCTACATGATTAACTATTCACTCTATTTTTATAAGGTAAACCTAATTTTACTATAATTAGATACAATTTACTGTCCCAATCATTTTTATCATACTTATATAAAGTAACAAAATTTGAAAAAGCGTTTGAAGTTCCTTAGATATAGAAGTCAGTCCCCATACCTATCAAAGATGAAACCAGGTTTTAGGTTAAGAAACTAAAGAATATAAAGAAATAAGGTGAAAATAATTTGAAGAAGTTGTTGAAAGTGAAATGGGATCAAACACAAGTTGAAGGCAGAAAAGTGTTAAGTGTTAATATGTTATGTATATTGAAAATTATTTCTATAATAAATCAAGTTATGGATATGATGAGTTCATGGTTAGTAAATCGTTTAATGATTATTATTTTGAGATTAAATATTATTTTAATATGATCCCTCTTGAGGTTAATTTATACATATTAGATAATTTTAAGGATATATAATATGAAAAACCATAGTTGGATTTGGAAGAAAATTCTTTGGAAAAGGTATTATATGAGACATTAAAAAATTAAAATACTCCCACTATGGATTTTGAGGCCAATAAATAGATCTTATTACTCTAAAAATCAAATCAAATATTGGATAAAGATAACTTGAAAGGGGAAATTGATGATATATAAAAATTTGATAGAATATGATAGGTTAAGATCTATGTTTTGGAATAAACATATAAAACTATAATTAATTTCAAGAATGTTTAATTAGATATTAAATATAAAAGGGTAAAGGGGATGGATAATACATTGAATGAAAAAAGTAAAATTAATGAATAAAGTATTTATAGGATTAAAGGATATTGGGAAGAAATCCTAAAATCAACTGAGAATGAGAAAATTTCTCTCAATGTGAAATTTTTTGAATTATAATTCAATTTTACAAATTTGGAGGAGAAATTAACTGAAACTTTTCAGGATAATAATAATAGAAGTTCCACCACATAAGTTTCTAAAATGGATTTTGATTAAAAATTTAAACATACTAGTGTAAATAAAATCTTGAAGTTATCTTCTGATCAAACCACACCAATCTATTGAACAAAGTCAACCCATTACCTAGTTAATTTTATGTTCACTAATGTTAGTTCACTTGTTAGTATAGGTTTCTATTTAAAATCTGGGAAAATATGGGTGGCTAAAAATTCTATTAAATCCACTAAATTATCAAGGGTGGATGCTATAATATCTATGAAGATAATCCACTTAATAAAATAAAAAAAATCTACTAAAAACAATAAAGTACACAAGATTTAATTTTTGTCAGACTGTATCTATAAGAAAAAGAATGCGATTTATTAGATATTTTTAGCGATTCTAGAGGTTTGGTCATTTAGAAATTGATTAATAAAATAATATATCAACTTATGTAGTTTTTAGAAGTATCACATTAAGGGGGAGAAGATATAAGAAGAATACAACCCCTATCATGAAAATATAAAATTCATCAAAGAAGGAGAATTTATCTATTAATAATAGATTTAGATACCTATATATATTTTGTGACTATTTATATATAAGAGTTTATAGGTATGAATATTTCTAGTATATTCTAATCAATCAAAATTTATATGATAATGTGAAGATAATAACAAAAAAATGGTGAAACAAAAACTAGCAAGTGAATCTATCTTGGGTTATAAAAAAATAGTGAAAATATTAAGAAAACTACGCCAAAGAAGTCAGTGAAGAATGTAGAAAAGGATGTCAAAACCAAGTTTATATTATTTTAATATGAAAAAAAAATACAAACCATAGAATATTGTAAAATTTATGTGGAAATAAAAGTTAGAATAATAAAGATAAAACAAAAAGCGTAATCAATCTAAGAGATAAATAAAATGATTTTTAATGATAGACTTCCATAATTAATAATTAGAGAAGTTTCCGAAGAAAGGTAACTTGAAGGCTAATAAAAATTTGTGTGGAAGATGAACATTTTATAGGCACTCAACTAATAAGTTCATGATATGGTTTCTTGGACAAAAGGAGTTGTTGAAGAATAAAGGGAAAGTACCAGTGACTCCAAATAATGAGAATTTTACTATTAATAAAGAGTCCACACACAGAAATAAGGATGTTTATGTGTCTAAATAGGGATTACCCACATGTACAGAATAATTGGAATTGGATAAAAAAATATCAAGAATAAAAGAGTGAATGATATTTGTAAGCTAAAGTAGAAAAATCTTTTCCATATAAGAAGAAAGATGAAAATAAGAATAAATTCTTGCTTTAAAAAGAAGCTAAAATTTGGAAATTCAAGGGAGAAGAAAGTAGGAAGAATTCTCGTCATTTAAATTCCATAAAGAAAAGAGTTTCTAGTTTTAGAATTAAACCTCATCCATATTTCTCTAACTAAATAGATTATTGAAGACTCATATTATTCCTACAAATGTTTGGTTGTGATTTATTATTTAGGGTATTTAAGGTGATATATATAAATGAAATAAAGTATGAATTTTGTGATTACTAAACAATATAGTAATATATCCATCATGGAATACTTGATGAATCCCTTTTGAATTTCAAGTAATACTCATAGGGTCTTGAAGTTTATCTTGAAGAATAACTACCATAATAAAGTGATGGTAGAGTGTAACCCTTTACGAGGATAAAACAATAATAATCTACCATATATATGTTATTTCATGTAAATAAAAAATCTAAACAACCCTTAAAAAATAGAAAATGAGTTTTCTTAATAGAGATGAAATATATCCTCACACTTGAAATTTTTGATATGTCTATTAAGTTGAGTGAAGGTTATAAAATCCTTAAAGAACATTCTTGTAAGTCTCCTAAAAGGATAAATTTGAAGTGGCATCACATGCTGGATAAATTAATTGATAAATTTTATGAATACTTTGATCAATCTTATTTTTTATTCCGAGTTATCTCATGTATTATTAAAGTTTATTTACTGATGTCTCATTTTTAAAATAAATATGATGCTACCCTACTCTCATGAGAACCAGATTTTATTTTTCATTGAAAGAGGGAGAATAAAGATAAGTGGATGAAAATAACAATGTGGAAAGAAAAGGAATAAGTCAATGAGATAAGCAGGAATTTCCCTTACACATACCCTTGTATTTATTTTCAATAAGGGGGGTATAAAAGAATAATTTCCAAACACATATAAATAGTCATTTATATGAAAGAAGTTAAGGGAATTTACAATATTTACAAAGGGGGAGTTTTAAGGACTCAACTTATTTTGGTAGTATTTTTTATGAACCATCATGTTAATATGTGTATTGAATAATGGAGAAAGTGATCAATAAAGAATATGCCTTCCCATGAATTTAAGGGTACATAATTTTGAATAGTTTGAGCTATTTTTTTGGAGAGAATCCATTACATATAAATATAGGTGAGATGATCTTATTGTGAAATAAAAGTGTTGATAATTGAATGTATTATCTACTATTGTTTTAGATGGAGTTTTTGTGGTCAGATAAAGGGGAATATTGAAGATCTATGATTAATGAAGTTAAAATCTAGCTAAATTTTAAGGAATTAATCCATATAGAATTGATATTTTAGACTTCTATATTAGGTGAAAGAGATCATTGGATAATTATTTGATTTGATTTTGAGTGATTAAAAATGCCTTGATATGATTTGAAAAGGCTAAAATAAAGCATTTATTATTAAATAAATGATGATATGTAGAAATACTCTAAATTGAGCATTTAAATGTGTTTTTATTCTCACATTCTTAAGTTTTAATGATCATAACCACTTTTTAAAGTGTTTAATGTTTTCATTTGAGTTTTTGATAGTTATATTGATAATGAAGGGATCTTAGTTATTAGAGGATCGTGATAAAATATTGTTAGAATATTGAATAAATTTTTAAAGGGATCATAATGGATGTTAACATATTTTTATATCATAAAAGGAATATGGTGGTGCAACTAAAGGAATTGAATGAAGTTTAGTAGGACATGGTAGTGTTTGGATAACTACTGATAGCACCGGCTAGTTAGTAATGGGCACTGACCAATGAATTCTATATGAACAGATCCTTACATACAGTAGGAGTCAACCAACTACTTGGTGGAGGATCCACCAGCCATCCAATGGTGATGGAAAAATCCCACCATAGAGAAAAATTTCACCGGTCAACCGATAGGATCTAGAGGTTTTTGGAGAGTAGTAGAAATTCTACTGTCTACCCTATAGAGTCTACTAGGTAACCTTTGGTGTTAGTATATTCCCATAAAATATGCATTTATTCTAGTCAAAGATACATCTAATTGGTCCCCCATGACTTCCTTAACCTCATTTTTGTTCTATAATATTCTCAAAATACCACATAGCCTATAAATAGACCCTTTGAAGGCATAAAAACACACCAATTCACAATGTCCAATTAACACGATCATAAAATTATTCCCTTTCTCAAAATTGATCTCAATTCCATAAGTGTTCTTACTTTTTAAATCTTTTCATCAATATTCTATATCCCTATCATTATCTCCTAGTGATTCTTCTTATATTTTTTATAGAATCAAGACCATGACTAAATTATATTTCTTCTAGATTCCCTATATTTATTCTTATATTTATTTTATTTAGGTGAACACTACCTTTAAAAGTGAGGGACTCAAGTTTCTTTCCAAAACTGCTAAATGAAGATGGATTACTTATCTTTTTGGTCTCTAGATACAACAGTTAAAAATCTAGGGTTCATTTTATTCTGGTTTCTTGCTATAACAAACTAAAAAGAAAGGGAGTTTTGGTATCTTAGATACCATTAAAGTCAAGGGACTAATACAATAAACACTAAAGAAATTAGGGTAGGATAGATTAGGGTTTATCAAAGAACATTAGACAAAATCCTTTATTAAATTATGATATTTATTTTATTCTTTCTTTCTTTATCATTTTAATAATTTTTATCTTATACTTTAATACTCAATATTCTTAATCATTCAATTTATTATTTTATTATTCTCATATACTTTAGCTTTTATAAACATATATAGTCCTTCCATTAAACTTTTTTATTTTAATTTATATTTATCAATTTTTGTTTGTATAGTATTAAAAATGTTTTAATCATTATAAAACTTTTAAAATTGGTTTTTAGTATTTAAGGATTTAATTCTTACTTTCTTTAAAAGAAAATTCACCCCCTATTTCTATTTTATCCTACTCCGACCTACAAAATGTTGCAATATTTATAATTAAAACTAAATAGGTTTAGAATTGTTAAATAAATTTTTAAAATTATTTGAATTTTTTAAAAAGTCTATATAATGAATTGAAGAGTATTTAATTTTATTTAAATAATTATAGAATTTTGAATCATCTATGAAGAAATGAATAATTCCTTTAGATTTTACCTTGAGGTGCATAAGAGTCATCCTAAGGCTGAATTTTGGAAAATAATAGAAGACTCATTAAGGTGCCCTATGTTTTATAATAGTAATTTAATATTTTATAACGGTTATCTAGTGTAACACCCGAGGTAAATAAAGAATATGACATTTTCATATTAATCCATATTTGTGAATAAAATATTAATATTACTTTAAAGGGGACGCTATGCTCGATGGCGTACCCAACACGCAACAACGAGTTTCTTGGGAATCTTACGCTGCACTCTAATAATAAAATAATATTATTTTAAATGGTAGTTAACATGTAGCTGTTGTATTGGCGGGAATGGATAGAAATAACTAAAATATGATTATATATGTTTTTAAATGTTTTTACATTTATCTAATAAAAGATAAAGGCTTAAAATACGGAAAGAATTCAATTTTAGGCGTATATGCCCTAGTTTTCACTAAAGGTTCACTTATCGCCTTTTGATGAAGAACTGTCATTAAATATAGTTTTGTTTACTCTTATACATTCTATTGGACCAAATAAAACTCTTCTTAAGAATTGGGACATAAAAATTTACTTTGTTTAAATTTTTGGAATCTTTCCGATAAAGTTCATTTTTTAATGAATAGTGTAAAATGTTGTATTTTAATTCAAAACCTCTTTTTAATCTAATTTATTTATATGATTAGATTATCTTTTTAATTGGTTTTAAAGTGAAATTAGAATATATTTTTACCGTTAAATCCAATAGTGGTCGTTGGAATTAATTTCACTTTGAAATCAGACTTAAACTAGTGTCAATCTTTTGATACTTATTGTTTCATAAAAACACGCTATTTTCTCTGACAGCGGGAATTAATTATTAAATTAATTAATGTGACTTATATGTTTTGAATTTTTTAAAATAGACTTCATTTTTGAATTAGGAATATCAAATATAGCTTAGGGTGAATTTTTGGGATTTTTCTGAAAAACTTCAATTTTTGATGAATAGTGAAACCACTAAGTGGTACTTATAAAAACTAATTTTTCCGTTTAAATGAAATTTTTCCATCTTTGTGTTTTGAATTTCAAAAATCCGACATACATGGTTGTCATTAAGAAGTGAAATGTGGTTCAATGGGATAAAAATAATTTTTTGGTGAATAGTAACTTATTAAGTTTTTAATCACGATTAGAGGTAATTAGTGTAATTTATGGTAAGAATAATGTTTTAATAACATTAAATGACCTAGAAACATGTCCTACCCTCATTTCATGTGTCATGGCCGACCAAGACAATCCATGGGTCCACTTGGGGACCCCATGGAGCTACTTTGGTTGGGAAATGACATAAATATCTTTTTATTTAATGTTAAAGTAAAAATGACACAAACATGAGATGTTTTACTAAAACAATTTTTAAATGGGGTTATAAAAGTCATATTTTTGACTATAAATATTCATTGGAAAGCTAAACAAATTTCCTACATCATAGTATTTTTTTATAATTTTTAGACATTAAATAAAATAAATTATTTATGACATCACGATGATGCAGTGATGGCCTAATTATTTAACGATTTAAATAAAATGGAGAGATAATGTAATATCTAAGACCTACACATGTCAAAAACCTATTTTATGAGTGGATTTAGAACCCTTATCACCTTATCCTAGAAATAAATCAATGTGGGACCTTTAAAATCCAAAACTCTTTTGAAAATAAAGTAACATTTTGTAACTTTACAAGAGTGCCCCTCTTCTCCTCTTATAAAAGGCCCCCACCTCTACCTCCTTACCCACACTCCCAAAGCCTTTGGCTCAGCCAAACCCTGCCCATTTTGTCTCTACACTTCCCTATATTACTCCTTGAAGCCTAACTTTGGGCATAAGTTTTCCCAAGGAAGCCTTTGAGCTCAAATCAAAGGGAGTTACCCGATTTTACGGTAATGTCTTCACTTGTGTCCTTTTGTTTTTTTTGGATTCTCCAACCCCCTAAACTCTTTTTATTCATTTATTTTGTAACAAATACAGTATCTTCATTATACTATGATTTTTTTATAAGAAGTATTCGAGATACACTTACACACACCTACATCTAATGGTTAAAGAACATACTGTTTCCGTGGATGGCGAATTTCTGCCTCCCGAAACGATGATTGTTCAACATTCTTCTAACACCTTCAAAGGTGGCCATTAAGATGACAATATATTTATATATGATATCTAATATTTTTATGTTTTACTTAAGCTTCTGTATTTTTCATTTATGGCGTACCTTTATGGTTTCCATTATGGGTAAACGCGATATCTTCATTTAAGGAAGTGCGGACTACCACCCCCTCAAAGTGATTTGATTCGTTAATACCATATGTGGTACGTATAAAGGATATATTTAATGATATTATATATGATACCATACTGGAATTAAAATACTATTATGTATCATTATGTTTTAATTCCATTAAATATGAAATAGAAATGGAAGTAGTGTTAATGCGTACGTACGACTTGCCGTCTCCATGAACGATACATTTCATTTCTTATCTCAAAATGTTATGTAATATTATAAGTACATATATATAATGGATATATATTTAATATATTACATCTAAATTATGGATATCATTCTGGAATTATAAAATATATATATCTCTCTCATTTTGTTTTAATTAATATGAAAAAATGAAAGTAGCGTTCATGCGTACGTACGGCCTACCGTCTCCATGAACGGTGCTTTTCATTTTTTTTATCTCCAAATGATATGGAATAGTATAAAATGAATATTTACTAGATATATATGATATTTTAATAATTAATACTATTATGGAAATTATTTACTTATAACTACATGGTCAATCTTTTTTCAAAGAAGTTCATTCTTGACTCATGTACCAAACATCGGCGAAAACGTCTGATATGAACTAACATTGTTAAAAAATTATTATAACATTATAATATGTGATATGAACTGAATAATAATATCTAAATGAGGTACTTAGGAAATTATTAATTGACCAAAGTTTATTATTCAGGAATATAAAGAAACGAACAAGACAAGTTGGACTTGAGGTAAGGGATCTTACTCCTCTCTTTCTTTTTAAGTACACTCTTTTATGTCATTCCTTATAAAGCTCATATTTCTTGTTATTGGGATGTTCTTTTATATTAATTTTACTGTAATTTTTATGTTCATATGATGAGAGACCCTATTCTCTCTCATCAATCCATTTTGTAAGTTTTGAGTGGCGCCGTTAGGCTGCCGAATTTTCATAAGAGATCAAACCCCTCACTTTCTTTTAAAGTACTCTCCTTTATGTCACTTCTTTTAAGATCCTATTTTTTATGATGGGGGATGTTATTTTATATTCCTCTTTCTGTACATTTTATTGTAATGTGATGAGATACCCTATTTGATCTCATCAATCCATTTTTGGATGTTTTAAGTGGTGCCGTTAGGCTGCCGAGTTTTCGTAAGGGATTTTTCATCTCACTTTTATTCCTGTGAGATTTATGCTACATTTTCCACAATTTCCTTTGAGTGGTGTATGTACTAACCATTATTTTACTCATTGTGTAATATTCTTTCATTTATGAGTATTCACATCAATGTTGTATTGTCCTTCTTTCACGGGGCGTATGTTTCGAAAGATACCCATGTCGGTAAGAGAACCTTTCACCCTCCTCTTTTTAAAAGACTTCTTTTGTTGGGTCTTTTAATTTACATATTGTTATGTTGGGATATGTTCTCATATATCCTTATTGATGTAAATTTTATGTCCAAGTGATGATATACCCTTTTTTTATCTCTCATCAACTCATTATGATGTGACGTTGTTAGGCTGTCAAGGGAACTTCTTAACCCAATTTCGATTTCTTTGGGTTCAACATGTAGTTATTGAATATGTCATCCTTTGAATATGTTTGAATGACCTTTGATTATTTTACACTTAATATCCACTTATATTTGGTTTATTCGTTTGTCACACATAATTATGTAATTGATTTATCCTTAAACCAAGGATACCATCTTTGTAAGGGACTTCGTCTCAATCTCCTTTCATTGAGGCATATTTTGTTTTATACACAACCTTCTTTTATACGGTGTATAAACCCCTTTGACTTTTACGTTTATTCAAAAGGAATCTTTTTTATACTAAGTGTTTATTAAACGAAAAAAGGGAATGTTTTTGTCGTACGTATGCGGCGACAACGACTTCTCCGCCGTCGTGACCATTATTTGAGTTTCGGCTTCCTCTACAAGACATACCATTTTTTAAAAAAGAAAATATAAATACCATGTTTTACTTTTCTTTTATTTTGGTATTGAAAATGGTTTTCATAATATTTTTATATCAATGTGTGGTATTGATATCTTGTGATTGAAAGGTGGAAATGTTATGTTTCCTTTATGCATGTTTTATGTGATACAATTATGTTGATGTTCTTGGGTATTATTATAATGACGGGTGGTTCCGTGATAGACTAAGGGCGGGTGAGCCTGATATAGCTCCCCAATGCATTGGGTAACGCGAAGGAGTGAAATGTTAAGGTTTATCCGAAGAGATTTAGGGAATATACCGTGATGGGTATTCCAAACGTAACCAAGAGGGTTACTCCCTACGTAAGAAAGTTATGAATGCCTCAAGTTACTTTTATGTCTTATGATTTCTATGATTTATTCATGATTGATGAGGTATGTTAAAGTGCCTATGTTTTATGGGTAAAGTATGATTTCATTCTTATGTATATATGAACTCATGTTTCCTTTCCATATTTTTATAACCCTTACTGAGATTTTTATGCTCATCCCATGTTTTTGAAATGTTTTTCACAAGTCAAGGGAAAGGTAACTGATGTGATGATAGTGTCAAGGATGAGTTAAGAAAGAATCCATGTTTTATTTTAAATATGTTTCCGTTGATGGGAAGAATGAATACTGTCTTTTATGTAACCACTTTGTTTAAATGTGGAATGTAATGCAAGTTTCATGATCTAATTCTCTAAAACTCTAAACCTGAAAAGATCCTCAATGTTTAATCTTGTAATAACTCAAGATTAAGTAAGGTTTAAGGCTGGGGCCTTATAGTTGGTATCAAAGGTTGGTTTAGATAACTTTAGAGGTTAGGGTATTCTTTAAGCATAAGTGACATTACCATAATGGTTATTATTTCAGAAAGAGTCATAGTTTTCAGATAAAGTGAATGAGTAAGTATATCTTCCTCATTAGTACATGATGGTTCTGTTGATATACTCACACTGAAATTTCTATTTTTAGTGAATGGATGGATCTAGCATGCACCAAAGAGACAACATGTTTTAAGGAAACTGTTGTGGTTCTCTGATTAAGATACTAGATAAAATGGAGGATTCAATGAGGAAACTCATGGTTGTTCTAAACCAACTATCAAGGAGTCATGATCAAGCACTTGAACCTTGGTACGTGTCATGTATGAGATGACCAATCGATGTGGAAGTTTAGGTAATAATTATAAAGGTAACCATTAGAGTTTATATGATCCTTACTTTTGAGGTAATTATGGGTTACTCTATGATATGATGGAAAATGAAAGGCATGAGATAAACTTGAGGTTAAATTATGTTATGATTTTTTTGAGGATTTTAACTCATTTTGGGGAATGTTTTAAGAGTTATATAGTTTTGGAAAAAGGACAACACGCAGACCGTGTGACAACCCGTCGCGTCAGACAAAGCTGCGGGAATCAAACCCACAACCAAAGTGCGACTGGTATTTATCGCCTACCACTGTACTACGTGAAGTCCCTGGTTAGTGTGACTGATTCTTTTTAGTTATATGATTTTATGAATTAAGAGTATGTTGATTTTGTGTTATTTATGAAAATTATTAACCTATCAAGGAGGATATGTGATTAGGTTAATTACTTTACAATACGAGACTTTAGGAGCAACTGATGTTGTTTGGAGATAAATGTTACGATTTAACTTGGAAGACTATGTGACTAAATCCTTCAAATATTTGGGTTTCAATCTTAGTTTGGTTTACTTTGAAGAATTTTATGGACAAATTGATTATAGAATGGTCCTCGTTGAACTTTGGGTTTTGTTGGACAAATTTTGGAGATTAAGAATAGATTTTCTTTTTATAAAGGGTTATCCTTTTCTGGATTATCTGATCTTGTACTAACCTTTTTAGTTTTGGTTTTGGTTAAAGTCTAAAGACATGGGAAGTATATAGTTCTCTTTTGTGGATTAGGTGACTCTCTAGAAGTTGATTATAGTACTCTTAATGCGAACAAGTCTCCCTAAATACTCATCTTTTGGAAAAAAATATGAGTTTGATTAAAGAATCTAGTAAAAGTTGAAAGTCAACATGATAAGTGATTATGTTTCCTTATGAATAAATTCCTCAATAAAAAGTAACTTAAAACAAAAATGTTGTCTATTAACTTTTCTTACTGGGGAATCGAATACCGTTTAACCCATCATAAGTTTTTGATTTTCTTATGGTTAGCTTTCTCCTAGACATGTTTACTATCACTCTCCATCAGAACATGACCCTTTGTTTTCTCCTCCATATCCATATTTTCATACATGGAATCCTAGTATGGGTTAACTCGGGTGACATTTGTACTTCTCTCCCATTCTTTTAAAGTGATTGTTTTACCGACTCTTGTTCCGATATGGGACTTTCAAGGATGTTTTCAAGCCCAATTATAAAATTACGAGGACGCAATTCCCAAAAGAGGGGAAGGATGTAACACACCAGGTAAATAAAGAATATTAAATTTTCATATTTATCCATATTTGTGAATAAAATATTAATATGACTTTAAAGGGGACGCTATGTTCGATGGCGTACCCAACACGCAACAACGAGTTTCTTGGGAATCTTACGCTGCACTCTAATAATAAAATAATATTATTTTAAATGGTAGTTAACATGTAGCTGTTGTCTTGGTGGGAATGGATAGAAATAAATAAAATATGATTATATATGTTTTTAAATGT
This sequence comes from Viscum album, assembly GCA_963277665.1. Lineage (NCBI taxonomy): Eukaryota > Viridiplantae > Streptophyta > Magnoliopsida > Santalales > Viscaceae > Viscum > Viscum album. The sequence continues at coordinate 1,618,879,530 of OY728131.1, read as the reverse complement.
TTTTACATTTATCCAATAAAAGATAAAGGCTTAAAATACGGAAAGAATTCAATTTTAGGCGTATATGCCCTAGTTTTCACTAAAGGTTCACTTATCGCCTTTTGATGATGAACCGTCATTAAATATAGTTTTGTTTACTCTTATACATTCTATTGGACCAAATAAAACTCTTCTTAAGAATTGGGACATCAAAATTTACTTTGTGTAAATTTTTGGAATCGTTCTGATAAAGTTCATTTTTTAATGAAGTGTAAAATGTTGTACTTTAATTCAAAACCTCTTTTTAATCTAATTTATTTATATGATTAGATTATCTTTTGAATTGGTTTTAAAGTGAAATTAGAATATATTTTTACCATTAAATCCAATAGTGGTCTTTGTAATTAATTTCACTTTGAAATCAGACTTAAACTAGTGTCAATCTTTTGATACTTATTGTTTCATAAAAACACGCTATTTGGTCTAACAGCGGGAATTAATTATTAAATTAATTAATGTGACTTATATGTTTTGAATTTTGTAAAATAGAATTCATTTTTGAATTAGGAATATCAAATATAGATTAGGGTGAATTTTTGGGATTTTTCTGAAAAACTTCAATTTTTGATGAATAGTGAAACCACTAAGTGGTACTTATAAAAACTGATTTTTCCGTTTAAATGAAATTTTGCCATCTTTGTGTTTTGAATTTCAAAAATCCGACATACATGGTTGTCATTAAGAAGTAAAATGTGGTTCAATGGGATAAAAATAATTTTTTGGTGAATAGTAACTTATTAAGTTTTTAATCGCGATTAGAGGTAATTAGTGTAGTTTATGGTAAGAATAATGTTTTAATAAAATTAAATGACCTAGACACATGTCCTACCCTCATTGGATGTGTCATGGCCGACCAAGACAATCTATGGGTCCACTTGGGGACCCCATGGAGCCACTTTGGTTGGGAAATGACATAAATATCTTTTTATTTAATATTAAAGTAAAAATGACACAAACATGAGATGTTTTACTAAAACAATTTTTTCATGGGGTTATACAAGTCATATTTTTGACTATAAATAGTAATTGTAAAGATAAAAATATTTCCTACATCATAGTATTTTTTTTATAATTTTTTGACATTAAATAAAATAAATTATTTATGACATCATGATGATGAAGCGATGACCTCATTATTTAACGATTTAAATAAAATGGAAAGATAATGTAATATCTAAGACCTAAACATGTCAAAAACCTATTGGATGAGTGGATTTATAACCCTTATCACCTTATCCTCGAAATACATCAATGTGGGACCTTTAAAATCCGAAACTCTTTTGAAAATAAAGTAACATTTTGTAACTTTATAGGAGTGCCCCTCCTCTCCTCTTATAAAAGGCCCCCACCTCTACCTCCTTACCCACACTCCCAAAGACTTTGGCTCGGCCAAACCCTGCCCATTTTGTCTCTCCACTTCCCTCTCTTACTCCTTGAAGCCTAAATTTGGTCATAAGTCTTCCCAAGGAAGCCTTTGAGCTCAAACCAAAGGGAGTTACCCGATTTTAAGGTAATGTCTTCACTTGTGTCCTTTTGTTTTTTTTGGCTTCTCCAACCCCCTAAACTCTTTTTATTCATTTAATTTGTAACAAATACAGTATATTCAATATACTATTATGTTGTTATAATAAGTATTCGATCTACACTTACACACACCTACATCTAATGGTTAAAGAACATACTGTTTCCGTGGATGACGAATTTCTGCCTCCCGAAACGATGATTGTTCAACATTCTTCTAACACCTTCAAAGGTGGACATTAATATGACACTATATTTATATATGATATCAAATATGTTTATGTTTTACTTAAGCTTCTGTATTTTTCATTTATGGTGTACCTTTATGGTTTCCATTATGGGTAAACGCGATATCTTCATTTAAGGAAGTGCGGACTACCGCCCCCTCAATGTGATTTGATTCGTTAATACCATATGTGGTACGTATAAAGGATATATTTAATAATATTATATATGATACCATACTGGAATTAAAATACTATTATTTATCATTATGTTTTAATTCCATTAAATATTAAGTAGAAATGGAAGTAGCGTTCATGCGTACGTATGGCTTACCTTCTCCATGAACGGTACATTTCATTTCTTATCTCAAAATGTTATGTAATATTATAAGTACATATATATAATGGATATATATGTAATATATTACATCTAAATTATGGATATCATTCTGGAATTATAACTTATATATATCTCTCTCATTTTGTTTTAATTAATATGACAAAAAAATGAAAGTAGCGTTCATGCGTACGTACGGCCTACCGTCTCTATGAACGGTGCTTTTCATTTTTTTATCTCCAAATGATATTTAATAGTATAAAATGAATATTTAATGGATATATATGATATTTTAATAATTAATACTATTCTGGAAATTATTTACTTATAACTACATGGGCAATCTTTTTTCAAACAAGTTCATTCTTGACTCATGTACCAAACATCGGCAAAAACGTCTGATATGAACTAACATTATTAAACAATTATTATAACATTATAATATGTGATATGAACTGAATAATAATATCTAAAGGAGGTACTTAGGCAATTATTAATTGACCAAAGTTTATTATTCAGGAATATAAAGAAAAGAACAAGACAAGTTGGACTTGAGGTAAGGGATCTTACTCCTCTCTTTCTTTTTAAGTACACTCTTTTATGTCATTCCTTCTAAAGATCATCTTTCTTGTTATTGGGATGTTCTTTTATATTACTCTTACTGTAATTTTTATGTTCATATGATGAGAGACCCTATTCTCTCTCATCAATCCATTTTGGAAGTTTTGAGTGGCGCCGTTAGGCTGCCGAATTTTCGTAAGAGATCAAACCCCTCACTTTCTTTTAAAGTACTCTCCTTTATGTCACTTATTTTAAGATCCTATTTTTTTATGATGGGGGATGTTATTTTATATTCCTATTTCTGTACATTTTATTGTAATGTGATGATATACCCTATTTGATCTCGTCAATCCATTTTTGGAAGTTTTAAGTGGCGCTGTTAGGCTGCCAAGTTTTCGTAAGGGATTTTTCATCTCACTTTTATTCCTATGAGATTTATGCTAGATTTGCCACAATTTACTTTGAGTGGTGTATGTACTGACCATTATTTTACTCATTGTGTAATATTCTTTCATTTATGAGTATTTACAGAAATGTTGTATTGTCCTTCTTTCACGGGGTGTATGTTTCGAAAGATACCCATGTCGGTAAGGGAACCTTTCACCCTCCTCTTTTTAAAATACTTCTTTTGTTGGGTCTTTTAATTTACATATTTTTATGTTGGTATATGTTCTCATATATCCTTATTGATGTAAATTTTATGTCCAAGTGATGATATACCCTTTTTTTATCTCTCATCAACTCATTATGATGTGACGCCGTTAGGCTGTCAAGGGAACTTCTTAACCCAATTTCGATTTCTTTGGGTTCAACATGTAGTTATTGAATATGTCATCCTTTGAATATGTTTTAATGACCTTTGATTATTTTACACTTAATATCCACTTATATTTGGTGTATTCGTTTGTCACACACAATTATGTAATTGATTTATCCTTAAACCAAGGATACCGTCTTTGTAAGGGACATCGTCTCAATCTCCTTTCATTGAGGCATATTTTGTTTTATACACAACCTTCTTTTATACGGTGTATAAAACCCTTTTACTTTTACGTTTATTCAAGAGGAATCTTTTTTATACGGAGTGTTTATTAAACGAAAAAAGGGAATGTTTTTGTCGTATGTATGCGGCGACAACGACTTCTCCGCCGTCATGACCATTATTTGATTTTCGGCTTCCTCTACAAGCCATACCATTTTTTAAAAAAGAAAAAATAAATACCATGTTTTAATTTTCTTTTATTTTGGTATTGAAAATGGTTTTCATAATATTTTTATATCAATGTGTGGTATTGATATCTTGTGATTGAAAGGTGGAAATGTTATGTTTCCTTTATGCATGTTTTATGTGATACAATTATGTTGAGGTTCTTGGGAATTATTATGAAGATGGGTGGTTCCGTGATAGAATAAGGGTGGGTGAGCCCGATATAGCTCTCCAATGAATTGGGTAACGTGAAGGAGTGAAACTTTAAGGTTTATCCGAAGAGATTTAGGGAATATACTGTGATGGGTATTCCAAACGTAACCAAGAGGGTTACTCCCTACGTAAGAAAGTTATGAATGCCTCAAGTTACTTTTATGTCTTATGATTTATATGATTTATTCATGATTGATGAGGTATGTTAAAGTGCCTATGTTTTATGGGTAAAGTATGATTTCATTCTTATGTATATATGAACTCATGTTTCCTTTCCATATTTTTATAACCCTTACTGAGCTTTTTATGCTCATCCCAAGTTTTTGAAATGTTTTTCACAGGTCAAGGGAAAGGTACCTGATGTGATGATAGTGTCAAGGATGAGTCAAGAAAGAATCCATGTTTTATTTTAAATATGTTTCCGTTGATGGGAAGAATGAATACTGTCTTTTATGTAACCACTTTGTTTAAATGTGGAATGTAATGCAAGTTTCATAATCTAATTCTCTAAAAATCTAAACCTGAAAAGATCATCAATGTGTAATATTGTAATAACTCAAGATTAAGTAAGGTTTAAGGCTGGGGCCTTATAGTTGGTATCAAAGGTCAGTTTAGATAACTTTAGAGGTTAGGGTATTCTTTAAGCATAAGTGACATTACCATAATGGTTATGATTTCAGAAAGAGTCATAGTTTTTAGATAAAGTGAATGAGTAAGTATATCTTCCTCATTAGTACATGATGGTTCTGTTGATATACTCACACTGAAATTTTTGTTTTTAGTGAATGGATGGATCTAGCATGCACCAAAGAGACAACATGTTATAAGGAAACTGTTGTGGTTCTCTGATTAAGATACTAAATAAAATGGAGGATTCAATGAGGAAACTCGTGGTTGTTCTAAACCAACTATCAAGGAGTCATGATCAACTACTTGAACCTTGGTACATTCTGTAATACATCATGTACGAGATGACCAATCGATGTAAAAGTTCAGGTAATAATTATAAAGGTAACCATTAGAGTTTATATGATCCTTACTTTTGAGGTAATTATGGGTTACTCTATGATATGATGGAAAATGAAAGGCATGAGATAAACTTGAGGTTAAAATATGTTATGATTTTTTTTGAAGATTTTAACTCATTTTGGGGAATGTTTTAAGAGTTATATAGTTTTGGAAAAAGGACAACACGCAGACCGTGTGACAACCCGTCGCGTCGGACAAAGCTGCGGGAATCGAACCCACAACCAAAGTGCGACTGGTATTTATCGCCTACCACTGGACTACGTGAAGTCCCTGGTTAGTTTGACTGATTCTTTTTAGTTATATGATTTTATGAATTAAGAGTATGTTTATTTTGGGTTATTTATGAAAATGATTAACCTATCATGGAGGATATGTGATTAGGTTAATTAATTTTCAATAAGATACTTTAGGAGCAACTAATGTTGTTTGGAGATAAATGTTACGATTTAACTTGGAAGACTATGTGACTAAATCCTTCAAATATTTGGGTTTCAATCTTAGTTTGGTTTACTTTGAAGAATTTTATTGACAAATTGATTATAGAATGGTCCTCGTTGAACTTTGGGTTTTGTTGGACAAATTTTGGAGATTAAGAATAGATTTTATTTTTATAAAGGGTTATCCTTTTCTGGATTATCTGATCTTGTACTAACCTTTTTGGTTTTGGTTTTGGTTAAAGTCTAAAGACATGGGAAGTATATAGTTCTCTATTTTGGATTAGGTGACTCTCTAGAAGTTGATTATTGTACTCTTAATGCAAACAAGTCTCCCTAAATACTCATCTTTTGGAAAAAAATATGAGTTTGATTAAGGAATCTAGTAAAAGTTGAAAGTCAACATGATAAGTGATTATGTTTCCTTATGAATAAATTCCTCAATAAAAAGTAACTTAAAACAAAATTTTTGTCTATTAACTTTTCTTACTGGGGAATCGAATACCGTTTAACCCATCATAAGTTTGTGATTTTCTTATGGTTAGCTTTCTCCTAGACATGTTTACTATCACTCTCCATCAGAACATGACCCTTTGTTTTCTCCTCCATATCCATATTTTCATACATGGAATCCTAGTATGGGTTAACTCAGGTGACATTTGTACTTCTCTCCCATTCTTTTAAAGTGATTGTTTTACCGACTCTTGTTCCGATGTGGGACTTTCAAGGATGTTTCCAAGCCCAATTATAAAATTGCGAGGACGCAATTCCCAAAAGGGGGGAAGGATGTAACACCCCAGGTAAATAAAGAATATGACATTTTCATATTTATCCATATTTGTGAATAAAATATTAATATGACTTTAAATGGGACGCTATGCTTGATGGCGTACCCAACACGCAACACCGAGTTTCTTGGGAATCTTACGCTGCACTCTAATAATAAAATAATATTATTTTAAATGGTAGTTAACATGTAGCTATTGTATTGGAAGGAATGGATAGAAATAACTAAAATATGATTATATGTGTTTTTAAATGTTTTTACATTTATCCAATAAAAGATAAAGGCTTAAAATGCGGAAAGAATTCAATTTTAGGCGTAGATGCCCTAGTTTTCACTAAAGGTTCACTTATCGCCTTTTGATGATGAACCATCATTAAATATAGTTTTGTTAACTCTTATACATTCTATTGGACCAAATAAAACTCTTTTTAATAATTGGGACATCAAAATTTACTTTTTGTAAATTTTTGGAATCTTTCCGATAAAGTTCATTTTTTTAATGAATAGTGTAAAATGTTGTATTTTAATTCAAAACCTCTTTTTAATCTAATTTATTTATATTATTAGATTATATTTTGAATTGGTTTTAAAGTGAAATTAGAATATATTTTTACCGTTAAATGTAATAGTGGTCGTTGGAATTAATTTCACTTTGAAATCAGACTTATACTAGTGTCAATCTTTTGATACTTATTGTTTCATAAAAACACGCTATTTGCTCTGACAGCGGGAATTAATTATTAAATTAATTAATGTGACTTATATGTTTTGAATTTTGTAAAATAGACTTCATTTTTGAATTCAGAATATCAAATATATCTTAGGGTGAATTTTTGGGATTTTTCTGAAAAACTTCAATTTTTGATGAATAGTGAAACCACTAAGTGGTACTTATAAAAACTGATTTTTCCGTTTAAATGAAATTTTGCCATCTTTGTGTTTTGAATTTAAAAAATCCGACATACATGGTTTTCATTAAGAAGTGAAATGTGGTTCAATGGGATAAAAATAATTTTTTGGTGAATAGTAACTTATTAAGTTTTTAATCGCGATTAGAGGTAATTAGTGTAGTTTATGGTAAGAATAATGTTTTAATAAAATTAAATGACCTAGACACATGTCATACCCTCATTGGATGTGTCATGGCCGACCAAGACAATCCATGGGTCCACTTGGGGACCCCATGGAGCCACTTTGGTTGAGAAATGACATAAATATCTTTTTATTTAATGTTAAAGTAAAAATGACACAAACATGAGATGTTTTACTAAAAAATTTTTTTCATGGGGTTATACAAGTCATATTTTTGACTATAAATAGTCATTGTAAATATAAAACTATTTCCTACATCATAGTATTTTTTTATAAATTTTAGACATTAAATAAAATAAATTATTTATGACATCATGATGATGCAGCGATGACCTCATTATTTAATGATTTAAATAAAATGGAAAGATAATGTAATATCTAAGACCTACACATGTCAAAAACCTATTGGATGAGTGGATTTAGAACCCTTATCACCTTATCCTCAAAATACATCAATGTGGGACCTTTAAAATCTGAAACTCTTTTGAAAATAAAGTAACATTTTGTAACTTTACAAGAGTGCCCCTCCTCTCCTCTTATAAAATGCCCCCACCTCTACCTCCTTACCCACACTCCCAAAGCCTTTGGCTCGGCCAAACCCTGCCCATTTTGTCTCTCCACTTCCCTCTATTACTCCTTGAAGCCTCACTTTGGGCAGAAGTCTTCCCAAGGAAGCCTTTGAGCTCAAACCAAAGGGAGTTACCCGATTTTAAGGCAATGTCTTCACTTGTGTCCTTTTGTTTTTTTGGCTTCTCCAAACCCCTAAACTCTTTTTATTCATTTATTATGTAACAAATCCAGTATCTTCAATATAATATGATGTTGTTATAATAAGGATTCGAGCTACCCTTACACACACCTACATCTAATGGTTAAAGAACATACTGTTTCCGTGGATGGCGAATTTCTGCCTCCCGAAACGATGATTGTTCAACATTCTTCTAACACCTTCAAAGGTGGCCATTAAGATGACACTATATTTATATATGATATATAATATGTTTATGTTTTACTTAAGCTTCTTTATTTTTCATTTATGGCGTACCATTATGGTTTCCATTATGGGTAAACGCGATATCTTCATTTAAGAAAGTGCGGACTACCGCCCCCTCAAAGTGATTTGATTCGTTAATACCATATGTGGTACGTATAAAGGATATATTTAATGATATTATATATGATACCATACTGTAATTAAAATACTATTATGTATCATTATGTTTTATTTCCATTAAATATGAAATAGAAATGGAAGTAGTGTTCATGCGTACGTACGGCTTACCGTCTCCATGAACGGTACATTTCATTTCTTATCTCAAAATGTTATGTAATATTATAAGTACATATATATAACGGATATATATGTAATATATTACATCTAAATTATGGATATCATTCTGGAATTATAACATATATATCTCTCTCTCATTTTGTTTTAATTAATATGACAAAAAAATGAAAGTAGCGTTCATGCGTACGTACGGCCTACCGTCTCCATGAACGGTGATTTTCATTTTTTTATCTCCAAATGATATGAAATAGTATAAAATGAATATTTACTGGATATATATGATATTTTAATAATTAATACTATTCTGGAAATTATTTACTTATAACTACATGGGCAATCTTTTTTCAAACAAGTTCATTCTTGACTCATGTACCAAACATCGACAAAAATGTATGATATGAACTAACATTATTAAACAATTATTATAACATTATAATATGTGACATGAACTGAATAATAATATCTAAAGGAGGTACTTAGGCAATTATTAATTGACCAAAGTTTATTATTCAGGAATATAAAGAAACGAACAAGACAAGTTGGACTTGAGGTAAGGGATCTTACTCCTCTCTTTCTTTTTAAGTACACTCTTTTATGTCATTCCTTATAAATCTCATCTTTATTGTTATTGGGATGTTATTTTATATTAATCTTACTGTAATTTTTATGTTCATATGATGATAGGCCCTATTCTCTCTCATCAATCTATTTTGGAAGTTTTGAGTGGCTCCGTTAGGCTGCCGAATTTTCGTAAGAGATCAAACCCCTCACTTTCTTTTAAAGTACTCTCCTTTATGTCACTTATTTTAAGATCCTCTTTTTTATGATGGGGGATGTTATTTTATATTCATCTTTCTGTAAAATTTATTGTAATGTGATGAGATACCCTATTTGATCTCATCAATCCATTTTTGGAAGTTTTAAGTGGCGCCGTTAGGCTGCCGAGTTTTTGTAAGGGATTTTTCATCTCACTTTTATTCCTGTGAGATTTATGCTACATTTGCCACAATTTCCTTTGAGTGGTGTATGTACTGACCATTATTTTACTCATTGTGTAATATTCTTTCATTTATGAGTATTTACATCAATGTTGTATTTTCCTTCTTTCACGGGGCGTATGTTTCGAAAGATACCCATGTCGGTAAAGGAACCTTTAACCCTCCTCTTTTTAAAAGACTTCTTTTGTTGGGTATTTTAATTTACATATTGTTATGTTGGGATATGTTCTCATATATCCTTATTGATGTAAATTTTATGTCCAAGTGATGATATACCCTTTTTTTTATCTCTCATCAACTCATTATGATGTGATGCCATTAGGCTGTCAAGGGAACTTCTTAACCCAATTTCGATTTCTTTGGGTTCAACATGTAGTTATTGAATATGTTATCCTTTGAATATGTTTGAATGACCTTTTATTATTTTACACTTAATATCCACTTATATTTGGTGTATTCGTTTGTCACACATAATTATGTAATTGATTTATCCTTAAACCAAGGATACCGTCTTTGTAAGGGACTTCGTCTCAATATCCTTTCATTGAGGCATATTTTGTTTTATACACAACCTTCTTTTATACGGTGTATAAACCCCTTTGACTTTTACTTTTATTCAAAAGGAATATTTTTTATACGAAGTTTTTATTAAATGACAAAAGGGAATGTTTTTGTCGTACGTATGCGGCGACAACGACTTCTCCGCCGTCGTGACCATTATTTGAGTTTCGGCTTCCTCTACAAGCCATACCATTTTTTTAAAAAGAAAAAATAAATACCATGTTTTACTTTTCTTTTATTTTGGTATTGAAAATGGTTTTCATAATATTTTTATATCAATATGTGGTATTGATATCTTGTGATTGAAATGTGGAAATGTTATGTTTCCTTTATGTATGTTTTATGTGATACAATTATGTTGAGGTTCTTGGGAATATTATGAAGACGGGTGGTTCCGTGATAGACTAAGGGCAGGTGAGCCCAATATAGCTCTCCAATGCATTGGGTAACGCGAAGGAGTGAAATGTTAAGGTTTCTCCGAAGAGATTTAGGGAATATACTATGATGGGTATTCCAAACTTAACCAAGAGGGTTACTCCCTACGTAAGAAAGTTATGAATTCCTCAAGTTACTTTTATGTCTTATGATTTCTATGATTTATTCATGATTGATGAGGTATGTTAAAGTGCCTATGTTTTATGGGTAAATTATGATTTCATTCTTATGTATATATGAACTCATGTTTCCTTTCCATATTTTTATAACCCTTACTGAGATTTTTATGCTCATCCCAAGTTTTTGAAATGTTTTTCACAGGTCAAGGGAAAGGTACCTGATGTGATGATAATGTCAAGGATGAGTCAAGAAAGAATCCATGTTTTATTTTAAATATGTTTCCATTGATGGGAAGAATTAATATTGTCTTTTATGTAACCACTTTGCTTAAATGTGGAATGTAATGCAAGTTTCATGATCTAATTCTCTAAAACTCTAAACCTGAAAAGATCCTCAATGTGTAATCTTGTAATAACTCAAGATTAAGTAAGGTTTAAGGCTGGGGCCTTATATCTAGACCTTGTGATTCAAAGGGGGAGACCTGCACACTACTTATCTAGCATCTTCTACCCCTTACCTCTCCCCTCATCCCCCTTCCCATTTCTCTTTTTTTCTATCCCTCCCACTCTCTCTTAGTTGATCTCTATGGGTTTCTGACCCCACCCATTTGTTTCCTTCAAATTTTTTGTTTTTATGCTTGATCCCTCATCCAATCTTCCTTTGTTCTAACTAACTATAAATCACGTTTCTAAACCCATATGACCAGGTGAACTAGTTTTTCAAAGTGTTTTGGGATGTTGTGGTTGAGTCACGATGGTGTATTAGGAGTGCGATCTATGGTAGATCTCATCTTATCAGGGTGGTCACTTTTGAGGTGGTCAATGTTTGTCTGGTGAAGTTACTGGTGTGTAGTTTTCTTGGAGGTGGATCCAAAAAAAAGAGGATGGCGGTCCTAAAGTTAGTCAAACCACCTTGTTGAGGACCTAGTTGGATTAAACTTTGCTCTAGATTCTTCCTATTTTGTTATCTCTTATATTGGTCTATTGTAGTGGCCTCAAGGAATATTTGGGAAGCATTGATTGATTGGACTATAGTGTTATAGGATTTTATCCTACATATAATTCAATTCTTACCTTCACTTTGTATATTGATGTTTTTTATGGTCCACTACTTTGGATCATGGTGTTTTTCATTGATGTCGATAATTCCTGATTTGGTGATGAAGGTTTGGCTGTGTGTTTTATGTGTGGTTTTGGTGTGGTGTTGTGATGCTTGTGTGTTTTCTTACTTAGTGTTCCTCTCTAGTGTCGTGGTCCTAACTAGTGTGGGTGGTACCTATGGTGATGGGTTTTTCAAAGAATAAGGTGTCTTATTTTGTGATTAGGTGTGCTCTATGGTGGTTTGGGGTGCTATTTTGTGATGAATGTTTTCATCAAAAGTGAGAGATGATGAAATAATCTATTGATGGCATGTTTTGTGTTCATGAAGGTGATGTTTTATAGGGTGGTAGGTGGATATAGGCACTAGGCTTGTGTGACGTCCCAAACAAGGTGCCATACACTGGTGCACCGAGCTAGTTTGTCACGTGACCTTAGGCGCACCTCCACATATGCCATAGGATTCCAACTAGCAAAGAGGGTATAATATCGATCATGGGGAGACTATACTCTCTTTATTAAAGTAGCACAATAGTGAATAGAAATAAATAATAGACAAATGAAATAACCATAAACAATATAATAGTAGTACAACATGATGACCAAAACAATAGTACAATACCCAAAACTATAGTAGAAAATATTTCATTCCAAATACATGTCAAGTGTCAAATGTGAAAACAAAAAATAAAGTCACTGACAACTCCCAAGTGGGTCCCAATACCATGTCTGGTTCCCTCATCCATGCTTCATCCCATATCATCCATCTAACATAGGGCTCTTTCCCTTATCCCATCCTGCAAACATGAAGTCTATTCAGGTATCGATCAGGCAACCTGAGTAGAGTGTGAGTATAACTTATTAAGCCACCACCAATAGAGTCTAAAACAATATATAGTCAATAATAGTTTATGAAGTTATATAAAAAATAAAAAACAAGAAACAATGGAAAGAATTTACAAATTCAATTATTCTTTATTTAACCACATAAACCCCCAGGTTCTCGAGGAAACCCGAACCATTAATACTTCCCTCAGACCACGTAGGAGTCCGAACTATCCTAAAGGGATATAAAATATCATAATACCATGGTTATCATTTATCAATTAATTTAGAATCACAACACATCCAACTGAAACCATATTCTAACACCAATTTCATGAGTGTAAAACATCATCTTTAACACCCCATGGGTATTTGGAGCATCAATCCCCATCCCACACCTCATGTCACATGTGTATTTTGAGCCTCAGTACCTATCCCATACTTTATATATTTTATGTGTATTTGGAGCCTCATTCCCTTTCCCATACCTCAATATCACATATGGGTATTTGGAAGATTAGTTCGCATCCCACACTTGTATATCAATCAATCAAAATAATCATATATATCACATCAATCAAGGTTAATCAACATTTACCCTCCTTTTTATCACTTCACATCAAGGATATCATCTAAATTATCAAAAAAATAATGGTTCAACACTTTAATTACATGAAATAACATGAGAAATTAACCATTAAAACCATTTTACATTATTTAGATCATATAACTCATTAACCATTACAGTTAAGCTAACCACCTCATAATTCTCGTTTTCAATTAATTTATAAATACATTAATTAACCAATTTCACAATCCAAATATCCCTTCAATTCCAAAATCATAATATTCCATTAATTAATTAACCAATTAATTAATCTAATTCCACCAATTTCAGTTACCCCAAATTTATCCAAATTTATCATCACATGGAAATTAAATTAAATCAATTAAATGTCCTATTATTCACCAATTTCATAATTATAATTACTAAAATAAAATTTACCAAGTTCAACTCACCTCATAATCACACATAAAAAATCAACTAGTCAATTACATGATTTAATTAACTAATCAATAAATTAATTAATTTAATTCAAGATTAAATTGACAAACATGCTAATTGAAATTCCAAAACACATACACACAATTAGAATTCAAGACTATTTAAATTAAAATTAGAACACTTAACTCAAGATTGTTGACAGACACTCACCAACATAAATTCCCAATTAAAGCAGAACAACCTAGATCACGAAAAAGAACAAGATCTAGATCTGAAACCTTGATCCAAGATCAAACATATTAGATCTATTAAAACTTAGATCTATACTCATTAGAAATAGATAAAAACATCTCTTCAATGGATGAGAGAATGGAGAGAAAGAGGGAGGAAACCATGCATGCAGGGTTTTCTCTAACCATGTGCCTCCTACTAGGGGTCACATAGTAACTATTATAAGGGTGAACAATTTGAAAAACCATGTTCCAATCGTGTAAATCCCCTCTATTTGGGATTTTACGGTCTACTAGACTGGTCACATGGTTTGGAAAAAACGTGCGCCAACTATGTATTGCCCTTATTCCTTCCAAAATTCTTCAATTTCACCCAAAAACTCCATGAAGTAAAACCCAATAAAGATATTATAAAAAAAGAAAAAATATTACTTATAAATGGACTTAAGAAATAACTATAAAATTTTGAGATCTTATAGGTCGACATGATGGTGAGCGAGGTTTGTTGCAAGTTCCTAAGATATGGTTGTTTAGTAATATTTGATTTGGGTATGAGGTAGTGATCCATTTTAATTTTGAATTTTGGGTTGTGGATATCTATTTGGTTCCATTTTGGTTTTCAGTTACATGTATAGTTCCCACTCTAAATAAAAAGTGTTCATTTTTAGAAAAAAACTGTAGGTAGGGTCATTGACTTTGTGTAAGATTCATTTTAAAACACTATAAGGGTAATTTCAGATTTAATATGGGAGATTTGAATTTTTAAGAGCAATTTTATATTTTATAAAGGTCATTTGAAATTACTTAAGAGTAAATATTACCTATATAGGAGTCATAAGTTATCAAAAAACTGTCCAAGGAAAAATATCCCCGATTTCATAAGGGTCACTTATTGAGCCTATAAGAAGCATTTCTTGAGTTCGTAAAAGAAAACCTTCAATTTTTTTTAGGAAATATTCAAAATGATAATGGTTATATGGACTTCAAATTTTAAAATATCATTAGGTTTTTGGTCAAAGATATTATTCAATCTAATATTTATGGGATTTTGAATGAAGATTAAATGAGAATATTATGAAGTGATTTCTTAGGAATTTTAAATGGAAATATTTGAAATTTATTATTATCGATTAATCATGAGCGATTATCAAGTTCTATGAACTAGTGATGGAGGAAATTTAATTACCTAAAATTATGAGGAATTTCTATATTATAATATGGAAATATTATTCATGAAATAATTAGAATATAAAAAATATGAGAATTAGAAAAAAATGGATGTTACTATAGAGGTTTTGGTACTAGATTCATGAATAAGAATAACATGAGTATCAAGGGAACATATATTTTTGTTGTAGTTAAAGATAAAAAGTATCAAACTGAGAGAAGAGATAGGATATGATACTATACACCTAAAAAGTATCTCTATGTATTGAAGTAGAATAATATAATGACACTCAGGAGGCAAAAATGAGTGTCAAAGAAGAAGGAGAAGAAACTAAAATAGGTTTGAAAACCTATCATGTGATATTTATATATCATAGAAATAGAATAATTGAGAGAGATATCAATGGGTGAAGTTACTACTACAAATATTCTATGTCAATACTCCTAGAGATTTAAGAACTTCTATGATCTCATATCACAAGTGAAGAGGAAGAATAATACTTGTGTTTTCTTTCTCTCAGATACATGTTAATAATTATAATATCTTAAATAGAAGTATGAATTTCATGATGAGTTTTTATTTATATTATGTAAGCATGAGATTTGAAGATTAATGAATAAGATCTTATTCTTGAATTCCAAGACATCCAGAAATTCCTTGAATATATTTTTAACAGTAGAAAATAAAAGAACTTATTTAATACTAGAAGTTCAAATACAAAGAATGTCAAAAAATTTCTATCAAGTGATAGTGTTTTGGAAGTTCATGATAACTAACCAAAGTTGTTGGATGATGAAAGTTATCTTTGAAGTGTAGGTAAAAACACTTGGGTTTGTACAATACCATCCCACCCCTTGAGTGTGATTCTCAAGCACTTTCAATCAATATAATATAATATTAAAAATCTATGTACCAATAGGAATTAAACACAAAAAATATTAGGTTTCATCATTGGATATGAAAATTATAAAAAACTCCCTGAACTATTTTATCTTTTATTATTTTCATTACATGATTAGGTGAGTGTTGATAGAGAATATTTAGATCCATAATTCTTATCCGAGATAGTGGTTCAATTATCAAGAGGGGATAATTACAATAGAAACTAAAACTCAGTAAAAAGAGGAACATTGATTCACCCCCACACCCCTTTCAGTGTCCATGTAAGATCCACAAAGCGCTCCACTTATGTCACTTACAATTATTTAAAAAATAATTTGACAACTCAAAAGCAGGGGGATGGTGATCTATAAAATTAAAGATAAAATTAAACATGTATATGAAAATTCTAATAGAATGAAGTTAGGAAAAAAAGAATCAACCTTGGAATATACTTAAATGATCATTCATTACCTCTTTCCAAATATCTCCAATTCTAATTCTATGATCAAGATATAACATATGTCTAACTATCCCTATTACCAATGTTTTGTGAGCATGTGATATAACCGTAAACCATCCAATGTATTACATTCCCCTAACTCTAAGGTTTAGAATATGAAAACAACTCTCCCAAGTTTGAATATATCACTTAACCTTAATTTTTTAGAAACTAAACCATAACTCATCACTCCAACACAAATTACACCATCCACTCAAGTGAAGGGATAAATAAATGATATTGACAACAAGAAATAAAATAAAGGATAACCAATATGTAGGGCACTATCACCAACCCCAAACTTGATCTCACTTTTATTCATATAATTTTTAAAATGAATGAAGGAATTAAGTTCAAATACATTATAATCATCCATTTTTACCCAAAGAGTGATCCTTAGGTTAGACTCTCACTATTTGTGGGACCTTGAGAGATCACTAGTATGAAAATTGAAAAATAGCAGGGAAGAAAAGAAAAAACATAGATGAACAAAATAAAAATGAAAGTATAATTATTGTAAAAACTAAATAAAATACCTATTATAATCCCTCAGTAAGGAACCATGACTATAGTGGGTTCCCCATGTGTTTATAAGCTTCCTTTAATTCTACTCTAGCTTCTTTTTTATCTACTTTTTATCATGATTATAGAGCCTATGATGGAGGATCGGCTTCAACATAGATCATTCGAAGGGAATGGATTTCTCTATGTAAGAATCTTCTCAAACATCACCTTTTGTTGAGATTTATCCATTATCACCACCTTATTTATTTCTTAGATGAGGACATATGGAAGCATCAAGAGAATTTTCCTTATTTGAGAAGAAAAAGGAGTTTGGAATTTATAGAATAACCAATTCATAGTTTTTTTATAGGAAATATGGATTAAACCCATGCATTAATAAAATATTTTAGTTTTAATATAACATGATGAGGTTGGATCAATCATACATGGTTATAGGGAATGTGAGAGTCCCGTTGAGTTCACCTTACATAGGTCTTGGGGCATACCAGTTAATCTTACACAATGTGTGCTTCATCCTATTTAATCAGACATGAGAAATATTTTGGATGAATAAATTTGACATAGTAGGACACTAGATTAGTTTAATCCTATATAAGTATTGATCACTAGGTTTTAATATGAAATAATCCATAATTATTCTTATGTCAACAACATCATGGCCTATTGATTCTTACACTGTCCTTTTATTTTTTATAAAATCCCATGTAGAGAGTCCCCCTTTGTTTAATTTCACACAATGCATGTACAGACCATTTTATCATAATAGAGTGACCTAAAATCTTGTTCGATCTCATGTAGCCACCTATCTGGACGATTTAAGTATAAAATACCCTTATAATTTTCCCTTTAATTTTATACAATAATATAAAAATTATTTTAATCTTCTACTACCTTAAAAATGTTGATTAATCATATGCAACTTCTATTTATCCCCTAAAAATAATTAAACACTTCAAACTCAAGTTTTGATTTATATAATTAAATAAAAAAAGAACTAAAACATTAAAATTACTTTTTAAAATAATTTCATAATAAATTCCAAATTACACTAAAATTAATGTATGGATTTTTTTAAATAATTCTAAAAATAAATAAGTTAATTAAACCCAAGAATTTAATCCCTTTTCAAATTAAGTATAAATTACTCAAAAGTTCCAATAATGAGTTATTTTCTTAGGTTTTATATTAATTATATGGTTAATTGATACTAAAATATCAATATAAAATTGGAAAATTGGTTCTCATCACCCCTACAATAATTCTATTTCACTCTTGGGAAATTTTAAAGAATTCAAAAATATTCATCCTACCAAGTGCAAACACATAGAATAATCAAGATAAAATCAATTAGTTCATTCACTATTGGTAATTATCATGCTTTATATATGATTTTTTCTCACTACCTCACTTCATCTCACTCATGTTATTAACTTTATAATCCTACTCATACCACTTGATGACTTACCTCACATAATGTTCTTCCCTCATCACTCTAGAAACATTTTATATGGAATTTTTCTCATTATAAGAGGTCATGTGTTCCACCATAGTCAACCAAGATTTTATGTTCTCTATTGGAAGATACAAGTGTGCTACTCATGAGGACTTCCTATAGGTTTTTATGGAGTTTAAGTCCTGGTAGGATTAAATGTGAAAAAAAACATGAGGCAGAATGAGAAGTTTAGATCTCTAGAGTACAATGAAAGATAAATTATATCCAGTGTTACATAATGAATGAAAATCAACCCATCATATCCAAAATTTAACACTCCCAACATCTTTTATTCCCATTTCCCCTTTTTAAAAGACACTACAGTAACTATCACGAACCACATCGTGATAGTTTGAGAAAAAATAAGGGGAAATTAGATTTTTTTTATCTTAGGTGATGTTTGAGGAAAAAATTGTAACTTATCTTATCAAGAAATATTAGATAATTTTTTTAACTACTCTGATGGTCCCAGAATATAGTGTTTACCCTTGGGTAGGAGTTTGGTGGAATTCTGAGCCGTTCAAATTTTAGAGGAATATTTAATATTTAATTAATTAAATATTATTTATTCACACATGTTTGTTAAGGGAAATATTATGTTCATATTTTCAGATCCAAATTATGTCTCCTTAGTTGAGTTTAAAATGAATAGTTTTTCCTAGGTATAGAATAAACTCACATTGTCCATCAGGGTTGGGCCTAGGCAAATTTTTCTTTCCTTCCCTTTTTTATGTTTCTTTTACCTTTTCTTATTTTCTTCTTTTCCATTTTTCTCATTTTATTTTACCTCTATTCCCCTTTTCTTCTTTCATACACCCCCTTGGATATTACCTTTTTCATGGATTATATTGGAGAGGGATAGGGAGAGGGGAGGGGGGAGAGGGATAAGGAGAGGGAGGTGCTGTCGTGGAGCTCGGGTCGTGCTAGATCATTGTGCGGTAGCCTTGGATCATGAATCAGATCAAAGATTAAATGGTTTTCTCCTAGAGGTAGGAGGTTTTTAATACATTCACTGAAAATCATTATAGGTTAGTTTTTTAAGTTGAAATTTTGTTTCTGGGTTGTTGTGGACCTCTAGGGGGTTGATCTGGTGTGTTTTAATGAAAATTAGGGGCTTTAGAAGGTTTACAGGAGTTTATAGATTGGAAATCCAAATCACATGACATGTAGTTTATAGAAAAAATTCCATTTTCTTTTCACATTCTAGGAAGATATAATTTTTTTAACTACATATAGTATACTTGGAGTACACACCGTGTAGTGGTACTTGGCCATATGGATAAATACTTGGGTAGATAGAGGTTTGGGTACCACATGTTGTGTACCATGGGTATATTCTGTGTAGTGTTACATGGATATATGGCTGAATACTTGAAAATATTGAGGTTTTGGGACTACATTTCATATACTTTGGGTACATTTCTTATAGTATTACTTGGCCACGTGGTTAAGTACTTGGGAAGGCACCCCATATGTGGGGTACATGGTTGTGTAATAGTACAAAACTAGACCCTATGTGTTCCCTAGCTATAAACTATAGCATGGAAATACCCCAAGTGTGTTCATCCTTGTATAAGTACATTTCTATGTGTACATTCAAGATTACATGAAATATAATTTTTCTTTCAAGGGATTTTGGGTGTTTTTGTGCCCTAGAGTCAAAATTAGACATAAGAGGATTCCATTCTGAGAATTTTTTTAGATCATGATTATGGAATACTTTCAATGTTTATAGGATTTCTAGATGATTTTTTGAATGATAAATTTTTGTGGGGGGTTTTACTTGAGGTTTGGTTTCAAAATCCTCCTACGGGATGGGGGTTGAGCTGTGAGGCCTAATGGGGGGGGGGGGGTTGCAAGTATATGGATAAGTTTGGATTTATAATGAAAAGTTGGTTTAGTTGAGGGTCTTCCTAATAATTATTGAAAGGTGGGATTATGTGTTTCCTTGGATGGTATTATTAGTTCAATTTCTTGAGGTATATATATGGCCTCTTGAGGTATAGAATAGTCAGATCCTTCATGTTGGGTTGACATCGTGAGATGTCAGGCATGACTGAGATCCATGGGGTGAGTTTGAAATAGGTTTGAGGGGATTGTTTGAGGTTTACCTCATGGTCATGTTATTTTTTGAGGTTTCCCTTCTATGTGTGGTGATACTTGAGGTTTCCTTTTTAGGAATGGTGATTTCCAGGTTGTGTGTGAGGAGGTGGGATGTGGATCACTTTGGCAGGCTTGGCCCAAGGTTTGGTTTTTCTAAAGATCCCTGTGTGGGGTATCCTACTTGAGATGAGGTTTTTGGGATCATGGAGAGTTACACATTCTTTGTTGGAGTGTGATATGGATAGTGATGGTTTCAGTAGTTCTGATTGTAGGGTTCAGGTGTTAGCTGGCCCTAGTTGATGAGCTCTTGGCTTGGAGGTTCAAGGTTGTTCTTGTTAAGGACTAGATAAGAGAAGATACCTTTGAGATATTACTAGAGTAGGTATTGGCCCTGAGTTTGATTTAGTTTCCCTCTTCTATTGTATGGTTGTTGTTAGGAGAATCTAGGGAGCTAATGGATGGTTTGGATAAGTATAGCCACCCTAGTTTAGTTGATTTCTTTGTCTTGGGGTTAGTGTACTATAGTGTATGTTGTGATCTCAGGGCTTGGTTTATGAGTTTGGAGCTTGGTTAGGTAGTTTAACTATAATGTGCAAATTTTTTTTTTACCCAGTTAGTACTATAGGACTTTTGGGACATGGGTAGTTTTCTCCTAGGGTCAATAATATTTTATATCTCCTGTTCAGATCTTACCATTAGATTCATATAGGCTAATAGATGTACTTTTTTTAGATTCCTAGGATGAGATCCTAATTTTAGAAATTAATTATTATCCTTGCAGTGGATGTTTGGATCTATATCTTGATCATTCATACACACTTGATGTTGTGGATGGGCAAGCCACATTTCGTAATTCCTCTAGCTTAGGCCAAAGTGGGAGTGGATTTACCGTGGGTTTCAAGATAGAACCTGAAGTTCAATTTTTTCCTTTTTATTTATCCCTTTTATTTTATTTGATATAATTTATTTTTTTTATATCAGTAGTCTCCGTTCAGCTAGGCTGGCCATATCACATGTTTCATGGACATGTTATGACAACAGATGTTAGGACCATTGTTGTGGGTGACCTACTGTTTAATGAAATGATTTTTGAACAAGGTAAGAATCATTATTTTTTCTTTTTGAATATTTTCTTTAGTCTTGGTATATGTATGCTATATCCTAGGGAAGTTTTGAGGAGAATACGAGGCTAGTTTAGAGATTGAAGGTTTGGAAATGTGGGCTATAGGCTGGGCCGCACAGTTAGTGTAAATCATGTGGCTACAGATATGTGAACCTACAAATACGCACAGTTTTTATACAACCATGCAGAATAAGCACACAGTCATGCAACATACTATAGATGGTGTACATATCTACATAGTATGGTTTGTACATAGTTTAAAAAACCGTGATCATAAACCGTGCAAGCCCAGTTTTGGGACAAAATGACTATTTTCCCCTCCCTCCAAATTATGTTCATTTTCCCTTTTCTCTTCCATCCAGTGGATGGATCCTCCTCTACCTCCTCCTAGATCTCAAGAACTCCTCCAATCTAGGATTCGAGCTAGAGGCTTCGTCTCATGTTCGATCCTTGATCTGAGAGAAGCATTGGAAGCACTGCGGTAAGGCTCCCTAGTATCTCTACTCCTGTTCCTGTTCTTCTTGCCATCTATTACGCTATTCGGTTTTAGGCTCATATTCCCTATTTTCAAGGAATTGGATTGAAACTAAGATCTCTTCCAAAATACTTTGAATATAAGGTCGATATCAAGTGAGGCTTAATCTACGACCCTAAGGTAGGTGGTCACATAATTTTCCATTTGGGTTTTGGCTGTTTCATAGTTATTCTCATTGTTCCATAATCCGGCCTTTTCCAAGCTTCTTAATTGTGCTAGTTACTTCATGTCTAAATGACCCTGGATCCTTGATACTGGTAAATTGGGTTTGGGTTAGGGGTTTAGAGATTACCCTTGCTCAATATGGACACCCAAGGGGTGTGCCAACCAAATTGACAATTTTAAGCCAATTTACCAAATATCAAATTATGGTTTGTAACCCCTAGATTGGTTTTAAATTGAATCGAACATTATCCGATGTGTATTTTATATATACTAAGGTTCCTCAATGGTGATTATAAATTTTTTAATTGGAATTATCCAAATTAGCATTTGAGTATTTTACTTTGACTCTTGGTCTTGACACCTTGACTTGAAATGAAATTACCATGTAAGGAAAATTGGATGGTCGATCTTGTGGGTTGGATAGGATGAGATAGATAAGGCCCTTAAAATGAAATGGTTTATATGGAATGGTTTCAAGGGATTACATAACCTTTCACTTGATGCAATTTATTATAAAATAATTAAATTAAATGGATTGTTTGTTTAAAATGTAATAATGTAAGATGGGTTGACTTATGTTATATGATGTAAATGGTTATCCCACTAAAATTCTTATAATCTATGATATAAATGTATGGGTGGGAGGAATTCATACCCCATTATAGTTTTGATATGTATGTATGGATGAGAAGAGTTATTACCCCGTTCTAGTTATAACCTCTATATATATATAGAGGGGAGACATGCTTACCCCATGCCAGTTACAATCTATATATGGGTGGGAGGCATTATTACCCCATGTCAGATATGGTATATGTGTATGTAAAATAGGCATTCTTACCTCATAACAGTGATAACCTCTCTCCCTCTCTCTCTTTATATATATGTATTGATGAGAGGCATGCTTACCTCATGCCAGTGATAACCTCTATATATATATACATAGTGACTTGTCCATACATACCATCTTTGAGATGAAGCAGGTATAACCACCATGTATTCTTTAGGAACCTAAGTGGGAGGTTAGTTATTTATTATGTATTATTTTACTTTCCTTCTATCTGCTAGACACTGTTTATTTATGAGTGCCTACTCAGATTACATGTAGAAACTGTTGGTGGTGTCCTATTGAGATGCTTATCTCACACCTTACTCAAGACACCTTTGAAACCTGATAATAATGTTCTATTGTAGGTATGGATAAAGGAAAAAACCACTCTTTGGGCTTCTGATTTTTATTGATTATTTTGAGCTTAGGAGTAGAGGATCAGGCTTATACTCGAGATGATATGGACCATCTTTTGGGTTTTGATCTCTTTTTCTCCTTTTGTCTAACATGAATGTTGTATATTTTCTATTTCCTTTTATACTATCATGCCACACATACATATTTTTATAAGACACAAACTATGATTATTTTTATATATTATTAAGTTATTTAGACTTTTGTGGTATCTATTATTACTTCCTCTATTTACTACATATTTATTTTTGGTTATTCTTCTGCTACTATTTATTTATAT
The DNA here is from genome assembly GCA_963277665.1 of Viscum album. Taxonomy (NCBI): domain Eukaryota; kingdom Viridiplantae; phylum Streptophyta; class Magnoliopsida; order Santalales; family Viscaceae; genus Viscum; species Viscum album. The sequence continues at coordinate 1,618,855,508 of OY728131.1, read as the reverse complement.
TACATTCACTGTGTACTCTAACATGGGTGTATATTCTCCCCACTATTTTACCTTGGCATCCCCACTTATAGTCGGAAGCCCTTGTAATAGGAGAGACACATTAGGGAACATGTGGCCAACTAGGATCGGGGCACGAGTTAAGTGGAATTTGAGTCTGGGACATCACAAAGTGGTATCAAATTATTTTTTATTTCTTACTTTACTATTTTGAGACAACATTTTTGAGATTAGGAATGCTTGGGACTTAGTCACAAGATGTACTTGGGGTTTGTGAACCCATGTATGGGTCAAGGTCCAAGTTTCTTAAATTATTACTTTTCTATTTATGACTATTACAGTTGATATCATTTCACAATTGGGTGCTTCACATGTTTTGTGATGTTATTGATATTCATGATATTTGAATTTTGGTTTCATTATTCAACTTGATGAAATGAGGATTATGTATTGGGACATACATCATGATAGGAACAATATGAATAGTCCATGAATTTTTCCATGACACGTTTAATTTTTATCAAGCATTTCCCGTTTCATATTCATTGTGTCTTGCTACATATATACAATTGTTTTGAAACTTCTTGCAAGATATAGATCATTCTATGGTGTGAGTTTAGTGGGTGCCACTCTCTGATTCATAAGGTGTATGGTCCCTTATAGATTGAAAAAATGGAATTCCAACTTTCTCAACCATATGATAAATGACATAATCACATGGATAAGCATGATTTAAATGAAAATGACATTCAAGTGCATGTCATATTTTGGTGCATAAGGTGGATGGGTCCTTATGGGCCGGAAAATGACATATCATTGGATTAAGCTTATTTAAATGTTTCAAATGTTTTAATGAGAACACTTTCAAATGATAAATGACTTATAACCTACGAAAAACTATCTTTCACATTCATAACATAGATACTTGACCCAAAACCAGCCTTGGTAGTGGGTAGTGGGTGTTTCTCCATTATTGTGGCCTATTGTGGTCTGTTCTAATGTCTAGTCCTGGATTTTGAAGTAGGAAGAGAGACATGATTGTTTTTTATAGGAAATATTTAAAACCTATCCTATTTAATTAAATGAAATCATCTAAATTTCTTTAATATCTTATGATATGTTCGCTTGGAATTGTAAAATTATGCCTCCATGAAATCCTCAAGACACACACCTTGAAGGAGGATATGATCATGTTCCTGAGGTGGTGGGAATTTAGCCACCAATTGTTCTTCCAGTTGAGCCACTTGTGGATCCTCCTCCTTTAATTGATTTGGGAACAAACACCCAGTTTTGAGAGGTATTCTTTCATATGATGAATAATATGTAATTCAGAGTGCGACCTGCCCCGAGTATGGTTGAGTTGAATCATGAGTTTCAGTAGAAACATCCTCCCACTTTCTCAGGGGATGGAAGACCACTTACTGTAGAGTACTGGATCAAGGTGATCCTTTCTATCTTTGAGATCCTATAGAAACTTCCAGAGTGGAGGGCCAATCTATCTACTTACATGCTATGTGATTCAGCTAGGAGGTCGTGGGATGTCCTCACCCAGGAAGGCCAGTATAAGGATATGTTTTGGGCCAAATTTAAGACTATATTTTATGATTACTTATTTCCCCAGACTCTAAGGGATGATAGAGCTATAGAGTTCATGAATCTACAGTAGGGTACCATGTAAGTTATGGATTACTCATCCCTTTTCATTGAGATGAAACATTTTTCTCCTTCTCTGGCTGTTGATGATCTAATGGTGGCTAGGAAATTTGAGTATGGGCTATGTTACGCCATGCGATCGCAGGTCAATGTGTTCAGGTTGATGAAAATTTCAGAAATCATCAACCAGAACCTAATTAAATAGAAAAATTTGAGGGGTGATGATGGTGAAAGATAGGGTGGTTTGGAACCTAAGGCTTCCAGTGGATCTTCTTTTAAAAAAAGGATCTTAGAGGAATATCATGGTGGAAAAGTGGTCAGGATCCATTCATTGGTAGTTCTCCTATCTGTTACTAGTGCAGAGTGCTAGGGAACTTCAAGAGGCAGTGTCTATGAAATCCAGTTGAGTTTAGAGTCTATGTAATGATGGGTCATCTCCACTATTTCTTCAGGACTTTACCACTAGTGCCTAGTGAGAAGGGATCCACACCTACTCCTCAATCGGGAGTGGGGTCAGAAGGATCAAAATGGATAGGTAGCTAGAATACCATCAGTTTTTCAATCCGAGGTGGTGGTCGAGGAAGAGGAAACCAAACTTATGATTCTCATCACTAGCAGAGTAGGCCTGCCTAGGGAATTCATGAAATGATCAAGGGATGAGGTACATACCAGTTACATGCAGTCCAACCTACACTGTAGGATAAGAGTGTCGAACCATCTACTATATGATGTACTATTATATTACCCTCTACTTTAGTGTCTTCTTTTTTTGATATAGGTATGTGTCACTCATTTATATTTGAGATGATTACTGATATTTTGGGCCTCAACATCAATTTTTTTCATGGCATCATGATTCTAGATACACCCTTAGGTACCCATTCAGAGGGCGTTCACCGCTGTTAGAATTTCCTCTTTGAGATAGGTGTTTACCTTTTGTATGGATTCTGTATGTCCTTGACATGATAGGATTTGATGTAATCATTGGTATGGATTGGTTAGTTCCCTACAGAGCACATATTGAATGCTATTGTTGGAGGGTGGCATTCATATCACTGCAGGATGTTATGCACATGCACAAGGGAGAATGAGATCTTAGTGCGACACAAGCTGGACCAGAGTAGTAGAGGCTGGGTAGTGTTACAACATAGGTTTATAGTCTTTATCTTTATGATCAAGAGTTACAACCCACTATCTTTCCTCCTGTAGTGGATCATTTCAGATACTTCTTTCCTGAAAAATTATCCAGTCTACCTCCGATGTGTGAGGTAGAGTTTACCATTGATCATGTACCAAGAGCAATACTTGTGACCATACCTCCTTATAGGATGGAACCTAAGGAGATTTTGGAACTCAAGAATTATTTGGAGGATCTAGAGGAAAAAAGATTTTCATGCCCCATCACTTCTTCTTAGGGTTCACCAGTCCTCTTTTCCAACAAGGAAAACAGTACCCTTAGGCTTTGTGTGGATTAAAGTTGGCTGATTCAGTTGACTATTAATAATAAGTATCCTTTACCTAGAATAGACAACCTCTTTGATCATCTACATGGAGTGAAGGTGTTTTGAAAGATATATCTAAGGTTAGGCTATCATCAGGTGCATTTTAGAACTTCATACATACCTCACACAACTTTTAAGAGCAGGTATGGTCTCTATGAGTACCTGGTTATGCCGTTTGGACTCACGAATGCACCTACTGACTTAATGGATCTAATGAATCGGGTATTCCACCCATATATAGATTCTTTTTTGGTTGTCTTTTTTGATGATATCCTAGTGTATTCTCACTCTAGACACGACCATGCAACCCATCTTGAGATCGTTCTGAATATTCCAAGAGAGTATCAGCTCTATGATAAGATTAGTAAATGCCACTTTTGGAGTTTCTTTTGACCCAGATAAAGTAAGGTATGTGGTTTCATAGGACCCGTTGAAGAACATATTTAATATTTGGAGTTTATTAGGGATTTTTGGACATTACAGAAATTTAATTCAGGATTTCTCACACCTTGCAGTGCTGCTCACGAGCTTGATAAAGAAGGGTGTAAAATTTGAATGGTCAAAATATTGTGAAGCATCCTTTCATGAGATGAAGGAAAGACTTACTTTAGCACCGATACTGACTATGTCAGAGCCATGCCTGGCTTATAAAGTCCACTATGATGCATTAGGTGTCAGTCTTGGAGTTTTTATAATGCAGGATGAGTGAGTTGTTGTGTATGGTTCTCATCAGTTGAGGCCTCACGAGTGGAATTACCCAATGCACAACCTCGATCTAACTTTGGTTATACATGACTTACACTTTTGGATACACTATCTATTGAGAGATAATTTTTTGGTGTTCATAGACCAAAAAATCCTCAAATACATATTCGCTCAGTGGGATCTGAATCTTAGGCAGTGTAGGTGGGTCAAGTACCTACAATTGTTTGATTTCGAGATTTTCTACACTCCAGGGAAATAGAATTCAGTATCCAATTATTTGAGCTGAAAGACTTAGAATCAGGAGGTTCAGGAATCCAGTGATGAATGGAATCTTATGGCATTATTCTAGGATATTCACATTAAGGTTTAGGAGGATTGTGGTCAGACTATTCTATCAAACTTAGAAGTGACATATACTCTTCTGGAATGAGTAAGGTTGACACAAGTATCTAATCTTGAATGCCTTGTCCTATGAGAAAATATTTCAGATGATGATACCTTTTCTATTTGGAAAATAAATAGGGATGATACTCTTTTGTTATGTGGGCATTTATGGGTCCCAGTAGACATCAGAGACAAAATAATGAGGGTTTTACATGCCTCAGCATCAATAGATCACCATAGTGTCCCTAAAATGTCTTGAGATCTATGATGTAAATATTGGTGACCTAGCATGAAACATGAGATAGACAATTTCATCACTCAATGTTACACCTATCAGTAGGTGAAGGCAGAACATTAGTATCCGGCAGGGCTTCTCCAACCGTTATCCATTCCTGAGTGGAAATGGGACGATGTTTTGATTGAATTCGTGACTGGTTTACCCAAATTACCTCATGTCAATGACATAGTGTGGGTTGTCATTGATCACATGATGAAGGTTTAACACTTACTACCTATTCAAGAGACCTTCTTAGTTGATGATCTAGGAATATTGTACGTCAAAGAGGTGGTGCATCTTTATGGAGATCCATTTTCTATCATTTTTGATAGAGATTTGAATTTCAAACCACAGTTCTGGGAGGGGTTATAGAAGGCCTTGGGTACATAGGTACTTTTGAGCATGACCTATCAACCAAAAATTGATGGTCATATAGAGTGTAAAATTAAGTTTCTAGAGGATATTATACATACACACATTCTTGAATTTGGGGGTTCTTGGTAGAAACACCTTATCCTCATAGAGTTTGCTTACAATAATAACTTCCAGGATACCATTGAGATGGATCCATATAAAACCTTGTATGAAAGGCCTTTTCGATCACCTATGTGATATTTAGAGGAAGGGGAAGAAACTGTTCTTGGGCCCTGTCTCATTTAGTACAATTCAAAGAAGATCCAGTTGATCAAGAAGCGCATGTTGATAGATTAGTTCAGAGAGCAGTCTTATGCCAACAGACACTGGAAACCTCTTGAATTCAAGGTTGGAGACTGGGTCTTCTTGAAATTATCACCCAATTGGGGGCATAAACGTATTTGAAAGTAGGGTAAGCTATAACTGAGGTTTTTTGGACCCTTTTATGTTGTGAAACAGATCGGACCAGTGGCTTAATAGTTAGAACTTCCTTAGGGATACCAGTCTATGCATGATATCTTTCATGTATCTCAGATTTGCTGATATTATGAAGACCCATATCATGTATTTCATCCTGATGAGGTTGAGCTGGATATGGATTCTTCCTTGGAGGAGTATCCAATGCGTATTATTGATCGGAAAGTGAATACACTCTGAGGCAGGCTCATTTCTCTTATAAGGGTGATATGGTAGTATGGATAAGTACAAGATGAAACCTAGGAGAAGGAAGCTAATATACGATCCCAGTGGTCAAAACTCTTTCTTAACAGTACCTCTTTACCCTCATAAGGCCAACTCATGGATGAGTTTCTATAAGGAGGGGAGGTTGTAATGATCTGACTTTGGACTAAGGTAGGAATCATTGATTTTTCTTTTTGAATCTTTCCTTTAATCTTGGTAGATGTATTTTACAGCCTAGGGAATTCCTAAGCAGCATCCGAGGATGTTTTAGAGCCCGAAGGTTTAGAAATGTGGGCTACAAGTTGGGTTGTATAGTTAGTATAAACCATACAGCTACAGATAGGGGCACTAGCAAGTCCTCACAGTTTATCTAAAATCATATGGACGAGGCACACAACTGTGTGACCTACTGTAGATGGTGGACAAATCCATAAAGAACTATTTACACATAGTTTAGAAAACCATGCACATAAACTGTGAAAAGCTAGTTTTGGGGAAAATGGCCATTTTTTCCTCCCTCTAACTTAAGTTTTTCCCCTTTTCTCCTCCCATCAGCCAAAAAATCCCCCTCTTCCTCATCCTTGAGGTCAAGAACTCCATGATAGGCTTTGAGCTAAAGCTCCATCTGATGACTGATCCTTCATCTGATAGAATCATTGGAACTCCTACAGCAAGGCTTATCAGTCTCTCTACTTATGTTCTTGTTCTTATTTCCATCTATTGTTCTATTTGGTTTTAGGATCATATGCCCTATTTTTAAGGAATTGGACTGAAACTCAGATATCTTCAAACATGCTTTGAATACAAGGTCAATATCAAGTGAGGGTTCATCTACGACCCTAACATAGGTGGTCACATAGTTTTTTATTTGATTTTTGTATATTTCATATTTATTCTCATTGTGCCATAAGATGAACTTTGATGAGATTTCTAATTGTGTTGGATAATTCATGTCTAAATGAACGTAAAGCCTTGATATTGATAAATTGGGTTTTAGTTAGGGGTTTAAAGATTACCCATGCTCTATATGGACACCCAAGGGGTGTGCCAACCAAATTAGCCATTTTAGGCCAATTTCCCAAAATGTAAAATTATAGTTTGTAACACCTAGATTAGTTTTAAATTGAATTGACCATTGTCCCATGTGTATTTGATGTATACTAAGGTTAATCAATGGTTCTTAGTCCTTTTTTAATTGGAATTTTCCAAATGTGCATTTGAGTATTTTACTTTGACTCTTGGCCTTAACACCTTGCCTTGAAATGAAATTTCCATGTTAGTAAAATTGGATGGTTGATATTGTGGGTTAACTAGGATGAGATGGATAAGACCCTTAAAATTAAATGTTTTATATGGAACAATTTCAATGGATGACATGACCTTTCCCTTGATGTGATTTATTATAAAGGCATTAAATGAAATGGATTATTTGTTTAAAATGAAATAATGTAAGATGGTTTTCCTTATGTTATATAATGTGAATGGTTATGCCACTAAAATTCTTATGAGATATTATATAAATGTATGGGTGGGAGGAATTCATACTCCATTCTAGTTTTGGTATGTATGTGTAGACAAGAGTCCTGCTTACCTCATGCTAGTTATAACCTATATATATGTATATATGGGAGGCATGCTTACCCCGTGCCAGTTACAATATCTACATGGGTGGGAGGCATTATTACCCCATTCCAACTATGATATATGTGTATGGAAAAGAAGTATGCTTACCTCATTCCAGTGATAACACACACACACACACAAACACACACACACAGAGACACACAAAGATATATATATATCTGTGTGTTTGTGTATGGAAGAGAGGCATGCTTACCTTATGCTAGTGATAACCTCTCTCTTTATATATACACATAGTGACTTGTCTAAACATACCAACTTTGAGATGAATTAGGTAGACCCTCCAGGTGTCTTTTAGGAACCTAATTAGGAGGTTAATTATTTATTTTTGCATTTTTTTACTTTTCTGCTATTAGCTGCACACTATTTATTTACGAGTGCCTACTCAGATTATAGGTAGACACCATTGGTGGTGGCCTATTGGGATATTTATATCACACCCTACTCAGGATGCCTTTGGTACTTGAGAATATTGTTCGAATACATGTATGGATACAAGAAAACACCACTCTTTAGGCTATTGATTCTTATTACTTAGTTGGAGCTTTGGAGTAGAGGATCAGGGTTAGGCTCGATATGATATGGAGAAACTTTTGGATTTTTTTCTCTTTTTCACCTTTTGTCCAGCTTGCCTATTACATGTTTTCTACTTCCTTTTGTACTAGAATTCCATGCATACATGTTTGTATCAGAAATTTTCTATGAGGATTTTGATATTTTATTTAGTTATTCAGACTTCTGTGGTATCTATTCTTTCTTCTGTTGTTTGTTGTATCTTTATGTTTGGTTATGCTTCCGCTACTATTTATTTCTGTTAAAAATTTTTTTATACTAATACATGGAGATATATTCTCCCCACTATTTTACCTTCACACACCCTGCTACTAGCCGTAATCCCCTAGAAAATGGGGAGACATGTTAGGGGTCATGTGGCCAACTGGGCTCAAGGCACAGGTTAAGCAGAAGTCAGGTCCGGGACGTCACATATTGATATTTGTTTCTTACCCCTTTTATGAGCACCTCAGTGTATATAAATACTTTATATCTACTTTTAGGTTGAGTATAGGATGTAGTTGATTGGGTAGAGGCCTAATTTTTATTGATCATAAGAGTCGCTCATGTGGAGTTTGATGCTTGTGCTAAGAGCATATTGACAGTTATGGAGACTGGGTATGTGGTTCATAATAAAGTAGCAGAAGAGCCTTATGTTTTTTTTTCCTTTCATTTTGATTTTTATATGTGTTAATCCCAATGGGAAACTAGTGTTTTTATGTTTTATCTTTTATTAGGTCTATATGTTTCTTTCTATTTATTATAGTATGCATTTATTTTAGTTTTTGATTTATGTGTAATATGATGTTTATGGATATATATGTGTTTAGTTTTTTTTCACTATTATTTTACTCTAATTTGAAGGCATAGTCTCCCCACTATATCCTTTTTGGCCCTAACCACTAGTTTCAAACCTTTGTCAATGGGGTGGTGTGCTTGAGGCCTTGTTGCAAGCTGGATCAGGTGATGGGTCAGGTTTACCAGGGCGAGTTCATGAAAAAATGATACGAGATCATTATTTTATTTGTATTAATATTTAGGGAGTTGGTAGATAGGATATCTAGGAATGTTTTGGATCTTACAATTGATATTGGGATGGTACATGAATAGTTGTTATGGTAGGAAGTTTAGATTTTTAGGGTTATGGGATTGTGTTTCCTGGTTTTTGATGTTACAGTTGTGTGATTTTCAACTTGATTAATGAACTTATTTTTGTAGAATTCATGATTTATGAGTTTTTGGGTCTTATCCCAATATAGATAGGATTTTGTTCATACATCATGATAGGCACATAATATCCTCATGAAATTTTCCCAATTTTGTGTATTTTTACTAATGATGAAGTCTCAATTTTTTAAAGTTTCAACAATAACCTATATTGAATTTTCAAATATAGTTTATTGGTACAATTCTACTCAACTGAAACTTGAGTAATTTTATTTAGATGACAGGTCAAGTGGATCCTTTGGAAATGTGTTCACCGGTTATTGAGATTTAGTCCCTTCATTTAGGTATTCATAGATACCCTCATGGGTTGGTGAGGGACTTGGGATTCCCTATTACTATGATTGTCTTGATGAAGTAAAGGATACCGGAGAAATTTTGGACCAGGTTAAAGTTTCACTAAGGTTGTGGTTTCCCTTAAAAGTTATGTAGTGAGGATGAGGTTTCCTTGGGCTTGTGAAGTATAGTGGTGAGTGTGTTCTCATAGTTTCTTAGTTGGTTGGAGAGGGAAGGTTTGGTTGCATTCCTGGCCCTATTGGTTCTGGTTTCCCTTGGGTATCATAATGAAAGTGTGTTTAGGAACTTGTGGCTTTAGATTGACCCCCCTAGTGGAGGATGTTCATGTGGTGAATCTTTGGAAGAGGGAGATAACTTGTATTTGAATGGGAGAGTTGAGGTTGATCTTGTTTCTTGGAACTAACCTACATGAATAGCATGAACAATGATTCTAAGATTATTATCCTAAGTTTTCTAGGTCCTAGACTGTTTTATCATGGGAACGTATGAGAGAGTTTTTTAAGAATCACTCTATTATAAAGAGGAGAGTGGTGGTTGATGTGGATTTTTAGGAGGAAGAAGTTTCATGTGAGGGAAGACTTATTGTGGGGAGTTCACTATAGGCCTTGAAAGGGTGTGGTCCTTATTTTAAGAGATTTATTGAGCATTGGGTAAGTCTTTCTTAGTGAGTTGAGAATAGGAAACGATTGGTTTTTAGTGTTGGTTCCCTATCATGAGTAGTTTAGAAATGTCTATCCATTGCATTTGGTATTGGACATAACATCAGTTTTTGAATTAGAGTTTGGATGATGGGTGATGATAAGTATGCTCCTATGGTAGGGAGAATTCAGTTATTCATAGTTGAATGTCCCTCATGTTGGGAGAGTCATAGACCCTTTGAGACCAGTTAGTGGAAATTCATAGTAGTGTTGGAAGCATTGTTATTTGGAATTAATCTTGGTATTTTGTTGACCATTGAGGTTTCTTCAAGGAAATAAGCATATATAGTAGCGAGTTTTTCACAAACTGCATCATGACAGTTTGAAAAAAATTTAGGGAAATTTCAATTTTTTCTCTTGAGTGATATTTAATGGAAAAATGGCAATTTATACTATCATGAGATCTTATATAATTTTTTGACCACTCCATTAGTCTCAAAATATGGTTTTTACCCTAGGGTAGGAGTCTGGTGGAATATCGAGCAGTTTAAATTTTGGTGGAATATTTAATATTTAATTAATTAAATATTATTTATTCATGTGTTTTAATTCATATATATATATATATATATATATTCTATTTTGATATTATAATTTTAATCTAACTCCATAATTGAGTCTATAATGAGTATATTTTTCTAGGTAAGGCATAAAATTTGTCAGGCACTAGTGTCATGGTCGGGCCTAAGCCCATTTTCTTTTCCCTTTCCTTTCCTTTTTTCTTTTCTTTTTTCATATTTTGTTCTAATTATCTCCTTTTAATTCCCCTTCCTCCCCTTTTATATTTTTATATCCCCCCTTGTGTCTTCCCTTTATCTTGGTCAAGAGAGGAGAGGGAAAGGGAGAGTGTGAGAGAGAGGGAGAGGGAGAGGGAGGTATCATCACAGAGCTTGGGTCACACCAAATCATCATGTAGTAGATTCATATCATGAATCCGATCAAATATTTGGTAGTTTCCACCTGGTGGTAATCCATTTTTAAATTCATTCCATAAATCCCCATAGTTTAGTTGTTTTTAACTTTAAATATTATTTTTGGGTTGTTAGGGACACATAGATGGCTAATCTGGTGAGTTTTGGGGAAAATCAAAGGTTTCAGGTGGTTTTTAGGGGTTTCCTTATTAGGAATCATGATAATGTGGCATGTGGTTTAAAGAAAATATGCCTTTTTTTCTTCCTATTTGGGTAATATGAAGTTTTTTAACTACACACCATGTAATTTTAGTACATGTCGTGTAGTGGTACTTGGACATGTGACTAAGTACATGGGAAAATAGAGGTTTGGGGACTACACACCATGTACTCTAGGTACATGTCGTGTAGTGGTACTTGGACTTATGGAGGAGTACTTGGGAAGATGGATTTTTGGGGATTATATGACATATACTCTAGGTACACGCCATGTGGTAGTACATGTCCATGTGGCCGAGTACTTGGGAAAGAACCCCATGTGTGGGGTACATAGCCATGTAATAGTATATGACCCGACCCCATGTGTGTCATGGTTGTTTACTAGTACATGGAAATACCCTAGGTCTACCATAGCTTTGTATAAGTACATGTATAGGTGCATATTTGAGAGTACACACTGTGTAATTAGAAGTACATGCTATGTATTTTTCTTTGAAGGTGTTTGTGTGTTTTTATGCCCTAGAGTTAGAAGTTGAAATAAGAGGAGTTTATTCTAAGCATTTTTTCATATATATTGTGATGGTAAAATTCTTTCAGTGTTTATAGGACGTCTATATGATGTTTTTGATTGAGAGATTTTGGAGGGAGTTTCTCCTTATGGTTTGGTTTCAGAATCATCAAGTGGGTTGGGTTGTGAGCTGTGACACCTTGTGAGGGTTGCGAGTCTATGGATAAGTTTGGATTTATAATTCCAATGGGTTTTATTTGAAGGTATTTTTTATTATTCTTGAAGGTGGTATCATGTATTTCCTTAGATGAGATTTTTAGTTCAGTTGTTTGAGGTTTAGATCTGGTCTCTTGAGATCTGGACCGGTATGAGCCTTTGGATTAGGTTAACATCATGGGATGTTGGGCATGGATGGAAGCCATGGGGGGATTTTTATATAGGTATAAGGGACCCATTTGAGTTTTCCCTTCTATATTTGGGGTTTCTTGAGGTTTCCCTTCTAGGTGTGGTGTTTCTTGATGTTTCCCTTTTGGGAGTGTTGATCTCTAGGTTATGTGTTGGGAGGCCGGTTGTGGATCCATTTTTCAGGCTTAGCCCAAGGTTTGGTTTTTTCTATAGGATCCTTTTGTAGGGTTTCCTTCTTGAGATTAGGGGATTGTAGATGGTGCAACATGTTTTTTTGTCCCATGATATGGATGGAACTAGTTTCAACGGTTCTAGTTATAGTGTTTGGGTATTAGAAAACCCTATTTGATGAACTCTTGTCTTGTAGGTTTGAGGTTGTTCTTGTTCAAGAATGGATTAGAGAGGATACCTTTGGGATATTACTAGACCAGACATTTTCTCTAAGTTTGATTCATTTTCTCTATTCTATTGGATAGTTTTTGTTAGGTGGGAATAAAGAGCTAATGGATTATTAGGATGAGTGTGGGAACCCTAGTTCAATTGATCACCCTGGATAAGGGCTAATAGACTGTATAGGCTGGTTCACTCCCTAGGGCCTAGTTTATGAGTTTGGGGCCTTTTCAGGAAATCCAATTGTGATATGCTGATAGTTTCATTCACCTATTTTGTACTGAAGGACTTCTGGGACATGGGTAGGAACTCCCAAGGTCGAAAGGAGTTCCTAACACCTTCCCATATTGTACCATTGGATTCATAAAACCTGGTTTATGTGATTCATTATTTAGAAACCTAGGATGAGATCCTAGGGTCAAACATTCATTATGGTCCTTTTGTTGGAAATTTGGATCTCCTTATTGATCAGGAATATGTATTTGATGTTGTGGTTGGGTGTGCCATGTTTAGTAATTCCTATGGCTTAAACTAGAGTGAGGGTGTATCTACCTTGGGTGTTAGGATAGAACCTGAGTTTCATTGTTTTACTCTTCATATAGTCCTTTTTTTATTTCATATATTTTTATTTTATTTTATACCATTAGTATCCATTCGTCTTGGATGGGCATACCACATGTTTCATGCAACAACCTCGACCCTAGTAGCCCAAATCCAGTGGTTAATTTATTACATTAAGATAATATATAAGGAATCACATCCCGAAGGACCAAATAGTTTAGTAGTGTTGGTAAACTAGATACAAAAATGAAACCCATTTTATATTATGAAATGAAAATAAAACATAATACATAACAAAAGGTAATAAACTACACCCTTGAAAACTCATTGAAATATCTCTTCTTCATAACCCAAGGAAAGGAAACAAAATAAGAGTGAGATCAAATTCTCCTTAAGGGTCATGTACAGTGGAAAATATCATGAATAAATAAGAATAATCAACATGGTAAGGTAAATAATTGAGTAGACATGCCATTAATCAATAACTTGATCATAACATGTACAGAATAAAATACGATCAAATAAGGCCATAAAAATAATCACATTAGCTAGAAAACTTAATCATGGATATTATACTAATAAATAATCACATGGAAATAAATAACTAGTTTCATAATGATGGAATGCATAATGTCGGACATCTGAAAACTTACCGTTGATGCCTCAACGAAGACATATAAAAATGAAAGGGTAAGGCCTCAGCCAAAACCCTATCTGGTTTATCTCATGAGACCTATCAATGAATCATGAGGCTATAGAGGGCCCCACCCATCACTTACTTAGTCCAATACATTTCTCATATGAAAGGGGTGAAACATAATAAACATATATATTTTTATTGAAATTAATATACAAAATTAAAATAACTTTCCCCATTAAGTAAATGTATTCACAAACTATCTAAAGTAATATGGTAAATAATATCAAAATAGTTCATCCTCAATCAAATTAACCAATAACAACTTAATAAAATATAGAAAATGGTATCATAAGATATCAACCTCAATAAAGCATAAGATTCAAAAAAAGATGTTGACATAGATGAAAATACTTTGAATTAGATCATTGAAAAACCCTTTATGAAAATACAATTTCCCACTTTGAGAATCACTATTTAAAACATGAAATGTTTTGAATGATTTCTTATTTGAAAATAACTGTGAAAATAATAAATCAATTTAAACACCTTTTTTTAAAACATGAAATATTTTTAAAATAATTTCCCTTTAAAATGATCATAAAATACCATTAAAAATATTTTGAAAATATTTTTATAAAACATTGTTTTGAAAGAACACAAATTTATGACTGAAGAGAGATGAAGTCAGATTTTCTTGAAAATTATTTCTCTAACATTTTAAGTACCAAAGAGTTGTAAAATGTTAAAATTATTTGGAAATATCATGAATGAATAGATTATAATATAAGTCATTATAATTATAACATTTCATCATCAGATACTTAATCATTCACAATCCCGATAAACGATGAGATTGCAACAGAATACTCTTAACACTTTGGTAACATTGAATTATAACCCACAAGAAAAAATAACAATAAATTAAACTTTGAATATCCTGATAATAATGATATTCATTATGTAATATGTCAATGGATTTGTATATACACCACACATAAGAAATAAGTGGTGATTAATGCATATATCTCATAGAAGTAAAAGTGAGATGAAAACCCCCTTACCCCACGCTTCTCTTTAGTGTAAAGTTATTTAACCTCCTATATAATGGTTTAAAGAATATTATCAATTCATTCTATAACTATATTAATATTTATAATACCTTATATGATCCTTTTATAACATCCTACCACCCGTTAATTAATAATATTTCATTATTTTCATTGTTTTAGGTGTGTTTGTTTCATGGTTTCATGATTCTTTCATTTGTGTATAATTATAAATTTTATTTTTAATTGGAAATAAAACTCCAAAAGTGTAAAAAATGGTATTAATGAACTTCCAGATGTTTAAATGGTCTCATTTATAATTTTTATTTTATACATGATGTTGATTCATTTGATTAAATGTTAATGATAATTGTTAGTTAATTTTGGTAGTTTTTCTAAACATCACTGTAATGATTTGGATTTTCCTGATTTTATTTTTAGAAATTATTTAGGAAAATTCCAAGACCAAGCACTGAGACAGTGTGCAATTATGAGGCTTGGTGTGTCAAGAACAGTTCATTGAAAAATGTTACATTTCTAATAGTAAGAACACACGCCTTTTCATAAAAAGTGAAATAAATTTTAAGTGGTTTCCAAGATCAGAAATCTAAGGAAACTATTGATCTCATAATGGAAGCTTTACCCTAGGTGCAATCCAACTTTGGTCAGCATGGGTCATCTATAGAAAAATCCACCATAAACATAGTCATAAATAAAATAATTAAATTAAATTATTTTATTGTAAAATCCTAATAACTTATAAATGGTAACTTAGATTAAAAATCTCATACTACTGTTGAGTTCATAATGGGGTGTTTCCCTTGGGTGAGGCCTAACATCGACCAGCAAGAGCTGGCTATCAAATATAGTTTTTGGACGTAAACATAATTAAAATAATTTAATAAAAATTATTTTTGACGTAGAATTGGTTTTCTTTTAATATTTCCTATTGTCAGTATCCATGGTTTTGACATAACCTTAGAAATTCTCTGAGGCAAGGAGAAAGAGCTCTCTCTAACAAACGCTGAAGGACTAGAGAATCAAGAACAACGAACCTCAGATTCGAAGGTTCTTGACCATATAAATGACGTGGAGACCCTTTTTCATTAAATATTGAACCAAATCAAGGTAGGGAATTCTGTTTTTGATCATTCTTTTCTTCTTTCTTAAAAATCAACAATGAACATGGATCAACCAATGAACAGGTTGGCTTGTTGATCACTCGTTCTTACTGGATGGGCATAATTTTGGGGTTTTATTATCAGGGTTGTTTTGATTAATAATTTTTTATTCTTTCATGATCATTATTATATAATGGACCGAGGCCATAACAATCAATGACTGAGGTTCAATCCATGGGTTGTTCCATGTTTTTTTTCTTCCCTGATGTTCTTCATGTTCTTTGTGTTCTTCACGTTCTTCATGGTTTATGAATAGATGATCATTGCATATCCATTTCTTGGTGAAATGATATGAAATCAAGGATCCAATGTTGGGAAAACCTACCGAAGGTGCGATGATGATGGAGACAGATTGATCGAAGCGAGTCGGGAGATATCGATGTTTAAGTGGTTTTTCATCTGGATGAATTGTGACATTGATCTGAGACCAGGGTGATGCATAATGTGAATTGAGGATCACAGATGTGCCCCAATTTTGAAAAATGGATCACTAAATGAGAATAGGTGTCCCACGGAAGGGGCCATCGGTGTGCCTGTGCCGACGACGACACGCGGGGGAGACCACATGCAGGAGGTAGTAGGCACCGGCGAAAACCATGTGAACCATGACTCATCCATGGTTAGAGGATCCCCTGGCAGGAGGGGATACAAGGAAAGAGGATGCAGTGGCCATATGCATTGAATGCGGTGACATCATGTTGATCAGGGGGCAGGAGGTCCAGCGGACCTTGTGCGGTTTAAAGGCCGACCCATGCACGCAGGCTAGATCAGGGGGGCCGGTCCACTCCAGTGGCCTAGAAAGCTGGGTGTACTGGCCTATTAGGCTATGGACCATTATTCCAGTGGACTGGACCCAACTGTCAAGCGGGCCGGGCTGGGCCCAGATCGGATCGGGTCGACAACGGGTCAGGTTGTTCCCTTTTTCAGAAAAACAACCACAACTTTAAAATGGAGCATCCGTTTGATGATCCCTCTATGGAGTTGGAACCCTTAAGACGGGGAGGTTCTTCTGAGATGTATTTTTGGGTTTTTAGTTGGACTAGAAGAGTTTAAGAGCATTCTCTTTGTCTATTCCTAGGAGGGTTTGATGCAGGATACCTTTCCCATCATAAAGGATGACAATAGAGGTTGAGGGTGTACCCTTGGTCTTTTACTATGAGGTTTAGATGTAGAATTCCATTACTATCATAAAGAATAAACCATGTTCTGAAGTGATTCGTCTTATCCTGGTTTTGATAGTTGACTCAGTGGGTTAGATCATGTATCGTACCAAGAGGCCCTGTTAGTCCTCACTTCTCTATGTGGTACCTTAGATAGGGTTTGTGGAGAACATGTGACCAATAATTACATGAGAACCTTTACCCTATCTATGATGATGTTTCCAATAGGTCCAAAAGTTCCCCCAGTGATACATGGGTGTGGTGGACCCCCTATATGTGTATCAAGATCAGATTCTTTCCATTCTACATGACTAGACTTGATTAGCATATTTCTAGTAGTTTTCAGTGGTTGATGTCTAGATCTCATGTATCGAGACCCCATGTCTTAGAGAGACAGAATGTCTCATGGAAACTATGTGACTTATAAAGACCATTCCTCTTTGTGGTTACTTTTTTATAATCCTTTCTATATGCTTCTATCAGATAACTCGAGGAGTGAGATCTCCTGGGACGATCGTGCTACGAGCGAAACCATGTAGCTGGTAGTAGATGAGACTTTGAGGCTTATAATACTTTATGAGTATACCTGGATGTTCTTCTTATATGTGATGTAGACACATACCTATGTTGAGATGACTATATATTCTTTTTTTGTTTCCTTTGTGGTATTTACTTGGTGTTTTTGGGGTTTCCTATTGATTATTGTTTTACTCACCCTTGTATAGGATTTTCCCGCACATGTCGTGTCTTGTACATATGATCGAAGCTTTGAGGAAGTCCTAGGTATACCAGGATAAAGTTTTTATTAGTGAGGTTAGAAAGACATGGTGTGCTTTCACGGCTTCAGACAGCTGAGTAGTACCTTTCCCTTCAGGTAGGGTTTTCTACAGATGAGTTTCATGAACTTGTGAATTTACTTTTACAAACTCTTTCTTTTGGTGCGCTTGTATTCTAAACCTATTTACTTTACAGTTTTCTAATGTCATACTATATAGTTGATATCTTAGTGTATGCATGATTTTTTACTTATCATTTTTTCATTTCAGAATTTTGGGCTTGGATATGTGTGCATGTGTACAGGTACTTAGGAAAATACCTCCCATTTGTTGGATATGCCTACTCGGTGCTAGTCTCCTTCCCTTGACCTATTGGAGGTGGTCTTGGGGAATTCAAGGAATGGGACCCTCTAGGATGGGTTGTGACAAAGTGGTATTAGAGGTGATGAATTCTAATTTAGGAACAGGAGTCTATGAGATTGGTTTGGGGAAATAGTGTTAAGTGCTTCAAATTCAGATTTCAGGACAGAGAATCTAGTGTTGGTTCGGTGGCTGACATATCCATACACCAGGACTCTGGAAACCATATTTTTACTTAGCACATGAAAATATTGATTGCATGGAAAAATAATTGTACATGCATCATATAGGAATGGGTTATGTTTTCCATGACTTTCTTGAGTAATCTCACCAAGTATACTCTTTTTAATATGATACATCTTGTTTTCGTACAAGATGTATTCACGACACTAGCCATCAAGGTTTCCACAATAGGATAAAGAGTTAAACCTAATGTTTGATGAGGCCTCTCTGAGGGGATCCATTCACAAAGCAATTTTTCTTTAGGATGGTCAGCAGGAGACACTTTCTCCTGTTTATCAGTTTGTAGACCCACCTCTAGTGGTTCAAGTGGATGAAACTTTTCAGACTGAGTCGTGCATGGATCTTTTGGTGTTGGATGATGATATGTGAGGTTTGATCATGTTTCATAGTCTTCTAAGGTAGTGATCACCTGGGATGCAGGGTCAGTATGACCTAACGATAATAGGTGCGTGATGTAAGCTGCAGAACATGAGGTTTCGTCGGAGGCCCCAAGGAAACCTCAATTCCACGAAAGGGAAACTTTTCTATGCATTTCAGGTGAGTTTAAATCTCGTGAGATATTTTCCCATCATTTAGGCTGCAGTAAAAGAGGTATTTTATGAACCTCTAAGGAAGAGGCAGTAGTATGATCAAATAGATCTTTCGGGTAGCATATGTGGTAGAGGAGTTGGGGAAGCAAGAGGAGGTGGAAAATGTTTTGACGTGTTACCACCACCACCCCATAGGTGGTCCATAATAGACTTAGGGAGATGGAGGATAGGGGAGGACACAGTTTCAGGCTATCGAGGCTTATGAACCAAGGACTCTAGGAATGGTTCAAGGTACTATCTGTGTCTTTCTACTTTAGCTGCAGTAGATAGACACATGTACTAGTGATTTCCTTTCCTTCCGCTTTTCTTGTTTGTTACTTAGAGATTTTTGGTTAAACTATTGACTTGAACCTTACACTTAGAGACACCTACTAGAGGAGACTTGATTATCACACACTAGTACCGACAGTGTGACCTGCCTCTTAAAGGTGAGAGTTCCGGTTGGGATCTCTTGGTAGTAGCGCCGAGGCCTTAGGATATCATTGTTGGTATAGACTAGTAGCCATAGTTCATGATCAGATTTGTTATTTTATGAAAAGGGTGTGGTTATTATATGGTAATAGAACAAGATTTCCCTTTCTATCAGTAAAATGAGAATCCTTATATCTTAGGATGGACTCACGCATAGGAGGGTGTAGTCGATTACTCTTTAATTGGATATCCTGACCGCAGTGCAGTAGATGTTTTGAGTCCTCAATTTCCTATAATGTTGGTGGAGTATAAGGACTTCTTCACGAAATATGTTATAGGTTTACCTCCCCACTGAGAGATATACTTCTACATTGATCTAGACCCCGAGACAATACCAATATCTACAATATCATATCGGATGTTTCACACAGAGATTCATGAGCTAAGGGTGCAGTTGGAGGACTTGCAGAGGAAGGGATTTGTGAGACCTAGTGTTTCACCCTAGGTAGCCCCAGGTGGTCTCCTTTGATAATGTCCTAGTATAATTTACATTTGAGAAGGATCATGCGAGACACTTGAGGATGGTCTTGGAAACATTCGAGAGGACCATCTATATGATAATCTCTTAAATTGTCAGTCATGGATTCAAGAGGTATTTTTTTTGGGACACATCATCTCAGATACTAGAGTTGCAATGGATCCAGCAAAGGTTATGGCAGAGTGTGACTAGTTCTCCCATCTTGAGGTTTCTATAAGTGGGTTTTAAGTATGTAGTGTTCTGTGATGCATCGGGAACTTGGCTTGGTTGTGTCTCAATGTAGAGGCAAGAAATGATTACCTATGGTTCACACTAGTTGAAATCACACAATTAGAGCTACACAAACCTTAATCTTGAGTTAGTAGCAGTATTATTCACATTGAATATGCAGTGACACTACCTGATGGGAGAGAAATTTATCATCTACTTTAACCATAAGGGTATCAAGTATATCTTCTCTCATAAGTATCAGAACTTGAGATATAGGTGATGGATAGATTTCCTCCAGGACTATGAATTAGATATTTTTTATACTCATGGGAAGGGGAACATGGTGGAATATGCTCTCATTGGGAGATCTAACATGCAGTTGTTGAATGAGGCATCATATTAGTTAGCCTCATTGTAGATATACTTTGAGGATGGAATTATAGCAGCTTATCTCTAGTCAGTGGTTGTCACCCCTCTACTCTTACGGTGATTGAGGGAGGAAAAACATAGGGATACCAAATATGAGGATCCACATGATCAAATTTCCACCTGGAATGCCCCTAATGGATATTATAAATGTGGAGAGAACACTATTGTTTTTAGAGGATGCATGATGATACTAGTGACATTGCGAGAGGAGGTTCTGAGGGAGTTTCATGCATCCCCTTTAGTGGTAAATATAGGCATGGAAATGATGTACCAGGGAATTTGACATTAGGTTAGTGTCCAGGTATGTAGAAGGAAGTTATAGAGTTTGTGTCTCGATTCCTTACTTGTCAACAAGTTAAGGATGGGCATCAGGTTCCAGTGGGTTTGACTCAAACCCTTGAGGTGCTGGAATGGAAGTGGTATGAGATAACAATGGACTTCGTGATGGTTTTACCACATATGCCCTAGGGGTACGATACCATCTAGTTGATCATTGACCGAATCACTGGGTCGACCTACTTCCTAGCAATCTGAGAGTATAGTTTAGTAAATAGCTTGGGATGACCCTATATGTAGGAGATAGTTTGACTCCATGGAGTTCCATCAATGATTGTTTCATATCATGATTATCACTTAACATCCTAGTTATGGAAGGGATTTTAAGAGGAGTTTGGGACTTAGTTATGCTTAAGCATAACATTTCACTTACAGGAAGATGACCAGAATTAGTGGGCCATTAAGGCTCTATAGAACATGGTATGGGCTTTCACATTAAGTTTTCGATGTAGTATGGAGGACCTCCTACATCTAGTGGAGTTTTCATACAACAATAGCTACCCCTCCACCATCGGCATGATACCATTTGAGGGTTGGTACTAGATACCCGGTAGGTCACCACTTTGTTAGTGTCACCTATGAGAGTTGGCACCATGGGCCAAAAGTTGGTTCCCGAGACTACATAGAAGGTATAAGTCATCCAGGAGTTGATGAAGACTGAACAGAGCTGTCAGAAATATTATGCTGATAGGTGATAGAGGCCTTTGGAGTTCGAGGAGGGAGACCATGTGTTCCTTCAGGTCTCTCCTCGATATGGGATATAGAGATTTGGTCGGGATGAAAATCTATCTCCAAGGTTAATTGACCTTTTATTTACAAATACTGTGTAAAGTTGGTGAGGTGGCATATGACTTGGATCTACCCCCATAGTTGGACCAGGTACATGAAATCTTCTAAGTATCACAACTGAGGATACATGTGCATGATCCATGAAACATCATTGATTGGGGTGAGCTGGACCTTGATGATGGGGAGACTTTTGCTAAGTACCTGGTAGTGATCAAGGATCGATATGAGGGGATCATTCATGGGTGGTTGATTTCATTGGTTCATGTTCAGTGGTGGTACAATAATCTCTAGGAGATCGCATGAGAGTAGGAGGCTTAGATTCGTGTTCAGTACCCTCAATTTTTTGAGTAGCCCATTGTTTTGGATTTCGGGGACATAAATACCTAAGGTGGGGAGAATTTAATGACTCATATTTTTATGATTTTATTTTTAGAAATTATTTGGGAAAATTCCAAGACCAGGAATTGAGACGACGTGTGATTCTGAGGCCCGATGTGCCTAGAATAGTTCGTTTTAAAACTTTTAAGTTTTTAATAGCATGCATGCGTGAATTTTATTAACATGTAAAATAACTTTTAAGTGGTTTCCCATATCAGAAATACAAGGACACTTTTGATCTCAGAATGATGGATTTACCCTAGGCACAACCAAATTTTGGTCAGTGCGGGCTATCTATAGAAAAAGCCACCAGGGATGTAACCGTAAATAAAATAATAAAATAAAATTATTTTGTATTAAAATCCTAATAACTCATAAATGGTAACTCAGATTAGAAATATGAGACTACCATTGAGTTTGTAATGGGGTGTTTTCATTATGCGAGGTCTAAAATCGATGGGCATGGGCTAGTTATGAAATATTGTTTTTTGATGTAAAAGTCATTAAAATAATCTAATAAAAATTATTTTTAATGAAAAATAGGTTTTCATTTAATATTTTCTATTTTCATGAATCTAGGGTTCTGAGGAAAAGAGATAGAGATCTCTCCAATGAACATTGAAGTATTGGAGAATCAAGAACAATTAACCTCGGATTCAAAGGTTCTTCACCACAAAAATGACGCGGCGACCGTTATTCATCCATGATCAAGATGAATTGAGATATGTCATTTTAGTTTTGATTATTCTTTTCACCATTCTTGAAAATCAATGATGAACACAGATCAACCAATGAACAGGTTGACCCATGGATTGATCATTCTTATGGGATGGGTGTAATTGCAATGTTTTATTCTCAGGGATGTTCTCACTAAGAATTTTTTATGCTTTTGTGATCATTCTTAAAAAATGGATTGAAGTCAGAACAAACAATGGTCGAGGTTTGACCCATGGTTTGTTCCATGTGTTTTTCTTCCCCAATGTTCTTCGAGTTATTTGTGTTCTTCACATTCTTCATAGTTTATGAAAGAATGATTGTTGCACCTCCATTTCTTGTCACAACGATCCAAAATCATGGATCTAATGTCAGGACGACCTATCAAAGGTTCAATGACGATGAAGACAGACAAATCGAAGTGAGTCGGGTGATATCACCATTCAAGTAGTTTTTTATTGGGATGAATCATGATGTTATATAAGCCCAAGGCAATAAAGAATGTGACTTGAGGATCACAGACGTGCCTCTGTTTCAAAAAACAGAGCACCAGAGGAGAACAGGTGGTCCACATAAGTGGCCACCGGCGTGCCAGCATCGGCAATCTATGCCAGTGACATGCTATGGCACGAAATCCGTGTGAAATGAGGCTCAGCTGTGGTTGGAGGAGACTACAGAGGCGGGGGCCATAGGGTAGGTGGACGTGGTGTATATTCATGTTGAATGCGATGACGCCGCATTGATCAGGGGCACATTATCCAGTGAACCGCGTGTGGCGTGAAGTTCGTCCGCCGCACGCGTGCTGGATCAGGGGGATGGCCACTCCGTCAGCCCAATGGGATGGGTCAATTTTTCTAGTGGACTATGGTCCATCATTCTAGAGGACTGGTCCTAGCTACCCAATGGGCCAGGCCAATCTCGGATCAGGTTGGGTCGGTAGCGGGTCATACCCTTTTTTAGTAAAACTACCATAACTTTCAAACGGAGCATCCTTTTGACGAGTCGTCTACATAGTTGGGACCCTTGAGATGGGGTAGTCCTTTTGATTTATCTTGGTGGGTTTTTAGTTTGACTATAAGAGGTTAGGATCATTCTCTTTTTCTATTCCTATGTGGGTTCGATGCATGATCACATTCCCGTTATAGAGGATGACAACAGAGGTTGAGAGCGTACCCTTGGTATTTTACTACAAGAGTTCAATTTCAGGATCTCATTACTATCATAGATAATGACCTATATTCTGAAGTGAGTTTTCCCAGCTCGACTTTGATAGTTGACTCAGCGGGTTGGAGCATTTATCATACCAAGAGGACTGTTCGGTCCTCACTTATCTTCATGGTACCTTAGATATGGGTTTTGGAGAAGGTTTGACCAATATTTACATGGGAACCTATCCCCTATCTAGGATGATGTTTCCAATAGGTCCAGGAGTCCCCCCAATGTGACCTGGGTGTGGTGGACCCCCTCTCATTGTATTGAGATCAGATTCATTCCATTCTATGTGACAAGACCTGACGAGCGTGATTTGGGTATTTTTCAGTGGTTTATGTTTGGATGTGATGTATCAAGACCCCGTCACATAGAAATACTTAATTCTCATGGAAACTATTGACTTATTGATACCATGCATCTCTGTGGTTACTTTTGGTAGATCTTTTCTACATGATTATATCAGATTGCTCAAGGAGTGAGATATCTTAGTATGATCGTACTACAAGCGTAACCTTGTAACTGGAAGTGGATGAGACTTTGGGGCTTGGAATCCTTTATGAGTATACCTGGATGTTCTTCTTATATGTGCTATAGACGTATACCTATGTTGAGATGAATATATCTTCTTAGTGGTGTTTACTTTGTAGTATTTACTTTGTGTTTCCCGGGTGTCCTACTAATAATTGTTTTATTCACCCCTGCATAGGCTTTACCCATATGTTTCATGTCTTATATAGATGATCGATGCTTTTACAGAGTCCTAGGTGGACTAGGACCAGGTGTTTCTTAGATAGGTCAGATGGATGTGGTGTGCTTCTACAAGTTTAGATAGATGAGCAGTACCTTTCCCTTCAGGTAGGGTTTTTTATGGATGAGTTTCAAGAACTTGTGAAACTACTTTTTCAGACTCATTCTTTTGGTGGGATTGTATTGTGTCCCGATTTACTTACTAGTTTTCTACTTTCATACTATGTGGTTGGTATCTTAGTGTATTCATGCTTGTTTACTTAGTGTTTTTACATTTCAAAATTTTGGTCTTGGAGATGTGTTTGTGTGTGTCCTTGTACTTAGGAAAATTCCTCCCATTTGTGGGATATTCCTACTTAGTGCTAGTCACTAGCCCTTGGCCTATTAGATGCGGTCTTGGTGTAGTCACGACACAGGCCCCTCTGGGATAGATTGTGACAATAATGAACTAGTTTCATTTTATTTTCTACTATAAGTATATATATTAGTTCCAGAACATGAATAGGTTATAATATATCTATTGAAATATTATTTAATTAGAACAGTAGTTTTATGGCCATCTATGAAGGCGGTAATGGAAAACAATCAAAATCATTATTCATGGAGACAACTAATCGCCATGTCTTGGACAATGGTCTCTTTTCATTAAATAAGAGGAGGTAATAAAAGGTATGGATATACAATATTAGATTATAAACATAAAAATATAGTATATACATGATTTTGGAGTTATCATACCTTGATGGATGAAAGATGTGAGGATAAAGTAAGAAAAGAAAATAAATTAAGAGAGGTGTTTTAAGAAAATTACCTCTTGAATATCATGAGAAAATAAGTACTTAGATACGGGGAGAGTGAGGAAGATAGGTTTAGGCAGATATTTAAGGAACTTAAAGGCTTTTGGGTCGAAATGGGGAGGTGAGGGGTGATATTTATACTTGAGGAGAGTTGGGTTTAAGTGATTAAAATAATGATTATTTTATATTTTCAGCCAACAACATTGAGGTGGAATTAATTTTCATAAATTTTTATAGAAATTAATATTTTATAGGTTGGTTAGGGTTGATAAATATCTCAAATAACCATTAAAGTTTTTAGTTTTTAAGTATTTTAATCTTTTACATTTTTAACTTTAACATGTTTCATTTTTTACCTATACCATGGTAAATATTTTTTTTACCATGATAAATTTTTTATTCCTAAAGATTAAAATGAAATTAAAACTTAATTTAGAACATATTATTATAAATATTTAATCCATTTTACCAAATTAATTTCATAAAATTAGAAAAATTATATTTAAAATTAATCCCACAAACACAACAAGAAAACATGTTTTTAATTGGAAAAAGTTTAAATGTTTAAAGTATTTTTATATCTAATTTCAAGGTGAAATTGATTAGAATGAACTATATTATATATATTAATATATAAATAAAATAATTACACTTTAACCAATTCAGAATATAATTTAAATATATAAATAAATTAGAAGAAAAAAAGTTTTTAATTAAAATTCAATATTTTTCACTATTCATGAAAAAATAAAACTTCTCTGAAAAATAAAAAAAATTCAACCCAAGATAATTTTGATATCACAATTTAAAAAATGTAGTTTATTTTTTCAATTAAAACTTAATAAATTTTCATAATTTAGTTTTAATATAGGTGTTTCTTTAAAAGGCGTCAAAATTTCCTTTTCGAAAAATATAACTTTTTATACTTAAAATTAGGTTTATTCTTATCTTAAGCCTATAAAACATATTGGTTGAATTTAAAAACACTGGATTGAATATATAAAATATAAATTTCATTAATATATTTAATTTATTATTATAAAATTCTATTATGGGCTTAAAATAGTTTTTTAATAAAAAAAATCACTTATATTCAGTTGGTTTTTATTTTCACTTTCAATTAATTGGTAATAAATAAATTCAATTTATAAAAATGTTTAAACTATATTTTCATAATTTAATTAATCTTATTCAAAACCTCCAACTTAATGACTAGTTTATAATGGTAGTGTTAAAATAATAATATTAATAGTATATCTCGGTTCCTCTAATACTAGTGTTGCATGCAACATATACTATCACCGAAATTGAATTTATTTAATAAGATACATAACATAAAATCTTAAGGTATTACATTCTCCCCCATTAAATAAATTTCATCATATCAATTTGAAATTTCACTTTGAATATCAATGGTTGAAACTTGAAAATTATTTTATTGGAAACCCACATCATAAATAGGGTTAATAAAACATCCCCTTAAGAAGAGGGAAATGTAAATGTTAAGGTCACCAAAAAATTAGGCTTTTGAATAGGATAACATTAGTGATATGTAAAAATATCGGAATGGAAGATAAATAAAACTATCAAGTTCTAATATAGAGTGATATAGAACATAGTCGTTATAAATTCTACCATCATAAAACCATAAATCTATGATGGGTTAAAGATGTCATTTATTCCTCAGTAAGAAAATTAAATGAATAGTTTTTTCATTCCAAATTCCTTTCCTAGAGGCGATGGATTATTTTACTATCTAGATATGAACTTGAGGAAATATAATTACTTGGTTTCTTTATATGTCTTAAGAATAATATTATCATTTTGTTGTGTGCTGATCTATTTTCACTTCATCTCTCACTCTAGAAAATGGATATTCAAGTTGATTTTTTTCATACATGAAGAACTTTAATGAATCATAAGATCCACATGTCATTCCTTTAGTCTTTAAATATAGACTAAAACCAAAATGGTTAGAACATGTTATCAACACACATTAATATCCAAATTTCAACTTAATACATTCTATAATTAGTCAATCTTAAGACTCATCCAAAAAACATCTATTTGGATTCACAGTCTAAAAAGGTCACTAAATCAACTTAACAATAGATTCCATAAAAAATAATGTAACTCTTAATGTTAAATATTAAATATATGAATACCTTGATCACCTTAAAATCTTAATGAAAATAAGTATGCATACCATAATAAAATCTCAAGTTGTTGAATATATTACTTAAATCTAAACATGTAGTTAACCCAAAAAAGAGAATATAAACCATCAAATCACTAACAAATTTAATGGCCACCAATAATATCCCATAAAAATAATTTTTTCATTATTATATCAACATTAGAAACATATTTAGGGCCATCTTTACCAAATCAGGTGTTTTCCAAAAGATAAAATTGAAACAAAATCACTTCTCTTGGTTATTGGAACTATTAATCACTTGATTCCAAATCCTTAAAGGAGAAATATTGTAGTAAAATCCGTATATATATCTAGAACATAATTATTGAATATAAATACATAAGAACATAATCATTACACTTTGATTGTATCCACAAAATATACTTGAACTTGATCCCTTTTCTTCTTCTGAGGTATATTTTTATGACACTTTAGGAATTCATTTTCATAGTTCCCCATATCCTTACATTTAAAACATTTCACATTTAAATATTCTTTATTTCCCTTTCAATCATGATCTTGGTGAAATTTCTATCCAAACTTCAAATAAACTCTCATTTAATTTAGGCAAGTACCAGGATGTTTCATTACACTGTTATCACATATGGTAAAATCATTCTTTCCCTTTTTCCATTTATCCGTCTATTTCTCAAATGTTCTCTTCTTCTCTTACTTTTCCTTAGAGTAATAAGTCATAGAGAATTCTTTATCTATCTTTATAACACATGAGACTATATCTTCTTATGATGAGAAAGTTTGGGAGACAAGTTCCATTTGGAAAAAGTCATTAACCCATCAAATAAATGATCAATCTTACTTCTGGGATTACATATATAGTCCGCAACATGCCTTTTTAATCTTGTAAATTTTGTTTCATACTTATCAATATTCTCATCCTCTTTTTGTCTCAGACTAATGAATTATCTCTCTATATCTGCTCATAGTTCGCAGGGGAGATATTTTTCCATGAAAAGTTCCTTAAAATACTTCCATTCCATGTTTTTTATTTCCTTATCCTCGTTATGGTTTTGTATCAATGAAATAAATTGATAACCATCACTAGAGAGATGATAAAATTTCATGACAACCTTATCCCTTTCATTACTTCCTACAGCGAGAAATATCTTCTCAAAAGTACTTATCCATTTCTCAGCTACAAATAGATTTGTAGTCCCATTTAATGATAGAGGTTATTATCGCATGAAGTGGTCTAACATTTTTACACCATGTTGTGGATCAGGATGCTCTATATGG
Organism: Viscum album; assembly: GCA_963277665.1. NCBI lineage: Eukaryota > Viridiplantae > Streptophyta > Magnoliopsida > Santalales > Viscaceae > Viscum > Viscum album. The sequence continues at coordinate 1,618,826,481 of OY728131.1, read as the reverse complement.
TCAAGGTTATTTCTTATAACCTGATTCAATTGACCCAATATAATTATAATTTTTTTCAGCTCCAGCTGCAGCTCTAGATCCAACTTCAACACCATTATCTTGCATAGGAGTAAAATACCTACACAGATTATGTGTATTGATATGGTTTAAATTCCTTATATTTGGATCCATTTCTAAATAGTAGAATACACTGGATTAGATCATAATATTATGGAACATAATGTATAATATCAAATCTAGTAAAATAATTAACACAAAATAAAACATTCATGTGTAGCTAATCTCATAATCATAAACATGGTTTCTTTAGGATGTTATTCTATACTTATCCTCAAATTATATTTTAGGGTTATGTTTCCCAACATGTGATTTACTAAATTTAGTCTCTAAGGTTTCTATTAAATATAATCTGATACCAATGGTTACTACCACGACCCTAGTAGCATATAGTCGATGGTTAATTTATTACACTGACATAATATATAAGGAATCATATCCTGAAGGAATGAATAGTTTAGTAGTCTTGGTAAACTAGATAGATTCATGAAACAAATTTTACATTTGTAAATAAAAATAAAACAAAATTCATAAAAAATGTAATAAATCTCATCCTTGAAATATCATTCAAAGATTTCTTCTTCATAACATGAAGAAAGGGAAAAAAATAAGGGTGAGATCAAATGATCAGTAAGGGTAATGTACAGTGGAATCTATCATGAATAAATAAGGATAATCAACATGGTAAGGTAAATAATTGAACATACATGAAATTCATCAAAAAATTTAGCATAATATAGAAAGGATAAAATATGATCAAATAAAAAAAAATAATCACATGATCTAGAAAACTTAACCATGGATGTTCTACTAATCGAATAATCACATGGAAATAAATAACTAGTTCCATAACAATGGAATTAATCATTTTTTAAATTTAAAAACTAAACATCAAGGCCTCATCCAAGAAATATGAAAATAAATGGGAAAGACCTCAGCAAAAACCCAATCTGGTTTGTCTCATGAGAACTATCGATGCATCGAGGGGCTATAGCAGGCACCTCCCATCACTAACTAAGTCCAATACATTGCTCATATGAAAAGGGTGAAACATAATAAAAATATAAATTTTTATTGAAACTATCATAAAACATGTAAATAAATTTCCCCATTAAGTAAACATAATAACAAACCATCCAATATAATATGGTCAATATTATTAAAATAGTGCATCCCTAGTCAATATAATCAATAAAAACTTAATAAAATACAAAAGATGATATCATAAGAGTTGAAAATCAATGAATCATAAGATTCAAAAAAAGGTGTTGACCTAGATGAAAATACTTTAAATGATATCATTAAAAACTCTTAATGAAAATACACTTTCTCACTTTGAAAGTAACTATTTAAAACATGGAACATTTTGAAAAACTTTTTATTTGAAAATAACCTTGAAAAATTATAAATCCATTAATTTTTTTTAAAACATAAAAAAATTTAAAAAACATTTACCTTGAAAATGAAGATAAAATACCATTAAAAATATTTTTAGAAAACATTTTTTTTGAAATAACACAAATTTATGACTGAAGAGAAAGATAAAGTAATATTTTCTTGAAAATACTTTCTGAAACATTATAAGTACCAAATAGTTGAATAATGGTACAATTATTTGAAAATATTATTAATAAAAATAGGATAATAGAGTTTATTTTAATTATAATATTTCAACATCAGACACTTAATCATTCACAATCTTGATAAACGATGACATTGTAACAGAAGACTCTTACCACTATGGTAACATTGAATTATAATTCCCATGAAGGAATAATAATAAATAAAACTTATTATATCACGAGAATAATGTTATTAATGATTTAATATGTTAATAGATCAATATATACACAAAAAAAACAAATAAGTGGTGAATAATGAATATATCTCATAGAAGTAAAAGTGAGATGAGAAAACCCTTACCACATGCTTCCCTTTAGTGTAACATTATTTAACATCCTTTATAATGGTTTAAAAATTGTATTAATTAATTATATAACTATATTAATATTTATAATACCTTATATAATCCTTTTATAACATCTTACCTTCTGTTCATTAATAAAATATTATTATTTTCATTATTTTGGGTGCGTTTGTTTCATGGCTTCATGATCAGTTCATTTGTGTATAATTATGGATTTTATTTTAAATTTAAAATAAAACCCAATATGTGTAATGAAATGGTATTAATTAAATTATAAAATTTAAAATGGTCCCATTTATCATTTTTATTTCATACATGATGATGATTCATTTGATAAAATGTTAATGCTAATTGTTTAGTTAATTTTGGTATTTTTTCCAAACACCACATACTAGTTTGGTTTTATTTACTATTATGAATATATATATTAGTTATATAACATTAAATAGTTTATAATATACCTATTAAAATATTATTTAATGAAAATAATAGTTTGATGACCATCCATGAAGGCGGTAATGTAAAATGAACAAAATCATTATTTACAGAGTTGGTTAATCACCATATCTTGGACAATGGTTTCATTTATTTGAATACTAGGAGGTAATAAAAGGGATGGATATATGATATTCAATTATAAACATAAAACTATATTATATACATTATTTTTTAGTTATAATTCCTTTATGTATGAAGTAGGTGAGGAGAAATTAGGAAACAAAAAGAAATTTAGAGAGATGATTTGAGAAAATTACCTCTTGAATATCACCTCCTTGGAGGACCCCTTGAGGACCTTGGATTTGTTATTTTGGTGATAAAATCAGAAATTTTACGTGGGGAAAGTGAATAATATAGGTTTTTGAAGATATTTGAGGATACTCAAGGATTTTTTGTTTAAATGGGGAGGTGATAGGTGTTATTTATACTTGAGGATAGGTGGGTTTAAGTGATTAAAATAATGATTATTTTATATTTAAAGCCAACCAAATTGAGGTGGAATTAATTTCCATTAATTTTGATATAAATTAATATTTTATAGGATTTTTTGTTATGATTAATACCTCAAAAACAAATAAATATTGTAGTTTTTAGGTACTTTAATCCTTTAACTTTTTAACTTTAACATGTTTAATTTTTTACCTATATCGAGGTAAATAATTTTTTACCATGGAAAATATTTTATGAATAAAGATTAAAATTAAATTAAAACACAATTTATAACTTATTATTAAAAATATTTAATCCATTTTACCTAATTTAATTCAAAAAATTAGAAAAATTATATTTATAATTAATCCCACAAACACAACGGGAAAACGAGTTTTTAAAGTGAAAAAGTTCAAAAGTTTGAAATGTTTTTTATATTAAAATTCAATGTGAAATTGATTATAACAGCCTATATTGGATTTATTTATGTATAATTTAACTAATTATACTTTAAAACTAATTTAAAATATAATTTAACTATATAATAAATTAGAAGAAAAAGCAGTTTCAATTAAAATTCAATATTTTCACTATTCATCAAAAATTAAACTTCTCTGAAAAATACCTAAAATTAACCCTAAGATAATTTTGATATAATGATTTCAAAAAATTAATTTTATTTTTTCAAATAAAACTTATAAAATTTTCAAAATTTAGTTTTAAAATAGGCACGCCATTAAAAGGCGGCAAAGTTGCCTTTCAGAAAAATATAACTTTTTATGCTTGAAATTTGATTTATTCATATCTTAAGCCTAAAAAAATTATTGGATGAATTTAAAAAACCTGATGAATATATAATATATAAATTTCTTTACGATATTTAATTTATTATTATAAAATTACATTATGGGCATAAAAATAGTTTTTTAATAAAAACACATCATTTATATTCAATTGGTTTTCATTTTCATATTCAATTAATTGGTAATAAATGAATTGATTTTATAAAAATATGTAAACTATATTTTTATAATTCAGTTAATCATATTCACAAGTTCCAACTTAATTTTTAGTTTATAATGGTCATGTTAAAATAATAATATTAATAGTATATCATTGTTCGTCTAATGTCGGTGTTGCGTGCAATGTATACTATCGAAGGAATTGAATTTATTTAAGAAGATTGATATCGTAAAAACTTTGGGTGTTACACTGCATGAACATGTTATGAAAAAATATTTTAAGACCACTATTTTTGGTGGCCTATTGAGATTTTTTTCTCACTCTATGCATGTAAACTTTGGTGTACATGCGGACCTCATGTCAACTTTCAGGTTGAGCACATGACGTAGTGTATCAAGTGGAGGCCCAATGTTTCTTCATTGAGTAGAGCCACTCATGTGGAGTCTAAGGCACATGCTAGAGAAGTTTGACAGTCATAGGGACTAGGTATTTGGTTGGTCATAGAGTATCAATATATTCTTGTGTATTTATTTTCCCTTATTTTGTTTTGTACATGTTTTCGGCCCAATGGGTGACTAGTGTTTATATGTTTTAGATTATATTGGGTTTTTATACTACATTCTATTTATTAAAATATTAATTTATTTTAGTTATTTATTTATGAATACTCTTATTTTCATGGATGTGTATGTGTTTAATTTATTTCCTCTATTATTGTGACATGATTTTATGGCATAATATCCCCACTATATCCTTTTAGTCTCTTAATCCTAGTCGATAACCTCTAGAATATGGGGAAGCACATTTTAGGCCTCATTATGAGTTTGATCTGGTGATATATTAGGTCAACCGATTCCAGTTTTGTGATAATAACCATGAATAATAATAAATAACCATCCTTTTATTTTTATTTCTTTGAATATATTTCTTTGTTCATTTCGTTTCAAGATATATAGATTTTTTTTCGAAATAACATTTTTTTTCTTAAATAATAAGAGGGTAATAGGTGTAATAATTAAAAATACAAGATATGAAAACATCTCCCATATCCAAATGAAAAGGCATATAACTTTCAATAAAAAATAGTTAAATTTTCCAAAAAATCACCATGAACACAATCTAACCCCCACACTTAATTGAAACTTTAACATGAAATTCACTAAAGACATGGACAATCTTGGATTAATCAAATTAAAATGTGGCTTACCTAATAGGTAGTTCATGGTTTTAAAGGATTAATATTGGTTGAATGTATATAAGGATAGAAAAATAGATTTTATAGGGTATTTTTATTGAATTATATCCCCAATAATACTCATCATACCTAAATTATATGGATTCAAACAAGAATCAAGAAAATTTTAAGTTTCACACAAGTCTAGAGACTCTCAATAAATGCATTACAAGGAAGAATATTTCAAATAAATATCAAAATGTATCTTGGGATGGGGATATGAAAATCTTGGATTGAAATTGAATGGAATAAAAATTCATATCAAGATCACTCACATGAGTTTAAGTCCATGAAAATAGAAATAAACTTGCATAAGTAATCATTTAAAACTAATAATTTCAAAACTAATGAGATCTTAAAAAATGGAAAGTCATTTTTACAAGGAAAGATTAATTTTAACCTTAATTTTTTTCTATTAAAAAACACCAAAAATTAAAAATATAAAATAAAGGATAAAAAAACTAAAAGAATGTTGAGATTACCATTCCAAATATTCATCCAAAAACTACCCCATTTAAGACCAATAAAAATTATTATATGATTAGGTAGTGATTAAATAAATGTAAAAGAGGAATAAAACATGGTTTATTATATCCAATAAAATCCTTGAGTTAATCTTATATTATTTTCCATTATTAACTTATAAGAAAATAGATAAAAAAACATGCAAATTTATTCAAGGTAAAACTAAAAATGAAAGAGGAAATAGAAGATAAATCTTGGTTTGGAAAACTCTACTAGGTCTAGATTTTTTACTTCCCTTAATTATAAAATACCATCAGTTATCCAAAATCTATGGAGGATTTATATTATAGGGTAGAAACTACCACATAGCTTTTGTTCTAGGTCTCTTTACTTTACATTGGTTATGAAAGTCCCCTTGGTCAGTGTAATGTGAATCCACCCCTTTAGAAATTCGGTATATCTTGCATGGTAGGTACATATATTGGTACTATTCCTAAATTTCTTCTACCAAAACTTCTATGGATCCTTCCTCTAGCTCCTTATTCACTTATGATACTTTAAATTGTTTAAATAGAGGGAATTCATTAAAAAATTAAAATTGAAAAAAATTGAAACAATATGATTTTATATTAATTCCCCCCTTTGAGATGGTCAACTTATACCACTGCCTCTTTAGGAAATAATGTTGAGAACTCCTCTTATTAAATTTCTATCAATATCTCCTCTTTAATAGTGGTTAATTCTTCATCTTTACTATATATGAAGATAATTATTGATAATTATTTAATGAAATATAGAGATCAACGAGTTATCAATTCATTCTCTAAAAAGTAAGAATTAAAATAATTTAAGTTGGAACCCTCTCTCTAATATATATTAGTTTTCTTGACTTCTTCATGCATATTATAAAGTAGTGTGGTAAGGTTAAGAGTAGTTCATAAATTAGTCATTTTTTAGCCTCAAATAGTTTATCCACAAAAAATATTGGTGGAACAACTTTGAGCTCTTTCTCTTTGAGTAGATGTTGTTGTTGTTCCCCTCTTTACTCCTACAGCTTCTACTTTTTAATTATAGTGGACATTTATATTATTTTTTCTTTAATATAATCAATATAATCCTATTAATATTAGATTTACTTATTCATTTATTGAAATTTATATCATTTTATTTATCCTAAAAATTTATTAGCACTCTCAAATTTATGTTAATTGGTTAGTGAATAAATATTTTCATTGTAAAAACTCATCACTGACCAATGATATGTTTTTTTATAATTTTTTATTATTTTATTTTTTTATATTTTAAAATAAAAATAAAAATAAATAATAATGGAACCTCCCCCAAAACTACATAAAAAATGATGCACCACACCTTTTCTAAGTCTATTATGCCGCATCAAAATTTAATAATTCCTAGAATATATCCTAGTGAGATAATGAGGGTTGCCTCATAAAGAGAATAATTACCTATCTACTATTCTTATATAACATATAATAATTTATAAAATAATTGGAAAACTCAAAATTAGGGGGAGGGTGATGTGTAAAATGAAAGATAGAATTATTTATTTAGATAACAATACTAGAATAATGAAGTAGGAAGAAATGAATCACTACTAGATTATATATATATGGTCCTTCATTATCTCTTTCCAAATATATCTAATTCTAATTTTATAATAAAGCTCTAGTGAATAAGATCAACCCTGATTCTATTGTTATTTGAACATGTGATATAACTAGAAACCTTACAATGAACTACAAGACACTTCCTATAAGTCTTAGGATAGGGAAACACCTCTCCTTAGTATGATTACATCACATAACCTTCATAAGTTAGAAACGGTACCCCATCTTATCACTCAAGCACCAATTCAACTGTAAAATTGTGTTAAGGGAGATAGAAATGATATTTCCAATTGGAAAGAAAAAATGATATCTGATATTTAAGTCATTTTCACCTACCATCAACTCAATGTCCCTTTAATTCCCATAATTTTAAAAAAGGAATAAGTGTTAGAATCTCTCAATTAGTGAATGCTTGAGAGACCCCTGGTACAAAAATAAAAAAACAAAGGGGAAGAAAAAATAGGTGGACTGATGAAATAATATAAAGATAGGTGGATTGATGAAATAATCATCGAAGTATTTTGAAAAAAATTAAGTTTAATTTACTCCATTAGAGAAGGATATATAAGAACAAGGAGTTAATCATGAAAATTTAAATGAATTTTTAGACTTGAAGAAAAAATTTGAAGAAAAAGCTATATTGATCAATGATCCTAATGATTTTATCAAGAAGTGAAAAAAGAATAATTAATCTCTTGAGGTAGAGGTAGTGAAATTTAGAAAGAAACTTGAAAATAAAATAAAAAAATGGTTCTAAGAAGAATCTATAGTCTACAAATTTTTCAGATAAAGAGTTTAAGGAAAGGGTATAAAGTTGTATAAAGAGCATTGAGAAGGTTTTTAATGATAAAAAACCCCACTACATGGTAAAAAGTGGAATTGGTTTCAAAACTAAAACATCTAAAACCGAGATAGTTAACATGAAAGATAAAGGGGAGAAAATGGTTAGAGATAAATCTCAATAATTGAGAGCATATCAAATACCGAGTTATTTGGAGATTGTGAATATGTGGTATAGTGGAATGAAATTAAGGTTTTGGATGTAGTAAAAGAAGGTTGATCCCAATAATAATATTTGTATTTCATTAGATCTAATAGATAATCCATAAGAACATGAAGATGAATCATTATGTCTAATGAATATACCTAATAAAACTAGAAAAAAATAAATATTGGAACACATATAATATTATTTTCACATTAAATTTATAATTAAATTAATATAAATATTTACATAAGTCTTGAGATCTTTATTTGATATAGATGTTGATCACACAAAACCTATTTGAGTTGTGTCATCATTATGCTTATAGGATCCAAAGTAGAATCCCTCTACCAGTAATCTGCACATTCTACTTGATCTTAAAACATATCCAATGAATCTATGGGTGCTAGTGTGGAGGAATTGATTATCTTGAATTATTAATGTTTATAACAACAAGTGATCCTTTATTCCTGAAGATCACTTCTATTGTTCTCTCAATCTTGAGAGGGTGGATAAGGATGACCATTTCTCTCAATCTTGAGAGAATCACTAGAATCATTATTCATTCTTAAAAATTCTCTCTAGAGAATAGGAATAATGTGCACAAAAATTCTCATGCATTAGGTTAGGTTAACCTAGAAAATGATATAAATTAGTAATATATAGTGATAGGGTTTTATATTTGATAATTCCACATAGGATTTTAATCAAATAATAAACCTAACATATTCCTTATACCACTAATAATAACAATAATATTATTTCCATGGAATGTGTTTTCCTACACAATATTAAATATCATTTTATTAAATAAACAATTCTATATTTATTTAAATTATATTTGAAACTTATATTATTATCTCCATCTAGCCTTTAATTTGGTATGACCATACAACTTAGTATTTATCGAACCTTTGAATAAATATTTATCTAAATAAATTTTATTCATTTAATAAATAATAAATATCATATTCATGGTCTTATGAATAAATATTTATTTTAATATTCATATAATTAAAAAAAATTTATAAATTCATTCTACATATTGTGAAAAAATCAATATTTATTTAAAACCTTATTAATAATAATAAGATATGAATGAATATTTTATTCAGAAGTCCTTTGAATAAATATTTATTAAATATTCAACTCGGGTATATATTCTCATTAAAATAAAACTGGTAACTGAATATTTATGATCAATAAATCCTAAATAAATATTATTCATTGGTCTTTACAATATTATTTTTTACAACTATTAAATTCAAATATAATTTAACTAATATTGTGGAAATACTTAGTGTGTGGCTCTCTAGGCCACTTTCTTAGTGACATTATTTAAGATTTCTTAAAGTCCAAGATCATAATCTTGTAACACATCAAGGAACCTATAGAGAAAATCATTAATGTTGTACCAGAATAAACATGTGAACAATTACTATGTAATATAATCCCTCTGTCTCAATATATCCAATCAAAAAGGTTACATACTTGTATCATCAACCTATATGCTTGATTTTACCTTCTTATTTACTCTTCTATGTCACACCTTGTCCATGAATTTTATCAAATAATCGCATTTAAATCAAATGATCCTGAGTTATCAACTTCCTTAAATGGGAAGGGATAAATCTTATATTTATTTTTCATTAATTACATACCACTCATGAAATAAACAATCTTTCCTACCTTGTTATAAGAATATATCATCATGATGTTCATCAATATATCAAAGTACACGACTCATGATATGAATTAATAATAATATCACATATAAGGATCATTACAAATGTTTTTATATAGGAATATCCAACGACATGGTAACATGTGGAATCTCTATAGGCGGGTCTTTTCTTATAACCTCCAAGATCCCATCTTATATATTAACAAGTGTAAACTTCACGAGATGAAGTCTCATCCACTTATGAGCATAAAACACCTAACAACCAAACATGCTATATATTCCATCAGATATTGTTTTCCGATCATATAATATAGGATTAATAATATTTTTATATCAATTTAAGGTTCTTATCATACTAGGGAACTACTATAACCTTTTTATGGTATAAGTTATTAATGAATAATGTTGTGTTCTAAGAATATTTATGGTAATAAAAAGTAAAAATTCAGTTAGTTATATGGTACCAACTCTTATATAATTGTAACATCCTAGGATTTTATATGTATTTTATTTAAAATAAACTTGAAGTATTCGATAACTTGCCTTACATGCAACCCTGAGTCAAAATGAATCATAATAAAGAACCCTTTATAATCTAGTTTTTAAATTGTAAGGTATGAATAATAATAACCAAATTATGAAAAATATGTATAATGGTTCTAAATAATGTAAATTTATTGATTAATTTATAATAAATAAGTACTCAATTTTTAGAAAATTCATTTTATGCTTTAAAAATATTTTTTCTTTAAAAATGGTTTTTATTTCATTTTGTACATGAAAATTATAATTAATTACTACCATTTTTATAAACTTGATTAAATAAATATTTTTTTTGAATTAATCATGTAAATATTATCTTATTTTTATTTATTTAGGTTTTTTCTAAAAATGTTTAATTTTCAGTCAATAGTGAAAAATATCAATTTTCATTAAAAATGTCATATATTTTCAAGTAAAAGTCCCATTATATTTTAAATTTTATATTAAATTAACATAAGAATCATTTAATTACAAATAATCTAATTAATTACAAAGTAATCTTTATTATACTTGATTTTGATATAAGTTTTTTGGGCTTAAAAACTCATTTATCTAAGAACAATTTTTTTTGAGAAAAATGAATTTTTATCTTAATAAATTAAATTCATATATAATTATTAATTGTTTTAAATAAATTTATATATTATATATTCAATCATATATTTTAACATTAATTTTATGGTTTTTACAAGTAAATGAATGGAATGCTTAAAAATAGTTCTTTTTCCAAAACCAGTTTCCATTGCTGTTTGTGTGCTTATTTAATGGTAAAATGGATTCCAAATTTTTAATAATAATAATTAAAATAATTTAATTTGGTTAAATTAATTTTTGGTTATAATGAATTGGAAAAATATGTAAAATTTTGTTATCACAGTTATGGTTAAAACATATTTTTCAAGGGTTTAAACCAAAATATAAAGGTATTAATGCCACAAAAACTTTTTAATTATTATTTTTTAATTCAATTTCTACCTTATATTATCATAACTTTAAATCATTGTCCATTTTGAGCTACTTTACCATGGAAGATACCTTATATCATTGAAATATTTTAAGAAATTTCATTTGTGCCCCTCCCCTCACTTATAAAAGGGAACCTATTATCCTATGTTATTCACAAAATTTGAGCTGTATTTATCAAAAAATCCCAAATAAAAAGCCTTAATAGATTAATTTACTTCATCATAGAGATTATGGTATTTTTCTAATACCATTCCTTTAAGGATTAAGGTGTAATACAAAGGAGATCTCTCAAAGAATAGGTATAAATCTTAACTGATCTATTTAGATTTTATTTCTTCTTATAATTCCTCTAAACTTGTTGTATATATAAAAACTTGATGAGTAAAAAAATCATAAATTTAATTATATTTTATTATGATGATGTAACATATATTTCCCACCTTTTTTTTATCAAATGGGATATGAAAGTATCATTTTTGTGTACGTGTGGACTACCGCCTCCACGTAGTGATACAATTCTTTTTTCCTCTGCCATCATTCATAGTTGGTTATTATGATAAATTATATATATATATATAAAATATTTGTATGATATAATTATTATTCTATAAAGTTTAATTATTAATTACCTTTATTTCTTTCTATCCATTGAAAACTGTAAACATCACTCGTGCATACATACGGACTGTCGTCTCCACAGAGTGATGTAATTAATTTTTCATAACTACTTTATATGAATGGTTATAAAAATATATATAATGAATATATATGATATTTATGTGATTATTAAAATTATTTTTATGAATAAACCATTATCAAAGTTCAAGGACCATAACTTCTGAACCAAAACATATATGAAAAATAAAGCAGTTAACACTTGAAATGGATGACAATGAAAGATTATTAATTAATGTGTGATAAAATGTTATAAGTAAATGATGTATGGTATTATAGGTATTAATATGTTACTATTATATAATTATAATAAATTTAATTTAATTATGCAGGATTTAGATCACTCATGAAGCAAGATAGACTTGAGGTAAGGGTTTCTCATCTTGATTTATTTTCGGTGAGACATATGTCATATTTACCACTTATTACCTTAATTTTTTGTATATACCACCCCTTTTATATATTATATCATGAATTTATTTTTATTAATTATATTTAAACTTTTATTTTAATTTATTCATTTCATTTGGGTTATGATTCAATAGTGATCAAAGGTTTTAGGGTTTTATGTTATAATTTAATTTTTACTAGGATTGTTTATACGTAAATTTCTGATGATGAAATTAGGTGATATACCTCTCCAAAATATTAAGTATTATTTTAATAATCTTTTTATTTATAGAGATTACATTTTTCCTTGCCATTTTACTCTCTTTATGTACTCGATAGTTTAAAAGATTTTTTTTAAGGAAAACCTACTTTATTTCTATCTTTGGTAGACATTCTTTTATTCAAAGACCATATTTTCTTTAAAAAAAATCAATAATGTTTTTATCATTATCCAATGATTCATTAAATTTATTTTTTAAGCATGTTTTAATATCTATAAATACATTTTAAAGTCACATTATTGTCTTTTTATAAATGAGGTACTTATTACTTTTTACTGAAAACATGAAAAAAATATTTATTTTAATGTATATACCATGAATGTATTTACCCACCATAATGAATAATTTTTTATTGTATGATTCCCTAATAAGTTTCCATGTTTATTTTCAATGAAAATTTTTTCTTTAACATTTTGGATATTTTTAGATTTTAAATAAGTGATTTGAAAATAAAAATGGTATTTTCTTGAAGAGATGTTCTAGCGATATTTTAAAGGTATTTTCATCTACAACAACATACTTTGATATTTCTTATGATTTCCTAGAGATATGATTCAATGTTACCATTTTTATTCTTTCTCTATATGTTTTATGAATATGATAATGTAATGTTTATAAAACCCATTTCCTTTCCACATGATATGATATGAAGATATGATAAAACTTTTATGATCATATGGACACATATATATGTTTTAATTATGTGATAGGTGGGCCCAAAATTATATATCCCTTCAATGAATTGGATAAAGATATACATTTCATGAGATAGTATGGATACGAATAGGGACCAAACCAAACATAGTAAGGTACTTTGTCTAATAAGATAGTATTGGGGGTGAATCTTGAATAAGGGAATGATGGAATGGGGACTGAACCCAATCAAATTTGTTAGTATTGGAAGTGATCCCTGACTAAGGAAATGATTTTCGATGATTATGTGTATTAAAAAACATATACCTTATTTTTATGTCATGTTCACACTGTACATGACTGATTATTGATGATTCCATGCTCTTATGAATTATGTATTTTTTTGTGACAAAGCCTTATGCCATGATTCATGAATAAATATCCTTGAATGTTTGAGAATTATTGTTGTATATTATGACCATGTTATTATATCATTATGACTATATTATGATTATTTATGTTATTTATTGATATATTTTATTTTTACCCTTATAGATCATATTATATGACCCTTTATAATGTTTACTGTCCACAATTTATGAAGAAATATTTTAAGTTGGGTATGTCTAAGAAGGTTTCTAGTTGTGAATAACTAAGTGGGAGAAATGTAGATAATTTATTGTACTGGTTATTTATGCATATAAGTTTCTAAAGGCACTAAAAATTTACAATATTTTCATGGATCATATAAGGACCCCTCCTTATTACATTACATAATCTTTAATTTAGTCAAGAATTCACTTTTTTTCACATTGAGGATATTTTAAAGTTTAGATATTTAGAGAATTGGGATATAAAAAATTCATAAAATTACACATTATTACAGATTGGATACCATAAAAACAATATTCATTTCTTACAAAATATAAAACTTTTCACATAAAACATGATTTACTTGACTAATATTCAAACATTTAACTAGTCTTAATTCTTTTTCCTACACATCTTTAACCTATGAAAATCATTTAAAAACTTGGGATGATCACAAAAGATCAGCAAGGGATATAAAAATAAGGAAATAACACATTAGTCCATGAGAACTTATAACGTATGAAATAATTTTCAAAATACATACTTATCACCCATATATAATTAATTTGTGAAAAAATATATTTAAATAAGATCCACACAAAACATAAGAACATAATTATAATCATAAAGGTATCTTGGGGCATTAATTACATAATATTTTAACCCTCGCGACTACCTTACAATTTGTTTAACCATCACAGCTGCACTTGGAGTAACCATATGGACAACCACCAACTTACACATACCCAATGCATTGGAGGGAGATATAGGTCCCACCCTTAATTTTACAAAATTCCCAATAACTAGAATACAATCATACAACATGAATTATATCATAAAAACATTTCTTTTGAATTACTTAAAACATAATTTTTATAAGGGAATTTTACAAGTGAAGCCCCTTACATAAATCATATAATTGAAGAGAGAATTAATAGAGTAGATTTAATATGTATATAAACTATAATTACACATAATTAAACATAATATAAATAAACCCATCACACAAACAACTCTAATACCATATAAATAATGAAGTATGATTTTAACCCAAAGAATGGAAATTGGGTTAAGAATTCCCTTACCTCGGGTATGTATTACCTCCAACTCGTTTAAACCTCCTGTAAAATGGTTAAAATAGTGTTATTAATATCTAACATAAACATATACATATTTATAATATCTTATATGATCATTTTATTGGATCATTCCACCCTTTAATTGTTAGTATTTTGTTCCTTGCATTGTTTTGGGGTGAGTTCTTTACTTGATTTCCATGATTGGTTCGTGATGGTTGTTCTTATCAATTGGAAGTGAAACTCCAGATTTGGAATATAATGGTATTTAAATATTTCCAGAACCATAAATCATACCATTTATCATTTTGAATTCTTATATGAGAATGATTCATAATTTAAAATAGTAATGATGTCTGTTTAGATCATTTTAGTGGTTCTTTGATAATAACGACCTCATTTTGTTTTATAAATTTAAACCATGTGTACAAAAGAATTAAAAAAACAAGGTTGAGACCTAACACATATATTATAACCTGGTTAAACCATAAAAATGGTTTCATTACCAGCCTTGAAGTATTTAAAGCAAAATGAAATCACATCGTCCACGATGTGAGTAATTCTACACATCATAGACAATGTTTTTATTCATTGAATAAGTGGGGGAAGAGAAGAATATTGATGATGAATTTTCCATGAATAAGAGAAAATCCAGAATACAAAATATTCTAGAGTTTTCATTCCTCTTGGATAAGAGAAGGAAATGAAATAATAATAAATAAAAGAAACTCAATATAAAAGAAAATTTGGGAAATTCCTTACCAAAATTCGGCAGCCTAATGGCATTGTTTAAATTTTCATAAAATAATTTGATGAGATAAAATGGGTCTCTCATAATTATTACATAATATGGGCAGTAAGGGGGATATGGAATGAAATATCACAACATAATACAATGGGTATGAAAAATAATAACATAAAATGAAAGGAAAGAAAGAAAATGAAAGAGGAGGTTTACCTCTTGATCTCTTCTACTTGAGATCCCTCTTAAGGCCTTTGGTTTTGGCCTTTTGGTGAGACCAGAAGCTCTAGGAAGTAGGGAAGAGCCTTGGGAGGAGTATGGGATAGAACTTAGGTAAGGCTCAAGGATTTAGAGGTGTGGGAGGAAGAGGGGAATGAGGGTGGTATTTATAGTGGAGGTGAGAGGAGATTTCTCAATATAAAATTCATTAATTTATTATTTCCCCACAAGACAAGGAATAGTGAGTCTTCCATGACCAAGAATAGTAAATAAGGCATGTGAGTTCGGAATTTGGGTGCTTACATCACTTGTGATGTCAGGAATAGTGGGTTTAAATTATAATATATTTATATGGTAAATTAATTTATTTTACTATTCACAAAAAATTCAAGTATTTTAGAAAAATTACAAAAATTCACACCAACCATTTTTTGACGTGTAAAATTAAAAAATGAAGACTATTTTTCGAAAATAATTTTCTAAATATTATTAATTTAATTTTTAAATGAAATCACATTTAATTCAAAAATTAACATCTTTAAAACTATAACTGCTTTTAAATTACATTGATAAATTAAATAAAAAGTCATTATCTTCTAGACTTAAGAAAATAAAATAATAGTACAATTTACCATTAATTAGGGTCATATTACTATTCATAAGGGTATGTTACTATTCACCAAAAAACAAGTTAGTTCCATTAGGCTCAAAATAACTTACTAAACACAATTGAAGATGACCATTTTCCAAAATTCAAAACATAGAAGTGACAAAATTATTTTTAAAGACTACTTATAAATATCTACTTAAAAAAAAGTTTTAATGAATTTCCATTTATTTTTAGAAAACGTTGTGATGTTAAATTAACTCCACCTTCTATAAATTTCATCCTCACAATTATATTTACTTATTAAACAAGTGATGGTTTTTTTCTCTCATAACATTTTCAGACTCGCATGTTGCTTCTTCTACTATGTGGTTTCTCCAAAAAACCATTACCTGGTAGATTACCTTATTCCTCAATACTTGTTCCCTTCGATCAAGAATATGAACTAGTTTCTCTTCATAAGAGAGGCTCTCTTCCAGCTGAACTACTTCTGGGCTTAAGAAATGTGATGAATCTGGCACATAATTCTTCAACATAGTAACATGAAAACATTGTGTACCTGAGACAAACTCCAAGGAAAAGCTACTCAGTATGCAACTATTCCAACTTTCTCCAAGATTTCAAAAGGACCGATGAACTACGGACTGTGCTTTCTTTTATCACCAAAATGTATCACACTTTTCCAAGGATATATTTTAAGGAAAACATGGTCACCTACCTTGAAAGAGAAGTCTTTCCTTCTATTATCTGCATAACTTTTCCACCTGCTCTGAGTTTTCCTCATGTGCTACTAGATCATCTTCACTTTCTCAGCCACTTCATCTTCTAATTATGGCCCCCATCAACTTTCTTTCACCGAATTCATCCCAAAATGCTGGAGCCCGACACCTCTTTACATACAAAGCCTCAAAAGTTTCCATCTGTATACTGGAATGAAAACTATTATTACAAGAAAACTCAACAAAATAAAGATATTGATACCAACTTCCCTGGTAGTCTATTGAACATGCTAAAAGTATATCCTCTAAATTCTTAATCATTCATCCGGACTGACCATCTAATTGAGGATGAAAAGCTGTACTGAAATTTAACTCTGTGCCCAACGACTTCTGAAGTCCCTTACAAAAGTTAGAAGTGAACTTGGGATCCTGGTTAGATACAATGGAAAGAGGAACTCCATGTAACCTGACAATCTCCTTGAGGTAAATTCTAGAGAGATGAGCTAAAGACATTGTATCTCGAATAGAAAGAAAATGTGTAGATTTTGTCAGCTGGTCAACAATAACCCAAATCACATTGTTACCTAGAGAAGTCTTTGGTTGTCCCATCTTGAAGCCCATGGATACATTCTTCCAATTACACTTTGGAACTGGAAAAGGCTGAAGAATCCCATTCGGTAACTGCCACTCTTCTTT
The DNA here is from genome assembly GCA_963277665.1 of Viscum album. Classification (NCBI taxonomy): domain Eukaryota; kingdom Viridiplantae; phylum Streptophyta; class Magnoliopsida; order Santalales; family Viscaceae; genus Viscum; species Viscum album. The sequence goes on along the minus strand of OY728131.1, from coordinate 1,618,808,473 downwards.
AACCTTTTGACATGTTAATCATTTCACAGTAAAATCCACAATATCTCTTCTCATTCCATCCCACCAATAATTCCGTCAAAGGTCTCTGTACAACTTATTACTGCAAGGATGAACCAAAAATGGAGAACTATGATCTTCACATAACAAATCTTTCTTCAACTAAGAATCACAGAGCACACACAACCTTTTTACAAATTTTAAAACACAATCTTTATCAAGATTAAATTCTGGAAGCTTACCCATTTTAACCAATTCTAGTATTTTCTGTAGCTCACAGTCCTCCTTATATGCTCGCTTAATTATTTCTAAAAATGAAGACTGCACTGAAACCTGAATCAAAACAGATGTATTCCCTACACCATCAACTTTTAATCCAAAATTCAACAAATCATTAGTCAAGGGATTATGTTCCAAACATAACATGGTTAATGATGCATGATGTTTTTGACTCAAGGAATCTGCCACTTTGTTTGCTTTTACAGGATGGTAATTGACCGTGAAATCATAATACTTTATCAGTTCAATCCATCTTCTCTGCCTCATGTTTAATTCCTTTTGAGTGAATATATACTTCAAACTTTTATGGTCAGTATGTATTTGAAATTTGGCTCTGTACAAATGATGCCTCCAAATTTTCAAAGCAAAAACCACAGCTGCTAATTCCAAATCATGTGTGAGATAATTTAACTCATGAGCTTTAAGTTGTCTTGAAGCATAAACAATTACCTGATCATTATTCATCAAAACACAACCAATTCCCTTCAAAGAAGCATCATTGTAGATAACAAAATCACAATTTCAGGAAGGCAAGGCCAAAACTGGAGCATTAACCAATCTCTTCTTCAGTTCCTGAAAAACAAAATCACATTCTTCGGTCCAAATAAATTTAACCCCTTTTCGCGTTAACTTAGTTATCGGGCTAGATAACCGTGCAATGTTATTAACAAAACACCGATAATAACTTTTTAATCCAAGAAAAATAAAAATTTCTATGACATTTGTAGGTCCTGGACATTCATCAACCACTTTTGTTTTTTCAGGATCAATTGTTATTCCATCTTTATTTACAATGTTCCCAAGAAAAGAAATCTGTTGCAACCAAAAATCACACTTTCTGAATTTCACATACAGTTTCTTTTTTTTAAGGTTTGTAAAACAACCCTTAGATGTTTTTCATGCTCCTATTTGTTTTCATAAAAATAATAGAATTTCATCAATAAACACAACCACAAACTTATCCAAGAACTCATGAAATACTCTATTAATAAGATTCATGAATACAACAGGTGCATTAGTTAACCAAAATGGAATAAAAACAAATTCATAATGCCCATATCTAGTACAAAAAGCTGTTTTTATGATGTCAACCTCCTTCACCTTCAACTGATGGTATCCGGATCTCAAGTCAATCTTGGAAAAGTACTGAGCTCCCTAGAGAGGATCAAACAAGTCATCGATATGAGGAAAAATATACTTGTTTTTAACAGTAATTTTATTCAATGCTCTATAATCAATGAAAAGCCTCATGGAACCATCTTTCTTTTTAACAAACAAAACAGAAGCTCCCCATGGTGAAGTGCTCGGACAAATGAAGCCTTTATCAAGAAAATATTCCAACTGATTTTTCAATTCAAGAAGTTCTATTTAAGCCATATAATATGGTGGTTTTGAAATTGGTTTAGAATTAGGAACTAATTCAATTGTGAATTCAACTTCACGATCAGGTATGACACTGGGTAACTCATTAGGAAAAACATCAAGGTATTCATTTACCACTAACACCTCATTAATCTGAATAGTTCCCTTGTTTTCAACAATATGAGAAATATAACTTTAATTTCCATATTTCAACAGTTTCTTAGCTTCCTGATATGTTATCAATTGTATGGGTTTGTTCTTATATACAAATTTAAATTCTTTATGAAAAACAACTTCTTTATCTCTACAGTCAATCTTAGCATGATAAACAGAAAGCCAATCCATTACCAGAATAACATCAAACTAGACTAAGTAAAAAACAACAAGGTTCAAAGGTAAAGTCTTTCCAAAGACCTCAATAGAAAGATTATTATAATTCTTTTTTGCTATAATATTTCCCCCTGGTGTTTTAACAACAAGTTCTGGTTTCATTTGTTGAGGTGATATTTCTAATTTTCTAAGAAATTTCTCAGAGATGAAGGAATGTGTAGACCCCGTATCAAACAAAACTTTAGAAAAATCTAAGTAAACAAATAGAGTACATAATACCACTTCATGGGATGGATATACATCTATCTATGTAATTGCAAAGGATCTCACTACACCTTTCTGCTTATAGACTAGCTTCTTTGAATCCTTTAAATCTCTATTTAGGCAGACATTTGCATAGTGACCCATCTCACCACATTTAAAATACTTTACAGTTTGCTTATTAAGGTTATTCATAGGATCATTTTCATTACAATATCAGGACATATGTCCAAACTTAACACATTTAAAACACTTCCCATTTTTTTAAAGACATTCCCCAGGGTGTTTCTTGCCACACTTTTTACAAACTGGAAACTGGATATTCTAACCATCAGATTTATTTGGTTGATTCTTACCCATCGCTTGCCACCTGGACCTCTTATTCTCCTTGATTCCAAAATGCACATGATCATCAAAAAACTCGATATCTACTCTCTCAGCACATCAAACAAGTTTCTCATTACTTTTGAATTCACGGGTGGCCAACGCCTTTCAATACCTTGGCTTCAATCCTGAGTAAAAGTAGTTGATTTTATTATCAAGATCCAGAATAAGATTTGGATCATACCTCACCATTCGGGTGAAGTTTTCTTCATACAAAACCACTGAATCTTCCTCCTTTTGCTTCAATTCAAGGAATTTATTCTCCATCCTAAGTCGGACCACCTTAGGAAAATATTTTTCAAGGAAAATACTTTTAAATTCATCACACTCTAAGGAATAAAAATCCTCTATAACCTAACATTTCTTACCATTTACCACCACTGATCATCTTCACCTTCAAAATGATAAATATAAAGACTTACCTTTTGATTTTCTAAACATCCCATAACATAGAATATCGTTTCAAGGGCTTTGATCCATCCTTCAGCTGCTACTGGTTCAGAATATCCATTGAAAGTAGGAGGGTGTTGTCTCAGAAAATGTTCCAATATTGTCATGTTACATAGTGTTACCTATATTTGTTCTCTTACATGGATTCCACCACCATTTATTTCCAGCATTAGCTGATCTATTACTATCGCAAACTGCTCGGTTCCAATCCCTACCATTCTGGGCTGTAGATTCGGAAGGATATCGTTCTGTCAGTACCTCTCCTCTCCAGATTCCCTGTTCCTTCTATGGACAACCATTATAAACAAATATATCTTAGACGAAGAAACATGGTAATATTTAAATGATATAACATTTTAAATTAATCATAGAGTAAAAATATTTTATGGTATTCTTTTAATATCATCCTAACCCCTAAAGTTATCTAAACCATCCTCTGATACCAACTATAAGTACCCCGCCTTATTACATTACATAATCTTTAATTTAGACAATAATTCAATTACTTTCACATTTAAGATATTTTTAAGTTTAGATATTCATAGAATTGGGACATAAAATATTCATAAAATTACACATTATTACAGAGTGGATACCATAAAAACAATATTCATTTCTTAGAAAATATAAAACTTTTCACATAAAACATGATTTCCTTGACTAATATTCAAACATTTAACTTGTCTTAATTCTTTTTCCTACACATAATTAACCCGTGAAAATCATTTAAAAACTTGGGATGAGAACAAAATCTCAGAAAGGGGTATAAAAATAAGGAAAGAACACATTAGTCCATGATCACTTATAACATATGAAATAATTTTCAAAATACATACTTATCAACCATATATACTTACTTCATGAAACATGATATTTACACAATATCCACATAAAACATAAGAACATAATTATAATTATAAAAGTATCTTGGGGAATTAATTATATAATATTGTAACCCTCATAACTTCCTTATAATTTGTAACCCTCAAGGCTACCTTACAATTTGTGTAACCATCGCAGTTATACTTAGAGTAACCATACGAATAACCTCCATATTACACATACCCAATGAATTGGAGGGACATATAGGTCTCACAATTCATCATAAACAATTTACAAGAACAATAATATAATCATACAACATGAATTATAGCATAAAAACATTTCTTTTGAATTTGGTAAAACAGAATTTTTAAAAATAAATTTTATAAGAGAAACCCCTTACATAAATCATATAATTGAAAAGAGAATTAATAGAGTTGATGGAATATGTATATACATTGTAATTACACATAATTAAACATAATATAAACAAAACCCATCACAAAAACAATTCTAATACCACATAAATAATGAAGTAGGATGTTAACCCAAAGAATGGAAATTGGGTTAAGAATTCCCTTACCTCAGGTATGTATTACCTCCAACTCATTTAAAACTCATGTAAAATGGTTAAAAGAGATTTATTAATATCTTAAAGAAAAATATCCATATTTATAATATCTTATATGATCATTTTATTAGATCATTTCTCCCTTTAATTGTTAGTATTTTGTTCCTTGCATTGTTTTGGGGTGAGTTCTTTACTTGATTTCCATGATTAGTTCATGATGGTTGTTCTTGTCAATTAGAAGTGAAAATACATAATTGGAATGGGATGGTATTTAAATATTTACATAATCTTAAATCATATCATTTATCATTTTGAATTCTTATATGATGTTGATTTGTAAGTTAAAACATTAATGATGTCTGTTTAGATCATTTTAGTGGTTCTTTGATAATAACGACCTCATTTTGTTTTATAAATTAAAAACATCTATAAAAAATAATTATAGAACCAAGTATGAGACATAATACATATATTATAACCTGGTTCAACCATAAAAATTGTTTCATGACCAGACTTGAAGCATTTAATGAAAAATGAAATCACATCGTCCACGATGTCGGTAATTCGACACATCACGAACAATGTTTTTATTACTTTAATAAGTGGGGGAAGAGAAGAATATTGATGATGAATTTTCCATGAACATGAGAAAATCCAGAATACAAAAGATTCTAGAGCTTTCATGCCTCTTGGATAAAAGTAGGTGAGGAAATAATAAGAAAATAAAGGAACTCAAAATAAAAGAAAATTTGAGGAATTTCTTATGAAAATTTAGCAGCCTAACGACATCGTTTAAATTTTCATAAAATAATTTGATGAGATAAAATGGGTATCTCATCATTATTACATAATATGGGAAGTAAGGGGGATATTCAATGAAATATCCTAACATAATCAAAAGGGTATGAAAAAAATAACATAAAATAAAAGTAAATAAATAAAATGAAAGAGGAAGTTTACCTCTTGATCTCTTCTCCTTGAGATCCCTCTTAAATCCTTTGGTTTTAGCCTTTTGGTGAGACCAGAAGCTCTAGGACGTGGGTAAGAGCCTTGGGAGAGGTATTGGACAGAACTTAGATAAGGCTCAAGGCTTGAGATGTGTGGGAGGAAGAAGGGAATGAGGGTGGTATTTATATTGGAGGGGAGAGGGGATTTCTCAATATAAAATTCATTAATTTATTATTTCCCAACAAGACAAAGAATAGTGTGTCTTCCATGACCAAGAATAGAAAATAAGGCATGTGAGTTCAATATTTGGGTGCTTACATCACTTTTGATGTCATGAATAGTGGGTTTAAATTATAATGTATTTATACGGTAAATTAATGTATTTTAGTATTCACAAAAAATTCAAGTTTTTTAGAAAAATTCCAAAAATTCACCCCAACTATTTTTTGACATGTAGAATTCAAAAATAATGTCTATTTTTTTGAAAATAATTTTCTAATATTAATTTAATTTTTAAATAAAATAATATTTAATTCAAAAATTAACAATTTTAAAACTATAACTACTTTTATATTACATTGAAAAATTAACGAAGATGTCATTATCTTCTAGCCTTAAGAAAATAAAATAATAGTACAATTTACTATTCATTAGGGTTATATTAATATTCATAAGGGTATGTTACTATTCACAAAAAAAAAACAAGTTAGTTCCATTAGTCTCTAAATAACTTACTGAACACAATTGTAGATGACCATTTTTCGAAATTCAAAACATAGAAGTGGAAAAATTATTTTTAAAGACTAGTTATAAATATCAACTTAAAACGAAGTTTCATGCATTTCCATTTATTTTTATAAATCCTTGGGATGTTACATTATCCCCACCTTCTGTAAATTGCATCCTCACAATTTTTTTTACTTATTAAAAAACTGAGGGTATTTTTCTCTCATAGAATTTTCATACTCCCATGTTTCTTCTTTTACCATGTGGTTTCTCCAAAAAACCATTACCTGGTAGATTACCTTATTCTGCAATACATGTTCCCTTCAATTAATAATCTGATCTGGTTTCTCTTTATAAGAAAGGTTCTCTTTTATCTGAACTGCTTTTAGGATCAAGACATGTGATGAATCTGGCACATACTTTCTCAACATCGAAACATGAAAAAAATTGTGTACCTGAGAACATCTCAAAGGAAAAGCTTCTCGGTATGCAACTGTTCCAACTTTCTCTAGGATTTCAAAAGGACCGATAAACTGCATACTTAGATTTACTTTCTTACCAAAATTCATCACAATTTTCTAAGGAGATAATTCAAGGAAAACATGGTCACCTACCTCAAAAGAGAAGTCTTTCATTCTATTATCTGCTTAACGTTTTTTCCTGCTCTGAGCTGTCCCCATGTTCTACTGAATCATATCCACTTTCTCATCCACTTACTCTTCAAATTCTGGCCCCATCAACTTTATTTCACTGAATTCATCCCAAAATGTTGTAGTTCGAGACCACTTTCCATACAAATCCTCAAAAGGTTCCATCTGTATGCTGGAATGAAAACTGTTATTATAAGAAAACTAAACTAAAGAATGATGATGATCCCAACTTCCCTAGTAGTCCATTGAACATGATCGAAGCATATCCTCTAAAGTCTAAATCATTCGTTCTAAGTTCCCATCTGATTGAGGATAAAAAGATGTACTGAAATTTAACTCTATGCCCAACGACTTATGAAGTCCCTTCCAAAAGTTAAAAGTGAACCTGAGATCCCAGTCAGATACAATGGAAAGAGGAAGTCCATGTAAACTGAAAATATCCTTGAGTTAAAGTCTAGAAAGCAGATCCAAAGACATTATATCTCGAATAGAAATAAAATGTATAGATTTTTTCAGCCGATCAATTATAAACCAAATCACATTTTTACCTTGAGAAGTCTTTGGTAGTCCCACCACAATGTCCATAGATACATTCTCCCATTTCCACTCTGGCACTAGAAAAGGTTGAAGCATCCCCTTTGGTAACTGCCACTCAGCTTTATCCTGTTGACATTTTAATAATTTCATAGTAAAATCATCAATATCTCTTCTCATTCCATCCCTACAATAATACCCTTAAGGTCTATGTACATCTTAGTACTGTCATGATGAACCAAAAATAGAGAACTATGAGCTTCACACAACAAATCTTTCTTCAAATGAGAATCATAGGGCACCCACAATGTAGAGACCCAAAGATTGAAGTACATGGAAATTACATTACTTTTGCGGAATACTTGGTATATAACAAAAACACACACACAAGGATCGTAATAGTTTAGTGTCTTTGGAAACTCGGAACGTAATCTTCTAATCGTAGTGAAAGATCTTCAATATCTCCCATAAAGATCTTCCCTTTTTTTTACCTAAAACCTTTCTTTATATCTTGGGGAAAATAAAACATAAAAGGGTGAGATCAAATTCTCAGCAAGGGAAAATAAAGGAAATAAAAATCATATCATATCTTTTTGAAAATCATAACCTACAAAAGAGATCATAATATCTTAACATGGAACAAATCATAGAAGTGAAAATGAGATCCCCATAATCATAACATGAAACTTGAAACTCTGTGGCATGCACACATAATCATGGAAAATCATTTCTTTTTAGTCATGAATCATTGCCAAGACTATCTTAGTGGACAAAGTCCCTTTCTGAACCGAGTCACCCTCGTTCTAGTCCTGTTTCACTGAACCGGTATAACCTACCGTTCCAGCCATGTCTATCTCATGAGATATAAAATCTTTACCCAATGCATTGGAGGTAGATATAGGTCCCACCCATCTTATAATGAATCCTTTCTTATGTGTGCCACATAATCATAAACCATACATCATAGCGTAACCCATGTAATAAAAATGGGATTCTTAAACAACATGACATCATAAAACAATTCATATAAGATAAAGGAATTCATAAAAATATTTCCATCAAAACATAATCAAACCAATTTAATAATATAGATAAAAACAGAACCCTTTTATTATCTTAGATGGAAAATAATTTTGATAAAATACTTGAACTCCATTATTGAGTAAAATATCCTTTCTACTTCAAATTTTTTTTCCTTTCATAACATGTCATACGACTTTAAAATAAAAGAATTTGATTAAAAATAAACTTGAAAACTTGTAAAGGAAGTTTCTTAAAAATCCATTCATGCCATATACGTTAAAAAAACATTCTTCATACTTTTGTCGGAAAAGTCAAAAATTACCTCGTACGAAAAACGACAAAAGATTCCTTTCATATCTTTTACTAAAAACTCACCAAAGGGTAAAATTGGATTTAAACAATTTTAGGTGGATGGAAATAATATTACATATTCAGAAAACATGGATGTGGATGATAAAATACACCCCAGTAAATACTAAAGTATAAACAATCTTGGATAAAAATGAGATTGTGATATTTCCCTTACCTTAGGTCCGATTTGCTTTGTACATGTCCGAAGCTCCTGTATAATGGTTTAAATAATGTTATTGACTTATTCCAGAATCATACATATTGATATGATATCATATATGGTTATATTCTTATCTTCTTGTTAGTAATATTTCATTGTTACTTGTTACTCGGGTCCTTATTGCCTTTTGTTCTTATGCGTGTTTTGCCGAATAAATTCTTATTCTTCTTTTAAGGTTATAGATACCTTATATCCAGAATGGTATTAGTGTAACATATATCATATTTATTCATTCAATTCATTTATATAATTACTATGTAATGATGATCATGTAGAACGAGTCGCATCACATCGTGGAGACGGTATTCCGTACGTACGCACAAGTGATGATATCATTCCTATGATCGTGGAATTGTATTTGAGTATATATATATTATTTCAGTATCAATATTAAATTATAATAATCATAAATAGTTTCTCATTACACCATTATACCCATCCTTGTAAGGTGATGGTGGAAAATAGATTACACCACGGCGTGGAGACGGTATTCCGTACGTACGCACGCGCGGTGATTTCATTTTTCCGTAGGATGGATAGAAGGTGAATTAGGGTTGTTTCATATTTATAATAACATATCAGTATGTAAGTAATACTTATGTTATTACTTTATAATGAAACAACTAAATAAGAAGAAGTTGAAGAAGAAAGAAATTGAAAAGATCGGTAATGGATATTACCTCTTCTTTGGAACGCCTCTTTGAATCCTCCACTTAGGGAACTAATATTGGTCTTTGAAGAATACAAGGACCTCTAGGATTATTCTAGGGAAGTGTAGAGGATAAAATGTCAGGGGTTGGCCGAGCTTGAGTGCTCAAATTGGTGGGAGGAGGAGGGGGAGGAGGTGCCCTTTTATAAGGGAGGAGAGGGGCACCTTAGGAATATCTCAAAATATTATTTTATATTAAAGTCAAAATCGGTTTATAATGGTTCCAAAGGGTCTTATTTAGAAGGTAAAGTGGGGATGGGTCGAAATACTATCAACCAATAGGATTTAGACAAGTTTAGGTTATTATGTTAACCTTATCAATTAGATTTAACTCTAAGTTAAATAATTTAACTTTTACCGTGACTTTTTGTTTTCTTACACTATATGGTCAATACACTTACTATAACATGCCAAACGAACCCCAAGTTGTTTATTATTAATATATATATCCTTATCTAAGTCATTTTTCCGAACCTTATATTTTTAGGAATAAAATAACAATTAATAATATAATATTTGATTTAAAAACTATTTTGTGTCAATTTTGACACTATTTGATATATGATTTTTGTGAAAGTCATAACAGAATTATATGTTCAAACCAAGTTGATTAAATCAACATTAACATGTCATAGTAACCTATAAAATTAGTGGAATTCATAAAAAGTCTTAAATTACATTTATTTTGGTATTTATAATATCAATTATGTCAATATTTCATTAATAAGATAATTACTGCATCATCTTTGTGTCATAAATAAATTAAATTATTTGATGTCTAAAAATTACAAATAAAATACCATCATGTAGTAAATCTTTTTATCTTTCTAATGAATATTTAAAATCTAATTTATCTTATGTACAACCCTATATTAAAAATGTTTTAGTAAATATACTTTGATTTTAACTCTTTTAACTCTTCTTTGAATTAAATAATAATAAATGTCCTAATCTAATCCAAGTGGGCCTAAATGATAATATTTTACACTTAAGGTTGTTTTTGGTCGAGATACACTTGTCCAATAGAATTAGGACATGTGTTAGGGTAATAATAATATCATTCTTACCCTTAATTACCCTATTTACTTTTAACCGTGGTAAATAAAAGTAAAAAAGTTACTATTCATCAAAAATTATTTTCATCTCATTGAACCACATTTTACTTACTGACATCAACCGTGTCTCTCGGATTTTTGAAATTCCATTCACAGAAGCGGTAAAATTAAGTTTTATGAAAAATTTAGTTTTTTAACTACCACTTAGTAGTTTCACTATTCATCAAAAATTTATGTTTTTCAGAACAATGCCAAAATTTCATCCTAAGCTATATTTCATATTCCGAATTCAAAAAATGAAGTCTATTTTACCAAATTCATAACATAGAAGTTTCATTAATTAATTTTATAATTAAATCCCGCTGTTAAAACAAATAGCGTGTTTTTAAGAAACAATATCTATCAAAAGATTGACACTTGATTATGTCTGGTTTAAATGTGAAATTACATTCAATGACCAACATTGTATTAAATTGTAAAAATATATTCTAAATATACTTTAAAACCACTCAAATTAATAATTTATCACTATTAATTATTTCGATTAAAAAAGTTGTTTTTAATTATAATTTAGTAATTTTCACTATTCATCAGAATATGAAAGTTATCTGAAAAGTACCAAAATTTCACCTTAGGCTAAATTCGATACTCCGAATCCAAAAATGAAGTCCATTTTGAGAGCTAAAATTTCTAAAATTTAAAAAGTGGATATTACTATTCATAACGGCTAGTTTTAATAATATTTTAATAGCATATCGTTGTTTCGTGAAACTCAGTATTGCATACTACACACGCTATCGAGGAAGGTTGCGATTGCGTGTAATGCAAGGAAAGTCAAAGATGCGTGTTGTGCAAGCTCCTTTTGGTGTAGCATACAACACAAGACATTAATAAAATTAAAAAGAATATTTTTCATAAAATCTCGGGCTGTTACATTCTACCCCCCTTAAAATGAATTTCGCCCTCGAAATTCGTCGGGGTTATAAATGGTTTACTATTCGAAAGTTTCTTTAATAGAAACCCACATCGTAAAAAGGAATATCAAAACCAATATTTAAAAACAAAAGTATGAAACGTAACGGTTACCCAAATAAACTAATCACTGGGTTTCCACATAGGTGAAAATATGGATATGGAAGAGAAATCTAACCATCATGTTCTGATGGAGAGTGGTAGAGAACATGGCTATGGAAAAGCTAGATATCAAAAAGCCATAAATTTGTGACGATCTAAGGTACCATATGATTCATCAGATATAAGAGCACTAAGACAACATTTTTTGGTTTTCAAGATCATTTCCCTAAAGTTGATGAAATTGAAATTAGAAGAAATACTTTCATGATTTTGGTATAGTCTCACCGTTTATCGTTCTTTGGACAATTTCCACTTCATCTCTTAAAGAAATGAAGTTGAATTTATCATTCGTGATGTGTTAGCAGATCATGTGATAGAATGATAGGTCATTCCATCTCTTTCAAATAAAAGGTTAGCAAAAGTTATAAGTCCATCTTATGGTTAATCGTATATGGTTCCAAAAATGAACTTATACTTCATATATCATACCGCTTAATAAAATAAAACTAGTTTCTACTAACCAGGGACTTCCTGTAGGCCAATGGTAGGCAATAAAGGCCAGTCGCACTTCGGTTGTGGGTTCGATTCCCACAGCCTTGTCCGACGCGATGGGCTGTCGTCCGTCCTGAAGGTTGTCCTTTTTCTAAAAATATATTACTATAAAATCCCATCAATAATATCGAAAAAAACTTCTATCCTTAAACAATACTAACTTATGTACAACATAATCCATTCTAATATTTAGGCTTATCCATAATACTACATTCCACTCTCATAATATAGTGAAAACGATTACCAGAGATTTAATACTGTCGTTAATCCCCATATATATGTCTTGTTGGTCACATTCCAAACATTCAAAGGCCTTAATCATGTATTATCTTGAATACCCATTGAACCTTAGTGAAAACATGAATGCAGTTAAAAGTTAACACTTTCCACACACCAAAATCCTCAAAATTCTATATACTCAAACCAGGATATCACATAGTCCTTATATCAATCATGAGCTCATGAATACTGTTAAACATTTCGTTTTCTCATTTTCCCTTCATTATGCTCATATCATATTATTTCCAAAAATATCTCAATCACTTTGAATACCACATTAGACCAATACATAAATATTCCAATACTTTATGATACAACATTATTTTGGAATCCCATTACATAAACACTTAATCATTCCACCACATTGTTATCATATTCAACATCGCCAATGGTGATCGCATGTGACTTCCCTTTGTCCTTTTCCTTAAGCGGTTGCTCATGTCGATCATCACTAACCCTTGGATTAGGGCATTTATTAGTATAATGCCCCATTTCCTTGCACTTGAAGCATTGAAGTGTTGGTGGTGCGTTCTCTGCAGTGTTTGCTTTATTCACATCATTAGAATCCCTTTTTCCATTACTTTGACACTCAGCTGCTCGATGACCTTCTTTTCCACACTTAAAATATTTTCTAGTCCCTTTAAGACAATCTCCACCATGCTTCTTTCCACACTTTGTGCGTAAGGAAACATTCATCTTCTTTTCACCATTATTCTGAGATTTCTCCTTGAACTCCATCTTTCGTTTCTTGTCAAAACCATGAGATGGATATGTAACACCAACTTCCATTTCTACCTTGATAGCACAACGCACAATTTCTTCATAGCTACTAAAGTCTCTTATAGCTAATGACCTTCGAAGACTTGGTTTTAAGCCACTGAAAAATCGATCAACTTTACTTTCAGGTTGGATGATAATGCCAGATGCATACCTTGCAAGTCTTGTAAAATTTGCTTCGTATATACCAACAGATTCATCATCCTTCTGCTTCAGCTCAAGAAACTCCTTTTTTATCTTTGTTCGAAGAATACGAGGGACGTACTTACTGAAAAACAAGTTCTTGAACTCGTCCCATTCTATGGACTCAATTTCATCTCTTTGCCTCATATTCTTGATAAGATTCCACCATTGATCAGCTTCAACTTCCAAACGATATACTGCTAAGATGACTTTATCATGATTAGAACATTGAAGAACTGAAAATATCTTTTCAGTGGTACTGATCCATTGTTCAGCAACAAGTGGATCAGAAGACCCACTGAAAGAAGGTGGACGTTGCCTCATGAAGGACTCAATAGAATATTGTTCCCTTCTCTGCTCATTTGGAAGTCCAGAATGATTCATAGCTTGTGTAAGTATAACAATAAGATTTTGCACTCCATCTCCCATAACATTTGTTTGTTCAGGAGGGCAATCATTGCATTGATCAACACGGTTCCTTCGGGTTCCAGCCATCGTCTAAAACCCAAAAAGAATAGTGTGAGCGGCAAAAATCATGCTAGGGAAAACAACATAATAAAGGGGGAGTACCTTCAATATCTAACATCTTAGGTTTAATTATATGATCGTTAGAATAATTCTAGTACTATAACCTATACGTATACTTAACCTTAGGGACATCCCTAGATATACCTTAGAAATATCTCTAGGGATCTCACTAAAGTTCTCGCATCCTAGTTTCCAAAGGTTGACTAAACCTTTCCTCTGATACCAACTGTAGAGACCCGAAGCTTGACGTACATGGACATTACATTACTTTTGCGGAATACTTTGTACATAACAAAAATACACACATAAGGATCATAATAGTTTAGTGTCTTTGGAAACTCGGAACATAATCTTCTAATCGTAGTGAAAGATCTTCAATATCTCCCATAAAGATCTTCCCTTTTTTTTTACCTAAAACCTTTCTTTATATCCTGGGGAAAAGAAAACATAAAAGGGTGAGCTCAAATGCTCAGCAAGGGCAAATAAAGGAAATAAAAATCATATCATATCTTTTTGAAAATCATAACCTGCAAAAGAGATCATAATATCTTAACATGGAACAAATCATAGAAGTGAAAATGAGATCCCCATAATCATAACATGAAACTTGAAACTTTGTGTCATGCACACATAATCATGGAAAATCATTTCTTGTTAGTCATGACTCATTGCCAAGACTATCTTAGTGGACAAAGTCCCTTTCTGAACCGAGTCACCCTCGTTCCAGTCCTGTTTTACTGAACCGGTATAACCTACCATTCCAGCCATGTATATCTCATGAGATATAAAATCTTTACCCAATGCATTGGAGGGAGATATAGGTCCCACCCATCTTATAATGAATCCTTTCTTATGTGTGCCACATAATCATAAACCATACATCATAGCGTAACCCATGTAATAAAAATGGGATTCTTAAACAACATGACATCATAAAACAATTCATATAAGATAAAGGAATTCATAAAAATATTTCCATCACAACATAATCAAACCAATGTAATAATAGGGATAAAAACAGAACCCTTTTATTATCTTAGATGGAAAATAATTTTGATAAAATACTTGAACTCCATTCTTGAGGAAAATATCCTTTCTACTTCAAAAACATTTTTCATTTCATAACATGTCATACGACTTTAAAATAAAATAATTTGATTAAAAATAAACTTGAAAACTTGTAAAGGAAGTTTCTTAAAAATGCATTCATGCCGTATAAGTTAAAAAAAACATTCTTCGTACTTTTGTCGGAAAAGTCAAAAATTACCTCGTACGAAAAATGACAAAAGATTCCTTTCATATCTTTTACTAAAAACTCACCAAAGGGTAAAATTGGATTTAAACAATTGTAGGTGGATGTAAATAATATTACATATTCAGGAAACATGGATATGGATGATAAAATACATCCCAGTAAATACTAAAGTATAAACAATCTTGGATAAAAATGAGATTGTGATATTTCCCTTACCTTAGGTCCGATTTGCTTTGTACGTGTCCGAAGCTCCTGTATAATGGTTTAAATAATGTTATTGACTTATTCCAGAATCATACATATTGATATGATATCATATATGGTTATATTCTTAGCTTCTTGTTAGTAATATTTCATTGTTACTTGTTACTCGGGTCCTTATTGCCTTTTGTTCTTATGCGTGTTTTGCCGAATAAATTCTTATTCTTATTTTAAGGTTATAGATAACTTATATCCAGAATGGTATTAGTGTAACATATATCATATTTATTCATTCAATTCATTTATATAATTACTATGTAAGGATGATCATGTAGAACGAGTCGCATCACATCGTGGAGACGGTATTCCGTACGTACGCACGAGTGATGATATCATTCCTATGATCGTGGAATTTTATTTGAGTATATATATATTATTTCAGTATCAATATTACATTATAATGATCATAAATAGTTTCTAATTACACCATTATACCCATCCTTGTAAGGTGATGGTGGAAAATAGATTACACCACAGCGTGGAGACAGTATTCCGTACGTACGCACGTGCGGTGATTTCATTTTTCCGTAGGATGGATAGAAGGTGAATTTGGGTTGTTTCATATTTATAATAACATATCAGTATGTAAGTAATACTGATGTTATTACTTTATAATTAAACAACTAAAGAAGAAGAAGTTGAAGAAGAAAGAAATTGAAAAGATCGGTAATGGATATTACCTCTTCTTTGGAACGCCTCTTTGAATCCTCCACTTAGGGAACTAAGATTGGTCTTTGAAGAAGACCAGGACCTCTAGGATTATTCTAGGGAAGTGTAGAGGAGAAAATGGCAGGGGTTGGCCGAGCTTGAGTGCTCAAATTGGTGTGAGGAGGAGGGGGAGGAGGTGCCCTTTTATAAGGGAGGAGAGGGGCACCTTAGGAATATCTCAAAATATTATTTTATATTAAAGTCAAAATCGGTTTATAATGGTTCCAAAGGGTATTATTTCGAAGGTAAAGTGGGGATGGGTCGAAATCCTATCAACCAATAGGATTTAGACAAGTTTAGGTTATTATGTTAACCTTATCAATTAGATTTAACTCTAAGTTAAATAATTTAACTTTTACCGTGACTTTTTGTTTTCTTACAGTATATGGTTAATACACTTACTATAACATGACAAACGAACCCCAAGTTGTTTATTATTAATATATATATATCCTTATCTAAGTCATTTGTCCGAACCTTAGATTTTTAGGAATAAAATAACAATTAATAATATAATATTTGATTTAAAAACTATTTTGTGTCAATTTTGACACTATTTGATATATGATTTTTGTGAAAGTCATAACAGAATTATATGTTCGAACCAAGTTGATTAAATCAACCTTAACATGTCATAGTAACCTAGAAAATTAGTGGAATTCATAAAAAGTCTTAAATTACATTTATTTTGGTATTTATAATATCAATTATGTCAATATTTCATTAATAAGATAATTACTGCATCATCTTTGTGTCATAAATAAATTAAATTATTTGATGTCTAAAAATTACAAATAAAATACCATAATGTAGGAAATATTTTTAGATTTCTAATGAATATTTACAATAGAATTTATCTTATATACAAACATATATTAAAAATGTTTTAGTAAATATACTTTGATTTTAACTCTTTTAACTCTTCTTTGAATTAAATAATAATTAATGTCCTAATCTAATCCAAGTGGGCCTAAATGATAATATTTAACACTTAAGGTTGTTTTTGGTCGAGATACACTTGTACAATAGAATTAGGACATGTGTTAGGGTAATATTAATATCATTCTTACCCTTAATTACCCTATTTACTTTTAACCGTGGTAAATAAAAGTAAAAAGTTACTATTCACCAAAAATTATTTTCATCTCATTGAACCACATTTTACTTACTGAAATCAACCATGTCTCTCGGATTTTTGAAATTCCATTCACAGAAGCGGTAAAATTAAGTTTTATGAAAAATTCAGTTTTTTTAACTACCACTTAGTAGTTTCACTATTCATCAAAAATTGATGTTTTTCAGAACAATGCCAAAATTTCATCCTAAGATATATTTCATATTACGAATTCAAAAATGAAGTATATTTTACCAAATTCATAACATATAAGTTGCATTAATTAATTTTATAATTAAATCCCGCTGTTAAAACAAATAGCGTGTTTTTAAGAAACAATATCTATCAAAAGATTGACACTTGATTATGTCTGGTTTAAATGTGAAATTTCATTCAATGACCAACATTGTATTAAATTATAAAAATATATTCTAAATATACTTTAAAACCACTCAAATTAATAATTTATCACTATTAATTATTTCGATTAAAAAAGTTGTTTTTAATTATAATTTAGTAATTTTCACTATTCATCAGAATATGAATGTTATCCGAAAAGTACCAAAATTTCACCTTAGGCTAAATTCGATACTCCGAATCCAAAAATGAAGTCCATTTTGAGACCTAAAATTTCTAAAATTTAAAAAGTGGTTATTACTATTCATAACGGCTAGTTTTAATAATATTTTAATAGCATATCGTTGTTTCGTGAAACTCAGTATTGCGTACTACACACGCTATCGAGGAAGGTTGCGATTGCCTGTAATGTAAGGCAAGTCAAAGATGCGTGTTGTGCAAGCTCCTTTTGGTGTTGTGTACAACACAAGACATTAATAAAATTAAAAAGAATATTTTTCATAAAATCTCGGGCTGTTACACACAACCTTTTTCCAAATCATAAAACACAATCTTTATCAAGGTTAAATTCTGGAAGCTTACCCATTTTAACCAATTATAACTTTTTCTGTAGCTCACGGTCTTCCATTTCTGCTCATTTAATTCTATCTGACAGTAAAGACTGCACTAAAACCTGAATCAAAATAGATGTATTCCCTGCACCAACAACTTCTAAGCCAAAATTCATAAAATCATTAATCAAGGGATCATGTTCCAAATGTAACATGGTTAATGATGCATGATATTTTCGACTCAAGGAATCTACCACTTTTTTTTCTTTTCCAGGATGGTAATTGATCATGAAGTCATAATCCTTTATCATTTCAAGGCATCTTCTCTACCTCATGTTTAATTCATTCTAAGTGAATATATACTTCAAACTTTTATGGTCAATATATATTTGACATTTGGCTCCGTATAAATGATGCCTCAAAATTTTCAAACCAAAAAACCACAGCTTCCAATTCCAAATCATGTGTGAGATAATTTAACTCACGAGGTTTAAGTTTTATTGAAGCGTAAGAAATTACCTGACCATTCTACATCAAATCACAACCAAGTTCCTTCAAATAAGCATCACTATAGAGGAAAAAATCACCATTTTGGGAAGGCAAGTCCAAAACAGGAGCATTCACCAATCTCTTCTTCAGTTCCTAAAAACAAGAATCACATTATTCTATCCAAATAAATTTAACCCCTTTTCGTGTTAACTTAGTTATCGGGCTAGATAACCATGGAAAGTTATTACCAAAATGCTGATAATAACATGATAATCCAAGAAAAATACAAATTTCTATGACATTTGTAGGTCTTGGACATTCATCAACCACTTTCTTTGGCAGGATCAACTGTTATTCCATCCTTATTTATAATGTTCCCAAAAAAGAAATCTGTTGCAACCAAAAATCACATTTTTTGAATTTCCCATACAGTTTTTTTCTGTTAAGGTTTTTAAAACAACCCTTAGATGTTTTTCATGCCCCTATTTATTTTTAGAAAATACCATAATTTCATCAATAAACGCAACCACAAACATAATGAATAACTCATGAAGTACTCTATTCATAATATTGATGAATACAACAGGTGCATTAGTTAACCCAAAAGGAATAAAAACAAATTCATAATGCCCATATCTAGTACGAAAAGCCATTTTCGGGATGTCATCCTCCTTCACCTTCAGCTGATGGTATTTGGATCTCATGTTAATCTTGGAAAATTAATGATCTCCCTAGAGATGATCAAACAAGTCATTAATATGAGGCAAAGGATACATGTTTTTAATAGTGATGTTATTCAATGCTCTTTAATAAATGCAATGTCTCATGGAACTATCTTTCTTTTTAACAAACAAAACAGGATCTCCCCATGGTGAAGTGCTAGGATGAATGAAGCCTTTATCAAGAAAATATTGCAGCTGATTTTTCAATTTAAGAAGTTATATTTGATCCATACGATATGGTGGTTCTGAAATTGTCTTAGAATTAGGAACTAAGTGAATTGTGAATTCAACTTCTCGATCAGGTATGACACTGGGTAACTCATCAAGAAAAACATCAAGGTATTCATTTACCATGGAACCTTATTAATATGAACGGTTCCCTTATTTTCAACAATGTCAGTAAGATAAATTTCATTTCTATCTTTAAATAGTTTCTCAGCTCCTGATATATTATAAATTGTATGGGTTCATTCTTATATAAAAACTGAATCTCTTTCTGAAAAAAAACTTCTTTATCTCTACAATCAATCTTAGAAAGATAAAAAGAAAGCCAATACATTCCCAGAATATCATCAAACTCAAAGAATGGAAAAAAAAAGGTTCGAAGGTATAGTCTTTCCAAAGACCACAAAAGAAAAATTTTTATAATTCATTTTTGCTATAATATTCCCCCTGGTGTTTTAAAAACAAGTTATGGTTTCATTTATTGAGGTAATATTTCCAATTTTCTAGAAAATTTCTCAGAGATGAAGGAATGTGTAGACCTCATATCAAACAAGACTTTAGAAAAATCCAAGTAAATGAATAGAGTACCTGATACCAATTAATTGGATGGACCGATATCTTATGACGTAGTCACAAAGTATATCACTACACCTTTCTTCTTACAGTCTGGCTTATTTGTATCATTTGGATCTCTCTTTAGGCAGCCATTTTCATAGTGAACCATCTCACCACATTTAAAACACTTTACAGTTTGCATATCAGGGTTAGTCTTAGGATCATTTTCACTAAAATCTCAGGCCATATATCCAAACTTACCATATTTAAAACACTTCCCAGTTTTTCTAAGACATTCCCCAGGGTGTTTATTGCCACACTTTTCACAAACTGGAAATTGGATTTTCTTACCATCAGATTTCATTGGTTGATTCTTACCCATCACTTGCCACCTGGACCTATTATTCTCCTTGTTTCCAAAATGAACATGATCATCAAAAAACTCAATCTCTACCCTCTCAACACATCAGAAAATTTTCTCATTACTTTTAAATTCACGGGAGGCCAATGCCCTTCGATACCTTGGCTTCAATCTTGAGTAAAAGCGGTTGATTTTTCTATCAAGATCTGGAATAATATTTGGATCATACCTCGCCAGTCGAATGAATTTTTCTTCATACATGGCCACTGAATCTTCCTCCTTTTTCTTCAATTCAAGGAATTGTTTCTCCATCCTTAGTCGCACCACATTAGGAAAAATATTTTCCAAGGAAAAGACATTTAAATTCATCCTACTCTAAGGCATAAAAATCCTCTATACCCCTGATATTCCTTACCCATAACCACCAATGATCATCTTCACCTTCAAAATGATAAATGGTAAGAATTACCTTTTGATTGTATGAACATCCCATAACATAGAATATCTTTTCAAGGGCTTTGATCCATCCTTCAGTAGCTACTGGGTTAGAATATCCATTGAAAGCAGGAGGATGTTGTCTCATAAATGTTCCACTACTGTCATGTTCTGTTGCGACACCTCTATTTTTTTTCTTACATGGATTACACCACCATTTATTTACTATGTTAGCTGAGCCATTACTGTCACAAACTACTCGGTTCTAATCCCTACCATTCTGGGCTACATATTTGGAACGGTGTCATTCTATCGGTGCCTCTCCTCTCCAGATTCCCTGTTCCTTCTACGGACAACCATTCTAAACAAACATATCTTAGATGAAGCAACATGGTAATATTTAAATTCTATAACACTTTAAATTAATCATAGAGTAAAAATTATTTATGGTATTTTTATAATATCATCCTAACCCCTAAAGTTATCTAAACCATCCTCCGATACCAACTATAAGGACCCCGCCTTATTACATTACATAATATTGAATTTAGTCAAGAATTCACTTCCTTTAACATTGAGTATCTTTTAAAGTTTATAGATTTAGAGAATTGGGACATAAAACATTCATAAAATTACACACTATTATAGAGTGGATACCATAAAAACAATATTGTTTTCTTACAAAATATTAATCTTTTCACATAAAACATGATTTCCTTGACTAATATTCAAACATTTAACTTGTATTAAATCTTTTTATTACACATACTTAACCTATGAAAATCATTTAAAAACATGGGATGAGCACAAAATCTCTATAAGGGATATAAAAATAAGGAAATAACACATTAGTTCATGAGCACTTATAACATATGAAATCATTTTCAAAAGACATACTTATCACCCATATATACTTTGTGAAACATGAGATTTACACAAGATCCACCAAAAACATAAGAACATAATTATAATCATTAAGGTATCTTGGGTAATTACTTACATAACATTGTAACCCTCATGGATACCTTATGATTTGTAACCCTCATGGCTACCTTAAAATTTGTGTAACCATCATAGTTACACTTGGAGTAACCATACGGCCGACCTCCAACTTACACATACCCAATGCATTAGAGGGAGATATAGATCCCACCCTTTATCATAAACAATCCCAATAACTAGAATACAATCATACAACATGAATTATATCATAAAAACATTGCTTTTGAATTTTGTAAAACAGGATTTTTAAAAGGAAATTTTACAAGAGAAGCCATTTACATAAATCATATAATTGTAGAAAGAATTAACAGAGTGGGTGAAATATGTATATAAACTTTAATTACACATAATTAAACATAATATAAACAAAACCCATCACACAAACAATTCTAATTCCATATAAATAATGAAGTAGGATGTTAACCCAAAGAATGGAAATTGGGTTAAGAATTCCCTTACCTCGGGTATGTATTACCTCCAACTCATTTAAACCCTATGTATAATGGTTAAAAGAGTGTTATTAATAGCTTAGAAAACATATCCATATTTATAGTATCTTATATGATCATTTTATAAGATCATTTCACCCTTTAATTGTTAGTATTTTGTTCCTTGCATTGTTTTGGGGTGAGTTCTTCACTTGATTTCCATGATTGGTTCATGATGGTTGTTTTTTTCAATTGGAAGTAAAACTACAAAATTGGAATGGAATGGTATTTAAATATTTTCAGAACCATAAATCATACCATTTATCATTTTTAATTCTTATATGTGGATGATTCATAAGTTAAAACATTAATGATGTCCGTTTAGATCATTTTAGTGGTTCTTTGATAATAACGACCTCATTTTGTTTTATAAATTAAAACCATGTGTACAAAATAATTCCAAAACCAAAGATGAGACATAATACATATATTATAACCTGTTTCAACCATAAAAATGGTTTCATGATCATCCTTGAAGGATTTAAAGAAAAATAAAATCACATCGTCCACGATGTCGGTAATTCGACACATCATGGACAATGTTTTTATTCCATGAATAAGTGGGGGAAGTAAAGAAGATTGATGATGAATTTTCCATGAACACGAGAACATCCAGATTATACAATATTCTAGAGATTTCATGCCTCTTGGATAAGAGGAGGTGAGTAAAGAAGAAAAATGTAAAGACCCAAAATTTCTATGTAATTTTTTTAATTATATGGGAATTTTTTGAGTTTTTGAAAATTGACTGTGCCTGATTCCAAGGCCTGGTGTGCCCAGAATGAATTTCTGAACATTTTTTTCGGTACATTTAGTAAACGTGTGAGTGGGTTTTTGTAACTTTTGATCCAGTGCACGGAATTGAAATCTGAAGACACCGTTGAACCCACAACACCAGTATTCGCTTAAGGAGACTTTCACCTCGACGACAGTTAGTCGAGGATGAAAGTTAGTTTTTGTGTTTTTCGTGAAAGAATAAAATAAAATAAAAATGTTTAACATTTTTATTTTATGAAACCTCCCATGTGGATGTTATAAAGGTTGATACCACCGAGACTAAAACCCCCATTTTGAATTTCTAGTGGTGGGGACCACCCGAACCCTATTAATGGGAGAACCCTCTTGAACTCCCTCATTAATAAAGAGTTAACCCATGGACTCCCTCCAACTTTAATTATGCCAACACATTTCTTTTAATTGAATCAATTAATTAAGCCAATTAATTATTCCAATGTTCCAACATAATTAATCTACCCAATTTAAATTATATTAGTACCTCTTTCCTTTGGGAGGATTTGGATGGTGAAGGATAAGGGGAGATCTTGGAGAAATTCTCTCCAACGAAGAACAACCTCCATCAAAGGATGATTATCCGATGAACCGATGAATGAGCCCAAGATCGGAGGTGTGTGGCAGGCATGAAGAACATTGACATCTTCATATTATTTCTCACGCCAACATCAATGAAACTTCGAGGTAGGGTGGTTGTTTGAATTTTTACCCTTACTCATTCTTAACAATTATTCGTAAATCAAGAAGAAATTATAGCCACTTTCTACTGCTCTAACGCAGAGAGTGCGGGCCAAACAAACATGGACCAACATTTCCGCAATTCTTGTGATTAATTGTTGTGTTCTTCATGATGGAGGAGGATAGAAACCAACACCGGTGGGGCACGAGAATGGCGGATGGCACCACGGCCGGCCGTGAAGAAGGCATCGGCGCAACCGCGCCGCCCGACGAAAGAGAACTGCGGCTTGTGCCGCTGCAGCAAAGGGAGGACGACCAGCCACCAGAGAAGGTGTGGCGTGCGACTACGCCGCGTGGAGGGGACGGATGGCCATCCGACCAGCCGTGACAGACCACCACATCGTGACCCTCACGCCACCCCGCGGCCCTCGCGCTGCCCCGCGGCCCCAGCGTCGAACCCCGGTCCCGAGCCTCCCCGCGGCCACCGCGTCGCCCCGCGCCACATCATGGCCCCGCGCTACCCCGCGGCCCTCGCGCAACCCTGTGTCCCCCACGCTACAATGCGACCGCCTCACCACCAGGCCAGGCTGCCTAGCATAGGTCAGGCCACCCAGCGCGGACCGGGCTGAGTTGGCCCAGGCCAGGTCGGACTGGACCTGGACCAGCTTCGATCCATTTGCGCTCTTTTGGCCATAACTTTGGCACTGAGTGTCTGATTGACGAACCGTCTATGGTGATTAAAACCTTGGAGTGATAAAGTCCTTTTGGTATACCCCAATTTAGGTTTTGATAAAGTTTGGGTACAGTTGGGTTGGATCGAGCACGAATCCAACCGGGCCCTCAGAACTAAAAGGATAATAACTTATAGACTGGGTGTCCGATTGACGCACCGTCTCATGCATTGAGACCCCTATTATGTGGAAGTACATTGGAATACTTTTTGGTGGGACTTAGTGTTAGTTGGAGTATCAACCAGTATCTTTAGTAGCGGACTCTCCCATAGACGATCAAGCTTAGTGCGGGAACCCTATAGCTAGCCGTGACAATGTACTAGGATCCTATGTGGGTATGACGACATACTAGCAATGTAATAGGATCCTATGTGGGTCTGACGACATACTAGTGATGTACTAGGATCCTGTGTGGGTCTGATGATGTACTGGCGCTGTACTAGGATCCTGTGTGGGTCTGATAATGTTCTGGTGATGTACTAGGATCCTGTGTGGGTTTGACGACGTACTGACGGTGTACTAGGATCCTATGTGGGTTTGACGACGTACCAGAGATGTACTAGGATCCTATGTGGTCTGAAGATGTACTGGCAATGTACTAGGATCCTGTGTGGGTCTGACGATGTACTGGCGATGTACTAGGATCCTATGTGGGTCTGATGACATATTGACGATGTTCTAGGATCCTGTCTGGGTCTCACGACGTACTGAAAATGTATTAGGATTCTGTGTGGTTCTGACGATGTACTGACGAGGTACTAGGATCCTTTGTGGGTCTGACGATGTACTACGATCCTCTATGGGTCTGATGATGATTTAGGATCCTTCGTGGGTCTACCTCTTAATAGAGTAAGATGATCTAGTAGTTACATCTAATCATCTTTACTACTATATCTAAGATATACCTGGTGTGAGTTGAATCCATACCTGTGTGGTAATTTCCTTTGTGGTAATACCATGGTGGTATTCTTCTGTGTGGAATACCTATGTGGTACTTACCTTCATGGTATTCCTTCCTTTTTGGAATAGTTGATCTTGGGATTTTGAGTTGGACTTTGTGTTTTTTCATGATTGAGATCGTCATACTTGATAAATTAGGTATATGTATGTCCATATACCTAGGTAGGGTTTTCATTTGATTTCATGATTTTTGGTTTATCCTTTGTAGATTTCATGAGACCTTTATGGTATCGGGGTCCCCACTGAGTATATTTATACTCACCCCTGCACGGGCTATGCCTGCACCTTATTGTGTTTGGTGCAGACGATGGACAATGCTGATCGAGGCTGAGGGTACCAGGACTGGACGGATCCCGGAGGTGGACCATACGACATGTCGGTACACAGAGGAGATGGGAAGATGTGGAGTGCTGAGGGGGCGATCTGTACCTACCCTTTAGGTAGGAACCTCAAAGAACGACCCAATAGTGGTCTTTATCTTTCTTCAATTGTATTGTATTTTTAGTTGTACATGTACCTTTGATGTTGGGCTTGTATTCCAGCCCGTCTTACTTTCAGCACACTTTTGGCTATACAGTTTACTTGTGTTCATATCTTACTGTGTGATTGGTTGCGTGTGTTTATAGGATATAAAGGCAATGGCTTCCCAATTTTTGGGAATACGCCTTTCAGTGCTAGTCTCCAGCCCTTGGCCTAGGGATGACGGGCTTGGGGTAGTCACGGCATGGGCCCCAGGGGATGGGTCGTGAAAAATTGGTATCAAAGGAGTCGGTTCTACCATAGAACATCAGACTCTGATCTTATTTTTAACGGAAATAGTGTTAAGTGTAGTGAGTGTGGTTATCAGTTTAAGGAATCCAGTGTTGGTGCAGTAGTCGACATATCCATCACCAGGACCCTGACTTCTGATTTCTGACTCAGTGCATGAAAACACTGATTGCATGTGTTTTTTGAAAAGTTTTCTTTGTGAAATTTTTGAGTCACCTCACCAGGTATAACTTATTGACCATGGTGCACCTGCTTCTTTAAGGATTCCTCCATGCAGATAGCCAACTAGGGTTCCTGGTATAGTATGCGAGGATAGCCCACCAAGCGATGAGGCCTCGGTGTATGTCCCTTTATCAGTAAAGGCACCAGCAGAGGCACCAGCGGTACCATTACCCATTGGGCCACCAATGCCACCAGCCCCACTAGTAAATGATGCATGCCTACTGAGCGTGTTACATGAGTTCCAGCGACAGAGGCCTCAGAGGTTTCGAGGCAAGTCAGATTCCCAAGCAGCTGGGGGCCGGCTGTAGGCCGTGGCCAGAGTTTTTTTCCTAGTTGAGACACCAGTAGAGAAGATGGTGATCACAGCCTCTAGTCCTTTCCACTGAGTGACCATGAGGATGGTCTATATAGTGAAGAGGCTTTGGTATATGGACCATTGCCCGAGATGGTACCTTCGGGTAGTGTGCCAGCTATATCATTGCCTGTTGGTCAGTAGTTACAACCGGCGGTACCAGTAGAGGACACATTTAGGCTTAGTTCCTTACATGTGTTTTAGCATCAGATACCCCTCAGGTTCCGAGGTGAGCCCGACTCACAGCAGACTAAGGACTGACTTGAGGAGGTGGCTGAGAGTTCCCTAGAGCTTCTACAGCTTCAGCAGTACAACATGTCGGTAGATGAGTATTCATCGAGGTGTACCGAGCATTCCTGGTACTCGATGAATATGATACGATCAGTGTTCAGGGCTCGGACTTCTGAGCGAGATGTGTTTAAGGACATCCGAGACAACACTTTTGCTCTATGAATTTCTACTTATGTTAGGGAGCTAGAAAGAACCTTTGTGGTTGAATGTTCTTTGGATGAGCAGATACAACTAGTGAATTTTAGCAGTGTGAAAGCAGAAAACTGGTGCCAGTCTCAGAGACTTAGGCGTGTAAAATGTTTCAGGAAGAATAAGTGTTATAGATAGATGAATCTGCGGGGTAGCATATGTGAAAGAAGATCTAGGAGATCAGCATGAGGTGGTGTACTTTTTGACATGTTACAACCACCCCCTTTTTGTGGACCCCACCAGGATTAGGGAGTTGGAGGACAGGGGAAGGGAGTAGCTACATGCGGTCAAGGAGTGTGACCCAAGGGCTCTAGGAATGATTTGAGGTATGGTCTGTGTCTACTACTAGCTTCCGTATAAATAGACATAGTTACCAATCATTTCTTCTTTCCACAAATCGTGTTCAAGACCTAGAGTTTTTGGTTAATCCGTTGACTTGACCCTCACATCTGGAGATACCTTTGGGAGGAGACTCGATAATCACACTTACACCGACGGTATGATCTAACCCTTTATGTGAGAGTTTTGGTTGAAACCTATGGGTGGCAGCATTGAGGCCTTACGACGATAGTTTGGGTATGAACTGGACATCCACAGTTCATACTCAGATTAGCTGTATTAGGAAAAAAGGTTGTGGTTTCTCTACAACGTTGGAATGGGGTTTTCCTTGGTCAGTGAAAAAGGAAACCCAGATAACACAAGATAAACTCATGCATAAAAGGGAAAAACCAATCACTCTTGAGTTGGCCAGACTTACCCTCGTGGTAGCTAGAGTTTTGAGTTTTCCGTTCCAAACAGGAGTGTCAGAGCATGGGGGAATCTTTTCAAAAGATGTTTCTAGGATTAAATTCCTATAGGTAGAGGGAATTATGGTTTTTCTAGGTACTACCAAAGTTTTGGAACAGACCTATCCAGGGTAGCGGCACCCTTGTCAACTTTGACGAAGAAGGAGGAGACTTTCCTCTGGATAGAGAAATTTCAGCGGAGTTTTCAGGTGCTGAGGCCGAGGCTGAATAGTGCCCCCATCTTGAGGTTTCAAGAGGAGGGACTTGGGTACATAGTCTACTGAGACACATCAGGGACCAGACTCAGATGTGTCCTGATGTAGGAGCGAGCAGTGATCGCGTATGGTTCTCAACAGTTGAGACAAAATGAGTAGAATTACGCTACCCATGACCTGGAGTTAGCAGCAATGACCTTTTCTTGAAGATGTGGTGACATTACTTGATGAGAGAACGTTTTACAGTCTATTTGGATCATAAGAGTCTTAGGTATATCTGCTCGTAGAAGGACCTGAACCTGAGATAGAGACATTGGATCAAGTTCCTCCTGGACTATGACTTTGAGATAGTCTATACTCCTGGGAAGCGTAACATTATAGTAGATGCACTTATCAGGAGATCTGTTATACAGATGCTAGGTGAGGTGAAAAAGTAGATGGCCACTTTGCAGATATCCTTTGTGGATCGGGATAGAGCAGCTTTTCTTTAGTCTCTTATAGTCACTCCACCACTTCTTTAGCAAGTCAGGGAGGCACAGCGCGAGGTCCCTGACTGCGAGGCTTGATGTGCTCATGTATCCACAGGATAGACACCTGATGGATTTTCTGAAGGTGGGGAGCACATCATCCTTTTCAGAGGACGCACCATGGTACCAGTGTCGCTTCAGGAGAAGGTGATGAGGGAGTTCCACACATCCCCTCTAGCGTTACATCTAGGAGTAGCGAAGATGTACTAGGATCTGTGAAGACAACACTAGTGGCTGGGAATAAAGAAAGCAGTAGTATAGCTTGTCTCTTGGTGCCTCACTTGTCAGCAAGTGAAGGCAGAGCATCAGGTACCAGCATGCATAGTTCATCCTTTATAGGTCCCAGAGTGGAAGTGGTATGGGATATACATGGACTTCATGATAGGACTTCCACGTACATCCAGGGGTCATGATTCTATCTGGGTGATCGTTGACCGACTCACCAAGTCATCCCACTTCCTACCGATCAGAGAGAAGGGTTCAGTAGAGATCTTGAGACACCTCTATATGTAAGAGAATGTGTAGCTACATGGATTACCCTCGACGATTGTCTCCGATTATGATGCACGTTTTACTTCCAGCTATGGAAGGGGTTGCAGGAGGCTTTCAAGATGCAACTTCGTTTGAACACCGCCTTCCATCCTCAGGCGAATGGCCAGACTGAGCGGACCATTCAAACCCTCGTGGACATGCTACGTGCTTGCGTCCTCGACTTTAGTCATATCTGGGAGGATCACTTTCCTTTGGTGGAGTTTTCATACAACAACAGTTATCACTCCACCATTGGGATAACACATTTTGAGGTGTTGTACGAGTGACCTTTCAGATCACCTCTGTGCTGGACTGACCCAGGGGAGTCAACACTAATGGGACCAGATATGGTATGGGCTACCATGGAGAAGGTGCAGGTCTTCCAGGAGCGGATGAAGACTGCACATAGCAGGAAGAAGTCTTATGCTGATAAGAGACAGAGACCTCTGGAGTTCAAGGATGGTGACCATGTCTTTCTACGGGTCTCACCTCAATGAGGTTTGCAGATATTTGGTTGGGGTGGCAAGTTATCTCTAAGGTTCATTGGACCCTTTTAGGTCCTCAGTAGATTTGGTGAGGTGGATTAACACCTAGATATTCCACCTCAACTGAACTAGGTGCACGATGTCTTCCATGTATCCTAGCTGAGGAGATATGTGCATGACCCTTCTCACATCATTGACCATGGCGAGATAGACATTGAATATGGGTCGACTTTTACAGAGGTTCCAGTAGAGATTGAGGATCGACAAGAGAGGGTCCTTCATGGGCGGTCGATACCTCTGGTGCGCGTTCGATGGCAGCATGGGAATCTCTAGGAGAGCACATGGGAGCGGGAGGCTCGGATTCGTGCTCAGTACCCCCACTTGTTTTCCTAGTTTTGTGTTGTGGATTTTGGGGATGCAAAGCCCTGAGGTAGATAGAATGTAAAGACCCGGGATTTCCATGTAATTTTTTTTATTTATATGGGAATTTTAAGAGTCCTTGAAAATTGACGGCACGTGATTCCGAGGCTCGGTGTGCCTGGAATAAATTTATGATTTTTTTTTCAGGTACATTCAGTAAACGTGCGAGCAGGTTTTTGTAACTTTTGAGCCAGTGCTCAAAATTGAAATCTGAGGACACCGTTGAACTCGCAACGTCAGTATTTACTTAAAGAGACTTTCAACTCGATGATAGTTAGTCGAGGGTGAAAGTTAGTTTTTCTTTTTTTCTTGAAAGAATAAAATAAAATAAAAATGTTTGACACTTTTATTTGTTGAAACCTCCAATGTGGATGTCATAAATGTGGGGACCATCGAGCCTAAAACCCCCATTTTGAATTTCTAGTGGTGGGGACCACCTGAACCCTCTTAATTGGATAAACTTATTGAAATCCATCATTAATGAAGAGTTAACCTATGGACTCTGTCCAACTTTAATTATGCCAACAATTTTCATTTAATTGAGTCAATTAATTGAGATAATTAATTATGCCAATGTTCCAACATAATTAATCTACCCAATTTAAATTATATTTGTACCTATTTCCTTTGGGAGAATTTGGTTGGTGAAGGAGAAGGGGAGAGCTTGGAGAACTTCTCCCCAACTAAGAACAACCTCAATCGAAGAACAATTATCCGACGAACTGATGAACGAGCCTGGGATCAGAGGCGTGTGGCGGGCGCGATGAACATCGACATCTTCGAATTCATTCTCGCGCCAACATCAATGAACCTTAGAGGTAGGGTGGTTGTTTGAATTTTCCCCCCTTACCCATTCTTGACAATTCTTCATAAATCAAGAAGAAATTATAGCCGCTTTCTACCACTCTAACGTGGAGAGTGCGGGCCAAACAAACATGGCCCGAACTCTCAGAAATTCTTGTGATTAATTGTTGTGTTCTTCACGA
This sequence comes from Viscum album, assembly GCA_963277665.1. NCBI lineage: Eukaryota > Viridiplantae > Streptophyta > Magnoliopsida > Santalales > Viscaceae > Viscum > Viscum album. The sequence goes on along the minus strand of OY728131.1, from coordinate 1,618,776,953 downwards.
TGGAGGACAATGGCAACCAACACCTGTGGGGCATGAGAACGGCGGCTGACACCACGACTGACCGCGATGAAGGCATCGGCACAACCACACCGCCTGATGGAAGAGAACTGCAGATTGTGCCACGGCAGAAAAAGGAGGACGGCCGACTGAGCCGGCGAAGGCGCGACGCACAACCATGCCACATGGAGGGGATGGTTGGCCATCTATCCAGCCACGACGGACCGCCGCAGCGCGGCCCTCGCTCTGCCTCGTGGCCCCTACGCCGCATCGCGGCCCCCGCGCCACCCCGCAAACCCCACGCCGCCCCATGGCCCCTGCGCCGCCACACAGCCCCCGCGCCGCCGCGCGGCCCCCGCGCCACCCCGCGGCCCCATCGCCACCCCGTGGCCCTCCCGCCGACCCACAGCCCCCGCGCCGCACTGCGGCCCTCGCGCAGCACCGCAGCCCCCGCGCCACACCGCGGCCGCCCCGCTGCCAGGCCGGGCCAGACCCAGTGGGCCAGGATGACCCAAACCGGGTCAGGTCGTCCCAACCCGGGTTGGGTCGGCCCAGTTTGGGCCGGGCCGTGTCAGACCGGACCTAGACCAGCTTCGACCCATTTCCGATCTTTTGGCCATAACTTTGGTATCGAGTGTCCGTTTGACAAACCGTCTACGACAGTTGAAACCTTGGAATGAGATGATCCTTTTGGTATACCCACTTGAGGTTTGGATAAAGTTGGGGTAGATTCATGTTGGATTGAGCATGAATCCAACAGGGCCCTCGGAACTAAAAGGCTAATAACTTACAGATCGGGTGTCCGATTGACACACCATATGTTGCGTTGAGACCCATATTACGTGGAATTCATTTAGAAGAATTCATTGTGGGAGTTCATGGTAGTTGGAGTATCGACTAGTAGCTTGAGGAGAAGACTCTCACAGAGACGAGAAAGCTTAGTGCGGGAACCCTGTAGCTGGCTGTGACAATGTACTAGGATTCTTTGTGGGTATGACGACGTACTAGCAATGTACTAGGATCCTGTGTGGGTCTGATGACATGCTAGCGATGTACTAGGATCCTGTGTGGGTCTGACGACGTACTGGTGGTGTACTAGGATCCTGTGTGGTTCTGATGACGTACTGGGGTTTTACTAGGATCATGTGTGGGTCTGACGATGTACTGGCGCTGTACTAGGATACAGTGTGGGTTTGACGACATACTGACGATGTACTAGGATCCTATGGGGGTCTGACGGCGTACTGACGATGTACTAGGAACCTGTGTGGGTCTGGCGACGTACTGGAGATATACTAGGATCCTGTGTGGGTCTGACGATATACTAACGAGGTACTAGGATCTTGTGTGGGTCTGACGATGTACTAGGATCCTGTGGGGGTCTGATGAGGTACTAGGATCCTGTGTGGGTCTGATGATGTACTATGATCCTCAGTGGGTCTGATGATGATTTAGGATCCTTCGTGGGTCTTCCTCTTAAGAGAGTAAGATGACTCAGTAGTTACATCTAATTATCTCTACTATTATATCTAAGATATACCTGGTGTGAGTTGAGTCCATACCTGTGTGGTACTTCCCTTTGTGGTAATACCATGGTGGTATTCTTCTATTTGGCGTACCTGTACGGTACTTACCTTTGTGGTACTCCTTCCTTTCTGGAACAATTCAGCTTGGGATTTTGAGTTGGACTTTGTGTTTCCTCATGATTGAGATGGGCATACTTGATAACTTAGGTATATGTATGGGCATATAACTATGTAGGGTTTTCAGTTGATTTCATGCTTTGTGGTTTATCCTTTGTGGATTTCTTGAGACCTTGAGGGTCAATGGGTCCCTACTGAGTATCATTATACTCACCCCTACACAGGCTATGCCCAGACATTGTTGTATTTGGTGTAGACGACAGACAACTCTGATTGATGCCGAGGGTACCAAGACTGGATGGTGCCCAGAGGTGGACCATACGGCGTGTCGATACGCAGATAAGATGGGCGGATGTGGAGTGCTGAGGAGGCGATCTGTACCTACCCTTCAGGTAGGAAGATCGGAGGATGACCCAATAGCTGTCTTTCTATTTCTTCAGTTGTATTGTATTTTCAGTTGTACTTGTACCTTTAATGTTGGACTTGTATTCTAGCCCCTCTTACTTTCAACACTCTTTTTTTCTATACAGTTTGCTTGTGTTTGTATCTTTTTGTGTGCTTGGTTGCATGTGTTTACAGGATATAAATGAAATGGCTTCCCAGTTTTGGGGAATACACCTTTCAGTGTTAGTCGCCAACCCCTGGCCTATGGAAGGCGGGCTTGGGGTAGTCACGACATGGGCCCTGGGTGATGGGTCATGACAAAGAAAATAAAGGAACTCAAAATAAAAGAAAATTTGAGAAATTTCTTACGAAAATTCGACAGCCTAACGGTGTCGTTTAAATTTTCATAAAATAATTTGATGAGATAAATTGGGTCTCTCATCATTATTACATAATAAGGGAAGCACTACGGGAAAAAGTGGTATTAGCGACGGGTTATTTGCGACGAGACATATGTCCCGTCGTAAATACCCTGATTGCGGGGGTATTTGCGATGAGGATTATGCCCCGTTGCAAATAAAGAGTTATTTGCGACGGGATATTCTCTCCCGTTGCAAATGGTTTGGCGCGAATGCGTGCCAAATCGCGCGAAAGATATTTGCGACGGTATCTCTTTCCCGTCGCAAATAACCGGCGGCTGTAACAGGTTATTAGCGACGGGAAAGGGTTCCCGTCGCTAATAACCTGGTAGCAGGGGTTATTTGTGACGGGACCCGTCGGAAATAATCCCTTTTATTGCCGTCCATAATAAATGCGGCCGGGGTTATTTGCGACGGTCCCGTCACAAATAATACCAATTGCGACGGCAATACCATCGCAATAAACCCCGTCGCTAATAATCTAACCTATAAATACAGCCAGCCTTGACAAGTTTTCTGAAACTAAACTACTTTTTACTAGTTTATATGTGTTGAGTGAAGTTTGTTTTGCAAGTCGATTTCAAGGAGTTTGCGGGGATCATCCTACAAGTACAACAAATCAAAAGCTCGAAAACCAGTTTAAGGTTTTTTTCTTCTGAATTTTAATTTAATATTTATTTAATGTTTTTTTTATATTTTTACATTAGTTTTTATTATTTCTTATTAGATATAATTATATTATATTAAGGTATTAAATTTGATTTGTTAGATTTAATTATTAGTAATTAACAATATTTAATAATTAAGTGACTGTAATTAGTAATTAATAACTTTAATTTTAATTAAAGATAGTAATTAGTAATTAATGAATTTAATTAGTAGTTAATGAATGTAATTAGTAGTTAATGAATGTAATTAGTAGTTAATGAATGTAATTAGTAGTTAATGAATGTAATTAGTAGTTAATGAAAGTAATTGGTAGTTGATGAATGTAATTTGTAGTTAATGAATGTAATTTGTAGTTAATGAATGTAATTAGTAATTAATGCATATAATTTGTAATAATTGGAATAATTCAAAAAATAGTAATAATTTGAAAAAATTAACAATAATTAGTAATAAGTAACATTAATTAATAATAATTAGTAATAATTAATAATAATTAACAATAATTAACAATAATTAACAATAATTAACAATAATTACCAATAATTACCAATAATTTGTAATAATTAACAATAATTAGTGACAATTAGTGATAATTAGTGATAATTAGTAATAATTATCAATAATTACCAATATTTACCAATATTTACCAATAATTGCCATTAATTGTCAATATTTTCCAAGAATTACCAATATTTACCTATATTTACCAATAATTGCCAATAATTGCCAATAATTGTCAATATTTTCCAATAATTACCAATATTTACCAATATTTACCAATAATTGCCAATAATTGTCAATAATTAACAATAATTAGGAATAATTACCAATAATTAGGAATAATTACCAATAATTAGGAATAATTACCAATAATTAGGAATAATTACCAATAATTAATAATAATTACCAATAATTACCAATAATTACCAATAATTAGGAATAATTACCAATAATTAGGAATAATTACCAATAATCAGGAATAATTATCAATAATTAGGAATAATTACCAATAATTAATAATAATTACTAATAATTAATAATAATTACCAATAATTAATAATAATTACCAATAATTACCAATAATTACCAATAATTAGGAATAATTACCAATAATTAGGAATAATTACCAATAATTACCAATAATTATCAATAATTACCAATAATTACCAATAATTACCAATAATTACCAATAATTGCCAATAATTATCAATAATTACCAATAATTAGGAATAATTACCAATAATTAGGAATAATTACCAATAATTACCAATAATTACCAATAATTAGAAATAATTACCAATAATTAGGAATAATTACCAATAATTAGGAATAATTACCAATAATTAGGAATAATTACCAATAATTAATAATAATTACCAATAATTAATAATAATTACCAATAATTAATAATAATTACCAATAATTAATAATAATTACTTATAATTACCAATAATTACCAATAATTAGGAATAATTACCAATAATTAGGAATAATTACCAATAATTAGGAATAATTACCAATAATTAGGAATGATTACCAATAATTACCAATAATTACCAATAATTACCAATAATTACCAATAATTACCAATAATTACCAATAATTACCAATAATTACCAATAATTACCAATAATTTGGAATAATTACCAATAATTAGTAATAATTACTAATAATTAGGAATAATTACCAATAATTAGGAATAATTACCAATAATTAGGAATAATTACCAATAATAAGGAATAATTACCAATAATTAGGAATAATTACCAATAATTAGGAATAATTACCAATAATTACCAATAATTACTAATAATTACCAATAATTACCAATAATTACCAATAATTACCAATAATTACCAATAATTAGGAATAATTACCAATAATTACCAATAAATACCAATAATTACCAATAATTAACAATAATTAGGAATAATTACCAATAATTAGTAATAATTACCAATAATTAGTAATAATTACCAATAATTACCAATAATTAGGAATAATTAATAATAATTAGGAATAATTACCAATAATTACCAATAATTAGTAATAATTACTAATAATTACCAATAATTAGGAATAATTAACAATAATTACCAATAAATAGTAATATTGACCAATATTTACCAATATTTACCAATAATTACTAATAATTACCAATAACTAGGAATAATTACCAATAATTAGGAATAATTACCAATAATTAGGAATAATTACCAATAATTAGGAATAATTACCAATAATTAGGAATAATTACCAATAATTACCAATAATTACCAATAATTACCAATAATTACCAATAATTAGTTATAAGTACCAATAATTTCCAATAATTACCAATAATTACCAATAATTACCAATAATTACCAATAATTACCTATAATTACCAATAATTATTAGTAATTACCAATAATTAGGAATTATTACCAATAATTAGGAATAATTACCAATAATTAGGAATAATTACCAATAATTACCAATAATTAAGAATAATTACCAATAATTAGTAATAATTTCCAATAATTAGGAATAATTACCAATAATTACCAATGATTACCAATAATTAGGAATAATTACAAATAATTACCAATAATTACCAATAATTACTAATAATTACCAATAATTACCAATAATTACCAATAATTACTAATAATTACCAATAATTACCAATAAAAACCAATAATTACCAATAATTACCAATAATTACCAATAATTACCAATAATTAGGAATAATTACCAATAATTAGGAATAATTACCAATAATTAGGAATAATTACCAATAATTAGGAATAATTAACAATAATTAGGAATAATTACCAATAATTAGGAATAATTACCAATAATTTGGATTAATTACCAATAATTAGGAATAATTACCAATAATTAATAATAATTACCAATATTTAGTAATAATTACCAATAATTAGTAATAATTAGCTAATTGGAAAAAACAAGCGTGATCATTATCTTTCTCAATTATCTTTTCATCTCTGTATTAGTTTTAAGAAAACTTCTATCTCCACATGTAATATTTGCATTCTTTTTCAAAATTATCAACCTACTCAGCAATAGAGAGGTGAAAGTGAATGCAAATATTACATGTGAAGACAGAATGTTAAACACACAGATGAAAGGAGAATTGTAACATAATATAGAAAATTATATTATTTTAATATTAGTAATAAAAAATACTAATAATGTAATAATTTTATTATTATATAATTAATATTTATGAAAAAATAATATTAGTATTATAAAAATAATAAAAAATTTATAAAATATTAAAATTATCAATATTTGAAACAGGTTTTTCTTTATTCTTAACATGTTCAATTATTAAAGGGTCAATTTTTAGGTCTATCCCAATAAAAATTTTGCGTTAGTCGTGTCTGATGTAAACTCTATAATTATCCTTGCTTGAGTGTTTTTTCTAAAAAATTATTCAAAACCAGTAATGATTTTATATTTTGTAGAAAAATATGGAACAATGAGGTCATCAACAGTCATTATTAGATGACCTCATATGGATAAATCAACGTAGAAATCTAAATGGTTCTGGTTTAAATCCAGTATATATAGAGGGTGTGGATACTTTTTTTAGCATTTGCGGCATCAAATCCAGAATTTGTTTCAGAAGGCATAATAAAATGTCCATGTAAAAAATATGCACTGAGAACATTTGACATGTTTGACAAAGTTGGGGGACATCTCTTGCGTTTTGGTTTTCAACCGGATTATGTTTTTTGGTATCAACATGGTGAAAGAAGTTCTACAGAAGGTGATACTAACTTGATTCCGGTTCCATCCCGGTTTCAAAATTTAGTTCATGATGTTGCAGGTCCATCTATTCAACATACATAAACTCAAGATGATATTGATTCAACTCCTGAGTTGGCACTCTCTAAATTTTATGAGTTGTTGAGGTCTGCTGAGGATGAGTTATATCCTGGTTGCAAGATAAGAAAATTAGAATCAGTTGCAAAATTTATGGATATCAAATCAGATAATGGAATGTTAAACACGTGTTTTGATCAAATATTTTCTTTGGTTAAAACACTATTACCCGAAGGAAATGTTTTGCCTGCAAATTACTATGAGAGTAAGAGGATGGTTCAGAATTTAGGACTCAGTTGTCAGAAGATTCATGCATGTTCAAATGATTGCATTTTATATTCTGGGGAAAATGAGTTGTTGGATAGTTGTCCCACTTATGGGAAATCGAGGTATAAAGAAGCTCAACATGGAAAGTATGGCTTGATTCCTGTAAAACAGTTGAGATATTTTCCTCTTACATCCAGACTTCAGCGTTTATTCATGTCTAAGAATACAACAACAATGATGTCATGGCACAAAATGAATATTTCAACCGGTAAAATCTTGAATCATCCTGCCGATGGTGATTCATGGAAACATTTTGATAGAGTGCATCTATCCTTTTCTTTAGAAGCTCGAAATGTGCGACTAGGTATTTTCACTGATGGTTTCTGTCCATTCGGATCTTATGGTAGTTAGTATTCATGTTGGCCTATCTTTTTAACTCCGTACAATTTACCTCAATGGATGTTGATGAAGGAACCCTATATCTTTTTGACCTTACTAATCCCAGGACATCCGAAGAAGAATATTTATGTTTATTTGAAACCATTAATTGATGAATTAAATATATTGTGGAGTACTAGTGTCAGTACTTATGATGTTGTTGCGAAACAAAATTTCATACTAAGAGCAGCATTGATGTGGACAATCAGTGACTTCCCGGCTTATGGCATGTTATCTGGCTAGATTACACATGGGCCGAAATCATGTCCTTACTGTATGGGAGAGAACAAGGCATTTATGCTTGTCCTTGGAAAAAAACCTTGCTATTTTGACTGTCATCGCAGATTTCTTCCGGCTGATCATCCTTTTCGCAGAAACAGATCTCATTTTAGAAAAGGTATAGTTGAAAGGGATGGACCTCCAAAAATTCTATCAGGTACGGAGTTAAAATCAGTTGTATATTCATTACCTCCCATCACATTTGGACCCAGAACAAACCAACAGAAAATTTTTGGTTTTGGGAAACAACACAATTGGCTAAAACGTAGCATATTTTGGGATTTTCCATATTGGTCTGATTTTCTGGTCCACCACATGTTGGATGTCATGCATATTGAGAAGAACTGTTTTGATAATTTGTTTCATATAGTTTTGGATACACCAGGAAAGAGCAAAGATAATGTAAATGCACGATTAGATCGTGCTTAAATTTGCAGGCGTCCAGAACTCGAACTGTTTGAGAATGTCAGAACAGAAATGTTAATGAAACCAAAATCAGCTTATACATTGTCCAAAGAAATCCGCTTATTATTTTGTCAATGGATTGTAGATTTGAGACTTCTAGATGGATGTGCTTCTAATTTGGGTAGATGTGTAAATAATGGTCATATTAACAGATTAAAAAGTCATGACTGTCATGTTATAATGGAAATACTTCTACCCATTGGATTAAGAGGTCTTTTGAATTATATGATATGGGATTCCATAACAGACGTATCATATTTTTTTCGGGACATTTGTGTAGCGACAACAGATTACGATGCTCTATACAAACTTGAAGAAGATATTGTTGTAATTATATATAAACTAGAAAAAATATTCCCTCTGTCTTTCTTCGACTCAATGGAACATTTGATATTACATTTTCCATATGAAGCAAAATGTGTAGGTCCGATACAGTTTCGATGGATGTACCCATTCGAAAGATGCATGCAGAAATTGAAAAAAAAGTACGTAACAAAGCATCTGTTGAAGGATCTATTGCTGATGCTTATTTGCAGGAGGAGATATCTTTTTTCTACTCCCACTATTTTGAATCTTAGTATCATTCAAAACACAACCGCATGGGACGGAATGAGGTGAATATTGATGAAATCAACAATCAATTATCTATTTTTAACCAGTCAGAGCTTTGTTTTGGTGGAGTTCACGAACAATGGCTTTCAGATGATGAACATCACAACGCTCATACGTATGTTCTTCTAAACTATGAAGAGATGACATCGTTTGTAATGTAAGTGCTTCTATTACTTATTATAATATTAATGTTACAATAAATAACTTTGTTTTTTATAGATTTTATGATAATCATATCAAGAAACAACTTCCACAAATTACAACAGCTGCTCTCGAAGAACACAAACAAAAAAATTTTTCTCAGTGGTTTCAAATACTGGTAACATAAAATTTTCATACTTTAACATCTCTTTCAATTTATAGTTTACTATATTGATAATTATTTCACAAATTTTCAGGTGTCTCTATATGCTGATAAAGTTGACAAACAACTTTGTATATTGAGTAACCCACCATCCAAAATGGTGAAATCTTATAATGCATATGTGGTGAATTTTTTTTGATTTCATACACATGCATATGGGGAATCAAAATGAACAGTGGAGTTTGCTTGAGAGGATCTCATCATAGAGAAAATGAAGTTGAATTTTATGGAATACTTGATGAAATCATTGAACTCTGTTATGTAGGACACCATTACATAACAATGTTCAAATGTCGGTGGTTGGATACTGAGAGAGGTGTGTGTGTTCATCCAACTCATGGAATCATTGATATTAAATGTAAAAGTGTTATTGTAGTAAATGAACCATTCTTACTGGCTCAACAGGCACATAAAGTTTATTATGCAAAGTACTGTGATACGTCAAGAGACTTGACTGATTGGCGGAGCATAATAAAAATGAAAATTCGAGACAATCAGTTTAGTCAAAGTGAATGTGCTTTCAGTGAAGTTCAAGGAATTGAAGTTTTTCAAGAGAGTACTCAAAATCAATCTTTGTTACAAAGAGACATGAGTATCGATGATGACACCCCTCAATTAAGAGTCAGTGATGATGATGATGATGGTAATGACGTCACAAATGAATTTGAAATGGTAAGAGATGAAGCAACTGGAACTCAAATGGATATCGATGATATTGAGGAGGAATATGAAGATGACATTGACATATATGAAGATGATGATGAAGCTGAAAATTGATACAATTCAATGGTAGTTATATATAACCATAACTAATATATATGTATATATAATAATAATTATAAATTATTTGCTAACAACATTCATTTTCTATTTCAGATGGACGAGGACACATTTCGTGAGTTAGCGGATGCTGACCTATCTTTCGATGCGGACGAGTTGCTGGCACCTGACCCTCAGCCTGAAGGAGCTTCAGGGAGTACGTGGAGGGGGCGCGGTCTTGCAGGACTGATGATTCCTGACCCCATCCTCGAGCAATGTCCATGTCTTGGGTTCGATCCACGCACCCGGAGGTGTGATAACCTGTGCATTTTACTAAGATTTCATTAATCTATTTTCATATTAAATGTTTGATTATTGTTTTTACAGTTTTCCACATATAGCAGTCGGACAGGGCAGCGCTATTTTGTGCAACTATTTTTGACAGCCATGGACGACATGGGAGCATATTATCGTTGATGTGAAGCAGGCTATGATCCATCATTGGTTGGTACGTACGTAAATAAATATTTTTTATTTTGAAATTTATTTCATTTATAACTTGATATTTTGAATTATTTGTAGGGTTTATGGTATCCGATCGAGGATAACATGTGTGACGCCATCCACGAGGCATGGGAGGTGGCCATGCATGATCACTTTTGTCAGTTTTTGCACAATTTAAGAAAAGTAGCCATGAAGAAAGCAGGAGTGTCAGATTTTAACGAGTCATGTAGAGAACACCGACCAGAGTACATTTCAACCCACGTATGGGATGGATTATGTGCATACTGGTTGAGTGGTGGATTTCAGAGGAGATCATCGATGGGGAGGCAGAATCAGGGGAGATAGGAGGTGAGTCATCGAGCTGGGAGTTGTACTTTTAGTACTCATAGACAGCATTTGGTACGTACATTTTTTATAATATTTTATATAACTTTAAATATTAACAATTTATTTTATATTATTATAGGCTATCGAGCACCCCGATATTTCAGAGTACGACGTATATCGGAAGATATACAGTGATCTAGCTACTGGGGAGCTCAGAGGTGATCGACAGTGTCACATCGTGGTCAGTATTATTTGTTTTCAAGTTTAAAAATTAACTGCATATAATATATTCACAATTTTAATTTTAAATTACAACTACAGGAGTCATATGAGACCGCATCATCACAGACCTAGCCTGAGGGTTAGGCCGAGGCATCAGATCAGAACAGTGGCCATCAGTTTGATGAGGTGGCATGGATGCAGGCGACCCAATATGCCTTCGAGAAGGGACGAGTAGTTGGTATCGGCTCTCGACTGACTCCCGGAGATTATTATGGTAGTGCTGCGATGTCGGCGTCCAGCTCGAGAGGAGCTCGTGCATCTTCTTTTGCTACACAGTATGAGGATCAATTGCGATCTCAGACTGAGTTGATAGAGAGTCTCCAAAAGGAGTAAGAGGAGATGAATCGGTAGCAGCAGCAGCATGAGGAGGAGCACCAACGACAGCAGCAGGTGTATGATGAGCAGATGAGTCGGTGGCAGCAGCAGCAGCAGGAGCAGATGGAGTACATGCGCCGACTCACTCATGCCTTAGGGATGAAGTTTCCTCCACTAGCAGATCCCCCCTCCTCCTTCATATTAGTTATTGTTTACATGTTACAAAGTTTGTAAATTTAAAATATGACATTTTTTCTATTCAGAGTTTCTGTCTCTCTTATACTGGTGTCAATATTGTATTTTTTAATTTCTATTTTTTTTAATACTTTATTATTTATTATTGGTATTTATTTTAATGTTTGTTTATTTTATTAATAATAATATTACTCTTAGTATTTTATTATTTGTTTATATTTCTTTTTGCAAATGTTAACAATTTTCATATTTTTATTTTCTAATTATTTTAATAATATTATATTCAGTATTTTTAATACATAAAAAGTTTCAAAAATTTTAATTAAAATTATAATTTTTTAATTATTTATAATAATATGAATTAGGTATATTATTATTTTTATATAATATTATATTATTTATATTACAATATTAATATGATTAATAATATTATTCATATTTTATAATATTAATTTTGTTTATATATATTTAAAATTTTTAATATTTTAATTTAATTATAATTTTTTAAATATTTGAATGATTTTTTGTTATAATATTTGAATGAATTATAATTGTATTATTACTATTATAATATTAATTAATTTTTTTTATTAATAATTTATTTATTTTATTTTTTATACATATTTGCGACGGGATAATCATCCCGTCGCAATAGGTAATTGCGACGGGACGGTATCCCGTCACAATTAATTTTTTTAATTTTTTTTAAATTGCCTATTGCGATGGGAATATTTGCCCGTTGCAACAGGAAATTGCGACGGGCCCGTCACAATTACTTATTTCTTTTTTTTTTTGAAAAAAAAATTAACTCTTTCGCGACGGTATTCATGGCCCGTCGCAAATAACAGTTACGACGGGCCCATCGCAAAAGTGTTATTTAAAGTTTTTAATATATATATCGATTAGTATTTGCAACGAGACATATTACCATTGCAAATAATATTTTTAGCGACAGACCCGTCGCAAATAGTGTTAGTTGCGACGCCATTTACCGCAACGGGTCATTTGCGACGGACCCCCGTCGCAAATAGGCTGTTGCGACAGGATCCCGTCGCAACTGACCCATCGCAAATGGGCTTATTTCTAGTAGTGAAGTAAGGGGGATATGAAATTAAATATCATAACATAAGCCAAAGGGTATGAAAAAGAATAACATAAAATGAAAGGAAAGAAAGAAAATGAAAGAGGAAGTTTACCTCTTGATATCTTCTCCTTGATATCCCTCTTAAGGCCTTTGGTTTTGGACTTTTGGTGAGACCAGAAGCTCTAGGACGTGGTGAAGATCTTTGGGAGAGGTATTGGCAGAACTTAGGTAAGGCTCAAGGCTTTAGAGGTGTGGGGGAATATGGGAATGAGGGTGGTATTTATAGTGGAGGGGAGAGGGAATTTCTCAATATAAAATTCATTAATTTATTATTTCCGCACAAGACAGAGAATAGTGATTCTTCAATGACCAAGAATATTAAATAAGGCATGTGAGTTTGGGATCTGGGTTCTTACATTACTTGTGATGTCAGGAATAGTGGGTTTAAATTATAATGTATTTATACTTTAAATTAATGAATTTTACTATTCACCAAAAATTTAATTATTTTAGAAAAATTCCAAAAATTCACCCCATCCATTTTTCGATGTGTAGAATTCAAAAATGAATAACATTTTTTGAAAATAATTTGCTAAATATTATTAATTTAATTGTTAAATAAAATCATATTTAATTCAAAAATTAACATTTTTGAAACTATAACTACTTTTATATCACATTGAAAAATTAACCAAAATGTCATTATATTATAGCCTTAAGAAAATAAAATAATAGTATAATTTACTATTCCTTAGAGTCATATTACTATTCATAAGGGTATTTTACTAGTCACCAAAAAATAGGTTAGTTCCATTAGGCTCTAAATAACTTACTAAACACAATTGTAGATGACCATTTTTTGAAATTAGAAACATAGAAGAGGCAAAATTATTTTGAAAGAATAGTTATAAATATCTACTTAAAACAAAGTTTCATGAATTTCTATTTATTTTTAGAAAACCTTGGTATGTTAAAGATCATGTAAATATGTAATTTTTATTCATATAATATGATGTAATATTATTGTATGAAAAGTATAGGTCTCTATAGTTATTATTAGAGAAAGGTTTAGTTTTTTTTTGAAATGAGGATGATGAAACTTTAGCGAGATCCCTTAGAATAATACTATGTATTTTTTAACATTCTAAAGTTTTGGAAAGGTATATATTATGTGGTTTTTATATAAAACATCTATGTCTGGATATTATAAGTGGATGTGGTTTTGATACATATACATCTAGGGGTAATAACCCAGAAAAGAGTCAGTTGAGTATATCTTGACCATCATTCTTGTGCATGGTAAATGAGCCATTACTGTGAACCTAGTTTGAAACTCCCAAGGGATATGCTTGGGTTGATTCACATTTTATTTATGAACCACTAAGAAATATTTGAATAGATAATGATCATGTATGTCCTAGGTTAAACATAAGGTTTCATATATTGAAAATAAAGATTCATTATTTAGGCGTCCTGTGAATGAATTTTCATGATTGATAACTATAATTAATGATTCTTGATGGTCAGGCTAACCATTTGGTTTTTATTAAAGAATTAAAGATAAAATGATAAATTTTAGGTGGTCATATGTAAGCTCAAATCTTATAGTTACTTGTTTGAGTATAGTTACTTTAATTCTTGTATATCATAAAAAGTCTCACGAAATATTAATTCACATCCTCAAAGATTAGATGTTGAATTTTTAGTAAAAACTAATAATGGAACATTGATCACATATCATGTCTATGATTCTTCCATAATTGAGGTTTATGGTAATGTTCTTCCTTTAAATATTATTATTCTTACTCTAGTAGAATTTTATGTGATTTTGGACATGGATTGGAGTTTTTATATAATTATCATATCAATTACTGAGGATGGGAAGTAACATTTGATATTATAAACCAACCCATTATTTTCTATTAGTGAAACGTTAAATATAAAATTTCAATGGAAATTACATCATTTTAACGGGTCTTTATTCTTATTCAAATGGATTATTTATCATATATGGTTGGGTATAAAATCAAAATTGAATATTTGCCTATTGTATGGGAGTTTATTGACATATTTCCTGAAGAATTTTCTAGTCTTTCTCTAAATCATAAATTCTAGTTTTCAATAGAACTCATGCCTATTACTACAACTATATAAAATAATCCATATTGAATGGCCATTATTTAGTTCTAATAATTTAATAATCAAGTCCAATAGAATTTTGATAAGGGATTAATTTGGCCAAGTGCATCACCTTGGGGTGTACCCATTATTTTTTAAGATGAAATATGGATCAATGAGACTCTGTATTGATCATAATGAACTTAACAAGGTAAAAATAAATAATAAGTATCATCTTCCCCATATTGATGATTTTTTTGATCAATTATTAGGAGCTCAATATTTATCCAATATTGATATTCGATCTGGATACTATTATTTGAGGGTAAAAGGTTAATACATATAGAAGAAAACGTTTTGTTTGAGATATGGACACTATGAATTTATAGTGACTCTATTTGGTCTTACCAATACCCCTAATATTTTCATGGATTTATTGAATTGATTCTTTAGATATTAACTTGAAAAGTTTTTGGTATTATTTATGGATTATATTCTTATATATTTTAAGAGAAGGAATATTATGATGATAACTTGAGGATTTTATCAAAGATCCTAGTGAAAGAGAAGTTTTATGAAAAATTTATCAAGTGTAAATTTTGGCTACAAAAGTTTCTTTTTTGGGTCACATAATAAAATGTTAAGGTATATCAGTGGATCCATCAAAGATGTAAGTTATTGAACATTATCCTTGGAAAACTACTGTGATTGAGATCCTTAGTTTTCTTGTATTTTCTAGATATATTTAGTGGTTTATGAAATATTTATAATGAATATATATTTCAATAAAAAAATTAACTTGGAAGTTAGTTAAGTTTCTTTATATTAATGAATGTGAAGAAAACTTCAAGGAACAGAAGAGGAGGTTGTTCAGTGCACTTATGCTCACACTACCCTATAGTAGAGAAGGTATTGTGATTTATAGTGATTCATTGAAGGATGGATTGAGATTTTTTCTTATGTAAAATGATATGGTGATATCCTATAACTAATGATAATTTAAGTTTCATGAGAAAAAATAATTAACTCATGATTTGGAGTTAGCAGTGGTCATCATTGCATTAAATATATGGAGGAATTATTTTTATTAAGAAATCTATGGAATATATACCGATCATAAAATTTTATATTATATATTCACTTATAAAGTGTTTAATATTTTTTATATAATATTGTTGTATTTTATTAAAGATTATGACTACTCGATACATTACCACACTAGGAAAAAAAATAAGGTGGATTATGGTTTGAGTCAAAAGGATCATGTTAGCTTATCTATGATGTGGATATTAAAATATCCAATAATTATGGATTATAAATGTATGGACATTGAAATATTGAAGGAAGGGACTTAATATTATCATACTAAAATAAGTGTTCAACCATCCATCCATGTGAAGATTAAATAGGGGAGAAGGAGGATGTTGACCTATAAAAGAAGGTGAGAAATGTTCATGAATTCAACCTTGATTACAATGGAATGATAAGGTTTAGAAACCAAGTATATATCCCGTTAATACTATACTTGAAGAAATATATTTTTGAATATTTTCATAACACATCATTATCTTTTCATCCTAGAAGTATAAAGATGCACAGAGATACATAAGAGTATTTCTTGTGGGACAACAAGAAGAAAGATATTGTGGAGTATGTATCTCAGTTATTAGAATGTTAGTATGTTAAGGCTGATTGAAAAAATTATAATGGTATTTTATAACCATTACCCTTAATAGAATATATATAGGAAAATATCACCATGGATTTTGTTTTCAAAATCCTAAAAAAATCTAAAATATGTGTCACAGTAAATTTCCTTAAAAAGTTAGCACAATTTATTATTATCATAAATGATTTATATTTGTATAATATTTCTATTATGTGCATTAAATAAGTATAAAGGCTGAATGAGGTACCAAATTATATTATATTTCATCGATATATGAGGTTTACCATGAATTTATGGAAAATTATTCATCAATATTTGGACATAGAGTTGTGTTTCAGTACTACCTATCATCCTCAAATAGATGGTTGGTCTAAGAGGACCATTAAAACCATGGAGGATATGTTGAGATAATGTTTTCTATATTTTAAAGGTGTTTGGGATCAACACCTTCCTCCATTTGAATTCTCTTATAATAATATCTTTCAATTAATAATTCTAATGACTCCTTGTGAAGCCCTTTTATAGAAATAAGTGTATAAATACAACATGATATGATGAATTTAGAGAAATAAATTTATGGGACTTGATCTAGCCAAGGAAATGGTATAGAAGGTATAATAAATTTAGAATCACATCAAGGTATCTCATAGTCGACCAAAGAGTTATACTGAGAATCATTGGTGAGATATGGAATTTGGAGTTAGTGATAAGGTATTAAATATGAATTTCTCTATGGAATAATGTTATGATATTTGTAAAGAAGGGAATGTTGATCCCTAAGTTTATTATTACATTTGATATTCTTGATCAAATTGCGATGATTTCTTATCACTTGGCACTACCACCAAACCTCTTTCAAGTTCATGATGTATTTTATGTATCTCTTATGAGGAAGTATATACCTGATCCTTCATATGTACTAAAATCAAAGGTTATACCACTATAGAATGATCTATCCTATAATTAAAATCAAAATAAAACTTGAATCATATAGATTAATTTTTTCAAAATAAAACTACTCACCTAGTTAAAGTTCTCTAGAGGAATTAGAAATTATATGAAGTTACATGGGAACCCAAGGATGTGATGAAGTAGAGATATTATCATTTTTTACAACATAATTATGTAATTTCGATGGATAAATTCATTTTAATGGGGTTATAATTTAATTCCTTAATATTTTATATGTATTTATTTCAAAATAAACTCGAAGTATTCTATAGTTTTCTTTACACACAGTCCAAAGTCTAAATAATCTGTAATAAAATAATCATTTATAAAAAAGTTATAAAATTGGAAGGTATGAATAGTAATAAACACATTATGAAAATATATATAAATGTTTTAAATATTTAATGTTTATTGATTAAGGCATAATACATTAGTACTCAATTTTTATTAAAGTCATTTTATGCTTAAAAAATACGTTTTTTTCAAAAATGGTTTTTATTTAACTTTTACGCAAAAATTATAATTAATTAATACATTATTATAAATTTTATTTTAATAAATTAATATCAATTTTTATATCATCATGTAAATATTATCTTAGGGTGAATTTATGTTATTTTTTCAAAAAGATTCATTTTACAATGAATAATGAAAAATACCTATTTTTGTAAAAACTATCATTTCTTTTCAAGTAAAATTACAATTATGTTTTGAATTTCATATTAAATCAAAATAATTATTACATAATTTTAAATAATATAATTAATTACATAGTAATCATTATTCTACTTTATTTTGTTACAAGTTCAATTTTGGGATTAAAAACACTTTTTTCTAAAAACTATTTTATGTGTGCAATGTGTTCTTATAATAATAAATTAAATTAATACATGTTTATTAATGTTTTTAATTAAATTTATAGATTATATATTCAATAATATATCTTAAAATTCATTTTATGGTTTTTAAAAGGAAAATAATGGAAGTAAATTCAGTTTTATTCTTAAAAATGCATTTTTCTAAAATATGTTTTCATTGCTGTTTGAACACTTATTTATAATTAAATTCTATCACTTATAGAAATTGACTCTATTAAAATGTATTCAATATTTTTAATAATAATAATTAATATAATTTAATAGGGATAACTTAATGTTTTTCATAGTGAATGGTAAAAGCAGAAAAAATGTTTCACCATGGTTAATGTTAGAATGAGTTTACCCGGGGGTTAAACAAAAAAACAAGGGTTGTATTACCCCAAAAATTTTATAATTATTATTTTATGATGATATTTCAACCTTATATTATAATAAATTCTAATTATTGTCCATATTTATCCACTTTCCAATGAAAGTGACCTTATATCATTGAAATATTTTATGATATTTCATGTGTGCCCCTCTCCTCGCTTATAAAAAGGAACCTCTTATCCTCCATTATTTGCACCATTTTATCATTTTATATTAAAAAATACCAAGTAAACCTTATTAAATTCCTTAACTTTATCATAGATCTTTTTATATTCTTCTAAGACAAATCCTTTAAGGCTTAAGGTGTAAGCCAAAGGAGGTCTCTTAAAGAAGTGGTATTAATCTTAACCAAGATCTTTCGATTTTATTTCATCTTATACTTCCTAAAATGTTATTGTATCCATAGAAACATGATTAATAAAATATAATATATATACAAATGTTTTATTATTATTATGGAACAATCGTTTCCTACCTCTTCTCCATCAAATTGAATGTAAAAGTATTGCTTGTGTGTACGTGTGGACTACCACCTCCACGTAGTGATACAATCCATTTTCCAAAAACATATTTCATAATTTTATATTATTATTGATTTAATATATATATATATATATATTTTATTATATAATAATTATTCTCTATATGTGAATTATTATTTACCTTTCTTTTGTTCCATCCATTGAAAAATAGAAACATCACTCATGTGTACGTATAGGCTTCCATCTCCATATAGTGATGTAATTCATTTTTAATTACTGATTTATATGAATGGTTATAAATATGTTTATAATTAATATATATGATATTTATATCATAATTTTTATTCTAGATATGAATAAACTATGATCAAATATCAAAGACCATAACTGTCGAATGAAGACATACATGAAAAACAAAGGAGTTCACACCCGAAATAATGATAATAGTGGAAGATTATTAATGAATGAGTGATAAGATATTATAATTAAACAATGTATGGTATTATAGGTATTAATATGGGTTTTTATTGAATTATAAAAAGTTTAAATTTATTAAACATGAGGTTATAGAACTTATGAAGAAATATGGACTTAAGGTAAGAGTTTCTCATCTTGCTTTTGTTTCTGTGAGACATGTGCTATATTCACAACTAGTTTCATTAATTTGGTTTATATATAAACCATTTGATATTTTATATCATTAATTTATTGATATTAATCATATTTAAAATTTTATTTGATGCTATTTCTTTCATTGGGGTTATGATTCAAAGGTAATCAAAGTTGTAAGGGTTTTATGTTACAATCTCATTTTTACTAGGATTGACTATGATTAAATTTATGATAATGAAATTATATGATCTGTTTCTCAAAAATATTATTCATTTTATACTTTTATGGTTATTTCTATAGATTATATTTTTTTCCTTTCATTTTCATCCTTCTATTTACTCAAGATGTTCAATGAATGTTTTTATGGAAACCTGACTTTATTTATGTCTTCAGCCGAGAATCTTGTCTTCCATGTACATATATTATTTAAAATATTTTAAATAATGTTTTTAATATTATAAAAATATTAATTAAATTTATTTTTACCCATTTTTTACTTCTTATAAATTTTTTAATGTAATTTACTTGTCGTTTTTAAAATGAGGTACTTCTGAATTTTACTGAAAATGAAAAAGTATTTTTTATTTTAGCGTACCCTGCATGAACAGATTTCACCATTATCATGAATAATATTTTATTTGAAGCTTAATTTATAATTTTCATTGTTTATTTTCAGATAAATTTTTTTCATTAATATTTTTGATTTATTTTTGATTTTAAATAAGTGATTTTAAAATTAAAAGGGTGTTTTCCTCAAGAGATGTTCTAATGATCTTTTAAATATATTTTCATCTATAAAAGAACCGTTTAATGTTTCTTATGATTTAATGGGGATATTATAAAATTTTAACATATGTATTCCTTCTTTTTATAGTTTATGAATATGATGATGAAATTTTTATAAAGACCGTTTCCTTTCCACGGGTTATGATATGATGATATAATGAATGTTTTATGGTCTTGTAGAACACACATGAATGTTTTTCATCATGTGATGTGTGAGATTGAAATTTTATAGTCCTATAATGAATTGGGTAAAGATGGATATCTCATGAGACAATATATACTCGAATGGGGAGTGAAACCAGTTCATTATGAGATTTTATTCAATAATATAGTCTTGGTAGTGAACCTTGACTAAGGAAATAATGGAATAAGGAGTAAACCCAATCCAGTATAATAGTCATTGAAGTGAACCTTGACTAAGGAAATGATTTTATATGATTATTTGTATTCAAAAAACTTAAACCTTATTCTTATGTTATGTTCTCATGATACATGATTGATTATTGATGATTCTATACTCTAATGAATTATATACTTTTTTATGAAAAAGCCTTATGCCATGAATCATGATTAAAGATAATTTAATATTTGGGTATGAATTTTTTATATTATATCCATGTCATGATACCCTTATGCATGTCCTATGGTCATTTTTTATCATTGATTGACATCTCTTATGTTTACCCTCATCGAGGATATGGTCTCACATTTTCTTAAATTTAATTTCCTTAGATTATGAAGAAATGTTTTATGTAGGGCATGTCTCAGAAAGGTTCTAGTTTTGAAGAACTAAGTGGGAGATGATTTAGATCCTTTTATGCACCATTTTTTATGTATTTATGTTTCTAAAGACACTAAACTTTTACGTTTCTATCATGGATCATGTTGATATGTAATTTATATCCATATAATAATATTTAATATATATTTATGAAAAGTATGGGTCATTATAAGACTTTTACTTGCACTAGATCCAACTACTAACCAAATTTCTAGTTCTCACATGTTAATAAATATTTTTCTGAGTATGGATATAGATTTTGGGATTACCACATTCTACTATGGCTAGGGTTAGTAATGACAGACGTTTTTATAAAAAAAATATACTTTTTTGACCTCATTATCTTTAGAAAATCATCAAGTATTGATATCTATGAGCATCTATTTATTGTTCCCTTGTCAAAAACCTGACATCTAGATAAATTACATAGTCAAAGATTATCCTAAAAAATATTATACTCTTACTATTGATAAAAAAAAATTATAATAGTTCATTTCAAAATGTTTCTTAAGCTATATAAGAAGCCACAAAAAACTTGATTATTATATATATAGAAAAAATTAGTTGTAATAAGTTTTTATTTCATATTACCTTATACATACAATGATATCTAACCAAATTTATGTAAGATAATACTAGTTTTATATTCCCTATATAACTAATATTCCAATTTCCCTAAATACTAGTACTTATCTACTTTTACTTTCTAAATTACTTTTATATGGTTTTGAATGTAAATCCATATAGTGCTCTTGGTTTTATTTTATATCTACCTATTATAACTTATGTATAATAAATACTAAAATTCAGTTTATATAATGAAATATTTGGTAGATGTCAAAATAATATTAAGAATAAGGAATTATATTCATAATAATAATCTCCTCCCTTCTTAGAAATATTGTACACCATGTGACATGAGAAAAAATTCAGTCTTGAATTATTCCAACTTGTATTTTAGAATACATTGTCAATATTTGTACTATGACTTTATTTAGAAACCCTATAGGTTAATGTATATAGATCATATTACCTAGAACTTGGTTTCCACTTTAAGTCATTATTAGTGATATTCATTCCATAGTCTTATAAAAAGACTAAATATTTGTTTTCTATATGTTACCTATCTTATAAAATAACAAAACTTACACTAAACTCTTGTAGAGACATGGTATTTTTTTTTCTAAATAAATATTATATGATCTATATATTTGATACTATACATAAATATATTATTTAAATATTCATATTTTATTGTAATTCAATAGTGTAACCAATCCATTTTTATGTCATATAGACATATCCCATATGGAATTCATTAAGGAAACATACCTTATCATCAAAACATCCAATATAATGATCATATAAAATTATTATAACTGGAAGAATTTCAGTGGATTTAGCATGAAAATTGGTGTAAAAGGTTTTATCATAGACTATTTATTGACATCAATTAAACCTTTCAACAATCAATCATGATTTATTGGTATTGTTTTGTAACATACATTTATAGTTTCTATTGAATACTCACCAATAGAATCAAGTCTAGAAACATCCAAAATACAAAGCTCCTAAATTTTGGTACCTGGAATCCATTACTAAATTTATATAAAATTTTATCAATTATAGAATCTTTCCATTACTACTTCTTTATAGAATTCATTATTCTTAAAGAATAATATATATAAAAATCACTCATCATGGTTAATATAATACAAATTATTTAGTTTTAATCTTCCCACACAATATGTGTCTCTTGAAAAACTCATACCACTGATCTTAGTGGATTATATATTCCAATTACAATTCATGTGTATATAGATACTTAACCTCATGGAAGTTAAGTCTGCTCCCATTATCTCAAAAGATTATTTCTTCCTTCATATAGAAATATAGTTTATCTTGAATAGTATATTTCTATCTTAGGTATGTTAATATCATGAGTAATTATACAATAATTAACTGATATGCATTTAGTGTTTTATTTTATGTATATTTTTTATATATTAATAAACATCTCTCTTCAAAACACATGATGTTTTGACCTAAGGAATTCATTTGTTATGTGCTATTTGTGAAACATTCTGTAGAAGAAATCATATAAAAGTTTAAATACATATTAGAATCATCATAAATATTCCTTTTACTACCATCATGAATTTTATGTGTATAAGTTAATGTGAGTTTAAGAATACCTTTTCTCAATATTTGTAATGATATATCAATGAATAGTGAAGATATTCTTATATAATCCATCTTAGAGGATTTAATACCTTTTACCAAGTATTTTCATTACTTAACTGAGCCTTCCTAAAATTTATGAAAGGAATATAGAGAATAATATTATCTTACCTCTAGATTCCCCTTACAACAGTTCATATAGTCTTCATGAACTAATTCTATGGTTTTTTGGTATACCATTATTTCTGAAGGATTTTTTAACATGATAATATCAAATGAAACAAAACACTCTTATAGGTATAAAATTGTAAAATAATTTTAGTTTTATTTTAAAAATAATTTTCTTTCAACAAATAGGTAATTTTGAGTCTTATATTTTATATGCATCATTATTTATGATATATTATTAATGATTCTAGTGCTACTCAATTAACTGATAAGTATAAAATTCTATAACAATATAGAATCTACAATGAAATAATGTCTTATTTTGTATGAATATACAATGAGATAAATGTTTTGGTAATACTCAATACAAACTATAATAAATCTAATTTTCCAATTAGAAGTTGTGTCCTTCTATTTATTATCTTAGGAATCACCATTTCTCAGATACTTAAAGAGTTTACCCTAATTCCAATAATTTTTATGTACTTATTTGGTTCCTATATTTGTATACATATATGTGAAATTCATACTGTATTTAATACCCAATAAGTTCAATAGATGTATTACCTGAAATTATTAATATATATAAATTATAATCTTCTAATTTCTACTTCTTAAATTCATTGTAGTTTTTATTCTAGTGACCTTTCTTACCATATAATAGGTAAATAGGTTCTTGTTCATTCCCCCCATTTCAATCCTTTGTCTCCTTGATGGTTTTTTTAAAGGTACCATTATTTTTGTACCTATCTTTGTTTTTTCAACATGATTATTTAGTCTACTCATAATATAGAATGAGAAACCAAGTTCTGATAAATCATTTTCACTTGATAAATCATAGTCAAAATATTCTTAAGCGATTTATCCATAAATATCATATAGTAATTCATGTTAAATATAGAAATATTGGGTGACAAGGATGATAATATGATATTAATGGATAATTTATTATCAATAATAGAAGACTAACTTTCCCATTCGTTCAATATATTATAGTATTTTGAAGGCATGATCACCAACTAATAACCCCTCTTGAAGTTTACACAAGTATAGTGATGTGATAATCACATTTATCTTAATAATTTCCTTCTCCTTCTCAAGTGATAAGAGATGAGATACCATGGTGTAATAATCCATGTCCTTATGTGGAATCATTATAACTCTATACATAGTTGATTTTATAATACATTGAACATTAGAAGAATCATCTAATAATTTTTGGTAGGCCTCCTTTTCACCTTCTCTCACTTAGTTAGGAGTTTGGTCAAGAATAAGAGATTCCAAAAAATAATATAAACCATTTAATATAAGTTCAATTCTTAAACTACTATACCATTATTGTAAGTTTTTACAGGTGAGTAAATGGTTAGCATTCATAAAATATTACAGTGTTCCCATGATTTCATTTGAAATGTTTCTATAATACTTAAAAAATATTATTAGTATTTTTTTCTGATTACAAGGCATGATATAATAAATTTTATTTTTTTTACAATTCCACTATTTTATAAAATCCAAATATCCCTCAACATTATATTTGGAATATACTATCACATGGATATTCCATTAGAAAGGATCCATATTTCCCTTTTTATAACCTAGAGAAGGGTCTAGTTAATTACTCGAAGGAATTTAGGTTGGCTGTCTTGACAACTACTAACTCGTGTCTCATTGATTCATTTAGTAGAATCCCTAATCTAGAAATACTAAGCCATAGTTAATTAATACTTTCCTCTAACATACATCAAGTATAGAAAGGGTTACTCCTCTTAATGTCAACTTGGTTAAGTCAACCTAAAACTTTTATAATAACTCCTTGATAAAAGTTAGTGTCCTGGAAAGGTCCAAACCAACAATTAGTTATATGGTTTCATTATTAATAATATAATGGAAATAATATTTTACTTAATATTTAATTGAGTATTTTTTGTTTATTTATGTGTAAATTTCATTATTTTATTCTTTACATGATTTTTAATGTTATGTGGATTTTATATAGTTAATTTAACCTTGATAAAAATAATTTATGTATGATCCATTTATTTTATTTCATCAATCATGTTAGTTATTTTATATGTTTTATGTGTTTTCATTTAATCATCTTATAAATATCCATACCATAAAGAAAATAACCATTAATTTGAAGAAAAAAAATTAAGTGCCTTGATCATGAAATTTCAAATTATTTATTTATTGAGTTAATGATGAAACTAATCTTTGACCATAGGAAAAGAATTCATTTATTTGGTATTATCTGGAGTTTAAGTATTCCACCATAGACCAATATATATTTTTGGTTGATTTCACCTCGATTCGGGGTCTAAATTTCCTCAACTCCTTTAGAGCTTGATTATTTACATTTACTTACTCACTCATAGGTGAGGGGAATCATGGGTTTGGGGTTACATAAGTAAAACATGGACATGTAGTTCATGCATAATAATGGTGGAAGGGATGACACATAATTCATTATATTTAATTTAATAAAATTTCATCACATAATAAAAAACCATGAAATAATATTAAATTAAATAGAAATAAAACATATATTGTGGTTGATCATGCTCATGATCAATCACACACATGTAACAAAATTGAATACATAGAAGATAACATTCATTTCAAATCACTTCTAATTAAGAAAAATTTATCTTGAATTAATAATTAATTATATTATTAATTAAATATTTCCTAATTTTAATTATTAATCCAAAAATTCCTTAAGATACAATAGATTTACATTATTTTTATAATTCTAAAAAATTAAACCAAATTTATTTTATTTAAATTACTAATGTATGCTTCGTGTAATGACCAATTAAATAGAGTGTAATCTATCTATTTAGATTAAATTTAGTCTTGAATTTAATAACTTGGCATAAATTGGAGGCAACATGGTGTGTTCCATCCCGCTTCTCGATAGAACCATTTTTAGTGTTTAACAATTACACTATGTATATTGTTTAACAATATGGCATGTAACACTCACTATGTATAGTACTGGTCATATACTATGTACTTACATGAAATGTCATCATGCATGATGTGTCATCATATTACATGACATGTAGTACCATGGGTCAGGATGTGTCGTCATCTTGATGAGTTTAGACAAGATTGATTATATAAACACATTAATATGTATAGAGTGTACTAATAACTGTAACCGTAAAGTACATGACATGTACAACCATTATACATAAATAATATTTTATATAATAATGTATAAATTAATTAAGAATTAAATTTTTACCTAACATTGAAATAAATACTCGGTGTGTATGTGAGGTGAGTAAATATTTTTCACATGGTTTATACAATCAGTTATATTCCATGTTTTTTGTATTTAATGCTTAATTACATGTGTTGACTCACATGACATACTAGCCTGTGTGGGTATCTTGTGTGAGTAAGGAGGTAAAACATGATGTTTACACAATCTATATGGAATTAGTTCCATTTACTGGCTATCCTCATTATATGCCTATGGAATTAGTGTTTAATCCATCATATAACAAAATGAGTTACATGAAGTGTGCACCAACTACACATATTGTAATCTTATCTTACAATTTTCACTCAATTGTTAGTAAATAAGAGGAATGTATTTAAGGAATTAAATGAATACAATTAATATACTTTGACCATATGGTTTCATTACAAAACATGTGGGGATACATTCTATGTAATCAAGTTACATGTCATGTACACCCTATAAAACTATGTGCCAACTGGGGGTCAATGTGTGATGTTTAACTAAGTCATTCACTATTTTCCACACATGTAATTCCAAGATTGGAATACGCACATAAATTTCTACATGACAGAGATTAAATAGCATGAAATTCCAATTACAAATCATGCAAATGTTTCAACTAGCCAGAATCTCTAGCACATATGGATGAAATCATGATATGTTCTTCAGTAGTTATTGGCCTCAAAATTGAGCATACGAATGTGAGTGAACATATTATATTTGATTAATGTATTATGAACAAAAATCAAAATGAAAAAATAATAAAACATTTTTTATAATGATAAAAATATATTAAGAATTATAAATTTAAATGTGTCTTCTCTAATACCACTTAAAAGTTTGGGGAACAACAAAAATTGTTCAGGCCCATTCCCAACATTGGGTGTTCATCAAATCCAATTGATAATTCATATGAAAATGATGATGAATAATTATATCTAATGAGTATACACAAAAAACATGTTTAAAGGAATATTAGAACATAAAGTGGATCCTTTTCACATTAAAAATATAATTAACTTAATAACCAGAATTACCTTAGCCTTGAGATCTTTATATTATGTAGAAGTTGATCATATGAACTCTATTTGAATTCTATTATCGTTACACTTAGAGGATCCAAATTATAATACATCTAGTTTTATTCCAAATTTTCTTATTGATCTTTTATTGTCACCAATTAATCTATATATGCAAGCATGGTGGAATTTATTATCTTGCATCATTCATATTGATCATAAAAAAGTGATCCTTCAGTGTTGAAGATCACTTATCCCGCTCTCTCAATCTTGAGAGGGAGGATTAGGATGAATATATATCTAGATATTGAGAGAATATGTGGAATAATTATTCTCTTTTGAAAATATTCTCTAGATAAGAGGAATATTATGTAAAACAATTCTCATTCATTAAGTTAGGTTAACCTATAAGATGATATAAGTTTGGAATATATATAGCTAGTGTTTAATATATGTTAATTGAACATGGGAACATAATCAAATAATGAACCTAAAATATTCCACATGTCACTAATAATAATTATAATATTATTTCAATGTAGTTAACCAACCTTTATAATTTTAAATATAATATTATTGAATAAATAATTCTATATTTATTTAAATGATATTTAACACTTATGTATGTATCATCATTGAACCTTTAATTTTTTCTGATCATACTTCTTGTAACTTTCCAAACCTCTTAATAATTATTTATATAAATAAATATTCTTCATTCAATAAATAATAAATTTTATATTAAAGTTCTTCAAAATAAATATTTATTTTAATATAAATGTAACTAAAGAAGTATTTATATGAATTCATTCACTCTCTTTTGAAAAAAATAGATATTTATTTATTACCCTATAAATAATAATAAGACAAAATTAAATATTATATTCAGTGGTCTTGTGAATAAATATTTATCAAATATTCAACTCACACACATATATATATATTCTAATTTGAATATAACTGGTGATTTAATATTTTCTATCAAAAAATCATAAAAAAATTTATTCCTCATTCTTGAGAATATTATTTATTTCAACTGTTATATCCAAATAGAATTTAAAAAAGATCATGGAAATAGTCAGTGTGGACCCTTTATACCTATTTCTCACTCGAGTTAGTCATGATTTCCAAATATCCAAGATCAACATCTAGAAACACATTAAGAGAACTATAGAGAAAGAAGTTAATATCATAATGTTAATAACCACATGTGAATTATAACGATGTAATATAATCCCTTTATCTCAATATCTCTAGTAAAATAGGTTTCAGACAGGTTTCATCAATTTTTTTATTTATTTATATTTCTTTAAATACGTGAAATGAACTCATCGATGCCACACCATGGCCATGGGTTTTATCATAGTATTATATTTCAATCAAAGAGCATGAGATATAAACTTTATTAAATGGGAAGGAAAAATCATATATTCACTTATTCATTAATTTAATATCACTCATGATGCACCTAACATATCTTACCCCACCATGAGCATATTTCATCACACTTTTTATCAATACATCAAAGAATATTACTCATAAAATTAATTAATAATAATCTCATGTATAGAGATCATTACAAATATATGAATATCCAATGACACACTGAAATATGCAATTCCTAAATATGATCTTTTTCTCATAACCTCCCATCTTTGAGATCACAGTGTGCTATCTTTATGAGATAAATTCCCATAATTTTATGAATATTAAGAACAAAATAGTCAAACATAATCTGTGTCCCATAAAATAATGTTTATTATCCATAGAATGTATGTTTAAGAATATTTTCATACTAATTTAAGGTTCTTATAACAAAAGGTAACTTCTATGACCTTTTGATGCGAAAATTACCCTTAGGGCATTATTACATTAATGCTACATATAAGAACAATCATTATGTAATAAGATATTCATGAAAACTATTCTAGTATTTGAATATTTATGGTAATAAAAAGTAAGAAGTCAATTAGTTATAGGGAACCAAATCCAGTAATAATGTCTTTAAAATGATAAAGTATCAATTTTTTGGCTATCTAGGTCTCACTATGACCCATTCAAAGGAGGTGAAAAACTATCTTAAAGGTGAGGTTCTTGAAATACACCAATGAGAATGATATCATATCCTAAATTTAAAAGATGAAATTATTTTATGTATATTTATTTTATATTTAGAAATTTTTTCACAAAGATATTGATTACAGAAAAATAAAAAGTGTAAAAAATTCCTAAAAACATCAAATGAGTATAAATGAAAAAATTGAATGTGATTACATTGGGAAATAGATTTTCCATATTGGATGAAAAATAATATAAATACACTAATCATGTTAAAAAAAACCATCATATAACTTAACTGTAGAATATTATTCATGGAATTAAAAAATAAAGAAGGAGAAAATTATTATATTCATGAATTCTATATATGTGTTAAAAAATAGAAGCATATGGATTCTTATAGTGGGTTCTCATCACATATGGTTAGGAATATAGATATTTGGAATAATTTAATATATCATATTGATGATATGAATCAATTTGGTAATGAAGGGGCCTTAAATATTAAATTAAGTGGAAATATGAATATTTTAGGACATGAAATGAAAAATATAGAAGTGTTTTATATGAATGGAATTTGATAAATTATTTTGAGTGTATGTCAATTATGCAACTTGGGACTTGAAGTTATAGTCATCTGAAAGGGTTTACTAATCAAAATAAAAGTCATAAATTCATTAATGATGGGTTGGATAATGAATGTACACTTTTACCAAGTGGATAATAAAAATAACACCTATTTACTCATGATATAAAATTATAACATTCCGTGTCATTGGAGACATAAAAACATACATCAATAAATATTGGATAACTTATCAAAGATAAAGCTTTTTATAAACATTAAGAAAACCTAGGTATTTTTAATAATAACTAAATTTCATGTATTATTAATATTAAAGATTAGTTTTTATGGATTCACAATCATTTCAATTATTTTATATGATTTTTCAAATCGAAAAAGAAAAAGTTTTATTCTAGATAAAGTGTTTTCCATGTATTATATAATTTTATTTAAATGTTAAATTTATAAATTTTAGATAGTTATTTTTAAATGGACTTAATTTTTTATATAATAATATCAAATATATATTAAGGTGAATTTTTGGGATTTTTTTGAAAAGATTGATTTCTAAGTGAATAGTGAAAATACTGATTTTTATAAAAACTGTCATTTATTTTCATGTATTTATAAAGTATTATTATATGTTTTATTGGTTTTAAAGTAAAATTATTACCATTTAACTAAAAATAATCTAGATAATATCATTGTAACCAAAATTATACTTTATTTTGGTATAAATTCATTTTTAGGCTTAAAAATGCATTTATTTTGAATTTTTTTTTCATTACCTTTTGCATGCTTATATTAAAAGGTATTTAAGACACTTAAAAAATTTTAATCTTTAAAAATAAATTTAATATTTTGAATTATGTGGTTTAAATTTATTACTAAGGTCAATTTTATTTTTGTTCATAATGAATAGTAAAAATGGTAAAAAGTTATCCCCATAATAAAGAGTAAAACTTGTCAATTAAGGTTAAAACTAAGTGACAAGGTCAAATATTATCATATTAAATATTTTTTTATGAGATTATTTATAAAATAATCATATTAGATTAAAAATGGGATATATTTAGTTCTAAATTCCCTTAAATAAGACTTAATATTATTTTAAAACTTTAAAAATTATAAGAGTACCACTCCCCACACTTATAAAAGGGAACCTAATATCCTATTTTATTCACATACCTTGAGCCATTTATATTAAAAAATACCTTATAAAAATCCCTACACATGTAATTTAGGTTATTTGTTCACCAAAATATTAACCTAGAAGTCTTAAAGTGTAAGCCCAAAGATGTTTTCCAAAGAAGTGGTATAACTCTTAACTGAGTGTTTTCATGTTTATTTATTCTTCAAAACCATTAAAGTATTATAAAACCATGATGATATGATAAAATTTGTATCTCCAATATAATTAAATGTTATTATTTTGTTTAAAAAACCATTTTCATCTCCGTTTCTGTCTTATGGGAAATGAAAACATTACTCATTCACACGTATGGACTACCACCTCCACAAAGAGATGTGTTTCATTTATCATCACCACTTCCCAATGATGTAATTTTGATATATTTAATTAATATATATTATATTCATGAAATAATTCTTATTCTGTAAATATAATATATTACTTACCATATTACCCTTCAATATTTTGGAAAATGATAACATCGATCGTGCATACGTGTGGATTACCATATCCCCAAGGTGATGTGGTTCATTTTGTAGGTATGAATTTAATGAATGGTTCTAAAATTTTATTTAATATATAAAATTATAATTATGTCATGATTTATTTTCTATAAATTAGGTAATAATGAATCCTTTGACCATGGTAAATCTACCAAATCTGTTTTACGATTATGAACTGAATGTCCTCAAATCGTTTTTCATGAACTTAACTGATTTAATAACAAAATAAGACATTGTAATAAATGAAATAAAAGGGATAATAATAAGTTAATACACATGAAAATGTTTGTTAATAAATTATATAATTAATATAAGTTTATTATATAGTAATTAAAATATGTATGTGGTGAGTCAAACTCAAGGTTAGGGTTTTTTCTTCAAAACCTTATTTTAAAAGAATTAATGTTTTTATTCTATTTTTCCTATATATCCACAATAATAAAATACTTTAAGTTTGTTATTAATATACTTAAATTTAAGTTCAAAGTCATTTTAATTTTTTTTACTTTATTTATTATGGTTTTGAAAGAATTATTTTTAATATTTTCCAAACAAGTTATTTTTTGACATTTTTATAGAAGTGTGAAAGGAATATTTTTTAAGCGTATATTTCATGAGATATATTTACCTATAAGGACCCATCCTTGAAAATTAAATATTATAATGAATTTATAATATAATTTTATTTCTTATATACCTAATGATCCTTATAGTTTAGAGTTTTAAAGAATTATTTCATAACTCTTACAGAATAAAACCATATAATACATGTTGGAAACATCCTCTTCGTATCCATTTTTCCGAAAAAACAAAACTTTTATGATATAAAAAGTTTTATTTTCATTAAAATTTTCATTATTTTTATATTTACCTCATAATTTTATATACTCATCCTTAAAACACTGTGAAAAACATTTTAAAATATTGTATGAGCATAAAAATATCAATAAGGGACATGAAATGAAAGAAATTAACCACTATTCCATGAATAATTATAATTTTTTCCTTTTTTAAAATAAAATATAGGTTAAAAATAAACATTTTCTTTCCCAATAAATTAGATTATATCCACAAGTATTTTTATATAAAATTTTATAATAAATTTAAAAGGTAAAAAAACTCATAATTGTTTCTTTGTATTCATGAAAATCATATGAAAACGTTTTCAAAAAGTTATGCTTTTCACCCTAAAAAAGTAGCATATAATTTCTTATAAGAATAATATCATTTATTACCTTTTTGTAATAATATTTCCATAAAAAAATATACAAATCATAGATAAATTATATAGGTAACTTGATGCATCATCTATATATCACTCTTACATATGGAATAACTTTCATAGTTATAAATGGAATAACCTTCATGGTTACAAATAGAATAACCTCTATGATTACAAGTTGAATAACACTCATGGTCAACATAAAATATAAATATTACCTAATTAATTGGAGGAATATCATATACCCACTAGTCCTTGGTTTATAACGGAACTAACCATCATGACAAATAATTCCCAATAACCTTAACATAATCATAACACATAAATTATAGTAGTTTACAAAATATGCTTGCACCCATAAGAAAACATTTAGGGATATTGAAATATCCATTATATTTTGAAATAATTTTTAAATAAAACCAAAACATAAGGAATGAGGTTTTTTCTTATAATAAAACATGTAATCTTATAAAGGAATTCAAATATCAAATAATAGTTATGACGGTGGGAAAATTCATTTTCACTTCATACGTTAAAATAGAACATTCATTTTGTATTTTATAAATAAAGTCAAAACATTCCATATAAAATACATAAAAATATTCCTTTTTCAAAAACATTGAAATAATGTAAAAATAGTCATAAAAGTTTCTTTATAATTAATTTATTTTTATATAAATACATTCATAATATATTTTTAAAAAATGGTCATGGAATAAAAAGAGTTGGAAGGGAAACTTTAATAGTTGATTTTTTTAAAGAAATCACCTTATATAAAACCTTAAAAGGATTAATTTTTTAAAACATTGTAAATAAAGTAAAATGTGGTAAAAATTACTATTTTAATCCTTTTAATCATAAAAAATAATTTTCTTGAAACATTTAAATGTACATGGATAAGAATAAAAGGAGTTTTAAGGGAAAACATTAAAAGAGTATTTTTAAAAGGAACCCCCTTACCTTGAGTCCAAATAATCATGTACATCCTTTATATTATTTAATTACAAAATTATTTTAATTAATTAATTTCTTAAGAAACATTTTAAATTTTATTATTATTTTTTCCATGTTATAATCAATTACTTAGTCAATTAAGTTCACATGAGACGTTTTGATGATACTTGTCTCATATACCCAAAATGACTTTGGTAGGTCACTATGGTCAAATAGTTCATTATTAATCATATCTAGAATAATAATTATAAAATAATTTTTATACATATATTATAATTTTAAAACCAACCATAAGATATGGTTATAAAAAATGAACTATGTTATAATCACGGAGGTGGTAGCTCGTACATACACATGAGTAACGTTTCCATTTTTAAATGATCATTATGGAAAGAAGATAATTATTATTTTATATTTATGAAATAATAATAATATAATAAATAAAATATTAAATTGTTTAAATGTACTTATATATTTATCATCCATGTGATTTGATGATGAAAAATGAATCACATCTCTTTGTGGAGGTGGTAGTCCACACTTACACACGAACGACATTATCATTTTTTAGTGAATGGAAAGGTAAGAAATTAAATGATATGTTATATTTTTAATAATGATAAATATATAATTAAAATAATATATATAAATTAAATCCATCATTATAACCACCTTTAATAGGAGGTGATGAAAATCTAATTACATTGGTTCACGAGGGGGTAGTCCACCGTACACACGAATGATGGTTTTATTTACCATTCTATGGAAGAGGAGATGGATATAGGCTATGCTATTAATATTATAAAATATTAGTATATGTAATATAATGGTGTTATTATTTCATCAAGTTTGAATAAA
Source organism: Viscum album (assembly GCA_963277665.1). Classification (NCBI taxonomy): domain Eukaryota; kingdom Viridiplantae; phylum Streptophyta; class Magnoliopsida; order Santalales; family Viscaceae; genus Viscum; species Viscum album. Next base: position 1,618,741,491 of record OY728131.1, on the reverse strand, counting down.
ATTATAATAAGTTAGAAAATGAAACAAAAAAGAAATTCTCAGTTAAGAACTATACATCTTCTTCAGGGAAGCACTTAAGGTTTACACTAAAATATTTCATAAGTTGGTTTTTTTATCTAACCAATAACTCTAGTAAATGGGGAGGTATGTTAGGAAGGGTTTTTTATAGGTAGTTTCTAAAAAAATGGTTCTTAAAATGTGAACAAAATAGAAAAAGATGTGCCCTTTTATATGAGAGGGGAGGAGAACTTTTAGAATTTCTTAAAATGTTAAAATATACAAATTAATTTTCATATTAAAATGGGTAAAAATATATATTATTTCAAGATAATACGAGGCTTAATTGAAAAAAAATCGTCCAATAAAATTTTTACAAGTCTAGGTGATGTTTTCACCCTTATATTTTTGAACTCGTTTAAACCCATTTTGAAAATTATTACACTATTAAAGTTTTTACTCTTTAGGGGTCAAGAATGTTACTATAAAAAAATAGTCCATTAATGGACCATGGTTAATATTATGAACTATATAACATTTAATTAGACAAATAAATTATTTTTAAGAATTTTAATTCATGTAATAAACCATTATTTATTATTAAACATCATTAATGTCAATTTTGACTCGATTCATTTAATTGGACTTTAAAAACATAAAGGCAAATATAGAATTAGAATATATACATTTAAAACTTCCCTAAATTGTTATATTTATCCAAAAAAATATAACACAATAATTTATTCAAATTATAGTAGTTTTAATATTTTTAAAATGATTTATTTTATTTTTGTTTGAATTAAATAATTATTACCTCAAAGTTGTGTATTCATTTAAGGTAATTATTTCATCACTAAATATTAGAAAGAAATTACCATGTTAAAAAAATTATTTATATTTTAAATAAACACTTATAATTGAACATAATTTCCTCTTATCCCCATGTCAAAAATTTAAAGATAATAAAATAAAGAAAATAACATTTTCCCTTTCTTTACATAAAGTATTATAATGGTCATAATCATGGTAATAAGGAAACAAGGTCATATATTAGAATATTTTATTATTATGGACCAAATATACTCATCCAATAAACTTAATTCAATTGTTAGGGTTACTTTTTAGTCCTTATCAAATTATTTTTACCCTTAATTAACCCATTTTATCTTTATTATGGTAAACAATATTTACTAAGGTTACTATTTATAATGAAAAATAATAAAAGGGTCCTATTTACCAAATTTGGACCTATTTATTAAAAATATGTAATCCATTTTTAAATTTTCAAAATAGTTAAGTGATAGATTTTAATTTAAAATTAAACCATAAAAATGATAAGAAAGATGATTTTTCAAAAAAATACCTTTTAAGTATAAAATTATGTTTATATCGAATTAATCTATAAATTTTAATAAATTGAAATTAATTGGATAATTCATAATATAATAGAACTAATTTCACTTTTAAACAATTTTAAAACAAAATTGACCTTTGTAAATTCTTGAAACAAAAATATGGGTTTGAATAAAAATTAGTATTTTCACTATTCACTGGAAAATCTACCTTTTCAGAAAAATCTCAAAAACTAACTCTATGATAATTTTTATATGATTATCTCAAAAATGATATCATTTTTATGAATTAATTTTTTAAAAAGTTCTAGAAATTAATTATAATATTCAATCATAAAAATAAATAAAAAACATTTTTGAAGGAAATATGTTTTTGAAGAATAAAATAGCTTTACTAAAAATAGAGTGATTATATAATAAGGGTTTATAAAAGTATTAATGTTGAGTTTGAACTATATATATTTATATATATATTATAAACTATTTAATCCTATTCATTCCTCCAAATTTAATAGCTAGGATATAACTATCATATTGAAATAATAATATTGTATGGTCAATTTAATCTCAGTGTTTCATGTCATATATGCTATAGAACAAACAAACATAGACACAAAAACACACACACACACACAAATGAATAAATAAATAAATATATATATATATTTTAAATATTGTGGTGTCAAATTCTCAATGCCATAAACTTTATTATTTTAGAATGTTACTCTACAATTTTTCATGTTTTTTCAAAATAATATCCTATTTCCTATTTTTTGGAATTTTTTTAAGAAGATTCAATGAAAAATTATTTTTATCCTTATTTTTATGAGAAACCGGAATGTTTTTCTAGATATGTGTTAAACTGAATAATTTATGATATTTTATGATTAAAGTGCAAGTTTTTATGTGTTTATGTATGTTATAGTCCTTGTACATTTTTTATGATGATGGGTAAGACCAATATAGCTGTTTAATTCATTGGGTAATGATTGTTTTCTTCGGCGAATATATGTTGGAATTAAACAAGAAGGTTATTCCATTTAAAAGATTGTTTGTAAGAGTGATTATAAGAGTGATGTGAAGATGAAGTCTGGTGGTACCTACATAACTATTCTATAATTTTAAATGAGTTTTTATGGAAGTGTTGTGATTTAATAAGGTAAGATAATGATAATATGTTTTAATGAATGTTTATACCCCCTTTAATAGAGAAAAATATATTTTTTTAAGAAAATGTTTTAATGAGTTCTCTTGTTTTACAAGAAACACTTATTATGTTTTTCCATAATTATTTTTTTTTGAGATTTTTTATGAAAATATTTTGAAAGTGGATTTTATTTCCTGAGTAAGTAAATGATTATTTGATCTCAATATTATTTATATTAAAGGAAAAAATTCTTTGGGATTTCATGAATTTCAAAATGGACTAACTGGTTTATTTATTTTTATATCCATTACTTATATTTTTATGCTTATACCATATTTTCAAATATTGTTTATAGGGTCTAAGGCTGAGTAATAACTATATAAATATATATATTTCCACTATGAAGATTCATCTTAAAATAAGTGAATGTATTTTGAATGAAATGTGTGTTTAAATTTAAGAATCCTATTTTTGTAGAAAAAATTGATATTAAGTGGAAGTGTCTACTTTGTTTTATAAATTCTTTATGTAACATTTCTTACTAATTCTATATAACTCTAACCCTAAAATATCGTAGGAATATAAGAAAATAAAATCCTTGATATTAAACACATAATTATGGGTTGTTAAAGGTATGAGTCATTATAGTTGGTATTAGAGTTAGGGTTTAGATAAGTTTTGAGGTTAAGATGTTTTTAAGAAAATACATTTAAGGGATGTAAATATATGGATTATATTATGATAATAAAACTTCAAGAATTTACATGTTACTTTATCTAATCTGTTTTTATTTCATAATGGTTTTCTTCCATAGAAATAGGGTGTATGTGGTGGAAATGAATCAGGAGGATAATATCCTTCTGAATCAATAATATAGAATCATTGAAATTGGAACAAAATAATTTTTAGCTATGTTAACTTAGTTGATAAAGTCTATTAATGGTGGTACCAATGCACTAATGGAGTTTTAGTATCTTGTGACAGAGCATTAGCAACAAATTTCTATCGCTAAAGGTCATTAGCAATGGGAATTCATCGCTAATGCTCTGTTATAGAAAATGAAGTCGCAAATAGGGTTTTTTATGGTTCATTATAAATAATTATCATTTTTTAGAGGTACAATATCCATCACAAATAATCATGATACTTTTTTAGGAGAACAATTATGACAGTCAGTCGAAAATAAAAGTTACTTATGATGTATAAGGCATCTATTGTAAATAAATCTGATAAATTTTTTTAATAACCCAATTGGGAAAAATAAAGTAGTTCGTCGCAATTTCTTATATTTAAAAAAATATAAAAAATAATTGAATAAATAAAATTTTAAAAAAATAAAAAATGTATATAATGAAAACAAGAATAAAATTATTACATCATTTCACATATAATATGTTTATCAAATAAGAATACATAATAGTCATAAAAAAATTCCGAATCAACTAATATCCACATCCTACTGGTTAGATGAATTGATATTATCCTTAGGAAGTACTGCATCATCAAGAGACTAAAATAGATAATTAGGAGAATCTATGGATTTCTAAAACAAATAATCTTACCTATAAAAAATTCTTAATACAAATATAAAATATAAAAAACTAATAAATACTATAATATAATAATTTTACCTATGAAAAATTATTAGTACATATATTAAATTTAAAAAACTAATAAATACTAGAGTATAATAATTTCCTAAAAATAAATACCATAATATAATAATATTACTTATAAATAAATGTTAATATATACATAAAATATAACAAACTAATAAATATTATGCATAATATAATATTCTGACCTTTCTACGACTTGTGAATCATTTTCATAATGTATCAAAACATTATAAATGTGTTTTCTTTGTTTTGAGTATGCAATTTTTTTTCAACTAAAATGTTAATTTTAAATTGAAAACATAAACTTTAATTCATATTGGGTATAACATATATCATATCGAGGTGCAGTTGATTCTTACACATCAAACCATGTCCTTTTATTTTTTAATTTATTCAGCACTCAGGGTTATCTAAAAATATTGTTGTTTGATAACCTGGAATGTTTAAAGCATTACAAAATAAAAATAAAAGTGCATCATCATGATTTAATCGTCCTTGTTGAGTGCATGATCATAGTACATGAGTGCATCATCCTTATTGAAGACTTCATCTATAATTCTTTTTTTCTTTGATCATTTTGTGCTCATAATAGATCACAAAATGGTCAAAGATAAAACAATTATAGACAAATTCATTCGATCAAGATCTCTATGAAAATTAACAAAACAGGTACCATATAAAAATTATAAAGAAATTAACTAAGAAAAGTAGATAAAAGTATGAGAAAATTAACTAAATAATTAGTAGGAAATCATATCTTCTTGACGTTTGTATACATTATGACACCATATATTCTTCCCATTCATTTTTTAACAAATATATTTCCTCATATTTACAAATTATTAATCATATTTAGTAATTAACACAAAAATTTAATAATTATTACTAATATTGACTAATTAATTATTTATTATTAAAAATTATTCAATGATTACTATTGATTATTTTAATTAATACAACATTTAATCTAATTATTGTGAATTTTTGACAGTTGTTAGTATTTTTTATATTTATTACATGGTATTGCAAATTGTTTAGTAATTGTTACAAATATTTTCTAATTTGTACTAGTTTATACTATTATTTATTAATAAAATACTATATATTTGTTAATTATTAATTTTTTAATAAATATTACTAATTTTTAATAATTACTAGTATTTTATATATTTTCTATTAAAATTTATTAAAAATTATCATAATTTCCTCATATTTACAAATTATTAATATTATTTAGTAGTTAACACTAATATTTACTAATTATTACTAATATTGACCAATTATTTGGTAATTATTACAAATTATTTAATAATTATTACTAATTATTTAAATTGTTACTACATTTTTACTAATTACTAATTATTGATAATTTTTAATAATTAGTAGTAATTTTTTATAATTTTTTACAAGGTATTAGAAATTTTTTAATGACTATTAATAAGTAATTTTTTAATTAATATTACTTATTTATAATAGTTTTTATTATTTTCAGTGAAACAATATTTATAATTTTATTTATAAAAAGTGTGTTTCTTATAAAAAATGTTTTGTTCAAGAATTTTCTTTAAATTGGTTTTCTCAACGTTTTTATAAAACAATCATTTAATATTTATTTGATACATTATATATATATTACACGAGTTCTTAATCAAATATATATATGCATCAAATATATTTTTACATGTTTTTTAAACAAATATACATATCAAATAACACACACACTGATATATATATATATATATATATCAAAAACCATACATGTTTTTAAAAATGTTTATATATGTATATTCACATGTTAATATGTATATATATATATATCCAAACATTTACAAAACTATATTCACTTTTTTTAAATAAATGAAAACTAATCATAATATAATAAATAAACATGGTTTGATATCACAACTATAATCCAAGCATTATCATAAATCATAAACAGTTATATTTTTATAAGAATGTTTCAAAAACAATCACAAAAAGTCACAACATTTGACAACCACTTTAAAAAAATTCAATAATATTCACATTTGGAACAATTACATATGTAAATATACACACATTTTACACAATTATATATATATATATACATATAAAAATATTCAATGTTTATACACACACAAACACATATAAGTTTAAAAGGTTTCCTTGTTTGTATATATATATACATATATAACTTACAATATTTTTCAATCATATATTTATCATATATATATATATGATCATATGCGTAGAATTTGTGAAATGTTAGCAGGCTAGACTTGTACGGACATGTTACGGCGTACAAGCACATACACACACACACATGCGCATCAGGAGCCAGCGTGTCTACCTGATATATCAAAATAAACAAAGATAAACACCCAAATAAAAAAACATTTTAAGCATATAGATTAAATATTGGGGAAAATACCTCAAATCAATTATAATAAACCTATCTAAAGAAGAAACATATGGTATTCAATGGTGGATATCCAAATAGATAATAATAACATGTAGTAACCCTAAATACCAAATAAACCATAAAAATTGGGTAAATTTATCGACGTAGGGTTCTATTAAACTAATTTCCACAATATTTAAAGGTAAATCACAAAAATAATGAAGGAGGATAGAAGAGGAGTCCATACCTGGGAGATTCAAACCAAAATCGATAAGAAATCAGCTGCAATAGTAAATTTTGGGTGTGAGTTATAGGGATTTGTGAGAAGACGACTCGATGAAGAAAAAATCAGGGAGGAGAGGAGAAGAAGGGGTGAAAATGAATTTATTAAAATATAATTTGTGATGTGTTAATTGTGATATGTATTTTTTCTCTATCAAGAAATGTAATTTGTGAGAACTTTCTATGATGGATAAAAAAATCTATTTTTATTAACCTTAAATGATGGCTATTTGTGATGGATAATATAGTCCACCATTATTATCCATTGCTAATAATTCTTCCCATGAAATGGAGTGCATGAATTCCAAATGCATTTACGATGGGAAACATTTAACATAAAAAATAACACAAAAAAAATTATTTACGATTGAAAATATTTTCTATCGTAAATAAGTGTTTCTACAGGACTATTTGTGATGGGTTTTCTTCCCCTCATAATTAACCATTTTTCTAATAGTGATGCCAGAGAGAAATTAGAGTCTCTATAGAGGAACATATCAATAATGGATCATTGCATGAAATAACACCTTATGAAATTTTATGGAACCTCATATATAGTAGTGGATGAAGGATGGATCAATGATCTAGAAAAGATATTTGGGGTGCTCTGAAAGTCATAAGTTAATTATTTCTATTTATCATTTCGATGGTGAAACTAATCGATGGTGGTCTCTGATTAAGAATACTAAGGAAAAGGATGAGATTGATTCTATGGAGTATAAAATATTTAAATATATGTTTCTTAAGAATTTGCTTCCAAAATTCCTTCGAATTAGGATGGAAAGAAAATTTTTGGAGTTAAAGCAAAAGGAAGAAGACTCAGTGTACACTTATGAAGAAAATTTTTCTAGATTGGCCAGGTATGTACCAAACTTCATTATGGACCATGATAGTAAAATTGATAGGTTTTACTCAGGATTGAAATACAATTTTCAAATTGTATTGGATTCTCATGAATTTAAAGTCTATGAGAAAGTTGAATGGAGTACTGAGAAGGTTGAGATGATTTTTTCCAACTTTTAAAACTATATAGATAAGAAGTGGTCCAAGTGTAATGAAATAAGAAATAATCCATGTAAAAAATATAAAGGTAAGTGGTTTGAATTTAACTATGGTGATAAGTGTGGTAAGAAGTATCCTAGGGGGTGTCTTATGAAATATGGGAAGTTTTTTCAAAGTGTTATGTTGGGAAATTTGGATCATCATTACAAAGAAAAGAATCATGGTAATGGTCAAATCAAATATGATAAACAGGTAATGACATTTTTTAAAAGTAATGATATGTTCCATTATGATAATGTTTATTAGAATAAAATAATAATTGATGGGAATAATCAATATCATAAGAATAAGGGTGTGGAAAAGTTATTTGTGACTACCTTGGAAAATACAAGACTATTAAATGAAGTGGTGACAAGTACATTATTTTTTACATAGTTTATGGAAAAGTATTGTTTGATTTGAGGTCTAAACCTTCTTTTATTTATGAGTAATTTGTAGGTAAAATAGAAATATTACCTTAGGAAATGAGGAAAGAACGCTTATTAAAAATTATTAATTAAATTATTAAGGGAAAAATGATTTATAGGAATATTTTTAAAATTATATGTAGAATTATTTTTCCTACAAATCTTATTATATCTCCCATAGTTGAGTGTGATGTTACTCTGGGTATGGATTGTCTTTTATCTTATCATTATAAGATATATTTTAGAGCTAAGGAATTTATATTCAATTTTCAAAGTGAGTTATAATTTTTATATATGAACGAGTTAATACCTATGTTAACATATTAAGAGGCTAAGAAACTGATTAAATATATAAGAGAAAATTATATTTTCTCATATTTTAAAAAAGTAAGAATCTATTTAGATTAGTAATGTACCAATATTAAATGAATATATGTATGTATTTCTTGATGATTTTCCTTGTGTTCTTCCTGCTCTGGTGGTTAAATTCACTATTCACTTAGTTCCAGAAGATAATACAATTTTAAAACCCCCTATCCAATGGATCCACTAGAGTTATTGGAATTCCAAAAGTAGTTACAAGATATTCTTGACAAGGGTTTTTTTTCATACTAGTAATTGACCTTAGGGTTCTTCTATTTTGTTTAAAAAAAAAGGATGGTTCTATGAGGCTTTGTATTGATTAAATACCAATCAATAATATTACTATTAAGAAAAATTATTGATTTTCTCTTATAATTGACTTGTTTGATAATATTTTGGGAGTAAAATATTTTTAAAATATTAATCTCAGGTCCAGATATCATCATGTGAAAGTGAAAGAGGAAGACATTACTAATATGTCATTTTAAACTAAGTTTGGGAATTATTAATTTGTGGTTATGCCCTTTAGTTTGACTAATGCAACCATTTTATTCATGGATCTTATGAATAGGGTTTTTTAGATCATTTGGATAAATTTTCAATTGTTCTCATTGATAAAATTATCGTTTATTGTAAAATGTATGAGGAATATGAGAAATATTTATGGATTTTTATATATATTCTAAAAGAAAATAAGTTGTATATGAAATTTAGAAAATGTGAATTTTGGTTTCAATAGATTTATTTAATTATATATATTGTTTCTAAATATGGTATAACTACTAATCCTACTAAAACTAAGATGGTATAAGAGTAATAAAGACCTACATATGTCATTAAAATTAAAACTTTTTATAGATTAATGGGTTTCTACTGATAGTTTATTGAAACAATTTATTATTTTTCAACCCCTCTATGTTAACTAAAAATGATTTAAATTAATCTAGACAAAGGAATTTGATTAATGTTTTCAGGAATTCAAAAAGAATATTTCTTAATGCTCCAGTGTTATCCTTTCCATCTATAAGTAGATAATTTATTTATTTTTAGTGATATTTATTTGAAGGGACTTGGTTGTGTTTTGATGATCGGGTAATTTTATATGCTTCATAACAGTTTCAAATTCTTGAAAAAAATTACCATTCTTATGATATTGAACTAGATAAAGTAATTTTTTTATTTAAAAACCTTTATACATCTTTTATATATGGTAAAATGTGAAATATATACTGACCATAAAATTTTTATGTATATATTCATTCAAAAAAGTTGAGCATGAGGTGGAGAAGATGGTTAAAAAATATAATGGATTAGGATTACATGATTCACTACCATTAAGGTAAGTAAAAAAAGGTAGCCAATGTATTGAGGTGAAAAGAAAATGAATCAAGCTATGTTATGTCTGTAACATGATTCTTTGGTTAATGATTTAATGAAAATTGGCCTAGAAATTTTCTATGTGGGAACTTCTGCTCTTTTGGTTTAGGTTTTAGTTTAGTCATCCTTATCAAATAGAATTAAGAATACATAGATATAAGATCAAGTATTTAAAGAAAGAGTAGATTTTGTTGATAATGGAAAGGTTCCTAGATTTAATACCAAGGAAGAAGGCATTATGAGATTTGGAAATATGTTTTATGTGCCAAGTGATCCCTAGTTGAAGAAGGAACTGTTAAGTAAATCTCAAAACTCTTCATTTTCTATTCTTCATGGTAACACTAAGATGTACATATACCTTGTGGAATATTATTTTTGGAATGAAATGAAATATTATATTGTTGATTTTACCATGAAATGTTTGACTTGTAAATAGGTTATAGCTAAGTGATAACCATCTAAGGGGATGATTCATCATTTTCTAGTGCTTAAATAGAAATGAGAGAATATATCCATGGGTTTCATTGTGGTATTACCAAATAAATATCAAGTTAATAATGTTATTTGGGTTATTATTGATTGATTAACTAAATATATGAATTTTATTCCTTTTCAAACAGTATATATTTAGATCATATTTCTATATTCTACCTTATAGAGGTGGTGGGATTATGTGGAGTCTGTCTCTCTATAGTATCTAATCATGATTCTAGATTTATCTTAAATTTTTGGAATGGACTTTAAAAGTAATTGTGTGATGAATTAAATTTTAGTACATATTTTCATCCACAATCTAATAGACAGTAATATTGAAAAATTCAGAATATGGAAGATATGATTTAGGCTTGCTCATTGTATTATCATGGAGGTTGGGATAGACATATAGTTTGGTGGAATTTTTTTATAATAATTGTTTTAATTCTATGGTGTATTTAGCACCTTCTGATGAATTATATGGAAGGCAGTGTGAGAGACCATCATGTTTGGATAAAGTTGGTGAAAAGAAAGTTTTTGGGACCTCAGATGGTAGAAGAAATGGTTGATAAGGTAAAGATGATTCAATATCACATGAGGGAAGCTCAGAGAAAGTAGAAGAGTTATATAGATAATGGTAGGAAAGATATTTCATTTGAGGTTGGTGATCTTGAATTTCTTAAAAAAGATGTTTGGAAAGGTGTTATGTATTTCAAAAATAAAATAATGTTAAACTCATGAGTTATTAGTCCATATCAAATTCTATAAATAGTGGAATCTGTTTCTTATCGAGTACACTTAGATGATATTTTTTATTAGGTACATGATATTTTTTATATTTTTTTATTATGAAAATATATACCTAATGAATCTCACATTTTGAGCCCTGAAGTAATTCAGTTGGAAGAGAATATTTCTTATGTGGAAAATATATTACATATTCTAGATCATAGAGAGTAGGTTTTATAGAATAAGGTAAATCATCTGGTTAATGATTTATGGAAAAACCATATTATGGAAGAAGAAATATGGGAACCTAAAAAGGATATGAGGGAAAAATATACCTACCCATTAAAGTGATGAATGAAATTGAGAGGATGTAATTTATTTAAAGATAGAATAATGTGAAAACCTTGGTAATGTTAATAATAAATCATTTTAATTTATTATTAATATCCTTGATTTGATTTTATGGATTCATATCCATGACAATAATTTTATATTATTTTACAAATCCAAAAATAAAGAGTTTTATTCAAACTAATGTGTTTTCCTTGTATTATATGGTTTTATTTAAGATTTAAATTTATAAATTCAATAAATTTAATTCGGTAAAATGGAATTAATTTTTGATATCAACATATTAATTATATTTTAGGGTGAATATTTTGGATTTTGGAAAAATATTTTTTGGATGAATAGTGAAAGATACCGATTTTTATAAGCTGTCATTTATTTTCAAGTATTTACAAAGTTATATTCCATGTTTGATTTATTTTAATGTAAAATTATTCCAAATTGACTAAAAAAATTCAATTAATTCCATATGAATCAGCATTGTACTTTATTTTCACATAATTTTTTTTGTCTTAAAAACACATTTTCTTTAAAAACTATTATTCGTTGTGTTTCACACACCTATATTAAAAGTAATTTTTTCCACTTTTAGAAATTTAATCTTGGAAAATGGATTTAATATATTTAATAAGGAGGTTAAAATTTAGTAATAAATACAATTTTATTTTTGGTTATAATTAATAATAACCATGGTAAAAATTTGTCACCATGATAGAGGACAAAATAAGTTAATTAAGGTTAAAACTAAGGGATAAAGTTACAAATTCTCATCTTAAATATTATTGGATTTGGATATTTATAGCCTTACCATATTAAATTTAAAATAGGATATATATTTAGTGCAAATTTCCAATGAATAAGACATTATATTATTTTTAAACTTTAAAAAATTACACGAGTAACACTCCCATAACTTATAAAAGGTAACCTCCTCTCTTATCAAATTCAAATAAATTAAGAAATTTATTTTAACCAATAACATACCAAATAACTTCCTAAAACCCCTCACTATGTCCTAGAGGTTCAGGTTTCACCAAAATACCAACCTAGAAGGGGAAAAGTGTAATCTTAAATTGGTTTTCAAAAGAACTAGTAAAACTCTTAATCAAGTGTTTTCAAGTTTATTTGTTATTATACCATATTAAAATATTTTATAACCATGATAATATGATAACATAAGTATCTTAAATATAATTAAATTTTATTATATTTATATAAAACTCTTTTTTCCTTTCCTTTTCTATCTTATGGGAAATAGAAACATAACTCATGCATACGTGTGGGCTACCACCTCCATGAAGTGTTGTGTTTCATTTTTAACCATGACCACACAAGGATAGTTATTATTATGAATTTAATGAATATATATATTATATTAATGAAATAAATATTTATATGTAAAGATAAGATATTACTTACCTTCTTACCCTTCCCGTTGTTGGAAAATGATAACGTCTCTTGTGCACATTTGTGGATTACCACCTCCACAAGGCTTTTTGATTCATTATTCATTTCCTACTCTCATGAATATTTTTAAAATTTTATTTAATTAATGAAAATATTAATTATTGAATTATTATTATTCTATAGATAATTGAATAATGATCCATTTGACCATGTTCAACTTACCGAAGTTGTTTTGTGATTATAAATCAAACATCCTCAAAACACCTAACATGAACTTACCTGATTTAAAAAAATATGTAAGGCATGGTAATAAGTGAAATAAAATGGATAATAATAAGATAATAAACTTGAAAAAGGTTCTTAATCATGTAAATAATTAATATATGTTTATTGTATTGGAATTAAAGTGTGTATGTGGCAAGTTAGACTCGATGTAAGATATTTTTCTATAAACCCTTATTTAAAAGTTTTAAACTTTTTCTTATATTTTTCCTTGATATCCTTGTTATTTAAAAATTTTTAGGTGGGTTATTAATATAATTATTTTTTTTATAAAATTAATTCTAAACCATGTTTTAATTTCTGTATTATGGGTTTAAATGAATACATTTTAATATATTTCTAATGGGCATTTTTTGAAATTTTTACAAATGTGCCAAAGGAATTATTTTAACATATAAAACATGAGAAAAATTACCCATCATCATGAATGTTTTTATTTTAAAATATTGATATAAATTTTATATGTTTTTTCAAAATAATTTCATATTTTTTATTCTTCTTGGAAAATTTTAATGTGTTTCTAAAGTAAAATAATTTTTATCCTTTTTTATGAGAATCCCAAAAAGTGTTTCCACATATGGGTTAAAGAGAATAATTTAAGTAATTTTATGATGAAATTGAAATTTAATATGTGTATTATATATTTTATGATCCTTGTGCATTATTCATGATGATATGAGATCCTGATATAGCTCTTCAATGTATAGGGTAATGGTTTTTTTCATTGAGGAATATATATTAGAATTAACTGAGTAGGTTATTCCATTTGTATGAGTACTTATAAGATTGATTGTAAAAGTGATATTAAGATGATGTCCCAAGTACCTACATGATTATTCTATTCTTACAAATGATTTTTAATTTAATTATTTTTATTTCATAAAGTAATCTAATGAGTTTATGTTTAAATAAAATTTTATGACCCCTTTAAGGGTGATAAGTATGTTTTTTGGGAAAATGTTTTCACGAGTGATCATGTTTTACAAGAAACTCTCATTTTTTTGATTTTTATTTTTATTCTTACTTATTATATCTTTAATGAAAATATCTGGGAATGGAAGCTAATTTATTGATTTAGTAAATAATTCTTCGAGGTAAAAATTATTTATATAAATGGAAAGTTTTATATTATATTTCATGAATTTTAAAATAGAATAATGGGTTTTGTAACGTTCCAACCCAGGTGTGACACACCAGTACCTCAAGCCAGTCGGTCACATGACCTCAGGTGCGCCTCCACATACACCATAAGATACCGACTAGTAGTGAGGGTCTGATATATTGATCATGGGGAGACTATACCATCTTTTAATAGAGTAAATACACCAGTATAAAATAATAAATAATAATCGAATAACATGTAATCAAACCAGAAAGAACTAGTATCACAAGATTTCCAAAACTGGAAATACAATATCAAAACTAAAGTAAAAAATATTTCATTCCAATGTAAGTGTCAAGCATCTAAAATGAAACCCAAAATAAATACACTGATGACTCCCCTAAGTAGGTCCCAAATCATGTCTTGTTCCCTTAGCCACACTTCATCCCATATCATCCATCTAATATAGGTCCTTTCACCTTAACCTATCTGAAAAATACATAATCTATTCAGGTAGCAATTAGGAAGCCCAAGTAGGGTGTGAGTACAACTTAGTAGGCAACCACCAACGACGTCTAAAACAACATCTAGTCAATAGAAAGTGTATATGGTTGTATAAAGAAATAATTAAAATGAATAATTAAATAGTTATCACATTATCAATTAATATTTATTTGACGACATAAACCCCTAGGTTCCTATAGAAATACCTACCTCAATAGATACTTCAACTCATTTCATAGCCTGAAGTATGTCCAATGGAAATCTTATCTCAAAATTCTATTGTTACTATTATTTAAAACACACTTGAATTCCCATGTTACCATTCACACATTACACAATAGAATACCCATGTTCCCATTATTTAATTCACAACTAAATGACCATGTTACCATTCATAACTTAAAAATTATAATGATTATGTTCCTATTCTTTAATTCATTATGAAATGACCATGGTACCATTCATACCTTATACATCAGAATGACCATCTTCCCATTATTTAATTCACAACTAAATGATCATGTTACCGCTCATACCTTACACATTAGAATGACCATGTTTCCATTCTTTAATTAAAAACTAAATTACCATGTTACCATTCATACCCTACACATTATAATGACTGTGTTCCCATTATTTAATTCACAACTAAATGACCATGTTACCATTCATACCACACACATTAAAATGAATGTTTTCACATTCATTAATTCACAACTAAACATCCATGTTACCATTCATAAACATAATTAATTCAATAATTAATTATCCACATCAATTCCATTACTAATTCAATAATTAGTTAAACACAACAATTCCATTAGTTAACACGACAATTAACTAAAGATATCAATAAAATTAATTAATTTAACAATTAACTAATCACATCAATTCCTCTAGTAAATTAATCAATTAACTAAAAACATAGATTTATTTTCTAATTCAAAAATTAGTTTAACACATAAATCCCCCTAATTAATTCCCAAATTAAATAAGTATTTCAATCCCATTAATCAATTCATAAATTAATTAATTAATATCCAAAAAATCCAAATTCCATAATTAATTCTACAATTAATTATCTCATCCTCAAATCTCAATATCTCATAATTGACTCATTAATTAGTTATCTTGAATGATAAAGCACAATACCTCCAAATTAATTCTATAATTAATTATCTTAAACTATAATACCCGAAAACCCCAATTTCACATATCTTTAATTAATTAATTCAACAAATTAATTAATTAAATCTTTAAAATAATTTATAAATATGTAATAGAAATTATATAATCACATACACATAATTTAAATAAATAATTTGGGATTTTAATTATGGGATACCTACATTATGTTTCATGAAGAATGATTGCCAACATAAATCTCTAAGATTTGATCAGTATAATGACGTAGAATGGGATTTGAATCTAAAACCCTAAATCAATATTGAATAAATATATATACTTAAAATATAGATCTAGATCAAAAAATTTAGATATATATATATAATCAAAATATTAAGAACAACCATTTCTTAAATATGATAATAATGGAAGAGGAATAGTAAACCAAGTGGTATGAGATACTCTTACCAGGAGGGGTGAAGATCTTTGATCCAGGATTAAAAACACCAAGAATGGAGGTTAGGATGGATTTTAATTCTTTTGTGAGGATCTAAAATCTTTTAATAGGTGTTAGGATCGAATGGGGGATAAATTTTGGTTAATTGGGGGGATTTGGAAAATTTTAAAACAATTATTGGGTGACTTTAATTCCCACACACAGTTTGTTTGGAAGGGGCGCAAAGTTTCCCTTAACCATGTGCCTCTTCTGGGGGGCTTCACGGTTTGTCCTCACAGGGTACACAGTTTGATAAACCACGGACTAAAATTGAAAATCCACACTATACAGGGAAACATGGTTTGCTAGGCTGGGGAATACAGTTTGGGAAAACCATGCACCAACTGTGCACTTTCCCATTTTATTCTAAAATTTCAAAATTTCACCCAAACATAACCCAAGGTAAAACCCAATTGAAAATTAACCAACACAAGTTAAAAGATTATCTATAAACAATCCCAAAAAATATCTAGAAAAGGATTAGGTTTTATTGGTTTCTTTATTTTTAGAACCCTTATTGAGATTTTAATTCTCATCCCAAGTTTTCAATTGTTTTTTAATAGGATAAGGATAAATATGAACTATAATATGGTCTATATTTATTATATGAGGATTCTTCTTAAAATATTTGAACATGTTTTTAATGAAACAAGATTTTAAATTTAAGAACCCATTTTTATATAAAAATGGATATTGAGTGGATTTTTACACTTTAATTTGTAAGTGTTTGTTATGTAAAGGTTTTTTCTAAATTATCTAAAACTCTAAACCTAAAAGATCATGGGAATGTAAGAAAATAAATCCTTTCTATTAAACTCATAATTATAGGTTATTAAAGGTATGATTCAATATATACATTCATAATTTTAAGTGGTAAAGAGAGTGAAATTTTGTTGCTTGAATAAGAGGGAATATTTTGAGAAATCCCTATAGACCAAAGAAGAAGATGGCATTAAAATTTCGTTACTTTGTTCACACTAATGTGTGTAGTCTAATAATAGGTCATGAGACTCATGGTGAAAGGTATTTTATTCTATTTTTTTATGACTATAGTACGATGGGTTGAATTATGTTTATATAAACTAAAAATGAGGTGATATAATCCATTAAGATACATTGGAGGAGATTTGAAAACTAGAAGATCACTAAAAATTATTTTATTGGATACAAAAATATGATTTAACTAAATTGAAGTGGAGAATTATCTTGTGAATCATATAATTAATAATTAATTATCATTGGTGGGGATATAAAAAATGGAGTCTTATAAATGTGTAACCAGATAGAAAATAATATGAAAAAACATTACTCATTATGAGTGGAATTTCTAAGCATTATTGGATGGAGGTGGTGTAAGTTGCTATTTACACACAAAATTAGGATTTTTTAAGTCTCAGAAAGAATATAACATTATATAAAATATGGAATAGAATTAATCTAACACATAAAAACTTTTGGGTGTTTGGAAGAGAATTCTATATTTGGATTACATAATCATCAAGATAGATTATGTTGGGATGAGACAATAAGTGGTAGACATTTTTAAAAAACAATTTTTCATGCTGAATAGAATTGGTTAACCCTAGGTGTTAAAAAAACTCTTGTATATTGATTAGGTTTAGATTATATCCTCCCCTCATATGATTATAATGTTTAATATGTTTGTTAAATTATTTCCTAGGATCTTCCATTGAGTTTATTAACAAATGGGGAGAAATTATTAAAATTATAAAATACTTATCCAATCTCAAAGATAAACACGTGGAGTCTGAGAAAATTTATCATATCAAGGGGGACAAATCTACCCTTTAATGGGAGTTTGTTGAATAATATATAAGTTGAAATATAATCTATGGGGATGAATAACAGGAATATCAATATGAATAATGTTATGGGGAGTTAGATAGAGTTTTATAGATTAACAATAAGTGTTTTATTAAAGTTTAATAGTTATGCATGATAAACATGGAAGTATCTCTTGATCTATTTTTTTATAAAATTATCATTTTTCACATAGAATTGGAGTTATGAAAATTTTATTCTGTTATTATTTATTCTTTTTTGGAGCTTTTTTGGTGATAAATTGCTTTTGTATTTCTGACAAACCCAAAAGGGGTAGAATGTTAGAACGCAAGTTAGAAAGTGTTAATAATATTGGAACCAAACCTTTTAGGTTGGAATAAATATTTTATTTGTTTTCAATCAATGATGTAAATTGGGTATTCATATAGTTATTTTTCTTAATAAAAGGATTAGAGAATATTTGAGGAGTTTTAGAGGTGATTTTATATAGTTGAAAAAAAACATGGCACAATGTACATGATCATTCCATGAGTGGTACATATGAATGAGCTTAAGAGATGGTATAGAAAAGGATGTTATGATCTATTAGGCATGAAGTAATTACTATTCTTACAATGTAACATGAAATTTTATGATTTAATGAGGATTCCATGGAAAATTTGGTTTGGGATATTTTCAAGAGAATCAAGAATTATATTATAACACTTCATTTCATGACACGATATAGTAGTGTCCTAGAGATAAGGAGGTTTGGCTCATTCCACAATAAATGATTTTTAATTTTTGATGTTCCTATAGGATATGATTTTGTATTATAGTAGAAAATATCATTCCACAAAAATTATATCTAGAGAATTAATTGGCCATATAAACCTCATGATTTCAATAAGTTCACATTCAAATTGACTCCATGATATTTAAAAGGTCCCATGATTGTTATGGTTCACAAAAGAATACTGGACATAACATCATGATTTGGTAGATTAGATATTATTTTGAATCTTTGTATATTTTTAAAATATGGAGTGATTGGATGATTACTTGGCTGTTTTAATTTAACATTAGTAGATGGTTTTAGGGAACCATTAATAGGTGACCCATAGTTTTTGAAAAGGGGTGAATTTGGAAAGTAATTTTAATAATATTATATTATTTAAATAAATAGATAACATTAGATAGGGGTTTTGAAAACATATCTATAATTATGTAAAATAAATATTGTTGTGAAGAAAGTGATTGAAGATATAGATATATTGAAGAAGATTGGAGCTTAATGACAATATACTTATAGTTTGGTGTCTTAATGATATATAGATATTATTATGAGTGACCTATATTTCAATGATTTCCCAAACTATTTCTTGAAGAATTTCATGAATAATAAGGAGACAATGGACCTCGGTATGGAAGTGATCCTTACCTAAATTTGTAATCACATATAGTGTATATTGATATCCTTGGAACAATAAAAAATTATCAATTTATTCTCCTTAGATTATCCCATAGTGGTTAACCACGTAAAATATTCACGTCGATGCATTTATTTTCTATTATTGGATTCTTTGATGGTATTCTTAAGTTTGGAGTTCTTATAAATACGGGAAGAAGATCTAATTAAAGATGAGAGGAAATTAACACCCTAATTCACCCCATCTTAGGGTGTTTTTGGGACCTTTGGTTCCAAAAAAAAGTATATATTTTTAAATTGATACCATAATCTCAGATAGAGGACATGGATGGAGTGTCTTTAGTCATAATATTTTTAAATGGTATATAATACTGGTAAATAAAATTTCATTTTTGATGGCTTATTTAGAAATCTTAGTTGGAGGTGGTGCATAAATCTAAAGATGAGTGAAAACTAATGTGTCTTTTCTTTGAGTTTTGTTTTGATATATATGAGGAGTAAGGATTTATGGTTTTGGAATTATTGGACACTAATAAATTTTTTATAGGACTAATGAAAGATATCCAAAATGTATATTCTGAATGCAAGAAAATTCATAAAAGGATCTATAGAGGTGAGAAGTTATCTAGATAGACCATGAATGATAAATCTTACTTGAATATGAATGTATGATTGATGATTTTATTACACATGTAAGATAAATTTATGAATAATTATCATATTTTATTATGGTACTTTCATCATGGTTTAACCATGATTTATCATATTGTTTGATGAGATTTTTTTCCATGTATCAAGAGAGATATTTTTGGGTTTGTTTCTTGTTTCCTCACTTGTTGGTAGGTAAATTTTGACTATCAAAGACAATTGGGTATGTTTCAGATATTTTCCATTCCATTTGGGAAATGTGATGATATCATAGTGGAATTCATGATTATTTCTTCATGATACTATAAAAGAAGACATGTGATATAAGTGATTATTGAGTGGTTAATAAAAGTATCTCATTTCTTACTAATGAGGGAGACTCAGATGATGGATAGTTTTGGGTGGTTATATGTGTGGGAAATCATCATACATCATTGAGTTTCATGGATACTTTTTTCTTATTGGGATGAAATATTTCCTTCTCATTTCTAATATGTATTACAATAAGATTTGTGAATGAAAATGAATTTGAGTACCAAATACCATCCATAGATTGATTAGTAGTCTAAGTATTCCATATAGATTATTGAATATATGTTGTTCTTGTGTATTCTTGATTTAGATAGTGCATATAAGGATCATATGACTTTGTTAGAGTTTTCTTATAATAATAATTACCAAGCATCTATTAAAATGGAACTATTTAAGACTTTGTTTGGGGGGGGGGTCGTGTTAGTCACTCTTATATTGAATGGAGGATATAAAAGTATCTTAGATTAGGACTAATGTAATGTTGGAAACTATTTATTAGATTTATTTAATTAATAAGTTATTGTATATCACTTACTATAGGGAAAAAATAATATGTGGATAAAAGACATCAACCACTGGAGTTCATTGTGTAGTATTGTGTGTTTCTTCAAGTTTTACCTCTACAAGAAAACTGGATATTGGGAAAGCATAGGAAGTAGTGACCACTATTTGTGAGACTTTTTTGAGTTCCTTGAGCGGGTTGGGGGGTTTTCTTATTGGATATATTTACCTATATGTTACATTAAGATGCATGATATATTTCATATATCAGAACCAAGGACGTATGATCCATGCTTGTCTAAAATGGATATTTGTGATGATACATAATTAGAAGTTTTTCCATATTTTAATTTCTTTTGGTGTTCATTTCTTGATCAAAGTGATTTTATTTTATAAGGAAATACCATGTTGATTGTTCATGTGTTTTGATAAAGTATTCATGTTTAAGATGAAACTAGGGAACAATAAGTGAAAATGAGATCTCAATAATCTAATTTGTTCACAAAAGGTGCTCAGTGGTGCTTCTTTAATATGAGAAGCCTTATGGTGGAGGAGTTTGTAATAACTCTATATTTTCTTAAAAAATCATTTTTTTTGGCTTTTTGAAGTTATTAAGTTTTTTTATTTAAATTTAAATTTATTGAAAATATTAGAAGGAGAGTTTGTAATTTTATTTGAATTTTGAGTTTAAACTTATCATTGTAATTCTGAATAAACAATAACCCATAATGGAATCTCTCTATTTTATTTATAATTTCTTTTCTTATAGTATTGTTTTTTAAATGGATTTGTGATTAATAATGTATATTGGATTTATGATTGTAAGATAATTGAAATACCTATAGTTTCATGTATAATTATTTTGGTTTTTTAATACTTCATATAAATTTGAATATCCTCTTTTAGTTTGAGTAGATTTATGAATTTTGATGAATTTATTAGAATCATGGTTTTATTTCATGTGAGAATAATTTATTGAATATAATATTGGGGATATTTAACCTTTTCTTAATCCTAAAATTTTAATGTGTATTATTATAATTTTAGGGTTGATTTTTTTCTCAGGTTATCCAAAAAACTATGGAATAAAATTTTATAAAAATAATTTTTTTATTGATTTATCATATCTTATATAATAATTTAAACATTGATCAATCGATAATAAAGTGAGTTTAATAGATATATGGTTTTTACACCTAATGATTAAATTATATAGAATACAGTTGTGGTCCAGATCAAGTGGTAGAGTCTACCCCTTAATACTGCATATACTAGGGTTCTAATCCTCTCTCATCCCATAATTTAGGGGAATTTCTAGATGAAACCATGACACAATGGAATAAACCATTGTGTAAGGAAACAATCATAGTTCAAGGGTGAGGACTACAATACATAAAGTAGGGAGCTATAATTTGGGAGGGAGGGTTACAACACAATGCATAACTATCAGCATGGAATGCAGGGAACTATAACATGGGAGGTCTAGTCACAACACAATAGGTGTGAATAATAGGTTTCTACGATGCAGGAAAAGGAAACCACAATGTTGTGATAGTGTAGGCCTTTAAAAAAAATTCCTTCAAGCTTCTGGGCCTTCATGCATGTATCTAAGGCCTATGTTCCTTTGTTCCTTCAGGTAATATAATGGTTCCCTCTCAATTTAATTAAAAATAGATTTATTTCCTTAATAAAGATGATTGAACTAAATTTGTTTGGATTAAATTATATAAAATGATGGTTTGATATTAGAACTATTAATGATAATGTGAAATGGTAGAATTTGTTTTTCTACAATTAATGGTTTCATGTTACAACAGAAGTATTTGTATGTTGTAAATTTTTTATGACTTATAATTACGACTTGTGTATATTAAATGATTTAATAGTATATATAAATGTGGTTTTATAAGGTTAAATTTGTTTATGTGAACTATAAGTTATTTTGATGATTATTCAAAAGATATTTAGATGTTACCATGATATTAAATTGAGTTGAAATGAAAGAAATTTTATGGTATTTAAATATAAATTTTAAATTATTTTGTTTTTTTTTGAATTAATAGAGGAGGATTAATGAATGTTTAGTTTAAGTATTAATGTGAAAAATGATTAATAAATGATAATAATGGATTTTGGATAATTAAAATTAATCCTTATTAAGGGTTTATATATTGGAAATGATTTTCATGAATAATAATATGAGTATTTATTTATTAAAAAATATTAATTTCTTTTCAAAAGGATGTCTAGTTATTAGGAGATATAGAAAATGTAAGGAAATCATTGTGTGGTATGCTGATTTTATTATTGTGATCTTATTATATTGTGATATTATAATTTACATTCTTATAATTCCATGTGTTTAGATATGATGTATAGTAATCCATGAGTTTTTCTATAAAGTGAATGAATCCATGTTCTTCACTAATATATGGAATGATCCATGATTTTTGCTATAAATTTAATTAATTCATGTGTTTGGACATGAGGTGAGTTAATCCATGTGTTTGGATATAATCAGAAATAAGTCATATATTGTTCTAAGGCAATAGTTTTTCTATGATGAGAGAAGAGACATGTGTTTGGTTATGACATGATCTATCAGAGATACCATGTATCCCTTAGCATTAGTTGATGTAGGTAAAAAGGATGTTGTAAGCACACGACAACTAGATATGTGTGTTGTTATTTTTTGTTTAAATATGTTAAAATCATTATAATAAATTACCTGATTCACATGTGTATATGTTAGGATCCGAGAGATATTTTGGATCTTTGGTGGAATCCTTATGAGTTTATTCTCACACATTTTGTGTATATATCTTGTTTTCACTCATCATGATTAAAATTAGGGAAAGGGCCATGTGTAGCATAGAGCTGGTAACCTGGATCATATTGATTATTTTAGAAGAGATTAAAGGATTCTGTTGTGGGTTGTTTTATGCATTTTATTCAGGAACTTTTGGGTGTCATAACACCTCTCCCCAAAGAGTACCACTCCTGGGCTGGCAATGAGAGAAGGGATATGGTGAATACTCAAGTCCCACCTCTAGTAGGCCCTAGGTTGGAGACTAGCACCGATAGTATAAAAAGAATACATATGAGAGGCAATACCATCTAAGAGATCATTAAAAGTAGAGATATAAGATATATACACTAATAAACACATTCTCACATAGATACAAAAAATCCCAATTACATACATATAATTTCATATAGTACTAAAACAACTAAAAGAAAAAAATACAAGTATAAAAAAGGTAAACTAGATAGTGACCATAAATCCAAAAAATATCCTACAAAACCATTGGCTAGTAATATACATCCCGATCTATGACATACTTCTAATAACTTGGAATTTTTTATATTTAAATTGGGTGAGAATAACAATATACTAAGTAGGATCCTCCCTTGACACTCTCATGAAAAAGACAAAGAAAACATGATAAATAACAAAGATCAATAGTGAAACTAACTCATCACCTAAATAGGTATACTAAGTTCCAAACCTCACCATGGAAATCTCTCACCAAGTATCACATACAAGAGATCAAATAATATAGTAATGAAACATCAAAAGTAACTTTCTTATGCTTCCCCTCTGGTTTTCCTCTCTACCCCAATGTCACACGTCATGAGCTATCTTTCTCCAAAATAAGCCATCACACATACACATAGGATAAATATCACAACATACACCTTGTGCATCAGATAATCACATCATCCCATATCACATATCTATTTAGTTTTCAAGTGGTTTTTGGGATCCACCACAACCTGTATGATGTGTATCATACATCGGGTATTATACCTCAATCCATCAAAACCCATACACTGAACAAGGAACCTCAAGCCATCACAACCCATACACCTCATACCTATAATAATCCTTTGGATACTATATCTAGATATACATGTGTATGAAATAACCAAAATCCATAAAATCCCTCTACAAACATATATATAGGGAAACTAACCTTCGAGCATACCATCACATGAAACTACTAAGAGAAGAGAGCAGGGTAAGAGGGGTTAGTCATCCATCCATCCTTCAACCAGGATATTAGGGAAAATACCCTCCCATAGTCCACTGGGTGTTAGTCTCCCTAACCGAAATAGGTGGGGTAGTGTTTGAAATCCCATAATATACATGATATAATATATCACACAACCACACTATGGTCATAACGTAGTCCTAATCTCAACTACGACTATAGTCTCTCAGACATCCTTCTGACACAACTAGGGACTAGATATCCTATAAGCACATAAGAAATTTAAAGAGATATATTAAATTACTTCATTATTTTTTATCATTTACTTTTTTTAATTAATTAATTACCTATTAATTAGCCATTAACATTATTCCACATTAAATTATATAACCATTCAAATAAATTCCATTCCCTCCAAAAATAATCTAAACCAAGTCCACAATTTCTCAAGATTAACATCTCATTTTCATTCTAGTAACACAAAACCCATTGGTTAATTAATTTATTAAATATTATTAAATTCATTCTATAATTCTAGGTACTCTAGGAAACCATCCTTAGCTACCACCAATAAAAAACATGCAACCGAGCACATCCAGTTGCCTCATGTAGTAGAGAAAGGAATGAAAATTAAACAAGAAACTAAACAATGTTTCATTTAATATATTTATATTAAGAAAGAATTCATATTAATAAAATAAATGGGAAACCTATGATCCAACCTATTCCATCACCTTCGGTGTCATACTCTACACCCATATGCATATCACGAGGCATCTTTCCATTATAGCCATCAACTACTGCCACATCATTCGAGCCTCCCTACTCATATAACATCAACCATAAAAGGTTCACCCATACCATGATCCTATCATGTTTCATAAAGAATTTCACATATAGATAACATCACAAAATTAACAGGGAACAAAATTTTTTAATAGGTTAATTGGGCCTTCAAAACATGGCATTTAGCCTTCACATGCAACCGAGCTATCATGGCTACAAACTCAAGGCACTTAGGCCTTCACCAAAAATTGGGAAACTCAGGACCCAACAAATATCTTTATCAAACAAACTTTTTTTAATCCATATTGAGTTAATAAATTTATTATTCATTGTTTCCAAATATGGGAAACTAAGTCATCAGCTCTAACAGGCAATCACAAGTTTAACATGCTCTTAGAATAAAATAGGTTTCATAAAACCGTGAGATGAAACATTATCAATTAACATGACTCTTTATTATTATTATTATCAATAATAATTAACATGATTTAGGTTATATATCAATTCCATTAACACACGAAAGATCATATTCAATTAATCATACACATTTCATCAACTTGATTACCATCAAATTACAAGGAACACCATATTCATTTAAACATGAATTTTGTTAAATTATTTATCCAAGAAATTAACAATTAATAGATTTAAATTATTTACCATTTTACATAAAAAAATTATGCTATATTAATAATAAAAACATTTTATTCAAGAATACAATAGATAGAACACTATCAATAAAATCAAGAGGAAAAGTGTTATCACAATATAAAGAAACAACATCGACAAGAAATCACTATCCAAATTCTTTATTATTACGGTTCAATAATTATTATGTTAATTATATTCCATAAAAGTGGATAATCTATGATAAATTTATTATTTCATGTAAATAAATAGGATAAGTAACAAATCCCCTACCTCGAAGGCGTCAAGGTTCATTGTAGGAGAACCGAAAAAATTTCAGATCTCCGATCACCTCTCATGTGAGGAAATATGACCCCAGAAGATATTGTTCCACAAAAACACTAGAAAAAGATAAAATAAACCCTATAAGAATAGAATAGATCTTGTTTCATATAATTTCTAGAAGAAAAAAGAGCAAAAAAGAAACCAAATGGAGAGAAACTGCATGAGAGAAGAGGTAGAACTCACCTTGGTTCACCTTTGATCAATCTATAAAAGATGTGGATCAATACTTATCGGAAGGTGATTAAAATATTTTCAAAAATCACTCTATATCACCTTGTAATTTAGTGGAAGGAGTGTGAAGGAATGATATTTGGGTGGGATGCATGTATTTATAGGTATCCTTAAAATTATAATACCATGGAACATCCCATTATACCACGCCAAATCGCTGTCTGATACAGGGTGTTCTATGGCGCATCTTAAGGGACCTGTCCAAAGCCACAAATGGTCAAATAAAATTCCTATAATTCAAGATAGATACTATGAAAGTGGATATCTTGGTTACAACATAGTCATAAGAACCATACTGATGGAACCCCTATACTAAGAAAGGGACCACACTGAAGCCTATAGTCCATGACGTAGCTACCACCTTAATTTGGTAGTAGCATCATTCCTCCTATCGAGCTCCCCTACACTGAAACATGAATCTAAATTTATAGAACTATCATAACTATGGCATAATGTATAAATATATTCCATATATATGCCATTTTTTTCATTGTCTCACCCAAAAATCCTAAAAAACCCTCCAACCCACCTGGAACCTCATCCAGCTACCTCTAACACCCAAAAAAATCAAAGTAAATAATTATGAGATCTAATACATTATATTAGATACCTATAAAAAAAATGTCATCCTTGATAATTCAAAAACAAACCTAGATAGAAAATTTAAGGGGTTGTATGGACAACTACCCTGCAAGATACCTCTTAAGAATATTTCCATCACGGGAGATTAACCAAATCATTATCGGAACAAACAAAAAATCACACAACAACAAAAAACATCTCCCAAATATTCTCTGAGGGAAGATACCTATGAGATGATTGAAATTTTACCAATAATAAGGAAACAATATAAAACTAACTCAAATCTATAAAGGGTTCAACAACCATAGCTAGAGTTACAAAAATAGAAGATCTAAACAAAAAATAGCTTAGGGTACTAAGCATGTATCTACGACTCACATTCCTAGGTACTATCCCCTACAACATTTTTCCACTAAAGGACATGAACCAAGGGAATATCATGACCATTAATAACTTTATCATGGTGTTTTGGGGTCTCCATAGGTTGCTCCTCAATGGTTTCATCATCATCAACATCGATCTCACCCCAATTTATAATGTGAGATTCTTCATGAAGATAAAAATAGGGCTACAACACATGAAAAAAATTTATATCTAGCTCATCTATGGGGAAAGTGATATCCAATGCACCATGAATCCAACATGAGGCAACATCTCGAAAGTTCCAACAAACCATGGAGAAATATTACTCCCACGACCAAACCACTACTACCCATGATGAGGAGTCACCTTCAAGAAAACATAATCTCCAACATAGAACTATAGAGGTATCCTTATATGATCAACATAGGATTTATGATGATCCTACACTACTTTTATCCATTTTTGAATCTCCTGAACCATATCTATCAAACTCTATAACAGCTCTGGTCCAATAATTTCTAACTCTCCAACCCTAGTTTAGTACAAAAAACAATGGAAAGGTCATCCATAAAAATATTCAAATAGTGTCATACCAATGGTGGAATGGAAATTATTAATATAATAAAATTCAACCAAAGTCATGTGTCTCATTCATAAACCTTCAAAATATCGGACATAATATAACAACATGTATTTAAGTGTATGGATGGTCCACTTTGTTTGACCACACATTTATAGATGAAAATCAATGATTAAGAATAACTAGGAGCCAAAATTATATTAGAGAACTCTACAAACCCTGTAGGTAAAATAAGGAGCATGATTAGAGATGATATTCATTGAAACTCCATGACGTCTGTCCACATTCTCCAAATACTAGCTCGACAAAACTTCCATTAAGCTCAACTCTCTGATCAATATAAAGTGGGATGATTTCATCAAGTAATCCACTATTACTAATATAACATCATAGAATCTCTGATCTCAAGGTAAGCATGTAACAAAGTAAATCAATATGTCCTCCCATATACACTAGGGAATATCTAATAACCATTATAAACCATTGGGAACATAGTGCTCGACCTTCACCTTCTTCCAAACTAGACATTTAGAAACAAACTCTGAAACTATACGCATCAACCCAAGCTTCCAAAAATGACCTTCCAAAGTTTGGTACATATTTTTCATGATAGGATGTACCACCAAGGGTGAGCTATAGAACTCTAGGAGAACCATCTCACATTTTGTTGAAGGGAAAAAAAGCCTCCCCTGGAATAACACCCATTGTTGTTTATCCTCAAGCCAACCATAAAGTGAATCACCAAAGAAAACTCAGTCTCTCTTGACCTCTACCTCAGAATCCCCAAAATGGGACTCCCCCACCTACTACACAAAAATTAAATGTATTGTCATATGAAGAAGAAAACCTCTTCCTCCATCCATTTACATATCTAGATGAATCACTGAGATATCTCCCACCACTCTACACGAATCTCTATATTTATAAATGATATCACTACATGACTTCCCGATCAGTACATCAACCACAATATTTCCCTTTCTTGATATATAAGAAATATCAAAGTTATAATCATATAATAATTTAATCAAATGAGATAGTCAAAATCTCAAGTCATGTTGGGAGAATACGAACCTCAGGATCTTATGTTGGTGAAAACCAAAAAAGGATCACCAATGAGGTAATATATCCACAAGAGAACACAACTCCCACTAACTCAAGATTATGGGTGTCATAATTAAAATCATGGGTATGTAACTACCAAGAACCATAAGAAACAACTGATATCTACTGCATCAGAATAAAACCTAAACAAATGCATAAATCATTTTATAAAACCTTGAACTAAACTACTTCTACTAGAAACAAAGGACTGGAGAACTGACTAAATTTTTCTTTAGGTAATCAAAAGTTTATTAACACTCTTCATTCCACAGTAATTTATGATCCTTCTAGGTCAAGACTATTAGAGGATTTTCAACATGAGAGAAATTTTTTATGAATATCATATAATAGTCTATAAGAACAAGGAAACATCTCACCTATTCCACGGGCTTGAGGGATTCCAAAGAAACAAATATATCTATATTAGAAGGATCCACAACCACTTATCATTGGGGCATGACATGCCTAAAGAAATAAACTTCACGAGCCCAGAAATCACACTTAAAAAAAATTACAAATATATACACATAATGAAGAACTCCTTAAATGACATGAAAATGATCTGCATGATACTCCTCAAACTCAGAGTACACAAGGATCTCTTCAATCAAAACCACTAAGAACTTATCCAGGAGCTCTATGAACACCACATTCATCAGCCCCTTGAACATGAATGGATTATTAATCACACCAAACAACATCATAATGAAATTTTAATTCCCATGATGAAAATGGATAGTAGTCTTTTGAATATCCTCATCCTTCACCCATATATGATGATATTTTGACCACATATCAATCTTCAAGAACCAACATTCTTCCTTCATCTGATCTAATAAATCATAAATCCATAGAAAATTTTAGTGGTTCTTCACTATGACTTGGTTCAATATATGAAAATTGATATAGAGAAAATTATTACCATCAGGATTCTTTAAGATTAAAATGGTGCATCCCATAGTGAGACACACGACCAAACAAAATCTTACTACAACTGATCATCAAGATGTACTCAAAACTCTCGCAACTTAGAAGGCCCCTTCCTATATGAAGACATCAAGATAGGATACAAATCTGGTTGTATGTCAATCTCAAAATTGATCTCCCATTGAGGGGGTAATGCAAAATCCTCATCAAGAAATACATCTGGATACTCTTCCACAACCCTGGGAAATGCTGACTACTAAACCTCTGATGATATAAACATAATCCCATCCATCATGGAAGATAAGTATGGAACATGCCTCTAACCCATTCGAGGGTATCACTCATCAATAAACACTATTGGATCCCCATCAGCATCATATAACACAATATTCCTCCAAAAAAATCCATAATAGCCTACACCAAATACAAATAATCCATGTCAATTATGATTTCATATGGATGTATCCATAAAATAGAAAGTCTCCCAAAGAGAGGCACTACATAGTAATATTGCACAGTCTCTATATACTTCATACAAGTCATCTTGACCTCCAATTGGTGTAGTAAATGCCAATGAAATAGGAAGTCTATCCACATCAAGTACAAAAGCATGGATAATGGTAGGTGATATGTAGGAGTGTGTTACTCTTAAATCAAACAAAGTATGAAACTATATATAAAACAAGGAAAGGGTACCCCAAATGATGTTTGGATCCCCTGAAATTAGAAACAATAAATCATGAAGCATACCATAACCTGATTCATGGACTCTATGGACCTATTTATGACCAAATCCATGTCCACACTATTCTCTTCATGTATGAGGAGCATCTTAGGGTTATCTTCTGCCCACCCGATCTCCTCACTGCTGATCCTAAACTAGAATACCCTACTACTGCTGCCTTGGATAAAACCGACTCAATAGAGGATCCTAAAGTGAAACACCTGTAATATGTTGAATATATATAATGTTTTCGAATTCCCATCAATTATGACCTTAAACTCCATAAAAAACATGCTTCTAACCCCTTGGTAAAACATTGGGAGATACCAACCCCAGAGAGATGAGATGATAAGGGATTGGACCCACCACTAGTTGACTGAAAAATATTCTATCCAGATAAATAGGAACCCCAAACCACAACTTTTCTTCATTAGGAATCCAAATGACTCCCCTATCATGATGATTCAGTTTAGTGAAACATCCTCTTAATAATCTATGTTCTCTCCTACAACTCTAGACACATATTCAGCATAAATAGGGTGACCTAACACTTGATCTCTATATTCAAAGACTCCTCTAAATATCTCACCTTGGCCTCCTCATCTGGAAACAGGTCTGAAGCATATTATAGAAGGGTAAGAAGATCTTGGAAATGGGCTGCCTTCACATTCAAAGAATGAAACTGTACTTGAAAATATTCTCTAAACTTCTCCCATGAGACCTTAGATTCCTTAAAATCTCCATGGAACAATAACAACCACCACATCACTTCCCCACAAAACATTATCACAACCAATTAAACCTAGTGATCTATCCAAGCATGGATCAAACTAAAAGATACCTCGACCTACTCCAACCAGTATTCCATTACTGAATCTGAAATGGTACCCTCATACTTTTACAGTCTCTGGCACTGAAATCTCAAAGTTAATTCATCCAAATTTTATCATTATAAACCTCCACTCTATGACGACCTTCTCACTCATGCTATTGAACATATTCAATGTGAACCTGATGAGGACATTGACCTGGGGCCATACCTTCAAGAAGAACAAACGGTTAGAATCCTAAACCCACAATATGGAATACATAACATTAATTAATTAATTAATTTCTTATATCATTTAAGGTTTTAACCTATCCAAATTTATACCCATTTCAAACATGGGCACAAATAAAGATGATGCATGATACTTTCCTCAGTATCTACCCCGCAACCAGTATCACCTCTTTCAGCAAGCTCATTAAACTTAATGGTCCATTCATCAGATCACATGGGGCCCTAAATACCCATGTATCAACGGATCTCTCGTGTTTACATAACATACTAAACTTACCTAACACCATTTTCTTTCCAACCCATGGAACCTCACCTATGCCTAACTCCAAACTTAATCCTTTCCCTCAACCTGAACCTTTGATACAACTATGTCACGACCTACTTCCCCCCAAAGAGTAACTATCTTGGGATGAAAATTAGATAATGGAGATAGTGGATTCCCAAGTTTTACCTCTAATAAGCCCTGGGTTGGTGACTAGTACCGAGGGTATAATAATCATACATATGGGAGGCATTTACCTCTAATAGAACATGAAAAATATAGAGATAATATAGATACACCAATAAAAACTTGTTCATACATAAAAAATTAATCCCAAGTGTATATAGGAAATGTCATATAGTACTAAAACAAATCGAAGGAAAACCACAAGTAAAAAAAAGGTAAACTTAAAAGTGACCAAGAAGCCCAAACAACTCCTGCAAAACCACAAGCTAGTAATATCCAACATGATCCACAAGCTACTATTTTTGACATAAAAATAGTTTATATATATGTTGTGTGAGTATAATAGTATACTTAGTAGGGTTCTACTAGGACCCTCTTGGGAAATAGATAAATAAATCATGCTAAATTACAATGAACAATAATGAAACTAACTCATCACCTAAACAAGTATACTAATTTCTCATCATCGCCATGACTATCTCTCACCAAATATCTCATCCAAGAGAGAATATAATATTGTAATGAAACATTAAGGGTACCCCACTTTCTCTTTCTCACTGATTTCCCACTCTACTCCAATGTCATACTACCTAGTCCATCTCTTTCCAAAATAAGCTAGACCATAGACACCTTGGATAAGTATCACAATATGAACTTCATGTATCACATCATCACATCATCCCATATCACATCTCAATATAGTAACCATGTAGTTTCAAGGAGAAACCACAACCTGTATGAAATGTATCATACATTGGGTATGATACCTCAATCCGTCACAACTCATACACTGAGTAAGGTTCCTTGATCCATCACAACCCATACATGTTATACCTATAACAATCCTTTGTATACTATATCTGGAGATACATGTGTATGAAATAACCAAAATCCGTCACAGCCCTCTACACACACACACACACATATATATATATATATAGGGAAACTAAACACCATACATACCGACACATAAAACTTATAGGATTAGATACCGGGGACAGAGGGGGTAGTCAGTCATCTATCCTTCCACCGAGATATTGGGGAAAACACCCTCCTAGAGTCTAATGGGAGTTAGGAACCCTAACCAACATGGGTGGGGTAGTGTATGGAATCACAGAATATATAGGATATAATATATCTCACAACCACACTATGGGAATAACCTAGTCCTAAGATCAATTGTGGTTATCGTCACTAAGACACCCGGAAACCACTTTTAGGGACTAGATATCCTATAAGTACACAAGAAATTTAAAGAGATACATTAAATTAATTCCTTTTTTATCATTTACTTTCATTAATTAATTAATTATCCATTAATTAACCATTAAAATTATTCCACATTATATTATGTTAAAAATCATAATAAAGTCCACACCCTCCAGACATAATCCAAACCAGGTCCATGGTTTCTCATGAGTAACATAACATTTTCATTATATAAACAATAACCCCATTGGTTTATTCATTTATTAAACATTATTAACTTCATTCTATAATTCTAGGTACTTTAGAAAAACTATCTTAAGGTACCACCTAGAGGAAACATGCAACCAAGAACATATATATGCCTCAAGAAGTGAGGAAAAGAATGCAGATAAAATAAAAAATTCAGATATCGACAATTTAACAGATTCATATAAAGAAAGTATCCAACTTAATCACCTCAATGAGTAAGACTAGCTTAAACTCATTACATCATCTCTGGAATCACCCCTGACACCCACATGCATATCCCGATGCATTTCACCATCACAAGCATCAACTGTTGCCACATCATCTAAGCCTCCCCACCCATATCACATCATCCATCCCAGGCTCAACCATCCCATTATCATATCACACTACAAAGAAAATCTCACATATAAAGAACATCAAAAAAGAAGTAGGAAACAAACATAGTCAACATGGAAACTAGACCCTAAAAACAAGGCATTTAGCCTTCACATGTAACTAATCTATAAAAAATCCAAACTAATGGCACTCCAGTCCTCACAAAAAAATGGGAAACTCATGCCCTGATAATTATATTTATCAAAAAGCTAGTTTTTATTCCATCTTGAATTAACCAATTCATTATTCATAGAGGAAAAACATTATCATGGTATAAAGAAACAACATCAATAAGAAATATCAATAAAAATTAGTTATTAATATTTTTAAATCATTATTTGGTTAATTTCATGTCATCCAATGGTATAAACTATAATAAGTTTATAATTTAATGTAAAGAAATAGGATAAGAAAAGAATACCTTATATCAAAGATGTCAATGTTCTTTCCACGAGAATATACCAATGTAACAGATCTCTGATCTCCTATCCTATGAGGAACTATGATCTCTCAAAGGTTTTGTGCCATGAACATGCCAGAAAATGATAGAATAAACTCTATAAGAACAGAATATATCTAGTTCCATTTCATGGAAAGAATAAATTCTAGGAAAAAGAAACTAGATGAAGAGAAACCTTTAGAGTGAAGAGGTTAAACTAACCGTGGTTCACCTTTGATCAATCTCTGGAAGCTGGGGATCAATCCCTATTGGAAGGGGATTAAAATCCTTTTAAAAACCTCTCTAGTTCCCCTTTGGTTCGAGTAGAGGGAGTGGAAAATAAATGTGTTCAGGAGGGCTTCAGGTACTTATAGGCAGCCTGAGAATTAGAAGACCACGACTCAACCCTTTAGACCATGCCGCATCACTATCTGACATAGGTACTTCTACGATGTAGCCTAAGGGTACATGCTATAATCATACTTAGTCAAAGGAATTTTTGAGAATCCAAAAAAGATATTATAAAAGTGGCCCTTTGGGTTATGACACAACCATAAACACCACGTTGCAGGAACCCCTCTACCAAGAAAGGGACCACACCGTAGCCTATATTCCACAACACAACTACCCCCAATTTAGAAGCGACCTCATTACTTCTCTCGATATCCCCTATTCCATATCATTGATCAAATACATTGAATCCACTATCATTACGGCGCAACATATACCTCCTTGCTACAACCATTCGATTTTTTTTGTAGTGGTTCCCCAAAAAACTCCTCAATCACCCTCCAACCCACCTAAAACCTTCTCTGGGTGTCTCTAATGCCCAAAACATAAAAAGGAAAGGCTTCTAGGATCTGGGCACTTATATTGGGTATATTTTGTATTTATACATGTTTTAGAAATCTAATATATATTTGGTATTACTACATGACATTTATGGATATTTATGTGATCCATTGGAGTTTGTTTTAAATTTTTTAGTTATATTTTTCCATAATTTTTGTGTTTTTAATTATTTGTTATTATTTATTATATGTGATGGTCCATTAGAGGGTAAATAAGTCCCCAAATTATATTTTTAGACTCTTAGTACTAATTACCAAATTTTAATAATTGAGTAATGGACCTATGGAAATATGCTATTTCACCTCAGTGACATAGTTGTGATGATGTAGGGCATTACATGATTTTTAATAAGTATTTTATAAATGTTATTACATATTTTATAAAAAAATATGTTATTTAAATGAAAAATAATGAATAATTGTTTACTGGAAATCCGAAATTAATAATTAAGGATTAGTGATTTGTAATGACTAATAATTAAAAAGTAAAAATTGATAAAAAAGTAATAATAAAAAATACGAAATTATTATTATTATAAAAAAATAATTTAAAAATGCTGATAATAATTAATAATTAGAAATTAGTAATTAGTAATTAATATTTAATAATTAATTTTTAATAGCTCATAATTGGTGATTTATAATAATTATTCATTAATCAACAATTAATAATTTACAATTAATAATTATTTTTTAATAATAAAAAATTATTTTTTGTTAATTAGTGATTAATAATTAATAGTAAATAATAAATAATAAATATTATTAAATTATAAAAAATAATTATTAATCAATGATTAATGGTTAGTAATTAATGGTCTAAAAAATTAGTTATTAATTATTAATATTGGTTACAAATAAATACTAATAATTCTTGAAGAATCCCCGAACACCCTAAATTGGAAGGGGTGAATCAGGGTATCAACTTTTTATTCAAAAGAGACAGATCTTGTTCCCATGCTGGTAAGAACCTATTAAACCTGTGTGATGAGAATGAACAGTAAACAAATGATCACATGCCAAGAGTCAACACAAAATTTTTACTTGGTTCGCCACTAAGGGAGAATCCAAGGAGAATATGTTGATAGTGTTTTGGTTGTACCTAAATCCACCAATCTTCACTAGTTTTGGAGTACAAAAGTTTAGGCATAGTCACTATGTGCTAGGCACACGTCATTACAATATTTTATGGATAGATCAATGCATCCCTTGAAACTCTTCCGTCGACTCCCCCTAGCTCACTGCCTTGGGAGGAATCTAATCAAATTTTATGGAATTTTAGTTCCATTTATTTCCATGAATGTATGCATCCTCAAATTTAGATAGATGCTCTATTGAAGTCCCTTTTTTCACTTGTATATACAATACACTTTTTTGTGAACTGATAGTTCAGGAACCATTCCTCTGTTAATTGGGCTACTTCCTCTACGAACTACGTTTCTCTACGTAGCATGTGTACTTCGCGTACCACCTCTATGTACCACCTCCAGAAATTGACTCTGCTTACCACCTCCACATACTACTATATTTCGCAAACCTTCTTCTGCAAACCATCTTATATGAACCATATTCTACCATCTGTCTTCTAAAAACTATCTTCTGCGAGTTGTCTTCCACAAACTATCCCTACTTCGTGAACCATTTTCCTTTGCGGGATACAATTACCCAAAAAATCCCTTCCAAGGACTGTCTTCACAGGCCGCTTATCCTTTCATGGAATCATCCTCACGAACCTCTTCTCCTTCCTGGGGTTGTCTTCCCATGAACCACTCTAGACTTCAACAAATTCCCCCGGTATTTCTAATCTAAGTGTCTCTCCTTAATAAAGGGATTAATAAACCTTATATAGGAAAATAGATCTGAAAAACCTACAAAAACAAATCTCCAAACACTACAAGAAAACATCCTATTAGCAGCGGTTATTTTTTCATATAGTGGCGGTTTAACCCGCCAATATATGGTTGGGTGGAGATTTATAGAAACCGCCGCTAAATTGGGCGTTGACAATCTATTAACGGTAGTTATTTCCATTTAGCGGCAGTTTAAGGGAAGCGTCGTAGCTACCTCATTTCACGGTGGTTTTACTGATTTTTAACAGCGGTTTTAACAGGCCCTGGATTTTAATTTATTCGCTGCGGTTATAACCGTCGTGAATAAAATAAAATCCAACATCCATAAAATGACCCCTAAAGTCACTAAAACTATCGCGGAATGCACCCGGGTGATGCGACTCTGTAGCGATAGTTAAAACCACTGCTAAATGTAATCCAATAGTGGCAGTTATAGCCAATTCCAAGTAAAAAATACTTACATTTAGCGGTAGTTTTAACTGCCGCTAATTTTTTACCAGTATACTTTAGTGGCGTTTAAAACCGCTGCGAAAAGCTGACCAGAAAAAAAAAGTTGTTCTGCTTCTACTGCACCACTGCCCTGAAAAACATATCAAACCAGAAATACCAATAACCAAATAGATTAATTAACACAAAATTTAAAAAATAATGGAGACAAATAGTAAAAATATTATGGTCGTGATGCTTGGAAAATATAGTGGAACATCATAAATGGATATGTGTAGTGAGGAGGAGTAAAAAACATGACCTGAATTGATAGATAATGGGTACAACACCACACAAAACATTTTAAGGTTGATTTAAAATTATTTTAGATTAGTGATTCATGGACATGGAATACTCATTTAAGGTTATATAATTAGGACCATGTGGTGACTATGTAAATCAACCATGCTTGAGGTGGACTTCCTCCCAACCCCTAATCCCTACTGAGCCATAATTGATTCAAGAATCAAGACCATGATGAAAAATTTAATGTCATGATTCATGGACTAGGATGATTATTCTCTACATGGTATCTATGTGTCATGGTATGGGTTAAAACTAATGTGTAAGGGGTTAATGTAGTCCTAGGTACCACATGAACATTTTGATATGAACTGAACATTATTTAAGGTTATAATATTTGGACCGTAAATGGATCAATGGGGCCAAAGGATTAATAAATTTACATCTAGACCAAAAAAAGGATGTCTAAGAATCATTATGTATCCCATGAGCATGTGAATCAAGACACATGTTGTTCTAGAATATGGTATCATTTAAGAACAACATTAGAAATAGGGTTAATCCTATATATAGAGGGAATTTTTGAATATAATGATTATCATGAGGCATCACATTTCGAAGGAATGAGATAAGGATAAAGTTTAATGTCGTGTATTGAAGAAAATGATTTTTTCATCTCACATAATGTGATGATTCCATGTTTTATATGAGGTAATGTTTTTTAACATAGCATAATTATCATAAGAGGAATCCAATTTTTATATAGTGTAAGACTTTTAGATCATCCAATACACATCATACAATGAATCCCAGTTTTATAAAGTTTAATACCATCTCCCATTAATAGGAACCTAGGTTTTATATGGTGTATGAACACATTTTATCATCATGAACAGAATTTGATTACCATTAACAATGCATGAAGATTCACTATCTACACATTCTGTCTCACCAAAGTGTCCACAACATTATCCCCTTGATCACTATGAAATGACCCAATTTTTTCAACACATCAACAATGAGTTTAACTCCTAGTCATCCAAAATATCCACTACCAATTCAAACACAAGACTAAATGGAATGATGTATACCACACTCAAAAAATCAATACATAAAAGGAAAAATCAGAAATCAATAAAATGCATAAAAGGAAACATGAGAAATCAAGAAAATGTTAGGACGTGAAAATGTTTGGTGGAAACTATGTGCGACACATGTTACATATAAAAACCAACTATTCCCATATTTTTTCAACACATCAACAATACAATTACTCATGGTCAGATGAAGCATCGTCACCCTCTCCACCTCCATCTCCACTTTCTGATGTCACCTGTAAGAAAATTATATTGAAAATTAAATACTGTTGCATATTTATATTAAAACTAAAAAACAATGAAAGTTTTCAAAATAAATGATTTTGATTTATTTTGATTTACCTACTTACCACTAGTCGATGCACTACCAACATGGTCATATCTGCTCATCTGCTGATGTATATCATCCATCGCTTTCTGCAAAGCAGATATCTGAGCCCCCTGGTCTTGAACTGTGGTTCATAGAGAACCAATCTCCCTCTGAGCATCTTCGAGTATGGACTGAATATAACCAGAAGTATATGCATCCGGTATCCCTGGTGGAATTCCAAAGACCTCAAGTGGTACGGGTTCGAAACCCATCCCACACACTCTACTAGGATGCTCCTTCCCAAGGACTTTAGCATCTGGGTCATCCTGGAAGACTGAGTAGGACTGCCAAGGATTGTCATCCCATAGTTCTTTAATTTTTACCTATAAATAAAATATCAATATATATTAACATCGTAAAAACTGATAATAAGTTATTATAATAAAAAATTGACTTCATACCCCAAATTTATTAGCAGGCTCGTTAACAAAACTTCCATCTTATTTTTTGTGAACATCCAACCACAGTTCAGTTTGGGATGCTTCGTGCCCTAAAATCTGTGACTGCATTAAGAAAAGAT
The DNA here is from genome assembly GCA_963277665.1 of Viscum album. Taxonomy (NCBI): domain Eukaryota; kingdom Viridiplantae; phylum Streptophyta; class Magnoliopsida; order Santalales; family Viscaceae; genus Viscum; species Viscum album. Next base: position 1,618,700,905 of record OY728131.1, on the reverse strand, counting down.
AAATCAACAATTCAATAAATTAAACAGATAATATTGTCTTACAAATATTTAAACTAATTAAAAGATTACCAATGTCATTCGACTTCTAGAATTTTTTTTGAGCCCGTAGTGTGAGGGATGACTTGCTTAGCCCGGTTTGATGCATTCTGTCTTGAGAGATCCTGAAATAAATAAAATCCAATTTAACAGTAATGTATTCAATGTCATCTCCTCTTCATATACATGTATAAATGTAAAATTAGGATAATATAATAATATATATTTCAATACCATCCGCTTCTCATCACGATGTCTTTCAACAAAAACTTTCCACTGTTCTTTTGGTACCCCACTGGGTAGCTTCTCATACATTTGTTGCACGTTCAACGAAGTATCGTTGACATCACACCATAATATCCATTTTAAATATTTCCATTTCTTACCAAGATTTTTCAATGTCCACTTTCGTGCTATCACATCAGCAACTGTAATGTGGAAGAACATACGTATACAGAAATTCATTCTAAACATATTAGTAACATGAAATTCAATTAAACCATAATTTAATAAAATTACCTTTATTTGGGAATAAAAAACTTCATTTTTCCATCTTGGAGGCATATGTCTCCAATCATCATAAGAAATAGGAAGGAAAATGGGATCTACTTCCAGTTGGCCTAGAATTTGGCCAAGTAACCCCATGACATTATCTGTTGGGACCCCATAAGAATCAAATGTAATGACTATCTTCTTGCTATTCATATTCAAAACATCTAAAATTTTTATGTTTTTATACACAGTTTCATTTTTCTCATCTTCAATGAGAAAAAAATTAGTATAAACAAAATGCAATAAATTTATTTAATTAAAATTTGCACCTATGACAGTGACACTCCAATATGTCCGTGATGAACTAGAAGGGGCGTGTCGCTGCCCCACTGTTGAGGCACCTGAAGGGGGAGTCGATGAATCAGCCTCTAATGGGACACCCACAGATGGTATGAGAGATGGTGTAGGGGGAGATGGTGCGGGGGTGTAGGCAGCTGGTGCCTCAGATGCCATGGAGTGGGAACCAGATGGATCGTCATCTGTCACAGAACTAGATGAAATAGTGTACCACCTCCTAGTTGGCATTCCTGTCATTTAATAAAATAAAATCATGTTCAGAATATATATTTCAAAAAAATTATGCAGAAAAAAAATAAAAAAGATAATAGATGGCCAGTACTAACAGACAAAATATATATACTAATGATAATGAATGACCACAGAAATGAAACAAGTGGTTGCTAAATGAATAAATAATTGTACATAAAATCATTTTCCACTTCAATCATGTCAGTTTACTTATCTATTTATTCATCCACTTTATTCATCCTTGCTAGACTAATATTTTCAATATCATGATGGACAAATAATTCTCCTTCGTATTGTTGATGAAATTCAATTTTAGAGGTCAAATCTTCCACTTCATCACCCATATCAAACAAATTTAATTGTATTACGTGAACAACTACACTCCACCCTTCATCCAAAAAATTATTCACATAATATACCATTTTTTCTTACGATGATAAGATATATGGAGCATGTAATTCATGATCACCAATATCCATCAAGCGAGAGAAGTTCACATAAGTAAATTGAAGGCAATCTCTTTTGACACCTCTGATAATATCGACCCATTTTTATTTGAATAAAACAACAAAAAAATGTCTGTGGTAGTTTAATTCAATAATATCATACATCTTTCCATAGTATCCCACTTCAGCAAATGTAAATATACCACTATTCGGTGTTTTCAATCCCACTTCTCGATCGACTGTACGAAATCTAAATCCATTCACATTATAAGTGTTGAACTTTCTAACTTGTTTTATAGGACCTATAGCAAGAAAATTAAAATCTTCTGACAAGTCTGCTTGAGTATCAGTATTCATGATCTGAAAAAATAAATATAATTTAATAGATTTACAAAATGTATGCGTCAAACTAATATTCATATTTATTTCAATATTTATGAACTTACATGTAGTACAAACCATTATACAAGCTCTTTATTCACAGTTTTCATTATATATTTATCATTTCATGTTCGGCCACTCATTCGTCTCTTTGTTTGTATCCTCAACTCTTCAATAAATGGATCTATAATTTCACTATTCATCAGCACATATCTATGTGCCTGTAATAATTCCAATTTTGTCAGTGTCACATTTGAGGTCCTCCCAACTGATCAACCAATAGCAGGAAATATTTTTGATTTCTGATGCATTTGAGATTGAGTTGATGTGTCATCAACACGTCCAACCAGATTAAATCTTGTCTCAATATCATCCAAATATCTAGAAAAAAAGGTAAGACACTCCTCAGACAAATATCCTTCAGCAATAGAGCCTTCTGGTTGAGCTTTATTTCTCACGTATTCTTTCAAATGCCCAAGATATATGTGAAATAAAATAATAATATTATGCATTTATTTAAATGACAAAAATTGTTTACTTCACTGAAAAACATATAAATAAAATACCTCTCAATTGGATACATCCATCGATTATGAATGGGGCCTCCTAATTTAGCTTCCTCAACCAAATTCACAGTTAAATGCATCATGACAGTCAAAAACTATGGAGGAAAGATCATATCCATTGCACAAAGGGTCAATAAAAACCTATTCTGGAGGTTGTCAAGCTGAATTGGATGTAGAGATTTCTCACATAATTTCCTGAAAAATGTGCAGAATTGGAGTACAACAACAGTAACTTTTTCAGGTAATAATGTACGCAATGTCAATGGTAGTAACTGTTGTAGAAAAATATGTGAATTGTGACTTTTCAATCCATGTAACTTACGACTATTCAAGTCAACACACCTAGAGATGTTACTCGAATACCCATCAGATACCTTCACATTCTTTAAAATTCGATGGAATGTATCTTTATACCTATTTTTCATTGCAAAAATGGTCGGAGAATACTTTTCATTCTCATCTGGCCAGAGATCACGTTTTATGTTCATTACTTGTAAGTATTTGCGAGCATTGAGATGATCCTTCGACTTTACATGCTCATTAAGTAATGTGAAAATCAAATTATCACAGACATTATTCTCAATATGCATCACATCAAGATTTTACCGCAATAAATTAAATTCCCAATATGTATGTTTTAAGAATATACTTTTTTCTTCCATTGTTGCATTATGATTTCACTTGATGATGCACTTCAGGCCCGTTTTCCACTATCATTCAAGTGATAAATCTTCCCAAATTCTATTTCAACATTTTCAAGATGTTTCAATATTTTGGAACCAGTTAACAACTTTAGAGGTGGTCTTTGATCAATTGAACCATTAAATTTTGATCTGTTCAGCCGAAATCTATGAGATGCATCGAGAAATCTTCGATGGCACAAGAAGCACCATTTTCTATCGTGAGGTATCCGTTTGGGCTCAAAATAAATGTTGCAAATGGGACAAGCCAAACCCATGTAATTTTTCCAACCAGATAAATTCCCAGGCCCAGAGAAGTCACTAATGGTCCACATTAAAGAAGCATGCATTTTGAACATTGTTTTAGAAGAAGCATCAAATGTCTTAACACCGTTGCTCCAAAACTCCTGCAATTCCTCAATCAAAGGCTGTAAGTATACATCAATATCATTTTCAGGCATTTATTTTCTAGGAATAATCATCGAAATGATAAAAGATGTTTGTTGCATACACATCCACAGTGACAGATTATAAGGGATCAAAACAACTGGCCAAATGCTATAACTGGTACTCAAAGTCCCAAATGGTTTGAATCCATCGACAACCAATACCAATCAAACATTCCTAGGATCAGCTGAGAAATCTATATGTAATTAATCAAATTTCTTCCATGATTTGAAATCTCGTGGATGTCTCATTAACCCATCATTGTTATTATCTACAGAATGCCACTTCATGTGTTCGGTGGTTTTCGATGACATGAATAATATTTGCAATCAATTTTTCAAAGGAAAGTAATGAAAAACCTTTGAAGGTGTGTTTATTTTCTTCTTCTCCATGAAATTATGTTCATTCAGACTTCCAACATCACCCTTTGACTACCATCTAGAATAAGAACATTTCTTGCAATTATGTATACTTGAATACTCTCCCCAATAAATCAAACAATCATTGGGACACGCATGTATTTTTGTATAATTCAGACCAAGCTTGTTAACAAATTTTTTCATATCATAAAAAGATTCTGGGATTTTTGCTTCAGGAAATGCATCAAGAATCAATTCCAATATCATGGAAATTGCCTTATTTTTAATTCCACATAGACATTTGATATGGTATAACTTCAGCAAAAATGAAAGCTTTGAATATTTCAAACACCCACTATACAACTATTGATTTCCATCATCAAATAAATCATCAAACACATTTTCCTCAGTGAAGTTTTCTCTTAAATTTGGATCCACAGAATCAAGAGGAGGATCCAATGATATGTTACAATCTTGATCATCTTGTGTTACAGTCTCAAAAACATCACTTGTTACGTTTCAATTTGTATCACCCTCTTCTGGTTGTTCTGATATGTTTTGATGCTGATAGTGGTGTCTTGTAGTTTAGAATGCATCATTTATGAGGTTTTTCATTTAATTTTCCATTGTCGATGAACTTGGGACCCCATTCTATGGATTAACATCAGTGCTCAATATTTCTGTAACGTTCTAATCTCCATGCCAAATCCAACACAAATATTGACTAGGAAATTTCTTCAGTATTAAATGTTCATAAACTTCATCTCTCTTCAACGATGTTCTAAATTTACATTTAGGACATTGACATATTATTCTCCCTTCAATGGATTGATTAGAAATTGAAAAATCTAAAAACTCATTCAAACCCTTAACATACTGAGGTGTGTTCCTCGGTAAGGTAATCCAAATTTTATCCATGTATATCACAATGTTCCTACATAGTAATAAAAAAAATTAAAACACATATTTACTACTAAATAGAGAAAGAGATTCATATATATGATATTGTAAGATTAAAGAAACATAATATAATAAATATGATCCCCTGAGTTAGATATGAACCCTCTAGTGTTTGGGATAGGGAAAGTTTCTTTGGTAAATAGAAATAGTGTGCTAACAACGTGGTAGCTACTTTACCCTGAAAACTAAAGCACATTGTTAATTTGGAATAACTATGTGAATATAAAAATCATTCATAAGGTATGAGAAAACATCTATAATAAATTCCATTAATCCAAATGGCTTTCATGGAAATTAATGGTTAAGAAAAATCTTTTGAAATAATAAAAATAGTCAATATAACCAACAATGCCATATTACTCAAATACCACATGGTCATTACTAAAAGTTATACTGAACAGTATTCCTATCATGTTTCTCCCAAATCTCCAAATTTTTAACCCTTGACTTTTGAAATCCTTTATAGCATCAAAATATAATATTAGATAACAAAAAGTAACATAAGAATAACATGGTTGGAATCACAGTTTATGAGGAAAAAAATAATGTTTCCAATCTTGAAAAAGAATCATAGAAATATCAAGATGTAACCTTTTCCTAAAAAGACACCAAATGCACCCTGGAGGATGAACAAAAGATAGTAAAAGATGAGTTTTCTTTGAAAACTTATAAAGCAGATATATATGAGTATGAGAAATCCACAATTTATTTTTGAGTAGATGAGGTTTCTCCTAGAGTTTCCATGGATTACAATGATCTATCCAAGCCATCTAAACCTGTCAAATCCACTCAAATTAGGTTTTCCAAGCACAAATATTCTATCGCCAGATAAAAAATATATAGGGTATTTAGTATTAAAAGGAAAAGGATTCAATAATTGGGTGATCCTACTCTAAATTTACAAACAAATAAAATAATTTCCTATTTAAATTCCTTGCATTTAGTTTTTCACTTTGACCACATTATGAGATAAGAACTCACAATATCTATGTCCACATGATTCATTCTTGCTGGGAGAAAAAATAGATAAATATAAGGGAATCCAGAATCCTTTGCAATAACACATGAATTGCATATTTTGAATGCACATTGATGCATATTTCAGGTTCCCATTAAGAAAAAACCATGGTTTTTCATATATGAGTACCCTTGAATTATTCAACATTCACATGAAGTAAATACTCAACCACCCCTAAGTCATATGAAACCATGAAACCATCTGATGGGAAAATCACTACCACTTCTCAAGGGTTGGCGCTACTTGATACACCTAATAGGGTCCCATTAACTATTGAAGGTGGAACTCATCTCATTTACAAAACCACATAACACCATATAACAATAGCAAAGGGTAACCAATACAAACCAAGGAAGATACTATTGGGTATCATCTCTACCAAAAAGGAATCCCACGAATGAAACCTTTCTCCATTGGGGATAAAATCACTTTACCAGAAAGTATGATTGAAATATAGTCACCATTAGTGGAAATTATCTAGTTGATAAAAGGTATGATAAGATTCTAAATTAGAATCTATAACTCCCAGAAAATCGACACAGAAATAATATCATGACCTGTATCATCCGGTATGAAGGTACATGAAGAGAGGACACAAATCATACCTAAAAACAAACTAGATGTCTCCTAAATCATCTATACACATAAACCTATATATATAACTATTATCACTATGTTATTGACAAGAAAAAATCAAATGTGGTGATTTTGGGAGTGTGTCAAAGTGTCACTCATCTCTTACTACTCTTACACCACCATCTTCTTAACCAAAACCAATTCTGAGTAAGTCAATTTTCCTATAATAGTAGAGTTTATAACCTCAATGTTACTTCTAATCTATAGGTTTTAGCACATCATTTCCCTGGAAATTTTTAATAAAAACTATAACCTTATCCTAAATCTTGGATACATCCCTACAAGGAATTCTCAACCTAACAACACTCACATGAGGACTCCAACACAGGTGGAGTTTTGTAACCCTACAAAGGTTTAGATATGGTCATTAAACCCTACAAAGGGTTTAACATCTCTGGAACTCAAACTATCCTTAGTTTTTTGGATAGAATCTCATATAGAACAAGGGATTAAATTAAAACCATAACAGATTAATCCTATATGAGTTTGAGAAAACATCATCCACTAAAAACTTAGTGTGTTGTGTAGATAACTTGGTTCTTGGATCACCATATGGTTTGTGGGTTTCCAAAATAGATGAATTTCATGAGTTTATGACTCCAATAAATCATATACCATAATAGGGTTAGTGGATTCTCAGAATCTAGGAGGCCTCAACTACTGGAATCCATGTTACATAGTTTTCTTATGGTTAGTCCATCAATGGGAACTACTGTCTTCTTTATGAGAAGTTCTATACTAAAAAAGGGGAGAGAATCTATCTAAAATAATAGGTAATGTATATCTCTTATATAAGTATTTAAATCAACACCTCATCACTTAAATTAAAATTGTAAAAAGGATCAAGCACTGAGATAGGATTTTCACAAACCTAACTCTAAAAAAAGTTATTTTTTTGTGGGTGGAATTATTCATTTGATAGGATGAACCCATAATGATTTGAGCATATCTAAATCAACTAAAATAGGAGTTACATGAAATATAATTATTGAGAACTATATGATTCATGTATCAACTTAATTTTACCCTATATATGATGATTTAGAGATTTGGGTTGACTAACAGGTTACCAATGTCTCGGTGAAAGGATACATTTACAACCACACCTACTCTAGCCTCACTAGTATGGTAACTAAAATAAAAACCCCATGAAATCACAACATTAAATTCCTAAACTAGTCCTCATGTGAATAATAACTCAAAAATCTATTCATAGGACTTGAACCAATATAATTTCACCCTAAAATGACCTACCCCACAGAGACCAAAACTAGGATGTTGATAAACTAAGTGTGCCAACCAAATCCTAACTCCAATAGGCTAGGGAATAGTGAAAAATACTGAGTAGGAATATCACATAATATAGGAGTCCATATCCTATAATAACTGAGGTCATATCCTATAATAACCTTCAATATATATGAATCCTCAATATGAAAAATAACCAAAAAACCTATAATATATATAAAGGAACCATAAAAATGTATGCAATGCATAATGGACTCCATGATCGAGTATCAAAAGTATACGGAATTCAATGAATAATTATTATAAGTATTAGGGACACCATGCTCGGGTGTCACAAGTATAAGGGACACAATTCCTGAGTACCACACATATAAGGGATTCTATGCTTGAGTAACACATGTTTGATGGACTCCATGATCGAGTATCAAAAGTATAAGGAACTCCATTCCTAAGTGTCATAATTCATTATAGTCAAGTAGACCTTATAATCTATCGGCATTATAGTTTTACAAGGGAGTATCCTTTTTTATGTAGAAACAGGTGATATGGTCTCATGACACCCTTCTCATAAAATTCATTATAGTCCTTACAATTAAGATTCAAGAAAAAACCACATAGAATGTGGTTTGGTCACCTAAGAATGCACAATACCTAGGGAGATTCCAATTGAACACCTTAAGTTATTGAAATAGTTGACATGGATTAAAAATAAATAATAACAAAGTGATAATAAGTTTTTCTATCAAGGATAACATATTAAACAAAGTTTATGTGTATGTTTTATGAATCGAATGGACAATCAACCATGAATCTTAATAATTCATAATATAAGAAGACACGAATTGAGGTAAAATTACTAGAATTCAAACCTTAGTGTGCGTATAGGTCTTCGGGGTCGTAGGGGGCTGGGGGAAGCAGGGTCGCCGGGGTTGTGGGGTCGCGGGGTCGCCGGGGTCGCGGGTCGCTGGGGAAGCGGGGTGTCGGGGTTGCGAGGGAAGCAGGGGGGGGAAGCAGGGTTGTGGGTTGAGAAGGGAGATCGGTGTGTGTGTGGGGGGGGGGGAAGGGTCAATAGTGTAAAAAAATTGTTTCATGGCGGTTTATTATAAATCGCAGCGAAACCATTTTAAAATTTTTTTTAGCGGATGTTCCCAAAACCGTCACTAATCAACCACAGATAAATTCAATTTCTGTTGTAGTGAAAATATTCGATGTGGTACAGCCACTGCATACCATAGTCCTTTCATGAACCATTTTCCATTCGCGGTCTACTTAGTGCCTTTTTTTCACGGTGGTTCAAATCATTGCCTCCTTTCTACGAATGACAAGCCATTCCACTGACTATTTTTCTTTTTTGAGATGTGAGCATACTATAAACCATTTCCTTTATGTGGTTTTCATACCGTGATTCGCGGTCCGTGAACTGCATACTCCTTTACCGAAATCCTTCCATTTCCAAAAAATAACTCCTGATTTTGAGGCACAAAAATTTGGAAAACAATGGGAAATGATGTCACATTTAATACTATTGTCATATTGAATTGTAAGATCCCTTTAATTTCAAACTCCCTGATCTTCCATGTGAGGATTTTCAACAAATAAAAACCATACTCAATTTTTAGAAAATAACAACCTTTGTTCCAACAACAATTAATAATTTATTAATATTCATTAATAATTAGTTATTAGTAATTTGTAACTCATTAAAAAAATTGTAATCAATTAATAATATTTAGTATTTGATTAATTATTAATAATTAATAATTAATAATTAATGATAATACTTACTAACTAATAATTATTAACAATAATAATTAATTTACAATTGTTAAATCTCAAAAAATACAAAATAATTGTTTATTATTAAATAATAATAAATAATATTATTAATATTTTATAATTAATAAATATTAATTATCATTTATGGGTTTTGAATTATTAATTATTAATTATTAATTATTAATTATTAATTATTAATTATTAATTATTAATTATTAATTTATAATAATTAACTTCTAATTTATAAATTTTAATTTATGATAGGTAGAGGGGATTACATGCAACCAAACACACACAGACACTCAAGCACCCCAGGGGGTCGAGCCTCATCCCTCCCTAAATGGGATGGAAAGTATCCACTAAACTTATTTTTTACAATATATCACTTGAAGGCCCAAAGGCATTGTGACCTTTAGAACTTGGATAGCTTGAGGGCATAGTGTCCTAAAGGCCAAATACATGGTGACCCCTTGGATGAGAAACAAGAAACCTTTCATTATAGCAATCATTATTCACGTCACCCTCCCCTTCCAGTGTACATGCACGGGTGGTGGATCCCATATATCATGGGATGGTGGTGTGGATGGGGTGTCAGGTATGTAGTTGGTGGTTCACATGAGGGAATCTTTGTGGTGGTCACTAAATAGGCTGGAGGTCGTCATGACCCTCAAAATTACATTTAAAAACCTACACTAGCACAATGGTACTGGGTCGATCCACAGAGAAGGCAGGTGAGTGCTCTAAGGTTTTTTACAACCCCCACTATTGTCAGTAGTGGGGAAACATTTTCTTACTTTTCAACTTTTTATATTACTTTAATATTTTATTTAAGATGTAGTGAAAACAAACGACACTAATTCTATAAATCTCATATTTACATAACTAGAAAATGAAACAGCTGGAAGCAATAATGCTAACTAGAGATATGAGAAAAAGTAAACACAAGTGATGAGAGTTGATCAAATGGCAAGCTCAGTTGAATTGAAATTTACTATTATAAAAATGATTCTTCATTAGATTGAATTCAAACCTTGAAAATTAGTGGTTAATTCTTCCTCACCAGAAGAAATAACACTCTGTATTATAGTTCTCGAAGTTTGCCACATCAAAAACCACATACAGTAAGTTTTTTTAACTATGTTAACAGAAATCTATCTCACCAAAAGTTTCTGTAGTTTGAAATTTAAATATTTGATAAAAATAATCCAAGATCAATATCACCAAAAGATCAAGGATTTAATTTTTAATTGCATGAAGGTGAAGACTCAATTCAAGATTTGAGAACTAAATTCAATCTCACCGAAAGAATCAGATTCTCATTGAGAGAATTAAAATGAAGAAAAAGAAAATATAAACCAATAGAAAGAAAAAACTCCCTATCATACAAAGTTATTCTAAGATCATATTCAATTTCACATCAGCATTACTGAGTAAAACATTAAAAATAAGAGGAATAAGATTCATCGCTTTGAAGATGAAGATCATGTACTACTGCTTCGCTCCTGTAACTCTAATCACCGATACTACTCTTGGTGTATCCCAGGAGTTTTGATCTCAAATTGTGTGGTGTGGAATCAGAATGAGAGTCCTCTCAGCGAGCCCCCCCTAATTTTTCTGCTGCTCTGCTTTAAATATCAACTGTCATCTGCCGCATGTCACCTCTCACTTCCATCGACTTCCAAAGTCCCTCAGTTGTGCACCGCACATGTGTGCTTTTCTCGCGACTGGCATGTCGCACTAGTTTTTCCATTATAACTAACTTCCACTGAGTTAGTTGAATGCACATAGAAATTTTTCCATCTCTTGAATGAACCTACAAAGTAAGAACAAAAAAATAAATAAATGATAACTCAAATAATGAAAAATAGTTATTTTTTTAAGTTAAGAATTATATTACTCGTTAAAAGTTAACTAATGTTAATATATAAATATATTAATTGACAATTATTATTTACTTTTATATTATTTATAAAATTATTCACTTAATATTACTATGGTAAAACATAAGTTTATCAAAAAGTTATTAATTTAATTAAGTTATTAAATATTAATAATAAATTTTTTAGTTTATCATTTTTAACTAAATTTAACATCATAAGTAAATAAGTAATTAAAAATTTTATAATTTAAATTGTATTAATTATTTTTATTTAATAATTTTATGATTATTATAATTACTATTTAAGAAATTATATTGTTATATTAATTTATTAATTAGTTTTATTTTAAATTAGTAATTAGAATTAATACTTTAGTTTTAAATATTTTTAAATTAATTAGAAAATTTTATAGTTTATTAAATTATTATTATTAATAATATATTTATACTATTAAAGGTATATCAATTTATTATTAACTATTATTATTAATTTAGTTGTAGATTAGTTTTAGTTTTTTTTATATTTTCATTTCATCCCCCCTTATTTCGACAGAACCCTAGGGAAGGGAATCCTCCTCGGCGCCACAACCAGAGGAGCGAAGACCTCTTCTTCTCCAAGCAGGGCAACGAAGGCGATGTGGTCTTCTACATGTGGTGCAACATTATAGATTTATCCTTCAACGGCGATGAACTTCCAGCAGAATCGGCGACCTCCTCCTCATGGAGACCTAGGCTAAAGCTCCTCCTTTTGGTAACAATGCTGAACCTTTCTCAGTTATGGATTTTCATCATAGCGACGGCGTGACTCATTCTCTTGTAATATTTTTCTTGAGCTCGAGATCTTCAAACGACGGCATGGCTCAGACCCGAATCCTCCACCTGTGGCAACCATTTCAGAGAACAATAGATTCATCACGTTTGGATTTTTCAACTGTTTTGATTTAGTTTGATCGGTGCACAAGGTTGGGGTTGGGTTTTAGATTTGATTTTAATTTAGTTCAGGTCTTGATTTGGGTTTGGAGTTGAATATTTTTGGTTCATGTTGTGGTGAATATTCAATAAATCTTCATCTTTTGTGTCATGATCACTGGTTGTGGAGGAGAATGAGAATTGGTGGTTGACAGTGAGGTACAAAGGAGGTATCCGTGAGATGGATGTTGTGCAGCAATGAGAAGGCAAAGGATAAGCCTAACAGTGAGAAGCTGAAGGGTAGATAGTCTAACGGTGAGGTGCATAAGGTCACTGTTAGAATAAAAATAAAGGAAAGAGGAGCACCGGTAGGGGGGTTACTGTTACGAAATAAAAATCCAGGTCACCGTTAGTGAAAAATAAAATCTCAGCATTACTTTATATCAGCGGCTCACTATTGCAAGGTTACCGTTGCAAAATTAAAAGGAGAGGTTACCTGTAGAATGGGGAACCACGGGTCAGGGGTCACCGTTAGGTATAATGAAAGGGAAGAACCAGCGCGAGGGTCACCGGTAGAACCAAGGGTCACCATTACAATAAAAAAACTAACGGTGACCTTTGGAAATTGGATTGAACTTAAAATTAAAACTTATGAAAACTAAATATAAAGATTGAAAATAATTAATTAAAAGAAACTAAACACCATAAATTTAAAACATGATTTTTATTAAACTTTAAAACATTAATTTTATTAATTTAAAACACTTAAATTATAAAATAGATTATTACTAAACTATAATACTTAAATTAAAATTACTACATAAACTAATTATAGAGTAGCACTGAGTAAAAATGAAGAGCATCAGTGACCTAGTAGGTTACCAATAACTCTCGTCTACCTCACTGTTAGACTAAAATAAAAAATTAGTGAATGAATAATCAAACTGCATACATAAGATTAAATAATTAATATTTTAAAACTCTTAATTAATTAATTAAAAAAATATTTGAATACATAAAATAAAAAAAACTACTTTATTTAGTTAAAACTAAAACCCTTAACTTAATTAACTAGTAGGAAAATTAGACAAGTTAATAATTAGAGTTAAGATATCATAATGAATCCATATTAAAGAATAAAATATTAGAATAAAGTCTTAGTTGATTAAAACACAAAAAAGGAAATTAAAATATTAATAATTATTAAAGTCAAATTATTAAATAGTGAGCAGATTGGCATTAACACAAATAATAATAAAATAATAAATTTAGATAAAATAAGTAAGATTAAAATTATTATTTTAAAGACTAAAAATACAAAATTAATTATAATTTTTTAAATTAAAAATATTAATTATAAAAATAAAAAAGAAAAATTATTTAGTAAAAAGTGCTTAAATAATTAATTAAATCATTAAAAATTAAGTAAAATGATATGGAAAACAATGTAAAAATAGAGCCACATCAGTTACTGCATGGTCAGGGGTAGTGTGGCAATAAGATTCAGACAATGTTACTGACAAAAATGGATAATGGTGGGAATGAGGCAATATGGTGAGAAACATAGAAGATGAGGACTGGTGGGTGGTGGCACTCACAAGAAGGGGTGGAGGGGTGGGTGGTAGCACACTCTAGCAGGTTGGATTGATAGTAGTGAATCTGGTGATGGGAGGAGGGTGGGACAATGACAAGTGTACAGTGGTAGGGAACCACAAGCGCACATTCATCTTAGGGGAGGGGCCAACATGGCCTATTTCTGGAAGTAAAATACCAAAAAAAGATAATTCCTTCCGGAAAGGGTAAGCTAAGCTATGTGTGTACTTTTTCATTGTATTACCTCCAAAAAATAATAAATATTAATTATTCATTATTAAATACTAAATATTTATTATTACTCCTCCAAATGAAATATTTTGAAATTTTAAAAAATACTCTTTAAGGTTTTGTGGTAACCTCATATACAATTGGGATACAAAAATACTCATATAAATACCATAAAAACAAACTATTGTGGCCTATTTGAAATTGAAAAACATTCATAAGCAATAGGGTGAGCCAATAGCTGCCTCAAGTTATCCACCCATGATACATCTTGATCATGCAGAGAAACCATCCAAACAAGGACATTCCCTGAGCTGAGTGATAACCTCATTGATACCAATGAATAGATTGACCCACACATGCTATTACTACTGGAAGCATCACCCATCAGAATAAACATCAATCACCATAAACTGCTTCACCATTAAACACTTTTAGAAAAACATCTATGTTACACATCAAAAGAAATTTACCCCCAAATAAATGAAATAAAAAAACTAAGCACCACCATTGACCTTCAAAGTGCATCCACTAATCAACAAGATCACCATTGTAAAATGAAAAAAAACTATCAGAAACCCTATGGAGAAAAGTTCATGTCTTTCGTACCTCTTATAGCAACAACAACTGTTCAACCAAAACGTTCCAATTTTTTTTAAAATACACTACACTAGAATGACATGATGTAGGATATAATAACAAGAAGTAAGAGAAAACTTAAAGAATAAAAGGTCATCATGTAATGCCTCATCTTGAGAAAACTCACTAGTACCCAGAACGGGTCTCCAAGGAACCTTAGGTTTACATAACCATATTCCAAAAGATACAGACTTGTAGAGAAGGTATAAGGGTGATAGTGGGGCCCTTTGGTCATAAGTAATAATAATAAAAATTTGGAGGAATAAATTTTAAACTATGATAGTAATGTTTAAAAGATACACATAAGATAATCCAAATAATGTATACCAAGTCATTCTAGTAAAAAAATGAACAAGCCCATACATGGGATGATAAAATTTATATATATGTATAATATAACCAATAATAAAAATCATACTAACACTAAGTAACCACCTAGAACATCCATAAACCCATTCCACCCAACCCTTTCACCATCTGCACCTCCACTCATCTCTAGGTTTTTTAATGTCAACCCTTTTCCATTACCTATATAAAGAACTATAAAGTCTGCACACATCCTGGAGGGACCATGTAGGGTCTGAGTATAAAATTAGAAGACCACCACTAATGGTGACCCTTCATAATATCGATACATGTATTAGTTCATGTGAAAAAAAATTAAAAACCAACCAATAACTTATAACATATTCGCCTCCACTTGGTCTCATCAATCCACTATGAGCCTTTACATACTTTTTCTAGTACTGGAGTGGAATTATACATCCATAGTATATCATACTATAAGAACCCATTATCACCTAAAAACCTCTACATCACATGGAATAACATGTCCACAACACCACATAACCATTCTAAGTCTCCATGATGACCTAAAGGTAGATACATAATCAACATCCAAAGGTAGATGGCCTTCCATGCCTCTTTATCAACTGCCGGATCAATAGCCCGATTCACCCAAGGCAAGGGGATAACTAACTTTACAAATCTAGTACACTTACCCCAATACAATGGTGACCATCAAGACCCCATCTAGTGATCTCAACCACCACTATCCACAACCTTCCACGTTGAGTCCCCTTTTCTACACCGATGGTCAACACCATCACCCTATATCACCTAATCTTTATAGTTCACACCCACAATAAGTGTCAAACACCACCTCATGTGTAACAGCCCGAGATTTTATGAAAACTATTCTTTTTTATTTCACTAATGTCTTGTGTTGTACGCTACACCAAAAGGAGCTTGCACAACACGCATCCTTGACTTTCCTTGCATTACACGCAATCACGACCTTCCTCGATAGCGTGTGTAGTACGCAATACCGAGTTTCACTAAACAACGATATCATATTAAATTATTATTATAACTAGCCGTTATGAATAGTAATAACCACTTTTTAAATTTTAGAAATTTTAGCTCTCAAAATGGACTTCATTTTTGGATTCGGAGTATCGAATTTAGCCTAAGGTGAAATTTTGGTACTTTTCGGATAACTTTCATATTCTGATGAATAGTGAAAATTGCTAAATTATAATTAAAAACAACTTTTTTAATCGAAATAATTAATAGTGATAAATTATTAATTTGAGTGGTTTTAAAGTATATTTAGAATATATTTTTACAATTTAATACAGTGTTGGTCATTGGTTGTAATTTCACATTTAAACCAGACATAATCAAGTGTCAATCTTTTGATATATTCTGTTTCCTAAAAAACACGCTATTTATTTTAACAGCGGGATTTAATTATAAAATTAATTAATGCAACTTCTATGTTATGAATTTGGTAAAATAGATTTCATTTTTGAATTTGGAATATGAAATATAGCTTACGATGAAATTTTGGCATTGTTCTGAAAAACATCAATTTTTGATGAATAGTGAAACTACTAAGTGGTAGTTAAAAAAACTGAATTTTTCATAAAACTTAATTTTACCGCTTCTGTGAATGGAATTTCAAAAATCCGAGAGACACGGTTGATATCAGTAAGTAAAATGTGGTTCAATGAGATAAAAATAATTTTTTGATGAATAGTAACTTTTTATTTTTTTTACCGCGGTTAATAGTAAATAGGGTAACTAAGGGTAAATATGATATTAATATTACCCTAACACATGTCCTAATTCTATTGGATAAGTGTAATTCGACCAAAAACAACCTTATGAATAAAATATGACCATTTAGGCCCACTTGGGTTAGATTAGGACATTTATTATTAATTTATTTAAAGAAGGGTTAAAATAGTTAAAATCAAAGTTTAATAAGTAAATCATTTTTAATATGGGGTTATACATAAGATAAATTCGACTATAAATATTAATTAGAAAGCTAAAAGGATTTCCGACATGATAGTATTTTATTTGTAATTTTTAGACATCAAATAATTTAATTTATTTATGACACAAAGATGATGCAGTAATTATCTTATTAATGAAATATTGACATAATTGATAATTTAAATACAAAAATAAATGTAATTTAAGACTTTTTATGAATTCCACTAATTTTATAGGTCACTATGATATATTAGTGTTGATTTAATCAACTTGGTTCGAACATATAATTCTTTTATGACTTTCACAAAAATCATATATCAAATAGTGTCAAAATTGACACAAAATAGTTTTTAAATCAAATATTATATTATTAATTGTTATTTTATTCCTAAAAATCTAAGGTTCGGCCAAATGACTTAGATACGGATATATATATTAATAATAAACAATTTGAGGTTCTTTTGGCATGTTATAGTAAGTGTATTAACCATATAGTGTAAGAAAACAAAAAGACACGGTAAAAGATAAATTATTTAACTTAGAGTTAAATCTAATTGATCAGGTTAAAATAATAACCTAAACTTGTATAAATTCTATTGGTTGATAGGATTTCGACCCATACCCACTTTATCTTCGAAATAAGACCCTTTGGAACCATTATAAACCGATTTTGACTTTAATATAAAATAATATTTTAAGATATTCCTAAGGTGCCCCTCTCCTCCCTTATAAAAGGACACCTCCTCCCCCTCCTCCTCACACCAATTTGAGCACTCAAGCTCGGACAACCCCTGACAAAATCTCTTCTCCACTTCCCTAAAAACATCCTAGAGGTTCTGGTCTCCCTCAAAGACCAATTTTAGTGCCCTAAGAGGAGGTCTCAAAGAGGCACTTCAAAGAAGAGGTAATTACCGTTACCAATTCTTTCATCTTTATTTCTTCTTCCACTTCTTCTTCTTAGGTTGTTTCATTATGAAGTAATAACATAAGTATCACTCATATACTGATATGTTATTATAATTATGAAACAACCCTATTTCACCATCTATCCATCCTACGGAAAAAGAAATCACCGCGCGTGCGTACGTACGGAATACCGTCTCCACGCCGTGGTGTAATCTATTTTCCACCACCACCTTACATGGATGGGTATAATGGTGTAATGAATAACTATACATAGTTATTACAACATCATATTGATTCTGATATATTGTATAATCCACTCCAATTCAATTCAATATTTATAGAAATGATATCATCGCTCGTGCGTACGTACGGACTACCGTCTCCACGACGCGATGAGATTCATTCTCCATGTTAACCATTTAAGAATGATTATAATGTATATATAAGAAATAATAATGAAATATATGACATTATAAAGCTACTGGATTTATGTATATATATACATATGTATGTCATCTACTTACTTCCATTTCATGACAATAAGGAAAGGAAAACAGCGTTCATGCGTACGTACGGACTACCGTCTCCATGAACGGTGTTTTTCATTTTATTTATCTACCTATTATATATATATATATATATACTGAATATATATGATATATAAATCATATTTTATATTCTGGAAGTGAGTAAATCATGATATAAGTAATAATGATGTCAAGAACAACAAGTCAAAACACCTACGATAAATGAAACGATTTTACCCAAAACGCTTCTTTAACATGGAATTTACAAAAGAACGGGTAATATAATGTCATAAGTGAACCATATATGATATCATAACAACGAATATGATTCTGTAATAAGTCAATAACATGATTTAAATCATTATACAGGAGGTTCGGACACTTACAAAGCAAGTCGGACCTAAGGTAAGGGAAAATATCACAATCTCACTTTTATCCGAGATTGTTTTTACTTTGGTAATTACCGATGTGTATTTTATCATCCACATCCATGTTCCCTCAATATGTAATATTATTTCCATCCTTATACAATAGTTTATATCCAATTTTACCCTTCGGTGAGTTTTTAGTAAAAGATACGAAAGGAATCTTTTGTCGTTTTTCGTACGAGGTACTTTTTGACTTTTCCGACAAAAGTACGAAGAATGTTTTTTTTAAACTTATACGGCATGAATGGATTTTTAAAACATTATTTCCAAGAAGCTTCCTTTACCAGTTTTCAAGTTTATTTTTAATCAAATTCTTTTATTTTAAATTCGTATAACATGTTATGAAAGGAAAAATGTTTTTGAAGTAGAAAGGATATTTTCCTCAAGAATGGAGTTCAAGTACTTTATCAAAATTATTTTCCATCTAAGATAATAAAAGGGTTCTGTTTTTATCCCTATTATTACATGGATTTGATTATGTTGTGATGGAAATATTTTTATGAATTCCTTTATCTTATATGAATTGTTTTATGATGTCATGTTGTTTAAGAATCCCATTTTTATTACATGGGTTACGTTATGATGTATGGTTTATGATTATGTGGCACACATAAGAAATGATTAATTATAAGATGGGTGAGACCTATATCTCCCTCCAATGCATTGGGTAATGATTTTATATCTCAGGAGATAGACAGGGCTGGAACGGTAGGTTATACCGGTTCAGTGAAAAAGGACTAAAACGAGGGTTACTCGATTCAGAAAGGGACTTTGTCCACTAAGATAGTCTTGGAAATGAGTCTTGACTAACAAGAAATGATTCTCTTTGATTATGTGTGAATGCCACAAAGTTTCATGTTTTAAGTTATGATTATTGTGATTACATTTCACTGCCATGATTTATCCCATGTTATGAAATTATGCTCTCTTTTACAGGTTATGATTTCCAAAATGTTATGTTCTTATGAATATGATGTGATTGATATTTCTTTTGTTTACCCTTACTGAGCATTTGAGCTCACCCTTTTATGTTTTCTTTTCCCCAGGATATAAAGAAAGGTTTTAGGTAAAAAAAAAAGGAAGATCTTTATGGGAGATATTGAAGATCTTTCACCACGATTAGAAGATTACGTTCAGAGTTTCCAAAGACACTAAACTATTACGATCCTTGTGTACTAAGTATTCCGCAAAAGTAATGTAAAGTCAATGTACGTCAGGCTACGGGTCTCTACAGTTGGTATCAGAGGAAAGGTTTAGTCAACCTTTGGAAACTAGGATGCGAAAACATTAGTGAGATCCCTAGAGATATTTCTAAGGTATGTCTAGGGATGTCCCTAAGGTTAAGTATACGTATAGGTTATAGTAATAGAATTACGCTAACGATCATAGAATTAAACCTAAGATGTTGGATATTGAATGTACTCCCCCTTTATTATGTTGTTTTCCCTAGCATGATTTTTGCCTCTCACACTATTCTTTTTGGGTTTTAGACGATGGCTGGAACCCGAAGGAACCGTGTTGATCAATGCAATGGACAATGCAATGATTGCCCTCCTGAACAAACAAATGTTATGGGAGATGGAGTGCAAAATCTTATTGCTATACTTACACAAGCTATGAATCATTCTGGACTTCCAAATGAGCAGAGAAGGGAACGATATTCTATTGAGTCCTTCATGAGGCAACGTCCACCTTCTTTCAATGGGTCTTCTGATCCACTTGTGGCTGAACAATGGATCAGTACTACTGAAAAGATATTTTCAGTTCTTCAATGTTCTGAACATGATAAAGTCATCTTAGCAGTATATCGTTTGGAAGGTGAAGCTGATCAATGGTGGAATCTTATCAATAATACGAGGCCAAGAGATGAAATTGAGTCCATGGAATGGGACGAGTTCAAGAACTTGTTTTTCAGTAAGTACTTCCCTCGTATTCTTCGAACAAAGATGGAGAAAGAGTTTCTTGAACTGAAGCAAAGGGACGATGAATCTGTTGGTACCTATGAAGCAAATTTTACAAGACTTGCAAGGTATGCTTCTGGAATTATCATCCAACCTGAAAGTAAAGTTGATCGATTTTTCAGTGGCTTAAAACCAAGTCTTCGAAGGGCATTAGCTATAAGAGACTTCAGTAGCTATGAAGAAATTGTGCGTTGTGCTATCAAGGTAGAAATAGAAGTTGGTGTTACATATCCATCTCATGGTTTTGACAAGAAACGAAAGATGGAGTTCAAGGAGAAATCTCAGAATAATGGTGAAAAGAAGATGAATGTTTCCTTATGCACAAAGTGTGGAAAGAAGCATGGTGGAGATTGTCTTAAAGGGACTAGAAAATGTTTTAAGTGTGGAAAAGAAGGTCATCGAGCAGATGAGTGTCGAAGTAATGGAAAAAGGGTTTCTAATGATGTGAATAAAGCAAACACTGCAGAGAACGCACCGCCAACACTTCAATGCTTCAAGTGCAAGGAAATGGGGCATTATGCTAATAATTGCCCTAATCCAAGGGTTAGTGATGATCAACATGAGCAACCACTGAAGGCAAAGGACAAAGGGAAATCACATGCGATCACTATTGGCAATGTTGAATATGACAACGATGTGGTGGAATGATTAAGTGTTTATGTAATGGGATTCCAAAATAATTTTGTATCATTGAGTATTGCAATATTTATTGATGTGGTATTCAAAGTGATTGAGATATTTTTTTGGAAATAAGATGATATGCGCATAATGAAGACGAGAAAATGAAATGTTTAATAGTATTCATGAGCTCATGATTGATATAAGGACTAAGTGATATCATGGTTTGAGTATATAGAATTTTGAGGATTTTGGTATGTGGAAAGTGTTAACTTTTAACTGCACTCATGTTTTCACTAAGGTATTCAAGAGAATACACGATTAAGGACTTTGAATGTTTGGAATGTGACCAACAAGACATATCTTATGATATGTGGGGATCAACGACAGTATTAAATCTCTGGTAATCATTGTCACTATATTATGAGAGTGGACTGCAGTATTATGTATAAGCCTAAAGATTAGACTGGATTATGTTGGACATAAGTTAGTATTGTTTAAGGATATAATATTTTCGATATTATTGATGGGATGTTATAGTAACATAGTTTTAGAAAAAGGACAACCTGCAGGACGGGCGACAACCCATCGCTTCGGACAAGGCTGTAGGAATCGAACCCACAACCGAAGTGCGACTGGCCTTTATCGCCTACCACTGACCTACATGAAGTCCCTGTTTAGTAGAAACTAGTGTTATTATATTAAGCAGTATGATATATGAAGTATAAGCCCATTTTAGGAACCATATATGATTAATATCACTATAGAATGACTTATGTATAACTTTTTCTAACCTTTTGTTTGAGAAAAATGGAATGACCCATCATTCTATCACATGATCTGCTAACACATCACGAATGACAAATTCAAACTTCATTTCTTTAAGAGAAGAAGTGGAAATTTTCCAAAGAATGACAAACGGTGAGACTATACCAAAATCACGAAAGTATTTCTTCTAATTCAAATTCTTCAACTTTAGGGAAACGATCTTGAAAACCAAAAATGTTGTCCTAGTGCTCTTATATCTGATTAATCAGATGGTACCCTAGATCGTCACAAATTTATGGCTTTGTGATTGCTGGCTTTTCCATAGCCATGTTCTCTACCACTCTCCATCAGAACATGATGGTTAGATTTCTCTTCCATATCCATATTTTCACCTATGTGGAAACCCAGTGATTAGTTTATTTGGGTAACCATTACGTTTCATACTTTTGTTTTTAAAGATAAGTTTTGGTATTCCTTTTTACGATGTGGGTTTCTATTAAAGAAACTTTCAAATAGTAAACCATTTATAACCCCGACGAATTTCGAGGGCGAAATTCATTTTAAGGGGGGTAGAATGTAACAGCCCGAGATTTTATGAAAACTATTCTTTTTTATTTCACTAATGTCTTATGTTGTACGCTACACCAAAAGGAGCTTGCACAACACGCATCCTTGACTTTCCTTGCATTACACGCAATCGCGACCTTCCTCGATAGCGTGTGTAGTACGCAATACCGAGTTTCACTAAACAACGATATGCTATTAAAATATTATTATAACTAGCCGTTATGAATAGTAATAACCACTTTTTAAATTTTAGAAATTTTAGCTCTCAAAATGGACTTCATTTTTGGATTCGGAGTATCGAATTTAGCCTAAGGTGAAATTTTGGTACTTTTCGGATAACTTTCATATTCTGATGAATAGTGAAAATTACTAAATTATAATTAAAAACAACTTTTTTAATCGAAATAATTAATAGTGATAAATTATTAATTTGAGTGGTTTTAAAGTATATTTAGAATATATTTTTACAATTTAATACAGTGTTGGTCATTGGTTGTAATTTCACATTTAAACCAGTCATAATCAAGTGTCAATCTTTTGATATATTCTGTTTCCTAAAAAACACGCTATTTATTTTAACAGTGGGATTTAATTATAAAATTAATTAATTCAACTTCTATGTTATGAATTTGGTAAAATAGATTTCATTTTTGAATTCGGAATATGAAATATAGCTTACGATGAAATTTTGACATTGTTCTGAAAAACATCAATTTTTGATGAATAGTGAAACTACTAAGTGGTAGTTAAAAAAACTGAATTTTTCATAAAACTTAATTTTACCGCTTCTGTGAATGGAATTTCAAAAATCCGAGAGACACGGTTGATATCAGTAAGTAAAATGTGGTTCAATGAGATAAAAATAATTTTTTGATGAATAGTAACTTTTTATTTTTTTTACCGCGGTTAATAGTAAATAGGGTAACTAAGGGTAAATATGATATTAATATTACCCTAAAACATGTCCTAATTCTATTGGATAAGTTTAATTCGACCAAAAACAACCTTATGAATAAAATATGACCATTTAGGCCCACTTGGGTTAGATTAGGAAATTTATTATTAATTTATTTAAAGAAGGGTTAAAATAGTTAAAATTAAAGTTTAATAAGTAAATAATTTTGAATATGGGGTTATACATAAGATAAATTCGACTATAAATATTCATTAGAAAGCTAAAAGGATTTCCGACATGATGGTATTTTATTTGTAATTTTTAGACATCAAATAATTTAATTTATTTATGACACAAAGATGATGCAGTAATTATCTTATTAATGAAATATTGACATAATTGATAATATAAATACAAAAATAAATGTAATTTAAGACTTTTTATGAATTCCACTAATTTTATAGGTCACTATGATATATTAGTGTTGATTTAATCAACTTGGTTCGAACATATAATTCTTTTATGACTTTCACAAAAATCATATATCAAATAGTGTCAAAATTGACACAAAATAGTTTTTAAATCAAATATTATATTATTAATTGTTATTTTATTCCTAAAAATCTAAGGTTCGGCCAAATGACTTAGATAAGGATATATATATTAATAATAAACAATTTGGGGTTAGTTTGGCATGTTATAGTAAGTGTATTAACCATATAGTGTAAGAAAACAAAAAGACACGGTAAAAGTTAAATTATTTAGCTTTGAGTTAAATCTAATTGATAAGGTTAAAATAATAACCTAAACTTGTCTAAATTCTATTGGTTGATAGGATTTCGACCCATACCCACTTTAGCTTCGAAATAAGACCCTTTGGAACCATTATAAACCGATTTTTACTTTAATATAAAATAATATTTTAAGATATTCTTAAGGTGGCCCTCTCCTCCCTTATAAAAGGACACCTACTCCCCCTCCTCCTCACACCAATTTGAGCACTCAAGATCGGCCAACCCCTGCCAAAATCTCTTCTCCACTTCCCTAAAAACATCCTAGAGGTTCTGGTCTCCCTCAAAGACCAATTTTAGTGCCCTAAGAGGAGGTCTCAAAGAGGCACTTCAAAGAAGAGGTAATTACCGTTACCAATTCTTTCATCCTTATTTCTTCTTCCACTTCTTCTTCTTAGGTTGTTTCATTATGAAGTAATAACATCAGTATCACTCATATACTTATATGTTATTATAATTATGAAACAACCCTATTTCACCATCTATCCATCCTACGGAAAAAGAAATCACCGCGCGTGCGTACGTACGGAATACCGTCTCCACGCCGTGGTGTAATCTATTTTCCACCACCACCTTACATGGATGGGTATAATGGTGTAAATAATAACTATACATAGTTATTACAACATCATATTGATTCTGATATATTGTATAATCCACTCCAATTCAATTCAATATTTATAGAAATGATATCATCGCTCGTGCGTACGTACGGACTACCGTCTCCACGACGCGATGAGATTCATTCTCCATGTTAACCATTTAAGAATGATTATAATGTATATATAAGAAATAATAATTAAATATATGACATTATAAAGCTACTGGATTTATGTATATATATACATATGTATGTCATCTACTTACTTCCATTTCAAGACAATAAGGAAAGGAAAACAGCGTTCATGCGTACGTACGGACTACCGTCTCCATGAACGGTGTTTTTCATTTTATTTATCTACCTATTATATATATATATATATACTAAATATATATGATATATAAATCATATTTTATATTCTGGAAGTGAGTAAATCATGATATAAGTAATAATGATGTCAAGAACAACAAGTCAAAACACCTACGATAAATGAAACGATTTTACCCAAAACGCTTCTTTAACATGGAATTTGCAAAAGAACGGGTAATATAATGTCATAAGTGAACCATATATGATATCATAACAATGAATATGATTCTGTAATAAGTCAATAACATGATTTAAATCATTATACAGGAGGTTCGGACACTTACAAAGCAAGTCGGACCTAAGGTAAGGGAAAATATCACAATCTCACTTTTATCCGAGATTGTTTTTACTTTGGTAATTACCGGTGTGTATTTTATCATCCACATACATGTTACCTCAATATGTAATATTATTTCCATCCTTCTACAATAGTTTATATCCAATTTTACCCTTCGGTGAGTTTTTAGTAAAAGATACGAAAGGAATCTTTTGTCGTTTTTCGTACGAGGTACTTTTTGACTTTTCCGACAAAAGTACGAAGAATGTTTTTTTTAACTTGTACGGCATGAATGGATTTTTAAAACATTATTTCCAAGAAGATTCCTTTACAAGTTTTCAAGTTTATTTTTAATCAACTTCTTTTATTTTAAAGTCGTATAACATGTTATGAAAGGAAAAATGTTTTTGAAGTAGAAAGGATATTTTCCTCAAGAATGGAGTTCAAGTACTTTATCAAAATTATTTTCCATCTAAGATAATAAAAGGGTTCTGTTTTTATCCCTATTATTATATGGATTTGATTATGTTGTGATGGAAATATTTTTATGAATTCCTTTATCTTATATGAATTGTTTTATGATGTCATGTTGTTTAAGAATCCCATTTTTATTACATGGGTTGCGTTATGATGTATGGTTTATGATTATGTGGCACACATAAGGAAGGATTCATTATAAGATGGGTGGGACCTATATCTCCCTCCAATGCATTGGGTAATGATTTTATATCTCATGATATAGACAGGGCTGGAACGGTAGGTTATACCGGTTCAGTGAAAAAGGACTGAAACGAGGGTTACTCGATTCAGAAAGGGACTTTGTCCACTAAGATAGTCTTGGCAATGAGTCTTGACTAACAAGAAATGATTCTCTATGATTATGTGTGAATGCCACAAAGTTTCATGTTTTAAGTTATGATTATTGTGATTACATTTCACTGCCATGATTTATCCCATGTTATGAAATTATGCTCTCTTTTACAGGTTATGATTTCCAAAATGTTATGTTCTTATGAATATGATGTGATTGATATTTCTTTTGTTTACCCTTACTGAGCATTTGAGCTCACCCTTTTATGTTTTCTTTTCCCCAGGATATAAAGAAAGGTTTTAGGTAAAAAAAGGGAAGATCTTTATGGGAGATATTGAAGATCTTTCACCACGATTAGAAGATTACATTCAGAGTTTCCAAAGACACTAAACTATTACGATCCTTGTGTACTAAGTATTCCGCAAAAGTAATGTAAAGTCAATGTACGTCAGGCTACGGGTCTCTACATCATGGATCCAATTAAGTTTTCACACAACCAAAATAGACTCATCCCCTAGATGAGTGACATCACCAACATCCTATGATCACACCTCAACAAACCATCATAGCCACCCATGATAAAGGTCAATACTATCTGTATCATTCTGGTAGCCTCTTTTCCCCATTAATGGGGATCCTAATCACCCACAAATCCATGAGTTACACCCACCAAATTCACAAATAACCACATAAATCATCCCGTCCCAAAAATTAACATGTTACATTACACTAAATAATATTTTTCTTGACCTGAACCTACAATACAAATAGACTTTCCATACAAGATCATTTCTACCCTTTCCCACATTATAGTAACCTTAGGTATCTCATGAAAACAATGAAAACCACTCATGGTTATATTTCCTAGTCACACATACATGACTCAACACACACCTAGTTATTAAATGAAACATAACACATATATAACTCAGAAATAGCTGGGGACCACCCACCTAGAGTTAATAGGACTCCACTCACAAACCAACTCTAACCAAATTGACATCAATTATAAGATTTATAAAAATATGAAAAAGTTCCCTAAAATAAAGGGGTTTTCAGTAAAAGATAATTAAATAATGATAAAACCAAATAATGGATGTATATAAACTATTATCCTTACCTATAGTTCTCATGCTTCAGAAGACATGAGATTCTATCAAGAATCGAAGAAGAAATCCCTAAGAGAATAAGAGGAAAATGAGAGGGCCTAAAAATCCTCATACATGTTGAAATACACATCACCCCATTTTTATATCCATCTGACATGTTAAATAATTATTTGAAACATTTTTTGAAAAATTTATAAAAATTTCACCAAGACCAAAATTTAGAAAAAATAGACCAAGGTCTTACCCAACCTAGTAATGTCTTACAAAATAAAGTTGTATGCAACCCATAATAATTCTTACTCAGCATAGTCTTACTAGGGGTAATTATTACTCAATTTTTTTTACTAAATTATTCTTACTCAATTAATTCTTACAAAAACATTCTTACTCATGAAGCTTTACTGAAACTAGTAAAGCCTCACTCAATAAAGTCTTACTAGAAATGACTTACTTAGTAAAGTCTTACTAGAAAATTTTTAGTTAGAAAAGTCTTACTAGGAAATTATTATACAAAAAATCCTTAATAAGAGTAATTATTACTCAATTTAGTCCTACTATGATTAAGTCCCACTCAAAAAAGTCATAACAAGAATAGTGATTCCATAATAAGACTTACCAAGTTCCGAAAAAGTCATATAGAATTTTAATTTGCCAATTTTTTCTTAAAATACACCACAAGTCCCAAAAACTCCCAAAATTAAAAAATTTATTTTTCTATTTTAAGAATGTTTAACAATTAAATAATATAATATCTAGATTGAAAAAACATATAATAATATTTATATAAAAAACCCAGTGCCCCAAGCCTAGGACAACTCCCATGACCCTACCTAACTACCATTCCAAAATACCCGATCCTTTATAACCTATTTATTATATGATAGATCATACCAAATATCTCCTGACCACTTACTGGAATAATATTAATAATACATAAGAATCCCTCTCTATCAATTTTCACAAATCTGAGATAATGCTGAATGAATCATTCCCTTCCCCACATACCCAGACTACCCCAACTACCCATCATTAATAATCAATTCCTTATATGGTAACTCCCCAATATTAGAATTAACTACCCGGTCACATAATGATCCTACTAATCAATATCCCAATGGAACTACATTGACCATCATCCTAGAATACCCATGTTGCAACCATTATATAATTTCATTCTTGCATTGCATCAGATGCCCATTTCATAACCGCATCAAACGCGATGGACCTAAAATCCTACATCACTCTCATTTCTCAAAAAAATCCAAAATCACTCCTGATACCCAAATAAATCTCACATCACACCCATTTTTTACAAAAATCCCACATCAAACCTAATTCCTCTATAAATATCGCTCTTCACCTGATTCCAACTTAAACCCTGCATCGCATTTAATGCACACATATTAACCAACACTAAGTTAATTCAATTATTACATACACACCTCATACACTAGTATCAAACTAAAAAACCTAAATCAATAATTCATGTAATACCTATAACTTTATGTGGCTCCTCATCTTACTTTGAATATGTCGGCTCAATCACATAAAGCTAACCCAAAGCCTGATTACCCAATGTTTTTCATCCCCATGGTGTTATTCCCACTGTTAGCCTGATGTAGGTCAAATTTTTATACATTATATAATATAATATCAATTTTTTAATCTAATTAAAATTTTATTTTAATTAATTTTCACTTTTTTATATTTTAGTAATAATTTGAGCTTAATTTGGAAATGTTTTTATTTTTTATATTTCAAAAATTTTACATCTGTTTCATATTTCTGCCATAAATTCTTATACACTACTCTAAATTGAAAATTTCTTTTTTAGGGTAAAATATTCATAGGGATTAATTTTATAAAACTGGACTAAAAGAATAATATAATAATTTTAGGCCCAAATTATGCTAAAAAATGGGGCCTCAAAATATGTGCATAGTTTTAATGAATTTTTAAGATGAACCCATATATCAAAAAGTACCTAACCAACTGACATGAAATTTAATTTTAAAATAGAGAAAATGCAGAGAAAAATCTACATGAACTATGGATAATCATGATTCAACATATTTAGAGAACATAAAGGCATTGAAAACTAGAACATTGTAATTTGAAAAGTTGGTCAAACCATAAATATTTTCTCAAGTAATTATATCATAAATCTTACAAAAAAATTACAAATATTATGAAATTTATAGGATATATGAAAAATAAATGGAAGAATAACTTAAATGAAGAAAAATTTGAAATATTTATCCATTAAATTTTCTGAAAATATGATTGTTTTGGAGTAAATATCTTTGAGGAAAATTTTTCACCCCAAATCCTATAAATTTGTACTCCACCTCCTTTTATAAAAAGTTATCCATTTACATAAAAGTTTTCTATATCCAAGTATGGGGTTATGATGTTTTAATTTTATAATACAGTTTTAATATATTGGTCTTCTTATTTTCTAGTTCTTTCTTTATAGTTTTATTTTTTTTCCACTGTACCACTTAACGATGGTGAGTAACTAACCCAATGATTCTCCTTGAAAAATGTTTTGATGTGTTCCCAAATTATCACTCCTTAATTATTAATGTTTTCATTATATTTGTAATTAGGTATAGATAAGTGATATGATTTGATGTGGTGATCATCCAATACTCCTTGGAATAAATCTCAAACTGATTCTATTATTTACCAAATTAATATTCCCTTCCTTATCATGGATATGATCTTCAAAATATAAAGTATACTGACTTTGATCAATGAAAATACATATGAAAGAGTTGGGTCTTAGAAGATTTCATGCTCTAAATTGAGGTTTCTTCATCATTATTGGCCATTAATACATGTGTGGTTTGGTGTGTTGATGAGATCTTCTAAACATACTAAATTTTATAATCAAGGTAGGGTGTAGTAGACCCTGAATGATAGGATATATTATCAAATATAATTTATAAAATAATAATGAATAATGAAGGAACCTGAATAGAAAACCCTAAGACCCAGTTCTTTCTTTATAACTGTATCTATTCTATATTAATTGCATCTGCAGGTTTATTTTATGTTTTTTAATTCCATAATCAATCCCCATATTTCTTTTTCTTTCATAGGTTGAAAAAAATATATAATAATTTAAATTAGAATAGTCACTTATTGACTACAAATTATCCTCAATATAGAGGACCCCAGTCAACCACAATATTGTATTTGAAAAAATAAACAATATTTTACACACCTCATGATTGGTCTATCAAAATATAGAACCATTATAGGGGAGCCAAGAGATATTTTACTTTCTATTTATTTTTCAAATTTCATAAATATTTTTTTCACCAAAAGAAAAAAAATTAAAAAACTTTTCATGATGTATTACAATTCAAATTATTCTTCATGGCGTAACTACTCTAAGGTGTCAAAAGTGGAAGAAATATAAAATGAAAGAAAAGCCCAGTTTTAACAAATCATAAGAGGTATTCAAGAGGAAAGGAATCAAATAGAATTTTTAACTAAATATTCCCTTCAACATCATGAGTTATAGTTATAGAAATAAGAATTAAAACCGGTGGATGAATAAGTGTACCCGCTAATTTTTCAATTTGAAGAACATGATGAGACTAAGAAGGAATTACATCAAAAACTATTACCATACCTCACTCAGCCATTTCAAAAATAGATTCATAAAGATAACAGGCCCCTTGATACACTTATGGGAGATCAAATAGATTTAGATTAATTTTAGAATGAATTTATAAGTATTAACATATCAAAAAATAACCATATATTTTAAAAAATAATACCACTTTATATTTCTATAATATTGGAAGAAGAAACCAATTATGTGATGGAATTTGAAGAAAATACATAGGATCCTGACTATCTACTTCCATCCACTACAACTCAAATCCAATAGGCACTAAGAAATGAAAAACCAATTAAAACTAAAAAAAATTCATAGAGATAATAATTTATTGAATTACTTTTCATTTTATTTTATTGGAAATAAATTGATAATTAAATCCCATAATTTAAATTTTTCAGATTCATCCAACTCGTGGTTTTCCCATGAGGATGAAGAAGAAAAATAAATTACACCTAAAAAAATTCCGGGAGCTCCTCGAATTTATTAAAAATTTATTAGAGGGAGTACATGAGGATATCCCAATGGATTTTTCCAAAGAAACAAAGTCTCAATTTGTGCACTTAGATAGTGAATATTTTGATTTAAGTTGTTCATATTGAAATTTTATTCAAAAATAATTTTTTTACAACTTTCTATTTCATAATTATATTGATGTGGCATATATTGAGAAGTACTTAGAAGTAAAGGAAAAGGTTTTACATGGAGTTCCAACCTATAAGAAGGATGACTGATATTTTTCCCTACCCCACCAAGAAAATTGTACTTAATAACATTATTTATATCACTGATGAACTCTATTACAAGAGTCCTCAATAAGAAAGGAAAACTAAATCATATTAGTTGAAATTTTTGTGGTGGTTAAATCCAAAGAAAGGTTACTCACCATAAAACTATAGTTAACCACCAGAAATTATTGTATTGGAGTAGTAAAAACCTATTACCCACATGGGGTTAAACAAAGTCTTATCGTACTATTACTTCCTTTATATATTTATTTCTTCTTTCAATAATGTTTTTTTATAGTTTACTACTTTTAATTTTAGGATTTTAGAAATTGGAACTTTGGAGAGTAACCCAAGAATTTCCTACATTTAATTCAAGTCATATTAATCCTTTTACTCTATTTTATTTTTTACCCAATTGAATTCTATATATATATATTCTATAAATATTATTGAATCAAAAAGGGGATAGCATAAATACATTTGTGATTGAGTTGGTATTATATATTTATTATTTTCATCTTTTCTTTTGTATTTTTTATTTTGGTGTTTTTTTAAGAATCTTTAGATTTATGAAAAAAATTGTGGTAAATGAAACAATCTTGATTTTTTTGAAAAAACTATTTGATTTGAATTTTTATGGTATTAAATGATGGATGAAATGAATTTTGTTTCTTGGTTTTAAATATTATTATTTAAGGAAGTTTTATCAAATGTGAAACTCATGTGCCCTAGTGTTGTACAGAATGTAATTTTTTTCTAAACCAAAGTGGTTTCAAAACATGTTTTGACACATTATTTCTATTTATATGTTTATTGAGTATCTTAAGGAATCTGTTAAAATTTATAAATTTCTTCTTTTCATCTAGTCAAAGATATTTTATTTCATGAAATGTGTTAAGTATAATTGAGGTACCATTATGAAATACCATTTTATATTGAACTCTATTTTACAGCCTTCCATTACATCCAACCATTTTTAAGCCCTTAGTTTTCATGAACAACCATGTTAAATTATCCAAGACAAAAATCCTGTTATGTTCCTAAAATATCCTAAAATGGTGGTGGTGAATTTGGGTGTGACCATTTTTTTCTTATTTATCTTTATAGATCTTATTCCCACATGGGTAGGAACGATATTCAACTGATCTAAAGTCTTTAGTTGTACTCCATCTCAATAAACTATATGTGAGTATACAAGAAAGTAATGTATGTAAGTACAAAATTAATTTTACGTGGTTCACCACTATGGGATACTCCAAGGAGCATGCAATCGATAGTCTGTTGATACACCAATTAACCACTAATATAACTACTGTTTAGTGGATACAATAGTTGTGGTCACTCTATGACTAGTCTCACTACCATATAATAGTGTTTAGGGACAAGGTTGCTCCTATCCCATGGAAAACTAACCTTTATCTCCCTTTTCACATAGTTCTATAGAATTATCACTTCCATAGTTTATAGACAAGTAGGTCACTTTGGGTTCAAAAACATCTAGGCTGAATGCATTCTAATATATGTATATATTATCTATTAAACTCCATAAACTTCTCCTTAAAAAATTGTTATAAAACCTCCTTAAAACAACAACTTATTCTCTTATAGAATAAATATGAAACTTCCTCCTTCCAGTATGAATAATAGAATCCTATTCTTCATTACAAATCAGTGATTCATCACTTTTCTTTGATTTTGGAAAGATCTTTAATGAGATCCATACTACTTCTGCTTCTTTCTATCCCTAGTTATATAATTTCACTCCTTGATATTTTAATATATATTATATGATCTATCTATTATATATCTTCTTTTATTCTCAAAGAATAAGGATTATTTATATGCTGAGTTACCTTTGAATTTAAAATTTGTAATTCAAATATCAATGTAACCTCTAACTAATTTGTATTTAGATTCATCTATTAAATTTTATTCTAGTAAATTTTCACCGTAAAAATCAGTTTTGGTAATTGTCACGAACCGAATCTGGTTTCCATCAAAACCGACACCTGACTCAGCCCGTGACAAGGCCCAAAGGGTGTTTCCGATCTCCATGGTATGGAACAAGTCTATGGGTATCATAAAATGAATGTTGGGAACAATTTACCGGAGTTTTTAAACATACAACAACAAAAAATGCAATAAACTGAATCTGAATTTTTCAAACCAAACCATCTTTTAAAAAAATTCAGAATTGAATTACACAGTTTAAAACAACTATCAAAAAATATAACAAAGGTAAAAACCAAATAAATATATCCCAATAACCTCCACATTGTAATAGGAACCTCCCTCAATCCATCTCCAAAACACCATATCACGATGGACCGCTAAAAACCCGAACCACTGGCACAAAGCTGTACCCAAACCTGCGACAAAAATAACTGGGTCTAATTAAACCCAAAGGAGTTTAGTAGGGTTTGATACAAATCCTATTAGGATACCACCACTAAGATATTCCATGTGACAAAACATTTTAATACAAAAATCATTTCAAGTTTTGTAAATAAGAAATGCTTATGATAGTTTCTAAAATATGAAACATTAAAACTAAATAGTTTTTAAGTGGGATATTTTAAAGAAAGTAAGCCTTTAAATAAGACCAACATTCTATTGAATTTTCCATTCAATCATTCTGTATGATGACGGTAATCACAAAGTATCTAGTGATCACATGTAACGGGAAATAACCCCCAGGCACTAGCTCGTTGTGGGTCCCAAGTAACTCGTATCTCGGTGAAAGTAACCATCACAATATCTGTTCTCATGCACAAGCCACTAGTAGGGAACATACCCATAACCTATGGGTCCCAAATAATAATAATCATCATAGTTTAGTTAGTGTTGTCAGTTTCAAACATGCTACATGAAACTGTGGCCAAACCCCATGGGATCACTAGCATACTAATACACGTCCACCCACCTAGATACCTGTGTTTCCATATTATGCTCAAAAATGTTTAACAAGCCATAAAATATAATTTGTACATGAAAATATGACTTCCACATCACAAATTAACCAAAAATTCTACATGTATATCAAACAATTTACAAAATCCCCTTTTTCATTCAAATTCATTTTGAAATCATACTCACACCAAAACACCCCACAACACTTTTCGCATATCCTTCACAATTCAAAAAATCCATTAAAAATTTTATAAATCCCTTCCAAGATAGTGAAAATAACATAACATCCGACACACATGTCAATTAATACTCCTTTCACAACAAAATTCATTTTCACATCATACTCACACAAAACAACCCACATTACGTTCACATCTCTTTCACACTTCAGTAAATCCTTTAAACATTTTTTTAAAACATTTCCAAGATGATACAAATCACATAAAAACCCATTTCAAATTTAAAATGGACCATTTAAAAATATATACAAACCAAAAATAGTTTTCCAATATGGTTTCACCTTTTAAATAAAACATTACACATTCAAAACTTTCATAAAACAATTCTGAGTATACCAAGCTTTGCACATGGAACCCATTTCAAACCCCTCTTTCAAGGCCAAAATCACCCCAATACCAATCCCAAACCGAATTTTTATCATTTAAAACATTTATTAAACCACTATAAATAGATATAAAATTACCTCAAATATTACCAAAAAAGATACACATCAAAAACACACATTTTTATAAAACACCTTCAAGAAGTATAATAAGGTTATACAAATAAAACCCATTAAAAATCCTACATAAAGGGACCACATGAAACTAAGACATTAAGAAACCATAATTTTCATCCCCTTTTAAAAAATAATTAATCAATTTCATATTTTATAAAACTACCACAAAAGATATCACATGAGTTACATTTGAAAAGTACACAACTTCAAACAAAAATGTAACTGTAACACTAAAATCTTTACTAATACAACCAAAAATGTTTTTATCACCCCAGAAAACATATTATGAACATTCTAAATTAATAAACCAATCAAGATAACTCATCATAAAATTATTACACATGGAATCACCTACCTTTTGAGTCAAAACCCTTAAATCTAGGTGTGAAACTTCAACCACACCACCGCCGCACCAAACGGAAGATAAATTGATCCCTAGACCACAATATTTCACCCAAAATAATCAACATTAAACCCTAGATAGTAACCCTAACTTCTAGAAATTTTAGAACTTATGAAAGGGTGAAATAAACCCTGAGGAAATAGAAGAAATCAAAGAAAGAATGACTTACTTGCATGATTTTGTAGTTTCCTCCATCAAAAACCCCATAAAAGATGAGTTAAAAGGGAGATTGAGGGATCTTGGAGGATGTACATGGAGGTAGGGAACAAAATGAGGAATAAATGGACGGATTTGGATTTATTCTAGAAGGGGAAAATGGGAATTACAAAATATTTTTAATGACCTGGAAAAGGCTGCACGGTTTGGCTGCACGGTTTAACAAACTGTGCGTCCAAACCGTGAGGCCTATTATGGCCACAAAAAAACCATTACATTATCCTCAAATTTTAGGGGTTTATAAGGGGGAAACCAAGGGGTAAAGATAGGATAAATATAGGGGAGAAAATTCCCAAAATAAACCATCCTTTTCACCCCCAAAACTCATCCAACTCAAGGGTACAAACCAACTCAACAAATTACCCCACAAGTGGTTCCACTATGAGTGTTTATAATCCAAATCCAAAAAACACAACCTCAAAAAATCCCTTTTAAAAAATAGGAGTCCAATTACCACACATGACCCCCAAGAATAAGGTCATAGATCGATAACACAAGAGGCACCAAAATTTCAAACCTGGGACACTCAGAACCCAAGAGAAAGCTAAGAACCAAAAGAGGA
This sequence comes from Viscum album, assembly GCA_963277665.1. NCBI lineage: Eukaryota > Viridiplantae > Streptophyta > Magnoliopsida > Santalales > Viscaceae > Viscum > Viscum album. Next base: position 1,618,663,924 of record OY728131.1, on the reverse strand, counting down.
TTTTAAACAAAGAATGGAATTGAAAATCCATGTGTGACAATAATTAATGCTCAATACATAACTATAAATTATTTTTAGGGGTTAAAAATAATAAAAACTACACATAACCTATAGTTTTCAAACACTAGAGCCTCTAAATTTCCTTTCCCCTTGACATTATGGCATAATTTAGTGAATTTATAAAAAACTCCTTTTGATATGCCTAGTACCATGGACTCTATTCCTTTTTTTACTTCCACTTTGGAGATATAAAACTAAATTTTCATAAGTATAATATAGTCACCAAAACACCCATTTAAGTATTCTTTATTTATACAGGTAGACTAACAAGCCAAATCACTGAGCTCCATGGCATATAACTCTCCAAGAAGCTATTTTGATACCTAACATGTGTCAATAAATTTTAATGGGTGTGTGATAAAAATTTGAAAGTTAAATATAGTTGAGTTACCCAAACATAGATCCATATAAACCTTTTTCAATCTTCACTTAAGCAAAAACATTTCATACTTTATGACGTGTTCATAAACCACTGACCGTTTTGGATTCACCTTTATGTAGGTTGTTTGAATGTTACACACCAATTGATATTGTGTGGCCCTCTTAAATATTTTTTCAAAGGTGAATGTATAACTTAAAAAAATAATTAAAATTCCCATGGTAACTTCATTCTGACTATTTAAAAATTTAAAATGGATTTTCCAAAACCACAATGACTTAGTGTAGTCCATAATGAAGATTTTCGTTACCCACTTGATTTTATCCATACTCTTCCATATGTGTATTCTTGTGTATATATTATTTTTTCAGACTAATATTCCAATCATAATTTTCCTTTTCAAAAAATCCAATAAAAATATAAATAAATATCTATTTTTTAGAAATCCTCCAAGCATCACCACTTCTTCATTATATTTCCATCTCAAAAAAAGTTTTGTCACTAATAGGGTTACAAAATTCTAATATATTGTTATCAAATAAAAAAAACCTTAGGTGTTCCAATAATATTACCCTTTTTATTTTGTTCACAATATCAATATAAACATTTGTACCACCACCTTTGGAAATGAAATCAAAAGGGTGGAATCTATCCAACATCAACTTTTCACCCTCCTAATATTTGAGTTCTATAGAAATAAATCTCCATTATAAACTAGATTAATAATTCCTCATTATTCTCTCCCCTTGTGTATGAGATTAATACTTCTTCTTTTGGTTACAAAAACTTATTTATTAACCAAATTATATATTTTTTCAAACCAATACCAATAGATAAAAACATCTTGTTATACCATCCAATTGAAAATACTCCTTTAAATTAAATTTCATGATAGCTATATAAAATAAAAGAAAAAAGTGAATATCCTAATTAGAATTTGAGCTATAAAAATACTCTGATCCAGGTGATCATGGGCTTAGTATATGAAAAAATATATTCTAATTTTACCTCTATAAATTTTTCCATGTGACTCATAAATAATAATAAAACTACAGTATCCTTTCCATCACATTTTCTTAAAAAACAATGTAATCTCAATAATATTCTCACAAAATATTAGTGTAAAAACTCTAAAACACATTGATTTGTGACAGATTTTTACCTATAAACATTTTAGAGGTTCGGTTCTCTACTAATGTGTATGGAGGCACTCAGGTAGAATCCTCGATGATGGTGATATTTTTTATAGTCCATTGATTTTAATTGATTTGTATTTTGAGTGGGGGTTTGTTTATAGAGATTAATTAAATTAATTTATGGATTAATTTTTGTTTAAAAAATTTATAAATATTTGGTTTAGTTCATTCATTTGGATTTAAGATTATGATATCTTTGAACTTTTATTTATATTGCAATAAATTAACACACACTTCCCAAGATGATTTTGATCAGAATTCCCAAGTGACGAGCCTTTAATCTAAGACTAAACTTAACAAGGGTTATAATCTCAATAATTATTTTTTTATGGTAGTTTATTTTTTGTTCTGATAATCCATGTAATCAACATGTTAAAAAAAATTCATTAATCCAAGACATTTTAATTTCAACCTACACAATGTTAACCTAAAGAATATTCAATGAGAAGAATCCCTCAACCACTTAATATCCCCAAATCACAACTCACAAAAATGGATGATTTAATAAAACAATAATAAGTTTATTAATATTATTTAATATTTTCATGGTGATGAGTTAAAAATAGAATTAAAAGAACAGGATAATAAACGATTTGTATGTCGAACACACACACACGAACGATAAAGAGAATCAAAACACACATTTTATTGAATGATAAAGAGATAAAATAAAGGGTTTTTAATTTTTTTTAAAATACTTTATGAACATTAATATTACACTAAAAAGTTCTATGAGAACAACACATGATTAATATACTTTAATTAATAATTATACTAAATTACAAAAGAAACACTTACGATATTACAAATGAAAGATAATAAAAAAGAACATGAAAACAAAGAGCAGAAGAAAGGTATATGAAGAATAAAATCGATTTTGGAAGGTACTAAAAGTAATTTTTAAAGGGTATGGTCATGAAAATTTTTCCTATTAATCTATTAAATTCTAACCCCTTTCAAGGAGAAGAGGGGGATATATTTATAGCCCAAGGCGGTGGACTATTTTCATTCTAAATATGACCCTCAACTTAGATTAACAATTTTAAAATTCAGAAAACTGAATATAAAGAAATAGTCTTATTAAAATATTTTTATATGGAGGTTTAAGTTTCACCCTAAAAATTTAGTGACCATTGGACTTTTGGAGCCAAAGTTATGGATATTTTAGTAAACCATGTGTTGTTGTCCATTTTTTCTGTGAAGTTTTTACTTATTCTAAATTTGAATACATTTTAGGCCAAGAGTATGCCCTAAAATATGAAAAAATTATTATACAAAGTCTCACATATTTTTCTTGTATTTCACACCAAAAAATCTCAGATCAATTTGACTATTAGATTGGAAAAAATATCAAGAAAGTTGGGTTGTAATTAATTTCCGTATAGAATGGTGGGATGGACTTTAAAGCATTAGTTGGGGCCCTGTTGATAGATTTGGAATTAAAGTTTTTATACCAGATGTGATTTTATATTCAAGAACATATTGTGGACTTTAATCAAATTTGGGAATATGTATTGAGCCCAGAAAGTCTATCTTTATGGCTGGTCTAGTTTTCTCAACAGATTTGGTGGGCCTTATTTTGTGGCCCATATGACCCTTCAAATAGAAATATTGGCCAAAGCTCCAGTTGAATGATTTGTAGAATATTGAATTGGGAGCCCTAAAAAACAATAATAACACAATTTGGATAAGTATTCTGAGATTTACATTTCAAATAGAAACTGACTCGAATCAAGATTAATAAAAATAATGCACAAAAAAATATATATAATATTAAAACACGAGTATTTCACACCAATTATAAACTTTTCATTGAAATTAAATAAATATAGTAAATAAAAATTTATTAATAAATTAATAATCTCGACTCCCCCACACTTAGGATTGTTCATGTCATCATATACATTACATATAAGAAACATAACTAAATCATCTTCACTTTCCAACAAATATTAAAATTCTATTTTCTCAAATCATGGGGATCTATACTAGTTCACTCCTCCATAATGAATTCCACCAAAAATTGTTACAGTAATAATGTGTAAAAAACACCATTTTTCATGCACAAAATTATAAATAGAAAATGTAGATACTTAGAACATACTCCTCTCAAGATGATAAAAACCTTTTATGGTGGTTCACTCATTCACCAAACAAAAGTGATAATCATAGAAGTTGAAAGAGATATCATATTTCATTCCCTATTTTAAATTAAAAAAAATAAAGAGGAATTTTTAGGGACTTTTCAATGGCTATGGGATAGTAGGGGTATAATTTCCAAAAGAGTGGAAAGGAGGGGTACAACACAATCATGGAAAAAAAAATGCACATTTTTTTGAAATTAAATATAGAGAGAAAGGTAAAGAAATATTTATAAGATAATAAATTTGTGAAGAGGAAAATAGAGTAATAAAATCGTAAGGGGATGAAATGATTAAATATTTACAAGAACACAAATATTCTCTCAATGACATAAGAAAAGATTATGCGAGTGTTCTTTTTTTTTCTTTTTTTCCTATATTGTTTTAGTTTATCTTGAAAAAAATATCACCCTCATATACCAACCCTTGTTTGATATCCTCAAAAAAATAATTGTAATATTTATAATAATATAAAAGGTTGAAGTAGAGTGGTTTTCTACCTGCCCAAGACATAACCCATTTTTTCCATTTTTTTGGATTTTTTTTTGTTTTTGTTTTTTCTCCTATATTTTTTTGAAAAATTTTCAATATCATTTGTCCAAGATTATATAAACATATATACATTCCCAAAAATAACTGAATTAAAACCTCTCCCCCACACTTAAATGGATTCTTTCTCTCAAGCATAAGATGACATGATGAAAATAAATGAAATGGTACCCAAAATGAAATCTATTCCCCCCGCACTTAAATTTCAATAAATTATGTAATGAAAATATATGTATATGTTGGGTGGTAAAAGGTATTAGGCTTGTAATGTGTCCAGAAAAAAAAAGTATTAATAGGATTTAAGGGGATTTCAAAAGGAGGATTAATGTAAGGGTAATGAAAGGATATTTGTCTATTGTGATTTTCATGTGGTTTAGAAAATGACTCTATCATATTAATGTACACAAAGGTGGAAAATTCAGATCAAAGGATTACAAACTCAAGACTCACAATCGGTGGGTAAAAAACCTAATAATTGAGGACGAGCATAGGTGACCTTGGCATAAAAGATGATGATATTCCTCATGGGTTGGGTAAACACATTTTCCAAATAAAAAATTGAGAATTCAAAATTTATCAATCTTGACACAAAATTCTTTATCCAAATTTATAAAAAAATATAAAATTTTTGAGATGAAAACTATTGTTTTAATTCACCAAAATGGTTAGAGAAAAATTAAATATTTAATGGTGTAGAATTATGACTCTTTTTATTTTATTTTATTTTTTTGTTTTTTTATTTATTTTTAAATACACACCCATGAAAAATAGAAAGAAAAAAGTGTTTGATGGAGAAAGTGGTAAAAATAAATGATATTGGAATAATAAATAAAGAAAGATAGAGATATATATATATATAGAGAAGTAGGAAGAAGAGAGATAGATAAAGTTAAAGAGAAAGAGGATCCCCTAGTTTGGATTTGGTGGGTCACTATCTCCATACAGTGGTGGGTCTACCATAGTGGTTGGGGATTCAATGGAAGTCAATATGGTTCTAGAGATGTTTGTCCTCTCATGGTTATTCATTAACATATGTCCATTAACTACAAATGTACTTTTCAAAGTAGGGTCTTAGACTTTCACTACATCAAATGGGTAAACATTAGTAATAATAAAAGTTCCTTCCCAAAGATAATTAAGCTTACCTGGGTGAATCCAAAATCAATATTTGAAGGGAAATAACTTTTAACTTTCATGTAATAACTTTCTCAAGATTTTATTTATCATGGAGTGCCTTATTATTTTCTTTATAGAGATTGTAATTATCATAAGAATCTAGACAAATCTTATCTAGTTCATTCAACTGTAATAATCTCTCTTCACCAGATTTTTCACAATCAAAATTAACTTTTTTTGATAGCCCAAAATGACTTATGATGGATTTCAACTGGTAAATGACATGCCTTTACAAAAAACTAACCTAAATGGAGACACCCCAATGGGTGTTTTATAGGCAGTTTATTAATCCAAAAGCGCTTCACCGTGTCCTTTAGGATATCTTTTCTGGTGGGATTTAAATTTTTCTCATGCACTATTTTAACTAATCTATTCAAAAGTTAATCCATTACATTTATTTTATGGTGATATTCATTTGAAGTTTTATATAAAACCCCAATATTTTTCAAAAGATATTCTATGGAATGATTATAAAAATGAGTTCCTAAATCACTTATAAAATCATGCGGCGTTCCAAATCGATGAAATAAGTGGGTTTTTAGGAACTCACTAGTAGTATGTGAATAATTCTTTTTAGTGGGTTTGGCCTCAACCCACCTAGAAACATAATAAACCACAATAAGAATGTATGATAATCCATTGGTTTGGGGAATGGTCCCATGAAATTGATTCCCAAAACACTGAATATATCACATAAGATTAAGGTATTTTAGATAATTTATTTTATTTTAGAAATTGTGACAAACTTTTGGAAATTGAGACATGATTGAAAGAACCTATGTGAGTCCTTTAAGAGTGAATCCATAAGAATTCAGAGTCAATGAATTTTAGGGAGGTCCTTTGTGGACCAAAGTGTCCACCACCAGGCATTGAGTGGTATAATTGGGCATACCATGGTAACTTTGGAGTGAGAGATATATATTTTTAGTTGGAAATTCAGGATCAATTATTTCATAATTATAATAATTAAAAATTCTAATAAGGTGATCAACCACATGGTTTTATTTTAGGGGCCTATCTTTAATCAAAATTTCATACTCTTGGAGCTTTAGGATCCATCTTATTAGCCTCAGTTTGGAATCAATTTTCTAAAGTAATAACTTTAAAGCTAAATGGTCTATAAAAATGAAGATTTTGACACCGAAGAGATAGGGCTGGAATATATCCAAGGCAAAAACCATATCTAAAAGTTCATTTTTAGTCATAATATAGTGATATTGAGTTTCATCTGATGTTTTTGAGGTATAATAGATTAAATGATGAATTTTTTCTCTTCTTTGACCAAGAATAGCCCCAATAGCCCTATCAGAATAATCACACGTCAATTCAAAAGGAAAAGACCAATCTGGGGGTTGAATTATTGGGGTAGATGTAAGAACACATTTGATTTTAATGAAGGGTCTCTTTAAATCCTCATCAAAATATAATATAACATCATTATGGAGTATCCTAGTGAGTGGGAAGGAAATCCTACTAAAGTTAGAATGAATCACTAATAGAAACTAGCATGACTAGGTAATGAATGGATGTGTCAAACTGATGTGGGTTCAGGAAGTGAATGGATCACCTCAATTTTGGAATGATCGAATGGAATATCCTCTTGTGAAATTATGTTCCCTAGAACAATCCCATTAGTAACCATGAAGTGACATTTTTCAAAATTCAACACAATGTTAAATTTGAAACATTTTTGTAGGACCATAGAGAGTGAATGTAAGCAAAATTAAAATAAATCACCATAAATAGTAAATTCATACATGAAGAACTCCATAAAATGATTAATGAATTCAGAAAACATACTCATCATACACCTTTGAAATGTTACAAAGGAATTTAAAAGGCCAAAAGGAATTCTCCTATATGCATATGTTCCAAAGGGGAAAGTTAATGTAGTATTTTCTTGGTCATGAGGTGCTATTGAGATGTGGAAGTGGCTCGTGTATCCATCAAGAAAGTAATAATGTGACTTCCCATCTGATAGTTACAACATTGGAACAAGTAAGGGAATATGGTAGTGATGTTTTCGTGTTTTAGCATTCAATTTATGATAATATATGTACACACACCATTTTTTTCACTTGATTTGTGACCACCTCTCCATGTCCATTTGTGAATAAAATTATCCCCCCCTTTTTTAGGTACCAATTGAATTGGACTAACCCATTAACTATCATAAATTGGGTAGTTAATACCATCTTGAAGAATCTTAGAGATCTCTTCTTTATCCACCTCAAGGATTAGTGGATTGAGTCTTCTTTATGGTTGTCTGACTAGTTTGGATGAATCTTCAAGGTGGATGTGATGCATTCAAAGGGTAGGGTTGATTCTTGGTATGTCATCTAGGTTTCAACATAAGTAATTTTTCCCTCTAACACCTGAAAAGGTATGGAATATTCAGCTTCATTAAGTGTGGTAGAGAAAATGACAGTATAAGAGTGATCATGGAAACAGAATTAATATATCAGGTGTGTAGGAAGATGTTTTAGATTAGTATCATATTTTATTTTTGGGCTAGAAAACTCAACAATTGAGGAAGGAAATTTAGTTGGTTTTGACTTATTTTTGTTAATACTGTCCAAGGTGGAATAATATATATCAGAGTTGAGATGATATTCAAGAGAGTTTTCAAGATCCACTAGATTGATGGAGTCTATGAATGAAAGTTCAACATAAACTGCCCCATTTATGACTTAGTTAATCATGGTGAAAATTTCAATACCTCTTATCTTATTATAACCTGGTGAACATGATGGAGTGGGGGTGAATCCATTCTCAGAAGTGTCATTGGAAACATGGATTGAGAATATAGAGTGATCCTCAGATGGATATGATATAGCTTGAAAGATATTGAACTTGACTAGTTGGTCACTAAATTCAATGGATACGATGCTCGTATGGAAACCAATATTAGTTCTAGATATCAAGAAGAATGGTCTGCTAAGAATTTGGGGAGATCAGTAATAGTTCCTCTTAATTTCCATGTCAAGGATATCAAAATCAGCTAGGAAGATAAGATCATTAACTCGGACAAGGAAATACTCAATTATTACCTCAGGACTAGCTATGGTTTGATTGGATAACTGGATGAAAACACTCGTTCGGTAAAAGAGTCCTAGAAAAATATTGGAGAAGATAGATTTAGGCATGAAATTTATTGAGGATCTTAGGTCTATGAGTGCATCATCAATGATATAACTTCATATTTTTCATGGAACCATAAAGGTCCCAAGATCTTTTCACTTTATGGCTATGGATTTTTGGGTTGAAACATTTTCAATGGTCCTAAGTTGTCTCTTATGGGTGCATAATTCTCTAAGAAACTTGTTATACATAGGAATTCATTTTATGGAATCTAAGAGGGGTATGTTGAGATCAACACATCTAAACATGTCGAGCATTTCCAGATCAGGTTCAATGTACTTCCTTGGCTTAGATATGGCTTGAGGAAAATTAATTGGGTCCCTTAGAGGGATGAAAGGAGGTGAGGGAGTGGATTTTGTTTCTTTTTATTGTTTTTTGTTCTTTTCATTTTCAAGATCAATATTCAAAGGTTCATTTGAGGATCCATCCTGAGGCATGGAAATTTTCTTTCCCAATCAATGTTTTTTTCACTTACATTTCCCTTGGGGTTTGGAAACGATTGAGATGGGAGTTGGGATGAATTGGATTGTTGTTGTTGACTTTGGTGGGATACAAGTTGACCAATTTGTTTTTCAATGTTTTCTATGCTAGAATGGGAAGAGGAAGAAATATCTTCCATAGTACTTTCCCATATCTTATTAGAAGAAGATTAATGTCCCGTATTGGGATTTCATTGATTTAGGTTCCTAGGAAAGTGCTTGTATTGGGTTAAGAATTGAGAAGGCTCATTAGAATCATAGAATATAGGATGAGTAATAGGATTATTTCTCCTTTGAGATTGAGGAACAAAAGGATTACATTGTTAGAAGTTACCACCACCTTTACCATATTGGAAATGGTTTGGATTTTGATGATGTAACTGAGGGGGATGAGTAAAAAGATTAACATAACACAAGCCTAGGTTATAGGTAGAAGAGAAAGTATCAAATTGGGCTTGCATGGAGTTTCTTATGAACTGATCTAATTGTTGAGGGATGGTGTTCTACTGAACATATGTTGCATTGAGCTCCATTAGATCATAAAAATCAAATTAATCATCTTGAATATGTGTAAATGTGTCAGTTGGATGAGTTGGTGAGCTATATATCCCGCTTTTTTTATAGGTCCAGCGAACATATATTGTGGAGAAGATGAGGTTGGATATTTGACAACCACATATAGTTGACACACAAGACCTCTAAGTTCAGTTATCCACTTAGTCGTCTTATTGGGCTCTTTGGATTAATTCTCTTGGACTTTTTTTAATTGAGCATGTACTCAAGTATATAATTATTGCATGTTTACATCCATATTGGTTTTGATATCTCATGCAACTTTAGATGTTTTTTCAATAAGAGAACCACCACTTGAGGTACCAATGAGAGTTCAATCCATATCCAATAACCCCTCATAGAAGTATTGGATCAAGAGTTGGTCAGAAATTTGGTGGTGTGGAAAGGTTGATATTAGATTTTTGAACGTCTCACTATACTCATGGAGTTATTCATTTCGTTATTGATGGATACCACTTATTTCCTTTTGGATAGAAGCAGTTCTATAAGCAGGGAAGGATTTTTCTAAGAAGATTCAATTCATGTAAATCCATGAGTTTATGGAACCATGAGGGAGGTAGTAGGTCCATGACTTGGTAGAGTCATCTTGGGAGAAATGGAATGCTTTAATTTTTATTTTTTTTCCATATCCCATTAAGGCATCATAGTAGGACAAACCACTTGGAACTCTTTCAGGCGAATATGAGGATCCTCATCGACTAGCCCGTGAAAATGAGGTAGAAGGTGAATCAAACCTGATTTGAGTTTGAAATATACCTCAATTTTTGGAAATTTAATAACAAGGGGTTGGTAATTCATATATGGGGAAGTGATTTATTTTATGTTTTTTCCCTAGGACTGTCTATATCTAGAACAATTAGATGGGAAAAGAATGGGTCTTGATTTATTTGATTATCCCTAATGTTCCTCCTAAGTTGGTAAAGTGTTCGCTTGATTTCCAGTTGAAAAAAGTATGATGTAATGTTTTGGAGGCTATGGGGATTTAAGATATACTTAGAGAATATGAGGAAAAAAAGTTATTATTTGTGTTGTTTCATTTATGATTTTTATGTGAAGGTGGGTTTTTCTTTGTGTTTTTTTCAGATATTGTTTTTTTTGTTTTATTATTATTATTATTTGTTTATTTTTTACAAAAATAAATAAATACCAACTATAAGATTCACCATAAATGTCAATGGTGTTATTTGGAGTGTAGTTAATTGTCACCCATCGACCGTTCAAAGTTTTGGTGCTTAGCTAATGTGTATTGCGACACTCGGGTTGAATACTCAATGATGGTACTATTTTTTATAGTCTATTTATTTTAAATGATTTGTATTTTGAGTGAGGGGGTTTATTTTCAGTGCATAATTAAATTGATTTATGTCTTAATTTTGATTTAAAAAATTTATAAATATTGGGGTGAGTTCATTATTTTGGATTTAAGATTATGATATCCTTGATCTTTTCTTTATTTTGCATTAAACTAACACCCTCTTCCCAATATTATTTTGATTTTAATTCCTAAATATTGAGGGTTTAATCCAAGACTTAACTTAAATAGGGTTATAATACCAATCATTACTTGTTTATGGTAGTTTATTTATGGTTCTAATAATCCATGTAATCCACATGTTAAACAAAACATGTCATTAATCCATGAAATTTTAAGTTCAATATAGACAATGCTAACCTAAAGAATATTTAATGAGAAGAAGCCCTAAATAACTTAATATACCCAAATCATGAACTAACCCAATGGATGATTTACTCAAACATTTATAGGGATATTAATCTGGTTTAATATGTTTATAGTGATGCGTTAACAATATAATAAAAAAGAACAGGATAAGAAAAGAGTTGTGTGCCGAACACACAAACGAACAATGAAGAGAATTAAAACGCACTTTTGATTGAATGAGAAAGTGAAATATAAAGGGATTTTAACTTGATTTAAACTATTTTAAGAAAATTAATATAACACTATAGAATTTGGATGATAATAAGAGATGATTAATTGAATTTCATTAATAATTAAAAAAAATTACAACATAGACACTTATGAGATTACAAATGAAAGTGAATAGAAAAGAACATTTAAAAAAGAGTAGAGGAAAGGTATATCAAGTAGAAAAATGAGTTTGGAAGTTCCTACCAATACATTTTAAAGGATATGGTCATACCAATTATCCAATTAATCTCTGAAATTCCAACCAGTTGTAAGGAGAAGAGGGGACATATCTATAGCTTAAGGTGGTGAACTGTTTACATACCAACTCTTCTCATTCACTTGTATTGACAATATGACAATACAGATAGCTGAATCTAGAGAAATTATCTTATGAAAAGTTTTATATATGAATGTTTATGGTTCACCCTCAAAATTTGGAGTCCATTGGACTTTTGGAGCCAAAGTTATGTCTATTTTGGTAAACTATGTTCTTATATCCATTTTTTCAATTGAGTTTTTACATGGTCTAAATGTGAATGCATATTAGGCCTAGAATATTCCCTAAAATATGAACAATTTATTATAAAAATTTTTCCACCTATATCTTGTATTTTACACCAAAAAATATAAGATAAATTGGACAATTGGATTGGGAGAAATGTCAAGAAAGGTGGGATATTTTCAATTCCCATACAAAATGGTGGGATAGACTTCAAAGCATCATTTGGGCCCCTTGTTGGTGAATTTTGGACTTCAAATTTCTATCAAAGATTTTTTTGTATATTCAAGAACATATTATGGAATTTAATCAAATTCGGGCTTCTGTATTGAGCCAATAAATTTTATCTTTATGGATGGTCTAGTTTTCTCAAAAAATTTGGTGGGCCATATTATGTGGCCCATATGACCCTTGAAATGGCCAAATTTCCCAATTATATGATTGAATGATTTGTAGAATACTCAACTAGGAATCCTAAAAAGAAAGAATAACAAAATTTGGATAATTATGGTGATAATTATAATTAAAATAGTAAATTGAATCCAATTAGTATTAATTAAAATAATACTAAAAAATTATATTTAATATTAAAACATGAGTATTTTACACTAATTATGCACTTTTCATTGAAATTAAGTAAATAGAGTAAATAAAAATTTATTAATAAATGAATAATATTAGACAATAATGTGATACATACCAATTTTATAACTTATTTATACCGATTATATTCCCAAACTTCATAGGATTAGTCATTCACAGATAAGGCCTAAAATATTAAAAATCTATCATCAACTCCCCCTTGGTTTTTAGCTCTCATCACCAATTATTGAGATAGTTTTTATCCTAGGGATAATTTTTTTTGAAAAAATAATTTTCTAGACCATATATTTTAGTATCCTATATAACATAATCAGTGAGTAATAATTTTCAAGAAATATAAATAAATAAACATGAAATTTATCCATGTAGAAGCTTCCAAACTATATTCTTATTTAGTTGTATGATTCTATTAACTCCTTGTCCCGATATTATTGATTTAATAACCCAATACTAATTAAAATGTATCCTGATACTAAATATAAAATATGATATTTATCAAGATACTTTTGATTGTTTCAGTTGGGTTTTGAAACATTTTATTCCATTATTTAGGTCATCTTCCACCCATTTTTTTGCATTGTAAATTCAAATCAATATGATCCATAAAACTTTATACCAATATAAACCTAAAATACTTCAAAAAAACTTTCTTCATGAAATTTATAACTTTAAAAAAATTTCATTCATCTATATTTCATGTTCTTTTGAAAAAACATACCCCATGGAATATATATCCCCCCTTTAATTCTACACCTCTTTAAACAAGTTAGAAACATTTAAAGCATATGGGGAATGGGTTTGCTTCATATTACTCAAGTTGAGGAGGATTTTGGGTCACTATGGATAAATATTTTCCATTCATCCTTAATTTTAGAGTCCATCTTTAGATCTAAAATATATTTAAGGGAATGAAATTTTCTTTTCACCTTCTTTGGGATTGTTCTCCAAATCATCAACCAAATAAAAATTTTCTATTCCTTGAGTGTCCTTTCCAATATGGATGTCACCAATTATCACTTATTAGTGTTTTATTATTTATATATTTGTTTTTGGGTTTCCCATATCTATGTGTTTTTTTCATATTTTTCAATACATACCTTTTCTTTGATATATCCCTTTCACATGTGCCTTTTCAGTTTTAGAAATTTTTGAATTATTATAACGATTCCAAGATATTATCATGTATTTCATAGAATTTTTAGCTTTATAAATAGTTTAAAATATCCTATTCACATTATTTTCTTTATAGGATGCCTCTTTATACAACATATAAAATTTATTTCCAAAGAAACTGATTTTTCATTATATTCATGCTGGTTTATTTTATTAATACTTGCTGAATGTCTTCTAAATTTTTTAATTGAGGCATAGTTAGTATGATAATAATTTATTAAATAATACCTATAACATTTATACTATGTTTTATGTCTTAGTATCTCAAATATTCCACCATATTCACAACAAGTAATGTACCCTAATGCTTCCGATAAAAAGCTTAAAATATGTTTATATATTCAATAATAGAATCACATGTCACAATAACTTGAATTAGAAATCATCTGGTTTTCATTACCTCTTTTAAATAATTTCTTAAACATATTTTTATCACCTTTAATATTTTCAATTTTCATGGTAATTTTTATTGATATATTATTCTCATTCATTAGAGATGTTCCATTATATTCAATGCTTATTTTTCTAATTAAAAATGGTCTCTCTAACATGATGATTATTTTATATTTCTCCTATAAGATAGAATACCTGAACTTATTTTTTTTATCACCTTCCACAGGTTATTAAAATAAAAAATGTAAACCATCCTTGAGTTTAGGCTTACACTTGGAATTAAATTTCACCATTTTCTTCTTAGTTGAAATCAACTCCTCTTACAATTTTTTAATATTCTTTCTCTTTTATTCAAGATGATAATTAAGTTCTTCACTGAGTTTCTTATTGTAATACATATCATCCTCTAACCCTTGAGATATTTTTTCCAATATATCACAATGTTCCTTCATCTTAGAATTCATTTGAGAAATATAATTTTTAAGAAATACTTTCTCTTATTAAAGCCTTTGATTTTCCTCCACTAATTATAATAGATGTAAAACATGTTCACATTTTTTTACATTTAAATTCTGAACAAATTTTGTGTTTAAATTATTATTATTGGAATTATCTTGAAGCTTCTACACCTCACAATACATCCCTTTTAACTCCCCATATTTATTAGAATTCTTCTCCATCAAATAACTAATTACCTTAAAAATTCTTTATTGAGGAATTTCAATTTATCAAACTCAATTTTCAACACCTTTACTTGGATATCGTGATTGTTATTAAGTTATTTAATCCCTTTATTTTCTTCTTTTAACTACCAATCCATCTCCTCTGATAAGTGGAAAACTTCCACTTTTAGCCTCTTTGGGTCTTCCTCATCATAAGTAGTCCCAAATTCACATATCCTATCATTATATTCATTCATTACTACAAAATCATTAAATAGATAAAGATATTCACATTCTGAATCATTCATAAATTCCTTTTGTAGGGTACTATATTCCTTTAATTAGATTTCACTTTTTCCTTAAATAGTTCCAAAATATGGAATTCCCTTTGAGATTTGTGTAATATACCAGAATTATCATGTACATTATGCCTTTATTTCATCCATTATATAAGTGTTTTTGAGTTATTATATACTTGGGTGAAGTCACAAGTAACTTATGGATGTTTTCTTGGGTTTTATAGGAATTTAATGGGGTGAATGGTTTAAAAACTTTTTTGGGAAAACCATGTGGTTCTCCCCAAGAAATGGTACGACTTGTTGGAGTGGGGTAGTACATGACGCATAATTGGAATATAGTTAGATATAACTAGGTAACATCCCCCAAGAAACTTTGTAACTCAGAATAGTGGAAAATTTATAGTTGGTACATGTTTTACCACGCTATGTGACCAAACAATGTGGGTTCCCTAAAGAGGAAATGAGCCTCACAATGTTGGTGTATGGTTTAGTCAATCATGAAGCCAAAGTGTATGTGATTAATTAATTTATCTAAAAACTAGGATTTTAACCTAAAACCTCCTTGAAACCCTCCATTCTTCCTCATAAACCTAGGTATCTTGAACCTAGGGACTTCAGTGGGTGTTCTTGATGATTCCTCCCCCCTAACTCTAATTATGGTGGATCTAGAGACTTTATCAATTATAATTTAAGGTAGGAGGTTGTTCTTCCTCCATTATTCACATTTCTTCTGGATCTCCACTCTAGTTTTTAGAATGAATCATAGATCTTGGATTTCATAGATATCTATGAATATTATTGTGATCTGATAAGGTATTATCAATTTATTGATGGATAAGTGGTAGAATATAGTGATTCATCATCTTCCCTTGATTGATTATAGATTTTTTGGTGGTAGAGGTTTTCATTTGGTAAGACTATTTGAATTCAATCCCTTATCACGCTCCTCTTCTTAGATCATGATTCTATAATCCTCATTTGATGAACTGGGGTTGGTTCTAGGAATCACTCCTGTATAGACTTGATTCAAGTATCAATTATTATTATTAAGCCTATTTACTCTTTTAGTTGGAATTATTTACCACATAAGGAATTTTTATAAGTCTTATTAGCATGATTGGTGTATGTTTGTGTGTGTAGATATGAGAACCATTGTGTGACATGGTATGCTTGTGATTTTTCATATAGTGTGTGTGGCCCATGAGACCTATGAATTATGTGCTATGATAGTTCCTTATGTACTATGCCCATTGGAAAGTGAATACTTGGTTTGTGGAGGTTTGTATCTAGTATCAAGGTGGTAGGTGGGTCATCGTGGCTTGGTTATCCCCTAGTGGGGGAGCATGTGCTGGTGCGATATGGTGACAATGGTGATGATGGAACCTGGAGGTTGTGCGATGGTACGATTGTCTTGTAGTCCCACTCAAGAAAGAGGATAGATAATGATGACATTGTTACCTAACCCAAGGCTAAGCCAAGGGCATGAAAACCTTATGGATTAACCCATTAGAGGTAGGGGAATGATGACCTTATAGCACAACCTGAGGTTGAGCTAGGGGTGTGATGGCATGTGGCCTAACCTGAGGCTTGATTGGCTATGGGTATTTATCTAAGATATGTGTTGTCCTTGTTCCCAAAAATTATATTTAATGACTTATGAGAAATTAATTCTGACATAGAGTGATAGATGGTTCAATTGAGACTCGTGGAATCATGTTCATCACTTGATCACTCGATATATGATTGGGTTCTTGTTTGGTAAATTGCTTAACAACATGACATACAACTTTATATACATGATAACTTTATATTAATGACACATTAGTGGTGTCCTACTATTTTTATACTTACAACCTTCATGGGAATCTCAATCTGCATGTAGATTTCATGGTCATGGATCCATCTAAGGGAAAGGTCCCTATGTCAAGGAGCTGAGAAGGTGGAGCTTAGAGGAAGGAGATGATGTTGAGATGGACTCTAAACTATCATTTTAGTGTTTAACTTTTTTTATCAGTTATCATACTTTGATTAAATAACCACATTGGTTTTATTTTTATTTATATTGTATTATTTGGTTATAATTTATTTATCATGATGATATTATTTTAGTTTCTATTTTGAGGTTTTGGTATGTTTATTCACACTTTTTTTGTGATTATAGTGTATGATAATTATTTCTTATGGTATAGTCTCCCGATAACACCTTTTAGACCCTCGTCACTAGTTGTTGGCCTCTTGTGTATGAGGATATGATCTTGATGTCATGTGGCCCTCCATCTTTGACCAGTTGATTTAGGTTGGAGCATTACAATGTGGTATTAAAAAAATTTCTTTTCTTTATTCTTAACCATGTTTGAGGAAAGGTAAAAAGGATATTGGTTATGTGGATCTTGAGTTGGGGAGTCAAATCAGTGCCTATCTATCTCTAATGTAATGTACCTTCGAGTTAGCAATGACAATATTATTATTATTTATTATGTTATTACAATTTATGATTGAACCTTAGTTTTATTGTGATGTTATAGTTTTTGGATTTTGGGTGCATTTACGCATCATGGGTAGGCACAAGGGTTCACAAGTCTTATGAATTTTTTTATTTCCATATATAATATTTCAATTAATAAAATGTATTTAGTAATATTTTATTTGTGCATCTGTGATATATATGTACTGACATTTGAATTATTTTAAACTAAACATACTATGTTTGGTTATGATTATATGGTTGTGACTAACATGAAGGTGTTGAAGACATGTCTTAGGCCTGTAGTAGTACAAAAGGATTTGTTCTTTATATAAATGGGTAGCCTCTTAGGATTAGTTTTCTTGTAGTGGTATTTTGTGAGTGCCTGTAATTTCATGATTGGTGTAGTTATTTAACCTCTTGAAGGAATTTTTAAGTGTTCATTTGAAATTTTAGGAAATTACTCTATGGCATCATATTACAGGACAACTTAGGGAAGTGAGACAAGATTCCCCTATAAGGGAGGTAGCTCTTATTGTTCCTCTAGGTATACAGGAGGGTGAATCTGAACATTCCTTATTAGCTTCTATAGTAGTTTAGGTAATATAATCATGTTATCTTGGAGTCTTTCAGATAATTCATATTCAAGGTTGAGGAACTCATAGGATGATGATCAAATATTCTCTGGATTTCTAGCTTCAGCATCCCTCATTCTTCCAGGGTATGGGAGGACCACAAGATACTAAGGATTGGATCAATATCATCAAAGGAATATTTGATCTTATAAAGACTCCATAGGATCAATGGTTTAATCTGGTTTCTTTCATGATTCAAGGACCCAGAAAGAGATTGCGAGGTATAATGAACCAGTCGGGGAGACGCAAGGGTTCGATTCAAGATACCTTAAAGAATAAATTATTTTAGTATTTTTTCGAGTTACACTTATGTTGTATTGATCTCAAGATTTTATGGAGATTCAATAGGGGATGGTGTCTATATCTTCCTATTATACTCATCTCATAGAGTTACTTTGATTCAATCCTCTTTTGGATGGGAAAGATAAGTATAAGGAACATAAGTTCAAGATCATACTTCATCCATTGACAAGGTTTCATATCATGATTTTTGACCTAATGATGTTTTATAAGGTTCTACATAAGTCCTTGATGATCAAGAAGGTTCTGGAAGAGGATAAATCACTTGGTATATTTTCCGCTCTCTGTACACTAATGAGAAGGTCTCCTAGAGATGTAGGGAGTGGCTTTTTTATATGTAAGAATAAGAATGATGATGAGTCATGATATTATGGTAGTAGTCAGTCAGAGTAGAGTAGGTTTTTCTTCATCACCCTCTAGGGAAGGAGGTGTCACTCTTTGCTTCAATTGTGGCCATAGCTAAAATTATCTCAAGTGTTGTCCTGAAATTCAAAAAACTTGTCATTTATATGGAAAGATGGGAAATATTTAGGGTTTATATTCAGGGGTACTATAGTCATGTTTCCATAGAGGTATTGGGAAGATTTGGGCTATGAGTCATGGGGATGACTTGGGATCTTAGTAGTAGACCCAAGCTCCATAGGGGTTGGTGAATAAGTAGAACCAAGGGTCTCAGGCATAAAGTCATGTGACCATTGCAGGAAAAGTGTATATCGTGTACTAGGTTCTATATGAGGGTCAAGAGGGAAATTCTATAGTTATAGGTATGGTTTTGATTACCTTTATTCTTTCTATTGATTTGGTTGAAACTTGTGCTTTCCATTCTTTTATATCTACTCAATTTGTTATTGGGTAATACATTCTGGTTAAGTTATCTTTTTAATTTATTTACATTGATAAACCTTTGGGGAAGAAGGTATACTATCTCCAATGATGTCCTTTGTATTCTATAGTGGTTACTGGTTATGGACTTTTATGAGAGTTCATGATCTTAGAGATGACTAGATTCAATGTTATTTTTGGCATGGATTAGTTAACTAGTTATCGATATCACATCAACCACTACAGGAGATCAATATCCTTTAACATACCTAATGGGGATAAGTTTGTTTTTATTGGTGAATAGGATATTTGAGTAGGTATAATGAGAGTGTACCTAAGTTAGTTTAGAGATATTATAGTAAAGGTAGTGGGTATGGTACTTGTAATGGATTGGAAAATAGATATCACCTATTTTCATCCAATGGGATACCATTACCAGGATGTAATTTTGGATGATTTCTTAGAAATTACTCCAAATAGATAAATTGAATTCAATATAAAACTCATTATAATATTTTATCTTATATTGAACCCTTCATATCATATAGAACTGACCATATTGAATGAACTCAATGTGAAAATTTAGGATATATAGGAAAAGGGATTTATCAAATCGAGCACTTATACTTGGGGAGATCCAGTGTTGTTTGCTAAGAAGATGGAAGAAATCCTTCAACTGTGTGTGGAACATATAAAGATTAATCATGATATAGAGAAGAAAATTCACCTATTATCAAGGATAGATGATTTATTTAATCACTTTAAGGTAGTTCAGTGGTTCTCTAAGATTGAATTAAGATCAGTCTACCCCCAGTTTCAAGTTAGAGAAGATAATATATACCTAAAAAAACATTAAAGATAATGTTTGGATTGTATGAGTATTTTTTTATGCCTTTTGGGTTAATGAATGGTACAGTGGTGTTCATGGATCTCATGAACACGATATTCCATTCATATATTTACTCTTTTTTCATTATATTCATTGAAGATATTAAGATATACTCACAAACCCCGAAGATTTAGGACATGAACCTTGAGGTCATATTGAGAACACTATGAGCATGTTGGATTTATGCTAAGATTTATAAGTTTTTATTTTGGATTCAAGAGGAGAGATTACATATTCATGTGATTTCTAAGGTAAGAAAATCAGTTGATCCAAATAAAGTAGAGGCAATGATGTCTTGGGAACACCTTAGGAATGTGTTTAAGATTAAGATTTTCCAAGGTTTGGATTAGTGATACCAAAGATTCATCCACGACTTCTCCCATTTGGATTCACCTAAAATTGGGATTATAAACAATGGGGTGAAGTTTTAGTGGAAAAATCAATGTGAAGAGGTTCTCCAAGAGCTGAATAGGAGATTATCATCAAATCCTATTTTGATCTTACCCAAGCCTAGGATTAGATATTAATTTTAATATGATGCCTCAGATGTTGGTTTGATTTTTTTTGATATAGAGAGATGAGGTAGTTTCTTATGGTTCTTTTCATTTATGACCCCAAGAACAGAACTAACCTACACATGACTTGTAATTGGTAGATTTGGTCCATGCCCTAATGTTTTGGCACCATTATCTCTTTCATGAGAGATTTTTCATTTACATGGACCAGAAGCTCTTGCAGTATGTATTCTCTCAGTGGGAATTGAATCTCCACCAGATGCATTGGATTGAGTATCTATAGTATTTTGACTTTGAAATGGATTATTCTTCTTGAAAGGGTAATGTTATTAAATATGATCTTAGTATAAGGATACAGGAACTTGGATAGTGAACTTAAGAAGAAGAATGAGGAATGATGATCTTATTGGATGAATAGTTTTTTTGGTGCATATGATGATCAAGGGGTGATGACATGTTCCCCCTTGGCTACCTTTTTTACTTGGTGAATCAGGTGAAATATATCAAGGATTTGGATAATGAGTGCTTAGTGATACAAGAAAGGTATTTGGGGAAATAAACCAATTATAGGGTAGTCTTTAGTTGGAGATAATTTGATCTACATTCATGGTATATTTATGGTTTCTACTTCCTTGAGGGAAAAACTAATGAGGTACTATCATGATTCATAGTGGGTGATTAAACTTTGATCAATGAATATGTATCATTATATCAAATTTAAGTTCTGGTGGCCTTGTATGAAGAAGGATATTTCCAATTTTGTCTCTCATTGTCTTACCAATAAGAGGATTAAGGCCAAGAGTCAACAACTATATGGTTTTATTCATCTTCTTACTATGCCTATTTGGAAGTGAGATGAGGTGTTTATGGACTCTTATATTGGTTTTACTAGGACACTGAGCAGTCAATATGTTGTGTGGGTTGTGGTTGATTAGCTGAAAAATGTGGCACGTGTGTTGCTGATCTATGAGAGACATTTCATAGACAAGTTAGAAAAACTTTATTTTCGATTGATTTTATAGATTCATGGAGTGTCTTTGAGATTTTTTTTGGAAAGAGATGCATGTTTTACATCATATTTTTGAATTTTTTATAAAATTTTATGGGGAATCAATTGAACCTTAGTACAAAATATCATCTGTGGACCTATAGGAAGTCAGAGAGGATAATACAAATTATGGAGGATATACTTTGGGAATGCGTCCTAGAATTTAGTGGAGCATGGGATGGTCATAAAGCCTTAAAATAGTTTTTATATAATAATTATTAACAGTATTCAATTTAAATGGTTTTTTTAGCCTCTTTATGGTTGGTCGTGTCATTCATAGTTTTTTTGGCATGAGGCAAGTCAAGAAACTATTATTTGGTAAATTATGGTGAAGGATACCTTTAACCAGGTCCAGTTGGTTCAAAAGTGGCTAGTTACTTCTAATAGAATGTGGTAATCATATGAATACCAGAGGTTTTGACCTTCACATTTTGTTGTGTGTGATCAGGTTTTCTTATAGGTATCACCTTGATTAGGGAATTGACATTCACCAAGGGAAAAATGTTAGTGACAAAGTTTATAGCACCGTTTTAGATCATCATGAATATTTAAAAATTGGACCATTATTTGTATCTTTCTTCATGGTATTGAGGTATGAATAACATGTTCCATGTGTCTCAAATTTCAAGGTAAAGACTGATCCCTCACATGTAATCAATATTGAGGATGTTGAGTTGGAACAAGAGGCATCATTCATGGAAAATCCAATCTAGATCATGTACTAGAGAAATACGGTATAGTGAGGGAAGATACTACCCCGTGTTTGAGTTTTATGGTTGGAAAATCACAACCAAGAGGATACTTGAGAGCAAGAATCTGATATAAGGGCTCAATTTCTAGATTTTTTTGATCAAGAACTCATAAGACACTTAATTAGGATGAGAGTTCATTAGAGGGGGAGATTGTAATGGACCATTTTTTTAAGTATATTATGCCTTGATTTCATCCCTTCACTAAGTGTTTTTGAGTTATTCTTTTCTAGGTTGAAGTATCATGTAACGTTTGGATATTTTTAGAGGGGTTTAGAGGATTTTAATGGGTTTTTTCTTTGATTATGGGTTGGTATAACTATGCAGTTCTCCCAAGGAAATTATGTGACTTGTTGGAGAGGGGAAGTACATGGAACACATTTGTTTCATAGTTAGAGCTAACTGTGTGACATCCCATAGGAAACTTTCTAACTCATAAAATATGAAAAATCACGGGTATAATATGGTTTACTAAATTGTGTGTCTAAACCATGTGGGCTCCATAAAGTGGTAGTGATTCTCAAACAGTTAACACGCAGTTTGTTAAGATTTGCAACCAAACCCCATATGAAAAATTAATTAATCTAAAAATTGTCATTTTATCCCAAAACTTCTTTAAAACCCTTAATTATTCCTCTTAATGCTAGTAATATTAGACATAAGGACTCCACTGGCTATTTATAGTGATTCCTCTCCCTATTGACTCCAATTTAGCTGGATCTAAAGACTTTGGTAGTAATAATTTAGGGTAAGAGTTCATCCTTCATTTTTTATTCATGTTTCTTCTAGATCTCGTATCCTCTTCTTTGAAGTAATCATAGATTTGGGATATAATGAAAAAATCTAGAAATTATATTGTGATCTAATAAGGGATTCTCAATTTATTTTTGGATAGGTGGTTGGATCAAGAGAATTTTCATCTTCACTTGATTGGTTCTAGATCTATTGATGGTGGTGGTTCTCATTGGGTAATCCTAATTGAATACAAACCCTTATCATGTTCTTTTTCTTAGATATTTATTCTATAATCATCCCTTTCTGAATTGGGAATAGTTTTAGGAATAGTAATTATGTACGATTGATCATGGTGTAAATTATTCTTGTTGGGAATCGATACTCTTATGGTGGGAAGTAGTTACCAAATAAGGACTTTGTATAAGGTTAATTAGCATGATTAACATGTTTTTGTGTATTTTTATAGCTATGAGAACCATTATGTGATATGGTATGATTGTGATTTTTTTTATGACGTGCATGTGTCGACTATCAGACCTATGAATTTTGTGCAATGATTATGTATTCTATACTATTACCTATGATGTGTGAATGATTTTCACGTGTAGGATTATAAATAGTATGAACCTGAGAGGTGGGTTGTTGTGGCTTGGTTGACCCCTAGAGGGGGAGCATGTAATGGTGAAACATGGTGTTAAAGAAGATGATAGAACTTAGAGATATGGTCAGGGTATGGAGACCTTGTGGCCCAACCTAAGATTGAGAATGGGGTATGGAAACCTTTTGGATAGAATCAAGGATAAAATAGGAGGGCGGAAACCTTATGGACCAACATAGTAAATGAAGGGGCATGAAAACCTTATTGTTAAACTTGAGGTTGATCTAGGATTGTGATGGTTGTGTGGACTGGCCCTTGGATTGATTAGATATATTGATTGATCTTAGACATGTATTAGCCTTATGTCCTGATGATATGTGATTATGTATGAGATATTCCTTATAGAATAGAACTAAAGTAGGTATAGTTGGGGCTTATGGTATCCTGGTTAGTGTGTGATCACCTAACATATTATTGGTTAATTTTCTGTTAAATTACTTACCATCATGACATAAAAAATTATATACATGAGAAATTTATATTAAGGATGCATTAGTGGTGTGATATTGGGTTTATTCTCACACCTTTCACGAGAATCTTGATATTTGTATATAATTCATGGTCAAGGATCTAGCTAAGGGAAAGGGCCTAATGTAGGGGAGCTAACCAAGAAAATCTGGGAGGATGGAGGTGATGCTAGGATAGACTCAAAAATATCACTGTAGTGTTTTATATTATTTTCACCAGTTAACATACTTTTGTTGAACAACCACATTATGGGTCTTTTGGTTTCTACTGTATGATCTAGATTCCATTTATTTTAGCACAATGATATTATTTTAGTTTATTCTATGATATTCTAGGATGATTATTTACACTTTATTCTAAATATAGTGTATGATTATTTTTACTGAGGGTATAGTCTCCCAAAAAACCACTTATACTATCACCTCTAGTCGTTATCCTAATGAATATAGGGGTATGAATTTGAGGTAAGGTGGCCCTTTGACCCATATCACGTGATTCGGGTCGAGGCGTTACAATTTTCTTATTCTTCTTTTTTTCCTTTTAGCATATGGTAATTTTCATTTGGATTATATTATTTTCCAAATATATATTCCTGAATAATCTACATATCCTTTGGAAAATTTTATTTTGAAATATTCTTATTAACATCATATATAAGAGAGTACTTTAATTCCTTATTTATAGAAGCAGAAATCTATAGGTTTCTTTGATCCATCTTAAAAATAATTCTATTTCATCTTAATAAAACAATCCCTTCTTTCATAATTTCATGACAAAATTATAAAAATTCTTTAATGTATTCCCTAAATTCTTTTTCTTAATTTTAAATTATACACCATTAGAAATTATATCTTTATTATTTCATGTATTTATACAAGAACTTAAAAAAAACTCCTTTGGTTAAATACTCAGTTAGAACCTATGGTTATGATATATATTGATAGTTTCACAAAGCATCTAGAAGGGGGGGGGGGGTGAAATCGTGTGTGGTCAATTAAAAATGTTTTCTTATTTCTATTTTGGGATATTGTTCCCATGTGGGTAGTACCTATATTAAACTGATATCAAATATTCACTTGTGCTAATCCTCACCGAATAGCATGAAATTATACAAGAAAGTAATGTTATAAGGGATATAATGATTTTTTACTTTGTTCACCACTATGGGATTCTATAAGGATAATTAAATCACCAGTCTGTCGATACAAAAATTATTCACTAATATCACTCTTTTTTAGAGGATATAATGTTTTTAGTTACTCCATGACTAGGCTCATTACCTTACATGATTGTTTAGGTATAAGGTATCTCCTTTCCCAAGATATATTTCTCATAATCCTTCTTTATGCACAACTCTAGGAAAGGATGAATTTTATATTTTATGGATGTGTAGGCCCCTTTATGTTTTGAAACTTATGGGAAAAATTCATCCTTGCATATTTATATATTCTCTCTTAAACACCACATGTTTATCCTTAAAAATTTATTATGAAACCTCATTTGAACAATAACTTTTTTCTATTCCAGAATAAATCTTTAACTTCATCTTTTTAGTATGAAGACTAGAATCCTATTATTCATTGTACAATAGTGATTCCTCTCTTTTATTCTATTCTATAAATATCTTTAATGATTTCCAACCTCCTTACACTTCTTTCCTTCAACACATATGGAATTACACTCCTTCTTGATATTTGAATATATAATGTATTATCTATTAGTTCTATATCATATTATTCTTGAATAAAAATTATTATATATATCAAGAGTTACTTTTGAATTTTCAATTTGAAATTCAAATATTAATGTAAATTCCAAGTAATTTTTCTTTAAACCCATCCATTAAATTTTCCGATAGAAAATTATCACCCTAGAACTCTATTTATATTATTAATTCTTGAACCATAACTACCTATTATTTTTTGAGGAAAAAATAATAAAAAATACCCATAACATTTAGTTTTTAGATACCATGGCCTCCAAAACACACAATTATTTGACACTACTACATGGTGTAGTGAATTTCTAGGAAAAAACATTTTGATATGCCCAGTACAAAAAACTCTGGCTATTTTTCCTTTCACCTGAAATGTCCAAAACTCACTTTGAAAAAGTGAACTATCGTTATGAAAACACCTATTGAAGAATTATCATTTTATATATGTAATTTTACAAGATGTAACACTGAGTTCCATGGAATATAACTCTCAAACTAACCATTTTGATAACCTGACAAAATCTGATACCTTTATATAGGTGCAATATAACCTTTATGATTACCACTAAATTTTTATTTACCCTTATGTAGAACCATATAAAACTTTATGTATTTTCACTTTTGCTAGAAAACACCACAATCTATAGTATGGTCATAAACCACTTTCTATTTTGGATTCACTATTATGTAGGTTGTTTAAATGTAAAATTACTACTTATGTGGTGTGGCCTTATTCAATAATTTTCACATGTTAATTTACAAGTTAAAATTCAAATGAAAATTCTTACTATGACTTCATTCTATCTATTTATAAATTCAAAATGGTGTGTCCAGAATCACCACAACGTAGTATAAGTCATGATGAAGGTTTCTTTCAACAACTATATTTTATTCATACTAATCTATAGGTTCTTTAATGTTCATCTCTTCTTTTACAAGACTTCCATGCACACCATCACTTTACTTTTTTAAAAAATACAACAACAAAAAATAATCAAGCACTATTTTTAAACAATACATCAATCATAATTGCTTCCTTAAATACATTTTAATTTCTAAATTATATTTTCACTTGAAGGGTTCCAAAAATATCTTATATTGTAAAAAAACTAACAAAATTACTTGTGGGTTCCATAAAATAATTATCTACCATGTTTAAGAAACTAATTGCATGATCATGGTTGAAATCAAGTTTGGGGGATGGAAAATATGATATGTTCACTATTTTGAAGAATCTATTTTATGGGTGTTGTAAACTTTTTTTTCTATTTGGATAGGAAATACATTTTGGGAATATATGAGGATAACAAAAAATTTCATTCCATGTTGGGTTGGGAGTTCACCATTACATGAAGAGAACAATATTACTTTATTTTACTAAAAAATGGTTCAAAAGATGAATTCCATAATAGAATTAAAGAATAAACAATAATAAAAAAAATGGGGAAATGAGAGAATAAATTTATCATTTATGTTGAATTCCAAGATCTTTATTTCCCAATAAAATAGTAGGTGTTTAGATTTTAACTATTTGTAAATGGTAGAGTGAGTGAATATACATTCTTGAGTTTAAACTGTCTCAAGCATTTTAGTTCACTTTAGAGCCAAGGCACCTCATTCTGGCTAAATGAATTTTACTTTTAAAACCTTCAAACCATTTTTACTTATAATAACCTAGGAAAATACCTCATGATTTTCATAATTATATGATTATATAAAGTGATGATTATAAGAAGGAATCAAGACAATGGAAATAATGAATTATTTTGAAAATGAGAAAATCTATAATTCAAAATCCTTGAGTGAAGAGAGATGGAAATATAGGGAGATAATAAGAAATAAACATGATAATTAAAAATATATTGAATGAATTTTTATGATTTAGTGAAAAAATAGGGAATTGAAATCCATTTATGAATCATGACATTTCTTTTGTTCTTTAAATTGAAAAGTTTTGTCAATTATATCTTTAGAAATTTAAATTGACCATGGTATATAATGATTTCCCAAATGTGCAATGATTTAGTGTGATTGATTTTTGTAGATTATATTTTAATAAAATATATACTATAATATAAAATTTTCAATCCCAAAAAAAAATATTTAAGGATAATTTTCACATTTTTAGTTTTTAGGAATAATTTGAACTTAATTAGGAAAATATCACAATTGGTGATTTTTAAATATTTTAAATCAGTTTAATAGTTCAAAGAAAACATTTTATATAATAATATAAATTATTAAATTTATTTTTTGGTCTTCCATGTTCACTTGTAGTCATTTAATACAATTTGATAAAGAGTTAAAACCAAATATTTGAGCCCCAAATGAAGCTCACAAGTGGGGCCATGAAATCTGTGTAAAATTTGGAAAACTTTTAAGGATGCAACCTTATCTCACAATGTATATAACAAAATGGGACTAAATTTTATTTAATGATATAGAAAATGGTAAGCAATATTTTCATTAATTTTGGATACTCATGATTATGAATATTTTAAGGTCCTAAATTCATGAGAAACTAAAACATTATAATTTTAACAGTATGTAAAGATAAAACTTTCTCCCAAGTGATTATACCATAAATATGGTTAAAAATAGAAAATGAAGTGAACATTTGGAGGATTCATGATTAAGACATAGGGGGAAAACTTTAATGAAAGAAATATTTCTATATTATACCATTAAATGATTAAAATATTTGAAAACTTTTATAGGCTATATTTTGGAGTGATAATTATTCACCCATCTTCCTATAAATCTATACTCCACCTCCTTTCAAAAGAAGTCAGATATTTTATATAGATAAGAAGGGGTAATACTATTATAATAGTATTATACATTTTAATATATCATTCTTATTTTCCTCTCCTTATTTATTTTTAGTGTTGTGTTATTAAACCATATCTCTCTAATATTCTCGATGGTGAGTAACAAACCATAGGTTTGGCCATAGAGGAGGTTTAATGGTGTTACTAAATTATTGAAATTTAATTATTAATGTTTTTATTATATTTTTTTCTATGGA
This sequence comes from Viscum album, assembly GCA_963277665.1. Taxonomy (NCBI): domain Eukaryota; kingdom Viridiplantae; phylum Streptophyta; class Magnoliopsida; order Santalales; family Viscaceae; genus Viscum; species Viscum album. Next base: position 1,618,634,643 of record OY728131.1, on the reverse strand, counting down.
TAAAGAAGTGATATGTGTTGTTTCAGTGATCTTCAACCACTCATTGGCATGAATCTTGAAATCATTATATTATCTACCAAATAATAATTACCTCCATTCTCTCGGACATGATCTTCAAATAATAGAGTTCAGTATATATGTGGGTTGAAATAAAGTATGAAAGAGTTGGGTCTTGGAATGTGTCCCACTCTCAATTGAGGTGTGTTCTTCATTCTTTACCATTAATGGAGATGAGGTTTGGTGTGATGAATATATCTATTAGGAATAATAAATTTCACACTCGAGGTAGGGATTAATAGTCTATATATGATGTGATGGATTATATAATAAATTTTAAAAAATAGTAATGAATAATGAAGATACCCAAGTATCAAACCCTAGGACCAATTTCATTATTTATAAATATATTTTTTAAGTATGTATTGTATCTATATGTTTATTTTCTATTTTTCATTCTATATTCAAACCCATATATTTTTCCTCTTTTATAAATAAAAAAATAAAATAAAATAAAAAGTGAATTAGGAATATTTAGTGATTGATTTCAAACACTCCTCGAGAGATAATATCTTGGTAATCCACTATATTGTATTATAAAAATAAATAATATTTTTCACACCTCAAAATATTTGTGTCATAGCTACTTCCACCACTATTAATTATCTTATCTAATCCTATGTTTTTTCTATGAAATTTTATCCTGACTACTAACCCCCAATAATTATTTGGGTCTTACCTCAAATCCATGAGTCTAACCTAGTCCATAACTCCAAAATTCCAAAGAGGACCTCTGAAAAAACCTCTCTAAATTCCCCAACTGGGTGCATGACTTTCATTATTTTAGTTGTCGATCACACTATTCTCAAACGTGTCTCATATTAATACAACATAAAAAAATTTATGATCCACTTTTTAGTGGAATCATCTCACATTTTCTCATACTTACCTACTAAGTCTTATTATGAATCTTTTTTTGGCTACCCAAATCTCTACCATCCATCTTACATGACTTAAATTTTCAGTTCTATATAGTCCCTTATGTCTGGTTATGTTTTACTATCAATGTATAATTCACTACCTTCAAAATTGAGTCTAACATGAATATGTTTACCATTACCTTGATAATATATTATAACCATCCTTAAACTAATACACCACATCGATCTCACATCCTTCCATCATCAGCATAAATTATAATAGATTTTTGAACCACTCTGCAAAATCCATAACCGATGTCTCTCCCTACTATAAGTGTATGAAATCATTGTCTCTTTATTCCCTTAATACCCTGGGGTTATCTCAATATGGTCAAATATCATCTGCATGGACTCTATATATTACTCATATACATACAATTTACCCTTAACAAAAAACAAAGTAGGATGTTGTTACTGTAATTCCCATGATAGATATTCTATGGATGACTCGTCTCCCTAATCTCATTAGTCAATACTTTGGATAAACCACACCAATATCACCCTGATATACTAATCCAACAACTAACTAAAGGAAATTGGGAACTTATACACTAAACTCATGCTCAATAAAGATATTATAGTATAGATATCACAAATAGGTAAAGTTGCATCAGACATCACAATAGATTAGACCTTAAAATTTCTTACCACACCTAAATCATCCATTATATGACTTCATAGCCCTACCTACCCCTATCAAGGTTTGGTAACATGAACACTATACACTCATAGGATCTACATCCTTTTCATATCAGGAGTCACATTCTTATTCTAACTGAGTAAAATTGCACCAATATACTATTAAAGGAAACACTTTTTAGCTTAGCATTGATGTTTTAAATAGTTAGACCTTCTTTTTTATTCTAGTTTATGAACTACATCAAAATAAAAAAACATATATCATATGATCCCTATGTTTTTAACATGATACATGAGTAATTTATATTACCTCTTATTTCTAAGGGTTTGAAATAAAAACTAATAAAATCAAATACTAATTTATTCCATTTTAATTAACTCATACATAATCATAAAAACTAGAACAATAATCCCATTTCCCATAGAGATGTAGACTTTATCTCATACTAATGCTAGACATGAATTGATCATAACATACATCCCATGTTACAAAAATTTCCTAGACTCATAGTCTACAATACCACCAAATTAAAAAAAAACTTTTTAATAACCTAGATTTAATACCACTCATTAATACAACTTTGGAACCACCGACTCAGTTACTACCTTTTAATACCCAGGCTCTGATTCCACTTTGTAACTCCCTAGTTTGCGACCACTCACTGGTGTCTAGACCAAGTTTCTGTGAAACCTTAGGCATGCCTACTCATACACAAAAGGCTTCCAACTAATAATGAGATTCTAAGGGTGATAGTGGGGAGACTATACCATATGGTGATAAATAATAATAACAATATCTTAGAATAAACAATTTTAAATTGTAAAAATAACATGATAATTATACATATACGATAATACAAATAATGTCTTCCATGTCATTCTATTTATAAAAAATAAACAGGATCTCTTGTGGGTAGATCACACACACACACATATATATAGGTATAAAATAAAAAAAATGAACCTCATATCGGCACTAAGGAATGACCCGACCCATCTAGAAAACCATTCCATCCATCCTATTATCCTTTGAAATATCATTCATCACTAGGTTCTATACATGGAAACTTTTTATTTACCTATACCATGAACCATGAAGTCTGTATGCATCCCAGATATCTCATACAGGGTGTGAATATGAACTCAGTAGGCCACTACCAATGTTGTCCCTATATAATATCCATACATATAACACTCTATGAAAAAATATAATAAACAAAGCCCAACCAATATCTTATAACATATCCTACTCCACTAATGCTTATAAATCCATGGTGAAACTTTATCTCCTTTTCCAGTGTGAGAGTGGAAAAATACATCCATAATCTATCATATTAAAAGAACCCTCGGTTACCTAACCACTTTCATATCGCATGGAATCACATACTTAAATCACCAAATAACCATTCAAAGTCTCCCTAATTCCCTAAATTCACATCCGTAATCAATATCCCAAGGCCCATGACTATCCATGTCACTTTATCAACCATCAACACAATATCCAAACACACCCAAGGAATAATGATAATCATCCTTCTAAATATATCCCATTAGCCCCAATAAAACAATGAACCTCAAGATCTCATCTAGTGGTATCAACACCACCAACTGTGGCCTTATATTATGCATCCCATTCTCTATATTTATGTTCAACACCATCAAAATATTACACTTAATCAATAGAGGTCACACCCCAATGTGTGGTCAACACCACCTCATGGGTCCTATATTGTGTTCACATGACCCCGATGACCTTAGCCCCCAAGGGGAGTGGAATCACCAATATCTTATGGCCACACCTTGAAAACCCACCGTCAAAACCCATGGAAATTGTCAGCACAATTTTCATCATACCTAAAACCCTATTTCACCATTATTGATGATTAATAACACCCACAAATACATGGGTTACTCTCACACCATTCCAAAGAAACCATATCAATCAACGTAACAAAAAAATCACCACTTTACCTCACATGACATCAAGTTCACAATGAATTTAACTGATAATACTAACAAGGATTCCATACTATACTATTTTTACCATTTCCCATGTGAAAGTGACCCTATAAATATTTTATAAACAACAAAAAACTAAAGTTTGTATTTCTCAATCACACACACATGACCTAAACCATACTTATTTATTAAATTACATATGACACATATATAAATAGGTAATAACTAGGGATAAACTACCTTGAGTTATAAGGAATATACTTTCCAAGAAACTCCAACCAATTCAGATTTAATTGAAAGATTTAGTAAAATATAACAAAATCCCTGGAATTAGGATTTTTAGAGAGAGACAAATAAATATCAAGAAAACTATAAAACATATGTATATGGAATATTATCCTTACATGTAGATCCCACTTTTTTATATGTCATGGTATTATAAGAAGAATCAATGGAGAACTCCTTCAAATAATATGAGGAAAACTAGAGGGAATAAAATGCCTCATAGAATTAAAAATATCACATTCCCCTTATTTATAGACATTTATAATGTAAAATAATTATTTTAATTTTTTTGGAAAAATTGTAAAAATCATCACAGCTAGAATCTAGAAAACACATGGAAAAGTTTTCCTCAACATAAAAAATTATTATTAAACAAAGTCATACACATCCCAGAATAAGAATTATTCAAAAAGTTATTACTAGGAGTAACTATTAATAAAAAAAATCCTTACTAAGAAAGTCTGACTCAATGAAGCCTTACTCATTCTAAAAAAGCCTTACTCAGAAAAGACTTACTAGAAAACCCTTACTTAGTAAAGTATTACTAGAAAATCCTTAGGTTTCAAATTATTACTATGAAATAATTACATAGAAATCCCTTACTAGGAGTAATATATACTCAAAAAAGTATTATAAGGTGAAATTATTACTCAAATAAGATGTATGAGGAATAGTTTTTCCAGAATAAGTCTTACTAATTTTAAAAACATTCTTAATCAATTTTCCTTTTCTAAATTTTGTAAAATCTACTTTAAGTATAAAAATCTCTCAAAACTTCAAAATATCATTTTTATCCATTTCAAAAAAATTTAGAACCTTAAATAACAAAATATTCACATTGAAAATAAAAAAAAATTCTATACAGAAATAAAACCCAAAATCCTGGTCTAACTCCCATAACCTTAACTGACTACTATTCTAAAATACATATGACTTAACACTTCGATAATAATCCATGATCTTCCCCAAGAACATTTACCCATTCCATTGGAAACACCACTAAGAGGAAAAAACAATGAATGAACCACAAAAAAAATAATTCTTTGACTTCACAAACTCCATAAAACTAGGCCAAATATGGGTTCAACCATGATGAGATAGGAAAAAATAGTGGGATGGGGGAGGATGAGATCCATGAATCAATGAAAACCACCTCAAAATTCTATAAAAAACTGCAAACAATAATCAATAAGTTAGAATGAGAAAACAAAGAAAGTGAAGAAAAAAATCATGAGAAGAAGAAGATGAAGACTATAGTAGACTGAGAGGGACCAAAAGAGAGCCCCAACATTTCTAAAGATGGTAATGTAAGAGGGAATTATAAGGTTGAAACCATAAATTTTCTAAGATAGATATATCTTGAGATATAAAGTGTCCATCTCATTTATAACTAAATTTTATGAATTACTAATTGTAAATTACTTATATTTAATTTTTATAATCAATTATTTATTATTCATTATAAATTAATAATTATTAATTAAAGATTAAATGTTATTAATATTAATTAAATATTAATTAATAACTATATATTATAAATTAGTAAATAGTAATTATATATTATTAAATACTACTTTAGGATCACTATATATAAATTAATAATTATTAATTACTAATTATTACTTATTAATTAATAATTAATGATTGATCACTTCTTATTATTAATAACTTATTATTATTATACATTTAAATAAATAAAAAATATGTGGTACATTTTTTCATGACTTGGAAAACCATGAAATTAAGTGTATCTATTTCCATAATTTTCAAAATCCATAGAAATAATGGTACCTAGTAACACAGTTCTCTGAATAATGGTAATTGGTACCCCATTTCCATGATTTAGAGCAATTTTATAATCGCTTAAAATTTTAGTAGTATACTAACGAATTAAAAAGAATATTTATTCACCTAAAAACAATTTCATAACATAATATCAAGGGTGAGGTTCTTGATACCACACCACAAGTCATAGTGATGTTTTTTTATGAAACTTCATTACTTGTAGGAAAACATTATTATGATAATATAATTCTTAAATATTATATTCAATGGTTTAACTAAGCTCCCTTGTCCTCTTCACCTATGATTAGACTCAATATGAATGTAAATAACCCAAACCTAGTAGCCTAGAGTTTATGGTTACATTATTATATTGTAATAATATACAAGATATATCATCCCAAAGGTCCGAATAGTTTAGTATTCTTGGTAAACTAGATACATACATTAATCTCACATTACGTTTGAAAACATAAAAATACAACATAATGAAAGTAAATAACATTCATACTTGAACTTATTAAAATATTCTTCTTTATATGATAGGTAAAGGAAATGAAATATGTGTGAGATCAAATTCTTAGAAAGGGTTACATAGGGTGGATGATATCATGAGTAAATAAGGCATAATCAATATGGAAAGGTAAATAACAAAAAAAAAACACATAATTAAATCAATAACATTATCCCAAAGAATAATATGTAAGGAATAAATAATGATCAAATAATGACATATAACTAATCAATTGAGTTTAAAACTTACCCATAGATATCATAACTATTCAAATAATCATATGTACATAAATAATTAATCTTGTAATGATGGAATATAGAGTATCATACATATTAAACATACCGTCAAGGATTCGTGCCAAGAAAACTTATATAAATGGGTAATTCCTTGAAAAAATACCCAAACTAGTTTGTCTCATGAGATCTACTAATTCATCAAGAGGATATATTGGTAATTTTCCATCACTTACTAAGTCTAATGTATTCGTCACATGAAAAAGGAGTAAAAAAATTCAATACATAATCAATATAAAAATTCATATTGAAAAATTAGCATATAAAATATTAATATTTCCCTAGTCAAATGGATCATAAACCATCCAAATAAAGAATAAGGATGGTATCATTAAAACATATTCTGAATTTAAAATTAAAATAAATTTTTATTGTCATTGATGAATAAAAATACCACAAAAATATCATTAAAAACATTCATAAGGAAAATAGATTTTAAAAACTAAAAATTTACATGATATGAGGAAACAAATTTTAATTAAAAAGAACCATGAAAAAATGTAAAGGAAGCTTCAAATCATTGAGTGGTCAAGATAGAAGGAAATTTCATTCATACCATATAAGTTAAAAAAACATTCCTTTCACACTTTTGTATGAAAAATAAAAAGGTACCTTGTTCATAAAATGATAGAAATATTCCTTTTAAAATATTTTTTAAAATTAAAACATGTGAATTTTTTTTAATAAATCATTGGAGAATATTAAAATTTTATTTAAAACATTTTTTTTGGAAAATATGGATATGGAAGAAAAATATTCTCGGTCGAGTAGAAAAATAAATTCGGTTTTCCTTAAAAGCATTATTTTGTTATCATGAGTACTTAAAGAGGAAAATGAAATTAAAACCTATAATTTTCAAAAATTACTACTGGAGAACAAAATTTACTGTTTTTATGATATATATACCATATAATTCCCCCAACAGAGACTAAACTATAAAAAATATCGAATAATGATGAGATTGTGAAATAAACCCTTATAGCTTTGGTAACTTTTGAATCAAAACCCCCATGAAAGAAATAAATTAAAATGAATATTTAAATTCCATTAATATGAATAAAATCATGATAAATCATATAAAAGGGGTATTATATACACCACATTAAACTAATAAGTGGTGAATATGGCATATGTCTCATGGAAACAAAACTGAGATGAGAAACCCTCATAAAGATAGTATTATTGAAATGAGGATTAATCAACTAATTGATTATGTTTAATAAATATAAATCCACCAAAAAATGGTAATAACACATTATAAAATCTGAGGTCATTTCATATATCATAATAACATGGTCAATGAAGTTGAAGTATAACCCAAAGAATAAAAATTAAGTTAAGAAACTCCTTACCACTAGGTAATTTTCAAGTCAAATCCCCTTGGATGAAATAATTTGGATTGAAAGTTAAATTTACCTGAATTATTAATTATTCATGATATAACATGTAAATTTTAGTATATACACCATATAAAATAAATTTAGTTTAAAACATTAAAATATACCTCAATGAATAAAAATTGAGATGAAATCCCTTACCTCAGGCCTGAATCATTATGTACGTTCTTTATATTACCTAATAATACAATTATGTTAATTATTTAAACTAATAATAACCTTTTTAAAGTTTATTATTTATTTTATTCTTTTTATTACCTTGTTATATTTAATCACTTAACCAATTAAGTTCATGTTAGACATTTTGATGATATTCGGTTCATATGTCAAAAATAACTTCATTCGGTTGACTTTGGTAAAATAGATCATTGTTCCATAATCTAAAAAATAAAAATCATGATATAATTATAATTTTTATACATAATTTATAATTTTAAAACAAACCATGAAATATGGTTATGAAAAATGAACTATCGTTACAATCATGGAGACGATAAGTCGTATGTACACATGAGTGACATTTCCATTTTTCAACGATCATGATGTAAAGAAGGTAAGTATTATTTTATCTTTATATAATTATAATTATATCATAAATATCATATTATTTATTTAAACAAACTCATATATATCATTTATGTGATGTGGTCAAGGAAAACAAATCACATCACTTCACAGAGGTGGTATACCACATGTATGCTTGAACAACATTATCATTTTTCAAAGAATGGAATGGTAAGAAATTATATGATATATTATCATTTAAAAATGATAAATATTTAATTAATATCATATAAAAATATTAAATCCATTATTATAACTAGTTGTGAGAGGCGGTGATAGGAAGAAAATTACATTGGTTCGTAGGGCGGTAGTCCACCGTACACATGAACGATAGTCTCATTTCCAATTTGATTGAAAAGTAGATGGATATAGGGTATTCAATTAACATAAAACCATATAGGTATATATAATATATTTATTATTACTTTATATTGTTTTAAATATATTTTAATGAGGTAGAAGAAGAAATAAAACTACAACATTCAGTTAAAAGCTATACCTCTTCTTCAGACAACCTCATGTGTTTTACACCTTAATAACTCTTAGGTGTAACGCCCCAGGTAAATAAAGAATATGACATCTTTATATTTATCTATATTTGTGAATCAAATATTAATATTACTTTAAATGGGATGTAATGCTCGATGGCGTACCCAATACACAACAACGAGTTTCTTGGGAATCTTATGTTGCACTCTAATAATAAAATAATATTATTTTAAATGGTAGTTAACATGTAGATGTTGTATTGGCGAGAATGGATAGAAATAACAAAAATATGATTATATATGTTTTTTAAATGTTTTTACTTTTATCAAAAGGCTTAAAATACGGAAAGAATTCAATTTTAGGCTTTTATACCCTAATTTTCACTAAAGGTTCACTTATCACCTTTTGATGGCGAACTGTCATTAAAAATAGTTTTGATCACTCTTATAAATTCTTTTGGACCAAATAAAACTCTTCTTTAGAATCGGGACATCAAATTTTACTTTGTGTAAATTTTTGGTATTTTTCCGATAAAGTTCATTTTTTAATGAATAGTGTAAAATGTTGTTTTTTAAATCAAAACCTCTTTTTAATCTAATTTATTTATATGATTAGATTATATTTTTAATTGTTTATAAAGAGAAATTAGAAAATATTTTTACCATTAAATCCAATAGTGGTCGTTGGAATTAATTTCACCTTGAAATCGGACATAAACTAGTGTCAATCTTTTGATACTTATTGTTTCATAAAAACACGCTATTTGCTCTGACTGCGGGAATTAATTATTAAATTAATTAATGTGACTTATATGTTTTGAATTTTGTAAAATAGACTTCATTTTTGAATTCGGAATATCAAATATAGCTTAGGGTGAATTTTTGGGATTTTTCTGAAAAACTTCAATTTTTGATGAATAGTGAAACCACTAAGTGGTACTTATAAAAACTGATTGTTCGTTTAAATGAAAATTTACCACTTCTGTGTTTTGAATTTATAAAATCTGACATACATGGTTTTCATTAAGAATTAGAATGTGGTTCGATGGGATAAAAATAATTTTTTGGTGAATAGTAACTTATTAAGTTTTTAATCGCGATTAGTGGTAATTAGTGTAGTTTAAGGTAAAAATAATGTTCTAATAAAATAAGAAGAGCTTGACACATGTCCTAACCTCATTGGTTGTGTCATGTCCGACCAATAAAAGCCATGGGTCAACTTGGGAACCCCATGGAGCCACTTTGGTTGGGAAATGACATAAATAACTTTTTATTTAATGTAAAAGTAAAAATGACACAAACATCATATGTTTTACGAAAACAATTTTTACATGGGGTTATAATGATCGGATTTTTGATTATAAATATTAATTGGAAAGATAAAACGTTTTCCTACATCATAGTATTTGTTTTATAATTTTTAGGCACTAAATAAATTAAATTATTTATGACATCATGATGATGCAACGATGACCTCATTATTTAACGATTTAAATAAAATGGAAAGATAATGTAACATCTATCAACTACACATGTCCAAAACTTATTGGATGGGAGGATTTAGAACCCTTATCACCTTATCCACGAATTATATCAATGTGGGACCTTTTAAAACCGAAACACATTTTCAAATAAAGTAATATTTCTTTACTTTCCAAAAGTGCCCCTCCTCTCCTCTTATAAAAGGCCCCCAACTCTACCTCATTTCACACACTCCTCAAGCCTTTGGCTCGGCCAAACCCTGCCCATTTACTCTCCCCACATCCCTCTCCTCATACTAGAGGATTTCCTTTGGGCATAAGCCTTTCAAAGGAAGCCTTTAGGCTCAAATCAAAAGGAGTTACACTTTTAAAGGTAATTCATTCTCTCATGTTCATTTGTTTTATTTTGCTTATCCAACCCCCTAAACTCTTTTTATTTATTTCTTTTGTCACAACACCAGTATCTTCAATATACTAGGATTTTGTTATAAGATTTATTCTAGCTACACTCTCACAAAACTACATCAAATGGTTAAAGAACATACGGTTTCCGTGGATGGCGAAATTCTGCCTCCCGAAACGATGATTGTTCAATACTCATTTAACACATTAAAAGGTGGCCATTGTGATGTCACTATTTTTATATATGATATATAATATGTTTATGTTTTCCTTAAGATTATTTTTTTTCATTTTGGGCATACCTTTATAGTTTCCATTGTGGGTAAACGCGATATCTTCATTTAAGGAAGTACGGACTACCGCCCCCTCAAAGTGATTTGATTCGTTAAATACCATATGTGGGACGTATAAAGGATGGAACTATGATATTATATATGATATTATACTGTAATTATAATATACCTTTATATCATTATTATTCCATTCTATAAAATACGAAATAGAAATGAAAGTAGCGTTCATGCGTACGTACGGCTTACCGTCTCCATTAACGGCGCATTTCATTTCTTACCTCTAAATGATTATGTAATGTTATAAATGAATGCATGTACTGGATATATATGACATATATTATATCTAAATCATGAATAAAATTCTGGATATAATAAACATTTGGCCACACGAACAACATGTAATTGTAAGAAGTCCACTTTCGACTTAAGAACCAAATATCGGCAAAACAAATATTATTAACTTAAATGATTACATAATGTTTATGACATGGTAATAAGTGATATAAAAAATAATGAACTTGAAAAAGGTTCTTAAGGAATTAGAAATTAACTCAAGTTTATTATTCAGGATGTTAAAGAACGATCGAGTCAAGTCGGACCCGAGGTAAGGGATCCTACTCCTCTCTTTCTTTTTAAGTACACACTTTTATGTCATTCCTTTTAAAGCTAATCTTTCTTGTTATTGGGATGATCTTTTATATTACACTTACTGTAATTTTTATTTTCATGTGATGAGAGACCCTATTCTCTCTCATCAATCCATTTTGGAAGTTTTGAGTGGCGCCGTTAGGCTGCCGAATTTTCGTAAGAGATCTAACCTCTCTCTTTCTTTTTAAGTACTCCCCTTTATGTCACTTCTTTTAAGATCCTATTTGTAATTATGGGGGATTTTATTTCATATTACTCTTGCTATAAATTTTTTTGTAATGTGATGAGATACCCTATTTGATCTCATCAATCCATTTTTGGATGTTTTAAGTGGCGCCGTTAGGCTGCCGAGTTTTTTTAAGTGATTTTTCATCTCACTTTTATTCCCGTGAGATTTATGCTACATTTGCCACAATTTCCTTTGAGTGGTATATGTACTGACCATTATTTTACTCATTGTGTAATATTACTTCATTTATGAGTATTTACATCAATGATGTATTGTCCTTCTTTCACGGGTCGTATGTTTCGAAAGATACCCAAGTCGGTAAGGGAACCTTTCACCCTCCTCTTTTTAAAAGACTTCGTTTGTTATGTATTTTAATTCACATAATATTATGTTGGGATATGTTCTTCTATATCCTTATTGATGTAAATTTTATGTCCAAGTGATGAGATTCCCTTTTTATCTCTCATCAACTCATTTTCTGAATTTTTGATGTGACGCTGTTAGGCTGTCGAATTTTACCAAGGGAACTTCTTAACCCAATTTCGATTTCTTTGGGTTCAACATGTAGTTATTGAATATGTCATCCTTTGAATATGTGTGAATAACCTTTTATTGTTTTACACTTAATATCCACTTATATTGGGTGTATTTATATTTGTCACACATAATTATGAGATTGATTTATCCTTAATTTAAGGATACCTTCTTTATAATGGATTTCATCTCATTTTACATTTCTTTTGAGACTTTATTGTTGTTATGCACCAATTCACTCTTATATGGTGTGTATACTATCCTTTGACATATTATATCATGAATCCGTTTATTCTCATGATATTATAAAGTTCAGATTAAATGTTATTCCGCTATTATTTTTATTCAAGAGTCTCTCATTTTGTTAAAAACTCTTTAACAAAAATATCATTTTAAATGTTTTAAAGATTTATTATTCTAAATCTTTATCTTTAATGTACATGTTTTCAAAATGGTTTTCAGTATTTATTTATATGGACATTAATGTTTTAAAATTATAATTCCATTAAAAGCTTCAAAGTGGTATGGGACACTTTGATTCAAAAATCTCTTTTAAATGGTTTTTGAAAAATGGATTGATTAATTCAATATATGGGAATTATTTATTGTGATTGCAAATGAAATATTGTTATTGATATGTTTATATTTTCCATATTTTATGTGTAATAATGGTACTTGGACATTATGACGGGTGGTGCTGTGAATACCAGGACGGGTGGTTACGTTATAACCTCCAATGCATTGGGTATGGAAGTCGGCCGTATGGCTATTCCATTTAGTATGTATGGAAATTGGTCGTATGGCTATTCCATTAAGTGATATGTGTGGGAGTCGACCGTATGGTTATTCCACTTAAGTATGTTTATGTCCCAAGTTACCTTTATATGTGTTATGTGTTCTCTATATGGGTTTTATGGTAATCCTTTGGTTACAAAATGGTAAGTAATGATATTTTATTCAGTGAAGAGTTTTTACTACTTCATAAAGGTGAAAAGTATTACTTTGATAAAGTATACACGGTTTACTTTTTGTTTTGATAAACTAACAGTTTTTATTCTTTGTGTATCCCTTACTGAGTTTTTATGATCATCCCAAGTTTTTGATATGTTTTTCACAGGACTTAGCATGGAATAGGGTCAAGGATGGGATCAAAGGAAAGTCATGCTACCTAAAACATGAAACTAGACATGTTTCTTTTTAAGAGTTTTTATTTTATGAAAATTTAGTAGAAGAGACTACTTTGTAATCTTTTGAGATGTAATAGTTATGTCCTAATTCTCTAAAACTCTAAACCTGAAAAGATCCTCAATGTGAATTATTCATTTAATTCAATTTTAAGTAAGGTTTAAGGTTGGGGCCTTATAGTTGGTATCAAAGTTCGGTTTAGATAACTTTAGAGGTTAGGGTATTCTCTAAGCATAAGTGACATTACCATAATGGTTAGGATTTCAAAAAGAGTCCTAGTTTTAGATAAAGTGAATGAGAAAGTATATCTTAGTGTTTATATTCCTCATTAGTACATGATGGTTATGTTGATATACTCACACTGACCTTTTTGGTTTTAGTAAATGACTGGATCTAGTAGGCACCAAAGTGACAATGGGTTTGAAGGAAACTGTGGTGGTTCTCTGATTAAGATACTGGATGAGATGGGGGATTCAATGAGGAATCTCATGGTTGTTCTAAACCAACTATCAAGGAGTCATGATCAACCACTTGAACCTTGGTGAGTTCTCTAATGCATCATGTATGAGATGGCCAAATCGATGTGGAAATTCAGGTAATAATTATTAAGGTAACCATTAGGGTTTATATGATCCTTAATTTTTAGGTAATTATGGGTTACTCTATGATATGATGGAAAATGAAAGGAATGAGATAAACTTGAGGTTATAATATGTTGTGATTATTCTTTAAGATTTTATCTCATTTTGGGGAATGTTTTAAGAATTATATAGTTTTGGAAAAAGGACAAAATACAGACCGTGTGACAACCTGTCGCGTCGGACAAAGCTGCGGGAATCGGACCCACAACCGAAGTGCGACTGGTATTTATCGCCTACCACTGGACTACGTGAAGTCCCTGGTTAGTTTGACTGGTTCTTTTTAGTTATATGATTTTATGAATTAAGAGTAAGTTGATTTTGGGTTATTTATCAAATTATTAACCAATCATGGAGGATATGTGATTAGGATAATTACTTTTCAATACGAGACTTTAGGAGAAACTGATGTTGTTTGGAGATAAATGTTATGATTTAACTTGGAAGACTATGTGACTAAATCCTTCAAATGTTTGGGTTTCAATCTTAGATTGGTTTAGTTTGGGGGATTTTATGGACAAATTGTTTATCGGATGGTCCTCGTTGAACTTTGGGTTTTGTTGGACAAATTTTGGAGATTAAGAATAGATTTTCTTACTAATGGGTTATCCTTTTCTGGGCTATCTGACCTTGTACTAACCTTTCTGGTTTTGGTTTTGGTTAAAGTCTAAGGACCTGGGAAGTATGTAGTTCTCTTTTTAGGGTTAGTTAATTCTCTAGAAGTTGATTATAGTACTCTTAATGTGAACAAGTCTTCCTAAATACTCGCCTTTTGGAGAAAATATGAGTTTGTGTAAGGAATATAATAAAAGTTGAGAGTCAACATGATAAGTGATTATGTTTCCTTATGAATAAATTCCTCAATAAAAAGTAACTTAAAACAAAAATGTTGTCTATTAACTTTTCCTATTGGGGAATCGAATACCGTTTAACCCATCACAAGTTTGTGATTTTCTCATGGTTAACTTTCTCCTAAACATGTTTTCTATCACTCTCCATCAGAACATGACCCTATGTTTTCTCCTCCATGTCCATGTTTTCATACTTGGAATCCTAGTATGGGTTAACTCGGGTGACCTTTGTACTTATCTTTCTTTATTTTAAAGTGATTGTTTTACTGACTCTTCTCCGATGTGGGACTTTCAAGGATGTTTCCAAGCCCAATTTTAAAATTGCGAGGCCACAATTCCCAAAAGGGGGGAAGGATGTAACACCCCAGGTAAATAAAGAATATTACATCTTTATATTTATCTATATTTGTGAATCAAATATTAATATTACTTTAAATGGGATGTAATGCTCGATGGCGTACCCAATACACAACAACGAGTTTCTTGGGAATCTTATGTTGCACTCTAATAATAAAATAATATTATTTTAAATGGTAGTTAACATGTAGATGTTGTATTGGCGTGAATGGATAGAAATAATAAAAATATGATTATATATGTTTTTTAAATGTTTTTACTTTTATCAAAAGGCTTAAAATACGGAAAGAATTCAATTTTAGGCTTTTATACCCTAATTTTCACTAAAGGTTCACTTATCGCCTTTTGATGGCGAACTGTCATTAAAAATAGTTTTGATCACTCTTATACATTCTTTTGGACCAAATAAAACTCTTCTTTAGAATAGGGACATCAAATTTTACTTTGTGTAAATTTTTGGTATTTTTCCGATAAAGTTCATTTTTTTAATGAATAGTGTAAAATGTTGTTTTTTAATTCAAAACCTCTTTTTAATCTAATTTATTTATATTATTAGATTATATTTTGAATTGTTTATAAAGTGAAATTAGAAAATATTTTTACCATTAAATCCAATAGTGGTCGTTGGAATTAATTTCACCTTGAAATCGGACTTAAACTAGTGTCAATCTTTTGATACTTATTGTTTCATAAAAACACGCTATTTGCTCTGACAGCGGGAATTAATTATTCAATTAATTAATGTGACTTATATGTTTTGAATTTTGTAAAATAGACTTCATTTTTGAATTCGGAATATCAAATATAGCTTAGGGTGAATTTTTGGGATTTTTCTGAAAAACTTCAATTTTTGATGAATAGTGAAACCACTAAGTGGTACTTATAAAAACTGATTTTTCGTTTAAATGATATTTTACCACTTCTGTGTTTTGAATTTCTAAAATCCGACATACATTGTTGTCATTAAGAATTAAAATTTGGTTCGATGGGATAAAAATAATTTTTTGGTGAATAGTAACTTATTAAGTTTTTAATCGCGATTAGTGGTAATTAGTGTAGTTTAAGGTAAAAATAATGCTCTAATAAAATAAGAGGAGCTTGACACATGTCCTACCCTCATTTTTTGTGTCATGGCCGAACAAGAAAAGACATGGGTCAACTTGGGGACCCCATGGAGCCACTTTGGTTTGGAAATGACATAAATAACTTTTTATTTAATGTAAAAGTAAAAATGACACAAACATCATATGTTTTACGAAAACAATTTTTACATGGGGTTATAATGATCAGATTTTTGATTATAAATAGTAATTGGAAAGATAAAAAGTTTTCCTACATCATAGTATTTGTTTTATAATTTTTAGACACTAAATAAATTAAATTATATATGACATAATGATGATGCAGCGATGACCTCATTATTTAACGATTTAAATAAAATGGAAAGATAATGTAAAATCCATGACCTACACATGTCCAAAACTTATTGGATGGGTGGATTTCTAACCCCTATCACCTTATCCACGAATTATATAAATGTGGGACCTTTTAAAACCGAAACACATTTTCAAATAAAGTAATATTTCTTTATTTTCCAAAAGTGCCCCTCCTCTCCACTTATAAAAGGCCCCCACCTCTACCTCATTTCACACACTCCTAAAGCCTTTGGCTCGGCCAAACCCTGACCATTTAATCTCTCCACATCACTCTCCTCATACTAGAGGATTTCTGTTGGGCATAATCCTTTCAAATTAAGCCTTTAGGCTCAAATCAAAAGGAGTTACACTTTTAAAGGTAATTGATTCTCTCATGTTCATTTGTTTTATTTTGCTTCTCCAACCCCCTAAACTCTTTTTATTTATTTCTTTTGTCACAAAACCAGTATCTTAAATATACTAGGATGTTTTTATAAGATTTATTCGAGCTACACTCTCACACAACTACATAAAATGGTTAAAGAACATACGGTTTCCGTGGATGGAGAAATTCTGCCTCCCGAAACGATGATTGTTCAATACTCATTTAACACCTTAAAAGGTGGCCATTATGATGTCACTATTTTTATATATGATATATAATATGTTTATGTTTTCCTTAAGATTATGTTTTTTTTCATTTTGGGCATACCTTTAGGGTTTCCATTGTGGGTAAACGCGATATCTTCATTTATGGAAGTGCGGACTACCACCCCCTCAAAGTGATTTGATTCGTTAAATACCATAAGTGGGACGTATAAAGGATGGAACTATGATATTATATATGATATTATAATGTAATTATATATACCTTTATATCATTATTATTCCATTCTATAAAATACGAAATAGAAATGAAAGTAGCGTTCATGCGTACGTACGGCTTACCGTCTCCATGAACGGTGCATTTCATTTCTTACCTATAAATGATTATGTAATGTTATAAATGAATGCATGTACTGGATATATATGACATATATGATATCTACATCATTAATACAATTCTGGATATAATAAACATTTGGCCACATGAACAACATGTAATTGTAAGAAGTCCACTTTCGACTTAAGAACCAAATATCGGCAAAACAAATATTATTAACTTAAATGATTACATAATGTTTATGACATGGTAATAAGTGATATAAAAGGAATAATGAACTTGAAAAATGTTCTTAAGGAAGTAGAAATTAACTCAAGTTTATTATTCAGGATGTTAAAGAACGATCGAGTCAAGTCGGACCCGAGGTAAGGGATCCTACTCCTCTCTTTCTTTTTAAGTACACACTTTTATGTCATTCCTTTTAAAGCTAATATTTCTTGTTATTGGGATGATCTTTTATATTAAACTTACTGTAATTTTTATTTTCATGTGATTAGAGACCCTAGTCTCTCTCATCAATCCATTTTGGAAGTTTTGAGTGGCGCCGTTAGGCTGCCGAATTTTCGTAAGAGATCTAACCTCTCTCTTTCTTTTTAAGTACTCCCCTTTATGTCACTTCTCTTAAGATCCTATTTGTTATTATGGGGGATGTTATTTCATATTACTATTGCTATAAATTTTGTTGTAATGTGATGAGATACCCTATTTGATCTCATCAATCCATTTTTGGAAGTTTTAAGTGGCGCCGTTAGGCTGCCGAGTTTTTGTAAGTGATTTTTCATCTCACTTTTATTCCCGTGAGATTTATGCTACATTTTCCACAATTTCCTTTGAGTGGTAAATGTACTGACCATTATTTTACTAATTGTGTAATATTACTTCATTTATGAGTATTTACATCAATGATTTATTGTCCTTCTTTCACGGGTCGTATGTTTTGAAAGATACCCATGTCGGTAAGGGAACCTTTCACCCTCCTCTTTTTAAAAGACTTCGTTTGTTATGTCTTTTAATTCACATACTATTATGTTGGGATATGTTCTTCTATATCCTGATTGATGTAAATTTTATGTCCAAGTGATGAGATTCCCTTTTTATCTCTCATCAACTCATTTTCTGAATTTTTGATGTGACGTCGTTAGGCTGTCGAATTTTACCAAGGGAACTTCTTAACCCAATTTCGATTTCTTTGGGTTCAACTTGTAGTTATTGAATATGTCATCCTTTGAATATGTGTGAATAAACTTTTATTATTTTACACTTAATATCCACTTATATTGGGTGTATTTATATTTGTCACACATAATTATGAGATTGATTTATCCTTAATTTAAGGATACCTTCTTTATAATGGATTTCATCTCATTTTACATTTCTTTTGAGACTTTATTGTTGTTATGCACCAATTCACTCTTATATGGTGTGTATACTGTCCTTTGACATATTATATCATGAATCCTTTTATTCTCATGATATTATAAAGTTCAGATTAAATGTTATTCCGCTATTATTTTTATTCAAGAGTCTCTCATTTTGTTAAAAACTCTTTAACAAAAATATCATTTTAAATGTTTTAAAGATTTATTATTCTAAATCTTTATCTTTAATGTCCATGTTTTCAAAATGGTTTTCAGTATTTATTTATATGGACATTAATGTTTTAAAATTATAATTCCATTAAAAGCTTCAAAGTGGTATGGGACACTTTGATTCAAAAATCTCTTTTAAATGGTTTTTGAAAAATGGATTGATTAATTCAATATCTGGGAATTATTTATTGTGATTGCAAATGAAATATTGTTATTGAAATATTTATATTTTCCATATTTTATGTGTAATAATGGTACTTGGACATTATGACGGGTGGTGCCGTGAATACCAGGACGGGTGGTTACGTTATAACCTCCAATGCATTGGGTATGGAAGTCGGCCGTATGGCTATTCCATTTAGTATGTATGGAAATTGGCCTTATGGCTATTCCATTAAGTGATATGTGTGGGAGTCGACCGTATGGTTATTCCACTTAAGTATGTTTATGTCCCAAGTTACCTTTATATATGTTATGTATTCTCTATATGGGTTTTATGGTAATCCTTTGGTTACAAAAATGTAAGTAATGATATTTTATTCAGTGAAGAGTTTTTACTACTTCATAAAGGTGAAAAGTATTACTTTGATAAAGTATACACGGTTTACTTTTTGTTTTGATAAACTAACAGTTTTTATTCTTTGTGTATCCCTTACTGAGTTTTTATGCTCATCCCAAGTTTTTGAAATGTTTTTCACAGGACTTAGCGTGCAATAGGGTCAAGGATGGGATCAAAGGAAAGTCATGCTACCTAAAACATGAAACTAGACATGTTTCTTTTTAAGAGTTTTTATTTTATGAAAATTTAGTAGAAGAGACTACTTTGTAATATTTTGAGATGTAATAGTTATGTCCTAATTCTCTAAAACTCTAAACCTGAAAAGATCCTCAATGTGAATTATTCATTTAATTCAATTTTAAGTAAGGTTTAAGGTTGGGGCCTTATATTAGGTCACTATTATGCACAAAATAATACCTATATATTTTGTTAATATATATTAATATGGTATTTGGGTAAGTATTTACCAAAATAAAAGGCTTTTTAAGTGTGAATAAAAGATGAGGGGAGGTTCCCTTTTATAAGTGAAGGATGAGTACTCATGGAATTACTTAACATATTATATTAATATAAATTATTTTTCCTGTAAAAAATGATTGAAACTGATATAATTTTAATATATAATGATTATGGGTCTAGATAATATAATAAAATAATTTTTTACAATTTTAAATTAGGGTTTTCACCCTTATCTCTTTGTTTTAACTCACGTTAACCCTTTTTTGACCATTATCATGATAACAAAGTTTTTACTCTTTAGGGGACTATATAGTTACTATAAAAGAAAAATTAACCAATAAATGAACTATAGATGATATTTTTAAACATATTACAATCAATTGTCCAAATAATGTATTTTTAGTAAATTTAAATCATTTAATAAAATATTATTTATTATAAAATAAAATTAATGTCATTTTTGGAATTATACATTTAATTTGACATTGAAAACAACATTTAAACCAAGGAATTAAAATATAATCCATTCAAAACTATATAATATGTTATTTTTATCTAAAAAATTCATGGAACAAAATAATTCATTCATATTATTTTACTTTTAACATTTTTAAAATCATTTTTTTATTTTTCCATTAATTGAATAAATAGGGCATTGGTGTTGTGTCAGAATTTAAGGAAATTATTTCATGCCTAAAAATTAAAAATAAATTAACAAGACAAAATATCATTTATATTTAAAATAAGTATTTATAATTTAACATATGTTGTACTTATCCCTGTCACAATATATTATAACTATTAAAAGAAAGAAAGTGACATTTCTGACTTTATCTTTTACTTAAATATTTTAAAGGTCAAAATCAAAGAAACACTACACAAAATTTCCATATTTTTGTAACTTTTATGTAAATTTATGAAATATACTCATAAATTATGATAAAATCTATTGTTAGGATCATTTTTAGTCATAATCATAGTATTTTTAACTATAATTACATGATTGACCCTTACAATGGTGCCAAGACGTTACTAAGGATACTATGAATAAAGATGAAAAATAAAAGGGACATATTTAAAATATTTTAACTAATTAATCCAATTATAGAATCCATTTTTCAGGATTTATTTTATAGAAGTTATAGAAATTAAGTTAATATTAAAATATAAAACATAACGAAAAAACGTTTTTCAAAAAAATGCTTTTTATACAAAATTCAAGTATAAAATTTATTCCAAAGACTATAATTGGATTATTTTTAATAAAAAGGAACTAAAAAATATTTATAAAATAATACAAAATATAATTTTACTTTGTAAATAAATTAAAATAAAATATGGTTTCAATAAAAATCAATATTTTTCACAATTTATTGAAAAATCTCAAAATTTTACCATAAGCTAATTTTAATAATCTAATTTAAAAAAATTTTAATTTTTATCAAATATACATTCTAAAATTTCTAGAAATTAATTATAATATATTTTCACATAAATAAATAAATTTTTTTTGAAGAAAACATATTTTTGATGAATAAACTTACTTTACTAAAAATTGGTTAATTATTTACTAACTATTTATAATATATTTATATTGATTAGGAACATTATATATATTTCATAAATCATTTAATCCTATTCATACCCTCTAATTTAACGGCTAGGCTATAATGGTCAGATTTAAATAATAATATTTCATAGATTGTTTAGGTCTGATGTTGCGTGTCATATACACAATCAAATATTGTTTTCTTTTGAAAATATCAGGGTGTGAAATTATCCTCCCTTTAATAAATTTCATCATTTCAATTTTAACTTAATATCATAAATCAATGTATTAACATCTACAAATACCTTTTTTGAAAAACCTCATTGTAAAAAGGTTTAATAGAACATACTCTTAAAAAGAGGGAGAATGAAACACAAAGTTCATCTAGAATAACACATAACTAGGTTTCAAAATAGGAGAACATTGGGGGAAATTGAAAATATGGACATAGTGTAGAAACATAATTTATGAATAATTATGGAGATTGATAGAGATAATTGATCAGAAGAAACAAAATGATAATAAGAAAGTTAATGATTGTAAATCAAGGAGGCATGAGAAACTATATTGGTTCTCTAGAAATAAAGGTGATAAGATAAAGTTTTTGTTATTCAGGATCATTTTCCTTGATTTGAGGAATTCATTTTCCCTCTATAATAAGAACATAATGAAATATACTTACTTGAAATTTAGTATTTCGTTCTTTAATAAATTTCCCCAACAATATCATCTTTTCCTTCAAACAATGACAATTCAAGATGATTTTTTCTCATGTATGAAGGACTAAAATAAACTTCTTACAAATCACATAATTCCACAAAAGAGAAATAATATTTCCCCCTCTATTTAGAAAATAACTAAAACCAAAATGGTTAGCACAAGTAAATAAAATTCCCAAAAAGAATACACTTTTATATGAATAAATAAAACATTAATATCCAAAATTCATTAAAACCCAAGGGTTTAACATATGTCATTACATAAATAAATAACCTTATATCCAAAATAAATCCAATTACCTCAAAATTAAATAATGTTTTAACATCAATGGTTATATCATACCCTTAATATTACACCTCTAAAAATATAATATCATTCTTCCCAAATAATCCTTTACATTAAACCTAATTGTTATATATACCTAAAACCATTAAAATGTCTCCTAAAATATCATAAATCACCTAAAAATAAAAAGGATTTGATCCTATAACTTGATTCCCAAAATAAAATTAATATTTATCCATCAAACCATTTAATGAAAAATAATTTCACACTAACCAGGACATCACATAGGCCAGTGGTCAGTATTTCATATTTGTCTCCCTTCGGTTGTGGGTTCAAACCCCATAGGCTTTCCAGATGTGATAGGTCGTATCCTAGTATATAGGTTTTCCTTTTTATAAAACTATTTTAACATAATTTCAATAATGTTAACAAATTTAATAACCTATAATTTTCTCAACATCATAGATAAGATAAACCTTAAAGGTTACCAATACCTTAAAAAATTATTTCCACAAAATGTAAAATAAGTCTTCCTCAAAAAACAATTTCACTAAAATCCATAATAAAGCAAAGGGTTTTATTCCCATTAATATCCCCCCTAAATACCCTTAATCATGTTAAACTTTTATCTTATAAAACCATAAAATGGGTATTTATTTTTTTAAACTTATGATCATCCTTATACTTATCAACCCATGACACTTTAGGCTTGTCCCATATCTCTATAGAATACCATAGGTTTCCATAGGTTATATTTTTTAATTCAACATGGTGGTTCATAGAGAAAATATGACTTAAGCTAATAATATCTTTTAGAGTGCCAAACCAAGTGCGCAGTAAGCATATACTCACCATCCACCAAAATTATGGATGATATATAATCAATCAACTATTTTGGGGTTATTTTCTCTATATTCATCTATTCCAAAACCATGTCCACTTATAGAATCAAGAAAAGGGTGTATTCTAAGAAAATCACATAATTTATACCACGAAAAAACTTTACGATGTTATCCTATAATTAGAAATATCCGAAAAATTAGTCATTGGTTTATGTTCCATAATCTATGTTTTCCAAAATATAGTTCCCAAGGTTTATAATAAAATTTCTATGATACTAAATATAAATAACCCGACCCTAGTATCCCAAATCCAATGGTTACTTTATTACATTGGAATAAGATACAAAATATCACATCCCAAAAGACTCAATAGTTTAGTATTCTTAGAAAAATAGATACATAATTTAATCTCACATTACATTTGGAAACATAAAAATACAACATAGTGAAGGTAAATATTATACATCCTTGAACTCATTAAAATATCCCTTCTTCATATTCAGTGGAAAGGAAATGAAATAAGGGTGAGATAAAATTCTTTGTAAAGGTTATGTACAATATAATCTATCATGAGTAAATAAAGCATAATCAATATGTCATGGTAAATAACTAAAAACACATTCTATTTAATCAATCACTTGTCCATGATAAATAATATTCCAGGAAGAAATAATGATCAAATAATGACATATAACTAATTAAATAATATTTAAACTTATCTATAGATATCATAACAATTAAAAAAATCACATAAACATCAATAACTAATCTCATAATGAAGGAATAAAAATTGTTAGAAATATTGAAAATACCATTAAGGCCTTGTACTTGGACATATTACATAAATGGGTAAGACCTTTGGAAAATATCCAAACTAGTTTGTCTCATGAGACCTACTGATGAATTTATGGGATATATGGGGCCTCACCCATCACTTAATAATTCTAATGCATTCATCATATGAAATGGGAGAATAAAATTCAATACATAATCAAGTTACACATTCATATAGAAAAAATATAATTCAAAATGTTAATATTTCCCCAGTAAAAATGATCATAAAAAATCTAGAGAAAGAATAATAATTGAATAATTATAAAATATTCCTAGTGGAGTATAAGTAAAAAAGGTTTATTTTCATTGATTAATATAAATACCACAAAACGATGATTAAAAATCTTGAGGAAAATAACTTTTAAAAGAAAAAAAATTCCAAGATATTAGAATTTTTGGAAAATAACCATGAATAATTTAAAGTAATATTATAATATTTGAGCATTCATGATTGTGGTAAATTCTATTCATGCCTTATAAGTTAAAAAAACATTCCATTCATAATATTGTAAGAAATTCAAAAGGTTATTCATTTGGAAATTAGAATGAAGATTCATTTTAAACCATTTTAAAAAGTAAAATAGGGGTAAAAATGTATTTAATAAATTATTTGAGTATAATAAAAATATTCTTTAAATTTTTTTAAGGAAAATATGCATATGGAATAAAAATATTTCCAACTGAGTGAAAAAAAAGTCAATTTTTAAAAAATATTACTTAGGTATCTTGAGTACATAAAGATAAAAATAAAAGGAAAACTTAAAATTTTCAAAAATAATAAAAGGAGAAGAAAACATATTTGTTTTAATGTGGAAATATCATATAATTCTCCTAACAGATAATTAAAATAAATAATCTAAAATAATGGTGAGATTATGAAATAAAACATTACCACTTTGGTAACTATTGAATAATAACACCCACAAATGAAATAATGTCAAATGAATCTTTAAATACCATTAATATAAATATAATCATGATAAATCATATCAAATAGTTATTATATACACCAAATAAAAGAAACAAGTGGTGAATATGGAATGTGTCTCACATAAACAAAAGTGGGATGAGAAACCCTTACAAAGATAGTATAATTGAAATAAGAATTAATCGATGAATTGATTATGTGTAAAAAAGTTCAATAAAAAAATGTTTAGATACAAAAAAATAAAATCAAAGGTCATTTCACACATAATACTAACATATTCATTGAAGTAGAAGTATAACCCAATAAATGAAAATTGAGTTAAGAAAGTCCTTACCACTTGGTAACATTCCTGCCAAATACCCTTGGATGAAATAATTTGGATTGAAACATAAAATACCATGAAGTAGGAATTATTCATGATATAATATGTAATATTTTATTATATACAACATATAAAATAAATTAGGTGCATAAAATTCAAATATTCTTCAATGATTGGAAATTGAGACAAAATTTCTTACCTTAGGTCCGACTCATCACGTACATTCTTTGTATTCCTAAATAATAAAATAATGTTAACTATTTACATAAAAAATAAATTTTTTCCAGTTTATTATTCATTTTATTTTATGTATTACTATGTCATATTTAATTACTTAATCAATTAATTTCACATTGGACATTTTGACAATATTCAATTCATATGTCCAAAATGATTTTGCTAGGCTGAATATGGTAAAATAGGTCATTATTATATCATATTAAGAATAATAATAATGTCATAATTATAATTTTTATAAATAAAATATACTTTTAAAACAAACCATGAAATATGGTTATGAAAAATGAACTATGTTACAATCATAGAGACAGTAAGGCATATTTAAGCACGTGTAACATTTCCATTTTTCAATGATCATGATAGAAAGAAGGAAAGTATTAATTTATCTTCCAAAAATTATAATTATATAATAAATACCATATTATTTATTTATGTAAAATTATATATATCATCCATGAGATGTGGTGATGGAAAATGAATCACATTACTTCATGGAGTTTGTAGTCCACATGTACACACAAATAATGCTATCATTTTTCAATGGATGGAAAGATAAAAAATTAGATGATATATTATCATTTAATAATGATAAATATATATTTAATATCATATATAAACATTATATACATCATTATAACCATTCTTGAGATATGGTGATGGAAAAAGAATTACATCGGTTTGTGAGGTGGTAGTCTGCCATGCACATAAATAACGGTTTCATTTCCCATTTGATGGAAGAGGATATAGATATATGTTATTAAATTATAAAAAAATAATTTTTTTTTAATTTAATTGTGTTATTATATCATAAATTTTTAATAAGATCTAAAGGACGTAGAATATGATATAGAACTACAACATTTGGTTAAAAGATATATCTCTTCTTCAAAAAATCTCATTTTCTTTACACATTAATCCATCTAAGGTAGATATTTGGACTAAAATAAGACCAGTATAATGGGTAAAGGTATTTTAGGAATGGAGTTTTTTTAGGTATTGGCTAAAATAAAAGTTTTTTGAAGTGTGAAGAGAAGACGAGGGGAGGTGACCTTTTACAAGTGAGGGGAGGGGCACTCTTAGAATTACATAAAATATTAAATTAATATAAATTAATTTTCGTGGAAAAAAGGATAAAAAAAGATATTATTATTATATAGGATGATTATGGGTATAAATAATATCCTAAAATAAAAATTGTACAAACTTATATTAGTTTTTTACCCTTATCTATTTGTTTTAACCCACGTTAACCATTTTTGACAATTATCATGATAACGATTGTTTTTATACTTTAGGGGTAAATATAGTTACTATAAAAGAAAAATTGGCCAATAAGTGAACCATAGTTGATAATTGTAAACATATAACACTCACTTGTATGTATAAAGGATTTTGAAGAATTTTATATTATTTAATAGAATATTATTTATTATAAAATAACATTAATGACATTTTTGAAACTATTAATTTAATTTGACTTTTAAAACCACATAAAAACAAAAGGAATTAGATTATAAAAAAATAAAAACCTATATAATATGTTATTTTTATCTAAAAAATGCATGGAACATAATAAATTAGAATAATTATAAAAAATTTCACATTTTAAATTCATTTATTTTATTTTTCTATTAATTGAATAAATACTATATCGACTTGTGTAAGCATTAAGGTAATTATTTCATCACTAAAAATTAAAAATAAATTACCATGATAAAAAATCATTTAAATTGGAAATAATTATTTATAATGTAATATAATTTGTATTTATCCCAATCAAAAAAATTATAGATATTAAAAGTAAGAAAGCGACATTTTTTACTTTATCTTTTACATAAATAATATAATGTTAAAAATCAAAGAAATATGGAAACAATTACCATATTTTAGAAAATGTGATGAAAATAGAAGAAATAAACTCATCCAATAGGATAAATGTAAGTGTTATGGTCATTTTTTATTCTTTATCATATTATTTTTTACCATAATTACTCGATTTAACCTTACTATGGTGACAAAAATTTACAAAAATTACTATTTATAATGACCAAAATAAATGGGAACTATTTAAATAAATTGAGATCATAATTTGAAATACAGAAACCATTTCTCTATATTAATGTTTTATAAATTTCATAAAACAATTTATGATTAAAATATAAAACACAAAGAAAATAGTTCTTCAGAAAAATGCTTTTTTATACCAAATTCAAATATAAAGTTCATTCCAAAGACTATAATTGGATTATTTTTAATAAAATGGAACAAATTAAATTTTTTAAAGTAATTCTAAATATAATTTTACTTTTAAAATAATTTAAAATAAAATATTATTTTCAATAAAAAAACATCATTTTTCATTATTTATTGAAAAATAAAACATTTCTAAAAAATATCAAAATTTCACCAAAATCTAATTTTGATATGATGATTTCAAAAAAGATAAATTTTTATAAAATAACAATTATAAAAGTTACAGAAATTATTTATAATAATTTATAACAAAAGTAAATATAAACAATTTTTGAAATTTATTTTTGATGAAAAAAATAATTTTACTAAAATTGAGTGATTATTTACTAAGAATTTATAAATATATTAATACTGAGTAGGAAATATATATATATTTAATAAAGTATTTAATACTATTAAAACCTTCTAATTTATTGGCTAAGTTATAATGATCATATTTATATAATAATATTTTATAGTTCATTGAGGCTTGATGTTATGTGTCGTATAGGCTATCGAATATTGTTTTCTTTTTAAAATACCTGAGTGTAACAATGAATATTATATGATAATTTCTTCATCTCATTAAATCCTTATATATATATTAATTCTTTTAATTATTCAATTATTTTATCTCTAACGTGTTAAAACAAATTAGCGTTCCTCTGAATCAAATTTGTTACACTCCTTTTATAATCAATATTTTGTTATGTATCCAGAGTAAAATATTTAGTTATAATCTACAATAACATTATTAAATAATAATATGAAAAATGGTTTAAAAAATACTCACCATGAAAAGGATTAAGAGCATAAAATCAAAAAACTCACTCTTAAGTAGTTATGATGCGATCAATAGTCAACTCATGCATTTCTAAAAAAATATAACCCATGATGTTTATGAGAGGACCAATAAAAACTATATTATCCATGATAAGTAATCAATAGTGATTTAGGTTTTAATGAATGATTTTAAATTCAAATATTTAACAACATATAATAAATTATTTCTTTTAAATTATGATAAACCAAATCAGTACTATTAATTGAACTACATTAAATCAAATAAAATACCTAACATACATCAATTTAAATGCATGGTATGAAATTTTTAGTAATAATAAAAGTTTTAATTTGAAAAATCATAAACAATAAAAATCCTTTCATAAAATTTATAAATAATGTTTAAATTATATCACATTTCATAAATAAAAATATATTTTTTACACCAATTCAAGGCATATAATCCATATGTGTCTTATATTAAGAATTTATTTAATGCACCTTCATAAAAAAATTTAAAAGGAAAAAAAGTCATTAATTTCATGTTGATCTTGTAAAACAAGACTAAAGTTAAAATATATTTTATTATATGAAGAAAAATAGAAGCTGTATATGTTTTTATGGGAGAATTAATAATATAAAACTGAAAATCATTCAATATGATATGAATTGTTCATATATCATGCCATTTTTAAAAACCTGAATTTTTAATCAAGTTATAGCATATGAATTTCTTTAAAAATTGTTTCATGATTTGATATTAAATTTTTGATTTTTTTTTCATACATATCAAACAATATGATATGGGAAATCATACTATACCACTTGTGTAACAACCCAAAACTACACTATGTATTTTCTTAAAATGAATATCATGTTAATAGCTTGTTCTGCACACAAAACCAAACTAAAAAAACCAATAACATGTTAAAATAAAATATGGACATTAAAACCTAACCATAAAATTAGTGGGTATGAATAGGAGTGAATAATAATGAAATATATATAAATAAAGTTTAAAGGTTATTTTGTACAAATTTACTTGTTCAGTTTTTTCTGTAAAAATCTATTCTACTAGAATTTTTTTATGCAGTGCACATTTTACTAAATAAAAATAAGTATATTATTTTGAAATGATGATATTAATAGAAAATATTATTTATTTATTAATTTTATTTTTTTTTTGTTTTATATAAATTAATAATAAGAACAACTAGTATTTTAAAAAGTTATTTTCTTATAACATTAGTTTTTCAATATATTTTATAATTTTATTTAAAGATTAAATTGCAAAATTTTAGAACATGATTTTTTAAAAAATAGGAATAATTTATATATTCATCATTAAAATATTATCTTTATATAAATTTTTGGGATTTTTAAAAAAAGATTTATTTTTAGGTTAAAAAATATCATTTCTATAGATAATATGAATTTTATGACATTATTAGTATATAAATATGAATTGAAAATTTATAAAACCATTTTAAAGAAATAATTTTTATTTTATAAGTGAAATTTTAAATTTAAAAATATTTATTTTTAAAAAAAATGTAGGTTTAATATTTTAGAACTTAAGATACACAATTCTCTAAAAATATTTAAATAGATTATATATTTATTATTTTAAAATTAAGTTTTATCACTTTTATAATGTGAATATAATAAAATAGATTTAGAATTTTGAATCATATGGTATATATTATTTAATAAGAACCATTTTATTTTTAGGCATAAAAGATAAATTACTTTGGTAAAAAATAGTTTCCACAATAAAAGCGAAAATGGTAAAAAGGGTTAACAAAACCGTAAAAGGACCTAAAATGTTAAAAAATGTTTATAATTGAGTGGTTGAGGTTTTTTATAATCAATAAATTATCCCCAATCCATTATTTTCTATTTTGGAATATTCTTAGCATTTGAAACATGTGCAATCTTTATATTAATATGAAATATTTACAAAACTTTTATTCTCACAGCTTATAAAGGGTCCCCTCACCACCCCTTAAAGAAAAATATAGATTTTGTTTTCCTCTTAAAATTATACCCCATTTTCCTTTCCTTATAAAAATTTTACACCTTCTTCATATTCTTATACAAATAAGTTTTCATAAGCCCTCTATTTCCAAGGAGTTTTCCAAGGGAAAACTCATGTTCTCAATGCAAGTACTAATATTTCCAAAATTTATTTTCTTTTAAAGATTAATTTTCCAAATATATTTCTCATATTCATATATAATGAAATTATTATTATTTTTATACTGAATTTTTTTATTCTATGGTTACAATTATTAACCACATTCCCCTTTTCCATTAAGAAAAACAAAAACATTATTTGTGTGTCTGTGCAGACTACTACCTCCACAAAGTGTTGTATTTTTTTCACCACTACCTCTATTAGATATTTATAAGGATATAATTTATGAATAAATGTGAAAAATACAATATAATTTTTATTTATTAATATAAAAATTATAATCCATATTTATTCCCCCTCATTCATTGAAAAATGAAAACGTTAACCGTGTGTATGTGCATACAACCGCCTCTAAGAAGTAACATATATCATTTTACATATGGGATATTTCTTATTAATTAAAAAATATTAAAATAAGATTCACCAAATTGAAAATATCTTAATAATATAATAATTATTCTTAAATAATTATATTATAACAAAAGAAACTACATTTATAACTATACTCACCCATCCATTATAGTTTATTCTTGTCTGGGTAGATTTAACCACCAACATGATCAATGTAATAAATCATTATCATGGATGAATAATAAAACTTAAATAATTTTATTATAATAAATAAAAAATTAAAAAATTAATGTTTAATGGTTTTTGAATGGTAAAATTAGTATTAAACTCATTAATTAATATATCAATATTCGTTCGTTAAAGATAACTGAAACATGTTCATCAACGATTGCATACGTAAAGATCATAATAAAAAATCCCATAGAATGAAATTATAAATTATAAATTATAGTACCTTTTATGATCTCTTAATGATGAAATATGGGTGCTGAATCAAGAAAAAAACCGCAATTATGAAACTAGTTCAAAATAATCAAGATTTCTCGCACCCGA
The DNA here is from genome assembly GCA_963277665.1 of Viscum album. Taxonomy (NCBI): domain Eukaryota; kingdom Viridiplantae; phylum Streptophyta; class Magnoliopsida; order Santalales; family Viscaceae; genus Viscum; species Viscum album. The sequence goes on along the minus strand of OY728131.1, from coordinate 1,618,602,327 downwards.
TAATGAAAAATATATAATAACTAACTATTTAAAAAATAGGTAATAATTATAAATGAATTTTATAAAAGTTTATTTATATGAATAAGGTTATTATATGGGTTATTAAGATAGTTATTTTTTATACTGGAGATTAAAGCGCTTTAGTGGAAGTTAGGAATTAAGGTAAAGGGTTCTTTTTATTAAATTTAATTTCTTGAGACATGTTTCATTTTGTACACCATGATATATTTGATATGGCGTGATTACTTCCTAATGTATATATTTTACCATATTCATGAAATTTATGGGGTTTTAAGATCTATATCTTGTTATTTATTTAAATGGACTTTGATTCAAAGGATATCAAGGTTATATGAGTTTCTTAGTCTAAACTTCAAATCAACGAGACATGTTTTATTTTTCAAAACATATTTTTTATTATGTATACACGTCCCATTTTGAGATTTTATATTATTAATTATATTTTATTCTTGGTATTTTAAGTTTAATTTAAATCTCCCTATTTTAAGGGGTTTTTATTAAATTGTTACTCAAACTATAAAGGTTGCGTGTCGATCTTATTTTCCAATCAAGATTTATTAAAGATAATCCATTTGGGGGTTTTATATTATTTATAAAACCCCTCATAATTTCTTTATATCCCCTAAAAATTTCATTCCCCCTTAACTCATATTTTATGTGAAGTATTTATTTTATGTGAAACCGACCTTATCACTTCTTTTGAGTTGAGCGCCTCCCTTTTCCAAGTTTTTATTCATTAGACACTTTTTTGAATGTCCTTATATATGAATTAATAATTGATTAAATTCCATTTTATAATACTTTCACTTTCAGTAAAAAAAATTAAGGAAATATTTAACAATTTATGTATGGGTCATTTTCATAAATGTGTAAAAAGAATATATTTTTAATGTTTTCCATTTAAACACATCTTTCCACCTTTTTCTTTTTTTATGTTAAACTTCCTATCTATAATTTCTTATTTTATAAAAGAACTTCTAATCCTTCATGTTTTGTAAAATAATTATTTTTGTAATATTTATTTTTAAAAGTTCAAGGATAATTCTTTTTTCCAATTTTATTTATCTAATTCTCCTAAAAATTGTTTTTCACCTACAAAAACATCTTATTTCATATTTTATACTATATTGAGCATAGTATTCAAACGTTACCATCCATACTTTTTTTGAATAACCTGTAAAATTATCTTTTCTAACATATAATTGATCCATCACTAAATTATTCTTTCCTAAACATCCACTATGAATTAGAATAATTTTTAATTCAGTGATGTTATTTTATGAATACCTTATTTTACATTTCTTTGATTGAAGGGTGTTAACCTAGATTTCATATATCAATTGATTGGGGGAATTATTTACTTAACCATATAACTTTTATCTATATGGTGTAAATACCATATACTATATTATATTGATTGAAGTGTATTGTCGTATAAAGTTACTGAATATCTTTGTATAGCCATTTATTTTCCATGGGTATATCATGTTATAATTACTAATGTAATTATTAATATTTTCCTTACATGATTCCTTTAGAAAATGATATGAAACCAATTTCTATTCCATGGGGTTTTTTATAATATAATGAATCATTGATTTCAAGTGGAACTCATATGTATGGGATGATGATGGGTGAGTTCCTATATCAACCTTAAATGTATTGGTTAAGTTTGATATATCATGATATATTAAGGTTCAAGCATAATGAGTTTATTCAAAAAGGCATGGGTATAATGAGATTTCTCACATTTTAATGCGTGGACATAATGAGTTTATTCAAAAAGGCATGGTAATAATGAGTTTTATCATATGGTTTCCTTTTCTTATGATTTTTACACCTTTATACTATTACTTTCTTTTCAGGATATGTTACCTTCCATGATTATGAATCTTTTATAAGCCATTCCATACTATTAAGTTATGCTCCCATGATTTGAGAACATTGTTTTATTCACTTAGGACAATTTATTATTTCTATTCATCTTGATATGTGGTAATTTTATGATATGTTATTTTATTATTCCATGACTTATGAAATTATTTTTTATCTTTTATTTTTTGGGTATAACTTTCTTATGTCTCTTAATTATGGACATATTCGCATCTTATTCTCACTTATTATCTTTGATTGTTATATTTAATATTTAACTTTATTGATAATCTCAGCTAACCTTTTTCTTATGTTTCTATTTATCTATGTTATAAATAAAGGTAATGCATATGATGTGTCTAGAAGAGTACCTTGTGTGGATGAATTGTAGGAGATTTTGAAGGCATATTATGGATTAAGTATTTATTATATAGTGGAAAAATATCCATTAGTTTCCAATAATAAGTTATATTAGTTAATTATTTTCATAATTCTATAAAAATATAACCCTAAAAGATTATGGGAATGTATTTCAACGAAATATTTTCTTTAAATCATGTAATTATGAGATGGTCACATTTGTGGGTTTCCATATTTGGTATCAGAGAACGGTTTAGATAACATTATAGGTTAGGATGTTGGTTGATGATAATTTAAGGGTTAATAGGTTATGGTTGATCATAATTTAAAAGGGATAGATAACCCTTTAGGTTAGTTAAGGTAATTTTAAATATTTTTGTGAATGGTATAAGAAAAAATTAGTCAAAACCCTTGGGATAGGTCTAAGGGATAATTCTATGTATACGATAACATCACAAAGTTTGGGTAAAGTAGAAATTGTGTGGTTATCCTATAAATTACATCCCTCTATGGATATCAGAAAGTGGATGCGATTGTGTCACAGATTCACCTAGGTGTAATCACCCTAAAAATGGCTGTTTCAGTGTCAAATCAATGTTTACTATAGTGTACGATGAGTGGTCCTACAACTAGACCCCTGGATAAACATTCTTGAGGGATATGATTTGGTTAATCACATTTTATTTATAATAAATTATTAAGGATTTATTATGTTATGGAATTAGGATAAGGAATATGAGATAACCCAACCTATAGAAACATAAATTGAACCTAGAGTGATTTATGTTGAACTGAAAGTTAATGTAATAATTTGAAAGAGTAAGACATTTTTAGGTTGAAATTTTCATGTAATTATAATACAACAATTCTCTTATAGTGTTAATTGTTCATCAATCATGATTAAATCCTTTAGGTCTTAGTAATGGTTGAATACTAAAGGAACCAAGTTAATAATGGATTTCATCCAAAATGTGAATATTTTCCTATTTAGAAACAAAATGGGATAAAAGCTAATGTGATAAATATTGTGATTATGGAAAATTAGCTATCATGAATTATGATTAACAATGTGATGTTTGTTGAATTTACAAACATACCAAAGAAGATAAGGATGGAGTCTCATGTAATTTTGAATAATGAAGATAATGAAATAAAGAAGATTCAATTTCATTCATGTAAAAAATCATGGTAAGAATCACCAAAGGGAATGCATTAAAGATTTGGGAGACAATTTATGTATGTAAAAGGAAGAAATAGAGTAACTAATTACTGAGGAAAAGTAAAGATCTAAGTGGAAATGGTTAAAGTAAATAGAGTTCATCTGAAGGTAACACTAACAATTAAATGTCTTAAATATGAGGAACTTGAGAATTATCCGTTTAAATTATCTAATCCAAGAGAAAACAAGGATTATATACAACAAAAACTTACAATAAAAGGAAAATCCTCTGAAACAAGAACTACATCAGTGGGTTTTAAAAACCATATGGACTTAGAAATATTGATCACCCACTCAATAACTGTAAGTGTTGTATCTATATATTGTTCACCATAAAATCAATAACCCAATGACTAAACTTTTAATTATTTTCAAAAACATCTAGTGGTATTATTATTGTATCACAAGTATATAACTTCTATCTAATAAATGTTTATAGGGATGTGTTTACTATAAAATAATGTTATCATTTAATCAAATTTGATATGATATTAGGCATAGATTATCGCTTCTGATAATGATAATTTCTAAGATAGTATCATCACATCTAAAAATAAACTCATAATCACTTATTAAGGTTGACTATAATCTCCCTATGAAACAATTCAAACCATTATATTGGGGAATTTATCACAAATGGTTAAAGAAAAACTCAACATTATTTATATTCCTATAATGAGGTAAAAGATGAGTGCACTAGTCATACAAAGGATAGTGAGGATAAAACCTCATTAGAAATTAAATACGGAGTTATGACTATCCTACAAGTACCCTTAACTATTTCATTAAATAAGAATAATTAAAATTTCTTGGACATAATTTATTTAAGGAGGGTAGAACGTGACAACATGAAATTTCACAATGTATTTTCATTAAATAAATATTATGTCAATATCTTTTTCAACACACAACATTGAACTAAAATGAATATTTGACATGTTATAATAAAATATGATCATTAAAATCTAGACATAAAATTAGTGGGTATGAATAGGTGTAACTGAAGTTTGATATATATATAAGTCATTTTATATAAATTTACATAGTTCATTTTGTGCTTAAAAGAATATTATGTGAAAAGTTTTCTTTTTCACGATGTACATTTTATTAAAGAAAACTAACTATAATATTATTAAATTATGATTTTAATAAAATAAAATATTGATTGATTAATGTATGTTTTATTATTGTTTTATATAAATTAGTAATAATTTAAATTAAAATTTTAAATTTTTATTTTCCTATAAAAATATTTTTTTATTATATTTTAAGATTTTATTTAAGGATTAAATTACTAAATTTTAGAAAATGAATTTAGAAAAAGGAAATTATTTATATATTCATCATGATATTATTATATTAGGATAAATTTATGGTATTATTTTTAAAATATTGATTTTCAAGTGAAAATACCATTTTTACAAATACCATGACTTTTATGACATTATTGGTATATAAGTATGTCTTAGAAATTTATAAAACTCATTTCTAGACAAAATAATTATTTTATGATATATATTTTAAATTTAAAAATATTTTTTTTAGTTTACAAACATATTTTTTATATTTTATAACTTAAGATACATTATTCTCTAACATTGTTTTTAATAAATTATACATTTATTATTTTAAAAAATTTCATAAATTTTAAAAAGTAAATCAAATAAAAATAATTTAAAATTTGGAATTAGAAGTTTCATATTATGTAATAAGGACCATTTCATTTTTATCCATATAAAATGAATTTCTTAGGTAAAAACTAATTAAAATCCAAAAAGTGTAAAAAAGGGTTTAACGACAACGGTCAAAGTCCTAACAAGTTAAAAACATGTTTCTAATTGATTTTTTGAGGTGTTTATTGACAAAACATTGTCTACACTCCATTATTTTCCATTTTTGAGACTTCTTTACATGTGAAACATGTTCTCTCTTTATATTAAGATGAAATATTTACAATTATTTCATTCTCACCTCTTATAAAGGGGCCACACACAAACCATTAAAGACCACTCTAAAGTTCTGTTTGCTCTTGAAACTCAACCCTTTTACTTTCTATATAACACTTTTCAACTTCCTTTATATTTTGGTCACAATAAGTTATCCCCAGCCTTCTATTTGCAAGGAGTCCTCTAAGGGAAAACTCACGTTCTCAATGTGAGTATTAATCTTTCCCTAATTTATTTTCTTTTCTAGCTTAGATTTACAAATCTAGTTTTTTAATTTCAATATAATGAAATGAGTATTATTTTTATAATGAATTTTATTATTTTAAGGTAACGATAATTAACCACCTTTCTCCTTTTCCATTAATAAAAATGAAAACGAGATTCATGTGTTTGTGCAGACTAACGCCTCCACAAAGTGACATATTCCTTTTTTCACCATTGTCTCTCTTGGACAATTATGAGGATATAATTTGTGAATAAATGTAAAATTTATAATATAATTATGATTATAAAGAGAAAAATAATTATCCACCTTTATCCCCTAGATTAATTGAGAAATGAAAACATTAATTGTGCGTACATACAAACTACAACCTCCATGAAGTAACATATCTCTTTTTTCATCTAGTTTATTTTTTATTTTTTAAAATAAATTAAATTATGATTCACTAACTTAAAAAATATAAAAATAATATCATTATTCTTCTATAATAATTATATTATTCCAAAATAAACCACTTTAATAACTATACTCACCCACTATAGGAAAAATGGCTTTTTGCGACGGGCCTTTTGCGACGGGGGCAACGACCCGTCGCAAATAACCAACTATTTGCGACGAGATTTTGTCTCCAGTCGCAAATAGTTTGGCGCGGATAGCGCGCCAAACCACCCGAAGGTTATTTCCGACAGTGAGATTTCACCGTCGCAAAATAGGTAAGTATTTGCGACTGGCCCCATCGCAAATAACCGGCTGTGGTTTATAGCTTTTTGCGACGGGACACCTTTTGCGACGGGGTCCGTCGCAAATAACATGCGGTGGTTTATAGCCTTTTGCGACGGGATGTCGTCCCGTCGCAAAAGGTGTGTCGGCAGGGACTATTTGCGACGGGTCCCGTCGCAAATAAATTTTTAACCGCCGACAGTAATTAATTTGGGCGTAGGTATTTGCCACGGGACCCGTCGCAAAAGATACTATATGCGACAGGTATCCCGTCGCAAATAATCTCGTCGCAAATAATCTAACATATATATACCCCCATCCGTTTTTCCTCTCATTCCTCTCAAATTTTAGATCTTGTGTTTCTCTAAACTCGGATTTTAGAGAGAGAATTTTTCTAAGTTTATTTTTTTGTTCACGAAGAAGTTGTGAAGCCGTCTACATCAATAGAAAATCAGTTTTAAAGGTATTTATGTTTTTTAATTTATTATTTATTTCATTTTTTTATGTTAATTTTTTTTATTGTTGATTACTTATAATTAAATTAAATTTAAATTGTTTTGTCATTAGTATTTATTTGTACTAATAAATTGAAATTTTTAGTATTAATTTAAAATAATTAGAAGTTATTATTAATTATTAACGATAATTTGTAATGTATATAATTAATTTGCAGTAATTAATAATAACTGGTAATAAATATCAATAAATAGTAATAAATATGAATAATTAGTAATAATTAGGAATAATTAGAAATTATTAGGTATAATTTGGAATAAATATTAATATTTAGTAATAATTAGTAATCATTAGAAATAATTAGGAATAATTAGCAATAATTAGTAATAATTAGCAATAATTAGTAATAAATATCAATAAAAAACAATAATTATTAATAATTATTAATAAATTGTAATAATTAGTAATAAATTGTAATAATTATTAATAAATACTAATAGTTACTAATAATTGCCAATTAATACTAATAATTAGCAATAAATACTAATAATTAGCAATAAATACTAATAATTAGGGATAATTAGCAATAATTAGCAATAAATAGAAATAAATAGCAATAAATAGCAATAATTAGCAATAATTAGCAATAATTAAAATAATTAGCAATAATTAGCAATAATTAGCAATAAATAGCAATAATTAGCAATAAATAGTAAAAAATTGGAATAATTAGTAAAATATAGGAATAATTAGTAATAATTAGAAATAATTACTAATAATTAGGAATAATTAACAATAATTAGTAATAAATTGTAATAGTGAGTAATAAATTGTAATAATTAGTTTTAAATTGTAATAATTCGTAATAAATACTAATAATTACTAATAATTACTAATAAATACTAATAATTAGCAAAAAATAGAAAAAATTAGGAATAATTAGAAATAATTAAAAATAATTAGAAATAAATAGGAATAATTAGTAATAATTAGGAATAACTAGTAATAATTAGGAATAATTATGAATAATTCGGAATAAATACTTATAATTAGTAATAGTTACTAATAATTAGTAATAATTAGCAATAATTAGGAATAATTAGCAATAATTAGTAATAATTAGCAATAATTAGTAATAATTAGCAATAATTGGCAATAATTAATAATAATTAGTAATAAATTGTAATAATTAGTAATAAATTGTAATAATTAGTAATAAATTGTAATAATTAGTATTAAATACTAATAATTACTAATAAATATTAATAATTAGAAATAATTAGCAATAATTAGGAATAATTAGAAATAATTAGCAATAAATAGAAATAAATAGCAATAATTAGAAATAATTAAGAATAATTAGAAATAATTAGCAATAAATAGAAATAAATAATAATAATTAGAAATAAATAGTAATAATTAGCAATAATTAGTAATAAATAGAAATAAATATTAATAAATAGGAATAATCAGTACTAATTAGGAATAATTAGTAATAATTTTGAATAAATATGAATAATTAGGAATAAATACTTATAATTAGTAATACTTACTAATAATTAGTAATACTTACTAATAATTAGTAATAATTAGCAATAATTAGGAATAATTAGCAATAATTAGAAAGAATTAGCAATAATTAGGAATAATTAGTAATAATTAGTAATAATTATATATAATTAGTAATAATTACTAATAAAAACTAATAATTAGTAATAATTACTAATAAATACTAATAAATAGGAATAATTAGGAATAATTAGCAATAATTAGGAATAATTAGCAATAATTAGCAACAATTGGCAATAATTAGCAATAAATAGGAATAAATTATAATAATTAGTAATAAATAATAATAAATAGTAATAAATAGTAATAAATATTAATAAATAGTAATATTTAGTAATAAATAGTAATGGTTAGTAATAAATAATAATAGTTAGTAATAAATAGTAATAATTAGTTATAAATAAGAATAATTAGGAATAATTAGAAATAAATACTAATAATTAAGAATAAATACTAAGAATTAGTAATATTTAGCAATAATTAGTAAAAATTTGCAATAATTAGAAATAATTAGCAATAATTATAAATAATTAGCAATAATTAGTAATAATTACTAATAATTAGCAATAATTAGAAATAAATAGTAATAATTAGATATAATTATATATAATTAGATATAATTAGTAATAATTAGTAATAACTAATAATAATTAGTAATAATTAGTAATAATTAGTTATAATTAGATATAATTAGATCTAATTAGTAATAATTAGTAATAATTGGTAATAATTAGATATAATTAGATATAATTAGTAACAATTAGCAATAATTTGTAATAATTAGTAATAATTAGTAATAATTAGATATAATTAGTAATAATTAGTAATAATTAGAGATAATTAGATATAATTAGATATAATTAGATATAATTAGATATAATTAGATATAATTAGATATAATTAGTAATAAGTAGTCATAATTAGTCATAATTAGTCATTAGTCATAATTAGTCATAATTAGTCATAATTAGTAATAATTAGTCATAATTAGTAATAATTTGTCATAATTAGTAATAATTAGATGTAATTAGATATAATTGTCCTTTCTTGGTTGATCACCTTGCAAGTAGCGTTGCAATAGGACAACCCAAGTCATGACCTTCACATCTTTAAGAATTATCTCACATGACCCTTTACATAGACCATTCTTCCTTGAAAATTTAAGGGATAGATATTGATGTCCCCTCAAATTTTTAAGGAAGAATGATCTATGTAAAGGGATCGAGATGGTTCTTAGAGACGAGAATGACATTACTTTGGTCGTCCTATTGCAACACGACTTGCGAGGTGATCAACCATGCAAGGACAATTATAGAGTTTACATTGGACATGGGTAACACAATATTTTTATTATCCATGACCTGAAAATTGGCAACCCTTTGAGATTTGAACATGTTAATAATAGAGAAAAGCCTGTTGCGAATATTGAGAATTTTAATATTTATAATTTTTTTTATTATTTTAATAATATTAATATTATTTTTTCATAAATATTGATAATATAATTCTATTATTAGTAATAATTAGATATAATTATAATTAGTAAACAAAAACTACTTGGATAATAAAGGGAAAATTTGTAATCATCTCCACAATGATGATTACTAAATTTCATTTCATTATTCAAGCAGTTTTCATTTTGCTAAGTATTGCTGAGTATTGCTAAATTAGTAATAATTAGAAATAAATAGTAATAATTAGTTCGGAACAATTAGAAAGAAATTTTAATAAATTTTAATAAATTCCAAGAACCTAGCACAATTTCCAGTGGATTGACGACACTCCTTTTGCTCGATGAATTTTCTCCTTTCAACTCTCACCGACTCAAAACAATATGAAAAATGTGCTGCTACATAGGCATATTCAATCTCGTATACACGAGATTGGATATTCATTCGTAGGATCATATTTTTTATAATGTTTTCAGGCAGTGACGGTTGGAAGAAGACGATTCATCGACAAAAAGGGGGCTCTTTTGTCCAACCGCTCATTTACTTGCATCTTTCTCACACTGAAATCACAATGAAGAATCTGGTCAGAGAAACATATATTCATTCTCGTGCATATGAGAATGAATATGCATACCACTGACCAGATTCTTCATTGTGATTTCAGTGTGAGAAAGATGAAAGTAAATGAGCCGTTGGACAAAAGAGTAGTTGTCAATCCACTAGAAATTGTGTAACCTTTAATTAATGGTAATTATTAAGAAGTATTAGTAATTATTTATCTTCTTTTTTCAGATAGTATTTTTATAATTTCAAATTATTCAAAAATAGTGATGATTTTATATTTTATAGAAAAATATGGAATAAGGAAGTCGACATCAGTCATTATTAGATGACCACGCTTGGATAAATCAGCACAAAAATCCAAATGGTTCTGGTTTAAATTCTGTATATATTGAGTGTGTTGAATCTTTCTTAGCATTTGTATCATCAAAAACAGAATATGTTTCATAAGGAACAATTAAGTGTCCTTGTAAAAAATGTGCTCTGAGAACGTTTGACACATTTGACAAGGTTGGGGGACATCTCTTGCAGTTTGGTTTTCAACCAGATTATGTTTTTTGGTATCAACATGGTGAATGCAGTTCCAGAGAAGATACTAATAACTTGATTCCTGATCCATCATAGTTCCAAAATTTAGTACGTGATGTTGCAGGTCCATCTGTTCAAAAAACTATAACTCACGATGATATTGATTTATCTCCTGAGTTGGAACCATCCGCATTTTATGAGTTGTTGAGGTCTGCTGAGGATTCATTATATCCTGTTTGCAAGATAAGAAAATTAGAAGCGGTTGCAAAAATTTATGGCTATTAAATCAGATAATGCAATGTCAAAAAACTGTTTTGATCAGATATTTTATTTGGTTAAAACACTATTACCTGAAGGAAATGTGTTTTCTGCAAATTACTATGAGAGAAAGAGGTTGGTTCATAATCTGGGCCTTAGTTATCGGAAGATTCATGCATGTCCAAATGATTGCATATTATATTCTAGTTAAAATGAGTCGTTGGATAGTTGTCCAACATGTAGAAAATTGAGGTATAAAGAAGATCAACCAGGGAAGTCTCGATCGATTCCTATAAAAAAGTTGAGATATTTACCCCTTACACCCAGGCTGAAACATTTATTTATGTCTCATAACACAACGTTAATGATGTCAGGGCACAAAACCAATATTTCAACTGGTAAAAGCTTGAATCATCCATCTGATAGTGATTCATGGAAACATTTTGATTGTCTACATCCGCCTTTTTCTTTAGAAGCCCGAAACATGCGATTGGGTCTTTCTACAGATGGTTTCTGTCCGTTTGGTTCTTATGGTAGTCAGTATTCATGTTGTCCTGTCTTTATAACTCCATACAATCTACCTCCATGGATGTTGATGAAGGAGCCCTATATCATTTTGACCTTATTAATCTCAGGACATAAAAAATGAATATTGATGTTTATTTTAAACCATTGATTGATGAGTTAAATGCATTGTGGAGTAATGGTGTTAGTAAAAATGATGTTGCTGCGAAACAAAATTTCACATTAAAAGCCACATTAATGTGAACGATTAGTGAATTTCCGGCATATGGCATGTTATCTGGCTGGAGTAAACATGGTTTGAAATCATGTCCTTATAGTATGAAAGACAATAAAGATTTAATGCTCGTCAATGGAAAAAAACCTTTCTATTTTGAATTTTATCACAGATTTCTTCCAACCGATCATCCTTTTCGAAGGAACAAATCTCATTTTAGAAAAGACACAATTGAAAGGGATGAACCTCCAAAAATGATCTCAGGTACAGAGTTAAAATCAGTTGTATTTTCATTACCTCCCATCACATTTGGGCCAACAGTAAACCAACAGAAAATTCATGGCATTGGGAAAGAACATAATTGGATAAAATGAATCATTTTTTGGGATATCCCATATTGGTCTGATTTGTTGGTCTGCCACATGTTAGATGTCATGCACATTGAGAAGAACTGTTTTGATAATTTATTTCATACAGTATTAGATACACCAGGTAAGACCAAAGATACTGTAAAAGCACGATTAGATCATTCCTAAATTTGAAGGTGACCAGAACTTGAACTATTTGAAAATGTCAGATCATAGAGGTTAATGAAGCCAAAAGCAGCTTATAAACTATCCAAAGAGAGTCGTTTATTATTTTTTCAGTGGATTACAGATTTGAGACTTCCATATGGCTATGCTGCCAATTTGGGAAGATGTGTTAAGAATGATCATATTACCGGATAAAAAATTCATGATTGTCATGTTATAATAGAAATAATTATACTGATTGGATTCAAAGGTTTGTTGAATTTTATGATTTGGGATTCTATAACAGACATATCATATTTTTTTCGATACATCTGTGCAGTGAAAAATAACTACGATGCACTAAGAAAACTTGAAGAATATGTTGCTGTAATTATTTGTAAATTGGAAAAAATATTTCCACCTGCTTTCTTTGACTCAATGGAACATTTGATATTACATTTTCCACATGAAGCTAAATGTGGAGGTCCAGTACAGTTTCGATGGATGTACCCATTCAAGAGATTCATGTAGAAATTGATGAAAAAATACATAACAAAGAATCATTTGAAGGCTCAATTGCTGAAGCTTATTTGCAAGAGGAAATTCCTTTTTTATACTCTCACTATTTTGAATATGAATAACCCTCAAAACAAAAATGCATGGGATGGAACGAGGGAAATTTTAATGATGAAATAGAAAACCATTTATCAGTTTTTAATCATCCAAATCTTTCCTTAGGTGGAGTTCAAGAATGATGTATTTCAGATGATGAATATCACAGAGCTCATACATATGTTCTGCTCAACTGTGAAGAAATGACAATATTTGTACTGTGAGTGATTCTATCACTTATTCTATAATTTTTGTTACATTATGGAAACTTATTTTATTTTTAGGTTATATGATAATCATATCAAGAAAAAAGTTCCAAAAATTACAGCAGTTGCTCTTGAAGAACACAGACAAAAAAAATTCTCAATGATTTCAGAAGCAGGTAACATAAATTATTAATGGTTTAATATCAATTCAGTTTACTATTTATTATATTGATAATTGTTTTACAAATTTTCAGGTGTCTCAATATGCTGATAAAATTGATAAGCGACTGTGTATATTGAGTAACCCACCATCCAAAATGGTTAAATCTTATAATTCATATGTGGTGAATGTTTTTTGATTTCATACACGTGCATATGGGGAATAAAAAAACAATGAATAGTGGAGTTTGTTTGAGAGGATCACATCATAGAGAAACTGAAGTTTACTTTTACGACATTCTAGATGAAATTATTGAGCTATGTTATCTTGGAAAAAATTACATAAAGATGTTTAAATGTCGGTGGTTGGATACTGAGAGTGTCTTTCCTGTTCACCCGACTCATGTAATCGTTGATATTAAATATAAAAGTCTTCTTGCAGTAAATGAACCATTTTTACTAGCTTAATAGGCACATAAAATTTATTACACAATGTACGGTGCTACTTCAAGAGACCTGGGTGATTGGTGGAGCATAATAAAAATAAAATCTCGGGAAAATCAATTTACTCAAACTGAATGTGGTTCCTCTGAAGTGGAAGAAATTGAAATTTTTCAAGAGACTACTCAAAATTCATCTTTTTCGCAAAGAAACGTGAATATCGATTAGGACACCCTATAATTAAGGGTCCATGGTGACAAAGATGTTAATGATGTTACAAATGAAATTGAAATGACAAGGGATGATGAAAGTGAAACTCATATGGATATTGATGATGCCGATGAGGAATATGAAGACATTGACATCGTTAGATATGAAGATGATGATGAAGGTGAACATTGGCATAGTTAAATACTGGTTATGATCATAACTAATATATATGTATATGTAATAGTTATTTTCAACTATCTGCTAACAAAAATCATTTTGTGTTTCAGATGGACTCTGATCTATTGCGTGAGTTAGAGGAGGCTGAGCTACCTTTGGATGAGGGGGATATGGGATCATCTGATTCTCAACCTACTGGTGGTTCAGGAGGTATGCAGAGGGGGTGCGGTCTTGCGCGACTGATGATTCCTGACCCTATCCTCGAGCGACGTCCACATATTGGCTTCGATCCACACACACAAAGGTATGGTAACCTGTATATTTTTGTTATATTTCATTAATTTATTTATATATATACTAATTGTTTTATTATTTATTCTTTTTTCATAGTTTTGTGCATGTAGTTGTTGGACAGGGGAGCGCTATCTTGCACAATTATTTTTCTCAGCCATGGACCACATGGGGACAGATTCCCATTGATGTGCAGCTCGACATGTACAATCATTGCTTGGTACGTAAATAAATAATATTTATTTTGAAATTTATTTTATTAATAACTTGATATTATAAATTATTTGTAGGGTTTATGGTATCTCATTGATGATAGCATGCGTGACGATATCCATGCAACATGGGAGGTGGATATGCATGAGCGTTTGCGTCAGTTTTTGCACAATTTGAGAAAGACAGCCATTAAGAAAGCAGGCGCGACAGTATTTGACGATTCGTGTAGAGCACACCGACCAAAGTACATTTTATCTCATATTTGGTATAGATTATGTGCGCACTGGTTGGGTGGTGGATTTCAGAGGAGGTCTTCATTGGGTCGGTAGAACCGGGGGAGACAGGAGGTGACACATCGAGCTAGTATCCATACATTTAGTATGCATAGAGAGCATCTGGTAAGTATTTTTTTAAAATATTTTATATAACTTAACATATAAATTGTTTATTTTATATTCATATAGGCAATCGAGCATCCTGATATTATAGAGTACGATGTTTATCGGAGGATGTATATTGATCCATCCTCCGGAGAGATTAGAGGTGATCTCCAATGTCAGATTGTGGTTAGTCTTATTTTTTTGAGTTTGACAATTAACTGCATATAATATTTTCACAATTTTAATTTAAAATTGGAATTGAAGGAGTCATATGAGGATGCAACTTCTCAGACACAGGCTGAGGGTCAGGATGAGGTGACTGATCAGACCAGTGCCCACCATTTCGACGAGGCGGCATGGATACAGGCAACTCAGTATGGATTTGAGAAGGGACGAGTAGTTGGTATCGGCTCCCATGTGACTCATCGTACTTATTATGATACTGCTGTGCTGTCGGTGTCCAGCTTGAGAGAAGCTCGTGGAGAGGCATATTCTTCTGGCTCATAGTATCAGGGGCAGTTCCGAGCTCAGAATGACCTTATAGAGAGTTTGCAAGAGCAACTAGAAGAGATGAGTCAGCAGCAGCAGCAGCAGCAGCAACACGAGGAGGAGATTCGTCGATGGCAGCAGCAGCAGCACCACGAAGAAGAGATGCGTTAATGGCAGCAGCACCATCACGAGAAGATGGAGTGCATGCGCTATCTGACTCGTAGTTTAGGGATGAAGTTTCCTCCACCTCCTCCAAAAGACGACCCCAATGATTTTTTATGTCAAAAACATTTGAATTTAAATTTGTTGTAATATGAACTATTTACAGTTTCTGTCTTTTATATCGGTGCGATTATTACATAATTTAATTTTTAATATTTTATGATTTGTTTTTGTGAATATTGATAATTTTAATATTTTTTATTTTTTATTATTTTAATAATATTAATATTATTGTTTCATTAATCATAATTTTATTAAATATATTTTCTCAGTATTATATTTTTTTAATATTTTTTTACTTTACTAATAATAATAATAATAATAACAATATTTTATGATTTTTTAATATAATTTTTTGAATATTGAGAATTTTAATATTTTTTAATATTTTTAGTATTTTAATAATATTAAAATTAATTTTTCAATAATCATCATAATATATTATGATTTGTTTATATTTTTTTGTGAATATTGAGAATTTTAATATTTTTTATTTTTTTTATTTTTTTAATAATATTAAAATTAGTTTTTCAATAATCATAATAATATTTTATGATTTTTTAAATTTTTTTTTGTGAATATTGATAATTTTAATATTTTTTATTATTTTTATTATTTTAATAATATTAAAATTAATTTTTCAATAATCATAATTTTATTAAATTTATTTTTTTAAAATTTATTTATTATTTGCGATGGGATCTGTTGCGACGGGATCCCATCGCAAATAGTCAAAATAATTTTTTCTTAAAAAAGTTATTTGCGACGGGATTACGAGTCCGTCACAAATAGTTTAAAAAAATATTTTCAAAAAGCATTTGTGACGGGATCACGGGCCCGTCACAAAAACGTATTTGCGACAGGCCCGTCGCTAATAGTCTAAATAATTTTTTCTTAAAAAATGTATTTGTGATGGGATTACGGGCTCATCGCAAATAGTTTAAAAAAATATTTTCAAAAATCATTTGCGACGGGATCACGGGCCTGTCGCAAAAACATATTTGTGACAAGCTCGTCGCAAAATAGCTTATATATATATAAAGTATATAATCAGATACTTTTTTTGTGACAATGAAGTTTCCCATCGCAAAAAATATTATTTGAGACGGGCCCATCGCAAATAATATTTTTTGCGACAGTGTTTTCTGCAATGGGCTATTTACGACGGGATCCCATCGCAAATAACCCATCGCAAATACCATGAATTCTAGTAGTGACCCATATATTATAGTATATTCTTGTTTAGGTAAGTTTAATGACCTACATGAACATTGATATAAATCATTATCATGGATTACTAAGGAAACATAAATAATTTTATTAGTTGTAATTAATGATTTAATAATTAATTTTTTATTGTTATGAAAATGATAACATTAATATTAAACTCGTTAATTAAGATGCCAAGGTTTTTTCGCTAAAAATCACTGAAACATGCTCATTGTTGATTTAATCTTTAAATATCAAAAAAACTCCCATAAAATAAAATTATAACATTATAAATAATTATAAATGATAAATTATATTAATTTTTATGATTTGGTAATGATAAAATTTGGTATAATAATGAATAAAATCATCATTATTTCGAAATTAGTTCAAAATGATCAAGATTACTCACACCCTATATTGAAAATATATAACAACAAACTAATATACATGTATAGAATAATTATAAATAAATTTTATAAAAGGATATCGATATGTATAATGTTATATAATAGGTGATTAAGATAGTTATTTTTTATACAATATATTCCAGTGCTTTAGTGGAAGTTAGGAATTAAGGTAAGGGGTTCTTTACCTCAAATTTAATTTCTTAAGGCATATTTCATATTCTATACCATGATATATGTGATATGGTGTGATTACTACCTAATTGATGTATTTTACCATATTAATTTAATTCATGGTGTTTGAAAATCTGTATCATGTTACTTCTTTAAATGGTATTTGATTCAAAGGATATTAATGTTGAAAGGATTTATTTGTCTTATTTTCAAATCCATAGGACATGTTAATTTTTTTCATGTCATGAACCAAGTCAGGGTACTATCTAACCTGACACACGACATAACCCGTGACATGGCTCAAAGGTAATTCATGATCCCCACAAGCTAGAAACTAGATCATGGGTATCAATAATACAATTTTGGGAAAAATTTCACCGATGATAAATAACCATGAACAATTCTTAAAAGAAAAACTTCACACTAAGAACTATATCCATAAAAAAAGAGATAAAAAATATCAAGTTAATTTTATTTCAAATTTAACCAAAAACTAAAATACCAAAATGGGTATTGGATCAGACTACACAACACAACCTCCATGAAACTAGAGGGCCCACATCCTCATTCCACCTCCACTAACACCTGCAAGAAGAAGAACCACTAGCAACCAGATATACCATCACTACCACAATAAATCTTGACATTACCTGGGTGAAACATAACAAGGTTTACATACACCTAATTGTGTATATATTGTTTTTTCCAAGGATAGTATGATACTACCCAAAATAGATTCCATGACATAACATTACAAGAAAAATTAACAAGTAATTTTTAAGAAATAAATTGGAAACATTTTTAAGAAGAAAATTTAAGGAAGTTGTTTTCAAGAAATTCATTCTTTAAAATTAAATTTAAAGTAAGGTACACTATATGTCGATAGTAAGAAACACATAATAATAGAATCATCATTGATATCAAAAGGAACTAGGACTAGTGGGGACCTAGGAATCTCATTTCTTGGTGAAAATGGTATAGAAACCATGACCCACGACATCCTTGTGCATGAGCCACTAGATAAGAATCTATCCAAAGATCTTTTGGTATCTAATCATCGTCATTGTTTAGTTAGTGTTGTAACATTGATCCTACTAGAAGGAACTAGGCCTTGACCCTACCGATCTGACTAGAATAATATTCTTAGTTTTCCCACAAAGATACCTAGTATTCCCTTTGTGCTCAATTTCACTTCTCATGTCCCATAGATTACGAATTTCACATACACAAAAAAATATGAATGCACATGAAAAACATAATTTTTGACAAGAAAAAAATCTTTTAAATTCATAGCACACAGAATCCATTTCAAAACATACTTCTCACCACATATATAATTTAAAGCGCGCATTTAAGAAGAAAAACAAGAAAGCACAAAAGAAACCTAGCCAATTTCATTTGGAAAATCCTCTTTCAAAGCATACACACATTTAAAACTTTTGAAAACTCAATTTTCACCACCCAAATAATATATATATCACATTTAAGAAGAAAATAAATCATACCAAAATCATTTAATAATGTTAAAGAACAAAATAACTTACTTTAAGCTTGGAAATTTCTAGAATCTAGGGGAAAACAAAAACTGCACCACAAGGGGACCCTATAGATGCAAGATCATACGACAAACATCAATATTTCTCCCAAAAACTTAATTTTGAACCCTTATTAGGTTAAACAATCTTCTAGATAATAAGAACTCAAATAGGGAGGAATAATAACCCAAGAAGAGGTAAGAAACCAAAGGACAAGGGGCTTAAATGATGACTCCTTAAAGATCCCTCACTAAGTCCACTAATGGAAGGAGGTCCAATGGATCCAAGAGGGAGAGGTGCCTAGGGATGAAAAGATCAAATGAGGGAAAGAAAGTGTGGATTTGGGGTTAAATCCAAAGAGGAAAAAGGGTAAATTACACATTTTTAATGACTTGGACCGGCTGCGCTATTAGCCCATATGGTCTATGAAACCGTTCATAAACTGTGCAGTATCGTTCATCCAAGAGGAAACCGGATGTAGAGTTTTTGTTGGAAGGGTACACAACCATCATTGTCATGAACCGTCCCCTAGGGCCCATGCCAGGAATACCCCAAGCCCACCTTCCATAGGACAGGGGCTAGCGACTAGCACCGAAAGGAGCATTCCCTAAAACTGGGAAGGAATTTCCTTTATATCATGTAAACACACCCATAAAATCACACATCAAGATAAAAAAACAAGTAAACTGTATAGAAAAAAGCATTCTGAAAGTAAAAGGGGCTAGAATACAAGCCTAATAGTAAAGGTAAAAGTACAACTAGAAATATAATACAAATGAAGAAAGAGGGATATAGCTACTAGGTTGTCCTCTAAGGTTCCTACCTGAAGGGTAGGTACAGATCGCCTCATCAGCACTCCATGTCTGCCCATATCCTCTGCATACCGACACGTTGTATGGTACACCTCCAGGCACCGTACCATCCTGGTACCCTCAGCCACGATCAATGTTGTCCATCGTTGTCACCAGACACAACAAGGTGTAGGCAAAGCCCGTGAAGGGGTGAGTATAACGATACACAATAGGGACCCTGATACCCTCAAGGTCTCACAAAATCCAAAAAGGATAAACCACAAAGAATTTAAACTAGTGACAACCCTATTTAGGTATATGACCATAAATATACCTATGTTATCGAGTATGCCCATATCAACTGGTCCACAAAGTAAGGGATACCACGAAGGTAACACCACTGTGGTAAGTACCACACAGGTACACTACATAGAATAATACCACAAAGGTTTCACCATGAAGGTAGGTACCACACAGGTACACCACACATAAGAATACCACCAAGGTATCACCACGAAGGAGAGGACTTAGCTCAAACTAGGCATATTTTAGGTACAATAGTATAGATGATTAGATGTAACTACCGAATCATCTTACTCTGTTAAGAGGCAGACCCATGTAGGTTCCTAAATCATCATACCCACACAATATCCTAGTACATCATCAAAACCACAAAGTATCCTTGTACAGCAGACCCACACAGGATCCTAGTACATCATCAGACCCACACAGGATCCCAGTACAACAGACCCATACAAGATCCTAGTACATAATCAGACCCACACAGGATCCTAGTACATCATCATACCCATATAGGATCCTATAGTATTCCCACATGGATTCTTAGAGCGGATCTATGTGGGATCCTTGAGCACAAACCCACAAAGGATCCCTTTCTAATGTTACAGCCAGCTACAGGGTTCCCGCACTAAGCTCGCTTGATTCAGGGAGGATCCGCTCCTCAAGCCATAGGTTAATACTCTAACTCCTATGAATTCCCAAGAAGAAGTATCCCAAAGGACCGCCACATCATAGGGGTCTCAACTCAATAGATGGTGTGTCAAATGGAAGCCTAGTCTATAAGTTATTAGTCTTTTAGTTCCGAGGGCCCGGTTGGATTCGTGCTTGATCCAACCCGACCATACCACAACATTATCCAATTATCAAGTGGGTTATACCAAAAGTACCATCTCTCTCTAAGGTTTCTAGCGCCGCAGATGGTTCGTCAAAGGGACGCATGGTGCCAAAGTTATGGCCAAAAGAGCGGAAATAAGTCGAATCCGATTCGGGTTCGGTCTGTCTTGGTCGGACCGACCCTGTTTGAATCGACCCGGTCTGCTGGGTCTGGCCTGGCCCACTGGGTCCGGCCCGGCTCGCTGGCATTGCCCGGCCCGCTGGGTCTGGCCTGACCTACGTTGGGTGGGTTGTCCTGGTCGCATGCGGGGGGGGGGGGGGGGGTCGCACACCCCCGCCTCCACTCACCAAACAACTTCGGCCGTTCAGTCACCAGCCGTACGGAGGACCCGCGGGTCCCGCTCGGTTTAACTCGGCCGACTGTAACAGCTATCCCCTTTTCCTCCTGGTGTCACGTCGTGCACCGCCCCTCCGTGCCCGGCCGAAAGATGTCCACCCTCCCTTTACCACCGCGGAACAAGATGTGGCCCTTGCTTGCTGGGCTGCGCGGACGCACGCCGCTGCCCCATCTTGCGACCGACCTCCATTGGCCCCCACCCTTTCTCCACCGTGGCCCTTATCTAGTGGCGCGGTTGTGCCATCATCGTCTTTGCGGCTGACCGTGGTGCCGACCGCCATTTTCGAGCCCCACTGGTGATGGTTTCCATTCTCCTCCATCACGAAGAACACAAAAATAACCACAAGGTTTGCAAAGGGGTTGAGACATGTTTGTTTGGCCCGTACTCTCCACGTTAGAGCGGTAGTAAGCAGCTCAAGGGAGGTGATTCAACATGAGAGGAAAATTTAACAACGATCAATTGAAAACACACCCCTACCTCAGATATTTGTTGACATCGATGAGGTGTAAATGACGGATTTCAGTTTGTCGTCATTGAAGATGTCCCATGTTGGAGGTGGCGTGTTCTTCATTAGAGAAGATGACACGTTCTTCATTGGAGAAGATGGCTCATTCTTCGTTGGAGAATATGGCACGTTCTTCAATGGGAGAGAATGATCCTCCAAAGTGCACCCTTTCTCCAATGATTTCCCCCCACAAAACAAGTGAGGAGCCAACACATATATTAAGTTTATCAAATTAATTTGATGGCAAAAATGGAGTTGTCATAATTAATTAATTGGATCAATTAATTTGACTCAATTAAATTGGTGGAATCAATTAATGGGGAGTTCAGAGGTTCCCCCCCCATTAAGAGGGGTTCGAGTGGTCCCCACCACCATAGATTTAAATTGGGGGTTTTTCTAGCTCGGGTGGTCCCCACCACCGATCATTCAAAAAGGAGATTATAAAAATAAAATAAAAGTTTATTTTATTTTTATTTCCATGAAAAAGAAAAAAACTAACATTCACCCTCAACCTACTACAGTCGAGGTAAGGGTCTCCTTAAAAGAATACTGACGCTGTGAGTTCAACAGTGCCCTCAAATTTCAATTTCGAGTATCGGTTCAAAAGTTACAAAAATTCTCTTGCATGTTTACTGAACATACTCTAAAAAAAGTTCATAAATTCATTTAGGGAACTTCGGGCCTCAGATTCACTCACCGTCAATTTTCATGATCTCGTAATATTCTATATAATTAAAAAATTACATCGAATTTTCGGGTTTGTATATTCTCCCCACCTCAGTGCTTTGCATCCCCGAAAGGTACATCACAAAAAAATTAAGAAACCACATGGGGGTACTGAGCATGAATCTGGGCCCCTTTCTCCCATGTGCTCCCCTGGAGGTTCCCGTGCTGTCAGAGAATGCGCACCAAAGGTATCGAACGCCCACGAAGGACCAGATCATGTCGATCCTCAACCTCTACTGGAACCTCCGTAAACATTGCCCCATCATCGATGTCCAGCTCACCGTGATCGATGACGTTGGTCAGATCATGCACGTATCTCATCAGCTGTGATACGTGGAAGACATCATGCACCCGGTGCAATTGAGGGAGAAGTTCTAAGTGGTAAGACACCTCTCCGACTCTACTAAGGACCTAAAAGGGTCTGATTAACCTCAGAGATAACTTGCCGCCCCGACCAAACCTCCACAAACCTCATTAGAGTGAGACCTGTAGGAAGACGTGGTCACTATCCTCGAACTCCGGAGGTCTCTATCTCCTGTAGACATAATACTTATGCTTTCTTTGTGCAGTTTTCATCCGCTCCTGGTTGATCTGCACATTCTCCATGGTAGCACATACCATCTCTGGTCCCACTAGTACTGACTACCCTGGGTCAGTCCAGCACAAAGTCAATCTGTAAGGTCATCCGTACAGAACCTCGAAAGGTGTCATCCCAATGCTATAGTGATAGCTGTTTGTGTATGAAAACTCCACTAAGGGCAAGTGTTCCTCCCAGCTGTGACCAAAGTTGAGGACACAAGCACGCAACATTTCCTTGAGGGTCTGAATGGTCCTCTCAGTCTGGCCATTCTTCTGAGGATGGAAGGTGGTGCTCAAATGAAGCTGCGTCCCGAAAGCCTCCTGAAACCCCTTCCATAGCTGGGAAGTGAAACTTGTATCACGATCGGAGACAATCGTCAAGGGTACTTCATGTAGTCGCACAATCTCCTACACATAGAGGCATCCCAAGCTCTCTACTGAACCTTGCACTCTGATCGGTAGGAAGTGGGCCGACTTGGTGAGTCGGTCGACGATCACCCAGATAAAATCTTGACCCCTGGATGTACATGGAAGTTCTGTCACGAAGTCCATGGATATCCCATCCCACTTCCACTATGGGACCTCTAAAGGCTGAACTAAGCCTACTGGTACCTGATGCTCTGCCTTCACTTGCTGAGAAGTGAGCATCGAGAGACAAACTCTGTTATTTCTTTCTTCATTCCCGACCACCCATGCTGTCATCAGAGATCCTGGTACATCTTCTCCACTCCTAGATGTACTGCTAGAGGGGATGTGTTGAACTCCCTCAAAACTTCCTCCCGAACTGAAACTGGTACCATGGCACGTCCTCTGAAAAGGATGACATGCTCCCCACCTTCAGAAAATCCATCAGGTGCCTATCCTATGGATATCTGAGCACATCGAGCCTCGTAGTCAATGTCCCCACGCTGCGCCTCCCTGACTCGATGAAGAAGTGGGAGAGTGACTATAAGAGACTGATGAAAATCTTCTCCATCCCGATCCACAAAGGATATCTGCGAAGCGGTCAGTTTCTCCATCACCTCACCTAGTAGTTGTATACCAGATCTCCAGCTTAGTGCATCTGCTACAATGTTCCCCTTTCTAGGAGTATAGACTATCTCAAAGTCATAGTCCTAGAGGAACTCAAGACAACACCACTGTCTCATGTTCATGTCCTTCTTTGAGAATATATACTTGAGACTCTTGTGATCCGAGTAGACTGGAAAATGTTCTCCCATCAAGTAATGTCACCACATCTTCAAGGCGAATACCACTGCTAATAACTCCAGGTCATGGGTAGTGTAGTTCTACTCATGATATCTTAGCTTTCGAGAACCATATGTGATCACTACTTGCTCCTGCATCAGGACACATCTCAGTCTGGTCCCTGATGCGTCGCAGTAGACTATATACCCAACACCCTCCTCCGGAAGCCTCAAGATGGAGGCACTAGTTAGCCTCTAGTTGAGCTCCTGAAAACTCCACTGGCATATCTCCAACCACACGAAGGGTTGCCCCATCTTCTTCAATGCTAATAAAGGTACTACAACTCTGGAGAAATCTGACACAAATCTTTGGTAGTATACGAACAAACCCATGAAACTCCATTCCTCTATCACACTCATCGGTGGCTCCCAAGCATGTACCTCCTTAATATTCACTGGATCCACCACAACTCTATCCTCTGAGATGAAATTTCCCAGAAATTAAACCTCTCGGATCTATAATTGGCACTTCGAGATCTTACCATAAAGCTGGTTCTCTCAGAGTGTGTCCAGAACTACCTGCAAGTGATAGGCATGCTCCTCCTCAGTAGCCAAGTATATCATAATGTCATTAATGAAGACCACCACAAAGCAATCAAGATATGGCTGGAAGATCCTGTTCATGAGTCCCATGAACACTACTGGAGCATTGGTCATTCCGAACAACATGACCAAAAACTCATAATGGTCGTACCGACATCTGAAAGCAAAATTCTTGTACATCCTCATCTCGTACTCTGAGCTGGTGATAACCTAATATGAGGTCTAACTTCATGAACCACCGTGCTCCCTTCACCTGATCAAAGAGGTCGTCAATCCTCAGGAGTGGGTCCTTGTTCTTCATGGTCACCTAGTTCAGGCGCCAATATTCAACAAAAAGTCTCAAGCTCCCATCCTCCTTATTGGCGAACAAAATAGGGGCTGCCCAATGAGAAACACAAGACCAGATAAACCCTTTCCCCTGTAAGTCCTCTAGTTGTACCCATAGCTCATGAAGCTCCGCGGGAGCCATCCGTTATGTTGGTGTAGATATCGGTGTTTTCCTGGGGTACAAATCAATGTAGAAGTCCACCTCTCTATGAGAAGGTAGACCCAGAACATCATTAGGGAAGACATCCACGTACTGGTCCACCACTACAGGATAACTCGAACTCTCCACATCAACTGCTCTGAGGGTAAGGCTAGCCAACTGATGAGTGATCAGCTGCACCCTCCTTCAGGTAAGTCCATCATGTGCTAAAAAGTCTCCCTTCTCGCTGGTGAAGGTAAACCTGGTCTAATATGTGCAGACACACCACACCTTGCACCTTATATAGTCAATATGAGCATGGAATGTAGATAACCAATCTATACCCAAGACGTTGATGTAAGGCCTCGACGCTGCTACTAGGAAATCCCAGCCGAAGCTCTCGCCTCCTAGAGTAATCTCACACTACTGGAACTAGTGTGTAATCATCGAATCCTATCTCGTAGGAGTCTCTAGCCATAAGGATCAAGCCAACAACTCCATCAGAATCTCTGAGCTCCAAACGAGGGCAGTGGAAATTAAGAATGATAGACACCTGTGTCTATAAGTTTTGCAACTAAGGTGGATTAGACACATATCGTACCTTGTATCATCTCCGGAGCACCATGATCGTAGGACTCAGATGCCTAGAGCTGAGCTCGCCCCTATCCACCTACTCCCTGTGGTCAGGGGTGGGCCTCTTGGTGGTGGTGGTAGTAACATCTTGAATCATCACCCACTGCCAACTGAGCGACCTACTCCTCTTCCACATCAGCTTTCTCCCTACGGACCTCCTCGGTCGAATATATGTCTTTTCCTGGGTGATCCTTTGACTATCTACTGATCATCAGTACGGCTGGTCGGGCAGTCTTGAGCCATGTGACCCTGCCAGCTGCATGTGTAACACTCTCTGTTCCTCGCATGACTGGCTCTGTGTCCGGTGCCCCACACAACTGAACCTAAATCATGCGGTCATCCTCTTATAGGTCTGGTCCTCTTGGACCTCTGTGACATCTGTCTACTGCTAGCTTTAGAAGACTCCGTTATGTGACGCCCGGTGGTGGGTCTCACTACTGGTGACTGCTCAGCAAGAAAACTCTCCACTTAGAGGGCTCTCTCTAACACCCCCGCCTACATCGGGATGCTGAGTGAGATCATCGAAACCCTGATATCTCACCTGAGTCCCTACTCGAAGGTCCAGGCTCTGAAGAATGGGTCTCGTACCATATTAGTGGAGTAGTGTGAGAGGTCGGTGAACCTCGCTGAGTACTGAGCCGCAGTCATGCTGCCCTGCTATAGATGAAGAATCTCCTGAATGCACACTGCACGAAGAGTCTCTGGAAAAAACTCTACCTGGAACAGGATCTCAAAGTCTGCCAAGAGAAGTGTCACCTTGTCGTGATCTTGGAGCATCAAGCTCTACCATCTGCCTATAACTTCTTATAGAAGACTGGCAGCATGGATCACCATGAGATCAGCTGGTGTCCCTACTAGTCGGAAGACTCTCACTACAGCCTCCAACCAATCCTTAGCTGCCTGTGGGTACGTCTCTCCCCTAATCCTGGGTGGACTCTGGTGTTGGAAATCGTGCAATGTGCTCAAGAAGCGTGGACCCCTTATTTCTAGTGCTGGTGGAATCAGTGGCCCAATGGGTAATGGTACCGTTGGTGCCTCTGCTGGTGCCTCTACTAGAAGAGGGCCCTGCACCGAGGCCTCATTGCTCGGTGGGCTATCAGTGCGTACAATACATGGAACCCTAGATGGTTGTCTACATAGAGGCATCTAGAAAGGAAATAGGTGTGCCACGGTCAATAAATTATACCTAGTGAGCTAACTTAAATAGATCACAAAGAAAACTCTTAAAAAAACACACGCAATCAGTGTTTTTGTGCACTAGGTCAGAAATCAGAACTCAGGGTCCTGGTGTATGGATACGTTGGCTGCCTCACCAACACTGGATTCCCTAAACTGATAACCACACCCACTACACTTAACACTATTGCCGTTAAAAAGATCATAATCCAATTTTCTATGGTAGAACCTCCCTCTGATACTAATTTTCCATGACCCGTCCCCTGGGGCCCGTGTCGTGACTACCCCAAGCCGCCTTCCATAGGCCAGGGGCTGGAGACTAGCACCGAAAGGTGTATTCCCTAAATCTGGGAAGAAATTTCCTTTATATCTTGTAAACACACCCAACTAAGCACACAACAAGACACGAAAACTAGTAAACTGTATAGAAAAAATAGTTCTTAAAGTAAAAGGGGCTGGAATACAAGATCAACAGTAAAGGTAAAAGTACAAATGGAAATACAATACAACTAAAGAAAGAGGGAGATAGCTACTGGGTCGTCCTCCGAGGTTCCTACCTGAAGGGTAGGTACAAATATCCTCCTTAGCACTCTCCGACCACCCGTCCCCTCTGTGTACCGATACGCTGTATGATCCACCTCCGGGCACAGTCCCATCCGGGTATCGTCATCCTCGATCAGCATTGTCCGTCGTCTACACCAGACACAACAAGGTGTGGGAAACTCCCATGTAGATGTGAGTATAATGATACTTAGTAGGGATCCCGAGACCCTCAAGGTCTCACAAAATCCACAAAGGATAAACCAAAAATCATGTAAACCAGTGACAACAATACTTAGGTATATGCCTATACATATACCTAAGTTATCAAGTATGCCCATATCAACTGTTCCACAAAGGAAGGGATACCACGAAGGTAACACCACTGTGTTAAGTACCACACAGGTATGCCACATAGAAGAATACCACAAAGGTTTCACCACGAAGGTAGGTACCACACAGGTATGCCACACAGAATAATACCACCAAGGCATCACCACGAAGGAGAGGACTCGACTCAAACCAGGCATATCTTAGGTACAGTAGTAGAGATGATTAGATGTAACTACTGAATAATATTACTATGTTAATAGGAAGACCCACATAGGTTCCTAAATCCTTAGACCCACACAGTATCATAGTACATCATCATACCCACATAGTATCCTAGTACAGAAGACCCACATAGGATCCTAGTACATCATCAGACCCACACATGATCCTAGTACAGTAGACCCACACAGGATAATAATACATCATCAGACCCACATTAGATCCTAGTACAACATTAGACCCACAAGAAATCCTAGAGTAGTCCCACATGGATTCCTAGAGAAGATCCATGAGGGATCCTCGAGCATAGACCCAAGAAGGATCCCTTTATCATGTTACAGCCAGCTACAAGGTTCCCGCACTAAGCTCGTTTGATTCTAGGAGGATTCGTTCCTCAAGCCATAGGTCGATACTCTAACTGCCACGAAGTCCCATAAACAAGTCCCCAAAGGACCTCCATGTCATAGGGGTCTCAACGCAATAGACAATGTGTCAAACGGAAACCCGGTCTGTATGTTATTAACCTTTTAGTTCCGAGGACCCGGTTGGATTCGTGCTCGATATAACCTGACCATACCCCAGCTTTATCAAAATCTCAAGTGGGGTATAGAAAAAGGACTGCCTCGCTCTAGGGTTTTCGGTGCTATAGACGGTTCCTTAAACGAACGCATGGTGCCAAAGTTATGGTCAAAAGAGAGGAAATGGGTCGAAGCTGATTTGGGTCTGGTCCGACCCGGCCTGGGTCGACCCGACCCAATTCGAGTCGACCCGGCCTTCTAGGACCGACCCACACTGGGCAGCCCGGCCCGCGCTGGGTAGCCCGGCCCATGCTAGGCAGCCTGGACCACGCTTGGCGGCCCGTCCTGGCCGCGTGTAGGGGGGGGGGGAGTCGCGCGCCCCCCACCTCCACTCACCGAATGAATTCGGTCGCCAGCAGCACACGGGACCCGTGGGTCCTGCTCGGTTCAACTCGGCCAACCTCTTTGCCTTCTGGCGGCACGTTGTGTGCCACCCCTCCATGACCGGCCGAACAATGGCTACCCTCCCTTCGTCACCGCTGGAAAGGCGTGGCCCTTGCTTGCCGGGTGGTGCAGACACTCGCTGCCGCCCCATCGTGCGGTCGGCCTCCGTTGGCCGCCACCCTTGCTCCACCACTGTCGACGGGCCACGACCCTTCTTCGGTAGTGTGGTTGTGCCACCGCAATCTTCACGGACTACCATGGTGCTGGCCTCCATTCCTGATCCCCACTATTGACGGTTGTCGTCCTCCTCCATTACGAAGAACACAAAAAGAACCACAAGATTTTTAGAGGGGTTGGACCATATTCGTTTGGCCCGTACCGTCCGTGTTAGAGCAGTAGAAAGTGGCTCAAGGGAGGTGATTAAATGTGAGAGGAAACTTTAACAATGATCAATCAAAAACATACCCCTACCTTGGATATTTGTGAACATCGATGATGAGGAACAGACGGACTTCGGTTCGTTGTCGTTGAAGATGTCCCGTGTTGGTGGTGGCACGTTCTTTGTTAGAGAAGATGGTGCATTCTTCATTGGGAGAGAATGATCCTCCAAAGTGCTCCCTTTCGCCAACTATTTCCCCCCACAAAAAAAAGCGAGGATCCAACACAAATATAACGTTTATCATTTTAATTTTTTGGCACAAATGGGGTTGGAATAATTAACTAATTGGCTCAATTAAATGGGAGGAATCAATTAATGGGGAGTTCAGAGGTTTCCCCGCCCCCCATTAAGAGAGGTTTGGGTGGTCCCCACCACCATAGATTTAAATTGGGGGTTTTTGTATCTCGGGTGGTCCCCACCACTAAGCATTCAAAAAGGAGATTGTAAAAGTAAAAAAAAGTTTATTTTATTTTTATTTCCACGAAACAAAACAAAAACTAACTTTCACCCTCGACCTACTGCGGTCGAGGTGAAGGTCTCTTTAAGAGAATACTAGCACTGCGAGTTCAAAGGTTCCCTCATATTTCAATTCTGTGTAGCAGTTCAAAAGTTACAAAAATCCACTTGCACGTTTAATGAACTTACCTGAAAAAAGTTTAAGAATTCATTCCGGGCACTCCGGGCCTCAAAATCATGCACCATCAATTTTCGCGGTCTCATAAGATTCCATATTATTAAAAAAAATACATGGAATTTCTGGGTCTTTATAATCATTAAGGCCATGTTTCCTAGATAGTTCTATTGTCTATAGAACACAGACTATTCTAGGTGGGCACACGGTTTCCCCTAACCGTGCACCAACCGTGTGCCACCTGCTACCAAGTCTGGAAACTCCATTTTTCAATAAAAACTACCAGGAAAGCTAAAGGATATATGAACAACCAAAAAAAGTAACAAATAAAAATAAAATCATGTATGTGATAATTCTCTACACCATGAAAACTTTCCGCCCTTGGAAAGTCATCCCAGATTCTGATTAGGGAGCAAAATTGGATACTGATCGTCAACACAAGACTTCCTCTACCATGTCTCATGCTCATCATTCCCATGCTACTAAAGAACTCAAACCAACGACATGGAATTCCACAAAAAGACTTTCTATTAGTAATCCACATTCCTAATTTTCCTCTCAAACATAGACAAGTAGGATTAAAACCCTAACTCCTCCCAGTACAACACATGAGACAGATCTGGATTATACTTTTTTTAGCAGCGAGAAATGAAACATGTCATGAATTGATGTCAAATGGGAAAGAAAATATAACTTATATAATAACTTACCAACTATCTAGGTAACCTAAAAAGGTCCAAAATAACTTGGAGTTAGCTTTCCATACATATTAAGATGATGGTGATCAAAGCAATGTGGCACTTTTAAGAACACCTAGTCGCCCACTGTGAATTACAAGCCTCAACACCGCTGATTGGTATTAAAACTATGATGGATATGTGTTTTAAACAACTAATTATTGATAAAAACACTTATTATACATCTCTTACATGAGACTCAGTTTCAATAATGAGGTTTGAGCCACCTATTTCTTTCCCAAAGGCAACCGACATGGCCGACAATAAAGCACCTTAAAGGGATCCATCCAAAGTGGTGATTGTTAATTGTTATTATAGGTGAACTTAACCAACACCAAATGGATATCTAATGAACATCAAAAATAAAAAACACATTTGAGGACAATTTCTTCCAATATTTTATTTTTCCACTCCATATGACCATCCGTTTGAGGATGATATGCCATGCTCAACTTGATCTGTAACCCCATTTCCTTTTAAAGGCCTTCCCAAAACAGAGAGGTAAAATGGGGGTATCTATCAAAAAATATTTTTAACAGAATATCGTAAAACCTTAATATCTCTTGAAAATACAATGGACCCAACCCCTCTACTTTGTTCGAGTCCTTGATTGGAATGAAATGGGCCAATTTGGTCAAACGATCCATCACTACCCAAATCTCATTCCTCCCTCAGGGTGTAAAAAGTAATTAAATAATGAAATACATGGAGAGCCTATCCCACTTCCTGGTAGAAATGGGTAATGGATAAAGAAAACCAAATGACCTTTAGTGTTCTTCTTTAACCTACTGTAAAGTATAACACTGAGATACAAAATCAGTTATATCACATCTCATACCCGACCACTAGGACTGGAAACACACATCATAAAACATCTTGGTGGTATTGGGATGAATGACCCACTGAGACTGGTGGCTATTTTTCATAACCACATTTCATATAAAAAAATATACCACAACACAAGCCTTAAAAACAAATACCATTTTCTGGGATCCTACCCACCATTTAAGAACGACATAGAATGCTTGTACAAATTGTCACTAAGATTCTCTTTTTGAATCAACTTTAGGAGTTAAGGTGTCATCTAAACACTAGACAAGAACACGCATACACACTTATTCTTGTCCTCTATATGAATCTAGGAAAAAATCCCCAACAAGGTTGACTCATCACTATATTATTTCACTACCTACACTAACATCTTTCTACTCAAGGTGTCTGCTACCACCTTACCTTTACCTAAGGTATATGTGATATAAAAATTTAACCCCTAAAGGTACTCATACCCAAGAATATAACATATGTTCATATTTTTTTTTGATAACATGTAGGACAAGATCTTGTTATCAAAATAGTCCAAAACATTCTCCCCAAAAAGATAATGATGCCATATCTTCAAGGCATTCATCATCACTACTAACTCCAGGTCATGGGTTGTGTAATTCTTTTCATGTGGTCAGAGTTGTAAAGATCCATATTCCACCACATGCTCATCCTATATCATCACACACCCGTGACACACATATAAGTAAAAATAGTAGACCACATATCCATTTCTAGATTAAAAAAAAATCAAAATAGTGGTCGTGGTCAACTCCCACACAAGCTCCTCAAAGGATGACTGGAATTCTAGGATCCATTAAAACTTTACCCATTTCCAGGTAAGAACCATCATGGTAGAATCAATTTGAGAGAAATATATAACAAAAAACCTATAATACCTTTAAATTACAAAAAATATCATTATTTAAAAAACATCCATCGACTGGTCACGTGAAATCATAGCACTGATCGTCTTGGTGTCCATTGAAACCCCTAACCCCGAGATAAAATGGCCAAGAAACATAACCTCCCAAATTCAGAAGGTTCACTTAGAAATCATATCATAGAGAATATGGTCTTGAAGATTTTCCAACACGATCCTCAAGTGATTTTCATACTCCTCCTCAGTTTTGGAGTAGACTTGGATGTCATCCACAAACACAATGATCAAGGAGTCAAGATATTGGTGAAACACTATCTTCATGAGTTCCATGAAAAACACTAGACCATTATTCAACTTGAAAAGCATGAAAAAATATTCAAAGTCATCGTATCTAATTCATATGGTTGTCTTATGAATAACCAAATCTATGAATTTGACTTGGTGATACCCAGAACACAAATCAATCTTGGAGAACCACCTCACCCCTTGAGATGATTAGAAAGGTCATCAATAAGGGGAAAAGGGTGTTTATTATTTATTTTCACCTTATTTAGATTTTGGTAATCAATACATAACTAGAGAGACCTATCAACCTTTTTTTTCAAATAGAATAGGGGCAGACTAAGGTGGGACACTCGGGTGAATGAAACATTTAGATTCAAAATCATCCAATTATATCTTTAAATCTCTCAACTCAAAGGGGGTTATACGTTATGAGTCAAGAGATATCAAATGTTTCCCTGGTGCCAAATCAATGGTGAAGTCCACATTTGTTCTAGAGGAAACCTTGAAAAGTCAACTAGAAATAGCTCAGGGAACTCATCCACCATTAGAGGTAATCCATCCTCAAGAACACTTCCGTCATCCTATAACATTAGCGAAGAGATATGAAAAGCCACACTACCCAAATCTGAAAGTGGAGGTCCATCACATCTTGACCGAGGATCCCATTCACCCTAATAATCCTAGGTTCTCCCATCGGGTGCCACAAAAATCACTCACCATTGATAACAATCGATGTGTGCCTAAAAACACACCATATAATCCACACCAAGGATCACATCAATGAGGCCCGTTTCCAAAACTAGGAAATCCCATTCTAGCTTGACCCTTGACAAGGTGAGTGCACAAGATGGAAACCTGGAACCCTGCTCCTGCTTCTTGAAAAGTTGAATCACTAATTCCATTGCATAAGGCATGACTTCAGATGAAAATTTCAAAACATACACAAGACAAGCAGAAATAAAAGAAACAGAGGAACCAGTATCAAATAGAACATAAGAAATAAATGATGAAATAAGAACCATACCTTGAACTATGGAAGGTACTACATCTGATCCCACTCATGATTGATCCATAGCATAAATGTGCCTAGTCTTTTCTCGAGCCTGAGAAAGGCCACTGAATTTTATATATTCCTTGAGATGAATTTGACAAGAGAAGATCATGGACTTCTGCCACAACCACAAAATCGAGAACCCACTATCCTAGATGGATTTGACTAGGCTGACATCCCATTTGGATCCCAAAAAACATATTGCACCCTGATACTGATGTGTATCTATGAAAAAATTCTACAAATTACCCAAATGTCCTCATCAATGGAAGGGTATAGGTGGAGATTAACACATATATCACATGTGTCATTCCATCCCACACTGATGGCACAAGACTAATATAGAAACATAAGCCACCGACAAAGACCATCGAGAAGGATGGCTTGAACTACCACTACCCCTCTTCTCTGGCATGTCCCACTTCCTCTTCTTCTTAGACGAACTACCAATGCCCTAACCCACTTCTAGTGCTGATCCAGATAAAATAGAATTTCTAATTTAATTTATCTCCACTATTAAGTAATGATCAAACACATCATCATACGTCTTGAACATAAAAAATAAGACATGATATCGGATATCCATCCACAACCCCATTTCTAATTGTTGATCCTTCAGCTAGTCATTAGAAAATAATTCTGGGGACAATCAGACTAACTCAGAAAATCAGTTGGCATACTCCAACATGGTCTAACCCCCGTTATGAAGATCTGAAAACTCCCAGCTATTAGATAAGACCAAGGTAATTGGAAAATATTTCTCATTGAAGATGACCTTAAAGTCCTAACCCATATTCACATGCTTCCCTGCCAGAACCACTGAGTCCCACCACCTCCAATTAGGACCTTCCAACAAGAATGAATCAAAATTCACCTTAACTACCTCATGAGTATCAAGAAAACCAAACATCATCTCAATATTCTCAAGACAATGCTCTACTTATTGAGGTTTCATGCTACCCTAGAAGGTAGGAGTCTTGTTCGTGAGGAAATCCTGAGATTTTTCCTTCCTATGAAATGTTTGGGATTCCCCAACATGAGAAGGACTAGATCCCTCTCCCTGGCCAAAATATTAGACAACCCTAACCATAACTTTCATTAGTCTTTGATCAGATGGTGAGGGAGGACTATCTGAAACCTCTTCCCATGGTTTCACAAGAATTATATAGGGAGGTCTCTTGCTGTATCAAGCAACAAACATAGGGTATTATCATCAATACAACACTCTTAAAACGTTAAGTAGAAAAAACAATTCCAAACACTTCCATAGATAAAAACCATTTCCATCACAATAATAAGACAAACCACTTCACCCACACCTGGTGTCCATGCACAATCTTCATCTTATATGAGGTTTGTTGACCAGACACCCCACTCACAACCAAAACCTCAATCCCCAAAATTTCTAACTCCTAACTATATAAACTCTTCCCAAACAACATGACCCAAATAAATGGAAAAACCTCCCCTAATACCATTTTTTCAAGAACCAAGATGGGGTTCCATCTAACCTGACACTCCACTCATCCTATGACATGGAACGAAGAGAATTCCCAATCCCCATGGGCTAGAAACTAGTTCCTAAGTATCAAGAATACAATTTTGGGAACTATACCACCCACGATAAATAACCATGAACAATTCTTAAAAGAAAAACATCACACCAAGATAAATATCCATAACTAAAGGTGATATTAGAATTTAAAGTTAAAATTTTTACAACTTTAACCAACAAATGCCAAAATGGGGAGGGGAGCCAATTACATAACTCAAACTCCATGAAAAAATAGGTCTAACACCCTCATTCTACCTCCACCAAAACCTACAAGAAGAGAAACCACTAGCAAACAGATCCACCATCACCACCATGATAAATTTTTCTAGTGGTTAATATTCTTGTTGGTGTTAGTGGAGGTGGACTGATGGGTTTTTACTCTTGTTTCATGGAGGTTGTGTTGTGTATTCAGATCCCCTCCCCATTTTGGTATTTTGGTATTTGGTAAAAGTTGTAAGAAATTCAACATGAAATTGTGGTATCTCTTTTGGTTATGGATATTGATCTTGGTGTGATCTTTTGCTTTTTAGAATTGTTCATGGTTATTTATCTTGGGTTAATTGTTCTAAAGAGTGTATTTTTGATACCAAAACACTAGTTTCTTACCTATGGGGATCAAGAACGTCGTTTGGGACATGTCATGGGATAGATCAGGTGTCAGATTGGATGACACCCCGTCTTGGTTTGTCACATTCCATGTTTTTTATATTACATATACACTCCCCATTTGAGATTTTATATAATGAATTATCTTTTTTTTTCATGGTATTTCATGTCAATTTCAATTTCCTTCTTTAAAGGGGGTTTGATTAAAATTTTACTCAAATTTTAAAGGTTTCTTTTTCAGTCCTATTCTCCAATATATATTTTTTGAAGATAATCCATATTGGGAATTTGTATTATTTATAAAACCCCCATATTTTTTTTATTCATATAGTTTTACATTTCCACTAAAAATTCCATTTCCCATTGACTCATATTTTACCCGAAGAGTTTCTTGTAAGTGAAACTAACCCCATATCTTCTTTTCAGTTAGGAACCTCTATTTTATATGTCCGCATTCATTTGATGCTTTTCTGAAAGTCCTTATATATGCCTCAATAATTGATTAAGGGTTATTTTCTTCTAGTTTTAATTTAATTAAAAAAAATAAACGAAATTTTTAACATTTTCTGTATGGGTCATTCTCATCAAAGTGTGAAAAAATATCATTTAAACTTTTTTATTATGAATACATCTTTTAACCATTTTTTCTTTCTATATAAAACTTCCTTTATAAAATTTCATAGTTTATTCAAGTAATTAAAATCCTACATCTTTTATAAAATATTTTGTTTTTATTAAAATTAATAATTTTAAAAGGTCAAGGGTATTATTTTTTTCTAAATTAATTTTTCTAATGCTTCTTAAAAGTGTTTTTCACCAACGTCCAAATCATTTGAATATTTTTAGGATTTTTAGATGATATTATTCAAAATTTTACCATTAAAATTTTTTATAGATGAATTATAAAATGTTTTTTTTCTATTATAGGACTAATCCACCACCACCTTTTTCTTTCCAAACTTTCCATTGGGAATAGCAATAATTTTTATTACAATGCCTATCATTTTTTAATAACTTGTTTTCTATTTTTTAGATTGAAGGGTGTTCAACTAGATTCCATACATCGATTTATTATATAAATTATTAGCTTTAATATATACCATTTATATATATGTTGTAAATACCATATTATCTATTATCTTGATTAAAGGGTATTTACAAATAAAGTTAATAAATATATTTCTATGACTTTTTATATTAAATTAGTATATAATGTTTTGATTATTTATGTAATTATTAATTTTTTACTTACGTGATTCTCTTTGAGAAGGATATGAAACCTATTTTCTTTCATGGATTATTTGTGATATAATGAATGCCTTATTTCAAGTGGCACTCAAATATATGGATGATGATAGGTGGGGTCCTATATCTCCCCCCAATTCATTAGCTAAGTTTTATATATTATGATATAGTAAGGTGTGGACATAATGAGTTCTCTCACAAAGGTGTGGGAATAATGAGTTTTCTAAAATTTTAATGCATCGATATAATGAATTTGTTCATAAAGGCATGGTCGTAATGATTTTTCTCAAAAGGTTTTCTATGTTTATGATTATACTAGAATTCTAAGTTTCATTTCGTTTCATGATAAGTAAAATTACATGTTCATGAATCTTTTATAATATATTATACACTATTATTTTATACTCCAATGATTCAGGAATATTGTTTTATATATATAAGAATAAGTTATTATTGTTGTGACTCTTGATATGTGACAATTTTATGATATATTCTTATGTTATGAAATGACTTATTCCATGATTGTTTATCTATTTTTATGGGTTTAACGTTATTATTTATCCTAATTATTCCCATATAATGATCTTATGCTCAATTATGATATTTGATTGTTATCACTTATGTTTACCCTTATTGAGAATTTTGTCTCACCCCTTTCTTATGTTTCTATTTCCCAAAATTATGAATAAAATTAGTACATTTGATGTTCCTATAAGTGTTTCTTTTGTGAAGAAATTGTGGTAGCCATTAAATATTTTTTATGGTTCAAGTAGTTGCTTATATAGTAAAAAAATGTCCATTAGTTTTGAAAGTCAAGGGTTTTGTTAGTTAATATTTTGTCCTAATTATCTAAAACTCAAAATCTAAAATAGTGTGGGAATTTATTGTATTGAAATAATTTTATGTAAATTATATAATTATGAGGTATTAACATCTATGGTATGTCATAACTAGTGATCTTAACCAATCACAAATAGTTATTCCATTTTATATCTTACAAAATTTTTTATACTATATGATTATTTATTTATTTAATTTTTTAATATTCGAATTAAATTAATTATTTACTAGGTAAATCTAACACAATTTTTGGGGTTCTTAGATATCTTATATAAAGGGCGTGTTGGATTAATTTAAATGAAGAAAATTATCCAAACCAAACCAACTTAAACTGGTAAAATTTAGTTTAAATCTATTCAAGTCCATTGATGAATATTATATAATTTTCTTTCATAATTTTGTTTGGTTCTGATAGCCTTATTTGTTCTTAACCGTTATTAAATAAAACTAAAAAATTAAATAATTTATATAAATCATTGTTGAAAGTGTAAGTTATGATTATAACATAAATCATTATTTATTTTTCATTATAATTAAACGTGATGGATTTATGAAATGTTTAAGTGAATTTAAATCCTAAACCCAAATTGAAACTCACCCCTTGGATTATTAAATCAATTTATATAATTACAATGTTATTGGATTGGTAATCCATCAAACTATTTTATTCATTTAAATATTTAATTGATAATATTTTCAATGATATTCACTCTATATTGTTTATTTTATCTTGACATTCACATTATCTTAGAACTCTAAGATATCGAATTTTGGGTTTTCCTATTTTTTTGAATCACTATTACACAGAATAATTTTTTCTGTTATTTAATTTACTAATATAAACTATTTATAACCTATATAAACCAATATATTTGGTTTATGTTAGTTCTAAACTAATCATCAGTCGCTTTGGGTTTTCACTCAAGGTAATATTTTCAATCAGTTAGTTGAAACCAAAATCCTAATGTAATATAAAATTATTGTGTACACACCTACAAAATATATTATAATTAAAAAAATAACTAAATTTCAGCGAAGATTGGATTTTAATGACCAAAATGAAATAAAATTGTAATGGTCTTATAAAACATTTTGTCAAATTTAGTTATTTGTGTTTAATTATAAATACAAGCAT
Organism: Viscum album; assembly: GCA_963277665.1. Lineage (NCBI taxonomy): Eukaryota > Viridiplantae > Streptophyta > Magnoliopsida > Santalales > Viscaceae > Viscum > Viscum album. The sequence goes on along the minus strand of OY728131.1, from coordinate 1,618,562,686 downwards.
CAATCATAAAATTTGTGAATCCTTGGGTAATCCACCAATTATAAAAATATAATATTATACATAAAACTCTTATCTTCACCCATGGTTTCATAAAACCTCCAAAGGTAAATGAATTATAGAGAAATATATATAGAGAGATAACTTAAACTGAGGAAATTCTCAAAGAATTTGTATGTAATAGAGTGATGCTTAGTCATCTGTTTACAACATTGGTCTAACAAATAAAGAAGATTATTTAAAAGTGTTATAATTTTCTCACAAATTATTTATTAATGAATATAAACAAAAATTATAAAATTCATGAATTTATTAATCATAGAAACTTCTAAAAAACATTGAAAAATTAAAAAAAAGCAGACAAATGATTTGTAACCCATTTGAAACATCATTTGATAAAATATCAACTTATTAGTGAAAATTTAGATGAGTTTAAAATTATTAAGGCAATGTCATATATTTTCCATACAAAGATCAATCATATTGAACAATTGATACTAAATCATACTAAAATAATCATGTAAAACCCATATAACATATATTAGTCTCTATGATATTCTTCTAACATTTTATCCATGATTTTTTAATTGAACACATTATTTTGGATGACCCTATGTATTAGAAATAAGCACCCCTTTATGCATACATGTTTTTATTAGTTAATGTTTTTATGAAAACCTTTATGTTTGCATTGGTGGAGGATTTATATATTGTTCATTCAAGAAGTGTTTAAAAGAGAATATTTTGGATACATATCATTTTTTCATTGATTATATATGCTGAATATCGGGATGGTGTTGTTTATTGTTATAAATTTTAATTTTGATGATTAACATACATACATATTGTCCTTGTTACTATCATTTATTCATTTGAAATATGTACTTTAGATTGTTGTGACCAATTGTTAAAGGTTGTTTATAAAGTAATATCACTTATTTATCTGATTTATATAATTGATAATAGTTATTAACCTTATCCAATTAGATTAAGGTTTTAGGATACACCATAGTTTACATTTTTTTCAATTTACCATTAATCATTGAAGAATAATGGATAAATTAATTTTTAAACTTATTTAATTGGGGTCAAATTAATATTTATAGAACAATGAAAAATTCAAACCTCTTGTTAAATAATTTTTAAAAATTAATTTTATCCATAATTATATATATATATATATATATATATTAATTTTATCAATATCATTATTATGGATGACAATGAGTTCTCATTAAATGGGTACCCAACATCACCCAAACTTATTAAATCAGTTTTGGGATCTTTTTATCTGTTTTTAATTGGGTTCGAATAATAAATTTACTACCCATGATGGGATTGGATACCTCTGATAGGATACCCTAAATCGAAACTTATTAATATAAGTTATTTTTATTATTATTTTTATAATAAAAATAAAATAAAAGGATTATTATTACTATTATTACTATTATTAATAAGGTTATTATTATTAAAATTAAAATTATTAAAACAAACCAAAACCTATATTTTACGTATTATTATTAGTGGTGGTGGTGGTAGTAGTAGTAGTAATATTGAGAAACTGATTAAACATTGGTTGGAACCATGAAGAATTTTAAAATTCGAAATATGTGATCAATCATAGGTGAAATCAAGTGTTGATTAATCACATAATTGGATATTTGGGATGATGATGATAAAAAAAATGATAATATAAAAGATGTAGGTAAGAAGTATACTGAATGTATGGAGAGCCAAAATTACATTTTTTCATTTACACACTGATATAGGTATATATATATATGTGGAACATAAGGGTTATAATCAATGATCTATATCAATATTTATCTACCATGTAAAATTTAATGGTTGGAATACCAAAGGTTGGAGTAAATGAAGGGTTTCTATATGAAGGCTTAAAGTTTGGATTAAGGATTAATAATAGTTTTAGGATTATGACTTCCACATGAAAAATATTTCATAACACTCCTCCTTGGAAGTCATAATTTCATATAATCTCATATAATATTCATTTTAAAAACTCCCCATAATAAAAAAAGGGAATTTAAAGTAATTTAATTCCATTTCATATTGCCTCATTAAAAACCTTATATGGAAAACCTATCGGTAAAAAACCTGATGAAGGAAAAGAAAGAGTGTTCCATTCACAACTCCCTCTCATAAAATCATGGTATAATTTTTAGTCTTCGTATCCCAATTTTATAAATCAATTTCTCAAAATATTTAGTTGGAAATGAATTTTTGAATAAATCTATAAGATTATCACAATACATTATTTACTAAATATTAATATCACTATTTTTTATGTTCAGAAGTGATTTTTTTGGTGAGATGTGTTTTGTTCTATCAACTTTGATATACCCACCCTTAAATTACTCTATACAGGCAATATTATATTCATATAATATGATACAAATATTATTATTCTTATCCAATTCGTAATTATTTCTGATATGATGAATAGCTTATCTCATCCAAATGCATTATTGACTTGCTTCATGAATCACAATAAATTCAGCATGATTAGAGGAAGTCGTAGAAATGATTTGTTTCATAAAATTACATTAAATAATAGTTCTACTACATGTAAAAAAATATTAAGTTTAATATCTAAATTTATATGTATTAAATAAATATCCAACTTTGACATTACCAATAAATTTTTTTATGAATTTTTTGAATAAAACTATCCTTGATCAATAGATTCTTGAAGGTGTATTAATATATGTTAGATAATATTCCAATTTTGATGTGTATAAGAAGACCTGTACTTAGCAAACAAATTCTAAAAAAGTAATATATCTAGTATTGTATTATTTTAAAGGTATATTAGTGCTCTTATAAGACTTAGATATATTACTTCAAGACTAATAAGTTATTCATTACCCTATTATGGTTTAAAATGATATTTATCATGTTCAAGAGATCATACAACTATTTGTGTGATTAATGGATACAATTTGTCTATATAAAACTTTTGTGGGAATTTTGTAGTATATCAAGGTAATTGAATTTTTTTAATATTCTAGATGTTCAATTTACAATCCAAAGAAGTCATTTATCTTTCCAAAGTCTTTCATTTAAAATTCCTTCTTAAAATATTCTATTACCTTGGAAATTTCATCATGAACTTCAATAATATTCCAATTATAAACATATACTATAATAATGGAAAATTCAAAATCCACCCCTCTTAATGAAGACACATAGACAAATAAGATCATTTTTATAACCCTCATTCATTAAATATTCACTCATATGGTTATACCTCATAATTTATGATTTATTTAATCTATATATTGATTTATTCAACTTAGTTAAATAATGATCTTGATATATAGAACATGTTACTTATATTTTTAATTCATTGGGGATTTTCATATAAACATCATTATCAGTATTACAATATATGTATATAGTCACAACATACATCATGCATAATTCAATATGTTCATTCATAAAAAAACTAATGAGATACCAAAAGGTTATTGAAGGAAATATGCACTAAAAAAACTAAACCACGGTATAGGCTATTTCAGGGACTATCATAAGGAGCTCCATAAAAAAGTTAAAGTCATTATTCAATGGTGCCCATGCATGGAATTATCATTCCATCCAATAATGAGTTAGTTTTCTTTAATATTTCATTCCAACAACTATCATACTCATCTATGCATCTTATGATTATGGGTTTATTATGTTTTAATATCTTACTTTATTATTTAAGTGTTAAATTATCATCAATGGGTATGAGTTAAATAGTTAAAGAGTTGAAAATCTTAAACTGTTTATGTGAAATGATTAATAAATATAGTTGAACATTTTAATCCCAGGAGGGTCCTTGGAAGTATAAATTAATATAATATAAGAAAAATGGTATTTAGTAATGGTTTTTCCATTAAGTGACATTTTATTAAAAAAATGCAAATTTATCTCTTGGGAATCATTTCATGATCATTTTTAGAACCACCCCGAATCATTTAAAGATGATTTTTTATTTAAATATTTTTTTTAAAAAATAATTTTTTTGTTTTATTAAAAATATTTTCTTAATTTATATAAGTATAGATTCTTTAAGGATTTTTTTATATTCCATTTATTATTTATTTTCTATGTGTTTTAATATTTTTTTATATATAACACAATAACTTCCAAGAAGTCCACACATCTTTATATTACTCTCATCCATTTCCTCTTAACTCTAAAATAAATCAAGAAATGTTATTTAACCTACATGTTTTAATATTTTTTTACATTCCACAACATCTTCCTTGATGGTTACTCATCATTACCCCACTCCCACTCATTCTTGCTTAACTCACTAAGTAATAACCACTCCCCAAATAAATTTAATTGTAATAATGTGTTAATATATGTAATTTAATAAATAAAATGAATTATATAAATAACTAATGAAAAAAATTAAAATTTAAAAATCAATTAAAAATTATTAATTTTTAATATTTACTAATTAAAATTTAATTAATTCATTCATTAATATATAGAAATTATTAACTAGAAATTCACAAATAACGGATAATAATTAATAAGTGATTATAATTTTAAATAACATATAATTAATAATTAATAATTAAGAATTAAGAATTAAGAATTAAGAATTATATTTTAAGAATCTAGAATTGGTAAATGATTAATGATTAAAAATATTTATAAATTAATAATAATTAATAATTAATAATTAATTTTTTTAAATAATAAAAACAGATATTTAAAGTAATGAATAATTAATAATTATCCATTAATAATTGTTTAAAAGAAAAAATAATAAAAAAATAATAAATAATCATAAATAAAAAATAATTATTATTAAATAAATAATTATTAATATTTAAACAAGTAATTAATGTTTTAATTAATTATAAATTAAAAATATATATTAAATTTTAATTAATAATATACTTATTAATAAATATTAATTATTACTTAATAATTCAATGAAAATAAATAATAAGTAATAAATAATAATTAAAAAATAATTAAAATTATAATTAAAATATAATTAATAATTTTAAATAACTCATAATCAATAATATATAATTGATAATTAATAATTGATAATTGATAATTATTAATTGACAATTGATAATTAATTATTGATAAATAACTGTTGATAATTAATAAATAATAATTAATTAAAGTTCTAAATAATACATAATAATTAATAAGTAATATGTAATTAAAATTTTAATTAATTAATAGTAATCACTAATTAAAAATTATTTATTATTATTAATTTTGTAGTGTTTTTTTAATCCATAGCTAGAAATAAAAAATAAAAAATAAAATTTCATATTTAATGATTCTTTAAACACCATTAAATAAATAATATGAAACATTTAGCATTGATTTTGAAAACCACCACTGAATGATCTTTTTTCATAGTAGTAGTTTTAATCCTATGGGTTTATGTTGGTTGTGACACTGTGAGAACTCCATAAACTAAATCATATTAAAGTACTCGATTCTCTATAACCATTAACAAAAAGTTCTATTAGACCATGGATAATGGGATTTCCTTCCTACGGTTCGAGAGATTCATAGGATTTGTGGACACCCAAAGAGGAATGAGTCCTTAAAATTATTCTTGGTGATCTTGTTGGGATGTGAATTCATCATTAATTCACCAGATTCTATTGTCCAGAAGGAGAAGCTTCAGATACATGTTCCAAATGAATGAAGGTAGTGATAGTAGGAGGCTTTAGTTACTCAAGAAAGATGATTACAAGGGATTAATTTTGATGATTTTAAGGGTGGTCTTGAGTGGTCAATCAGATTTAGGTGGTTGAGGTAGAGGAATCTATAGTGTATCAGAGGTTTCCATGGTCCAATAGAGGTTTGACCATAAACTTCAATTGGCAATGCAAATAGTTTTACCATATGATCACTTTTATAAAAGGGGAGTGGGACCACCTATTATCAATGATTGGGAGGCAACATGATGTTTAAATATTAATTGTTCTTAGTAATCTTGTTCCAATTCCTTATACTTTGAATTAATAATTTTTTGTAGTGATCTCTCATGGACATATGAAAAAAAATCCAGACCACATTAATCCATTAATTAAACTTAACTTTTCCACTTTTTTCACTTTAAATGTGTTCGTGTTTGGGTTATTATGGAGTGAAAGAAAAAAAAATCAACTTTGTACAATTATATTGTGTGTAAAACTAAGCCGAATTAAAATTAAATTTGCATAAATCCGAGTAGAGTGTATCATTACGATCCCAACATAACTTATGATGTTTCTATCTGAGGTCAGATGACTGAGATATGACCATTTAAAGATAAAAATGTTTATTTTGGGATTATAAAATAATTAAAATAAATATTTCAATTCAAAATAATAGTATCTCATGTTTATTATTCATCCGTCAACTATATAATGTTCATTGGGGGCGGCATCATCAATGAGAGGGTCTTCCATGAAATTTAATATGTATATATATTGATATAAATTAGAACACAAACACACACACACACACACACACACATATATATATATATATATCCACCGAAATAATATTCTTGGGTGAATAATAACTCAATGGTGAATATTCCGAGTAATTGAATAGTAACCTATTAGTGAATAATATCTATATATGAATAGTACCATGAATTGTACCCATGAATCATATTTAGAACCCCTCTGGGTGGTTTTAAATACTCAGGAAGCCTAAGAAATATAAGAAAAAATTGAAAAATATTTAATTCTTTTTTATGATTTGATAAAATTATTTTTTGGACCATGTTCAAGGTATTTTATAGATTAAAATTTGATTAATTTATTTTAATTTATAATATATTCTCTTCATTATAATTTATAAAAAATTTAATTTTATTACGTGAGGTTAATATATACTAACTAATCATGTTCATTGACCAACCATTGTATGTCTAGAAATTTTATTTATTTATTTAATTATTTTAATGTGTGAAATATTTGTAATAATTAATTTATAAATAATATTATACACATCGTCTCTCTCTATCTTATTATATGCATAAGTCTCTAAGTGTCCACAAGTAATTTTATTCATGCGTATTTTAAATTCCTCAAACCCCCTCATCTATGTGGGAGTATTTTTGTATAATTAATAGGTTGAAAGAAGATGAAGACCCTACTAAGACTAAGTGAAGTACCAGAGGAGATATAAATATGTTGGACTATGGTGGGAGATGCAGCTCGAGTCGAATGAAACACAGGGAGTTACCGCTAGGGTCTTAGTTGATCCATTTTCCACCTAATGTACTAACTAGTAGTAAACTATCACAATCAATTGATTGATTGATTGATTTATACATGGTCTATTATTATTGTGAATGTTTCATGTTTACATGATCACATAGAATAATAAACAATCATGCCTAGATAAAATTAATTAATATGTTCTGAAATATTTCTATTTAAAACGTTATTAAGATGTGAGTGAGATCAAATATAATAAGATTATTAAATAGAAAATGGATTTATTCATTGAGAAAAATTATATATCCCTCCATGACATATTAAGTTAAAATGCCTTCCATCACTTGAGTTTGAGAAAAACTATTGGTATGTAGTGCTCATCAACCCTAGTTGAGAGTGTATCTTAATACAAGGGAGTTCTTATGAAATAGGTGTGTCGGTTTAACTATAGTTTTCAAAAAATAAGTATTCATATCTATCTTGTTGCAACTTTATAGGAAAAGAGTTGAGTAAATCAAGGTTATAATTTCCAAATATTGTGAATTCACTTAGCAGATCAAGGAGCCACAAGTTAATATGATTGTCCAACCAAAAGATAACCTTAAATTTATTTTAGTAATGATGTAGCCATAAAATAGACTATGGGGAGAGATTGTAAGGATCTTTTCCACTAGAATACTTAATCAACTGAGTATTTTTAACCTAGTAGTTATTGGACACTAGGATTTAATAAAATAGTGGGAGATATGTAATGACTAATTAATCTGTAATGTCTATTGGTAAAAAAGATAAGTACTAATATTATAAAGTATATTTATTGTGGGTCAAATGGAAACCATTACCAATTTAATTTCATTGTGATAAATATAAGATAAATATAATATCCAAGCCAGATATAACTTATAATAGTGTTATATGTGCTTGTGTGTAAGACTATACCAAGAGAGGAATATTTATGTGTTGTAATTCAAAATTCTTGATAATACTCTTTAAGGATAAAGAAATGTAGATAAATATTAATATAAGAATCATATGTATAACACACTAGATGTCCATGTTGGGAAAAAGTTGGATGATAAAGTTTTTGGATGCACGAAGCGTTTTTTTTGTTGTCAAGTAAGTTTGAGAAGAAAGGAAATCATTTCACTTGGTATAAGTGGGTGAGGAAAGACATGAAAGTTATAATACTTTACATGGTAAATCTGATGATGCTTTTCGTGTATGTATTTCAAAAATATCATACGTCTTTTGGAGAACTTATGATGCATGATTTATGAAGGAAAGGGGAGAAACTATGTTGTCAATCAGCAAGGTTGGTTTTGCAGAAGCAGGTGTCTATGGTGGTGTAGTTTTCTAATGTTTTCCAAATATTTGGGGTCCAAAATATAGATATTAGATAGAATTGAGAAAATTGTATTTCCTTGAAGATATCATCCAAATATGGAAGGATAATTCTTTTTGTGAAGATAGGCATTATGAAGAGTGTTTTGCAGAGAAACAAATAAAGTTGATGGTGTTCCCTATAATTATGATGATCTTCGTGAATGGAAGAGGTGAATAGCTTTGCAAGTGAGCATTACAGTGGTGAATAGAATTGTAGGTGGAGCATTACAGCGACACAAAGGAAGAAGGAGCATCGCAGCGGCACAAAGTATTTGACAAAACTCTTCACAATTACGATGTGCTTTGAGAATATGAAAAATAGCATTGGTGCTTTGAGAAATAGAGTAAATTTTAGCAGATATTTCAGAGTTCTGAAATTTGGTGTTGACATATAGCTGAGGTGGATTGAAGGTTCTAGAGTCGGTGTAATTTCTTATAAATATACATTGACCCCCTCGAAAAAAATAGAGAGACTTAATGATAATTTTAGAGATCTCCAATTTCAAATAAGTTTCGTGGAGAAAGTGTGATCTATGAAGGCAGTAAGATCCATGAAGGAAAGGAGCTTCACGGTGAGCCATTTAGATCTACAAAAGAAGTTAACTTTGTAAATACCAATCAATGCTCTGCAAAATAGTGAGCTCTGTGATCTAGTGAGCGAACTAGAGAGCTTTGTGAACTAGAGTTCTCTACGATGCTGGGAGCTTCGCGAAGGAGCTCTGTGAGCTGAATATTTGAGTACCCAAATCAAGTGAGAAGTGCTTTCAAGTGGATCAAGATATGACTGGGGTATAATACTAAGTATTATTACAAAGTCTAGGTAGTTCCTACCAACTTATGGATAGGAAAGAGAAGAGTTGTTTTCAACGACCAGATTGGAGAAAATTTGTCAAGAAGCACATAGATATTGTTTTACCCTATTTGTGCTGAGAGGGTGCACACATACTTGAGAATTATCTCCCGGGTAATACATGAGTGAAAGGGAATATCCTACTCATTATATTCCACATCAAAGGATTGTTTTATAGTGGATTATGTGGTACTAGATCATTTTCCTACCATATCAAGGACGTTGATACTATTGTTGAGTAGTGAACCTTATAAATCTTGTGTTCATGTGGTTGTGTGAATCCAACAGGGAAAGAAATATTTTATAGAAGTTTAAGGTTGTTTCAAAAATAAATGAAACACAAAAAGAAAAGATATCACATATTCAATCCCTCCCCCACTTAGTGATACTTGGATCCTGACTGGGAACTTCAGTCCAATTCATATTTTCATCTATGTCTATTGATCTATAGAAAATGAATGAAGATGAAGATGCCTATAAAATGTTATCCCATTTCCAAGAATTATACTTGGAGAGATCATGAAAAGAAAGATATGATATTTATAATGCATTATAGAGGGGTGGGATAATAGAATAGAGTTACATGGGACCTCATGTACTCATGATGATTGAGAACATTGAGAGACTAGAGTCCTTTGGTTCAATTTGAATAAAGAACTAGTGACTAATCTCATTATTTTCTCTTTACCCCTAGCTTCTTGAATTTCATCTTTAATTGAAATATGAATAAAATGAGGAATTCACTCCTAGATCAGTTTTATTTAGTTAACTAAGAATATAAGGATATAATGAATACCAGCTCTTCATTTGGAAGAAAGGCAAGGATAAGGAGTCCAAGGATAAGTCTATGCCAAATACACCAATGCACAACCCATCCAAAAAGATAAAAATAAAGAGTGAGGGTAATAATTAAGATGATTAATACTTTGATGGTGGGAAGAATAGCCACTGGATGAATAATTACATAGATAGAAAAAATAATCAAGTGTATTCTTCTACTTCAGGTATATTTTTCATTGAATTAAATATATCTATTTCTATAAGCTAGGTATTGGATACAACATGAAAATCACACATTTGTATTCAAATATAAGAACTAAGTAGATTTAAGAAGATTTAAATGGGTGAAGGGGGTCTTCATGTAGAAAATGGTGTGAGAATGACATCATTATCAGTGGGAGACCATCATCTTAATTTTCTTAGTAGCGTGGTTTTTGTTTTAAATAATTGTTATTATATACCTTATATTACTAGAAACATAATATCAATGTCAAATATATACACTATGTGTATTTATTTAATGTTTTTAAATAAAAGTTTTCTCTTTTATAAGGATAATACATGTTATGATATGGTGCATATTAAAAATGGATTATATTTACAAGGAATTGAAAACCCAATTTTGGAAATAAATGACACATATAGTCAAAATGACTCATATCCTTCCTACCTATGGCACTTCAGACTTGGTCATATAAATGAAAAGAATTTATGAAAACTACATTAACCAGGGTATGTCACACCCCAACCCGAAACTTATATATTATTATTATTATTTATTTTTTGTCTTACCTTTATTCCATGGATTTCTTGGGTGTTTTTTTAAAAAATGTTAGTTTTTGGATGAATAGATAGAGGTGCATGGTTGGCATACTGTTAGAAGAAACCATGTGTCACCCTAGTTCAAATCGTGTATCTTAGATAGTGGCACTATTCAGGGTGAAAGGCTAGGCACATGGGTATGTGCCTCTCCCCAATAGCTCTTGCGCTATCCCACAGGACAGAGACAACTACACAGTTAACATAGGGTTTGGAAGACCATGTGGCCAATCCGTGTGGTTTTCCCATGTTTTAAAATAAAAATAAAAATAAAAATAATAAAATTATATAATGAAAATAGAAATAAAATATATCAATTTAATATAAAACTAATAATAATAAGAGTAAAATAAATATTTAATTATTATTATTCTTTATTATTAATAATATTAATATTATTTGGTTTTCTAAAACCCAAAGGGGTTTTATTCTACTCTACCTCCCCCATATCGTGTGACCCCACTCCCTCTCCAGTCGTTAATGAACCCCTCTCCTAAGCCCTCTCCTCCATATCTTTTCTCCAGATTTCTTTGGGATTTTTTTGTAATTCCTTTGACGTAAGGTCTTTGCCTTCCTCATCCTTCCATATTCCAGTAATTTTTCATCTCTCATCACCCTATTTTGATTGGCCGAACCCTAAGGTGAAGGTTGACCAAATTTTTGGTCCTTTATATAGTTTTTAGGGCATGTGATGGATCTCTCATGTTAGTTTTGTTTGTTTTTTTCATTCATTGCCGATGGTGAAGCATGTTGGATCATTTATATTCACCCACTTCCATTTAATGTTGGTATCTTTTTACCTCTTAGTTTAGCCCAATTTTATTTTAGGGATTTTTTAATTTTTTGATTCCTTGTATTTTTATAATATACCTTGGACCCACTTAGGGTGGATTTGGACTACCATTCATGAAGGAAACTTACACATATTAATGGGTAAGTTGTATATATATACCCTCTTTGTAGATATTCCCACATGGAGAAGAGAATATATAGATTGTAGCTTGGGGTATTTATATAAGTATTTTTATAAATTCATGTATGTGTAAGTGTAAAAGAGTATATTTAAGCTGTCGTGTCCAAGTACCTTGAGTTTGATGTAGTTTTCCCTTTGCATTGGAAATTAAGTTTAAGAAACATTAATTGCATTGTTTTCAGACATTATTTTGATGATAATTAGTGATATTTATTATTTAGAATAATTGTTTAAAATGAAATAAGGTTGTTTTCTATTTGAATTAAATTTGGTGGAATTTTATTATATGGACTTTCACACCATATGTTTGATAAAATGATCGATTGGACTTTATAAGTGGTTTATGGTTTCTAAATGGTGTTTCAGCTTTCTAAATGTGTTTTAATATTTCATGAAATTATAGGGTGTGCAATGGATCTCTTTAAAATGGCTTTCCAAGAGTATGTGAGGCTTGGTAGGAATCTTTTTAAAATGGATTTTCTTTAGAAAACTCTCTATGGGATGTATTTCTTTCCTCGATGATTACTAAAGGGAATGAGAGGTCATTATCATGGGAATTCCCTTGTGAATTGATGGTTGGTAGGTAAGGGGTTATTCCTTGGGGTGAGTCAGGGGTAATATTTGAATAGTTTTGTTGATTGGTGGATTGTGTTTATCCTATGTGTATATTGTTGATTATTTTGTGCCTATTAGATTTCCCCCTTTTTGACATATCATGGGAACCTAGCATGGCTAGAGGAATATTCGAGAATGCTTGCTACACTAGTTTAGGATTATTCTCTAGATAGTGGCCCCATAGTATGGACACACTCTTCTTTGGGAATGTTTCCCCTCAGTTAGGCCAGGTAGGGTATGACCAAGCGTTAGGGATGTTTGATTACATTAGGAACACCAATATGATGGATTAGATTTAGTTTGTTCTATATTTTCCCCCGATATCCTAGGTATTCCCATATTCCCCGACACTTGTATATATGTGGAGGATAATCCATGTTCCACATTTATTTTGGTTAATTGAGTATTGTTTTCCCATTTCCCTCATTGTACCTTCATTTCATCTTATCCCTATTTGTGGTCTGTATTATTTAGTAAGAGATTGTGCATGGTTTTCAGATGTTTTATGAAAAATGTCTTGATAAAAAAATGTTATACCCCTTTTCCCTTTACAAAAACAATTTTTTTTCTTAATTTCCCACTATTATTCTAAAATTACCAAGGTCCCTTGTTAAAGATCCAATTTAAAATGAAGTGGGAAATAATCCATGATTATTTTTTAAAAGTAATGTATAAAAAACTTGTGTTTAAAATTTTATTTCAAACCATCAATAAATTGATCTTTTATTTAAATAAAATGCATGGGGGAATAGTTTAGGTATGCCTATAGAGTTTTAATACTCACCCTTATAGATTTATCATTTTTTTAGCTTCTGATTCTATTTCTAGCTTATGCCCGGTCGTAATGGAGCGACATTGGTTTAGTGGGAGGTGGTGACCCATTAGTCACATGGAGGTATGTAGTAGTTTTTATTCTGTTTTCTGCTTCCAGTTTTTTTGTTTTATTTTATTCTTGCTATTCATGTTTATTTATTTGTTGTTCTATTTTCTAAATCATTCCCAATTATGTTATCATAGATGTTTGACACTCGTAGTAAGCTTGGGAGGATTAGGGATGCCTCTTGGGCCTTGTTGTAGGCTGGATTGGGTGACAGGTTTGGGATTGACTCGGGTTGGTTTGTGAAACAATCAAATTAGATAAGCCCTTTGTTATTTGGGATGTCAGGTAGATCAGAGATAGGTTTATTTGGGCTCAGGAGGTAGGTCATGGGTTGGTGCTTGATCACCCCCACTCATGACGATACCCAAGTTACAAGGGATAATTGTGTTTCAAGTCTTTATTTTGGTTTTGGGTTATGTTGTTATCATTTTTTTTTATTTTGATGAGCTTATGTATATTGGGGGATGATAGCAGAAGTGATCTAGCACTACATGGTGAACATACATAGCGTAAAAAACCACATGGATCCCGCGTGCATGGTTTAATATGCTTCTGGTAGTTAGTGCATGCTCAGTGCATGGTCTGCTAAATCATGTGGCCTACGTATGCATGACAACTAGTTCCATATATAAGTTATTTTGGCATGGGTGGTTCTTTGGTCTGAATTTGGTTGGTGTGAGTGGATTTTTAAAGGAAAATGATTTTTTTAAAAGTGTTTATGGAGTGAAAAAAAAATTTTTACGAGAAAAATTTTTTTTAATGGGATTTTAGTTTCAAAGGGGAAGTGCACTATGGGAAAAATGGGCTATTGCGACGAGCCAGTAGCTCGTTGCAAATAGTCCTTCGAAAAAACTTTTTGTGATGAGAGAACCTGCCCGTCGCAAATAATAAGGCTTTTTGCAATGGGAAGATGGTTCCCGTGGAAAAAACTTTGGCGTGCGGAAAAAAGTATTTGCGATGGGATATAGTAGCCCGTCACAGATACTCGACGACATTTCAAGTATTTACGATGGGATGTATATCCCATCGCAAATAGTATGTCGACATGTGTTCTTTTGCGACGAAACCCGTCGCAAACGATTTTTTTAATCAGAGGGTATTTGCGATGAGACCCATCAGAAATGCTACTATTTGTGACGGGAAAACCATCGTAAATAACAACGTCGTAACTAATCTAAACTATATATACCCAACCTATTTTTCTCTTTATTCCATTCAATTCTCTACTCTTCCCTCACTCTATAGTGAAAGATTTTCTCACAAAAAAAATTCATAGTTTAATGTTTTAATTTGGGGCATTTTTCACAGCTTATATCCTTCGAAAGCTTCTGTTTTAAGGTATTTATCTATTTTTTTATTTTTTAGTAAATTTAATTTATTTTAATTATAGTTATTATTAATTAAATGTAGTTAAATTAAATTAAAATTAAATAGTTTTATTTATCAATGTTTATGTTTATTTTTACAAATAATTATGTGTGATTAGTATGAATTAGTATTAATTAATAGTTATTATATTAATTAGAGATAATTAGTATTAAATTGCAATAATTAGTATTAAATTGTAATAATATATATTAAATTGTAATAATTAGTATTAAATTGTAATAATTAGTATTAAATTGTAATAATTAGTATCAAATTGCAATAATTAGTATTAAATTGTAACAATTAGTAACAGATTGCACCAATTAGTAATAGATTGCAAAAATTAGTTATAGATTGCAACACTGAATAATAAATTGCAACACTTAGTAATAAATTGCAACACTTAGTAATAAATTGGAACACTTAGTAATAAACTGGAACAATTAGTAATAAATAGGAAGAATTAGTAATAATTAGTAAGAAATAATAATAAATAGTAGTAAATAAAAATAAATTGTAATAATTAGGAATAATTAGTAATAATTAGTAATAATTAGCAATAATTAGTAATAATTAGTAATAATTAGTAATAATTTGTAATAATTAGTAATAAATTCTAGTAATTAGTAATAAATTCTAATAATTAGTAACAAATTCTAATAATTAGTAATAAATTATAATAATTAGTAATAATTAGTAATAAATTCTAACAATTAGTAATAAATTTCAATAATTAGTAATAATTAGTAATAATTAGTAACAATTAGTAATAATTCGTAATAAATTGTAATAATTGATAATAAATTGGAATAATCCGTAATTAATTGGAATAATTTGTAATAAATTTGAATAACTCATAATAAATTTGAATAATTCGTAATAAATTGGAATAATTAGTAATAAATTTTAATAATTAGTAATAATTAGTAATAATTAGTAATAACTTGAAATAATTAGAAATAATTAGTAACAATTAGTAATAATTATTACAATTAGTAATAAATAGTAATAAATTTAAATAATTAGTAATAAATAGTAATAAATTAGAATAATTAGTAATAAATAGTAATAAATTGGGATAAATAGTAATAAATTGGAATAATGATTAATAAATTGGAATAATTAGTAATAATTAGAAATAAATTAGAATAATTATCAATAAATAGTAATAAATTCAAATAATTAGTAATAATTAGGAATAAATTCTAATAGTTAGTAATAAATTCGAATAATAAGTAATAAATTCAAATAATTAGTAATAAATTTGAATAATTAATAATAATTAGTAAGATTTAGTAATAATTTGTAATAAATTGGAATAATTAATAATAATTAGTAATAAGATCAAATAATGAGTAATAAATTCAAATAATTAGTAATAAATTCAAATAATTAGTAATAAATTCAAATAATTAGTAACAAATTCAAATAATTAATAATAATTAGTAATAAAATTGAATAATTAGTAATAAATTTGAAAAATTAGTAAAAAATTTGAATAATTAGTAATAAATTCGAAAAAATGTAAATAAATTGAAATAATTAGTAATAAATAGCGACAATTAGTAATAAATTCCAAAAATTAGTAATAAATTTTAATAATTAGTAATAAATTCGAATAATTAGAAATAAATAGCAATAAATTACAATAATTTTGAATAATTAGCAGTAATATCAAATAATTAGTAATAAATAGTAATAAATTACAATAATTTTGAATAAATTGAAATAATTCTGAATAATTAGTAATAGATTCGAATAATTAGTACTAAATTCGAATAGTTATTAATAAATTTGAATAATTAGTATAAAATTGTAATAATTAGAAAAAAATTAATAATTAGTAACACATTGTAATAATTAGCAATGAATTATAACAATTAGCAATAAATTGTAATAATTTGAAATAAATTGTAATAATTTGCAATATATTGTAATAATTTACAATAAATTGTAATAATTTACAATAAATTGTAATAATTTTCAATAAATTGTAACGATAAGTAAAAAATGGAAACAATTTGCAACAAATAGCAATAATTAGTTAAAAATTACAACAATTAGTAATAATTAGTAAAAAATTATAACAAATTCTAATAATTAGTAAAAAATTCTTATAATTAGTCACAAATTCAAATAATTGGAAATAATTTTTAATAATTGGAAATAAGTAGAAATAATTATAAATAATTAGAAATAAAATGTAATAAATTCGCATAAATTGTAATAAATTGGCATAATTTTCAGTGGATTAGAGGCTCCCTTTTTCTCAACGCCTTATCAACTTTCAATTTTCTCCCATTGAAATCACTATGAAAAATCTATCCTCACGTACAGATATTCATTTTTATATGCACGATAATGGAGAGTAGTATGGTGAGGTCTTCCTACTCTCTATTCCCGTGCATCCGAAAATGGATATGCAAAATTCGGAGAAAATTTTTCATACTGATTTTAGTCAGAGAAAGTGGAGATGAGTCATTGGGAAAAAGAGCTGCCACCAATCCATTGGAAATTATGTCACTGATAATTACAAAATATTAGTAAAACTTAGTTGTAATTAATAATAATTTACTGTAATTAAAATAAATCATTATAAGTTAATGTAGATTAGTATAAAAGTTCAAGAAAATACTACAAATAAGTATAAAATAATAGAAATTATTATAATTGGACAGAAAATGGAATTTAATTGTCTTCTCAATTTTTGATGGTGTTTTTATTATATCAAATTATGCAAAAAATAATTAGTTTATATTTTTTTTTGAGAAATATGGAATGAGGAAGTCAACAAAAATCATTATTAGCTGACCATTCTTGGATAAATCAGTACAAGAATCCAAAAATAGTTCTGGTTTAAATCTTTTATATATTGAGGGTGTTGAAGATTTCTTATCATTTTCATCATCAAAACCAAAATATGTTTCAGAAGGGACAATTAAGTGTCCTTGTAAAAAATGTACTCTAAGGACATTTGACACATTTGACAACATTGGCAGTCATTTATTTCATTTTGGTTTTCAACCAGATTATGTTTTCTAGTATCAGCATGGTGAACGCAGTTCCAGAGAAGATACTAATAATTTGGTTTTATATCTAGTATGGTTTCAAAATTTATTACATGATGTGGAAAGTCTGTCTTTTTAACAAGATGAAACTCAGGATGATATTAATTTAACTCTTGAGTTGGAACCAAATCATTTTTACGATATGTTGAGGTTCACTAAGGATGAATTATATCCTAGTTGAAAGATAAGTAAATTTAAATTAGTTTCTAAATTTATAGCTATTAAATCAAATAATGGAATGTCAAATATCTATTTTGACCAGATATTATCTTTAGTAAAAAAACTGCTACCTAAAGTAAATGTGTTGCCAACAAATTTCTATGAGAGCAAGAGGCTGATTCATAATCTGGGTCTTGCTTATTGGAAGATTAATTCATGTTCAAATGATTACATGTTATATTATAGTGAAAATGAGTCCCTTTATAGTTTCCCTACATGTGGAAAATCAAGTTACAAAGATGCTCAATAGGGGAATTCTAGAATGATTCTTGTAAAACAATTGAGATATTTCCTTCTTACACCCAAATTGCAATGTTTATTTATGTCTCATAACACAATGACATTGATATCAAGTCACAAAACCAATATTCCAACCGGTAAACCTTAAATCATCTCTATGGTGGTGATTCATAATTTTTTTTGATCAAGTGCATCCATTTTTTACTTTAAAATCCCAAAATGTGTCATCGGATCTTTCTACTGATGGTTTCTGTCTATTTGGTTCTTATAGTAGTCAGTATTCATGTTTTCTTATCTTTATAACTCTATAAAATTTACCTCCTTAGATGTTGATGAAGGAACTATGTATCTTTTTGACCTTATTAATTCCAAGACATCTAAAAATGTAAATTGATATTTATTTGAAACCATTGATTGATGAGTTAAATTTATTATGGAGTAATGGTGTCAGTACATTTGATGTTGCTACGATATTTATTTTACTGATATCTATATTGATAGTGTTAGATTGGGGTCAGTATGTTTTATTTTTTAGTTTAAAATATAGCTTCAAATAATATTTTAACTATTTTACTTTTAAATTAAAATTGATGGATTCATATGAGGCTGTGAATTCTCAAACATAGGTTGAGAGTCAGGAAAAGAGCACTGCTCAGACCAGGGATCATTGATTTGATGAGACAACATAGATGCAGGCGATCCAATCTTCATTCGAGAAATGACAGGTTGTTGGTATCAGCTCCCAATTGACGCTTGTGGATTATTATGGAACCATTGTGATGTCGACATCCAGATTGAGTGGAGAGTGGATCTTTTGGAGAGTAATTATCATCTGATGCACAGTATTAGGAGCAACTGTGAGGTTAGAGTGAGCTTATAGAGAGTAAGCCCAGGGAGCACGAGTAGATGCTCTAATGGTAGCAACAACAACATGAAGAGTTCCTATGACATCAGTAGCATAAATATCAGATGCAGGAGGAGAAGAATCAATGGTGGCAACAGTAGGAACAAGAGCCATTAGAGTACATATGGCATCTGACTCATGGTTTTGGGATGGATTTCCCTCCACTATCTCATTCAGATGACCCTCCCACTCAGTGATCTATTTATTTTTAATGATCAAACATTTGAATGTAAATTTTGTTTGTAATATTAACTATCTATATTTTTATATATTGTTTTTTATATTGTTGTGAATATTAAAATTTTTATTATTTATTTAATTTTTTATCCTTTTATTATTTTATTTCATTTTTTTATTAACTATTTTTTTGATTATTTTTTTGATTATTTTATTATATATTTTGAAAATATTGATGTTTTCATTATTTTATAATTTTTCATTATATTAGTAATATTAATACTAATAATAATATTATTCTCATATTATCAATATTATTATTATTATATGAATATTATTTTATTATTTTATAATTTAATTTAATTGATTAATATAAATATTATTATTTCATTAATATTAATATTATTTTATTATTAATATTAATATTATTTTTTCTTTTTTTTAAACTATTTATGATGGGTCGTCGCAATAAGGTATTTAAAAATGATGATGAAACTATTTCTAACGAGTGCACATCCCGTCATAAATATTTATTTTTTGCAACTAACCATCACAAAAAACTCTTTTTGTGACAGATCATAAAAAAAACTCTTTTTGTGATTCAGTTTTCTACAACAGGTCATTTGATATGGGCTCCCATCACAAAAGGGTATTTGTGACGAGATCCTAATGCAAATGACCTGTTGGAAATGCCCCAAATTTTAGTAGTGGTGGATGTTGTTCTCTATCTTTAAAAGTGGATGTTTTGGAAGTGATTTTATCTAAAAGAACATAAAATGGAAAAATTAATTTGAAAATGGTATTTTGAGTCTATAATGTTTTTGGAAGTGGAAAATTATTTTAATTTCAAAATGGGGAATTGAATTTGAAAATGGGTGAATTTGGAAATGGTGATTTTTAAAAGATAGTCCTTGTCTTGTCTTATGATGTTGTTATAGTTTTGTTTCAGTTGAGATTTGATTTTTTTATTTTGTTTTGTGATGTGTTGGTTCATGAGATTGTTGACTGGTTTAAAATGTAAATTGGTCATGTTCGAGTTCAATGTTGATTTGGTTTTTTGCTTTCAGTTGTTTAATTAATTCTACCTAGAAAGACCTAGAAGGTTTTTAAGGAGTCTCTTTTTGTCATTAGACCTACCTATAATCCTCTTGGAAAGGTGGATCTATGCCCTTCTTAGTAATTTCCTATCTTCCATAGTTATTGAGGCCCGATAGAGGTTGTAGAGTGTCTTGAGGATGTTTAGAGTGTCTTAATGTTTTTGGGAACTCTAGATTTCACAAGGCTGTGAGTTATCTTGGGTATGTTTGAAAGACCAAGACTAGACATGTGGAGGGTGATCTTCCCATTCTCATTGCGAGTTAGGATGTCTCGGGTGATCTTCAAGACAACTTTCATCCAATGGTTTATTCTTGAAGAAGTGAAGCATAAGAAAGTGGTGGAGTTCATAGACATTCAACAAGGTCAACAGACAATGGAGGGGTATGTTGACCATTTCAATGATATGGTTTAGTGTTTTTCCATTGATAGTGTCAAGTGACCAGTTATAAGATCTTCTTTTCATGTTGGGTCTCCATACAAGGATCAATGATCACATTATTTCATCTTGGAAAGGCTTATAGGGATTTCCTTGGTAGTTTATAGTCCGATTTATTTTAGAGTATGTGAAATTCCCCCATTCTATGAAGTGTGTAAACTAGAGGAACCAATTCTGGACAAGTCTCCTTCATCAGTTCCTACCTCTTGTCAAAAGAAACACTCGCTCATTTTTTACAGTGAGATCGGTTTGGGAATTATAAGTTGTCTTGATGCAATTCCCTAAAGTATTGTTGACTATGTAGCAACTTGTGATACCAGAAGAGAGAGTTTAAATCATAGATCATTATCTCATGAGTGTAACACAATAGATGATTCCAGAAATTGAGGCTCACTAAATAGGTCTCGAAGTGAATATTTTCACATAGTGCAGTAGTTTCTAGGTGTGTGGGTGTACATCTAACATGTTTCCTCCTATTTTGGAGTGGAGACTATTAATTTTCCCCCCTATTTTGGTTTTATATCCTTGGGAACCTTTATTTTTGATGACCTTAGTGCCCTTTTTCTTGAAATTTATGTGGTTTTTCATTATGGATGTGAAGTCTTGAATGGTTAGTATTTCTTTGGAACAGTTTTAGTTTTCGGGTGGTACTCATTAGGAAATGCATGTGACTTGGGAAATTATGAATTGTGGCTTAGTAGAGTGCCTTATTTGAGCCTCTATGGTTAAACCATTATCATGTTGGTGGGTAGTTTTGTTGATCATTCTTCTTAGTTCAACTATAGTTCTATTTAGTTCCTTAATAGTGGGAAGACCCCTCACTTTTCCCTATGTATCTCCAGGTCATTTTCTATATAGTTGGATAGGTGTTGCTTATAGAGTTGAAATGTCACACCTAGTTTTAGGGTTTTTTTTTGTCTTGATTAGTTTTGAGTCTTGATTTGGTTCCTTGTTGGACTTGGTGACATTATTAGGGAATAAAGTATTAATGGTGGGGAGAATTGTCACACCCAACCTGACACTTCTCTATTATTTTATTTATTTTTTATCTTACCTTTATTCCATGGGGTTTTTAAGTGTTTTTAGGAAAAATATATGATTATGGGTGAATATAAGGAGGCACATTATTGACACATGATTAGGAGAAACTGTGTTCCAACCTATTGCTAACCGTTTAACCTAGATAGTGGCACTATCCAGGGTGCACGACTAGGTGAACACACATGCACCTCTACCTAGTAACCCATGTGGCCAAACCGTGCAGTATGCCCAGTTTTTTAAATAATAATTATAATATGATAAAAATAAAATATAAATAAAACAAAATAAAATAAAATGAAACAAGTAATAAAAAATTATTATTATTATTATTATTAATTTTATTAATATTATTATAATTATTAATATTATTAATATTATTATTATTAGTTTTTTAAATACCATAAAGGGGGTTCTATTCTCCTCCTGATCCCTTATATCGTATGACCCCAGTCATATACATGAATTATTTTAAAGGTATTTTTCATTTAATTTACATCCTTGCTTTGTTTTGGGGGTTTTCCATGCATTTTTTATGGAAATGGTGGGTTTCCAAAATTTGGGCCAACCCGAGATCTCATTTCCAATTTTGAAAGTAAATTTTGTTTCTTTAATAACTCCTTCATTTTTCAACCTTTTTTACCCATTAAACTTCCAAAATGACCTTCATTTATCTATTCAAACCACCAATGAAATTTGGTCCCCTTAAAAATTCATTAGCATCTTGGATTTGGGTGATCAAATTAGGTATTGGACCAACCCGAAAGCCCATTTCCAGTTTTAAAATTGTTTTTTAATTATTTCATAAAATATTCATTTTTTATTATTTTTCCGTTATTCAACCTCTAACCTTCTCCCAATGTACCTAGATGCACGCCCATCGTAGTTTCCGCCTCTTTGGAGATCGTATAATTCGGGAATTAGGGACGAAGTTCTCAGGTTTCTAATATCGTCCAGATTTCTCAAGTAAGTGACTATCCTTCTAAGATCCTTCCTTTTCCTTAAGCTTTATCCCTTTTTATTGAATCCTCAAATGTCTAGAATCTTGGGCCTCGTACCTAGGGTTTCATTTTTAGTTTCCTGGTCTAATCCTTTGGTTTTAGGTTTGATCTCACTCCCTTGTGGTGCGGTGGTGGTGCGGTAGAAGTTCCACACTAGGATTTGCTGTTCTTGACTCTTTTAGTAGGCAATTCTATTGCGCATGAATTTTTTTTGTGATTTTTTTTGTAAATTATCTCATTGTGTTCATGGTTTTTTAATATTTATTTCATTTTAATGTTCCTGAAAAAATTTGGTTTAGATTCATTTATAAAGAAAACGAATTTTAAGTTCCAATTTTTGGTGAAATTGGGCGGTTTTCATACAAATATTTACTGGTTCATTTGGGGATGACAAATAATTACTGAGTTGATTTTATTGAATTTTATTAGGACTTAAAATCATGTTTTTATTGTTTATTGTTTTTGTTTGTTGTTGCGAAATTTTGTTTAAATGGTGTTTGGGAAGCAAATGGGCTTTAAGTGCCATGTTTGTGTGAGAATGTGGGTTTTTAAAAGATATAACTTCTTGGTTCACATGGGGATACCCCAAAACTGAATTTTTTGGTTCATTAAAGGTTATTGAACTTTCATTTTTGTTTTGGTGACTTAAAAGTGTGCACATAGTGTGCAATGTGGATATTTCGAAGAGCTTTGGGTGCAAAACAATGTGATATTTTGAGAGGTTGTTTTATTGAAAATCAAAATGTTTTGTTGTGTGTTTTAAATTTTATAAAGTATGTATAGATACTGTATTTTTTGTTTGTGACCAGTAGTGGTGTTTTATATGCAAAAGGATTTGTGTTGTTTTCTGAAATTGTTTGAGCACAAAAAGGGGAATCCTGTGTACTTAGGTGGGCGGATATGTACTAGTACGGCTAGTGAACTGGATGGGTTGTGTCCCTGTTTCACTGAGAAAATGGATAAAGACAACTCTAACTAAAAAATGTGGATGATATTTGGGAAACACTAGGTTATGGGTATGTTCCCTACTAGTGGATCCTTCACAGGAAAATATTGTGACTTGGATACTTTACACCGAGGTGTGAGGTACATAGGGCCCGAGACTATCTAGTTACCTAGTGGTGTTCCCAGTTTTGGTGCTCATTGGATTTATAGTATTTACCCTTGTATTAGGGTGTTTTTGGTAGTACTTTACATTAGCTCATATGTCTATTTAAATGTGTGAACATTCTAAAAATTTTAACTTGAAAACTGTTATCAATTGAAAGTTTCATTTCTTGGATTTTATCACTGCTTTTCTTTGAGTATTAAAACTGATTGCTTTTCAAATTGTATTGAATTATATTTGGAATAATTGGGTGGTATCCTATTGGGATTATGATTACACCCTACTTACACCCCTTGGGTGTAAGTAGACTTGGTTATGTTTGACTCCGGTAAAGGAAAGGCTAAGGGTGATGGTGGTTCAGGGTCTTAGTCCCCATCCTTGGGACGGAGTTGTGGAGACGGCTTGGGGGTGATGACCCCTTGTCACGTGGAGGGTTTGGGGCTGTTTTGTTGTTGCATAATTGTGTCTTTGGACCTTTTTTACTTCATTTGAACTCATTTATTCAGTTATGTATTTCTGTATAAACCTTTCTGGTATGAATTTTTTAGATTCATTTTATCAAATATTTTCTATTTTTTATGTATACATATTCAGGTAAATCATTCCCAAACCAAGATAAATGATACCTGGGAACTTGTTACAGTTCGTGGGGATAGGGAACGCCCTTCGGGCCTTTCCATGGGCCGGGTTTGGTGCCGTTAATGGTGGAGACCAGATTCGGTTTGTGACAAAATGGTATCAGAGGAGGTTAAATTTTTTAGGTTATATTGCTATTTTGGGATGAGTCTGGATAGATAGGACCTAGGACTCTCGGGGATCAGGTTTTTGGTTGTGAGTAGGATGCCTAGCCCGCACATCTCATGGAAGACCCCGAGTCACTAGGGGATGTTGTAATTTACAGATTGGCTTCACTTCCAGGTGAGACGTGTTGGCTACAGACCACATGTGGACATCAGGTGGATGTGGAGTAGTTGTTTCTTTTATTACTAAAATGTGTTTAGTTTATTTATATTTGATGTATTTGATTACAATTTTCAGAATTTTGGTATTGAATATTATTTTGTGACAATTTCATTTTGTAGAAACATGCCTCCCCGGAAAGCTCCCACCCGCCCACAGGAGGAAGCTGGAGAGAGTTCTCCTACACCGATTGATCAGAGGCTCGTGGAGGCAGTGGTTCAGGCTATCCAAGATTTTGTACAGGGACCAGCTCCTACTCCTATTTATGTTAGGGCACAAGATATGGGTCCTAGAAAAGATAAAGCACAAGAGTTTCTGAAAAACAATCCTCCTACCTTTCGAGGTAGCTCAGAACCCCAGGAAACAGAATAATGGCTCGAGAAGATCGAGTGTATGTTTGAGTTCTTGGAAACACCCAATGAGCTCAGGGTGAAGTATCCCTCCTTTATGTTGGAGGGTCCTAGCCGTAAGTGGTGGGAGTCAGTGCTTCAGTCTGGGAAGAATGAGCAGATGCACTGGGGAGATTTCACGGCTATCTTCAATGAACTGTACTGCCCTGAGGTGTTGGATTATGATAGGTCTAGAGAGTTCATGGAACTTGTTCAGGGGAATCTATCTGTGATGGAGTATTCCTACCGTTTCACTGAGTTGGTTCGGTATTCTCTATAAATTTTCTCTAATGAGAAAGCGAAGGCCCAGAGGTTTGAGAAAGGCTTGCGACCAGAGATATACTCCCATGTGTTCTTGTTTAAGCTGATGACCTATGATGAGGTCGTTGATCGGGTGTGCATGGTGGAGATTGATAAGAAAGGAAGGGATGGTTTCTATGGTTCAGTATTAGTAGTGGAAAGTGTCATCTCCTCATAGAAGAAAAGGAAGTGGGATGATCTTGTGAAGAAAGGAGGTGGCAGTTCAGGCCACTCTTCCAGGCAGTTATCTTCTGTGGCTTCTGATGCGAGATCGGTCATGTGTCACCAGTTTGGGAATGCTAGTCACATTCGACCAGCATGTACACTTCCTATGAAGCCTTGTTACCATTGTGGAGGTATGGGGCATTTGCAGCGTTTCTGTGGTGTGGCTCGTCCACTTCGGAGTGGGGCTTGGTCAGTGGCTTCAAGAGGATTTCCAACACAATATGAGCCATCGAGGACTGGGGGATCTCAATTTGGTATCCATGGTGGTAGGGATGGGTCTTCTTCTGGGTAGAGCCAGATCAGGGCATAACCATAGAATAGCGGTTGTCTTCAGGAAGAGACCAGACATCTCCATGGGGTGGATCAGGCACCATCAGGATCAGAGGTGGGACCGTCGACTGTTCGAGGTACCATTTTGATTGTATCTTCTTTAGATGCTTCTCTTTTTTATACTGGTGCCTTTGTTTCATTAATTTCTACTCGTTTTGTGTACATTATGAATTTTCCAACTGATTTGATGTCTTTCACGATGGAGTTGGTGACACCGCTGGGAAAGAAGAAGGAGAAGGGTCTTAGGTGCCCGTCGTGTGAGCTTTCTGTGTCAGGGGTCGAGATGGAGTGGGACCTCTTGGTCTTAGATATGGACCCTTTTGATGTCATACTTGGGATGGATTGGCTAGTACACTTTTAGGCACACATCGATTGCTATAGACGGCGTGTGAGTTTCACGGTACCTAATGGGAGTCGTCAGGTTTTTCATGGAGAATGGGATCCTCGGGCAGGTCACGTAGGTCCTCCACTCCCAGAGTTAGGAAGTGTTATCTTCTAGTTATCTTCACTCATGCTAGAGAATGGTATTTCCCATAAAGTTTCACTACCTCATGTAGTGAATGAGTTTCTGGAGGTATTCCTGGATGATTTTTCAGGTTTTCCCCCAGAGCGGGATGTGGAGTTTTCGATTGATCTGGCACCAGGAACACAACCGATATCTCTTCCCTCTTATCACATGTCCCCCACCGAGCGGAGGGAATTAAAGATACAACTGGATGACTTAGAATCCAAATGATTCATTCGCCCGAGTGTCTCTCCTTAGGCCGCTCCTATATTGTTCGCAAAAAAGGATGATGGATCCCTTCGGTTGTGTATTGACTACCGGAAGCTAAATAAGGTAATAATTAAAAATAAATACCCTTTGCCCAGAATAGATGATTTGTTCCATCAGATTAAGGGGGAAAAGTGGTTCTCAAAGATAGACCTATGTTCGGGGTATCATCAACTTCGGGTGAAGGATTCAGATATCCCAAGGACAACCTTTCAAAGCAGGTACGACCACTTTGAGTATTTGGTCATGCCCTTCGGATTGACCAATGCTCCATCAGTATTTATAGAACTCATGAACAAGGTGTTTCATCAGTATCTCGATTCCATGGTTGTGGTGTTCATAGACGACATTCTGGTAAACTCTATCTTTGAGGAGGAACATGAACATCACTTGAGGATAGTTTTGGATAAATTACGGGATCATCGCCTCTATCAAAAGTTATCAAAGTGCACTTTCTGGATCAGGGAGGTGAGATTTCTGGGGAATGTGATCTCAGAGCATGGAGTTTCAGTGGACCCCGAAAAAATTAGTGTGGTCATGTCATGGGAGCAACCAACGAATGTGTTCAAGATCATGAGTTTTCTTGGCATGGATGGTTATTACAGGAAATTCATTCGGGATTTCTATCGGATTGCTTCACCGATGACTATCCTCACCCGGAAAGGGGTGAAGTTTGTATGGGGTCCAGAATTCCAGAAGTCATTTGAGGAGCTGAAGAGGCAGTTGACTACCACCCCATGCTGATTTTTTCAGAGGCTGGAAAGGGATATGTGGTCTATAGTAATACTTCAGGTATGGATCTTGGGTGCGTGCTTATGCAGGATGATCATGTGGTTGTGTATAGCTCTCACCAACTTCGACCACATGAAAAGAACTACCCGACCCATGACTTGGAGTTGGCAGCGGTGATGCATGCTTTTAATACACGGTGTCACTACCTCTTTGGGGAGAAGTTTTTGGTCTACTCTGATCACAAAATCTTGTCTTATATATTCTCGTAGAAGGACCTCAACTTGAGGACGCGTCGCTGGATCGAGTTCTTGCAGGGGTTTGACTTTGACATTGTCTATACCCCAGGCAAGGGTAATGTAGTGTCTGATGCCTTGAGCAGAACGGTTCCAGTGCAGGATTTGAGGAAGTCCAGTGATGAGTGGACATTGATGAGGCTCTTTTCTCAGATGCATGTGGAGACCAGGGAACATAGTGGAGGGGAATTCTTGGTGAGCGTCCAGTTGACTCCATCTCTATTGGATTTGATTCAGTGGGAACATCCCAGTGATGAGCTTTGTCAGCGGTCAAAGCAGTTTCTTCATGGTGAGGAGACATCCTCTGATTGGTCGTTGTCTCATGAGGGCATATTGTGCTTCAAGGTCCATTCAGTAGTGTCGTTATCTCTACGGAATGTGGTGATGCAGGATAGCCACCAGTCTCAGTGGTTTGTTCATCTGGGTGCCGCTAAGATGTATTATGATGTCCGTCGGCAGTTTTGGTGGCCTGGTATGCGAGGGAACATAGCCGAATTTGTTTTGAGATGCTACACATGCCAGTAGGTGAAAGAAGAGCAACAAAGGCCTTCCGGTTTTCTCCAAACACTTCCCATTCCTACCTGAAAGTGGGACGAGGTCACCATGGACTTCATTGTGGGCTTAACTCATACACCTCGGGGTAAGAATGCCATTTGGGTGGTGATTGATCATCTGACCAAATCATCCCACTTCATTCCGATAAAAGATACAACTAAAGTGGATGAGTTGGGCCATTTGTATCTTCAGGAAGTGGTGAGACTCCATGGTGTACCATCAGCAGTTGTCTCAGATAGAGACCCCCGCTTCACTTCTTGATTTTGGGAAGGCCTTCAGAAGGCCTTAGGGTCTCAGATTAAGATGAGCACGTCATACCACCCTCAGATGGATGGTCAGACAGAGCGGGCGAATCAGATTTTGGAGGACATGCTTCGTGCATGTGTCCTAAACTTTGGAGGTTCTTGGGATATCCATTTGGGATTGTTTGAGTTTTCTTATAATAACAGTTACCAATCCTCAATTCGAATGTCCCCTTTTGAGGCGCTCTATGGTCGGCCATGTCGGTCCCCCCTATGTTGGGCTGAGGTAGGAGAGACTTCACTGTTGGGGCTGAACCTTGTGCATGAGACTTCTGATAAGGTCAAGTTGATAAAGCATCACTTATTGATAGCTCAGAGTCATCATAAATCTTATGCTGACCAGAGGTGTCGAGACCTAGAGTTTTCTGTGGGTGACAGTGTATTCTTGAAAGTGGCCCCTCATCTGGGCCATCATCGATTTGGGAAGCAAGTTAAGCTGATGCCATGGTATTTTGGGACCTTTGAGATCACCGAGGGTATTGGAAAGGTGGCATACAGGTTGGACTTACCTTCTTAGTTTACGTCCTTCCATGATTTCTTCCACGTCTCTCAGTTGAAGAAATACAACCCGGATCCGTCCCATGTATTGAGTTGGGAAGAATTGGAGATAGAGCCTGACTTGTCTATTGTTGAGAGGCCGGTGAAAATAGTGGACTCCCAAGAGAATATACTTTCAGGGAAGTATATTCAATTAGTTCGGGTTCTATGGCAGCATGGGAATGATACACATGAGACATGGGAATGAAAGCCATGGGTCGAGGAAGAGTACCCGTTCTTGTTTTCCAATCATGCTTCATGTTGACTTTCCGGGGCGGAAAGTCCTTCATGATGGGGAGAATCGTCACATACATGAAATATTTTAAAGTTATTTTTCATTTAATTTACATACTTTCCTTTTTTTGGGGGTTTTCCATGCATTTTTTAAGGAAATGGTGGGTTTCCAAAATTTGGGCCAACCCAAGAGCCCATTTCCAGTTTTGAAAGTAAATTTTGTTTCTTTAATAACTCCTTCGTTTTTTCAACCTTCATCACCAATTATACTTCAAAAATTACCTTCATTTAACAATTCCAACCACCAAAGAAATATGGGCCCCTTAAAAATTCATTAGAATATTGGATTTGGGTGATCAAATTAGGTATTGGGACAACCCGAAAGCTCATTTCCAGTTTTAAAATAGTTTTTAATTATTTCATAAAATATTCATTTTTTATCCTTTTTCAGTGATTCCACCTATAAACGTCTCCCACTGTACCTAGACGGACCCCAGATTCGTTTCCACTTCTTTGGAGATCGTATCAGTCGGGAATTAGGGCCGAACCTCTCAGGTTTCTAAAATCATCCATATTTCTCAAGTAAGTGACTATCCTTCTAAGATGTTTCCTTTTCCTTAAGATTTTTCCCTTTTTATTGAATCCCCAAATGTCCAAAAGCTAGATATTCGTACCTAGGGTTTCATTTTGAGTTTCTTGGTCCAATCCTCTGGTTTTATGTTTGATCTCACTCCCATGTGGTGCGGTGGTGGTGCGGTTGAAGTTCCGTACTAGGATTTGCGGTTCTTGACTCTTTTGGTAGGTGATTCCATTGTGCATGCAATTTTTGTGCATTATCTTGCTGTGTTCATGGTATTTTAATATTTTTTTCATTTTAATGTTTCTGAAAAAATTGGTTTTAGTTACATTTATAAAGCAAATTAATTTTAAGTTGCAATTTTTGGTGAAATTGGGCTGTTTTCATACAAATATTTTATTGGTTCATTTGGGGATGACCAATAATTACTTAGTTGATTTTATTGAATTGTATTAGGACTTTAAATAATGTTTTGAATGTTTATTATTTTTGTTTGTCGCTGCAAAAGTTTGTTTAAATGGTGTTTGAAAAGCAAAAGGGCTTTATGTGCCATGTTTGTGTGAAAATGGGGGTTTTTAAAAGATATAACTTCATGGTTCACATGGGGATACCCAAAAACTGAATTTTTGGTTTCATTAAAGGTTATTGAACTTCCATTTTTGTTTTGGGGACTTAAAAGTGTGCACATAGTGTGCAAAGTGGATATTTCGAAGAGCTTTGGGTGCAAAACAATGTGATATTTTGAGAAGTTGTTTTATTGAAAATCAAAATGTTTTGTTTTCTGTTTTAAATGGTATAAATTATTTATAGCTACTGTATTGTTTGTTTGTGACCAGTATTGGTGTTTTATATGAAAAAGTATGTGTGTTGTTTTCTGAAATTTTCTGAGCACAAAAAGGGGAATCCCGGGAACTTAGGTGGGCGGATATGTACTAGTACGCTAGTGAACCAGATGGGTTGTGTCCCTGTTTCACTGAGAAAATGGATAAATACAACTCAAACTAAACTATGTGGATTATATTTTTGGACCACTAGGTTATGGGTATGTTCCCTACTAGATTATCGTGCATGGAAAAATATTGTGACTCAGATACTTTACACCGAGGTACGAGATACATAGGGCCCGAGACTATCTAGTTGCCTAGTGGTGTTCCCTGTTTTGGTGCTCATTGGATTTGTGGTATTTACCCTTGTATTGGGGTGTTTTTTGCAGTAATTTACATTACCTCAAATTTATATTTAAATGTGTGAACATTCTGAAAATTTTAGCTTGAAAACTATTATCAATAGAAAGTTGCATTTCTTGGATTTTGTCACTACTTTTCTTTGCGTATTAAAACTGCTTGCTTTTTCACATTGTATTTCATTCTATTTGAAATAATTGGGTGTTATACTATTGGTATTAGTCTCAAACCCTAATTAAACCCCTTGGGTGTAAGTATACTTGGTTATGTTTGACTCAGGTAAAGGAAAGGCTAAGGGTGATGGCGGTTCAGGGTGTTAGTCTCCATCCTTGGGACGGAGTTGTGGAGATGGATTGGGGG
This sequence comes from Viscum album, assembly GCA_963277665.1. Lineage (NCBI taxonomy): Eukaryota > Viridiplantae > Streptophyta > Magnoliopsida > Santalales > Viscaceae > Viscum > Viscum album. Next base: position 1,618,530,771 of record OY728131.1, on the reverse strand, counting down.
TGATAACCCCTTGTTATGTGGAGTTCATGGGGCTGTTTTTTTATGTTTAATTGTATATTTTGACCTTTCGTACTTCATATGAACTTATGTATTTAGTTCTGTATTTTTGTATAATCCTTTCTGGTATGAATTTTTCAGATTCATTTTATCAAATATTTTTGATGTTTTATGTATACATATTCCGGTAAATCATTCCCAAACCAAGATAAATGATACCCGGGCACTTGTGATAGCCTATGGGGATAGGTAACTCCCTTTGGGCCTTTCCATGGGCCAGGTTTGGTGCCGTTAATGGTAGCGACCGGATTCGGTTTGTGACAACCCCTCCCTCTCAAGCCATGTGCATCTCCCACTCTCCTGAGCCCTCTCCTCCACGGTGTTTATTTATATTTATTAGGGATTTGTGGTCATTACCCTAAGGTAAGGTCTCCAAATTCCTACTCCTTCCCTATTCTATTGATTTTTCATCTCTCGTCACCCTGTATTGATTAGAAAAACCCTAAATTGAGGGTTGAATGAATTTTTGGTTGTTTGTTCAGTTGTTAGGGAATATGATGGCTCTCTCAGTTCAGCTTCAATCATGTTTTGGCATCCAGCAATGAAGGAAAATCATTTTGGATCATTTCAGTTCTCCCGGTGTAGTTTTAGGTTAGTCACCTTTTCCCTCTTTGTTTGGTCCAATTTTATTTTAGGGATTTTATAATTTGTGGATTCCTTATATTTTCTATTATAACTTGGACACCCTTGGGGTGGATTTGGAATGTCGTTCGTGAAAGCGGCTTAAAAACATTAATGGGTGAGGCATATATATAAACCCTCTTTTTAGATATTCTATTATGGTGACGGGAATATCTACATTGTAGCTAGGGGTATTTATATATATGTAAAATACATGTGTGTGTGTAAGTGTAAAAGAGTGGATTTAGGTTTCTATGTCCTATAACCTTGAGTTTGAGGTAGGTTTCCCTTTGAATATGGCCATTAAATTTAAGAAACATTAACTTCATTCTTTTCACATGTCTTTTTGATGCTAATTAGTGATATGTATTATTTAGAATATTTTTTTGGAATGAAATCAAGTTGTTTTATTTTTGAATTAAATTGGGTGGAATTATTTTATATTCCCTTGCACTCCATATGTTTTATAAAATGATTTATTGGAATTTATAAGCATTTTGTGGTTTCTAAATGGGTTTTAAGATTTACAAATACGTTCTAATACTTCATGGAATTATAATTGGTGTGTTGGATATCTTTGAAATGGTTTTCCAAGAGTATGTGAGGCCCAATTGTCACCTTTAAAAATGGGGTTTATTTGAAAAAATTCCCTTGTGGTGTATCTATTGCCTCAAAAATTGCTAAAGGGAATGGGAGGTCCTTTTTATGGGACTTCCCTTGTGAATTGATGGTTGGAAGGAAAGGGTATTATTCCTTGGCGTGATTTGGGGGCAATTCTTAGATGGTTGTATTGAGTGATGTTTTGTGTTTATCCTATGTGTATGTTATTGATTACGTGATTCCTATTAGCTTACCCCTATTTAAACATATCATGGAAACCTAGAATAGCTAACGTAATATCCAGAAACACTTGTTTCACTAGTTTAAGATTACACTCAGGCTAGTGGCCCCTTAGTAAGGACATACTCTTCTTTGGGGATGTTTCCCCTTGGTTAGGCCATATAGGGTATGACTAAGTGTTAGGGTCATTTGATTACATCAGGAATTCTGAAGGGATAGATCAGGTTCATTATGTTATAGATTTTCACCTAAGCTCCTAGGTATTCACATGTTCCCCAGAACTTTTTTATTTATGGTAGATAATCTAGGTGAAAAATATTGTTTGGTTAATTGAGTTATGTTTTCTTATTTCCTTCATTATACCATATTTTCATCTAATCCCTTTCTTTAGTATGTTTTATTTGGTAAAATAGTGTTTTTAGTTTTCAAATGTTTCATGAAAAAACGTCTTAAGAAAAAAAAATTCATACCCCTTTACCCATTACAAAAGAACCTTTTTCTTAATTTCCCTCTCTTCTTTTAAAATTCCCATGATCCATTATTGAAGAGCCTATTTAAAATGAATAGGGAAATGAACCTTGATATTTTTACAAAAATAATATATGAAAAAACTATGTTTAATATTATATTTCAAAACAAGAGTAAATGAATCATTTATTTAAAGTAAGTGCATGTGGAATAGTTTATTCATGCATGCCTACCAAGATTTAATACTCATGCCTATAACTTTATCATTGTTTTTAGATTCTGGTGTTTCTTCTAGATTGGTCTTGGTTACCGTGGAGCGATGTTGGTTAAGTGGGTGGTGCTGAACTAGTGGTCACATGGAGGTAAGTAGTAGTTTTTTATTTTGTTTTCCACTTCCAGTTTTGTCCTTTTATTTTATTCTTGCTATTCATGTTTATTTATTTGATATTATATAGGACAAATAATTCTCAATTGAGTTATCCTTGATGTTCAAAACTAGTTTTAAGCCCAGGAGTATCTAGAATGTTTCTCGATCCTTGTCACAGGCTAACTTGGGTGACCAGTTTGGGGTTGACCCAGGTTTGTTCATGATAGGGTACTTATATTCTATTGAGTTAAAACCCCTATATGTATGCCACACTTTTTTTTAATATAATATTACCAAATCACCTTTTACTAAGAAGTGACAAAGAGAAACGTAACTACTAGAATTGATTCATACTGATGTATGTGGTCTATTTCTAGTAGAGGCAAGATGTGAGTTTTCTTACTTCATAAATTTTATCGATGAAATCTATAGGTATGTATATATCTACTTAATGAGGTATAATTATGATTCCATTATGATGTTTATGGAATTACATAGTGAATTAGAAAACCATATTGGTAAGAAGATAAACAAACTATGCTAAGACAGAGTCATATACTATCTAAACCAAGCATTCATCAATCACTTAAATGAGTGTGGGATGGTTGCCTGACTCAATCCTCCTTATAAAACTCAGTGAAATGGTGTAGTGAAAGGAGGAATAATATATTTCTTAGCATGGTCAGATTAATTATGAGTCATTAAACTCTACTATTATCATTTTGGGGATACACACTACAGATAGTGGCATATACACTAAATTGAGTACCAATTAAATCAGTAGAAGGGATTCCATATACATTATGGTATGGAAAGAAACCTACCTTTTCACATATACATGTATGGGTTTGTGAGGTATTTGTCAAGAATATACCTAATGAAAACTGAATTTTGAATTATGAAGTGCATCTTATAGGCTATCCTAATAAAAATAAAGTATATTACCTATATAACCCTTCATATAGAATAATTAATGTGGAAATATATTCCATATTTCTAGGAAGGGAACACATATCCAATGGAAATAGGGTGATAAAGATTGAATTTGGTGAAGTTGATGCTCCATATTCAAAATAGTTGGAATGGGAAAAATGTTCTCAAGAGACAATTTGATATAGATATATTTTTTAGACATGATTATTGCATAGGTCTACTAGATAGGTAAGAGAGCTAAAGCGATATGGTTCTACTATCAACAATCCATGTAAAAAATTACTCCTTGAGGATAATGAAACTCTTACCTATAAATAAGTAGTATATTTAAATGATTCATATAAATGGAAAGAATCTATACATTCTGAGATAGAGTCCATGTACCAAAAATAAAGTGTGGATTTAAATAGACCATCCAGCTAATGTAAGGCCTATTGGGTATAAATAGGTATTCAATAAATTGATAGACATGTAAAGTAAATTAAATACCTATAAAAGAATGAATCATTGAAAATGATTTCAGGAAACATCACGGAATTGAATAATATGAAACCCTATCACTAGTCATGATTCTAAAATCCATTATAATATCAAATAAAATTACAACCTTCCATTATTACAAGATTTTGAAAATGTATATAAAAACTGTTTTTCTCAATATGATTATAGATAAAGATATCGATAGGATAAAAACAAAAGGGTTTACCATGTCAAAGAGTGCCAATAAGTTATGAAAACTATATAGATCCATTTAAAGATATTTCAGTTCGATGTTCTCATAAGGGAATTTGGTTTTATCTAGAATGAAATAAATCCATGTTTCTATAAGAAGCTTAGTGGGAATTCTATCTTTTTCCTGGTATTATATGTTTATAACATGTTAATAATGGGAAGTAAAGTCAAAATCTTATGGTTAGTGCATAATTGGTTAAATGAATGTTTCTATATAAAATACTTGGGTGAAACAACATATATTATATCGATTAAGATATATCAATATATATATAAAAGGTTTTTTGGTCTAGGAAAATGTAAATATATTAAAAAGGTTCACGAAAAGAATATTTTAGAATAATATAGGATTGGATTATTTATAATGTCACATTGTATCAATATCTTTAAGAAAATGTGTCCACAAACATAGGAGGACACTGATATGGTGAGAAGAATACGATATGATTCAGTAGAGGGATCTATTAGGCATTAAATCCTATGTACTAGGTTTGATTTTTCCTTTTCTTTAATCATGGTGGGAAGATATCATGATCATACAGGGGAGTTAGATTAATCAGGGGTAAAAAATATCATGTATTACTTCATACATACACAGGATATGTTCTTAGTGTATGGAGGATATGAGGATCTATTAGTGAGTAGATACACTAATGATAGATTCTAAAATAACCATGATGATATTAAATCATAGTTAAACTATGAATTTTTCTTAAATGGTGGTAAAGTTAGATAGATATTCTTGAAGAAAATTGTGCTAATTGATTATAAAGTGGAATATGAGTATATATCTACATTAAAAGAAACTAAGGATGTGGTATGGATACAAAATTTTATCCCAGATATTGGAATTTTACCTATAAAAGTAGACCCTATTATAGTATATTATTATAATACTATATTAGTGGCACTTTCCAAGGATCCCATGTCACACTAAATGCCAAATCATATACTACAAAAGTTTCATATCTTGGGGAATTTTACTCAGAGAGGTGATGTCCCAGTTAGCATATTATCCATATAGGATAATGTGATAGATCCCTTGACTAAAGTCACATATCATTAGAAGCATAATTATCATGTGAGTGCTAGAATGTTGAGAGTTTTTAGTAGTTAGCTCTAGTGAAAGTGGGATTATTGTGAGTGGGATTCAGAGACCCAAATCCAGTATGTATTTTCATTACCATTACATGTGTACAGTTTGATATATATATATATATATATATATATATATATATATTTGTGTGTCTGTGTGTGTGTTTTCTCTTACCATGATAATAATATTACTTCTGCATGTACTATATAAATAGTAATGTAATTAATTTACATGACATATCAAAAAAAGAGATATTAGTTCATATATATAATGAGAACCTCAAGATATTATGATAGTAATATTATGCATATGTCCTATGGTCCAGATACATCATACTGAAAATATATAGATGATGTATAACTATTATGTTTTGGGTGATTATAATCCTTAAGAATTATTCTCATGAAGTTCTCACTTGGTGATCCTGAGTAGTTGATATTAGGAGGACTGATAATCTAATAGAAATAACACATGTTATAGGTGTAATCAGTTATTCCTATTTATGAACCTATCTGTTGGTCTCTTAACATGAGATCATTATCGATGTGTGCCATTTGATCACATACTTTGATTAAATATTAAAATCATAGCTATTATATTATGGTAGGGTAGCTTGCATTGGGTGTGTCATTAGTGGTATGAAATTGGTTGAACGATAAAGGCAATATTTTCAAATTCCATGTAAAGGAGAAGGCATATGAGGTTAATTTGACCAGGATGATAATACATTCACTAAATAAATGGCCATGGTTGAAGTGGGTAAGTCTATAAAATGATTTCATATAAAAATAATTAAATAAAGTATGGTGACATAAATTATGCATCCTACTTTTTGAGATATTCTATGTTAAAGATATTACATTACACAATGTGTGTTCGTAAGAATAGTTGTCATTGTTATAACTATAACTTATCTCCTTAGGTTCCTTGATGGGTTTCTAGACTCCACTCATGGTTTTTGAGTATCACTCACTACTATTGAGTTAATATATTATAGGGTCACACACTAAGTGTATTCAAGATTCTGGCCTATTTAAATAAATATGGATTTAAGACATAGTGGGACCAATCAGGGGGTTCGGGTGATGTCCATGTTTGACCAATCACAAAAAAATAAATAAATTATATATTATTTGAGTTTAGAATAATAAGTTTTTGAATTTATTTAATCACTATATTCACATGTATTTAAGTGAATACAAAAAAAATATTTTTTGAATGAATATTATTATTTATGGTTTTTTAAGTATTTAATGGTAGAATCAAGTCAATATAATGTATTAAATTTTAACATGTAACGTATATTTTATGTAACAAGTATGTGATATAATATAAATTACATTTATAACATAATTAATATGTCATTTATTGTCATTTAGGGATTATTTTATAAGTTTTATGTTATTTGGGGTATTAAGTGAAATTTTTGGGACATTAAACCTACCTATATAAGACATGAGAATCCCAAAATTGGGGGTTTATTCATTACCTCTAATTTAAGACCCCCTCTATCTTCCATATCAAAATTTAGAGCGAGAAATAGGAGATCTAAGTTCCCTAATCCATGTTCTTCATTCAGGATCAAAGGAACAATGCTATGATGATTGTAAGGATGTCAAAAGAAACTTTTGTTCTCTATGTTAGCTTTCAGAGTCTAAATATTGACATAATATTAGGATCATGAATCATATTTGTATGGTCTAGATGAATTATTACTTAATTACTTCAACCAATGACAACCAAAAACTAGTGGAACACGCATGCATTTTTAAATAAAATAAGGTAATTTTTTTATTTCATTCTTAATTCCTTCCACACAAGATCCTCAGTTTCTAACTAGTTTGAGATTCACTGTATATTACTTCATGATTTCATTCTAGTGATAAAATTTTGAAATAAAATTTTTTTTATGCTTCCTATACATACCCACTACCAATAGTCCATAAGACAAGTTAAGGGAAGGAGTTGAGGTAAGTTTCTTGGTTCAAATATTACATTTTATCATTATAGTAAGAAGGTACATCTCTAGAATTAATTTATGGACTAGGAAGTAAATTATATATGAACTAATTCTATAAATTACACATAAAAAGTGTTAGGAGGCAATAATATATTGAGCAACATTCATATTTTGGTGGAATATTGGGTGATTAACTCTAGAGAATCTTTTCACTCTATAAAATAATGTGGATCCATGTTAGACAATGTATCCAGATGTTTTTGAAGTGTTTATTTAATGATTTATGAATCTATTGAATTCATTTTAAAAGGAGATGTGAATACCAAGATGAATAATGTAGGATTCTGGAAACTCATGCAAGTTAGGTATAAAAAATGCTTCTGAAGAACCAGATATCAGTAGGATAACATGATAATACCATTTATAGAACAAGATTTCCAAATGGAGTCTGTAAAGTGGCTTAAGGATCCATGATGGTGGAAAAAGGAATAAAGGATGAAACACTCTACTTTAATATAAGATATGATGGAAGTGTAATGGTTGAAACTGAAACTTTATAAGATATATATGTTTGGAATTACATGCCAGGTCACCTTAGTGACAAGAAATGTCTATCTAGTAAAGGCATGTTGAAGCTCAATCACATGAAAATTGGTAGTTAGGAGAGTTTAATTATTATGAAATAGAAAATAGTATCATTCAACTTAGGTGGTGAGATCCTAGACCCAGAAGCTATAGCTAGTTCACTCAGATGTATGGGGACCCACCCTAGTCCATTATCATGGGTTTTCCCTATATTTCATCATGTTTAGTGAAAATTTAATGTGAAATTAATGGGTTTATTTCCTTAAACAAAATTTTAAAGTGTGTATTTCATTTATGAATTGAAATCCATGGTATAAAGGCAGATTGGTTGGATGATGAATTTTCTTCAATCCAATAATGGAAGGGGAATAAAATGGTATAAAATTACAAAATTACATCCAAAAGAAGAGGATATAGATACTAAAGATAGTTCCTAGAATACCATAGAAAAAAGAGGGTAGTATACTCAGTAAAATTTACTTTAAATGATAATTCTCGATCTGTGTGTGTGCATTCCAAAATTACCAAGTCAATATGAAAATAATAAATCAACATTTAAGTATATATATTCAATTGAATTACATATTCTATAATGAGTAAAATTATACAAGAATAACTATAATCTGAAAATATAATAGGATTAGGTCAGCTTAATTCCTTTAGAATATTGGGATATGTTTTTATTTAAGCTAAAGACAAAGATTTATATGTATAATGAATGTTTTATTGTAGCTATAGAAATAAAGGATTTAGATTTTAACTTTAGGATGATGATAAAATAAAAATCATCTGAATCCAAGATATTATCTTTAACGTGGAGGTCCTAATGAATCATAGGAATTTTGATATAAAATAAATTAAATTCAATGACACAATAGTCAAATAAAAAATTGATTTGGATACCAAGAGTTCAAAAATTTTGATAAAATGAAATGAAATCACTGGAAGTCTAGGGTTGAAATAAAAAGAAGATGTTCCTAAATATTCAAAGACTTATAAGGATCCAGAAAAATATATGAAATCTAAGACATCAAGAGATATTTATTTTAAGGCTAATATTCCCGAATTAATAGTACTATAATAAGATGAGTCTCAAGTTCAACTAAGAAGATATACTATATTTAAGAAGGCAGTATAACCATATTAAGTTGACATGAATTTATTACTTCTAATGAATGATTTATAACTATAATAAACAAAATAATCCATGATGATTAGTGACTCAAAATAGTGGGAGTTTAAGGTCCTAATTTTTTCCAAGACCTTCCTTTATGTGTTTGAGTGTTGGAGGTGATAGGAGGAAGCTTAAGGAATAATGGTGGAGTTTGAACTGGATTTCTAGTTGGAGGACCTTTATATGGAATTAAAACTTGGGATGTACCATAGGGGTTAGTTTGTTGTGTGGTTATGGAACTTGTGGAATATGGTCTATAGATTTTGTATTTTAGTTTCCCTGCATTCTGGTAGGTGTCTATGAATAAGTGGTAGGTTATTGTGTAGTAACCCAGATGTATGAGTTTTATTGTCTCTACAATTTTAATGGGAACTATAGAATGGGAATAGGCTATGTCATGAAGTCATAGAGGGTGTATTTTTAACAATGTGGATGAATTTGGTGTAATAAAAAGATTTCATCATATCCATACCCTAGGTTTTTAGGATCTAGGGGAATATGTGTTAGGGATTGTGTCATATATTTCAGTGGGGGTAGGACCAAGGTCCTTTACGGTGTGGTGTTCCTAGTTTTTTCATATTTTGGTTAAAAACCATATGGATTGCGACCTGGTAAAGAAGGTTACACCATGGTATTATGTTTTAACCTACTATTATAAATATGGTACCTCCCTTGAAAATCTATTATTTTATTCCTCCATCATTTGAATCTTAGGCGACCCAAAGAATCTTTTAGAGACATTAAGCCCCATTTTCTAGGATTTAGCCCCCCCGACTTCTAGAAATCATATGTTGGTGATCCAAGATGAGTTTAAGAGGTTACATAAACATTACATACAAAAAATATTACATCATTTTAGATTAATATTCAATACATTTCTCAATAATACATACCCAAGGACTTGAAATATTTAGTGTCTCTGAAAACTAGATACATAATCATCATGTTTCATGAAACATATTCAATATCTCCCAAAAATTTCTTCTCACATAGTACAATTCTTATTCATAAACTACTTGAAACCTTTCTTCAAAAACTAGGGAAAAGAAACATAAGAAAGGGTGAGCTCAAATACTCAGTAAGAGTAAACATATAATATATCAATCAATAATCATATGTAAGAATAACATGAGCATAAGGGTGTGAAAATATGATATTAAAATTTTCAAAATCACACCTATAAATTCATATATCATAATTGTGGAATATGTTTTTTTTCAGTTTATAATACATGAATCATAGAAAAATTAAATATCATGATCCATGAGAAGATAACATTGTAATAAGAACATGTTATAAGAAAGTGGTATTAAGTTTTTAATAATCATAATAATAGAAATAATTTTTCAATGATATCTACCAAGACATTTATCACATGATGGGATTGGGATAACTACTTGTGTAACAACTTTTGAATTGGGATAACCTCCCATGTACCCTCCTTCAGGATTGGGATAACCACTTGTGTACTCTCATTCAGTCTTGGTATAACCTCCCATGTACCCTATGAGATCATAAACATTAAACACTACCCAATTAATTAGAGGGCTATAATATATCCACTCATCACATAATCATATTCCATTCATATATAAGCCAAAAGATCATGAAAACATTTATCATTTCTTTATAACTTAACCCTTGAAAAAGAATGTGGGTTAATAAATATTTCATCATCATAATTGTAAACCGTACAATGAAATAATAAAGATGGTATCATTGGATCATATAATGAAATAAGCATTAGTAACATTAATATATATTGTCACAAATGAAAATACCTTTAAAAGATCACTCAAACATTTATTATAAAAATTACCCTTTTCATTTTGAAAGCACTTATCTAAAATTTAAAAATTTCTAGAAATTTAGAAAAAATATTTTCCTTGAAAAGAAAATGTAAAACTTTTGAAGGAATTTTCAAATAAAAGAGTATTCATGATGGCGATAAAATCTGTTCGTGCAATAAATGCAAAATCAAAAATTATGTTCACAATTTTGGTAAAAAGTAACTACATTAGAAAAAAATAAGAAGATTCATTTTAAAACATTTTACCTAAAGTGAAATATGGTTAAAAATAAATTTAGAGTAGTAAAAAAATTCATGAAAACATTTTAAATAAAATGTGGACATAAAATTAAAATATTCTCGACCAAATCGAAAAACAAACTCTGTTTTCCTTAAAAACATATTTCAGAATTTTGAGTACTTTATAGAGATGATATGTTTAAAATATTTTTATTTTTAGATGGATCATGTTTCATGATTTTTCACTTTTTTATTTGATGTGTTGGTTGTGTTCTTATTTTAGAGATATCCTTGAGTGGTATGTCATGGGGTGGGTGTTTTGTCCCCTTATTTTTTCTTGGGTTTTTGTTTGAATTATTAAGGAAGAGAGTTGTTTTAGAGTTATTTGATGCAAGGGACTGGATTTTTCTAATAATTTCTATTTCATGTTTGAGTATTGGAGGGGTTGGAAGGAGTCTTGAGGAATAAGTGTAGATTCTGATCTGGATTTCCAACTGGAGGAACTTTCTACAACATAGATCCATGGACTATGCCATAGTGGTTGGTTTGCGATGTGGTCATGGACCCTACATTGTAGGATCTAGAGGTGGTGGGTTTTGGTATCCCTACCTCCTATCAGGTGAATATTATGTAGAGGTAGGTTGTGGCATTGAAACATGGGGGATGAGTTTTGTTGACTCTCTATTTTTAAGGGTCAACATGGTGTGGGCCTGGACTGTGACATGGAGTCTCTGAGGGTGTCTATATCAGAACAGGGGTGGATAAAACATAATATATATATTTCACCATAAAACTACACTATTTTTATAGTATTAGGGTTAATTTATGGTTTAGATTATATCTTGGATGTTAAAGGATGTTGGACTGGGGTCCTTTGCATTGTGGTCTTCCTTATTGCACTATAGTTTGAGTCAAAACCCTATGGTATACAGCATGGTCATAGAGGTGGTGTCATGGTATTTTGTTTTAACATACTAGTATAAATTAAGGAACTCAATCATAATAATATTATTTTCATCCTCTCTCTTTTTAATCATAGGAAACCTAAAGATCACTTTTAGATACCTTAATCCCCATTTTATTGTCTTCCCCCCCCCCAAATTCAAGAGACCATCCATCTACTATACAAGGTGAGTTTATTCTTCATTTATGGATCCATTCTCTCTCATTATCCTTTTTCTAGGATATGTTTATTTTTTACCTTGGTTTTCAGGGTTTTTTTGTTTGATGGAAGATCTATGGGAGGATTTCCATAGGGATTGAGAATTCCTTATAGGAGATGCGATCTAAAATTAGCACTTGTCCATATGTTCTTTCTCAGAGAATATTGAATGTTTTTAGATAGGCTATTTGTTACTTATATTTTTTTATGTTCATGCATGAAATTATCATGTTTTAATTACTTTTGGTAATAGTGTAATTTTCATAAACGATGATAAAACTGAATTAATGAATTAATAAAAAAGAGATGTTGTGATCGCCTATATTGGTGATTTATTGATGATGACTCCTATGATTTTATAGATAGTGTGATATATTTTTTTTTTGTGATTTTTTCTAATTTTTATCATGTTTTGTATTCTTGAAATTGGATAAAACATAGTGATGGTAATAATGATGGTATTAATAAAATATACATGTAAATTTATTATAGTTATTCCTCGAAAGTAGTTGAATATGAAAATATTGTTGCAAGAATTTGTATAATTGATTATTATCTAGTGATAACTACTTTTTATAGGTTTATTGTTTCTGAAATGTATTCATAAGTAGAGATTTAATTCAATATAGTAATTATAAGTTTTTTATGTAGATAAATGTTTTATGTAGTGTGAGCACATCCTTGTTTGTTAAAGTATTGTATGCCAAGGATTCATGGCTTTAGTTTCCCCTTGTTTTTTCCATGTATGAAATGAATTTTGTTGTTATCTTTTTGTGATATAGGATGGTTAATACTTTTTATTATTTGATTTATAGAATTTGGTATGATCAAAATTGATTGTGTGAGTTGAGAGTGGGGATTACAAGTTTCGTTTTTGTTGAGTTGAGACTGATGTAGGATATATGGCTCAAGTTCAGAGTAAGGCTTACATATTGTTGGGTTGTTGTTTGAGTCTTGTTATTTGTTTTATTTGAGAGTGGGTATTGTTTGATTTGGTTGGTTTTTTTATGTTTTCTTTTATATAAGTTTTTTATATGGTTGTTTGTTGTGATATCCATCTTCCTACTGCAGTTGGGTTTATGCATTGTGAGTGATTCTCTTTGTGGTAGCTTAGGATGAATCCTAGAGTGCCTGAATTATGGAATGGTAAATAAAATTATAAATAAATAAAATAAATGGGGTGTTGTTTTTAGAATTAATGATATGATTTTATTAAATAATAAATAATGGGATGGTTGGAATTGAATTCTCTAAGGGCATGGAAATAGAATCTAGAAATTGAAATGGTAATTATAAAACATATTCTATAGTAAGAAAAAGATGATATAACAAGTAATTTTTATTGGGGTTTAATGAATTAATTTTAATTAATAATTCCTAATGGAAATGGTTAATAGTGGTTGAACCATGGTTCTTGTGGGATTGTATGAAATCTAGGTTCTTGGAATTAATGATGGTAGTTGGGTGTCATGTGGGTCGATAACTGTAGTTGAGTCTATGACGAGAAATTTTCCCTTAGTGTGGTTGTGAATGATATTGTTTACTATATTTTATTATTTTATACAATTCACCACCTGAGTAAATAGGTAAAAAAATCACCCAAATTTTTTGGGGTGTGTTTTCCTTAACATTTAGTATGGAAAAGGAATGAATGGATGACTTCTCTATCTCCCCTTGTCTCCCTTCTTACATTTCATGATGTTTATGCATATATGAGCTATACTTACTTAAGGTATAGGGTGTGTTTCCACTATATCTATGATTACTTGAGGTTAATATATATTTATGTGTTTTTTTTCATTTTAAGGTTATAACACATACTTTTATCTGGTCATGGAGGTTATGGATTCCCATGGGTGTACATTCATGGGCTATAGTGTCTTGAAGTATAATGTATGATACAAGGGCTATGGTGTCTTTTGATCTTACTATTTGGTTATGAGATTATGCTATGATGAGATACATGGATACCTGATGAGACATAATATGAATACATGAGGTATAAGATAACTTATGTAAGGGATTGTAGCAAAGGATGTTTGGAATTGGGGATTGAGAGTGAAAATCTAGTGAGGAAGTGGAAGTGGGGTAATTTTATTATATATATGTTTTAATATAGATATTATTACTTGTTTGAGATTCTTGGTGAGTGATACATGGTGATGATGGGATACAGTTTTTACTGTTTAAGTAATGATTTGGTTTTATTGCTTATTCAATGGGATATAGTATGGTTATTTCAAAAAAAATCTTTAGAGGTTCCAGGGGGATCCTACTGAGTGTACATGTATATTCACCCAAAATATATTAACTATTTTTTAGGTCTAAAGGAGCTAGTTAGGGATGGATCTAGGAATTACTAGCTCATAGTGGTTGTTTAATAGTTATTGGAGTTTGTGGTTACTTCCTAGGATTTCTTTTGGTAATTTTAGTTGTTTTTCACTATGTATGACATTAAATTCATGTATTGGGATTAATTATTTATTTATTCATGGAGTTTATTGTTGGGGTTTATCTTGTCACATATTCCTTATATTTTCATAAACATGGTAATGTATCCCACTTGTATGGACTATATACCTTTGGTGCTAGTCATAAATCCATCACCTATTAGAGATGGTACTCAAGGGTCATCTTCCTTTCATTATTAATATTCTAAGAGGGGTTCCAATGAAAGGTAGAACATGAAAGGGAGTCAACCATGATGGAAGAAATGGATTCCCTAAAATCTAATAAAAAATTGAAGCTGAATAAGCTACCAAAAGTAAAACAATAACTAGAGAAAAAATTGTTCTTCCATTTGAAGTAAGAAGTTAAAGGAAGTGTTAGAGGAACAACTAGTAGTGAAGGGATTTCAATAGAAACAGTGGATTGAATTCTCTAAGATCTTCTCACTAGTTTTAAAACACTCAACAATCTAAATGGTTCTTAGAATAGTTTCTTAAAATGATTTAAACTTATAAAACATGGATATAAATACTACCTTTCTTCATGATGACTTGGATGAGGTGATTTAAATAAAGAATATGAACTATTTTTAAGATCATAAAATTGGGGGTTTTTTATTTTATGTTAAACAAAAGCCTTTATAGATTGAACCAATCAACTCGATAGTGGAACAGGATATTTAAAAATTTCATGATAGAGGAATTTTTCACATGCAAAAACACATATCATTATTGCTAAAAGAAGGAATAACATGATGGTACATACATCATAATTCTCTTAAGTATAGATGATATTTTTTTAGTGAGTAAAAAAATTGAAAGGATTCATAATTTTAAAGTGTAATCTGTTTGAAAATATTGAATTTAAGGATCTTTGAAAGTCCAAGAAGATCATGGGAATGAGGACTAAAAGATATATAAAGTCCTAAAATTTAGTTATATTCTAGATTTACTACATCTGGATGATCATTGACTAGTTTGGGATGATAGGATTCAAGACTATGTTGACTCCGCTTATTAGAAATTTCAAAATTTTAAAGTAGAAGGTGCCAAAAATGGAAGAATAGGTATGATAGATGATAGAAGTTCCATATAATTCAGTGGTAGGAAGTCTAATGTTTGTGGTGATTTGTACTTAGTTGGATATTTATTATATATTGGTAGTGTTATTCACTTTGTTCTATACCCAAAACGGAAACAATGGGGTGTTATGAATTGGATCATTCAGTACCCGAATGATTTTTTTATTTTTCTCTATGTTTTAGGGATGATGATATATTTAAATGATTCATAGTTATAGATTTTTTATGGACTCAAACACCCAGAAGAGCACAAATAGATTTGTGTTTACCTAGAGTGGAATTATAGTCCCTTGAATGTCTCAATTTAAACCTATCATTACTTTGTTAACAATATAATAAGATTATGTTGCTATTATATAAGCAAGGGAGGAAATGATATGGTTGATGCACCTATTGTAGGATCTTGGAAGGAATCTGAAAATTGGTACATTATTATTTTATAGTCACAGTGCAATCCACCTTTCCCAAAATCTAGTATTTTATGAAAGAATGAAACAAGTTTACTTAAAATATCATTTCATCTACTACCTACTAGAAGATATAATATTAGAATTTTGGGAGACAGTTGAGAATAAAATATAGCTGATATGTTAAAAAAATTAGACTAAGAACATCTAAGGGATAATTTTTCCTCAGTGGCACTATAGTGATCGAAAGAATACGGAGGACACCACTTCCATTCCAAAGGATATTGGAAATATGAAATTTTCCTAAATTTTTGATATTTTTCATAGTTCCATGAAAAATTCTTCAAGTGGGATATTTTTAGGATGTGAATCCAGATTCCGTTCTTTGAATTCAGTTTTTTCGAAAGAGAATCTCCAAATAAATGTTCTGAAATAATGAATGTAGAGGCAACATAAAGATTCATTTACTTGGAAAGTAAAATCATAAGGTATTTATTTTGATGATTTTAAGTGTTTTCAAGAGCATTCAACTGAATGCAATAGGTTGAGGTGGGGAATATATAGTGTATTGAAGGTTTACAAGGTCTGATAGAGGGCTGAACACAAACTTTAATTGGTTGTGCAATCAGTTTTACTAGATTATCATGATAATAAAAGGGGAGTTGAACCACATGTAACATATGATTGAGAGAAATCAAGAATTTTATAGATTACTTGTTCTTAGTAATATTTTTTTAATTACTTTTAATTCTAAAGAAATAAATTTTTGCAGTTCCATATGGTCATAGGACCAAATTATGAACCACATTAATCCTTTAAGTTTCTTCTACTCTCCTATTTTCTTTCACCTTAAATGTGGTTGTGTTTGGGTTGTTATGAATTATAATAAAAAGTTTGATTTAGTGCAATGATGAGGGTAGAAGAATTATTTCTAGTTATGATACATTAAATTAAAAGGGGATTCCTTCCAAATAAACTTGTTTGGAAATGCTTTATGAGTGATTTTCTTCTATAAAATTGAAGGCGGTGTTATGATTCCCAACGGATATCATTCAAGATCATTTGAAATTTTTTTAAAGGATAGATAATTAAAGGTTAATGGTGTGTTGTTTACTTTATTCTTCATCTAATACAATACATGTGGAATGTTTTTTAGTTTAGGTTTTTGTTTTTTGTTATTCTACTATGTTTGAATAAATTTCATCCCTACTAAAACCCATTAGTGGTATCAGATAAAATGTCAAAGAGCTAACTGATTTCTAGGATCTCTCACACATAAATAACGATGAAGTGTGGATTTACACTAAGAAGCTCTATTATTGATGAATATTATTTAATATCTCAAAGATTAATGGAAATGAATTGATTTGATAGGTTCATATGGATGTCATTTTAGACATGTACATATAAGATATTTTATCCCACCCATAAATGGTATCAAATCCATCTCCAATACATTTGTATTAAATTATCAAGAAGATAAAGAAAGTGGAAAATGTTTTTTCATAGTTCTATGAAATATCCCAAATGAATTGGTTTTTTATTCTTGTTGGAATTTTATAATGATGCAAATAGATTTGAAAATGGGCATTTTATTTTTGAGATCCATTAGACCATGGAGTGGTACAAGTGAAACAACCATATAAGATATCATGATTTTTTTAGAAAAATAGAGAGATGAAATATTCTTCACCATGATGCGTTATCTAGGTTTATTAATTTCGATTGTGGGTTCCATGATGATATAATATACTATATTGAAAATTAATAATCCATTTGGGGAATCATGAAATTTTACCTAAAACAACCCAATCAAGTGAATTTTTTTGTTCAAAATAGACTATCAGAAATAGTTTCCACACAAAATAGCTTGTAAAATTATCAGGGTGCTTCCCAAGGAAAGTGTTATAACAATAAGTAATACCATAACATGGATCAAGTCATAGTGGGTATAATTTTAAATAAAAAAAATTTAGTTAAGATTATCAAAAAACTTCATTGAAACACGCCCAAATGATTTTTTGGTAGATATGGTTTAGGTTCAAAGATTATTTACATGGTAAATAATTTATAAAGTGTTTATAAATTAAAATAATGGAAAATACAAGTTTTTATACTAATTTTTTAATTTTTTATAAATTAAAGTATATTTGTTTTTTTGAATGGACTTATATAAAAAATAATCTTTAAAACTATTCTAAAAGGAGTTTTGGTTTATTTTATCAAATGGTTTAAATAAAATCTAGTATGAGATATTTAATTTATGTAAATTATATACATAAAATATGAAATTATTATATTTGATATATTTGATATATATTTTTTCATATTAGAAGAGGGGTAGGGGGATGAGGAAATAATATGGGACAAGGTGTGGTTGGGGTGTACATGGAGGGGACAAGGAAGGGGGCATGTCACGAGGGGATAAGGTGGGGTTGGGGGATAGGGGAACGAGGTGCAAACCAAGATATGGATAGAGAAACACAAAAAATGTTAAATTTTAAAACATATATATAATTACCCACATTTTAGAGATGTAGGTAAACCTTAACTCTATTTAAACAGGGTTAAATAGATTTAAGAATGTGACTAAATTTACCAACACTGCATTTTACCACATTTTTGTGAAAAATGGATAATTATGTTAGCTGTGTTTATAAACATGACTAATGTGAAATTAAAATGTGACTAAATGAAGGATTAGTATCTTCAATCACATTGTTATTAAACACACATGTTGGGAAGGGAATATTGTTGCGGACTTCCTAGCCTCACGGGACTCCCCTAATAACTCATGTATCATCTTTAATACCATAGGGCCCCTCCCCCCAGAGTGTTCTAATATTTTGAGAGTTTATGCTCTTGGACCACATTGTTTTAGGCCCCCATAATTATATTCAGAATTTCACCCCCTCTTTTTTCAATAAAAATTATTAATGTTGGATGGATAAGGAATTACATGCTAGGTAAATTAATTGATTTAGTTTTCTTTCAACTTAAATTTGGATTATATTGAGATACAAGCTTAAATTAAGATGCTAATTACAGTTTTTACATATTAAGTGTTAGAATCATGATGGAATTTAAATCCGTATTGAGTAATGAACAATGGGTAAATGGAATTTGGGTTGGGATGCTCACTATCCTAGAGGCTTATACATTATCTAGAAAAGTATTGTTTGGCTACCTTTGGCCCCATGCTTATTCTTGTAGATATTATTGATTTTATATGATTCTATATATTTACATGAAATGGTTTCATGTACCTTATGTTTGAGATGCATTTATATGTGTACAAATATAGTTTGATTTTAATTTGGGTTAACAACACTAGATATGAGTTTTATAAATAATTACATATCAATATAGTTTGAAAATATTGAGTTAGTGGATGTAATATCGATTTAGAACTAAATTATTATAAGAATGAATACATGTCAATGGAATAACAAGAAATAATATGGTGAGATTAATGAAAATTATAGGGCATAGTGGCAGCGGTCAGGTTATGCCTAACAATAGATTTTCATTAATTTATTTGGATTTATCCACAAGAATGGATGAATAGAAAACTCAAAAACCTCTATAAATGATCTTTCACATATAATTTATAATTATTTTATTTTGATATATAATTACCTTGTCTTATTATTATTTATTCATTATTGATTCAGTTGACCACTTTTGATATACCGTCATTGTAAAAAAGGATCCAAAGCAGAATTAATCTAGAGGTAATCCAAACACACTCCAAAACCTTAGTAAATCATTGTATAATCTTCTAGTTCTAGTGTAGATGATCCAAATATCTAGTTTTGACTATCATTGATCATAATAATATTTCCCTTTTTAAAAAAATCCAAGCCACTATAAGATAAAATTGTCTCAAAACCAATTAAATAATGAATGTTAACCCCATTGGTTTTACAAAAAAATCCATTAAAATATAACACAACCATTTCTAAAATGTAATCAACATCAAAATATCTTTTGAAAATTTTAAATCTCTTTAGAAAAACCTCTCAGGAATTTTGAAGAACACCTGACATGCGACCTAAGTCCATGCCAACTGCTTAAACCATTTTAACTCTAATTGAGAATCCGCTAGGGAATGATAGACACATATAATTCCATGAGAAAACATTTTTAAACAATTGAATCATTTTAGAAGTTCCATTTAGGTATTTTTATAAGATCTTTTCATGTGACACATCCTTGCGAAGCATAAAAACCATTTGAAAACCAAGTACATCCTAATATAGACATACAATATAAATCTAAATTCATAAGAAATAATTTAAAAACAAACAATAAATTTATAACATGCATTACAATAGAATTACAAATAAACACATACCTAATTTCACATGGAAACTTTTGAAACATTCCTCCTTTAAATGTGAATACACAACTGATCCAATGGACTTGGTCACATCCATGATTTTTTATTTATTTTTCTCTTTTATTTTGGTCTTAACTTTTTTGTATGGTTTTTCCCTTGTGTTTATGAGAAAAAATTGTGATTTTTGAACTAAAAATAGGTGGCACAAAGCTGGTGCATGGTTGGTGGAAACCGTGAGCCAACCCATAAGAGACTGTGTTCCATGAACAATGGAACTTTCCATGCCACCCGATCTTCCACACAAGCGTGCAGATAATTGTGCACCCAGACCAGTGGGTCTATATGAGCCACACAATCCACTTTAGGGGCATGCGCCCTATCCCAAGAACTATGTGGCCCCGTCACTTTTTAGATTGAGGGGGATGCATGGTTTCGTCATGGTTTGTAAAACCATGTGGCCTGTCCAGTTCACTAAAAATATTGAATTTATGATTTTTTCCTTCCCCAGTTTTAAACAAAATCCACCCATTTCCTCCCGCATTTGGGATTTCAATCCCTAGGCACCTCTTAATCTCCTCTTGGATCCATTTATATCTCTAAAACTTGGGTGGTTTTTGTTTTCAATATTCAAGAAACATCAAGTAAGCCCCTCTATTTCTCTTCTCCATCCCTCTTCTTTGTTCCTTCCTCAATCTTCTTTGGTTTCTCATTTCACCAATGGATTGGTTTCCCTAAAGTGGGTTGAACAATGGTTATTGAGTTTAATATTGATGTTTAGGGTATTATATTTCCTTTATAGGGTCTCCTTGTGGTGTGGTTGTGGTTTTCCACTAGATTATAGAAGTTTCCAAGATTGAGGTAGGTGATACCAAGCTTTAGCATTATTGGATGATTTTGGCATTATTGACATGATTTCTAAATCTGTTATATGAATTTTGTGGAAGGAATGAACTATGATATTAAATGATTTTGGTGTGGGTTTGGGTTCAATATTGGTTTTTCCTATGGAAAATGGTGGTCTTCATGTGTGTTCCATGGTTGGGTGTGTGTGTATATGTGTAGTGGTGGTCCACATGATAAGAGAAATAGTTTTTCAATTGAAAATGATGGTTTTCCTTGGGTGTTTATAATGTTGGAAATTTGTTTGTTCATGAGGTGGTTTTTATGAAATCAGAAAAAGGAATTGTGAACAAAGGTAATCCTAGGTGACTAGGTTGGGAGGACTAGGTATAGTACGATAAGGAAATTCATAGGGCTGAGCCCCAATTACCCTTATTAGGATTGTCACTACAATAATAACTAAATATTTGATGATTATTAGAGACCAATAAAATATTAGATTAAATTTTTTCTTGTGGATCTTTAATGAAGAAGCTATGGTTTCTGGTTCCTATACCATGTTACCAAGGAATGAGGATCCTAGGTCCCCACTAACCCTATTGCCTTAAGGATTGCCTGTGGTGATAATGTGATTTTATGATTGTTGCTTGGTTTGGTGACATGTTTACTTTCCCAATCTTAATTTCAAAGATTGATTCATTTTAAAATGTTTTATTTTAATTTAACTTTTTTCATTTAAAAAATAACTCGTTGATTTTTCTTATGATGTTATAAAATGAGTCCATTTAGGTGATATCTGACTTCTTTTTGGATCACACCCTACATACACCCTCAGTTTTATGTAGACCTTGTTATGTTTGACCCATGTAAAAGAAATATGTTCCAAAGTGGTAATGGTGGATTTGGTTTCTAGTGGTTACTTTCTTACAGGTGTTGGTGGAGGTATCTGAGGGTGTCGTCCCTCTTGTTTCATGATGGTTTTTTGGTAGTGTAGTTTTTTCCCATCCCTTTTTTGGTGTCTTGGTTTTTGGTTAAGATTGTAAATTTTTTGACTTGAAATAGTTATCTTGATTTTTGTTATGGTTATTAATGATGTGGTGATGTTTAATTATTTTTGTTCTTTTACAGTAAATTTTTATGGGTTAAACTATTCCCAAAAAGACATGTTTGATTCCTATGAACTAGTTTCCAACTTGTGGGGATCAAGAATGCCCGTAGGGCCATGTCGTAGGCCGGGTTGGGTTTCAGGTCAGATATATCCCTCACCAGTTCATGAAAAAATTGTATCATGGCATGGTTTCGACCTTTCTTTGAGTTATGTTGTTTGGGAGAGTCTGGATAGATAAGATCAAGGACTATCAGGGCTTGAGGTTCTAGTTGTGAGTGGGGTGTTTGTCCAAAACACCTCACAATAGGCCTTGGGTCACCATTGGTTATTTGGGATTGGGTTTGATTCCTCCTCTAGGTGAGATGTATATGATGCATACCATTCATGGAAAATGAGTGGGTTAGAGTGGTCAGACACTTTACTATTCTTACTTTGGGTTTTCTTGTGATTTATGGAAGTTCTGGGTATTTTCTTTTGTTGTTGAATTTTTTGGGATATGGTATTGATAGTTACCTTTTTTTTATTGGTTTTTGTGGCGTAATTTATATCTAGATAGTTCCTGTATAACTATGGGAAGAGGCCGAAAAGAGTTATCCCACACCAATTGATCAGAGATAAATGGAATTAGTGGTTTGGGCTATCCGAGATTTGGGTCAGGGAGTGTGCCCTGGTCCTTCTCAAGTTAGGGAAATCGAACCAGTTACAAGAAAGGGAAAGGATAAAGAGTTTCTCAATAGTAACCCCTTCCTTCAGAGGTAGTACGGACCCCAATGAAGTTAAGGATTTTATTTATAATATTGAAAGGATGTTTGGGTTTCTCAACACTCCTAGCGCTATTAAGGTCAAGTTTGATTCATTCTTGTTCTAAGTTCCCAGTCAAAGGTTGCGGGACTCAATGATTGAGGCTAGGAAGCATGAAGCAATGGTTTGGAAGGAATTTAAGGTTATCTTTAATGAGAAGTATTTTCCAAATACATTTTTCTTCCTGAAAACCCTAGATTTTTTGGATATCCACCAGGGGGATTAGACCATGTTGGAGTATGCTAATCATTTCATTGATTTAGTCTATTTCACACCCGAAGTAGTTTTTAATGAGCAGATGAAGGCTCTATGGTTTGAAATGGGGTTATAGGTGGATATTCAATCCTAGGTCTTTGTGTTTTTAAATACATGTGACAAGGTGGTCGATCATGCCATGATGATGGATATAGATTGTGTTGGAAATTTTAGGTTTTTGGGGGTAGCTTCAGTAGTGTTCATGGAAATTAGTAGCTCATTCAAAAATAAGGAGAAGTGAGATGAGCAGAAAAAGAGGGGAGGTGGTAGCTCAAGTTATCCTTCTTGACCCCCTACATTCACAACTTTAGATGTTAGATCAGTTCTATGCCATTATTGTGGGAAGCTAGGTGATATGCGACTAGCATGACTAGCCCCACATAGATATTTCCATCAGTGTGGTCATATGGTGAATTTGTAGCTGTTTTGAAGAGCCACACATCCATATCAGGGTAGTATGAGTTTCGAAGTCTCTAAAGGGATGTCATCCCAATCAGAAATTTCCAGGACAATAGTTCCTTGGTTTGGTGGCCATGGTGGCATGGATATATCTTCTTTAAGGAAAAGTCATGTCAATGAAGAGATGTAGGTTAGTAGTGGTCCTCAGTATCAGGTGAAGACAAGGTATATTAAAGCTATGGATCAAGTATCAGTAAAATAAGAAGCATGAAATTCAATGGTTTGAGGTATGATTCTTATTTCATCATCCATAGCTATTGTTCTATTTCACATAGGTGCATCTATTTGTTTTATTTTTACCCATATTAAAGATTTATTGAAATTTTCAACTAATCTCATTTTGTATGTGATGGTGTTAGTGAAACTGCTTGAAAAAAAGTGGTAGCAGGGTTTTAGGTGCCTATCTTTTGTTCTCACTCTATCAGGGATCGATCTGGAATGGGACATACTAGTTCAAGAAATAGACCCTTTCGATGTGATCATTAATATGTATTAGATGTTACGTGGAGGGGACACGTCAATTTTTATCAATGGAGAGTGATTTTTGTAGTACCTGATGGAAGTACCCAGGTTTTTTAAAGGTGAATGAGATCCATGATCGGGATGTGTTGGACCTCCACTTCAGGAATTGGGTAGTTTTTTTTCATATTTCATCACTCATTTTGGAGGATTATTATAGTGGTTTTGAGACTAGATTTCCTTATGTGGTGGATGAGTTCCCATAGGTATTTATAGATTATTTTTTTGGTTTCCTATGGAGAGGGATGTGGAGTTCCCCATCAATTTGGCACCAGAGAGACAAATTATATCTCTTCCCTCATACCATATTTTACCCATTAAGTTGAGGGAATTAAGGATACATCTGAATGATTTGGAATCCAAAGGATTCATTTTCTTGAGCGTCTCACCTCGGGATGCCCCAGTTCTATTTTCTAATAATTCTAATGGATCTCTCTAGTTGTGTATCTATTATTAGAAGATAAATAAATTAATGATCAAGAATAATTATTCATTACCCTAAATTGAAGGCCTCTTCGATCAATTCTAGGGGGAAAGGTGGTTCTTTAATTTTGATTTGTATTCTGAGCATCACTTGGTCAGAGTCAGAGAGGCAGACGTTCCTAAGACAACTTTTCGAAAAAGGTATGATCACTTTTAATATTTTTTCATGCATTTTAGATAGAATAATTCTCCAATAGTATTCACGGTGCTTATGAATAGGGTGTTCCATCAGTACCTTGATTACTTGATCTTCGTATTTATGGACGACATCTTGGTTTACTCTAGGGCCGATGAGGAGCATGAGAAACACCTGATAATTATTCCAATAACTCTTTGAAATCATTGTCTCTATGATAATACTTCTATGTGTACCTTGTGTATTAGGTAGGTAATGTTTTTGGTCCATGTGATTTAAAAACATGGTGTTTCAATGGACCACAATAAGATCACAACTGTGATTTCATAGGAGAAACCAAATAATTTCATTGAAATTAAAAGATTTTTGGGCCTTAAAGGGTATTACAGGTGGTTCATTAGAGATTTATCTCATCTTTATTTTCTAATGAAGGTGATTAACCCAAAAGCGGTAAGGTTTGAATAGATCTTGGAATGTCAGGAATCCTTTAAGGATCTTAAGCCGTTGTTAACCACCTACCCTATGTTGATTTTTCAAGAATCTAAAAAGGGATATGTGTTCTAATATGATTCCTTATGTATGGGTTTTCGGTGCATGTTGATGTTGGATGACCATGTGGTGGTGTATGGTTCTCGCCAACTCTGACCATATGAAGTGAATTACCGAATCCATGACCTGGAATTAGTAGTAGTGATGCATTCCTTAGATACGTGGCTTCATTATCTCTTTGGGTAGAAATTTTTAGTCTACTCAGATCATAAGAGTTTCTCTTAAATTTTATCCTAGAAGGATCTAATTCTAAGTTAGCATCGTTGGGTTGAGTACCTTCAGAGTTTTTGATTTTGATATCGTGTATACTCTAAGAAATGGTAATGTGGTAACAAATTATTTGAGTAGAAATATTATAACACAATATCTAATAGAGTTCAGTGATGAGTGGACTTTGATAGGGCTTTTTTCTATGATTAATATGGAGACCAAAAAGCATGGTGGAGGCATGTTTTTGTCTAGTGTTCATTTAGAAACCTTTCTTATGGATATTATTGGACAAGAGCATCATGGTGATGATTTGTGCCAGTATTCTAGGTAGTTTATAAATTATGGGGAGGTTTGAAATGAGTGGTTTTTTCCTTTGAATGGGATCCTCTACTTTAATGGTCTCTTCATGGTGTTATCATCATTGTGGAAGGTGGTGATGCCGGAAATCCACCAGTCTCAATGTGAAATTTATCCTAGGGACACCAAGATGTCTTATGATGTGCATTTACAATTTTGGTGGCCAAGAATGAGGTGTGACATAGCTGAATTTATATCTCGGTGTTACACATGTCAGCTGGTTAAAGCATAGTTCCAAAGTCCATCTGGTTTGCTTCTACCATTATCCATTCCTACATGGAAGTGGGATGAGGTTTCCATGTATTTCATTATTGGATTACCTTTTTCACCCTAGGTAAGTAACATGATTTTGGTAGTGATTGATAATATGACCAAATCATAAAATTTCATTTCAATCAAAGATTTATCCAAAGTGGATGAATTGTGTCGGTTGTACATTCAAGAGACAGTGAGGCTTGATGGTGTACCATAGGTTATCATTTTCAACAGGGAACCCCATTTTACTTATCAATTTTGGGAATGACTTTATAAGGAAATGGGGTCACATGAATCTTTAAGTATGAAATACCATCCTAAAATGGATGGTCAGACAGATCGAGCAAATCAGATTCTAGAAGACAAGCTTCGAGCATGTTTTTTTTTTGGATTTTGAAGGCTTGTGGGATATCCATTTGGGTTTATTTGACTTTTTGTATAATAATATTTACCAATCATTGATAATAAGGGGACCCTTTGAGGCGCTTTATGGTTGTCCATGTCAATCCCCTTTATATTGGACAATAGTGGGTGAGAATTATTTATTCATACCAAGACTTGTGTAGGAGACATCTCAAAAGTTTTTCATGATCAGGAAGCTTTTGTTGATAGTGTAGAGTTTCCATAAGTCTTACACTGACCAATAGTTTTGAGCCTTTGAATTATTAGTTGGTGATCAGTTTTTTCTAAAGGTGTACCCTCATTTGGGTCACCACCATCTTTGTAATCAAGGTAATCTAACATCGTGATACATCAGGCCTTTTGAGATTACCAAGATATTCATTCAGGTGGCATATCAGTTAGATTTTTCATCTCAGTTTATGTCAATCCATGATGTGTTCCATGTATTAAATCTAAAAATGTTTAATCCAGATATGTATCATGTTAAAAATTGTGAAGAGTTAGAATTGGAACTTGATTAGTCTATGTTTGAGAGACCAGTGAAGATTGTGGATTCCCAAGAGAAAGTACTTCAAGGAAATTAGATACCATTGGTTTAGTTCCTTTGGTATCACATTAATGATGAAATTGAGACATGGGAGAATAAATATTGGGTTGAGAAGTATTACCCATTTTTTTTTCTCTCATTAGACTTCAATTTGACTTTCAGAGGTCAGAAAGTTTTTGTGGTGGGTAGAATTGTCACATCTATGGTATTATTTTGAGGTATTTTCACCTTATTTTGGTCTTATCTTTGTTGGGTAGATTTAACAGAATGTTATTGAGAAAAATGGAGATTTTGGAATAATAGAAGGTGGTTCATGGATAGTGCATAGTTAGTGGAAACTGTGCGCCAACCCAGAAGAGATCGTGCGCCCTTGACAAAGGCGCTGTCCAGGCTGCACAACCTGTTGCACGGGCATACAGATAGTTGTGTTCCCAGACCATTGGGTCTGTATGAGGCACATAATTGACCACATAGGTGTGAACACTATACTAAGAAACATGAATCCCTATTGCTTTTTGGATAAAGGGGGAAGCATAGTTGCCGCATGGTTTGAAAAACCATGTGTCTAAACTGTGAAGCCTATGCAGGTCATTACAAATGTTGAATTTCTGATTTTTCCTTCCCATATTTAAAACCACATCCACATATTTCCTCCCCCATTTTGGATTTCTAACCCTAGGTTCCTCTCCCTCCCCTCTTGACTCCCTTGGATCTCAGAATCTTGGGTGGTTTTGGTGTTCAATATACATGAAACTTCAATTAATCCCCTATATCCCTCTTATCCTTCCCTATTCTTGGTTTCTCCTTACTTTTTATTTGAGTTCTCATTTATCCAGTAGATTTGTTTCCCTAAAGTGGGTTTACCCCTGGTTTTTGTGATTAATATTGATGTTTATGGAATGATATTTCCTTTATATGGTCTCATTGTGGTGTGTTTGTTGTTTTCCACAAAATTCCAAAAGTTTCCAAGCTTGAGGTAGGTTATTCTATGCTTTAAAATTGTTGGAGTATTTTGGTATGCTTGAAGTGAATTATAAATGTGTTCTATGAAGTTTGTGGATAGTAAAAATTATTATTTAAAAGTATTTTGGTTTGAGTTTGGGTCTAAAAGGGGGTTTCCTATAGAAAATGGCCATTTTCATGTGTATTCTAGTATTGGGTGTGTGTATGTATAGTTTTGATCTATATGGTAAGAGAAATGTTTTTTCAATTGAAAATGGTGGTTTTTGGTGTTTCTAATGTTGGAAATGTGTGTGTTCATGAGGTGGTTGTTGTGAAATAGGAAAAAGGAATCGAGTACAAATGTAATCCTATGTGACTAGATTGGGAAAACGACGTCTAGTACGCTATGAGGATCAGTAGGGATGAGGCACGGTTCCCTCTACCAGGATTGAAACTACAACACTAACTAAACATTTGATGATGATTGGAGACCACTAGAACTTTGTATTGAGTCCTATCTAGTGGTTCATTCATGAGGATGTTGTGGGTTATGGTTCCTATACCATGTCACTTAGGTATGAGGATTCTAGGTCCCCACTAACCCTAGTGTCTTATAGATTACATGTGGTGATCATGTTATGATATGATTTTCACTTGGTTTTGTGACATGTTTACTTTCCCAGTCTTAATCTCAAATCATGTTTCATTTTAAAATTTTCTCCTTTAATTTCACTTCTTTCCTTTAAAAACTAGAATATTTATTTCTATTATGATGTTATATCATAGAATCCATATGTGTGGTATCCTACTAGGCTTTGTCTCACATCCCAAATACACCCTCAGGTGTATATATACCTTATTATGTTTGACCCAAGTAATGGAAAGATGATTTGTGGTGGTAATGGTGGATTTGGTTTCTAGTGGTTCCTTTCTTGAAAGTGTTGGTGTAGGTAGCTTAAGGGTGTTGGACCTCTTCTTGAATTGAGGTTTTTGGTAGTTTAGTTGTTTCCCAAATTTATTTTGGTATTTTCGTTTTTGGTTAAGATTGTAAAACTATTGACTTGTAATAGTTGTGTTATGTTTGGTTATGGTTATTGATTATGTGGTGATGTTTTATTCTTACTATTTGTTTATAGTAAATTATCATGGGTGAAATCATTCCAAAAAAGAAATTTTTGATGCCCAGTCACTAGTTTGTAGCCCCTGGGGATCTTGAACGCCCTCCATGCCATGTCGCGGACAAGTTGGGTGTCAGTTCCGATGACACCCTGGACAGTTTGTGACAGAATTACTCCTCTACCCTAAACAAACCAAATACCCATCAGCAAAACCTCCCCAAACCCTAATCTCAATGCAAAAATTAGTTAGGTTCTAGAGGTCTAATAAAAATATAGAGAGATGGAATGTGAAGAATATAAAAGAATAAAGGGAAAGAAATAGGGACTTACTCGCTTGAAATCACAATTAAAAATGCTCTAAATAAGAAGAAGAAGAAGGAATGAGTGCACCAAGTTCAACCCA
Source organism: Viscum album (assembly GCA_963277665.1). NCBI lineage: Eukaryota > Viridiplantae > Streptophyta > Magnoliopsida > Santalales > Viscaceae > Viscum > Viscum album. Next base: position 1,618,501,085 of record OY728131.1, on the reverse strand, counting down.
TGCTTCATCCAAACAAGATAACAAGAATAGAGGTAAAAAGTCGTAAATCTTGAGAAGGAAATGTAAATTTCACCATTTAATAAAAAATGCGCAGGCAACATAGTTCCTCATTGTTTCCTAAATTGTGCACTAACCATGCTAATAGAACTGTACAAGAAAAATAATCTTGCATGGTTTGGACACATGGTTTAATAACTATGTTCCAACCATGTAAAACAAATATATTAAAATTATATATCTAGTTATATTCTTATCACATGGTTTACTATAACTGTGTGCAAGTCATGCACTAGTACTTGATTCCTAAAATAAACCAACAAGGTTTCTCCCTAGACTCACACTGTTTACGCTAAACAATGTGTAGAACCACTTTGGGATCAAAGAAGGATCACTGGGGGTGAATTTATTTTCAATAATATTATTATATTTCTTTTTAAATATCATTTTCCATCTATTAGGATAAAATGATAATTATTCCAATACACCCAAACACACACCAATATAAAGGAACACATCTGATTTATATGGTTCACCTATCAATATGAGAAGGCTAGTCCTTGGTGTAATGTAGATTCCTATATGATCACACTACCCATTAGATTTATAATGTGAGTTTAAATGACCATGGAACTATTTTTTGGCGCATATTTCTCACAAGTGCATCCTGCCCTTTACAATGATAAATGTTTGGGTAACAATTGAAAAGAAATCAAAAAAATATAATTCTACTATGTTTTTGAGAACGTTAAAATATTCCAATTCCACTATACTATCACTACATGAAATAAGAATAAACTCTCCTTCAAACATGAAAAAGAACAATTTGATTCTTCACTTTTTATGCACAACACATGCACACAACCTCATCAATATTGTTCTTCTTTATTTATTTATTATTCTTTGTTTAATAACATAATATTCATTGTATTTAGAATATTCATAACTCCTTATTCTTTTATATCTCTATACTTCACTATCTTCTCAATAATTCACCACAATTAAAATCTAAACAATAGTCTATTCTTCAAGTAATTATGATTTCAATTTGAATTCCAAATTCAAATCCCCTTTTAAATCATAACCCTTGTATCATCTCCTATAAAAATATTGAATATTAAATTCTAATTTGTAGTTAAAATATATTGTAGTAACCATCGAAGTTTGAATATGAATCCAAGTCAGTATGCCTTCTCAAACTGCCTAGACTAGACCTCAAAAAAGCTTCTTTGTTGTGGTCAGGAGCTTTACGACGTAGGTAGTTTGTTTTTAGTGGTTTTCAGTCAACTTCCACATAAAGCTGTAATGTGTAATAAGTGTTTGGAATATAGTTCATTAATCTTATAAAGCCACTAAAAATTAGAATAATATCTTTTATTATGTGGTCTGTACACTATATCATAGTCCTTTATATTTTTTCTAGACTATAGTGTAGAAAATGATTTTTTTGGGGTCCCAAATTATCCATAGCCACTAAAAGAAAGCTTAATTTACTATACAATTTGGTCTATTCACCATGACATGGAGGTCCTAGATTTTCTAGGGATACTAAAAATTGACACATCCTTCATTGTGGCATGGTCCCTCACTACATCATGGAGTACTCTAATCAGGTTTCCTTTGTGTATTCGACACATACACTATGGAGTGAGATTATTTATACCATTTTTCATACCACTTCCAATCTTAACATATCCATGATATGAACATAATTTTTGTGGTGTAGTCCAATTTTATATCAGCTTGTTGTAGTGTTGAAAACAATTATGATGTAGGAATTCTTTATTAAACAACTTATATGGTGAAAAATATGTATTGTTTCATAGAAACTATTCTTATAGTCCTTCAATTTTATTGTATCATTAATTATTTACATGATATATAAATACTTTGAATTGGTTTAAGAATCATCTGAATTAGTCTCCAAGAACCTTTACCGCACAAAAAATGTGTGTTTAAATATGATTTATGAATTAAAAAAAATAAAAAAAAATATCATATCAACAAAAAACTCTTTCACTAAATTCTCATAAAAACACCACAACACCTCTTGGTCTTAAAAATACCTCATTTGGATTTTTTTTCAACCAAGAACATAAATCACTAAAAAACTATGAATACTTAAAATCAATCACCATTAAATAATTATAAGCTTATATAAGTGAACTTGATGTGATAAATAAATAAAATGAATAAATAATACCATGTTTTCCATAATATATCATCTATCAATAAACAAATTCCTTAAAAACCTGATCAAATTGATTGATGATGAAATGATACCACTTTAAATTCACTTCATTGTCATAAACAACATGTACTTTAATAATCTAGTAGAATTGTTCACACACATACACTAATATTGAAATGAAATATTTCTCGTTTTACGAAATCTCTCAAAATATATACTTCCCCTTAAAAAAGAAACATATAGTAATGGATATCCCCTATAAATATTCCCCCCCCCCTTATAAACATTTAAATAGATAGATATAAAGAAAGATTTGTGTTTTCATTTTTCTACCCCTTTTTCAACAATATACAAAGACAATATAAAAGAGGGGACTAATAAATCACACCTTATCCTTGAGAGGGATTAGGTTTAATGTACAACATCAACATTAGATTCCTAAGTTATTCATTTCGAAATGTCTTGGTGAACACATTAGAAATTTATTGTTTTATAGGAACAAATTCCGCAAGAAACTCATTTATCTACACAAGTTCCTTCATGAAGTGATATTTGATATTAATGGGATTTCTTCTTGAATGTTGAATTGGAATATTTTATAAATTAATAGCACTTTTATTATCACATATGGAGAGAATTTGAATCTTCACTTCAACTTTTAAATCTTCCATCTTTGTAATCATACAAATTAATTGAGTCGTGGAATGAGTTGCAGCCATATATTATTATTCAATAATTCTTAAATTCATAGAAATTTACTTATTAGAGTGCCTATAAATACACCTATCTAAAAGATAGAAAACTCCCTCAGATGTCAACCTCTTGTCATCAAAAAAACCTGTCCAATATACATTTCTATAACTAAAACATTAGAACTTGATTTTTTGTCATATTTCAAACCAAAATCTATTATACATTTTACATATCTAAGAATCCTTATTCCAGTACTGAAATGGTACTATTTTAGAGAACTTTGATATCTAGAAAAAAGTGTAACAATATAAACAACATCCAGTCTTGATGATATTAATTATAGTAGAATACCAATTAGTGTTTGTAATTCCCTTGGATCTACATCCTTGCCTTTTTCATCTTTGGAAAATTTAGTTTCAACTGAAATTGGCATCCAAATCATCTTTGAATCCTCCATAAAAATCATTTTTAAAATTCTCTTTTCATAATTTTCTTGAGAAATAAAATTATAATATTACTTTTGAGAAATATATAAACTAAGAAAATACATCATTTATCCAAGAATAGACATCATGAATAACTAAATCATCTCCTTAGATGACTTATCAACCATTTTATCAACATTTATAGAGAATATGATGTCATCTACTTAAACAATAACAAGAGGATATATTTCTTTTTCATATTTGATTTAATTATTGATGTCCACTCTTCATTTTCTATAATTAAAATCCTTAAAGAAGTTGTATATCTTGGAATACCTTACTCTTATGGCTTCTTTTATTCAACATAAATTCTTTTTCAACCTTCAAACTTGATTCTCATATTCTCTAAGAAATAATCCACTTGTTTGATCAATTAAAACATCCTATACCAAATCACCATTAAGTCAGGATGACTTGAAATTAATATGAAAAATATTGTATTACCTTTTTAATACAATATCAAGAATGGTTTCTATGCTTTCAATACTTGAAACTAGTGAAAAAAGACTATTTAAAATCCACTCCTTAAACATGTGAATAAAATTTTCAAACCAATCATGCTTTATTTCTTACCACTTCACCTTTCTTAGTAAATTTATTATGAAACACCCACTATTTATTAGTGATATTATTTTATTTAGGCCAAGGTAAAAACTCCCAAGTATCATTCTTCTATATATAATCATTTCCTGTATTTATAGAATCCATAAATTCTTAATGATTCTTTTCTTATTCAACATCTCTAGGTTCAACTTGAGAATAAAAATACATATGAGCTTTTTCCTCATAGTCCTCTAAGTTTGAACTTGATTTCCATGACCCCCAATTATGTTTTTAACCCAAAATTTCCTTCTCATACTTGGATGAGTTGAATGAATTGGTTATTAATCACTTGAAATGGTTGAATACTCTTCTATAACCCAAACATATTCAACAATTTCATCTTTATCTAGAATTTATTCAAGTTGTTGAGAAGAAGCCACATAAACATCACCTCTATAAATTTCTCCACCATGAACAATGTATTTGTGTGATTGTTCTAGCACTTTAACATCAGCAGTATCAATGATATTTTTTTACTTTATTTGGTGAAAAAATTATAACTTCTTCCATTTTGAGGATATACAAGTATATCCTATAAAATCATTGATTTTTTAACTTTATAAGATTCTAAATTTTAACCTTAATAAAAAAAGGGATAACAATCACCCAAACATACTTCAAACTTAGAGATTTTTTATAATACATCTTATACATGGACATATTTGTGTTTGTTTTGTGAATACAATAGTTTTGGATATGATATACTACACACACATACTATCTATAGGAATAACAATAAGTATCATGCTTGGATAGCATTTTCCGAGCCATCTCTACCAAACACCTATTCTTTAATTCATCCACATCATTTTTGTGTAGTGTGTATGGTGCACAAAGTTAATTTCAGATGCCATGATTCTTATGATAAGATTCAAAATAACCATTCTTATACTCAATTTCATTATCTTTACAAATATTCTAATGATAAAACTCACACTCTTTCTCTGTAATTATTTGGAAACTTTTAAAAAAATTAAATCTATTGATTTTAATTTTCAATACATAACATAAGTAATATGATATAAGTAATAAATTAAAGTAATAAAATACGTATCTATATAGGTTTATTGCTTTTTAATGGTCCCACATACATATAAATGAATAATAACTAATGGTTTAGTGGAAAAAATCTCTACCTTCTTGTGTAAAGAGTTAACAATCTATCATTTTAGACATAATGATCACATCCAATCCATTTCTTTTTTCAAAATAGAACATCCCAAACATTATCTCATCAAGTGATCAAATTTATCTTCTTCTGGACAATATGAAAAACCTTTGATTCCATAATTAATTTTATTCTTTTAAACATAGATAGCATGAGTTTCCAACATCACCCACTTGAACTAATTTTCCTTTAGTCTATTTCCATTTTTTATAATTTCTCCATCTTCAAATTTTTTAACAAAGAATATATCCTTTTTAAAATCCAATTAATTCCATTCATTAGGGATATGTGAAACACTTATGGGGTTGTGTTTCACTCAATCAACAAAAATAGTATTTTTTTTATTTTGTCTTTTATTTTCCAATAAATATTGATTCAACTCCTTTAATCTTGAGAGATACTTCATTACCATTGGTAACTGAGACATATTTACACTTTTTTACATATTTTAAGAGTTTTAAATATCTTTTCATTTGAGATTATAATCCACTATCCAAGATCCATGGAATTTTTTTTATATTTTTTAAGTGTTACTCCCCCAATTAATGATGTATCATTTCCCATGTTTTTATTATTCTTAATATTTTGAGTATTAAAACTCATATTTTTTTGGCACATTAAAATTATAAGAAAATCATTAGCATGATGAGCAGGATGATCACACATTCCATATAATTTATTAAGTATATCAAACTTGTTCTGTGATTTTTGTCTAGTGTTCTTAACCAGTATCTATAATTCCTTCTATTGGGAGGACTAACTCCCCTCAATCCTTTCCTACCATGCCTTATATTATGATTATAATTTTGGTGATTAAGAAAAAACATCTTTTTCATATAACCAAATCCCTCAAAATACCAATAATAACAATAGAAATTATATTTACCTTTTAATGTAACTATTTAACATATTTTTTCAACTGACTTTCACCCTTTTTAGAGTTTATAATTTCTAACCCGTTTTATGAAATCCCAACTCCTTGATATTCATATAACTCCTTTAATAATCTCTTCTAGATACACCAGTTGTATAATATTTTTCATTTAAGTTGGTTCTCCTAGAATTTCTAGATTTTGGAATATCACTTGATTTAGAAAAAACTTTCTCTTCATGAATTGTTTCTTTTCACTGAGTTTTCACCAACATTCTCAGCATTCATCTCATGTAACATCCCAAGAAAATTTAAATAGAGGTTTTTTTATAAATATTTTCAATAATCAAAATATTTTGGGTAATCATTATATAATTTAAATAAAAACTAATTAATCGATACCTTGTTTTTAAAATTAAAACTAAAGAATTATTTTATACATAGATAATAAAATTTATGATATTAAAATACATATTTTAATTATTAAAATTATCTTTCATTAAATTAATGTCTGAATAAAAATTGTTTTATAAGGTATTGAATTAAATTATATAGATATAATGAATAAAATTTATACTTAAAAATAAATAATATTGTTTAAAGAATCTTATTATTTGATATGTTTATAAATATAAATATACACATATATATATAATAAGTTAAAAGGGATTAATAATAATGAATTTTTATAAAAGATTTTTTTAAATATATATATATTAATCTGTTTATATGTATATATATATATACCGAAATAATATAATTGATAAACAATTTAAAAATAAAACGGTAAAATCAAATATATATAAAAAATGAAATCAACATAATTAAAACTGAAATTAATTTTGAGAATGGGGAACGATTTTAGGTCAGGTATGGGGAGAGGAGGTTCGCGACACCTTGGGTGAGTCCAGACGAAGATGTGGCTATCGTCGAGCTCGTGCGCGACGTCGAGATGCGATCGCGAGTCAAGGTCTTTGATGGTGTGGTCTCGTATGGCTGCCGGAGAGGGAGATATTTTCGAGTCGATGTTGAAGGTTTTGGTTCTAAACAGGATCGTTTCTCTAGCTGATTTCAAGTCGTGGTTAGGGTTTCAGTTCGAGTCCAGATTGAATTCCTTCAGATATCATTGGAAGAATCTTGTTTGAAAAAGTGGTTCGAATACGATTTCAGGAGAAAATGATCTCCGATTTTGAAATTCTGTCTCGGATTTGCAAGTAGGTATTTATTATATATATTTTTTGTTATCCAAATCTCCTGGAATCGCATAAACAGTTCCATGATTTGTCTATTTCTTTGTTTTTCTTCTTGATGTCAACATCTTCTATACAATTTGAGTTATTTTATATCTGATTTCCATTGTAATTATATGAATTTATTGTTTTGTTATCGGTCGTATTCTTATATCTGCGTATATTAGAGCTCAACTAGTAGACAAATTTAATTTATTGAGTATGATTACATACACTAAATTTTTCTATTCAGATGTTATTGTTTCTAATCTTCGATAAGTCTATAGAGATTCTTTCTTAATTACATATTTGTCTTGTTTCTATATTTTTCTCTCTTATGCGGTGGTTTTCACTGATGAAATTATTCAATGACGTATTCCACTCAAATTGAATTTTTAAATATAGATATCTAATCTACACTTATACTTCAAGACAAACCTCCATCGGTAAATGAAACTAATATATATATATATATATATATATTAAATAGTAACACTGACTATAAATAAGTGTCTTTGGTTGACTTTTGTTTCACTATCTTTCAAGGTAAAGGCGGCAATGGTGTTTAGTTTTTTATGAGTTCCCTTGAGGAAAAGTGCCTTTGTGTTTGATGTTAAAAGAGACTAGAGTATGAGATTTTGTCTTATGCTAAAAACAAGAGGAAGAAATTTTCTACAAATACCAGGTAAGGGATTATTTAACATAAAATACTTAGTATGCAATTATATTTTAAATTAGGTAAGGGATTTTGTATTTTCAAAATTACTTTCTATGCATTCCCATATTATTGTTTGTATAACGACCCATACTTTACATACATTGTTAATACTTCGAAATTGAAGCACACTTATTACAACATATGACAAAACCACAAAGGACCGTATAGGTATAGTGTCTTTAGAAACTGGGAAACATAAACAACTGGTTCATAAATCTTCTACAGTGTCTCCCATTTATTTCATCATATCTAGGGTCCCTTTTAGCATATTCTACTTAATATCCATCTTCCTGACCTGGGGAAAAGAAAACATAAAAGGGTGAGCTCAAATGCTCAGCAAGGGCAAATAAAGGAAATAAAAATCATATCATATCTTTATGAAAATCAAAACCTGCAAAAGAGATCATAATATCTTAACATGGAATAAATCATAGAAGTGAAAATGAGATCCCCATAATCATAACATAAAACTTGAAACTTTGTGGCATGCACACATAATCATGGAAAATCATTTCTTGTTAGTCATGACACATTGCCAAGACTATCTTAGTGGACAAAGTCCCTTTCTGAACCGAGTTCACTCCTCGTTTCAGTCCTGTATCACTGAACCGAAATAACCTTCCGTTCCAGCCATGTCTATCTCATGAGATATAAAATCTTTACCCAATGCATTGGAGGGAGATATAGGTCCCACCCATCTTATAATGAATCCTTTCTTATGTGTGCCACATAATCATAAAACATACATCATCGCATAACACATGTAACAAAAATGGGATTCTTGAAACATCATGACATCATAAATCAATTCATATACGACAAAGGAATTTATAAAAATAATTCCATCACAACATGATCAAATCAATGTAATAACAGAAATCTTAGATGGAAAATAATTTTGATAAAACACTTGAACTCCATTCTTGAGGAAAATATCCTTTCTTCTTCAAAAACATTTTTCCTTTCACAACATGTCATACGATTTTAAAATAAAAGAAGTTGATTAAAAATAAACTTGAAAACTTGTAAAGGAAGCTTCTTGGATTTAATGTTTTAAAAATCCATTCATGCCGTATAAGTTAAAAAAAACATTCTTCGTACTTTTGTCGGAAAAGTCAAAAAGTACCTCATACGAAAAAAGACAAAAGATTCCTTTCATACATATTACTAAAAACTCACCGAAGGGTAAAAATGGATTTAAACAATTGTAGGTGGATGGAAATAATATTACATATTGATGAAACATGGATGTGGATGATAAAATACATCCTTGTAAATACATACGAATAAACAATCTCGGATAAAAATGAGATTGTGATATTTTCCTTACCTTAGGTCCGATTTGCTTTGTTCGTGTCCGAAGCTCCTGTATAATGGTTTAAATAATTTTATTGACTTATTCCAGAATCATACATATTGATATGATATCATATATGGTCATATTATTAGCTTCTTGTTAGTAATATTTCATTGTTACTTGTTACTCGGGTCTTTATAAATTTTTGTTCTTATGCGTGTTTTGTCGAATAAATTCTTATTCTTATCTTTAGGTTATAGATAATTCATTTACAGAATGGTATTAGTGTAGTATATACCGTATTCATTCATTCAATTCATTTATATAATCATTATGAAATGAAGATCATGTAGAACGAGTCGCATCACATCGTGGAGACGGTATTCCGTACGTACGCACGAGTGATGATATAGTTCCTATGATCGTGGAATTGTATTGGAGTATATATATATATTATTTCAGTATCAATATTACTTCATAATAATCATATATAGTTACTCATTACACCATTATACCCATCCTTTTAAGGTGATGGTGGAAAAATAGATTACACCACGGCGTGGAGACGGTATTCCGTACGTACGCACGCGCGGTGATTTCTTTTTCCGTAGGATGGATAGATTGTGAAATAGGGTTGTTTCATACTTATAATAACATATCAGTATATGAGTAATACTGATGTTATTACTTCATAATGAAACAACCTAAGAAGAAGAAGTGGAAGAAGAAATAAAGATGAAAGAATTGGTAACAGTAATTACCTCTTCTTTGAAGCGCCTCTTTGAGACCTCCTCTTAGGGCATTAAAATTGGTCTTTGAGGAAGACCATAACCTCTAGGATGTTTCTAGGGAAGTGGAGAAGGGAAAATGGCAGGGGTTGGCCGAGCTTGAGTGCTCAAATTGGTGTGAGGAGGAGGGGGAGGAGGTGCCCTTTTATAAGGGAGGAGAGGGACACCTTAGGAATATCTCAAAATATTATTTTATATTAAAGTCAAAATCGGTTTATAATGGTTCCAAAGGGTCTTATTTCGAAGCTAAAGTGGGGATGGGTCGAAATCCTATCATCCAATAGGATTTAGACAAGTTTAGGGTATTATTTTAACCTTATCAATTAGATTTAACTCTAAGTTAATTAATTTAACTTTTACCGTGTCTTTTTGTTTTCTTTCACTATATGGTTAATACACTTACTATAACATGCCAAACGAACCCCAAATTGTTTATTATTAATATATATATCCTTATCCAAGTCATTTTGCCGAACCTTAGATTTTTAGGAATAAAATAACAATTAATAATATAATATTTTATTTAAAAACTATTTTGTGTCAATTTTGACACTATTTGATATATGATTTTTGTGAAAGTCATAACAGAATTATATGTTCGAACCAAGTTGATTAAATCAACATTAATATATCATAGTAACCTATAAAATTAGTGGAATTCATAAAAAGTCTCAAATTACATTTATTTTGGTGTTTATAACATCAATTATGTCAATATTTCATTAATAAGATAATTACTGCATCATCATTGTGTCATAAATAAATTAAATTATTTAATGTCTAAAAATTACAAATAAAATACCATTATGTAGGAAATATATTTAGATTTCTAATTAATATTTATAGTCTAATTTATCTTATGTATAACCCCATATTAAAAATGATTTACTTATTAAACTTTGATTTTAACTATTTTAACCCTTCTTTAAATAAATTAATAATAAATGTCCTAATCTAATCCAAGTGGGCCTAAATGGTCATATTTTATTCCTAAGATTGTTTTTGGTCGAATTACACTTGTCCAATAGAATTAGGACATGTGTTAGGGTAATATTAATATCATATTTACCCTTAGTTACCCTATTTACTATTAACCGCGGTAAAAAAAGTAAAAAGTTACTATTCACCAAAAAATTATTTTTATCTCATTGAACCACATTTTACTTACTGATATCAACCGTGTCTGTCGGATTTTCGAAATTCCATTCACAGAAGCGGTAAAATTAAGTTTTATGCAAAATTCAGTTTTTAACCTACCACTTAGTGGTTTCACTATTCATCAAAAATTGAAAGTTTTCAGAAAAATACCAAAATTTCACCCTAGGCTAATTTCAATATTCTGAGTCCAAAAATGAAGTCCATTTTGAAAAATAAAATTTATAAAATTTCTAAAAGTGGTTATTACTATTCATAACGGCTAGTTTTAATAGCATATTGTTGTTTAGTGAAACTCGGTATTGCGTACGATGAAAGCTATCGAGGAAGGTCGCGATTGCGTGTAAAGCAAGTCAAGCAAGTGTTGTGTAGAAAAAGATTTCTTTGATGATTTATATAACATAAAAGTCTCGGGTGTTACATTCTACCCCCCTTAAAAAGAATTTCGCCCTCGAAATTCGTCACTTTGCAACAAACAGATGAGGATACTTCTCCCTCATCATATCCTCAAGCTCCCATGTAGCTTCTTCAAGTTGGTGGTTTCTCCATAAAACTTTCACCAAGCGAGTGGTCTTGTTTCGTAGGACTTTTTCGCTACGATCCAGAATCTATATCGGCTGTTCTTCATAAGAAAGATCTTGCTCCAGCGGTACAACTTCTGAGCTGAGTACATGTGAAGGATCTGGTATGTACTTTCTCAGGAGAGATACATGGAACACATCGTGAACTTGAGAGAGATTCGGTGGAAGTGCCAATCGGTAAGCTACCTTCCCAACACGATCCAGTATTTCAAAAGGACCGATATATCTAGGGCTCAACTTCCCCTTCTTTCCAAATCTCATAACCCTCTTCCAGGGAGATATTCGTAAGAACACTTTATCGCCCACTTCAAACTATAAGTCTTTTCTTCGGTTGTCGGCATAACTTTTCTGTCGACTCTGAGCTGCTCTTATGTGTTGTTGAATAGATCTGACCTTTTCTGCCATTTCATCAATGAGATCAGGTCCTAATAGCTTTCTTTCCCCAACTTCATCCCAGCAAGTTGGAGTCCTACATTTCTTTCCATAGAGATCTTCATAAGGAGCCATCTGAATACTGGAGTGAAAGCTATTATTATAAGAAAATTCCACCAAAGGTAGGTGTTGATCCCAACCTCCTTTGAAATCCATAGAGCAAGCTCTCAACATATCTTCTAGGGTTTGAATTGTTCTCTCAGACTGACCGTCTGTCTGGGGATGATAAGCAGTGCTGAAACTCAACTCTGTATCCAGAGTATGCTGAAGACTTCACCAGAACTTCGAGGTAAATCTCGGATCTCGATCAGATATAATAGAAAGTGGTACTCCATGCAATCTTACCACTTCCTTTACATATATCCTGGCAAGCTGATCTAGAGAGAAATCCTCTCTAATAGCAATGAAGTGTGCATACTTTGTAAGACGATCAACTATGACCCAGATAGCATTATTGCCTTTGGATGTTTTAGGAAGTCCTGTGACAAAGTCCATAGTGATGTTTTCCCATTTCCATTTGGGTATGGGTAATGGTTGTAACATCCCCTTAGACTTCTGTCTCTCAGCTTTAACTTGTTGACAAACCAAGCATCGAGAGACATATTCAGCAACATCTCTTTTCATGCCATCCCACCAGAAGTACTCTTTCAGGTCCCTATACATCTTCGTGCTTCCAGGATGAATAGAGAATGAAGAACTATGAGCCTCATCCAGCAGCTCCTTCTTTAATTCGGGGATGGAAGGAACACAAACCCGATTCTTGAACTTTATTATCCCATCACAATCAAGGTTGAATTCAGGAACATTTCTCACCTTCTTTTGTAACTCAACATCTTCTTTCTGTGCCTCTTTAATCTTCACATGTATAGATGGTTGAACATTCATTTGAGAAAGATAATATTTTTCCCCTTCCATTATAATTCCAAGATCCATACTTTGTAAATCCATAAATATTGGATCTTTTGTGATCCTCATCATGGATAAACTAGCATGGTCTTGTCGACTTAATGCATCTGCCACCTTGTTTGCTTTCCCAGGATGAGAATGGATTGAGCAGTCCTAATCCTTAATCAGCTCCAACCATCTTCTTTGACGCATATTCAGCTCCTTTTGTGTGAAAATATACTTTAAACTTTTATGATCAGTATAAATATCACACCTTTCACCATAAAGGTAATGCCTCCAAATCTTTAATGCAAAGATTACCGCAGCCAACTCCAAATCATGTGTTGGGTAATTTTGCTCATGGATTTTCAACTGTCGTGAGGCATAAGCTATCACCATATCATTTTTCATAAGAACACACCCCAATCCCTTCTTGGATGCATCACTGTAGATCACAAACCTTTCTCCACTACAAGGCAGTGTGAGCACAGGTGCACTGGATAACCTTCTTTTCAACTCCTTGAAATTCTCTTCACATTCCTCTGTCCAGACAAACTTAACTCCCTTCCGAGTCAACTTGGTGATTGGATTAGATAATCGTGAAAAATCTTTTACAAAACGTCGATAATATCCAGCCAAACCAAGAAAACTTCGGATCTCAGTTACTGTTGTTGGTCTTGACCATCTTTCGATAACCTCTGTTTTTGCTGGATCCACAGATATCCCCTCTTTTGAGATTATATGACCCAAAAATGCAACTTTTTGAAGCCAAAATTCACACTTGGTAAATTTGGCATAAAGCTTCTCCTTTCTCAGGGTCTTCAATATAATTCTCAAGTGATCTTCATGCTCTTCCTTGCTCTTTGAATAGACAAGAATATCGTCTATAAAGACTACCACAAATTGATCAAGATAGTCTCTAAAGACTCTATTCATTAGATCCATGAAGATAGCAGGGGCATTAGTAAGACCAAATGGCATCACTATAAATTCATAGTGTCCATACCTTGTACGGAAAGCCGTCTTTGGTATATCCTCCCTTTTGACCCTTAATTGATGATACCCTGAACGAAGATCAATCTTGGAAAAGTATTGAGCTCCGCGCAGTTGGTCAAATAAGTCATCAATGCGTGGGAGAGGATATTTGTTCTTGATAGTGATCTTGTTAAGTTCTCGATAATCAATGCAAAGTCTCATTGATCCATCTTTCTTCTTAACAAATAGAATAGGTGCTCCCCAAGGTGACGCACTAGGGCGTATGAATCCCTTATCAAGATTCTCTTGGAGTTGCTTCTTCAATTCCTGCAACTCAATTGGGGCCATTCTATAAGGTGTCTTTGAAATTGGAAAAGCGCCCGGTACGAGTTCTATTGAAAACTCAACTTCACGATTTGGTGGAAGACCCGGCAATTCCTCCGGAAAGACATCATCAAACTCCCGTACAATGGGCATATTCTTAATCGTGAGTTTCTCACCAACCATTTGAGATAAATAACCTTCATTTAGTGGAATCAATACCCATAAGATGGAAGAAATTTCCACTGGAAGGTTATGTTCATCCTTGCATTGATATACGATCGTAGATTGATCTGGAATATGAAATGTGACTTCCCTTATTTGGCAATTGATATGAGCTCCATGTAGAGAAAGCCAATCCATGCCAAGAATCACATCAAATTCCACTAAAGGAAGGATCACAAGATTTGCAGGAAGCACTTTCCCACAAACTTCGATCGGAGAAGAATTATAAACTTTTGATGCGATTGATGTGCCATTAGGTGTTGTCACAGCTAACTCAACATCTAATTGTTGAGGTAATACGGTTATACCCTTAGAAAAGTCTTCAGAAATAAAAGAGTGGGTGGATCCAGAATCAAATAAAACATTTGCTACTTTAGAGTGGATGGTAAGTGTACCTTTCACCACATCGTTATCGTACTCCACATCGCTGATAGAAATTGCATGTGACTTTCCTTTGTCTTTAGCCCTAAGAGTTTGTTGACGTCGACCATCATCATCAACCCTTGGATTTGGGCATTGATTGGCATAATGCCCCATCTCCTTGCACTTGAAACATTGAAGTGTAGTAGGTTCATTCTGTGTATCCCTTCCTTTGTTTGCGTCATTAGACATCTTCTTCCCATTATCACGGCATTCAAATGCCCGATGACCTTCCTTTCCACATTTAAAACATTTACTTGTCCCTTTAAGACAACTCCCTCCATGTTTCTTTCCACACTTTGAGCATAAGGGAAAGTTCATCTTCTTTTCAGTGTGCTCTTTAGAGTTTCCTTTGAATTCCATCTTCCTCTTCTTATCAAACCCATGTGACTGATGGGTTACTCCAATCTCCATCTCGACTTTGAGAGCACATCGAACGATTTCCTCGTAGCTATTGAAGTCCCTTATGGCTAACGCCCTTCGAAGACTTGGTTTTAAGCCACTAAAAAATCGATCGATCTTACTCTCAGGTTGGATAATAATACCAGAAGCGTACCTTGCAAGTCTTGTAAAATTTGCTTCATAGGTACCAACAGATTCATCATCCCTTTTCTTCAGTTCAAGAAACTCTTTCTCCATCTTTGTTCGTAGAATACGAGGGAAGTACTTATTGAAAAATATGTTCTTGAACTCGTCCCATTCCATAGACTCAATTTCATCCCTTTGCCTCGTATTCTTAACAAGATTCCACCATTGATCAGCATCTCCTTCCAAACGATACACTGCTAGGATGACTTTATCATGCTCAGAACATTGAAGAACTGAAAATATCTTTTCAGTAGTACTAATCCATTGTTCAGCAACTAATGGATCAGTGGACCCGCTGAAAGAAGGTGGACGCTGCCTCATGAAGGATTCAAAAGAATGTTGCTCCCTCCTTTGCTCGTTTGGAAATCCTGCATGATTCATAGCTTGAGAAAGTTGTGTGAGCATGGCTACAAGATTTTGCATTCCAGCTCCCATATCGTTTGGTTGCTCAGGGGGACAATCATTTCATTGCCCATCGCATTCCGCATTAACACGGTTCCTTCGGGTTCTAGCCATTGACTAAAACCAAGAAGAATAGTGTGAGCAACACTAATTATAAAAACCACATAATTCAAGAATAAAATTTTCATGCTTAAGGTCTTATCCTAGGGTATTCAAGGCCATTTCTAAAACACTAAGATGATGTTCTATGCTTAGACTTATCCTTAGGGTTCTTACTAAGGCTTTCACATCCTAGTTTCCAAAGGTTGATTATACCTTTCCTCTGATACCAACTATAACGACCCATACTTTACATACATTGTTAATACTTCGAAATTGAAGCACACTTATTACAACATATGACAAAACCACAAAGGACCGTATAGGTATAGTGTCTTTAGAAACTGGGAAACATAAACAACTGGTTCATAAATCTTCTACAGTGTCTCCCATTTATTTCATCATATCTAGGGTCCCTTTTAGCATATTCTACTTAATATCCATCTTCCTGACCTGGGGAAAAGAAAACATAAAAGGGTGAGCTCAAATGCTCAGCAAGGGCAAATAAAGGAAATAAATATCATATCATATCTTTATGAAAATCAAAACCTGCAAAAGAGATCATAATATCTTAACATGGAATAAATCATAGAAGTGAAAATGAGATCCCCATAATCATAACATAAAACTTGAAACTTTGTGGCATGCACACATAATCATGGAAAATCATTTCTTGTTAGTCATGACTCATTGCCAAGACTATCTTAGTGGACAAAGTCCCTTTCTGAACCGAGTTCACTCCTCGTTTCAGTCCTGTATCACTGAACTGAAATAACCTTCCGTTCCAGCCATGTCTATCTCATGAGATATAAAATCTTTACCCAATGCATTGGAGGGAGATATAGGTCCCACCCATCTTATAATGAATCCTTTCTTATGTGTGCCACATAATCATAAAACATACATCATCGCATAACACATGTAACAAAAATGGGATTCTTGAAACATCATGACATCATAAATCAATTCATATACGACAAAGGAATTTATAAAAATAATTCCATCACAACATGATCAAATCAATGTAATAACAGAAATCTTAGATGGAAAATAATTTTGATAAAACACTTAAACTCCATTCTTGAGGAAAATATCCTTTCTTCTTCAAAAACATTTTTCCTTTCATAACATGTCATACGATTTTAAAATAAAAGAAGTTGATTAAAAATAAACTTGAAAACTTGTAAAGGAAGCTTCTTGGATTTAATGTTTTAAAAATCCATTCATTCCGTATAAGTTAAAAAAAACATTCTTCGTACTTTTGTCGGAAAAGTCAAAAAAGTACCTCGTACGAAAAACGACAAAAGATTCCTTTCATACATATTACTAAAAACTAACCGAAGGGTAAAAATGGATTTAAACAATTGTAGGTGGATGGAAATAATATTACATATTGATGAAACATGGATGTGGATGATAAAATACATCCTTGTAAATACATACGAATAAACAATCTCGGATAAAAATGAGATTGTGATATTTTCCTTACCTTAGGTCCGATTTGCTTTGTTCGTGTCCGAAGCTCCTGTATAATGGTTTAAATAATGTTATTGACTTATTCCAGAATCATACATATTGATATGATATCATATATGGTCATATTATTAGCTTCTTGTTAGTAATATTTCATTGTTACTTGTTACTCGGGTCTTTATAACTTTTTGTTCTTATGCGTGTTTTGTCGAATAAATTCTTATTCTTATCTTTAGGTTATAGATAATTCATTTACAGAATGGTATTAGTGTAGTATATACCATATTCATTCATTCAATTCATTTATATAATCATTATGAAATGAATATCATGTAGAACGCGTCGCATCACATCGTGGAGATGGTATTCCGTACGTACGCACGAGTGATGATATCGTTCCTATGATCGTGGAATTGTATTGGTGTATATATATATATTATTTCAGTATCAATATTACTTCATAATAATCATATATAGTTACTCATTACACCATTATACCCATCCTTGTAAGGTGATGGTGGAAAAATAGATTACACCACGGCGTGGAGACGGTATTCCGTACGTACGCACGCGCGGTGATTTCTTTTTCCGTAGGATGGATAGATTATGAAATAGGGTTGTTTCATACTTATAATAACATATCAGTATATGAGTAATACTGATGTTATTACTTCATAATGAAACAACCTAAGAAGAAGAAGTGGAAGAAGAAATAAAGATGAAAGAATTGGTAACGGTAATTACCTCTTCTTTGAAGCGCCTCTTTGAGACCTCCTCTTAGGGCACTAAAATTGGTCTTTGAGGAAGACCAGAACCTCTAGGATGTTTCTAGGGAAGTGGAGAAGGGAAAATGGCAGGGGTTGGCCGAGCTTGAGTGCTCAAATTGGTGTGAGGAGGAGGGGGAGGAGGTGCCCTTTTATAAGGGAGGAGAGGGGCACCTTAGGAATATCTCAAAATATTATTTTATATTAAAGTCAAAATCGGTTTATAATGGTTCCAAAGGGTCTTATTTCGAATCTAAAGTGGGGATGGGTCGAAATCCTATCAACCAATAGGATTTAGACAAGTTTAGGGTATTATTTTAACCTTATCAATTAGATTTAACTCTAAGTTAATTAATTTAACTTTTACCGTGTCTTTTTGTTTTCTTTCACTATATGGTTAATAAACTTACTATAACATGCCAAACGAACCCCAAATTGTTTATTATTAATATATATATCCTTATCCAAGTCATTTGGCCGAACCTTAGATTTTTAGGAATAAAATAACAATTAATAATATAATATTTGATTTAAAAACTATTTTGTGTCAATTTTGACACTATTTGATATATGATTTTTGTGAAAGTCATAACAGAATTATATGTTCGAACCAAGTTGATTAAATCAACATTAATATATCATAGTAACCTAGAAAATTAGTGGAATTCATAAAAAGTCTCAAATTACATTTATTTTGGTGTTTATAACATCAATTATGTCAATATTTCATTAATAAGATAATTACTGCATCATCATTGTGTCATAAATAAATTAAATTATTTAATGTCTAAAAATTACAAATAAAATACCATTATGTAGGAAATCTTTTTAGATTTCTAATGAATATTTATAGTCGAATTTATCTTATGTATAACCCCATATTAAAAATGATTTACTTATTAAACTTTGATTTTAACTATTTTAACCCTTCTTTAAATAAATTAATAATAAATGTCCTAATCTAATCCAAGTGGGCCTAAATGGTCATATTTTATTCCTAAGATTGTTTTTGGTCGAATTAAACTTGTCCAATATAATTAGGACATGTGTTAGGGTAATATTAATATCATATTTACCCTTAGTTACCCTATTTACTATTAACCGCGGTAAAAAAAGTAAAAAGTTACTATTCACCAAAAAATTATTTTTATCTCATTGAACCAAATTTTACTTACTGATATCAACCGTGTCTGTCGGATTTTCGAAATTCCATTCACAGAAGCGGTAAAATTAAGTTTTATGCAAAATTCAGTTTTTAACCTACCACTTAGTGGTTTCACTATTCATCAAAAATTGAAAGTTTTCAGAAAAATACCAAAATTTTACCCTAGGCTAATTTCGATATTCTGAGTCCAAAAATGAAGTCCATTTTGAAAAATAAAATTTATAAAATTTCAAAAAGTGGTTATTACTATTCATAACGGCTAGTTTTAATAGCATATTGTTGTTTAGTGAAACTCGGTATTGCGTACGACGCAAGCTATCGAGGAAGGTCGCGATTGCGTGTAAATCAAGCCAAGCAAGTGTTGTGTAGAAAAAGATTTCTTTGATGATTTATATAACATAAAAGTCTCGGGTGTTACAGTTTGTGTAAGTGTGAAACATTTATTTCCAATATATATTTATTTTGAAATTTTATTCCTATAACAGATAGTTTAATTTTGTTTTCAAATACCCCTCTTCTTTAATTTTAAATTATAATTGATTTATTCAATTAAATCATTCATGTTTATGTTTATCAAAATTATGTTCAAATTTGGTTTAGTATAATGGGTTAAGGGACTATTTGTTTATCATGATTTTAATTTTATGGGTTTGTGTGTAAGGGGTATTTTTATACACTTTTAAATCCTCATAGAAATAGATTATTATTCTTCTTTTTATTTTATTTCAAGGAAGATTTGATTATGTTAAATAATATGGTTTATATTTTGTGGTTTTGGGTATTGGAAAATTATTGCTACAAAAGTTTATTTAATGGTTATCTTAAACCAAAATCAACATGTTTGCAGTTATGGACATATTTTGATAAGCTTTAGTAAACCATTCTAAAATTTTTAGAACAATTTAATTATTTTAAATTTATAATTGAATTTGTATAATGAAAATTTATTTTAGAAGGGACATCGCATATAAATCAAGTGAATAATAAATATATATATACCTTCATGATGTGAAAATATATATAATTGTTTTAAATATTTTAATAGTCAAGTAATAATTCACATATGAATTAATAAATTTAGAATATCATAATTTTATTATGTCACATACAAGTCATATAAAAATCAAGGTTATGGAAATATATCGATAATCATTTATGAAACTTCATACATGCATATACATATATAGGTATATACACATACTTATGAACAGTGGATAAAATTTACAAAGAAATGAATTTTAATGGAATTGGAAGAAATGTTTATAGACATTTTATAATTTTAAGTTGTCTTGTACATGTTTATATTTATAATTTTACTCATGAATAAAATGTTGATTTTAAAAATATATCATTTATAATCTTCGGTGCATGCTCATTATTATTTTATGATTTTGAATTAAAACAATGGTTTAAGTCATTTAGTCATGAAAAAAAATCATTGATATTTCTTTTTATTATTTATCAATGGAAGATCGGGTATGTTGGTGTTTATGTACATTCCAAGTGACGTGAGTTTTTGGGAATCAATACTCACAAGTGTTTTTTAATAAAAATTCACACACACACACACACACACATATATATTTATATATGGATATTAGTGGAAATGATTATTTAAATGCATTGACATGTTTAAAGGTAAAAACATCAGTGAGCAATACTAGTATATATATATATGTAAAGAAAACTTTAAACATTTTCAAAAGATAAAGGTGCTTGTTCGTTGTAAAAATATAAGGTCATTGGGGAGTGAACCCATCCTTCGCTAAGTGGGTAGGCCCAAGACAGACTTCGAAGAATTAAGTTGCCTCAAAATGATGTTTTACTTTCATGAAGTTTTCTTAATATTTTCCAAAGAAAATCAATAGATTAGTTTTAAAGTGTTTGCAATGTATAATTGTTTTTCAAAAAAAGCATTATATTATTTTGTAAAGGTTGGTTTACAAATGTATTTACAAATGAATTTTTCAAATGTAATATCGAAATGATATTTTTTTTCAAAGCAATTTATCAAAGGTTTTCCAAACCCCTTACTTGTCATATTTTATGGTCACCCTACGTTTTCAAAAATGTTTTTCTACAGGTTTCCTTGAAATCCAGAATTAGTCGTCGCTTATGGTGTTAGTGCGCGTGGAAGCATTTTTGAAAATTTTTATTATTATTTTTTAAAAACACTAATAAATGTATGGTTATGTCTAATATTCTAGAACCTAGACCGGTAAAAGGTCCTCTTTTTAATAAAGTTTTGTGTAATTGTTTATTCAATTTTATAAAAAAAATTACACATTATTTTTTTAGCACCGAGTCTGGAAGAGCGGGCTCAGGGCGTTATAATTGGTATCAGAGGCACGGTCTAGGAAACTTTGGAGATTAGATTTTGTCTTTTGAGGAAAAATGATCTACGCGTTAGAATTTTCTTTGGATAGTTAAGTCCCCTTAGTGTTTATTTAATTCTGAAGATGAATTTTAGAATTTTCGTATGTTTGACAAAAGAATTGTGAGGGCGCAATTCCTTTAAGGGGGGGGGGGGGATAATGTAACATCCCGAGAAAATTTATATTGAGGTTTTTTTATTAATATTTTCAATGATCAAAATATGTTGTGTAATCATTATAGAATTAAAATAAATACTAATTAATCGATACCTTGTTTTTGAAATTCAAACTAAAGAATTATTTTATACATAGATAATAAAATTTATGATATTAAAAGTGTAACACCCCAGGTAAATAAAGAATATGACATTTTCATATTTATCCATATTTGTGAATAAAATATTAATATGACTTTAAAGGGGACGCTATGCTCGATGGCGTACCCAACACGCAACAACGAGTTTCTTGGGAATCTTACGTTGCACTCTAATAATAAAATAATATTATGGTAGTTAACATGTAGCCGTTGTATTCATGGGAATGGATACAAATAACTAAAATATGATTATATATGTTTTTAAATGTTTTTAAAATTATCCAATAAAAGATAAAGGCTTAAAATACAGAAAGAATTCAATTTTAAGGGTATATGCCCTTGTTTTCACTAAAGGTTCACTTATCGCTTTTTGATGGAGAACCGTCATTAAATATAGTTTTGTTCACCCTTATACATTTATTGGACCAAATAAAACTCTTCTTAAGAATGGGGACATCAAAATTTACTTTGTGTAAATTTTTGGTATCTTTCCGATAAAGTTCCTTTTTTAATGAATAGTGTAAAATGTTGTATTTTAATTCAAACCCTCTTTTTAATATAATTTTTTTATATGATTATATTATCTTTTGAATTGTTTTTAAAGTGAAATTAGAATATATTTTTAAAATTAAATCCAATAGTGGTCGTTGGAATTAATTTCACTTTGAAATCAGACTTAAACTAGTGTCAATCTTTTGATACTTATGGTTTCATAAAAACACGCTATTTGCTCTGACAGCGGGAATTAATTATTAAATTAATTAATGAGACTTATATGTTTTTAATTTTGTAAAATAGACTTCATTTTTGAATTCGGAATATCAAATATAGCTTAGGGTGAATTTTTGGGATTTTTCTGAAAAACTTCAATTTTTGATGAATAGTGAAACCACTAAGTGGTACTTATAAAAACTGATTTTTCCGTTTAAATGAAATTTTTCCATCTTTGTGTTTTGAATTTCAAAAATCCGACATACATGGTTGTCATTAAGAAGTAAAATTTGGTTCAATGGGATAAAAATAATTTTTTGATGAATAGTAACTTATTAAGTTTTTAATCGCGGTTAGAGGGAATTAGTGTAGTTTATGGTAAGAATAATGTTTTAATAAAATGAAATGACCTAGACACATGTCCTACCCACATTGTATGTGTCATGGCCGACCAAGAAAATCCATGGGTCAACTTGAGGACCTTATTGAGCCACTTTTGTTGGAAAATGACATTAATATCTTTTTATTTAAAATTAAAGTAAAAATGAGACAAACATGAAATGTTTTACTAAAACAATTTTTACATGGGTTTATACAATTCATATGTTCGACTAGAAATATTAATTGGAAATATAAAAATATTTCCTACATCATAGTATTTTTTTTATAATTTTTAGACATTAAATAAATTAAATTATCTATGACATCATGATGATGTAGTGATGACCTCATTATTTAATGATTTAAATAAAATGGAAAGATAATGTAATATATAAGACCTAAACATGTCCAAAACCTATTGGATGAGTGGATTTATAACCCTTATCACCTTATCCTAGAAATAAATCAATGTGGGACCTTTAAAATCCGAAACTCTTTTGAAAATAAAGTAACATTTTGTAACTTTACAAGAGTGCCCCTCCTCTCCTCTTATAAAAGGCCCCCCACCTCTACCTCCTTAACCACACTTCCAAAGCCTTTGGATCGGCCAACCCCTGCCCATTTTGTCTCTCCACATCCCTCTATAACTCCTTGAAGCCTCACTTTGGGCAGAATCCTTTCCAAGGTAGCCTTTGAGCTCAAATCAAAGGAAGTTACCTAATTTTAAGGTAATGTCTTCACTTGAGTCCTTTTGTTTTATTTTACTTCTCCAACCCCCTAAACTCTTTTTATTCTTTTATTTTGTAACAACTACAATATCTTAAATATACTAGGATGTTGTTATAATAAGGATTCGAGCTACACTTACACACACCTACATCTAATGGTTGAAGAACATACTGTTTTCGTGGATGGCGAATTTCCGCCTCCCGAAAAGATGATTGTTCAACATTATTATAACACCTTAAAATGTGGCCATTAAGATGAAACTATATTTATATATGATATCTAATATGTTTATGTTTTACTTAAGCTTCTGTATTTTTCATTTATGGCGTACCTTTATGGTTTCCATTATGGGTAAACGCGATATCTTCATTTAAGGAAGTGCGGACTACCGCCCCCTCAAAGTGATTTGATTCGTTAATACCATATGTGGTACATATAAAGGATATATTTAATGATATTATATATGATACCATACTGGAATTAAAATACTATTATGTATCATTATGTTTTAATTCCATTAAATATGAAATAGAAATGGAAGTAACGTTCATGAGTACGTACGACTTACCGTCTCCAAGAACGGTGCATTTCATTTCTTAACTATAAATGTTATGTAATATTTTAAATGCATGAATATACTGGATATATATGATATATATGATATCTAAATCATGAATACAATTCTGGATATAATAAACATTTGGCCACACGAACAACATGTAATTGTAAGAAGTCCACTTTCGACTTAAGAACAAAATATCGGCAAAACAAATATTATTAACATAAATGATTACATAATGTTTATGACATGGTAATAAGTGATATAAAAGGATTAATGAACTTGAAAAATGTTCTTAAGTAAGTATAAATTAACTCAAGTTTATTATACAGGAGATTACAGAACGATCGAGTCAAGCCGGACCCGAGGTAAGGGATCCTACTCCTCTCTTTCTTTTTAAGTACAATCTTTTATGTCATTCCTTTTAAAGCTCATATTTATTATTATTGGGATGTTCTTTTTTATTACTCTTACTGTAATTTTTATGTTAAAATGATGAGAGACCCTATTCTCTCTCATCAATCCATTTTGGAAGTTTTGAGTGGCGCCGTTAGGCTGCCGAATTTTCGTAAGAGATATAACCTCTCTCATTCTTTTTAAGTACTCTCCTTTATGTCACTTCTTTTAAGCTCCCCTTTGTTATGATGGGGGATGTTCTTTTATATTCCTCTTTCTGTACATTTTATGGTAATATGATGAGATACCCTATTTCCTCTCATCAATCCATTTTGGAAGTTTTAAGTGGCGTCATTAGGCTGCCGAGTTTTCGTAAGGGATTTTTCATCTCACTTTTATTCCTGTGAGATTTATGCTACATTTGCCACAATTTCTATTGAGTGGTGTATGAACTGACCAATATTATACACTTTTTATAGTATAATTTCATTTATGGGTATTCACATCTTCATTGTATGACCCTTCTTCCATGGGGTGTACATTTCGAAAGTTACCCAACTCGGTAAGGGGACCTTTCACCCTCCTCTTTTGAAAAGACTTCTTTTGTTATGTCTTTTAATTCACATACTATTATGTTGGGATATGTTCTTTTATATCATTATTGATGTAAATTTTATGTCCAAGTGATGATATGCCCTTTTGATCCCTCATCAACTCATTTTCTGAATTTTGAAGTGATGCCGTTAGGTTGTCGAATTTTACCAAGGGAACTTTTTAACCCAATTTCGATTTCTTTGGGTTCAACATGTAGTTATTGAATACATCATCTTTTGAATATGTGTGAAAGACCTTTTATTGTTTTACACTTAATATCCACTTATATTGGGTGTATTTATATTTGTCACACATAATTTTGAGATTGAATTATCCTTAATTTAAGGATACATTCTTTATAAGGGAATTCATCACATTTGACATTTTTACTGAGACTTCATTGTTGTTATGAACCAATTCACTCTTATATGGTGTATATACTGTCCATTGGAATATTATATCATGAATCCATTTATTCTCATGATATTATAAAGTTCTGACTAAATGTTATTCCTCAATTATTGTATTCAAGTGTCTTTAATTTTGGTAGAACCCCTTTAACCAAAATATCGCTTTAAATGTTTTAATTATTTGTTCTTATTAATATCCATGTTTTAAAAGTGGTTTTAAGGATTTATTTATATGGATATTAATGGTTTAAAATTCCAAAAGCTTCGAGGTGGTATGGGACACTTTGATTCAAAAATATCTTTATTAAATGTTTTAAATGGTTTTGGAAATGGTTTCTTTTTGAATGGATTCATTATTTCAATATCCTAAAATGTTATATTATGATTGAAACTTGGAGATGTTATGTTTACTTTATGCATGTTGTATGTGATACATTTATGTTATGGTTCTTGGGCATTGTTATGAAAATGGGTGGTTCCGTGATAAACTAAGGGCGGTGAGCCCGATATAGCTCTCCAATGCATTGGGTAACGCGAAGGAGTGAAACGTTAAGGTTTCTCCGAAGAGATTTAGGGAGTATACTGTGGTGGGTATTACAAACGTAACCAAGAGGGTTACTACCTACATAAGAATGTTATGAATGCCTCAAGATACCTTTTATGTCTTATGATTTCTATGATTTATTCATGATTTGATGAGGTATGTTAAAGTGCCTATGTTTTATGGGTAAAGTATGATTTCATTCTTGTGTATATATGAACTCATGTTTCCTTTCCATACTATTATATCCCTTACTGAGCTTTTTATGCTCATCCCAATTTTTTTTGAAATGTTTTTCATAGGTCAAGGGAAAGGTACATGATATGATGATAGTGTCAAGAACTGTCAAGAAAGAATCCATGTTTTATTTTAAATATGTTTCTACTGATGGGAAGAATGAATACTGTCTTTTATGTAACCACTTTTTTTAAATGTGGAATGTAATGCAAGTTTCATGATCTAATTCTCTAAAACTCTAAACCTGAAAAGATCCTCAATGTGTAATCTTGTAATAACTCAAGATTAAATAAGGTTTAAGGCTGGGGCCTTATAGTTGTTATCAAAGGTCGGTTTAGATAACTTTAGAGGTTAGGGTACTCTCTAAGCATAAGTGACAGTACCATAATGGATAGGATTTCAGAAAGAGTCCTAGTTTTAGATAAAGTGAATGAGTAAGTATATCTTGGTGTTTATCTTCCTCATTAGTATATGATGGCTTTGTTGATATACTCACACTGAACTTTTTGGTTTTAGTAAATGGATGGATCTAGCAGGCACCAAAGTGACAATAGGTTTAAAGGAAACGGTGGTGGTTCTCTGATTAAGAGACTGGATGAAATGGGGGATTCAATGAGGAAACTCATGGTTGTTCTAAACCAACTAGAAAGGAGTCATGATCAACCACTTGAACCTTGGTATGATCTGTAATGCATCATGTATGAGATGACCAAACGATGAGGAAGTTCAGGTAATAATTATAAAGGTAACCATTGGAGTTTTTATGATCCTTACTTTTGAGGTAATTATGGGTTATTATATGTTATGATGGAAAATGAAGCGCATGAGATAAACTTGAGGTTAAATTATGTTATGGTTATTTTTGATGATTTTATCCCTTTTTGGGGAATGATTTGAGAATTATATAGTTTTGGAAAAAGGACAACACGCATACCGTGTGACTACCCGTCGTGTCGGACAAAGCTGTAGGAATCGAACCCACAACCGAAGTGCGACTGGTATTTATCGCCTACCATTGGACTACGTGAAGTCACTGGTTAGTTTGACTAATTCTTTTTAGTTATATGATTTTATGAATTAAGAGTAAGTTTATTTTGGGTTATTTATGAAAATGATTAACCTATCATGGAGGATATGTGATTAGGTTAATTACTTTTCAATACGAGACTTTAGGAGCAACTGATGTTGTTTGGAGATAAATGTTACGATTTAACTTGGAAGACTATGTGACTAAATCCTTCAAATATTTGGGTTTCAATCTTATTTTGGTTTACTTTGAATAATTTTATGGACAAATTGATTATAGAATGGTCCTCGTTGAAATTTGGGTTTTTTTGGACAAATTTTGGAGATTAAGAATAGATTTTCTTTTTATAAAGGGTTATCCTTTTCTGGATTATCTAATCTTGTACTAGCCTTTTTGGTTTCCGTTTTGGTTAATGTCTAAGTACATGGGAAGTATATAGTTCTCTTTTTTGGATTATGTTACTCTCTAGAAGTTGATTATAGTACTCTTAATGCGAAGAAGTCTCCCTAAATACTCATCTTTTGGAAAAAAATAGGATTTTGATTAAGGAATCTAGTAAAAGTTGAAAGTCAACATGATAAGTGATTATGTTTCTTTATGAATAAATTCCTCAATAAAAATTAACTTAAAACAAAAATGTTGTCTATTAAGTTTTCCTACCTGGGAATCGAATACTGTTTAACCCATCACAAGTTTGTGATTTTCTCATGGTTAACTTTCTCCTAGACATGTTTACTATCACTCTCCCTCAAGAACATGACCCTTTTCTTTTTATTCCATGTCCATGTTTTTCTACATGGAATCCTAGTATGGGTTAACTCGGGTGACCTCTGTACTTATCTTCCTTTATTTTAAATTGATTATTTTACCGACTCTTGTTCCGATGTGAGACTTTCAAGGATGTTTTCAAGCTCAATTTTAAAAATTGTGAGGACGCAATTCCCAAAAGGGGGGAAGGATGTAACACCCTAGGTAAATAAAGAATATGACATTTTCATATTTATCCATATTTGTGAATAAAATATTAATATGACTTTAAAGGGGACGCTATGCTCGATGGCGTACCCAACACGCAACAACGAGTTTCTTGGGAATCTTACGTTGCACTCTAATAATAAAATAATATTATGGTAGTTAACATGTAGATGTTGTATTGGAGGGAATGGATAGAAATAACTAAAATATGATTATATATGTTTTTAAATGTTTTTACATTTATCCAATAAAAGATAAAGGCTTAAAATACAGAAAGAATTCAATTTTAGGCGTATATGCCCTTCTTTTCACTAAAGGTTCACTTATCACCTTTTGATGGAGAACCATCATTAAATATAGTTTTGTTCACTATTATACATTCTATTGGACCAAATAAAACTCTTCTTAAGAATTGGGACATCAAAATTTACTTTGTGTAAATTTTTGGTATCTTTCCGATAAAGTTCATTTTTTAATGAATAGTATAAAATGTTGTATTTTAATTAAAAACCTCTTTTTAATCTAATTTATTTATATGATTATATTATATTTTGAATTGGTTTTAATGTTAAATTATAATATATTTTTACCATTAAATCCAATAGTGGTCGTTGGAATTAATTTCACTTTGAAATCAGACTTAAACTAGTGTAAATCGTTTGATACTTATTGTTTCATAAAAACACGCTATTTGCTCTGACAGTGGGAATTAATTATTAAATTAATTAATGTGACTTATATGTTTTGAATTTTGTAAAATAGACTTCATTTTTGAATTCTGAATATCAAATATAGCTTAGGGTGAATTTTTGGGATTTTTCTAAAAAACATCAATTTTTGATGAATAGTGAAACCACTAAGTGGTACTTATAAAAAATGATTTTTCCATTTAAATGAAAATTTTCCATCTTTGTGTTTTGAATTTCAAAAATCCGACATACATGGTTGTCATTAAGAAGTAAAATTTGGTTCAATGGGATAAAAATAATTTTTTTGGTGAATAGTAACTTATTAAGTTTTTAATCGCGGTTAGAGGGAATTAGTGTAGTTTATGGTAAGAATAATGTTTTAATAAAATGAAATGACCTAGACACATGTCCTAACCTCATTGGATTTGTCATGGCCGACCAATAAAATCCATGGGTCAACTTGGGGACCCCATGGAGCCACTTTGGTTGGAAAATGACATTAATATCTCTTTATTTAAAGTTAAAGTAAAAATGTGACAAATATGAAATGTTTTACTAAAAAGATTTTTACATGGGGTTATACAATTCATATGTTTGACTACAAATATTCATTGGGAAGATAAAAATATTTCATACATCATAGTATTTTTTTTAATTTTTATACATTAAATAAATTAAATTATTTATGACATCATGATGATGCAGTGATGACCTCATTATTTAACGATTTAAATAAAATGGAAAGATAATGTAATATCTAAGACCTAAACATGTCCAAAAGCTATGGTATGAGTGGATTTAGAACTCTTATCACCTTATCCTCGAAATAAATCAATGTGGGACCTTTAAAATCCGAAACTCTTTTGAAAATAAAGTAACATTTTGTAACTTTACAAGAGTGCCCCTCTTCTCCTCTTATAAAAGTCCCCCACCTCTACCTCCTTACCCACACTTCCAAAGCCTTTGGCTCGACCAACCCCTTCCCATTTTGTCTCTACACATCCCTATCTTACTCATTGAAGCCTCACTTTGGGCATAATCCTTTCCAAGAAATCCTTTGAGCTCAAATCAAAGGAAGTTACCTGATTTTAAGGTAATGTCTTCACTTGAGTCCTTTTGTTTTATTTTACTTCTCCAACCCCCTAAAATCTTTTTATTCTTTTCTTTTGTAACAAATCCAGTATCTTCAATATACTAGGATGTTTTTATAAGAAGTATTAGAGCTACACTTACACACACCTATATCTAATGGTTGAAGAACATACTGTTTCCGTGGATGGCGAATTTCCGCCTCCCGAAACGATGATTGTTCAACATTATTCTAACACCTTCAAAGGTGGCCATTAAGATGAAACTATATTTATATATGATATCTAATATTTTTATGTTTTACTTAATATTCTGTATTTTTCATTTATGGAATACCTTTATGGTTTCCATTATGGGTAAACGCGATATCTTCATCTAAGGAAGTGCGGACTTCCACCCCCTCAAAGTGATTTGATTCGTTAATACCATATGTGGTACGTATAAAGGATATATTTAATGATATTATATATGATACCATACTTTAATTAAAATACTATTATGTATCATTATGTTTTAATTCCATTAAATATCAAATAGAAATGGAAGTAGCGTTCATGCGTACGTATGGCTTACCGTCTCCATGAACGGTGCATTTCATTTCTTAACTCTAAATGTTATGTAATATTTTAAATGCATGAATATACTGGATATATATGATATATATGATATCTACATCATGAATACAATTCTGGATATAATAAACATTTGGCCACACGAACAACATGTAATTGTAAGAAGTCCACTTTCGACTTAAGAACCAAATATCGGCAAAACAGATATTATTAACTTAAATGATTACATAATGTTTATGACATGGTAATAAGTGATATAAAAGGAATAATGAACTTTAAAAAGGTTCTTACGGAAGCATAAATTAACTCAAGTTTATTATTCAGGAGATTAGAGAACGATCGAGTCAAGTCGGACCCGAGGTAAGGGATCCTACTCCTCTCTTTCTTTTTAAGTACAATCTTTTATGTCATTCCTTTTAAAGCCTATATTTCTTGTTATTGGGATGTTCTTTTAAATTAATATTACTGTAATTTTTATGTTGAAATGATGAGAGACCCTATTCTCTCTCATCAATCCATTTTGGAAGTTTTGAGTGGCGCCGTTAGGCTGCCGAATTTTCGTAAGAGATATAACCTCTCTCTTTCTTTTTAAGTACTCTCCTTTATGTCACTTCTTTTAAGCTCCCTTTTGTTATGATGGGGGATGTTCTTTTATATTACTCTCTCTGTACATTTTATGGTAATATTATGAGATACCCTATTTCCTCTCATCAATCCATTTTGGATGTTTTAAGTGGCGCTGTTAGGCTGCCGAGTTTTCGTAATGGATTTTTCATCTCACTTTTATTCCTGTGAGATTTATGCTACATTTTCCAAAATTTCCATTGAGTGGTGTATGTACTGCCCAATATTATACACTTTTTATAGTATAATTTCATTTATGGGTATTCACATATTCATTGTATGACCCTTCTTCTATGGGGTGTACGTTTCGAAAGTTACCCAACTCGGTAAGGGGACCTTTCACCCTCCTCTTTTTAAAAGACTTCTTTTGTTATGTCTTTTAATTCACATACTATTATGTTGGGATATGTTCTTTTATATACTTGTTTATGTAAATTTTATGTACAAGTGATGATATGCCCTTTTTATCTCTCATCAACTCATTTTCTGAATTTTGAAGTGATGTCGTTAGGCTGTCGAATTTTACCAAGGGAACTTTTTAACCCAATTTCGATTTCTTTGGGTTCAACATGTAGTTATTGAATATGTCATCTTTTGAATATGTGTTAATGACCTTTTATTGTTTTAAACTTAATATCCACTTATATTTGGTGTATTTATATTTGTCACACATAATTTTGAGATTGAATTATCCTTAATTTAAGGATACCTTCTTTATAAGGGAATTCATCACATTTGACATTTCTACTGAGACTTCATTGTTGTTATGAACCAATTCACTCTTATATGGTGTATATACTGTCCTTTGGAATATTATATCATGAATACATTTATTCTCATGATATTATAAAGTTCTGACTAAATGTTATTCCTCAATTATTGTATTCAAGTGTCTCTAATTTTGGTAGAACCCCTTTAACCAAAATATCGCTTTAAATGTTTTAATTATTTGTTCTTATTAATATCCATGTTTTCAAAGTGGTTTTAAGGATTTATTTATATGGATATTAATGGTTTAAAATTCTAAAAGCTTCAAGGTGGTATGGGACACTTTGATTCAAAAATCTCTTTATTAAATGTTTTAAATGGTTTTGGAAATGGTTTCTTTTTGAATGGATTAATTATTTCAATATCCTAAAATGTTATATTGTGATTGAAACTTGGAGATGTTATGTTTACTTTATGCATGTTTTATGTGATACGTTTATGTTATGGTTCTTGGGCATTGTTATGAAAACGGGTGGTTCCATGATAAACTAAGGGCGGGTGAGCCCGATATAGCTCTCTAATGCATTGGGTAACGCGAAGGAGTGAAACATTAAGGTTTCTCCGAAGAGATTTAGGGAATATACTGTGGTGGGTATTCCAAACGTAACTAAGAGGGTTAATCCCTACGTAAGAATGTTATGAATGCCTCAAGATACCTTTTATGTCTTATGATTTCTATGATTTATTCATTATTTGATGAGGTATGTTAAAGTGCCTATGTTTTATGGGTAAAGTATTATTTAATTCTTGTGTATATATGAACTCATGTTTCCTTTCCATATTATTATATCCCTTACTGATATTTTTATGCTCATCCCAAATTTTTTTGAAATGTTTTTCACAGGTGAAGGGAAAGGTACATGATATGATGATAGTGTCAAGAAGTGTCAAGAAAGAATCCATGTTTTATTTTAAATATGTTTCTGCTGATGGGAAGAATGAATACTGTCTTTTATGTAACCACTTTGTTTAAATGTGGAATGTAATGCATGTTTCATGATCTAATTCTCTAAAACTCTAAACCTGAAAAGATCCTCAATGTGTAATCTTGTAATAACTCAAGATTAAATAAGGTTTAAGGCTGGAGCCTTATAAAAAGACTTATTTTAATTATGAAAATTATCTTTCATTAAATTAATGTTTGAATAAATATTTTTTTATAAGGTATTGAATTAAATTATATAGATATAATGAATAAAATTTATAATTAATAAGAAATAATATTTTTTTAAAGAATCTTATTATTTAATATGTTTATAAATATAAATATACACACATATATATATATAATAAGTTAAAAGGATTAATAATAATGAATTTTTATAAAAGATTTGTTTTAAATATATATATATATTAATCTGTTTATATGTATATATATATATACCGAAATAATATAATTGATAAAAATTTTAAAAATAAAACGGTAAAATAATATATATATATATATATATATATATATAAATGAAATCAACATACTTAAAACCGAAATTAATTTTGAGAATGGGGATCGATTTTAGGTCGGGTACAGGGAGAGGAGGTTCGCGACGCCTTGGGTGAGTCCAGATAAATATGTGGCTATCGCCAAGCTCGTGCGCGACATCGAGAGGCGATCACAAGTCATGGTCTTCACCGATGTGGTCTCTTATGGACGCCGGCGAGAGAGATATTTTGGAGTCGATGTTGAAGGTTTCGGTTCTAAACATGATCATTTCTTCATCTGATTTCAAGTCACGGTAAGGGTTTCAGTTCTAGTCCAGATCGAATTCTTTCAGGTATCGCTAGCCGAATCTTGTTTTCAAAAGTTGTTCGAACACGATTTCAGGAGAAAATGATCTGTGATTTTGAAATTCAGTCTCGGATCTGCAAGTAGGTATTAATTATATATATATTTTTTGTTATCCAAATCTCCTAGAATCGCATAAACAGTGCCATGATTTTTTTATTTCTTTGTTTTTCTTCTTGATGTCAACATATTCTATACAATTTGAATTATTTTATATCCAATTTCCATTGAAATTATATGCATTTATTGTTTTGTTATCAGTCGTATTCTTATATCTGCGTAGATTAGAGCTCAACTAGTAGACAAATTTAATTTATTGAGTATGATTGCATACACTGAATTTTTCTATTCGGATTTCATTGTTTCTAATCTTCGATAAGTCCGTAGAGATTCTTTATTAATTACATATTTGTCTTGTTGCTATATTTTTATCTCTTACGCGGTTGTTTTCACTGATGAAATTCTTCCATGATGTATTCCACTCAAATTGAATGTTTAAATATAGATATCTAATCTACACTTATACTGCAAGACAAACCATCCATCTGAAAATGAAACTAATATATATATATATATATTAAATAGTAACACTAACTATAAATAAGTGTCTTTGGTTGCCTTTTGTTTCACTGTCTATCAAGGAAAAGGCAGAAACGGTGTTTAGTTTTTTATGAGTTCCCTTGAGGAAAAGTGCCTTTGTGTTTGATTTTAGAAGAGACTAGAGTATGAGAGTTTGTCTTATGCTAAAAACAAGAGGAAGAAATTTTCTACAAATACCAGGTAAGGGATTATTTAACTTAAAATACTTATTATGAAATTCTATTTTAATTTAGTTAAGGGATTATTTATTTTCAAAATTACTTTCTATGAATTCCAATATTATTGTTTTTTTAAGTGTGAAACATTTATTTCCAATATATATTTATTTTGAAATTTTATTTCTCTAAGAGATAGTTTAATTTCGTTTTCAAATACCCCTCTTCTTTAATTTTTAATTGTAATTGATTTATTCAATTAAATCATTCATGTTTATGTTTATCAAAATTATTTTCAAATTTGGTTTAGTATAATGGGTTAAGGGACTATTTGTTTATCATGATTTTAATTTTATGGGTTTGCGTGTAAGGGGGATTTTTCTACACTTTTAAATCCTCATAGAAATAGATTATTATTCTTCTTTTTATTTTATTTCAAGGAATATTTTCTTATATTAAATAATATGGTTTATATTTTTTGGTTTTGGGTATTGGAAAATTATTTCTAAAAAAGTTTCATTAATGGTTCTCTTAAACCAAAATCATTATGTTTGCAGTTGGGGACATATTTTGATAAGCTTTAGTAAACCGTTCTAAATTTTTTAGAACAATTTAATTATTTTAAATTTATGATTCTATTTGTATAATTAAAATTTATTTTAGACGGGACATCACATATAAATAAAGTGAATAATATATATATATATACCTTCATGATGTGCAAATATATATAATTGTTTTAAATATTTTAATAGTAATGTAATAATTCACATATGAATTAATTAATTAAGAATATCATAATTTTATTATGTCACATACAAGTCATATAAGAATCATAGTTATGGCCATATATCGATAATCATTTATGAAAATTCATACATGAATATGCATATATAGGTATATACACATACTCAGGAACACTGGATAAACTTTACAAATAAATTAATTTTAATGGAATTGGAAGAAATTTTTATAGACATGTTATAATTTTAAGTTGTCTGGTACATGTTTATATTTATAATTTTACTCATGAATGAAATGTTGATTTTAAAAATATATCATTTATAATCTTCAGTGCATGCTCATTAATATATTATGATTTTGAATTAAAAGAATGGTTTAAGTCATTTATTCATGAAAACAAATCATTGATATTTATTTTTATTATTTATCAATGGAAGATTGGGTATGTTGGTGTTTATGTACATGCTAAGTGATGTGAGTTTTTTGGAAACAATACTCACAAGTGTTTTTCAATAAAAATTCACATTTATATATATATATATATATATACAGATATTAGTGGAAATAATTATTTAAATGCATTAACATGTTTAAAGGTAAAAACTCCACTTGACAATACTAGTATATATATATATATATAAAGAAAACTTTAAATGTTTTTGAAAGATATGGGCACTTGTTTGTTGTAAAAATAGAAGGACATTAGGGAGTGAACCCATCCTTCGCTAAGTGGGTAGGCCCAAGACAACCTTCGATGAATTAAGTTGCCTCAAAATGATATTTTTTTTCATGAAGTTTGCTTAATATTTTCCAAAGAAAATCACTAGATTAGTTTAAAAGTGTTTTCAAAGTATAATTGTTTTTCAAAAAGAGAATTATATTATTTTGTAAATGTTGTTTTAGAAATGTATTTACAAATTAATTTTTCAAATGT
Organism: Viscum album; assembly: GCA_963277665.1. NCBI lineage: Eukaryota > Viridiplantae > Streptophyta > Magnoliopsida > Santalales > Viscaceae > Viscum > Viscum album. Next base: position 1,618,464,351 of record OY728131.1, on the reverse strand, counting down.
ACTATCGAAATGATATTTTTTTCAATGAAATTTTTCAATGTTTTTCAAAACCCCTTACTGGGCATCTTTTGTGCTCACCCTACGTTTTCAAAAATGTTTTTCTACAGGTTAACTTGAAATCCAGAATTGGTCGTCGCTTATGGTGTTAGTGTGCGCGGAAGCATAGTGGAAAAATTTTATTATTATTGTTGAAAAACTTTGATAAATGTAAGGTTATGTTTAATCTTCCAGAACCTAGACCGATAAAAGGTCCTCTTTTGTATAAAGTGTTGTGTAATTGTTTATTCACTTTTATAAAAAAATTACACATCATTTTTTTAGCACCGAGTCTGGAAGAGCAGGCTCGAGGCGTTATATCTCATCTTTATGGAATAATTTATATTACTATTCTCAAGTTTTACACTTCTTTGAACATTCAACAACATTTGAAATAGAATTATTACTATTGGATCTAAACTTCTTTAAATCCCCTTCTATTCTAATTAAGTTTTGTTGTAAATTATAAAAATCTTTTTCTTTATCTGTTAATATTTAATCCAGATTTTTATTAATATTCATAACATCATTAAGAAACAAGAATTTTCTTTTTCAAATAAATATTCATTATTTTTAAAATATTTATCATATATCTTCAATTTTTTGATCTCTTTATCCAATTTGGAAATATTTAAGAGATAGTATTTTAATTCTATTTTTTTTATGAATTCCATTTCAATTTATTCTTCTTCAATACTTTCAAATCTGGTGTCATCACTTAAAATATTTTCATTATTTACTTTAACAATGATTTGTTTTTTATCATCATGACCTCCATATGAAAAATCATCTTCATCTTCATTCAAATTATCTATACCTTCTTTAGAAAAGAGGTTTTTCCAAGTAAATATAGAGAACATATTACACTTATCATGGTAAGAAAGCTTTGGATTATTGTGTTTCATCTTTGAGAATCATCTAGGAATATCATCTTCTTCTTCACTCTCTTCTTTGGTTTTGGATTTTAGAAAATTGGTAGCATAATTTCCAATAGATACAAACTTTAAAAATTTTAGGGAAATATTTCCATATAACTTTACATTTTCCCTTATAATTTTTCTTGGGATAAGATACATAAATTCATAAAACTTCCCCTCCAAATATTCATCAAAATCTAAATAACAATATTCTTCTTAAAAGATGAACTTCTTTTTTGAATTCTCTTTATTTATGGATTTAAAAGAAATTTATCTGTTATCCTTCTGTATATTCTTGATTAAAATATATTTTCTCATTTTATAAGATATTAAGATACTATAAAAATCACCAAGTGAAATATCACTTGAATATTTTTCTTCCAATGTTGAGTCTTTAGATAAAACTTATCCAGTAAGATATGAAAAATATTTTCAACAATATCAGAATATTAAAACTTCACACAATAGCCTTTGATACTTCTCACAACTTAATTTACCCTTATAAAGAAACTATAAATAGTTTCATCATCATAATACTAGATATCTACATAGTTAAGTCTCCAATACTGCAATTTATCTTGATTCACTTTAGATTTTCTTCATAGATATTCTAATTTTTATCCCAGATATATTTTGTGGTTTTGATTCCTTTGACTTTAAAAAAATCAATTTCTATGAGTGATGATAGAATAAACTTCTTTGTATGACCATAATTTTACAAATTCCTATTATCTATTATTGACATAACAACACTTTCATCCCGAGGAACATACCCATAAAATTGAAACTTCCAATACTTAATAATTGATAGATAAAAATTATAGAATCATCCAGTCTTTCCATATGAGATATATTTTTCCCATAAAATATTGTAATCTACTTATCATTCACTGAATTTATATTATCCATTGTAGATAATATAATTCATTTAATTATTTATTAAATTGAGAGATGGATAGGGACTTCAAAAGACAAAAAACTTCAAATAGGAAATCACAAATGAAGGGAACCTACCTTTGATACCACTTATAGAACCACTTAAATATAAAATTATGATCATTAAGAGGGGTTGAATCAATGACCAATAATTTTTTTATATTCATTTTGAAATAAACTCTACTACCTATTAGGATGTTGTGATGATTATTGAAACACCCCCAAACACACAACAACACAAGGGAGCACAAAATATTTACAATATATGTTAATCAATGTGAGAAAGATATTCCTCTATGTGATATATATTCCTCAATGATTACAATACCAACTAGAATCATCATGTGAGTAAAAAATGTAGGGTATAACCTTGAAAATCATGTTTACATGTATCCTATCGATGCATTACTATGTCTCACACACAAGTGAATCCCACACTTTATAGTGAGAAATGTTTCGGTAACAATAGAAAATTATTCAAATAAAATAAACTTCCTATAAGTTTTTTTATAATTCTAAAATATTCTACTTCCACTCTAATTTCATTGCATGAAATGAGTAGAAACTATCTTTAAAACTGGCATAAGAACAAGTTGTTTCTTCACTTTATATATGCAATGCATGAACACAAACACTTCAATATTCTTATTATTCTTACTTTATTATTCATTTTATAATAATATAATATTCACTATATTTAACATATCCAAAACTTCTTCTTCTTTAATCTCCCAACACTCCATTATTTTCTCAATAATCCACCATACTTCAAATCTGCACAATAGTCTATTCTTTATGAAATTCAGATTTGAATTTGAATTTTAAATTTATATACCCTTCTTGAATCATAATCCTCATACAATATAGCATTAAAATCATGACCATTAAATTAAAATTTTTAGTTAAAATACGTTGGAATAACCACAAAATTTTTAATATGAATCCATGTAAGCAAGACTACTCAAATTTCAAAGAATAGACCTCAATAAACAACTTTTATGGAATGGTTAGTGAATATATAGAATAACCAGTTGGTTTAAAATATTTTCACTAAAATTACACAAGGATATAGTTCATAATAAGAGATTTATAATGTAGGTCACTAATTTTCCAAATCAAAAAAAAACTAACCATCTCTACATCATGGTCTATGAATTGCAGCACAATCCTACAGATTTTTTTACTAGAAGTGTCTTGGAAAAGGAGTTGTAGCATAGTAGTACCAAATTCTAAATACCTACTAAAAACTTTCTTAATCTATTATATATAATAGTCCATACACTCTGGTGTGTAGATCTATGATTTTTTAGGGCCACTAAAAATCAACCTAACTTTCTCTCCAGTATGTTCCTTCACTATGATGTAGAGTACTCTTATTGAGTCTCCTCTATGACGTGGAAACTTACAATATGGTGTGAGGTTATGTAGAAAATTTTCATCCCAATCCCAATTTCATAATCTAATGACATGGACCAAATTACTATAATGTATTCTTACTTGATGTCAGTTGGCTATGGTGTGGACATCAATTATAGTGTATGACTTATCATGAACAAACCCAGCTCAACCCTGAACCGGTCACCCAATCCAAACTATGGCATGAACCAAAGGGCATTCCTAATCCCCATGGGCTGGGAAATAGTTTCGGGCATCAACATAGTACTCAAAGGGAACTATTTTTTCCAATAAATAATAAAGGAACTAAACAACTAATGATTAATAAAGAAGTTAAATATAAATAAAAATGAACTAAACATATTTTATTCAAAATCTGAAAATAGAATTGAACTACACAACAATACCAACCAAACCCGATGACCACACTATCTCCATGTGACCCTGTAGATCACTCTCAAACAGAAAGATCAAATTTCACCCAAGGAGATCGAACTCAATCTAAAACCTACACCAAAGGATAAAAACAAAAAAGAACTATAGGCGTGAGTATTAAAACTCAGTAGGATAGCCCAATAATCTATTCCAAATGCACTTCCTTTAAAATAAAAGAAAAATAAACTTCAAGTTTGAAATAAAATATATATAAGTAATATTTTCTACACATTTTACTTAAAATAATGTACGACCCATTTGGCTTCAACATTTCCAAAACCAATATTTTTTACCAATGGTGATACCAAAACATTGTTAATAGAAAAGTGATGATTTTAGTTTCAAATGGAACAAGAGAGTATAAAATTATTTTTATTTTAATTTTTTTATGAAACCTTTAGAATCAAATCTCATCACTTTCTAAGAAAAACAACACACATGATAACACTACAATCATACATAATAAGGGTAATGGAAATAAACATAAAAGTATCTCAATCAACACTACAAGAAGCTAAGTGCTAATAGAAATGGGTGGTCCTAGAAGATCGTGAATAATCCAGAACATACTAATATATGATTCCCCATCCCTTGTAGCATGACACACATGATGAAATCAAAAACTCCCAAATGCCCGACCGTCCGAACTCAGGACAGACCAAGTGGCCCAATCCCATGGTAATAAACTCAATATATCTACCAACTATGGGCCACCAGCTAGTGTGTAATCTCCCCAGAATAGTAATAATTATAAGAAAATTATCTCACTATGATAGGTTCCCATGTCTCATGTATAAAGGGGTTTAGCCAACCAATGGCAATCAAGCATCAAATCACATGCATATATAATAATAATTCAATAACATGCCTCAACCAGAGTCACCCCAAGCATTGATTTACATGCTATAAAAAGAATAAAACTCAAGGATTCCATACTAAGGACCTCTAATTATCATAATGGATAAAAATGACTCCCAAATTAGGACACCCCATCCATTAATCACAAGAAATTCATGAGAATCCCCAAATGGAGGTTCTCATTATAAACACTTTCACAATTTTCACAAAAGTTCCAAATGGGTGTTTAAGCATTCTTCACAAAACCATCTTCTCAAAAGAACCAAGTACATTTCCTCTAAAGGGGAAAACATAATTTTTACATTTAAAAACCATTTAGAAAACAATTCCTTCAAAGTATTCACATTTAAATTTCTATAGAAACCCATTTTAAATAAAAATTCCAAACGGTCCACTAATTGACAGAAGTTTCCAAAATAAATTTTAAAACCAATAAAAAATATTTTTATATCCAAAACTACATTGAAATACCATTCAAGGAAACCAAATAATCATTTTTCATATCACAAATATATTCTCAAGGCCTAACCATGATTAAAATGTCACAAAACACATGAAAAATCTAAACATGAATTTAATGGAACACTTGGTATGAAAAATTTAACAAATACAATTATATTTAACATTTATAAATGAATAAATATTAACTTTTCACCCCAAATAAATATTTCAAGGATGAAATATCACTAATTAATAATCAATGTAGGTGAGAAAGACATGAAACCAATGAATATTAAATTAAAAATGGAAAGTGTATGGGAAACCTACCTCAAATCCATGATGCATAGATGATGCACAACCAAAAACACACCACTAGGGTTATAATATCCAAGATACATTAAGTGGAACCTTAAATGAATAAAACCCCTAAAAACAGAGAAACCCTAACCAATAAAATTGGACAATATATCCACTAGGGTTAGGGAAGAATAATAAAATGGATAGAAATAAATAAGAGATAAGAAATAAACCCTAACCTTTCAATTTGGGTGGATAATCACCAAGAAAACCCCTTGAATCCCTCTTGGAGGGTCTTGGAATTTCCAAAATCCCTAATGAGAGGTTCCTAGGTATGAGAAGGCCGAATGGGGGAAAATGAGGGTTTAGGGTAAAAAATCTAGGAGAGAGAAATTGATTTTAATGACCTGTATAAGTTGCACGGTTAGTCTGTATGGTTTGTGAAACCATACGATGACCGTGTGGCTGCTTATACCGAGAAGCAGACCTACCGCACGGGATACCCATGTGGTTTGACTAACTGTGTGGTAGCCATGCAGTAGCTACTTCCTCGACCTAAATCTTCCACACAGTTACCTGGTAAAGGCACACGATTATCACTAATTGTGTGCCAACCATGCACCAAAGTCTACTCACCTAAAAATACCCAATTTCACCAAAAAAATCAATAGGAATCCCAAGGATGAAAGTTAGGATAAAGATAGAAGGGGAAACCCCAAAAAATAAAACCGGCCACACCTGGTTCCCAATAAAAGAACTGAGGACCAAACTTGAAATGGAACCAAAGATGAATTTAAAAACCTGGGTGTGAAAATTCTCCCAACCATAACACTTTCTGCCCCCCAAAATCAAACCCAAGCCTTAAATTGAAAGAAAAAACCACCACTTCTTTACAACTCAAGGATATTTATAGTGAATAACAAATGACGAGAACCCAAAAACACCATTAGTGAGAAAAATGATAAAATGATGAACTCAAGAGACCAAAACTGACTCCTCGATAAGTGCCACCCACCCCCAAAAGTTTAAACACATGTGGTTGATCGATTCAAAAGGCACAGAACATTCACAATGAAGAAACTAGCCTAAAAAAATGGACACCTTAGACATCACTAAGAAGAACTCAAACCATTCACCCAAAACAACCAAACAAATTCAAACCACATTTGAAAAAAACCTTCATAACCTTACTTTAACAAAATAGCTGGGAGCACACCCATCCCAACATTTACTCAATGGAAGTACTTAGGATTTGGTGGCTCTGCAAAAGACCATCCACCACCAAACTGATACTATGAATGAGTCTGATATACTAACAGGGAGAGGCCTGAACAGACTCCCCACCTTTAGAAATGAACCAACATCGAGATGAAACCAGAATACCAATATAGTGAGGCCCGAATAGACTCCCCACTATATTAAATTGGATAACCCTAAATTTAATGAGATCTATGTTAGGTCACCCCACCATAAGAACCAATGAAATAAAATGAACTCAAAAACCATCCTGCATGGACCCCCCCCCCCCCACAGGGTGAGGGGAGGAGAGGGATCAACTAAAAAAGCATCAAAACCACAACTAACAAAATACCAACAATTTCACACCCCCATAAGAACACAAACCAAAATATAATCAATTTACACCAACATGATATACAAGGGCCCTTTAAAGAGGCATGCAACTGGAGGCTTAAATTTCCTTTATCTTCCATGATGATAATAAAACTTAGACCAAATCCTTTAACACTGCTAGGGATCTCCTGACTACATTCTAGCTTCTCTCCAAGACCTATGTCTGAATCTTTGAGGATTGAAGCATCTCATGCCTTGCATTTAGGATTTAGAAAACCCCGAATAGAATACTTAGATAAAAAATTCACAAAACACACTTCCATTGAAATTAAAGTTTTCAAGGGTTTAAAGACATCCATACTTACAATTTAAAGAGAAATAAGAACCACAAAATTACACCAGATATAACTATTAAATCCAATGAACATTACAGTGAGAAAAAACCGAAACTGATCCAAAAACATCACCCTATCCCTACGAATGGACCGGAGTGACCTTTAAAGAGTCGGGTCTTACTATAAGGAGATTCTTGGAAACACCCTAATAGAACCACTTCAAGTGTCCCAAGAATCCATAGGTGTGGTGGGGTTTTGGATCATTCAGGCACGATGGCCTCTTATGACCACTCTTACGACAACAATGACACATCACAACATTGCACCCAATAGAGGTTGATGAGAGGTCTGAAGGCCTATTAATTCCACAACCAGCAACACCAGCATCATGAAACATCACATTTTTCTTTCTGGAATCTATTTCATAACTTCCAAAGACTAGGGAAAAATTCACCATCTCAATACCTCATACTAAATCAGCTTTGGTACGAAAGCCTTGCCTCACCACCTAGAAGAAAGTGGTTTAATTTAGCTTTTCCACCATCGACTGTAGCTCAGAACATAGCCCAAATAAAAAATATTGAGCCCTTATGGGATCATTTGAAACATATACTGGATCATATAGAACTAGATCTACGAAGGGATAATGGAATTCCAACACCTATCCAACACATTGCTGAAGACAACACATATCCATCTTATTCCCCACCTTAATCATGTCAGAAAAGTACTGTTGGATGAATAAAGACATGAAGAACTCCTAGGTAAGATCTTCCTGAGGCTTTTCTTGAGACACTAACTTCCACCATTTCTAGGTTGGACCTCCAAGAATGAAGGTAGAAAAATTTACCTTTAATGACTCAAGAAACAAAAGGAAAATGAAGTCCATCTCAAACCTCCACATCCACTCCTCCACCTCAAGAACATCCAATTGACCATAAAATAGAGGAGGTTTCGACATTAATAATTCAAGAATGTATTCTATGGGTTGATAAATTGGATTGTTTTCTAATATTGAACCACCCAAAGATGCACCATGAGCATCCATTAATTTTTTTGGGGGTGAACACTAAGAACAAGGAAACAAGGAACTCGATCAAAACCAATCCAACAACATGGATCATATATCTCAAACATCATAAAAGAAACACCATTAACAAAACTTAAGGGACACATCAAATTTATCTTTTAAAAAAAATCTTTAAAAATGAAACAATCTTAAAAGATTTCACACCCACCAATGGTGTCCCAGGGATCCCTACACATGCACATCCTTGTGCCATTCTGGGAACGCATCCACTTTCTCATACATATCCATGTATGTGGTCACTCATGGAAACATCAAAGGTAAAATAACATTCAAGGAAAAAAAATTCACTCACACTTTTCCAAGATTTGCACGTCAAATCTAAGACATTTCATTCATTTAAAAAATTCAGAATGCTTTCCACGATTCAATAACCACCTAATAAAAACCATCTTCATACTCCACACATTTATTTTAAAAACATATAATCCCTTTTAAAATAATTTCCAAATACCAATTTATCCTTTTCAGAACATTTTTCAGTAGTTTAAAACATCCTGTTAAACTATTTTTATTTTATCCAAAAAATTCACTTTACAAGAACTCCTTTTTCTAAACCCTTCTTTAAGTAAATTATAAAAATACTTTTTTTAAAATTCTAAAACAAAGAAGTTTCCATATTAAATTAATCTTTTACTAATTACAAAATATGACTTTTGAAAACAATTTCTGTAATTAATGAAGGCCCAAAACAGTTCATAAGTGGAAACTAGTGTCGATGGGTAACTTAGTCATATGGTTGGTGGCCGTATTCCAATCACACCACCATAATGAGGGGTTCTTTAGGACCATATACTTATCTCCACATGAATTTCAAAACACTATGAGCTCACAGATGCCACTTTTCTAAATCCCTCTTCATTTCCCAACACTAAAAAATCCACACGAACCAAAGGGCACTAAAAAACTCGAACATCCCATGGTAACCTGAGGTTCGGAATGAGAAAGGGTTCATGATATACTTAATGTTCCTACTCCTTGGTCCCTGAAAATCATACTCCTTCTACCTTTACATACCCAAATAATAATGGGTTCTCTAAAAAGAAAGTTCCGCAAAAGAGATGACCTGCTCTGATACCATCTTTTCATGAACCAACCTGGGTTAACTCTGAACTGGTCACCCAAGCCAATCTGTGGAATGGACCGAAGGGAGTTCCTAATCCCCATAGGATGGAAACTAGTTTCATGAATCAATAGATTACACAAAGGGAATGATTTTGACAAATAAATAATGAAGAAACTAAACAGTGGAAAGATGAATAAAACATTTTAATATAAATAAAACTGAACTAAACATATTTTATAAAAAGTCTAAAAATACAACCAAACTACACAACAAGACCAAACAAACCAGATGAATGCATGAGACCCATGTGACCCCATGGGTCACTCTCTAACAAAAAGATCAACAATATCCCTAGGTAATAAAACTCAAGATGAAACCTACACTAATGGCTAAAAATAGAAAAGAACTATAAGAATGAGTATTAAAACTCAGTAGGTTAGATCGATAATCTATTCCCAAAGAAAATCATTTAAAATAAAAGAAACATCAACTTAATGTTTTAAATACAATATATAAAGGTAATATTTTCTACAAATTTTAATTAAAATAAAGTATTACCCATTTCCCTTCTTCATTTCCAAAACTGAGATTTGTTACCAATGGTGATACCATAACTTTTTCAAGTGGAAAATGATGATTTTATTTTAAAATGGAATAAGAGAGTATAAAATTCTTTTTCTTAGAATTTTTTTTTCATAAAACCTTTAGAATAAAATCTCATAAATTTCCAAAAAACACCATATATGAGAACAATATAATCATACATAATAAGGGAAATGTAAATAAACATACAAGTAGCTCGATCATCACTACAAGAAGATAAGTGTTAGTAGACATGGGTGAACCTATGAGACCGTGAATAATCCAAAACATACCAATACATGAGACCCTATCCCCAGTAGAATTCCACAAATGATGAAATCAAAAAGACCCAAAAACCCAGTCACCCTAACTCAGGATAGACTGAGGGGCCCAATCCTATACTAATAAACCCAATATATCCACCTACTATGGGCCAGTAGCTTGTGCGTAATCTATTCAGTGTAGTAACTGTTCTAAAAAAATTCTCTCACTATTCTAAGTTCCCATGTATCATGTGTAAAGGGGGCGATCCAACTAATTCCAACTGAGCATCAAACCACATGCATATATAAAAATGATTCAGCAACATGCCTCACCCCGAGTCACCCCAAGGATCGATTTACATGCCATAGAAAAAATAGTACTCAAGGAGTCTATACCGAGGACCTCTAATTATCATAATGGATTAAAAGGATTCCATAGTGATGAAATATCATCCATTAAACACAATTAAGTCATGAGAATCACCCAATGATGGTTTTCATACTAAAAAATTTCATTATTTTTACAAAAGTGAGAAACTATACTTTAAGCATTCTCCACAAAACCATCAATTCAAACAAAGCAAGTAAATTTCATAAAAAAGGCTTAAAACATCCTTTCCATTTCAAAACCATTTATAGAACAATGAATTCAAATTACTCACATTTTAATTTAAACACAAACCCATTTTAAATTCAAATGGAAAATGGGCCACTAATCGACAACACATGCCAAACCACATTTTAAAACCAATACACATTATTTTTTAAATACAAAAATACATTTAAATACCTTTCAATAAACCCAAATCATCATTTTACATATAAAAAATATATTCTTAAGTCCTAACCATGCTTTCTATGTAAAAAAAGGGACGAAAAACCAAAACAAAAGTTTAATCAAACACTTGGGGTGCAATATTTAACAAAACAATTCTATTTAACATTTATAAATGAATAAATCTCCACTTTTCACACCAAATAAATACTTAAAGGATAAAATATCACTAATTAAAATTCAATGGACGTTTTAAAGATAAAAAACAATGAATCTTAAATTAAAAATGGTAAGTGCATGGGAAACCTACATCAAATCCATGGTGTATCGACGACACACACCTGGAAATGCACCACTAGGGTTCCAAGAGCCAAGATATATCAAGTGGAACCCTAGATGAAAAAAACCCCCAAAATATTGAGAAACCCTTGATAATAAAATCATCCAACATGGCCACTAGGGTTGGGGAAGAAGAGAAAAAGGATAGAAAGAAATAAGGGAGAAGAAAGAGGACCTAAAATTTTGACTCAGGTGGGGAATCACCAAGAAAACCCCTTGAATCCCTATTGGAGGGTATTGGAAGTTCCAAAATCCACCATGGAAGTGCCTAGGTTGGAGGAGGATGAATGGGGGAAATGAGGGTTTTGGGTGTAAAAATTGGGGAGATAGAAAGTGATTTTAATGACTTGGACAGGTCGCATGGTTTTTCTGCATGGTTTGTAAAACCATGCAGTGACCGTGCGGCCGACTCTACCAAGAAGCAGAAATATCGCATGGGAAACTCACACGATCTGACTGACTATGTGGTAGCTGTGGGGTAGCTACTTCATTGACCTACAATTGTTGTATGGTTACCTGGGAAAGGCACACTGTTATCACTAACACTGTGCCAACTGTGCGCCAGAGTATGTTCACCAAAAAACATCAAATTTCACCAAAAACTCAAGAGGAAAACTAAGAAGGAAATCCAAGACAAAGATAGAGGGGAAGAACACCTCAAAAATCCGAACCCATCACACCGAGTTCTTTAGAAAATCACTGAATACCAAACCTGAAACAGAACCAAAGATGAATTTAAAAACCCAGGTGTGACATTCCTTCTTAATTAAACAACTTGTACAACACAAAAATTTTGTCGCAGCATGTAAACCCTTATTCCACTCCTATGATTTTCTTGCATCATGAATTCCATCCATGATATGTAAACCCTTGAACTATCTTAACAATCATCTGAATTCGTCTCTAAGAACCTTGACCACACAAAAAATGTGATTTTGAATATGATTTATACATTGAAAACAAAATCCAATGCAAAGTATCATATACAATAAAAATCCTCTTTCTCCAACATCTCACAAAAACATCTCAACACCACTTGGTCTCAATACCGTGTGCTACCCATGAGGACCAATTACTTACTACACAAAAACAACTATAAAAGTACCTATGTAAAGGTATTTTCATGGTTTCCCATAAATTGTGCATGAAAATTGTGCACAAAATAAATTTTTTTATGTTTCAAGTAAAAAATTCTAAAAAAAACATAAATTACCCCAAAATAAGATTAAAAAATTAAACTGTATTGGCATGTGGGTGCACATATGATAAAAATGAACTTAATGTGGGAGTACTCAATGAAATTGAGAAGCATGATTTATGGTTGAAAACATTGGATTTATCTATTTTTGTGATCATTAATGAAAAGTAATTTGGATATATTATCAACCCAGACACTACATTCAAGGATGTGATGGATTTAATATGGCCACTAAAAGCATCTAGTAAGATCAATTATTCTCTTGTGCATATTGAAAGAGATATTATTTCTGATTTTCATACAGATACCCTTTTTCTATGTTTCCATTATTCAATGAGTTATCCTTGACATGAGGTTTATACAACTAATCTTGATCTTGGTTATTTTTATTTCATTCCACACATTCATTTTTCTAATAATTTTTCATTAATATGTTGGGAATACTTTAGTATAATCACCTTCTTGATGAATTCATGCAACACTCCTACTGATGATGATGTAGATACATAGTATACAATTATATTTTATTCAACTGGAGTGTTGTCAATATATGGATGAAGAAAAGGTAGACTTAGTGTTAATTGGAGTCAACTATTTATTAGTTAGTATTTATTTAAAGTTTTTAGATTTATTTTATATATTTTTTAGGTAGTAAAATGGAATGTATTTACCTATAATATATTATCTTCTAACACAATATTAGAGTTGAATTCATCACATATATTTTTATCATGAACTTTCTTATTTGATTAGAGTGTTTTTTATTCGATGTGATGCAAGTATGTATTGTATCTATGTAGATCATTAAAATTGAATCATTTATTTAGATTTATTGGATACAAGAATCCACTCCATGTATATATACACTTAATTATGAAAGTAAAATATTTTCTATCATATTTTATTTATTCATCTAAAAACACCATGTAAAATAACTTAATAAAAAACATTATAAAAACTCACATCCCAATCATTTTTTAAACCATATAAAAACTATTATATTTATGTATTAATAGATTTTATGACATACCAATTGTGTTCTAAGTCAATTTGAGCACATAATTCCTTGTTGAAATGATTTTATTCTTTTTACCATGAGTTAGATGATTTCTGATATCATTACATGATTTGAAAGTGATGTTCTAAATATTATTTATTTTTGAGAAATTTATTTACACTCATTAGCATCCATGTTGTACCAAACCTAAATCATAGAAATGATATTCCCTTTTTAAATAATTTTGTGTCCTATTTAGTAATACAATATAGTATAAAACATAAGAACTAGATAATAAGTCGCATAACACTTTATTATTTTTTGGAATATTATATTTTCTAAAAAATACCATTAAGAATTACGAACATTGGTCATTATAACTATTAGTAATACTGTTGTTATAAAGTGACCATCATAATTTTTGTATATTAAGGGAAATATATGATCTAATTGATACAGAAGGTAGAAACCATGGTCTTAACCAGTAGGAACATCCCTTATGAAGTTCACCTATCAAAAATTGGGAAGGTGATTGCATCATTGGGGGTTTCCCTTAACCAATCCTAAGAAGAACATTAGAAACTGAATATTGAGTGGAATTAACTTCAATAGAATTCCAAGTTTGCATAAATCAACATGAGATCAATGTTGGTTGAACCAACGCCATGAAAGCACCACCATTTCAAACCTTACAATTAAAGATTATACTAGTTTGATAAGGGGTTATATATCTTGGGGAAACATATTAATATACCATAAATTATTTTATAAATTTAAATGAGTTTACTTTCATACAGCATTCGATGAAAATGAATTTGATTTCATATTTGAAATCTAGATGTAAAAATTGGTTAAGTGTGAAATTTTTTATTTTTGGTTAAAGTAGTAAAATAATATTTGTGTAAATTATAAACTAAAAATATGAGTAATTGTGAAACAAAAATGTTAAATATGATAAAATAAATATTTGACATAAATAAAATATAATTATATTTTCAGTAAAACATATATGTTTTATTTTTATTGAAATAAATTTTTATAATAAATGTTAAATTTTTAAATAAAAAATAATTTAATAAAATAGAGTTATAACAAAATAATTATTTTTATATAAATTTTAATTTAATTTTATGTAATCATAAGTAATATTTCCAAGGTTCATAAATTTGATTATCTCATAAAAGTCAACACTTTTCACAAAGTTAGGGTTTTATAATAAAAATTGAATTTATCATATTTAGATAATAATTTTGATAAATTGATTTAAATTTTTATAATATACATATTGAAATTACCCGAGGGTGATTTTTTTTATAATTTTTATGAAAATATTATTTTTTTAAGAGAATATTAAAATATTGTATAAGTATCGTACAAATACCATATATAGTAACACCTGATGTAAATTATTTTGGGGGGGTTCTAGAAGTTATAGTAATATTCTAATTTTCCCATTATTTTAGGCTCATATTCTCATTACTATTGATTAAAATATGAGTCACTATTTGAAGATATTGTATTTTATTCTAATATTTTAATCTAAAACACGTGCCTCCTCCACCTATAAATTCCACCATTCACCACCCCATTTATTCACTATTTCTATGAATATGATTTATAAAAAAATCCTTAATATCTCCCAAACTCTCTCCACACATCCAATAAGTCTTGGTCTCACAAAAATACCAAACTAAGGAGCCTTAAGGTGAATCCTAAGAGTAAACATCCAAATGAAGAGGTAATATTATCAAAATAATTCTCTTATATTATTTTATTATTTTACCTCTCTAATTATATTATATTTATGAAATTATAATAACATCAATATTAATGATATACTGAAATGTTATTATATTAATTTAATAATCATTATCTTAATTCCTCTCTTATATCATTCCAAAAAATGAAATCGCCATCAATATTATGGTCGATTCACCGCCACCATGGATGATATACATCATTTTCATCGCAACCTTACATAGATGGTTTTAAAAAATAATTAAAGAAATAATTATAATATTTATTACATTATTAACGTTCTATAAATATCACATTTTCTTTACATTAATGATATTAACAACAAATGATGATGTTAATTCCAACTGTAAAAAACAAAGTTAACTGGGAAAATTCTCACAATTTCGAACTATATTGGTATTATCTATTAAAATATATAAAATTTGTTATAATGAGATGATAAATAATAAAAAACTATACAATTATTGAGATTATGAAACCATTTTATAACACCTTTGACCGTGGACAACATACCAAGATAATTTTAGATAAATTTTCCAAACAACCTCAAGTGGCCGATGTAAGACAAATTTATATTAAATGAATTATATATTATAATAAATTTATATTAAAAAATAAAATATAATAAAAAAATTATCCTTAAGAATGGATTTTATAAATTTTCATTGATTATTCATTAGGTTAGATGAATGTCCTGGATAAGTTATGGACCCATGGTAAGGGATCTTATAAACCAACCTCATTACTTTTGGGTTACACATTATCTTTCTGTTTCTCAATTTACCTATATATTTTTAATATTCACATATTTCATATTCTGTATATATTTTCCTTAGATATATAACTAGTTTAGTTTACCTTTATTTGTTGAGGATAATTAATTTTCTTCAATTTCCTTTCTCAATTCATTCTTTAAAGAAACGCTGATTAAAGGGAACTTCTCTAGTTCTTACATCATTTCAGGTACAAATCCTCCCAATGTTTTTAAACATATATAATTTATAAAAACACTACTTAATTAATTTAAAAAAAATTGTATCATTTACATTTAGAAGTATAATATTATGCTCTTGCGTTCTTTAATGATTTTTACCCTTTTTTCTTAAAACCTCTCTTTATAGGTTCTTTTCAAAACTTACTTCTACACACTCTTTTATGTGTTAAATTCACTTTAAATTTATTTTCATAGACTATTATTCCTTATTCATTTATTAAAATCCTATAATGATTCTTATATCATGGTAACCTTTATGATATGTCATTTGGCTATGATCTAAGACAAGATTATGCTACCCATTTCCTTTTTATGGGTTTTTTGTTATGCTTATGACTTATGGTTGATTTCCTTTTGTGGAAAAAATATGCATGTACAAGATATTCAGGGATGGGTGGCCTTATAATTATACATCCCCAAATTAATTGGATAATGTTTTCATCTCATGAGATACCATGTATGGTGCACAGAGGGTTAAATTAACACACTATGTAATGTTGTCTTAGTGATGAGCCTTGAATTATGTTTATGATGTCATATCTTATATTTTTCCACATTTCCATGATTCCATGATATTATGTTATCATGAATTTTATGTTATTTTTTATTTTAATGATATATAAGATTCCTATTTATGGTGTCATGATTTGTATCTTGTCTCAGTAGTCATATTTCACTAACATGTTGGTTATCTTACTAGGATTTATAGCTCATCCCTTTCTTTATCTATGTCCCTCAGTTAACCTATGTAGTATTAGAAAATCATTGGGATTTAGGATCCCATTTTTGGATATAAAAATAACTAATATGTAATTTATGTTTAAGTGTTTGTATTTATGTGGCTAATACTCCAAAGACACTATACTTCTAGATCCATGGTCTGTTATTTATAAAATTGTGTGTTAATATTCATGAAATAAAATATCTATGAGTTTTGGGTTTTTATAGATGGTATCAATCCACATCTAGTTATTTTTTTAGATTAGGATTGAGAAAATATTAATTGAAACCCTAGAGATAAGTCTAAATATAGTAAAACATTCTAAAATTTTTGTAGACTATAGAGTGTTTGGTTTCATAGAAATGAAAAGCTTTTATAGTATCTAATAATTGGATTAAAGATCTAACACAAATTTACCTAGGGTTAATAACTCTAAAAGAGGTTGGTTAGGTATTAAATCAATCTTTACTCGATGAATAGAAAATGGGACCAACTGTAAAAATGGTGAGATACTCCTGGTGTGTGTTCCTTGTTTAATTCATACGATCTATAAAACACATTATGAAGTATTTTTATATATTGATATTTTATGATTTAATAAATAAATAGTTAATTTAGATAACTTAACAGGAAAATGACCAGAGATAACATATATTGAAACATAGATATTCATAAGTTAGAATATATATGTAATTCATTTAATGTTAAGTAGTTTTTTCTTTTTTATATACTTATTGAATCATGTATTCCCATCCCAAACATTCCATTATTTTAGAAAATGGTTGGGAATATAAGGAATTGTTTCAAAAACATATATTAGGGAAAATAAGATAATTTCACTAATGAAATTCCTAATATGATGAGAGATGGATTTGATAACTTCATGGAATACTAATGTCATGAATAATAACTTAATTCGCATGGAAGACCCTATTTATAATAAAATATAATAAGTTGTGTTTGAATAATTTATGTGAAAAAGGACACCATAATTTATTAGATCCTAGGATCCCCTAATTTTAGAAAAATGATTTAATTATATTGGGAAAATATTATCTTTCCTTCAGTGCTCCGAACATGTAAAAGTAACATTGGATGATTATCACCTCGAGGGAGAATTTTATCAACAATGGATGTTGATCAATAATACTAATTCCAAGGAAGACATCAAATCAATGGAGTGGGATGAATTTAATAAAATATTTTAATAAATATTTTCTTTAGAATATCCACTTTAAAATATATAGGGAATTCCTTGGACTCAAGTTAGAGGAGTAAGATTCTATTAGGTCTTATGAGAAAAACTTCACAAGTATTTCATGGTATTCCTTTTGCTTCAACATTGAAAAAAAATTAAGGTTGGAAAATTCTTTAGTGGGTTAAATCCTATACTTTTAAAAGATTTGGTGATTCTATACTTTGAGATATATGAGGAAATGTTTTGATGAGCCCTCAAAATTGAGATGAATATTAGTGATTCTTAGTGGTCATGAGAATTTGGAGAAAAAATAGTGAATAGAGTTTAATTTATGAGGATCGATGGAAAATTCCAACACCACAATAGAATCCAATTACCCACATGTCATAAGTGTGGGATGAAGCACTAAAGAAATTTCCTCAAAGAAATGAATAGGTTCTTCAAGTGTGGAGGGGAAGTTAATCATGCTAATGAATACTAGAGGGAGATAAATAAGACAACTAATATAGATGAATAAAATAAGGATCTAATAAATCCTCAATCTATGGTATAATTTTTCCATTGAAAGGAATAAATACACTATGAAAACCATTTCCTAAATCCACAGATTTTTAATATATTCAATGAAAATAACCACCAAGTCTAAGAGAGAAATGAGGGGATTATGTTATCACTACTACTGAGGTGGGTCCTAACTATGAAGTGGTGAAAATTACAATGGTTATTCATTAAATAATAGAAAATATACTATTTGATTCTATTATAAACATTCTCTCATATAATATAATTTTACAATAACTATTCAAACACTACCTCAAAAAATAGAGGTTGATTTATCAATGAAGATAAAAAATGGGGAAATTATTGCATCTCATTCATATAACTCCTCACAAATAAATATTTATTTGTTAAATATTCTAGAAAACATTTACATACTCCCTTTAAAGAATTGTATGGAATAATGAGCATGGATTTTTTGTCATTGTATTGATCCAACATCAACTTTCATGATAATGAAATCACTTTCCTTATCCCGACTCATCATCTGATTCTATAAAATTTCTAGAGGAGGACGAATATTCTTTGGAAACTTATTCTCAAGAATGGATATTATTTTATTATGAGCAATAATATCTAACTCAAATTATTGAGAAAAAATATGATCACTCTTGAATACATGTCCATTTTGAGGGAATGCACTAATGTATTCATAGAAGACATTCCTATTCCTCCTTATAATCGAGAGGTTGGATTCTAAATTG
This sequence comes from Viscum album, assembly GCA_963277665.1. Classification (NCBI taxonomy): domain Eukaryota; kingdom Viridiplantae; phylum Streptophyta; class Magnoliopsida; order Santalales; family Viscaceae; genus Viscum; species Viscum album. The sequence continues at coordinate 1,618,444,889 of OY728131.1, read as the reverse complement.
ATCTCAAACCTGGATCTCTATCGATATAAAAAACTCTATATTGAATTTACCCTATTTAACTAGATTAACTAAAGAATAAACTATAGGGAAAATTTTAAAAGGGATTCATAGGTCTAATTTCATCACTATGGGGTACATCAGTCCCATATTTCAAAAAGAATGATGGGTAAATTCATCTATGCATTGCTTATCATGAGCTCAAAAAGATCACAACTAAAAACTTATTTCCATTTCTCCATAATGATTACTTGTTTGATTAGATACATGGACCCCAGTACATCCCTAAATTGGATATTTGATTAGGGAATCATTAATTAAATCTGAATAATGGGTATATTATCAAGGATACCTTTTACACAAGTCATGATCAATATGAGTGTAGGACGATTCCATTCAAACTACCTAACTCTCCATCAAACTTCATGAACATAATCAATAGGTTATTTATTGAGTTACTTGAAAAAAAAATTGGCAGTATTTATAGATGATATTCTCATATAATATAAAAGAAATGAGGAACATGATGAGAGTTTGAATAACAGGTTGAATACTTAAAAAAAGAGAAATTATTTAAAAAGTGTAGTAAATTTTAGTTTTTAATGTATCAAGTATCATTATTATAGAATATTATTAAATCTAAGGAGATATATATGGATATTTTTAAAGCAAGTGTTGTTGAGGAATATCCTATACCAAAATCTATAATAGTTATATATAATTTTCTCATTTTATCAACATATTATTGGAAATTTCTGGGAATCCTTTCATAATTGTCAAACCTGATAACCAAGATAAATAAGAATAGTGTAAAATTTATATATGATGATAAATGTGAACATAGATTCAAGGAATTGAATAATAGGCTAATAACTATACACGTTCTCACACTACCCAATTGTGTTGAAGGATTTATTATCTACAATGATTCTTTAAAGAAGTTCTTAGGTTTTTTCCTTGTGAAAAATGATAAAATTATAGAAAATTCCAATTATTTTGTGCCAAGATGTATGCCATGAATCAATTTTATGATCTATGATATGTACAGTATGGTTTCCAAATTTTATTCTCGTGTTATTATACCCTTATTCTCTTGATGTGTTGATATCTCTCTAGTTTACCCTTACTGAGAACTTGAGATCACCCTTTCTTATGTTTCCTTTCCCAGGTTATGATGAAAGTTATTATGTAAAATATATCTAAGAAGGGTGGTTGTTATGAATAACTTAGTGGGAGATTAAATTTATCATTTATGGATCAGTTGTTTATGGGTCTAAGTTTTCAATGGCACTAGACCTAAACGATTATAACATGGGTCATTATGTTATGTAATGAATATCCATCTATTAAGATGTAATTTTTGTGTATGATAAGTTTGGGCCTTTACAATTGGTATCAGGGAAAGGTTTATTTAACCTTTGTAACCTATGAATTGAAAACACTAGTGAGATACCTAGGGATATTTCTAAGGATATGTATAAGGACAAGTCTAAGGAGTCAATGTATATGAAAATATCCTAGAATTTTGGTAAAGGATCTGGAGATTAGTTTAAAAGAAATTACATACCTTTTTGAATACTAATAATTTATGTGAATCTAGTTTAGAGGTACCTAGGTGTAATACCTTTGAAAATGGTACATTGATCTAGACTCGATCATCACCTGGTGCATGAAAACTGGTTTTCTGCACACCTGGTTTTACTCTCGTAAGGGATATTCTTTAGACATTCACAAACTATTTATAAACCATCATGAAGGATTTAAATAGATGATTATTATGAATAACCTAGGATAAAACTAAGGTTTCAAAAATTATAAACAAGGTTTCATGATTTAAATATCCTATAACTGATTTTTTATGACTACATATGTGTTTTTTCACTATTATTAGTGTTTATCACACTATGATTTCTAATTTTAGTCAATGGATGGAAACAAAAGGAACGTTTTAATGATGAATGAAATATAAAATTCAATTATTTTACTCCTAGGAAACTAAATTCTATGGTAATTTTAATCGATAACCCTATTAGTTTGCTCACCCAACTTTCTCAAGCTATGAATCATGTTGAACTTCCAAATGAGAAAAGTAGTGAACAATGTTCTGTTGAGTCCCTCATGAGGTGGCATCCACCAAATTTTAGTGGGTTTAATTATCCACCAATCACTAAGAAAGGGATCATTACCACAAAAATTATATTTTCCATTCTATAGTGTCTATATCATTAAAAATCCATTTTGGATATCTATTATTTATAATGAAAATAAGATAAATTGTGGGACCTTATTAAGAATACTATACAAGAGGAGGTAATTGAATCCAATGAATGGAATGAGTTTTGGAGGATATTTTTTAGAAATTAATTCCCTCATATTCTACGAACAAGGATGGAGAAAGAATTTATCAAGCTAAAACAAAAGGATGGAAAATATATTGGTACCCATGAAGATAATTTTACAAGACTTTCATGGTACACTTATGGTTTAATAATTAGTCCATAAAGAAAAATTTATTGATTCTTTGGTGGAATAAGGCCAAGTATTTGAAACAAATTAAATATAAGAAACTTTATTAGAAGTGGAGATGTCATTCTATGTGCACTGAAGGTAGATATAAAATTGGATATTTCAACCATTCCCATGGTTTTTATAAGAAAAGGAGGATGGGTCTCATAATAACTCGAATAAATCACATTATGGAAATAAATTTCAGTCACCTACATGCCAGAAATGTAGGAAGAATCAATTAGGTGAATTCTTGAAATGAACAATAGTGTGTTACAAGTGTGAAAAGTCTAACCATCGAGAAAAATAATTAGAAGTGATGTGAAGAGGCTAGTAAATGGAATGAATAGGGAGGTACCTCAATTGAATGTACAACCCATACTCTAATGTTTCAAGTGTAAGGATTTTGGGCTTTATTTGAATCAATTCCCCAATCCAGAAGATAATATATATGATAATCCATGAAACCCTCTAAATATGAAGGAAGAAGGGAAATACTATGAAATCATAATCAATGAAGTGGATCATGATAATTATAGAACACTTATTCTTCCATTCTTATTAGGGAATTCCTTGTTTTATTTTTTATGAATAATCCCTATAGAAATATTGTTTTTCATCCTTTGTTGAGATTTCATGTGGTTATATACCTCTACATGGATTTTGAAATAATTAAATAACATTTGGTATTTTATCAATAAAAGGATGAACCCAAGATTCCAATTAAGTTTTTTATACAAGATAAGTGCTTATATAAGCAATAAAGAGTAAATTAACTTTGAGAAGTGTATATATATCCACTTAAGATAAACTAAAATGTTATAGATACAATAATGGTTTTATGATTTTACGGTTTCTCATAAGTTAAATGTCATTGACACCCTTTTTGAGGTTTTATGTGATGGTAGTTTATCAATATTAAGCATATTTTAAGAGAAATTTATAAAAATAAAACCATTCGGATTTGTATTTGTTTTAATGAAAAATTTATTTGGGGAGAAATGCTAATAAACATTGTGAACATATGATTAAAGGTACTGGTAACCTTTAGGATTTATCTTATCTTTACTATTGAGGTAATTATGTGTTATAGTCGATCACCTTATTAACTCATCACACTTCATTGATATCAGATAAGATTTATCTCTGGGTCCACTTTCCATAATATTCATTAAGGAACTAGTAAGGTATAATGGATAACCACATTCAATTGTATCTGATTAGGATCCAGTGTTTAACTCAATGTTTTAGGAAATTCATCAGCAAACTCTTGATATAGAGTTTATTTTCAGCACAGTGTATCATCCTCGGATAGATGGTTGGTCTAAGAGAATAGTTAAAACCCTAGAGGATATGATAAGATAATTTTTTATGTATTTTAAATGTGGTTTGGGTCAAAACCATCCTTTAGTTGAGTTTTATTACAATAATATATTTCAATCGAGCATTCATATGGATCCTTATGAATCCCTTTATAGAAGGAGGTATAGAACTCTAGCGTACTGCAATGAATTTATAGAAATAAATCTAATGGTACATAAACTAAATCATGAAATAGAATAGAAGGTTAGAAACATTCAACAACACATAAGGGAATCACAAAGTTGATATAAATCTTATAATTATAATCATTAATAAGATCTAGAATTTGAAGTTTCTGAGAAGGTGTTTCTATTAATTTCTTTGTGGAATAAAGAAGGGAAAACTAAGCCTTTGGTATATTGGTCCCTTTAAAAATATTGATCATATCAGGATGATAGTCTATCGGTTGAAACTTACACCAAACATCTCTTAATACCACAATGTGTTCCGCATATCTCTCCTGAGGATGTATATACTTTATCCTTCGCATGTACAAGACTCAAAGTTCATTACATTAGTGTATGATATTTCTTATAAGGAACAATCAGTGGAGATTTTGGATTTTACAGAGAAATTTATACACAAAAAACCACACAAATTTTAAATGTTTAATGTAGAAACTACCATCTTTAGGAAGCTATGTGGGAATCTGAGGATGCAATGAGGTGTAAGTATGCTCATTTATTTGTAATAAGGTGACAAATTTTGGGGGGAAATTTCTTTTGAAGGGGGGTAGAATATGATACACTGATACTTTGTGTGAAATAAATTTTAAATAAATTAACTATTTTCAATATTATTCATTACACAAACCACTAATTTTATATTTAGTTACACATAACACTATGTTTATATTGTGTTTCACTCAATACTGAGTTTGAACGAAACATGACATTCTATTACAATATTATTATTTAATATTATAGTTACTGCCAAGCCATTGGAATGGTGAGAATGAATGGGATTAACTAAATTTTAAAAATATTTGATTTTTACATGTATATAAAATTAATTATTTTATGACCAATTAATTGAAAATGAAAATAAAAACAATTTGATAAAAAAGGGAATATTTTTTTGAAAAACCCTTTTTATGAACACAAACACATTTTACCTCAACAAATTAAACAAATAAATCTTGGTATATTATTTAAATTAAATTTAGATATTATATATTCAATTAAAATTTTAACACTCTTCTTATATGTTTTCTAGACAAGAGATAAGAATAAATCCAATTTTATGCTTAAAATGTATTTTTCAAAAAGGAAAATTTGTCTCCTTTTGAGAAATTATTTTAAAATTAAGTGTTTTTACTTTTAGAAATTTTATTTGAAAAAATGAAATTAATTTTTTAAATATACACATCAAAATTATCATAGGGTTAATTTTTTGAATTTTTTGAGAAAATCATTTTTATGATGAATTGCGAAAAATACTGGTTTTTATTAAGAATTTTCATTTACTTTAAAGAGTTTTTAAAATATGAAAATTATTTTAATGTCTTATAAAAGTAAAATTAGTTCAATTATATATCTATTAATCCAATTTATATCATTTTAATCAGTTTTATACTAATTTATTATATAAAAACTTTTTAAACTTTTGAACATTTTCTCTTTAGAAAACCTCTTTTTCGTCGCATCTGCGGGATTAATTTTAAATTAAAATTTTCCACTTATTTGAATGTAATTTTTAAAAATTTATTCCATATTTGGAAAAAGAATAATTTATATTATATAATAAGTTAAAATTAAATTTCAATAATAAAAATAGTTAAAATTAATTATCACGGTTAAGGTGAAAATGGGTTTATCGGGGGTTAAATAAAAAGGATAAGTGGAAAATGTCCTAGAAACGTTTATAAAACCTATAGGATGGAAATATTTTGATCTTATAACCTATAAATAAAGATAATGGGCCATTTTATAGCCTTTTGGTAGGTGAAAAATTAGGTTAAACCTTTTTCCTTTCAAAAATGACATGTTTGTCACTCACCCCATTATAGAAAGACACTCCCTATCCTATCATATTCACACTTCCAAAACCACTTGGTTCTGAACTTACCTACCCTAATAACTTCTTTAATTATATCTTATCATCCTATCATCCATATTTTGGTCCCAAATCAAACATAATATTCCCACTTTGAAAAACAAAAAGAAGTTGTCCGAAGAAGAGGTAACATCCCTAACTGAGTGTTTTATTTTATTTTTTCATCCACCTACTTAATTTATTATTAAACCATGATGATATAATAATATATGTATATTAAATATAATGATATATTATTATTTTAATATTCATATCCTAAATCCTTTCCCTCTTCCATCAAATGGGTTATGGGATCATGATTCGTGTGTGTGATATACTTTCATCTCGCAAAGTGTTGTGATTCATTTATAATTTACATTAAAGGTAATAAATATTGGATTAATGAAAATATATGATTAAACAAACTATTTTGTTTCTATAATGGTAATATATTATTTACCTTTCTTTATTTAAATCCATTAAGAAAATGGAAATAACATCATCCGTATGTACAACCTACCGTCTCAATGATTAGTGTATTTCATTTTATATTTATAAATTTTATGGACTACTATAAATACATATATACTAAATTTATGTGGTATTTATATCATGTTTAATATTATGTATATTATGGAACTATAATCAATGTAATAGGTATGAAAATAATAAATCAAAACATGCATGAAAAAAAGAGGTTATTGCCCGAAACATGACTTTAACATGGAATTGTTAATAAATAGTTAATAAAATGTCATATGTAAATCATATATAGTATGATATATAAAATTATGGTTATTTAATATATATATAATAAACTTACAATTATTATTTTGGATGTCTGTATGTGTAATAAAGAAGTCAAGGCTTAATGTAATTGATTTTCATCTCACGTTTTTACTTCAATGTGACATATACCATATTTACCGCCTATTTATTTCACGTGATGAATATACTACCCAGGAATTTATTTTATAATTATTAACCTAAAAATTATTATGATTTAATTATCTATTTTATTAACTATCTTTCATTGGGTTTGTGATTTAGTGTTACCAAAGTGGTAAGGGTATTATGATACATTCTCATCATCTATCGAGATTGTTTATGTTTATACTTCCCAAGATGAAATCATATAACCCATCTCTCAATAAACTCAATAATGTTATTCTATAATAGTTATTTCATGAGAATAAATTTTTTCCATCAATTTTAATATCTTTTTATAATCAATATTTCATAATAATGTTTTAAGGAAAATCATCTTTATTTCTCTCTTTAGTCGAAAACCCTTTTTCTTCCAAAAAAATGTTTTCGAAAAATGGTTTTAATTTTTTTTAACATTCTATAAGTTATTTATTAAATAAATTTTAACCCATGTTTTAATTTTTTCTAAATTTTTGAAATTAATCTTCACATCATTTTCCAAACAATTTCCATTTGGAATTTACCAAAAATTTGAAAGGAAACTCTATTTTACCATGTATGATATGAATGGAATTTTCTACTTTCATGAACAAATAATTGTCATTAAATATTCCCATATAAGAATCAAATTTTACTTTCAAATTAATGGATTTTCAAAAAAATTTATAATTTTTTTATTTATAAAAATTTATTTTTAAATAAAATTCACTTTCCTCAATAAATGCTCGAAGTGTCTTTTCAAAACCATCTTCCATCTAAGATGACATACTTTGATGTTACTTATGATTTACTGGGGATATTATCCAAGGATATCATTCTAATTATTTATTTTAATATTTTATGTTTATGATGAAAATATGTTTAGGAATCTTGTTTCTTTCCATGGGGTATACCATGATAAAATACTTATGAGTCTCACTTCTTTTTCTATGGGTTATGATATGATAAAATGATGAAATATATATATGAAACCCATTTGTTTTTTATGGGTTATTTTTTATATAATTATTATGAAACCCATTTATTTTCATGGGTTTTGATATGATGGATGTTTTATGATCTCATGGCACACACATGTATGATTTTTATTATGTGATGATTGTTACATTATAACCAAGAATGGTGGTTAGGTGAAAAACAAGATTGGAAGTTACATTATAACAAAGATTGTTGAGACCTATATCTTACTCAAATGCATTGAGTAGTGATTAAATTTATATAATCTCAAATCATACAGAGGAGGTTATCCTAAGCCCAAAAGGGAGAACATGGGAGGTTGTCCTAAGACCAAAAGAGGGTACAAAGTAGGTTATCCCATGATCGAATTAGGTACACAAGTCATTATCCCAAGCCTAACATATTGTGAATGTCTTAGTGGGAATACTTTACATTAGATTTTTCTATTCTTATATGTATGTCACAAATCTATGTCTTATGCCAATGTTATGTTCTCGTGGATCATGTTATTTTATTCTATTATGATTCATGTCTTATGAGCTGTCATGATTTATTCCATGACGAAAGTTTATAATCCATGATATATAGGGTATGGTTCCCAAATGTTATTCTGATGTTCTCATACTATTATTCTCATGATATTTTCATATATCCCTTGTTTACCCTCACTATGAATCTGATATCACCCTTTCTTATGTTTCCTTTCTCATGTTATAATGAATGGTATTTTGTATGATATTTCTAAGAAGGGTGATAGTTATGAAGAACTTAGTGGGAGATGATTTAGCTCACTTATGGACCATTTTTTTACATTTTCAAGTTTCCAAAGGCACAAAACCTAATAGATTCTATTTTTTATTGTTATGTTATGTAATTAATATTTTTATATTAATATGTAATATTTATATATTAGAATTTTGGGTCTTTAAAAAATTCATTATAGAGAGAAGACGGATCTACGATAAAGGAACGTGAAAATAGCAGAGAATTTTATGAGGCAATATCCACTAAAATCCAGTGTATCTTCTGACCTAGTGGTAGCTTAAATATCAATCAATTCCATGGATAAGATATTTGATGTCATGGGATATGTGTAACATTAAAAGTAATCCCTTTTCATTTATCATTTTGATGGTGAGTTGATATATAGTAGTCTCTGTTTAAGAATACCAAAGAGAAATATTATCTTGATTCTATAGAATAAGAAACATATAATGATACTTTTTCTAGAGAAATATTTCCCTAAGTTTGTTCGCGTCAGAATGGAGAAACAATTTCTAGAACTCAGGCCGAAAGAAAAATATTTTTTGTTTGTGTATGAAGCCAAATTTACAAGACTGGCCAGGTATATACCATGTTTTGTTCATGAAATTGAGAGTAAAATTAATAGATTTTACTCCTATTTAAAACAAATTTTATCAAGAGACTTAGAATCATGAGGATATAAATGTTATGATTTTTTTGTGGTGATGAAAAAGTTGATATGGAGTTTTCAGACACTTTCATTCCTCCAAATGACAAGAGTCAGAAATGGTTAATGTGGCAGGGAATAAAGAAGAAACTAGAAAATAATTTTTTTAGAAGGGACATATAATGTTTCAAGTGTGATAAAAAAAATCAAGGAATGTTTAACAAGTTGTGGAATGTTTTATTGGTGTGGTATGTTGCGTAATATTTCTTGTGATTTTCAAGAAAAGAGTTTTGAGCAATCCAAGAATGGGGTAACAGATTTACAACTAATAGTGAGGTGTTTTAATTAAAATGAGTTGGGTCATCATACTAATGTGTGTCCAAATTTAGTTACGTAGGGTGGAAATCATCAAGATAGAAACCATAAGGGTGTGTAAAAACGTTTTTCTACTACTAAGTATGATTTTAGTCCATCAAATAATGCGGTGATAGGTATGTTTCTTGTTTATTCAAATTATACCAATACCCTGTTTGACTCTAGATCTTTATATTCCTTCATTTCTGATAAATTTTCATGTAAATTGGAAATATCACCTCATGAAGTAAGATAAAACTTTTGGTGAAAACTCATGGTGGAAATATTAAAGTTACCAAGATTTATAAGAATCGTACTATTATTGTTCATGGTACAATTTTTCCTTCAAATCATTTTGAACTTCCCATGGTAGATTTTTATATTATTTTTTGTATGGATTGTCTTTTAGTGTATCATGCTAAGATATATTTAAAATACAGGAAATTTTTGTCCAATGATTTCATACCTTTGATAAAATATCAAGAATATAAGAAATTGATTAGAGATGGTAGTGAAATTTACCTAATTCATATTTTTGAAAAGAAATAAACTATTCAAATTAGTGGTGTACTGGTAGTTAATGAATATATTGATGTTTTTTCAGATTTTCCAATTATTATTCCTAATAGAGAGGTTGGGTTTACTTCTGAATTAGTTTCTAATTTAAATACAATTTCAAAAACCCCTTATTGAATTTCATAATTATAAATTTTTGAATTTTAATAACAATCACAAGAGTTTCTAGATAATGGTTTTATTCATCCATGTACTTCACAATGGGGTGTCCCTATTTTTTCTAAAGATAGTTCCATGATGATCTTCATTGATTACAGATATTTGAATAACATCAAAACTAAAAAATCACCCTTTTCCTCATGTTCATCGGAGTGGATACTCAAGAGGGGGGTGAATTGAGTTCCAATTAAAATTTATGATAAAAAGTTTTAGGATTAAAACCCCCAAATTAAAACAGCCTAGTTAATTAAGGAAGTAGAGATATAAGTGATTTATTGTTTAACATGTTTCTAAAAGTTTGATTACTCCTCAGTTGAATTAGTATGAGTACTAATTCAACTTTTGAAACAAGTTTACTAAAAGAATCACATATACACACTAACCAAAACTAACTATCAGAGTGAATGTAAAAACAAATTTCTATCATTGAAATTATAAGCAGCGGATAAATATAAAACAGAGTAATTGAAAGTTGAACACAACAATATAAACAAGAGGTTCAGTCTTAATCGAAGACCTAATCCTCTTCACATTTTGATCACCTTTCACCAAGCATTTATATTTAAATAATGATACACATCCTGTATCGGGCTTTAAATAGTTTTAAAAAATTGTCCAGGTTTGGAAACCTCTACCACAGTTCTACGTGGGAAAATAAACTATCATGACACACCAGGCTTCTTCCATAGTTATGCATGGGAAACAAATGTAAAGAGAGTGTGATATGGGGATTTTCAGTATCCCTCAATTCAAGCACAAGAGTCAGTGTGTGTATGAAACACACACTGCTCAAAAATGTAAAATACTTAAACACAGTAGAGCAAAAGATATTAAGAAGAAGTTTAGGATGCTCTGTGTGTTTCCAGATCATCTTTGGACTCCTTGAAATGAAGGAAATGAGGTTTTGTTCCTTCTCTACAAGTTTCCTCTAAATAATAGTGTCACAACTTCCAGGTCCTGACTTCCAGATGTATATATGAACACCTTCTTGGGTTAGAAGCTCTTTTTAGCACACCACCATAGCTTTTGAAAATGTTCTTTTCAACAGGTATTTGTAAAGCTCTAGGATCTTTAGAATGAGTTCTTGAGTGCTATTCTTCTTGCTTCGTATTTCAGATATTCTATGTGTCTCCCTTATGTGTGTGTTTAATATCTTGATGTCTGTCCTTTTTTATCCTTATTATAGTTCAATCTTTTTATCATTTCATTCAGCAGGGGCCGACAAGAGAAATGATTCACCCATGTGTGGTCTTCCTCGTACATCGTACTATCTCCTGATATGCCTACAAATATCATTAAATAATGTCAGGAACATTAAATTTTCCAGACATGAACGTTATGATAGTATTAAGAAAATTGGTAAAGTAAATAATAGGTTATCATTAGACTGGTAGCAGATGCATGTCACGCGGTAGACTTCAACAGTAGGCTCTTCAACTATGGACTTCATCGGTAGGATCATAGTAGACCTTTAATAGTAGGCTTTAGTTAGTAATCTTGATCAGCTATAGAATTCAATTAGAAATCTTTTAACGGTAGCTCTGTAACATCAGGCTACTTCAACAGTGACCTTTCCAGTGGTAGACTATCTCAACAGGTAACTTCATCAATGGTGGAGTATGTCTATTAGTAGACTTCTACTAATGGTATACTTGAACAATAGTGGACTACATTGATAGTAGGAGTTGTCTAGCGGTAACCTTCTAATAATGGTAGATATTTCTAATGGTAGACTTGAACTGTGAAGCTCTTAACAGAAGACTTGAGAAAGAGTCAGACAGTGGACTTCTAACAAAATCCTTGTCACATCAGTGACCTTGTAACGGTGACTATGTCTATATGATTTGATAAGAAGAGAAACAGTAGACTTGTGACAGTGACCTTATACTGGTAGATTATAACAGTGATCGTAGATCTTCAACAGTGACCTTTTAGAAACAGTGTCCGAGAGTGACAGTGAGCTATAATGGTGACCTTGAGCAGAAGGCTCTTACCAGTAGCCTTTAACATTGAACTTATACTTAGAGAAATGTAAACTGTAAGCTGATGCAACAAAGTCATGAGACTAAAAAATATAGATTTTTCGGGATAAATAATATAATTATAGATAAAAAAAGGATTAACAAATGTCTTAATATATCATGATAAGTATTTAAACATGATTTGGGATTATCAAAATAGGTGATTCCAAAAATATCCCCCTTTTTGATAATCACAAATTAAGCCAATATGTTTTAATTATAGATATCATAGGTAAACACATAATACAGTTACTAAATAGAGATCAAAAGGGAACCTTAGTTCAGTTATAGTTTCTCAAGTATCAAAGATTAATAAGAGTGTAAAATCATAAAAGTTCCATTAGAGAGTAATAAAATCACAACATTTGGTACCATTTCTCCCCCTTTGTGATTAGAAAAACGAAACACAAATAGAGATAATAGAGAATAATTGTATTAATGGAAGTAAATTACATGACCCAAAAAGGATACACAATCCCTATCAAAAGACATAAACAAACTCAATACACATAATTTGTAGCCAAGTGTTCTTTCCCTTTCGAAGATGAAGATAGTGGTTGAGCTGGTGGATCAGTAGGTTTAGGAATTGTTGCAGGAATGACTGGAGGGGCAGCAACAGAAGCTCATGTGTGTCTGTAGTGGGTAGCTCTCTGAGGTATCGGTGGATTAAGGATTCTGATGGACTTATCATGAGACATCATGGATGAACTATTGGGTTGAGAGGCATGTAAGGTAGGAGGGATTATGATAGGGGTATAGTCCACATGGAGAAAGGGTAGGAGAAGGTTTCTGAAGTCCATAATAATGATTCCTCCTCTTTCCATAGCCGATATGAAATCATCTGTGTTCACCATAAATTTTTCTAAGGCTAGATTCAACTGGACCAACTGAGTGACTTGTTCCTTGAAGGCTCTGGTGACTGGTGGAATCTTGAGGTTTTCCAACAAAAGCTTGAAATGAGCATCCATATGATGCTTGGAGTAAATAATTTTATAATAGTAATTAATCTGTTCCTTTATACTCTTTTTTTCCTCGGCAGCCTCTCTCATGAAGTCACTAACTACCTTCTGAACGTCTTTGTTAGGGGAGATAATCTGAGTCACAGATTGAGGGTAAGGTGCACTGACACTAGAAATCTTTGCTAACTCTTCACTGACCACTGCCCTGAATGCTGACAAGTCCATAGGTGGTGCACTGGAGGTTGAAGAAAAGGTATAGGAAGTAAAAGGTTTAATAGATAAAGCAACAGTTTCCTTAAAAGACTTGGTCAACCCACTTATGAGCTTCTTCACATCTTCATCCTAGCCCTTCACATGAGCTTTCATGGATTTTTTAAAACTTTCAAATATTCCAACCATCTGTTGCACCACACTTCTGATGTAGTGAATGTCTTTGTCTGATTGGCCCCTAAAATCCATTAGAGCAGTCAGGCTCACCATTGACTGCTTTAGAAGTTCCACAGACTGAGAAACATCCTTGAGTTGATTCTGGCATTGAGATACTTCTTGGGAAAAGATATCTTGAATGGAAGACTAAACTCTATCCATCTCAGAGATAGTCATCTCTTGAATTAAGCCCATTGCCTTTTCCATTTTAGAGGCCTTGTTATCAAACATATGGTGCAGATTTGTTTTCAGTTTTTCCAGATCATACTTAGTGACAAGGTTCTCAGGAATGGTAACCATTGGAGGCATTGCGGTAGGTTCTAAAACAGCAGGTACATGGTGTCTTTTTCTTGACATATCATAATATGAATCATCATAATCCAGCCCAAGTACCAAGTATCCAGGGTCTTCTGACCATTCTTCAAGGTCATGAAGAAGAGATATAGAACCAAAATGATCCCCCTCACTTGGAGCTCTCTCTTGATCATTATCCTCTACTGGTTCTGCTCTAGGTAATTCCACAACCTCCTTTTCAACTTCAGTAGATTCAACCTCTATCTGCTCTGTTGGTTCACCAGTCGGGTGAGTCACATCCTCCACTGAGTCATCAATGATCTATATTTAAATGGCAGTACATGCCACTCCTGCTTCTTGGTCAAACACTGTCCTGTCTGTAGTACCTATCAGAGGGCTCAAACTGAGATCCTCTTCTTTACTATCCTCATTATCAGCTTTAGAAACAGAAGCCTCCTTTCCTTCATCCTTATCACTAGTCTCCTTTGCCTCATGAGTAGAGTGGTCTGACTCAGTAGCCTCATCCTCTTCAGAGGTGTCTCTGACAATATTATGAGATACTTCCTCTTCTTCGCTGGTCTTATTATCACTGTCCCTTAGAACATTCTATCTTCTTGGCAGTTCTTTCGGAGGGCTAGGTGCTACGAAAGCTACTGTCTTGACAGGATTTTCAGGTAAATCAGGATCACTCCCATCATCAATGGGGGTGTTCTCTTTTTCAGGTTCCACTGCTCTTTCAATTTACTCCACATCATCCGAATAAGCTGGTTCTTGCTCATTAGGCTTCAGGCCTAGATCTCTCTTGTCTTTTGGCCTAGATGGTTGAGTAGTAGGGTAAAACTTTTCAAACAATTTTCCTTCATCATTTACCCATGCCTTCTTCCAGGGATTCTAGCTAATTTTCGTGAATTTTCAAATAACCTTGGAGATACAAACACTATTCTTAGACACTATCATCTCCTCTTTATTTCCAACCACACCCTTTACCTTTAGCATTACTGGAATTATCTTGGCATGGAATAGGGCATTGGACTTTGAGCTTGCCTTAGTCATATCCTCTAATTGTGCCATCAGTAACCTACATAGGCTGATCTTATACCCATGCTTTAGCAAGTACATCAGGAATATGTCCTGATACTTCATCACTTCAAAATCCACTCTCTTGGGACTAATCACATGCTGAATGAACTTAAACAATAGCATGTCTTCTCCATTCATCTCAACTGCAATGATCTTCCTTGATTTTCCATTTCCTGTCAGCTCTTCCAGAGCTTTTTCATACCCAAAAATTTCACTGTCTGAAGAAGCCACTCCAGAATAGTATTCATAAACTCCTTAATGAGGAACTCTCAAGCATCCAGCCCAATCAGCAGACGATAAACTAACTTTGTTGCCATTAACTCGAGATAATAGCCTATGAACATCATCTTCCTCTTCTAACTTCATGCATTCATAGAATTCCTTTACAAGATTCATGTAGTACGGTCCATTGTTATTGGAAAAGAATTCGGTCCATCCTTGGGCATCTAGTGCTTCCAACACTAATTACTTTCTTGACAGTAGCAATTCTTCACTCAGCTCCTTCTCAGCCACGATTTCTCTGTTTGTCAGATGCCGGTTGACAGGTCCCGTCGGCGTATTACTGGTGCCAATAGACTCAGCTCGAGTCCTCTTTGGCCTTGGTGCATCCACATTGTCAGTTGGGGGTCACTTGGTTCTGTCCATGGAGATTGAAAGGGGTTCGAGAGTTCAAACGGAGAGTTAGGGTTTAGGGATTTTGAGAGTAGGGGTTCGATATTGAGGAAGAAGGTGGATTAGGATATGTTCATAGCCTTTAGTTTTATCATCTAGGTATTAAAACAAAATAAGACAGAAATAATGAATAGGAAAAAAAATGGTTCAGATTCCCGCATAAAATAAATGGTAAAAATCAAACAGTGAGGTATCCAACAGCGAGGTTCTTAACAATGAGGTTCAACGGTGAGGTGTATCTATGAGGTCCAACAGTGAGGTTTATCAGTGAGGTCCAATAGTGAGATGTATCAGTGAGGTCCAGCGGTGAGGTGTATCAGTGAGGTCCAACGGTGAGGTGTCCTATACTGAAATTAATCATACCTAACTCATGTTTGATGTAATTTAACCTCTCATAATTCAAAGGATTTGTGAATATATCATCCAATTGATGTTCAGTGCCAATGAATTCAAGAGTAATATCATCTTTTTGATAATGATCCCTCAAAAAGTGATGTCTCACATCAATATGATTTGTCCTAGCATGAGATACTGGATTTTTGGAAATGTTAATAGCACTTGTATTGTCACACTTTATAGAGACATGTTTTAATTGATACCCATAGTCTAGTAAAGTGTGTTTCATCCACATAATTTGAGTACAAAAACTACCAGGAACTATGTATTCAGATTATACAGTGGATAATGCATCAAAATTATGTTTCTTACTACACCATGATACTAGTGACTTGCCTAAAATGTGACATGTCCCAGAGGTGATTTTTCTATCTAACTTGCAACCAAAAAAAATCAGCACTAGAATAACTCAACAAATCAGATGATTGTCCTTTAGGATAAAATAGTCCTAAGTTGGGAGTATATTTGAGATATTTAAAAATATTTTTTATAGTAGTTAAATGATACTCTTTTGGATTGGCTTGAAAGCGAGCACACATAAATACACTAAACACAATGTCAGGTCTTCTAACTATAAGATAGAGTAGACTCCCTATCATACCTCTATAGTCGGTTTGATCCACTGGTTCTCCAGCTTCCTCAGCATCCAACTTACAAGTGGTACTCATAGATGTGTCACTTCTTTTAATACCATCCAAAGTAAAACATTTTAAAAGATCCTTAATATATTTACTTTGATTCAAAACAATGCCATTTTTATTTTTAAAGATCTGAAATCCAAGGAAAATTTTGAGTTCCCCCCTTAAACTCATTTCAAACTCATTTTGCATCATTTTTAAAAAATCAATACATAATGAATTATTAGAAGATCAAAAAAATAATATCATCCAAATAAATTTTTAATATCAAAACATATTTATAAATTTTATTAATAAAAAGAGTAGGATCAGATATCCCATCCGTAAAACCTTTTGAAATAAGAAAAGATCTGAGCCTATCATACCATGCTCTTGAAGCTTGTTTTAAACCATATAAATCTTTTGAAAGTTTAAAAACATGATTTGAAAAATGGGGATTTTTAAAACCATGGGGTTGTTCAAAAAACACATCCTCAACTATATACCCATTTAGAAAATCTCTTGTAACATCCATTTGATAATGTTTAAAATTAAGATGAGCTGTATAGGCAAGTAGTATCCTAATGGCTTGTTATATAGCTACAGGTACAAAGGTATCCTCATAGTCTATTACTTCCTGTTGACTATATCCTTGTGTGACTAACCTAGCCTTAATTATGACAATATTTCCAGACTCATCAACTTTGTTCTGAAACACCCATTTAGTGCCTATTGTCAAAGTGTCCTTAAGTCTTTCAACTAATTCCCAGAATATATTTCATTCGAACTGATTTAATTCTTCTTGCATAGCCATTACCAAAAATTCATCATTAATAGCATCATTAATATTCGTAGGTTCATGCTGTGAAAGAAAAGCTTGATGTTCAACCTAGTTTCTTAGAGAAGATCTAGTTTGTGTTCCTCTATTTAAATCACATACAACAACATCTATAGGATGATTCTTAAGAGTCTTAATACCTCTAAAAAGGGTTGAACTAGATTCTTTATTGTTTTCTATTGGTTCAGAATCAATAGGTATAGATTCTGGAAAATTCCCAAAACTGGATACTTTTATAGGGGATTCACTATCTTTATCATTAAGGTTAAAAATTGACAAATCTTCCTCAAGATGTTCAAGAGAGGTTTTAGGCTCATGTGGATCATTCTCATCGAATTTTACATGAACTGATTCTTCCATGCATTTGGTTTTCTTATTGAACACTCTAAAGGCTTTACCTGAGATAGAATAACCTATAGAAAATTCATTCATCACTTTTTGGAGCAAATTTTTCAAGATTATATTTAGTATTAAGAATAAAGGTTTTGCAACAAAAAACTCTAAAGTAATTAGCCTTAGGATTTCTGTTGTTCTAAATCTCATAAGGGGTCTTCTTTAGAACAGTTCTAATTAAAACTCTATTGATGACATAAAAGGTTGTATTTATAGATTCTGCCAAAAAATAACAGGTAAATCATACTCATTAAGTATAGTTCTAGCAATTTCTTGAAGGGTCATATTTATTCTTTCTACAACTCCATTTTGTTGAGGTTTCATAGGGGAAAAAAAGTAGTGACTATAGCCATTATGTGAGCAGTAAGACTCAAACACATGATTTTCAAACTCACGGCCATGATCACTTCTCAGGGTCTTAATTCTAAGTCCACTAAGATTTTCTACAGACTTGGAATATTTGATAAAATAGGAATATGCTTAACTTTTGTGAGATAGAAAGTATACCCATGTATACCTAGAAAAGTCATCTACAAAAACATAAACATAGTGCTTCCCATTTAAACTTGAAACTCTTGATGGTCTAAACAAATCCCTGTGAACCAACTAAAGTGGTTCAGAAGTTGAAAATTATTTCTTTAGTTTGAAAGAAACTTTGTGTTGTTTTTCCTTTTGGCAGGGATTACACACTTTGTCAAGTGGGAATTATAATTTAGTTAAGTCTCTAACTAAAATTTTCTTAGATATCTTCTTAAGTGAGTTCACATTGCAGTGTCCTAACATTCTGTTCCACAACCACGACTCTTTATGAAAATCATTTAAGAAGGAAACATTTTTTTGGATAATGAATTTAGATCAACAATATATACATTCTCATTTCTACATGCAGTGAAAACTAAATCATTTTTTGAGTTAAAAACATTGCATACATCATTTTAAAACATAACATTAAAGCCACCATCACATAACTGGGATATGATAAGTAAATTGTACTTTAATCCATTGACAAAAAGTACTTTAGAAATTAATATTGTATCAGGGTTACCAATCTATCCTAAGTCGACGATTTTTCCTTTGGCAGTGTCACCAAAAGTGACATGCCCACCATCAACTTTGATTAGACTCTTGAAGAAAGAATTGTCTCCTATCATATGTCTTGAACATCCACTATCCAAGTACCATAGGATGTTAAAGGAACTATTTAAACAAATTCCCTGCAAAAAAGATTAATTATGGGATCATTTTGGTACCCAGATCTTCATGGGTCCAGAGAGGTTAGCAAGTTAAACTTTGGGAACCCATATTTGCTTTATAGGTTTTCTAAAATCAACAAACACATTTTGAGACATAAATACTTTGGTAGGTCCTTTAGAAAATTGTTTCTCAAAAGATGGTCCAGAACTAGAACTAGCAGCGAACTGTCCAGTTTTTGGAACAAATATGGTTTTGATAATTTGTCTCTATCTGGACTGATATCCTAGACCAGATGTATACTTTGGAGAAATATTTTTTCCTAGCAACTAAGTCAAGGTATCCCTACCAACAGTGAACTTCTCAAGATCCTTTATTAATTTCTCATTAGATAATTTTAACTCTGTATTTTCCTTTAGCAGTTTATCAAATTTCTCTTTTTATATATCCATATTTGACTTGTAATTTGAATTTAAATCATGATGTCTTTTTAATGACTTATATTTTTCCTTGAGTTCATTAAAAGTATCCTCAAGCATTTCTTAATATTCAAATAATTATTCTTTAGTCATATCTTCATTATTATGAGAGTCACTTTCATTCCCAGAATAATAAGTATTATGCACAGGGGAATTAATTGTTACCTCAGATGTCTCTGTCATAAAGAATAGATAAGCTTGTTTGTTTTGTTCTGAGTCTGAAGCATCAGATCCACTTGAACTGCCTTCTAAATCACTCCAATTTTCTTTCATATCCTTTTTATAACCTTTTCCCATTTCATCATATTTTCTCTTTAATTTCAACTTGGGGAAGTCAGCCTTTACATGACCTTTTCCTTTAAATTCATAGTATACTATTTCACTTGTGTTCTCGTTCCACTTCCTGTCTTTCTTCCATTGTCCTTTATGATCATACTTTCCTTTGAAGTTTGACTTCCTATAGAATTTCTTCTTGCAGTAGAATATTTTGAATCTTCTGGAAAGTTGTGCCATCTCCTCATCACTATCTAAATTTGACTCTTCACTTGTAGAACTATCTACAGGTACTTGAATCTTTTCTTTGTATTTGCTTTTGGAGGCATAAGTCTTGAATGCTACTTAATTCTTTCTTGGTTATTCTTTTATTTCTTGATTCATCTTATTCTCTTCTTCATACATCATTAGTTTTCCAATTATCTCATTTACAGGTAGTTTGCTGATGTCACATGATTCTCAAATTGATACAGAAGTGCCTCTCCAAAGGTCAGGTAGGCATTTAAGCCGCCTCATGATTTAGTCTTTGTTGTCCACTCGTTTCCCAAGCAGATTCATAGTGATTACTATCTCATTGAACCTGAGATACATTTCAGAGATAGATTCATCAGGCTTCGTCTTAAAATTATCATATTTAATAGTATAGGTATATAATCTCATTTCATTAACATTGGTTGTTCCTTCATGAGAGATAGCCAAATTATCCCAAATTTCTTAAGAAGTCTTACAGGAAGATATTCTATTAAATTCTTCATCACCCAAAGAATAGTATAAGGAATTCATTACATTACAATTGCTATTATAAGTAGTTTTGGTTACTTGAGACCATGTGTCCCTAGTAGTAGCAGTTAATACATATTTTTCTTCAATTGTGTCCCAAATTTCGGGTCCTAAGCTTTCAAGATACATTTTCATTTTCAATTTATACTGACCATAATTATTTCCATTAAATAAAGGTGGTCTATTAGTAGCAGCACCCTCAACTCGGTTATCCATAGAAAACTAAAAGATTAAAGAACTTGAAATTAAGATATAACAGAAATTTTGAGATCTTTAAGATACAACAAAAATCACATTTGAAAAGAAATTGAAAAGCTTGAAAAACTGGTTTGATGGTATGAATGAAGAAACCCTCTAATACCAAATGTTTGTCAGAGTGGATACTCAAGAGGGGGTGAATTGAGTTCCAATTAAAATTTCTATTAAAAACTTTTAGGATTAAAATCCCCCAAATTAAAACAGCCCAGTTAATTAAGCCAATAGAGATATAAGTGATTTATTTTTCAACAGGTTTCTCAAAGGTTGATTACTCCTCAGTTCAATCAGTATGAGTACTAATTCAACTTTTGAAAAAAGTTTACTAAAATAATCACATATACACACTAACCAAAACTAACTATCATAGTGAATGTAAAATAAGATTTTTTTCTTTGAAAATATAACCAGCGGATAAATGTAAAATAGAGTAATTGAAAGTTGAACACAAAAAATTAAACAAGAGATTCAGTCTTAAGCCATTACCTAATCCTCTCTACTTGGTGATCACCTGCCACCAAGAAGTTATATTTAAAGAATGATACACAGCCTGTATCAGTCTTTACAACATTTTTCAAAAACTATCCAGTTTTGGTAACCTCTACCACAGTTCTACGTGGGAAAATAAACTATCAAGCCACACCAGGCTTCTTCCATAGTTATGCGTGGGAAAAATGTAAAGAGAGTTTAATATGGGGATTTTCAGTATCCCTCAGTTCAAGAACAAGAGTCAGTGTGTGTATGACACACACACTGCTCAAAAATGTAAAATACTTAAATATAGTAGAGCTAAAGATATTAGGACGAAGTTTAGGATTCTCTGTGTGTTGGCAGATCAGCTCTGGACTCCTTGAAACGAAGGAAATGAGGTTTTGGTCCTTCTATGCAAGTTTCCTCCAAAATAGAGTGTCTCAACTTCTAGGTTCTGACTTCCAGATGTAGAGATGATCAGCTTTGTCACGACCCGCCCTCGGGGTCCGTGCCCTGACTACCCCAAGCCCGCCTTCCATAGGTCAGGGGCTGGCGACTAGCACCAAGTCGTAAATCCCGGTAAAAAGGGAAGGCATTGCCTTTGTAAAGTAAACAAACACCACAGAGTAAGCAAGCGGAAAGTAACACTAAGCAAAAACAGAGTACAACTAAAGGTGCGGAAAGTAAAAAGGGGCCGGAAATACAAGCCCAACTGTAAAGTACAACTCGAAAGGGAAAACAGCAACTGAAAAGTAAAGCAGCTACGCCGAGCTGTCCACTGGAAATCCCACCTGAAGGGTGGGTACAGATAGCTCCTCTGCTCCTCGGGTCCCGCCGTCTGCTCCAAGTATGTCCCGCCCAGTGGTCTGCCTCTGGGTACCGCCACGTCGTATAGTCCACCTCCAGGTACCGTCCAGTCCTCGAACACTCGGCCTCTGCCAGTACTGGCCGTCGTCTGCAACCAACACAACGAGGTGCGGGCATAGCCCGTGCAGGGGTGAGTATAACGATACTCAGTAGGGACCCCGAGACCCTCAAGGTCTCACTAAAACCAACAAGGATAACCACAAGAAGATCACAACAGATAAACTCTACTTAGGTATATGCCCATACATATACCTAAGTTATCAAGTAACCCATCTTAGTCATGAGGAAACACAAGAATCATGAGATCAACGGATAACCACTACCCAGGTATATGCCCATACATATACCTAAGTTATCAAGTAACCCATCTCGATCATGAGGAAACACAAAGGTCAAAGTCTCAGCTCAAACCAGGATTTTCATTATCGAAACCGTAACTGCTGAAGAGCTCCGTCTCTAGAGTGTACAGTGGTCCTGTCACGACTCCGAGGCCGCCGCTCACTAACCTAAGACTGCTGAAGTACTCCTCCTGTCGAGTACTGCGGGTCTGCTGCCAACTACCAGGTGCTCCGTCCGCTGAGGGTCTGCTGCCAAATACCGGGCGCTACCCAGATAGCCTACTGAGGTACTCCTCCTGTCGAGTACCACGGGTCTGCTGCCAACTACCAGGCGCTCCGTCCGCCGTGGGTCTGCCGCCAAATACCGGGCGCTCCGTCCACTGGGCTAGTCGACTCACTCCAAGTCGAGTCGGTCAAGCAGTCGTCAGGTCTCAGCCGGCTACACGGTCTCCGTACTCTGCACGCTCGTCTCCGGGAGGGTCCGCTCCACGAGCTACTGGTCGATACTCCAAGTATCACAAAGTCCCGCAAAGAAGTATCTCAAAAGTCCGTCTCGTCACAGGGGTCTCAACGCAACAGACGGCGCGTCGATCGGACGCCCGGTCTGTGAGTTATTAGCCTTTTCGTCCCAGGGGCCCGGTTGGTTTCGAGTGCGAACCAATCCCGGCCGTATCTCAACTGTACCCCGAACTCCCATAGGGTATACTCATAGGGACCGTTACTAAACATAAACACCAACGCCGCTGACGGTTCGTCAAACGGACGTCCTGTCTGAAAGATATCAGCTTTCCCGTTCCAGGGGCCCGGTTGGATTTCGGGTACAATCCAACCCGGCCATACTCCGACTGCATCCAAAACTCGGGCGGAGTATGTCAAAAGTTCCGTCTCATCAAGAGGAAGTCAACGAAACAGACGGCGCGTCAATCGGACGCCCGGTCTGTGAGTTATTGGCTTTTTCGTCTCCGGGGCCCGGTTGGTTTTTAAGGCAAAACCAACCCGACAGTACTCCACCTGCGTCCAAACCTCGGGCGGAGTATGCCAAAAGATCCGTCTCGCTAAGAGGAACGCAACGCGACTGACGGCGCGTCAATCGGACGTTCGTGGCTCAAGATATGAGCGTTTCCGCTCCGAAGGCCCGGTTGGTTTCGTGAACGAACCAACCCGGCCGAACTCAAATTAATCCGAAACCTTGAGTGCGATATACCGAAACGACCGTCTTGATCCAAGGATCGCGTTGCCGCAGGCGGTTCGTCATTCGGAGGTCCGAGGCTCAAGTTATGGGCCAAAAACCAAATCTGGTTCGAAACGGGGGGGTCCGGGTCCGGGCCGACCCGGCCCGACCCCCCCCCCCCCCCCCCCCCCCCCCCCGGGGCGGCGCGGCGGCGGCGGCGTGGCGGCGGCGGCGGCGGGCGCCTGGCGCCGCACGAGGGTGGCATGCGGGGGGCTCAGCCCCCGCCTCTTCAAGGTGGCGCGGCCTTTGTGCCGCGCCCAAAAAAAAATAAACGCCCCCCACACGTGGGGGGCTTGCTGGAACGAACCGGGGGGCCGGCTGCCCCCCCTCCCTCTCTTCAAAGAACCGCCCCCACCAAGTGGGGGGCTTGATTGGCAGAAACGGGGGGGCTTTGCCCCCCACAAGAAAACCGCCCCCTCTTTAGGAGGGGGTTTCATGAGGTGGTCGGGGGATTAATTCCCCCGGTTTATTGGCATCCGGTCGGCCAGCTGGCCGGCCGGTTTTCTCTACCGGGACCGGAAAAATCCGGTCCCCTCTTCGGCTTCCGACGCCAGCGGCCCGGCCGCCGGTCTTCTCTACCGCCGCGGCCCGGAACCGTCCGCGGTCTCCTCATCCCGCCGCGGCCCGGAACCGGCCCCGGCGTTCGTCGTCCGGTGCGGTGCGACGGCACCGCGCCCCTCCGCCGCACTTTAATTTCTTTCAACGCGGCGCGACGGCGTCGCGTTCTTGATGTTTCTTCCATGGTGTGTGCGCGACGGCGTTGCGTAAAAATAAAATCACGATCAACCGCGTGGTGCGACGGCACCACGCCACTTGTTTCCACCCGCAAGAACAAACAAGATCGTTGGAGGGGGTTCGGCCGTGTTCGTGCGGTCCGGCCCCCTCACGTTAAAATAATAACGCAACTTTAAATAATCAACATCCTCACGTTAGTCATACGAACCACGAGCAAGAATGAGATAATTAAATATTAAATCAACATCCCCTACCTCGGGTATAAGTTCGAGGATTTGACTATGTCCGCGGAAGACGACGTCGCGGAGGTCGGGCGTCGCGGTCATCGTTCGTCAAATTCAATGACGAAGAGGCGCGTCCGAAGAGGCACGTCGTTGGCGAATCCTTGTACGCCGACGATGGTTGTCCGAGGAAGGTGCGGTGTTCCCTCTCATTGACACCGAAGACGAAGAAGAGCGGAGCGGCGTTCTTCGTCGGAACTTGAGCGTTCTACGTCAAGTCTTGAGGAAAGTCAAATAAAAAGGAAACAACGAACTCAAGAACCCTTACCTCGATAGTCGCACGTTGACGGAGTCGTGGAATATCGGTGTCGATTCCTTTGACGTCGGAGGAAGAGTCGTTATCGAAGGCGTTCGTCGCGGAAAACCGTCGCGGAAGAGATGACGCAGAAGAAGTACATCGCGTCGTGGACACGGCGTCGCGGATGGATCGTGTTGTTCGGCGGAGAAGTTCTTCGTTGAAGAACGACGTTCTTCGCGTTCTTCGTTGAGTTTGAAGAAGAAGAAGAGGCTCTCCAAAAGCTCTCAAGGAGACAAACAAACAACCCAAAATAAAATAAGACAACTTCTTATTTTATTATTACAATACACAAAAGAATTTCAAAAGTTTGAAATTCAAAAAGGTTAAACTCCCATAATTAATTAAGTAACTCAAGTTGACAACATTTAATGAAATGAGTTAAAGGGGAGGTTTTGAGAGAATTTGAGGAGTTGGGGTTCGTGTGGACCCCACCTCACTTAATCCTCCCAAGGGAGGTTAAGTGGATGTGGGTCCCACTCCCAACTCCCTTTGGTAGGACTTAACTAGTTAAAAATAAAATTTGTTCCTCACAAATTTTATTTAACTTAAACTAAAAACCCAAAAACTAACTTTCAACCCGCAACAAACGCAACTCCCAAAAAGGACTCTTTAAGCGAATATCGGCGCTGCGAGTTCATCGGTGCCCTCAGATTTCAATTCCGAGCACCGGATCAAAAGTTAGGAATTCCCGCTCGTTCGTTCACTGAACGTACCCGAGCCAAACTTCGGAAATTAATTATGGGCACTCCGGGCCTCGGAATCAGGTGCCGTCTGAAACCGCGCTCTTGTAAAATTCTAAAGAAAATTAAGAAAAAATTTCCCTTGAATTTTACGGGTCTTTACATTACTCCCACCTCAGGGCTTTACGTCCCCGTAAAGATACAACAAAAACTAGGGAAACAAAAGAGGGTACTGAGCACGCATCTGAGCCTCCCGCTCCCATGTGCTCTCCTGGAGATTCCCGTGCCGCCATCTGTTGCGCACAAGAGGAATCGATTGCCCATGTAGGACCCGCTCCTGTCGATCCTCTATCTCCACCGGGACCTCCGTAAAAGTCGCCCCATCGTCAACGTCAAGCTCCCCATGGTCAAAGATGTGCGTCGGGTCGTGCACGTATCTCCTCAGTTGAGACACGTGGAAGACGTCGTGCACCCGGTGTATCTGAGGTGGTAGAGCCAGGCGATAAGCCACCTCACCAACCCTGCTGAGGACTTGGAAGGGTCCGATGAAGCGCGGAGATAACTTGTCGCCTCGGCCAAATCTCCGAATACCACGTCGAGGTGAGACCCGCAAGAAGACGTGGTCACCATCCTCGAACTCTAGTGGACTCCGCCTCCTGTCAGCGTATGACTTCTGCCGGCTCTGTGTTTTCCTCATCCGCTCCTGGAAGACATGGACCTCTTCTGAAGTGGCCCGGACCATCTCTGGTCCCACAAGAGCTGCAAGATTTCTTCTTTGCCGATAAGAGAAACCTGGTCTCATCCCCTGGATGAACCACATTCTTTGCCTAAAACAGTCAATCCTAACATGGATGATACTAATCCATACCAAGGATGACGTCGTAAGGCCTCGACGCTACTACTAAGAGATCCAACCGTTACTCTCGCCTCCAAGGGTTGAGTCACACTGTCGGCATCAGTGTGTGGTAACTGGTCTCCTCCAGTAGATGTCTCACAAGTGAGGGTCAAGTCAACAGTCAACTGGAACCTCTTAGTAACATCACAAAAGAGGACAGGAATGAAAACATCACAAAGGATGCGTCTTTTATTATTGCAGCTCATAATACAAGACTCTACACAAAAGCAACATCAACATGGAACTAGAAGTACAAAAGACGTATCCACTAGTTCCGCTCCTGTCCACCTGCTCCCAGAGCTCCATGATCGTAAGCTTCAGCTGCCTGAAGCTGTGCTCTCGCATGTTCACCTACTCCTTGTGGTCGGGGTGGACCTCCTGGTGGTGGTGGTGGTAGAGCCTCAAAGCGTCGTCCACCACCTGCTGCTCGGCCAGCTCCTCTGCCTCGTCCGCCTCCTCCCTGCGGACCGCCACGGTCGAACCTCTGCCTCTGCCTAGGTGGTTCCTCAACCGTCTGCTGCTCCTCTGCATGGCGGGTCGGGCAGTCACGAGCCATGTGGCCTTGCCCGCCGCATGCAAAGCACTGTCTTCCACTCAAAAGACTGACTCCGCGCTGTGTGCCCTGCACTGCTGAGCCAGTGCCCTGAGGTTGTCTGCCTGAAGGTCTGGTCTGTCTGGACCCCTGAGTCATCTGTCGGCTACCTGCTACCGAAGACTCCGCTACGTGCCGCCCTGCGGTGGGTCGCTGCGCTGGTGAAGACTCAGCAAGGAAGCTCTCAATCAGAAGGGCCCGCTCCAGTACTCCTCTCTGAGTCGGTAAGCTGAGGGAGATCAGCGATGCCCTGATCTCCTGTCTCAAACCCTGCTCGAAGGTCCGGGCTCGGAAGAATGGGTCCCGTACCATGTCGGTCGAGTAGCGTGAGAGATCGGTAAATCTCGCCGAGTACTGAGCGACCGTCATGCTGCCCTGCCGCAGCTGCAGAAGCTCCTGGATACGCACCGTAGGAAGGGTGGCTGGGACGAACTCCGAGCGGAAGAGGCTCTCAAAGTCCGTCCAAAGTAGAGATGCCTCATCGTGCACCTGGAGCATCAAGCTCCACCATCGTCCTGCTGCTGCGTGTAGTAGGCTCGCAGCGAGGATCACCATGAGGTGCGCTGGTGTCCTCACTAGCCTAAACACTCGTACCACTGCCTCCAGCTAGTCCTCTGCAGCCTGGGGATCCGTCTCCCCACGAAACCTGGGCGGTCGCTGGCGCTGAAACTCATGCAGTGCGCTGAGGCGACGTGCATCGTCAGCGGCTGCTGCTGGAAGCATCGGGGGCTCGGCGGGTAGAGCTACCGCCGGTGCCACTGCTGACAAAGGGCCCTGCACCGAGGCCTCGTCGCTCGGTGGGCTGTCGTCACGTTCGATTCTCGGAACCCTAACTGGCTGCCGTCGTAGAGCCATCCTGAAAGAAACAACGTAACACGATCAAACGATTATACCTGGTGAGCTAACCTGGTTTGAGCTGTTTTAAGGGGAAAAACCTTTGAAAACACACACGCAATCAGTGTTTTCGTGCACAAAGTCGGAAATCAGTTGTCAGGGTCCTGGTGCATGGATACGTCGGCCGCCCGCACCAACACTGGACTCCCTGAACTGAAAACCACACTCGGTACCCTTAACACTATTGCTTCACAGAAAGAAAGATCAGAGTCTGCGGTAGAACCAACCCCCTCTGATACCAATTTGTCACGACCCACCCTCGGGGTCCGTGCCGTGACTACCCCAAGCCCGCCTTCCATAGGCCAGGGGCTGGCGACTAGCACCAAGGCGTAAATCCCGGTAAAAAGGGAAGGCATTGCCTTTGTAAAGTAAACAAACACCACAGAGTAAGCAAGCGGAAAGTAACACTAAGCAAAAACAGAGTACAACTAAAGGTGCGGAAGGTAAAAAGGGGCCGGAAATACAAGCCCAACTGTAAAGTACAACTCGAAAGGGAAAACAGCAACTGAAAAGTAAAGCAGCTACGCCGAGATGTCCACTGGAAATCCCACCTGAAGGGTGGGTACAGATAGCTCCTCTGCTCCTCGGGTCCCGCCGTCTGCTCCAAGTATGTCCCGCCCAGTGGTATGCCTCTGGGTACCGCCACGTCGTATAGTCCACCTCCAGGTACCGTCCAGTCCTCGAACACTCGGCCTCTGCCAGTACTGGCCGTCGTCTGCAACCAACACAACGAGGTGCGGGCATAGCCCGTGCAGGGGTGAGTATAACGATACTCAGTAGGAACCCCGAGACCCTCAAGGTCTCACTAAAACCAACAAGGATAACCACAAGAAGATCACAACAGATAAACTCTACTTAGGTATATGCCCATACATATACCTAAGTTATCAAGTAACCCATCTCAGTCATGAGGAAACACAAGAATCATGAGATCAACGGATAACCACTACCCAGGTATATGCCCATACATATACCTAAGTTATCAAGTAACCCATCTCGATCATGAGGAAACACAAAGGTCAAAGTCTCAGCTCAAACCAGGATTTTCATTATCGAAACCGTAACTGCTGAAGAGCTCCGTCTCTAGAGTGTACAGTGGTCCTGTCACGACTCCGAGGCCGCCGCTCACTAACCTAAGACTGCTGAAGTACTCCTCCTGTCGAGTACTGCGGGTCTGCTGCCAACTACCAGGCGCTCCGTCCGCTGAGGGTCTGCTGCCAAATACCGGGCGCTACCCAGATAGCCTACTGAGGTACTCCTCCTGTCGAGTACCGCGGGTCTGCTGCCAACTACCAGGCGCTCCGTCCGCCGTGGGTCTGCCGCCAAATACCGGGCGCTCCGTCCACTGGGCTAGTCGACTCACTCCAAGTCGAGTCGGTCAAGCAGTCGTCAGGTCTCAGCCGGCTACACGGTCTCCGTACTCTGCACGCTCGTCTCCGGGAGGGTCCGCTCCACGAGCTACTGGTCGATACTCCAAGTATCACAAAGTCCCGCAAAGAAGTATCTCAAAAGTCCGTCTCGTCACAGGGGTCTCAACGCAACAGACGGCGCGTCGATCGGACGCCCGGTCTGTGAGTTATTAGCCTTTTCGTCCCAGGGGCCCGGTTGGTTTCGAGTGCGAACCAATCCCGGCCGTATCTCAACTGTACCCCGAACTCCCATAGGGTATACTCATAGGGACCGTTACTAAACGTAAACACCAACGCCGCTGACGGTTCGTCAAACGGACGTCCTGTCTGAAAGATATCAGCTTTCTCGTTCCAGGGGCCCGGTTGGATTTCGGGTACAATCCAACCCGGCCATACTCCGACTGCATCCAAAACTCGGGCGGATTATGTCAAAAGTTCCGTCTCATCAAGAGGAAGTCAACGAAACAGACGGCGCGTCAATCAGACGCCCGGTCTGTGAGTTATTGGCTTTTTCGTCTCCGGGGCCCGGTTGGTTTTTAAGGCAAAACCAACCCGACAGTACTCCACCTGCGTCCAAACCTCGGGCGGAGTATGCCAAAAGATCCGTCTCGCTAAGAGGAACGCAACGCGACTGACGGCGCGTCAATCGGACGTTCGTGGCTCAAGATATGAGTGTTTCCGCTCCGAAGGCCCGGTTGGTTTCGTGAACGAACCAACCCGGCCAAACTCAAAGTAATCCGAAACCTTGAGTGCGATATACCGAAACGACCGTCTTGATCCAAGGATCGCGTTGCCGCAGACGGTTCGTCATTCGGAGGTCCGAGGCTCAAGTTATGGGCCAAAAACCAAATCTGGTTCGAAACGGGGGGGTCCGGGTCCGGGCCGACCCGGCCCGACCCCCCCCCCCCCCCCGGGGCGGCGCGGCGGCGGCGGCGGCGGGCCACGGCGGCGGGCGCCTGGCGCCGCACGAGGGTGGCATGCGGGGGGCTCAGCCCCCGCCTCTTCAAGGTGGCGCGGCCTTTGTGCCGCGCCCAAAAAAAAATAAACGCCCCCCACACGTGGGGGGCTTGCTGGAACGAACCGGGGGGCCGGCTGCCCCCCCTCCCTCTCTTCAAAGAACCGCCCCCACCAAGTGGGGGGCTTGATTGGCAGAAACGGGGGGGCTTTGCCCCCCACAAGAAAACCGCCCCCTCTTTAAGAGGGGGTTTCATGAGGTGGCCGGGGGATTAATTCCCCCGGTTTATTGGCATCCGGCCGGCCAGCTGGCCGGCCGGTTTTCTCCATCGGGACCGGAAAAATCCGGTCCCCTCTTCAGCTTCCGACGCCGGTGGCCCGGCCGCCGGTCTTCTCTACCGCCGCGGCCCGGAACCGGCCGCGGTCTCCTCATCCCGCCGCGGCCCGGAACCGGCCGCGGCGTTCGTCGTCCGGCACGGTGCGACGACACCGCGCCCCTCCGCCGCACTTTAATTTCATTCAACGCGGCGCGACGGCGTCACGTTCTTGATGTTTCTTCCATGGTGTGCGCGCGACGGCGTTGCGTAAAAATAAAAGCACGATCAACCGCGTGGTGCGACGGCACCACGCCACTTGCTTCCACCCGCAAGAACAAACAAGATCGTTGGAGGGGGTTCGGCCGTGTTCGTGCGGTCCGGCCCCCTCACGTTAAAATAATAACGCAACTTTAAATAATCAACATCCTCACGTTAGTCATACGAACCACGAGCAAGAATGAGATAATTAAATATTAAATCAACATCCCCTACCTCGGGTATAAGTTCGAGGATTTGACTATGTCCGCGGAAGACGACGTCGCGGAGGTCGGGCGTCGCGGTCGTCGTTCGTCAAATTCAATGACGAAGAGGCGCGTCCGAAGAGGCACATCGTTGGCGAATCCTTGTACGCCGACGAAGGTTGTCCGAGGAAGGTGCGGTGTTCCCTCTCGTTGACACCGAAGACGAAGAAGAGCGGAGCGGCGTTCTTCGTCGGAACTTGAGCGTTCTACGTCAAGTCTTGAGGAAAGTCAAATAAAAAGGAAACAACGAACTCAAGAACCCTTACCTCGATAGTCGCACGTTGACGGAGTCGTGGAATATCGGTGTCGATTCCTTTGACGTCGGAGGAAGAGTCGTTATCGAAGGAGTTCGTCGCGGAAAACCGTCGCGGAAGAGATGACGCGGAAGAAGTACGTCGCGTCGCGGACACGGCGTCGCGGATGGATCGTGTTCTTCGGCGGAGAAGTTCTTCGTTGAAGAACGACGTTCTTCGCGTTCTTCGTTGAGTTTGAAGAAGAAGAAGAGGCTCTCCAAAAGCTCTCAAGGAGACAAACAAACAACCCAAAATAAAATAAGACAACTTCTTATTTTATTATTACAATACACAAAAGAATTTCAAAAGTTTGAAATTCAAAAAGGTTAAACTCCCATAATTAATTAAGTAACTCAAGTTGACAACATTTAATGAAATGAGTTAAAGGGGAGGTTTTGAGAGAATTTGAGAAGTTGGGGTTCGTGTGGACCCCACCTCACTTAATCCTCCCAAGGGAGGTTAAGTGGATGTGGGTCCCACTCCCAACTCCCTTTGGTAGGACTTAACTAGTTAAAAATAAAATTTGTTCCTCACAAATTTTATTTAACTTAAACTAAAAACCCAAAAACTAACTTTCAACCCGCAACAAACGCAACTCCCGAAAAGGACTCTTTAAGCGAATATCGGCGCTGCGAGTTCATCGGTGCCCTCGGATTTCAATTCCGAGCACCGGATCAAAAGTTAGGAATTCCCGCTCGTTCGTTCACTGAACGTACCCGAGCCTAACTTCGGAAATTAATTCCGGGCACTCCGGGCCTCGGAATCAGGTGCCGTCTGAAACCGCGCTCTTGTAAAATTCTAAAGAAAATTAAGAAAAAATTTACCTTGAATTTTACGGGTCTTTACAAGCTTCTTGGGTTAGAGTCTCTTTTTAGCACACCACCATAGCTTTTGAAAATGTTATTTTCAAAAGGTATTTTTAAAGCTCCAGGATCTTCAGAATGAGTGCTTGAGTGAACTTATTCTTGCTTTTGTATTTCAGATACTGTATGTGTCTCCTTTATCTGTGTGTTTAATATCTTGATGTCTATCGTTTTTTATCCTTATTCCAGTTCAAGCTTTTTCTCATTTGATTTAGCAGGGGCCGACAAGAGAAACGATTCACCCAGGTGTGGTCTTCCTTGTACCTCGCATTGTCTCCTGATATGCCTACAAATATCATTACATAATGTCAGGTGCATTAAATTATCCACACATTACCGTTATGATAGTATTAAGAAAATTTTTAAAGTAAAGAACATGTTTTCATTAGACTGGTAGCAGATGTATGTCACGCGGTAGACTTTAACAGTAGGCTCTTTAACTGTGGACTTCATCGGTAGGCTCACAGTAGACCTTTAACAGTAGGCTTCAGTCAGTAAGCTTGATCAACGGTAGACTTCAATCAGTAAGCTTCAAACGGTAGCTCTGTAACATCAGACTACTCCGACAGTGACCTTTCCAGTGGTAGACTATCTCAACAGGTAACTTCATCAATGGTGGAGTATGTCTATCAGCAGAATTCTACTAATGGTAGACTTGAACAACAGTGGACTACATCGACAGTAGGAGTTGTCTAGAGGTAACCTTCTACTAACGGTAGATATGTCCAATGGTAGACTTGAACTTTGAATCTCTTAACGGAAGAATTGAGAAAGAGTCTGACAGTGGAATTCTAACAGAAGCCTTGTCCCAGCAGTGACCTTGTAACGATGACTCTGTCTGTAATCTTTGATAAGCAAAGCAACAGTAGACTTGTGACAGTGAACTTGTACCGATAGCTTATAACTATGACTTTAGATCTTCAACAGTGACCTTTTAGCAACAGTGACCTAGAGTGATAGTGAGCTATAATGGTGACCTTGAGTAGAAGGCTCTTACCAGTAGCCTTTAACAGTGAACTTATAATTAGATAAATGTAAACTGTAAGCTGATGCAACAAAGTCCTGAGACTAAAAAATATAGATTGTTTAGGATAAATAATATAAGTACAGATAATAAAAGGATTAGAAAATGACTTAATATATCATGATCAGTAATTAAACATGATTTGGGATTATCAAAATAGGTGAGTCCAACACCTCATATCGATGATTTGTTTGATCAGCTCCAAGGAGAGGATTAATTTTTAAATATTGATCTCAGGTTGGGGTACCATTAGTTATAAGTGAAGGAGCACTACCACAAAATGGGGAAAGGCCAGCGCCACCCTTTATCAATACTAACAAAAAAGCACTGATAAAGGGGGTACCTTTTTCGGCACTAAAAAAGTGCTGATAAAGGGTACCTCTTTCAGTGCTAAAAAAGCACTGATAAACGTACCCCTTTATCAGCACTTTTTTTAGGGCTGATAATGGTACCCCTTTAACAACACTTTTTTTTAACGCTGTTAAAGGGTACCCCTTTATCAACACTTGTTTTAGTAGCGCTGATAAGGGGGTCTTTATCAGAACTTTTTAAAAAAGCACTGATAAAGGGTCTACTTCCAAAAATAATAATTAAAAAAATATCTTAATATTGAAATATATAGATATAGTTATATTGATATAAATATAATATATATATTTTTAATATAATTTTAAATATATCTTAGATAAGTATAAATACACAGTTACACTTAATATATAAGATATTTAGTGAAATTGGATTATAAAAAATTTAAAAAATATTGTTAATTATTATGGAGTAATAGTCATTTAATAACAATTTGAAGACTAAAAAAATAATTTTTTTTAAAAAGATCCAAAATATGTTGAAAACGCAACTCGAACTTCAAACAGCCATAACTTTTGATCTGGGTGTTCGTTTGAGCTATACCATATATCAAATCGAATCCTGCGATGAGCTTTAAGCCACTGTGACCCAGTGGGACCCCGTTCAATGTTTTTTAGAGGCCAAAAAAGGCCCATAAGACCTCCAAAACTATGTTTTTAGTCGGGATACCCCGATTTTTTAACATTTTTTGGATTTTTAGCCTCATTTAAGGGGGGTATTATTGGATTTTTTTTGTGGGGACTGAGTTTATTCCAAGTTATTACATTCATATTGATATTATGTCTTTGAAATTTTATCATTTTTTATAATGAACTTCTATTTATAATCAAATATATAACAATATATACACATTTTTTATATATGCGCACATAAAATTTAATTATAAATATAAATAATAAAATATATTTACTTTTAAAATATATTAGATTTATCTAAATAATAACTAATATAGATTTTAATTAAAATACCAATATATAAATATTTATATACCTATATATTAACCTAACTATATATATTTATATATTAATATAACTACATATATATATATATTGATATAACTATTAATATATATATTAATATCACTATAAATATATATATTAATATAACTATATATTACTATATGAATAAATATAACTAAATATATATATATATATATATATATAAATATATATGTCATTAACTGGAGAACAAATCAATATGGCAGAGTGGTAAAGGCTTTAGGCGCGCAAGGGGGAGGTCTTGAGATCAAATCTTGGTGGAGGCAAGGGCGCACGCATGGGGGTGGATTTGGGGGGCTAGCGCTGATAAAGGGCGTGGGTGTAGCACTGATATAGGGTAGAGGGGGTGCGTGCATGCGCTGGAGGGGCAGGAAAGTGTTGTTAAAAGGGGGCTCAAGCGTTATAAAATCCCCCCGATTGGCAGGATTTTTTTTAATTTTTTTAATTTTTTTAATTTTTTTCTACTTTTATCTGCGCTAAAAAAATCACTGATAAAAGGGGTCTTTATTAGCACTTTTTGGAGCACTGATAAAGGGGACCCCCCTTTATCTTCTCCAAATTTAACAGTGCTTTTCTAGCACTGTTAAATTCCATTTTTAGCGCTGATAAAAGGGGTATTTGTAGTAGTGGTGGAAGATGATACAATGATTATATTTTAGACTAGATATAGGAATTATGATTTTTTATTTATCCCCTTTGTATTTTCCAATAAACCTACTATATTTTTGGATATAATGAATAGATTTTTCCATTAGTTCTTGGATAAGTTTATGGTTTTTTTTATTAATGATATATGAGTATATTATAAAATTCATGAGGAACATGAAATATACCTGAGGATTGTTTTTCAAACCCTAAAATAAAATAAACTCTATAGAAAATTAATCATATATTAATTTAGATTGAAATAAATTTTTTTCCATGTACATATTTTTTAATAAATATGACATTACAGTTTACCAAAACAAAACTAAATTTGTTGAATAATGTCCAAAAAGAAAAAATTTCATAGAGATTCATTGTTTTCTTAGATTGGTGGGTTATTGCTAGAAGTTTTGTTGAAAGCTTTTCTCAGTTGTTTATCCCTCTTTCTTGGTTAACTCAAAAGGGAGTTAAATTCATCTGAACAAAGGAATGTGATGATTTTTTTAGAACTAAAAATAAAATTTTTGAATGCTCCAATTTTGTACCTTACCCCTAGGAATGGTTACTTCATAATATATTGTGATTATTATTTGAAATTTTTCTTGATTCAGAATGATAAGATAATTGATTATGCTTCACATCAATTAAAACCTCAAAAGAAAATTATCCTACACAAGATTTGGAATTAAATTTTGTGGTTTTCTCTTTGAAAATTTGGAGGCATCATTTATATAGAGAAAAGTGTGAAATATAAACTTATTATAAAAGTTTTAAGAATATATTCACTTAGAAAGAGTTGAACATGATGTAGAGAATATTGTTAGAACTAATCAAATATTATGACTATATGATTCATTACCATCCTAGGAAATAAAAAAAAGTAACTGATTATTTGATTTGAAAACACCATGCATCATTAACCATGTTTTGTTAACATTTGTTTAATAATTTAATGAATTTTGATATAGAACATGTGGATACAAGAATCTCTACTATTTTATTTTAGGTTTCAGTATAATCATCTCTATTAGAAAGAATTATCCAATCTCAAAAGGAGGATCATGTTTTATAGAAAAAGGTAGAGTTAGTTAAGAAGGGTAATTTTACTAAATTTAATGTTGAAAATAAAGTGTTTTGAGATATGGAATAAGATTATGTGTGCCCTGTGATTCCTAGTTAAAGAGAGAATTGTTTAGTGAAGCTCATAATTCCCCATTTTCCATTAATCTTTGAAGCACTAATATATACAGATACCTTCTAGAGTATTATTTCTAGGATGGAATGGATAGATATATTGTTAACTATACCATGAAATGTTTTACTAGTCAATATGTTAAAGTAGAATGAAAATTACCAAAGGTTATACATTATTATTATCCAGTACTAGAGTGGAAATGGGAAAATATATCAATGGATTTCGTGGGGTGTTTTTGAAAAACTTCTCAAGGTAATAATGTGATTTGGGTTATTATTGATATATTACCTAAATATTCACATTTCCTCACCTCTCAGGAAACTATATCGTTAGATCAAATTTTTTGATTATATCTCAAATAGATATTTAGGATACATAGTGTTCCTCTCTCTATTGTATCTGATCATGATCCTAGATTCACTTTTATTTTTTGGAAAGGAATTCAGAAGTTGTTTCTCACTAAATTGAATTTTAGTAAAACTTGTCATCATTAGTCTGATGGAAAATATGAATAAATATTTCAGACCTAGGAATTAATACTTCGTTCTTGTTCAATATATTACCAATTAATTTGTGATCATCTTCTTTTCTCCTTTAGTTTTCTTATAATAACAGTTTTTATTTTAGTATACAGATGGAACATTTAATGGGATTATATGGAATAAGGTGTCGAAATCCATATTTTTTTGGATGAAGTGGAGAAAGGAAGTTGATGGG
Source organism: Viscum album (assembly GCA_963277665.1). Taxonomy (NCBI): domain Eukaryota; kingdom Viridiplantae; phylum Streptophyta; class Magnoliopsida; order Santalales; family Viscaceae; genus Viscum; species Viscum album. The sequence goes on along the minus strand of OY728131.1, from coordinate 1,618,407,349 downwards.
ACCATAATTGGTAGAGTAAATGGATGATAATGTGAATATGATTTAGCAAAATATGAAGACAACACAGAAGAGGCAGAAAAGTTATGCAGATAACTAGAGGAAATTTCTTTCTTTTGAGGTAGGTGATTATGTTTTTTTTTAAATTATATCCTTTGAAAAGTGTTATTTATTTTGGTAAAAAGGAAAATCAGTGTCCATGGTTCATTTTTCCATATGTAATCCTATATAAATTAGGACCATTTTCCTACCGAGTGGCCTTGCCTTCAAGTGTATCCCAGGTGCACAATGTATTTCATTTATCGATGTAATGAAAATATATTCCAGATTTATCTCATGTTTTGAGCCCTAAGGTAGTTCAACTAGAAGATAACATTTTTTATGAGTAACAAACTATTCATATTATTGGTTGTAGAGATAAATTATTTATGAACAAGGTAATTCACTAGGTTAAGGTTTTATAGAGAAACCATATAGATGAAGAAGAAACAAGAAAATATTAAATTACTATGATGGAAAGTTGTCGCAGCTTATTTAGTAAGTGAACAGAAATTAAGAGGATGAAATTCCCAAAAGGATGGGTGATAATGTAACAACCCAATTAATTTTAGAATAAATAATTTTCATTTTATTATTAATCTTGAATAAGATAGTTATATTCATTATAAATATATTAAGTTATTTTTTAAAATCAAAAAAGAAATAATTTATTTAAATCATTTCTTATAAATTTTTATTTAAAATATTAATTTTAAAATTATAGAATTTTAATTTGAAAATATTAATTTAATATTTTTAAAAATCATACAAAAATTATATGTGTATTAATTTCTAATATTTTTCTAAAAATATTGATTTTTCAGTGAATAGTAAAAAAAGTTGGATTTTTATTTAAAATTGTATTTAAAATGAAGGATTTTGTTTTTGATTATTTTTTAATTTTAATTAGTTATTTTTTATTTAAAATGATCTAATTATGGTTTTTTGAAATATATTTTTTACTTGAGTTTAGCATAAAGACATTTATATTTAAAAAGGAAATTTTTCTGAAAACCTATTTTTCATTATATTTTTCCAGTTTAATTTTATAAAAAATTATACCAATTATATGTTTTAAATTTTGAAAAATTAATTCCATATTTTTAATCAGGAGTCCCAAATGTAGTAAATAAACCCCTTTTATTTTATCCAAAATGTATAGCAGCCTTATTATTTTTTGTTACTATAGTAAAGGGAAAATTGGGTAATTTAGGGTTAAAAATAAAATGATAAGGACTATAAAATAACCATAACACTGGATTAAATATTATTTTATGAGTATAAATCATCCATAATAATCTTAAGGTTCAATATATGTCATTTTTTTGAGATTATGACCTGCATAATATATTATTTTAGGAAAAGTAAAAAATGTCACACTCTTGTTTTTAACAAATATAATATTTGTAATAAAAGGATAATTAGAGGATATGTTCAATTATAAATAATATTTTTAAATTTAAAATATATAATGTCACCATGTTAAAAAAAACAATGAAGAATTAATTACATTAAATGCTTACACAACACTGATATAGTATCTATTCAATTAATTAAAAAATAAAATAATTGATATTAAAAATATTTAAAGTAATATAATTTGAGATAATTAATGCGATCATATAATTTTATCTATTAAAATTAAATTTTAATTATGTATTATTATTTTTAATTATTTTCTTGATGTTATTAAAATCAAATTAATGAATAGTTCTAAAAATTGACATCAATTTTATATTATAATAAATAATATATTATTAAATGATATAACATTCCTAACAATATTATTTATTGGAAAATTTATTAATATATATTTGATAATATAAATCATGGTCTATTTATGGGGCTTTTTTCCATTTATAGTAACTATATTGAACCTTAATGTATAAAAAACCTTATTGTCAAGGTATGTTTAAAAAGGGTTAAAACAACAAGATAAGGATAAAAAATACTAAAAAGTTGTCTAAATTTTAATTTATGAGGGTATTTAGACCCATAATCACCTTATATTCTAAATAAATCAGTTTGTATCCAATTGGATTTGAATATTAATTAATATTAATTTTATATTTTGAAGAATTCCTAGAGTGCCCCTCCACACTCTTATAAAATGGAATCTCTTATCCTCAAAAATTCATACTTATAAAATAATATTTTTCAGCCAAGACCTATGCAAATATCTTCCTGGAGTCCCTAAACTCACTCTAGAGGTCTTTTTTTAGTCAAACACCAACATTAGTGGGATTAATTTGTTAATCAAATACAGTTTTTCAAAGAAGAGGTATAGTTTTTATCCGCATATTTTAGTTTTGTTTCTTTATCCACCTCTATAAAATATTATTCAACCATGATAAAATAATAATACTAATATAATCAATATACATAGATTTTATTATTTCTAGTGAATAACCTATATCCATCTCCAACATCCATCAAATGGGAAAGGGATCCATTCTTTCGTTTGTACAGCGGACTACCACCTCACGAACCGATGTAATTTTTTTTCCATCACCACCTCTCACAGTAGGTTATAATGATGTAATTAAAGTTTATATATTATATTAATGATATATAAATAATTCTTAAATGATAATATTTCATTTAATTTCTCACAATTCCATTCATTGAAAAATGATAGCGTCGTTCGTACGTACGTGTGGACTACCACCTCCATGAAAAGATGTGATTCATTTTTCATCACTATATCACAAGGATGATATATATAAGTACATTTATAGAATTAATATTATATTTATGATATTACGATCATTATATAAATATATAAAAATAATTACCTTCTTTCGATAATGATTGATGAAAAACAGAAATGTTACTCATGCGTACGTACATCATACCATCTCCATAACTGTAACGAAGTTCATTTTTAGCAATCATATTTAATAGTTGGATTTAAAATTATAATTGATATATAAAATATGTAATTATTTCATGATTATTATTCTATATATAACTAAATAATGACCTATTTGGCCATATTTGACTTACCGATGTCATTTCTGACATATGAGTCAAATATCATCAAAATGCCTGATGTGAATTTAATTGATTAAGTAATTGTACATAAAATGGTATTAGAAGAAATATAGGAATAATTAAAATGAAATTGTATCTTAATGAATTATAAAATTAACATAAGTTTATTATTTTGGAAGATAAAGAACATATGTGATGAGTAAAACTCAATGTGAGGGACTTTGTTTTAAAAGTCCCCTTTTAATGTTCCTCTTCCAACTCTTTTTACAAAGCTCAAAAGGAATATATATTTATATATATATATAGAATGAAAAAAATTACCTTCCATAATGATACCATAATAATTTGAAGTTTCCTATATAATTTTCCACAGTTCTTTTCAAATAAAATGGTTTCTTCATTATGTTCATAGTTTTTATATTTTAATAAATGATTTTCTTTAACTTTCTTTAAAATATTTTTGAAATAAATATTTTTATAGAATGTCAATTTTTTTTTACAAAAATACAAAAAGGAACGTTCTATTTTAACATAAATGTAGAAAATCACTTTTACGTATGTCGTAAATATTTTTTTAGTTTTGGATTTATCTATAAGTTTTCATGTTTTATTCCTAGAAAAAAATTCTTTCCTTTTTTCTCTATATTTTTGTATTGAAATTAATTTTTATGAATAAAGGGTATCTTGATATCCAAATGTTTTTTTCATATGGGTATAAAATATTTTTTCTAATGTTTTATAATTAAAATGCGAAAACATAAATTATTTTATATGGTACTTGAGCATTATATGTGAAACAGGTGATCCTGATACAACTTATATAATGGGTTGAGCCCCATTATAGATCACGAATGATCCTAATATATCATATACATTGGGTTCACCTAGATAAAATCTAGTGATCTCATTATAGTTTATATAATGGTTGTTCCTAGATATAACTCCAATGCATTGGGTAATGTTTCTTTTCATAACCAAATATAATGAGGGAGTTATCAAGAAAGTTTCTCCTATGTATTTAACTGGGCTCCAGTTATTTATGACACAAGTGATGAATGTAATGATCTTGGTTTCCAATTTTTTTTATTTTCTTGCTATGAGTTTTAATATTTTTCTTTGAGAAAAAATTGTGTGTGATTTTCATGTGGAAATGATTTATTTAATTTGCTCAAAGATCATTTTGGTAAAGGTAATGTTTTCATTGGTTTTCATGTTTTTCACTATACTAATTGATTTATTTTTTTATTACCCTTACTAATATTTTTGTATACAAACCATGTTTTAAAATGTTTTTCGTAGGGTTTAAGTATGGGTAATAAAAAATAATAAATCATGTTGAAATTCATGGGTTTTTTATGGAGGAGTTATGACCTCAAACTATAAATCACTAAACCTAAATATCCTTTGTAATGAATGAAAATGAAATATAGTCTAAAGACACTAGATTAAGTAATGTTTATGGTCTGTTCCTTACAGAAATATCCTTCAACCATATCAATGATAAGGGTTTATAAGTATCCAATAGTTTTAAACATATAAAGGATGGACCTAGGAATCATAAAATAAGTAAATTCATCCTAAATTTCTCAAATTATTGATCAAATATCCATTCTAGAGAATATTTAGGAAGATCAAAGGGATAATGTTAAGATATATAAGAAGGTAGATGTTAAAAGTAAGGGAAAAAACATAGTGTCAACATTAATGAATAGGGAGTTATGATATTTTTTTCTGACTATGTGTACCTTCAAGGATTAATATAAGGAAGGATATATTGATTGATTCACATAGGTAGACATTCCCCATCCACCCTAAGAGCACAAAGACGGATAAGTATATCTTATAGAACTATTAGTGGGACAATATGAAGAAGGATATTGTGGAATATACATCAATTGTACTGATATGTTAGAAAGTGAGTGCATAAAGAAAAAAATCTAAAGGGTTTATGAAACCATTACCCCTGCCCATGTGGAAATGACAGCATATCACCATGGATTTTTTCACAGGTCTTCCAAAGGAAATGAAAGGAAATAATTCCATATGGGTTATGGTGGAACTTCTTATAAATACTTCTCACTTCATTACCATTCAAGTGAATTTATCACATGATCAACATGCAAGGATATACATTATAGAATTTGTGAGGCTACATAGAACACCACTATCGATTGAATCTAATAGAGATATAAGGTTCTAGAAAAGTATAAAGCTTTCTTCAAACATATAATTAAATTTTTTTGAATCCTATCACACCCATACAGATGTAAAATACAAAAAACTATACATTCACTTGATTACATATTGATATATTTCCCAATGAACTTTAAAGGAGGCTGGGATAAATAAAATCCTCTAGCAATGTTCTCATACAATAATAGCCTTGAATAGATAATTCAAATGGATCCTTATAAAGACCTATATGGGAAGAAATGAATAACTCTAACATGTTGAGATGAAGTTGTAGAATAGAAGCCTTTGGGATGCAAACTAGTTGATGAGATAGTGGAGAAGGTCAAGGATATTTAGCTACACATCAACATAATAAAAAGTTTATAGAATATCTATATTGATAACCACTAATGAGACCTAGAGTTTGAGGTTTTTGATAAAGTGTTCCATCATATAACTCTATGGAATAGAGTTATCAAGTTTGGGAATAAGGGAAAGGTAATTACTAGATACATTATCCTATTTTTGATTCTTGCTTTCATCAAAGATATGGCCTATTGACTATAACTACCACCAAACTTGCCTCAAGTGCATGACTTGTTCCATATATCCCTCTTGATGAAGTAAATACTAGATCCATTGCATGTATTTAATCCATAGGTGGTACAATTAGAAAATTACCTTTCTTATGAAGAGCATATTATGAAGGTATTAGACAATAGAGACAAAGTTCTAGACACCAAGAAAACTCACTTGGTCAAAGTTATTTGGAGAAACCATAAGTATGAGGAAGCAAAATGGGAACTAGAAGATGAAATGAAATGTAAGTACCCTCATTTTTTCACCTTAGTGTGTGAAAGAAAATTTAAAGGGAAAAATTTCTTATGGGGGGGATAAATGAAACAAACAAAACTTTTATAAATGAAATTTTCCTTTTAAAATAATTATGTGTCATATTTAGTAATACAATATAGTATAAAACACATGTACTAGATAATAATGTCTCATAACACTTTATTATTATTTTGGAGTGTTATATTTAGAAAATTAATATGAACATTGGGAATTATGAATATTAGTTATTATAACCATTTGTAATATTGTTGTTATAAAGTGGCCATCAGAATTTGTGTATATTAAGGGTAATGATAAGAGATAATTAAAACAGAAGGTAGAAAACACAGAATAAACCAGTAGGATAATTCTTTTTAAAGTTCACCTATCAAATATTGGGAAGAAGATAACATCATCTGGGGTTGTACTTGACCAATCCCAAGTATAAATTTAGAAAGTTAAGCTCAAGTAGAATCAACTTCAAGAGAAGTTCAAGTTGGTAGAAATCACCACCAGATTAATGTTGGCTAAGTCACCCCATTAAAGCACAACCATCATACACATTACCCTTAGGGATTATGATGGTGTAATAAGAGGTTATTTATCTAGGGGATATTTATTAATATAATGTAAATTATTTTATAAATTAAAGGGTATATACTCCATTACCACATTTCTTGAAAAGAAATTTGATTTTATATTTTGAACCTAGAGGTTGAAATTAGCAAAATGTGAAATTTGGTATTTTTGGGTAAAATAATAAAATAATATTTGGGTATATTATAAACTAAAAATATGATCAACTATGAAATAAGTGTTATATATTATTAAATAAATGTTTGAAATAAAGAAAACCTAATTGTATTTATAGTAAAACATATATGTTTTATTTACATTAAAATAAATTTTTATGATAAATATAAAACTTTTAAATAAAATTTATTTTTATAAAATTCTATTGTTAAAATTATTTAATTTTATATAAATTTTAATATATTTTTATGCGGTCATAATAATATTTCTATCGTTATGAAATTTGATAATGTCTTAAAAATTGGTATTGTTTACTAAATAAGAGTTTTATCTTAAAATTTGAATATATCATATTTAGAAAATTATTTTTATTAAATAGATATCATATTTAGAAAATAATTTATATAAAATGGATCTTATTTTCATAATAATCATGTCTAAATTACCTAATGGTGATTTCTTATCATTTTATAGTAAATATTGATTTTTTATAGAATATTAAAATATTATATAATTATCGTATAAATACCATATTTAATAATGGTTAATATGAACTAAATTTTTGGGATTATATAAATTATAAGAATATTTTAATTCCCTATTTATTGTAGACTCACATTCCCATTACTATTGAGTCACATAATGAGTCTCTATTTGAATATATATTATTTTATTTTGATATTTTATCCTATAACACCCTCCACCTCCTCCTATAAACACCACCCCATTTATTCACTCATTATAAGAATTATCTCATCCAAACTCTACCATAATCTCTATTTAATTCTCTACCCACATCCAAGAATCCTTGGTCTCATCTAAATACCAAACTAAGGATGTAACACCCTAAGATTTTAAATTATATATATTCCAATAAAACCTATTCTGTCAATAGCTTGTTTCACACACAACATTGAATGAAAATGAAACCATGATATCTTAAAATAAAATTTTACTATTATAAAATATTCATTAAATTATTGGGTATAAAAATATGTAACCATATTATGAAATCTATGAATAAAAAAGAATGAAATAACATCAGGTAGCAAAAGTCTCCCTTATGAGGATAATTTCTTTAAGATTGAAAAGGAATTAGATTTATGAGGGTTTTCTTTATACCAATACCAATACAAAATTAAAAAATTATGGTTTGAGTGAAATCATATGAAAGAGAAATTCATTCTCATGGAAATTTCCTCGAGATTTATGCAAGTAGAATCACCACCCCTGACTACTACAAAAGCTTACCTTATGTTTAGATATTATGTGAAGATATATAGAGTATATGAAACTAGAAATTAAGATGATATAATCAGGTAATTATTAATTTAATGATTTATTTATCACATGTATTTCACATATTTCTCATTTTGACTTTTTATGGAAAAATATATATTTCCCTATTAAACTAATTTTTATTTATATTTTATATCATAATGATAAAGTTAGAAATTTTATAATTTTAATTTTATGTAATATTATTTATTTTAAAATTAATCATTTAAATATTATTTTACGGTGAATGTTTTATATTTTTCTAAAATAATTGATTTTAATGTGCATAATGAAAATGCCTATTTTTCTAAAAACGATCACTTTTGTGACATTATATTAACACAAGAATGAATTAAATGTTTATGAATTTCTTATATAATATATATATATATATAATAAGTATCATAAACCACTTTAAAATATTATGTTGAATTTATAAAATCAATGTTTAATGTTTTGGAAACATGGTAAATATTTTACTATAAAAACTGTTTTTATTCACTTATATTTAAAATTAGTTTTCATCAATTATATTATTCAAATATAAAAAATGGATTTTTATATTTTAAATCAGTATTTTAATTTTATATAATAATTTCACTTTCATTTTTATGTATAAAATTAATTTACTAAGGTAAATATTATTTACAATGGTAAAATAGTAATAATTCAAAAAGTGATACTTTTCAAAATATTGTTTATTTTTTAACAATTGGATATATTTTAAATTAAAACTTTAATATTTTTTTAAAAATATATTAAAATATATTTTCAATAATTTAATTGGTAATATATGTTAAAAATATTAATAACACTATCTGATTAAAATGACATTTTTTACAAAAAAGAGCTTATCCACACATTATATGTTTTAATTTAAAATATAATTTTCTTATACCTAGAAATTGAATTATATTAAATGAAGTCCAAATTTGGATTCATCACATAGAAATTTAGTAAGAGAGGTTATATTGTATTTTTATTAATAAAATAATTACCATGGATAAATTTTAATAAAGATTAATAAGTTGTTAAAATGGGTAATCTGTTGTGCCTCCAATTTTACTAAATCTATTTGACACATAAATTATAGTATACTATTGTTAGGTTTTAAATTCCTAAATAATTATCTCATCAAAGTTTCCCCACCTAACTCTCTTGTAATTCCGTTCTTACCCCTTACCTATCATTCTTTTACAATGATTTGTCCCACTTTTTCACATATAAAAGGATCTCACTTCTACCCATTTCAATAAAAATCCCTAGTTATAAATTCCCATGAAACTATAAAAAATTGCTTATTCTATATCCACTTTTCACCTTTTTTTAGCCTCAATCTTCAAAAAATTTCTTAAATTATTTCATTTCCAAAGGATAATTCATGAGAAGATCCAAATTCTCAAAATAAGTATTACTTACCCTTTAACTTCATTTATTTATCCTTCTCATCCAACCACCTCCAAACCCATTATGATAAGTTTTAAATAATTAATTCATTATAAATAATATATTGAAATTTTATTATATTTATAGTATACCCATTAACTATTACCCTCTCATTCAATCAAAAAAATGAAAACATTACTCATGCGTGTGTGCGAGATACCGCCTCCAAAAATAACATGCCTTTCTTTTCATCTTCACCTTTAAGGTTTGGTTATATAAATGGGTTGAGTGAATTTATATGTTATTTATTTAATTACTTATATTATATAAATATAAATTATGCATTTTATATGTAATATTTACAATAAGCTATCATTGTAAAACTAACCTCCTAAAATGAACATAGTAGGAGGAAAAGAGATTTATTAATGAGTGAATAGTTTTTTATCATTAACCTAATTATTATAAATCTTTCCAATTATGATTAATCACCTTAATAAAATTTAAATAGTGTCATTATTATTTTTATATGGTGATATTATAACAAAATAATCTCTTTTATATTCATACTCACACCTAGATTGTATCATGTTCTTGTTATGTCAGTTTAACCACCAACATGAAAAATGATATAAATTTATATAAATGATGGAATTGGAAACTTAATATTGGATATTAATAAGTAAATAATTATTATTTTTTGGTACTGGATTAGAAATATAACTATTTAAATTATTAATTAAAAAAACATTGTTCGTTCATTATAAATTATCAAAACAAGATCATCATCTACTTCATCATCACAGATAATAACTAAAATAATTATGAAATGAAATTATATCATTATAAATAATTAGAAAAAATAAATTAAAATAACTTTTATTATTTGATAATGATGAACTTTAGGATAATAATGAATGACAAAACCACTATTAGGAAACTAGTTCCAAATGATTAAGATTACTCACAACCAATAATAAAAATAGTTAATAACTAAATAATATAAATATATAGAATAATTATAAATAAAGTTAAAAAAGGTTATATATATATGGATAAGGTTTTTAAATAGGTGATTATCTTAGTTGTTTATATAATATATGGGATTCAATCACTTTAGTTGATGTCGGGAATTAGGGTAAGGGGTTCTTTGTCTAAAATTTAATTTCTTTATAAATTTTGCATATTGTGAACTATGTTATCACTAATATGGTGTGATTACTGCATATATAATTAATCTTACCATATTAATTTAATTCATGGGGTTTTAAGAGCCATATTGTGTTCCCTCTTCAAATGGCTTTCAATTCGAAAGTTGAAAGACTTTTCTTAACACAGATCCCTTCTTTGAGTTATAATGATTTTTATGGAAATTATATATTCCAAGATTATTTTATTATATAAAAAATAAATAAATTAGTTTTAAATAATAATAATTTTTATATCCTTTTTAATTTGAAACATCAATCTTTATGTGAATTATGTTATATTATAGAAATATTATTATTTAAATGTGATTATTTTAACCTTATCATAGAATTTGAGGTTATAAATATTTGTAAATTAATCACAAAATATGTCTATAATGTTCCAACTCAATAAAAATTTATTGATTAATTCTTATAAAATCATCACTCAAGCTTTAGTAAAGTCATTTTATGCTTCTAAAATATCTTTTTTTTTTCAAAAAATGGGGTTTTTGGAGAAAATATTAAAATCTATTTATCCAAATTTTATATATTATATATTATAAAAATGATATAATTTTGAAATAATCACAATAAAATTATATTAATGTTATTTTACGAATTTTATGAAAATATTAATTTTTCAATTAAAACTGAAAAATGCAGATTTTATAGAAAAACTGTATTTTACATTCAAGTATTTAAAAAGTACCATTTTGTTTTGAATTGATTTTAAAATTTAATTAGTTAATTATAGTTAAAAATATTACAATTAATTTAATTATAATTTACATTATTTATACTTTTGGTATAAAAAAAATTTATGCTTAAAAATGTAGTTTTTTGGAAAACCGTATTTCATCAAGTTTTGTTGGTTTATTTCAATGGTAATTTATGACACATATAAGGTTTTAATTTTATAAAATTGATTCCATATTTGGAATAATAATGTCTAAATTTGGTAAATAGATATTATTTTTTTCATTATTAATAATAAATGTGGTAAATATTTATCACCCTAGTAATGGTAAACTGGTAAAACAAGGTTAAAACTATTAGATAAAACATTAAAATAACTCTAAATATTTATTTGCATCTATTTTATGAGTGGGGTTAAACTATAATCATAAATTATTATATGTTTTGCAAAACAAATTCCATTCTTCATTGATAATGTCTTAAATATTATTTTAAGTAAACAAAATTAAAAAATGTCACTCACTTTTCTTTTAAAAGCACTAATGAATACTGGAAATTTAAGGTATACCAACAGTTGAAAACTGTTGGTATAGGATGGAGAACCATTGTTATAAATCATACCAATGGTTTTAGAAATCGTAGCCTAATAAGCTGTGACAATAGACATATACCAATGGTTTGAGATAAGTCGTTGGTATATGTGAAGAAGTCTACTCTATCCCAACGGTTTTATAAAACTGTTGGCATAGAGTTATTATACAACACATATTCCAACGGCTTCAAAACCATTGGAATATATTTTTTAGCCTTCCATTCACCACCAAACCAATAGTTTAAACCGTTGGTAAAGGTTTTGTACCAATGGTTCTGAACGGTTGGTAAAAAAACATACAGAACCTATATCAATGGTTTAAAACCGTTGGTATAGGCTTTGCTATATAGTTCACATAGCAGCCTGCTATGTGTGCTGCTGTGTGAATTGTGAAGAATACATACAATACAATACATAATTAAAAATTGATAATTAGAAGGATACATAATATAATAATCAATTATGAATACAATACATTAAAAACTTAATACATAATTATATGTGATATAGAATTAGGAATACATATAAAATTTAATTTTTTATAACACATACATGATTGAATTCAGAAATTAGAAGATAATAACCCAAAATAAGGAAATTAATAAATGAATTCAACCAAACACAAATATAATGTCATGGTTTGGGGTGGGTGTCCTTGAACTTAGTGATGATGATAATGGGTGTGTATCAATGAGCTTGCGTGACTTAGAGAATATAGTTGTCCTTGTTATATTAAATGTCATGTGTTTTAGAATAGGGGTAGGAGTTCCTCATATGAGAAGTGGATTGTGTGAGTCTGGACCATAGATCATTGTGCTAATGTATCAATAGAATTCGAATATGTTTGGTCGGTTTTCCATATGCTAGTTGTTTTTACATAAAATGATGTTCATTTTAAAAAAAAAGAGATAGTTAGAGAGATATCGGAAACAGGGTGCCTCAGAATGAGGTGGGGTTGACTTATACACGTCATATATGACCCATGGATCGTTTTCCTAAAGTATCAATAAAATATGAATGCGTTTGGTTGGTTTTCCATATGCCAGTTGTTGTTTTCACTTAAAATTTTGTCCATTTCAAATAAAAGTGAGACACTTTTAGTGGTACCAGCCACACCAGGTCTCGGATTGAGGCTTAGTTGACTCGTACATTTCATAAATGTCCCATTTTTTTTCTAAAGTATGAACCCAATCAGAATACGTTTGGTTGGTTTTCTGTATGTCAATTTTTTAACTTAAAACAGTGTCCATTTTAAATAAAAGAGAGACACTTAGAGTGCTACAGGGCACACCATGCCTCAGATTGAGTCAGGGTTGACTCATACATGTCACAAATGACCAATGTATTGTTTTTCTAATGTATCAATAAAATGCGAATGCTTTTGGTTGGTTTTCCGTATGCCAGTTATTGTTTTCATTTAAAATGTTGATCATTCAAAATAAAGATGAGACACTTTGAGTGGTACCAGACACACCATGCCTCAAATTGAGGTGGGTTTAACTCTTATACATCACAAATGACCCATGAATCTTTTTCTAAAAGTATCAACATAATCCAAATACATTTGGTTTGTTTTCCGTATGTTAGTTATTGTTTTCACTTAAAACGATGTCCATTTTAAACAAAAGAAAGACATTTAGCGTGTTATTGGCCACACCGTTCCTCAGATTGATGAGGGGTTGACTTGTACATGTCAAAAATTTTCCATGGATCATTTTACTAAAGTATCAACACAATCCGAATGCATTTGGTTGGTTTCTCATATGCTAATTTTTGTTTTCACTTAAAATGTTGTCCATCTCAAATAAATTTGAGACACTTTGAGTGGTAACATCCACACCGCACCTTGTATTGATGAAGGGTTGAGTTGTACACATCATATATGACCAATGGATCATTTTCCTAAAGTATAAACACAATCCAAATACGTTTGGTTTCCGTATGCTAGTTGTTTTTACTTAAACATTGTCCATTTTAAACAAAAGAGAGACACTTTGAGTGATACTATCCACACCGTGCCTCAGATTGATCCAGGGTTGACTCATACACATCACATATGACTCATGGATCGTTTTCCTAAAGTATAATCACATTTCGAATGCCTTAGGTCCGTTTTTCGTATTCCATTTGTTGTTTTCACTTAATATGATGTCCATTTTAAACAAAAGAGAGACATTTAGAGTGGTACTGGCCACATTGTGCCTCAGATTGATGTTGTTTTTACTCTTACACGTCACAAATGTCCCATGGATCGTTTTCCTAAAGTATCAACACAATATGAATGCTTTTAGTTGGTTTTCCGTATGCCAGTTGTATTTTTCACTTAAAATGATGTCCATTTTAAACAAAAGAGAGAGATTTAGAGTGGTACCAGCCACACTGCACATCGGATTGATGAGGGGTTGACTCTTACATGTCACAAATTTTCCATGGATCATTTTCCTAAAGTATCAACACAATTTGAATATGTTTGGTTGGTTTTTCGTATGTCAGTTGTTTTTACTTAAAACATTGTCCATTTTAAACAAAAGATAGACACTTAGAGTGGTACTGGACACAATGTGCCTCAGATTGATGTGGGGTTGACTCATAAATGTTAAAAATGTCCCACAGATCGTTTTCCTAATGTATCAACACAATCCAAATGCGTTTGGTTGGTTTTCAATATTCCAGTTGTTGTTTTTACTTAAAATGATGTCCATTTTAAACAAAAGAGAGACATTTTGAGTGGTACCGGCCACATCGTGCCTTGGATTGATGCATGGTTGACTCCTACATGTCAAAAATGTCCCATGTATCATTTTCCTAAAGTATTAACACAATATGAATACTTTTGGTCACTTTTCCATATGCCAGTTGTTTTTACTCAAAACACTGTCCATTTTAAACAAAAGAGAGACATTTAGAGTGGTATCGGCCACACCGTACCTCGGATTGATGCGGGATTGACTCGTACATGTCAAAAATGTACCATGGATCGTTTTCCTAAAATATCAACACAATCCAAATGTGTTTGGTTGGTTTTCCGTATACTAGTTGTTGTTTTCACTTAAATTGTTGTCCATTTCAAATAAAAGTGAGACACTTTGAGTGGTATTGGCCACACCACACCTCATATTGATGCGGGGTTGAGTCTTACATGTCACATATGACCAATGGATAATTTTCCTAAAGTATGAACACTATCTGAATACGTTTGGTTTCCGTATGCCAATTGTTTTTACTTAAAATAGTGTCCATTTTTAACAAAAGAGAGACACTTTGAGTGATACCAGCAACACCGTGCCTCGGATTAAGGCGGGATTGACTCTTACACGTCACATATGACTCATGGATAGTTTTCCTAAAGTATCAATACAATCTGATTGTGTTTTGTTGGTTTTCTGTATGCCAGTTGTTGTTTTCACTTAAAATGATATCCATTTTAAACAAAAGAGAGACATTTAGAGTGGTATTGGACACATTGTGCCTCGGATTGATGTGAGGTTGACTCATACATGTCACAAATGTCCCATGGATCATTTTCCTAAAATATCAACACAATCCTAATGTGTTTGGTTGGTGTTCCGTATGCCAGTTGTTGTTTTCAGTTAAAATGATGTCCATTTTAAACAAAAGAGAGACATTTAGAGTGGTACCGGGCACACCGCGCCTTAGATTGATGCAGGGTTGACTCCTACATGTCAAAAATGTCTCATGGATCGTTTTACTAAATTATCAACACAATATGAATATTTTTGGTCAGTTTTTCATATGCCAGTTGTTTTTACTTAAAACATTGTCCATTTTAAATAAAAGAGAGACACTTAGAGTGGTACCGGCCACACCGTGCCTCAGAATGATGTGGGGTTGACTCGTACACGTCAAAAATGTCCCATGTATAATTTTACTAAAGTATCAACACAATATGAATGTGTTTGGTTGGTTTTACGTATACCAGTTGTTGTTTTCACTTAAAATGTTGATCATTTCAAATAAAGGTGAGACACTTTGAGTGGTATCGGCCACACCATGCCTCAGAGTGATGCGAGGTTGACTTATACATGTCACTAATATCCCATGGATCATTTTTATAAAGTATCAATTGAATCCGAATATGTTTGGTCTGTTTTTCATATGTCAATTATTGTTTTCACTTAAAATGTTGTCCATTTCAAATAATAGTGAGACACATTGAGTGGTACTGGCCACACCGTGCCTCGATTTGAGGTGGGGTTCAGTTGTACACATCACATATGACCCATGGATCATTTTACAAAAGTATCAACACAATCCAAATATGTTTGTCCTATTTTCCGTATGCCGGTTGTTTTTACTTAAAAGGGAGTCCATTTTAAACAAAAGATAGATACTTTGAGTGATATCGGCCACACCATGCCTTGGATTGAGGCAGGGTTGACTCATACACGTCACATATGACTCATGGATCATTTTACTAAAGTATGAACACAATCTGAATGTGTTTGGTTAGTTTTCCGTAAGCTACTAGGAAAATAAACCATTATAACATCATTAGTCTTCCATATTTGGTAAAAAATAAAGAGTTATAATGAATTCAAAAATATCCATACCAAAGTGAAAACCCAAGTTCAAAAATAAAGAGTTATAATGAATTAAAAAATGTAATGGATCAATCTTCCCCTGATCACCATCACCATCACCACTGTCATCATTAGCCTCATCCTCAACGCCATCTCTGTCCTTGTCGTCGTCCTCATCATCGTCCCCATGCTCATCCTCAGCCCCATCCTCTCCCTTGGCCCTATCCTCACCCTCATCCTCATCCTCATCCTCATCCTCACCCTCATCCTCATCCTCATCCTCACCCTCATCCTCATCCTCATCCTCACCCTCATCCTCTTCAGCATCCTCATCATCATCAGGAACATCATCATCTCGACCGACACTAGAACCTCCGCCTGGTGCATTGGATAATGCACCCGTCGACGACATATATGTCTGACAAGCCACGCTGGCCTCTAGTGGAAGTGATGAAGATAAATCTTTGATAAGTTTTATAAATTATTTCTCCCTCATTTGAACATGTTATTCCAACTCTATGACCCTTTTATCAGGCTATCTTTCATGCTCCTTGACCTTTTCCAACTCGGTGGTACTAGAATGGATACCTAGAGAGGAACAATACCTCGTCGGAACTATATTCTTACCAGGTCGGCAGCGTACTCGACTAGAGTGCTCATCTCCCAAAACTAGATATAAATGATCATGTGGCCCTAAATTATCAGGTTCTTGGGCATCAAGAGCCTCTAAAATAGCCTGTTAAAAATATTAGTAGATTATTAAATTTCAAAATAGATATTAAACATTGAAATAAAAAAATTAAAACATGCAATCTTTTCTAGTGTCGGTTCATTAACCGAAGTTCCATCTTTTTCCTTCTACTAGAGAAAAACAATTTTGCTCGAGGGAGACGTCCTTCAATATTAAATTTTTGCTTCTGTAATGACATTGAAACAATATAAAGTTCAAGTATAATCATATATTCAATATTCAATAAATCACATAATTTACGTAGGAAATAATAAAAAGGGGAAGTCCTAAAGAAAAATTATAAACCACTATATCGTACCAGCTTCCACTCATGATCTGACATAGTAGTGTGCCCCAAAGTGTGGAGGTATTTCCTTGAATCAATGCTTTTTTTGTTTTTTTCAGAAGATTCTTAAATAATGTTTAATAATAAATAAGATAATATTAATGAAAAATATAAAAACTATCATTTAAAGACCTCAAATGGGATTAATACCTTAAATTTAGAAGTCGCCCAATGGATAATCATTTGGCGATATTGCTCTATTTGGAAGTCATCCACGATAGGTACTGTCTTCAACTTCGTGCCCAATCTATCACACTAACCAACATATAATTCATGCTTATAAGCTCTCCTAGCTCCTTTAAACATGATGGTCGTGCACCTTTACCATCTGGGAAGTTAAACCAAAGCTGACACCCAATAAATTAATTCATATACATACAAAAAATACTACATTAAATACAATAGATTTTTTACCCATATTTGTGCCCACGCGTTATCCTTGACTTCATGTGGCAGATGTCTCTAAGAGAGAGGGCTGATCGGAATGATGTCAGAGTATTTGGCTAGCGTCGCCAAAAAACCCTGACATTCCTGCCTAGGTTTATCAATCATCTGTCCATAATCATTGTATTCAACCATCTCTGTGCCTGACGATTCCATACCACACGCAAGCGAGTAAACCCCATCCCCCTCCTCCTATCAGTAGATGAATCTGTTATTAAAGGAAAAAAATATCAGTACAAGTTATAATAAAAATAAATTTTGGTATACATTTTTTTATAGTTATATAAATATACCTATGGTAGTCGGATCAATAGGCATCACTTGATGTGTAGAATCTGAAGGAATATCCTATACAGGTGGAGTGTCCCTCAGTGTACACTCCTCAGCCACATACTGTGTCAGAGCAGGAGTTGAAGAAGGTGTAATATAATATCTTGGAGATAATGAACCAGAAGAAAAAGATGAGGGCACAGACGTCTGGCCAATTGGTAGTTTAAAAACCAGAGGCCTAAATATCCCGTGTGTCCCTAAAGACACATGAGGATCAAAATGGGGAGTATAAGATGTGTCTGTTGTAGGGGCATAGTCCAATCAGGTACAACCATTGGATCATCTAACTCTCACACCACGATCCCTTGTACCACCGGACTCAGTACCGGGACCACCAGATGATCATATAACTCTGTCACCACCCCACCTCCTACCACCAACATATGTACTAGGAGAAAGATCAGGCTCCTCATCGGATATCTCTCGTCTAGGGGGTGGATCCTGAAAAAAATTTTAACACAAAAGTAAACACATGATATTATAAGTTATTGAAATATATATGTTTGAAATAAAATACTCACAACATGGATGAGTAGAGGAACGCCCATCTGTTTCATGCGATGATTATTTTCTGTCATCTTTTTCCACCGCATCTCTTAAATGGTTTTCATTTACTGTAATGAAAACTAATATGGAAGTAATTAGAAACATATATCTAATGTGTAACACAAAAAATATATAGAAAAACCATTCTGATAAAAAAAACATAAATAAATTGAAGATTTATGGTGGTTTAAAGGTAAGTACTAGGATACACACTCTGAATTATGTAGGTCAAACATGTAGGTGAGAACATGATAGTATGATTTTATATATTTCCCACCACAACTTTGGGTTCATAATCAACTCTAACAATTGATCTAATGGAGTCATCATAAGTAATAAATGGATTGCTTCCAATTGTTGTAGGGATAGTGTCAACTTCATCATCACCATCATCAAAAACATGTCTAGGATTTACTTCAATAATTACACTGAATTTAGGATGACGATGATCTTTGACATAAAAAACGTGTTTCACCATTGATGCCAATACATATGGTTCATCAGTGGAAAGAGTGCGAGTCATTTCAATAACTCAAAATCCACAATCATCAATAAAGATTCCTTTCCTCGTCAATGAATCAAACCATTGACATTTCATCATCGTGACTCGACTATGTGAGTAATAATCCAAAATTATTATTTTCTACACGACTCCATAATAAGCTACATTTTTAGAATGAGGTCTATTATCCGATGAACTGGAATAACAGTCTGTTGTGGCAGTTATCATAACACCATCATGTTATGTTCTTATGATTCTTTCTCGTTCAATGATAATAAATTTGTATCCATTGATCACAAGTGATTTACAAGAACAGACCATGGTATTAAGACCAAAATCCAAAGCTCTTATTTCCTCAGAAACAGAGTCTGCAGGAAAACTCGATACCTGAAATATAAAAAAATAGTGAACTGAATTAAATATTATTTTTATTTAGTTATTACAGAAATATTTTTACCTTCAATTCCAACCAAGCAGAAAACCCTTTTCTATGCAAAGTCTCATTCCTTCTCAAAGATAAAGAGCGATGCTTTCTATATATCAATTCTTTATGTTCCCTGTAGATAAAAATAATAATAGTTTAACAAATATTTAAAACTACAAGAGATAAGATAAGAGATACATGTACAATTTACTTAATTGATATACTCATCGAAAAAATCACAATAGAACAACATTGTGTGATGTTCCATCTATCGATCTTCAAGGATTAATGTATTCAATGTATATGATCACAGAATTCCTCCTGTCTGAGGAAGTGATGTAAAACTGGGTTCAATTTGATCATACTATTCTTCTTCATCTCTTATTGGTCTGTTTATTCTCGCAGTAA
The DNA here is from genome assembly GCA_963277665.1 of Viscum album. Classification (NCBI taxonomy): domain Eukaryota; kingdom Viridiplantae; phylum Streptophyta; class Magnoliopsida; order Santalales; family Viscaceae; genus Viscum; species Viscum album. The sequence goes on along the minus strand of OY728131.1, from coordinate 1,618,387,147 downwards.
GATCAGAAAAATACATTGAGCAGAAATCCATACATTCTTGAGCCATGTAACCATTCACAATAGAACCTTTGGAATAATTCTTGTTATGAACATATGATTTCAATGTGTACATGTTTCTTTTAGTTGGAAACATCCAACGGAATGCAATGGGTCCTCCAAGAAGTATTTTGGTCGGAATATGGATAGTCAGATGCAACATGCATGTAAAAAATGATGGAGGGAATATTTTCTCTAACTCACAAAAAATTAATAGTGTCTCTACCAACAGTTTTTGGAAGAAGTATTTAGACAAATTATTAGCAAAAATATCTCTAAAAAAATAGCACAACCAAATAATTGTGACTCTTACATTATTGTACAAGAGATAACAGATTTCTATTGGAATCAACTCATGAAAAATGACGTGATAATCATGAGTCTTCAATGATTTCAGCTTCAACTCTTTTCTGTTGACCCTTTTTGATATATTGCTTGAATATCCATCAGGAACATTAATAGTCTCTACCACTTCCAAAAATTGATTTTTTTCAACAGGTTTCATCACATAAGAAGCACATGGAACTTGCCATTTATTTTCACTGATATAGACAGGATGCAATTCTGGTCTGATCCCCCAATCTACCAAGTCACACTAAGATCGTAAATCATCTTTTGTCATCCCCTTGACATTTAGAAGAACCAAAAGCAACATTTCACATATATTATTTTCAATGTGAATTATTTCTAAGAAATTATGTAACAAGTTGGTTGACCAATACGATAACTCAAAGAATATAATCTTCTTCTTCAAATAGTAACAGATATCATTGGAAACATTTTTCCTCTTTCTAGATTTCATTACACCCTTCCCAAATGAATAACTTAAATCTTTCAATTCATTAAGAAAATCAGTTCCAAACATACGCTGAGGTGGATCGTCAGTCTCCATGTTATTGTCAAGTATTAGATGATTCTTTCTATATGGATGGTTCATTGGCAAGAATTGTCAATGTCATATAAAACTAAAACTACGATGATATTTTAGTCTTCTCGATCGAGTATTCTTCATATAAGCAGGACATGAAAATTTTCCTTTTGTGCTCCATCCAGACATCAGTTCATAAGAAAGAAAAACATTGATCGTCCACATAAGCGCATCACACATCTGAAATATGTCATTTAAACATGCATTGTATATGGGCTCACCCACATCCCAAAGAAGTTTCAACTTTTTTATTAAAGGTTGCATGTATACATCTATATCATTGCTGGGATCAGAAGGGCCAGATATCAGTATACTCAAGAAAGTGTAAGGCTTTTTCATACACAACAATGGGGGAAAGTTATAAATGTATTTGAAAATCGGCCATGTGTTGTGCAAAGTAAGAATCTACCCAAATGGATTAAAGCCATCACATGAAAGACCATGTCTTATATTACGCACGTCGGCTGCAAATTCAAGATATCGAGCATCACATCTTTTCCATAAAAATCTATCTACAAGGTGAACAAACTCTTCATTATTCTATTTTCTCTTGGTGTCATGCCATCACATTTTTACTGATATTTCATCAGACATGAAAAGGATATGTAATCTTGGGATCAATGGAAAGTGCCACATTAATTTTTGGGGCACACGAGATGGTGTTCCATCATCTTTCGGCTTCCATAGAGAGGTTACACAGTTGGTACAATCATTTCTTTCAGCAGTTTCCTCCCAAAATAAGCTGCAATCATTCGGGCATGCATGATTTTTTTTTTGAGAATCCAAGTTCATCAACTAAATTCCATTCTATAAAGTGGTTTGAGGGAATATCTGCATCATATAGAAGTAATTCCTTCAATAAGGTAAGAATGAAATCGATTGTAGTATTTGAAATCCCATACATATTTTTCCAATGGAACAATTGGATTAAAAATTCCAAATTTTTCATTGTACCACAATGCCGATATACTAGAGTCGTCGCATCATCATTAAATTTTTCAACCCTATCAACATCATCATTTTCATTAGACGCATCATGTGTGCTTGTATCAAAATCTTGTTGGCTAGACATCCTTTCTATCTCATGATGCCGAATAAATGGAAACTCATCACATATCAAACTCTCCAATTTAGTCCTATAATTTGGATCATAAACATTTTGAGATTACATTTTCTCTTTATTATGATACCACACATAATAGTTTGTTTGGAAACTATATTTGGTTATATGATTGCTAACTACTTTACGACTCAACCAAGGTCTTCCAACACAATTGGAACATGAGTAGTGTATGCGAACACTATCTGAAGCCTTGTCAAATGAAAAATCTAAAAAGATGTTCAAATTAATTTGAAAATTAGTTGAAATCTGATCAGTTTCATACATCCAACTTCTATCCATTATGTAAAAAAAATTCAATAAGTCATTTCAAATAAATTCAATAATATTTAAGTTCAATCAAAAAAATATTTATGTAAATGACAGTTGTTTACTTTATATAAAAGAATAACTGACACATTACTCTATATGAGAATCATATTAAGAAACATAAAAAAATACAGTGTATATAAGAAAATAAGATACAGAATTTATAATGCCTATATTCAAGGATTGCCTAGTAATATATTGGAAGTGGATCAAGGAATACATAATCCTTAAGGGTCTTGTTGGGAGTAAATCATTTTTATACTTTAACTTCTTCAGCGAGATCAGGATGAGGAGTTGGATGAGAAACACATCAAAAGTAGCTATGTCCTCATCAAGTTTCACCTTAACCATGGATTAAAGGATCCTAGGTTCGGGGCCATAGATCATAAGTTTGTAGGGTGTATTCATTGAATCATGTCCAAATTGATTTTAGAGAGGGACCTTCAAAAGTTATAGGTATGGATTTCATTAGAAACACTTATAAAAAGGATATCCAGGAATTGTGACGTCCCAAACTAGGATTCCACTCATTAGTGACCCAAACCCAAATGGCCACTCATTGGAGAGGGACCTTCAAGTTCTATTGTGTTTTATCTCACATACGAATAATGATTTTTGGGTTGTTCGGGGTCCAGGGGGGAGGGTGGTGGGCTGTCTGGGGTCTAGGGAGGAGGGTGGGGGGATTTCTAGGTTCTAGGAAGGAGGGGGGTTGTCATGGGTTGAGAAAGGTGGGTGGGGGGATATCCAGGGTCCAGGGAGGAGGGGGGTTGTCCAGGGTCCAGGAAATAGAGTGGGGGGCTGTCCGGGGTCCAGGGAGGAGGGTGGGGGGGGGGCTGTCCAGGGTCCAGGAAGGAGGGGGGTTGTTCTGGGTCCAGGATGGAGGGGGTGGTCTTGGGTGGACCTCAAAACACCAAATGGGGTTCCACTCTATAGTTCTGAGAATATATTATCCAATGCTACAAAGATTACACCTGTAAAAATGAAAACATTAAATCAGTTACTACTATAATTTAATGGTATTTAAAGGATATGTGTTTTTTGAAAAGCCTATACAGTACAGTGATGTTCATGAATGATGGTGTTTTTCCCATATGTTTATGAAATTCAGTAACGAGGTTGATTTATTCCATTTAACCAATGTTATAGTGTATGTTTAGGATAAATTCTTGCATTTAACCAGTGTTCTAGTTTATTTTTAGGTGAGGTGAGTTAGAAAACATGTTAGGCATGTCATTAAAACATGGGTTCCACCATTTAACCATGTAGTCTTGAATTTCAGGGATGAAAGTGTTTTGATAGAGCTAGTTACTATCTACTCTATAGTATGGCCAACACATCATGTGGCCATACCCATGAAACAAAGCCACGTGTAAATGGGATGTTTTCATCTCCCCATTTGTCCAAACATACTTTACACCATAAGGGATTAGCCATGTATATTTACATGGCTATCCAAGTCATGTACTGTGTGTACATTCCCATGTACATTCCCAGGACACTAGATTATCATAGACACCATGTCAACCGTTATACACACCATGTGGACCCTTATACCATATCGTCATTATTACAACCATTAATAAAAACTTATGAAACAACATCACTTGTAAAATATAATCAATTTGAACATAAATCTATAATAATATTGGATATATCAAGTAAAATGAAGTCATACTATCTTACATCATAAATGACCACCCACAACCATGATTAATGACCACAAATCTCCCCTTTCATCCAAATAAAAAGTGAAAAAAAAAACACATAGTTGCCGAAAAACAAAACTAAGTAATCACTTACATATTTTATGTGTAGAAGAAATGAATTCCTTGATTGAAGATGGATCAATATGTGCAATAAGTTTGGTAGGAGGAATATTGGATTTAGGGCACCAATCCAGCAGAGTGGAACTGTAATCGAGCGAAGGGGAACTGGATGCCCGATCTACATTTAGGGTAAATCTTTCCCAACGGTTTTTAAAAACCGTTGGGTATGTATGTTATACCAATTTTTGAGACTAACCGTTGGTAAATTTGGTATGGATATGTCCTATACCAATGGTTTACATAAACCATTGGTAAAAATGTGATATGGATAAGGCCTTGACCAACAGTTTTTCAAAACCGTTGGTAAAAGATTCTATAAAATCTTCTATACCAACGGTTTGTGAAAACTGTTAGTATACATATCCATTCCCAATAGTTTAGATAAACCATTGGGATATAAGTGTTGGTAAAAGTGGGATTTCCAGTAGTGAATATTTTTTTCATGGGGATAAAATGATGTTATTGTAACACCTTGAGATTTTAAAAGATGAAAATCATGTTTTATATAAGATATGACACACAAAACAAATCATACAATATAATATAACAAAAATAGACTTTGGGATATATTTCTTTTTTAAATAAATCCAATATCTTTGATATCTTGAGAAACATGTAAGCCCGAGTCTAAATGAACCTTAATATCGAATATAATTATAACTTATTCATTAAATTAGTGGGTATGAATAGGAATAATAATTATAAAAATTATATATAGTTTACATGTGTATAAAATAAATTAAATGGTTATCTATTGATTATAAATAAACCAAGAATCATTCTAAAAAAAATGTTTTTGGAAAAATTGAATTTTTCTAAAAGAAAGATTAGGTATAATTTTTGGAACATAATATAAAATTAATTTTTACCAATTTAATTAGTTTTTAAAAAATTTACTTCATTTTTTAAATCATCAATAAAAAATTATCTTAGAGTGAATTTTTGACAATTTTCTAAAAAGATTAGTTTTTTGATGAATCGTGAAAATGTTTATTTTAATTTAAAATTGCATTTTCTTTTAAATTATTTTCAATGTTAAATTATATTTTAATTTTTTTAAATATAAAATTAGATAAATTATTTTAAAATTTGACTAATTTATTTCATTTTAATAAATTTCATATTGAATTCTGATATAAAAGCTTTTTAAACTTTTGAATGTTTTTTTGGAAAACCTGTTTTTTTGACACACCTGCAGGTTTAATTTTAAATTAAATTATTACCCTTATATGAATTGAATATGGAAAAATGTTTCCATAATTGTAATTAGAATAATTTATATAATATAATAAGTTTAAATTAATTTTTTCATAATGAATAGTAAAAAAAGTAAAAATTATTTACCGTGATTATAGTTAAAATGTGTTTAGTGTGAGTTAAACTAAAAGATAAGGGTTAAAATGACCTATAAACTTATCCAATTCCTATTTTTTGGACATATTTTATCCTAAAAAATATAAGGTTTGATAATTACATATTTTATGGATTTTTTCATGAGAAAAATATGGGTGAAATTCATTCTTTTCAAAAATTCCAAATGTGTCTTCTTCCACCCTTACGAAAGGCCACCCCCTTTCCACTCCTCTTCACACTCACAAATCCATTTGATTCTTCCAAAAACTAAAAAAATACCTTGTTTAAATCCAAACCAAAATCCTATAGGCCTTTTTTTTTATAAATCCAACCTATGAAGGATTTTTATGAAAACCTAAATAAGTTGTCTAAAGAAGAAGTAATGTCTTTAAATGAGCATTTTTGTTTTGTTTATTCTTCCAAATAATTTAAATATGATTAAATAATTATTATATAATAATAAAATTATATAAAATATACTTTTATTTTATTATGTTAATTTAATAACCAATATCAATTTTCTCTTTCATCAAAAGGTAAATGAAACTGTCAATCGTGTGTACAATGGACTACTACCTCACGAACCGTAGTAAATCATTTTTCATCACCGCATATCATGGTAGGATTTAATGTTGGATTTATAAAATTTATATAAAATTTATGGAATTAATTTTTTTTATAATTTTAATATCACATATATCTTCTAACCTTCTACCCCGTTGGAAAACAATAACATCACTCTTGTGTACAGTGGACTACCATCTCACAACTGATGTGATGTGTTTTCTGATTTCTATTTTACTAGGATGGTAATAATAATATATTAAATGAATATATATTATATTTTTAAAATAATTATAACTCTATTTTTATGATATCACATATACATTCTTACTTTCCATTTTTTAGGGGATACAATAATGTCGCTTGTGTGTACAGAGAACAACCGCCTCACGAAGTAATGTGACTTGTTTTTCACTAAAAATTTACATATAAGATAATAACCATAAATTAAATTAAATTATTTTATATATATTAAATAATAATTAATCTATAAAGATGATATATTATTGAACTTCCCTTAATTCTATATATCGAGAAAAATGGAAACAATATTCAGGTGTACATACGACATACCCTCTCCATGAATGGTGTAATCCATTTTCTATCTATATCATTTATAGATTACAATAAATACATATATAATTAATATATGTAATATTTTTATCATGGTTAAAATTATTGATATGATTTAACCATGATCAAAGTGAAAGGACCAAAATTACTAAACCAAAACACACAAGAAAAATGAATCAATTATCATCCAAATAAAAATTTTAACAAAGAATTTTTAATAAATGGTCGATAAAATACTATAAGAAAATAATATATGGCATAAGATATATGATTATTTTTCATTAATAGATTTTTAATTAACCTATATTTATTATATATAAGGTTCATACATAGTTGAAGGACGTCAAACTTTAGGTAAGGGTTTCATATCTCACTTTTACTTCCGTGAGACATAAACCATATTCACAACTTATTACATTGTCTATTCAATATATTTCCCATTTGTATATGTTATATCATGAATATATTTATATTAATGGCATTTAAATTTAAATTTTATGTTATTTCTTTCATGAGGCATAGGGTTTAAAAGTTACTAAAGTAATTAGGGTTTTTTTTAACAATCTCAACATTATTTGGGATTGCTTATGTTTAACCCCACCTTGGGGTAATTATTTTGTATTTATATCTGAAAACCAATATAATTCCTTATAATCTGGATATTAATTAAATTTTTATGTAATATTACCATTTTTCTTCTATTTGGTACTTAAAATAATTGATAATTTGTTTTAGCCGACTTCATTTCTCTCTTCGATCAAAAATTATTTTTATTCCAAAAACATGTTTTCAAAAAATGCTCACAATTTTTTTTATCATTATCTAAATGATTTATTAAATACATTTTCACTCATGTTTTACTTTTTAAAAAATGGTTTGAAAGGAATCTTCTTGTCATTTTCCAAACGAGGTACTTTTTAACATTTTTACAACTATGTAAAAGGGATTTTTTAACATATAATTAATGTATGGAATTTTTCCCCATAATAACCAATAAATGTTTTAAATATTATTTTAATATCATCCAGGTTTGTTTTAAAATAAAATTATTTTCAATTTTTTGAGATATTTTACTTTCAAAATGTGATTTTCAAATTGTAAAGGTTATTTTCCTTAAAAATGTTTTTAAGGATCCTTTCATGGAATTTATATTCATCAATAAAAAAACCATTATTATAATTATTCTCCTTGGTGGATATGTTGTAATGATTCCATAATTATTACATATTCTAATTTTTTATGATAATTTTTATTGGGGATGTACTATTTTTTTACCATTCACCATATTACTCAGGATGGTTTATGATTATTGATTGGGATAAGTATTAAACTTTTGTATGTTAATAAGAAGAAAAACTCATTTGCAGTAGAGAAATGGATAAGTTCCTCAAAAAATACAATTCTCACTTGGGGAAGCAATGAAAGAGGAAAACATTTCATGGATTTTTATCATCTATCAGGTGATGCAGATCGGTGGTGGTCATTGATTCAAAAAACTAATAATGAAGAATAAATAGAAAACATATAGTGGAAGGATTTTAATGATATTTTCTTGGATAAATATTTTTCTCATGAGCAATGAGCATATATTGAGATACAATTCCTGGGTTTAAGACAAAAGTAATATTAAAATGTGGTGAAGTATAAATCTAACTTTACAAGGTGTTTAAGTCCATAAACAGAAAATGTACGTAATACATAGAGAAATATTGATCATTTCTTTTATTGGTTAAATCAAATTATTCTAAGGGAACTAGGCTCCCAAAATTTTACATCATACAAGTACATAATATCATGTTCTAAAAAGATAGAGAAATAATTATCCAAGTCTTATGGATTCGATGTGAAGTAAGAGAAGAAGAGGAAGGAAGAGAAAAAGATAGATAAGGGGAAGAAGGGAAAGAAAGATTTTCCCTCATGTGATAATTATAGAAAGAAATGTCCTGATACTTTCTTGAATGGAATGATTGTTTTTTAAAAGTGTGGAGAGAAATGCTACCATTCTAAAGATTTAAAGGTCAAGAAATAAGTTTCCAATGTTAAATGCTACAACTGTAAGAAGATATGGAAATATAAAAATGAATGACCCAAGCATCAAGGGAATGTACCCTAGAAAAATATAAGGGATCGAGGTTAAGCTTACGCTATTACTATGGGTGATGTAGAATGATTAAAGTGATTGTGTATTTGGATTCAATAATTATGTTATATAATTATTTTATCAATTATATTATCATTATAATAATCATGAAATACTTAATTATTGTACTACAGTAGTATTTTTTTAAGGATTTGGAAGCATATGTTGAATGGTATCAATGAAAATGATTTAGTGGAAAGTTTATATTTTTTAAAAACACATGATTAAGGTAATATAACCCTTAATATCTTATATATGTTGAGATAATATGGATAAATATATATTTATGGTATAATATTGGTGGCATTGAAATTGGTTAGTGATTTTATGGTTTATGTTATTTTTTTGGATTTTACTACATGTTTGGATTTAACGAATATATTCGACAACCTGGGATTTTATTTTTAGAAGAATTAATTTTTAATTAAGGTTTTATGGTTATCAAGGTAATAAAATACTTGGTTTATAAATTAAGAGATAATTTATGTTGTTTGGGTAAATATAATGTTAAGTTGATTTTGGAAATTTATTGACATTCATTCTAAAATTTTGGACATTGAAATTGGTCAGGTATATTGTGAATGAGCCTTAAGGTTAAGTATTTATGAAATGGACTAAGTTAAATTTTGGGAGTACTATTTAGTTATTATATATCAATGAATTATATAGGATAAATTATGCTAAACATTTTGGTTTTAGAAAATATCTAGAAACATGAGGAGTAACTTTTCATTCTTTTATTGATATAATGATTTGTTTAATGTTAAATTTAGTGGTTCATGAATAAAAAAATATTTTTTTATGTTCATTTATTAGAGTAATAAATGAATTGTAAATTGATTTAATCACAACCAAAGGATGAAATTGTGCCTATGAAATAGAAATATATCAAGTATATTTTATTATGTTCTTAGTCTAAATGGTAAAGTAATTCCTCAACATTATATAAAATATCTTGAAATAAAAATGATATCCTAGTACCTTCATTTACAATGAATCATATGGAATTTAAATCATCATATATTTATGTCTTTTCACTATTAAATTTTATAGATCATTCATTTTTTTGTGATCAATGACCTCTATAACTCTATAACTATTTATTATTTTCTTCAATGTCCATATCATCACTTTCCACCAATGTTTTCCTACTTGGAAACCTCATAATGAATTATTCTATAAGTCTTTCTTACTTCTATTTATCTATTATCATGAGGAATTTTTATTAACCCTTTTTATTAAATCGATTTCTAACAAAGTTATTTTCAAATGTCAGACCCTTGATACTGAGATCAAGATTAAATTGCAAGGATCTAATTTATTTAATGGGGGTAGAATGTAAAACCATGAGATTTTAAAAGTGGAACATCATGTTTGATAGAATATATGTAATGAAACACCAATCCTGGAATATAATCCGCAAAATTTATGATATATTTCATTCTAAATAAATTCAATCCCTTCGATAGCTTGTGGAACACACAACCCTGAGTCTAAATAAACCATAACAAAGAATAATGATATTATATAGCTGTTAAAATAGAGGGTATGAATACAAAGAATTAAATAATGAAAAATGTATTTTTTTTACATGTATAAAATAAATTTAATGGTTATCTATTTATTATAAATAAAATAATAATCATTTGAATGAAAAAATAAAAGTCTTCGAAAAAACATTATTTTTCTAAAAGGTAGTTAAGTTTCTCTTAGCACACATAATTTAAAATTATTATTTTTATCTATTTTATAAAATTTATGTTAAATAATTAAATAAATTTTTAAATCATCATGTTAAATTTATCTTTGGGTGAATTTTTAGGAATATTCTAAAAAGATTAATTTTTTTATGAATAATTAAGAATACTGATTTTAATTAAAAAACTGCCTTTTCTTTCAAATTATTTAAAGGGTAAAATTATATCTTGAATTCGTTTTAAAGTAAAATATGTTAAAAATATATTAAAATTTAATAAATTTATTTCATTTTAATAAAATTATTATTGAATTATGATATATAAACTTCTTTAAACTTTTGAATGTTTTTATTCGAAAAATATGTTTTTTACGCATCTGCGGGTATAATTTTAAATTGAATTCTGAAACTTCTATGAATTTAATTTGGAAAAATGGATTCCATATTTTGAATAATTATAATTTTTATTATATAATTTGGTAGATTTTTTCTATAATTAATTGTAAAAATAGTAAAATTTATTTACTAAAGTTTGGGTTAAAACGGGTTTACTGGGGATTAAACTAAAATATAATGGTTAAAAATTACCTAGAAACTTGTACAATTAAAATTTTATGGAAATATGTATAACTTATTATATCCAATTCTTGGTAATGACGCATTTTAAGGCTTTCTTCCTGATAATATCGTGGTCTAAATTCATTATTTTCCAAAATTTTAAGTGTGTCATATTCCCCACTTATAAAAGAACCCCCCCCCCCCCCCCTCGCCTCTTCACACTCCAAAATCCATTTTTTCATAAAATAAATTCCCAAATACATTACATAAACCCCTAAATTTTTTGAATATTAACTTTTTTATCATAAATCCAACCTAGGAAAGCTATTTATGCAAACCTAAAAAGTTATCTGAAGAAGAGGTAACATTCTTAAATGAATGTTTTTATTCTGTTTCTTCTTACACCTCATTTAAATATTATTAAATCATAAATTTATAATAAATAAAGTATATACCATATAATAAGATGTTATTATGTTAATTTCATAACCTATATCCATATATTATTCCATCAAAATTGAAAACAGAACCATCGATCACATATACAGTGAACTACCACCCGTGAACCGATGTAATTCATTTTCCATCATCCCCTTTCACGGTTTGATATAATTATGTATTTAAAATATTTATATTATATTTATTAAATTAATATACTTATATAATTTTAATATCACATATAAATTCTTACCTTCCACCCCTTTGGAAAAAAATAATGTTGCTCATGTGTTTGACAGACTACCGCCTCGCAAACTAATGTGATGTGTTTCTCACATTTCTATTTTACTTGAATGGTAATAAGGATTGATTAAACTAATAAATATTATATTTTAACATTATTATATATCTTTAATTAATATATTAAATATACCTTCTTAATTTATAATTTTGGGGGGTACGATAATGTCGCTCGTGTGTACGACGAACTACCACCTCACAAAGGGATGTGACTTGTTTTTTACAAATGATTTACATGGGAGGTAATAAAGATAAATTTAATTAATATTATATATATATATATATTAAATCATATTTAATATTAAAAGGTGATATATTATTTATCTTACATTAATTCCATCCATCGAGAAAAATTGAAACATTAATCATGCATACATACGACCTACCATCTGTATGAATGATGTAATCCTTTTTCTATATATAACTTTTATATTTTAATATAAATACATATATAATTAATATATATGATATTAATATCATGGGTAACATTATATATATTATTTAACCATGATCATAGTAAAAGGACATAAATTACAGATCCAAAACCTCTATGAAAAACAAATTATCACCCAAAATAGTGATTTCTGTAAAGAATTGTTAATAAACGGGAGATAAAATACTATAATTAAATCATATATGTTATCAGATATATTATTATGGTTATTTAATATATTTATAATAAACTTTTATTTATTAAATATGAATTTTATACATATACAAATAAATTCAAACATGAGGTAGGGGTTTCCAGTCCTACTTTTAATTTCTCGAGACATACACCATATTAACCACTTATACCATTATTTGGGGTATATACTTAAAATTTTGATATTTTATATAATTAATATATCTCTCTTAATGGTATATAATTTTTTATTTGAAGTTATTTCTTTCATGGGTCTTATAATTCAAAAGTTACAAAAGTGGTAAGAGTTTATTTCACAATCTCATGATTATTCAGGGATTTTTATGTTTAGGGATCCCTTGGGGGAATCATTTTTTATTTATATATTAAAAATTATATATTTCTTTATAATCTAGTTCTTGTTGAACTTTTCAAGTAATAATACCATTTTTACTCACTTTGGTACTTAAAATTATTTATTGCTTTTTAGAAAAGATGACTTCATTTTTCTCAACAGTTAAAAATCTTTTTTCTTCCAAAACCATTCCTATAAAAACGTATCAAATAAAAGTTTTTTATATTATAAATTCTTTTTTGAAAAAAAATTTACCCATGTTTTACTTTTTACAAAACTTTTTGAAATGAACCTTCTTGTCTTTTTTTGAATGAGATACTTTTTATCCTTTTAAAAATAGTGTGAAAGGGATGTTTTTTAACTTATACAGCATGTATAAAATTTCCTACTCCATCACATCCACTCAATATTTTAAAGAGTTTTTTAAAATTTTCCAATGTCATTTTGAAATAATTTTTTTTTTCAAAATATTTTGCGAACTTTTAGTTTTAGAAAATAATTTTCAAATTGAAATTTTATTTTACTTAGGAATGTTTTAAGGATCCTTTCACAGAATTTCTATTCATCAAAGAAAAAAACACTTATACTACTTATACGTCACTTGATTTTTGTTGTAATGAAATCATACTTATTATTTATTTTGAAATTTTAGGATAATTTTGACTGGGGATGTACTATTTTGTTACCATTCACTATATTACTTTGTATGGTTTATTTTTATTGATTGGGGTGAGTATTATCATTTTATATGTCATTTTTTCAATTCAAATGTTTATTTTAATTATTTTTCACCCCTTTAATATATGTAATTCATTTTAATTATTAAGTGATGGTTGGGTCTTGGATTACATAACCCCCTCGATGCATCGGTAGGTATCATTAGACAAATTAGTTAACTAAATTAAATAGGTTTTTAGGCATAGTTTTAAACATTCATGTGATATTATTGAAAGTATGTTTATGATCTATAGAATTATTAATTATCTCATTATGATACCAGTTATTGATTCATTTGTTATTATTAAATTAGATAGAATATAAATGGATAAGTTTCAAGCTCATGTGATTATTTATATGATTTTATTTGGTCATCCTTTATTCCTATCATATTATGATCAATATTTTGTTTAAATGGTTTTTTAGTAATTTACCTTTATATATTGATTAATCTTATTTATTCATGATAGCCTCCATTGTACACATACCCTTACTGAGTATCTAAACTCTTCAATTTCTTATGTATTTATTTCCCCACGATACCAGGAAGTGTTTTGTGATTGATATGCAGGGAAATTCTAAGTGGTGTAATGGGGTTCACAAAGAAAAAAGAGTATTTATTTTAGGTTTTAAATTTTAATTTGAATTTAAAGTATGTATCTAGTTTAAAAATACTACTAAAAAATTCAGTCCTTTTAGATGCGAATGCTTGTATTTAGTGAGAATATAATAATGTAACCACTGAATCTGGGCTACTAGGATCGAGGACTTTATAGTTATGGTTGGTTCTATATAGTTATTTTTAATATTAATAAAAAAATTGGATATTAAATTACTTATAATTTTTAGTGATGTTATAATTATCTTAAATGCTTACAAAATGATGACAAAGTGTTTGTACAAGTAGTAGAAAAATTTACTAAATAATATTAAAAACATCAAAAGAAAAAAATAGATGAACTATGGTTTACCAAAAATTTTATGGGTAATTATAATTTATATGTTATAGTTAAAGATTCTATATTCAAAATACATTTTTTCTTACTTACTCTAATGTCAAATTAAATGAATAGTACCAAAAATGACATTAATGATATTTTATGTTATATAATATTTTATTAAATTATATAAAAATCATAATAAGATTTAAATTGGACAATTAGAATGGGATATGGTCTAAAATTTCATCCATTGACCGTTTTTATCTAATTTTTACCTTAGAAGTAAATTTATTACTCTTTTAGCATTGAAGAAGTTGTTGTTATGGTTAAGGTTAAAATTGATTAATGAAGGGGTTAAAAAAAATATAAGGTTTAAAATGAAACATAAACCTATCCAAATTTTAATTTTTGAAATTATTTAAACCATACCCTATATTATATTTTATATTTTGGACACATGGTTTTAATTTAATTTGAAAAATAATTTATTTTATTTTAATCTTTTTAGTGATTCCAAGTGTTTCTTTTCCATCACTATAAAAGGAATCCACCTCTAATATATTATTCACCCCAAATTGATTCACTTATCTCAGAAACACATACCAAATCTTATTTTTAAATTCATTAGATACATTCAAGAGGTTATTTACATCATAAAGGACCACCCTAGGGTCCTTAAGAAGTGATCTAAAGGAGGTTCTTCAAAGAGGGGGTAATCGTCTTAACTAAGGTTTTTTATTTTACTTCTTATTATAACTTATTAATATCTATAATAAACAATATAATATAATAAAAATATTATCACCCAAATAATATGATTTTATTATGTTTATGGAATAATCATTATCCATCTCATTTCCATCAAGTGGGAAATAAAAGTATCACTCATGTGTATGTGTGTATTATTGCCTCCGCATTGTGATATGATTCATTTTACATCACCATATTTTATGGTTGGTTATTATTATGGACTTAATTTTTATATACTATACTAATTAAATAATTATTTATCTATAATTTTAATATCTTATCTACCTTATTAGAGTATCATCTATTGTGAAATGATAACATCGCACATGCGTACGTGTGGACTACCACCTCCACGAAGCAATTTGATTTGATATTAACTTATTCTTTACATGGATGGTAGTAAAGATATATTTAATTAGAATATATTTTCTTTTTCATATAATAGTTATTATTTAAAGTTAAATTATTATTTACCATTATTTATTTCCATCCATCGAAAAGAAGAAACATCAACCTTGTGTACATATAAATTATAGTCTCCACAAAGTGATGTGATTCATTTTTAATCACCCATTTATATGATTTTTTATAAAATTTTATAAAATTATTACATATGATAATTATAATATGATTAAAATTCCAGATATTTTGTAACCATGATCAGTGTATAACAACTATAAAATCTGAATTAAAAAATGCCTGAAAAACGAAATAGTTGCCAGCCGAAATAGTGATTTTAATAAAGAATTGTTAATAAACTAGTGAAAACTTATTATAATTAAATTTTATATGGTATTATATATTTTAATATAGTTTTTTAATATATCTATAATGAATATGTATTTATTATACATGAGTTTTGAATGGATATGAAGCAAGATTATACTACAGGTAAGGGTTTCTCATCTCACTTTTATTTCTATGAGACATATGTCATATTCATCAGTTTTTTCCATTTTGTGGTGTATATAATACCCATGAATCTATTTTATGATGTTTTTATGAAATTAAAGAGATTTATAAAATCATACGACTTTATCAATTTCAGGAGGTTTTTATTCATAGATTATCAAAGTTATAAGGGTTCTTTGTCTCAAAATTGTTCCATTGAGACATGTTTGATGTCATACATTAATTTATGTTTATGAGGTGTATATATTTTCCCTTTTATATTTGATATCATGAATCACCATTTTTTCAAGATATTTGAATTTATTCTTTCATAAGTATTACGATTCAAAAGATACCAAAGTACTAAGAGATTTAAGTTTCAATCTCATTTTAATATGGATTGTTTATGGTTGAATTTACATTGAAGGAAATTATATGATATTTATCTAATGAAATTTTTTCATTTTATTATACTATATTTATTCATGTAATTTTCAATTAATAGTACAATTTTCCTCTTTTTGGTACTTAAAATGATCAGGATTTTTTTAATAAAAATAGACTTTATTTCCTCTTTGGTAGGGAAATTTTTATTCCATGTCTATGTTTTATTTAAAATATTTTCAAGAATAATTTTTATATTATACCATGATTATTTTAATCTAATTTTACTAATATTTGAATTTCAATAAAAAATTAAAAGGAATATTCTTTTGTTTTTATGAATGAGGCACTTTTGACATTTTACCAAAAATATGAAAGGATTGTTTTTAATATACAGGAAATAAAATAAATTTACCACCATCATGAATGATAAAATATTTAAAAGTTTCTTTACATATTTATATGGTTTTTTTCAAATAATTTTTCTCATTATATTTTAGAAATTTTTATATTTTAAATAAGTGATTTCAAAATGAAAATTATATTTTCCTCAAGAAATATTTCAATGATATTTTAAATGAATTTTTTATCTATGATAACATCCTTTGATGTTACTTATTATTTACTATGGATATGATCCAATGATACTATCGTTATTCTTTCTCTATATAGTTTATTATTTTGATGATTATATTTTTATAAAACCCATTTATTGTCTATGGGTTATGCTTTGATGATATGATGGATGTTTTATGATATTGTGACATATATATGAATTGATTGTGAATATGTCAAGAGTGGACCTAAAATTATATATACCTCTAATAAATTGGGTAAATATTGATGTTTTATGAGATCAAATGATCCAAAAGAGGTTATACAAAAAGTGGATACACGAAAGTTATCTCAAGCCTGAAGTGGGAACATGGGAAGATATCCCAAGGCTAACATATTATGAATGTCTGGGTGGTATCCTTGACATAATATTTATATGATTATTATTGTGCCACACTTTATTCCACACTTTTATGAAATGATATTATCTCGTGTGTTTTGTTCTTTGATTCATTTTTTATTGATGTCTTATGAACTCCAAATATTTTTTTCCATGACTCATCATTATGATATATGAATAAATAGGTATGGTTTTCAAAGGTTAAGCTGAGGTTCTCAAACCGTTATGCTCTTTTTATGATTAAATGATCATTTTTATCTCCCTTTTAATCTTTACTGTGCATTCGATCTCACCCTTTACTCTGTTTTCTTTTACCTGGGATATGAAGAAAGTTTTTATGTATGATATGCATAAAAAGGGTGCTAGTTGCAAAGAACTAAGTGGGAGATTATATAGATCTTTTATGTTCCAATTGTTTATGTATCCAAGTTTCCAAATACACTAAAAACTTATAGTTTTGGCATGTATCATAATTTTATGTAATGAATATTAACCTATTATGATGTAATATATATATATGAAAGGTTTTGATCATTATAGTTGATATTAGAGGAAGGTATACTTATTTTTTTGGAAACTAGGATGAGGAAATTTAGTGATAACCCTTAAGATAAGCCTATATATAGAAGAAAATTCTAAGTTATAATAAATAAATGAGTATGGTTTTCCTAGAAAATACATCCCTATATGGATAATAGAAAGTGGATGTGGTTATGGTACAAAAGTACCAAGGATTAGAAACTTAGAAAGGACAGTATTGTGTGTTAACTTGACCATCCATGGTGTATGATGAGTGGGTCTAAGACACCTGGATAGAAAATAATGGGGGATATTCTTGGGACAATTCACATTTTCTTTATGAATAATTTTTATGAATGTGAGGATAGAACCTATGGAAACTTATGATATGCCATATGATTTTTTCAAATATAGTAAAAGTAAATTTTGAGTGAATAACCATTATGATTTTTATTAGATTTGATGGATCATTGACCAATTTTTCAAGAAATAAAAATCATAACCAATGAATTTTTTTCAAAAATTATTAATATAAAAAAGACTAGAACCCAGAGAGGGTTTTTATGATAAATTTGTAATTAATAATATCATATTTGAAGAAATATTACTGTGTATTAATATATTTCTTTGATTAATATATTGATTGTACAAAACCCTTTTCACATTACCATTGTTGTGTAGGGAGGACCCAAAGTAGATCCCCTCCAATGTGATCTTAATGCGGTTTTTGATCTCCCAATTACACTGATAGATTATCAAGTGCTATCATGGTGGATCAATTTTCATGTTCTCTTCATGTTTCTATAGAATTGAATTAGTTCTTATATTTATTTAGAAGATAAGAGAAGGAGGAATCTTGAGAGAAGTTTTTGGTAGACAGAGTTTCTCAATTCTCTATTAACCCTACACATTAGACATAATTGCATATTTATAGAGTTATGGATTAGGATAAAATATTATTTAATTCCAAAATGACCCTAAAATAATATAATAAACCTTATCTGACCTCATGACACATAATAATATTATTATTATCATTTTATTATGTGTGAAAGCTGGTACAATGTTAAATATTATTTTACTAGATTACAAATTAAAATTTATTTTTAGAAATGATATCAATCAGCTAATACTCTTTGATATTTATTAAATAATTAAATATATATTCAAATAAATATTTATTCATAAATAAATATTTTATTAAAATTTTGGAAGATAAATATTTATTTATTATTCAATAAATAAAATAAAAATTCTATTCACAATATGTAGAATAAATATTTATTAATATTTTTTATCAATAAATCCTAAAAAAATTATTCCTTGGTATTTAGAATAATATTTCATATAATAATTAAATTAAAATAGAATTTAATTAGGGTTATTGAAAACACATAGTGCTTTTTCGGGACGGATGGGCCCGTAAGGGGCTCTCAGCGGCGAGGGTTACCTTGGTCGCCGTCTTCCTTCCTCCGTAAAGGGAAGGCTTCTTTTTCCCCCTTCAGCTCTCCTATACGGCTAGGTTTCTGGATTGGGCTCCCTCTCTAAGTTCCAAGGTTCTGCGTCACTGTTGGATCTGGATCCATGAGAAAAATATCGGGTTGCAATGAGGTTGCTAGAAGTTCCAGCATGCGCCAAAGGTGGGTTCGTGGGTTCGATCTGGTCCTAGTGTTATGGAGTCAGTCCTGGGTCGAGATTTCTACGTTTTTTGGGGTTGCAGCTTCGATCTGTGGTTGATGTGGGTGCCTTGGGGGTTTTCGAGGGTCTTCTCCAGTAGGGCTGAAGGTGGAAACAAGATTTGAAGTTGATTTGATTTTCATTGTGATTCGAGCTTTTTTTGACAGAGTTGCGTGTGGAAGACTGTTCGAGTGATGTTTTCTTCTCTTTTAGTTTTTTATCGGTTTGATTTCCCTTTTTGATGTGATGATGTCAGTAGGGTATGGCGACGGAGGGTCCATTGGCAACTCTAGATTCCTGAGAGCGTGTTGGTTTAGATGAAGCTGGCTTGGTTGTTGATGATGGTTGTTCAATGTTGGGGTTTACATTTGATTAAATCCTGCTGTGATGGATTTTTGATGGTGATACATCGGAGGCGGCGACGTCGGAGGTTCCCTGTGGCGGTGGGAAATGAAGCAGGGTGTCCGCCGGTGAGCTTCTTCGGTGATGCTTCTATTTGATAGGCATGGAGTACGGGGTCTCGAGGACTGAGGGGTGACAGAAGGACGTGTGGAATACGGAGCCCATGAACCGAGGCCGGTCATGATGGTATGCAGCTGTCAAGATGATGTTCGAAATTTGAATTTGAAATGGTTTTTGTGGAGTGGTGAATGGGAAGTGGTGACTTTTTTAATGGGTACCGGCCACCCTTAAACCGGCTTTTAGAAAATGAAAAAAATGATTTCCAGCGAACACACATAGTGTGTGACCCTCTTGGCTTATTTCTCTTTGGAATTTGGCTACCTTTCCTAAAGTCCAAGATTACTGTTTAGAAATGGTTCAATTAACCCAAGAGAAATTATAGTTAACTCATATTAACATGCATGGATATTATATCATTTTATATTAATATTCGGTACATTACAAAAATACATGCCTGAGGACCATAATAGTTTAGTGCCTTTAGAAACTTGGAAACAAAATATTCTATCCTGGAGAAAGATCTTAAACATATCTCATGAATATCTCCACCTTTAGTACTTCTACCTAAAACCATTCTTCATAACCTCGGTAAAGGAAATAAAATAAAGGGGTGAGATTAGGTTATCAATAGGGGTAAATAAAGTAAATACATAAAAATAACATAAAAAATAGGGTATGGAACTTGAGAAAAATATTTTAAGATCATACCCTATATATTAGAGATCATAATAAATATAAGAAGTTCATAAGACATGGATAATAATATAATTAAGACCATAAGTTATGAAAGAATAACATATGAATAAGACCTAAAATTTTTGTCATGCACATTGTTTTATAACATTGTGAACATGTATAAGTAGAAACCGTTCACTCAATAAGTTATGGACATGAGACCAGGCCCCCACATCAACTTATGGACATAAAACCAGGTCCTTGAATAATATTGTGAATATATAACTATGTTCACGCATAACCTTATGGACGTGAAATCAGGTCCATGCGTAATAATCTTAACATTTAATCATTTTCACTCATAACATTTTGAACATGTAATCATGTTCACGCATAAACTTATGGACTTGAAACCAGGTACATGAATAACACTGTGAACATGTAATCTAGTTCACACATAACAATGTGAATATGTAATCAGGTTCACACATAAACTTATAGGCATGACACCAGGTCTATGCATAACATTGTGAAAATGTAATAAGGTTTACTCATAACATTGTGAACATGTAATCATGTTCATACATAAAATTCTAGACATTCAACCACGTCCATGTATAATATTGTGAACATGTAATCAGGTTCAAGCATAACATTTATACTCACGAGTCACCCATCATTACCCAAGTCATTAGAGGGAGATAGAGGTCACACCCATCTCATAATAAAACTATTCATACATATTTCAAAAGATAATAAAAGTCTCATAATACCATGAGCCATAAAAATAGATAGATTTTATAAAAATCAAATCATAACCCATGAAATTAAATTGGTATCACTGATATTTCATCACATCATAACCTATGAAAATATATATGTTTCGTAATTACATAATGAAATCATAACCCATGAAAAGAAGTGGGTTTGAAAAGAATAAAACATATAGAAGTGAAATGGGTGTCAAAAGCATCATTCAATAAAAACATAAATAATTCAAAAAATAATATTAATTGAACCTTTGGATCATTTTCTAAAAGTACTTGGTTAACATCAAAGGATGTCATCTTAGATATAAAATAACTTGGAAAGATATTTTGAAAATATTTATTGGGGTAACTATTTTTATTTTTTGAAAAAAAAAATTTAAAGCATAAAACCTTTTTGAAATACATTTTAATTGAAAATACTTTGAAATTTTATAAATAATCATTGAAATCATTTTGAAAACTTTTCCCTTGAAAACATGTAAAATAAGATTGAAAACATTTTGAAAACTAGTTTCTGTAAAAATTTATAAAATAAGCTTTAAAACATTTCAAAAACCCTTTTCTTTGATAAAAAATTGAAAACTTAAAAAGAAGTCTTGAATTTTTTTTGAAAACCATTTCTTTTAAAATACTTAAAATTATTATTAAAAAGTAACCTTTCAAAAATGAAAATTAATCTTCAAGGAAATAATAGAGGGTAAATCTGTACATGTCGTACGAGGAAAAAAATATTCCTTTTAAGTGGTAAAAAGGTTAGAAAATGATTTTTTTGGAAAGTGACAAGAAGATTCCATTGAATAGATTGGTAAAAGTAAAAAAGTGTAAAAATGTCTTTTAATGATTATAGGATAATAGTACAATATTCTTGGAACCCTTTTTTGAAAACACATATTTCTTACCAAAGAGAGGGTAAAGTCAGCCTTTCTTAAAAACAGTTTCTTAACTATCTTATGTACCAAAGAGTAGAAATATGGTACAAATACATGAATATAGTTGGAATATCTAGAGGAGAAGAAAATTCCTTAATGTATTGAGAGATTGGTTATACGATTTCATCAAATTAATCATAAACATAAACAATCGTAAAAAGCAATGAGATTGTTTCCATAAACTCTTATCACTTGGTAACTTTCAATCATGATCTACATGTAAGAAAAGTAAATTTCATAAAGCTTATAATATCATGAAAATATATATATTCATGTTATATCATATAAAATGGAATTATACACACCTCAAAATGAATTTAGGAACATAACAAAACATGAGTCTCAAAGAAGGAAAATTAAGTCACAACTATTTTACCGATATGGTAACTTTTGAAACTTAAACCCCATGAAGTAATGGTCAAAGAATGGATATGTAAATAGCCATAAATTTATATATAAGAATAATTAATTAAATTCATGGGTATTATACACACCACATAAAATTAATGGGTGGTGAATAAATCATGTATCTCACGAAAATAAAAATTGAGATGAAATTCTCATACCATGTGCCTTGACTCTATTCATACTCATACAAGATTCCTGTATAATAAATGTATTCTAATTTTAAATTTCTTACAAAAGAATATTCTTATATCTAATACCATATAAGGTTTTATTATGACCTTATATTACCCTATTTGTAACAACATAATGTTATGGTTTCACTTAGGGTAATATTCTCTTTGTTCTTCGCATGTGACTTAATTTGTTAAATATTTGGTCCTTATACTTATATCATGATTCTATAATGTAATCCACGATAATAATATCATGTATATTCAGTATATGTGTATTATAATAATCTATAAAATATATAATTATGAAATTGATTACATCGTTCATGGGGATAGTAAGTCGTACATATGTGTGAACATTGTTTCCATTTTTTTTGTTGTCATGAACCTTCTCCTAGGGCTCATTCCATGACTACCCCAAGCCCGCCTTCCATAGGCTAGGGGCTGGTGACTAACACAGAGTAGGAATGTCTCAAAAAAGGGAAGGAATTTTCCTTAAAACCTGTACACATGCACAAAACTCAAGTAGTGGAAAGTAATCACAAAGTAAACCACAATTATCACTGAGACAACTACTGAGAGTATAGTACAAACTGAAAGTACAAAGGGGCCAGAATACAAGACCAAAACCAAAAAATAAAGTACAAATTCCATGGTCCGTCCACTCAAGAACCCACTTCAAGGGTAAGTGAAGGGTAGCTTCCTGTAGCCATAAAAGTACGTCTGTCTGTCTCATTTCACTGAGCACCACTTGGTCCCGGACCACCAAGGTCTCCATCAAAGAGTTTTTCCATCCCATCTCACTGAGAACCACCTAATCCAGGACCACCGAGGTCGTTGTCAAAGTTTTGATCACATTCACGGGACACGACACGTGCGAGCAAAGCCCGTGCAGGGGTGAGTAACACAATACTCAGTAGTGACCACAAACCACAAAAGAAAGATAAAAAATCATGACCACACAGCAGGACCACCTAGTAAAGACAGCTCACATGAGTATAATATAAAGTGTGGAAATCAAGACTACCAGTCGTAACACTGAACACCTTGGAATACTGAGTTAATCATCCCTGATGAGTATCGTGGGTCTGCTGGGTGACATGGAGCTGCTCCCTACCATGGGTCTATTGGGTCACATAGAGCCGCTCCCCACTTAGGACATCATAGTTGGTCCACACATGGTCTCTTATAGTTAGTCCACAAAGGGACACCTATTTTTGTTCCACACATAAATACTTGTATCTAGTTCACACAGATCCACCTGTAGATGTTCCACAAAAATCCGCTTATCATCTAGGCTTGTTAGGTCACTTAGTCATGCTTATCAGCAATCTCCAGGTCTCAGCTAGCCGCATGATTCTCATGCGTAGTGCGCTTGATTCTAAGAGAATCCACCCCTCAATACATTCATCACATCTCAACATCCTTGAAAGTATCCTTAGAACATTACAAAGAACTAACTCATCATGAGGGTTCCAATCTACAAATGGCACATCAATTGGACGCCCGATCTGAAAGATATTGGAATTTTAATAAACAGGGGTTAGTTGTGTCCAGACCCAATCCGACCCGACCAACCCGGTCTAGGGGGTCCCACATGACCCGACCCAGTTTGGACAACCCAAACCAACCCAGTTGGGTATGGTCTAGCCTAGTCCAGCCTGTCTATTGGGTTAGGCCCATTGGGCCTTGCTGGACCCAGCTAAGTTCGGATGTGGGTCTGGCCCACCGGGTTGCCCATCGACCTAATTTCATTTGGCCTAGCCCGCAACTGGCGGTCTGGTTATCTCTCAACCCAAGCCACCCAGTGGCCTGTTTCTTCCCATTGGCTTGGCCCACCTCATAAGGCTGGTTCTTCTCCATCTCCTTCCACCTAGTGGCCCGGTTTTCTCCACCAGACCGGCCCGTTTGGCGGGCCAGTTTCCCCCTTGCTCAAATGCCAGTGGGGCTTCTGGTTCACACTACAGGCGACCGGCTAAGGACAGCTGCCTCCTCCCCATGTAGTCCACGATTGTGTTACAGCTCGGGCCACGGCCCTCCAGTGTGGTCCACTCCTCTAATGTGGTGCTCAAGTGGTGCTTCCCTCCTACGCTGGTCTGCTCACGCGGATCAACTCAACAACAGGACCAACCTGCCGATGTAGTCTACCAACCCTAGTTCTGTGGCACATGTGCCTCCAACAGAACCGGGTGTCCACATTCCCTACCACCATCCACCATCCTATGTGCTGACAAAACCTGTTATAAGCATGCCACATCCTACTTGTCGCTGTGGTCGGGTGTCGCCACTCTGGCCGGGTGCTACAGTCTCTCACCGGCATCGTGGCCCTCTTGGGCATGACCCTTCCGCCTGGTGCCTCAAAGGTCATTGTACTACCATCCATTACACCACAATGAATGAAGAGAGAGAGATAGAAATATAGATATAGGGGATCACAAGGAGAATCAAAATTGAACAACCCATCCGTTGTTCATGTTGTCCCAAGGTCGTTCGAGTTAGAAGGATCACAAAGTATAAAGTTATAAATCACTAAGATTTAATCCCAATATCAACCCAAAAATATTTCCCCCATCCACGAAAATATTAACCATCCACATATAAACCTATTAGATAGTTGATCCGAATTCTTCGTTTAGAGGGGAGAATGGAAAAAAACAATTCACTAAGAATTTAACCCCTACCTGAGAAAGAAGATTTCTCGAGCATGATCATTTTTCATCATCCGTCGATCTCCAGTTTTGATTCTCTCTCTAAGGGTATTGTCACCACTTTCCAATTTTATGGAATTCATCGTTGGAGAGTTTTCCTTCAGATAATCAATGGTATCCATAGGATCCAAATATGATCTTCAATTCTTATTATCCCATTAAATGGGGAAAACACATCATAGCATTTCAGCTGCACTGAGTCACCACCGTTATAGCGTTTCATTTATGAAACTTAATTTCTATTACTTTTAATTGCAGAATCATTTCGTGGTTCCATTTATGGAATGAAACAGTTGTCTTGTCACTACATTTCAATTAAACAACTTTGAATAAAATAATCATTTTTAGTTTATTTTATTTTTCCTTAAATATTCTGAAAAGTAACTTTATCCCTCATCCCGCACCAATTCAGGTTAAGCCATGCTTAAGGATAATATCTCGTTATGAACTCAAATTTTGTCTTGGTTTATTAATTTGAGTCACTATTTGTGAGTTATGAGGATTCGAAAATAAAATATCTTTTATTTATATTATTTTATTTATGGTCATGTACCAAAATTAAACTTTCACAGTTGGAATGCACCTACTGATGTTAGGCTCTCCATAAGAGAATAATACCCTCACAAACTCAATGGTACTCTCAGATTTCCAATCTAAGTTAACTTTTATGAGTGATACTGATTTTAAAATAAATTAAATTTATTCAATTATTTTATTTACGACCAAAAACTCCTTTCCACTATTGACTCACGTCGGCCAATGTTGGGCTCTGCTGAAGCCAAGCATGCCCTCAACAATGGGCTCATATTTTGAATTAGATTCACCGTCCATTATTTATAAGTATTTGAAATAGAAAATTATTTTATTTTATTATTTTATTTAAGGTTATTCCATATTCAGGTTTTCTCACTAGAGGCTCGCACTGACTAATATTAAGTCACACCTATGGTAAACTCACCATCTTAAACACAATGGTGCTTTCATATTTCTGATTCAGGCACCTATTTAAGGGTTATTCAAATTTTTAGGAAAAATTATCACACGCACTATTTAAAAATTAACATTTTTCAACGAATCATTCCAGGTATTCCATGCCTCAGAATCACACGTTGTCTTAGCACCTTTGAAAAAAATCCTATTTAATTTTTTTAAAGAAAATCATGGAATTTCGGGGTATTACATTACTCCCCCCTTGAGAGATTTACACCCTCGTAAGAAGAAAATGGATAATCAAACAAATGGGGGTACTGAGTATGAATTTGAACCTCCCACTCGCACATTCTCTCATAGAGTTTCATATGTTACCAATGAAAATGCACCAAAGGAATTGACCATCTCTGAAGGATCCTCTCTTATCGATCTCCTAACTCCACTGGGTACTCCAAGAATGTCACCACATCGTCAATCTCTAGCTCACTGTGATCGATTATGTGAGAAGGATTTTTCATGTATCTCCTCATCTAGGATACATAGAAAAAATCATGCACCCGCTCTAACTATGGTGATAGAGAAAAGTGGTACTCCACCTCACCCACTCTACGCAATATCATGAAAGGTCCGATAAACCCAAGAGATAACTTGTCACACTAGAAAAATATTTGTATCCCTCATCGAGGAGATACTCGTAGTAAGACATGGTTCCCCTCCTCAAACTCCAAGGGTCTTAATCTAATATCCGCATAGGAATTTTATCAGCTCTGTGCAGTCTTCATCCACTCTCAGATGACCTGCACTTTCTCAGTGGTAGCCTGTACCATCTCTGGACCCATTAGTGCTGACTCCCCTTGGTCTATCTAGCATAACAGTGACCTGCATGGTAATCCTTACAGTTCCTTGAATGGTGTCATACCAATGTTGGATTGGTAGATGTTGTTGTATGTAAACTCCACCAGTGGTAGGTAGTCCTCCAAACTGCGACCAAAATCAAGAACTCAAGAATGGATCATATCCTCCAAGGTATGCATGGTTTTCTCAATTTGACCATCTGTTTGGGGATGAAAGGCTATTCTCAAGTGCAGTTGAGTCCCAAATGCCTCCTATAATCCCTTGCATAACTAGAATGTAAATCACGAATCACAATCTAATACTATTGTATATGGGACTCCATGGATTCAAACTATATTCTACACGTAGAGGTGTCCCAAACTCTATACTGAACCCTATTCTCTAATGTATAGGAAGTGGTATGACTTGGTGAGTCGGTCTATGATCACCCAGTTGGTATCATGCCCACTGGATGTACATGGTAAGTCCATCATGAAGTTCATCAATATCTCATCCCACTTCCACTCCAGTACCTTGAGGGGTTGTGTCAAATCTGCTGGAACTTGGTGCTCAGCCTTCACTTGTTGATAAGTGAGGCATCTCGAGACAACCTATGCCACTTCCTTGTTGATCCTCAACCATTAGTACTGACATTAGGGTTCTTGGTACCTCTTCACCACACATGGATGTACTGACAGAGGGGACATATGGAACTCCCTCAACACCTCCTCCTATAACTCCACTGGTACTATGTTGTGTCCTCTGAAAAAGATGATGTGCTCTACACCTTTAGAATATCCATTAAGGGAATTCCCTGTGGACATTTGTGCATGTGTAGTCTCGAAGCTGGTATCTTCTAGTTGCATATCCCTAACTTGATGTAAGTGTGGAGGGAAACAACCATTGACTGAAGAAAAGTTGCCTCATCTCTATCCACAAAGGATATATGAAACGAGGCCAACTACTCTAAGGCCTCGATCAGCAGTTGTGAACTTGATCTCTTACTGAGAGTATCTTCCACCACGTTCACCTTTGTAAGAGCATAGACAATCTAAAAGTCATAGTCCTGAAGGAACTCTATCCAATGTCGCTTTCTCCGATTCAGATCCTTTCGAGAAAAGATAAACTTGATACTTTTGTGTTCATAGTAGATGATGAATCATTCACCCATATGGTAGTGTCACCACATCTTCAGTGCGAAGACTACCACTACCAACTCAAGGTTATGAGTCACATAGTTATTCTCATGTTGTCTCAACTATCATGAGACATTGGCAATAACTACTTTCCCTTGCATGAGGACACAACCAAGATTGGTTCCTAATGTGTCACAGTACGCCACTTAGTCAACACCCTCCTCTGGTAACCTCAAGATAAGAGTACTCATAAAGATCTGCCTCAGCTGTTGAAAGCTCTGCTGGCACCCTTCTTCCCACATGAAGTATTTTTCCTTCTTCATCAATGTTGTCATGGGTGCCACCACTCTGGAGAAGTCAGGTAAAAACCTCTGATATTATCTAGCCAACCTAAGGAAACTCCACACCTTGGTAACACTCTTGGGTGGTTCCCAAGAAATAACCACCTCAATCCTCACTTGATCCACCATATATCCAACCTTGGGGATTTTATTTCCTAAGAAATAGACCATTCGTATCCAGAACTCACTCTTCAAGATCTTTATATAAAGATGGTTCTCTCAGAGTGTGTCCAAAACCATCCTCAGGTGTATCACATGCTCCTCCTCAGATGCTGAATACCCTAAGATGTCATCAATGGAGACCACTATAAATTGGTCTAATTATGGTTGGAAGATCCTGTTCATGAGTCCCATGAACACGGTTGGGACATTCATCATACCAAATAGCATCACTAAGTACTCATAGTGGTCGTAGAAACATCTGAAAGATGTCTTTGAGATTTCCTCATCTCATACTCAAAGTTGGTGATAGACTAATCTAAGGTCTATCTTTGAGGACCATCTTTCTCCCTTAAGCTGATTGAAGAGGTCATCAATCCTCAGTTGAGGATACTCATTCTTCATGGTCACCTAGTTTAGGTGCTGAAATTCCACACATAACCTTAATATTTTGTATTACTTCTTGGAAAACAATAATGAGGATGCCTATGGTGAAACGATGGGTCTTACAAACCCCTTCCTCTACAATTACTCCAACTATACCCTCAACCCCCAGAGCTCTGCGAGATCGATATGATATGTAAGTGTGTATATCAATGATGTATCGGGGTATATATAAATGCAGAAGTCTACCCCTCTGTGAGGAGGTAGTCCTGAAACATCCTCTAGAAAGATGTCTTCATACTTGTCCACCACAGTAGGGAACTAAAAACTCAAAAAATATACTGCTACGTGGGTAAGGATGGCTGCATGTTGCTACCCCCTTCCCCTGTCCTCCAACTCCATGAGCCTGGTGTGGACCAAATTGGGGTGGTGGTTGTAACATGTCAAAATGTATACCACCTCCTACTGGTCTCCCAACTCCTCTTCCACATCTGGTGCCCTGCAAAAGGCTTGTGGCTAGAACATCCATCTGGTCAAGTGGCGTCCACACTAAGCGGAAGACTCACGTCACCGCCTCTAGCCAATCCTCAGTGATCTGAGGATCTTTCTCTCCCCCAATCCTGGGAGGTCTATGTCATTGGAATGCGTGTAAGGAATTGAGCCTATGTGCATCCTTTACCGGTAGCACCAAAAGTAACTGCTGACCAATGGGTGGTGGTATCGCTGGGACGCTGCTCGAAGGTGAAATCTCAGGCAATGATCCCTATATCAAAGCCTCATCACTATATAGACCATCCTCATGGTCACACACAGGAATCCTGCCTGGCTATCTACGTGGAGTCATCTTGAAAGAGAATCAAGATGAACCAAAATCAATTTATTATACATGGTGAGCTGACTCTGACTCAAAAATATCAAGGTAAAACACTCAAAGATGCATACAACCAGTTTTTTCATGTTCCAGGTTGGAAAAAATAATTCAAGGTCCTCGTGGATGGATGCATCATCCACTTCAAAAAAATAATATCATTTTTTTGAAATAAAAAGATCGAAATTATCTTGATGTAAAATTTTAGGAGTTTCTAAAATGATTAATTTTTCAGTGAATAGTGAAACAATACTGATTTTATTCCATCAAAGTATTTAAAAAGTTTCATTTTGTTTAGATTTGATATTAAAAAATTTATTTATTAATTTTTATTAAAAATAATATAATTAATTTCATTGTATTTGAAATTAATTTTTCTTTTGGTCTATAAAAAAATTTAATTGTTAAAAAGGCATTTTTTGGAAAACCATTTTTCATCACATTTTTGTGGGTTTATTTTAAAATTAATTTCTTCCCCTTATAGGAATTTAATTTGATAAAATTTAATACATATTTGGAACAATAATTTCTATATTTTTTAAATATGAAAATTTATTTTTTGTCGTTATGAATAGTAACCATGGTTAATATTTGTCCCCTCAGTAAGGGTAAAACAGGTAAAACATTGTTAAAACTATGAAATAAGGCTTTAAAATAACTCTAAAAATTCCTTTAATCTAATGTATTAGTAGGGTTAAAATATCTCCATCCAATATTATAAATTATGGAACTTTTTCACTATATCTATTTAATAATGACATATATATTCTTTTATTAAAGAAAAATACCAAATATCAATCAATTTTATTTTAAAAAATATAATATTTTTCATAGGGTTAAAGATAGGTTTTGGTTGGTTATAAATAATATTTTTAATATTAATATATTATTTTATGATATGAAGTTATTAATAATTTTTGAGTGATAGGTTTTGGTTGGTTTTGTGGGTTAAAGATAGGTTTTGGTTTTGGTTTTGGTTGGTTATAATATTTTTTATTATTTTTTTTGTTTATTATTTTATGATATGAAGTTATTTTTTTAATATTAATTTTTTTTTCATACATATTTTTTTTGGTTGGTTATTTATTATTTTGAGTGATGGTATAATTTCCATGAATTCTTACACAATGCCGACACAATGCTTATTTAAGAACATTAAAAATTTACTAAATAATTTTAAAAAATTTAAAAAAAAATATGATTTGAATGAATTGTGTTATTCTAATAATTTTATGAGTAATTATAATGTATATTATTCTTATAGGGTATATATTCTAAATAAATTTTTTTCTTCCTAACTTTGAATTCAAATTAAAAGAATAGTCTCAATAATGGAATTAATGATATTAATGATATTTTATTTTAAATAATATGTTATTAAATGTTTTAAAAATCATAAAAATATTTAAATAAGACAAATGGAATTTTATATGGTCTAAAATTTCACCCCTGACCATTTTTGATACATTTTTTACATTATAAGTAAATTTATAACCCTTTAGTATGGAAAAACATGTCACCGTGATTAAGGTTAAAATTGGTTAATGAATGGGTCAACCCAAAATATAAGGTTTAAAATGACACATAAACCTATCTAAATTTTATTTTTTTAAGGGATTTAAACCTTAACCTATATTATATTTTAAATTTATACCACTTGGATCCATGTTCAATTAAAAAATATTTTATTATATATAAATATTTAAAGTTATTCCAAGTGTATCCCATTCGTTCACTATAAAAGGACTCCACCTATTTTCTATTATTCACACCACCTTGATCGATTTATCTTAATAAAACCCTCCCAAAAACTATTATTAACATAATTATATTCATTATATATGTTATGGTCTTCTTAAAATACCACACTTAGGGTCCCTAAGGAGAGATCTAGATGAGGTTCTTTAAAGAGGAGGTGATCGCCTTAACCGAGTGTTTTCATTTTACTTCTTATTATAACTCCATCAATTATATCCTAACCATTACAATAAAATAGAAATATTATATCCCAAATAATAGGATGTTACTATTTTGATGTAATAATAATTATTCATCTCCTTTTCCATCATGTGGGAAATGAATGTATTGCTCGTGCATATGTGTGGACTACTGCCTCCTCATAGTGATATGAATAATTTTCCTTCACAATATTCCATGGTTAGTTATTATGATGGAATTGATGTTTATATATGAAATTTATGACATAATTATTCTTCTTTAATTATAATATCTTATCTAAATTATTACTTTTCCATGTCGTGTGAAACAATAGCATTGCTCGTGCATACGTGCGGATTTCCACCTCTATGATGCAATTCATTTTTCATTTAAACTTTACATGGATTGTAATTGGTATATATTTAATGAAAATATATAATATCTTTGATATAATAATTATTATTTAAAGGTTAATTATTATTTAACATTCTTTTTTTCATCCATTGAAAAGTGTAAACATCACTCGTGTGTATGTATAGATTACCATATCCGTAAAGTAATGTAATTTATTTTCCATCACCTCTTTATATGAAAAGTTATAAGTGTATGTAATTCTAACATATTATACATATGATATTATTGAAATTATAAGTATTATGGAACCATGATCAAATTAAAAGTACCATAACTTTTGAATTGAAAACATGCATGGAAAACGAAACAGTTATCACCCAGAACAGTGATTTTAATATGGAATTATTAATAAATAAGAAAAAAGATGTTATAAGTAAGTATTATATAGTATTATATGTGTGAATATAGTTCTGAAATTGATGTATCATAAATATTTATTTACTATATATGAATTTTTAACACATACGAAGGAAGGCGAGACTTGAGGTATGGGATTCTCATCTCACTTTTATTTATGTGAGGTATATGTCATATTCACCACTTATTTCCTTTTTGTTGAGTATATACTCCCATGAATGTATTTTATGATTATTTTTAGGAAATTTTTGGGATTTAAAAATAAATATAATTTTCTCTCTTTTATATGGTTTTGGTTTAGATATTACCAAATTTATAAAGGTTCTTTATCTTAATATTGTTTTGTTGATACATGTTTGATGTTATGCACTTATTTATGATTATAAGGAGTATATAATAACCATTTTATATGTTACATCATGGATATATATATATATATTAATTATTTTTAAATTTTCATTTGAATTTATTCTTTTATAGGTATTTCTATTCATAATTTAGAAAAGTGGTAAGGGATTTACGATTCAATCTCGTTTTAATTAGGATTGTTTATGCTTGAATTTGCATTAAAGTAAATTATAAGATTCTTATTTGATAAAAACCATTAATTTTATTCTCCTTTTATTTTTCATGTAATTTTAAATTAATAATACAATTTTACTCTCTTTGGTACTCAAAATTATTAGGAACATGTTTTTAAGAAAAAAAGTCTTTATTTTCTCTTTGGCCAAAAATCCTTTTCTTATATGTCCATTTTTTCTTTAAAATGTTTTCAATAATGTTTTTACTATTATTCTATGATTTTTAAAATTCATTTTTACCGATTTTTTACTTTATATAAAAAATAAAATTAATCTTCTTGTCATTTTTTATAACAATTTACTTTTTACTTTTCACTCAAAATATAAAAGGAACATTTGTTTTAACGTAGACGGTATGAATATAATTTACCACCATCATGTCCACTCAATGATTTGAAAATTAATTTACAATTTCTCATTTTTCATTTCAAATAAATTTTTTTCCATAATATTTTGAGAATATTGTGATTTTAAATAAATAATTTTAAAATGAAACTGGTATTTTCTTGAATAAATGTTCATTTAATCTTTTAAAGTAATTTTTCATCTATGATAATATCCTTTTATGTTACTTATGATTTACTGGGGATACGACCAAATTATAATATCCATATTATTTCTCTATATGGTTTATTTTTATTATTATGATATTTTTAAAAAATCTATTTATTTTATATGGGTTCTACTATGATGATATGATAAATGTTTTATGATCTTATGACCTATATAAGAATAGATTATGAATATGTGATGGGTGGACCTGTAATTATATAACCCTCCAATGAATTACATAAATATTAATGTTTTATGAGCTCAAAGGGTACATGAGAGGTTATCCCAATCCTTAAATAGGGTATACATAATATCTCGATGATTATAATTATTCCACACTAATTTCCACACTTTTATGACATTGTCTAATGCCAATGTTATGCTCTTATGGATCATGTTCTATGATTTCTTTATGATTCACGTATTATGAACTACCATTTTTTTCATGAAATGTGATTATCATCTATGAATTAATGAGTATGGTTTTCATAGGTTAATATCATTGTATCCTACCCTTACACTCATGTTATACTTAAATGATCATTGATATCTCCCTTATTTATCCTTATTAAGCATCTAAGCTCACCCTTTATTATGTTTTCTTTTCCCTTTGATATGAGGACAGGTTTTAAACATGACATATAAAAATGTTTCTAGTTCTAAATAACTAAGTGTGATTTGATGTAGATCATCCATGTACCGGTTTTTTATGTATTCAAGTTTCCAAAGATACTAAAAATTTATGGGTGTGGGTTGGATAGTAATGTTATGTAATGGATATTCATCTAATAAGATAAAATATTTATGTATAAATAGTGTGGGTTTCTATATATTCCACCCTATGATTTTATTTGATGGTATTTTATCTTTCATTTCTTGGATAATTCCATTTTAATTTAAAGATTTTACCTTGATAAAATTATTTCTCAAAAAGTATGTAATTATTTAGAATAATTTTCATTTGATTTAATGGTGGTTTCCTCTCCTTGTCTATATTTTCATTCTTACTAATGTTCACCTTTATATTTGGAAACATAATTATGTTTTATCTCAGGTGAACTTAAAATTACCCTTCTCAACTTTTGAAAAGGAATATTTATTACTCTTTTGATCATATAGGATTTCAACAATGATATTTTAAAATAATAAAATATTTTCCAATCCATGATCATTTGTTTTATGTTCCACTTCACATTTATTTTTTATTCCCTTTAGGTATTTTTATAAGGCCCCATAATTGAAGGTTATTTTTTAAAATTAAAACCTCTTTAATTTTTTAACTTTACATTTTTGAAAATAACTTTTTAAAGTAACTGTAACTTTATATTTTTGTGAAAATGTTAAAAATTCATTCTAAAATATATTTTAAAGTTTTTGTTCTATACAAATAAATCCTTTAACCTTTACAACCATTACTTTCAAAAAATATTTATTTCAATGTTTTAAAATTATTTTCTTAAAAATATTAATTTTCAATGATTTTAAAATAAATGGGGTATTCCCTATTATTCTTCAAAGTAATTTTTCCATTGATCTTGAAAATTTATCTTCTATCTAGGTCAATATTCTCTATTCATTCCTCTGATATTCTCTTATGATACCATCGACATTATTTCCCTAGATGGATTATTAAAATGTTTTGTATTATCATATAATCCATTTCCTGATTATGTTAATTATACATTGATGGAATTATATAGGATCTCTTTATGTGACACACATAATGTTAAAAATATAAAGGGTTATCCTTGATAGTGCTAGAATTCATTAGGTAAATAATTAATCTCTATATATTCAATGTTTATTATAACTTGTAATCATGTATTATTATTATTTTATGATACCTTGGTGAAATAACCTTAGTAATATTCTTTTATAAAACCTTAGTGATGATATTTGGTGATATTATTATGAATATATCATGTTTATTTTTTTGAAAAATTTCTATGTTATGATTATTTTATTTATGATTATGTTATTCCTTATGTACCTATCTTTATGTTATTATGTTTATATTATTATGTTTCCCCAACTCTCATCCATGTTATATTCTGATTTCATTTTTTATACCTTACTAAGTATATGAGCTCACCCCTTTATTATGTTTCCATTTAAATATATTATAAAGAAAATTAATATGTAAGATGTTTCTATAAGAGTATCATGTGTATAGAATTTGTGGGAGATGTTAAATACTTATTATGGACTAATCGGTTGACTATATAGTAGGAAAAATGTTTGTTAGTTGAAATGGAGATGGTTTTGATTAGTTAATATTTAATCCTAACTATCTAAAACTATAAACCTAAAAGTTAATGTATATGAATGTAATGTAATATTTTATTTAAGTTATGTTATTGATATGGTCAAATTATAGGGAGTCATAAAGGATTCTTAAGGTTACTCTTAAGAGTGAACATCCAAAGGAAGAGTTAATATTCTCAATCAAATTATCTTATATTCTTTTCCTCTTTTACCTACTAAAATATATTATATTAATGAAATTATAATAAAACATGAATTATTAATAGATTTAAATTTTATTATATTAATTTAATACACATTATCGAACTTCCCATATTCTATAATTACAAAAAACAAAAATGATTCCCATATTATAGTTGGTTCACCGCCTTCATGGATGATGAACTTCAATTTTGTAATCACATTACATGATTGGTTTTGAAAATGAATTAAATTAATAAATATAATATTTATTAAATTATTAAAATTTTATAAATATGACTTGAACTTTATATAATTGATATTAACAGCAGATGATGATGGTAATGCTAATCATCAAAAATAAGTTAACCAAGATACTTCTCACAATTTGGAACTATTTTGGGATTATCTATTAAAAAATATAAAATTGGGTCTAATGTAAAGATAAATAATTAAAAACTTCACAAAAATACTGATTATAAAACCATTTTAGAACATTTTTAACTGTGTTCAAGAAAAAAAATTAATTTTAGAGAAATTGATTGAATAACCTTAAGTGGTCGACATAAGAAACAATTATAATAAACGAATAAAATGTAATGATAAATGGATCTTAAAAAATAAAATATATTATAAACATATTCTTAATAAATTATTCAATAAATTTAATTTGATTATTCATAATTTTATATAAACATCCTAAACAAGTCAGGGACCTGAGGTAAGGGATCTTCCAAACCACCCTTGTTAATTTGGGATTACGTGTTTTCTTTATTTTTCTCCCATTCCCACTATATTTTTAATATTTAATTATTTAAAATTATAGATATATATATTTATATTTATATTATGTAAATATATATATATATCATAATTTACCTTTTCTAAGAGATAATACATTCTCTTCAAGTTCCCTTCTCAATTCATTCTTCTAAGATAACCCATTAAAACATAACTTCTTTATTTATTACCTCATTTCATGTTCAACTCCACCCAATGTTTTTAACCATTTATGGTTTATAAAAAAACTCATTAATTCATTGAAAACTATTTGGATTTAAATCTGGTTTTAAGGAAAATATCATGCTCTTAATTTCTTGAATGAATCATTACCCTTTTTCTAAAACCCTCTTAAGTTGTTCTTTTCTAAAGTTAATTCTCCACTATCTTTTATGCTTTCACTTCACTTGAACTTCATTTTAATAAACTATTATTCCTTATTTATTTATTAATTCCCAATAAGGATTTAATCCTCTCTCTCATGGGAAAAAGTTTTATATGAAATTTGGTTTTCATCTAAGATAAGATTATGTTTCCTATTTACTTTTTCATGTGTTTCTATTATTCTTATGACTTATGTTTGATTTACATATGTGTAACACATTTAAATGTACATATTATAAATTTATGGGTTACCCAAAAATTATACATCCCCTAAATACATTGGGTAATAATTTCGTCTCATGAGATATCATGTATGGTACATGAGTGGTTATTATAGCATGTTATATTATGTTGTCTTTGTGGTGAACTTGACTTATTCATATGATGTAATTTTTTATATTGTTTCCAAATTTCCATGACTAAGTGATCTTATGATTTCATAATTATTATATTCTTATTATATTTGATGATATATGATTTTAATTTTCAGGATACCATGTGATGCATGTTGTCTTAGCAGTTATATTTCACTAACATACTTGTTCCCTTACTATGATTTACAGCTCACCCATTTCCTTATATATATCCCCATGTTATCCAGTAAATTATTAAAATATAATTTTTATTTAGGATACTATTTATATAGATAAAAATAATTTATAATTAGTTTATATTTATGTATTTTTAATTTCTGCGTATAATCTACGAAAGGCATTAGACCTCTTGATCCTTGGTTTTTATTTTATGGGATTTTTTTAAAAGTAATGAAATAAAATGTGTCTAAGGTATGGTTTTCTATATATTTTTTCCAAAATTATATTCCATAACTATGAGGACTCTCGACTCTTTTTACATCTTTTGTATTCCTATTTTCTCGAGGGAATATCGAACAGGTTATGCCTTCTATAAATCTTTGTGCTTCTCCGTCAAAGTGACAGTTTTTTTTGAAAGTTATCTAAAATGAGTAATGAATGTATTTGTTTTATTTAACTATGTTAACCCAATAATACACCATTTAAATTTCTCCGTTCTGTATAATTTATATTCCATGAATATTCCTTTTTAGGATGATGCTAATAGAATAACCTTACCTACCCATATCTTGAATAGTTTTATGATGATTTTCAATCTAATTTTGGGAGAGAGGGTTATTTAAGGAGAAGTTTTTTTGAGGGGAAATTCGTAATTTATTTTAAATGGATTGACATTATCTCATCAAGTTATATTTGTTCCTTTTCATAGTAGTCCCACTCATTAAATATATATTTTTTATATTGTAATTTAAATTCCTTTTATTTCCAATAATGAGTACACTTATGGTTATTACATGGTAACCCACACTTTCCAGGATACCTATGAAATTTATAACCCATAACTTCATGAAATAATTTTTTTAAATGACCTTATTTATTTTAGTTTCTAAAGAGTATGATATACTCTTTCATGTTCATTGGGTCATTGTATTATATATATTTCTTAGGGTTTTGGAGTTCATACTTATATATTTATCATACCATTATTTGAGTGATTTATTAATCAAGTGTATTTTAATATTATTATTTTCTTAGAGAAAATAAAAGTTTTAATCATGGTAAATATATATTCTGAGTGATACATTTTTGTTGACATTTATCATTTATTTAGTTAAATATTAAACCCTAATTGTTTCCCAAAAACATCAAAAACAATTATGAACCACCATCCTACAACCTCCGAGACATTTGAACCTAATTTTATGTTATTAGTATTGGTTCATTATTTTCATTTCAAAAAATAGGGGATGTTAAATTCCTAGAAAGAATTTGGTAATAATTTATATGTTATGATAATTGAGCATAACATTGATCATAAATTTTATTAATCAATGAGAGTGACAATGAGGTATAACACATAATGTTTGAGTGTATATATTGTTTTGAAAATAATGTGAGTGTGAGGTAAATTATTTTTGAAAATTAGGATTTTAAATAAAGCATGATATTTTTAGGTAAAATAATATAATTTTTTTAACTTGGGAATTTGATTATTTTATTTGAAAACGGTGCATTTTTTGTCCAGTTTTTAATTGTTTTTCCCGAGAGTGAAAATTTTTATGTATGGGGATTTGATGCATATAGAAATTAGTAAAAGTTTTTTTATAATTTTTTACTTAGTTTTAATTAATTAGATTAAATATTTTTATTTTTTATCTTATTTTTATATTTTCATTGCAGTTTAGTTATTCTTATAATTTTTAGTTAATTATATATTAATATTAGTTATTTTTATTATTAATATTATGCATTGATTTTAAATATATTATAATCACATTTTATTTAACATTTTATATTATTAAAAATGTTAGTGTTGTAATTATTACTATTATTATTATTTTTATTAATTATTATTATTACTATTAATTCTACCCCTAGGGTGAAAATGGGTCGGTCACATCCCTACAGGATCTCAAGAAGGTCTTTATTTTGAGTTTTCTTGATAATTTTTTTAATGTGTACGTGGTTGTATTTTTTTCTACCCCTCCATATACCTATTTTAAATTTTTTTTATTATTAATTCAAACCAACATTGAATATTATTAAATCTATTTTATTATGTATAGATATATAATTGTTACTCACTTAATTATTTTTAAATTTAGATAGTATCCCAAGTATATTTAATTATAAATATATATTTATTATCATTTAATTATTATACTTTTTATTAGTATTATAAGATGGATTAGATTTAAGATTAAATTTTGAAACTTTTGAAGTATCATACATGTAGGTGCATGATCGTGAGTGTTTCCAAATTTTGGTATATTACAACACTCTCCATCTTTATCCAAACCGTTGGAGGTGATTCCCAATACAAGATCACCATCACTCCCTCCTGCATTTAACCTTTTAGCATCAACCCATCCTCTCTTCTCGAGGCCACCACACCTCATGCTCTAGCATCCTTTCTTGCACTACTAAACTAAGATTCACCAACTCACACTAACCATATAACGACCCTTACCTTATTCAACCCATAAATAGATGATTTATAATAAGGGTTGGAATTTCTTACATTTCTAGGATATTTTAGGTTTGGAGTTTTATTAAATTAGGTAAAACATTACATAAGAAAGTGGAAATTTTGACAAAATAACCATTTTTTCTACCAAAAAATTATTTATAAAGACACACTTTCTTTATTACATGTAATTATAATATGTAAAACTATGACTTTATTAACAGTTTTACTCATAATTAATCCATGTGAAAAAAATTAAAATATTATGTGAGAAAAAAATCTAAATAAGGGACATAAAAATATAATAACCTATTGATCCATTTGTAAAACTATAAAATCCATTAAAAGATTCCATTTCATACTTAAAGTTTGACCTCAAATATATCATTACATTTCCAGGAAAACAAAATAATTTCTTAATAACTTTCATAAAACAATTAATATGTAATTATAAATAAATAATCATAATCATAAGGGTTTCCAGGAAAACTTGTAAAATCATGAATACCTTTCCATGAAAATCAATAATCTCACCATTATTTAAAAAAAGATATAAAATTTATTTAAAAACATAATATAATTATCATAACTTTTGAAATAAAAATAATTATTTTTTAAACTATTTCAAGAATATCATTTAGGTACATTGGTAAATTATCCTTAAATTTATCCTTATAGTGACCCATATAATTTAATCAAATAACTGGATAATTTTCATATATCTTAGCAGAAACCTATCACTGGTAAACTTTGTCACTTTACCTAGTGAATTAGAGATCTATATAGATCTCACTCGTCATCAAATATATATCGGGATCAACCATAATTCATATAAAATGTACAATGACCATATCCTGAATAAAACAAAAATATATTTCACATTAATTATAAATCCAATTTTAATTGGAATTCAATCTCATAAACAATAACACTTTCACTTAACTCATAATGATAAGAAAAAATTTTAGTCTCCATAGATTTTTTTTTAAAACTAAACATTCCCAAAATATTGAGAGAAATATTTTCTTTGAAATTAACTAGGGAAACATTTAATGTAGTCTTGATAATGAATAATGGATATGGTTGTGGGAAAGGGATACCAAGTTGTATACATTAAAAAACATTTTTTTTGTACTTTTGTAAAAAGATGAAAATAACCCATATGAAAAATGTTGAAAAGATTCCCTTTTAA
The DNA here is from genome assembly GCA_963277665.1 of Viscum album. NCBI lineage: Eukaryota > Viridiplantae > Streptophyta > Magnoliopsida > Santalales > Viscaceae > Viscum > Viscum album. The sequence continues at coordinate 1,618,345,075 of OY728131.1, read as the reverse complement.
TAATTTGTATTTAAAGTAAAAAATAATTTAAAATGAACTTTTTTAACCTTTTAATAATAATTAAAAACATTCCTAAAACAATTAAGATAACATTAACATGGACAAAAAAGAGTTAGAATGAAAACATTAAGATTTATAAAAGAAAGTCCCTTAACTTATGTCCCATCTAGTATTGTATGTTCTATAACTCATAAATAATAAAAACATACTAGATTTATAATATAATAATCACAATTTTTAATTCTAATTTCATTATTACCATGGCTTATATAGTTACTAAAACTATTAAGTTCATGTTGGGTTTTTTTGGGTTGTTCTATTTATAACCTCGAAAAAACATTGATGCATCAAGAATGATCAAGGGGTTTATATTCAAATTATATAAATAATATTAAATATGTTACAATTATAATATTTATACATTAAATACACTTTTAAAACCAACCTTGTAAGAAGGGTATGAAAAATTAATCACGTCATTTTATGGGGGATAGTAGTCCATTCATACACATGAATACCGTTTTAATTTTTATAATGAGTGGAAAAGAATTAAAGTACATAATATTTTAATTTTTATTAATCATTAATATGTTATAAATGTAATATTTATTCATGATCTATATTCTTATGACCAACCATGTGAGGTGGTAATGAAAAATGAATTACATCACTTCGTAGAGGTGATATTCCACACATACATGTGAGCGACATTATAAGTTTCCAATGGATGAAAAGGCTAAAAAGATGAGTAATATATTATATTTAAATAATAATAATAATTTCATAAAAATGTTATATATTCATTAATTATATCTTTATAACCAACCGTGTGAGGAATTTATTGAGAAAGAAGCACATCGCTTCGTGGAGGTGGTAGTCCACAAGTACACATAAGCGATGTTTTCATTTCCCATAGGGTAGAAAATATATATATAAGGGATTTTCCACCAATATAATAATATTTAAGTATATAAAATATATTTATGTCATTATGTAGTATTGGTTAGAGAATATTTTAAGGAGGTAGAATAATAAATAAACTTAAAATAGGTCAGTTAGAACTTATAACTTCTACTCGAATATGTCCCTTTTTATTACTACTTAAGCCTTATACAATTGGTATTTTGAGAAGAAAAGATCCTATATGGTGTGGTAAGATATGTTGGGAAGGTTTTTCAGAATTTATTGGTTTAGATAAAGTGAATAGGAAGAAGTTTTTTCAAGTAAATAGAGAGGGGTATTTATACTTGAGGAGATGGTTGTCTTAGGGATAAAATATTTATTGTTTTATCATTTAAGCCTAATAATTTTGAAGAGTAATGATTAATTGAATTTTTTTGGTTTATAACTAAATAAATAAATTTTATTTTACATAAAAACCATACCAAAATGTAATTATATCCTTGAATCATCTTATTAAAATAAAAGAAACAAAAATAATTTTTTATTTGAATAAAATATAACTTTGGATTTAAAATTTATAGTGTAGGTTTATAAATTCAACTTAATAATTTTAAATTCAAAATTTTATTCCATAAATAAATATTTATTCAAGGTATTTTTTTATAGTCTTTTAATTCATTCTTAAATCATAATTATTTCATAAAATCTTTTGTATGTGTAAAAACGATATTTCTCCTTATTCATAAAAAATAAAATTATTTAGAAATATACCAAAAATTTACCCTAAGATAATTTTGATATGATAATATAAAAAATTAATTCCATTTTATAAAATTAAATTCTTATAATTTAGAAATTTAACTTTTAAATCAAACTATATGATTTATGAAAAATAATTTGGTTAAAAAACTATTACGTTTTCAACTTCAAATTTACATAAAATCAGAATAGTGAATTTGACTCCATAAAATCTAATCATGAATATTAATAAGATAAGAAATTGAATATTATTAACATTAACTAGTTTATCACATTATTCCCCACTTTATGGAATTTTATCTTTATAATTTTATTCATTACCTAAACAAGTGAGGGTAATTTTCTCTCATAGCTTTTTATGATTACCATGTTGCTTCCTAAATCATGTGATTCTTCAATAAAACCTAAACTTGGTGAGTCGTTACATGATCTCAATGATCCAAAATATGAACCAAATTTTCTACATAATTGAGATTCTCCTATAACTATACCACTTCAAGACTTAAAACAAGAGATGAATCAAGTATGTACTTCGTTAAGATAAACTCATAGGAAAATATACTCTGTAACAAATTGATCCAACCTTTTTTAGAATTTCATATGGACCAATAAATAATGGTCATAAATTTCATTTTATACAGAAATGTATAACCATATTCCATAGAGATACTTTAAAAAAACATGATCTTCTTCCTCAAATGAGAGATCTTTTGTCCTGTGATTTCCAAAACTATTCTACATACTATGAATTTTCCTCATGTTATTATGAATAACATTTACCTTATATACTATTTCTTCTACTAGTTATGGTCCCAAAAACATCTTTTCAATGGATTAGTCCAAACATACAAGACACTAAAACTATTTTCCATATAATCCATAAAAAATTTGAATCTATATACTTGATTGAAAATATTTATTATAAGAAGATTCAACTAACAAATGATGTGGATCCCAACTTCCTTGATAATGTAATGAGCAAGCTTAAATAATATAATCCAACATCTGAATTTTATGTTCTGATTTTCATCAAATTAAGGATGAAAATTTTTACTAAAATTTAATTCAATTCCTATTGATATCAATTGTACTTTCTAAAAATTTGATGTAAACCTAGGATCATAATATGATATAATGTATAGGGGAAATCCATATAACCTAACAATCTCTTTAAGATAAAGTCTTTAAAGTGGATATAAAGACATATTATCTCAAATGGGAAGAAAATTCATATATTTATTCAAATAATTAACAATAATATAAATCACATTATTACCTCGATATGTCATTGGTATTCCCACCACAAAATCCATGGATATATTTTCTCATTTCCATTCAGAAAATGGAAATACTGAAGAATCCCCTTCAATAGTATTCACTTATCTTTAAGTCGTTTATTATGAAAACATTTAATGGTAAATTTTCTTATATATTTATTCATACCTTCCCATAAAAAAATATTCATAAAGGTCCCTTTATATCTAACTACTCCGAGGATGAGTAGAAAATATAGATTTGTTAGCTTCACTTAACAGTTACTTCTTCAATTAAGAAACCCTCAAAACACATAACCTCTTTCCAAATATGATAACACCTTATTTATTTGAATTAAACTCATTAGAACTATCCTTTATTACCAATTATACTCTTTCATTCAAACCCTAACCTTCCTTCTAAGCCTGCTTAATTCTATCTGATAAATACGACTATAGTGATACTTGGATAAAAAGGGAATAAGTTTCTACACAAAAAATTTCATGACCAACATTTATTAAATTGTTAACTAAAGGATAATATTATATATATATAATCATTAATTATGTATGATATTTTCAAATATAGGTATCAGTTACCATGTTTTCATTATATAAATGATAATTAATTGTAAAATCATATTCCTTAATCAGTTCTGTCCATATTTTGTATCTCATATTCCACTCTTTTTGATTGAATATGTACTTTAAACTTTTATGATTAGTATATATTTCATATTTCTTCATAAATAAATGATACCTCTAAATTTATAAAGTAATATCTAATACACCTAGCTCAAGGTCATGTATAGGATAATTCTTCTGATGTTTTTTAATTAATGATATGTATACATGAAAACATGACCATTCTGAATCAATACATAACTGAGTCCCACTAAATAAGTATCATATTAAATAACTAATTCACAATTTATTATAAGAAATTATAACACTAGTGAATTAAAATATATTCTTTTCAATTCTTGGAAACATTCATCATAGTACTATATCTAGATGAATTTTACTTCTTTAGAGTTAACTTATTTAGTTGGATAGATTACCGAGAAAAGTTTTCAATAAAACACTGGTAGTAACCCACTAATCTAAAAATAATTGAATCTTAGTGAAATTTTTAGGCCATTACCACTCTTACACACCTTTATTTTTAATAAGATCAATAGATTTTCTATCATAAAAAAAATATTCCCAAAGAATGAAATATTTTGTAACAAAAAATCAAAATTTCCTAATTTTACATTAAACTTATTTTCATTTAGAGTATAAAAAAATCCATTGATGTTTCTCATGATAGTCATAAATTTTAGAGTATACCAGAATATTATTAACAAAACCAACCAATAATTTATCCAAATAATCATGAAACACTCTATTTATTTGTTACATAAATAAAATATATTCATTTTTAACCCAAATGTCATAACCACAAACTCATAATGTCCATACCCAATATAGAATTTTGTCCTTAGAATGTATTCCTCCTTCACTTTCTGCTAGTGATACCTAAACTTGAGATAATTTTTAAAAATTATTGTGCACCCTATATCTGATGAAATAAGTCATTGATATGAGTAAAAAAAATACTTTTTCTTAATAGTAATATTTTTTAGTCCACTATAATCAATGAAAAGTATCATGGGACCATAATTTTTTTTAAAAAATAGAATAGGATCGCCCTAAGGTTACGTGAATGGGCATATGAAACCCTTATCAAGAAAATCTTGTAACTAAGTTTTCAATTCTAAAAACTCAACCACATCCATTTGATAAAGGGGTTTTGAAATGGTATTAGAATCAGGAACTTAGTCAATAGTAAATTCAACCTTTAGATCAGGAATAACACTAGAGAAAGTATTATGAAATAAATCTTGATATTCATTTATCACTAGCACATCACTAATTTGAATAGTTCCTTTATTTTCAATAATATTTTCAAGATAACTTTCACTTCCATTTTTTATAAGTTTCTTATATTATTGAAATATTTTCAAAGGTATAAATTAATTATTATATACAAATGGAAATTTTTTCTTAAAAATAAATTATTTTATCTTTTCAGTCTATCTTATCTTGATAAACCCATATCCAATTTATACCCATAATAACACTAAACTCTATAATGGGAATGACAATAATATTTGTAGGAAAAACCATTCTATGGGTGATAACATGAATATTTTTATAAATTCTTGTTTCCTTTAGACTACACCCATGATTTTTTACCAAGATCTTTGAATTCATTTTTTAAGATGGTATTTTCATTTTACTTTAAAAATTATCAAATATAAAAAATTTATGGATACTAAATCAAAAAATAAATTATTATAATTTAAATAAAAAATTTATATACATGTACCCACTTTATTTTAGGGTCTCTAATATACCATAGTATTAGAAATATAATGTCTTGCACCTTTTTGTTTTGATCTTAATGATTCCCACCATGAGTAACTAACTTTAGACATCAATTAACATAATGTACCAACCCGATTTAATTAAAAGATTGAAATTCATTTTTTATTACCAATCTAACCATTACCATGGATATTTTATTTATATTCATGAACCATGCTTTCATGATTTCCACATCAATAACACTTCACAGATCTCTAAATATATTCTATAGAATCATTTTTTCCACACATATCGTAAGAGTGTGATTGAATTTTCTTACATTTTATTTTATTAAATGAATAATTCCCTATTTCCTTCTACTTAGAATAATTCTTTTACTTGATATTTTAAAATTAAACAAACTCTATATTGACTTTATCATCACACCAAACAATTTAATCAAAACCTTTAAACTCATGAGTAACCAAATCTCTTCATAAACATGGTTTTAATCCAGAGTAAAATTGATTAATTTTACTATCGTGGTCCATAATAAAATTTGGTGCATATCTTACCAAATTATAAAAATTATCTTAATCCTATAAAATATATTCCTCCTCCTTTTACTTCATATCTAGTAATTTCCTTTCCATTCCAAGTCAACTATCTTTAAGAAAATACTTTTCAAGGAATATATATTTAAATACCATCCATTACATTGAATCCAATTTTACTTTTATTTAGTGTTTATAATAAAATACCACCACTCCTTGGCTTCACCTTAAAAATGATAAATAATAAGAGTGACCTTCTGATGGTTTGAATATATGAAATCGTCAAATATATTCTCCGAAGTATTAATTCATCCTTCATCTTTCATTGGGTATGAATATCCACCAAAATTCAAAAGGTGTTGTTTCATAAAATTCTGTACTATATAAATATTCCTCTATATACAACTAAATCACTCTATATCATGGGTTCCTCTATTGATATCATGAATAAACTAAGTTAACACCTCCAAAAAGTACTATGTTTAACCATTCTGGTTTCTGGTTTTGAGAGATATTATCTTCTTGATTCCTTTCTACCTCAGATTCCATGTTTTCTCTATGAACATCCATTTTGAATATACAGGTATTAGATGAATCAACATGGAAATATTTAAATTAAATATCACTATAATATAACCATAAATTAAAATCTCCTTAAATATTATTTGAACAACACCCTAACCTCTAACGTTACCTAAACCTTTTCCTCTAATACTAACTATAATGACTTATACCTTATTCAAGGCATAAATACATGATTTATAATAAGGTTTTCACTTTATTGAATTTTCCGTATCCTTTTAGTTTAAATTTTCATATAATTAAGTAAACCATTACATAAAAAAGTGTAAATTTCAACACAGTATCCAATTTTTACAAAAAATAGTTTATATAAAGACACGCTTGCTTTATTCAAGGTAAATCTCATATCTAAAACTCTAACTTTATTAATTTTTCTATTCATCATTAAGCAGTATAAAAAAATTTCCAAATATGGAATGAGAAAAACAAGTCTCAGTAAAGGATAAAAAATAAAAAAATACTTTTTATTCCATTTGTAAACCTGAAAAATTTATAAGAAATATTTCCTTTTTCATAATAAAAAATTAATCTTAAATATTAATTTATTTTTTCATAAAAACAAGTTAATTTCTTAATAACATTAATAAAACCTTTCATATTAAATCATAAAGGGAAAATCATAATATAAGTTTTTTTGAAAAATATTAGAATTTATGAATATGTTTCCATAAAAATTGATCATTTCACCTTTATTTTTTTTAAAAAAAGATTATAAACATCCCTTAAAAAATAAACTCCTTTCCTTACCTTTTGAAATTAGAATATTTCAATTATGAACCAATATATACATATCATGTAGGTAAATTAGGAAATTATCATTATATTCATCCTTATAATAACCCTTATAATATAATAACTAAAATGAATAATCCCTATATCTCATAGGAGTAACTTATCACTATTAAACTCTTTAACATTACTCAATGCATTGGAGATCTATATCGAACTCGCCCATCCTTAAATCTATATTTGGGTCACCCCTCATTTAAATAAAATTTCTAAGAACCATATAATCAATAAAAAATATATATTGAACTATAATCATAAAACTCATTTGAATTGATATTTAATACCATTAGTAATTAAACTATTAGTTATCTCATAAATTTGATAAAAAAATTCCATTTCACTAGAAAAACTTTTTAAAACTAAAAATTACTAAAATATTGAGAGATATAAATTCTTTAAAGTAATCATGGAAATATTTAAATAATTATTCATAATAAATAATGTCTATAATGGAGGAAAAGTGTGGTCAATCTGTATATGTTAAAAAACATTCTTTTTTCACTTTTGTAAAAATTTGAAAATAACCATTATGAAAATTGTTGAAAATATTAATTTTTAATACATTTCACTAAAATAAAACAAATGAAATTTACCAACTACTTAAGAATAATTAATAACATTATTAAAACATTTAAAATAACTATCACATATAATAGAAATAGTTTCAAGTAGAACTTTAATATTTTTTATAGTAAGTCCCTTACCATAAGTCTTTTCTAGCTTTATACGGTCTCTAACTCTTAAATAACAAAATTATATTTGTTTTATAATTTATTAATAAAAATTTTCATTTTCATTTAAATAATATCATTCCTTTTATTCCATTTATTACCCTGACTTATTTAGTTACAAAAATGGTTAAGTTCATATTAGACATTTTTAGGTCGTTTGGTTTATAACCTTAAGATAGCATCAGTGCATTAATCATGGTCAATGGGTTTATGGTTAAATTACCCCAAAAATTCATAAATATTTTATAATTATCATATTTATAAATTAAATAAACTTTTAAACCCAACCATGTAATGTGGTCAAGAAAAATGAATCGTGTTTCTTCATGGATATGGTAGCTTGTACATACGCGTGAACTACATTTTAATTTTTATACTTCATGGAAAAGAAAAAAATTAGATAATATTTTACTTTTATAAAATAATAAATATTTTATAAATGTAATATTTATTCGTTAGTTCCATACTTATGACCAACCATTATTGATTCTTAAGTCTTCCTTTGAATTTTCTATTCCTTTTTATTTTGGAAATCCAAAACTCTCTTTTCAAATGAATTCATATATTTTACTTACTTTAAGGATTTTTGTTTTACTTTTCTTCATTATGATTTTTCATATGAATATGATAATAATAGTACCCATAATTTTTACTGTATTACCTGATTAAATTTATGAACCCAGATATGATTTACATCTTACTAAATAAATAATATTTTCATCGGGCATGCCAATTATGATTTCCATCATAAGCATTATCCAGTATCGCATTGAAATGATAATTTTTTTTAAAAAGGTTGGGGATGAAGCCTCATTTATTATTAAAGAAAAGAAAATACCTCTTTAACTGGGTAGAGGAAGACCCATTACATAGCCTGAAGTCCCAGTGGGCATTTTTCCCATTGCATGGCCCGTAGGCCCATTTTTTTTTTCCAAAGCCAATTCTGTGAATAGTACTACTACAGTACTCGCGCTGCTACAGTATTGCATAGTACCTCCCGTTGTTATAGTACACTACCGCCACTACAGTGACCTCCCACCACTACAGTGCCTATCGTTGCTACAGTACCACCGCTGCTATAATACACTATAGTACTTCTAGAGTACTTGCACCCCATGGGATTTGAACCCCCATTTTCATGTAGAATTAAGGGGTGCTTACCACTAAGATAAATCACAATATATTTTATCGAAAGGTTTAAATTCTTTTTGGAACTATTTTATCATATCTAAAAAATAAAATTGTTTTGAATGGGAAACATTTTTATCAAAATGATGTCATGTATTTATTTTGAATATTCTTTATAAAATGATGTCATTATTTCACTTATATGATTATTGTTGGAGTGCCAGGTTTCAAAGTACCTACAATTTTTCAAGAGAAAATCCAACCATTGGAATCCAAGATGAGCGTTGGGACATGGCCTATAAATACCGGGTTATTAAAATGAGCTCAATTCTGAAGTGCTAATGAATTTTTGATGAATTCAAGAGCTCTATCAAATTAATGAGTCACGTGAAAGACTCTTATATCAAGTTGTGAATTTCCCGTTCTAAATACTTGTTACCCCCAAGATTTTTTCTTTTATTAGTGTAACCCCGATCATTGCTGATTATGATTGAGGGTTTCTATTGATAGAAAGATAGTTTTTTTCGATCATTTGAACATTGAGGTCTTTTAAGGCTAGGAAGATAGAGGTTTCTATTACCTTCTAAGTCTAGGACTTACTGGGATAGAAAGACAAAAACCAATCATCATATCAAGGGACTGCCCTAGTTTGGGTAATACAGACTTTCTTGAAAGTATAAATCAAGGGACCTCTATCCAAGGTTATTAGGTACCCTTCTCTTTGGGTTAAAAGAATTTTATTATTTTACCTGTTTACATTTCCACTTCTTTTTAATATAAATTGAATTATTTTATAAATTCATTTTTCTATTTCTTATTTTTATTATCATAACCAATCTGATTACGTTACATTCATAATATACTCTGATTGCAATCTTTGTGATTAAGATCCTTTCAATTAATAAATATAATTCAATGCGATTTATGTTTGAATATTTGTATTGTTTTACTCTTATCATCTTAACTATCGTGATTAAGATCTTTTTCATTCTTACTCTGTTTAAATCATTTCAACCGTGAATATGATTAATTTCATTTATGACTAGTGAATTACATTATTATAATCAACCCGATTATGACACTTTTATAACTAGACCCAGGGCCTTAAATGATTAATGTTTTAATACATTAATAGATATTTTGAATTGAAATAGTTTAAATTCTTTTAAAATGAATTCCTTTAGGGATAAAAATGAAAAGTTTTTAAACATAAAATTTACCCCCCTTGTATTGTTCCTTCTAAATATACATTATGATCAATAAATTTGTATCAAAGGAGGCTTCCACTGCTCATATATATTTACTTTAATTATATTTTTATTTTATTTATATTTATTTCATAAATTTGTTTTTTATAAATATTTTTTACACTAACAAGTACTATGGGAAAAAAATTTGTACTATTTTAAAGATGGCATGACTTAATTTCGGTTCAATTGACAATATCAATCCTAAAAGACCACCAATTTTTTATGGCAATGATTATGAATATTAGAGAGAAAGATTTATGACCTTTTTAGTCGACAATGTAGTTTATAACTTTATTATACCGATTGGTGACTATAAAATTTCTATCAAGGAAGTCAGAGTTTTTACCAATCATGAAAAGAAATGGTATCAACTGAATTACAAGGTATGAAATATTTTACTATGTTCAATGACTAGAAATATATATCCAGATTTCATCTTTTGAATTAGCCAATATTATTTTTAAAAATATAGAAATTTCTCATTTTGGTACATCCAAGGTTGTTGAAATAAGAAGATCTATGATAACAGAAGATTACCAAGCTTTTGAATATCCTTATGGAGAACCTATTTTTAAGGTGAAATAAATAATTATAAAATTGTGAAAATTTTACAATACAAGGGAGAAAAAGGACTAAATGATGAAAACCTAGTTTAAAATATCATAGATATCATTCCAGATGAATGGGAATAAAAAAAGACAGTTGTTGATGAATCAAAAAAAGATACAAATATTATTATTAATGAGATATTTGGAAATCTTTTTATATATGAGAATAAATTGAAAATAGATGTAGAAAAGTAAAAGAAAAATAATTATGGAGTTTCTTTTACTTAAACTTCAAATCAGATAAAGGCTAACACTCCTAAAAAGATGATCAAATCTAATAATAAGAAAGTTGTAGTTGAATCGAACTCAATTGAATCAGAGTATTCAAAGAACTAATTGGCCAACCTTGCTCGAAAAATGAACCTAATTATTGGAAAGAAGGATTTTCAGTATAGATATAAGAAAATTAACAAGGACAAGAAAGAAAAGAAAGAGTCTGAAGTTACTTGTTATGAATGTAAGAAAGCTAGATATATTAGACCTAATTTTTAAAAGTTTAAAAGAAAATATAGAAAAGAAATACATTTTGAGAGGAATCACAAAACGTACTATAAGTCACAAGGAAATAAAGTCTTAAAGGAAAATGACTAATAGAGTAAAAGTGGTGGAGATTCTTCAGATGACTCCTCAGATAATGAAAAATCTAGAAAAAAGAATACTAGTCTTCTTCCTAGAATACATATTAAAAATCAATTTTTCATGGAAAAGGTACACACTACTGAATGATTGACTAACATGTATTTGAATGAAAAATATTCTAATGAGAAGAATTCCTCATCTACATATGAATAATTATCCTCATCTAGTAATAATAATACTTTACCCTCATAAGATGATGTTTCTAGACTTGCAAAATTACTTGAAAATGAAAATTGTAAAGTAGGTAAGAAACTTGAAAAGAAAAATTCTATAATAAATGTTTTGAAAAAATAAGTATCAGGTATTTCTAAATATCTTGATAAGAATTTTTTTGAAATTAATTATGTTTCTAAAAATCATGAGGAAGCTAATTCTAAGAAGTATAAGCTTTCAAAATATTTTGGAAAAGTCATTTATGAGATAAAAGTTTTAGAAACAAAACCAAGTTCTGATTATAATACTAATGTGGATAAAAATTTAGTTTTAAAACTAAAGTCAGCAATTTTCTATTTAAGGAAACTTTTAACAAAAATTACCACTGGTAAATAAGGATTTGATAAAATATATAAATGACTTATTCCACAAGGTAATAGTTCGTGAATGGTATATAATCATTCAAAAGTGTTTTGAGTAACAATTATATTGTTCTCGAAAATACCCCCTTTTGCACCAAATGTCAATGTTGAGGTTATTGGAAGAAAAATTATTCCTTAAATAAAATTCAATCTTTAGGATTCCATAAATCCAATTTTTCAAAACAAATGTGGGTTCCCAAAAATTTTCTTTCTAATAATTCTGGATCCAAGAAAGTTTGGATTCCAAAAACCTAATTGTTTTGTTTTCAAGAAAATAAAGGAAGTACCAACAACCAGAATATATGGTACATGGATATTGGATGTTCCGGTCATATGAATGGTAAAAAATACTTCTTTGAAATGATTATTGAAATGAAATGTGGAAGACTTTCCTTCAGAGATAATTCTTAAGGAATGATTGTTGGTATAGGTAATATTGTTATTCCTAGAAAATCTTTGATTTAAAATGTTTTATTTGTAAAAGGCTTTAAGAACAACCCTTTAAGCATAATTTAATTATGTGATGAAGTTTACCTTGTGAATTTTAGGAATGTTAAATGTATAGTACACAATTCTATGGACGAATTAATTATTTATGCCCATCGATATGAGAATAGTTACACACTAAACATAAAAGACCTTAGGAGCCATGTCTTACCTTTTCATAGTGTAATGGAAGATCAATATTGGTTATAGAATATAAGGTTAGGACATTATAACCTTAGGAACTTATATAACTTTTATAAGAAAATAAATGTTAAGAACCTATCAGAACATAGATTTGATTCTTCAAAAGTCTGTAATCCTGGTCAATATGGAAAGAAATATAATTCAAACTTTAAATCAATTAGTTAAGTATCAACGTCTAATGATTTATAGTTAGTTCACGTTGAACATTTTAGCCCTATACAAACTGGAATTATTGGAGTCAATTATTATTCATTTTCCTTAATTGATTACTACACTAGGTATACATAGGTCTATTTTATAGAAAATAAATATGAATCCTATTTCTATTTTAATTTTTTTATCCAAAGTTAAAAATTAGAAAAACCTTTCATTGATAAATATTCATGGTGGTCATGGTGAAGAATTTGTAAATTATAATTTTAAAACTTTTTATAGTAAGAAATGCATTACAAATAACTCTTTGGCACCTATAACTCAAAAAAATGTTTCTTAGAAATAATAAATCATATTATTTAGGATATAATAAGAACCATATTCATTGAATATTCTATTGAAAAAAAATTGATTAAATATATGAGTACTAATTTTTATACAATAAATCTATTTTTAATTAGACTATTTCTTAATAAAACACCTTATGAATTATGGACTGGCTGAAAATCAAAAGTTTCCTTCTTCAAAGTATTTAGATGCAAAGTATTCATTTTGAATACAAAAGATAATTTATATAAATTCATACCCATATCCGATGAAAGTATTTTCTTATCCTATTACACTACTTATATGGCTTAGAGAGTTTTCAATAAAAATTCTTTACTATTGAAGAAATAGTACATATAAACTTTGATGAAACTGGTCATTTTATTTTTAAACATCGCTAACTAACATCTTCTGATGTGTTTTCCAAATAGTATTATCAACCTTTGATAGAATTCGCTTATAATAAGGAAAATAATCAAGAAATTGTTTCTGAAGTATTCACTCCAGAAAATACTCAAGTTTCAATAGTATTATTGGTCATATAAATCAACCTATAAGGACTAGAATTTCATTAAGAAATGAAGTAGAATATATATAATTTCTTTCATAATTCAAACCTAAAAGTCTTGTTGAGGCTTTAATTGATGAATATTGGATTAAATCAATGCAAGATGAAGAAAATTAATTCAAAAGGAATAAAGTCTAGACCTTGGATGAATGACCTAAAGAAACTTCTGTAATTTGAGTAAAATGGACCTTCATAAACAAATGTGATGAAAAGGGAATAATCATTAGAAATAAATCAAGACTAGTTGATAAGGTTTATAATAAAAAAGAGGGAATATATTATGAATAAACCTATGCTTCAATAGTTAGAATCAAATCTATTTGTATTCTGTTATCCTTTGTAGAATTCATTAATTTCAAACTTTTTCAAATGGATGTGAAGTGTTTTTTTATTAATTCATAATTTCATGAGGATTTTTTGTTGAAAAACCTCCTGGTTTTGAAGATAAAAAACATCCTAAATACGTTTTCAAACATACCAAAGATTTTTATGGACTTAAACAAGCCCCTAGTGCCATGTATAATAGATTAACGTGATTTTTTCTTCAAATTTTTTTTAATGGAACTAATAATCCAAAACGTTTTATAAATAAAAAAAATGTTTAGATTATTCAAATTTTTGTTAATAAAATTATATTTAGATCAACTTAGCAATCTATAATAATTATTTTGCTAATATTATGAAATCTATATTTGAGATGAGTGTGATGGGTGAGTTAACATTCTTTCTTGCTTTTCAAATTTCTCAAAAATCAGAAGGGACTTATATATTCCAACACAAGTATATTAAAGAAATTCATAAAATGTATGGATATGAAAATAATAAAAGTATCATTACTCTAATCGGTACCTCAAATACTCTTGAAATTGATGAAGCTGGACAACTAGTATATCAAACCAATTTTATAGGGATGATAAGAAGACTACTATACTTAATATCTAGTCATCCATACTTAATGTTTTTAGTATTCAGATGTGCAAGCTATCAAGAAAATCCAAATTAATCCCATTTAAAATCCATTAAAATAATTTTTCATTATTTAAAGAGAAATATTGATTTGGGACTTTTTTATTCTTCAGGAAATGATTTTGAATTAAAAAGTTTTCCAGATATTGACTTTAGTGGTTGTAAATGAATAGAATAAGTAAATCTAAAACTTGTCATTTCTTAGATGATTCATTAGTTTATTAGTCCTGTAAAAAAAACTCTCAGTAACAATTTCCACTACTGAAGCTGAATATGTAGCAATTGGAAGTTTTTTGATCAAGTGTTGTGGATATAACACATGTACACTAATTATGGAATGATTTATCTAAAACTCATATACCATGTGATAACTCTAGTTCCATAACTTAAAGTAAAAAAAAAATCATATCACTCATGTGAAAAACACATGGATATTAGGCATCACATTATTAGGGATCACATACTAAAAAAATTTATCATTTTAAAATTTATCAGAATGAAAAAATATTACTGATATATTTAAAAAACCATTACCTTCTAATATATTCGAATACATTAAAAAGAAGCTACGAATGATCATTGTAAAGTTATCGTTCATCTCTAATTCTTCTTTAAACCATATACTTACATTAAGTTTCTTCTTTTAAAAGGGGGAGTACACATGTTTTTCTCTTTCATAAAATGTTTCTAGAAATTATTTTTTGGCACTAAAATTTTTTTCTGCAGTGGAAATTATTTTTCAGCACCAGAAATGTTTTGGCATAAAATTTTTTTTACCACCTGAAATTTTTTTTCACTATATTTTTTTAAAATTTTTCATACTCTGTTCTTTTATGTTTTATTTATTTTTAATAACGATCTATTTAAACAAAAAAAATCTTGAAACTCCAAAATGTATAATTCATTAAAATTTTCACTTTGTTTTCAATACATTTATGTTTGTTAGTATTTGTTTTTAAAACTTCATTGGATTTACTTATAATACATTTTTTTAAAACCTCAAAAGTTCATTTCTCTCAAGCATTGGATATTCTTGATCTAATCTGAACCATAGAAGTTCAATTGTCATATTTTATTGGTCTATATAAAGTGACCCACTCCCTATCCCACATCGGATTTTTCAACCTTTTTGATGAAGCTCTACTTATCCTCAAATAGTCAAGATGAAAGGTTTCTGTACTTAGTGTATTACAATATACCCATGTATGAAATTTTAGGAACCTATCCCAAAGCATGGCTGCCAAAATATTTCTCATAAATGAAGTTCTTACAAGAAATATTACTCACCAGATATTTCTATGATAGGTATGATTCATCTTTGAAAATAATAATTTAGTTTCAAGGATGAGAGTCAGTATGTGTTGAAAACCCTAAAACTCAAGATCTTATTACCATGGATGAAGTGATAAAATTCTATAAAAATGTGAATGTTGATATTTAGTTGAAGGTATCTTTCATATTTATGATAGAAAAATAAATATGTCAGCAAAATAGGCAACACATTTTCCTAATGTTCCATCCGAATGAGATTTTTCTACGCCTCGTATAAGTTTCCAAAAGAAAATGGAAAATTTACAAAGAAAAGGGATGATAAATCTCTTTTTGAGATTCATGATTATAAAATAACAGACACTCATCTTTCAGTGGACAATAGACTAACCGCACTCTGGATGCAAGGTTTCTTAATACCCAGGAGTAGTGATAGAGAAACTCTCAATGTTTCATATGTATTTATACTATATTATCTTATGAATATGAGGAACATCAATTTAATGGGTTACATTTTCAAAACCATTAATAAAATCATGTCCAGAGAAATCAAGTCCCAGTTAATCACTATTCCATCTATCCTGAGTAATTTCATTCATGATAGTTTGATGTTGTTCAATATCCCTATTAAGTAAATATTGAGAAATTTGAGAGTTATTTGGATTAGTGATGATACAATAAGGGGAATGAAATTTCATTTTTATCTAGAATCTAAAAAGTTTGTTAAGGATTTTAAGGATGTTGAAGCTGAAACTCCAAAATAAACAGTTTGATAAAGACAATTAATACCAAAACAATCAGTTTTGATCTATACAGAGAAATAGATAAATGAAAAGTCTAATACGATTTTAAAACCAAAGAAGAAAAGTGTTTATGCTGAGGGAATAGAAGAAAAATTGAGAAAGGATCATGAGGAAAGGAAATAAGGAGATCCCCAATTTGGTCGCAATCCTACTGAAGTCCTTGAAAAAAAAGATTCAAACCAATAAAACCCTCAAAGAACAAGAAAATGAAAAGAAATTAAAAAAGATAATGGATGGTAGTTTTTATATTGATCGTTTGATGAAAAGTGTTGAAAAAGAAATATCTAAGGAACCGATTCCAAAAGAAACAATTACCCCCTCGGTATATGATAAGGGAAAAGGTAATAAAATGGTTGGTGAATCAGATCCACAAAAATTCACTCAAAAAAATGATTTAAAATAACAAGAGGATACTGAAATGATAAAAATAGATGAATGTATCAGAGAAGAAGATGATAAAGATGAAGAATAAGAAGAATCAAAAGAAAAATAATCAAAGGAAAAGGAAGCTGGTGAAGAAGAAAAGTCTCAATTTGATAAAATTACTGTTATATAATTAGATGAAAATTCATAAAAGATACCTTCTACAGAATAAGAAAAACCAAAACAAGACATAATATTTAAATTCATTAAAATATCAAATAAGGACATAGTACAGAGCTTCCCAGTTATAAGGAAGAAAATGATTCAGACCAGAAAATATCTTTGAAAAAAGATCAATATATTGTTCAATAAAATAGAATAATTGAAAAGGTAATCCTGTATTTACTAAGAATTGAAGGGAATATTGACATTGTTGTAGAAAATAAAAATAAGATATCAGAATTTTTCAAGCTTCAGATAAAAGGAGTGGTGAAACTCAAGGTCAATTTCAAAGTATTGGAACAAAGAACCAAGGAACACAGAAAGTCATGTAATAAAGTTGTGAAGTGGTTTCATATGCCTGAAGTATAAAATTATATGAATTCTCAATTGAATATCTTATAATTTCAGTGAATTAACTCTCATATGCATTCAACAAGTTACAAATTGATACTGCTCAAAATTTGAAAATAGTCTGAGGGCCATATGGAATCCAGTTCAAATATTTAAAAGTGACTGGAAAGAAGCTAAATTTTATTCTATCTGAAGTCTCAAAGTAAATTTTTTATAAGGATTAGTTCATTTACTTTAAAAAAAATGTTTTGATGATTTATAGGATTAATATCAAAGAGAAGAATAATGAAGATCATGATGTTCAGATTCATTCTGTGGAAGAGAATATTAATCCCAATAAGAAATTATTCATACCCACGATGAATTTTTTAAAGATCAAGAAAAAAAATTATGGTCTAAACAAGAATATCATGATAATCTCATAGAGGGCAATAAATAATTCAAAAATATGAAAACAATAATGTTAGATCTTATGAAGAAGGGAAATGTGAAAGAGAAGGAAAAGAAATAAACTTTTTGAACTCTTGTTGTATTGTTTTTATAAAATCAATGAATATTTCATCATCTATATTCTTTTGTTAGAATATTCTCCAATTCCTTTTGGATGAATATTCCTTTACTAATTATATTTCATAAAACTATTTCTTTATTTGTATATTGTGTTTCTATAACCTGTTTTCCAGGTATTATAAAATATTCCCTATTCATTTTTATAAATCGAAAAGGGTAGAATAATTCATAAAAGGGGGAGAATAATGCATAAAGGGGGAGAATGTATTCATCAAGGGGATAAATTCTCAAAAAGAGAATACATTTAGTAAGGGGGATATTTTTTTTAGAATATGATCCTTAGGGATTTTGATCTCCAAAGGGGGAGGTTAGTCATATTGAAATGATATTAAGAAGAGTTATTAAAACTCAAAGGAAGATAAGTATTAGTATTCACTTCTGAATATGAAAACTATTTAATTTTTTAATCCTTTATTTGTTTTAACTTATGGTTTTTGATTTCAAAAAAGGGGGAGATTTTTTATTCAAAAGTCTTCTTTTAAATTTTCTATTCCTTTTGTTTTAGAAATCAAAAATTCTATTTTCAAATAAATTCATATATTTTAATTACATTAAGGATTTTTGTTTTACTTTTCTTTGTTATGATTTTTCATATGAATATGATAATAATCATACCCATAAGTTTTACTATATTACATGATTATCGTTATGACCCAAGATATGATTTACATCATAATCACTAAATATGATTTTCATCGGTCATATAGATTATGATTTCCATCGTAGACACCATTCAGTATCGCACTAACAAGATAAATAGTATTCATTATCTTAACTAAAACCATTGTACTCATTTACTATTCACATTCTGTTTTATCGAAAGAATTAAATTATTTTTTGACCCATTTTATCATATCAATAAAATAGTATCGTTTCTAAAGGAAAACCTTTTTATTAAAATGATGTCATGTATTTTGTTTGAATTTTATTTATAAAATGATGTTGATGTTTCAGTTATAAGATGACTTTTAGAGTGCCAAGTGTCCAAGTTCTTCTGAATTTTCAGGATAAAATTCGACCATTGGAATCTAATATGACCGTTGGGACATTGCACTATAAATACCAGGTCATTCGAATGACATCAATGCTAAAGTTATGATATAATTTTGACGAATTTGAGCGATCTATGAAATTACTACTTCATGAAAAAGACTCTGAAGTCAAGTTGTGAACTACTCATTCTACATACTTTTTACCCTCAAGAGTTTTACTTTTCTTAGTACGACATTGATAATTGGTTATTAAAATCTAGGGCTTCTATGGATAGGAAGATAGTTGTGCTAATCATTTGATGATTGAGGTCTTCCGAGGCTAGGAAGATAGATGTGATAATTACCTTCTTAATTGAGGGATTGTGGGGATAGAAAGACAGAAACTGATCATCCTATTAAGAGCTTACCCTGGTGTGGGTAAGATAGAATTTCGTGAAATTATAAATCAAGGTACCTCTATCCAAGGTTATTGGATACCCTTATCTTTGGGTTAAAATAATTGTATTCATTTACTTATTTACATTTCCGCTACTTTGTAATAAAAAGTGAATCATTTTATTTATTCATTTTACTTTTGGTTATTTTGATCATCGTAACCAATATGATTGTGACACTTTTGTAATATACTCTAATTATGATCTTTGTGATTAAGATCTTTTAAATTAATCATTACAATTCAGTACACTTTATGATTGAACCATTGTATTTTTTTTACTCTGATCATCGTAACCTTTATGATTATGATCTTTTACACACTTAATCTGTTTAAATCATTTCAACTGTTAATGAAATTAATTTCATTTAAGACCTTTGGATTACATTATCACAATCAACCTGATTATGATACTTTTATAATCGTACTCAGGTCCCTATCTGATTAATTTTTTAATACATTAAGAGGTATTGTGAATTGAAATAGTTTAAATTTTTTTAAACTAAATTCTTTTAGAGATAAAAATGATTTTTTTAAACCTATAATTCACCCCCTATTGTATTGTTCCATATTTATGTACATTATGATCCCACAACCTTGTGATTCATTAATAAAACATGACTCACATTTCTTTGTGATGGTGGTATTCCACATGTATACACGAGCAACATTATCAATTTTTAGCAGATGAAAAGGTTAAGAAAGTGAGTAATATATTAACTTTATAGAATCATTATAATGTTATAAATATCTTTTATATTCTTTAATTTCATATTCACATCCATATATGTGATGTGATGATGGAAAATGAAACACATCACTTCATGGAGGTGGTATTTCACACAAACACATAGGTGACGTTATCATTTTTCATATGATGTAAAAGAGATAATAAAGAGTTTTTACATCATCGTAATAATATTTAATTATAGATAAGATACCGATTCCATTATTTTATATTTTTTAGAATAGATTTTAAGGTGTTATAATAATAAATAAACTCGAAATCTAATGGTTTGGACTTATACCTTCTCATCAAATATCTTCCTTGGTCTTACACCTTATGCCTTCCAGGATTGGTCTTCTAAAAAGAAAATAACCTCTATGGTGTGGGTGTGGGGATTTTGATAAGTTATTTGGGTAGGTATTGGTCAAGATAAAAATAATGGGAAGTTTTTTTTCTAATTTAATATAGAGGGGGTATTTCTACATGATAAGAGAGGTGTTTTAGTGTTAAAATATTTGTTATCTTTTCATTTAGTCCTAGGAATTTTGAGTAGTGATGATTGATTTGAATTTTTTAATTTATTTATTAAAAAAATAAATTTTATTTTACATTATAACCATCCCAAAACTGAATGGATTCTTTGAACCACCTTATTAAAAGTAAAGAAACAAAAATAATTTTTTATTGCAAGAAAATATAATTTATGATTAAAATTTTTAAAAATTGGTTTATAAATTCAAATTAAAAGTTTTAAATTAATTATTAAATTCCATAAATTAATATTTGGTTGATAAAAAGGTTTTATAAAATATTTAGTCATACTTACATTATAATGATGTCATACAATTTTTGGTATAAATGGTATTTTTCACTATTCAAAAAAAATAATTTTTTTTAGAAAAAATATCAAAAAATTAACCCTAAGATTATTTTAATATATTGATATAAAAAATTAATTCTATTATATAAAATTAAATTATTAAAATTTAGAATTATAAATTTTAAATGAAATCATATAATACATGAAAAACAATTTGGTTAAAAACTATTTATTTTTCGACTAAAAATTTACTTAAAATCAGTATAGTGAATATGAATCCATAAAATATAATCATGAATATTACTAAGAAATAAAATTTATTAGTATTAACATTACCTAGGTTGTCACATTCCACCCCTTCATGCAGTTACCAAGCACAACGCCCACCTCATCTCACTACATTGAGCTTAAGATTATTGACCAAGATGAACCAATGCCCCCACCAATAGGCCACAAATCACATGCGGTGTTCATTATGGCCATGTGTCAGTGGAGCGTGTGGTTTTTTGTTGATGAATTTAAGGGTATGTATTGACCATTGTTGTGCATTGGTGGTTCTCTATGTTGTGTTTTGTTTGGCTATTTTATTTGGCGGTGGTTCGCATGCGCTAACAATATGTACGATGGTTCAAATTCTCATAGTGGTGATTTCCAAAGTGATGTGTCTAATTAAATGATCATATATGGGGACATATAGTAATAATTTCATTAACATGAACATGGTGATTTATATATGTTATTTTTTATATCGTGTCATCCTATATGGCTAATTTTCATAGTGCTGGAAATGTGACAATTGTGATGATGTCTTTATATCACTATTTTTTAAAAAATTTGTATTTCCAATTGATTTTTTTTATTATTATTTTTAGTAATTAAATTATATATATGTTTTATTTAATTCATATGATATTTAAACATATTATTTAGTTCCCATTCATGTGACACTTAATAAGTAATCACAGGTAGAAGATCGTTATAGAATTCATTTTTTTGGAATTTGATTGCAAGATTGAGAGAATCATAATTCACACATAAGAAAATTCATAATAAATAAATATATTAATTAGAAGATTGATATTTTGTGTGATATATATTAAAAATGTCATGAGTGATATCTAAAAAGTGATGTTTTTCAAGAAAATTAGTATAGTTATATGTCTCAACATTTTGAAAAACAGGTTATTGTATTTCACGAAGTGATGCAACATTAAAATGTTTCAAAAATTATTCTTAACATCATAGAGTGATGCATTGGGATATTTTGGGAGACAAAATTAAAGTAATATCTATCATCATAGAATGAAACTTGATGGTATTCTGATTGAAATTTTGAATCAGGGATAATCATATAAATAAATATTCATATGTTGGAAAAAATAATTGGTATTGCATGTGTTAGAATGGGAGTCACATATCTGACACTTCCACCCCAACTATCTTCCATTAGGTTAGTTTCATATCATTTAAATTATTATTTAGTTTCTATAATTTTAGTTTTAATGACATTAAAAAATTAATCTTCCTAATAATTCAGTAAAGAGTATATTAATAGTTTCTACACACATTCCCCGTATGGGATCGACCCTACTACCACTGCTATAGTAGTTATAGGTTTATAATTTTCAAAATACAGTACACCATTGCACCATGCAGTAGTTCCCATAGATTATATTGTGTCAAGAAGAAAAATAGTGAGGTGACTATAAGAATTAGATGCCTCATTTTTTGATATTTTTTTGGGTTACACTTAGTTATAAAACCCTTAGGAATGACACGATATTAATAGTGTTAAGTTTATCCATTTGCTGAATTGGGAAATGATTTATTTTCTTAACTATACAATAGCTATATATGGTATTATTGGAATGATGGATTATCTAAATTACTAAGTGGTGAGAGGGACACCAAATAAGAGTCAATGCTTAGTAAAATATAGATTGTTTCCCACTAATGGATATGATGGATTCAAAAGGTTGTCATCGTTTTAATAAGATAATATTTAATAAATGTTTTTTTAAATAAATTTAAAACATAATACTCATCTTATAAGAGATCATGTTATAGATAAAATTGTATCAGTGTTACTGATTATGGATTTGAGATTAATATTGAAAAGGGATAATCTTATTGGAAATTACATCTTAAACTGATATAAAAATTTGAGAATAGTTCTAAATTACAAAGAATAATTTTATTTGTTAAAGAAATAAATTCCTAAGGAAACACCTTAGGAAGAAGTTATTTAGGTATATAAGAATATTTATGGTAAACATAATAGATATTCTCTTAATGTATCTGCATTGATTGTTGTATTTTATAAACATAAACTCTAAAAGAATAATTAAACCATAGATTTTTATAGGATGATTGAAAACCTAAAAATGTAATATTAAGAGTAAGTGAGACAGAAGGTATACAAACATTATAAATCACTCTTTTGAAGTAAGATGACATAAGGTAATTTAGTGTCAACTCATGTAATCAATATGATTGGGAATGTGAATTACTTTTAGATATTGGGGTTACCTCTAGATTATGATATGGCCACTAATTTCATTGTATAATTTTTATTATAAAGGTTTTGGTAGTTCATTGTAAATTATAATATGAATAAACATAGTAAAAGTTTATTCTAGATACTCAATATGTTGAGGATAACAGAGCAGGAAATAGTAATCCAAGGCTCAAGTATTATATTGATAGTAAAAAATGGTAAAAGTTAAACCCTTAAGAAAAAACAATCTGTTGGAAAGTCCAACGGTGTGTCTTCTAATAGTTGATCAAAATTTTTGAAACTAGAGGGTGCAGTTAAGAATGAAGGAGAATGTTTCCATTATGGAATGTTTGACCAATGGAGGTTGAATTTATCATAGTACCTAAAGGGTCAAATGAATCCTAGTGGATATTCAATGTCAAGTATGATATAATATAAGTGAATTCATTTATTTTTATGGGTATATGATACAAACCGAATATTTCACAAGTGTTGTAAAATTGATAGAGAGTTTATAGATAAATCATGAAGTATTTATTCAGGTAATAAAGTAAGTAGTTTTGAATTTGAGGACTTATATAAAATAATTAGAAAAAATCTTGGATGGATTTGGAATAAAACATTTATATTTAAAATATCATTTTTTCACTTATATAATAAGATATTTTGGTAATACAATATTTGTTTTATGAATAAATGAGATGTTTTTTAATACACATTAATTATGATTCATCAATATGTATGACATGTTTGAAAGATGATATGTATACAAAACAATTGTATGGGATAAAAGTTTTTATCTGATATTTCTGTTTAATTTTGATGGAAATAATTACCCCCTCCTTCAGCGGTATATTTTAAAGAATATGGTCTTCTTTTTGTGATAAGGCTCCAAACACATAAAATACCATATAAAATTTAATTATTAAATTTAAAAGCCCAATTATTTTTAATATAAATTATTTTTTATATATTTGTTTATATTATTTTATAGATTTATATTCATTATAAAAATATTAGATAATTATTTGGTAAAAAGGAAAAAATCTTTATTTCTAACCAAATTGGGTTTTCAAAATTATATGGTTTAATTTATAATATTTCTATCCAAATTAAGTAATTTTAATTTTACAAAATGAATTTAATTTTTTCAATTCATCATGTCAAAATTATCTTAGGAATTTTGTTTTTTATTTTTTGAAAACGATTGAATTTTCAATGAATAGTGAAAAATACAGATTTTATAACTCTCTTTTATTTTCATTAAATAACGTAATTTTTTATTCGAATTTGATCTCAAATTAACATAATTATTATTTATTTATATATAATCTAATTATTTACATTTAAATCGTATTTATAACTTATTTTTGGTATAAGTATATTTTGGGGCTTAAAACACATTTTTTAAAACTGTTTTTCATCACATTTTGTTTGTTTAATTTTAAATTAAATTCTTGAAATTCTTTGTTTTGAATATTGAATAATGGTTTCCATATTTTTAATCATATAGTAAATAAATTTAAATAGTTTTCATTTATTTTTGGACATCATGAATAGTAGTTTTTGTAATTTTTGTTACCATGGTAAAGGGTAAATCGAGTAATTAATGTTAAAAATAAAATGATAATGATTAAAAAATGACCATAACACTTGAATTAATATTTTTTATGATTTTATATCATCTATAATCATCCAAAAATCTAATATATGGCCTTTTTGTTTCCATTAGGACATGACATTGACCTTTATAATATTTAAGTGAATATAAAGTAAAAGATTTCACACTCTTTCTCTTAATAACTATAATATTTTTAACATAGGGATAAATAAAGGACATGATAAGTTATAAATATTAATTTTAAATTTAAATAATTTTTTTATCATAGTAATTTATCTCTAATTTTTAATGAATAAAAAATTACCTTAAAATCATATGCAACACTGATACAGTAATAATTTAATTAATGGAAAAATGATATAAATGATTTTAAAAATACTAAAAATAATATTTTTTAAATGGATATTTTTTCATGATTTTTTAGATAAAAATTAAATATTATAGAGGTTTGGATGTATTTTATTCAAATTCATGTGGTTTCTTGATGTTATTAAAGTCAAAATAAAGGAATATTTCTAAAATTGACATTAATGATATTTTATAATAAATAATATTTTATTAAATGTTTTAAAATTTATAAAAATATTAGATTCATAAAAATGAATTTTATATGGTTAATGAAATCAATCATTGTCTAATTATGGGTCCTTTTTCATTTTATAGTAACATTATCAAACCTTAAAGTGTTGAAAACTTTAATATTGTGGAAATTTTAAAAAGGGTTACCGAATGGTTTAAACAAAAAGAAAAGGGTAAATATGTAATCAAAACTTGTCCAAATTTTATTATATGAGATCATTTAAAATAATTATTTTCTTATCATTATATATTATCAATTTGGATCCATTTAGATATCAAAATTAATTAATATTAATTTAATATTTTAAGAAATCCTAAGACTACCCCTCCCCTCTCTTATAAAATGTCACCACTTCTTCCCATATTTTTACACTTAAAATAGATTTTTTTAGACAATACCTACCTAAATACCTTCCTAGAATCCATACCATAATTATATAGGACTTTTTATCCATACTACAAACCTTATAGGGCTTAAGGTATTAAGAAAATGAATCATTCCAAAGAATATGTATTGTTTTTATTCGCATGTTTTAGTTTTATTTGTTCTTCCACCTCCTTAAAATAAACAGAAAACATGATAAAATAATAGAAAAATATACTAAATAGAATTATATGTTATTATATTAATATAATAACCTATACCCATCTCAAATATTCATCAAATGGGAGAGGAATTTATCACTCATGTGTACGGAGGACTACCACCTCGCGAACTGATGCGATTCATTTTCCATCACTGCCTTTCATAGATGGTTATAATGATAGATTTAATATATATATATATATATATATATATTATATTAATCAAATATTTATCATTATTAAAGGATAAAATATCATATAATATCTTACCATACCATTTAATGAAAAATGAAAATGTCATTTATGCGTACATGTGGACTACCACCACTACGAAGCAATGTGATTCATTTTTTATCACCACATCACATAGATGATATATATATAAATATAAGTATAATTAGATAAATAATATTATATTTATGATATGATTATAATTTTTAAAAATAAACCAGTACTTACCTTCTTTTCAAAAATGATCATTGAAAATTGGAAATGTTACTCATACATGTGTACAGCCTACCATATCCATGATTATAACATAGTTCATTTTTCATAGTCATCTATCATGATCGATTTAAAAATTATAATTGATATTTATGAATGATAATTATTTCAGTATTATTTTTCTTGAGATTATTTAATAATTACCTCTTTGACCATAGTCAACTTATCGAAGCCATTTTGGACTTATCAAACAAATATCGTCAAAACCATCTAACATAAATATAATTAATAAAATACTTTAAAATAACATGGTAAGTGATAAAATAAAAGTAATAATAAATTTACAAAAAAATTATCAAT
This sequence comes from Viscum album, assembly GCA_963277665.1. Lineage (NCBI taxonomy): Eukaryota > Viridiplantae > Streptophyta > Magnoliopsida > Santalales > Viscaceae > Viscum > Viscum album. The sequence continues at coordinate 1,618,317,612 of OY728131.1, read as the reverse complement.
AAATTTAATAATTATCCTAATTTTATTACTCATTAAGATAAAGAATGTACATGATGAGTCGGACTCAAGGTAAGGGACATTCTTTTAAAAAATATTTTATAACGTTTCCCTTCAAATTTTATTTTTATTCCAAGTCCATATTTTAAAGAAAAATTATGGATGTATTTATATGGACATCAAATAATTTTAAAGGACATTTTATATCTATTTTGAATTTATTTACAAATGAAAAAAAAAGAAAATTCTATTTTAACGTATACGGAGACTAACTTTTCCCGCATACATAACCATTATTTAATGTCTGGATTCCTTTGTAATATTTACATATTTATTCAAATAAAAAACATATTTCCCTTTTTTCTTGGAATTTATTTTTTAAAGATGATTTTTAAAGGAAAGGGATATATTAATATCTAGAAATTGTTTCTTATGGGTGGAAATAATATTTTTAACATGACATATTTTATGTATTCTATTATGGTTCTTGATAATTGTTTATGATGATGTTTATTTACATTATAAAAAAGATGTTGTTTGATCCCATTACATCTCTCCAATTAATTTTATAAAGGTATGAAGTTAACTGATTAGGTTTCTCCTAAGATACTATGGGAATATACTATGATGACCATTCCAATTGTAACCATAATGGTTATTTTATGTGTAACAAAGATGGTTATTATATGTATAACACTAAAGATTATCTGATATTTAAGGTTTATATGGAAATTATTTATCAAGTCACATACATGATTTATCTATTCTTTCTATGTGTTTTTATGGAAATATAATGATTTTACAAGGTAAAGGAAAGTGTGTGTTACTTCATATGGTTTAAAATTATAACATTGAAAAAAAGTTATGACAAGTTTTTCATGATTTCAAAGAAACATTTATGATTTTATTTCTCCTTTAATATTTATTATATATTTTTTATGAATATATTTTGGTAAAGAAGTTTAATTCTTAGGTAAGAAAATATTTATTTTGAGCCCAAAGTTTATTTTGAAAAGGAAAATTTCTATAAGTATTCATGGAATAACTATTCATTTCATTCCATTTATGTCCATTAATGAGATTTTTAGGATCATACCGCTTTTAAAAATGTTTTAAACATCATGTTTAGTGATAATTATTAGGTCAAGATAGAAATTTGTGAAAATTTATCATGAAAAGAAAACATGTTTCTTTTAAAATGTTTTGTTTTATTAGAAATTGATATTTAAATGAAATGTTCACTTTGTAATATATAAGTTTTTTATTTATTATTTATGACCCAAAAAACTAAAACTGTAAACCTAAAATATCTTTGGGAATTTAAAAAAATTAAATTATAATTTATATTCACTAGAATATGTAATGTATAAGGTCAGTTCCATACAATTTGTATCTGAGGTAAGTTTAGATAAATTTAGGGGTTAGGATACTATTAATTTAATTAACTTAAAATATTTTACTTTATAGTTAAGTTAAAATGATATATTATTTAAATACTACCATATTTATTCTTATATACTAGTTCTATTCGAAATGTTTTTCTATAGATAAAATAGGGAAGTTGAAGTAAGATGATGTTGAGGGGATGATATCCTTCTGAATCAATAACCTGGAATGGTTGGAATTGGAACTGAGAAGTTTGTTATAGTGGTGACTTTGTTGACATGGGATATAAATTTCTATGGTATACATTATTGAGATAATCCATATCTACCATATAGAAACATAATAATATTGGATCATTTTATGAGACAATTTCTTCTAGTATCCAGTAGATATTCTAACCCAGTGGTAGTTATCGAATGGATTAAGACCTAATAAAAGATATTCAATTTCCTGAAATTTTCATATCATAAAAAGGTAAGTCATTATATTTACCAGTTTTAAGTTTAATTTGACAATTTGTGTTCAATGTTCATGTATTTTATGTGAATAGAGAAGATCAATGAATTAGAATGGAATGAATTTAAGAATATCTTCTTTGATACATATTTTCATAAAACTGTTGGTCTTAGAATGGAAAATAAATTCTTGTAGTTTAGAAAAATAGAGGATGATTCAGTGGCAATTTATGAAGAAGAATCCACTTGATTGGAAATGTACGGACCACATTTTATCGATAATATTGATAGAAAAATTAATCATTTTTACTCAGGATTAAAGCCCAAATATCAAATGTAATTGGATTCCTATAAATTAAAAATTTATGAGAAACGTTTTATATGTGATGAAGAGGTATAAATTTAGTTTTTTAATGATAATTTGTACTTATAAAGTCATTAGATAAATAGTTCCATGTGGTAGGAAAATGGGGAGAATGGATCAAAGAAATCTGAAGGTATGAAAATTAATCTTTTAGTTTGTGAGGGTTGTGGTAAAAATCACACTGGGGAATACATTATGAAGTTTGGTAAGTGATTATGATGTGGTATGTTTGGGTATATGTATCAATATTGAAATTAAAAATATCTTGGTAGCAGTAATACCAATTCTGATAAACCGGTAGTAAATTATTTTAAATATAATGAGATTTCCCCTTATACAAATGCATGTTTGAATAAAGACATGAATGATTCAAAAACAACCAGACTATATGAAGAAAGGTTTAGTGAATATATTTGAAACTACTTTATAATATTTTGTCCCACAAAACAAAGTGTTATCAGGTATATTTCTTGTTTATTCAGAATATGCTAATGTTTTTTTATTTGAATTTTACACATTCTTTCATTTCTGAGAAATTTTCTAATAAACTTGAAATTCCACCTTGAGAAATGAATCCATAAGTTATGGTAAAAAAACTGGGGGAATTATTAATTTAAAAATAAATTATAAAAATATTTATTCCATGGTATGTGGAAAGAATTTACATGCAAACCTTGTTTTCTTTCCCCTACTAGAGTTTGATGTTATTTTGGGTATGGATTGGGTGTCTGTTTACCATGATAAGATAGATTATAGAGATAAAGAAGTTTTTTGAGAAATATTATTAGTTTTTATACAATAATGAACCCATAACATGGATAAAAAAATCATGAAGTCAATAAATTGTTAAAAATGGAAGTGAAAGTTATCTTTCACATATTATTTAAAATAAGGGAACTATTTAGATGAATGATGTTTAGGTAATAAAATAATACATGGATATTTTCCTCTATGAGTTTCCTAGTGTTATACTTGATTACAACTGTGAATTTACTATTGAATTATTTTTTCATGCTAATAAAATTTCAATACCCCATTATTGAATAGATTAAGTAGAACTTATGGAATTAAAAATTCAGTTGCATGAGTTTCTTCATAAAGGTTTCATTCATCCTAGAACTTTAACATGGGGTGATCCTATTTTCTTTGTTAAAAATAAAAATGGTTCCATGACGATTTTCATTGATTCTAGATCTTCGAATTACATTGCAATTAAGAATAAGTATATTATTCCACGTATCGATGATTTGTTTGATCATCTCCAAGGAGATCAATATATTTTAAAGGTTGACCTTAGGTTAAAGTATCATCAACTAAAGATAATGGAGGATGATATTCTGATAATAGAATTTTAGACTAGATATGGGAATTATGAGTTTTTGTTAATTCTTTTTGGGTTGAAAAATTGTTCATCTGTATTTATGGATCTTATGAATAGAGTCTTCCTTGAATATTTGGATACGATTATGGTTGTCTTTATTGATAATAGTATAATTTATTAAAAATGTTATGAGGTTCATTAAAAACATCTAATTATTGTTTTGAAAACCCTAAATGAAAATAAGTTATATGTCAAATTTAAGAAATTTGGTTTTTGGTTAAATAATATTTCATTCCCTAGACACATCATAAACAAAAATGAAATAATAGTTATTCACGCTGAAACTAAAGTGTTTTATAAATGGAAAAAACCTATAAATGTAACTGATATTCATAGTTTTCATGAAATAATAGGATATTAATAATTATTTTTTGAAAACATTGTATGGATATCAATCCCACTGAATAAGTTAACTCAAAAAGAAGTTAAATTTATAAGGGTAAAAAATGTGATAACCATTTCTAAGAACTAAAAAAAAGACTGGTGAATGATCCAGTTTTTTCTATTCCCTCAAAAAATGGTAATTTTTCAGCAACAATGATGATTCATTGAAAGTAATTGGTTGTATCCAAATGATGAATGATCAGGTAATTTATTATTCTTCATATAAATTGAAACAATATGAGAAAAATTATCTTACATGTGACCCTGAACTAGAAGTTATAGTGTTTGCTTCAAAAATTTGGATAAATCATTTATATAGATCAAAGTGAGAAATATATACCGAACATAATATTTTTAAGTGTATATTAACTCTGAGATATTTTAACGTGATTAAGAGAACATGGATGAAATTTATAATGGATTATGATTGAATAATTCATTATCATCTTGTAAAAGAAAACAATGTTGTTGATGATTTGAGTTAGAAAAGTGATATTATATTAACCATGTTAAGTTTGGAACATAACCCTATAGTTAATTATTTGATGAAATTTTTCCAATAAGTTATCCATGAAAGATCTTCCTTGTTTTAATTCAGTTTTTCAATATAATCATTCCTTTTAGAAATAATTAGGCAAGAGTAAGAGAAAGATGAGGAGCTATAGGAAAAGGTATAATTTGTTAAGAAGGGTATGTTTCATGAATTTAATGTTGAAAAATATTATTTTTTAAGATTTGGAAAGAGAATATGTGTGTCATGTGACTATTATTTAAAGATATTATTATTGAGTGTGGCTCATAGTTCCCTGTTTTTCATTCACCCTGGAATCACTAATATGTACAGAGAAATTCTGGAGTATTAATGGTGGGATGGAATGAAAAGATATATTTCATATTTTTCCATGAAGTGATTAAATTTTCAACAAGTTAATTCAGAATGATAATAACAGAAGAGGATTATTCATCCTTTTCTAGTACTAGAGTGAAAATGTAAAAATATATCCATGTATTTCATAGTGGTATTTCCAAATACATTTCAAGGTAATATTTTGATTTGGGTTATTGTTAATCGATTTATTAAATATGAAAATTTCCTTCCCATTTGATATACTCTAAATTTAGATAAAATTTATCAACTATATCTTAAGGTGATAATAAAGCTTCATAGAGTTTCCCTCTTTATTGTATCTGACTGTAATCCTAGGTTCACTTCAAATTTTTGGAAATGACATTAGAAGTCATTAGAAATTGAATTAAATTTCCGTACAACTTTTCATCCCCAATTTGAGGGATATTTTTAGAGAAGGATCAATACCTTGAGAGATATGCTCCATTATTCATTAATGGATTACAAGGAATGTTAGGATTAACATCTTTCTTTAGTTGAGTTTTCTTATAATTAAATTTTTCATTCCAGTGTATAAATGGAACCTTTTGAAGCATTATATAGAAAGCGGTGTCGGACTGTAGATTTTTAAGATAAAGTAAGTAAAGAATTTAATGGGACTCAAATTGGTATAGGAAATAATTAAGATGGTGGAGGTAATTTAGAAACATATGAGGATGACTCAGATCATGGAAAAAAATTATACTGATAATTGGAGGAAAGATCATTCTTTTGAGGTGGGTGATCATATTTTTCTTAAAGTACCTCCATAAAAAAGTGTTATGGGTTTTGGTAAAAAGTTGATGTTAATCCCATGGTTCATTGGACCATATGTAATCTTGGAGAAAGTTGGGATAGTTTCTTAATGAGTGGCCTTACCTCCATATTTATCCAAAGTACATAATGTTTTTCCATCTTTTGATGTTAAGAATGTATGTTCCATATTCATCTCATATTTTGAGCCATGAGGTAGTTTTGTTGGAAGATAACCTTTCTTATAAAGAATAGCCTATTCAAATTCTTGACAATATAGTTAAATTATTTTGGAAAAAGTTAATCCACTCGGTTAGGGTTTTTATAAAGAAACCATGTGGTTGAAAAATTATCATGGGAATCTAAAAATGCAATGAAGGAAAGATATCCCCCACTTGTTTAATAAGTATATAAAATTGAGAGGATGAAATTTTCAAAAGTGTGGAAGTGTGTAAAATCCCAAATCATGATGATATATAACATTTTCATATAATCATTTGTTTTATTTTATATTTTTATATTGATTATAAAAATATTAGACAATTTTACAATCAAAATGAAAAAAGCATTATTTCTAACCAAATTGGATTTTATACCTTACATGGTTTGACATAAAACATTGAATTTAAAATTATATAATTTTAATTTGAAAAAAAAATTAATTTAAATTTTTAATTCATCATGTCAAAATTATCTTAGGATTATTTTTTGTATTTTTTGAAAAAGATTGATTTTTCAGTGAATAGTGAAAAATACCAATTTTATAAAAATGCATTTTCTTTTCATTAAATAAAGTAGTTTTTTATTTTAATTTGATCTCAAACTAAAAAAAATTATTATATATATATAAGATAATAAATTATATTTTTATCATATTTATTCTTTATTTTTTTTATAAGTACCTTTTAAGGGTTAAAAACACATTTTTCCAAAAAAATGTTTTTAATCACATTTTGTGAGATTAATTTTAAATTAAATTCCTAAAATTATTTTTTTAATATTTAAAAATTTATTCAATATTTATAATCACAGGGTTCAAATTTGGTATATAGGTCCCTTCTATTTTTTGGACATTATTAATAATAACTTTAGTAATTTTTATTATCACTATAAAGTGTAAATCAGGTAATTAAAGTTAAAAATAAAATGATAAGGACTAAAAAATTTCCCTAAAACTTTCCTTAATTTTATTATGATTATATATCATCCACAATCATCCAAAATTAAAATATACAATGTTTTTTCCATTTGTATATGATTTTGACCTCTATAATATTTAAGTGAATATACAGCAAAAAATGTTAGACTCTTGATTTTAATATTAATAATATTTCTAACATAGGCATAAATAGAGGATATATTTTTTATGAATATTAATTTTAGATTTAAATTATATTTTATAATGATAATTTGTTTTTAATTTTTAGTTAATAAATAATTACCTTAAAATCTTTCACAACACTGATAGAGTAATTATTCAATTAAGGCAAAAATAAAATAAATTATTTTAAAAAAATTAAATAATATTACTTGAATGAATCTTTGTTTTATATGATTTTTTAGATAAAAACAACATATTAAAGATGTGTGGATTCATTTTATTTGAATTAATTTTTTTGTATTTATGTTATTAAAGTCAAAGTAAATGAATAGATAAAAAATTGACATTAATTATAGTTTATAAAAAATAATACTTCATTAAATGATTTAAAATTTACAAAAATAATTAATTCAAAAAAAATAATGGTATATGGTTAACTACATCAACCATATTCCATTTATTGGTTCTTTTTCATTTTATAGTAACATTATTAGAAAACATTAATATTAGGATAATTTTCAAAAGTGTTATTGAAGGGTTAAAAAAGAAAATAGAAGGGTAAAAATGTGATACATACTTGTAAAAAATTTATTTTATGAGATTATCTAGGTTAATAATAATCTTATATTTTAATATTATAAATTTGGATTCATTTGGAAATCAAAATTAATTTATATTAATTTAATATTTTAAGAAATCCCAAGTGTGGCCCTCCCCTCTCTTATAAATGGGTACCACTTATTATCAATTATTCACACTTAAAAAATCCTTTTATTTCATCCAATACCTACCCAAATACCTTCCTATAATACCTTAAATCATTCTATTAGTCTTTTCTTAGGTAGAATACCAACCTTAGAGGGCATAATGTATTAAGAAAAGGAGACTTTCCAATGAAGATATATAATTTCTAACCACATATTTTAGTTTTATTTCTTATTCAATATTCTCAAAATATTATTCAACCATAATGAAATAATAAAACCAGTATCATACATATACAAAGATATTATTATGTTAATTTAATAAAAAATAACCATCTCCAAACCCCATCAAATGGGAGAAGAATTCCTCATTCGTGTGTACGGTTGACTACCACCTCATGAACTGATGTAATTTGTTTTCCATTACCACCTCTCATGGATGTTTATAATTATGTATTTAATTTTTATATGATATTAATTAAATATTTATCATTATTAAAGGATAAAATATCATATACTTTCTTACGTTCCCTTCATTGAAAATTGATAATTTTGTTTGTGTGTAAATATAAACTACCACCTTTATGAAGCGATGTTATTCCTTTTTCATCACTTCACCATATGTTTAATATATATAAGTATAATAAAATAAATAATATGATATTTCTTATATTATGATAATTCCTTAAATATAAAATGATAATTATCGTCTTTCTATAATGATTATTGAAAAATGGAATCGTTACACTTGTGTATATACGACCTACCATCTCCATGATTGTAATTTAGTTCATTTTCTATAAACATCTTTCATGATTGGTTTCAAAATTATAATTAATATATAAAAATTAAAGTTATTTAATGGTTATTATTATTTATATAATGTAATAATGAACTCTTTTACCATATTCAGCTTATCGAATCCATTTTTGACTTATGAAATGAATATCATCAAAAAATTCAATGTGAATTTAATTGATTAAATAATTAAACATGGAATGGTAAAAGATAAAATAAAATCAATAATAAACTTGAAAAAGTTTCACAAAAAGGTAAATAATTAACCTATGCTTATTATTTCGGAATATAAATAATGTATATTATGATTTTGACTCAAGGTAAGGGATATTATTTTAAAAATATTTCTCTAAAACTTCACTTAAAAATCATTTTTTCTTCAATGTCCATATTTTTTAAATTGTATTATGGATATATTTATATAGACATGAAATAACTATAAAGGTAATTTTATGTCTATTTTGAATTTATTTCCAACAAAAATGAAAATGAATCTTTTCACATAATGTATCTAATTTCTTTATAAAAGATAAAATGAATGTTCAATTTTAATGTAAGAGTTACAATAACTTTTCCCGACATAGTAACCATTACTTATTTTTTAGATTCCTTATACTATTTTATTTTGCATTCAAAAAATACTCTTTCCCTTTTTTATGGTAATTTTAGTTTTTTAAATGGGATTTAAAGGTAAGGGATATAATAATATCTGAAAATTTTTCTAATGGGTACAATTAATGTTTTTATGATGCATGAATTTATATATTTCATTATGGTTCTTGGGATTTTTAATGACAATGGGTGGTTAAATTATAAATCATGGGTGAGTGAGCCAGTTATAGATCTCCAATTCATTGGGAAAAGGGGAGGAGTTAACCAATTAGGTTTCTCCTAAGAGATTGCAGGAATATAGTGTGATGGTTATTCAAACTGTAACTGTTGTTTTATATATAAAAATTATGGTTATTATATATATAAATATGAAGGTTATCACATTTATAAGAGTGATTACCCACTTGATTCACATGTTCTTACTATGGGATTTTATGAAAATCTTATGATTTCTCAAGGTAAAGGAAAGTAAATGCGACTTTATAAGGTTAAAAATCATAACATTGGTAAATAATTTATTATGATTTTTTAATGATTTCAAATAAAACTTTATGAGTATTATTTTTACTTTAATATTTCTTATGTAATGTTTTATGGAAATCATTGGGAATATAATTTAATTTCTTGGGTAAAAAAATGTTTATTTTTAACCCAAATTTTATTTTGAATGTAAAATTTTTATAAGTATTCATTGACTAACAATTTCTTTATTTTTATGTCCCTTACAAAGATTTTTTTCACATCCCAAATTTTAAAAGAAATCACAGGATGAGTATGAAAAAGTATGAGGTTAATATGAAAACTGTAAAGATTTTTCATGAAAATAAAACATGTTTCTTTTTAAAAAAAATTATGGGAAAATGGATACTGAATAGAAGTATCAAATTTGTAATATATGGATACTAAAACATGTTTCTAAGAGTCTAGTTTAATTATATTTAGTCTTAAAGAAGTTAAAGTACAAAAAAAAATATTATACCACTTATATTCAAAGTGAATGTCTCTTAATATCCTAAAAGTGTTTAGGGTATGTCGGTAAAAGAAAAATATGAAGAGTTACATTTAGTTTTTGTAAAAAATTGAATTTCATGTTACATACTAAAGTTATTTAAATACTATAATTCAAAGAGTTAAACATTATGAATAGGATTCTTAATTCTCACCATTTTTCAAATAGAATTTATTCATATGAGTTACTCACTAAAGGATTTTTGTGGGAAGATTTTATCAAATTATTTCATTGAGATGTGATAGAAATTAAATAGAGATGTAATGAGTTTAATAAAACCATAAAATACACCCAACATATGGAATTTTGATAGTCTTTCATATAATATATGAGACTAGATATTTTGTATGGTTTTATTAGAATGTTCTTAATGTATTTTTAACAATATGAAATGATTTGTGTAATAAAAATGTTTCCACTGATTAATTATTCATTCGTGTTGATTGCATCTGACATGTGAAGTGAAATGTTAATTAACATCTCAAAGTTTGACGTTTAGTTATCACTAACCAATGTTTTTAATAGATTATTATTGAATATGATGAAATGTTAAGGTTAGTTTGGGTATAATTATATATATATATATATGATCATCATGCAGATAAGTAGTTTTGTGTGTGGGATGACCAACAAAGTGTATGACATAAAGTATCATGCACTATGTCTTTGGTATGCTAGGGGTGAATATTTCTTATTGGTATTTCCCCATTCCCAAGGTTGTAAATGATAACTAACATGATAAATTTTATGATTTGATACATTTATTACACCATTATTTGGGATAAGTTAATCAAGGGGTGGTTGGGTATGTTTTTGTTAGTTGAGTTTAATAAAGATTGGATTTTCCCTCTCATTTGATGAGTTTTCAAATTAGATCCATGAATGAGATGGAATGATAAAATTTATGATTATACCTAGACGATACATATAATGTTCTTATATATTAGAATAGGTTCATGTGATGTGATAATCCATGATAGTGAATAACATAAGATGTGTTCATTTGTATGCTCAATCTATATTCAAATAATAAATAATACATGAGTAGCTATATAGTAATGACACACTCCATGCATCATGTTTAATTTATTTCTTATAAAAATGAATAATATTAAAATTAATACTTGTATATGATACATTTTGTGGACACCATTATAGAGATACATGTTTTTGATATAGATCATGTCATATCCATTTATATATTAAGTAACATTGATAAATTTATATAAGCATCTATTTTATTACAATTATGATTTGAGAAATTCATAATTATTGTTAATTATACAGAGTCTCATGGGGTTACACTTTATGGTTAAAAAAATGAGGATCAGGTTTTTGAAAATTTAAGAACAAAACCAAAAACTTTTTAGAGGATATCTGGAAGATTTTTTGGATAGATTTTGAGAATTTGTTACATATTATATATAATTTGGGGAAAATTAATGATATTTTTTATACAAAATAATTTTCTAAATAACCAAAAGGATTTTTTTTATTTAGTTTCAAAAAAAAATTATATATTATGTGACATAAAGGTGAAAGTGTGCTAAGTTTATGATATTTTAATACAAGTTGGAAATAAAAGGAAACAAAAAATAAATAGGGCTCAACCATGGTATAGTTTATTTCAGGGTCTATTCCAAGCTTCTCTAAATCATTGTGAATGCCACTATTTCATGGTTCTCATGCATGAAAATATTGTTCCATGGGATAATGAATCAGTTTGTTTGATATTCCATGTCAATAACTACTATAGTTGGTTATTCATCATATTATGAAGGATTTGTGGAGTTTTAATGTATCACATAATAATTTAATAATTAAATTTTCATTAATAGGTTTGAACCAAATGTTTCAAGATTTTAAATGATAAGAGAATATTTTTTAAATAATTAATTAATATGGAAGAAAATTTTGATCCAAAGATAGTCCTTATAAGGCTATATAAGTAAGTTCAATCCTGTGATATTTTATGGGTTGATATGCTATGATAAATTCATAAATCAAATTACACTAAAGCAATTAATTATATTTATACTTTAACCAAATGTTCTAGTAGACCATTGATATAAGGGAGTTATTTTTCAATCATCAGGATATTTGTGTGATCTGTAGGCACCCAAGGAGGAAGGAATCATTTATTTGTTTCTTAATGATCTTTTTCAATCTCATGTGGAAATATTTTTTAAGTTGAATCATCAAATATTAAATATAAAATATTTTTCAGTCTTTATTCATTCTAATACATGTGGAAGATCTTATGGTTTAGGTTTTAGTTTTTTGTTATTCCTCTATATTTGGAAAAATTTTATCCTCATAAAAACTATCAATTATAGAATCCATTACATGAGAGCATGTCACTTAATAATAAATACTAGGTATTTTTGAGAAAAATTAATCAACTAATGGTACTTTATATCTCACAAATTTGATATTTTCATTTATCTTTCCCAAAAATTTCCATTTATAACCAATAAATTTAATCTATTTTAGGGTTTTTTCAATCGACCCAAAAACCATACCTTTAGTGATTCTAATTTAGATTAGATTAAAACGTTTAATTTATCCTAATACATTTTATCATGATATCAATCAACTATTCTTGGTCATTCTTTCTCATCAATAATATTAAGTTCCACATTGTATGAAAATGCACAATCTATAATGGTAACCACTTGATTCTACATATTTTGGGGTTAGTAAAATTTAAATAAATCTTTTATTAATCATGATCATGTACTGTTGGTATATTATTTTCTTAAGGATTGTTATGATGAATAGAATTTCTATTATCCTTAAGGATTTTTATGATCAAGATAAAGTTGATTCTCCTCTTATTTAATTTTTTATTCGACCAACATAGGTTGTTTCCCTTTCCTTGGATGAGGATTTTAATCTTTTGAACTAAGTGTTCTTCCATGCTTTAGACATGGATTGGAAATATTTTTTATTTCACCATTAGATTGTCCTTCAAGGACATCTATTCTGATTAGTGAATATTTAATGGGTATGTATAACTTTATAACTTGTTTTGAATTAGTGAATGCATTGAAAATTTTCTTTACTAAATTTTTTAAATTAATAATTTTTTGAACTTCTAGTTCAATTATACTTGTACAAGGATAAATATAAAATAAGGAATTTTTTTCATGGTATTTGAGTTTATGTCAATTAATTCCCCCCCCCTTTAATATAGGAAATACTTTTTCATCCAAATGGTAATAAAAAATCATGATGTAAATACATATCCTATCATTTTCTAGATTTACATTATTATTGAGGGAGATTTAAATAAAATGTTAAACTCCAATAATATTTGGGGTCCCATAATCATTTTTTATGGGGGTGATACTAACACATTAATTAAAAAAATATTAAATATAAAATATTTGGTTAGTGTATATAATCTAATTTTAAAGGGGAGTATACATGATAACATGATGGTATTATTTGAATCATTTCTACTTAATGAAAATTTTAATGTCCCTATGTCAAACTATGAAATTTTTTTATCATAAGTAGTTGTCTAGTGATAAGTTTTAATTGATTTATAAATGATTAATCTAGAGCATTTTGAGTGTAAACATGAGTTATAAGATGTTAAATACTTATTTTTATCTACATGTAGTAATTATTAAAATCATGTGATGAATATTCCTCAACATTATCAAGATGAATATACATTGTTCAGTAATATGTGAATTGTTCTCTTAAACTATTTATTTAGGCAAGAAAAATTAAAAATTCTAGGTTGTAAGTAGATAATAAGAACACAAGGTACCTTCTAGTTGATGTATCAATCAAGATCATGAAATATAAAAATGTTCCATATGGTGGATGAATTGGACAATATATGTCACTGTGAATTATTTTAAAAATAATATAGGGTATTTTCTCCCAATTTTTAATGGTGGTAGTCTTATAATTAATTTTCCATAAGAAGAAATATCACATGGGAAATAGTTAGGAGTAATAAAATTTTTATCAACCAATAGATGACCATTCATACTTTTAATAATTTTTTTCTACATTATTGATCCTAGATAACCCATTCAGTTATGACATATAGTAAATATAACATGGTTGGTAAACTTATGGTCTACCATATTTGATTAAAATGTACATATATTGATACAGTACAATCTGAATGTAAGTATTGAAAGTTTCTCTCAAATCAACTTCTTCTCATTATTAATTATTTTTTTATAGAGGTATTCAAAAACTCATTTATCTATACTCTCAATGTGGTATCCATTTTCATGAATACATTTAAATCATAATAAATATGTTCAATAATTATGATAAAATAAAATATTTTTTATTAAGATCTATGTAACACTAGGTGGGAATATTTTTCGCATTCAAAGCCCTCAATTAATCTCCCACTAGCTATTAATATACTTATATAAGAACTTTCCATTTTAAGAATGGTAAATTATTTTTGATGTTTATGAATTACGTGTGTTTTGGTGTTATAAATGATATAATATCTTCATCATGTGAATTAATCCAAACAAACTTATTCATAACATACATTTATATTAAAAATAAAATCAAACATTTGTATAAGAAATAAAATAAAATGAATCAAAAAGTAAAACATTAAACATTAATTTAAAAAAAATTACAAAAAAGTACATGTCCATCATATGAATTTACACATTATCCATACAATAAATTCTATTAGGCCTTAAAAAATAATAAAAGACTCTAAAATTTATAATATCATCATCATGCTTCAAGGATATTTAGAAAAGTTTGTTTCAAAATTATTTTCATTCCATTTGATTGATTAGTTGTAAATATTAGTAAAATGTTTCAACATATGACAAGTACATGACCAGTCCCCCTTGAAACAACATCAAAATAATTCTCTTTATTTATTATTAATTTTATTCATTCATGGTCGCTCTTTTTTTATCACATAAAGTGGTGTCCTTTCCTATTATCATTAGGAATATTAATACCTCAAGAAAATTATTTTCTTCTTCCTCGAATGTGTTGATTATTTCTATGACCTTGATTATGAGAAGTTTTATTCACTTAAAGGAATAGATGTGCACTAGTGGGTCAAGATTCATGATTCCTTGTTAGGTTTTCATTGTTTAATTCCAAAAATACAAGAAAAAACAGTAATTTATAATATTCTATAAATCTTTTTCCTAATATAATTGTTATAGAACAACAATCAATTAATTGAAGGTGGAAAATGTATATTCTTTTATATTAGTGTTAGTATTATTTTCTATAAATAATTTTATTTTTGATATAATTTTATACATTATAGATTTATATTAACCTATCAATCTATAGTCTTGGATCCTTATGTGACTCCATTTGTATTGCACTTTTGGTAGTACTACCAATAATATATGATAATATTGTCCTTTGAGGTTTTCTTTTAACACTATAGGATCTTTCACTATCAGTTACTCATTTTTCAAATTCTTATAGAGGGGATAGAGAAGTAATATCAAATCCCACACATCTTCATAAGTAAAAGATTGATTTATAATTTGATTATCTTACCAAGGTTGTTTGCATTTAGTTTTATCTCAAGACCCAAAATCTAGGCCAAGTAGTTTTTTTCAAATATGTCAAGATAAATACAACTAATATTTATAATATTCTCCAAGAAAAATATGAATTACCACTTAATCGCTAAAATATTCAATCAAATGAATCATGTGATGATAACATGTTGAGAAACAGATTTAATTCTAGTTCTATTGGAGTCGATGCCCTAAAACCAACTAGTTTTTTTTATTTCTAGTATATTCAAAGACTTGAATAATGATGAATAACTTATTACATGATGAATTTTATTCTATGTATTTTAAATGTGATAATTTCCTTATAATATTACTCATATGAAAAAGTAAATGTAGTTCCCCACTATAATGAGAACCTTGGAGTGTTGTGATAGTATTCTTAAACTTATGTCTTATAGGTCAAATAACATAATATGATAAGTCATAAATAATGTTTGACTTTCACATGTAGGAGTACCAAAAGACATTGAGACTTGTTCTCATAAACTTCTCACATGGTAATCTCAAAGAGATATGGTTATGCGGGTATATCCAAAAATATGAATTATAGATGTTTAGGTGTCATTGGATGTTACTATCTACAATTTTTTTTATTAGTCCTTGTAATTGAGATTATTATTAATGAATATCATGAGTTCCAAAAATTGAGGTGTTAATGAAAACAATAATGTAATATGGTCATGGTGAAGTAAAATTAGTTGGGTGTGTCACAATTGATATAAAATTAATGAATAAGTCAAGAAAGTATTTGACTCTTCCCAAACCAGAAGAGGATATCTCAATCCATTTGATTAAAATAGAAATATCTAATTAATTCCATGGACAGGAATATTTTTAGATTATTTAATTTAAGGTAGTCAAAGAAATATATATAAAACATATAGGTTTATGGAATGAGTATGAAACCTGCTTGATGATATATCGATGCAAAGGGATTATATTACATAATGAGTGTTTATAGAAGGTTGATGTCATTGAGACTTTAACATCTTTCTTTATGGGTTCCTTAACATTCTTATAGACATTTTTCTTAGACTTTAGGCTATCTCACATAATGTTATTGAGAAAGAGTCATAGAGGGTCACACACTAAGTGTATCCATAAAGCTCAGTTAAATATTATTTTGTTATTAATATTAGAATAAATATTATTAATTAGGACAAGGTATAATGTTTATTATGGTTATATTGATTGAATAGATTCAATCACCAATTATTCTAGTTATATATATATATATATGACTTAAATATTAAATAAATATTATTTTCTAGTTTAAAAAATATAATATTTATTTATCTCTTGTTTATTCACTAGGTTATAATTTATTTAATCATGAAAATACAAAATAAATATCTATCCACTAGTTAGTGAATAAAATATTTATTTATTTATTGAATGAATAATATAAAGATATTTATCTAGTAAATTAATATTTATTATTCTTGGTCTAATAAATGTTGAGGAGAAATGGTGGGCTGAGTTAAAGTCCTAGATAGAAATGATATATTGTATTTAATAACATTTATCTATTAAATTATATTATTAACAAGATAGCACACATCATTGAATATATTATTTTAAGTATTAATATTACTATTTGATGTGGCTTATAAATGGAATAAATAAATTAGTAAAGGGATATTGGATAATAAATCATTGTCTTATCCTAAGTATTTAAACCCAAACTGTATCATTTTTAGAAGATGTGTTGAGAATAGATTGGTTTCATAAAATGTCCTCTCATAAAATAATTACCTTTAGGAGATATCAAGAATGATCTTAAGAACTTGAGAGTCAATATTCCTCCTCCCTCTCAAAAATTTGAGAATATAGAATAATATTTCAAGCTAGGAGGGATTCTGGTTGCAATCAATAGTGAATAACAAAAGATGGTTGATTATTACACAGTAGAACCTAGAGCTACATTGGTGGCATTATGAGGTTAATAGATCATGTGTGGATAAAACTACAGGGATTCTACTTTCGATTATTGGATATAATGATGGTATGAAATGAAGTTAAACTTATTCATCAATAGAAAAATTAAACTAACATGAGGTTTTTCTTGTTAATAAATTAATTATAATATATATGTGAAAATATCCTATCTATAAATATTATGGGGTTGTGTTCATCCATTTCTGATGAATTATACAAATAAATTGATGAAAATTTTGTTGTGAAAGGGACTAAATACTTCAGTTTCATAACCCAAAACCATCAAGTAGTATCAGATCTGTCACATATTACTTTATAATTATTCATTAATTCATTGATATATTATGTATTTGAATATTAGTTTTCATTTTTTATTTATTAATTATTAATATGAAATTGAATATAATATAATCATTCATGTTCATATAACCAAGAACAGGTTAAAAAATGAAGAACATTCAAATATCACATCTATTAGTATTGGAGACTCTGAAAAAATGACCAGATTACACAACATGTATTGATGATTACACATCATGTTTTCATATCAACCACACCAAGACATGTTACAATAATCATGGAACATTGTGTGGTTGTTGTTACATGTAATGTTTAATTACATGCCACATATTTACTACCAAATGGAATGCAGATTTATAGGTCTATACAATGTATAGTCATTGTTCATGTCGTGTAACCCCAAAAAGCTTTTACCCATGTAAACTGTGGAAGTTTTTTGTCAAACTGCACAATATTTTAGATATTCCTTAGAGGATCATTGTTGATAAATGAGAGGGGGTGAATTAGGTGTTTCCAATTATATAAAATCCAAACCTTTCCAAAAATCCCTCTGGAATTTACCCCTGTTATCAGGTTGTGTATATGGATCTATTTTATGTTTAATCTACCAATCAATTTTATGCATGCATGTAAATTAGTAAATATGAATATAATATTTTTTAAAGGTTTGGTAAAATGAATTACTCCTTTAATTGATTTTTTATTCACCTAAATTAATGATTCTCTACTATAATCTATATCATCAATTACAAGTTGACTAATTAAAAATCTCATTGATCTTCTCTAAGTCAAGGTTACACCATTTACTTGTCTACTCCTCACATGACTTCTCTTGAAAGCTTCCCACTGGACTTCTTCAATAGTTCAAACTATAGTCACTAAGTCACATTGTGTTCTTCTTGTATAACCTGAGTCGCATAGGTTCTATAGAGTCCCACACTATATATAAAAGTGGTTCTTTAAAGATAATCTTGAAAGAAATATTTAGTTTTACATAGGATGCTTCTAAACCAAAAAGATATATCTTCTTCAAATTAAAGTAGAGTCTTAACATTCCTACTGATCTCCTAGATAGACTGTATGAAACTCAATCTTCATCATAGCACTGTTCCATAGTTATTCAACATATCTACTAATCTAGATTTACCACTTATTCATTCAGAACCTTCGACTCTCTCATACTGATCTTAGAAAGATGGTCAGCTCCTTCTACTTCTTATCATTCACTAACAGATGTATAAGATTATTATATTCTTCTTAAAGAGGTTTTCTGATGTCGCACTACATCACATATCTCTCTTCTCTTAGATTGTGTACATACAAAAAAGGTGGAAACATATTTATTCTCTATTTCTTTATCCATGATATTCACACCTTCTCGCATGAATTGGTGTCTACATTAAAAGATTATTTCATTTTAAATCTCCATAGACGGTATGTCGAAGGGACAATATCATAGCTAGAATAAAATCACACTTATATAAAATTTGGTTTGGGTTCCTATAATTACATGTGTGCTGCTTTTTTAAATCAAAGTATATTCCCAAAATATCCAAATATAATGTTTCCCCTTTTTAAAACTTGTCCTGAATGATCTTCCCAAAATATCTTCCACAATCATGGTTTCTTATTACCAAATGATCTCCACTGAAATTCTGTATATCATATTTTCTATAACAATATAAAATATTCACTATACAAATGTAGTGTGTAATTTTTATTCACTAGTGGTTACACACAATGGTTCTTGTCACGACTCGTCCTCGGGGCTCATGTCGTGACTACCCCAAGCCCGCCTTCCATAGGCCAGGGGCTGGCGACTAGCACCAAAGGCGTGATTCCCGGAAAAAGGGAAGGAATTGCCTTTATAAAGAAAAACAAGCACCACATAGTACGCAAACTAAAGTAAACACTAAGTAAACTGTATATACAAGTAAGTGATGGAAAGTAAATTGGCCAGTATACAAATCCAACTGAAAGTTCAATACAACTGAAAGGAAAGTACAACAACTGAAAAGTAAGCAACAACCACTACGTCGTCCTCCAGAACTCCCACCTGAAGGGTGAGTATAGATAGTCTCGTCGGCTCCTCGAGTCTGGTCGTACTCTCCATGACGTCCCACCTGATAGACCACCTCCAGGTACCATCCTGCTCCTCAAGCCTCAACCATGATCAACGTTGTCCATCGTCTACAACCAACACAACGTAGTGTGGGCGTAGCCCGTGCAGGGGTGAGTATACGATACTCAGTAGGGACCTCGAGACTCCTGAAGGTCTCCCAGAATCCACAAAGGATAAACCACAAAGGAAAGATACGAACACAAGTATCAAACAATACTACTTAGGTATATGCCCATACATATACCTAAGTCATCAATTCCAGTTCTGCTCCAACTCATGAGCTCAAGTGCAACCCTGTCCACACAAGAAAACGTAATCTCAATCCACACAGGAAAGCACAACCCAATCCATACAGGATAGCAAAACAATCATATCGAAGATAGTGATTGAATGTCAAGACTCAGCTCACATAGGTATACAATTAGTAAGGTGATAGAGATGGTCAGATGTAGCCACTAATACAAATAAGCTATCAGACCCACATAGGATACAAGACCAGCTAAGTTGTCGGACCCACAAAGGATACAAGACCAACAACTCTATCGGACCCACATAGGATACAAGTACAGAGTCAAATACTGTCGAACCCACATAGGATACAAGAATAGTAGTCATCGTAGTCGAACCCATGGAGGATCCCAGTACGGTCGTCATCACTTCCGAACCCACGGAGGATCCAAGTACAGTCGTCATCGCTGCCGAACCCACATAGGATCCCAGTACATTCGTCATCGTTGTCGCAGTCGCAGCCAGATCTAGGCTTCCCGCACACAGCACACTCGATTCCAGGAGGGTCTGCTCCACAAGCCAAGGGAGTTTGATACATCAACTATCACGAAGTCCAAAGTTGATGTATCACAAAGTTTAGTCTCGTCAAAAGGAACTCAATGCGACGGACGGCGCATCAGTCGGACACCCAGTCTTAGAGTTATTGGCTTTTTTGTCCCAGGGGCCCGGTTGGTTTTTAAGCTAAAAACAACCCGACCATCCTCCAGCTGCATCCAAACCTCGAGCGAAGTATGCCAAAAGAACCTTATCACTAAGAGGAATCCAAAAAAGTCGACGACATGTAAATCGGACGTCTGGAGCTCAAGTTATAAGCGTTTCTGCTCTGAGGGCCCAGTTGGTTTCGTGTTCGAACCAACCCGGCCATACCCAATGTTATATGAAACCTTTAGTGTAATATACCAAAATTACTGTCTCGATCCAAGGATCCTAACGAAACTGATGGTGCATCGATTGTAGGTCTGTAGCCCAAGTTATGGGCGTTTGAATGGATCTGTCTGAAAACAAGGGGTTTGGGCCCGGTCCAACCCGGTCCAATACCCCCTGGGTCAGCCCGAACCAGGTTGGCCCGACCTGGGTCCGGGTCTAGCCCGGTTGGGTGAGGATCGGCCCGGCGCAGGGGTCCGCCCCAGCGCGGGCAGTCCGGCACGGCGCGGGCGGCCCGGCCCACGTGGCTGGTGGCTCGGCCTTCG
Source organism: Viscum album (assembly GCA_963277665.1). Classification (NCBI taxonomy): domain Eukaryota; kingdom Viridiplantae; phylum Streptophyta; class Magnoliopsida; order Santalales; family Viscaceae; genus Viscum; species Viscum album. Next base: position 1,618,296,172 of record OY728131.1, on the reverse strand, counting down.
GCTGAGCTAGATGCAGGGGGCGCTGCCCCCCTTGATTGAGAAACGGCAGCCCCCTCTTGGGGGGGCCCGCCCGTGCCACCTGTTGGGGGTTATGACCCCCGGACTTCCGAAAAATGGTCGGTCGTAATGGCCGGCCGGAGAGCCGCCGCGGGACCTGCTGGTCTCGTCTCTTGGAGCGCCAACGGTCGGTGGAGTCTGGCCGCCCTCCTCTGCACCGCCACGGCCTTAGGCCGCAGCCCCAGTCTGACCGGCGCCGCGCGATGGCGCCGCGCCCATCCGCCGCGGCCTGCTCTTTGTCGTCGCTTCCTTTGGCTTCACCGACGTGGCGCGACGGCGCTACGCACCTTCGTCGCGGCCCACTTCGGCCGCGGTTCTCCCATTCCCACATGGTGCAATGACACCGCGCCGTCTTTTTCCATCACGATTCAAGATGATCAAGATGAAAAGGGAATAAGGATCGGCCGTGTTTGTGTGGTCCGACCTCCTCCCGTTATAATGATAACACGTAGTCTTAATAATTCACAAATATGATAACCAAACTTGATCGAAGGAAAAACCCCTACGTCAAAGAAGATCGTGGAAGCTTGAATCGTGGAAGACAACGTCGCGGGGTAAGGCTCTGTTTACGTCGATGGAGAACGTCCGAGGAAGAAGACACATCTCCCTTTCTTTGACGCGGAGAGAAGATGGAATGTTGTGATGGCGTTCTTCGTCGAAGTCTCGGCGTTCTTCAACGTAGAAGATGAAGTTCTTCAAGACATAGAGTATTCTCTCCAGAATCTACACACAACAAAACAACAAAATTAAAATAAGGCTTTTGCCTTATTTTATTACTCATGCCAACATTTTTCAAAATTCAAGAGTTGAATTTACATCATTTAATTAAACTTGAGTTGTCAAAATTAAATGGAGTTAATTTGGAAACATTAATGTGAGGGAGTGTCACATAATTTAAGAGGGGTTTAGAGGAGTTAGGGAATTTGAAAAGGTGGGGGCTCATGTGGGCCCCACATCACTAATATCATAACAAGATGAGGTAGGATTAAGTGGGTCCCACCCCAACTTCGACACATGGGAGTTAAACCACTTAGATGAGAGAAATAAAGTTGTGACACAACTTTATTTCACTTAACACTTAAACCATATTTTTTAAAACAACCCCCCCCCCCCCGAGCAAACGCAACTCCAACAAAGGTCTTCTTAAGAAATTATCGGCGCTGTGGTTTCATCGGTGCCCTCAGATTTCGATTCCGTGCACCGGTTCAAAATTTAGAAAAACCCGCTCATCCGTTCATTGAACGTAACCGAGCTATACGTCGGAAAATGATTCAGGGCACACCGGGCCTCGGAATAAGGTACCGTCAGAAACTGCAAACTTGTTCCCAAAGAATTTTAAGAAAAAAAATTTCCTTGAAATTTACGGGTCTTTACATTACTCTCACCTCAGGGCTTTACGTCCCCATAAAGATACAACACAAACTAGGGAAACAAAAGAGGGTACTGAGCACGCATCTGAGAATCCCGCTCCCATGTGATCTCCTGGAGGTTCCCATGCTGCCACCTGATGTGCACAAGAGGAATCGACCAACCACATAGGACTCGCTCCTATCGATCCTCAATCTCCATCGGGACCTCCGTAAAAGTCACCCAGTCATCGATGTCCATCTCCCAATGGTCGATGATATGTGTCGGGTCGTGCATGTATCTCCTCAGCTAAGATACGTGGAAGACGTCATGCACCCGGTGTAACTGAGGTGGAGGAGCCAGGAGATAAGCCACCTCGCCTATCCTACTGAGAACCTGGAATGGTCCGATGAAGCATGGTGATAACTTGCTGCCCCAGCCAAATCTCTGTAATCCACATCGAGGTGAAACCCGTTAGAAAACATGGTCGCCATCCTCAAACTCTAGTGGTCTCCGCCTCCTATCAGCATAGGACTTTCGTCGGCTCTGGGCTATCCTCATCCGCTCCTGGATGAACTGTACCTTCTATGTCGTGGCCTAGACGATCTCTGGTCCCACAAGTGCTAACTCCCCAGGGTCTGTCCAGCACATAGGTGATCTGTAGGGTCGGCCGCACAATGCCTTGTATGGTGTCATCCCGATGGTGGAGTGGTAGCTGTTGTTGTATGCAAACTCCACCAAGGTAAGGTGATTCTCCCAACTGCGACCAAGGTCGAGGACACATGCACGGAGAATTTCCTCGAGGGTCTGAATGGTCATCTCCATCTGACCAACCATCTGAGGGTGAAAGGCGGTGCTCAGGCATATCTGTGTCCCAAATGCCTCCTGGAAACCCTTCCAAAGCGGGGAAGTAAAGCGAGCATCTCGATTGGAGACGATAGATGATGGTACACCATGAAGTCGTACGATCTCTGGAACGTAGAGGTGTCCCATGCTCTCCACTGAGCCCTGCTATCTGATGGGTAAGAAGTGGGCCGACATGGTGAGTCGGTCGATGATCACCCAAATGGAGTCATGTCCTATAGAATTACGTGGAAGTCCAGTCACGAAATCCATAGATATCTTGTCCCACTTCCACTCCGGGACCTCCAAGGGCTGTAGAAAGCCTGCTGGTACCTGGTGCTTCGCCTTCACCTGCTGGCAGGTGAGGCATCGTGAAACAAACTCTACTACAACCTTCTTCATACCCGGCCACCAGTGCTGTCGTCTGAGATCCTGGTATATCTTCGCCACTCCTGGACGTACTGCCAAAGGGGATGTATGAAACTCCCTCAGCATCTCCTCCTGCAAAGCAGCTGGTAACATGGTACGTCCTCCGAAAAAGATGATGTGCTCTCCTCCTACAGAGAACCCATCAGGTGCCTGTCCTGAGGATATCTGTGCACGTCGTGTATTATAGTCAACATCCTTATGTTGTGCCTCTCTGACCCGCTGAAGAAGTGGAGGTGTGACTGTGAGCGACTGTAGAAAGGCTTCCCCATCCCTATCCACGAAGGATATCTGTAAAGTGGCTAATTGTTCTATCGCCTCTCCAAGTAGTTGGATGCCCGTCCTTCTGATGAGAGCATCAGATACTACGTTCCCCTTTCCAGGAGTATAGACTATCTCAAATTCATAGTCTTGTAGGAACTCGAGTCATCGTCGTTGTCTCAAGTTTAGTTCCTTCTGCAAAAATATGTACCTGAGACTCTGGTGGTCAGAGTAGACTGTAAAGTGCTTTCCCATCAGATAGTGCTGCCACATCTTCAAGGTGAAGACCACTACTGCTAACTCCAGGTCATGGGTAGCGTAGTTCTGCTCATGCTGGCTCAAATGTCGTGAATCGTAAGCGATCACTGCATGCTCCTGCATCAGGACACACCCGAGTCCGGTCCCTGATGCATCATAGTAAACTACGTACCCTACTCCCTCCTCCGGTAGCCACAATATGGGTGCACTGGTCAATCTCTGTCTCAGCTCCTGGAAGCACTGTTGACATCTATCTGACCACACGAAGGGTTTCCCCTTCTTCGTCAACATTCTTCAAAGCTGCAAAGATTTCTTCTTTGCCAAAAAGAGAAATCTGGTCTCATCCCCTAGATGAACCAAATTCCATACCTAATACAGTCAATCCTGACATGAACAATTGTAATTCATGCCATGGATGATGTTGTAAGGCCTCGACGCTGCTACCAAGAGGTCCAATCATTACTCTCGCCTCCAAGGGTTGAGTCACACTGTCGGCATCAGTGTGGGGTCACTGGGTCTCCTCTAGTAGGAATCTAATATGTGAGGGTCAAGTCAACGGTTTTTTAACCAGAACCTCTTAGTATTATCATACAAAAGACAAGAAAGCAAATTTCACTATTTCTAGTTTCTTTTATTACTGCAATTCAAAGTACAAAGACACAAAGCAACACCAATACAGATGTCTACGAAGCTAGAAGCATTATGGACAAAGGCCTCCATGCTTGGAGCTAGTATCGCCCTTGTCCACCCGCTTCCGGAGCTCCATGATCGTAAGCTTTAGCTACCTGAAGTTGTGCTCCCCCTGTGGTCGGGGTGGACCTCCTGGTGGTGGTGGTGGTAGAGCTTCGAAACGTCGCCCACCACCCACTGCTCGGCCAGCTCCTCTGCCTCGTCCGCCTGCTCCCTGCAGACCGCCACAGTCGAACCTATGCCTCTGCCTGGGTGGTCCCTCAACCCTCTACTTCTCCTCTTCATGGCGGGTCAGGTAGTCACGAGCCATGTGGCCCTGCCCACCGCATGCATAGCACTGTCTACTCCTCGTAAGGCTGGCTATGTGCCGTGTGCCCCACACCTCTGAGCCAGTATCCTGAGGTCTTATACCTGATGGTCTGGTCCTCTTGGACCCCTGTGTCATCCGTCGACTGCCAGCTACAGAAGACTCTGCTACGTGCTGCCCTGCGGTAGGTCTCGCTGCTGGTGTAGGCTCGGCAAAAATCTCTCTACAAGAAGGGCTCACTCCAGTACTCCTGCCTGTGTCGGTATGCTGAGGGAGATCATTGATGCCCTGATCTCATGCCTCGGTCCCTGCTCGAAGGTCTGGGCCCGGAATAATGGGTCTCGTACCATGTCCATGGAGTAGAGTGAGAGATCGATAAATCTCACCGAGTACTGGGCTACAGTCATGTTTCCATGTCGCAACTGTAGTAGCTCCTGGATGTGCACTGCACGGAGGGTGGCTGGAACGAACATCAAGCGGAAGAGGCTCTCGAAGTCCGTCCAAAGAAGAGATGCCTCATCGTGCACCTGTAGAATTAGGCTCCACCATCTACCTACTACCGCGTGTAGGAGACTCTCTACAAGGATCACCATGAGGTCTGCTGGTGTCCCTACTAATTTTAAAACTTGAACAACAGCCTCCAGCCAATCCTCGGTTGCCTGAGGGTCCATCTCCCCACGGAACATGGGCGGTCTCTGACGTTGAAACTCATGCAGTGCACTAAGGTGATGTGCACTCTCAGCTGCTGGGGCTGGTGGCATCGGTGGCTCGGCGGGTAGAGGTACCGTCGGTGCCTCTACTGTAATGGGGCCCCGCACCGAGGCCTCGTCACTCGGTGGCCTGCCGTCTCGCACAAATCTCGGAACCCTAGTTGGCTGCCATCATGGGGCCATCTGGAAAATAAACAGGTGTACCACGATCAATATAGTATACCTGGTGAGCTAACACAAGTAATCACAAAGAAAACTTTGAAACACACATGAAATCAATGTTTTCATGCACTGAGTTAGAAATCAGAAGTCAGGGTCCTCGTGTATGGATACGTCGGCCACCGCACCAACACTAGACTCCCTGGACTGATAACCACACTAAATACCCTTAACACTATTTCTTCACATAGAAGAACGATCAGATTCCAGAGTTCTATGGTACAAACGAACTCCTCTGATACCAATTTGTCACGACCCGTCCTCAGCGATCGTGTTGTGACTACCCCAAGCCCACCTTCCAAAGGCCAAGGGATGGCGACTAGCACCAAAGGCGTGATTCCCAGAAAAAGGGAAGACATTGCCTTTATAAAGAAAAAAAACACCACATAGTACGCAAACTAAAGTAAACACTAAGTAAACTGTATACACAAGTAAGTGCTGGAAAGTAAATGGGATAGTATACAAACCCAACTGAAAGTGCAGTACAACTGAAAGGAAAGTACAACAACTAAAAATTAAGTAACAACCACCATGTCGTCCTCCGGAAATCCCACCTGAAGGGTGAGTACAGACAGTCTCATCATCTCCTAGAGTCCGGTCATCCTCTCTGTGTACGTCCCACCTGATAGACCACCTCCGGGTACCGTCCTGCTCCTCAAGCCTCAACCATGATCAGCATTGTCCGTCATCTACAACCAACACAACGTAGTGCGGGCGTAGCCCATGCAGGGGTGAGTATACGATACTCAGTAGGGACCCCGAGACTCCCGAAGGTCTCCCAGAATCCACAAAGGATAAAAAACATAGGAAAGATATGAACACAAGTATCAAACAACACTACTTAGGTATATTCCCATACATATACCTAAGTCATCAATTCCAGTTCTTCTCCAACTCACGAGCTCAAGTACAACCCAGTCCACACAGGAAAGCATAATCTCAATCCACACAGGAAAGCACAACCCAATCCACACAGGATAGCAAAACAATCATATCGAAGATAGTGATTGAAATTGAAGACTCAACTCACATAGGTATACACTTCGTAAGGAGATAGAGATGGTCAGATGTATCCACTGGTTCATCTAAGCTGTTAGACCCACATAGGATATAAGACTAGCTAAGTTATTAGACCCACAAAGGATACAAGACCAGTGACTATGCCGGACCCACATAGGATACAAGTACAAAGTCCAATACTGTCGGACCCACAGAGGATACAAGAATAGTATTCATCAGCGTCGAACCCACGGAGGATCCAAGTACGGTCGTCATCGTTGCCAAACCCATGTAGGATCCCAGTACAGTCGTCATCGTCGTCGCAGTCACAGCCAGCTCTAGGGTTCCCGCACACACCACGCTCGATTCCAGGAGGGTCCGCTCCACGAGTCAAGGGGGGTCTATACATCAACTGTCATGAAGTCCAAATTTGATGTATCATAAACTTCTGTCTCATCAAAATGAACTCAACATGACAGACAGCGCCTCAGTCGGACGCCTGATCTGAGAGTTATTGGTGTTTTCGTCCTAGGGGCCCGGTTGGTTTTTAATCTAAAACCAACCCGACCATACTCCAAATGCATCCAAATCTCAAGAGGAGTAATCCAAAAAAAGCTTCTCACTAATATGAATCCAACAAAGTCCACAACACGTCAATCGGACGTCTGGAGCTCAAGTTATAAGCGTTTTTGCTCTGAGGGCCCGGTTGGTTTTGTGTTCGAACCAACCCGGTCATACCCAAAGTTCTCCGAAACCTTGAGGGTAATGTACCAAAACGACCGTCTCGATCCAAGGATCCCAACTCAACTGACAGTGCATCGATCGGAGGTTCGTAGCCCAAGTTATGGGCGTTTGAACGGATCTATCCGAAAATAGGGGGTTTGGGCCCAGTCCGACCCGGCCCAATACCCCCTGGGTCGGCCTGAACTGGGTCGGCCCGACCTGGGTCCCGCCCGGTTGGGCGTGGCCCGGCCCGGATGGCGTGGCTCGGCCCTGCAAGCCCGGCCCGGCCCAACTGGCGCGGGGGTCTGGCCCAACACGGGCGGTCCGGCCCGGCCCGCGTGGTCGGCGCCTCGGCGTTCGGCCGAGCGGGATGTGGGGGGGGGGGGGGGGCTACCCCCCTTCATTGAGAAACGGTGGGCCCCTTTTTGGGGGCCTTCCCTTGCCACCTGTCGGGGGTTACGACCCCCGGACTTCCGAAAAACGGTTGGCCGTAATGGTCGGCCGGAGAGCCGCTACGGGACCTGCTGGTCCTGCCTCCTAGAGCGCCGGTGGCCGGCGGAGTCCGGTCGCCCGACTCTACACCGCCGCGGCCTTAGGTCGTAGCCGCTGTCCGACCGGCGTGGAGCGATGGCGCCGCGCCCCTCCGCTGTGGCCCGCTCTTGGCCGCAGCTTCATTTGGCTTCACCGGCGCGGCGCGACAGCACCACGGACCTTCGCCGCGGCCCGCTCCGGCCGCGGTTCTCCCGTTCCCGCATGGTTCAACGGCACTACGCCGTCTTTTCCATCATGATTCACAAAGATCAAGATGAAATGGGAAGAAGGATCGTCCGTGTTTGTGTGGTCTGAACTCCTCCCATTATAACGATAACAAGCGGTCTTAATAATTCACGAAGATGATAACCAAACTTGATTGAAGGGAAAACCCATACCTCAAAGAAGATCATGGAAGCTTGCATCGCAGAAGACAGCGTCGTGGGGTGAGGCTCCGTTTACATCAATGGAGAATGTCTGAGGAGGAAGAGGCGTCTCCCTTTCTTTGACGCGGAGAGAAGATGGAACGGCGTGACGGCGTTCTTCGTCGAAGTCTTGGTGTTCTTCAACGTAGAAGATGAAGTTCTTTAAGACTTAGAGTGTTCTCTCCAAAATCTCCACACAACGAAACAACAAAAATAAAATAAGTATTTTGCCTTATTTTTTTTACTCATGCCAACATTTTTCAAAATTCATGTGTTGAATTTACTTCATTTAATTAAACTTGAGTTGTCCAAATTAAATGGATTTAAGTTGGCAACATTAATATGAGGGAGTGTCACATAATTTTAGAGGGATTTAGAGAAGTTAGGGAATTTGAAAAGGTGGGGGATCGTGTGGGCCCCACCTCACTAATATCCTAACAAGAGGATGTAGGATTAAGTGGGTCCCACCCCAACTTCCACACATGGGAGTTAAACAACTTAGATGAGAGAAATAAAGTTGTGACACAACTTTATTTCACTTAACACTTAAACCTTATTTTTTTAAACAACTCCCCCCGAGCAAACGCAACTCCAATATAGGTCTTCTTAAGCAATTATCAGCGCTGCAGTTTCATCGGTGCCCTCGGATTTCGATTCCGAGCACCGGTTCAAAAGTTAGAAAAACCCACTCGTCCGTTCACTGAACATACCCGAGGTAATGTTCGGAAAATGATTCTGGGAACATCGGGCCTCAGAATCAGGTGCCGTCAGAAACTGCGTGCTTGTGAATTCCCAATGAATTTTAACAAAAAACATTTCCTTGAAATTTATGGGTATTTATAGTTCCTCTCATTTCTAAATTCATAGAAAAATTACCAAACTTCAATCTCAGTTACTCAGAAACACTCAAACATCATTAGATCAGTATGATGTATGGTATAATGAACAATAGCTTGAGGTTCGATGGAATTTCGTCGATGAAAAACAAGAAAAATGGCATTAGTAACGATTATTTTTTTGAGTTGGCGGTAGTTTAAACTACCAACTAATAATATAGTTTAGGTTACAAAAACTTATTAATATTTCACTATCTCTAATCATTTAGTGGAAGTTGATTTAATGTCTTGATTTTTTTTGTATGTGTCATGTTTGGAGCATTTAGTGGCAGTTTCTTTTTTATTTAATAGTGTTTTTTAAATAATCAGGGAAAAAATAAATAAAATGAAACTAAAAATCACTGAACACATGAGAATAAGTTATATTTAGCGGTGGTTATGGTTAACCAACACTAACACTATTTTTAATTAATGTAATTAGCAGTGGTTACTAAAAACTACCGTTAAATCTGATTTTTTGAAAATATTTTACAAAAAATTGTAAATATAAAAAAATAAAATGCAATAAACTAAAACATGAAGATATGATAACCTAATAATATATACATCATATATCCACAATTATATATACAAACATAGATAGTTATCATAACCTCAGTCTCAGTCAACCCATACATTAGTCAACCAATACCTCAATTATCAATATATATATATATATAAAATATGTCCAAAAACTCATTCCGAATATACATCTTTGTCACAACCTCCACTACACTCTTCTACCTCCATATCATCTCATCAACTGAAATCAACTGTATCATCTCATCAACTGTAACAAAAAAGAAAAAAGAAATTAACACTAAACATATAAAATCATAATTATAGTAGAATAAATGATAAAATTTTAAAATACCATGGAAACTAAGAACTATCATGACTGCCTTTTACAAAATTTCATGGATTAGAATGGTTAACTTTCTACCTACTACTAGAATCTATCACCTACAATGAAAACTATAACATTTAAGAAAAAAATGTGAAAGATAAAAGACACCAAATATATTCTGAATTTTGCATATAAAATTTGTTATTTTGTTAATCAAATAGATGAACTTTTAAAAAAATTAATATATAATGAAAAATAAATTGAAAATATAAACTTATCTATTTAAGATATGATTAAACACTTTAAACTGAAAAGGGATAAGTAAATATTCTCATTAATTTTTAAATCTATGGGAAATGTGCTTAAAATTTACATAATAAACAAATTTTAAATAATTTTATACCACAACATTTCTTATATTTTAAAAATAACTTAGTAGTGGAATTCTCATGATTTCACACCAATATGAGGTCATTTTCTATGGTTTTGACAATTCCACGCAAGTTTTAGTGTTTTAAAACACTAAAAACATGTGTATAGCCAACCCAAAAAAACTATAATTTGGAATGACATGACATTAATTTCTATATTTAATAATTTAATCTATGGTCATTTTCCACTGATTTTAGGGAAATATAACATCATTTTCTTAGTTTTGACCCCATGATGCTTGTTTTTAAAGGCTTTTATACCTCTAATAAGTGTTTACATAATATTTCAACCACACCTCACATAGGATTGACATGTCATCTACGTTCTCACATAAAAAATAACTCATAGGTCTTTTCCATGATTCCATGTCAATATGAAGTCATTTTCTATATTTTTGTTTATTCCACTAACGTTTTAGTATTTTAAAACACTAAAAATGTGTCTATGGTCATCTAGAGAAAGCCGTAATTCAGAATGACATGTTGTTAATTCCTACATTTCACAATTAAATATACATTCATTTTCTACAAATTTCAGGGCAATATGACATCATTTAATTTGGTTTGACCCCCCCTAAAACTTGTTTTTAAAGACTTTTGTACCTTTAAGAAGTGTTTACTGAGTCATTTCAACCACACTGCATGAAGGATTGACGTGTTTTCTATGCATACATGTAAAAAACAACTAAATGGTGGTTGTATCATGATTCTATATCAATATGAGTTCGTTTTATATGGTTTTGGTCATCCCATGAACGTTTTAGTGTTATAAAACACTAAAATTGTGTTTACGATTATCCTTGGAAAACCATAATTTGTAATGACATGTCGTCAGTTACAATATTTCAAAATTCAATCTGCAGTCATTTTCCTATGCTTTCAAGGTAATATGATGTCATTTTTATGGTTTTAACCCCCCCCCACACTTGTTTTTAAAGGCTTTTGTACCTTTAATAAGTGTTTACCTACTCATTCTGACCACATCACACATCAAATTGATGTTTTGTCTATAAGTACATTTCAAAATAACTAATTAGTATTTTTCCCATGATTTACCATCATTTTGAGATTGTTTTCTATGGTTTTGATCATTCCATGATAATTTTAGTGTTTTAAAATAATAAAAATGAATTTACGGCCATCTTAGATAAACCGTAATTCGGAATGATGTTTCTTCAATTCTTACATTTCAAAATTTAATCTCCAATCATTTTCACATGATTTTAGGGCAATCCGACATTTTTTTATTTTTGACCCCCAAAACATGTTTTTAAAGGCTTTTGTACCTTTGATAAGTGTTTACTAAGTCATTCAGAACACACTGTATGTCATATTGTCATGTTTACTATGTGTACACAAAAAAATAACTCATCAGTGATTACTATGATTCCACATCAATATGAGGTCTTTTATCTATGGTTTTGACCATTTCATGCACATTTTAGTGTTTTAAAACACTAAAAATGGGTTTACGACCATTCCAAGAATACCAAAATTCATAATGATGTTTCACCAGTTCTTATATTTCAAAATTCAATCTACAGTATTTTCCCTCTAATTTTAGGTCAATATAACATTTTTTCTAAGTTTTGACACCCCGAAACTAGTTTTTAAATGTTTTTATACCTTTAAGAAGTGTTTATTGAGTCATTCCAACCACACGGAACATCATATTGACAAGTGTTCTATGAGTACACATCAAAAATAAATCATTGGTAGTTTTCTTATAATTCCACATAAATATAAGGTTTTTTATATGGTTTTGAACATTCCACACATGTTTTACAGTTTTAAAACGCTAAAAAAACATTTACAATCCTCATGGGAAAACTGTAATTTGGAATTAAATTCCATCGGTTTCTGTATTTTATAATAATATCTATAGTAATTTTCACCTGATTTCAGGGAAATTCAACATTATTTTCCCATTTTTAACCTCCCCCCCCCCCAAACCTAGTTATTAATGGCTTTTAGACCTTTGAGAAGTCTTTACTGAGTCATTCCAGCCACACTGCACATCATATTGACATTTTATCTATGAATACGCATAAATAATAACTCATAGATGGTTTTCCCATGATTATATGTTAATAGGAGGTCATTTTCTTGTGTTTTTACTATTCCACACATTTTTTACTCCTTTAAAACAATAAAACCATGTTTACGGCCATCTTGAGAAAACCGTAATTCAGAATGTTGTGATGTTAGTTCCTACATTTCAAAATTTAATATATCGTCATTTCCATATGATTTTACGAAGATATGAAATTTTTTCCTAGATTTTATCCCCTAACACTTTTTTAAAGGCTTTTGTACATTTAAAAAATGTTTACCATGTCAAAACTGAGAAAACAATCACATTTTGCTTTAAAACTTATGGATAGTGACTAATAATTCATTTTTGATTTTTAAGAATCAAACACATGTCAATATAGCACAATATGTGGTCAATATGAAATGAAATATGTGTTTTCTATATAAAAGTTTCATTTTATTTTTATTTATGGACGTTGTATGTGTTCTTTGCAAATGTGTGAATGATCTATGGAATTTACCTTAGTGGGATGAGATATAAGGCTAGAAATTTCCTAAAGGATTGTTCCGGTCATCTAATGAAATAAAAAAACTAAATCATTTTCTATTTTTGAATACCATTAATCTTGTGTTTTCATATAATATTCTTGTTCTTTCACTTTTTATTTAAATCTTTCAATTTCTATTTTCGATTCCCGATCAACGGTACTACTCAAACCTCCACCGGGTGTAGTAGTAATTAATGACACTTCCATACTAAAGATATCTAATAGAGTGGACCCAGAACCCATACCCCATACATGTCTGGGATGCTCCTTCTCTGAAACTATTCAAACTGCATCTTTCAGGGAAACGGATGATGATTGTGAAGGGTGTTCTTCCCAAACTTCTTTAATTATAACACGTTAATACAAAAAATATTAAAAATGATTTTTTTAAAATATTTGAACTTCATAATATTATCTAATTAATAAATTTTTCATTACTATTTATTTTTATTTTATTACTATAAAACCGTAATAATGAAAATTATATTATAACAACAAACAATCCTTAAAACCAACTAATTGGGGCCAATAAAATGTGTCAAATGACACTAAATTGGAATCATTTAATCTATGTAATGGGCCCCATTTAATTGGTTTTAAGTCTTGTTAGTTGTTATAATATATTTTTCATTATTATGTTTTTATAGTAATGAAATAACATGAAATAGTAATGAAAATTACTTACTCCACCGTCTTTGGTAGGGTCATTTAAAAAAAATTCATCAGGTTTTCTATACACTTTAAACCACATCTCTATTTAGCCAACAGAGTGACCTAATTAATTATCCTTTATAAAAAATATAAACAAGTTAGAAAAAACATTGAGTTACAATAAAATGATAAAAATAATAATGAATAAAATAAAAAGTAAAATTATTCATTTTCTCAAAAAAAATGTGAGATCCAACGATGTGAGGAATGACTTACTTCTCACGATTCACATGATTTTTTAGATAATTTCCACATAAAAACTAATTTTAATAAAAATTTTAACATTATCATATTTATGTTATTGAGATACTATAAAATATTTAATTATCTTATAATATGCATCTCTGTTGATATCGATAAAGAGATTCCTTTGCTCACGACAAATTCCTTCATGCCCTTTCTCATACTACGGTCGTGAGCTCAGATTAGTGTCGTTAGATTCATGCCAAAATATCCATTTAAAATATCTCCATTTATTTCCCAAATTTCTCAAAGTCCATTGGCATGAAATGGATTTAAGGACATAAATATAAATAAAATCTCAAAATAAAAAATATAACACTTTATAAGTATATTATAAAATTTTAATTGTGTCTTTTAAATTAGTTATCAATGAACATTAAATTAATATTATTTTTACTTGAGTATCAAAGAGCTAATTTTTCCAATGTGTAGGAATATTACTCTAATCTATATAATTAATATGAAATATCATCATTTTTCATGCAATATACATAAGAATATTGCCATAGATTTTGGTAGTGTCACTAGTAGGCACCTCTAACTCATCAAATAGAATGATATTCTTGAATTCATTCAGGTCCAACACATATTTTATGTTCATAGTTGAATCTATTATATGGTTTCTTTATCTTTTTCAAAAATTCATTAAAATTTTAATAAAATATATAATTTTTTTGAAAAATGACAAACATACGAGTAATGGTAACTCTCTAATATCCCATGGAAGGAGGGGTGACAAACTGCCCCATCACCGGAGGTGAATCTTGGGGTGGGATACCAATTACATCTAGGGAAATAGATGGCTCGCTATTAGTCTCAAGTACAAAGGAATCATTAGAATCCATAGAATATGATGGTTATGGTGGCATTCTCTGATATGCTGATTGGATAGGTCCTGAATTTTTTTTATTCTCAAAATTCCATCATTTTAAAGAGTTAATGTATATTAAATGTATAAAAAATTAAAAAATAAAATATTTTTAGGGAAAAAATAAAAACTAGAATAATGTATATATATATATAATACTTATCAATGAGAAATTGTAATATATTTTCATTACCAATTTATACATTCAATTATCTTCATCTTTATTATATTCATTGTTATAAAACTCCATTATCACAAGTCATTCATTTTCACCCTCTCTTTCATGTTTTATAGTTTCGATATTGTTAGGAAAAAATTGTTCAATGTTTTGTGGTTGATGAGGTTCACTGTCACAATGCACTAATTTATCTTCTTCATCTATTTTATATAATTCTCTCTACTTTAAGTGTAAAACAACACTCCAACCTTCATTTATTTCATCATCTGCATAATAAATCCTATTCTCTTATGAATCCAACATAAAGGGATCATGCTCTGCATGATCATCGGTATCTATCAAGCGAGAGAAGATGATAAAAGTAATATGTAAAAAATATTTCATTATACCCCTGTCAACATTGACCAACTTTCATTTGAATAAGACAACTAAGAACTGACTATTATAGTATAATTAAATTATATAATTCAATTTCCTATAGTATCCCACATTTGCAAATGTAAATACACTACTATTTTGAGTTTTCAAGTCCTTTTCATGATAAAATGTATAAACCTGAGCCCATGAATAATGTGGGAATAAAATATCTTAGCCTACCTTAGAGGAACCTGGTCTAAAAACATCCATTTTTGTGTTTCAACTACTTTGGATACTATACCTCACACCCTTTTCTCCTCTTCTTAAAAATGATTACATTTTCCAAATTCTTCAGTGACATTCATTAATTGTCCCAAGATTTCTGAACCAAATGACACCTTAAGTGACTTTCCCATTTAAATATCTCCATTGAATCATGTCTTATTAAACTTGAATTTATTATAAGCATCAAGAAATTGAAGATGGCATATAAAACAACATTTTCTGCTATGAGTTAATCGTTGAGGTTCAAAATCAAAATTAGAAACTCGACAAGCCAAACCAGTATGAGTGTTCCAACAAGATAAATTTTCTAGTCTGGGAAAGTCACTAATTATCCATATTAATATACCATGCATTTTGAATATTTTTCTCATTGAAGTATCATATGTTTTCATACCATCATCCCATAATTCCCAAAATTATTTTATTAATGGTTAAAGGTATACATCAATTTCATTTCCAAGATTTTTTTTTCCAGGAATAATCATCGAAATAATAAAATAAGTCTTCTACATACAAATCTATATAAGAAGATTATATAGGATCAAAACAACTGGAAAAATGATATAATTAGTACATAAAGTACTAAAAGGGTTAAAGCCACCGGAATTTAATCCCAAATGTACATTCCTAGGATCTAAAGAAAAATATGGATATAGTGAATCAAACATCTCCCATTATGTTGAATCTTTTGAATGTATCATCAAGAAATCATTACTATCTGGAGCACACCACTTCATGTCATATACAGTCTTTGCTGACATGAATAATCTTTTCAAGAATGGTTTCAGAGGAAAGTAATGCAATACCTTTGCACGAGTTTTCTTCTTCTGTTTCTTCTTGGGGTTTCATTGATTTATAGTCTCATTATTGTTCATCAACTTTCATCTTCTTTTATGAAATATTATGAATTATTATTTATCAAAATATTCTCCCTAATAAATCATGCAATCATTAGGTAATTCATGTATCTTTTTATAATCAAGTCCACGTTTTTTGATGACTTTCTTCATATCATAAAATGATGTAGAGATCTTAGATTCACTAAATTCAACATGAAGCAACTCTAAAATCATGGAAATTTATTTTTGAGTAATTCCATGGAGACACATGATATGATATAACTTAAGTATAAAATTAAACTTTGAATAATTTCCACACCCTTCATACAGTTCTTATTTTCCGTCTTCAAAAAATTCATAAAACTGATTTTTTTTACTAAATTTCTGAGCAAGATTAACCTGTTCAGGATCAACAAAAGGTTCTATTGATCTATTAAAATCTTGTACATTGTATTCTGTATAACCAGATGTGCCATTTAATAAATTTCTAACTGAATTTTCCTATATCGGTTCACATTGTGTTTCTTTGATAGTGTTTTCATTGTTTTTTTACTTTCTATAAAAAATACACCATTCCAAATCTAGTATATATATTGAGCAAGAAACTATTTCAATATAAAATGATTATATACTTTATTTCAATTCAATCATCACTTTAATTTACAATCAGGACATATACATTTTATTATACCATCCATTGATCGGTTTGCAATTGAAAAATCTAAAAATTATTCGATACCCTTGGCATACCAATGTGTTTTTTTAGGTAAATTAATCCAACTTTTGTCTATATGTATTATATTTTCATTGTTCTCCCTGTATATTCATATATAAAGATACAAATGATTAATCAAAACCATAAAATCAAAATTAAACATCATAATTGACCAGTGTAAGGTCATGATTTGATATAACACAAAATAAATGTTTTAAAATGATGGGAGATCTGACCAATGTTTATCTTAAGACTAAATTTCAGTTTGAGAGGATCGCCTATGATATGATTTCTATAATCATAAATATAGGTCCTCCCTATGACATTTAAAAAAACATCCAGTATTTTAATAAAATTAATAAATACCCAATAAAACAATTCTTGATATTATTAAAAACACTTAATGATATTACTAAAAAAATCATTGTTTATATCTCCCCTAAAATAATTATTGACATCTATAAACACCTATTAACATTGATATTAATCCAATATATTTTTGATAACACCTCATAAAAATAAAATTAATAAACAATCCATAACAATTCTTGAAATTAAAAAACACCCACAACATTTATATTAATAAATAAATCTTGATATTTGGGGAAAAAATCAATACCATGGAACTCAATATTTGTAACACACCATGAATCAATTATAGTAAAAAATAAATTATTTCATAAGAAAATTACATTTCTTAAAGAACCTTATGTGCCCAATTATTTTTAAATTAGATTACTGCATTTGTAAGGAAAAACCACAATTAATAAAATTAAAACCAAAGAAAACTCACCTTATTTTTTCCTGAATAGCTCGAAGGCCTTAATTTTTTATGACTTTTTGATAATCCCCCTTTTAAGAAAAACATAATTAAACTAATACAATGAATCATGGTTATAAAACTGAAACAAATATATTGAACCACCTATCAGAGAGGGAGGTGAGGAACAATGAGTGGTGATGGATATGAGAATGAGTGGTGTAGGCACAATGTAACATAACAAGCTTCCACAATATGCTTATTTTTAAATAATTCAGTAACTTGCAATATACGCAACACCAAGTTCGTGTGCACCACAGCATACCAAACCAGCCATTTAAAAAAGCGGTTATGAATAATATTAACCAAACTTTGAATTTTCTACATTCTATATAATTTTATCATTCAACTTATGTGTTTATTATACATAATATATAGATAAATTTAATTTTTTAGATAAAAGAAGTATTTTTCAAAAAATGCAGTTCTTTCACCTTTTAATGGAGAACCCTTTTTAAATCCAATATTTGACACTTTTATATATTCAATTTGATTAAATGAATTTCTTATTAGGAACGGGACATAAAAATTTAGTATGGATGAATGTTTTGTACCTTTCTGATAACATTTATATTTTGATGAATAGTGAGAAATACTAAATTTTAATTGAAAATAAATTTTTTAATAAAAATAATTTATAGTGTTAAATTATAAATTTAAGTATCTTAAAAGTATAATTAGATTATTATTTTATCATTTAATATAATTTAGTTCATTAAAAGTAATTTCACATTTAAATTGTATATAAAAACATGTTAATCTTTTGATAGTTTTTTACTTCTTAAAAACCCGATTTCCAGTTTTGACAATGAGAATTAATTTCAAATTAATTACTGAAAATTATATGTTTTGAACTTGGAAAAATTGATTCCATATTTAGAATTATAAGTTCAAAATTCTTTAAATAGTTACCTTTTATTTTTGGACTTTAGGAATAGTAACTTTAGTAATTATTTTTATTTACCGTGGTTAAAGGGTAAATCCGGTAAATAAGGGTAAAAAATAAATTAATAATAATATAAAACAACCCTAAAATGTGTCCTAATCATATTAGATGATATATTTCTGAACATGGGAATCCTTGTGTATATTATTTGACCCCATAGAGCCACTTGGGTGTGATAATGACATGTTATAAGAATTAATTTAAAGTAAATAGAAATATAACATAAACATGTATCTTTTACTAAAAAAATTTAATTTGAGTTATATAAGTGATATTTTCAACTTTACATAAAAATTATAAAGATAAAAATATTTCCTAAATCATGGTATTTTATTTATAATTTTTATAAATTAGATAAAAATAATGTTTCTTTACACAATTATGATGCAGTGATTAACTTATTAATGAATGATTCAAATAAATGAATTTATAAATTTTAAAATAAATGTAATTCAAACATTTTTATGCCATCCAAGAATTTTTTGGATTAAATTGACATATTAGGGGTGATTTAATGTTTTTTTATAAGTAATAAATTTTTTATGACATTAACAAAAATCAATTACTAAATGGTGTCAAAATTGACATAAATTATTTATTAAAAAAACAATTTTATTAAATGATATAAGAAAATTAATATTCATCCAAATGACTTATATAATTTTTTAAATGTTATTAATGATCCACTTGAGGTTCTATTTTAATTTTATAGTAACTAAATTAACCCTATAATATAAAAATACAAGAATACACAATAAGAGTTAAACTGTTTAACTAAGGGTTAATCCAAAAAGATGAGGATAATTTCCTGAACTAAACTTGTCTAAAAACATTATCTGAAAGAATTTAGAGCCATAATAATATTATCCTCGAAATAAATCCATTTTTAGCTATTATAAATCGAAAATCTATTTATAATACATTAATATTTTAATTGTTTCTTAAAGTGTCCCTCACCTCTCTTATTAAAGTGAACTTTTTCTTCTCTTTAATTCACACCTCCAAAGCCATTTGGATCAATAAAAAATTTCCCAAAAATCCTCCCAAATTTCCTTAATTCATACTAGAATCAACTATTTGGGTAGAAAACCAACTTAAGGAGTCCTTTTGTGCAAATCAAAAGGGGACACCTGAAGAAGAGGTAATTGTTTTATCGCTTCTTTCAAAGTTCCTTTCTTCTTCTATTTCCTCTTCATATGTTGTTACCATACTAAAATAATATCTAAAATACCTTCCACAATATTATATTTTATTATAATTATGGGAAAAACATATTCCTCCTTTTACCCATCTGAAAAAAATAATATCACCATGTGTGCGTACGTACGACTTACTGTCTCCACACCGTGGTGTAAATTGTTTTTCATGTACACTTTATTTGTATGGGTATAATGATGAATTTAAATTAACTAATTAATAAATATAACATGTTATTATTTCTGTGAAATTTTTATTCCATCCAAATTCATACTATTAAACCATTAAGGAAATGATATTGCCGCTCATGCGTACGTACGGCTTACCGTCTCCACGACACGATGAGACTCATCTTCCACGTCCAACATCAAAGAATGATTATAAAAAATATATATTATCCATAAAAATGAAATATATGAAATAATAAGTCTAATTTAATGATATATATATATATATATATATGTATGTAAATATATGTCATTCACTTACTTCCATTCAATACGATAAGAAAACGGAAACAACGTTCAAGCGTACATACAACCTACCGTCTCCATGAACGGTGTATTCCATTTAATATATCTATCTATTATATATATATTTATATTATGAATATATATAATATAAAAAAAATATTATGCATTCATGAATTAAGTTAATTGTGATCTAAGTAATATGATCCAGAAAAACAAGTCAAAACGCATACGATAAACAAAGCGATTATTGTAACACCCCAAGCTTCTATGGTACGCTTCTCTTTGAATAATGTGATAGCGTGTGTTGTACGCAACACCGAGTTCTAACACACCATAACTAATCAAACTAGCCGTTATGAATAGTAATACCTACTTTTTGAAATTATATATATTTTATATTTGAAAATGGACTTCATTTTTGGATTCGGAATATCGAATTTAGCCTAGGGTGAAATTTTGGTACATTTCGGATAACTTTCATATTTTGATGAATAGTGAAAATTACTAAATTTTAATTGAAAACAACTCTTTTAATCAAAATAATTAATAGTGATAAATTATGAATTTGAGTGGTTTTAAAGTATATTTAGAATATATTTTTACCATTTAATATAATTTTGGTCATTGGACATAATTTTACAATTAAACCAAACATAAACAAGTGTCAATCTTTTGATAGTTATTATATCTTAAAAACACGCTTTTTTGTTTTGACAGCGGGAATTAATTTTAAATTAATTTCTGCCACTTCTGTGTTTTGAATTTAGAAAAATGGATTCCATATTTGGAATCAGGATGTTCAAATTGTGTAAATAGGTAACTTTTATTTTTAGACATTTTGAATAATTACTGCGGTAAATATTTTATTTACCATGGTTAAGGGTAAATCCGGTAAATAAGGGTTAAAAAAATAATATTATAATAATACTAAATTACCCTAAAACGTGTCTTAACCCTATTGGTTGATACATAGTCGACCATGGGCATCTTTGGGTCTATTTTGGGACCCCATGGATCCACTTGTAAGTGATAATGACACTTTATTTTAATTAAGTCAAAATGAATACAAAAATGACACAAGCATATATCTTTTAGAACAACAATTTTTACATAGGGTTATACATGTTGGATTTTCGATTATAAATATTCATTAGAAAGATAAAAAGATTTCCTACATAATGATATTTTATTTATAATTTTTAGACATTAAATAAGTTATTTTATTTATGACACAATGATGATGCAGTAATTACTATAATAGTGAAAAATTAAAATAATTGATATTATAAATACCCAAATAAATATAATATGAAACTTTTAATGAATTAAACTAATTTTCTAGGCTAATATGATATATTAGGATTGATTTAATGGACTTTTTTCGAAGTAATAAATCTGTTATGAGTTTCACAAAAATCAACTATTGAATAGTGTCAAAATTGACATAAAAGAGTTCTTAAAACAAATATTATATTATTAATTGATATTAAATTACTAAAAATCTAAGGTTCGGCCAAGAGACTTATATTATGATAGGTTAATCATTAATGGACCACTTGGGGGTCTCTTGTATGTATATAGTAAGTTTATTAACCATATTATATAAAAATACAAAGAGACATTGTAAAAGTGAAACTAATTAACTTAGAGTTAATACTTAAAGATAAGGTTAATATAAGTACCCAAACCTGTCTAAATTCTATTGGATGAGTTGCTTTCGACCTATCCCCACCTCATCATTTGAATAGTCAACTTTGGAGCCTTTAGAAACCGAATATGAATTTATTATAAATTAATATTTCTAGCTTTTCCAAAGGTGCCCCTCACCCCTCTTATAAAAGGGCACTCCTCCTTCTCATTTCTTCACACCTTCAAAGCCTTTTGGTTCGGCCAAACTCTGCCCAAATACTCTCCCAACATCCCTCAATACAACCTAGAGGCCTTAGTTTGATCCGAAAGCCAACCTAAGGAGCCCTTTTGATCAAATCAAAAGGAAGAACCCGAAGAAGAGGTAATGATTTCACCACCCTTTTCTAAGTTCATTTCTTCTTCCACTTCTTCTTCCTTTGTTCTTACCATTCTGAAATAATAACTCCAGTATCTCACATATACTGTGATGTTATTATAAATATGGTACAATCATATTCAGTATTCTATCCACCCTTTGAATAACATGTCACCATACGTGCGTACGTACGGCTTACCGTCTCCACGTCGTGGTGTAATTGTTATTCAATATAATATTATTTGGATGGGTATAATAATGATGTGTAACTCATGTAAATAATAAATATAACATGTTAATGATTCTGTATATATGATATACCATCCATTTATATATTATTTTAATATCAAAAGAATGATATTGTCGCTCGTGCGTACGTACGGACTACCGTCTCCACGAACGCGATGAGATTCATTCTCCATCGTATCCATTCAAGTATAATTATCATTTGATGATTTAAAAATGATGTTTAAGGACTGTATATCATTCTGGATATGAATAAGATACAACAACCATGGCTTATGTAACAAAACATATAAAAGAAAATGAGTAAGTTAACTCCCGAAACGACGATAATTCTAAGATATTATTAACAAATCAATGTTAAAAGATCATATATGATATCATATTAATATATATGATTCTTGTATAATTTAATAACAACTATTTCACCATTATACAGGAGGTTAACCTACCCCAACCAAGGAAAAGTACAAGGTAAGGGTTATTTCACAATCTCTTCATTATCCGAGGTTGTTTATATGTAATAATCTACTGGGATCTCTTTATCATCCACATCCATGTTTCTTAAAAATGTATTTCAAAACATTTTTACTATTTACAAGAATATGGGTTAAAGTCATTTATACCTTTTTTTGACTTTTTATAAGAGGTTTATAAAGGAATCTTTCCGTCGTTTTCAAAACAAGGTCCTTTTTAACCTTTTCGACAGAATTGAGGTAAGAATGTTTTTTTTAACTTATACGGCGGGTGCGGTTATTTTACGCCGTTATAAAATCTTCAAAGCTTTCCTTACAAGCTTATAAGAATATTTTCAAAGAAAATGTTTTATTTTATATGGATCTTAAATGATTTCAAAATAAAAGGAGATATTTCTTTAAAAAGAATTTTGATTTCATCTATGTCAACATCCTTTGATGGATTTTAAGATTATTTGAAGTTGATTTATTATGATACAAAACTTCTATATTGTATTGAAGGTTTTGTGATATGTTTGACTGTGGATGTGCTATTTTTATACCATTCATAGTTTATTGTGAAAGTATTGACATTTCGTATGCTAGTTTTAATACGAATGTTTATGTTATGTTTAAACCTTTTCATATGGGAATGCATTGGACTTAATAAGTGACGGGTGGAGCCCGCTATAGCTCCTCGATGCATCGGTAGGTCTCATGAGACAAACTAGTGTCTTGGCACAAGGCCTTGACAAAATCTTTTTTGTAGTCTTGGCACGAGGCCTTGGCTATGTGGTTATGATAGTCTGGCATTATGCATTCCAACATTATGAAAGTGGTTATTGATATTGCATGTGATTATTCGATTAGTAGAATATCCATGTGAACAAGTAAATGGCATTATTTCATTTTACTTTTTCCATACTATGTTGAAGTTCAATTTTAAAAGGCTTTTGTTTTAGTAATTCATTGCCTTAAATGTTTATGCTTATTTTGAATGTTCCGCTATATTGTTATCCTTACTGGTCATTTGAGCTCACCCCTTTTCTATGTTTTATTTTTCCCAGGTAGTGAATAAGTAATTTATGAATGACTTGCAGGGATATTATGAGGGGTTAATAGTGTTGATATGAAGACTTTGTTGTTGTAGTAGTTTTTCACTTTGAAATGTAATGTAAAACTTTATGATTATATCTAGTGTTTCCAAGGCTACTAAACCAATCGGTCTTTCGAGATTTGATCTTTCTTGTGATCATGCCAATGTTATGTAATTATTGCACCGACTCTGGGTAGCTGGGGTCGGGGCGTTACAGTTGGTATCAGAGGAAGTTTAGTACAAACCTTGGAAGCTAGATTTAGATAAACTCTGATTAGAGCACGTATACCTAAGATGAACTTTGAGGATTAGTATAGAAGAACTTCCTAGAATTTTGGTATTGTAGAGATTTTTTGAGTTTTCCGAGCAATACATCCCTGTCTGGATACGAGCAGGTAGAGGCGGCTCTGGCACAGATGTACCTAGGGGTAAAACCCGAAAACACCGCTTTGAGCTAGACTCGAACGGGAACTGGTGCACGACAACAGGCCTTGCTGCACTCTTGGTTACGACACTCCCGGGGGATATGCTTAGGATAACTCTCACTTTCTTTACAAATCATTATGAAGGGTTTATGAGTATATACTTCCTCAAAGAAAACATATTTATGATTATGGATTATATCCATAGATAGTTCAATTTATGTTAAGTGTTTTATAAGTATGGGATTATGTATTTTGATTCATAAACTGATCTAGTTTATGCCATTGTTTAGAAATGGCGCCTAGTGGAAGAAATGGAAACCGTATCAATGCACGCACTCCATGTAGGGATTTCCCTCCTGCTCAAGATAATTATAGTGGGGCTGGTGATGCAACTGGTGCTGATCAGCTAATCACCGTATTGGGACAACTTACTCAGGTTATGAATAATAACCTTACCCGTATGGAGCACCCTGATCCGCAGCGTGGAGGATCAATGTTAGATCGATTCATGAGACAACAACCACCAACGTTCAATGGAAGTACAAATCCCTTAGTAGCTGAGCAATGGATATTTTCCCTAGAGAAAATATTTCAGGCTTTGGGGAGTAGTGAAAGGGAAAAAGTTACCATGGCAGTTTACCGCCTCACTGGAGATGCTGATCAATGGTGGTCATTGATTCAAAACATGAAGGAAGATGATGAAGTATCAAACATGGAATGGAGGGAGTTCAAAGATCTGTTTTTAGAAAAATACTTCCCTCGCGACCATCGAGCAGATATGGAAAGGCAATTTCTGAGTCTGAGACAAAAGGAGGACGAGAATGTCACAAAGTATGAGGCTAACTTTACAAGGTTAGCGAGGTACGCTGGTGATTATATTCGCAACCCAAGAAGTAAGATTGATCGTTTCTTTGATGGGTTAAAACCATTTCTCCGTCGAGCATTAGTCTCACAATCCTTTTCATCGTACGAAGACATTGTCTCATGTGCTATCAAGACCGAAAAAGAATTCTCTAAGTCTTATGACTTTAAAGCGAAGCAAGAGAAGAAGAGACCTACTGATCAATCTGGGAATGGAAATAAGGGGAAGAAGGGAAAGGTTGAATATCCATCTTGTGGTAAGTGCGGGAAGAAACACCCCGGTGCTTGCCTGAAGGGAATGGGAGTCTGTTACAAGTGTGGTGAAAAAGGCCACCAAGCTCATGATTGCAAGGGGAAGAAGGAAGCTACCAACGTTCAGTGCTACAATTGCAGGGAGATGGGACATTATGCAAATGCATGTCCTAAGCGTCAGGAGAACTTACCTCAGAAAAGGCCAAGGGATCAAGGCCAGGCTTATGCTATCACTACTGCTGAGGTAGAAGCTCCGAAAGACGTGGTGGCAGGTAATTTAATGGTTTCCTCAAGTTTAGCAAATGCATTATTTGATTCTGGATCATCGCATTGTTTCATATCTTCCCAGTTTGCTAAGAAAATTAGATATTTCCAATTTGATTTAATAAGGGAGTTGTCAGTTAAAACTCCTAAGGGAAGTATCGTTGCAACAAAGTTTTGTGAATCAGTCCCCATTAGAGCACATAAATTTTCTTTATTTGCTGATTTCATCGTCATACCTATGATTGAGTTTGATATAATCCTCGGTATGGACTGGCTTTCGGACTATGATGCGAAGATTTATTGTAAGAAGAAAGAGGTTACGATTCATGATGATAATGATAAGGAGCACCTTATTTTTAGAGCAGAATCGTCACCACCTAATTCTTATTTAGACCCACCCCCAGTAGCTCAACTTAATTCAATTATTGGGGAGGAAGAGAATGAAGTAACTATCGGTGAGGAAAGGAATGTTCAAATAGAGGATGTACCTGTTGTGAGAGAATTTGTAGATGTATTTCCGGAAGATTTACCTGGACATCCTCCAGAACGAGAAGTTGAGTTTTCTATTGATTTGATTCCTGGATCAAGGCCTATATCGAAGACCCCTTATAGAATGGCCACTGTAGAGTTAGTCGAACTAAAGAAACAACTAGAGGAATTGAGTAATAAGGGATTTATTCGCCCTAGTGTTTCTCCATGGGGAGCCCCTGTTCTTTTTGTTAAAAAGAAAGATGGATCTATGAGGTTATGTATCGACTACAGGGAGATCAATGCTATAACGATAAAGAACAAGTATCCCCTACCTCGTATTGATGATTTATTTGACAAACTGCATGGAGCTCAATACTTTTCAAAGATTGACCTTCGATCTGGATACCATCAGTTGTGTGTAAAGAAGGAAGACATTCCGAAGACAGCATTTCGAACCAGGTACGGGCATTACGAGTTTACTGTAATGTCGTTTGGATTGACTAATGCACCCTCTGTATTCATGGATCTAATGAATAGAGTTTTCAAGGAGTATCTCGATGAATTTGTGGTGGTATTTATTTATGATATCTTGGTATACTCCAAAACCTACGAAGATCATGAAAATCACTTGCGCATTATCTTGAAGACTCTGAGGAGGCATGAATTATATGGGAAGTTTAGCAAGTGTGAATTCTGGCTTCAGGAGATTTCTTTTCATGGCCATATTGTCTCTAAAGATGGAATCTCTATTGATCCTTCTAAGACCAAAGCAATCCAAGAATGGCCAGCACCTACGAGTATAACTGAGGTACGTAGTTTTATTGGTTTGGCAGGTTATTATCGACGTTTCGTCCAGAATTTTGCCCGATTGGCTAACCCATTAACGAAGCTCACACGTAAAGGGGTTAAATTTGTTTGGACAAAAGAGTGTGAAGAATGTTTCGAAGAACTGAAGAGAAGATTAGTCAATGCTCCTATATTGACTCTACCATCGGGGAATGATGGGTTCGTTATTTATAGTGATGCATCGAAGAAAGGACTTGGCTGTGTCCTTATGCAGAATGATAGAGTTATTGCCTATGCATCACGACAGTTGAAAATTCATGAACAAAACTATCCTACTCATGATCTTGAGTTAGCAGCTGTGATCTTTTCTTTGAAGATATGGAGGCACTACCTCTATGGTGAAAAATGTGAGATTTATACTGATCACAAGAGTTTGAAGTATATTTTCTCACAAAAAGAACTCAACATGAGGCAAAGGAGATGGCTTGAATTACTCAAGGATTATGATTGCACGATACACTACCACCCAGGGAAGGCAAACAAGGTGGCAGATGCTTTGAGTAGAAAAGACCATGGAGTTTTGAACAATATGAGAATTGAAAGGGATCCAATTTTCATGGAGCTAGTGAAGATGGACATGGGAATAACCAGGGAAGGTGAAACATCAATGCTTTTTCAAATGGTTGCCAAACCATCTTTACTAGAAAGGATTAAGAGTTCTCAGACTGATGATGAAGAATTCCAAAAGAAGATTAAAGCTGTGAATGATGGGAGATTGAGAGACTTTGCGTATGAAGGTGGAATTTTGAAATTCGGGAAGAGACTTTGTGTTCCCAATATACCTGATCTAAAAAGGGAATTGCTGGATGACGCTCATAGTTCCAATTTCTCTATACACCCTGGGAGCACCAAAATGTATAGAGATTTGAAGGAACATTTTTGGTGGGACAACATGAAGAGGGAGATTGCTGATTTTGTGTCAAGGTGTATGGTTTGTCAACAAGTGAAAGCTGGAAGGCAACAGCCTGGAGGAGTCATGCAACCTCTTCCCATACCGGAGTGGAAATGGGACAATATTACGATGGACTTTGTCATGGGGCTACCAAAGACTCCTAGAAGGAACGATGCAATATGGGTTATTGTTGATCGTCTTACCAAGTCAGCACATTTTCTTGCTATAAGAGAAGATCTACCCCTGGAACGTCTAGCAAGACTATACATTAATAAAGTTGTGAGACTTCATGGTGTACCCCTATCGATTGTTTCTGATCGTGATCCCCGTTTTACTTCAAGATTCTGGAAAAGTCTTCAGAAATCCCTGGATACTGAACTTCATTTGAGCACTGCTTACCACCCTCAGACAGACGGACAATCAGAACGGACTATTCAAACCTTAGAAGACATGTTGAGATCTTGCTCACTTGATTTTCAGGGTATGTGGGATCAATATTTACCACTAGTAGAATTTTCCTATAACAATAGCTTCCATTCAAGTATTCAGATGGCACCATATGAAGCGTTATACGGAAAGAGATGTCGTACACCAACCTGTTGGGATGACGTTGGTGAAAGAAAACTTGTAGGCCCAGAACTGGTGGAGGAAACGGTGGAAAAGGTGAAGGTAATCCAAAATCACATTAAAGCAGCTCAAAGTAGGCAGAAGAGCTATGCCGATAATAGAAGGAAGGATTTGGAATTTCAAGTCGGTGATCATGTTTTCCTGAAGGTATCTCCGTGGAAGGGAGTCATACGTTTTGGTAAGAAAGGTAAATTGAGTCCCAGGTACATCGGACCTTTCAAAATTCTAGAACGAATTGGGGCTGTAGCTTACCGATTGGCAATGCCGCCAAGTCTCTCCAAAGTTCACGATGTGTTCCACGTATCTCTGTTGAGGAAATACATGCCTGACCCAACGCATGTACTCACCTATGAAGATTTAGAACTGGAACCCGATCTGTATTATTGTGAAGAGCCCGTCAGGATTCTTGATACAAGAGAACAAGTACTGAGAAACCGGACGACGCGTCTGGTAAAAGTTTTGTGGAGAAATCATAAGATGGAAGAGGCAACGTGGGAACCCGAGGAACTTATGATGAAGAACCACCCGAGTCTTTTTATGCAGTAATACCCTAGAAATTGCGAGGACGCAATTATTTGAAGGAGGGGAGAATGTAACACCCCAAGCTTCTATGGTACGCTTCTCTTTGAATAATGTGATAGCGTGTGTTGTACGCAACACCGAGTTCTAACACACCATAACTAATCAAACTAGCCGTTATGAATAGTAATACCTACTTTTTGAAATTATATATATTTTATATTTGAAAATGGACTTCATTTTTGGATTCGGAATATCGAATTTAGCCTAGGGTGAAATTTTGGTACATTTCGGATAACTTTCATATTTTGATGAATAGTGAAAATTACTAAATTTTAATTGAAAACAACTCTTTTAATCAAAATAATTAATAGTGATAAATTATGAATTTGAGTGGTTTTAAAGTATATTTAGAATATATTTTTACCATTTAATATAATGTTGGTCATTGGACATAATTTTACAATTAAACCAAACATAAACAAGTGTCAATCTTTTGATAGTTATTATCTCTTAAAAACACGCTTTTTGTTTTGACAGCGGGAATTAATTTTAAATTAATTTATGCCACTTCTGTGTTTTGAATTTAGAAAAATGGATTCCATATTTGGAATCAGGATGTTCAAATTGTGTAAATAGGTAACTTTTATTTTTAGACATTTTGAATAATTACTGCGGTAAATATTTTATTTACCATGGTTAAGGGTAAATCCGGTAAATAAGGGTTAAAAAAATAATATTATAATAATACTAAATTACCCTAAAACGTGTCTTAACCCTATTGGTTGATACATAGTCGACCATGGGCATCTTTGGGTCTATTTTGGGACCCCATGGATCCACTTGTAAGTGATAATGACACTTTATTTTAATTAAGTCAAAATGAATACAAAAATGACACAAGCATATATCGTTTAGAACAACAATTTTTACATAGGGTTATACATGTTGGATTTTCGATTATAAATATTCATTAGAAAGATAAAAAGATTTCCTACATAATGATATTTTATTTATAATTTTTAGACATTAAATAAGTTATTTTATTTATGACACAATGATGATGCAGTAATTACTATAATAGTGAAAAATTAAAATAATTGATATTATAAATACCCAAATAAATATAATATGAAACTTTTAATGAATTAAACTAATTTTCTAGGCTAATATGATATATTAGGATTTATTTAATGGACTTTTTTCGAAGTAATAAATCTGTTATGAGTTTCACAAAAATCAACTATTGAATAGTGTCAAAATTGACATAAAAGAGTTCTTAAAACAAATATTATATTATTAATTGATATTAAATTACTAAAAATCTAAGGTTCGGCCAAGAGACTTATATTATGATAGGTTAATCATTAATGGACCACTTGGGGGTCGCTTGTATGTATATAGTAAGTTTATTAACCATATTATATAAAAATACAAAGAGACATTGTAAAAGTGAAACTAATTAACTTAGAGTTAATACTTAAAGATAAGGTTAATATAAGTACCCAAACCTGTCTAAATTCTATTGGATGAGTTGCTTTCGACCTATCCCCACCTCATCATTTGAATAGTCAACTTTGGAGCCTTTAGAAACCGAATATGAATTTATTATAAATTAATATTTCTAGCTTTTCCAAAGGTGCCCCTCACCCCTCTTATAAAAGGGCACTCCTCCTTCTCATTTCTTCACACCTTCAAAGCCTTTTGGTTCGGCCAAACTCTGCCCAAATACTCTCCCAACATCCCTCAATACAACCTAGAGGCCTTAGTTTGATCAGAAAGCCAACCTAAGGAGCCCTTTTGATCAAATCAAAAGGAAGAACCCGAAGAAGAGGTAATGATTTCACCACCCTTTTCTAAGTTCATTTCTTCTTCCACTTCTTCTTCCTTTGTTCTTACCATTATGAAATAATAACTCCAGTATCTCACATATACTGTGATGTTATTATAAATATGGTACAATCATATTCAGTATTCTATCCACCCTTTGAATAACATGTCACCATACGTGCGTACGTACGGCTTACCGTCTCCACGTCGTGGTGTAATTGTTATTCAATATAATATTATTTGGATGGGTATAATAATGATGTGTAACTCATGTAAATAATAAATATAACATGTTAATGATTCTGTATATATGATATACCATCCATTTATATATTATTTTAATATCAAAAGAATGATATTGTCGCTCGTGCGTACGTACGGACTACCGTCTCCACGAACGCGATGAGATTCATTCTCCATCGTATCCATTCAAGTATAATTATCATTTGATGATTTAAAAATGATGTTTAAGGACTGTATATCATTCTGGATATGAATAAGATACAACAACCATGGCTTATGTAACAAAACATATAAAAGAAAATGAGTAAGTTAACTCCCGAAACGACGATAATTCTAAGATATTATTAACAAATCAATGTTAAAAGATCATATATGATATCATATTAATATATATGATTCTTGTATAATTTAATAACAACTATTTCACCATTATACAGGAGGTTAACCTACCCCAACCAAGGAAAAGTACAAGGTAAGGGTTATTTCACAATCTCTTCATTATCCGAGGTTGTTTATATGTAATAATCTACTGGGATCTCTTTATCATCCACATCCATGTTTCTTAAAAATGTATTTCAAAACATTTTTACTATTTACAAGAATATGGGTTAAAGTCATTTATACCTTTTTTTGACTTTTTATAAGAGGTTTATAAAGGAATCTTTCCGTCGTTTTCAAAACAAGGTCCTTTTTAACCTTTTCGACAGAATTGAGGTAAGAATGTTTTTTTTAACTTATACGGCGGGTGCGGTTATTTTACGCCGTTATAAAATCTTCAAAGCTTTCCTTACAAGCTTATAAGAATATTTTCAAAGAAAATGTTTTATTTTATATGGATCTTAAATGATTTCAAAATAAAAGGAGATATTTCTTTAAAAAGAATTTTGATTTCATCTATGTCAACATCCTTTGATGGATTTTAAGATTATTTGAAGTTGATTTATTATGATACAAAACTTCTATATTGTATTGAAGGTTTTGTGATATGTTTGACTGTGGATGTGCTATTTTTATACCATTCATAGTTTATTGTGAAAGTATTGACATTTCGTATGCTAGTTTTAATACGAATGTTTATGTTATGTTTAAACCTTTTCATATGGGAATGCATTGGACTTAATAAGTGACGGGTGGAGCCCGCTATAGCTCCTCGATGCATCGGTAGGTATCATGAGACAAACTAGTGTCTTGGCACAAGGCCTTGACAAAATCTTATTTGTAGTCTTGGCACGAGGCCTTGGCTATGTGGTTATGATAGTCTGGCATTATGTATTCCAACATTATGAAAGTGGTTATTGATATTGCATGTGATTATTCGATTAGTAGAATATCCATGTGAACAAGTAAATGGCATTATTTCATTTTACTTTTGCCATACTATGTTGAAGTTCAATTTGAAAAGGCTTTTGTTTTAGTAATTCATTGCCTTAAATGTTTATGCTTATTTTGAATGTTCCGCTATATTGTTATCCTTACTGGGCATTTGAGCTCACCCCTTTTCTATGTTTTATTTTTCCCAGGTAGTGAAGAAGTAATTTATGAATGACTTGCAGGGATATTATGAGGGGTTAATAGTGTTGATATGAAGACTTTGTTGTTGTAGTAGTTTTTCACTTTGAAATGTAATGTAAAACTTTATGATTATATCTAGTGTTTCCAAGGCTACTAAACCAATCGGTCTTTCGAGATTTGATCTTTCTTGTGATCATGCCAATGTTATGTAATTATTGCACCGACTCTGGGTAGCTGGGGTCGGGGCGTTACAGTTGGTATCAGAGGAAGTTTAGTACAAACCTTGGAAGCTAGATTTAGATAAACTCTGATTAGAGCACGTATACCTAAGATGAACTTTGAGGATTAGTATAGAAGAACTTCCTAGAATTTTGGTATTGTAGAGATTTTTTGAGTTTTCCGAGCAATACATCCCTGTCTGGATACGAGCAGGTAGAGGCGGCTCTGGCACAGATGTACCTAGGGGTAAAACCCGAAAACACCGCTTTGAGCTAGAGTCGAACGGGAACTGGTGCACGACAACGGGCCTTGCTGCACTCTTGGTTACGACACTCCCGGGGGATATGCTTAGGATAACTCTCACTTTCTTTACAAATCATTATGAAGGGTTTATGAGTATATACTTCCTCAAAGAAAACATATTTATGATTATGGATTATATCCATAGATAGTTCAATTTATGTTAAGTGTTTTATAAGTATGGGATTATGTATTTTGATTCATAAACTGGTCTAGTTTATGCCATTGTTTAGAAATGGCGCCTAGTGGAAGAAATGGAAACCGTATCAATGCACGCACTCCATGTAGGGATTGCCCTCCTGCTCAAGATAATTATAGTGGGGTTGGTGATGCAACTGGTGCTGATCAGCTAATCACCGTACTGGGACAACTTACTCAGGTTATGAATAATAACCTTACCCGTATGGAGCACCCTGATCCGCAGCGTGGAGGATCAATGTTAGATCGATTCATGAGACAACAACCACCAACGTTCAATGGAAGTACAAATCCCTTAGTAGCTGAGCAATGGATATTTTCCCTAGAGAAAATATTTCAGGCTTTGGGGAGTAGTGAAAGGGAAAAAGTTACCATGGCAGTTTACCGCCTCACTGGAGATGCTGATCAATGGTGGTCATTGATTCAAAACATGAAGGAAGATGATGAAGTATCAAACATGGAATGGAGGGAGTTCAAAGATCTGTTTTTAGAAAAATACTTCCCTCGCGACCATCGAGCAGATATGGAAAGGCAATTTCTGAGTCTGAGACAAAAGGAGGACGAGAATGTCACAAAGTATGAGGCTAACTTTACAAGGTTAGCGAGGTACGCTGGTGATTATATTCGCAACCCAAGAAGTAAGATTGATCGTTTCTTTGATGGGTTAAAACCATTTCTCCGTCGAGCATTAGTCTCACAATCCTTTTCATCGTACGAAGACATTGTCTCATGTGCTATCAAGACCGAAAAAGAATTCTCTAAGTCTTATGACTTTAAAGCGAAGCAAGAGAAGAAGAGACCTGCTGATCAATCTGGGAATGGAAATAAGGGGAAGAAGGGAAAGGTTGAATATCCATCTTGTGGTAAGTGCGGGAAGAAACACCCCGGTGCTTGCCTGAAGGGAATGGGAGTCTGTTACAAGTGTGGTGAAAAAGGCCACCAAGCTCATGATTGCAAGGGGAAGAAGGAAGCTACCAACGTTCAGTGCTACAATTGCAGGGAGATGGGACATTATGCAAATGCATGTCCTAAGCGTCAGGAGAACTTACCTCAGAAAAGGCCAAGGGATCAAGGCCAGGCTTATGCTATCACTACTGCTGAGGTAGAAGCTCCGAAAGACGTGGTGGCAGGTAATTTAATGGTTTCCTCAAGTTTAGCAAATGCATTATTTGATTCTGGATCATCGCATTGTTTCATATCTTCCCAGTTTGCTAAGAAAATTAGATATTTCCAATTTGATTTAATAAGGGAGTTGTCAGTTAAAACTCCTAAGGGAAGTATCGTTGCAACAAAGTTTTTTGAATCAGTCCCCATTAGAGCACATAAATTTTCTTTATCTGCTGATTTCATCGTCATACCTATGATTGAGTTTGATATAATCCTCGGTATGGACTGGCTTTCGGACTATGATGCGAAGATTTATTGTAAGAAGAAAGAGGTTACGATTCATGATGATAATGATAAGGAGCACCTTATTTTTAGAGCAGAATCGTCACCACCTAATTCTTATTTAGACCCACCCCCAGTAGCTCAACTTAATTCAATTATTGGGGAGGAAGAGAATGAAGTAACTATCGGTGAGGAAAGGAATGTTCAAATAGAGGATGTACCTGTTGTGAGAGAATTTGTAGATGTATTTCCGGAAGATTTACCTGGACATCCTCCAGAACGAGAAGTTGAGTTTTCTATTGATTTGATTCCTGGATCAAGGCCTATATCGAAGACCCCTTATAGAATGGCCACTGTAGAGTTAGTCGAACTAAAGAAACAACTAGAGGAATTGAGTAATAAGGGATTTATTCGCCCTAGTGTTTCTCCATGGGGAGCCCCTGTTCTTTTTGTTAAAAAGAAAGATGGATCTATGAGGTTATGTATCGACTACAGGGAGATCAATGCTATAACGATAAAGAACAAGTATCCCCTACCTCGTATTGATGATTTATTTGACCAACTGCATGGAGCTCAATACTTTTCAAAGATTGACCTTCGATCTGGATACCATCAGTTGTGTGTAAAGAAGGAAGACATTCCGAAGACAGCATTTCGAACCAGGTACGGGCATTACGAGTTTACTGTAATGCCGTTTGGATTGACTAATGCACCCTCTGTATTCATGGATCTAATGAATAGAGTTTTCAAGGAGTATCTCGATGAATTTGTGGTGGTATTTATTGATGATATCTTGGTATACTCCAAAACCTACGAAGATCATGAAAATCACTTG
This sequence comes from Viscum album, assembly GCA_963277665.1. Lineage (NCBI taxonomy): Eukaryota > Viridiplantae > Streptophyta > Magnoliopsida > Santalales > Viscaceae > Viscum > Viscum album. The sequence continues at coordinate 1,618,260,527 of OY728131.1, read as the reverse complement.
CGCATTATCTTGAAGACTCTGAGGAGGCATGAATTATATGGGAAGTTTAGCAAGTGTGAATTCTGGCTTCAGGAGATTTCTTTTCTTGGCCATATTGTCTCTAAAGATGGAATCTCTGTTGATCCTTCTAAGACCAAAGCAATCCAAGAATGGCCAGAACCTACGAGTATAACTGAGGTACGTAGTTTTATTGGTTTGGCAGGTTATTATCGACGTTTCGTCCAGAATTTTGCCCGATTGGCTAACCCATTAACGAAGCTCACACGTAAAGGGGTTAAATTTGTTTGGACAAAAGAGTGTGAAGAATGTTTCGAAGAACTGAAGAGAAGATTAGTCAATGCTCCTATATTGACTCTACCATCGGGGAATGATGGGTTCGTTATTTATAGTGATGCATCGAAGAAAGGACTTGGCTGTGTCCTTATGCAGAATGATAGAGTTATTGCCTATGCATCACGACAGTTGAAAATTAATGAACAAAACTATCCTACTCATGATCTTGAGTTAGCAGCTGTGATCTTTGCTTTGAAGATATGGAGGCACTACCTCTATGGTGAAAAATGTGAGATTTATACTGATCACAAGAGTTTGAAGTATATTTTCTCACAAAAAGAACTCAACATGAGGCAAAGGAGATGGCTTGAATTACTCAAGGATTATGATTGCACGATACACTACCACCCAGGGAAGGCAAACAAGGTGGCAGATGCTTTGAGTGGAAAAGACCATGGAGTTTTGAACAATATGAGAATTGAAAGGGATCCAATTTTCATGGAGCTAGTGAAGATGGACATGGGAATAACCAGGGAAGGTGAAACATCAATGCTTTTTCAAATGGTTGCCAAACCATCTTTACTAGAAAGGATTAAGAGTTCTCAGACTGATGATGAAGAATTCCAAAAGAAGATTAAAGCTGTGAATGATGGGAGATTGAGAGACTTTGCGTATGAAGGTGGAATTTTGAAATTCGGGAAGAGACTTTGTGTTCCCAATATACCTGATCTAAAAAGGGAATTGCTGGATGACGCTCATAGTTCCAATTTCTCTATACACCCTGGGAGCACCAAAATGTATAGAGATTTGAAGGAACATTTTTGGTGGGACAACATGAAGAGGGAGATTGCTGATTTTGTGTCAAGGTGTATGGTTTGTCAACAAGTGAAAGCTGGAAGGCAACAGCCTGGAGGAGTCATGCAACCTCTTCCCATACCGGAGTGGAAATGGGACAATATTACGATGGACTTTGTCATGGGGCTACCAAAGACTCCTAGAAGGAACGATGCAATATGGGTTATTGTTGATCGTCTTACCAAGTCAGCACATTTTCTTGCTATAAGAGAAGATCTACCCCTGGAACGTCTAGCAAAACTATACATTAATAAAGTTGTGAGACTTCATGGTGTACCCCTATCGATTGTTTCTGATCGTGATCCCTGTTTTACTTCAAGATTCTGGAAAAGTCTTCAGAAATCCCTGGATACTGAACTTCATTTGAGCACTGCTTACCACCCTCAGACAGACGGACAATCAGAACGGACTATTCAAACCTTAGAAGACATGTTGAGATCTTGCTCACTTGATTTTCAGGGTATGTGGGATCAATATTTACCACTAGTAGAATTTTCCTATAACAATAGCTTCCATTCAAGTATTCAGATGGCACCATATGAAGCGTTATACGGAAAGAGATGTCGTACACCAACCTGTTGGGATGACGTTGGTGAAAGAAAACTTGTAGGCCCAGAACTGGTGGAGGAAACGGTGGAAAAGGTGAAGGTAATCCAAAATCACATTAAAGCAGCTCAAAGTAGGCAGAAGAGCTATGCCGATAATCGAAGGAAGGATTTGGAATTTCAAGTCGGTGATCATGTTTTCCTGAAGGTATCTCCGTGGAAGGGAGTCATACGTTTTGGTAAGAAAGGTAAATTGAGTCCCAGGTACATCGGACCTTTCAAAATTCTAGAACGAATTGGGGCTGTAGCTTACCGATTGGCAATGCCGCCAAGTCTCTCCAAAGTTCACGATGTGTTCCACGTATCTCTGTTGAGGAAATACATGCCTGACCCAACGCATGTACTCACCTATGAAGATTTAGAACTGGAACCCGATCTGTCTTATTGTGAAGAGCCCGTCAGGATTCTTGATACAAGAGAACAAGTACTGAGAAACCGGACGACGCGTCTGGTAAAAGTTTTGTGGAGAAATCATAAGATGGAAGAGGCAACGTGGGAACCCGAGGAACTTATGATGAAGAACCACCCGAGTCTTTTTATGCAGTAATACCCTAGAAATTGCGAGGACGCAATTATTTGAAGGAGGGGAGAATGTAACACCCCAAGCTTCTATGGTACGCTTCTCTTTGAATAATGTGATAGCGTGTGTTGTACGCAACACCGAGTTCTAACACACCATAACTAATCAAACTAGCCGTTATGAATAGTAATACCTACTTTTTGAAATTATATATATTTTATATTTGAAAATGGACTTCATTTTTGGATTCGGAATATCGAATTTAGCCTAGGGTGAAATTTTGGTACATTTCGGATAACTTTCATATTTTGATGAATAGTGAAAATTACTAAATTTTAATTGAAAACAACTCTTTTAATCAAAATAATTAATAGTGATAAATTATGAATTTGAGTGGTTTTAAAGTATATTTAGAATATATTTTTACCATTTAATATAATGTTGGTCATTGGACATAATTTTACAATTAAACCAAACATAAACAAGTGTCAATCTTTTGATAGTTATTATCTCTTAAAAACACGCTTTTTGTTTTGACAGCGGGAATTAATTTTAAATTAATTTCTGCCACTTCTGTGTTTTGAATTTAGAAAAATGGATTCCATATTTGGAATCAGGATGTTCAAATTGTGTAAATAGGTAACTTTTATTTTTAGACATTTTGAATAATTACTGCGGTAAATATTTTATTTACCATGGTTAAGGGTAAATCCGGTAAATAAGGGTTAAAAAAATAATATTATAATAATACTAAATTACCCTAAAACGTGTCTTAACCCTATTGGTTGATACATAGTCGACCATGGGCATCTTTGGGTCTATTTTGGGACCCCATGGATCCACTTGTAAGTGATAATGACACTTTATTTTAATTAAGTCAAAATGAATACAAAAATGACACAAGCATATATCTTTTAGAACAACAATTTTTACATAGGGTTATACATGTTGGATTTTCGATTATAAATATTCATTAGAAAGATAAAAAGATTTCCTACATAATGATATTTTATTTATAATTTTTAGACATTAAATAAGTTATTTTATTTATGACACAATGATGATGCAGTAATTACTATAATAGTGAAAAATTAAAATAATTGATATTATAAATACCCAAATAAATATAATATGAACCTTTTAATGAATTAAACTAATTTTCTAGGCTAATATGATATATTAGGATTGATTTAATGGACTTTTTTCGAAGTAATAAATCTGTTATGAGTTTCACAAAAATCAACTATTGAATAGTGTCAAAATTGACATAAAAGAGTTCTTAAAACAAATATTATATTATTAATTGATATTAAATTACTAAAAATCTAAGGTTCGGCCAAGAGACTTATATTATGATAGGTTAATCATTAATGGACCACTTGGGGGTCGCTTGTATGTATATAGTAAGTTTATTAACCATATTATATAAAAATACAAAGAGACATTGTAAAAGTGAAACTAATTAACTTAGAGTTAATACTTAAAGATAAGGTTAATATAAGTACCCAAACCTGTCTAAATTCTATTGGATGAGTTGCTTTCGACCTATCCCCACCTCATCATTTGAATAGTCAACTTTGGAGCCTTTAGAAACCGAATATGAATTTATTATAAATTAATATTTCTAGCTTTTCCAAAGGTGCCCCTCACCCCTCTTATAAAAGGGCACTCCTCCTTCTCATTTCTTCACACCTTCAAAGCCTTTTGGTTCGGCCAAACTCTGCCCAAATACTCTCCCAACATCCCTCAATACAACCTAGAGGCCTTAGTTTGATCAGAAAGCCAACCTAAGTAGCCCTTTTGATCAAATCAAAAGGAAGAACCCGAAGAAGAGGTAATGATTTCACCACCCTTTTCTAAGTTCATTTCTTCTTCCACTTCTTCTTCCTTTGTTCTTACCATTCTGAAATAATAACTCCAGTATCTCACATATACTGTGATGTTATTATAAATATGGTACAATCATATTCAGTATTCTATCCACCCTTTGAATAACATGTCACCATACGTGCGTACGTACGGCTTACCGTCTCCACGTCGTGGTGTAATTGTTATTCAATATAATATTATTTGGATGGGTATAATAATGATGTGTAACTCATGTAAATAATAAATATAACATGTTAATGATTCTGTATATATGATATACCATCCATTTATATATTATTTTAATATCAAAAGAATGATATTGTCGCTCGTGCGTACGTACGGACTACCGTCTCCACGAACGCGATGAGATTCATTCTCCATCGTATCCATTCAAGTATAATTATCATTTGATGATTTAAAAATGATGTTTAAGGACTGTATATCATTCTGGATATGAATAAGATACAACAACCATGGCTTATGTAACAAAACATATAAAAGAAAATGAGTAAGTTAACTCCCGAAACGACCATAATTCTAAGATATTATTAACAAATCAATGTTAAAAGATCATATATGATATCATATTAATATATATGATTCTTGTATAATTTAATAACAACTATTTCACCATTATACAGGAGGTTAACCTACCCCAACCAAGGAAAAGTACAAGGTAAGGGTTATTTTACAATCTCTTCATTATCCGAGGTTGTTTATATGTAATAATCTACTGGGATCTCTTTATCATCCACATCCATGTTTCTTAAAAATGTATTTCAAAACATTTTTACTATTTACAAGAATATGGGTTAAAGTCATTTATACCTTTTTTTGACTTTTTATAAGAGGTTTATAAAGGAATCTTTCCGTCGTTTTCAAAACAAGGTCCTTTTTAACCTTTTCGACAGAATTGAGGTAAGAATGTTTTTTTAACTTATACGGCGGGTGCGGTTATTTTACGCCGTTATAAAATCTTCAAAGCTTTCCTTACAAGCTTATAAGAATATTTTCAAAGAAAATGTTTTATTTTATATGGATCTTAAATGATTTCAAAATAAAAGGAGATATTTCTTTAAAAAGAATTTTGATTTCATCTATGTCAACATCCTTTGATGGATTTTAAGATTATTTGAAGTTGATTTATTATGATACAAAACTTCTATATTGTATTGAAGGTTTTGTGATATGTTTGACTGTGGATGTGCTATTTTTATACCATTCATAGTTTATTGTGAAAGTATTGACATTTCGTATGCTAGTTTTAATACGAATGTTTATGTTATGTTTAAACCTTTTCATATGGGAATGCATTGGACTTAATAAGTGACGGGTGGAGCCCGCTATAGCTCCTCGATGCATCGGTAGGTCTCATGAGACAAACTAGTGTCTTGGCACAAGGCCTTGACAAAATCTTATTTGTAGTCTTGGCACGAGGCCTTGGCTATGTGGTTATGATAGTCTGGCATTATGCATTCCAACATTATGAAAGTGGTTATTGATATTGCATGTGATTATTCGATTAGTAGAATATCCATGTGAACAAGTAAATGGCATTATTTCATTTTACTTTTTCCATACTATGTTGAAGTTCAATTTTAAAAGGCTTTTGTTTTAGTAATTCATTGCCTTAAATGTTTATGCTTATTTTGAATGTTCCGCTATATTGTTATCCTTACTGGGCATTTGAGCTCACCCCTTTTCTATGTTTTATTTTTCCCAGGTAGTGAAGAAGTAATTTATGAATGACTTGCAGGGATATTATGAGGGGTTAATAGTGTTGATATGAAGACTTTGTTGTTGTAGTAGTTTTTCACTTTGAAATGTAATGTAAAACTTTATGATTATATCTAGTGTTTCCAAGGCTACTAAACCAATCGGTCTTTCGAGATTTGATCTTTCTTGTGATCATGCCAATGTTATATAATTATTGCACCGACTCTGGGTAGCTGGGGTCGGGGCGTTACAATTATTACCTAAAACATTGCATTAACTTGCAATTGTTAATAAACCGGTAATATAAAGTCATGAAAGAATCATATATGATATCATAAATATTATTATGATTCTGATATAAGTTAATAATATGTTTAAAAATATTATATAGGATTTTTGGACACATATAGAGAGTATCAGACCTAAGGTAAGGGTTAATTCCTCAATCTCATTATTATTTGAGATTGTATATGTGTAAGTATTTGCTGGAAAATATTTATAATACATGTAAATATATCATAAAAATGTTATCAAAAGTAATATTTTAGGGTTTTATGGAAGGTAATATTTTACTATATTATCATTTTAAATTTTTTAAAGATTTATCTTTCTAAATATTTTTAATTAATTTCCTTGTTTTCAAAATGATTTTAAGGATTTATTTATATGGACATGATTGTTTTAAAATTTTATTCCCTTCAAAAGTTTCAAAGTTTTATGGGACACTTTGATTCAAAAATATCTTTTAACTTACTTCTTTTATAAATAGTGTAACTTTTAAATTATTTCAAGAAAAAAAAGGATATTTCTCTCAAAGTGTTTTACTGATTACTTTTATATATGCCAACATAATTTATTAGATATTATTATTGATTTAGGTTGATTTATTATAATATAATATTCCATATTGTATTGAATTAATTATGATATGTTTGACTATTTATGTACTATTTTTATCCCATTCACGGTTTATGGTTAAAGTATTGACATTTCGTATGCTAGTTTTAATACGAATGATTATGTTATGTTTCACCATTTTCATGTGAGGAATAAATTGGACTTAGTAAGTGATGGGTGGGTCACTCTATAGTCCTTCGATGCATCGATAGGTCTCATGAGACAAACTAGTATCTTTGCACAAGGCCTTGACAGAATATTTTTGTATGGTCTTGGCATGAGGCCTTGACGTAGTGGTTATGATGTTCGCCATTATGAATTCACTCGTTATAATATTACTTATTGATTTTAAATGTGATTATTAGACTAGAAGAATATCCATGTGAATGTTTAAATAGAGTTATTTGATTTATTCTCACCATATTATACTAAAGATAATTTTTTAAAAGGCTTCTGTTTTAGTTTTGTACCTTGCCTTAAAAGTTAATGTTTATTTGTGATAGCTTCTGCTATATTGATTATCCTTACTGAGCATCTGAGCTCACACCTTTCTTATGTTTTATTTTCCCAGGATGCCAAGAATTGTTTTTATGATTGATAAGTAGGGTTAATCTAGGAGAATAATGGTGTTCTCAAATGATTATCTATACTATATTTTATGTTAGAAATTGTAATGAAAATTTAATTTATGTAATCAATTTCCAAGACTTCTAAACTGATAGATTCATTGGGACATAATTCCTTGAATCATTACAATGTATTAAAGTAATTCACCAACATTGGGTAATTGGTGTCGGGGAATTACAGCTGGTATTAGAGGAATTTTAGCAACAACCTTGGAAATAGATTTAGAAAACTTATATTAGGTATCATAACCCTAAGATAGACTTTGAGGATAAGTATAGAAGAACCACCGAGAATCTTGGTAAAGTAGGGATTACATGGATATTCCAAGAAATAAATCCATGTATGGATACTACAAGTGGATGTGGTTCTGGTACAGACATACCTACAATTGAAAACTCTGACAAGGTGTTCCGGGCTTGACTCGGGGAAAGCTGGTACCTGACAACGAGTCTTATTGCGCACCTGGTTTGACACTCTTAGGTGATATTCTACGGATAATTCATATTTTTTTACAAACCATTATGAAGGATTTATTATTAATTATGTCCTCAAAGAAACAATGTTTATGATTATGAATTGTATATGCATAAATTTTTCAATTTATGTTAAGTATTTTATTAGTTTTCAATTATACAGTATGATTTATAACCTAATTTTTTGAATGATATTGTTTAGAAATGGTGCCTAGTTGAAGGAATGTAAATTGTATCAATACATGTAGTCCATGTAGGTATTTCCCTCCTATGCAAGATAATGATATTGTAGATAGTGAAACAACTAGTAATAAATATCTTATAACCATACTGGGATAGAAAAATCATGTTATTAATAATAACCTTACCCATATGGAGCATCCAGATCCACATCGTAGAGGATGAATTTTATACCTCTTCATGAGACAATGACCTCCAACATTCAATGGGAGTAAAAATACTTTTGTAACTGAGCAGAGGATAAGTTCCTTAGAGAAAATATTTCTTACTTTGGGAGTAATGAAAGGGAAATAATTTTTTTGGAAGCCTATCATCTTTTAGGAGATGAATATCAATGGTGGTCATTGATTTAAAACATGAAAGAGGATGATGAAGTAGAAAATATTAAATGGAAGGAGTTTAAAGAACTTTTCCTAGAAAAATACTTTCCTCATAAACAACGAGTTGATATGGAAATGAAAATTCTGAGTCTGATACAAAAAGAGGATGAGAATGTTTCAAAGTATGAGGCTAACGTCACAATGTTAGAAAGGAACATTTCAAACTAAATACATAACCCAAGAAGTAATATTGATCAATTATTTGAGGGGTTAAAACCATTCCATCAATGAGCATTGTTCTCACAATATTTCTCATTATACGAAGATATAGTCTAATGTGTTATTAAGATGGAAAATGAATTCTCTTAGAATTATGACATTAAAGTAAAGAAAGAGAAGAAGATAACAATGGAGCAAGAGATAGATAAATGGGAAAAGGGAAAGAATTATTTTTCCCTTATTTGATAATTTTTGGAAGAAACACCCTGGTACTTTCCTAAAAGGAATGAGATTTTGTTACAAATGTGGAGAAAAGGGTTACTAGGCTGGTGATTGTAAGGGACAGAAAGAATTTGTGAAATTTTATAATTGTAAAGATATAGGATATTATGAAAATTATTTTCCAAAGAAACAAGTAAATATAGCTCATAAAAAGCAAATAGATCAAGGTCAATCTTATGTTGAAACTACTGTTGAAGTGGAATAATTAATGTATTTTTGTTTTTGGATTCAAGAATTATATTCTAGTTATAATAAGAATCTGATATATATAAGGATTATACTGAATTAATTTTTTTTCATTTATTTTTCAATATGATGAAGGAAATCATATATTTAGTATGTGATAATAAGAACAACATTATGTTGTTTTGGGAATCTGATGTTACAATTGATTTTTTGAAATTTAGATACCTTTTAGAGAGTGTTTGGACAGAAGTATTTTGGATAACTCTAAATGTTTTAATGGATTAATTTAAACATGGGATATTATTGTTTAAGGTTAAATAATTTCTTAAGATTATTTTTTTAATGTTATAATACTATAGTTTTAGAAAAATCACAACCTACAGGTCGGGCAATAACCTGTCACATCAGACAAGGATGTAGGAATCGAACCCACAACTAAAGCGAGATGAGGATTTATTGCCTACCACTGGGCTACATGAGTCCCTAGCTATTATAACATAGTTTTATTTATTTAAATGGTATAATTATATATTTTTAACCTTATGTGATTAAGATAAATAGATTTTTTTTGAGTTATATCTTTTGAAGGGAAAGCTGAGTTTGTGGTAGGGGTTAGTTAAAGGATGAAACTCTACATGTCAATTAAGTATGCTTCTTTGTGTTCTTAGTCTATGAATTAAATTAATTTTACAACACTAGGGAAAGAATCATAAAGCCAAAAATATTTTCCCAGTACTTTCTTTTGTGATGAATCAAATGGTCCCTTAGATAATCATAGATTTATAGATTTATGATTGTTAAATTTATCCCTAAAATGTTATCTATAAATCTCCCTTAGAACTTTATGGTTATATTTTATTCAATTTCCATGTTTTTCTACACAAAAACCTATCATGTGTTATTTCTGGTAACCTTCTTATTTCCCTTTCTTTATTTTAAAGTGGAAGTTTTATTGATCATTTTTCCGATGTGGGATTTCAATAAAGGTATTTGAATAATCAAACCTTAGTTTCCGAATCCAAATTGATAAATTGAAAGGATGAAATTTATTTAATGAGGGGATAATTTAACACCCCACACCTCCAAGATATGCTTCTTTTTAAATAATTCAGTAGCTTGCACTATACGCAATACCGAGTTCGAGCACACCGCGATTTTCCAAACCAGCCATTTAAAAAGAGGTTATGCATAGTATCAACCACATTTTTAATTTTCTATATTCCATATAATTTTAACATACATATTATTTTTTTATACATAATATATGGACAAATTCAATTTTTTAAATAAAAGAAGTATTTTCCAAAAAATTTAGTTTTTTCACCTGTAAATGGAGAACCCTTTTTAAATCCAATACGTGACACTTTCATATATAAAAATTAATTAAATAATTTTTTTTAGAATCGGGACATAAAAATTTAGTTTGAATGAATTTTTGGTACTAATCTGATAACTTTCATATTTTGATGAATACTGAAAAATATTAAATTTTAATTGTAAAATTTTTTTTATTCGAAATAATTTATAGTGAAAAATTATACATTAGAGTGGTTTTAAAGTATAACTAGATTATATTTTTATCATTTAATATAATATAGTTTGTTTGAAGTAATTTTACATTTAAATTGTATATAAAAACATGTTAATCTTTTGATAGTTTTTACTTCTTAAAAACCCACTTTTTGGTTTTGACAATGTGAAATAATTTTAAATTAATTACTATAAATTCGGTGTTTTGAATTTGGAAAAAAGGATTCCATATTTGTAATTATAATGTACAAATTTTTTCAATGTCTACCTTTTATTTTTTGGACTTTATGAATAGTTACTTCAGTAATTATTTTTATTTACCATGGTTAAAGGGTAAATCGGGTAAATAAGGGTAAACAAATAATATTATAATAATATAAAAAAACACTAACACATGTCTTAATCCTATTGTATGATATATTTCCGACCATGGTCATCCTTGGGTGTATTTTTTGACCCCATATATCCACTTGGGTATTATAATGACATGTTATAATAATTCATTTAATGTAATGAGAAATATAAAATCAACATGTATCTTTTACTAAAAAAATTAATTTGAGCTATATAAGTTAAATTTTAAACTATAAATAGTCATTAGAAAAATAAAACTATTTCATACATCGTGGTATTTTATTTATAAATTTTATACATTAGATGAATATATTTATTTAGGACACAATTATGATGCAGTGATTACCATATTAATGAATAATTCAAATAAATGAATTTATACATTTTAAAATAACTGTAATTTGAACATTTTGATATCATCCAAAAATGTTTTGGATTAAATTGACATATTAGGGATGGTTTAATTCCTTTTTTTCAAAGTAATAAATTTTTTATGACTTAAAAAAATCAAGTACTAAATAGTGTCAAAATTGACATAAATTAGTTTTTAAAAACAATACTATTTTATTTAATGAAATAAAAATCCTAAAAATATATGATTCATCCAACTGACTTATATAATGTTAAAAATGTCTTTAATTATCCACTTGAGATTATCTTGGCATTATATAGTAACTAAATTAACTCTATATTATAAAAATACAAGAAGACACGGTAAGAGTTAAACTGTTTAACTAAGGGTTTATCCCAAAGGATAAGGATAATTTCATGAACTAAAATTTTCTAAAAATTATTGGATGAGAGGTTCTAGACCCATACTCGTATTATACTCTAAATAAAAAAAATTTATCTCTTAGAAACCAAAAATTATTTATAATAAATTTATATTTTAATCTTTTCCGAAAGTTCCCCTCACCTCTCTTAAAAAATGGAACTTCTCCTCCTTCTCTTTAAATCATTCCTCCAAAGCCCTTTGGCTCATCCAGCCCCTACCCAAGTCTCCTCCCTACTTTCATCACTTCATCCTATAGGCCACACTTTCGATAGAAATCCAACTTAATATGTCATTTTTCACAAATCAAAAGGAGACCCCCAATGAAGACGTAATCATTTTATCCCTTCTTTCAAAGTTCTTTTCTTCTTATACTTCCTCTTCCTAAGTACATAATATACTAAAATAAAACATCTATTACCTTACACATGATAATATGTTATTATAATTATGTTACAAACATATTCCTCCTTTTATCGATCTGATGAAAAACAATATCACCATGTGTGTGTACGTACGGCTTACCATCTCCACGCTGTGGTGTAAATTGTTTTTCATGTAAACTTTATTTCTATATGTATAATAATGAATATAAATGAATTAAATAATAAATATAACTTGATATTATATCTATACAATTCATATTCCAACCAAATCCATACCATTATACCATTAAGTAAATGATGTCGTCGCTCGTGCGTACGTACGGTTTACCGTCTCCATGACGCGATGAGGTCATCTTCCATGTCCACTATCCAAGAATGATTATAAAAAAATATATTATTTATAATAAAGTAATATCTAACATAATAAGTCTAATTTAATGATATATATATATATATGTGTGTGTGTGGGTGTGTGTGTTTGTAAATATATGTCATTCACTTACTTCCATTCAATACGATAAGAAAATGTAAACAACGTTCATGCATATGTACGACATACCGTCTACATGAAAAGTGAATTAAATTTCATATATCTATCTATTATATATATTTATTATGAATATATATTTTATAAAAATCATATTATACATTCTATAAGTAATTAAATCATGATCTAGGTAATATGATCAAGAATAACAAGTGAAAACACGTATGATAAACCAAGCAATTATTATTCGAAACGTGTCATTAACTTGGAATTGTTAATAAACGGGTAATATAAAGTCATAAAATAAAAATCTATTATATCATAAATATTATTATGATTATTATATAAGTTAATAATATTTTCAAAAACATTATACAATATTTTCATAAACGTACAGAGAGTATCAGACCTAAGGTAGGGGTTAATTCCTCAATCTCATTATTATATGAGATTGTTTATGTGTAAGTTTTTACTGGGATATATTTATCATCTATGTCCATGTTTCATAAAAATTTTATAAAAAGGAATATTTTATTTTTTTATGGAAGGGGATATTTTACTAGATCATTATTTTAAATGTTTTAATGATTTATTTTTCTAAATGTTTTTAATTAATGTACATGTTTTCAAAATGATTTTAAGGATTTATTTATATGGACATGATTGTCTTAACATATTAATTCCCCTAAAAAGTTTCAAAGTGGGATGAGACAATTTGATTCAAAAATCTGTTTAAATTACTTCCTTTATAAATTGTACAACTTTTAAAAGATTTCAAGTAAAAAAAAGGGATATTTCTCTCAAAGAGTTCTACTGATTATTTTCATCTATATCAACATCCTTTATTAGATATTATTCTTGATTGAGGTAGATTTATTATAATATAATCTTTCATATCATATTGAATGATTTATGATATTTTTTATCATGGATGTGATGTTTTTATACAATTCATGGTTTATGGTTAAATTATTGACATTTTGTATGCTAATTTTAATACGAATGATTATGTTATGTTTCACCCTTTTCATATGTGGAATAAATTGGAATTAGTAAGTGACGGGTGGGCCTGCTATAGTCCCACAATGCATTGGTAGGTCTCATGAGACAAACTAGTGTCTTGGCACAAGGCCTTGACAGAATATTTCTGTATGGTCTTGGCATAATGCCTTGACGTAGTGTTTATAATGTCTGACATTATGCATTCCCTCGTTATGATATTAGTTATTGTTTTTACATGTGATTATTCAACTATTATAATATCCATGTGAATATTTAAATGGAATTATTTGATTTATTATTTCCATATTATTATTAAGATGATTATTTAAAAGGATTGTGTTTTAGTTTTTTACCTTTCCTTAAAAGTTTGTGTTCATTTGTGATAGCTTCTGCTATATTTTTTATCCTTACTAAGCATCTACGCTCATTCTTTTCTTATGTTTTATTTTCCCGGGATGCCAAGAAGTTTTTTATGATTGATAATTAGGGTTAATCTAGGGGAATAATGTTATTATAAAAGGATTAAATATGTTGTATTTTATGTTAGAAATTTTAATGTAAAGTTCATGTGTGTAATCTATTTTCCAAGATTGATAAATTGATTGTTCATTCAGGAATTGATTTCTTGTAATCATGAAAATGCATTATAATAATGTACTAGCTCTAGGTAACTACGGTTAGGGAATTATAGTTTGTATCAGAGGATGTTTAGCAACAACCTTGGAAATAGATTTAGAAAACTTATATTAGGGATCATAACCCTAAGATAGACTTTGAGGATAAGTGTAGAAGAACTCTCTAGAATTTTGATTAAGTGGGAATTATGTGGATATTCCAATAAATACATCCTTGTCTGGATACTACAAGTGGATGTGGATCTGGTATATATTTACTTAGGGGTGAAAACATAGACAAGGTGTTCCGGGCTTGAATTTGGGTAACCTAGTACACGACAACGAGACTTACTATGCACCTGGTTTGACACTCCTTGGGGATATACGTAGTATAATTCATATTTTCTTTAGAAACCATTATAAAGGATTTATGATTTACTATGTCCTCAAAGAAACCATGTTTATGATTACGGATTATATATGCATAAAATTTTCAATTTATGTTAAGTATTTTATTATCATTGAATTATGCATTATGATTCATAACCCAATATAGTGTATTCTATTGTTTAGATTTGGTTCCTAGTTGAAGGAATGGAAATTGTATCAGTGCACATAATCTATTTAGGTATTTATATCCTATGAAAGATAATGATAGTGGAGCTAGTGACACAACTGGTACTGAATATATTATAACCATACTAGGACATGTGACTCAGGTTATAAATAATAACCTTACACGTATGGAGCATCATGATCCAAAACATGGAGGATCAATGTTAGAAAACTTCATGAGACAACAACCTCCAACATTCAATGGGACAAAAAATCCTTTTGTAGCTGAGTAGTGGATAATTTCCTTAGAGAAAATATTTCTTGATTTGGGGATTAATGAAATGGAAAATGTTTTTATAGAAGTCTATCATCTTTCAGGATATATATATCATTGGTGGTCATTTATTCAAAACATGAAGGAGGATGATCGAGGAAATATGAATTAGAGGTAGTTTAAAGAACTTTTCCAAAAAAATACTTTCCTTGTGAACAACGAGCCGATATAGAAAATAAATTTATAAGTCTGAGCCAAAAAGAGGATGATAATGTCACAAAGTATGAGGCTAACTTCACGAGGTTAGCAAGGCATGCTGCAGACTACATATGTATCCCAATAAGTAAGATTGATCTATTCGTTGATGGGTTAAAAATATTCCTCTAATGGGAATTTGTCTCATAATGTTTCTCATCATATGAAGATATAGTCTCATGTGCTATCAAGAGGGAAAAGGAATTCTCTAAGTCTTATGACATTAAAGTAAAGTAATAGAAGAAGAGAACAATGGATAAATTGATAGATAATGGGAAAAAGGGGAAATTGGATTTTTCCCTTATGTGATAATTGTGGGATGAAACACCCTGGTAATTGCCTAAAAGAATGGTATTTTGTTACAAATGTGGAGAAAAATGTCACCAGGCTCATGATTCTAAGGGAAAGAAAGAAATTGTGCAGTGTTATAATTGTAAAGATATGGAACATTATGAAAATGATTGTCCAAAGCATCATGAAAATATATCTCAGAATAAGTAAATGGATCAAGGTCAAGCTTATTATGTTACTACAGTTGAAGTGGAATAATTATTATATTAGTGTTTTTGGATTAAAGAATTATATTATAGTTATAAGAAGAATGTGATATATATAAGGATTGTACTACAGTATTTTTTGTTTTCATTACGGTTTTAATATGATGAAGGTAATCATATATTCATTATGAGACAATAAGAAAAACATTATGTTGTTTGGGAAATCGGATGGTATAATTTATTTTTGGAAATTTAGAGACCTTTTAGAGATAGTTTGGACAAAAGTATTTTGGATAACTCTAATGTTTGGAATTAATTATATTGAACATTGGATAGTGTTGTTTAAGGTTAAAACATTTCTTAATATTATTTTCGGAATGTTATAATACTATATTTTTAGAACAAGGAAAATTTTTAGGTCTGGCGATAACCAGTCACATCGGACAAGGATATAGAAATCGAACCCACAACCGAAGTGATACAATGATTTATCTCCTACCACTAGGCTAATGGAAGTAAATGGTTAGTATAACATAGTTTTATTTATTTAAATGTTATAAGTTTATATTTGTAACCTTCTATGATTAAGATAAATATAATATTTTGGAGTTATTTCTTTTGAAGAGAAAGATGAATTTGTGGTAGGGATTAGTTAAAGGATGAAACTCTACATGAAAGTTAAGTATGATTATTTGTGTTCTTAGTATATTAATTAAATTAATTCTACAACCCTAGGGATTTTATCATAATACTAAAAATGTTTTCCTAGTACTTTCTTTTGTGATGAATCAAGCAGTCCCTTAGATCATCACATATTTATAGCTTTCTGATTGTTAAATTTATCATAATAATTTTATATATCACTCTCCATCATAACATTACGATTACATTTTCTTCTATATCTATGTTTTCCAACATGGAACCCTAGTATGGATTATCTCTAGTAACCTTCTTACTTCCATTTCTTTATTTTAAAGTGGATGTTTCATCGATCATTTTTTCGATGTGGGATTGCAATAAAGGGATTTAAATAATCAAAACTTAGTTACCAAACCCAAAATCTAAAATTGTGAGGATCCAATTTATTTAAATAAGAGATAATGTGACACCCAAAGCTTCCATGATATGCTTCTTTTTAAATAATTCAGTAGCTTGCGCTATACACAACACCAATTTCGAATGCACCGTGACTTACCAAATCAGCCATTTAAAAAGAGGTTATGCATAGTATTAACAACATTTTTAATTTTATATATTATATATAATTTTAACATTTTTATTATGTTTTTATTATACATAATATAAGAATAAATTCAATTTTTTGATAAAAGAAGTATTTTTCAAAAAATGCAAAATTTTTTCCTTTTAATGTTGAACCCTTTTTAAATCCAATATTTGACACTTTTTATATTCAATTTTATGAAATGAAATTATTTTTTAGAATTGGGACATAAAAATTTAGTTTGAATGAATTTTTGGTAATTTTATAATAACTTTCATATTTTGATGAATAGTGAAAATACTAAATTTTAATTGAAAACAACTTTTTTAATCGAAAACATTTATAGTGTTAAATTATAAATTTGAGTGGTTTTAAAGTATAATTAGATTATATTTTTATAATTTAATATAATTTAGTTTATTTAAAGTAATTTAACATTTAAATTGTACATAAACACAGGTCAATCGTTTGATAGTTTTTACTTTTTAAAAACCTGCTTTCTGGTTTGGACAACGAGAATAAATTTTAAATTAATTACTGAAACTTCAGTATTTTGAATTTGAAAAAATCGATTCCATATTTGGAAAAATAAGTTCCAAATTTTTTAAATATGTGATCTTTTATTTTTGGACGTTATGAATAGTAACTTTAGTAATTATTTTTATTTACCATGGTTAAAAGGTAAATCAGGTAAATAAGGGTAAAAATAATAATATAATAATATAAAACTACCCTAACAGATGTCCTAATCCTATTGGATGAAATATTTCTGACCATGGGAATACTTGGGTCGATTTTTGGACCTCATGAAGCCACTTGGGTGTGATAATGACATGTTATAAGAAATAATTTAAAGTAAAGAGAAATATAACATAAACATGTAACTTTTATTAAAACAATTTTAATTTGAGTTATATAAGTGATTGTTTCAAATCTAAATAGTCATTATAAATCTAAAACTATTTCCTATATAATTTTATTTTATTTATAATTTTTATTCATTAGATAAATATATTTTTTATGACATAATTATGGTGCAGTGATTACCTTATTAATGAATAATTCAAATAAATGAATTTTTAAATTTTAAAATAAATGTAATTTGAATATTTTTAGGCCATTGAATAATTTTTTGGATGAAATTTAGATATTAGGGATGATTTAATGTCTTTTTTCTAATGAATTAAGTTTTTATGACTTTAACAAAAATAAATTTCTAAATAGTATCAAAATTGACATAAATGAGTTTAAAAAAAATACTATTTTATTAAATGATATAAACATCCTGAAAATCTAAGATTTGGTCAAAAGAATTATATGATGTTAAAAATATAATTAATGATATACTTGAGGTTATATTGGCATTTTATAGTAACTAAAGTATCCCTATAGTGTAAAAATACAAGAAGACATGGTAAGAGTTAAACTGTTTAACTAAGGGTTAATCCCAAAAGATAAGGATAATCTAATGCACTAAACTTTTCTAAAAATAATTTAATGTGATGATATAGAACCATACTCATATTATCCTAGAAATAAAGAACTTTTTATCTATTATAATCCAAAAATATATTTATAATAAATTAATATTTCAATCTTTTCCTAAAGTGCCCCTCACCTCTCTTATTAAAGGTAACTTCTCCTTCTATTTAATTAACACCTCCAAAGCCCATTGTCTCTTCAAAACCCTACCAAAATCTTCTCAAAACTTCTCTAAATTCATCCTAGAGGCCAACCTTTTGGTATAAAACCAACTTAATGATTCATTTTGTGAAAATAAAAAGGAGACACCTGAAGAAGCGGTAATCGTTTTATCCCTTCTTTCAAAGTTCTTTTCTTCTTCTACTTACTCTTCCTAAGTTTTTACCATACTAAAATAATAAATACAGTACCTTAAATATTATGAGATTATATTATAATTATGGGACAAATACATTCCTCCTTTTACCCATTCTATGAAAAATAATATCACCATGTGTGTGTACGTACAGCTTACTGTCTCCACGCAGTGGTGTAAATTATTTTTCAAGTACACTTTATTTCTGTGGATATAATGATGAATATAAATGAATTAAATAATAAATATAACATGGTATTATTTATTTACAATTAATATTACATCTAAATCCATACCATTAATCCATTAAGGAAATGATATTGTCGCTCGTGCGTTCGTACGACTTATCGTCTCCACGACGCGATGAGACTCATCTTCCACGTCCACCATCCAAGAATGATTAGAAAAATATATATATTATTCATAATTATGAAATATATTAAATAATAATTCTATTTTAATTATATATATATATATATTTATATAATTATATTTCATCCACTTACTTCCATTCAATACAATAAGAAAACGGGAACAACATTCATGCGTACGTGCGGCCAACCGTCTCCATGAATGGTGTATTACATTTAATATATATACATATTACATATATTTATATTATTAATATATATGATATAAAAATCATATTATGCATTATATAAGTAATTAAATCATTATCTAAGTAATATGATCAAGAATAACAAGTAAAACCATGTATGATAAACAAAGTGATTATTACCCGAAACGTTTCATTAACTTGGAATTGTTAATAAATGGATAATATAAAGTAATAAAATAATCACATATGATATCATAAATATTTTTATGATTCTGATATAAGTTAATAATATGTTCAAAAAAATTATACAGGAGTTTTGAATACGTACATAGATTATCGATCCTAAGGTAACGGTTAATTCCTCAATCTCATTATTATCCAATATTGTTTATGTGTAAGTATTTACTTGGACATATTTATCATCCACATCCATGTTTCATAAAAATTTTATCAAAAGGAATATTTTATTCTTTTATGGAAGGGAATCTTTTACTAGATCATCATTTTAAATTTTTTAATGATTTATTTTTCTATATATTTTTAATTCATGTCCATTTTTTTAGAATGATTTTATGAATTTATTTATATGGAGATGATTATTTTAAAATGTTTATTCCAATAAAAAATTTCAAAGTGTTATGGGAATTTTTTATTTTAAAATTTTCTTTAAAATTTCTTCCTTTATAAATTGTGCAACTTTTAAATGATTTCAAGAAAAAAAGGATATTTCTCTCAACAATTTTTACTGATTATTTTCATCTATGTTAACATCCTTTATTAGATATTATTCTTGATTGAGGTTGATTTATTACAATATAATCTTCTATGTTTTATTGAATGAGTTATGATATGTTTGACTGTGGATGTGCTGTTTTTATACCATTCATGTTTTATGGTTAAATTATTGACATTTCATATGCTAGTTTTAATACGAATTATTATGTTATGTTTTGACCTTTTCATATGAGGAATGAATTAAACTTTGTAAGTGAATGGCAGGGCCCCCTATAGTCTCTCGATGCATCGGTAGGTCTAGTGAGACAAACTAGTGTCTTGGGAGAAGGCCTTGACAGAATATTTGTGTATGTTCTTTGAACGAGGCCTTGAAGTAGAGGTTATGATGTTTGGAATTATGCATTCCCTCATTATGAGATTAGTTATTGATTTTACATGTGATTATTTGACTAGTAGAATATTGTTTCTGCTATATTTTTTTCCTTACTGAGCATCTGAGCTAATACATTTCTTATGTTTTTTATGATTGATAAGAAGGGTTAAGCTAGGGTAATAATGGTGTTCTCAAAGGATTATCTATGTTGTATTTTATGTTATAAATTGTAATGTAAAGTTCATGTATGTTTTCTATTTTACAAGACTGATAAAATTATCAGTGTTTTGGGACATGACTCCTTGTAAACAAGCCAATTTATTAAAATAATGCACTAGCTCTGGGTAATTGGGGTTGGGGTGTTACACATGAGGAGGGGGGAGGGGCTCTGGGGGAGGCGACGAGGAGCGGAGAGGGGCAACCAAGGGGCGGTGATCGGTGGGAAGGGGAAGGGTTAGAGATGCCTTAAGGAAAAAGGGAAGATGGGATGCGGGCTCAAGGGGATCAAGGAGAAGGATGGTTGAAGGGCGATGAGTGTAACGTTCCGACCTAGCTCACCAATAAGACGATGGCCGAACCGGTCACCACATGACCTCAAGTGCACCTCCCCATACGCCAGTGGCTATCAACTAGCCGTGAGGGTGTAAGGATAGTCATTGGGGATATTATGACCTCTTATCAGAGTTGTGTAGTGGTATAACAGAGCAAATAACAATCAACAGTAAAACCAATAATACAAAATTGAAAAAGCAGTGGAAGACCGATTTCATGTAACTATATATATATAGCTAAACAATGGTGACCAACACTAGTTTATACAAAAAATGAATGCATGAAATGGTATTGATACATTATGGAAAGTAGTAAATAGTACAACATGATTTTCATTACAATACAATGTAGGAATCAAGTAAAGGAAATAACTAAAAGCCTAATGGTGATCTCCACAAGCATCTTGAGCTCCATCTCATCCCTTTTCTCCTAACTCCTGGGTATAAGCAAACAACAACAAGCAAGGTCCAAGGCCCTGTGAATAAGAAAGGCCTACTTGGGTACCCTAGTACAATGGTGGCCCAAGTAGGGTGTGAGATATAAATCTTAGTAGGTCGGCACCAGTGGTCTCTAACCCAATCCCAAAAATGTAATGTAAATTAAATAGAGTGCAGGCATGCATAAATAAAGTAATAAGTAAAATGTAACCAAATAATCAAGTACCTGCTTCAGCCATCACCTGGTGTCTGAACATGTACCCAGTTCATTAATTAAGTAATTGTCATTTTATTTTGATAGGATAAGAATGGCATAGCCAGAACTAACATCACCTCGTGGTAGTATAGATAGTAAAGGTTTCAAGATTTAACAAGGAAACCTGAAATGATATCCAGTGAGGGAGTTCCAGGGTAACAACCAAGGTAACATAAATCTCATGGAATGATAACTCAGTAGTATCTCAGTCTAGATAAGGGGTAAGAGTGTAATCCAAGGAGCGTAATCCAAGTAATTCCATAATAAGGTTCCTACTGAGTCTAAGGTGATCGACCAAGGTAAAATAGTTCTAAGAAATGACAGTGACCTATGGGATTTAACTATGGCACATACTAGTCAATGATAGAACTAAGGAGAGTATCCAAGGAATCCCATACTAATGTAAGAATAGACAAGGACCATAGTCTAGGTGGGTATCAACCTAATAAAACCACATCCTTGAATCAAAATGGGGTTCTCGAGTCCCAATGTATTCTCCTCTCATAATCCAAGGAGAGCCCAGGTCAACCCATTCCTTTTGATATGGAAATCATATAGTAATTAATTTGGTCCAAGACTTTCCTTACATTAGTGTCGATAGGTCAAGTAGAGTTGCAACCATTTATTTATTGGTCTAAGCCTTCTCTTCCATTACTGTGGATAGGCTAAGTAGCATTGCAACCATGAAATCGAGTATTAGTTAATCATTATGTTCATTTTGTCCAAGTCTATCCTTTCATTAGTGTGACAGGGCCAAGTATCATTACAACCATTTAATCAAGCCATAGGAAATAATTAAGTTCATTTGGTCTAATACTATCCTTTCATTAGTGTGACAAGGCCAAGTATCATTGCAACCATTTAGAAAAATCCATTAAGGAATTTTGAAAAGTCAAGTTCCACACTACTACCTTCCCTTAAAATGGTAAGGGTTACCACATACATGGAACCAATTATTCTCTCATGACCCCGGGTCTATCCATGGAATTCGTACATGGGAATCCATGTATCTCCCAAGGTATGAGTATGAAAACCCATTTATTCAACCCATAGAATTCCTAATTGGGTACCCACGTGTCACCCAATGTTTTATTATCATTCAAAACATTTGAAAACAATTTGGTAATTGTTTTTAGGTTCAATCATTAACCATTAACCACTCATTTAACTCAAATCATTCCATTTACCAAAACATGTCAGTTGCATTTATAATTCTCTGAGTATCCATGGAAAGGGAAATTACCTACATTGGTAATTCCAATCTAAAAACTGAACCAAACACTTAGACGGTGCTTTGGTCCTTTAATCATTTAAAATGGGAAATTCCATATTTCTAATGCCATTAGGGCCATGTCCTAAACATGCGGTATTTCAACATAACATCAGGGCATAATAATTATAAACATAACAAGTCAAGAAAGCAAGGTATAACCACTAATATTTATCTTGAAGGCAGTGCACCTCTATTGGAGGGGTTTTATTATAAAATCATGTTATTACTTATCACAAAAATCATTTATCACCTTTAGAATTTTAAATATGAAACATGCTAAATCACATTTAGGAGAGTTAAATATAGATACTTCACTGCATGAACTTAAATTCTAACTAAAGTGTTGTATGAAATTTATTGAATCATTTATAATATTTAATGGATTGGAAAGGGACCCTACCTCGGGGTGGAACCAATCTATCCACTTCGGCTCTTGGATCATTCTAACTAAAAGCAGTTGCTCCCCCACTAAGTATATGCACTTCCACACATGTGAAAGGAAACCTAGTCGTTATGCACACACCTATAGGGCCATGGGAATCCACAAGGGGATCCTTACCAATATGCTTATATGCATATACTAGTCTCCACACACCTACACATTTATTTTTATATATATAAATGGGAACACCTAGCCCCATATGTGTGTAATCACTACCAGGTATATTTACACATGTAATGGGGGAAGTCACATACATATATTTACTTACCTATGAATACGCATGCGAGTCACCCTTGACTTGGAGACTGGAAACCAATAAGAAGGGGCCAATGCACTACACATTTAACACTAAAAACCTTAAAATAATTAAATAATGCAATTTAAATGGTGTGGGACCAATAAAAAAAGGAAAACCATCACCTCAGGTGTCGATGATGAACCAAATCGAAGCGAAACCACCTGGAATAGCTCAAAACCCTACCTATTAATTAAAAGAGATTCAAAGAAACATAAGGATCTTAATACAAGAGGTGTGAAACAAGGAAGAAGGTATAAACCTTACCCCAGAACATTTTCGGCAGAAAGAAACACACCAAACCATCTCACCTTTGGTAGTGGTTTTCAGATCACGCACCCATGGGTCCCGAGAGACCTTCTGCATGACCTAAGAACCGAAGAAAACCAGAAAAACCATTAACCCTAAAACCTAGGGTCTGGAAGGACCTCAACAGGTGCCAATTAGGTCGAAGTTAATCTAGAATAAGGATGTATAAGGGAGGATAGGACATACCATGACGGATTCACCAATAAAAATGAAGGAAATCATAGTGATATTGAATAGTAGTGGAGGCTAGGAGGTGCGTTGAAGGGGATACCCCTTTGGGGTGATGCGCACTATGGGTCCATCCAAGGAGGGGGTGATAGAGTGATAGATTTAGTTTTTTATTTTAATTCAATTTTAAAATAATTAAAATTCTAAAACAGAGTTTTATGCATGGTTAATCCTGCACAGTTTTCCAAACCGTGCACAAAATGTGTTTTTCCTACTGCCTCTAAGACATACCCTACATGGGATAGACTCATGGTTTAGGAAACTGTGCACATCTCATGCGCAACCCCACTGCCACTTTTTAAATAGGGCCGCACTGTTACCTGTAGTGGGACGTGCAATTTATTAGACTATGCATAAATCGTACACCCTCTACTTTCATTAAAAACTTGAAGTTTTTTGGCTCTGAAACTCCCGAAACATCTTGATCCACTTGGGAGACTTCTCAGGCCTTCACCCAAGTCCAAAAAAACCATTTATAAGTTTTCCAACACTAGGTATTAAGTCATGAAACTCGGTTTTAAAAAAGACAGGATTTTTAAATAAAAATGTTCAAAAACCTTTGTATTTTAGTCTGGTTTAAAAACATGGGATTCTACAATATACCCACCTTAAAAGCTTCTAATCCTCAAGAATCCTTTGGGAACAATGTAAACACCACCTGACCTACAAGGGTCATGATGTTTCGTTCAAATGGTTTCATTGTGTTACCAATGTCTGATGCACCTTAAAAATTTCATAGGCATTATACACTTCAGCCTTTAAAACCTGAACCAGCACTCAAAGTTCAAATTAAACACATAAATGTATCTTACTTGAGCTCATTTAGAAATAAACATGATCATCTCAAAGTATTGATAAACACTCAATCGGTGGTGCTTCCCACCATAGGTCTAAACTTGAAAAAAGGGAAAATTCAAAGCCACGGCACCTCCACTGTTGGAATTTTTGATCAAGACACAACTCAAAATTTCATTACGACACTCTTGGCATGATCTCGTTAAAAAGAAATGGTCAAATTTCGATCGACCTAATAGAACTAGTAGAGAAATATTTCTTAAAAGACACCACCGACCTTAAAACCCCACATTCATTCACCTAGTAACTTTCTCTAAAATGGTTTCATCAGCAACCATAAAAATTAAACTAACAGGATATATAAATAGTTGATCCACTTGGATGATATATCTTGAATATTTCCACCATAGGAAGTCGACAAAAAACAAAAGGAACCACTGGAGTTTGTGAGTCCGACCAAGTCATTCCTATGTGGAACCCCAAAATCACTTAGGAAATACCAAGACTTGATAAGAACCATGCTTTAACATGTAAAATTATAAAAGATCATCCAACAAGTTCAACAACTTTGAAAGATTTAATGCGGAATAAGACCAACGCTCTCTTAGTTCATCGAGGAAAACATCAATATAGGGGACATGGTCATCTCTTAAGAAGAGTACACTAAGATTATTTAAGATGAGGTTTCCATTAAAACATACCTAGAAACTGGAAGATAAAACAATCAAACCAGTTCAAAGTTTTGCTGCCAAGAAAGCACAGACACGATTTAATACTTGAAAGCCTCAAGCGTATTCGAGATAACCTAATCCTTTCCCAAATATCCCATTATTTTGTGTTCCTTATACATGGTAGGACACATTTACTAGGTTTCAAATGACACTAAGCACCTTAGGAGTTTCCTAGTTGTGAAAGGAAGGAAAACTAACTGCTGATAAGTGCGCTAGATTATAACAATGAGACCGACATGTCAAAACACCTGATTCTTTAAAAACCCATCCTGAGTATTAGGATGGAACTAATAATTTAACTCTCAAGTCACTCTACTTGGAAATTAATTGATACCATAAATAACAGTACAAGAAGATTTATTTCAGAGATGTATTTTCTCATACGACCATTTTTTATGGATGATGCCATACCAAGTCGTCCATCACTAAGAAGAAGAAAGGGGTCAAATGACCTATAAAGTAGCCGAATATTCCATAGGCATGTCTAACTAGATGAAAAAAGGAATTACTCAATGATCAATCCCATAAAAAGTTCAAGAAACACATGACCACAAATTTGAACAAGGGTTTCATTGGAAAATGGAAGTCCTAGTTGGGACAACGACACCCAAACAGCACCAAAAGTGAGAAACATCACAGCACTAGTAAGTAAATAAATATATAAGGGTGAAACCTACCATGGGATAGCCCCCTTACAAAGCACAAGTTTCAACCCTAAAACTGGGTCATGTCAAAAAAAAAGTCACAAGGTACATTATTTTAACCAACACCCTAAAGGAAAAATAGACAAGTTTTATAAAACTTCCTTTTTGAAAATTTACATTTATTAAAATTTTGTCATAAATAAGAACTTTTTCATCCAAATTCTTTTTATTAATTAAGGTGACCTACAAGGATCCCACTAAGCCAACCTGGGTTCATTATCATGCAACTTAATAGCAGTTTCCAAAAAACATTAAAATTAAAGCTCCCAAATGGTTTATCTCATAAAACAATTCTGCAACTAACCTACTTGGGTCCAATTGTATTTTTAAAAGCTAAAAATTTGATTTCAGATAAAATTCAAACCTCTTTCACATTTATACGAATTTTACAAGGCCTCATGCCATCACATTTATTATGGGTTGTCATTTCCCAATTCCGGAAGTGACCATACACTCCATGGATTGAAAATTGGCTCCCATTAATCGATACCAATGTCAATTTAGAATTGAACATGATCAAACATAATGGTCCAATTTTATATGGGTGTCCATCTACCAACTTACAAATCACCCATACAGTTTACAGTTCGGAATTTGGCTCCCTTTACTCAAAACCAACTTACTTTAGAAAATGAATTTAGTAGTATTTTTATTCTGGTTCAATTACACGAGTTACCTTTTATTAGCTATAAGGCGCTCATATACATTATTACTAAAAAATAGCTGATGTTATAACTACAACCAATAAAATTATCCCATGAAACCATTTTCATATATCAATGTATTCTAGTATGTCAATACAAGCATCTAACACAGAAAAAGAAGCTTAAATCAGATAAGAATGATAACATAATCACAAGAACATGCCATAACGAGTAGTAAGAACAGAAGTCATGCTAATGTATTACCTAAACTGGTATAAATCTAAGAATGGAATAACAGTAAGGCACAAAATCATACTTAGCAGGAAACCTACTAATGCAACTACATGGCATGAAATATATGCATGGCATATGAATTTATAAGTGCCTAATATGATGCATGTATGTTTCATCCTTTCCATAATAGGCTAAGGGAAATATTCATAATTCCATAAATCATAAGCATCAGAATGTACACCAATCGTTCTAGGTTAAATAATTTCAATTATAACAGTGAACAACATAAACAGTATTTTGAGCCCTGGCCACTTGGTCATTCCCCATAAGTGGGGTGATCAGTCCCAAGAATGACTGTTAAACAAGGGCCGACACTTTTTTAATCTCATATATACCAACCCACAATAATAATACAAAAGAAAAAACCACCTTTGATACCACTTTGGAACATCCTGATCTGGCTTACCACTAAGACGATGGCCAGACCGATCGCCACATAACCTCAAGTGTGCCTCTCCATACGCTAGAGACTTTAGACTAGAAGTGAGGGTGTAAGGATAGTTAGTGGGGAGACTATACACTCTTATCAGAGTTGTGCAGTGGTATAACAGAGAAAATAATAATCATCAGTTGAAGTAGTAATACACAATTGACAAAGAATCATAAGACATATTTCATGTAACTATATATATATATAACTAGAAAATGGTGGCTAATGCCTGTTTATACAAAAAATGAATGCATGACTTGGTATTGATAAATTACATAAAGAAGTAAATAGTACAACATGCTTTTCATTACAATACAATGCAGGACACAAGTAAAGGAAAGAACTAAAATCCTAAAGGAGATCTCCATAAGAATCCTGAGCTCCATCTCAGTCCTTTACTCCTAACTCCTGGGTAAAAGAAAACAACAAAAGTTAAGTTACAAGGCCCTATGAAAAAGAAAGGTCTACTCAGATAACCCAGTGTAATGGCGGCCCAAGTAGGGTGTGAGATATGAATCTCAGTATGACGACACCACCGGTGTCTAACCCAATCCCAATAGTTAAATGAAAATTAAATAGTGGTCATGCATGTATGAATAAATTAAGTAGTACAATGTAACCAAATACTCAAGTATGTGTTTAATCCCTCAGCCGTTGTCTGAACATGTACCCAGTTCTTTAGTTAAGTAATTACCATTTTATGTTAATAGGTCAAGAAAGGAATAACTAGCACTGACATAACCTCGTGATAGTATAAATACTGAATGTTCCAAGATGTAACAAGGAAACCTGAAATGATAACCAGTGAGGGAGTTCCAGGGTAATAACCAAGGTAACATAGATCTCATTAAACTATAACTCAGTATTATACGATTCTAGCTAAGGTGTAAGTGTGTAATCCAAGTAGTGTAATCTAAGGCATTCCACAATAAGGAGCCTACTAAGTCCAAGGTGATCAACCAAGGTAAAATAGGGATATGAAATTATAGGGCCCTATAGACTTTAACAATGGAACCTACTAGTCAATGTTGGAACCAAGGTGTGTATCCAAGGCATCCTGTAATATTGTAAGAATATACAAGGACCGAAGTCTAGGTGGGTATCAACCTAAGAAAACTGCATCCTTGAATCGTAATGGGGTTTCTTGAGTCCAAAGGTATTCTATTCTCATAATTCAAGGTGATATTGGGTCAAACCATTCCTTTTGATGTAGAAATCATATAGTAATT
The DNA here is from genome assembly GCA_963277665.1 of Viscum album. Taxonomy (NCBI): domain Eukaryota; kingdom Viridiplantae; phylum Streptophyta; class Magnoliopsida; order Santalales; family Viscaceae; genus Viscum; species Viscum album. The sequence continues at coordinate 1,618,231,374 of OY728131.1, read as the reverse complement.
AATTTGGTCCAAGCCTTACCTTCCATTAGTGTGGATAGGTAAAGTAGAGTTGCAACCATTTATTTATTGGTCTAAGCCTTGTGTTCTATTATTATGGATGTGCCAAGTAGAATTGTAACCATGTAATCAATTATTAGTTAATCATTAAGTTCCTTTGGTTCAATCCTAGCCTTTCATTAGTGTGACAAGGCCAAGTAGCATTGCAACCATTTAGTAAAATCCATTAAGGCATTTTCAAAAGTCAAGGTCCACACCTCTATCTTCTCTTAACATGGTAAGGGTTTCCAAGGATGTGGAACCAATTATTCTCTCATGAACCCTAGTCCGTCCATGGAATTCCTAAATGGTAATCCATGTATCTCTCAAGGTATGATTATAAAAACCCATTGAGTCCCTCCATGGAATTCCTACTTTGGAACCCATGTGTCATCCAATGTGTCATTAGCATTCAAAACATTTGATATCAATTTGGTAAATTGTTTTGAGGTTTAATTATTAATCATTGACCATTCATTTAAATCAACTCATTCCATTTACCAAAACATGTCAATTGAATTTATAAGGATCCAAGTGTCCATGGAAAGGGAAATTACCTACATGGGTAATTCCAATCAAAAAATTGGACTAAAAACTTAGATGATGCTTTGGTCCTTTAATCATTTAAAAAGTAAAACTCAGTTTTTCTATTGACATTAAAGTCATGTCCTAAACATTATGTATTTCAACATAACATCAAGGAATAATAATTATAAAGACGACAGGTCAAGAAAGAAAGTTCTAACCACTAATTTTTATCTTGAAGGCAGTGCACCTCAGTTGGAGGGGTTATATAAAATCATGATATAACTTATCACACAAATCATTTATCACCTTTAGAATTTTAAATATAAAACATGCTAAATCACATTTAAGACCATTCAATATAGATACTTCACTACATGAATTTAAATTCTAACTAAAGTGCAGTAATCAATTAATGGAAGAATTTATAATATTTAATGTCTTGTAAATGGACCCTACCTTAGGGTGGAACCAAGCCCTCCACTTCAGCTCTTAGAGCTTTATAACTAAAATTAGATGCTTCCCCACTGAGTATATGAACATACATACACTTGAAAGGACACCTAGACCCTATGCACACACTTGCCTGACCATGAAAATGTGAAAGGGGGTCCTACCCATATGCTTATATGCATATACCAGTCGCCATAGACCTACATATACATTTTTATATATATACATGGGCACACTTATCCCCATACATGTGTAATCACTGCCCTAGAAATTTACACATGTAATGGGGGAACCCACATACATATATTTACTTACCTATGCATATGTAGGCGAGTCACCCTTGACATGGAGATTCGAAACCAACAACAAGGGGAAAAAGTACTGCACATTTAACACTTAAAACCTTAAAATAATTAAAAAATGAAATTTAAATGGTGTGGGACCAAGAAACAAAAGAAAACCCTCACCTTGGGTGTTGATGATGAACCAAATAGAAGAGAAACCACCTAGAATAGATCAATGCCCTACAGATTAATTAAAAGCGAGTCAAAGACAAATAAGGATCTTAATATAGGAGGTGCGAAACAAGGAAGAAGGTATAAACCTTACCCCAAATCATTTTCGGCAGACCAAAACACACTGAACCTCCTCACATCTAGCGGTGGTTTCCATAACACACACCCAAGGGTCCCAAGAGACCTTCCGCGCAACCTAAGAACCGAAGAAAACCGGAAAAACCAATAACCTGAAAACCTAGGGTTCAGCTGCACCTCACCGGGCACCGATTAGGTCGAAGTGAAGCTAAAAGAAGTAAGGAAAAGGCCGTAGAGGACTCACCTTTAACAGCCCAAGATTTTATAAAAAAATATTCTTTTTAATTTTATTAATGTCTTGTGTTGGACGCTACACCAAAAGGAGCTTGCACAACACGCATCCTTGACTTGCCTTGCATTACACGCAATCGCGACCTTCCTCGATAGCGTGTGTAATACGCAATACTGAGTTTCACTAAACAACGATATGCTATTAAAATATTATTAAAACTAGCCGGTATGAATAGTAATAACCACTTTTTTAAATTCTGTAAATCTTATTTTTCAAAATGAACTTCATTTTTGGATTCGAAGTATCGAATTTAGCCTAAGGTGAAATTTTGGTACATTTCGGATAAATTTCATATTCTGATGAATAGTGAAAATTACTAAAAAAACAACTTTTTTAATCGAAATAATTAATAGTGATAAATTATTAATTGGAGTAGTTTTAAAGTATATTTAGAATATATTTTTACAATTTAATACAATGTTAGTCATTGGATGTAATTTCACATTTAAACCAGACATAATCAAGTGTCAATCTTTTGATAGATATTGTTTCTTAAAAACACGCTATTTGTTTTAACAGCGGGATTTAATTATAAAAATTAATTAATGAAACTTTTATGTTATAAATTTGGTAAAATAGACTTCATTTTTGAATTCGGAATATGAAATATAGCTTAGGATGAAATTTTGGCATTGTTCTGAAAAACATCAATTTTTGATGAATAGTGAAACTACTAAGTGGTAGTTAAAAAAACTGAATTTTTCATAAAACATAATTTTACCGCTTCTGTGAATGGAATTTCAAAAATCCAAGAGACACGGTTGATGTCAGTAAGGAAAATGTGGTTCAATGAGATGAAAATAATTTTTGTTGAATAGTAACTTTTTACTTTTATTTACCACGGTTAAAAGTAAATAGGGTAATTAAGGGTAAGAATGATATTAATATTACCCTAACACATGTCCTAATTCTATTGGACAAGTATATCTCGACCAAAAACAACCTTAAGTGTAAAATATTATCATTTAGGCCCACTTGGATTAGATTAGGACATTTATTATTATTTAATTCAAAGAAGAGTTAAAAGAGTTAAAATCAAAGTTTATTCACTAAAAAATTTTTAATATGGTGTTATACAGAAGATAAATTCGACTATAAATATTAATTAGAAAGATAAAAAGATTTCCTACATAATGATATTTTATTTATAATTTTTAGACTTTAAATAAATTAATTTATTTATGACACAACGATGATGCAGTAATTGCCCTTTTAAGGAAATATTAACATAATTGATGTTATAAATACTCAAATGAATGTAATTTGAGACTTTTTATGAATTCCACTAATTTTCTAGGTTACTATGATATATTAGTGTTGATTTAATCAACTTGGTTCGAACATATAATTCTTTTATGACTTTCACAAAAATCATATATCAAATAGTGTCAAAATTGACACAAAATAGTTTTTAAATCAAATATTATATTATTAATTGTTATTTTATTCCTAAAAATCTAAGGTTCGGCCAAATGACTTAGATAAGGATATATATATTAATAATAAACAATTTAGGGTTCGTTTGGCATGTTATAGTAAGTGTATTAACCATATAGTGAAAGAAAACAAAAAGACACGGTAAAAGTTAAATTATTTAACTTAGAGTTAAATCTAATTGATAAGGTTAAAATAAGAACCTAAACTTGTCTAAATCCTATTGGTTGATAGGATTTCGACCCATCCCCACTTTAGCTTCGAAATAAGACCCTTTGGAACCATTATAAACCGATTTTTACTTTAATATAAAATAATATTTTGAGATATTCTTAAGGTGCCCCTCTCCTCCCTTATAAAAGGGCACCTCCTCCCCCTCCTCCTCACACCAATTTGAGCACTCAAGCTCGGCCAACCCCTGCCAAAATCTCTTCTCCACTTCCCTAGAAACATCCTAGAGGTTCTGGTCTTCCTCAAAGACCAATTTTAGTTCCCTAAGAGGAGGTCTCCAAAAGGCGCTTCAAAGAAGAGGTAATTACCGTTACCAATTCTTTCATCTTTATTTCTTCTTCCAATTATTCTTCTTAGGTTGTTTCATTATGAAGTAATAACATCAGTATCACTCATATACTGATATGTTATTATAAGTATGAAACAACCCTATTTCACCATCTATCTATCCTACGGAAAAATAAATCACCGCGCGTGCCTACGTACGGAATACCGTCTCCACGCCATGGTGTAATCTATTTTCCACCACCACCTTACATGGATGGGTATAATGGTGTAAAGAATAACTATACATAGTTATTACAACATCATATTGATTCTGATATATTGTATAATCCACTCCAATTCAATTCAATATTTATGGAAATGATATCATCGCTCGTGCGTACGTACGGACTACCGTCTCCACGACGCGATGAGATTCATTCTTAATGATTAACCATTCATGAATGATTATAAAGTATATATAATAAGTACTAATGAAATATATGACATAATAATGATACTGGATTTATGTATATATATATATATGTATGTCATCTACTTACTTCCATTCAAGACAATAAGGAAAGAAAAACAGCGTTCATGCGTACGTACGGACTACCGTCTCCATGAACGGTGTTTTTCATTTTATTTATCTATCTATTATATATATATATATACTGAATATATATGATATATAAATCATATTTTATATTCTGGAAGTAAGTAAATCATGATATAAGTAATAATGATGTCAAGAACAACAAGTCAAAACACCTACGATAAATGAAACGATTTTACCCAAAACGTTTCTTTAACATGGAATTTACAAAAGAACGGGTAATATAATGTCATAAGTGAACCATATAAGATATCATAACAATGAATATGATTCTGTAATAAGTCAATGACATTATTTAAATCATTATACAGGAGGTTCGGACACATACGAAGCAAATCGGACCTAAGGTAAGGGAAATATCACAATCTCATTTTTATCCGAGATTGTTTATTCGTAAGTATTTACTGGGGTGTATTTTATCATCCACATCCATGTTTCCTCAATATGTAATATTATTTCCATCCACTTACAATAGTTTAAATCCAATTGTACCCTTCGGTGAGTTTTTAGTAAAGAATAAGAAAGGAATCTTTTGTCGTTTTTCGTACGAGGTACTTTTTGACTTTTCCGACAAAAGTATGAAGAATGTTTTTTTAAATTATACGGCATGAATGGATTTCTAAAAAATTATTTCCAAGAAGCTTCCTTTACAAGTATTCATGTTTATTTTTAATCAACTTCTTTTATTTTAAAATTGTATGACATGTTAAGAAAGGAAAAGTGTTTTTGAAGTAGAAAGGATATTTTCCTGAAGAATGTAGTTCAAGTATTTTATCAAAATTATTTTCCATCTAAGATAATAAAAGGGTTATGTTTTTATCCCTATTATTACATTGGTTTGATTATGTTGTGATGGAAATATTTTTATGAATTCTTTTATCTTATATGGTTTGTTTTATGATGTCATGATGTTTCAAGAATCCCATTTTTGTTACATGTGTTATGCAATGATGTATGATTTATGATTTTGTGGCACACATAAGAATGGTATCATTATGAGATGGGTGGGACCTATATCTCCCTCAAATGCATTGGGTAAAGATTTTATAACTCATGAGATAGACATGGCTGGAATGGTAGGTTATACCGGTTCAGTGAAACAGGACTGAAACGAGGGTTACTCGATTCAGAAAGGGACTTTGTCCACTAAGATAGTCTTGGCAATGAGTCTTGACTAACAAGAAATGATTCTCTATGATTATGTGTGAATGCCACAAAGTTTCAAGTTTCATGTTATGATTATGGTGATTTCATTTTCACTTCCATGATTTATCCCATGTTATGAAATTATGCTCTCTTTTGCAGGTTATGATTTCCAAAATGTTATGTTCTTATGAATATGATGTGATTGATATTTCTTTTGTTTACCCTTACTGAGCATTTGAGCTCACACTTTTATGTTTTCTTTTCCCCAGGATAAAAAGAAAGGTTCTAGGTAAAAAAAAGGGGAAGATCTTTATGGGAGATACTGAAGATCTTTCACCACGATTAGAAGATTACGTTCCGAGTTTCCAAAGACACTAAACTATTACGATCCTTGTGTGTGTGTTTTTGTTATGTACCAAGTATTCCGCAAAAGTAATGTAATGTCCATGTACGTTAAGCTTCGGGCCTCTACAGTTGGTATCAGATGAAAGGTTTAGTCAACCTTTGGAAACTAGGATGCGAAAACGTTAGTGAGATCCCTAGAGATATTTCTACGGTATGTCTAGGGATGTCCCTAAGGTTAAGTAGACGTAAAAGTTATAGTACTAGAAATACGCTAACGATCATAGAATTAAACCTAAGATGTTAGATATTGAAGGTACTCCCCCTTTATTATGTTGTTTTCCCTAGCATGATTTTTGCCTCTCACACTATTCATTTTGGGTTTTAGGAAATGGCTGGAAACAAGATGATTCACGATAATGGAGGATATGATGGACAATGGAATGATATTCTTCATGAGCAACCAAATGAAATGGGATTTGGAAGTCCAAAGATCATTATTATGCCGAATCAGCAATCTCATAATATGATCAATAAAGTAAAATTTGGTAAGTTTCCTGACTCGGCTAATAAGAGAAAGATGGAGTTTCATGATGATCATAGAGGAAAGAAAGTTCAATTTCCCCTATGTAAATCATGTGGGAAGAGGCATCAAGGAGAATGTTTCAAGGGAACTGGAAGATGCTTTGGGTGTGGAAAAGAAGGACACAAAGCAAGTAAGTGAAAAGGAAAAGGTTCAGTTAACACCATGGATGAGGATAATGGTATTGCTACGACATCAACAATGGTTAAATGTTTTAAATGTGGAATGTACGGGCATTATGCAAACCAATGCCCTAAGGGAAAGTCTCATGAAGATAATCAGTATGGTCATATGGGAAGTATTTATGTGGATGATGATGATGAGACTACAAATGATATGTGAGATGAAAGAATTGTTGAAGCTCGGTCAATGGTTTAATAATGTAGTGAAATGATTACATGTTTAGCATGAGTAATGTTGTATAAGTAATCTCATGGTACTATGGAATAAAGAGACATCTAAGGATTGTTACACTGTTGTCTTTCATTGAGTTTTTAAAGTGTATGATTAATGTTACCAGTATCCATGAAAGGTTATTCAGATACTTTTGGAACGTAGATGATATGCGCATAATGAAGGGATAAAGAGAATCTAATATGTTTGATAGTATTCATGATCTCATGATTGATATAAGGACTAAGTGATATCATGGTTTGAGTATATAGAATTTTGAGGATTTTGGTATGTGGAAAGTGTTAACTTTAAACTGCATTCATGTTTTCACTAAGGTATTAAAGAGAATACATGATTAAGGCCTTTGAATGTTTGGAATGTGACCAACAAGACATATATATGGGGATTAACGATAGTATTAAATCTCTGGTAATCATTTTCACTATATTATGAGAGTGGACTGCAGTATTATGGATAAGCCTAAAGATTATAATGGATTATGTTGGACATAAGTTAGTATTGTTTAAGGATAGAAGATTTTCGATATTATTAATGGGATGTTATAGTATTATAGTTTTAGAAAAAGGACAACCTGCAGGACGGGCGACAGCCCATCGCGTCGGACAAGGCTGTGGGAATCGAACCCACAACCGAAGTGCGACTGGCCTTTATCGCTTACCACTGGCCTACAGGAAGTCCCTGTTTAGTAGAAACTAGTTTTATTTTATTAAGCGGTATGATATACGAAGTATAAGTTCATTTTTGGAACCATATACGATTAATCTAACCATAAGATGAACTTATAACTTTTCGAACCTTTTGTTTGAGACAGATGGAATGACCCTTCATTCTATCACATGATCTGCTAACACTTCACGAATAACAAATTCAACTTCATTTATTTAAGATATGAAGTAGAAATTGTTCAAGGCACGAACAACAGCGAGATTGTACCAAAATAAAGTAAGTATTTATTCTAATTCAAACTCTTCAACTTTAGGAAAACGATCTTGAAAACCAAAAATATTGTCCTAGTGCTCTTATACCTAATGAATCAGATGGTACCTTATATCACCACAAATCTATGGATTTGTGATTACTGGCTTTTCCATAGCCTTGTTCTCTACCACTCTCCATCAGAACATGATGGTTAGATTTCTCTTCCATATCCATATTTTCACCTATGTGGAAACCCAATGATTAGTTTATTTGGGTAACCGTTACATTTCATACTTTTGTTTTTAAATATTGGTTTTGATATTCCTTTTTACGATGTGGGTTTCTATTAAAGAAACTTTCAAATAGTAAACCATTTATAACCCCGACGAATTTCGAGGGCGAAATTCATTTTAAGGGGGGTAGAATGTAACAGCCCAAGATTTTATAAAAAAATATTCTTTTTAATTTTATTAATGTCTTGTGTTGGACGCTACACCAAAAGGAGCTTGCACAACACGCATCCTTGACTTGCCTTGCATTACACGCAATCGCGACCTTCCTCGATAGCGTGTGTAATACGCAATACCGAGTTTCACTAAACAACGATATGCTATTAAAATATTATTAAAACTAGCCGGTATGAATAGTAATAACCAATTTTTAAAATTCTGTAAATCTTATTTTTCAAAATGAACTTCATTTTTGGATTCGGAGTATCGAATTTAGCCTAAGGTGAAATTTTGGTACATTTCGGATAACTTTCATATTCTGATGAATAGTGAAAATTACTAAAAAACAACTTTTTTAATCGAAATAATTAATAGTGATAAATTATTAATTGGAGTAGTTTTAAAGTATATTTAGAATATATTTTTACAATTTAATACAATTTTAGTCATTGGATGTAATTTCACATTTAAACCAGACATAATCAAGTGTCAATCTTTTGATAGATATTGTTTCTTAAAAACACGCTATTTGTTTTAACAGCGGGATTTAATTATAAAAATTAATTAATGCAACTTTTATGTTATGAATTTGGTAAAATAGACTTCATTTTTGAATTCGGAATATGAAATATAGCTTAGGATGAAATTTTGGCATTGTTCTGAAAAACATCAATTTTTGATGAATAGTGAAACTACTAAGTGGTAGTTAAAAAAACTGAATTTTTCATAAAACTTAATTTTACCGCTTCTTTGAATGGAATTTCAAAAATCCGAGAGACACGGTTGATGTCAGTAAGTAAAATGTGGTTCAATGAGATGAAAATAATTTTTGGTGAATAGTAACTTTTTACTTTTATTTACCACGGTTAAAAGTAAATAGGGTAATTAAGGGTAAGAATGATATTAATATTACCCTAACACATGTCCTAATTCTATTGGACAAGTATATCTCGACCAAAAACAACCTTAAGTGTAAAATATTATCATTTAGGCCCACTTGGATTAGATTAGGACATTTATTATTATTTAATTCAAAGAATAGTTAAAAGAGTTAAAATCAAAGTTTATTCACTAACAATTTTTTAATATGGGGTTATACATAAGATAAATTCGACTATAAATATTAATTAGAAAGATAAAAAGATTTCCTACATAATGATATTTTATTTATAATTTTTAGACTTTAAATAAATTAATTTATTTATGACACAACGATGATGCAGTAATTACCCTTTTAAGGAAATATTAACATAATTGATGTTATAAATACTCAAATGAATGTAATTTGAGACTTTTTATGAATTCCACTAATTTTCTAGGTTACTATGATATATTAGTGTTGATTTAATCAACTTTGTTCGAACATATAATTCTGTTATGACTTTCACAAAAATCATATATCAAATAGTGTCAAAATTGACACAAAATAGTTTTTAAATCAAATATTATATTATTAATTGTTATTTTATTCCTAAAAATCTAAGGTTCGGCCAAATGACTTAGATAAGGATATATATATTAATAATAAACAATTTAGGGTTCTTTTGGCATGTTATAGTAAGTGTATTAACCATATAGTGAAAGAAAACAAAAAGACACGGTAAAAGTTAAATTATTTAACTTAGAGTTAAATCTAATTGATAAGGTTAAAATAAGAACCTAAACTTGTCTAAATCCTACTGGTTGATAGGATTTCGACCCATCCCCACTTTAGCTTCGAAATAAGACCCTTTGGAACCATTATAAACCGATTTTTACTTTAATATAAATTAATATTTTGAGATATTCCTAAGGTGCCCCTCTCCTCCCTTATAAAAGGGCACCTCCTCCCCCTCCTCCTCACACCAATTTGAGCACTCAAGCTCGGCCAACCCCTGCCAAAATCTCTTCTCCACTTCCCTAGCAAAATCCTAGAGGTTCTGGTCTTCCTCAAAGACCAATTTTAGTTCCCTAAGAGGAGGTCTCCAAAAGGTGCTTCAAAGAAGAGGTAATTACCGTTACCAATTCTTTCATCTTTATTTCTTCTTCCACTTCTTCTTCTTAGGTTGTTTCATTATGAAGTAATAACATCAGTATCACTCATATACTGATATGTTATTATAAGTATTAAACAACCCTATTTCACCATCTATCTATCCTACGGAAAAAGAAATCACCGCGCGTGCGTACGTACGGAATACCGTCTCCACGCCGTGGTGTAATCTATTTTCCACCACCACCTTACATGGATGGGTATAATGGTGTAAAGAATAAATATACATAGTTATTACAACATCATATTGATTCTGATATATTGTATAATCCACTCCAATTCAATTCAATATTTATGGAAATGATATCATCGCTCGTGCGTACGTATGGACTACCGTCTCCACGACGCGATGAGATTCATTCTTAATGATTAACCATTCATGAATGATTATAAAGTATATATAATAAGTACTAATGAAATATATGACATAATAATGATACTGGATTTATGTATATATATATATATGTATGTCATCTACTTACTTCCATTCAAGACAATAAGGAAAGAAAAACAGCGTTCATGCGTACGTACGGACTACCGTCTCCATGAACGGTGTTTTTCATTTTATTTATCTATCTATTATATATATATATATACTGAATATATATGATATATAAATCATATTTTATATTCTTGAAGTAATTAAATCATGATATAAGTAATAATGATGTCAAGAACAACAAGTCAAAACACCTACGATAAATGAAACGATTTTACCCAAAACGCTTCTTTAACATGGAATTTACAAAAGAACGGGTAATATAATGTCATAAGTGAACCATATATGATATCATAACAATGAATATGATTCTGTAATAAGTCAATGACATTATTTAAATCATTATACAGGAGGTTCGGACACATACGAAGCAAATCGGACCTAAGGTAAGGGAAATATCACAATCTCATTTTTATCCGAGATTGTTTATTCGTAAGTATTTACCGGGGTGTATTTTATCATCCACATCCATGTTTCCTCAATATGTAATATTATTTCCATCCACTTACAATAGTTTAAATCCAATTGTACCCTTCGGTGAGTTTTTAGTAAAGAATAAGAAAGAAATCTTTTGTCGTTTTTCGTACGAGGTACTTTTTGACTTTTCCGACAAAAGTATGAAGAATGTTTTTTTAACTTATACGGCATGAATGGATTTCTAAAAAAATATTTCCAAGAATCTTCCTTTACAAGTATTCATGTTTATTTTTAATCAACTTCTTTTATTTTAAAATTGTATGACATGTTAAGAAAGGAAAAGTGTTTTTGAAGTAGAAAGGATATTTTCCTCAAGAATGTAGTTCAAGTATTTTATCAAAATTATTTTCCATCTAAGATAATAAAAGGGTTATGTTTTTATCCCTATTATTACATTGGTTTGATTATGTTGTGATGGAAATATTTTTATGAATTCCTTTATCTTATATGGTTTGTTTTATGATGTCATGATGTTTCAAGAATCCCATTTTTGTTACATGTGTTATGCAATGATGTATGATTTATGATTTTGTGGCACACATAAGAATGGTATCATTATGAGATGGGTGGGACCTATATCTCCCTCCATTGCATTGGGTAAAGATTTTATAACTCATGAGATAGACATGGCTGGAATGGTAGGTTATACCGGTTCAGTGAAACAGGACTGAAACGAGGGTTACTCGATTCAGAAAGGGACTTTGTCCACTAAGATAGTCTTGGCAATGAGACTTGACTAACAAGAAATGATTCTCTATGATTATGTGTGAATGCCACAAAGTTTCAAGTTTCATGTTATGATTATGGTGATTTCATTTTCACTTCCATGATTTATCCCATGTTATGAAATTATGCTCTCTTTTGCAGGTTATGATTTCCAAAATGTTATGTTCTTATGAATATGATGTGATTGATATTTCTTTTGTTTACCCTTACTGAGCATTTGAGCTCACCCTTTTATGTTTTCTTTTCCCCGGGATAAAAAGAAAGGTTCTAGGTAAAAAAAAAGGGGAAGATCTTTATGGGAGATACTGAAGATCTTTCACCACGATTAGAAGATTACGTTCCGAGTTTCCAAAGACACTAAACTATTACGATCCTTGTGTGTGTGTTTTTGTTATGTACCAAGTATTCCGCAAAAGTAATGTAATGTCCATGTACGTTAAGATTCGGGTCTCTACATCACCATTATGGATCATACAAGAAAAATAAAGGGAACCAGATATAGATCAAAGAGGAGAGGAGGTCGGGTGGTGCGTCAAAGGGGATACCCCTTTGGGGTGTTATGCACTGCAGGTCGAGCCAAGGAGGGGGTGAGGGAGTGATATATTTAGGTTTTTATTTTAATTCAATTTTATAATAATTAAAATTATAAAACAAGGTGATGTACATGGTTAAGCCCACACGGTTTTCCAAATCAGGCACAAACTATGTGGTGCCTACTACCTCCAAGACACACCCTACACGGGCTAGGCACATGGTTTAGGAAACCATGCATAGCCCGTGTGAAAGGTCACTTCCCCTTTTTAAACAGGGTTACACAGTTTCCTGTAGTGGGCTTCATGGTTTAGCAGACCATGCACAAACCATGAAACCTCTAATGTCTTTAAAAACATGAAGTTTTTCGGATTTGAAACTCCTGAAACTTCCCAAGCCACTCAAGAGACTTCCCAGGCCTTCACCCATGTCCAAAAGCAACACGTATAAGTTTTCCAACACTCATAATCAAGTCCTGAAACTCAGTTTTCAAAATGACTGGCTTAGTAAATGAAAAAGTTCAAAAACCTTTATATTTTAGTCCAGTTAAAAAATACAGGATTCTACAATGAGGGGTAGCAAGGGATGATGAGGGATGATGATTGGAGAGGGGTGGAAAGCAGTGGGCAGCGAAGGGTAGAAGGCAGCGAGGGGTGGCGGCCGATGAGGGGAGGCATGGGATCAAGGAGAAAGGTGGGAGGGGAGGGGAGGGGAGGGGATAAGGGGTTGAAATTAGGGGGTTTTTTAAATATTTAGGGGTAGTCTACTTAAACCTTCAATAAATTTTATTTTTTAAAAATTATATTTATTTAAAGGTGGTTCATAAAATTACCACTAATAAACCACTTCTATGACCTGTTTATTTTTATAGTGGCATTATTATTGAAACCCCAATAACATAAATTTTGTTCTTTAAAAAATATATGAAGTGGTTATACTCATTCAATATTCCTTAAAACACACTTAGATCATTTCTTTTTTAAGCATCATGATATTTCAATCTTGAATGAATAGTATCTGTATCTCTAGATTTTTATTTCCTCATAATTAAATAATTCTAGAAACTCCTCGTTTCATCAATACTTGATATTCCCTTAACCATGGAAGAATATCGACTCATCTTTCTTCTCATTGTTGTATCACAACCCAGTATATGTCTTTTTGATATTTAAACTATGAATATAATTCCATTTCATCATCCCAAAATATTTGTTCTTCAAAATAAACAATTCTGGAAATCTGTAATTTTCACCCAGTGCATAAGTGAAATTTGGCTATGTGAATTTCAAGTTTTAATATAAATATTAGACTATGAAATGAATTACCATAAATGGTGCTTCATTTATCATAATTTGGGTACATGGGGCTCTTATACAAATTTTTCTACATGAGTCTTCATTCATTTATATGAATATGGTTTTAGATACATAACAAAATTTGGCTATGAAAATTTTGGATATGTTAAGGAAATTCATTTCTTGAGGAATTTGGCTATGTCGCTTCATTTGGATTCATAGAGATTCATTTATGTATATAATTACTTAACTTGGATACAAAACCATTTTTGGCTGTACAAATTTATTTATGTGGGTAATTATACTACATCGCTGCATTCGCATACATGGATATGCATGTAAGTAAATCTTTTCATGCGTGGGACTCCAGTTATGTGGATTAGGCAATACAAAAATTTAGTTATGTTGGAATTCATGTATACCGAATCTAGAATTATCTATTTTCTCAATTTTATATCCATTTAAAAAAATTCCTCCTCCACTTTGAATCTAAATAATATTAGCTAATCATAAACTCGTCTAAATACCATTTAGAATTTATGAACCTTACCTAAAACATTAAAATGATTCCCAAGGACTTTGTATTATATTAAAGCTCACCAATTTGATTTATTCAATATCTCATGTTTCACTGTGTATTTTAGAAAACCTAAAACTCTATTTCAACATTTATCCTTGTGTGTTATCATCAGCATTCATATACAACAGCACACAAGGATGACCTTCCCCTCACTCATGGGTCTACAAACTCCAATCAGTAATTCATTTTACCACTAATTATAATATCTGTTACCATTTTTCACTATATCAATCAATAATTTTATTAAAAACTATTTTACATAGTACTTTAACTCCTCCTTTAGTACATTTCATGTTCTTACATGAAGTTCAACTCTTTTAATCATAAAATGTATATGGGTTTCCCACTTTAACCTATCCTGTGAAGTATTAAAGGGTATCCAAATATTGATTTTTATTTACCCATAGTGACGGTAACTCTATATTTGTGGTCAGATAATCAATCCATCATCCAACTCATCTTTTCACTTATTACATTAAAAAACCTCATTGATAAAAAAGGTTGTACTAACAACAAATATAACCAAACACATTTGGTCACTTCAATATCCCCCTTTATGTTTGTTATAAATTCTAAATATTAAAAATTAAATTTTAAATACAATTTAATTTCTCTATCCCCCTAATTGAAAATAAATGTATATAAGATGAAATTATTCTCCCCTAAATATAAGGGTCACTTTCCTCTGCCCTTAATTATCAAGATAGGTGTATGGGAGTAATTCCCCAACTTACAACTTCTTCTCCCCAAAAAATGTTTGATGCCACTTGAGAGATGATTCCAATTGAAATATGATTCCATTTGAAATATCAGTTGAGATTACAATATATAACACTTATTTTAAATCATGGGTATTCTTTTCCTTATTTCATATCCCTTAAATATACCATCAATAGGATTTAACAACAACTTCTCTTTTTATGTCTCATAGTATATTCTTCATGAGAAAAGTTTAGAATTTTTAGATACCAATTAAAGTTTATAAAGCATGATGCCATTTTTGAAAAGCACAATATATAATCCCCTTTCTTAGTAACCAACTTATCTAAAAATTCCATTAGATAAGGAATTCATCTTGTGTCACAACTCACCATTTGGAAGTAACAATTATAAATAAAGATCCCCATAGCATCATCTGAATTAACTTGGAATCACATTTCCATTATAAATGTGCCACCATAAAATAAAATCTAAGTATATCCAGGCTAACCCTTTTTAGAAAATAATAGCGACAAGTTTAAATAATAAATTTTTCTACCTTTTATCATGTGATTCCATTTTTTTCATTCTCGCTTTTGGGGGAAACATATATTGATTTTCAAGAAATGTTTATGGAATTGTACTCACTTGAAAAAATACATAAAAAAATTCAAGTGTCATTCCATCCCAACTAGTTATATATATACTCCCCCTTCAGAAACATAATATATAAATGTTCAAACAAAAAAATTGAGAATAAAATCATTCCTTGTCCTTCATATTTGAAGGTTATTTCCAAATTTATAGATTTAATCTAATAAATATTTTTTGGTGGATTCATTCATTATTTGATCTCCCCCATAAGGTAATACTATCCATATTTCATAAACTTCCCCATAAATCATTTAAAACCATAAAAACAATATAGGATGGTGGTGGATCTTATTGAACACTTCAGTTGTTGTGCTAAAGATGAGACTTCTTCCAAAACCAATTGAAATTCATCTTTGAAGCTCTCAAATGCCTCATCTTCTTCATAATTCTATCCTATTTACGTTTCAAAGGCTATTAACCTTTGGGAATCATTGAATTTTTTTTCATGCTTCTTTCCTAGATGGAGTATCCTTATTTTATTGAGCTTGTAAAACAACCTCAACCTTTGATTCTTGATCCAACCTACATGATTATTCCCGTTGATTGGGTTATATGATTGAAAGATATTTTTATGAACCTCATTCATCTTTGGTGGGGAGTTATTTTTTTGTGGCAAATATTTTATAATTTAAACACATTGGTTCTTTTCCCTTTTGTTTCATATGTATAGGAAAAACAATCAGGGATCAAATAGGCTTGTGTTCATACTAGTTGCACCTTCCACACAAATCTTATACCTTACCATTTTTGGGTGGATTATCAATCTCATAATCAGGTATTTTATCTATCATTACAATATTCTTTTCCATCTAATTGATTGTCTTTTTATTTTTTTTAGCTTTCTCCATCCATTTTTTTATTCCATGGTTTTTCTACATTAATAAATGGTGTGGCCTCTCTTTCTATAGTAGAAGTATATTATACTTGTTAAATAGAAACCTTATATATAATTATTCTTAGAAGTTTTTTATAAATCCTTGTTTTATTTTCTGTTAGATGATTGAAGATCCTCCTCCTTCTTAAACTTCTTAGAATCTATATTCTCTACCAAGTCATAATTTTCCTTCTTCGCATTATTATTTATCATTTATTATTATGGGAACCTCCTTTAATAAGTATGAGTGATGTACATAGTTAAAATATACCATCATTAATCATATATGTAGTCATATATATTTTAATACTCATAAAAATTATCAACAATTTTAAATATGTTCTTAATTTTCACATTCATTTTATTCTGTGAATTTTAACTATTTTGTATAATAGGTTTGTTTTTACTTATATCTTTGATCCCCTATTTATTGTCCTTCTTTGGATTCCACATAATGAAACATTATGCCCACAATCCATATCCCTTTTCTCCAATATATAGAGGCACCAACATCATCCCATAAGTCTTATTCTTTTCACATTATATGTTGGTTGTACAATATGGTATGCTTAATATTTTTAGGATATAACATCATTATTTTAGGGAATATTTAGGGAATATATTATCTAGTAATTACCCACTTCCTTCCTTAAAATTTTGGTGTATGTCTTAAAATGATTCTTTTTCCACAATTAAATATAGTTTTTCGTTTTTCCAACACATCTAGAAATTTCATTTTTAGTGCACACCACTTTATCTACATAGTGGGAAACCTTTTTCCAAGAGATAGGGGTGAATGATTATCCGCATGATCTCAGGCTCTTTGAGATAAAATTGTGAGCCTCCTTTTAAGGGATTTATTTCAAAGTATTTGTGTCATTACATAGTTTGTCAGCTGATCATGAATTTTCCAATTTTACCTCTTCTAAACTTTTCAACTTGACTTATAACTAAATTCCCTTCATGTTAAGGGAATACTTATCATCCTAAAAATATATTAAACCTCCTTCATAATCACTTTACAACTTTTGATCCTAATCCTCCTGCATATTTTTAATTTTCTATAGTGAACTGTTGAGATCTTTAATTATTTTTTCCTTCACATCTAGTTGACCATTTGTGACATTCTCTATAAATTTATATAACTTATCTAATGCATGGAATGCTTCAGTAATAGAAACATAAAAAACATCCTTCTCACAATATATTATTTATAATCCTTCAACTGATATATAATATATGTCATGTAATGTGAGATAGTTTCATCATTTTCTCTCACATTCTTTGTGAGGGTGCTACATATTATAACCATCATATCCAATAAATTATCCATGGAATCGGATTTTTCTTTTAGCTATGATATATCATTATATAGTCCCTTTATATAAAATAATAATAATATATATATATAATTTATCATGAACTGTCTTCATATAATCTTTGACTTCATAATAAAAAAATATGAAGTGATTTATCACTTTCAACCTCTTCAAATTCTACACAGATTGAACTAGCTTCATCTAATGAATTTCTCTCATTAGGCTTGATGGAACACAAACCACAGATACTGAATTAATATAGATGGTCACCATCCACCTTCTTTGAGGTATTAATTTTCTTATCCTTATTCTTCATTCTGTTTCTCATAGTCTTAAAAGAGACATCATCTTAAATAAAAATAGTGATAAGATCTATAATTTCTATATAAGGTTGAGGATATTATTTAACCATTTCAAATATGTACTTCATAAAATCAAATAAAATTCCTAAGGTATTAAAAATAAAAAAAATCATTGGGTAACCATCCTATGATTCCAGTTGAGATTCCCTATATGATCATTGTAGGAACTTGAGAGTGAGAGTGAATTAGGTGTTGCCTATATAAATAAACTCAAACCTTTCTTGAAACCCCTTTGTAATTTAACACTTGTTTTTGGTAAGTTAATATGGATATATTTTATTTTTAACATAGAATAAACTATATGAATATGCAAGTGAAGTAGTAAAGAGGAACATAGTATTTTTACAAGGTTTGTTAAAAAGAGATTATCTTTTCCTTGATTGGTTTTTCATCCCAATAAAGGATTATCCAATATAATCAATGTCATCAATTATAAGTGGACAATATCAGAGTTTAACTAATATGTTGTCGCCCAATGTTACACTAACCACTTGCCTACTCCTCACAAGAATTATATTTCTAGCTTCCTGCCAAACTTTTTTAACAACTTCCCACTACAGTAACTAGGTCACATTGTGGTCGTCTTGCATACCATGAGTCACAAATGTTCTAGAGTGTCTCACCATATATATATATTCAATTTGTTCTTTAAAATTATTCTTAGAATAGATAATTGGTTCTAAATAGGATTATTCTACACCAAATAGATATATCTTCTTCAACTCACAGTAGAGTATTTAGATTCCTACTAATCTTCTAGATAAGTTGTATGCCACTCAATCTACACCACATATCAAATTCACTATTCCTACACAGATCTTATCATATGGATTTCTCACTTATTCACTCAAATACTTTAGCTCTCTCAAAATGATCTCAGAATGATGTCCAAATCCTTCAACTTCTTATTATTTACTATATTATATATTAGATTCTTCTCTTAATTTTATAAGGGTAATATAATCTCACATAGTATCACAACTATGAGTTCTCTGAGTTTCCACACATAGATCAACAATAACTATATCCTTAATTTCTATTTATCCCTCATTGATCTTAACATATTCTCATGTGCATGAGTGGATGAATTAAATTCTTCTTTAATTTTTAATCCCAATAAATGGTATGTTGAGGGGGAAAGGAAATAGCCAACATAAAATCATACCTATAGAATAGCCGGTTCGGGTTCCCATAATTAAATGCATTATAATTTTTCAATTCAGACGATATTACCATAATACCCTTATTTAATGATTATCCTTTTTTAAAATTGGACAAAAATATCTTCTCAAAAGATCTCCACTGAGAATTAGCGCATCATATTTTCAACAATTTTATAAAATATGCAGTTGATATATATAGTGTGAAATATTTCTTCACTGCTAATTAAACATAGTATTTATTATCATTTATCAATTCATGGGTAGATTCTTATAATTCAATATAAATAACTCACAAATACTCAAACAACATAGAATAAATCTGATATAGGCTATAATGAATAGTAACTCATGGTTCGATGGAACTTCAAATGTTTTATTCTTGAAAACCTAGTAACTTCAATTTTTTATTTAAGAAATAAATGTAGTGATTCTCCTAATTCATTATTAATCAAAACACACTCTGATAATTACTCCAATATGAATTACGATGTTTTTATCTTGAATTCATATCATTAGCATCACTATATTTTTATTTTCTTAGAATTAAATAATTCTAGAAACTCCTTTTTTTCATCAAGCCTCAATATTCTCTTTTCTATTGATGAAGATTAGATCCTATTGATTCTAATTCTTAGATCATAACTTATTCTTGGTTTGTATAATGTTTAAACCATGAACAAATAGCTCTTTCATCATCATAATAAATTTTTTATTTAGAATAAATAAGACTATAATTATATAATTTTAACCTAGTATATAAGGGAAATTTTTCTATGTGAATTCCATGTTTTCATATGCAAATTTTTCTATTCAAATAATTCCATTACATGGTTCTTTATGTATTTGAATTTGGATATGTGGTAATTTTATAACAATGCACCTACATAGGTCTTCATTCACGTATGTGGATCTAATTTTAGATTCATAGAGGAATTTTTTTACATGAAGTTTGGATACTCCATGGAAATACATAAGGAATTTAACTATATAGATTCATTTGGATACACGGAGCCTCATTCATGTAAGTGGTTTCTTAACTTGGATACATAACTAATTTTGGCTACCTAAATTTATATACACAGTTCAATTAGTTACATCGCTACATTCACATACAAGTAACTTCACATAATAAAATATTTACATAAAAGGGACTTTATCTATGAGGACTTTCCTATGCCAAAATTCACCTATTCAAGAATTCACCTATACTGGAATTCAAATATATAGAATTTGGACTTTAACATTTTTCTAGATTTCTATCCATATTGAACCAGGACTCCTCCACTTTGACTCAATCCAATATCATCCATTTATAAACTCATACCTTTGGGAATTTATGAATCATATTCAACACTTCAAAATGATCCCTAAATACTTTATAATATATGAAAACTCACCTATTTAGATTTTTTTCAATAACATGTGTTTCACTTCAGATTTTAGAAAAAATAAAACGTTGTTTCACCCTTCATCTATTTTTGTTATCACGGTTTTCAATAGTCATATACAAAAACATACAAGGATATCCTTCTCCCAACTGATGGGTCTTCAAACTCCAATTATCGAATTATTTTATAACTGATTATAATAGATCTTATAGTTTTTCACTATATATGGTGTTATTTCTATTATAAACTATTTTAGAGTTTACTAGAACTCCTCCTTTATCACATTTCATGATCTTACATGAATTTTATCTCTTTCAATATTCATATGAATATAAGTTTCCCACTTGAATTTGTTCATCCAGGTATTCAAGGGTAGCTAAATCTTCATTATTATTTATCCAGAGTAATGGGAAACATCTATTCATTAGTGGGTGGATAATCAATCCTACAACAAAATCATATTTTAATTTATTACATTAAAAAGAATCATTGATAACAAAATTATAATTGAAAACAAATACAACAAAACACCATTGGAAACTTCAATATTATTAAAATGTGTATTTAATCCACACATTGTGTATTGAATAACAGCTGAGAATCATAGTCCAGACTTGATTAAATTATTTTTTTCTGGTTTTCACACCCTTAAACACATAATATTTCTCAAAAAATATATTTTTAGTCCTAGGGTGTGTAGTACGGGTTTTCCAAAAATGAATTCCGCATTTTTTTAGTCAGTCTACATGTCTTGTAATTCATTCCAAGCCATGCCAGGTACATGCCAAGTCAGGAAAGTCATGTGAGTCAAAAATATGGAGAGGAAAATTAATTTCCTCAAAACAAAACTACATAGTGTGTAAATGGATACACATTTCATGTGACAAAGTTTTCCCATGAAATATGAACTGATTGATTTTCAAAAGGTTGTGTGGAGTAAAATTCTAAATTAATTATTTTCTATGTGTTATATAACTAAAAACCTAGTGTTGTTACCATAAATTTCATATAATATTTATATAGAGATATTAGTACATGTTTCACATATTAATGTAACATTGTGTGGCCACACATGATTTGAAGTCAACATAGCTTAACCTATGGAACAACACCTCGTGTATACTTACATGTTATGAGAGTGCAAAAGCATATGACCAGAACTATAATCTGTATATATCAATTTCCCTATAATGTTATAGTACATTTCATTTAAGTGATTTGGAATGACACTTGTCATGTTACCACTATTAAATTTTATTTGTTAAATTTTAGATTTAATTTACAACTAACTAAAATGGTATATGTTATGTTCTTAGTCAATACACGCTATGTACAGATTAATTTTAAATAAAATTAATTTCTTTAATTTCTTTTAAATTGAAGAAGATAGGAATATCAAGGACTCTTTGGATAAAAATTGAGATAAAATAATAAATTATTAATTAAATTATTAATTATTAATTTGATTAATTTTATATTAAAAAATAACAAAGAGAAATGAATGATAGCTAGTTTTAAATGCGTAATAGTAGCATGTGTGGATTATCACAAGCTTGTTCAAACAATTTATGTGTTAGGTTATAGATTAATTAAATATTTATTACATGGAATATTCTATGTGATAAAAGTTTTATTAAATTAAATATGATGATCTATGAATCATCCCTCTCAACTTTATTATTTAAGTGTTTTCATGTTTATGGATTCTTTATGTAACCCATACCCTAGGTTCCCCACACCCGAGAGTGAGTAAATACATGTAAAGGATGTATATTTAATGAAAGGGTGTATTTTAGAACCCTAAAAGAGTTGAAACCAATCGAGGAGACATAAAGGTCAAAAGGTGGAATAATATAACTTGATCTAAGCCCAATCCAATAAGTTATTCCCCTAAGGTCAAGTTTTGGTTTATCATCTACTCAATAAACTAATAAATAGTAAAATATAATGATCATGCAACAAATTTATTTTATTTTATCTGTTGTATGTTTATTTATTTATTTATAGGATTCATGTTTATTTTTTGATAAAAATGGTCACATAATGTAAATAAAATAACTATCATACTCAAATGGAATAAAATAAATGGATTATTTATAAATTATTTTATCAATTATTGGTTAATTAATTATGTAAAATCCAGATAATATTAACAAGTAATGTAAAGGATAATATAAATAAATTTACACATAATTATGTAAATATATCAATGAAATATTAAGATATATAAAACTTCCATTACTAATATTGGAATGAAACTATAGATAAAAGTGTTTGATTTGACCCTTTTCAGGATACTTCCATTTATCAATGAGTTCTAATGAAAGTTTTGGGTTTAACTAATCTATTTAGAATCAATGGTTTATTTACTTTGCAAGACGTTGTGTTACTAGGAGGAACATGTTGAGGAAATTTGAGTATGGGATTTCAGGATTGAGGATTCCGGCCAACAGATAAAGGTGTTGTGAGTTAATATAATTAGAAAAACTACATACTTATATACCTTTGGGTAATTTTTACCAGACCCTTATTTAGGTTATAAGAAGGAAAATATTGATCCTTGACACTAGAATTTCTATATAATAGGATATTTCAAATCCAATTGTGTGGTATATTTGGATTTTATAAAATTTTAAGATATTAATAAATAAAAATTATTACATCACACATTTGGTAATTGAGATAAAGTATTAAAATTTTATTTTATTTTGTTTTAGAAAATGGTTAGTAATATGAACTAACATTATCATTACATTTTATTTTATTTTTTAGAAATATAATCCCCTAGATAGTATGAACTTCCAAGAGTAGTAAAAATACTTGTGCATCATACTACACCATGATAGGAAGTTATACATATCAGAGTCCCAAATTCCTTAAAAGTCTTTTAAGGAGGTAAGTCAAGAGGGTCTCTCTCCACCTAAGACAATTGGATGATGCATTGGATTTCCAATGCCTCTTATTATTATCCATGACTAGTGATTTTTAGAATATATATAATGGCATGAATGCATAGACCATATTGTCTCAACTTCATTATATTAATTAAGAGAAGGCCTAATAGAAGAGATAAGAGATATCTAAGGCACTATTTACATGTAATCTTTGAGAAGGTGTGTCATATGGAACTCATTGAGAGTTTTGTATATTCTAGGTTTCATGGTAATGAAGTAATTTTATGCCAATCTTGTGCATGCCTCACTACCTCAGAGATTCTCCATTTTTATTATGAAATTTAATATAAGAAATATTGAGAAGTCTCTCCTAGAACTCCTTACATTGATTCTCCAGAAAAATAAATACATGAGGTATAAAAACATATGATTATTGTATTGAACAATAGGAAGGGTAATATAATAAGTCCAAAGATGAACTCTAATTATAATACTTCTTCATACCACCCAACTAAGAGAAGAAGGATCCAGAGGAAGGCTAAGGAACAAGTGGTAGTATGTTTTATATGTGGTAAGAAGGGCCACTGGAAAAAGAACCACACCTCGGTGAAGAAGAAAGGGGTAGATTTAGGTGTATTCATTATCAAATGAAATATTTATATTTCAATAATTTTTTTATTAGATATGGATTTTGGTACTAACATTTTCATCCAAATTTAGGAACCATGTTGATTCAAAAAGGTTACCAGAGGTGTGGTGGATCTTGAAAATTATAATGAAGCAAGACTAGCTGCATTGAATATCAGAGACTACCATCTTACTTTTACAATTGGTTTAATTATAATTTTAAAGAATTTTTATTATGTTCTTGATGTTACTAAAAAATTATATCTAGTTCTAGTTTAAATATAGATATATTTATTTTCAAGTTTGATAATAAGAGATGATACTTTTAAAAAAATATCATTTTTTATAGTATAAAACATTTAAAAAAATAATATTTATATACTAGAATTTTAAAACTAAGTGCTAGAAATAAATAATGAATCATTTTCACAAGACTCACATTATAACCATTTTTGGAATCATCAGCTTGGTCATGTAAACTAGAAGTTATTGACAGAGTTATATTAAGATAGGTATTTAGATTCTTTTGAACTAAAATAACTTGATATATGTCATGTTTTTTTATAATAAAAAATGGAAGAATCTCCATTAAGTGGTGTAACACACCATGATTTTAGTATTAAATCTCCTTTAAATAAACACTATGTTGAATAGCTTGTTTCACACACAACACTGAACAAAGATTAAACTACGATAATTTAAAATAAAATTTTCAAATTTATCCTCTATAATATAGTTAATAAATTAATGAGTCTAAATATAAGTAATTATATTATGATATATTTTTTGAAAAGGAAATAAATGACATTAGTCAGTATAATGCTTCTTTATTAAGATCATTTTTATGATATCGGAAGGTATGAAGCTTCACCTAGGTTCTCCCTAGACCAAGCCTAGGAAAAAATCCAACAATTACATTTTTAACAAAATCGTTTTTGAATATAGTTCAATATCATTAAAATTATCATGAGATCAATGATAGTTTAACCACCACCCATTACTTCTACAAGAGCTTATCTTATCCTTAAGTTTTTTACAATGATATTGTGAGGTTATGTAAGTAAAAGTTAGGATGATATAAACATGTAATTATTAATGTAATAAGTTATTTATATATATCACATGTATTTTTTAAATTTTATAATTTGAATTTTAAATAAAAATAAATTTAATTTTTAAAACTAATACACTAATTTAATTAAATTAGTATAGCTAAATAACTAATAAGATCATTTTATGATTAAAAATATATTTTTCTAAGTGTATACTTTTTATGCACTGTTTTTTTATTTTAAAAAACTAAATATATTATATTCAAATGATGGTAAACTTTATTTTTTATATTAATAATACATTAACTAAAATTTAATTAATAATTAATCGTAAATAATAATAAGAAAAATTCATATTAAAAAAGTCATTTTCCTATAAAAAATATTTTTTCATTATATTTTATATTTCTTTTTAAAAGTTAAATTCATAAATTTAATAATTTCAATCTGATAAAATTAACTTAATTTTAGGATTAACCATGAAAAATATTATCTTAGGATGAATTTTTGGGATTTTTCTAAAATGGTTTATTTTTATGTGAATAGTGAAAAATACAGTTTTCACCAATACCATATCATTTAAGACTTCATCATAATACGACTATGAATTAAAAACTTATAAAAAAATTCCAAAATAAAAAATTATTTAATTAATAAAATGATTCATTTCAATATACTATTTATAATTTAAAAAAAAACTAAGTTTAACATTTTTTAAACTCAATTAATATTTTATTCTGATAAAAAGTCTTTTGTATTTTATTATAATTATATATTTTACATAGTGGATTTTGGTTTTAGATTGTTTGAAAGCCACATAACTCTTATTTTTTCAATAATAAACCAATAAATGTTATGAAAATGAATAAAATTAATAATTTTATCCTAAATATTATTTTTATGCTTAAAAATAAACTTTTCCTAAAAAACTATTTTAAGCGTTATGGGAAGTAACATTAAAATTAATTTGTATCAACCTTAAAATTTTAATTTGATAAAATGAGTTTCATATTTGAAATAAAAAATTTCAAATTAGTTAATAATATCAATTTTAATTTCATTAATTAAAACAAATTGAAAAGGTTAAAAAATGAGTTATTGTGGTAAAAGTAAGTTATAGTAAAAGTTAAAACTAAAAAGAAAGGCAAAAATTCCTCAAATATTATCTAAAAATTAATTTTTAAGGGTTTTATGGACCCAATATTCATAAAATATCTATTATTTTCATATTTTTGACTCACATACCCTAGATAATAACATCTCTTTTTTTATTATTGCTAAAATCTCACTCCCCTCACTTGTAAAAGTAGTGTTCCACCAGCCCATTACATGCACTCTAAAAATTTGAATTCCTATCAAATATCTACCCATTTTACTTCACCTAGAGACATATATCAAAATTTTCAGACCATTTTTCCAAGTAAAATCTTCTAATCCTCCATTTCTAATAGTTCCTCTAAGAGAATATTCAATTTCTCAACAAGTTTAAAAAACATTTATGGAACTAGAGAGTTGAGGTAAGGGTTTTATCATATCACTTTTATTTATTTTATACATATGTCAATTTCACCACTTATTTTATATTTTTTTGGTGTATATAATTCCCTATGGAAGTTTTTATCATACTTTAATACAATTCAAGGTATTTTAAAATGCATCTCAAGTTCTATCTTGTATGGTATTTTGATTCAAGAGATACCAATGTTGTAAGTGACTTCGATAACTCAAGCCTCCATTATTTGAGTTATAATTCTCCACCTTGAACTTATTTCTTCTATGTTTGGTTTTTCCACCATAATATTTTATTATATGAAACATTCATTTTCTATCGAGGTAATTTGAAGTTTTTTTATTCCAAAACTCTTCCTTGATGAATTTATTTCTCATAAAATTATAACATTATAAAGAATAATTTTCATCATTTTTAGTGAATATTTTCCATCCATATCCATATTATTTATTTCCACCATTATTATCCGTCCTTATTTAAAATATAAATATGTATTATTTCTTGTGATCTTCATATTTCTTTTTACCCCTTTTTTAGATTAATTTTTAATAACTTTTTTTATGATGTGGGTTTTTATAATGTTATTTTAAAAATATTAAAAAGTTTTTCCCTTTTCAAATCATATATTTTATCTTCCAATCCACATTTTATCTGGATAACTTTATGTATTAATCAAGGATCCTTTGTTAATATTTATTAAAAAATAATTTTTTAAGTTTTCTTCTATTCAATTTCTAAAAAATATTATATTTTAAAGTGAATCATAACATTATCTTTTTACAACGTTATTAATTTTTTTTTAAATATCTCTATAAAAATTCACATCTATTTTCTTTTTTATCTCTAAATTAATTATCCCCTATGAAGTTTTGTTTTATGAATCACCCTCTAAATTATTTTATAAAATACATCTTTTGGGTGATTGAATTTTTTTTATTAATCGATATAATTCTGAAGTCATTTTATTTGATTCTATATAGAAATATTATTAAACCCATTTTATTTACATGGGTTTTTCATGATATGATATTACATTGATTTTTTATGTGATAAATATTTGTGTGGATTATCATCATGAGATGGGTTGGGTCTATTAAATCCCTGAGATGGGTTGGATTTGTAAAATCCATGGGATAGGTTGGGTCTGTTAAATCCTTGAGATGGGTTGGGTATGCTAAATCCCTAAGATGAGTTAGGTTTGTTAAATCTCTGAGAAAGTTTGGGTATGTTAAATACTTAATACTAGTTAGGTTCATTATATCTTTAATATGGTTTGGTTTTGTTAAACTCAAGATTTCGGTTGGGTTCATTAAATCCTTGTGATAGTTTGGGTCCATTAAAGACCTCCAATGAAATTCTTAAAGTTTTATATAAAATGAGATAAAGATGTGTATGGACATGATTGTGGGTAGATATTTTCACAAATGTCAAGTTTTATTTTTTTTACATTTTTTCAACATTTATATGTGATAATGCTATGTTATTTTCCATTCCCCATGATTATTGTATTTATTTTTCTCAATTTTACACCATGGTATATGATTGGTCATTTGAGATTACGTGTCCTTATATCTTAACTTGTGAAAAAATCTTTTTGTTCCATGTTATTTTTAATAATATATTTATACCATATTCATGTATCTCATATTGTAATGATATAACCCTTGAATACATGTCGATAATTTTTCCCCTACTAAGAATTTGAGCTCACCCTTTTCTTATGTTTTCCTTTCACCATGTTATGAAGATGTGTATAATAAAAGATATCACTAGAAGGGAATCTTGTATAGTGTGATTATAGAGAAATATTCAAAATAAAATTTTATATAGATAAACTCCAAAGACACTAAACCTTTAGGCTCTATGATTATATGGTTATTCTGAGATGTAATGTTTAAATTATGGTAATATATGTATGTTTGGATTAATTCATCTCACTTGGTATTAAATATAGTTGTAAAGTATATTTTTTTAGTACCAAACTTGAAAGTGTGGGTCTAGGGAATCTCATTTGGTATTAGAGTAGAATTTAATTATTTTTTTGGATTGTTTTAATTATTTTTATGTATTAATTTAATTATTATCGGGGATTACAACTAGCTAAAATTAGTGAAAATATAAAGGTGAAAGCCTAAATGTAGTAAAACATCCTAAAATTTTGGTAAAGTATAGAGTGTGTGGTTTTCAAGTAATGAAATTCCTATTGGGATATAAACAAGTGGATATGTGCTCTAAAATAGATGCACTTAGGGTTATTAACCCTGAAAAGGATGGTTAAGTATTAACTCGATCATCACCTAGATTGACACTCCCATGGGATATGATTTTGTTGATTCACATGCTCTTTATGAACCATTATGAAGGATTTAAATGAAACTTTATGGTGTAATATATAACTATTTTGTTTATAGAACCAAATAGAAATATAATTATGGATAACCTAAATTTATACATAGAGACTCATAAGCTAGGTTATTCATATCATTTATGATTTACATTTAATATATTTATAATTACCTTTTATACATGTACTAATTTAAGTATTCTTATACCTTAAATTTATTTTATTTAATGTAATGTTTCGATCCAAGATAAATCAAGTTAATAATGGTTATAGTGGATAATGAAGAGACTTTCCCAATGATAAACCTAATGACATTGGTGATAGAGTATAAAATATCATGATGATGCTCACCCAAATCTCTTAATATTTAAATAATAATGAAAACCATCTTGAGAACCTAAATGCAATGAGGAAGGAGTAACTTATTATCGAATCCTTTATATGGAAACTTTCAACCTCCTTTAATAGGTATTCTAACCCACTATTCATCGGGAAATGAATCAAGATAATAGAGAAAATATTTCTTGTCCTTCAATAATCAGACCATGAGAAGGTAATTTTAGTTGTTTACCATATAGAAGAATAGGTTTACTAATGGTGGACTCTTAATAAGTATACGATGAAGAAGGAAGAAGTTAGTTCTATAAATGGAAGAATTCAAGAAAATATTCTTTACTAAATATTTTACATGAACTCTCTACATAAAGATAGAGAGATAATTCATATAATTGAAATAAAAGGAGGATGAATAAATTGGTACTTATTAAGAAAACTTTTTTATACTTCCAAGGCATGCCTCCAGTTTTATTGTATACCCCTAAAGTAAGAATCAAAGATTATTTAGTTTCCTTAAACTAATTCTTTGGGGAAAAAATTAGATATAAGAGACTTTGGTAGCTATAAGGAAATTGTTCTATGTGTGCTTAAGAAAGAAATGAAAATTTGAGACTCCCATTATTCTAAAGATAAGAAAAAGAATATATAGTTTCATGGAAACTCAAATGAAAAATATCATGGATAAAATAAATTTCAATTGATTAAATGTATAAAAAATGGGGGGAATCACTATGGAAATTTCTTGAAAGAAACTAGGAAATCTTTTGATTGTATAAAGTATTTACATAAAACACATAATTTTTTATCAATGAAAAAGAGGCCAATTAATTCAATAGATGAAAATAATTTTCATACTAATTCTTCATTAACACTTCAATGATTCAAATTCAAGGAGTTTATCCATTATTAAAATCAATTCCCCAACCCTAGGACTAATAAGGATAATAGGAATCATAAAACTCATAGAACAAGGGAATAAGGAAGGTCTTATGTTATAACAATTGTGTAAATGCATCATGATAATTAAGGTACACATAATCTCCACTTTATAGTGTTGGACATACTAATGTTTTTCCAACATATCCTATATTATACTATTTTTTAATGATCAAAAACACCATGAAAATTGTATATAATGATTTTTATTTAAGTGTGTAGATAAATATTCATGAAGCTATAAATTTATTTTTCTTAAATTTTTAAATTTTGAGTTGAATTTTTTTATAAGTTTTGAATTATTAAATTCAAGGAATATGAAGTCATAAAGGTTTACACTCAAGGTTTATAGTCATTTGAAGTCTAAAATAAATTTTATTATTTATAAATTCTTGCTAACTCTATAAGTCATAAGATCAGACCAATATTTATGTTCAATTCTTATGATCAGTAAAATTCTTACATTCAAGACTTATGTTATAAAAAAGACTTCTAGATAGAAATAACCGTTATGATGAAGTATTGTGCTAAATTATTTATTCTTAATAAAGATTTACGATTATAAAAAATCCTTATGATTAAGAAAGTCTTATGATCAGAATAGAAGAAATCAAAGACTTATGATCAGACTCCAAATTCATATTATCAAGAAAATTCTTATGTTCATAAGGCTTTCGATACTGAAGACTCATCAAATTGGATGCCATTAAGTAAGTTTAAGATGTTTTATTATAGTTTATAGGTGATTTATTACCATTTTAATATATCAAGAGAAGTTTAATCCTACCTTATGTTCTATAAAAAGTATTGATGTATAAATATTGTATGGTTGGATTAATTAAATATATTATTTCTAAGAAGAGTAATGTTTCAAGGATGATTCAAGTTTCACTAGCATAATAAACTATTTTTTCTATTTATATAGGATGTTACATAAAAAAGTATAATTGATTTTTTTTTTAATATTATACTCTTTTCTCCTAGTCATTTGAATCATAGAAAAAATTGTGGATTCCAAAATTAAGAATTTTTTTACTCAAAAATACTTTTTTGGGTGATCAAAAATGATATAGAAAAGTGTGAATATACTCAGTTTTTCAAGCTAATCATTTTGTGCATCTAGGAAAAAAAATTTGTGGTGTGTTATTCTAGATACATCTCCAACAAATGATGATATCTCATAGTTGATTAAATTATTTCACTCCTTCTCTTGAATAATTATGATTTAAATGTCAGTTACTAATTGAAACTATGTGTTGAACTCACAATCCTCCTATTTATTATTTTAAGAAAATAATTAAATTCATTGTTCTGGGTGTGTGAAGGTTAATGAAAGGTATTTTAAAAAGGGACAAATTTTTTGAAATATCTTTTAAGATTTTGTAACAAGTTGAAGTTGCTTCCACTCAACTGTAAAGGTCTCTAGGAAAAGGAAATTCGGATAAAAAAAATCAAGATCATAGGGAGAGCACTAGTTAAGTGGACTATGAGATATTTTTTCCCTAAACCACTATAAATCCTTAGTGTTTTGGTCTTCTCTTTTCTAATTTTATTTCCAATAATTATTTGATAAAAGAGTAAATAATAGTTCAAGGTATTATTTTAATTGGAATTAAAATTTACAGAATTAAATCCACCCCCCTGCTCCTCTTGAGTCATTATAGAACATCCTTCCGGTCACAAATTAGTATCAAAGGTAGAGACTCTTGATTTCTCAACTCTAATCAGTTAAATTCATAAATATGTTTTTTTAGTGGTTATAATTACTAACAATAGTTAAGAAGTGCCTATGGTTAGTGATCCTTATTTTAATGGATATAGCTATGAATTTCAAAAGACTATAATGATTATCTATCTAAAAAATCTTATTCTAAACATTTATTTGAAACCTATAAACCCCTATAATGTTCCCGAACAAATACTAGGTAAATGGGATGCTATTATAGATACAGAATATGATTTGAACTCCAAGGCGATGAATGTTATTGTATATAGATTAGGCCATGATGACTTTATTAAAGTTTCACAATATCAAACAACACATAAAATATGGACCACAATATATATATCTTATAAAGGTATTGATAATGTAAGGAAACTTAGATACAACACTTCCATGATAAAGTTTCATACATTCAAAATGATTTATGGTGAGTGCATCACTCAGATTAATATAAGGTTTATTGAAACTATTAAAAATTTAAATACATTAAGTGATCATGTTCTTGAACCTGATCATTCTCACAAAGTACTCATAGTTATACCATTAAAATAGAGTGGAATAATGGATGTTATTAATGAATCTAAAGCTATAAAATATTTTAAAATAAAAGATCTTATTAGAACAATTATGGTATATATAGATGAGATTGAAGCTATGTCAGAAGATCAAAAGATGATAAAAAATGGATAATGGTTATTTAAAATCATCCCAATCAAAATATAAGATGAAAAATAAAGACACAACATTTTCATGATCATCTAGGGAAGATACTTCATGAAATTCAAATTGAAGTGATGATATTTCTCAGTTTTCCTAGAATTTAAAGAAATTAATAATAAAATAAGTGAATTTAATAAATATTTTAATTTGTATAAGAGGTTTTATGGAAACAAAAAATAATTAATATGTTATGTTTATAACAATATTGGGTATATCAATCTTGATTTCCCTCATCTTAAGGAGAGGAAAAAGTATATAAATAATTATAATAATAGATCAGATTATAAAAAGGAGAATAAATCAATAAAAGATATATGGAGTTCCTTATAGAACTCCACTGATTACTATAATTATAATTCTAATGATGGATTATCTAATAAAAATAAAAATATGTGATTCATGGTACAAACATATGAGGTACATCCATCTTATCATTCTTCCTCTGAATCTAATTTTGAATTTAAAAACTATTATTTTGATGATTTGAATGAATATTGATCTATTTTAGAATGTAAATATGAATCAATAAAGAAAAATAAAAATTATCTTCATAAATTTTATGATATTTAGAAAAAATAAAATACTGAAATGACCCAAAATAATTTTTAATTAAAATCTAGTTTAGGAAAATTATCATCTAGTTTTGTTTTCCATGATAGAAAAATAAAATAATTGATGGATGAAATAAAATATTTAAAATATAGTACTAATGATTTTAATAGATCAAATTATCTAAACAAATCCTTCGTAATAAAAAATCATATAAAGAAAAATATGGAATTGGAATTAAGGGGGAAAACCCACAATAAACAATAATTATTTTGTCCTAGTTTCAAAAATGGAAACATGACTAGTATTACTTGATTACATTATGGAATAAAAGTGTATGTGATTATCCCATAATATCTCCTTACATATGTATAATGAAGAAGGAATTAAATTCTAAAAAGTTATCTAATTTTAATTCATAAAAGTATAAGTATATTTGTGTTCCCAAATCATTTATAGATAACATTTTTGTAATTAAGAGAATTTGGGTACCAAAGTATCTTCTTGTTTCATTTTTTTGTATGTAAAAAACAAAAAAAACAACAATGAAAAACGGTTTATATATATAAGTTGTTTTGAGACATATGAGTGGATACTTTTTTAACTTCTACTCACTATATAAAATTGATGGAGGTTATGTTATATTTTGTGACAATGGTAAAGGAAAAAATATCACCATTGTAACTTTTAGAAATCCACATTCATTCATCATCAACAATGTACTTTATATTAAAGGCTTAAAGAAGAACCAAAAAATTATTTCTGAACTTTTTGATGATGAATTTTCTATTTATTTTTCGAATAATTTTTATTAAATTTTCAAAGATAAATTTCTTAAGTTTAAATCCCCAATAAATGAAAATGTTTAGACTCTAGATCTTAATTCTCTATATAAAAAAATATGAACTATTTGAATGATGAAATCAATAAATCATGGATTTAGAATAGAAGTCTTAGAAACTGTAATTTCTATTATTTAAGAAAATTATCTAAGAAAAAATTGATTTATGAGGTTCCCCAACTCAAATTGGAAAACATAAACTATGTGATTTATGTCAAATAGGCAAGCAACACAAATCGTCTTTCAAACTAATCAAAGAAGTCACATCCTCTAGACTAATAGAACATATTCATATATTTTTTTCAAGAAACTAAATATATTATGGTTAAATGATGTTTAATTAAATTGTTTAAGTGAATAATATATTAACACTGATTCAATTATTGATTGATTGGAAATAATAATAATAATAGTTAATATTAAAAAAATTCATTTGCATATAAAAAATAGATTTTATTTAAATTTTATATTTCCACTTAAAAGTTAAATTACTAAATTTTATAATTTTAATTTGATAAAATGAATTTAATTTTATCTATTTATCATTATAATACCATCTTAGTATGAATTTTTGGGATTTTAATAGAAATGGTTGATTTTTAAGTAAATAGTGAAAAATTTAGTATTCACAAATACTGTAGAGTTCTTGACTTCATCATGATATAAGTATGACTTAAAAAAATTATAAAATAGTTTTATCAATTGAAAATTTATTTAAGGATTAAAATTATTCATTTAAATATACTATGATCAATTTATAAAACCTATTTTTAACAATTTTTAACTCAAATAATATTTTACTCCAATAAAAAGTATTTTTAGTCATTTATTTTAATTAAATATTCATATGGTGGATTTCAGTTTTGGAATGCATGAAAATTAAAATAAATATTATTTTTTATTAATAAATAAATTAATGTTATGAAAATAAACCACATTAATAATTTTATCCAAATCATTATTTTTATGCTTAAAAATAAACTTTTTCTAAAAAATGATTTTAAGCGTTATGTGAACTACCATTAAAATAAATCATTATCACCATTGAAAATTTAACATGATAAAATGAGTTTAATATTTGAAATTACCATGTTTAAATTAGGTTATAAGTTCAATTTTAATTTTAATCATTAAAATAAATTGTCGAGGTTAAAAAATGAGTTACAATGGTCAAAGTAAATTATGATAAAGGTTAAAACTAAAGAGAAAGCCTAAAATTCCTTAAATCTTATCTCCAAATACATGTTTAATGGTTTTATTGACCCAATACTCATAAAACCTCCATTATTATCAAATTTTGGAATCGTATACCTTTGATTATGACTTTTCCTTTTATATTATTACTAAAATGTCACTTTCCTCCCTTATAAAAGTGGAGTTCCACCTCCCCTTTACAAAAAAATCTAATAATTAAAATTCAAATAAAATATCTAACCATTTTACTTACCCTAGATACCTATATCACATTTTTCATCCCATTTATCCATATAAAATAATTAAATACTATATTTATAGTAGGTCCTCCGATAGAAGGTTCAATTTCTCAATGAGGTTAAATCGCTTTCCTGGAAGTCGAGAGTTGAGGTAAGGGATTTTTCATATCACTTTTATTTCTATGATACATATGCCATATTCACCACTTTTTTTGTATTTTTTGGTGTATATACTACCTTATGGATTTTTTTATCATATAATTATACAATTTAAGGAATTTAAAAATCAATCTCAGGTTCTATTTAAAAAAAATTGGCATGAACCCTTTTTTTAACAAATGACCTATTTTGTATTGGGTAGAGGATACCCATTACAAGGCTCATAGTCCCAGTTGGAACTAAATCCCATTACATGGCCCTGAAGGGCCATCTTTTTTACCAAAGGAATTTCGATGATTATTACTACTGAAGTACCTACTACAGTTATGCCACCATTACAGTTCCTTATATAGTTCCCTTCACCGCTACAGTGTCTCTGGTACTACAGTTCATCCACCGCAACAGTTCTGCTACAGTACCACAGCGGTTCTTATACATTAAACTAAACCCAACTTATTTTGAAACCCCTACATTGATTTTGTATTATAATGTTCTTTCGAATAATAAAACCCCCAAATATATATCTCAAGTTCTATATTTTAAGGGATTTTGGTTCAAGAGATACCAATGTTGTAAGTGGTTTTAATAACTTAAACCTCCTTTCATTAAGTTATAATGATTTATCTTGTACTTATTTATTATATTTTTGGTTCCTTCCACTATAATATTTTATTATATTATAATTAAAATTTATTTCTAGGTAAATTTACATATTTTTAATTCCAATCCTCTTCCTTAATAAATTTCCTTCTCATAAAAGTATAATGTTGTTAAGAATTTTTCTCTTCTTTTTTAATGACTGTTTTTCCTCCAAATCAATATTCTTTCATCCCACCAATGTTCTCCTTCATTGTTTTTAAATATATATATATGTATTATTTTTTTATCTTTATATTCCTCTTTACCCTTTTTAAGATGAATTTTTATTAACCCTTTTTAAGATGTTGGTATCAATAAAGTTATTTAAAAGATATTAAAAATGGTTTTCATTTTACAATCATATATTTTATCTTTCACTATAGACTTTCTTTGGATAACCATTATTTATTCTTCAAGGATACTTTGCTAATATTTCTTTCCGAATGATTTTTGAAAATTTATTCATTTCACTTTCTCAAAAATGATCTTTTTGAAAGTGACTCATAACTACATATTTTTATGATATTATTAAAAATATTTTATAAAATAT
Organism: Viscum album; assembly: GCA_963277665.1. Lineage (NCBI taxonomy): Eukaryota > Viridiplantae > Streptophyta > Magnoliopsida > Santalales > Viscaceae > Viscum > Viscum album. The sequence continues at coordinate 1,618,194,163 of OY728131.1, read as the reverse complement.
CTTTTTAAGACTTCACTATTATTTTCCTCTTTATCTCTAAAAGAATCATCTTCTATGTGGTTCTGTTTTATGAATATCCCTCTAAATCATTTTATGAAATATTTTTCTGGGTAATTAAAAATTTTATATCAACCAATCTAATTGTGGAAGTCATTTTACTTGATTTCATTTGGAAATTTCATGAAACTAATTTTCTTTCCATGGGTTATTCATGATATGATTTTGGATTTATTTTGCGTGTGGTACAAATTTTTATATATTTTCATTATGATACGGATTTTTTATATTATATATCATAGATGGGTTAGACCCATTAAATCCCTAAGATGGTTTGGGTCCATAAAATCCTTGATATGGGTTGGGACCATCAAAGCCCTAAGATTACATGGGTTTGTTAAATCCCTAAGACTGGTTGGGTTTGTTAAATCCCTAAGATGTGTTGGGTCCATTAAAAACCTAATATGAATTGGGTTTATTAAATCATTGAGGTGGTTTGGGTTCATTAAAACCTCTTAATGAATTGGTTATAGTTTTTTATCACATAAGATAACAATTTTATGTGTGGACATGATTATGGGTAGCTATGTTCACAATGTTATGCTTTCTTATAGCTACCTTTTTCACACATTTCTATGTGATAAAAAAAGTATGCTTTGTGGACCATGTTTATTGTATTTTTTTCTACAATATTACACTATGGTATATGTTTAGTCATTTGAGATTACATTTACTTATATCTTAATTTTTTGGAAAAATATTATTGTTATATGTTATTTCTAATAAGATATTTCTTCCATGTTTATGTATCATATATGGGTATGATATAACCCTTGATGACATGTTGATAATTCCTTACCTTCCTGCTCATTTGAGATCACCCTTTTTTATTTTTTCCTTTCCCTGAGTTATGAAGATGAGTATAACATAGGATATTTCTAGAAAGGGATCTAGTATGGTGTAATTATAGAGAAATGTTCACAATAAAATTTATCTGTAGCTAATATCCAAATACATTAAACCTATGTGTTCTATTATTTTATGGTTATTGTGAGATGTAATGTTTAAATTATGGTAATATATGTATTTTTTGATTGATTCATCTAAATTGGTACAAATCTAGATGTAAATTTTATGTTTTTATAACTTAGAATTTTCAAACTCTGGATCTTTATTCATTGTGTAGAAAAATTTGAATTATTTTAAAGATGAAATTAAGGAATCTTGGATTTGTAATAGATGTATTGTAAATTTTAATATATATTCATTAAGAAAATTATCAAAGAAACATTTTATTTTTTACTGTACCTAACTAAAATTGTACAAATAGAAACTACGTGATTCATGTCAAATGGGAAAGCAACAAAAGACATATTTCAAACTAATCAAATAATCCACATTCCATAGACTGATAGAACTTATTCACATAGAATTTTTTGGTTTTTTTAGAACTACAATCCTAGTTAGAAAGTATTTTTTTATATTTTAAATGATGATTTTTCTCTATTTACATGGGTTTATTTCTTAAAACTTAAGAGTGAAGATAATGATATTTTTACTAGATTTGAAACTTAGTAAATAATGAAAGGTATGTTATTTTTTTTAATAAATGACCATGGGGGAGAGTTTAAAAATCATGAATTCAATTCAATTTTCTAAAAACATGGAAATAAACATATATTATTTTTTCCTAAGAATCCTCAATAAAATGGTGTTATTGAATGAAAAAAATAGGACCATACAATATATTTAATGAAAATATTTTTGTGAATATAACATTAGTAGTTTTATTTGGGTTTAAGATATTAGAATAACATGATATGTCATTAATAGAGATCTAATAAGGCATATATTGAAGAAAAAAATATTGAATTCTAGGATAAAAATAATATAAATAATACATTAATTTCATGATTTAAATAATAAATATCATAAAAAATTGCATAACCCAAGGACATAAAGGTTTAGTGACTAAGATAATAGCTATATAAACATATTAATATATAGTTATTTCTCTATAATTGAACTCCTCTAAACTCTCTTATAGTTTTTCCATAGGTTATACTTATCTTCATAGCCTAAAGAAAAAAATAAATAAAAAAGGAGTGAGATAAAATGATCAGTAAGGGAAAGAATATCAATATTTCATTAAGGTTTAGATCATAAGTATTTGAGAAAACATGTATAGGGTAGAAATTACATATTAAAAATAACATGGAACAATAAGATTTTCCCATAAATCATGATAGAAGGACATGTATTCTCAAATGAATAAACATATAACAAGGAAAAAGTGTGTGGAATCATGAGAAATTAAACATGAGTTAAGGAGAATAATTATGGGCACAAGATTACAGTAAAATATTGTAGCATAAATCTAATTATATAAACCATATTTCAAGGCTACCCACCAATATATTCACCATATAGTATGTTTGGGATAACTAACCATGTACCTTCTTGGGCTAGGGATAATCCTCTCATGAACACCTGGGCATGGGTTAAAATCTCTTGTGTACCCCGTAGAATTGGGATAAATCCACTGTTATACCCTTTTTATTAGGATAAATCCTCTCATGTACCCTTTAACATAGGATAAATTCTCTCATGCACCCTCTAGATTTGGATAAATCCACTTGTATACCCTTTTAAGATATAAACTTAAACCAATTGAAGAGTGATATAGAACCCCAATCATAATTATCCACATATATTTGTAACACATAAAATAAATCATAAATATTTCATAAATAACCTATACAAATAAAAATGAGTTTCACAACATTTCCAGATGGTATCACCAAAATTGACGTTAAGAATTTAAATAATTGATACCCAATATTAAATAACCCAAAAGCCTATTTCATATTAAAATTTATAAAGTGATTCATAAAAAATAATTTCCATGTAAATAAATCATTTATATACAAAGAGGAAAATAGTGGTGAAATCATGAAAGAGTTTTTATAAAATGATTTTATCTTTAGCATAAAAGATGTTGCAAACACTTTGAAAAGTCATTTATGAAAAGTTGAAGTGAAAACTTTCTAAAAATGATTTAAATTTAAAAGTAATCTTTAATAATATATATTTTAAAATACAGAAAGGTTATAAAAATAAATTTAGGGTGGAAGATAAAACATTTTAAGAGATGGAAAACCTTTTCAAGTATTTTGAAATATCTTTATTGAAAAACTGCATCATAAAAAGAGTAACAAAACTACATTTTTAAAATAGGATAAGGAAATTATATATGTCATATGAGATAACACATAATTAGGTTTCCAATTATAAAGTATAACATTGGTGGGAAAGGAAAATATGGACAAGGAGGGAAAATAATCATTAAAAGGGATGGGAATTATTCTTACCAATAGTATGATTTTTCGGAAAGACATTCATTAAGGTAAAATATTTGGATTAAAAAATAATTCTCTATGGAAATGAAGGTCTGTACTATGAAATAAAATACTATGGTGTAATAAATAAATATTGGAATAAGTAAGATAAAAAAATAAGCATTATAACTAGATGAAGTGAGTTGAGATAACAAAATCACTTTCAATATTTGTATCTTTCGAATAAAAATCCATTTGAATAAATAACATGATAAGGATATTCAAACCACGTTAATTAAATTATTTTGGTATAATACATTCATTATTAATTAATCACACCATATTAAATATATCATGGTGCTCAATAAGAAATATTTCTCAAGAAATTAAATTTGAGACAAAGAAACCCTTACCTTGGATTATTGCTTAGTTGATCACTCTCTAACATCCTTTATAAAAAACATAAAAATATTAATCACCTATTTCATAACCTTATTAATCTATATAAAATTTTATAAACTTAATTTACAATTACTTTCTACATGTATATTAGTTAGTTATTATCTATTTTCGATATCAGGTGTGAGTAATGTTGATCGTTTTGAACTAGTTTCGTAATAGAGGTGTTTTTATTCACTATTATGTCAAAGTTCAGAATTACCAGATCATAAAATTTATTTGAATTTATGTTTTATAATTATTTATAATGTTATATTTCATTCTATGTGATTTTTTTTCTATTTATAAAAATGAATTTGGTGATAAGTATGTTTCGATGATTCTTAATGTTCGAAGGGTGTTTTCTTAAATAATGAGTTAAATTTATATATAAATACTAAAAAACAAAAATAATAATTATTTAATTATATATATTATATATTTACATAAATTAAATTCTCATATCAGTCTGAAATGTAAATTTATAACATTTTTCAAGTATGTGGTTAAACCGACCAAACATGAACATACCATAATTAATGGATGAGTATGAAGTGATTTGGTTGTAATATCATTATATTTAAATCATAATTATATTATTTAGTGGTTATTTTTATGATATGTTATAATTTTAAATAATTATAATTATAATATAATCTATATTAATTTATTACATGATAAAAATAAATCATTTTTTCTCTTAGAATACTCTTTTGGATGGTTGAATTTATCGTGGTTGTTTATTGCTCATATTATTAATAGGTTATCCAATTAATCATTATTAAACCTTAATAATTTCATAAAAATCATATTTATCCATTAAAATCATTCTCATTAACACCCATGTAAGGTGGTGATGAAAAGGAAAATGGAAATCGATCGTTCCATGGAGGTGGTAGTCCACACACATGCATGGATGATTGTAACGCCCCGACCCCAGTTACCCAGATTCGGTGCATTATTACATAACATTGGCATGATCACAAGAAAGATCAAGTCTCGAAAGACCGATTAGTTTAGTAGCCTTGGAAACACTAGATACAATCATAAAGTTTTACATTACATCATAAAAAACATCTTGTCTTCATATCCCCTCATACTATCCATGCAGGTCATTAATAAATTACTTCTTCATAATCCTGGGAAAAATAAAACATTGAAAGGGGTGAGCTGAGATGCTCAGTAAGGATAACATTATAGCAGAAGCTTTCATAGATAAGCATAAACACTAAAGGAAATTTATAATTAAAACAAGATCCTTTTAAACTTGAACTTCAACATAGTATGGCAAAAATAAAATGAAATAATGCCATTTACTTAATTACATGGATATTCTACTAGTATAATAATCAGATTCAATATCAATAACCACTTTCATAATGATGGAATGAATAATGCCATACTATCATAACCACATAGCCAAGGCCTCGTGCCGAGACTACAAATAAGATTCTGTCAAGGCCTTGTGCCAAGACACTAGTTTGTCTCATGAGACCTACCGATGCATTGAGAAGCTATAGTGGGATCCACCCGTCACTTACTAAGTCCAGAGCATTCCTTATATGAACATGTTTAAACATAACATAAACATTCGTATTAAAACTAGCATACGAAATGTCAATACATTATCCACAAACCATGAATGGTATAAAAATAGAACATCCACGGTAAATCATAACTCATTCGATACAATATGGAAGATTGTTTTGTATCATATTAACCTCAATCTATAATAATGAAGGATATTGACATAGATGAAAATAATTATCAAAACTATATGAGAGAAATATACCCCTTTTTCTTGAAATAATTTAAAAGTCACAGTATTTGTCAAGAAGCCATTTAAAAATAGAATTTTGAATCAAAGTGTCCCATACCACTTTGAAACTTTTAAAAGGAGTTTTAATTTTAAAACTTTAATGTACATATAAATAAATCCTTAAAATCATTTTTAAAACATGTACATTAATGAGAAATATTTAGAAGAATAAGTCTTTAAAACATTTAAAAATGGTATTTTAGTTAGAGTTTCTAACCAAAAGAGACACACTTGAATACAAATAATTTAGGTGATCAAAACATTGTAATATCATTAGAATAAAGGGATTCATGATATACTATGTCAAAGTATATTGTATAAACCACATAAAAGTGATTTGGTGTATAACAATAAATAAATATCAATGAAATGTAAATTGAGATGAAATCTCTCATAAAGGTTGTATCCTCAAGTTAAGGATAAATCAAAGACATAGTTATGTGTGAAAATATAAATACACTAAATATGATTGGATATTAAGTGTAAAACAATCAAAGGACATTCACACATAATCTTGTAAAAACAGTACCAATGAATGGGATGTTTAACTCAACAAATGGAGAATGAGTTAAAATTACTCTTATCAAATTCATATCGATGACTTGAGAAATTATCAATGGAGTGATTATGTGTATAAAAAGTATATCCACAGAAAAGGGGAGTGGAAATTATGCCATAAGCAAATGAATAGTGATTCCACACATAATCTTGGAGTAAAATAATCAATGAAGTTTGCGTAAAGCCGAATAAATGGAAATTGAAATTTAAAATTCCCTTATCGATTAGGTAACTTATGAAACATACACCCATGAAAGAAGGATCATACAATGATGATGTAAATACCCATAAATTAAAGTATATTACACAATGAATACAATCATGTGCAGTACACATACACCACAAGCAATAAATAAGTGGTCAACAATGGAATTCTCACGAAATTAAGAGTGAGATAAGAAACCCATTACATTGTACTTTTTCCTTGGTCGATGGTAGGTTAACCTCCTTTATAATGGTTAAATAATTGTTATTAAATTATTCAATAATCATATAAATTAATATGATATCATATATGATCTTTTAACATTGCTTTGTTAATAATATCTTAGAATTATCGTCGTTTCAGGTGTTAACTTACTCGTTTTCTTTTATATGTTTTGTTACGTAAGTCGTGGTTGTCATGGATAGGTTGTATATTATTCATATCCAGAATTATATCAAGTCCTTAAACATTATTTGTAAGTCATCAAATGATAATTATACTTGAATGGATACGATAGAGAATGAATCTCATCGCGTTCGTGGAGACGGTAGTCTGTACGTACGCACGAGCGACAATATCATTATTTTGATATTAAAATAATATATAATTGGATGGTATATCATATATAAATAATCATGATCATGTTAGATTTTTTTTACATGAATTATACATCATTATTATACCCATCCAAATAATAATATATTGAATAACAATTACACCACGACGTGGAGACGGTAAGCCGTACGTACGCACGTATGGTGACATGTTATTCAAAGGGTGGATAGAATACTGAATATGGTTGTAAAATATTTATAATAACATCAAAGTATATATAAGATACTGGATTTATTATTTTATAATGGTAAAACAAATAAAGAATAAGTGGAAGAAGAAAGGAACTTGAAAAGGGGTGGTGAAAACATTACCTCTTCTTCGGGTTCTTCCTTTTGATTTGATCAAAAGGGATCCTTAGGATGGCTTTATGATCAAACTAAGGCCTCTAGGTTGTATTTAGGGAATTTTAGAGAGTATTTAGGCATGGGTTGTCCGAACCAAAAGGCTTTGAAGGTGTGAAGAAATGAGAAGGAGGAGTGCACTTTTATAAGAGGGGTGAGGGGTACCTTTTGAAAAGCTAGAAATATTAATTTATAATAAATTAATATTTGGTTCTTAATGACTCAAAAGTTTATTATTTAAAGTTTAAGGTTGGGATAGGTTGAAAAAAACTCAACCAATAGAATTTAGACAGGTTTGGGTTACTATATTAACCTTATCATTAAGTAATAACTCTTAGTTAAATAGTTTCACTTTTACAATGTCTCTTTGTATTTTTATATTATATGGTTAATAAACTTACTATATACATCCAAGAGACCCCCAAGTGGTCCATTAATGATATACATATCATGATATAAGTCCCTTGGCCGAACCTTAGATTTTTAGGAATTTAATATCAATTAATAATATAATATTTGTTTTAAAAACTCTTTTATGTCAATTTTGACACTATTCAATAATTGATTTTTTTGAAACTCATAACAGAATAATTACTTCTAAAAAAGTCAATTAAATCAATCCTAATATGTCATATTAACCTATAAATTTTTTTTAATTCATAAAAAGTCTCAAATTATATTTATTTGGGTATCTACAATATCATTCATTTTAAATGATCACTGTTATGGTAATTACTGCATCACCATTATGTCATAACTAAATTAAATTATTTAATGTCTAAAAATTATAAATAAAATATCATTATGTAGGAAATCTTTTTAGATTTATAATTAATATTTATATTTGAAAATAAAACATATATAACCCTATGTAAAAATTGTTTTTCTGAAAGATATATTCTTGTGTCATTTTTGTATTCATTTTAACTTAATTAAAATAAAGTGTCCCTATCACTTACAAGTGGCTCCATGGGGTCCCAAAATAGACCCAAAGATTTCCATGGTTGGAAATTTATCAACCAATAAGGTTAGGACACGTTTTAGGGTAATTTATTATTATTATAATATTTTTTTAACCGTTATTTACCGGATTACCCTTTAACCATGGTAAATAAAATATTTACCGAAGTAATTATTCAAAATGCCTAAAAATAAAAGTTACCTATTTACACAATTTGAACCTCCTGATTCCAAATATTTAATCCATTTTTCCAAATTCAAAACACATAAGTGGCAGAAATTAATTTAAAATTAATTCCCATTGTTAAAACAAAAACCGTGTTTTTAAGAGATAATAACTATCAAAAGATTATCTCTTGTTTATGTCTGGTTTAATTGTGAAATTATGTCCAATGACAAACATTGAATTAAATGATAAAAATATATTCTAAATATACTTTAAAACCACCCAAATTCATAATTTATCAATATTAATTATTTCAATTAAAAAAGTTGTTTTTATTTAAAATTTAGTAATTTTCACTATTCATCAAAATATGAATGTTATCAAAAAAGTACCAAAATATCACCCTAGGATAATTTCGATATTATGAATCCAAAAATGAATTCCATTTTGAGAGATAAAATTTATAAAATTTCAAAAAGTAGGTATTACTATTCATAATGGTTAGTTTGATTGGTTATGGTGTGTTAGAATCTCGAAGTTGCATACAATGCACGCCATTGCATTATTCAAAGGGAAACATACCGTGGAATCTTGGGGTGTTACATTCTCCCCTCCTTCAATAAATTGCGTCCTCGTAATTTTTTTTTAAAATTGGTCTTGATAATATAATGGAAAGTCCCACATCGGAAAAAGAGTCAATAAAACTATCACTTTTAAAAGAAAGGAAGAGAGGTATAAAGGTCACCCAAGATAACCCAGACTAGGATTCCATGTCGGAAAACATGGATATGGATGATAAACTAAGTGTTCAGTTCTGATGGAGAGGGATAGAAAACATGATCAGGAGAAAGTTAACAATAAGAAAATCACAAACTTGTGTTGGGACAAACGGTCCTTAGTCTCCCAGTAGGAAAAGTAAACAGACAACATTTTTTTTATTTTAAGTTACATTACATAAGGACGAGGAATTAATTTATGATATTGACTAAGAACATAAAGAGATATACTTACTTTTTAAGTAGAGTTTCATTCTTTAATAAATTTTTACCACTAACTCATTTTTTTTGAACAATGAGTATTCAAGAAGACTTAGTCACAATGGAAGAGCTAGAATAAACTTCTATAGAAATACATGATCTAAGTAGGATAAACTATATATTTACCTTGTCTTTAGAGATTAATCAAAACCAAAATGGTTAGTATAATATCTAATGACCCCCCAAATGGATATTCCATTAGAGAAAACAAACACTAGTCTTAATTTCTAAAATTAAACCATCAATACCCCAAAGTTAAATAAATACCATTCAATAATCAATTGTCCTTAAAATCCTTCAATATAATCCAAACTAATATTGAAACTCAAAACTTATAAGAATGTAGTCTTCCACGTTAAATTGTATCTCCAAATGACATTAATTACTCTTAAAGTCACATACTTAGAAGTAATTAACCTAATCATTTGCATAAACAACCCAAATCACTATAAATCCACAATAAAAACATAGATAAAAATCCACCATTACTCCTCAAATGAAATCCCAAACTATTCTATTTTCCATACAACAAAGTGAACAACTTCCAAAATAATATCTATCACTTAATTACCAAATCATTTTCCTATACCAAGGGTATTAATTTAATAAGACATAAGAACCCAAATCAACTTATTATTGATCAATAAAATCATTTAACTAAAATTAATTAGTCACACTATCCAGGGACTTCACGTAGTCCAGTGGTAGGCGATAAATCCCAATCATAGTTTGGTTGTGGGTTCGATTCCCACAGCTTTGTCCGACACGACGGGTTGTCACACGGCCTACGTGTTTTCCTTTTTCAAAAACTATATTTTATAATATTTCCAAAATGAGATAAATTCCTCAAATTACCATAACATAATTTAACCACAAATGTTATATCATACCTTGCATTTTCATCCCAAATTATAATAACTTATAATTCTATCAAACCCCAATGATCATATAAAACCAAATGGTTATTTATACCTATATCCACAAGAGAAGCGATAATTCTTCCTCAAATATCATTCTCACATGGGAAACTGTAGGGTTACAAATACAAGAGAAAATTATTCCAAAGTAAACCCATCAACAAGGAGCGCTAATAATTTTTAAACATTTCTCCAACCATTTATTTCCACATAGCTTCTTCTTTGACCAGGAAAATATCCTATAGAATAGGGCATTCACTCGGGTAATGGCCAGGTCCCCTATATTTACGGAAAATGACTGTAAATAGACTCTTGGGACCATTTTTATCTTCTTCCATAGTACTCTTCATTTTTCTTCATAAATTCTTCACATTATGTCCTTCCTTCCTGCATGTAAAGCATTTCTTTGTCCCAGTGAGACACTTTCCTAGGTGTCTCCTTCCACATTTCCTGCATGATGGAAATTGAAGATTCCTTTCTCCATGGTCTCCACTGCTGGAGCTCTTATCATTCATCACCTTTCTCTTCTTTTTTGAGTCCGGGAATTGGTTAATATATATATTGTTGATCATATTTTTGGAAAATTGATTTGGCATAAAGACGATATCTTTTACGCCTATCAACATTCCATTTTGTTGCTCATTTCCACCACCGTTCCCACCTTGTACGTCATTCCCAAAGTCACTATGACTTCCTTGGAATCCATCCATTGACTAAAACCAGAAAGAATTGTGTGAGTAACAGTAGTCATAAAATCATTTAGAGATTAACATGTCATCATATTCTCAATTTGAAACACATTAGGATTAACCAAGGTCATTTACTCTCATCTTATATATTTAATACTTCAAATCGGTTAGTAAAGAAAATGTAAATTATCATAAGCATATCCCCCGGGAGTGTCGTAACGAAGAGTGAAGCAAGGCCCGTTGTCGTGCACCCGTTCCCGTTCGAGTCTAGCTCAAAGCAGTGTTTTCGGGTTTTACCCCTAGGTACATCTGTGCCAGAGCTGCCTCTACCTGCTCGTATCCAGACAGGGATGTATTGCTTGGAAAACTCACAAAATCTCTACAATACCAAAATTCTAGGAATTTCTTCTATACTAATCCTCAAAGTTCATCTTAGGTCTACATGCTCTAATCAGAGTTTATCTAAATCTAGCTCCCAAGGTTTGTACTAAACTTCCTCTGATACCAACTGTAATGCCCCAACCCCATTTACCCTGAGTCGGTGCATTATTACATAACATTGGCATGATCACAAGAAAGATCAAGTCTCGAAATACCGATTAGTTTAGTAGCCTTGGAAACCCTAGATACAATCATAAAGTTTTACATTACATCATAAAAAACATCTTGTCTTCATATCCCCTCATACTATCCATGTAGGTCACTCATAAATTACTTCTTCATAATCCTGGGAAAAATAAAACATTGAAAGGGGTGAGCTCAGATGCTCAGTAAGGATAACATTATAGCAGAAGCTTTCATAGATAAGCATAAACACTTAAGGCAATTTATAATTAAAATAAGAGCCTCTTAAACTTGAACTTCAACATAGTATGGAAAAAATAAAATGAAATAATGCCATTTACTTAATTACATGGATATTATACTAGTCGAATAATCACATGCAATATGAATAACCACTTTCATAATGATGGAATGCATAATGTCATACTATCATAACCACATAGCCAAGCCCTCGTGCCAAGACTACAAACAAGATTCTGTCAAGGCCTTGTGCCAAGACACTATTTTGTCTCATGAGACCTACTGATGCATTGAGGAGCTATAGAGGGATCCACCCGTCACTTACTAAGTCCAATGCATTCCTCATATGAACATTTTTAAATAATAACATAAACATTCGTATTAAAACTAGCATACGAAATGTCAATACTTTATCCACAAACCATGAATGGTATAAAAATAGCACATCCACAGTCAATCATAACTCATTCGATACAATATGAAAGATTGTTTTGTATCATATTAACCTCAATCGAGAATAATTAAGGATATTGACATAGATGAAAATAATCATCAAAACTATTTGAGAGAAATATCCCCCTTTTTCTTGAAATCATTTAAAAGTCACACTGTTTGTCAAGAAGCCATTTTAAAATAGAATTTTGAATCAAAATGTCCCATACCACTTTGAAACATTTAAAAGGAGTTTTAATTTTAAAACGTTAATGTATATATAAATAAATCCCTAAAATCATTTTTAAAACATGGACATTAATGAGAAAGATTTAGAAGAATAAGTCTTTAAAACATTTAAAAATGGTATTTTAGTTAGAGTTTCTAACCAAAATAGACAAACTTGAATACAAATAATTTAGGTAATAAAAACATTGTAATATCATGAGAATAAAAGGATTCATGATATACTATGTCAAAGTACATTATATACACCACGTAAAATTGATTAGGTGTATAACAATAAAGAAGTCTCAATGGAATGTAAATTGAGATGAAATCTCTCAGAAAGGTTGTATCCTTAGGTTAAGGATAAAACAAAGACATAGTTATGTGTGAAAAATATAAATACACTAAATATGATTGGAAATTCAGTGTAAAAAAATCAAATGACATTCACACATAATATTGTAAAAACAACACCAATGAATTGGATGTTTAACTCAACAAATGGAGAATGAGTTAAAATTACTCTTATCAAATTCATATCAATGACTTGAGAAATTATAAATGGAGTGATTATGTGTATCAAAAGTATATCCACAGAAAAGGGGAGTGGAAATTATGACATAAGAAAATGAATAGTGATTCCACACATAATCTCATAGTAAAATAATCAATGAAGTTTGCGTAAAGCTGAATAAATGGAAATTAAAATTTCAAATTCCCTTATCGATTAGGTAACTTATGAAACATACACCCATGAAAGAAGGATCATACAATGATGATGTAAATAACCCTAAATTAAAGTATATTACACAATTAATACAATCATGGGAAGTACACATACACCACAAGCAATAAATAAGTGGTGAACAATGGAATTCTCACGAAATTAAGAGTGAGATAAGAAACCCCCTACATTGTAATTTTTCCTTGGTCGATGGTAGGTTAACATCCTGTATAATGGTGAAATAATTGTTATTAAATTATTCAATAATCATATACATTAATATGATATCATATATGATCTTTTAACATTGCTTTGTTAATAATATCTTAGAATTATCGTCGTTTCATGTGTTAACTTCCTCGTTTTATTTTATATGTTTTGTTACGTAAGTCATGGTTGTCATGGATAGGTTGTATCTTATTCATATCCAGAATTATATCAAGTCCTTAAACATTATTTGTAAATAATCAAATTATAATTATACTTGAATGGATACGATAGAGAATGAATCTCATCGCGTTCGTGGAGATGGTAGTCCGTACGTACGCACGAGCGACAATATTATTCTTTTGATATTAAAATAATATATAATTGGATGGTATATCATATATAAAGAATATTTATCATGTTATATTTATTGTTTACATGAATTATACATCATTATTATACCCATCCAAATAATAATATATTGAATAACAATTACACCACGACGTGGAGACGGTAAGCCATACGTACGCACGTATGGTGACATGTTATTCAAAGGGTGGATAGAATACTGAATATGGTTGTACCATATTTATAATAACATCACAGTAAATATAATATACTGGATTTATTATTTTAGAATGGTAAAACAAAGAAAGAAGAAGTGGAAGAAGAAAGGAACTTGAAAAGGGGTGGTGAAAACATTACCTCTTCTTCGGGTTCTTCTTTTTGATTTGATCAAAAGGGATCCTTAGGATGGATTTATGATCAACATAAGGCCTCTAGGTTGTAGTGAGGGAAGTTGAGAGAGTATTTGGGCATGGTTTGGCCGAACCAAAAGGCTTTGAAGGTGTAAAGAAATGAGAAGGAGGAGTTCCCTTTTATAAGAGGGGTGAGGGGAACCTTTGGAAAAGCTAGAAATATTAATTTGTAATAAATTCATATTCGGTTTCTAATGGCTCCAAAGATGATTATTTAAAGGTTAAGGTGGGTATAGGTCGAAAACCACACAACCAATATAATTTAGACAGGTTTGGGTTACTATATTAACCTTATCATTAAGTATTAACTCTTAGTAAATTAGTTTCACTTTTACAATGTCTCTTTGTATTTTTATATTATATGGTCAATAAACTTACTATATACATCCAAGAGACACCCAAGTGGTCCATTAATGATACACCTATCATGATATAAGTCCCTTGGCCGAACATTATAACTATAGGAATTTGATATCAATTAATAATATAATATGTTTTTTAAAAACTCTTTTATGTCAATTTTGACACTATTCAATAATTGATTTTTGTGAAACTCATAACAGAATGATTACTTAGAAAAAGGTCAATTAAATCAATCCTAATATTTCATATTAACCTAGAAAATTATTGTAATTCATAAAAAGTCTCAAATTATATTTATTTGGGTATCTAGAATATCAATCATTTTAAATGTTCACTATTATGGTAATTATTGTATCACCATTGTGTCATAACTAAATTAAATTATTTAATGTCTAAAAATTATAAATAAAATAACATTATGTAGGAAATATTTTTATATTTCTAATAAATATTTATATTCGAAAATACAACATATATTACCCTATGTAATAATTGTTTTTCTAAAAGATATATTCTTGTGTGATTTTTGTATTCATTTTAACTTAATTAAAATAAAGTGTCCCTATCACTTACAAGTGGCTCCATGGGGTCCCAAAATCGACCCAAAGATGTACAGGGTCATAAATGTATCAACCAATAAGGTTAGGACACGTTTTAGGGTAATTTTTTATTATTATAGTATTTTTTTAACCCTTATTTACCGGATTTACCCTTTAACCATGGTAAATAAAATATTTACCGAAGTAATTATTCAAAATGTCTAAAAATAAAAGTTACCTATTTACACAATTTGAACATCATGATTCCAAATATGGAATCCATTTTTCCAAATTCAAAACACAGAAGTGGCAGAAATTAATTTAAAATTAATTCCCGTTGTTAAAATAAAAAACGTGTTTTTAAGAGATAATAACTATCAAAAGATTGGCACTTTTTTATGTCTAGTTTAATTGTGAAATTATGTCCAATGACCAACATTAAATTAAATGGTAAAAATATATTCTAAATATAATTTAAAACCACCCAAATTCATAATTTATCAATATTAATCCTTTCGATTAAAAAAGTTGTTTTTAATTAAAATTTAGTAATTTTCACTATTCATCAAAATATGAATGTTATCCGAAAAGTACCAAAATTTTACCCTAGGCTAATTTCGATATTCTGAATCCAAAAATGAAGTCCATTTTGAGAGATAGAATTTATAAAATTTCAAAAATTATGTATTACTATTCATAATGGCTAGTTTGATTGGTTGTGGTGTGTTAGAATCTCGAAGTTGCGTACAATGCACGCCATTGCATTATTCAAAGGGAAACGTACCATGGAAGCTTGGGGTGTTACAATGATGGTTTTGTTTTATGTATAATGGGAAAAAGTAATAATATAAATTACCATTTCAGAATATAAAATATTTTATAAATATAATACTTATATATTAAATTACCTCTTATTACTATCATTGCAATGTGGTTAAGTAAAATGAAACATGTTGCATCGTGGAGGTGGAACTTCGCACAACGTGCGAATGATAGTTTTTTTTAATAGAAAAGGGAAATGTGGTTAATGTTTTTAATATCATTATAATAACTTAATAGTATAATAATGATACTTATTTTATCATTTTAATATGTTTTAATGAAATTTTAGGATGAATAATTGCACATAAACATATAAAAATAAGAAAGGAGAGGTTATAAATTTATATCTCACTTCTTGGCCTATTTCATTTGCAAAGGGGAATAATCCTTTGAGGGATGGTATTTTTTAGAATAATCCTACCTATTTAATGTGGTTAGTAATGTTTATTAGTGTATTGAGTGGAATTTGGGTCAAACTAAGTGGATTTTTTGTGAGGTAAAGTGATGAGAGAAGTTCCCCATTTATGAGTGAAAATGAAGACATTTTTTTAAATACCCAAAACTTTTAAATAATGGGAAGTCTATTTTAATGAAAGTGGCTCCAAAATTGGAAAATAATGGATAGGTGAATGTATAATTTCTATAAAGGCCTTAAACACCCATTATAACTCATTTTTAAATATGTTTATCGTATTTCCCTCTTGGTTAAACCCTTTTTACACCTTTTGATTTTTACTAAGGTAACTCGTTTTTACCAAAGTAATATATCCTTTATGCTTGAATAATAAATTGTTCCTTATTACATAATTTAGACCTAATTGTAACATCCCATTACTAATATTTTTGTAATGTCTTTAACCTCATCATGGTTTCCCTTTTCTCATTGTTTGTGTAGGGCCAAGAAGAAATTGGGAGGATACCTATAATGGTGAAGTTACCAATTTTTTGGACTCTCAACTTTAACCGTATTTTTCGGTAGACTGCATGGAAATTTCATGCCATGTATGTAGGTTATATGAGGTGAATTAGTTACTGGATTCGTGTCATTAAAGTCTTCATGATTTTAAAGGTTATATGATGTGAAGACATCATACACATTATGATTTAATAAAAGGTCATATTTTAATCTGAGGTGATGGGTTATTCAGTGTATCTAAGGCTTTGGTAGTTACATGTCATGTAACACCCCACATACAGTTTTTAAAAATAGCATATAGCTGTTTTTATTTATGTTCTTTTCTAGATTTCATTTTTCTCTACCCATAGTAATTCCTATGCAATTTTTGGAGACTCCACTCATTCTAGATTAATCAGTTCAGAGTTCGATCTCCATCGCAGTTGTGGTGCATCTCTTCGGGTAAGAAACCTTTCCACATCTCCATTACCATTGATCACAGTAGCACCCTTGGGTTGTGTTATCATATATTTTTATCTAAATTGGTGTCTCTTCTTGTATTCTTCCAAGATCTATTATCTGATATCATTCCAAAGGTTGTTTCTTTTTTGTTCATGGTGCAACAGGCATTCGTTTTTGAGGTATGTGGTGTTTCCTCTTCTCCAAATACCCTATTTCTCAATTGGATCAATACTAAGATGTGTGGATTGTATTCTAGGGTCTTCATTGGAATTTTTGGGTTTTGTCGTTGGTGGATCCCATTATGGGCATGTGTGACCCAATTTTTGAGGTAGGTGGTTCCGTCTCTATCTTTTGTTTGATAAACTGTATTGTTCCATTTTTATAAATTCATTTACTAATAAATTGGTATGAAATTGGAATCATTTTTTGTATGTGATGGAATGAGATTTTTAATAAAAGTGGGTTTTCCTTGGTTTTTGATAAATATAAATAAAATAGATATTTTCAAAACATTGAGATGATTATGAAAACAAGAACATGGGTTACCTTGGATACTAGGTGGAAGGTTTATCCTAAGTAAATCATCCATTATGGGGGTTCACTTTATGGGAGTTCCTATTGTTCTAAAGTGTCGATTATTGGCTCTAGGTATATATATGATGTTGGGGTTTCACTTTATGGGGTGTCTCCCTGGTCCTAGAGTGTAGACAATTGGATTCAGGTACCACATCGCAATGTTCATATATTTTTGGGTATGAGTAGTCTGCTGCCTAACCTGTTGTAATCCTTGGTGTTCTGTTACCTGTGCTGCTACTATTTTTTTATTGTTTGAATTTTTACTATTTTATCCTTGACATTCTTGTTGATTCTATTGAAATATAATATGGAAAATGTGATTTGAAAATGATATAACTGCTTTTGTTTTATAATTATGATAAAAAGGAAATGTTTACTATGTTTTCTATAAAACTACATTACTACTTATCATGTTGTGTTTTATTTTAAATGAGAATACAATAATTTGTATACAGAGAATTTTTATGGAACACATGGGTGGGATCCTATTGATCTTGCTAGGTCACACCCTGTGCACCTCTTCGGTGGTGAAAATACCAATGTATGTCTTCCAATGCAGGGAAATTCAAGGCATCACAGTGAGGTGGTGAGGTTTCATATTAGTTGATTTGGGTAGCTAGTGGTGAGATGGTGGGAGTTCATCCACACCATCACATGGAGTAGCTATTTGGTTTTGGTCCTTCATAGTTGGACTGGTCTCTTTGAGTTTTTGGATACTTTTAAAGTGGTTTTTCCACTATATCTCTTATATTTATGGAATATATTAATTGGATTTCTGATGTTCCTTCTTTCTCATGTATATATATGCCATCTGTTTGTTTAGGTTGGAGAAATCACTCCCTCTGGTTTTTTGTTTGATGCCTGGGTGCTTGTCGCTTCCCATATAGATCCGGAATTCCCGACGAGTATGTGATGGATTGAGTCAGGTTTTAGGTTGGAGGGAAACTCGGGTCAGTCCATTACAATTTATTGTTAAATGATTTCTTTCCAAAAGAGTCATTTTCTTACAAAATATGTTAGACTGGATATAGGATTTTTAGTACCTGAGAGATATTTTGCGATAAGTGCATCGCCATCTCTTATCGTGAAGAAACTCAAGTTCCATGGGATTTTGGGATATATATCTCTAGTGTTGGTTTTTGTTTTAAATATTATTTTATGTTTATGGGTTTTCTTGTTTGAAATGATATTTGTTCTATTATATGATCGTTCTTATGCCTCGGTGTGTAGTAGTATGCCTCTAAGATGTCTTCCAAGAGTTCCTCAGGAGGGTGAAGCTAATACCCCTCATGGAAATTCACCAATAGATCATAATTTCATTGAGACTATCATTTGAGTAGTTATTTTTTTTTGATCTGGATGTACCATGGGTTCAAAACATTGTTTTTGAAGTACAGTCAAGGGCTGGGGGAGAGAGAGATCGATCACATGAATTCTTATGCAAGAATCCACCATCCATTAAAGTAATTAATGAACCTTAATAGGAATAGGACGGTATGTATGGGATAAATCAAATATTATACTTCTTGGACACACCTGAGAATATAAAGATGAATTTTGCAGTGTTTAGGCTTGAGGGTTCTGGAAACCGATGGTTGGATTCTATGGTCTAGGAGACCGACACATGGACTTGGATTGGAAGGTTTTCAAAACCCTTATATTCCAAAAGTTTTTTCCAAATTTGCTGATTTTGTTAAAGTATCTAAAGTTTCTTCCTTTTAAATAGTTACAACATTTGATGTTGTCACCCACCAACCAATTTTTTGAGCTTGTCCATTTTTCTATGAACATGGTTAAGAATGACCAGTTGAAGGCTCATAAGTACCTTCAAGGTTTGTGACCAGATGTCAGATCATAGATATTAATGTTGCAACATTATATCTATGTGGATATAGTAGACAGAGCTATGACAAAAGATATGGATATGGTGGGAATGGTTGGTTCCCCCATATCTTCCATATAGTGGCAGTTTCAGTGGCATGCATGGGATGAAAAGGATGTGGCAGGATCATCACATAAGTGATGGAGGTGGGTCTTAGTAGAAATCCTCCTCTGCACCTTTGTTACAGCTATCAGTGTGCCTTTTACTTACTATCAGGGTGGAAATGTCGAACACACGAGATGTTTTTGTATTATACCCATGGATACATGCAATAGTTGTGGACGTATTGGTCATTTATAGTTCTCTTGTCATGCTATGACTATGCCTCATTACAGTCAGGGTTTTTCAGCTCCAAAGGCTACTGTAGTGTAGTCATAAGCTTCAAATACTATAGGGATCTAGATACATTCCACTGGATTAAATCACTTTCATGAAGTAGATGAGTTTTTGGTGGAAGTCGAGGCAGGTCCGTAAAAAGTGAGAGGTACTATCCTTATTGTATCTTCTATAGAAATTTTCTTTTTTACCATGGTGCCTCCCACTAATATACATATTAATTTTTTTTAATATTCTTAAAATTGAAATGTAAATTATTCCCTTTTTAATGGAGACAGTGACACCTCTTGGTAAGAGGAAAGAGCATGGGTTTCGATTCCCTCCCTATTCGTTAATATTAGCTAATGTGGAGTTGTTCTGGGATTTTCTCAATATTTATCTAGATCTATTTGATGTCATTATCAATATGGATTGGATTTTCTCTGATCAAGATGAGGTTGATTATTATCATCATCATGTTTCATTTACTTCTATTGATGGGATCTATCATGTGTTTTAGGGGGAGTGGGAACTAAGGTCTTCTCATAGAGGACCATCCCACCCAGAGATCAGGAGTTTGTTGTCTACTGTTGTGTTTGATCCCAATGATGTTTCTCCTATTTTTAATATTTATGTTGTTTTTCTAGAATTTTCATACTTCTTTCTACATGAATTATTTGTTTTTCCTCTAGAGATAGGGTTAGGTTTTATGATTGACCTGGTTCCAGGTATACATCTGATATCGATACCTTCTTATCATATGGCACCAGTGGAGCTGAAAGAGCTCAATATTCAGTTGGATGACCTGTTGGAAAAAGGTTTCGTTCACCCTAGTGTTTCACCTTAAGAATATTCTGTTCTCTTTACCAATAAGTTATATAGTTCACTTTGGTTATTTGTGGACTATCGGAAGGTGAACCAGGTAATAGTTAAGAATATGTATCATTTGCCTTATGTTGATTATTTTTTTATCTAGTTAAAGGGGTAAATGTGTTTTTAAGGATTGATATTTGGTCAGGTTGTCATCAGCTCATAGTTTTGGGGTTTGATATACTGAAGACAACCTTCAGGAGTAGTTATGGAAATTATTAATATCTTGTGATTCCTTTTGGTTTGACTAATTCTTCTATAGTTTTTATGGATTTTTGAATCTTATATTCCCTGAATATCTTGAAACTTATGTGGTAGTTTTCATGGATGATATTCTGGTCTATTCTAAATTTGAGCGTGAGCAAAATTCCCATATGATTTTGGTAGTAGAAATTATGAGAAGTCACCATTTGTATGGAAATATTTAAAAATTTAGTTTTTTGGATTCAATAAGTAAAGTTATTAGGGAACGTGATTTCTAAACAGGCCTAATCAGTTGATCCTAAGAAGGTGAATATTGTATGGTCTTGGAAGGAACCATAGAATGTCTTTGAGATACATAGTTTCCATGGTTTTGCTGGATACTACCAACGTCTTTTTAAGGATTTCTCTAAATTGGCATCATATTTGACTGCTCTTACTTTGAAGATGGTTAAATTCACATGGGATGTGAAGTGTCAGTATTCATTTGATGAACTAAAAAAAATTCTTACATCAGCTCCTATTCTGATCTTTCCTAAACCTAGTAAGGGGTATGTGGTGTTTTTTATGCTTCTAGTACAGGTTTAGGATGCGTGCTTATGCAGGATGACCATGTGGTAGCTTACGGCTCTTGTAACCTTCTCTCATAAGAGAATAATTACCCTGATCATGATTTAGATATTTCTACAGTTATGTATGCGATTAAATTTTGGAAACACTACCATTTTTGGGAGAGTTTCACGATATTCTATGATCATAAGACTTTGAGTTATATCTTTTCTAAAAAATACTTGAATCTTAGACATAGATGATGGGTAGAATACCTTCAGACATTTGAATTCGATATTACCTACACCATGGGGAATGGAAATTTCATTGAAGATGCTCTTAGTAGGAAAGTACCAATGCAGGATGTTCTAGAATTGAATGAGGAGTGGAACCTTATGGATATTTTCACTCAATTATGCTTGGATGATCAATAGGATGTTTCAGGAATAGTTCTGACCAGTGTTCAGTTATCATTAGCTCTCCTGGAGCCTATTTTTTAGTGTCAGTTTGAGGATGATGAGTTTTTAAAATTCCATAAATCCTTTATGGTGGGGAGACCATTTCTGGTTGGTCTCTTTATTCAGATGGTATGCTCCAATTTGGGAATTGGGCAGTCAACCCAACATTTGTGAAGAGTTTAGTCTTACTTGATTGTCACGTCTCTTTGTGGGTCATTCACCCATGAACTAAGAAGATGTATTATGACATGATATGATGATTCTAGTGGCCGAGTATGAAGTATGACATTGAAAATTATGTGTCTCGTTGTTATATTTTCCAATGAATAAAAGAAGAGCACTTGAACCCGTCTCGTTTTCATAAACCTATTCTAATTCTGCTCTAGAAATGAGATGAGGTATCCATTGAATTTATTGTTGGATTTCCACAGACTCTCTAAGGGAGGAATGCTATCAGGGTGGTTGTTGATCAATTGATGAAGTCTTCTCATTTCATTCCAATCAAGGATACCACTAAGTTTAAAGATCTAGGTAATATGTATATTCAGAAGATTGTGAGGTTACATAGTAATCCCTCTGGAATTTTTTCATATAGGGATCCTATGTTTACCTCAATGTTCTAAAGGATTCTCCAAGAGAAAATGTAACTCAAGTCAATTTGAGCATAGCTTACTATCCATATATAGATGGTCAGAAAAAGTGAGTAATTCAGATCTTGTAAGATATGCTTCTTGCCTCTATCTTGGATTTCGGTGGACCATAAGATATCCATCTACAACTTTATAGGTATTTTTACAATAACAGCTATCAGTCATTGATAATAATGGAACCCTTTGAGGCATTGTATGTTCTCCCATGCAGACCATCTCTTTGTTGGTCTGAGGTGGGCGAAGTAGCTTTGGTTGGACCAAGTTTGGTTCAGGAGTCATTAGTGAAGATTAATGATATACATCAACATTCGATTACATCCCAGAGTCAAAATAAGTTATATGTGGATTGGATACATCATCCTATGGATTTTTCTATTAGTGTTTGGGTTTTGTTTAAAGTTTCTCCTTAGTTGGTTCATCATTGTCATGGAAAATAGGGAATGTTGGATTTGAGATATTTTGGACAGTTTGAGGTCACTAAGCAGCTTAGAAAGGTTTTTTATTGTTTTTCATTGTCATTTAATTTATAGTTATTCATGATGTTTTCCAAATTTATCATCTTAAGAAGTATCATCCTCATCCTACTCACATTCTGAGTTGGGAAAAAATGAGTTAGATCCATAGGTTTCTATTTTAGAGGAACCAGTTGAAATCATCAAATCTTAAGTAAAAGTATTTCAATGGGAAGTCAATTCCATTGGTCAGAGTTCTATGGAAACATGCAACATATTCTCATGAGACTTGGGAACATAATTCTTTGATTAGGGAGAATTGGCCTCATCTTTTTCCATGGATTAAATATTATACATAACTTCCCAGTGACATAGAGTCTTTATGGATGGGAGTTTGTAACATCATGCTACTAATATATTAGGTATGTATTTAACATCATCCTGGTTTTCCTTATCTTATTTTCTATGAAGGGATGAGAAGGAATTAAGAGGATACCTATAATGTTGAAGTCATAGATTTTTTGGACTCTAGGTTTTAACTGTCTTTTTATACAGGTTGTAGGGGGATTTCATGCCATGTAAGTAGGTTAAACAACTTTTATGAGTTCCTGGATGCAAGTCATGAAATGATTCACATTGTGAAAGGTTACACAATTTCAATATATCTTAGACATTTTGAGTTAATAAAAGGTTTGATTGTAATCTAAGGTGATGGTTTTTTCTCCGTATCTGAGGATTTGGCAGTTACATGTCATGTAATAGGGTTACACGTCATATAACACCCCGCATATATTTTTTAAAACAGGTGTGCGGCTATGTTTATTAATGTACTTTTCTATAATTCATTTCCCTCAACTCAAGGAAATTATAAGGCAATTTTGGTATACCCCCATCTTTTAGATCAATCTGTTTGGTGTTCGATCATTGTTGCAGTTGTTGTGTGTCTCTTTGGGTAAGCGACCTTTTCGCTTATTTGTTTCCATTGATCACGGTAGTGCCCTTGGGTTGTGTTATTAAATCCATTGATATAAATTGGTATCTCTTCCAATATTTATTTATATTGACTTATTCCAAGATCCATTATGTGATCTCATTTAGGAGGTCATTCATTTGTTGGTCATGGTTCGAAGGGCATTTACTCTTGAGGTATGTCGTGCTTCCTCTTCTCTGCCAATCCTCTATCTCAATTAGATTAATCCTAAGATGTTTGTATTGGATTATAGGGTCCCCTTTGGAATTGTTGGGTTTCTTCATCGGTGGATCCATTTATGGGCATGTGCGACCCGAGTTTCAAGGTAGGTGGTTTCGTCTCTAGCTTTGGTTTGATAAATTGTATTTTTCAGTTTTTATAAATTGATTTATAAATAAATTGGTATGAAATTGGAATGATTTTTTGTGTGCATTGGAATGATATTTTGAATAAAATTTGTTTTTCCTTGGTTTTTGATAAATGGAAAGAAAATGGGTATTTTCAAAACAATTAAATGATTATTAAAACAAGTGTATGGGTTATATTGGGTATTAGGTGGAATTTTTAGCTTAAGGCCATTTTCCATTATGGGGGATCACTTTCTGGGTGATCCTTTTTTCCTAGAGTGTATACTATTGACTCTAGGTACATATATGATGTTCATTTTTTACTTTCTGGGGTGTCTCCCTAGTTCTGGAGTGTAAATAATTGGATTTACATACCACTGTTCATTATTCATAGATATTTGGGTATGAGTAGTCTACTGCCTAACCTATTGTATTCCTTGGTTTTGTGATACTTATTTCCCTACGTTTGTTTTTTTATTTTTTTGTCTTTGTACTATTTTAGCCATGATATGCATGTTGATTCTTGTGAAAGATCAGCTGTAAAATTTCCTTTGAAATTGATATACCTGCCTTTGTTTTAGAACTATGATAAAAAGGAAATGTTTTCTATTTTTTCTATAAAACCAATTTACTAATTATCTTGTCATGTTTTATTTAAAATGACAATAAAATAATTTTTATATAGAGAATTTTTATGGAACCCCTGAGTGGGATCCTATTGAGCCTGTTTTGTCACACCCTGCGCTCCTCTTCAATGGTCTGTAGACCTATGTATGTATTCCAATATAGGGAAAGGAAATGCACCATAGTGAGGCGATGAAGTAGCATGCTAGCTGATTTTGGTAACTGGTGGTGAGATGGTGGGAGTTCATCGATTCCATCACATGGAGTATCCTTTTGGTTTTGGTCCTTCGAAGTTGTACTTGTATTTGGGAATTTTTGGATAATTTTAAATTCGTTTGTTTCCACTGTCTATCTTATAGTTATGGAATATATTTATTGTCTTTCTGTGGTCCCTTATTTATCATGAATATATATACCATGTATTTTTCCAGGTTGGGATAAATCATCCCCTTTGGTTTTTTGTTTGATGCTCGAGTACTTATTGTCAACACGTGGGGATCGGGTATTCCCTTTGGGTATATGACAGATTGGGTTGGGTGGTGGGTTGGAGGGAAACTCAATTAGGTTCATTACACTAATGATATCAAATTTGAAATCAATTTTCTTATGTTAATTTTCTAGTAGTGATAAAAACAATTTTAAAATACTAATTACATAATGTATTAATTTTTTCTTAAAAAATATAACCTAAGTTATAAAATGTAAAATATGGGTCTATAAATTGAAAAAAAATAAACTATAAATACACTTATAAAATATAATTTTTTTTCTCAGAAAAAGGTTTCATGAATTTCCACTTCATACTTATATACTAATAATGTCATAAAAGTTTTGTTCGTTTTAAAAATATTATTTTTCATTATTCTCCTAAAAATATATATTTTAGAAAAATTCAAAAAAATCACCTTAGGTTAATATTGATATAAGAAATTAAAAATGAATTTAATTTTTTAAAATTAAAATTCTAAAATTTATAAATTTATCTTTGAAGTAAAAATATAAAGAAACCCTTCTTTTACTGAAAAATGACAGTCTTAAACAATATGTGTTCTTGGTATTATCTTATACTAATTCCTAAATTAATGATATTAATATGTTAGATAATATAATTAAATATTATATATAATAAAAATAATATTCAAAAGGTTATTTTTTTAATATATTAATACATTAAATAATTATTTTATAATGTATAATTATTTTAAATATTAAATTATATAAATTATATATTCTCTTAAAATAAAAAATTAATTAATTAGTTAATATATTTTGATTTAAAAGAGGTTTTATTTTTCATAAATTTTATTAATAATAAATATATCATGACTCATTTTAGTTCATTTTTTGTGTGGAGAAAGCTATTGAAAAAAGTATTTATTTAAATAATTATATTCCAAAATCTTGGGGTATTACATTATCCCATCCTTAAATAAATTGTGTCCTCGCAATTTTAATTATCACATACTAGTAAAACTAACTAAAGGTATCTAAGAGATAGATATGACTCACAATATAATATCTAGAATGTTATCAATGAAGATAGGAAATATATCATTTTCCCTTAGAATGGGTCAATCCTAATATTGAATTTTTCTCAAATCGTTTGTGTTAAACATCCCTCATGATTAGGTATCATAACTCTTATTATTGAATCAGTTTTTTGAGATTTTTTATATTCATACTTGCACTAAGAGATGATTATAGGTTGGTTTGAAATTTGAAATTATATTTTCTTTTTATTATTATTATGAATTCTATGTGTAGATAGCCAATAAATTTCCAAAATCAAATTTAATTTATCTAAATGAGGGATAATAAAACATTCATGAATCATATTACATAAACATAAACATGGGAAACAATAATAAGATAAGTTTCACGATGATAATATCAAATCATTATGGTGTTGATTCAATGATTTTAGAAAACTTTCTAGATATACTAGAGTGACCAGAATTAGAATCTAACAAGACATCCACTAATCTGGATTAGAGGATATGTTTTGATTAATTATCATGATCCACTTCATTGTCACAATCTATATCATTCATGGTCATTTCATAGGATTTGCCTTGTTCTCTTGTCTTTGGTGGATATTGGAATTGATTATTGTCATCAACCCTTGGTTCAATGTACTTATTGGAAAAATTATCATACTCCTTATAATTAAAGCATTGGACAAAGGATTTTTCATTAATCTAGGTAGTCCCTCCATTCATTTCATTAGTAACTCTCTTTTTATCCTTCATAATTCATGTTATTGATAAACTTATCTTCCATACTTTAAGAACTTACTTTTTCCCTAGAGATAGCCCCCTCTGTGATTTTTCCTATATTTTCAGCATGTAAGATAATGATTTTTCTTTACTATATGGTTTTTATCACATGAATTCCCATTGAAATCCATTTTTATCTTCTTTTCTAATAAACCATGATAATAATGAGTCTCTATTTTCCATTTCCACCTTAATTTCACATCAAGAAATATATTTATAGCTTCTAAAATCCCTTATAGATAATGATTTTTTGAGACTCATCTTTAAATCACTAAAGAAATGACTGAACTTACTTTCATGGTTAATGATAAAACCAGAGGCATATCTTTCAAGTCTTTTCAAGTTTTCTTAATAAGTATGAATGGATTCATATTCCCTTTTGTACAAGTTAATGAATTGTCTCTTTATTTTCAAATGAAGAGTTCATAGAAAATATTTTTGGAAAAATATATCTTTAAACTTTTCCAAATTCATGGAATCGATTTATTCCTTTGGCCTCATGTTCTTGATTAAGGTCCACCATTGATCATATTCACATTTTAAATGATATATAACTAAGACAAAATTTTCATTCATTGAGATATGTATAATGAAAAAATATATTTTCAATGATATTGATCTATTGCTCAATAATTAGTGGATCAGGAGATCCATTAATGGTTGGTGGTTATTGGTGCATGAATAACTCGATAGTAATTCGATCCTTCCTTGGTGTGTTTGAGAGATCCAAATGGTTAGTGTTATTATTCATAAACTAATATATCATTTTTATGAAGGTTTTCACTCAATTTTCCATACCATTAGATTTATTATTGGAATGATCCCAACATTGTATATTATACACATTGTTGACTCGGTTACTCTAGGTTCCATAGATTACATTAAAAAGGGAAATTTGGAAATGAGAATTTATTAAATGCACTAATGAAAACTGTGATTCTAGATATAATAACACATCAATTTAATATGTACCCAAAATTATGACTATCTAGGTTTTAGTCTAAGTTATCCATGGGCATCACCCAACTTACTTATCTAACTAAACTAGTTAGGTATTTAAATCATTCATATTGATTTATTAAGAGAATATAGATCAACTAAATAATATCCCACAGGAATTTCAAACAATGAGTGTAATTAGGCATATTTTTTGTGAACTATATGATGATTGAGATAATGTACAATATGTCTTTTTAGGGGTGTTACCCTAAGGCACATCTGTGTAAGATACTGCATCCACTTTTAGTATCTATAAAGGTATTTGATTGCTATTAGAACCACATAATCACCACTTTAAGAAAACATCAAGATATTATCCTATAATTAGACATATCCCATAGAATTATCCCTTCGTTTTTCACTAAATTTATCAAATTTAATCATCAAAGTAACTAAACTTATCTCCAAAAATAACTAAACTGTCCTATGATACCAATTATAGATACACATGCTAAACATAACATAAATAATACATTAATTTCATGATTTAGATAATAAAATTAAAAAACAACTCACACAACTTGAGGACTGGAAGGTTTATTTTCTTGAAGAATAACTATATAAGTATCTTAATATATAAATATTTCTCTATAATTGAACTCTTCTAGACTCCCTTCTATAATTTCCCCAAGTTATATTTATCTTCATACCTAGGGACGAAAAACTTAAGAAAGGGGTGAGATCAAATTCTGAATAAGTGACTTCTTATCAAAATTTTCACAAATTTTAGATCATATGAATATGAGAAAACATGGTCTAGGGAGAAATTTATTATTAAAAAGAACATGGAACAATAAGCGTTGCCCAAAAGTCATGATAGAAGGACATGAAATATTTAATGAACAAATATAAACTATGGAAAAAGTGTGTGGAATCATGAGACCTTAAAAATGAGTCAAGTAAAATAATAATATGCACAAGATTATGGTATAAGAGTGTGTCATAAACGAAATCATAGAACCCATATTTCAAATCTTCCCACCAAGACATTCATTACATAGTAGGCTTTCTCTAACCACCACTATACCTTCTTGGTCTTGGGATAATCCTCCCATGTAACCTTAGGTCAGGGATAAAACCTCATGTGTACCCCTTAGTCTTGTGATAAATCCTTATATATACCCTTTTTCTTGGGATAAGTCCTCTTGTGTACCCTTTTGATTGAGATAAATCCTCCCATGTACCTATTTCCTTGAGATAAATCCTCACATGTACCATTTTGAACCCATAAACATAAACCAATGAATTAGAGGGTGATAAAGGACCCCACCTATAACACCATAAGACTTTATGATATATTTATTATTAAATAAATTCAATCACTTTGATATATTTTGATACACACAACCCATGTCTAAGGGAACTGTGATATTTTATATCATTATAACCTAGCAGTTAAATTGGTGGGTATAAATAGTAAGAAATAAATTATGAAAATTATATGTTTTACACATTTATAAAATAAATTAAATTTTTTTATATTTATTATAAATAAAATAAAAATATTATTTTAAATAAAAATATTTTTTTTTAAGAAAATTGTATTTTTCTAAAAAAAGGTTTCATTGTTCTTTGCGCACATATTTTAGAATTAATTTTTAGCACTTTTAAAAAATTTATTTTACAAAATTAACATTATTCATTTAAATCATTTAAAAAGTTAAATTTTGTGTTACATTGTCTTAAAAGAAAAATTAGTTAAATTATATTATAATTAATTCAATTTAGGTCATTGAAATAAATTGCATGTTGAATGTTTATATAAAAAATTTTAAAATTTTGAAACAAATTTCTTTGGAAACCCATTTTTTATCAAGTCTATGGGTTTAATTTATAATTAAATTCTACCAATTATATTAATTTATTTTTGAAAAATTTATTTCATATTTTTATTCATAATAATTAATATTAAATAATAGGTACAACTAAATTTTTTTCATGTTGAATAGTAAAAATAGAAAAATATTAATTACCACAGTTTAGGTTAAAACGTGTTTACCGTGTGGTTAAACCAAAATATATGGATAATGTTACCAATAAAACTTGCCTAAGTCCTATTTTATGACCATATTTAAACCTTATAATATCTCAAATTCAAAACTAAGGTAATTTTTAAGCATTTTTCTTGGTAATGACTTTATCATTTTGGATTCATTTGGGAAATTTTCAAGTGGTTTCTAAGAAGGTATTATTTTCCCACTTATAAAATGGAACCTCCTCCCCTCACTTATTCAAACATATCTAGCCATATAGCTTGACCAAAACCTCAAAATAGCTCTCAAAAATACCCTTATAAATGTTCTATATATTTTTCACTTCCCAAAATACCAACCATAGGGTTCTTAATAAGATATCTGAATGAGTTTTTTCTAAGAAAAAGGTAATTGTCTACACTAGACTTCTTCTTTTTACTTTTTCTATTACCACCTTAATACATGTATTAATAATTAAAATATAATTACAACAATATATTACATATAAAAATATTTTATAATGTTAATTTCATAACATTTACCCATATCCTCTTACATAGAATAAAAATTGAAATTGATGATCGTGTGAATGGCGGACTACCACCTCGCGAACTGAGGTAGTTCATTTTCCATCACCAGCTCTCACTGATGGATATAATAATGGATTAAAAATATTTATATAATATTTATGACATTAATATACTTATTTAATTATAATATCACATATAAATTCTTACCTTCAAACTCATTGGAAAACAATAACATTGATCATATGTACATGTGGACTACACCTCTATGTAGCGATGTGAAATGTTTTTCATTTTATTTTGACATATATTTTAATAAGGATATATTTAATGAATATAAATTAAATATTTTATATAATAATTTTTCTATAAATGTAAAATATTATTTACCTTCCTTAGGTTCCATCATTCAGAAAAATAGAAACAACGTACGTGCATACGTACGATCTACCATCTCCATGAACGATGTAACTCATTTTCTCATCTATAACTTTTATTAACTATTATAAATACTTATATAATTATTATATATAATATTTATTTCATGGTTAAAATTATTTAATTTTTTTAACTATGATCAAAGTAAAAGTAACAAAATTACCAAACCAAAACATACATGAAAAACTAATCAATTATCACCCGAAAGAGTGATTGTAATAAATAAGTCATAAAAGGCTATAGGTAAATCATGTATGGTATGAAATATATTAGTATGGTTCTATAATATATTTATAATATATCTATATTTATTATGCATGATTTATAGACATGTATAATGGAAATTGGACCTAGGGTAAGGGTTTCTCGTCTCACTTTTACTTCTGTGAGACATATGTAATATTCACTAATTAGTTATTTTGTGTGGAGTATATACTATCCATTTGAAATGTTATATAATTAATACCTTTATATATATAGCATTTAAAGTTTCCTTTGTATTCATTTCATTCATGGGTTTTAAGATTCATAAGTTACCAAAGTGGTAAAGGCTTATGTTACAATATCATTGTTTATCAGGATTCTTCATGATTATGTTTCTCATGATAAAACCTTGTGATATATATTTCAAGAAACTCAGGGATTTTATTATACTTTTTTTATTCCTAGATAATAAAAAAAATTCTATCATTTTCCTCTATTTAAGAACAAAAAATACGAAAATAATGATTTTAATGAAAACCGACTTCATTTCACTCTTCGACCGAAAACCCTTTTCTCTTACATTTCTATGTTTTTTAAATATTTTAAATAATGATTTATAATTATAAAAATAATTTATCAATTAAATTTTTACCCATGTTTTAATTTTTATAAAATGTTTTTAAATGAATATTCTGGTTGTTTTCTGAACAAGGTAATTTTTTACTTTTCTTACAATAATGTGAAAGGAATATCTTTTTTAACGTGTATAATATGAACAAAATTTCACACCATCATGAAAACTTAATATTTTAATTATTTATTTATAAGTTTAAAAATTTATATTAAAGTAAAATAATTTTTATAATATTTTATGAACGTTTAGTTTTAAAGATTTTATTTTCAATGTGGAATGATTATTTTACTCAAGAATGGTTTTAATGATCTCTTTATGGAATTTCTATTCATGGACATAAATAAACCATATTATAATTATGATTCACTGGTTATATATTATAATAATACCATCCTTTTTATTTTTATGGATGTTTTATGTTTACTTTGACTATGTATGTGCTATGTTGACACCATTCATATTACTTTGGATTATTTGTGATTATGTTTATTGATTGGGGTAATTATTAACATTTTGTATGATAGTTTTTCAATATAAATGTTTATATGGATTATGTTTCACCTATTTATTAATAGTAATGTATTGTAATTACTAAGTGATGGGTGGTCACTTTATATAGACCCTCGATGCATCAGTTGGTCTCATGAGACAAACTAGATTGGGTATTTGGCCAAGGCCTTACCCATTTATGTAAGATGTATTGGAATTAGGCTTTAATGGTATGTTTATGATGTTTCAAATTATTCATTGTCTCATTATAATATTATTTATTGATTTTACATGTAATTATTCGATTATTTATAATATCCATGGTTAATTTTCAATCTCATGTGATTATTTATATTGTATTATTTGAACAAAGTTTATTACTATCATATTATTCTCAAGTAATTTATTTAATGTAATATATTTTAGTTATTTACCATTCCATATTTATTATTCCTTATTTATACATGATATATTTCATTTTACACATACCCTTACTATTCATTATATCTCACCCCTTTCTTATGTTTCCTTTCCCTGGATTCCAAAAAGTGTTTTATAATTGATATGTAGGGATATGCTAAAGGGGATAATGGTGTACTCAAAGAAAATACTATGTTTTATTTTATGTTTTCATTTTTATATGAGATTCAAGTATGTATATAGTTTACCAAGACTAATAAACTATTTAGTCATTTGGGATGTGGTTCCTTGTATCTTATTCTTATGTAATAAATTAACCATCGACTCTTGGATAATAGGTTTGGGGTCTTTATAGTTGGTATTAGAGGAATTTTAGTAAAAAACTTGGGAACTAGATTTAGAAAAAAACATAAATTAAGGAACATTAACCTAACATTTACTTTTAGGATACTCTTATAAGAACATACAAAAGTTTTTTGAAAGGGATGTATTATATGTTTTTTCCTAGAAATACTTCCCTTTATGGATACTACATGTGGACGTGGTTCTTTCCCAAATGTACCTAAGGGTAAAAACTTTGAAAAATGCATGTTAGGCTTGACTTGAGCGTTACCTGGTACATGACAATATGCCTTAATTCACACCTAGTTTGGCACTCTTAGGGGATATACTTAGTATATTTCATATTTCATTACAAACCATTATAAATGATTTAAAAATATTTTTTATGATTTGAAAACATTCCCAAAGAAACTATGTTTATGATTATGAAATTAGCTATGTATAAATTTTTTAATTTACGTTAAGTACTTCAAAAGTTTTTGGATTACACATTATGTTTCCTAATGTTATGATATAATATAGTATATTTTATATTTTTGAAATTGAACCTATTAGATATAATGGGAATAGTATCAATGCACGTACCCCATGTAGGTATTTCCCTCATGGGAAAGATAGTGAAATTAGATCTTCATATATAGTTGGAATTGAACAAATTATCAACATATTGGGGCATTTAACTTAGGTTATGAGCATAACCTTACATGTATAGAGTAGCCTACTTATCCAACATGTAGTGTAATAATGTTAGGTCACTTCATGCGTTATAAAACTATATCATTTAATGGAACTACAAATTAATTTATAGCTAAGAAACAGATAATGTCCTTAGAGAATATACTTCTCACTTTGGGAAGTAATGAAAGGGAGAAGGTTTTAATGGAAGTTTATTGTATCTTAGGATATTTGGGTATATGGTTCTCATTGATTCAAAACACTAAGGATTATGAAGAAATAGAAAACATGGAGTTAAAATTTTAAGTAAATTTTCTTGGATAAATATTTTCCTTAGGAATAATGAAAAGATATGGAGAGAGAATTCCTAAGACAGAGAAAAAAAGAATAGAAAAATGTTTCTAAGTATGAATCTAACTTTACAAGGTTATCATGTCATGATGTGGACTATGTATGTAATCCAAAGATCAATATTGGACATTTATTTTATGGGATTAAGGAAATACTTTAAAGGGAACTGATCTCCCAAAAATTCTCATCATATAAGGACATGTCATCATGTGATATGAATATAGATAAATTAATATTCTTGTTTTATATATTTGAATCAAATAAATATAAGAAAAGTATATGTGAAAAAGTTTAATAAGTGAAGAATGGAATTTCAGTCTTGTAAAAAATGTGGAAAGAAACACCATGGAAGATGTTTCATGGGAATGAGAGTTTTCTACAAGTGTGGAGAGAAAGGCCGCCATGCTCATGATTTCTAGGGTGATAAGGAAGCTCCTAATGTGCAATACTTCAACTTTAAAATGATATGAGACTATTAAAATGATTGTCCTAGGCATCAATGTAATTTTCCCTAGAAAAACCCATGGGAGAAATGCTAAGCCTACATGATCAAAATAGATGAGGTTGAAGTTCCTGATGATGTGGTGGAAGGTAAATTAATTATATTAATTATATATCTTCTCACTCCTTTATATCATTCAATATTTTTAATAAAATAATAGAATTCCCTATCACTTTAATAAGGGATTTATCAATCAATAATACTAGTGTAATTCTCATTGTAATAAGGGTGTGCCAGTCAGTTCCCATTATAATAAATAAATGTTCCCTATTTACTGACTTCATTATTATACCTATGGTTGATTTTGATATAATACTTAGTATGGAATGGATTTCAAAATATAGTGAAACATTTTAATTCAAAGAGTATGAATTTATGATTCATGATGAAGATGTGGAATTACTTATCTTTAGGGAGATACTTCAACACATGAGTCATGTCTAGATCCACCCCCAGTAGCTTTTTTGAATAATATTATTAGGAAATAAGATAAGTCACAATCTAAAGATGAAAATGTAATATCCAAATTGAGGATGTTCCTATTTCAAAGGAATACATTAATTTATTTTATAATTAATTACCTATACATCATCTAGAGCATGAAGTTTAGTTTTTTATTGATTTAATCCCCAATGGAAGACCTATATCAAAGACTCCCTATAAAATGGCCACTATGGAATTAGTGTAGTTAAATAAACAACTAGAATATTTTTGTTATAAAGGATTTATATACCCTAGTTTTTCACATTGTGGATCCCCTATTTTTTTCATTAAGAATAAATATAGATCAATGAGTTTCTTCATTGATTATAGGGAAATCAATCCTATTAAAATAAATAAAAATTATCATTTACCTCGCATTGATGACTTATTCGATCAACTTCACAGAGCACAATATTTTTCAAAGATTTACCTCCACTCTAGGTATCATTAGTTGTGATTAAAGAAGGAATATATTCTATGGAAAGAATTTAAAATGATGTGTGGACATTATGAGTTCACAATAATGCCATTTGGATTGACTAATGAACCCTTTGTCTTCATGGATCTAATAAATAGGGTATTCAAAGAATATCTGGATAAATTTTTGTGGTATTTATTGATAAAATATTAGTGTATTATAAGAACTTTTGATACCATGAGAATCACTTATGGATCATTATTTATACTTTTAGAAGAAAATAGTTATATTTTAAATTTAGAAAGACTAATTATGGCTTTAGAAAGTTTTTTCCTTGGCCATATTGTCTCTACAGATGAAATATCAGTTGATCCTACAAAGTCAAAGGTATACCAAGAATGGATTACACCAATGAGTAAAGTCAAGGTATATAGTTTTATGGGTTTTCCAGGTTACTATCAATGATTTTTTTTTTTAAAACTTGATTTTATAACCCATTAACTAAGATTACTCATAAAAGGGTTAATTTTTTATGGATAAATTAATGTGAATAATGTTATGAAGAATTGAAAAGGAGATTGGTGAATTCTATGATTTTGAATCCACCATTAACAAATGATGGTTTTTATATATATATATAGTTATGTTTCTAAGAAGGTACATGGTTGTGTACTTATGGAAAATGATAAATTTATTTCATATGCATCAAGACATTTAAATATTCTTGACAAAAACTATATAACCCGTGATCTTGAGTTGGTAGTTATAATCTTTACTTTGAAGATATGGATATATTATCTATATAGATAAATATGTGAGATATACATGGATCATAAGTGTTTGAAATACATATTTTTATATAAATATA
Source organism: Viscum album (assembly GCA_963277665.1). Classification (NCBI taxonomy): domain Eukaryota; kingdom Viridiplantae; phylum Streptophyta; class Magnoliopsida; order Santalales; family Viscaceae; genus Viscum; species Viscum album. The sequence continues at coordinate 1,618,157,356 of OY728131.1, read as the reverse complement.
CCAACATGAGTCCAAGGATATGGCTCAAGATACTTAAGGACGGTGATTTCTCAATACACTACCACCTAGGGAATGAAAATAAGGTAGCAGATGCTTTGATCCAGAAAGATCATGGAGTCCAAGACAAAATGTGGATCGACAAGGATACTATTTTCATGAATTTAGTAAATATGTATATTTTAATCATTAAGGGGATACATCACATATTTTTCAAATAATTTGTAAACCATCTTTATTGGAAAATATAAAATGTTCTCAACCTAATGGTGAAAATTTTCAAAAGAAAATTAAAGTTGTGAATGATAGAAAATTGGTAGAATTCATATATGAATATTGAATTATAAAATTTGGAAAACGATTATATGATCCATCAATACCTGAACTAAAAAATAGAATTTTTGGGTGATTCTCATAGCTCAAATTTCTCTATACACCCTATTATTCTTCGGATGATTGGTAATATGGTAGGAAGGTTTCTTTGTTCTGATAATCATACTATGGCTGTGTGTCATCCAGTTAATCCATGGATCTGTGTCGAATTTGATGTGTCTCGCCTGCCTTTCAATTTTGTATGGATTACTATTGGTGAGGAGTACATGTGAAAACATAAGGTGTTTTATGAAGACTGGATGGAATTCTACTCCTATTGAAAGCGGTTGGGGAACCCTTCTTTGGTCTATCGAAGGAGAGATCCCCCAAGAAAATTGAAATATAAGGATAAGAAGGTGAAGGGTGATGTGATGAAGAGACTAGTGCAGGGGGATATGGAGATTTTCACTGATAAAGACACCCATAACTCTGAATTATATAAGGTTATGGTGTCACCAGTTCAACCAATGAATGGTGAGACTCGGTGTGGTGAGCAGTCTGTTTCTGTGAGGATAGAGGATGATTCAAGCAACAAGAAATCTGAACAGGAAATGGTGATGGATCACGTTCAGGATGACCTGGGGTTGATGGAATGTGGGTGGGTTTCTCTACTGTCTAACTCTATTATGGAGGTCTAGTAGCCTAGCCCCCTCCATGTGAACTATGGAGAGGTCCATGATTCAGAGTCGGCTAGAGAACCAAGGTTGTAGGTGAACCCGCTGGTTTTTTATGTCTTCAAAAGGTTGAGGCATGATTTTGAGAGCACATCTAGTTCCACTATTAGTAAAGATACAAATCATAATTAGGAGAGATGATCCAGCTTATTGGAGGTGGTCCTTCTTGTCTGTGATAAGGGTACTAAGGGTCTAGACCCCTTGGCCAGGCCCTTCCTTACTCTTAGCAACCGGTTTAATGACCTATCGATAGGCATGTTGAAGGATGGAATGGTTGAGGATGATGTTTCAGGGATGGATGGTGGTGTGAAAACAATGGAGGGTCTACAGGGTATGGGAAAGGATACAGGTTCCATGGACATGGAGGAAGCTACTACTAAGGAGAGGCAGCTACCTTTGAGGGAGAGTAACACTCTAGACCAGAGGTGGGGGATCAACTCTGAGTCTCCTTCTGTTGTTTTGGGGGTGCGAGCTGATATTGGAATGGAGAGTTCTAGGAGAGGGAAGGAAAATGATAGTGGCCCATTTGACTGGTCATTTAGTGATGTTGATCAAAGTGGGAAGCAGACGATGGCTATAGCTGATGGACCCTTGTCTACTTCTCCAAGAAGAAGACCAAGGAAGGATTACTCTTATCTTTCACGGCTGATGCGGACTAGATCGGCTTATAAATGGAACAGTGAGGTGATGGTGGCTTTTAAAAAGGGTAGTGTGGTCAAGAAGTCATCCCTAGAGCAACCCGTTCTTGATCTACTTAGGAGTAGGGTTCAAAGTGAAAGCTATTGGAGGTCTCTAGATTGGAAATCAGCTACTAAAGATGATGGATCTTACATGGGTTGTGGTGATGAGTCTAGTTACTTTGATTTGTAAGCTTTACTTTCTTGTGTTTTGGTTGAAAGTTGGGGTACCAGAAACCCATAAACCGGCATTAGAAAATGAGAAAAAAACGATTTTCAGCAGAGATAACATGAAGTGGAAAATTATTTATTATGTGTCAAGATGTTTAGTTTTTTAATAGTTGAAGGCTAAGAGATAACACCCTAAAAGATTCATGAAAACAATGCATATTCCTATGTGGAAATCGGATGACATTACTATAGACATTGTCACTGGATTACCAAATACTCCTAGGAAGAATGATTCAATATTGGTTATTTTTATCTCCTTAAAAAATATATGAATTTACTTACTATAAGGGATGATTTACCTCTTAAATTACTTGCATGAATCTATAATAATTAATTTTTAATACTTCACAGGAAACTTCTTTTAATTGTGTCTGTTCATGATCCACAATTTACATCGACATTCTGGAAGATTCTTTAGAAGACTCTTGACATTAAGCTTCATTTGAGCACCACTTATCACCCTTAAACCAGTGGATAATCTTAAAGGAGTATTCAAAAAATATAATACATGTTAATTTCATTATTTTTTGACTTTAAAGGCATGTGAGATCGATATTTACCTTTGTTATAGTTTTCCTATAACAATAGATTCCATTTAAGTATTCAAATGGTGTCGTAAGAAGAATTATTTGGTAAGAAGTTTCATACTCCAATTTGTTTTCATGAAGTGGATGAAAGGATGTTTGTAGTCCTAAAACTTATGGAGGAGAAAATAGAAAAGGTATAAATTATTAAAACCCATATCAAATCATCTCAAATAAGGAAAAATATCTATACTAGTAATTAAAGGAAAGGTTTGTAATTTCAAGTGGAAGATCATGTTTTATGAAGTTATCTTCATAGAAGGGTGTTATAATATTTGATAATAAATGGAAACTAATCCCCAAGATTATTATACCCTTTGAAATCTAGGAAAGAATTGGAGTTTTGTCCTACTATTTGGAAATGTCACCAAGTCTCTCTAAAGTACATGATATGTTCCACATATCCTTGTTAAGGAAGTACATGCCAGATCCAATGCTTATTCAAACCTATGAAGAAATATAATTGAAACCTAATAAATCTTACTATGAAGATCCAATCTAAATTCTAGATACTATGGAACAATGTTTGAGGAATTAAATGACTTTTCTGGTAATGTTACTTTGGAGAAATCATAATATAGAAGTAGTGATGTGGGAACCAAATGAGATTATGATTAAGAACTTCCCAAATATCTTCATAAGGTAAAGAAAAAAAATTTATATGTGGGAATAATGTAACACCTAGTGAGTTTATGATATATTTCTTATTAAATAAATTCTATCTCTTTGATATCTTATGATACACACAATCCCAAGTCTAAAAAACTAATATACCTTTATAACCTAGCCATTAAATTAGTGGATGTGAATAGGAATAACTAAATTATGAAAATTATAAGGCTTACACATTTATAAAATAAATTCAATGGTTATTGATTGATTCTAAATAAAATAAAAAATATATTTATTTGAAAGAAAAATAACATGTTTTCTAAAAAAATTATTTTTTTTAAAACAGTTTTGTCATGATTTGTACACATATTTTAAAATTAATTTTTAACAATTTTAGAAATTTTATTTGATAAAATTAACATATGTTTTTAAATTATTATTTCAAAAATAACTTCGAGTGAATTTTTTATAATTAAAAAAAGATTAATTTTTTGATGTTTAGTGAAAAATATTGATCTTTATTGAAAATTGTCTTTTCGTTTAAAGAATTTGCAAAGTTACATTTTATCTTAAATTATTTTAAAAGTAAAATCAGTTAAATTATATTATAATTAATAAAATTTAGTTCATTGTAATAAATTTTATATTTAATTTTGATAATTAAAACTTTTTAAACTTTTGAAAGTTTTCTCTTTGGAAGACTGTTTTTCATTGCATATGCAGGTTTAATTTTAAATTAAATTCTTCCACTTATATGAATTTCATTTGAAAAAATTTATTATATTTTTGAAATAATAATATTTAAAATTAAATAATATGGTCAATTTAGTTTTTTGGCCATAATGAATAGTAAAAATAGTAAAAATTAGTTGTTGCAGTTAAGTTTAAAACGGGTTTACTGAGGGGGCTAAACCAAAAGATAAGGGTAATTTTCACATAAAACTTGTCTAAATACTATTTTATGATAATATTTAATCCTTATACTATACAAAATTTGAAACTATGTTCATTTTGAATCATTTTTATTGGGAATGAAATTATCATTTTGGATTCTTTGGGGAAATTTCTAAGTGGTTTCCAAAAAGGTCCCCTTTACCCACTTATAAAAGGGAACCTATTCCCATAACTTATTTAAAACTATAAAACCATATATCCTGACCAAACCATGCCAAAATATCCCCAAAAAATTATAATACATGTTTTATAACTTCTTTTCCTCCCAAAATACCAACCTTATGGTCCATAATTAGATATTCAAAAGAGGATTTTCTAAGCAAAGTTAATTGTCTTCACTAAGATTATTATTTTTAATTATTCTCTTACCACCTTAATTAATGTTTTAAAAATAAAAATATAATAAAAACATGATCTACCGTATACTTATATTTTATTATGTTGATGGAATGACATATATACATCTCCTCTTCCATCAAAAGGGAAATGAAACTATCGATCGTGTGTACGACAGACTACCGCCTTGCGAACTGATATAATTCATTTTACATCACCACCACTCCATAATGGATATAATGATGGATTTGAAGTATTTATATAATATTTATAAAATTAATATACTTCTGGAATTATAATATCACATATATATTCTTACATTCCAACTCATTGGAAAATAATAACATCGCTTGTGTGTATGTCTGGACTACCGCATCCATTCAGTAATGTGAGATATTTTTCATTTTATTTTGACATGGATGATAATAAGGATATATTTAATGAATATAAATTACATATTTGATATAATAATGGTTATGTAAATGTAAAATATTATTTACCTTTCTTATGTTCTATCGTTTGGAAAAATAAAAATAACATTCATATGTATATATAGTATAATATTTATAACATGGTTAAAATTATTTAAATTATGTAACCATGATCAATGAAAATGTACTAAATTTATAAAACCCTAACATACATGAAAAAAGAAGCAATTATCACCCAAAATAGTGATTTTAACAAATAATTGTTAATAAATAGGTCATAAAAGACTATAGGTAAATCATATATGATGTGAAATATATGATTATGATTCTATAATAGATTTATAATAAATATATATTTATTGTACATAAGTTATGGTCATTTATGAAGGAAATCAAACCTGAGATAAGGGTTTCTAATCTCACTTTTTCTTCTATGAGATGTATGCCATATTCACCACTTAGTTATTTTTTGTGGTGTATATACTACCCATTTGATTTTTTATATCATTAATCCCCTTATATTAATGGTATTTAAAGTTTCATTTGATTTTATTTCATTCGTGGGGCTTACAGTTTAGAAGTTACCAAAGTGGTAAAGGTTTATGTTACAATCTCATTTTTATAAGGATTGTTCATGATTAAGTTTCCCATGATGAAAAAATATGATCTATATTTCAAGAAGCTCCTGAATTTTATCATCCTATAATTATTATTGGATAATAAAAATTTTCCTCTCATTTTCCTCTCTTTAATAACAAAACATATCAAAATAACTTTTTAAAAGAAAACTGACTTCTTTTCTCTATTTGGTTGTAAACCATTTTTTCTTTCATATCCATGTTTTCTAATAATATTTTAAATAATGTTTTAACATTATAAAAATGATTTATTAAATAAATTTTTACCCATGTTTTACCTTTTACAAAATGGTTTGAAAGTAATATTTCTGTCGTTTCCCAAAAAATGTATTTTTTAAATTTTTGTACAAAAATATGAAAGGAATCATTATTTTAACCTGTACGACTAGAACAAAATTTCCTAATTTCATGACCAATAAATGCTTTAAAGATTTATTTATATGTTTCAATTCTTATTTTCTAATAAAATTGTTTTTACAATATTTTTTAAAAATTTAGTTTTAAAAAGGTGATTTTCAAAGTGGAAAGGTTATTTTCCTCATGAATGTTTTTAATGATCTCTTAATAGAATTTTTTATTCATCAACAAAAAAAATCCTTATTATAATTATGCTCCACTTGGGATATGTTTTAATGATATCATCCTTATTATTTCTCCATACATTTTATGATCATTTTTACTGGGCATTTAGTCTGTTGACGCTATTCATATTACTCTGGATGGTTTATGATTATGTTTATTGATTTGGGTAATTATAAAAATTTCATATTTTTGTTTTTAAATACAAATATTTATGTTGATTATGTTCCAAAAATTTCATAAGATGAATTAATTGAACTTAGTAAGTTATAAATAGGGACCTCTATAACTCCTCTATGAATTGGTAGGACTCATGAGATAAACTAACTTGGGAACTTGGTCAGGGTCTTACCCATTTAGGTCAGATGTCTTGGCATGAGACTTTGATGGTATGTTTATGATGTCTAGAATTATTCATTCCCTCATTATGAGATTAGATATTAATGTTCCATGTGATTATTTTATTAGTTAGAATATTCATGTTATGTTTTAAGTTTATGTGATTATTTATATGGAATTATTTGATCATCATTTATTCTTTCCATATTATTCTCAAGTAATTTATTCAATGAAAATTGTTTCAGTAATTTACCTTTTCATATTCCAAATAGGTCGGGGAAAAGCCCTATTTATTAAAAAATAAAAATAAAAAAAATAATAAAAATTATTGGTGGGGTCATAGAATCACTCATGCCCTCATGCCATGAAATAAAAAATAAAACATCAAATATCATAATATAACTCATACAAAGAATCGTAATCATCATAACCATCAGATTCATACTCTTAAGTTTTTTGAGATTCGGTAACCATGGTTAGCTTCAAGTATGAGTAGTCTTTCCTATATCTTTTTTCCTATGAGGGAAGGTTTCAAATCCTTCATCATCCACAATAACTTTTTTCCCTTTAAACAATGTTTAAATAATGGGAGGATTTTTTAGGGAATCATCCTCTATATAATCCCAATTTCCATTTTCCCATATGTTTCCCTTAATTTATTAATTTACTTTTAGATCACTTAGGGATTATCACCATCACTTGGATTTGGGTTCCCCTCGGTTGGAGTAGTAGGGTCTTGTAAACAATGATCAACTTCTAAATATATCTCTACTTTCTCTATAAATAAAGCTAAATTCATCTCCAACCCTGATATCTTATGTTGTATACATACCCTTATTGAGAATTAGATCTCACCACTTTCTTTTGCTTCCTTTCCCTAGGTTTCTAGGATATTTTTTATGATTGATATGTAGGGATATTCTAAAGGAAATAATAGTGTACTCAAAGAAAATATTCTATTTTATTTTATGATTTAAATTTTAATATGAGATTCAAGTATGTATCTAGATTATCAATAACACCAAATTATTTGGTACTTCGAGATGGAATTCCTTGTATCCTATGCCAATATAATAAAGTAACCACCGACTCTAGTCTACTAGGGTTGGGGTCTATAAACCAACCATCATTTTTCATACATATGTGTGCGACATAAAATAAATCATCATCATTTCAAAAAAATACAAGGAACTAAAAATTGGATTCACAACATTTCCAAATGGTATCACCAAAATTAACTTCAAGGATGTAAACGGTTGATACCCAAAATCCAATCACCCCAAATGATTATTTCATAAAAAAAATAGATTGTGATTCATAAAAAAAATAGATTGTGATTCATAAAAAAAAATTCCAAGTAAATAAATCCATTATATATAAAGAGGAAAATGGTGGTGAAACCATAAAATAATTTTTATAAATTTATTTTATCTTTGGTGTAAAATAAGATGTCACATACACTTTGAAAAGTAATTTCAGAAAAAGTGAAATGAAATTTTTTGAAAAAACATTAATTTTAAAAATAATATTAAATGATATATCTTTTAAAAGACATAAAGGTTATAAAAAGAAATGTGGGGTGGAATATAAAACATTTGAAAGGATTGAAATATTTTTTAATATTTTGAAATATCTTTACTAAAAACCCACATCATAAAAAGAGTAACAAGAATTAATTTTAAAAAAAATAAGAAGGAAAATATATAGTTCTCATGAGATAATGGAAAATTATGTTTCCAATTATAAAGGAAAACATTTGTGGGAAAGTAAAATATGGATAAAGAGGGGAAATTTTCGTTGAATATCATGAGAATTGTTCTTAACAATGATATAATTTTTGGGGAATTTATTCATCAAGGTTGGATTATTGGATTAAAAAATTATTATCCTCATACAGGAATATAAGTAATATAAAATAAAATCTTATGGTGTAATCTACCAATCATGGAAATAGGAATCTCAAGAAGAATAATTGTAACTCAATGAAGGTATTTGAGCTAACAAAAATACTTTTAGCTTTGGTATCTTTAAAATTGAAGTCCATTTGAAGAAATAATATGTTATGGATATTTAAAACCCAAATATTAAATGATTATGGTGAAATAAATTCATTAGGATATAATAACACCATATTAAATATATCATGGTACTCAATAAGAAATATGTCTCAAGAAATTAAATTTGAGACAAAGAAACCCTGACCTAAAATTCCTGGTTAGTTGATCCACTATGGCCTCCTGTATAAAAAATATAATCATTTTAATCACCTATTTTAGAAACTTATTCATGTCTATAACCTTTTATAAACTTAATTTACAAATATTCCCAACATTTATATTAGTTAGTTATTATCTATTTTCACTATCAGTTGTGAGAAATCTTGATTGTTTTGAACTAGTTTTGTAATAGTGATGTTGTTCTTCATTATTATCCTAATGTTCATCATTACTTGATAATACAAGGTACTATAATTGATGTATTATAATTATTTATAATGTAATAATTTCATTATATGGGAGTTTTGATTATGATTCTTGAAGATGAATTTTGTAATGAGCATGTTTCGATGATTCTTAATGATAGAATGATGTTTTCTTAAATAATGAAATAAATTTTTATATTAATATTCTAGAAAAAAAACTATTGTACATTTTTTTTCATAGAATAAACTTGAACATTAATTTTCAATTACCATATCATATATACAGTGAATAGTGCATGATGTATTATTACCATAATTGTGTTGATATTTTTATGTCCACTATTTACATGGTAATGTCCATAGATTATATGATGTATCAAAAAGATATAGTAGTTCCTAGATATAATGAGAACCTTGAGATACTATGATATTAATCTTAAACATATGTATTATTCTATAAATAAATCATATAGAATGGAGTCAGATTGTGTCTGACTATCACGTACTGGGGCTCATAAGCATTGAGACTTCTTCTCATAAAATTCACACATGGAGATCTCAATTAGAGGATCTCATGAGGGGTGACTTTTAAATAGTAACATTACATGTTTTAGGTGTAATTTGTAGTTCATATCTATGAACACATGTATTCACTACTGGAAATCATACTTATACCAATGTCGTTTTCTCAAGAGTTTGTCCAAACCATTGGGATAGAGAGTTTTTTCCAACGGTTTTTGAAAACCGTTGGGATATAGTGATTTAGTGTAGTCTTTCCTAATGGTTTGTACAAATAGTTGGGGTATATGTATGTTTACCAATGTTTTATGTAATCCATTGGGATATAGTGGGGATATAGTGATGTTTCCCAATGGTTTTTTAAAACCATTGGGGTGTAGTGATGTTTCCCAATAGATTTTTAAAATCGTTGGTATAGTTTTTCCCCAAATAAGCCTAATAACCCACTTCCCTTTCTAGATTTGATGGATTGATTTTTTCACTACCAGAGTGGTGCTCTCTTCCCAGCCAGTGACCCCTCCTCTTCTATAAATCCATCCTAGTTATTTCCACTTCAAATTGGTGAGTTGGAGTTACATGTTATGCCTATATTTATTTTGGATTTTTATATACCACATTTAGTTTATTTCCTCATCTACTGTAATCTTTCACCATTTAGGGTTTCTTGTTGTTCTTGAATGTGAAATTGTCATGTTCCAAATACTTCTTTCTACACATAGACAATGAATTTCCCTTATCAAACCACTACCATAACTAATTTTTCTAGGAGTGTTACACAATATTATTGATGTAGGTGTACTATATTTTCTCCCACCAGTGGGGGGCTATTCAGGTGGGGGTGAGGTGGGGGCTGTGTAGGTGGGGGTGGGCTATGTAGGTGGGGGTGTGTAGGACAGGGGAGGGGTGCTGTGCAAGGGGAGTCTGCTGGGGGTGAGGTGGGGGGGGGGGGGGCTGTACAGGTGGGGGTGAAGGGGTGGGCTATGATGGTGGGGGTGGGGGAGGGGGTCTCTGCATGTGGGGAGTGCATGTAGTGGGGGTGTAGTGGGTGAGGGGTGCAGGTGGGGGTGTGTATGTTGGGGGTGTAGTGGGTGAAGGGGGGTGTGCAGGTGGGGGTGTGTAGTGTGGGGAAGTGTATTGGGGGTGAGGTGGGGGTAGGTTGTGCAGGTGGGGGTAGGGGTTGGGTTGTGCAGGTGGGGGCGGGGGGGCTGTGCAGGTGGGTGGGGGGAGGGGAGTGTGCTGGTTGGGGGTGAGCTATGCAGGTGGGGTGGGGGAGGGGGTTGTGAAAGTGGGGGTGAAGGTGGGGGTGCAGTGGGTGGTGGGAGGGGATGTAGGTGGGGGGTGTGCAGTGGGTGGGGGAGGGGTGCAGGTGGGAGTTTACAGGTGGGGGGGATTTGTAGTGTGTAGGTGGGGAGGGTGGGTCTGTAGTGTGGGGTGGGTTGTACAGGTGGGGGTATACAGGTTGTGGGGAGGGGGCTGTGTAGGGGGGGTCTGCTGGGGGTGAGGTGGGGGTGTACAGGTGGGGGTGGGTGTGGGCTATGTAGGTGGGGTGGGGAGGGGGGCTCAGGTGGGGGATGGGGGTTGTGCAATGGGTGTAGGGGAGGGGGTGTGCATGTGGGGGTGTGTAGGTGGGTGGGCAGGGGATGTGCAATGGGAAGGTGGGGAGGGGGGTGTATAGTGGGGGTGGGTTGTGCAGGTGGGGGTGTGTAGGTCGGGAGAGAGGGGGTTGTGGGGAGTCTGTTGGGGGTAAGGGGGGTTCTACAGGTGGGGGTGGGGGTGGGTTGTGCGGGTGGGGGTGGGGGGGTTGTGCAAGTGGGGGGTGTGGTGGGTGGATGGGAGGGGGTGTGCAGGTGGGGGTGGATGTGCAGTGTGTAAGTGGGGAAGGGGTGTTCAGGGGGGAGAGGGTTATGCAGGGGTAGTTTGCTGAGGGTGAGGTGGGGAGGGGTATGTGCAGGTGGGGAGGGGCTCTAAATTAAATCAGTGTTGAGGATAGAACCTCGGTATCAATAAATATATTCTTAAATAATAACTCAATAATTGGACCTCTCATTATTATCAGTAGTTTACAATTAAAAAAGGTACCACGTGAAAAAAAATACTTATCATTACCATATTATCTTATGTATTTGGTCTAAAATATTGTTCCACCCAATATATCATCCAACTCATTCTCTCAAACTCATACCTCACTAAATTAAAGTGACCATTCTCTATGACATGTCATCATGCCATCCAAGAGCAGCTTTGGAACTCCTCTAAAATATCTTGCACTTTATATGTGCGATGATATATCTCATAATCACCAACCACACAGTGTCATTTATAAATTGTAAGAATTTATATATGCACTAAGTTATTCCAATATCATCCACATTCTTATCCACAAACTAACACCACCAAAACAAAGAACATATTCCCACACTCCCACTATTCCCTTATAGCTTTATATATAAGGGACCACATACCTCATCATAGACTTTAAATGATAATGGTTGGTCCACTCTATGAAGTTCTAATTTCAATATACATTATATTTTTTCTCAAAAGCTAGCATGAAAAGGACCCCCTCAAAAGGCCCTCTTCATAGGGCTTTATACCTCTATTATTTACTAGGAAATCATTTTCCTGGTATTTTTTTATTTTAATGTTTTCTATGGTTCTTCATCACTTTCATCCACAAATGGGTTATTAAACCTAGACACTAATGTTCCAAATTTCCCATCAGGATGATCAGATCAAAGTATTGGAATAGTCCATTATGACCCCAATGGTGACCAAAATTGAGGGAAGCATCACTTGTGTGCCCGTTTCAACCCACAAAATCATCTACTAATTTTTTTGTATGGTGTATATACAGAGAGGTTTTATTTGTATCTCTTTATCTTCACCCCTCCCTAATTTAGAGAAATTTTCCTAACCCCACACATAATCTGAACATATGGGTTGAACAAGGAACTAAGAATCACATAGGATTGGATAAATTCATACCCATCAACATGAGCCACCATCTAGCCTTATTCTAACTAGAAAGTTCTATTCAATCATAATAAATATTTTAATATTTAAAATTTCAAAGTTACTGATATAATTCACCAACACTACCAGTACTAAACTAATTCATTTATGACTTACTGGATAGACATCTATCATAAAGTCCTTTACCCATATTCTGAGACATGCGACCCTTATAGGTTAGATATATATATTTAGGTACATCTCTTAGAAGGATACCAAATTAGTGAACCTTTCTATATTAATGATAACCACCCAACCCTAGTTATCAAATTTTCCACCTTTCATAGTTCGTTAATAAGCACTGGTAAGTCATCGCTTCTTGAGATTTGGATAGGTTTGAGGCCTATTTGATTTTGGTTCTTGTCTAGTCATCTAGATGAGTAAGGCATCACATGATATAAAAGTGACATCAACCATATGATGAATTATTTCTCCCACAACACATTTTTTAAGAAATAATAGATCCTTTGAAGGTGGTGGTATCCTTTTAAAATCCATTCATACCAAGACTAGGGGAGGAAAATCCCCATATATATCCACCTAGATGAGGGACCTACTAATATATACATGCCCTATATTCCTAATCCTACCTCTCCATGTATTAAACGAATAATGATTCTATCTATATTTCACCTTATAATGACATCTTAAATTTAATTTATGTTATGATGAAAAAAATATCGAGGAATCCATAAAACTTCATATAGGAAAACACCTTTAATCATCATTCCATGATGATGAAAATCATTACAAACTCATTACCATACATCATATCATTCCTAATAACTACCTATAGATATTCACTAACCAGTATTCCTTCCACTATAATCCAATTCCCCAACATTTTCCCAATTCCAAACTTGATACCATCATGTTATCAAGTCACCAATCCTACCAAATTTTATTTTCACTAAAAAATAATACTCTAATCCTTAACACCCATCATTTTATTTTCATAACATGAATGGAAACCCAATTAAATCTCATAGATCTCAGTCACACATGAAATGTGTTAGTCAAACCTTCATTGACTCCTAGAAAGCTATCATAGCCTTCTCACTATAGTGCTAGATTAATTATCCCAATCATGATGTCTCAAAATTAATGACATTTTAGGGTTACTAAAATACTTAAACTATAGTGACACATAATATTTATAACCATGATACATTATCTTTGATGAAATTTCATAAAAACCCAGTTAACTACACCATATTTTAACATTCTCTCCATTTGAAACTTGCTAAAACTCTACTAATTTATGTAAATAGGGGATATACTCCCTTTACTAGTACTAGAATATCAAAAACTCTTGTCATAATAGGTTTTTTCATTAAATTAAGCACTAATTACATAACCTTATACATAGATTATTCTCCTCCATAAGTGTACATGATCTTGTACACTCATGTATAGTTCTTCAAAAATAATTTGTTGTAAATATAGTATTTTGTTGTCTTCTATATTATGATTCTCATATAAAGTAGTGTGTCAGTTATGGTTTCATATAAACTGAACAATTCTCATTTACATAAATATATTTTCGATGAAACTTCAACATTATTGAATTGATTTTGATGAAATGACTTATAATTTTTTTTTATATAATGGATAGAAGTTGGATGTATGAAACCGATCGGATCTCAAGCGATTTTCAAAACAATTTGGAGATATATTTAGATTTTTTATTTCACAATGCTTTAGATAGTGGTCACATACAATGTCTCTATTAAAATTGTGTTGGAAGAACTTGGTTGAGCCATAAAGAAGTCAGCTACCACATAACCAAATATGGTTTTCAAGAAAACGACTCTATGTGGTATCACAATGGGGAGAATATGAAATCTAAAATTGATGATGATCCAAATGAGAGGACTGGATTGGAGAATTTTTTATATTACCAGTTTCCATTTATTCATCATCATGAAAAAGAAAGGATTTCGACCCAATAAGATTTTGATATGAGAACACATGATGTGTCTAATGAAAATGATGATGTTGTGAGGGTGAAAAAATTGAATGATGATGCCACGACTCTAGTATATTGACAATGCAGTAAAATGAAAAGTCCGGAAGAGTATAGTTCTAACGAGGTATTGGCCCTCCTCAAGTATGAGTTATAGTGACATCGAGTTCCAGAAGGTTAAGGAACAGGTAGAACAAGATGAAAAAAGGACCACAGAGATGGAAGAACAGTCTTCTAGGGAAAACACTGCATTTATGAAACTAGTGGAATTTTGACGTCCAACACTTACACCAGAGGCTAGCAGAGCTTGTGATGAATATATTTCATCGATGCAGTCTATATATGGTGCATCGGGTGGTGGTTCTAGTGTTGGTCGAGACGATGGCGATGAGGACGCTGAGGAGGAGGCTGAGGCAGAGGAGGAGGCTGAGGAGGAGGCTAAGGCGGAGGAGGAGGGTGATGAGGAGGGTGAGGCGGAGTACAAGGTTGAGGGGGAGGGTGTTGATGAGGGCGAGGACAATGATGGAGACTATGATGAGGACGAGGGTGAGTCTGATGATGATGGTGATGATAGTGATGGTGATGAGGGACAGATTGATTCGTTACATTTTTTACTAATATTATTGAACTTTGATGTTTATTGATTTGTTGTTCCTGAATATATGTTTGATTGGGTAGGTCACATTATCTTTATTTCTTTATCTATAAATAATAAAACTTGACTTGATGATTTTTTGTGACTGATTCACCCCTCCCCTAGACACCCCCATCCCCGATACCCCTTGGACACCCCGTACCCCCTAGACAGCCTTCCCACATCCCTGGAAACCTCTTACCCCAATGGATAACCCACCCACCCCCTAGACACCACGTACCCCCTGGATAGATGCCCCCCCCCCCCCGCCGCCACCCCTGTGGACAACCCTCTCACCCCCTGGACACCCCCACCACCCCCAGACACCCCATATTCCCCCAGACACCCCCCACCCCCTGGACACCTCGACCCCCAACCCCTAGATAGCCCCCACCCCCCCCCCTAGACACCCCCCCCCTGTGGACACCCCCAACCCCCCTGGATAGCCCGCCCACCCCTGGATACCCCCTACCCCCTGGATACCCCCCCCCCCACCCCCACCCCCATAGACCGCCCGCCCACCCCCCTAGACACCCCTCCCCCCTAGACAGCACCCCCTCCCCCTCTGGACAGCTCGCCCACCCCCTAGACACCCCCTACACCTATGGACAGCCCTGCCACCCCCGTGGATAGCCCGCCCACCTCGTGGACACTCCATACCTCCTTGGACAGCCCTACCACCCCTATGGGCAGCTCGCCCACCGCCTTAGACACCCCCTACCCCATAGACAGCCACCCCCCCCCCCCCCCCCCCTCGTGGATAGCCCTTCCACCCCCTGGACACCCCCTACACCCCTTGACAGCCCCCACCCCTGTGGACAGCCTTCCCATCCCCTGAACACTCACACCCCCATGGACAGCTCTGCCAACCCCGTGGACAGCCCGACCACCCCCAGGACACCCCGTACCCCTGTACATCCCCCCTACCCCCTTGGACATCCCCCCACACCTGGACACCCCCCACCCACCATAGTGGAAAGCCCGCATACCCCCCTAGACACCCCGTACACCCTAGACAGCCCCACCACCCCCGTGGACAACCTGCCCACCCCCCTGGACACCCAGTACCCCCTGGACAGCCACTACCCCTGTGGACATCCCGCCCACCCCCTAGACAGCTCGTACCCCCCTCGACAGCCCTTCCACCCCCGTGGACAGCCGACCCACCCCTTGGACACCCCCAACCACAACTAGGCATCCCCCCCCCCCACCCCTGTGGAAAGCCCACCCACCCCCCCTCGACACCTCGTACCCCCCTGGACAGCCCTGCCACCACCGTGGATAGCTCACCACCCCCTGGACACCTGGTACCCCATGGACAGCTCTGCCACCCCGTGCACAGCCCAACCACCCCTTGGATACCCCCTACCCCCTGGACATCCCCCCACCCCACCCTCGTGGACAACTCGCCCATCCCCCTGGACACCCCCTACTCCCCTGAACAGCCTCGCCACCCCCGTGGATACCCCCCCCCCCCCCTGGACACCCCCTGGACCCCCCCCCCCCCCCATCCCCCCGAACACCCCAACCCCTCTGAACACCCCGTACTGCCCTGGATATTCCCCCCCACCCACCCACCCACCCCCGTGGATAGCCCACCCACCCTACTAGACACACCCCCACCACCCCCCAAACATCCCCCATCCCCACGGACACCCCCAACCCCATGGACACCCCGTACCCCATGGACACTCCCCCACCCATGTGGACAGCCCGCCCACCCCCCTGGACACCCCCACCACCCCCCAGACACCCCCATCCCCCCGGACACCCCCACCCCCTAGACACCCCTTACCCCCCTGGACAGCCCCCACCACCGTGGACAGCTCCCCCCCCCCACCCCCGTGGACAGCCTGTCCACCCCCTGGACACCCCCTACCCCCCAGGACAGCCCTGCCACACTCGTGGACAGTCCACCCACCCCCAGGACACCCCCTACCCCTGGACAGCCTCGCCACCCCCGTGGACAGCCCCGCTACCCCCGTGGATAACCCTCTAACCCACCTAGACACCTTGTACCCCATGGACAGCCCTTCCACCCCCATGGACAACCCACCCACCCCCTAGACACCCCCTACCCTTGGACAGTCCCCCCACCCCCGTGGACAGCTTTCCCACCCCCTAGACACCCCCTACCCCCCTAGACAGTCCTGCCAACCCTGTGGACAACCCTCCCACCCCCTGGACACCTCGTACCCCCCCTGGACGGCCCTTCCACACCTATGGACAGCCCACCCACCCCTCTGGACACCTATTACCCCTGGACAGCCCCCCAACCCCCGTGGACAGCCCACCCACCCCCTGAACATCCCCCACCCCTCGGACACCCACCCCCTATCCCCTTGGACACCCCACCCCCTAGACACCCCCGACCCCCTTGGAGAGCCCCACAACCCCCTGGATAGCCCGCCCACCCCCTGGACACCCCCTACCCCCTGGAAAGCCATGCCACCCCCATAGACAGCCTACCCACCCCCTGGACACCCCATACCCTCTGGATAGCTGCCTCACCCCCATGGACAACCCACCAACCCCCTGGACCCCCCTACCCCCTAGATACCCCCACCCCCTAGACACCCCCACCCCCATGGATAGCCCACCCTACCCCCCCCCCCCCCCAGACAACCCCCCAACCCCCCAGACGCCACCCCCCCAGAGACCACCCCACCACTTGGACACCCCCTAGACACCCCCACCCCCTTGGACGACCCCCCACCCCCTGGACACCACCCCACCACCTGGACACCTCCCCCCATAGTCATATGCTCAAAATATAAATCTAACTATCATGGGATCTCTGAAATGTGAGTGTCCTCTCACCATTATGAGATGTCTGCACCAAATAAATAGAAATGGGTTAGTTGGAAGAGTGGTTGTCATTTGAAGATTGAAATGGGGAAAATTATGTTGTGGTACAAGTCATGGTTGGAAGAGTCTGATATTTTTATGTGTTTTTGCTTGTGTTTTTTTGTTCTGTTTTAAGTGTTGTTTGTAGGTGTGTTTGTAGGTGTATGCAATGGAGGGGATGGGTGGATGTTGTGTTATTTTCTGGAAATACACTATACCAATAGTTTAAAACCAATGATAAAGTGTAATTTCAGAATAGTTTTACCAACAGTTTTAAAGAACCATTAATAATATTATATACCAATTGTTTCTAAACCATTGTCAAACTATATGTAAACTATATATCCAAACAGTTTATTAACCATTGGTATAAATATATACCTAGGGTTTCTGTAAAACCATTGGCATATTGAAGCTTACACTGCCATATACCAATGGTTTGAGAATAACCGTTGGTATAGGTCTTTCCCAACGCCTTACTAACCAACGGTTTGCAAAACCATTGGTATATATTATACCAACGGTTTTTATGCCCATAACAATGGTTTGAAACTGTTGGTGTATGTTGTATTTCCAGTATCGATCGGTCTCCCGAATTGATATTATTATTAATGTATACTATTTAATTACATACTTTTAAGTAAGTTGAAAACCATGAAATTTATTTCATGGTGAGGTAGATTGTGTTGGGTGAACCATTGGTGGTGTGACATTGATTTAATGATAAAGATATTATTTTTCCATTTCAAAAGGAAGTGATATCTCAGGATCAGTTGATCAGGGTGGTAGTACCTTTACTAAATCCATTTCCATGGTAAAATAAGGTAATTCTATCTAGTGAGGTCAATGAACTCTAAAGTAATAAAGGATTGTGACATGAAGTTTGCATCCTAATTTATGAGAATCTCAAGATAGAGAGATTAAATTATATTGTGTGTATTCATAGGAGGTTTTTATTACTATGATTATACATTATCTCTTTAAGGGCCTTGATGGGTAGCTATAATCCCCTCATGGACTGTGAGTAGTATTTACTATTATCAAGAAAAGGTCTTAGAGGGTCTCACACATAAATTATTCAATAGTTTGTACTATTATTATGAATAGGAGTTTAGGATATGGTGGGACCCACCACAGGGTATGGGTGATGTCTGAGTTTCAACGATCATAATGAAATAAATAAATTCATATTATTCGAGTGTATAATAATTGGTATTTAATTTCTTTATTAATAGTATTTATAAGTTATATAGTGAATACATGGAAAAATATTTAACAAACATATATTATTTAAATATTCAAGTTTTGTTTAATATTTGTAGGAATAATGAGTCAAGGTAATGACATTATTTTATTACACAATATATTTATTATATTATATATAAGTAATAAAATTATAAATTATAAATTATATTTATCACTCATTAAATAGATTAAAAGAAGCCATCTATGGATAATTTAGGAAGTAACATGTATTTGGAAACCATGGGGGAATTTCAAGGTATTTAACACCACTATATAAATATAAGCAGGATAAAAATTTGAGAATTATTCATCCATTTGGATTATAGATATACTCTCTCATCTCTCCCACTTTCTGTAGAGTAAAGTGGCTTGTTCTAAGAATCAATCCATGTTTATAGGATCGAAAGAACGACATAGCGGTGATAGGTGGGACATCAAAGGCATCACTGGTTCTCTTTGCTAGCACCTAATTATTAAAGAAAGAAAAACCCAAAGGATTTAAAAGTGAATGTGGATAATCTAAAGGTTTATGAGTTTGGTACTTTTAAGCAACGCTCATTTATGATGAGTGAAACACAATTCCAATTGAAATCGAAAGAGGTACGATTTCAATTTAATCTTTGTGATTAAATTAAATTATGTGGGATCCTAAATTTGTAAATAGACTATGATTTTATTGGAAATGATATCATGTCTTTGATCATAGTTTAACAATTTTAAGTTTACAACTTTTCAAGATTCTGTTGTGCACTTGGTACCAACAATTGGTATTAGAGCGACCATATGATTGTGTAAGAAAAACATAAATTAAATTTTCATTAACTTTGGGAAGAATTAATTCATACAGTCTAATCATCATAAATAGTGATTCAATATGATATCAAATGGATGAGATATGGTCATCTAATTTATTTATGTTTACTATTTTTTGGAGAATATAACGGTTTTTACCTGAGTCGATGGGTGGTGACATATTCTCATTTTTCTTAGAGCTTAATCCATCAGAATAGTATTTTCTAGGGAGCCCATATTCTAAATTTTTTTTTGAATATTATCTAAATAAGACTTTTATTTCAAAATGAAAAAACCATAGTCTTTGGAATAATTGGATGAGACAAAATAAAAAAGAAAAATTAAATCAGGGTCACTAATCAAGTAAAGAAAAAAATCATAAGAGGGGTGGCTTAGTTGTAACACCATAAAATTCTAAAATATGAAAATTGTTTTCTATATCATATTAAACAATTAAAACCTAACTTAACTAACCCATTAAATATAGTTCTTTCAATTTAATCTCTTTAATAGCTTGTGGGATACTCAACCGAGAGTCTAAAAGAACAGTAATATAGTATACCATTATAACCTACCCATTAAATTGGAGGGTATGAATAGTACTAACTAAATTATGAAAATTATATGTTTTACACATGTAAAATAAAATCAATTTTTTATATATTTATTATATATAAAATAATAACTATTTCAAATAAAATTAAATGTTTTCTAAAAAACTATATTTTTTTTCTAAAAGACAGTTTAGTCACGCTTTGCGTACATAATTAAAAATTGATTTTTACCACTTTAAGAAAATTTATTTGATAAAATTAACCTAAAATTTTAAATCATAATATCCAAATTATCTTAGAATTGAATTTTTTTGGTAAATTTTTGAAAATATAATTTTTTAATGAATAGTGAAAAAATTGAATTTTAATTGAAAATTGCATTTTTGTTTAAATTATTTATAAAAGTTAAATTTTATTTTAAATTGGTTTTAAAGTATAACTAAGAAGATTATATATATATATATATATATATTAATCCAATTTGGTTCATTGGAATCATTTTCATACTATGTTTTCATATAAAAATTTAATAAACTTTTGAACATTTTCTCTTTAAAAACCCGATTTCTCATCGCGTCTGTGGGATTAATTTAAAATTAAAATTTTCCACTTATGGGAATGGAATGTAAACAAATGGATTTTATATTTGGGATAAACATAATTTATATTATATAATAATCTCAACTTAATTTTTTACCATAATGAATAGTAAAAATAGTAAAAATTATTTACTGGGGTTATGGTAAAAATGGATTTACCAAGGGTAAACCTAAAAAGATAATCGTTAAAATGACTTAAAACTAGTATAAAATCTATTTTATGGAAATATTTTTACCATATAATATATAATTATCTATAATAATCCATTTTTATCCCTTTTTCATGTTAAAAACATGGGTACATCTTTTTTGTTTTAAAAAAATACAAGTATGTCACACCCCTCACTTATAAAAGTTCACCAGTCTCCTCTCTTGTTCACACTTTAGAAAAATTATCTCAGCCAATAACTAAATAAATCACTTATAAACTTCAATAATATCATACTATAATCCATATTGTTTTCATAAATCCAACCATTAATGTCTTTGGGGAAAACCTAAGTGGGTTACTTGAGGAAGAGGTAGCATTCTTCATTGAGCATTTTTATTTTTTATCCATCCTCTACCTCCTTTAATTATTATTAAAACATGATGATATGATTACCTCAGTATATTAAATATATTTCGATATTTTTATGCTAATAAAATTACCTAAAACTATCCCCACTTCCATTAAATGGGTTACTAAATCATTATTCGTGTGTATGGTGGACTATCGCCGCACGAACCAATATCATTCATTTTTTCATTACCACCTCTCATGACTGGATATAATGATGGATATAAATTATATATATTATATTTATAACATAATTATACCTATTTTGTCATTATTTCATATATACCATTTTAATCTCTATTTATTAGGGGATATGATAATGTCGCTCATGTATACTACGGACTACCACCTCGTGAAGTGATGTGATTTGCCTTTCACTAATGATATACATGGAAGATAATAAGGATAATTTAATCAATATATGTAATATAAATTACATAATTATAATATTTACAATATATTTGTCATTCTAAAAATATAATATATCATTTTCTTTCTTACATTTTCACTCACTAAAAGATGATAACATCATTAGTGTACGTGTAGACTACCACCTTCTTAAAGCGATGTGGCTCTCTTTTCATCACCACACCATGTATATAAAATGTATAAGTATGTTTAAATAAATAATATTATATTATTATCATTATTTAAAGTAAAAAATATAACTTTTCACCTTTCCATAACAATCATTGAGAAATGGAAATGTTACTCATGCGTACATACGGTCTACTGTCTCCATGATCGTAATGTACTTCATTTCTCAAACCAGATTTCATTATTGGTATTAATATTACAATCAATGAATAAATATTATAATTATTTCATGATTATTATTCTGGATATGATGAAACTATATAATATTCACAATAACTGTAACTTTCATGACAAAACACGCATGGGAAAACAAGGCAATTAACACTTGAAACAATGAAAGATAAATAATGAACAGGTGATAATATGATATAATATGATCAGATATGATATTATAAATATGAAAAATAACATGTTTAAAACCACTATAAAGGATTTTAAAACACATTCAAACAAAAAGAAGCATGAGGTAAGGGATTATGTGTCAATTCACTTTCATTGAGGCACATTTGTATGTTATACACAAATTTATTTTATATAGTGTACATACTGGCCATTTTTCTTGTAATATCATGGATAATTCATAATTTATGGTATTTTAAGTTTTAATTTGAATAATTTCACCCAAGTGGGGTTTTAATTAAAAGTTACCAAGTGGTAAAAAATTTCATAACTAAATTTATTTTCACTGTGTTATGTTACTTCTTCATCATCTTTGATATTATAAAATTATGTGTGTAATGAATTTTTATTATTTTATGTTATATTTCAAGTTTTTTATGTGAATTTATAATTGATACACATAATTTATTCATTTATTAATTCTTTCTTCAATGTTATGAACATTTTAATGTTTTATTTCACAATCTCATCCTAATCAAGATTCTTTATTCTTGAATTTCAGTTGAAGGAAATTATTCAATCATTATCTAACAAATCCATTTCATTTTATTATACTATGGTTATCAAGGATATTTTCAAGTAATAATACAATTTTTTCCACACTTTGGTACTTAAGATAATTGATAAAAAAATAGAAAATATTATTTTATTTCTCTCTTTGGATGAAAACCCTTTTTATTCCAAAACCATTTTTTCTAAAAATGTTTTCAAAAATGTTTTTACCCTTTTAAAAATTATATATTAAATAAATTTTTTCCTATTTTGAAATTTTACAAAAAAAAATTGAAAGGAATTTTCATGTCATTTTCAAAGCAAGACTCATTTGGATTTTCCTAAAAATGTGAAAGGAATATTATTTTAACATACTCAACATGTATAGAATTTCCTATAGTTGTGACCATTAAATGTTTTAAATCATCATTTCTTAGTTTCAAAGGTTATTTTGAAGTAAAATTATTTTCATTTTTTTGATCTTTTAGTTTTAAAAAGTGATTTTCGAAATGAAAAAGATATTTTACTCATGAATGTTATTAAATATAATTTTATGGTATTTCTATTCATCAATGACAATAACCATTTATTCTTAATATAATGGGATTATTTTTTATTAATACCATCCTTATTATTCCCATATATGGTTTATTATTATTTTGACTAAGGATAGTATTGATATTCACTTCCTTGATTCAATGTTTTGTAGTATTTCCCTCAAATTATTCACTTTTCTATGGATATAATATTTCCCCTAAATTTACATATTATTTATCTTGGATATTTTATTTCTTAAAATGTATATCATTTATACATATAGATTTCTGCATTTAAACTTATTTGTTTATTTGGAGAAATATTGATAAATCTATACTCTTTACTCAACACTAATATTTGATGATAAGGTGTATTGTTCAAGAATTAAATTGATTATTCAAAATATGAGTAATACATTGGACATGCACTAATGGGTGGGTAACGGAATTATATATCCCTTATATGCATTGGAAGTATCATGAGGAAAATCAATAAGCTAGAATTAAATGGGTTTTACCTATTGTTTCAAACCCTCTTGTGAAAGGTCTTTCTGGTAGAGGTATCATGATTCCAGAGATCATGAAATCCAATAATTAATAATTTCCTTCATTAATAATTTAATTGTTATTATCCATGATATGTTTACAATGATATTATCACTGAATTCATTTTATTCTTAGTTTATTTATTAAATTTCATTCTTTTTCAGTAATTTTCCTTTCCATTTTTTGTTATGCATTATCTTATTATCCATGATATTGTCACAGTGATATTATATATAGATTCATTTACATATTATTATATTGATTAAATGGAATGTGTGTTTAGTTATTTACCTTTCCATGTTTATTATGTTTATTGAATCGTGATAGCTTCTGTTCTAGTTAACCCCTGCTAAGTATTTGAGATCACCCTTAATTTTTTTCATTTACCAGGAATCCAAAAAGTGTACAAAGATTGATATGCAAGGATATGTTATAGGGATTAATGATATTCTCATAAAAAAAATTATGTTGTAATTTGTGTTTTCAAATGAAATATTTGAATCATGTATGTATCTAGTTTACAAAGACTACTAAACTATTATATCCTTTTGGATTTCATTCCTTGTATCTTATTATAATTTAATAATGAAGATATTAGCTCAGGTTTTCTTGGGTAGGGGTCACTAAAGTTGGTATAAGAGGAATTTTAGTAGAAAACTTGTGAACTTGATTTAAGAAAACATAGATTAAGGATCATAACGCTATGATATACATTGAAAATAAGTATAGAAGAACATCATAATGTTTTGGTAAGGAATAGATTATTTGGTTTTTCCTATAAATATTTCTCTATTTGGATACTACAAGTAGACATGGTTCTAGTACAGATATACCTATGGGTAATAAATATGAAAAGGGTGCATTGGTATTGACTTGATCATCACCCTGTGAATGAAAATGGGTCTTACCACATGTCTAGTTTGACATTACTGAGGGATGTGATTAGAATAATTCACCTTTTCTTTACAAACCATTATAAAGGGTTTGAATTGGTGATGGAAATGAATGGACAAGGTTAAACCAAAGTTGTATTATATTGAAAATAAGGTTTCATGATTTAGATATCCTATCAATTATTATACGGTTTTCCCACCATGATTATTGATACTCACACTATGATTTTTGGTTTTATAAAATGGATGGAACCCGAATAAATCATATTAAAATTGAACATACAGAAAAATGTGGTGACTATGAGCATCCAAATGGGATGATTATAGGAGTGAAATATATCATTATTATGCCTAAACAATTATATTGAAATATTATTAACAAAATATATGTAACCAACTCTCAGACTCACCAAATAAGAGAATGATGTAGTTTTATAAGAGCACGAGTGGTCGAGACCATAAAAGAAAGAATGGTCAATTTCTGTCATGTGAGAAATGTGGAAATATACACTAAGGAAAGTGTCTCAAATGAATGGTAAAATTATTTATGTGTGTAAAATAAGGGAATAAATTAAATAAATTCCAAGGAAAATTAAGAGTATGATGGGAGTAAATAAATCTCATCCTAGGGATCCATTTATAGTTTGTAGTCTTGAATGTGGAGAACATAGGAATTATCCAAGTCAATTCCCTACTATAAAGGTTAAACCCTATACTAAGTAAGGAATTATGTTGAATAAAAAAGATGAATTATTTTTTTATTGGAATTAAAGAATTAAATTTTAAAAGTATTTTACCAATTATATTTTGGTTATAAGAATCATGAAACATTTAAGGATTGTGTAAAAATTTAGAAAAATATATGTCTTAATTAACTTAATAGTTATGGATAACATCATGGGTTTATGAGTTTAATGTTGATCATAAGTTAAAATTATTAAACACCCCATTTTATGTTTTATGTGATGGGGTTCTACCAAGATTAATGATATTTTGGGAACAACCCATTGGTTTAGTATAAATTTTAGTGAAAAGGTTATTTTTGAATTAATGAATTTACATTTTTTAGATATATGTTTAATGGTATTGATAACCTTTAAAGTTAATATGATCATTAATTACATTATAATAATATTTAAATAAGATTATTAGAATTTGTGAAAAAAAATTGTATTGAAAACCTTAGTATAAAGGTTATTTAATAATTAATTTTATTTCAAAGATGTCCATAATATTTTTTTGGAAATGTTATAGAAATTATATTAACAGATTTTTATAAAAAGTAAAACCAAAATGTCTAGTGAAAAGCCATCATGTCTAGAAAGTCCATAAGGATTAAACATAAAATCAAAGTATGATAAGTATTTAGTGCCCACCACTGGCCTATATGATATCCTGGTTAATATTTCATTATTTTTTAGTTAAATGAATTTAAAGATAAAGAACAATTTTGAACTATTAGTGTTACTATTTATGTTTAAAGATAAATTTATTATATTGGATAACTTTTTCAAACCATATTTTTTTGGAAAAATATTTAGAGACACATGGAAATACTTGTTGCTCTTTTATAGATATTATGATCCGTTAAAACTGAATTTTAGTACTTCAGGCATAAAAAAATTCATTTTCTGGATATTTATTTCTTAGAGTAAACAATGAATTTTAAATTTATTAAAGCACAAATAATATATGAAATTGTTCTTATGAAATATAAATGTATCAAGTATGTATATTTCCTTATATTCTTAGATAGTAAAATAATTCATCAATATTAGTAAAAGGATCTTGAAACAAAAAAAATAACCTATTAACATCATATTTCATGAATCAAATGGACTTCTAAATCATTATATATTTATGGTTTTGATGTCTCTAACTTTCCATTGATCATTCAATTTATTGTGATCAATCATATCTATCACTCTCTAGAATTATTTATGATTTTTTTCTATATCTATATCTTCACTTTACACTGATGATATCCTACATGGTAATCTAACTATGTTTTATTCCAAATAAACATAATATTTACTTTTTCTCTTATAAAAATATTTTATCAACCCTTTTACAATGTGGTTTTTTCAATAATGGTATTTCCAAAGAGAAATCACTTGATTACTGAGATTAAGTTTAAATTGTGAGGATAAAATTTATTTCAGGTAGGGATAATATAACACCCCAAAATTATAAAATATGAACATTTTATTTGATAGTGTATGTGACAAGCAGCACCAAAATTAATCAATATATTAAATATATTTCTTTAAATTTAATATCTTTTATAGCTTATGGAAAATGAAACCCCAACTCTAAATGAATCATAATATAGTATATCATTATAACATAGCCATTAAATTGGAGGGTATGAATACTAATAACTAAATTAGGAAAGGTATTTATTTTACACGTTTAAATAAAAATTTATCGGTTATCTATTTATTATAGATAAAATAATAATAATTTAAAATAAAAAGAAATATTTTCTAAAAAAACTATATATTTTTTCTAAAATAGAGTTTAGCCACACATTGCACGCATAATTTAAAATTAATTTTTACCACATTTTGAAAATTTATTTTATAAAATGAAATTATTTTTTAAAAGAATCATATCATCGTTATCTTAGGTCTAATTTTTTTATAATTTTCTGAAAAGATAATTTTTTAATAAATAGTGAAAAATACTAAATTTTAATTGAAAACTACATTTTCGTTTAAATTATTTATAAAGATAAATTACATTTTAAATTGATTTTAAAGTAAAATTAGTTTGATTATATATCTATTAACCCAATTTATTTTATTTCCATCATTTTCATATTCATTTCTGATATAAAAACTTTGTAAACCTTTGACTATTTTCTCTTTGAAAACCCACTTTCTCATCTCATCTATGGTAATATTTTTAAATTAATTTTTTCCACTTTTGGGAATGGAATTTTTGAAAAATTTATTCAATATTTTGAATAATAATAATTTATATTATCTAATAATATTAACTAAATTTTTTACCATAATGA
Organism: Viscum album; assembly: GCA_963277665.1. Taxonomy (NCBI): domain Eukaryota; kingdom Viridiplantae; phylum Streptophyta; class Magnoliopsida; order Santalales; family Viscaceae; genus Viscum; species Viscum album. The sequence goes on along the minus strand of OY728131.1, from coordinate 1,618,129,298 downwards.
ATAGTAAAAATAGTAAAAATTATTTACCACGGTTAAAGTAAAATTTTATTTATCTGGGGTTGAACTAAAAATATAAGGGTTAAAATGAACTGAAAACTTGTCTAAAATTTATTTTATGGACATATTTAGACCATATAATTTCAAATTCTTGAGAATAATCCATTTTTTACTCTTATGGCATGTGAAAAACGTGGGTACACATTTTTATTTTCTTCAAATTACAAGTGTTCCACTCACCTAACTTATAAAAGGTTACCCCCTCTCCTCTCTTATTCACACCTTCAAACCCTTTTGGTTCACCCAATACCTACCCCAATAACATATAAAATTCTATTATATCATCCTATAAGACTTAGTTTTTTTATAAATCCAACCTTGTAAGGCTTTGGTGAAAACCTAAGGGGGTTGCCCGTGGAAGAGGTAATGTTCTTCATCGAGAGTTTTTATTTTATTTCTTCCTCAACCTCCTTAAATTCTTATTAAACCATGATGATATAATAAACTCATTATCATCCATATAATTATATGTTTTTATGTCAATTTAATTACCTAAAACCATCCCAAAATCCATCAAATGGGTTCTGAAATCATCATTCCTATGTATGGTGGATTGTCGTCTCATGAACCGATGTCATTCATTTTTCCATTACCGCATCTCATAGTTGGGTATGATGATTCATCTAAAGTATATATATGATATTTATAAAATTATACCTTTGGATTCATTATATAATATATACCTTTTTACTTTCCATTCCTTAGGCGATATGATAACTTTGCTCTTGTGTACAGCAGACAACCACCTCACGAAGTAATGTCATTCGTCTTTCACTAACACTTTACATGGAAGATAATAAGGATAAATTTAATGAATATATGTGATATAAATGAAATAATTATGATATTAATGACATATTTATCATTATAATAATATAATATTACATTTTATTTCATACCTTTTCACTCATTGAAAGATGATAACATCATTTGTGTACGTGTGGACTACCGCCATCACAAAGAAATGTGAATCTTTTTCATCACCACACCACATTCGTGTACTTGTGGAATACCGCCTTCACAAGTCAATGTGACTCTATTTTTATAACCACACCAAATGGATGAAATTTATAATTATATTTAAATAAATAATATGATATTATGATCCTCTTGGAAATGTAAAATATTACTTACCTCCTTTTTATAATGATCGTTGAAAAATGGAAACGTTACTCATGTGTACATACAGCCTACCATCTTCATGAAGGTAACATACATAATTTATTAAAACCATATTTCATGATTAGTATAAAAGTTTAATTTATGCATAAATATGATAACTATTTCATGATTATTATTCTATAGATGATCAAACAATATAATATGTACAAAAACAGTAACTTTAATGATAAAACATGCATGAGAAAACAAGACAATTAACACCTAAAACAATGAAATATTAATAAATAACAGGTGATAATATGTTATAATATAATTATATATGATTATATAAATATTAATATGGTCCTATTATAAGTTAATAACATGTTAAAACCCACTATACAGGAGTTTAAATCATGTTCAACCAAAAGAAAGTGTGAGGCAAGGGATTTTCTCTCTATTTCCTTTCATTGAGGAACATTTTCATGTTATACACCAATTTCTATTATATGGTATATATAATACCCCATTTACATGTAATATCATAAATAATTCATACTTAATGGTATTTTAAGTTTTATTTTGAATCATTTCACCCAAGGGGGTTTGACTTAAAAGTTACCAAATGGTAAAGAATTCCATAAATTAATTTATTTTCATCTAGGTTATAATACTACTTCATCATCTTTGATATTTTAAGATTATGTGCATAATGACTTTTTATTATATTATGTTTTATTTCCAATTTTTTTATTTGGATTTATATTTTATACACATAATCAATTCATTTATTAATTCTCACTTCAATGTTAAGATCATTTTAAGGGTTTATTTCATAATATCATTTAAATAAAGATTATTTATTCTTGAAATTTAATTGAAGGAAATTATTTGATCATTGTATAATAAACTCATTTAATTTTTTTAACCTCTATTTATTAATGATATTTTAAATTAATGGTACAATTTTTCCACTCTTTGGTACTTAAAACAATTTAGAATTTTTTTTTAATAAAATCTAACTTTATTTCTATCTTTGGTTGGAAATCCTTTTTCTTTCAAAACCATGTTTTCTAAAAAATCAAAAAAAAATTAAAAGTTTTTAAATGATTTATTAAATAAATTTTTACCCATTTTTACATTTTACAAAATTTTTGGAAAGGAATCTTCATTTCTTTTTTAAAATAAGGCATGTTTTGATTTTATTTAAAATATAAAAGGAATCTTGATTTTAATGCACTTGTCATGTACATAATTTTAGGTTATCATAACCACTTAATGTATTATAGATTAATTTTTATGTATAAAAGGTTATTTTAAAATAAAATTGTTTTCAAAACGTTGTGTGAACTTTTATTTTTAAAATTTAATTTTCAAACTGAAACGTATGTTTTCTTCAAGAATGTTGTGAAAGATATTTCTATGGTATTTCTATTAATCAATGACAACAACCCTTTATTATTAATAAAATTGTTATATGTTTTATTAATAACATACTTATTCTTAATTCATATGTTTTATGATTATTTTGACTAAGGATAGTACTGAAATTCACTTCTTTGATTCGTATTTTTGTAGTCATTAACTTTTCCTTAAATTATTCACTTTTCTGTGGATATTAAATTTCCCCTAAATATCCCAACTATCTATCATGGATATGTTTATTGGTTAAACCATACATAATTTATATATATGGCATTCTAAATTTAAATTTATTTTTTTATCTAGGGAGATATTGATAAATATATATTATTTACTTAATATGGATATTTGATGAAAATGGACATTGTTCATTAATTAAATTGATTATTTAATATATATAAAATGATTTTTTCATGAAGTGAAGAGTAGGGTTAGAATTATATACCCCTTGATGCATCAGTGGTCTCATGAGGTGAATTAGTAAGATAGAATTAAAGGGGGTTTTACCTATAGTTTTAAATCGTATTGTGAAAAGTATTAATGGTAGAGGTATCATCATGTCTAATATCATGACATCAAATAATTAAGCATTTCCTTAATTAATTATTTAATTATTATTATCCATAATATTTTTTACAATGATATTATCTTTGGATTCATTTCATTCTTGGTTTATTGATTAAATAGAATGTGTTTTAAATTATTTACCTTACCATATTGATTATGTCTTATCTTATTGTCCATAATATTTTCACAATGATATTATCACTAGATGAATTTCATTCTCAGTTTACTGATTAAATGGCGTGTGTTTAGTATTTATATTTCCATATTTTTTATTCTTTATCTAATTATTATAGTCAAGTAATTGATTAAATAGAATTTGTACTTATTTATTTACCTTTCCATGTTGATTATGATTATTGATTCATGATGGTTTCTATTGTAATTTACCCTTACTAAGTATTTGAGATCACCATTATTTTGTTTCTTTTACCAGGAATCTAGTAATTGTACTAAGAATGATATGAAAGGATATTATAGAGGGAATAATGATATTCTTAGGAAAAAAATATGTTTTAATTTGTGTTTTCAAATGTAATATGTGAATCATGAATGTATCTAGTAACCAAGACTACTAAACTATTTGGTTCTTCCAGATTTGATTCCTTATATCTTATATCAATGTAATAAAGTAGATATCGGCTCTAGGTTTTTGGGGAAGTGGTTTCTAAAGTTAGTATTTTATGAAGTTTAATAGAAACTTTGGGAACTATATTTATTAAAACATAGATTAAGGACCATAACCCTATGATAAAATTTGAAAATAAGTATAGAAGAATATCCTAAAGTTTTGGTAAGGTAGAGATTGTGTTATTTTTCTAAGAAATATATCCCTATGTGGATAATACAAGTTGATGTGGTTCTATAAAATATGTCTCTAGGGGTAATAAATCTGAAAAAATTTCATTGGGATAAACCAGATCATCACTTTATACATGAAAATGGGCCTTAGTATGCACCTAGTTTGACACTATTGGGGTATATTCTTATGGTAATTCATGTATTATTTACAAACAATTGTGAAGGATTTTAATAGATGATGACAATGAATGACCTAGATTAAAATAAATTTGTCTTATATTGGAAAGAATGTGCCCTGATTTATTTATCCTACAAATTATTATATGGTTTTCTTACCATGATTATTGATTCTCACACTATTCATTTTGGTTTTAATCAATGGATCGAACCTGAAGGAATCATGTTAACATTGAACATGGAGGACAATGTGGTGATTATGAAAATCCAAATGGGATGATTATAGGAGTGAATTATGTCATGATTATGCCTAATCGATTATACTAAAATATGATTAAAAACATATACCTTAACCAACTCTTAGACTCACCAAAGAATAGAAGGATGTATTTTTCTAAGAGCCCGGGTGGTGGAGACCATGGGGGGAAGAAGGCTTGATTTCTATCATGTGAGAAAATTGGAAAGAGATACCGAGGAAAGTTTCACAAATGAATAGGAAAATTCTTTATATGTGGAAAATAGGGGCATAAAGAAAATAATTACCAAAGAAAAATGAATAGTATGATGAAAGAAATTAAATCCCATTATAAGGATCCATTTATAGTTTATTATCTTAAATGTGGAGAACTAGGGAATTATCTAAGTAAACTACCTCATATATAGGTTAACCCCAATAACAAGAAATTAATTATGTTTAAATAAAATTTATAAAGTATTTATGCATTAGGATTCAATAATTAAATTGTAGAAGTATTTTACCAATGGTATTTTGGTTATAAGAATCATAAAATATCTAAGGATTGTATTAAATTTAGGAGAATATATGTCTTAATTAACTTAATAGTTATGGATACCATCATGGGTTTATGATTTTAATATTTATCATAATTTCAAATTCTTAAGTACCCCTTTTTAGGTTTTATATGATGGGATTCTACCAAGATTAAGGATATTTTGGGAGAAATTTATGGCAATACAACCCATTGGTTTAGTACATGTTTTAATTAAAAATTTATTTGAGGAATAATTTCTTTGAATTTTATAGACATAAGTTTGAACATATTGATACCCTTTAGGATTAATATTATCATTAATAACATTATAATAATAGTAAAATAATATTATTGCACTTTTTAAAAAATAAAATAAAATTTTTTATTGAAAACCTTAGTAAGAAGGTTATTTAATGATTATTTTTATTTAAAGGACGTTCATCATATTTTTTTGGGAATGTTATGGAAATTTTATATTTATAGTTTTAGAAAAGGAAAACCTACATTCCTTGTGACAACCCGTCATGTCCGGTAAGTTTTTGAGTCTTGAACCTATAACTAAAGGACGATAAGGGTTTATCACTAACCACTAACCTATGTGATGTCCTGGTTAACATGTCATTATTTTTTAGTTAAATGATTTGATGGATAAATATTAATGTTGAACTAGTGGTGTTACTATTGAGTTTTGGATATTAATGTATTATATTAGATAACTTGTGCTAACCATATTGGTTTTGGAAAATAGTTAGGGACCCATGGAAAGACTTGTCATTATTTTATCAATCTTATGATCCATTAAATTTGAATTTTAATAATTTGGGAAAATAAAAATCAAATTTTTGTATATTTATTTCTTGGAATAAGAAATGAATTTGAAATTGATTATATAAAAATTGAAGGATGAAATTTTTCTTATGAAAAATAAATTTATCATGTAAGCATATTTCCTTAAATTCATATATAGTAAAATAATTTCTCAAAATAAGGAAAAGGATATTGAAAAAAAATGTAATCCTATTACCATCATATCTGATGAATCAAATGGAAATTTAAAAAATCAAATATTTATGGTTTTTGAGTTACTAAAATTTCTATTGATTATTCACTTTCTTGTGATCAATGATCTCTATCACTCTATAATTATTTACGCTTTTCTTCCATGCCTATATCTTCACTTTACACCAATGATCTTCTACTTGGAAACCTAGTTATGTTTTATTCTAGTTGAAATTTTTATTTACCATTATCTCTTATAAAGATGATGTTTTGTTAACCCTTTTATGATGTGGGTTTTTTAATAACTGTATTTTTAAATATCAAACCCTTGATTACCAAGATCAAGTTTAAATTGTGAGGAAGAAATTTATTTAAGGTGGGGAGAATATAACACCCAAAATTATAAAAGATGAATGATGTATTCAATAGTGTTTATTACATATAAAACCAAAATTAAACAACCCATGAAATATATTTCCTTAAATTTAATCTCTTTAATATCTTTCAGAACACACAACCCTAAGTATAAATGAACCATAATAAAGTATACTGTTTTGAATTAAAGCTAAATTGTAGGTTATGAATAGTCCTAAATAAATAATGAAAATTATATGTTTTAAACATTTAAAAAATCATTGTTTATCAATTTATTATATCTAAAATAAGAATAATTTAAAAGAAAATGAATTGTTTTCTAAAAACTATATTTTTTTTCTAAAAGATGATTTAGTTGTGCTTTTTGTACATAATTAAAAATTAATTTTTACCAATTTCAGAAAATTTATTTGATAAAATTGAACTTAATTTTATTAAAATTTTATCAAAATTATATTACGGTTGTTTTTTGATAATTTTCAGAAAATATAATTTTTTCGATGAATAGTGAAAAAATACTGAATTTTAATTGAAAACTGCATTTTTATTTAAATTATTTATAAATTAAATTATATTTTAAATTGTGTTTGAAAAAAATTAGTTAAATTATATATATTCATCTAATTTAGGTAACTGGAATCATTTTCATATTTATTTTTGATATAAAAACATTGTAAACTTTTGAAAATTTTCTCTTTGAAACCCCGCTTTCTCATCACGTCTAAGGGATTAATTTTAAATTAAATTTTGACACTTATGTGAATTGAATTTGGAAAAATTAATTCCATATTTTTAATAAGAATATTTTATATTATATAAAAATTTCAACTTAATTTTTCATCATAATTAATAGTAAAAATAGTAAAAAATATTTAACGTGGTTAAGGTAAAAATGTATTTACTGGGGATTAAAATAAAAACATAAGGGTTAAAATTACCTAAATACTTTTATAAAATATGTTTTATGACTATATTTAGACCCTATAATGTCTATTTATATATAATATTAATTTTTGGACCATTTTGGAATGTAAAAAACATGGGTTAACCTGTTTTGTTTTAAAAAATTACAAATGTGCCACTCACCTCACTTATAAAAGGTCACCCCATATCCTCTCTTATTCACTCCTTCAAACCATTTTTTCAGAAATGACCTACCCAAATAACTTTCTAAATTAACCCCACTTATCTTATAATCCTTATTTTGGTCAAAAATTCAACTTTGGAAGGATTTGGTGAAAACCTAAAGAGGTTACCCGAGAAAAAGGTAACGTTCTTCATCGAGCGTTTTTATTTTATTTCTTCTTCCACCTCCTTCGATTCTTATTAATACATAATGATATAATAACATAAGTATATTAAATATACTAAGAGTTTTTTATGTCATTTTCATGATGAAAAACTATCACCACTTCCATCAAATGGGTTACGAAATCATCATTTGGTTGTACGATGGGCTACAGATTTGCGAACCGATGTCATTCATTTTTTCATGACCACATCTCATGATTGGGTATGATGATGTATATAAAATATATATATGATATTTATAACATAATTATACCTCTAGAGTCATTATAGAATATATATATATATATATAATTACTTTCTATTCTGTAGGGGATATGATAATGTCTCTCATGTGTAAGACGAACTACCACCTCGTGAAGCGATGTGGTTTGTCTTTCAAAAACGCTTTACATGGAAGATAATAAGAATAAATTTAATGAATATATGGGATATAAATGAAATAATTATTATATTAATGACATATTTATCATTATAAAAATATAATATATTATTTGTTATTACTTTTTCACTCACTAAATGATGATAACGTCATTCGTGTGTGTGTGGACTACCGCCTTTGCAAGGCAATGTGACTCTATTTTCAGCACCAAACCACATGTATGATATTTATAAGCATATTTAAATAAATAATATGATACTATGATCATTATGAAATAGTAAAATATTAATTACCTTATTTCTATAATGATTGTTGAAAAAGGCAAATGTTACTATTGTGTACGTACGACATATCGTCTCCATGATCGTAACATATTTCATTTACCAAAACCATATTTTATGATTAGTATTAATAGTATAGTTGATGCATAAATATAATAATTATATAATTATTATTATTTAATATATTATTAAACTATATAATATGCATAAGAACTAAAAATTTCATGACAAAACACGTATAAAAAATTAAGGAAATTAACACCCATAATAATAAAATATTAATAACAAATGGGTGATAATATGTTATAATATGATCATATTAAGGAAGGCGCAGGACTAGGCCGAGTGCCTAGTCCCCCAGAAATATATTAATAAAAAAGGAGAGAAAGTACAGAGTAGAAAGGAGAAAGATAAACAAAACAACATACCTCACAATATCATATATCAGAATGCATCAAAAATGTCACCACCACCACCTTCTGAGAACTCATCTGGATCCACCGACTCCCATTCAGAATGCAGAGCATATTGACTTAACATTTGTATGTATTTCTCCCTCCGACGCAACTGCACTGGGGACATGGGTTCAATGGTCCTGCTTCATCCCCTTATTTGACCCGTGTCTTTCACTTTTCCATTTTTTGTAGAAGACCTGGTGGATATGGTTCTCGGCATGTTGGAGTAATCTTTTCTGGGTTTCCTCTTTGGTGGAGCGGTGGAAGCTCCATTGCTTTCAGTCCTTTTCACCTCATTCCTGAGAATCTCACTATATGATTCCTTAATATGACCCTTTGGACAGCATCCTTGGTTCTCCTTCCCCTCATACACCATTTGAGAGATCTCATGCACCATAGAGGTTGTACCCCGGGATGGTTCCTTGTTACCATCAACAGGTGTCAAACACAGAGAATACTCCCCATTATTATGATTTGTTCCGCTTGCCTCTAGGAATTCATGCCTATCTAAGGATATCTCCTCTACATCGTGCTGCTCCAAAGTAGCATTCTCATTCAGCACTTTCTTAGGAAAATTTCTAGCTTCTGTTTCAGGAACCTCTTTCATCAGATTCATAAGTTCACGCTTTTGTGGCCCACTACATCCCTCATTTGGTTCCTTATGTATTAGGATAGTCGGGTCCCCATCAGCCTCCCCCATTCCCTTATTATCACTATGATCAGACTTATCATATTCAGCTGCGATCATATCCTGAGGTGAGTGTTGTGCTTCATGAGCATTGAAATCCAGATCAGACAACTCTGCAAAGCGATTACTTAGAGATATGACACTGCCTTCCTTTAGGGAAACATCACCATTCACTTTACCCAACACCCTATTGCCACATTCAGAATCTGAAAGCTCCTTCAACCTGCATGACTCAAAAGCAGCACTGTAATTGAGATCGTGCTTTAATCTATCAAAAACCTCTCTAACCGATGGATTGATGCCTCCATTGGACTCCTTCCTCAGAGCAGAAGTAGCATCACCCAGTTCCTCCAAGCTTTCCTCTCCAGTAGTTTCATTAATAGCAGCATCTTTAGATCCACATGCCTCTGATGTAGTGTGAAACACATGAGAAACAAGAGGTTTCATTGCATCGTCCTCTCTGTGGCAAAGAATGCGGCGACAGAGGGTAACCGAGTGACCAAGGCAACAACAGTTCACACAGAACAGTGTCCATGACTCAAAGCATACATGTTGGTGCCATCAAAGCTCACCCTCAACCTCAATGCACTGAGATTCAACTGGTGGTTTTGAAACATTGACTTCAATGCAAATTCGCAGGGCAGACGAGTGGCAAGCAACATGAGTCCACAGGTCCATACACAGGAAACGATCGATCAAATTTCCAATAACACGTAGAATTACAGGGTTTTGGAAAGGTAAAGCAAGGCCAGGAAGTGTGACCCATAATGTCATGGTCAGAGGATCATGATGGAGATGAAACTCAAAGGACCAGCGAAAAAGGGAGAATTTGAACCCATCACACACTCTTGGTGCAGAAGACAAGGCAAAAACTAAGTCATCTTCTCAAGAGAAACAGATCTTAAAATTCCTTGAATCTAACAACCCTACCAACGATTGATTTTTAAGCTTCCAGGAAGAGGAGACGAACCTGTGAAAGTTTTCAACTGAGGGTCGATTCTTTCCAAGTCTTGCGATGAGGACAAGATCCAGCCGCGACACCACCTTCACAAACTCCAGAGAAGAAATCGGGACCGAGAGTTCACCATTAACACGATTCAGAACCTTAGGGCATACCTCGATCTCCGAGAAATCAGGGAAAGAAGAGGGATCAAATCTCGAAGGATGAGGAGAGACATTGCCCCCTCCTGGCTGAGGCTCAGAGGGGGCCTCCCACAGTGAGCTCATGCGCTACCCCATCTAGGGTTCCGCCGAGAGCATTCCACCGAGATCATCCTTTAATGTAGGAAAAATAACTTACTAATATTCTATATAATATGATCATATATGATATTATAAATATGAATATCCTTATATCTTAAGTTAATAATATTTTTGAAAACAATATAGAGGAGGTTAAATCACGTTCATCTAAAAGGAAGCATGAGCTAAGGGATTCTATCTCAATTTCCTTTCATTGAGGCACATTTTTATGTTATGTGCTAATTTCTTTTATATAGTGTACATAATGACCATTTTATTTGTAATATCATGAAAAATTCATAATTTATGGTATTTTAATTTTTAATTTTAATTATTTCACCCGAGGTGGTTTGACTTAAAAGTTACCAAGTGGTAAAGAATTTCATAACTCGATTTCTTTTTATTGGGTTATATTACCTTTTCATCATTTTTGATATTCTAAGATTATGTGTGTAATGACTTTTTATTATCATATGTTTTATTTTTACATTTTTTATCTGAATTTATATTTTATACACATAATCAATTCATTGATTAATTCTCGAATCAATGTTATGGTCATTGTAATGGTTTATTTCATAATCACATTCTAATCATGATTCTTTATTCTTGAATTTTAGTTGAAGGAAATTATCTGATAATTATCTAATAAAACTTTTTCATTTTATTCTCCTCTGGTTATTAATTACATTTTCAAGTAATAGTACAATTTTTCCACTCTTTGGTACTTAAAATAATTTGTAAAATGTTTTTAATAAAATCTATCTTCATTTCTCTCTTCGGTTAGAAATCCATTCTTCTCTAAAACCATGTTTTAGAAAAAAAATCAATACTATTTTTAGTGTTATAAAAATTGTTTATTAAACAAAATTTTACCCATTTTTATTTTTTAAAAAATTCTTTGAAAGGAATATTCATGTCATTTTCAAAATAAGGATTGTTTGGATTTTACCGAAAATGTGAACGAAATATTTGTTTTAACATACTCAGCATGTACGTAATTTTCTATTATCATGACCACTCAATGTTTTAAATATTACTTTATAAGTTTTAAAGGTTATTTTCAAGGAAAATTATATTTAATTTTTTTTTAACTTTTAGTTTTAAAAAGTAATTTTCAAAATGAAGAGGATATTTTCCTCAAGAATTTTTTTAAAGATACATTTATTGTATTTATATTTATCAACAACAACCCTTTATTCTTACTCTAATGGGTATATATTGTATTGATATCATACTTATTATTCATCTAGGTGGTTTATTATTATTTTAACCAAGTATATTATTGACATTCACTTTCTTGAATCATTCTTTTTTGAAGTCATTAACTTTACCATGAATTATTCACTTTCCTGTGGATATTAAATTTCCCTTAAATATCCATATTATTTATCATGGATATGTTTATTGATTAAAATATATATCATTTCTACATATTGTGTTCTAAATTTAAAATTATTTCTTTATTTTGGGAAATATTTATAAATATGTATTCTTTACTCAATACATATATTTAATGATATGGCACATTGTTCATGAATTTAATAGATTATGAGATATATGAGGAATTATTTGGGAATGTAGTGAAAGGTGGGGCCTAGAATTATATAGACACTCTATGAATTAGTAGTCTCATGAGGAAAATAAGTAAGCTATCATTAAATTTATTTTTACATATAGTCATAAATCGTCTTGTGAAGTGTCTTAACGATAGAGGTATCATGATGCATAAGATCATGACATCCATTAATTAATCATTTACTTCATTAAGAATTCATTTATTGTTATCCATGAGATTTTAACAATGATATTATATCTGTATGCATTTTATTCTTATTTTATTGATTAAATGGCATGTGTTTTCTATTATTTACCTTTCCATATTGATTGTTCCTTATCACATTATCTATGATATTTTCACAATGATAATATCTCTATATGCATTTCATTCTAAAATTATTGATTATATCGAATGTATTTAATTATTTTCCTTTTTATATTTATTAATTATTTTCTAATTATAATAGTCAAGTTATTTATTAAATGGCATGTGTGTTCATTTATTTACTTTTGCATGTTGATTATGCTTATTAATTCTTGATAGCTTCTATTATAGTTAACCCTTACTAAGAATTTGAGCTCGCACTTATTTTATTTCCTATCAAAGGAATCTAGGAAGTGTACTAAGAGTGATATGAAAGGATATACTAGATAGAATAATTATATTTTCAGGGAAAAAATTAACAAACATATAGTTTGGGGAAACCACTTTGATGTCTTTTGGGATAGTTTTTCCAGGAATATGAGAATTTTAAGTAAGTTAAATCTTTAATTCTTGAGGTGAACAATAAGAAAAAAAAGATAAAAGTAAAACTACAATTAAATCTCCATTTTCAATTTAAAATCATCCTTATAAGAAACCAAAGATAAATATAAAGATCAGTGAACATGTGGTTTTTTTGTGTGGTAAAATAGGTCACTGAAAGAAAAGTTGTAATCAAATAAAGAAGAACAAAGAACAAGCTTAAACATAAGGTACATTCATCACTAAATTTAATATTTCATATATAATTTTTGGGTATTAGATTAAATATATCACTTACATATTTGTTTCTAAATATAGGAACCATGGGAGTTGAGAAACATTACTATAAGTAAAGGTGCATTCTTCAAGTGGTTAAGAAAGGATGATACCCGTATTAGTGGAGAGAAACAGATTATTCTTATTACCAAGTGAATCATTCTTGTTAAAATATAATTGTGTGTTGAATTATATTAAAAAAATTATGAATAAATCTTTTTATAGTATTTAATACACAGTTAATTATTCAGCAATACATGAATCATTGGTAATACATGATGAATATAAAATGTAATATTCTTATACCTAATTGTAAAAAGATAATTCTTTGTCTAGTAAAAATAAAATTAATTTTCAAGGATATACCCAATATAATATTTATAACCTTGGGAGATAAAAATCTTAAGTATTATCAACACATTCACTTATATAGTTTTTCAAAAATAAACCTTTAGAAATAAAGTAAGACACAAAGATTTCAGGATTCGCTTAGATAGATAGCATGAACTCTTCCAAGGACAAGCTAAAGATAAATTAATATAATTAATGAGATTCCTTCAAGATTTTTAATGAATATAAAAGTTAAGTAAGGAACATTAATGGTAATAAGGTATTATTTTCTTCTATCCCATGAGATAAATAATATCTCAACCATGCATTCATCGATCATTAAAATGTAGAGTGGATTTATTCTTAAACTCACATTTCATTATACCCATAAAAGCTATGATGTTAGTAATGGGTTCAATGATGAGTATTACATGAAAACATTTATCATTAAAATGTATCATGGATCAATTCATAAATTCACATTTCCTTAGACACATCAGAGTCATGATGTTAGTAAAAGGAGAATAAACGATGAGACTCATATGCATTATAAAATAATTCCATTGTCTATTCAATACATGATTCAAAAATATAGGCGTTATCACATAACTATATACAATCTATAATTAAAAATTGATATCATATGATTTATAGTATAAAATAAATAAATTATGTCTTAATATCATGTGTTTAGATGTAAATATTTTATTAAAGATAAGTTAAAAAACAAACTTGCATCATGAAAAACCCAAAATGCATCAATTTTATTTTCTTAAATATCATATAAGATATTATATAAATCCCTATGATTGAAAAGTAAAAGTAAAGAGATAGAATATATTCATATAAAAGGGTGTATATATCTATTTGAAATATTGGTGGAAATATTTTCTTGGGTAAATTAAATCCCAAGGATGCTCACGTAGTTGGCATACAAACAAGTTCCACAAGATATTGTGGAAAAGGAAATATTCTAGAGACATATAATACATTGGATGTTTAAAACCACTTTGGTGGTTTTATATTCACCACAAAATTTGATACATTTTTCATTGATAATAATGAATCTTAATAGTAAGAGGTAAATGGAAGCAAGTTAATATTGATAAGTTTAATTGAAATTCTATAATGGATTCCATGTACAAAATTTCAAGTGCTTGTAAATTTAAATGTTTCATATCTTTATAGTGTAGTGAGTATTCAAGAGAGACTATACATGGGTGATAAAAGTGTGGTTCCAATAAGGCTCAATTGGCTATACCAAGTTTCCATGCCTAAAACCATTAGAATTCTACTTGTCATAAAAATAATCTAGGATCAAAATTTTGTGCATTAGATGTCACAACCACCTTTTGGAAGCTATCTATGTGATACAACCATAAAGAGGTGATGGAACCAAGAAATTACAATAATAAATGAATTCTTTTTAGTTCAATTTATTGATTAATGTAGGAATTGTGATCATATAATATTTATTTTGAATAAATTTATGCGAAGTTTCTATAATATATTAGTGGGAGAACCACAGTTTTATAAGAAAAATAAGTTGATAGAATATGGAAAATAGTTTTTTAGTCTTACAATTTGTTAAGACTAGATTAAAAGTAACTCTCCAAATATTGACTTAAAGTAAAAACCCAAGTTACCGGGAAAAACATATTGTAAGGTAGATCCAAGTGTTTTTTAGATGAAGTAAAAGTACATATATAGACAAGGTATTTGAAAATATGAGTTTGAATAATTCAAGAGATATTTTTTACCACCAACACATGGAATAAATCTCTTTAGGAAGACAATTCTGAGACATATAATAAGATTATATCAGTGAGTATAATTCCATAAGCATCAATGATGGATTGATCACATATTTCATGATATGTACTAGATATGAAATTTTCAATATATAATTTATCTTAGGAAAATATTAGTTAAATCTAGGAGAATTCCATGGTAGTAGTCAGAACTATCCAATTATAGTGAGAGTACAAGGGATATGTACCCAGTTCTTTGAGAGGAAGAGACAATAGTTATAAGTGGATATTAAATAGTATTCCTATAGATCAATATGATCTAATATCATAGTTAGGATAAGGTAATTAGTAAGATATTCTCATTCAATCCAGTGGTAGCTATATCTATAAATATTGAGTATGTTGCAGCTTCTGATGAAATAAAAGAAGAATAAAATATGAAATGATTTGTTCTAGTTCTTGGAATTATAATTTATGTAATTAATAATATTTAAATGTTATAATACAGGAAAATATATATACTCAGGTTTATCATCTCTTGAGGTTCTTTACTCAAGGAGGTGAAGTTGAAGGTAACTAAGTAATCATATAAGAAATTTTTGGAAATCCTAGTGACTAAATCCATAACTTAGAAAAATAATAATCTTATCATATGAGAGAGAATAGGTTTATAGTTAGAATTTTAGATCTAGTGAAAGTGGGAGTGTTGTAAAAGTAGGTTCCTTAGACCCAACATGAACAATGATTTTTGATTACCATATCATGTATACATTGAATAGTGTATGATATATTCTTACCATAATAGTGATTATATTTCTACATAAACTATTTACATGGTAATGTCAATATATTATTTATCATATCAATAGTATTTAGCATTTCCCATCTATAATGAGAACCTTGGGATACTATAACAGTAATTTTCAACATATTCCATATGGTCTGGATATATCATACTGACCAGAAACAGATGATGTCTGACTATAAATTTTTGAGGGTTCATAAGCATTTAGAATTCTTCTCATGAAGTTAAAAGTTGGTGATCTCAAATAGAGGATATTGTGAGGATTTACCTACCAATAGGAACACTGTATGTTTCAGGCATAATTGGTAGTTCATATCTACAAACACATGTATTACTCTCCTGAATTAATATTATTATCAGTGTATACCATTTGATTATGAACTTTGATGCAAGATGAAAACCATGAAATTTATATCATGGCTAGGTATTTTGTGTTGGTTGTACCATAGGTGGTATGACATTGATTTAATGACCAATATATAACTTTTCACTTCTAAAAGGAACTAATATCTTGGGCCTAGTTGATTAGGATGGTAATGCGTTCACTAAATCCTTGTCCATGGTAGAAGAAGGTAAGTTTTTCTAGTAATTTCTATGAACAATAAATAAAGAAATGATGATGACATGAAGTGTGCATATTGCTTTATGAGATATCATGAGACAAAGATATTACATTACACAGTGTGTGTTCGAAGGAGGTTATCATTGTTAGGAATATACCTTGTTTTCTTAGGGGCCTTGATGAGTTGTTAGAATCCACTCTTGGTTTATGAGTAGTACTCATTACTATCAAGATAATGGTCTAGAGGGTCACACACTTATAATATTCAAATGTTTGGATTATTCTTATGAATAGGAGTTGAGGACATGATGGGTCCCATGATAGGGTGTGAATGATTTCCAAGTCTGAATTATCACCATGAAATAATTAAATCCATATTATTCAATTTTAGAATAATTGGTATTAAATTTATTTGTTAATAGTATTCAAAATTTATATACTGAATACATGAAAAAATATTTAACGAATAAATATTATTTTTATATTCAAGGTGTGTTTAAAATTTTTGGGAATAATGAGTAAAGTTAAGAAATTTATTTTATCATGTAATATATTTATTATATTATAGATAAGTGATAAAAAATAAATTAAATTAATGGATTATTAAATTGATAATAAGAGTTCTTTGTTGGATTATTTTTGGGGAATATTTATTTGGGGTCCATTGTGCCATTTTTAAGTATTTTAAGCCCACTATATAAGTAAGATCAATCTCAAAATTCTAGGGATATTCATCCATTCAAATTAGATATCTCCTCTCTCATATATCCTACTTCCCAGAGAAATAAGAACCATGTTTCATTAATAAATTCAAGTTTTCATTTTTGGATCTACATAATGGAATAGCAGAAATCGATGGGACATCAAAGGCATTGTCAATTCTCCATTCTATTACTTGGAAATCGATGAACAATATACCCATAGGCTTTAAAATTGCATGAGGATGATTAATAGGGTTCCAAGTTTGGTACCTTTGAGTGATGATTTCCAACGATGAGATAACTTTTATTCCAATATAAATCAAAATATGTACAATTTTGATTTAATCTTTTGTGTCTAAATTAAATTTCATGGGATCCTTAGGTTGTAATCAGACTGCAATTACGCTGGTTATGACATCACAACTTTGATCACAACATAAAGATTTTAAATTCTTTACTTTTCAGGATTCCATTGTGCACCAAATTACAATAAAAACAACTAATTATTTACATATTTATATAATATATTATTATAAATTAAATTATCATAGTCATATATGATTTATATTTATATCATTTTTCAAGTAGGTGGTTAAACCAACCCAAACAAGAATATACCATAATTAATGGAAGATTATAAAGTGATTTGGTTGTAATATCATTAAAATAAAATCATAATGATATTATTTAGTGTTTATTAGTGTGATATTTAAAAATTGAAAATAATTATAAGAATAAAATAACTAATATGAATTTATTACATAATTCAAATAAATTATTCTTTCTCTTAGAATTATCTTTTGGACGGTTGAATTTATCATGATTGTTTATTTCTCATATTGTAAATATATTGTCTAATTTATCTTTCTATAGCCTTAATAATTTCATAAAAATCATATTTATCCATTAAAACCATTCTCATTTCCAACCATGTAAAGAAGTGATGTAAATAAAAATGAAAATTGATCATTCTATGGAGAAGGTAGTCCATACATACACATAGATGTTGACTTCATTTTCCAGAGAAAGAGGAAAATATGAAATATGTTTTATCATTTTTGAATCTAAAATATGTCATAAATATCGTAATTATATATTAAATTAACTATCAATAGCATAATTTTAAGGTGATTATGGAAAATAAAACATGTTCCATCATGGAGGTGGTAGTCCGCACAATGCACAAATGATGGTTTAATTTTTATTAATAGAAAAAAGAACCGCGTTTAATGATTATACCATCATTATAATAACATAATATTATATTAATGATACCTATTTTGTCATTTTAATATGGTTTAATGTAATTTGAGTATGAATAAGGAAACATAAAGAAATGGAAAGTGGAAAAGAGCGGATCAAAATTTAAACCTCGCTTCTTGGATTATCACTTTTGCGAAGGGGGTTGAACCTTTGAGGGATGGAATTTTGAGAAGAAAAGAACCTCTTGATGGTGGGTAGGAATGTTTAATAGAGATTTGGGTATATTTTTTTATTAACTAATAGGGTTGTGGTGTGAGGGTATGTGAGGAAAGGATAACCCCTTTTATAATTGAAAAAAGGGGTGGCATTTTAGTAAATGCCTAAAACTTTTCAATAATGGGAAGTCACTCTCCAGGAAAGTGGCACTAAAATTGGGAAATAAATGATAGAGTAAGAAATAAGTTCAATAGAGGAACCAAAAAACTAATTACCATGCATGTTTTAAACATTTTTTTGGTCTTTCCCACTTTGTTAAAACATTTTTTTGGTCTTTCCCTCTTGGTTAAAACATTTTTACCCCTTTTAATTTTTACCGAGGTAACCAGTTTGTCCCTAAGTAATTTATCTTTTATGTTCGAAAACAAATTGGTCCTTATTAAATAATTTGGACATAATTATTTAAAATTTTATATCTATTTTATTATTTTAATTTTATATCCTTGATAAAAATAAATTTTAAATTACTAAATGTATAATTTATTAAAAATAATTTTTTGAAAAATATAACTTAAGTTATAAAATTTCAAATATTGGTTGGTAAATTAAATCCAATGTTTTAAAAATTATAAATTCTCTTTTAAAATAAAAAATTTGGTCTTATAAAAAGGTTTAATTAATTAATAATTCATACTTATATACTAATAATTCCATAAAATTCATGTTCTTTGTAAAAATAAAAAATTTCACGATTCACCAAAAAATAAATATTTCTAGAAAAATTCAAAAAATTATCCTTAGGATAATATTGATATGTGAAATTAAAAAAGAATTTAATTTTATAAAATTAATATTCTAAAATTTATAAATTTATCTTTCAAATGAAAATATAAAGAAAACAGATATTATTAAAAATTTACTTTTTAAAACTTTAAGTGTTATTAGTACTATCCCATAACAATTCATAACTTAATGATGTTAATATGTTAGTTAAAATATATAAATATTATATATTAAAAAATAATCTTTTAAAATTGAATGATTTTAATTTATTAATTCATTAAATAGTTATTTGAGAATGGAAAATCTATTTAAATATTAAATCATATTAATTATATATCCTATAAATGGAAACATTTTTAATTGGTTAATAACTTTTTATTTAATATAAGTTTTATTATTATAATTTTTTTAATAATAAATATTTCATGGATCATTATAGTTCGTTGTTTTTTGTAGACAAATATATTGAAAAAATTACTTATTTAAAGAAATATATTCCAAAATATCGGGGTATTACAAAACACTCTACGAGCGATGGAATAATAGAAAACCAAAGGTTGTATGCTTTAAAAATATTTGATAAAAAGTGTACATATTTAACACCAAGGATAATATTGGTAAGTTCCATCCAAATTAGGATGAAGGAATATTTCAAGGTTTCTCTACTGTCATGACCCGTCCCCGAGGCCCGTGCCGTGACTACCCCAAGCCCACCTTCCATAGGCTAGGGGCTGGTGACTAGCATCGAAGGCGTATTCCCTAAATCTGGGAAGGCATTGACTTTATAACCTGTAAACACACTTAACCAAACACACAACAAGATACGAACTCATGAAAAATGTATAGTAAAAGAGGCAGCACAGTAAGCAAAAAAGGGGCCAGAATACAAGCCCAACTGGAAAGTACAAGAAACTGAATGTACAAGTCAACTAGAACAACTCTTGTGATCACCCACCAAGGATCCTACCTAAAGGGTAGGTACAGATCTCGAACGGTTGTCTCTATGGTACGCCTCGTCTAAGCTCCACCTTTGAAGTATTACCACAAATCATTAGCCCAAAGCTCTACTGTTCCACAAAAGAAGGAATACCATGAAGGTAAGTACCACACGGGTACGCCACATTGAAGAATACCACCAAGGTATTACCACAAAGGAAATTACCACATAGGTACGGACTCAGCTCACACCAGGTATAACTTAGGTATAGTAGTAGATATGACTAAATGTAAATACTGAATCATATTACTCTGTTAAGAGGCAGACCCTTGAAGGATATCTAATCATCATCAGACCCACATTGGATCTCTAGGTGCTGACCCACACAGGATCGCTCGGTGATGACCCACACAGGATCGCTCGGTGCTAACCCACACAGGATCGCTCGGTGCTGACCCACACAGGATCGCTACATGATAACACACACAAGATTTCTCGGGTAGTCCCGCATGGAATCCTTGAGTGGTTACATGTGGGATCCTCAATCACAGACCCACGAAGGATCTCTTCCTCAAGTCACAGCCAGCTAGAGGGTTCCCATGCTAAGCTTGCTTGTCTCCAGTAGGGTCTGCTCTTCAAGCCACTGGTTGATACTCCAAATGTCACTAAGTCCCATGAATAAGTATCCCAAAGTACTGCCATGTCATAGGGGTCTCAGCACAATAGACGACACTTCAATCGGATGCCCAGTCTGTAAGTTATTAGCCTTTTATTCCCAAGGGCCCAGTTTGATTTGTGCTTGATCCAACCCAACTGTATCCCAATTTTGTTCAAATCTCAAGTGGGGTATTCCAAAGGGATTGTCTCTCTCTAAGGTTTCCAATGCCACTGACGGTATGTCAAACAGATTTCTGGTACCAAAGTTATGCCCAAAAGAGAGTATAGGGTCGAAACTAGTCTGGGTTCGGTCCGACCCGGTCGGACTGACCCGACCTGACCCAGCATAGGTCGACCCGGACCGACCCGCTGGGTCCGGCCCGACCCATGCTCGGTCTGGCCCGGCCCGTGCTGGGCGGCCTGACCTGGGCGACGTAGGGCGGCGCGGAGGCCGCGTGGGCCACAAAGGTCGTGGGTGGTCGCGGGTGTCATGGGGTGGTGTAGACCGCAGGTGCCATGGGGCCGCGAAGACCGCGGGTTCTGTAGAACAGCGTGAGGGCTCGGATGTCACGGGGCGGCAGAGGTCGTGGGTGTTGTGGTGTGGCGCAGTCCGCGGGTGTCGCAGGGCAGCGG
The DNA here is from genome assembly GCA_963277665.1 of Viscum album. Taxonomy (NCBI): domain Eukaryota; kingdom Viridiplantae; phylum Streptophyta; class Magnoliopsida; order Santalales; family Viscaceae; genus Viscum; species Viscum album. The sequence continues at coordinate 1,618,107,514 of OY728131.1, read as the reverse complement.
AGGCCGCAGCCATCGTGGGGCGACGGAGGTCGCGGGTGTCGCGGGGCAGCATCGGCCGCGGATGCTGCGGGGCAGTGCGAAAGGCCTCAGGGTGGTGCTAAAGGCCACGAGGCAGTGTGGAAAGGCCATGGGGCGGCAGTGGTCGTGAGCGACGTGGCCGCAGGGCAGCGATCCACCGTGGCTGACCATGCGGCGCAGTCGCATGTCGTACCGTCGCCGGCATCCGACTTGACCAGTCGCCCTCTATTTTTCACCTTCGTTGCGGCCAGTGGTGGTGCCAGACACCTTTATCATGCCCCACCGAGGTTGGTTGTCGTCCTCCTCCATCGTGAAGAACTCAACAAATTATCACGAGAATTGCGGAGAGGTCGGGCCATATTTGTTAGTCCCATACCCTCCGCGTCAGAGCGGTAGAAAGCGGTTATAATATCTTCCCGATTTAAGATGAATTTTCAAGAACGGGTAAGGGGAAGAAATTAAAACAACCACCCTACCTTTATTTCTTGTTGATCTTAGAAGGGGTGAAGTCGGTGATGTCGTCATTTCCCTTATCATCGGTTCGTTCATCGTTGGAGATCCTTCGACAGTGTTCTTTGTTGGAGAAATATTCGTCGAAGGTGAAGAGTTCTTCATTAGAGAATGTTTCTCCAAAGTTCTCCCCAAGATTCTACCTTTGACAATGAATTCTCTCAAAAGAATAGCCAACCAAAATAAAAAGTGTTTGTCCAATTTTTAAATTGTTGGCACAAAACAAGTTGGCAGCATTAATCAATTGACGAGGCATAATTAATTAATGGGAGGAATTCCATGGGTTAACTCTTTATTAATGAGGATGTTTAAGGGGTTTCTCCAATTAAGAGGGGAGTTCAAGGGGGTTTTAGTCTCGGGTGGTCCCCACCACCATAACCCATGTGTGAGGTTTTAGTTAAGGTGGTCCCCACCTTTAAACCATCCACATGGGAGGTTTTAAAAAAAGAAAAATAAAATAAAAGTTTATTTTATTTTATTTCTATTTCCACAAAAAACCCAAATTCTATCCTTCACCCTCGACCTACTGTGGTCGAGGTGAAGGCCCCCTTAAGAAAATACTGGCACTGCGAGTTCAAAGGTGCCCTCAAATTTTAATTCCGAACACCAGTTAATAAGTTACAAAAACCCAATCTCATGTTTATTGAATGTACCCAAAAAAAGTTCAGAAATTTCTTTCGGGAACGCGGTGACTCGAAATCACACGCCATCAATTTTCACAGACTCGTAAAATTCCTATTTAATTAAAAAAAATACATGTAAATTCTTGGTCTTTACATTTTCCCCAACTCAGGGATTTGCGTCCTCATAAGCCTCAACTCAAACTAAGGGAACAAGTGGGGGTACTGAGCATGAATCTGAGCCTCTCACTCCAATGTTCTCTCTTGGAGGTTCTTGTGCTACCAAAGAACACACTTCAGAGGTATCAACCACCCATGAAGGACCCGCTCCTGTCGATCCTTAATCTCTACTAGAACCTCCGTAAATGTTGCCCCATCATCGACGTCCAACTCATCGTGGTCGATGATGTGAGAAGGGTCGTGCATGTATCTCCTCAGTTAGGATATGTGGAAGACGTCGTGCACCCGGTGCAGCTGAGGTGAAAGAGATAAGTGGTAATCCACCTCGCCAACTATGCTGAGGACCTCAAAGGGTCCAATGAACCTCGAAGATAACTTGCCACCTCAAACTCTAGAGGTCTCCATCTCCTGTCGGCATACAAATTATGCATGATCTGTGCAGTCTTCATCCACTCCTGGATGATCTGCACCTTCTTTGTGGTAGCATGTTCCATCTATGGTCCCACTAGTGCTAACTCCCATGGGTCAGTCCAGCACAAAGGTGATCTGTAAGGTCGCCCGTACAACGCCTCAAAAGGTGTCATCACAATGGTGGAGTGGTAGATGTTGTTGTATGAAAACTCCACCAAAGGAAATTGATCCTCCTAGATGTGATTGAAGTCGAGGACGCAAGAACATAGTAAGTCCTTGAGGGTCTGAATGGTCCGCTCAGTCTGGCCATCTGTCTGAGGATGGAAGGCGGTGCTCAAACGAAGCTGCATCCCGAAAGCCTCCTGAAACCCCTTCTATAGCTGGAAGTAAAATGTGTATCATGATCGGAGAAAATCGTCGAGGGTACTCCATGTATCCGCAAAATCTTCTGCACATATAGGCGTCCCAAAATCTTTACTGAAACCTGTTCTCTGATCGGTAAGAAGTGAGCCGACTGGGTGAGTTGGTCGATGATCACCCAAATAGAGTCATGACCTCTGGATGTACATGAAATTCGTGTCACGAAGTCCATGGATATCTCATCCCTCTTCCACTCTGGGACCTCTAAAGGCTAAACCAAGCCTGCTGGTACCTAATGCTCTGCCTTCACTTGCTGACAAGTGAGGCATCGAGAGACAAACTCTACTACTGTTTTCTTCATTCTTGGCCACCAATGTTGTCTTCGGAGATCCCGGTACATCTTCTCCACCCCTGGATGTACTACTAGAGGGAATGTGTGGAACTACCACAACACTTCCTCCCGAAGTGATACTGGTATCATGGTACGTCCTCTGAAGAGGATGATGTGATCCCCACCTTCAAAAAATCCATCAGGTGTCTACCCTATGCATATCTGAGCACGTCGAGCCTTGCAGTCAGTATCCCCACGTTGTGCCTCCATGACTTTCAAAAGAAGAGGGGGAGTGACTATAAGAGACTGAAGAAAAACCACTCCATCCTGATCTACAAAGGATATCTACAAAGTGGCCAACTGCTCTGTCACCTCAGCTAGCAGCTGTATATCAGATCTCTGGTTGAGTGCATCTGCTACAACGTTTCCCCTTCCCAGGAGTATAGACTCTCTCGAAGTCATAGTTCTGGAGGAACTCAAGCCAAAGTCGTTGTCTCCGGTTTAGGTCCTTCTGATAGAAGATATATCTGAGACTCTTGTGATCTGATTATACTGTAAAATGCTTTCCCATCAAGTAACATCGCCACATCTTCAAGGCGAAGACCACTGATTCTAACTCCAGGTCATGGGAAGTGTAGTTTTGCTCATGTTGTCTCAGCTGTCGAGAACCATAAGCGGGCACTGCTCGCTCCTACATCAGGACACATCCGAGTCTGGTCCCTGATGCGTCTCAATAGACTATGTACCTTACGCCCTCCTCTAATATCCTCAGGATGGGGGCACTAGTCAGCCTCTGTCTTAGCTCCTAAAAACTCCAATGGCATCTCTCCGACCATATGAAGGGTTTCCCCTTCTTCTTCAACACTGATAGTGGTGCTACAACTTTGGAGAAATCTAAAAAAAATATCTTGTAGTATCTGGACAAACCCAAGAAACTATGTATCTCTGTCACACTCCTAGGTGTCTCCCAAGCAAGTACCGCCTCAATCTTCACTGGATACACTGCAACTCCAGCCTTTGAGATGACGTGTCCTGGAAAGTGAACCTCTCGGATCCAAAACTAGAACTTCAAGAGCTTACTATAAATCTGGTGCTCTCAGAGTGTGTCAAGTACTACCTGCAAGTGATATTCATGCTCCTCCTCAGTAGCTGAGTAGATCAGAATGTCATCAATGAAGACTACTACAAAGCGATCAAGGTATGGATGAAAGAACCTATTCATCAGTCCCATGAATACTTCTAGATCATTGGTTACACCAAATGGAATAACCAAGAACTCGTAATGGTCGTACCGATATATGAAATCCATCTTCTTCACATCCTCGTCTTGTACTCTGAGCTAGTGATAGCCTAATCTGATGTCTATCTTCAAGAACCATCGTGCTCCCTTCAAATGATCAAAGAGGTCTTAAATACTCATAAGTGGGTACTTGTTCCTCACGGTCACCTGGTTTAGGCGCTGATAGTCAACACAAAGTCTCAAGCTCCTATCCGCCTTCTTGGCGAACAAAATCGGGGTTTCCTAAGGGGAAACACTGGGCCGAATGAACCCTTTCCCCTATAAGTCCTCCAGTTTTACTCGTAGCTCACGAAGCTCTGCGGGAGCCATATGATAGGCTAGTGTAGATATCAGTGTCGTCCCATGGTACAAGTCAATGTAAAATTCCACCTCTCTGTGAGGAGGTAAACCTAGAACATCATCAGGGAAGACATCTACGTACTGGTCCACCACTACAGGATAACTCGGACTCTCCACATCAAATGCTCAAAGGGTAACTCTAGCCAAATGATGAGTGATTGGATGCACTCTCCTCCGGGTAAGTTCATCATGTGATTCAAAGGCTTTCTTCTCTCCAGTGAAGGAAAACCTGGTCCCATCTATGCAGACACACCACACTTTACGCCTAATACAGTGAATCTGAGCATGGACTGTAGATAACCAGTCCATACCCAAGATTATGTCGTAAGGCCTCGACACCGCTACTAGGAGATCCCAGCCGAAGGTCTCACCTCCTAGAGTAAGCTCACACTTCCATCACCAGTGCGTAATTGTCAAATCTTCTCTCGTAGGAGTATCTAGCCATAAGGATCGAGCCAATGAATCTGTCGGAATCTTCGAGATCTGAATGAGGGAAGTTGCAATAAAATATTTACTAGAACCTGTGTCTATAATTAATTCATACAAGGTGGAGTAGACACAGATCGTACCTCATATCATCTCTGGAGTGCCATGATCGTAGGACTCACCTGCCTGGAGTTGAGCTTGCCCCTATCCTTCTGCTCCTTGTGGTCGGGGTGGACCACCTGGTGGTGGTGGCGGTAACATCTCGAATCGTTTCCCACCTCCAGCGGCACGACCAGCTCCTCTTCCATGTCCACATACTCCCTACGGACCTCCTCAGTTGAATCTATGTCTCTACCTGGGCGGTCCTTTGACCATCTGCTGATCATCCATACAGCTGGTAGGACAGTCACAAGCCCTGTGACCCTACCTGCGGCATGCTTAACACTACCCACTCCTAGCATGACTGGCTCTTCCTCAGGTTCCTCCTCACAACTGACCCTTAATCTTTCGGTCTTCCACCTGTAGGTCAGGTCCTTTTGGACCTCTTTGTCATCTGACTACTTCCAGCTACAAAAGACTCCAATACATGATGACTAGTAGTGGGTCTCGCTACTGGTGACTGCTCATCAAGGAAACTCCCCACTAAAAGGGCTCTCTCTAACACCCCCACCTGCGTCAGGATGCTGAGTGAGATCATCAAAACCCTGATCTCCCGCTTGAGTCCTTGATCGAAGGTCTAGTCCCTAAAGAATGGGTCTCGCACCATATCTGTGGAGTAGTGTGAGAAGTCAGTGAACCACACTGAGTACTGAGCCACATTCACGCTGCCCTAATGCAGATGAAGAAGGTCTTGTATGTGCACTGTGTGAAGAGTCGCTAGAACAAACTCTACCCGAAACAGGCTCTCTAAGTCTTCCCAAAGAAGCATTAACTTTTCATGAGTATGGAGCATCATGCACCACCATCTATCTGATGCTTCCTGTATAAGACTTGCGTCAAGGATCACCATGAGATCAGATTGTGTCTGTACCAGTCGGAAGACTCTCACCATGGCCTCCAGCAAATCCTCAGTCGCCTATGGGTTTGTCTCTCCCCTAAACCTGGGTGGCCTCTGGCGCTGGAACTTGTGAAATACACTCAAGCGGCATGCGCACTCTGCTACTGAGGATGGTGGCATCAGTGGACAATGGGTAATGGTACCACTGGTGCCTCCGCTAGTGCCTCTACTAGAAGAGGGTTATGCACCGAGGCCTCGTCGCTCGGTGGGATATCATTGCGTACTATATCTAGAACCCTACCTGGTTGTCTATGTTGAGGCATCCTAAAAAGAAAAAGGTGTGACATGGTTAAAAAGTTATACTTGGTGAGTTGACTCAAATATTTCACAAATAAAACTCTTGAAAACACACATGCAATCAGTGTTTTTGTGTACTAAGTCGGAAATCAGAAGTCAGGGTCCTAGTGTATGGATAATTCATTCGTTGCACCAACACTGGATTCCCTAAACTGATAACCACACTCACTACACTTAACACTATTTTTGATATAAATAAAGATCATTGTCCCATGTTTTATGGTAGAACCGACTACTTTGATACCAATTTGTCACGACCCATACCCCGGGGCTCGTGCCATGACTACCCGAAACCCGCCTTCCATAGGCTAGGGGATGGCGACTAGCACTGAAGGCGTATTTCCTAAATCTGGGAAGGCATTGCCTTTATAACCTGTAAACACATGAAACCAAGCCCACATCAAGATACAAAGTCAAGAAAACTGTATAGTAAGAGAGAGAGTACAGTTAGAAAAAAGGGGAAAGAATATAATCCCAACTAAAAAGTAAAAGAAACTCAAAGTAAAAGTCAACTAGAACAGATCATGTGATCACCCACCAAGAATCGTAGCTTAAAGGGTAGGTATAGCTCTCAAATGGTCGTCTCTATGGTACGCCTCATCTAAGGTCCACCTCTGAGCTACCTCCAGTCCTGGTAATCTCGTCCTCAGTCAGCGTTGTCCATTGTATGCACCAATCACAACGAGGTGAGGGCATAGCCCATGCATGGGTGAGTATAATGATACTCATTAGGGACCCTGAGACCCTCAAGATCTCAAAAATCTACAAAGGATAAACCAAAAATCATGAAAACAACTAACAACCCTACTTAGGTATATCCCCATACATATACCTAAGTTATCAAGTAAATCCATCTCAAACAAGAGGAATCATAAGGCCCAACTCATTATCCCAAAGCTCAACTATTACACAAAGGAAGGAATACCATGAAGGTAAGTACCACACGAGTATGCCAAATTGAAGAATACCATCAAGGTATTACCAAAAAGGAAAGTACCACATATGTAAGGACTCAACTCACACCAGGTTTAACTTAGGTACAGTAGTAGAGATGATTAGACGTAACTACTGAATCATCTTACTTTATTAAGAGGAATAACCACTACGTATCACTAATCATCATCATAACCACATAGGATCTCTAGGTGCTCACCCACAAAGGATCGCTCAGTGCTTACCCACACAAGATCGCTCGGTGCTAACCCACACAGGATCGCTCGGTGTTGACCCACACAGGATCGTTACGTACTGACCCACACAGGATCGCTATGTACTGACCCACACATGATCACTTGGGTAGTCCCACATGGAATCCTAGAGTGGTTTCATGTGGGACCCTCAATCACAGACCCACGAAGGATCTCTTCCTCAAGTCATATCCAGTTACTGGGTTCCCGCGCTAAGCTTGCTCGTCTCCAGGAGGGTCCGTTACTCAAGCCACTGGCCGATACTCCAACTACCATGAAATCCCAAGAAGAATTATCCCAAAGGACCGCCATGTCATAGGGGTCTCAATGCAACTGACAGCACATCAATCGGACGCCCAATATTTAAGTTATTAGCCTTTCATCCTGAGGGCCCGGTTGGATTTGTGCTCAATCCAAACCAAATGTATCCCAAATTTGTCCAAATCTCAAGTGGGGTATACCAAAGGCACCATCTCGCTCTAAGGTTTCCATCTCCACTGACGGTTCCTCAAACGGATGCCAGATGCCAAAGTTGTGGCCAAAAGAGAGTATAGAGTCGAAATTGGTCTGGGTCTGGTCCAACCCGGTCGGACCGACCCGACCCGACCATCTGGGTCCGGCCCAGCCCATGCTGGGTCTGGCCCTGCCCGTGCTGGGTGGCCCGGCCCACGCTGGGCGGTCTGGCCCGCGCCGGGCAGCCCGGCCTGGACAGTGCGGTGCGGCACGGAGGTCGTGTGGGCTGTGAAGGTCACGGGTTCCATGGGGCAGCGGAGACCATGGGTGTCGCGGGGTGGCGGAGGCTACGGGTTCCGTGGGACAACGCGAGCCCGCAGATGCCCAGGGAGGCGGAGGTCGCGGGTTCCGTGGGGCAGCAGAGGCCGCGGATGCCGCGTGGCAGCAGAGAAGGCCGCGGGGTAGCATGGCGAGGCCGTGGGGCAATGGCGTTCGTGGGCGGTGGTGGCCGCTGGTGATGAGGCCATAGGGCAGTGATCCGTCGTGGCTGGTCGTGCGGCGCGGCCGCGCGCCGTACCTTCACCGATGGCTAGCTTGACTAGCCGCCCTCCGTTTGTCGCCTTCGTCGCGGTCAGCGGTGGTGTTGGCCGATGTTCTCATGCCCCACTAAGGTTGGTTGTTTCCCTCCTCCATCGCAAGGAACTCAACAAATTATCTCAAGAATTGCGGAGAGGTCAGACCATGTTTGTTTGGCCCGCACCCTCCGTGTTAGAGTGGTAGCAAGCGACTATAAACTCTTCCTGATTTAAGATGAATCTTCAAGAACGTGTAAGGGGAAGAAATTCAAACAACCACCCTACCTTGATTTCTTGTTGACGTTGGAATTGGTGAAGTCGATGACGTCGGCATTTCCTCAATCGTCGGTTTGTTCGTCATTGGAGATCCTTTGACGGTGTTCTTCATTCGAGAAATATTCATCAAAGGTGAAGAGATCTTCGTTAAAGAATGTTTCTCCAATGTTCTCCCCAATCTTCTACCTTTTCCAATGAATGATCTCAAAAGAATATCCAGCCAAAATAACAATTGTTTGTCCAATTTTTAAATTATTGGAAAAAAACAAGTTGGAAACATTAATCAATTGACGAGGCATAATTAATTAATGGGAGGAAGTCCATGGGTTAACTATTTATTAATGATGGATTTCAAGGGGTTTCAGTCTTGGTTGGTCCCCACCACCATAACCCATGTGGTGAGTTTTAGTTCAGGTGGTCCCCACCTTTAAAACATCCACATGGGAGGTTTCAACAAAAATAAAAATAAAATAAAAGTTTATTTTATTTTATTTTATTTCCACGAAAAACCCAAATTCTATCTTTCACCCTCGACCTACTATGGTCGAGGTGATGGTCCCCTTGAGCGAATACCAATGCTACTAGTTCAACGGTGCCCTCATATTTCAATTCCGAGCATTAGTTCAAAAGTTACAAAAACCCACTTGCACATTTACTGAACGTACCCAAAAAACGTTCATAAATTCATTCCGGTCACATCGGGCCTCAGAATCACCTGCCGTCAATTTTCTTGGACTCGTAAAATTACCATTTAATTAAAAAAATTGCATGGAAATTCTGGGTCTTTACATCTATAACTTCTAAAGTCTATGGTGTTTTCAATAAGAAGTCAAAGATTATTGAATAATCTATTAATGAGAAATTTAATGAAAGTGATCCTTTGTATCACAAAAAATATTGATGTATTAAGTGATTATTTAGATAAAATGATACTTGAAACTTTATATGATGAAAAAAAGTATTATTATATAGAACATGATCATAGAAAATCTAGTCCTAAAAGGGAAGAAACTAATGAACCTGAAATTGTGATGCCAACACATCTTAGAACCCTAAAAAACCATCCTTAGGAAATAATTATAGAAATATTAGATGAGGGAGTTAGGATAAGAATAATTATAGGAAACCTAGATAAATTTTATTCTTTCATATCGTAGTTGGAACCTAAAATCATATAATAATCTTTGAGTGATGAGATTTTGGTGGTTGCTATGTAAGAATAATTAAACCTATTCAAGAGAAACAAGGTATGATATTTAGTTGAAAGACCTTATGATTATCCTATTATAGGAACTAAATGGGTATTTATAAATAAAAAGAATTACCAAGGTGTAATCACAATAAATAAGGTTGTACTACTTTCCAAAGGTTACAACCAATATAAAGGAATAGATTATGAGGAAACATTTTCCCTATTTCGAGGTTAAAATACATTAGGATCCTCTAATAAAATATATCTTATATGGATTTTAAATTATTTTAGATGGATGTAAAGTATGATTTCTTAAATATATTTTTAATGGATGAAGTTTATGTTAAACATCCTCTAAGTTTTAAATACCCGCATTTTTTGAATTTTATTTTTAAACTTACCATATCATTGTATGGTCTTAAACAAGAACCTAGAGCTTGGTATAAAATATTTAGTTAATTTATTTTGTCAAATAGTTTTACTATAGGTTTGGAATACCCTAATTTTTTTAAGAAAAAATATTCAAAAATATATTTTTTAGTTAATATTTATATTTATGATGTGATTTTTGGTTTAACAAATCAAAAGATTTATAAATATTTTTCAAATCTTTTGAAAAAGAAATTTAAAATAAGAATAATGGGTGATTTAAATTTATTTCTTTATTATCATATTTGCCAAAAATATTTTAGGAATGTTTTAAATCAAGTTCAATATATACATGACTTTCTTAAATGGTTTTTAATTTAAAGTAGTAAGATTTATTCAACTCCTATGAGTTCTAGTATAAATCTTGACTTGGAATAAGTTGGGAAACTGGTTAACAACAATCAATATAGAGGAATAATTGAGATATTTATTTATTAAAAAGAAATTATAATACATTATTTTTTTAATATGTAGGTATTTTAGGTTTCAATGAAACCCAAAAGAGTCACATTTAATGGTTATAAAAATATTTTTAAGGTATATAAAATGATTAATTTTTTTATCATTAATTTTTTCAAAAACCAATGATTTTGAATTAGTTTCATATTATGATACTAACTTTAGAGGTTTAAGGTTAGATAGGAAGTCTGCATTTGGAACCCTCCACTTTTTAGGAAAAATATTTATTTTCATGGTTAGTAAGAAACAACATTTTATTGCATGATCAATTTCTAAAGTTTAGAACATTGCAGCTGGTAGTTATTTTGTGCAAGTTTTCTGGATGAAATAATAGCTTATGGATTTTGGATTCAATTTTGATCAACTACCAATCAAATGTGGTAACGCTTAAACTATCAATATTTTAAAAAATACAATAATCTATTTAAGAAAAACAATTATTGACTTAATGCATTTTTTCATAATGGATCACTCACAAAAAGGTTATATATCTTTAGATTTTTTTTGTTTTGATAATTATCTTGCAGATATATTTACAAAGCCCTTATCAAATGATATATTTGATATTATTAAAAGTGATTTAGGAATGTTTGAATTTAATAAAACTTATTCTAATTAGATTTATCAATTATTATTCTATTTTATATCTATTTATATTGTTTCAATGATTTTTGTCACTCATAGAGATTTTTTTATTATTACTATTTTAAGATATCGAGTTCCACAAAACTAAAAATGAAAAAAAATGGTCCTCTTTTTTCTATAAGATTTTAAAAGTTTAAACTACCCTTGACTCAAAAAAATCTCTCCCTCAAACCTCTAATATTACCCTTGAACTCTCTCTTACTCACCCCAATACGAACCCTAAACCTCTTACCTTTCAAACTCGTGAATTAATCATGAGAATGGAGAAGTAAAAGAGAATTGTTAATGGAGATGGAAAAAGTTATCAGAGATACCAGCCCAATGATAAGGCTCAAAGATTTTTTCCTAGAGAATCTATTGATATTGACTGGATTCATCTGAAAAATATTATACTAAAAATAGTACTCATTTTTTAATAATGGGAATAGATTTTTGATGAGTGGAATGCTGGAACCATTTTTGAAAAGGATGTAAGATAATTTTATAAGTATTACCAGTTTCTATTTACTCAAAATATACATTTTTTAGACAAAGGTTAATGTAAATGAATTCTCTATTTCATATAAGGATATTTCTAATGTTTTCCATTATCCTCATGATGTTATATACCTATATAGATATTATCTAATATCATATTGTTATTTGAGTTATTTGGTATGATAGAAACTATGTTTTTAAGTCCTTCGATTTAGAAGAAGTCTCAAAAGGACTTAAAACAAGACCATAGGGTCCTCTTGAAATTCATTCAGACTGGTATAGCCTAAAGTGATGGGGAATTTATGAAATTTATTTCTCAAGATATCAATTTTTTGTTCTTATTACTTCTTAATTTTAAAGTAAACCTTCATTGGTTTATGATTCACTTTATGAATCATTCTATCAACCTAATTAGATGATCAATTTATAATCCTTTGGAATAATTATAACCTAGATCTTAAAAAAGAGGTATGTTTCTCTAGTTGAAACTAAAGTAAAAATCTGTAAAAAAATTACACCTTATCTGAGGGGTTTATAAAGAACATGAAACTGGTCTAAGATTCTAGAAAGAATGAGTTGGTTGTTAATAAAAAAAGTTGAGAAGGAAGATTTAGGTGATGATGAAGTAGACACCATTATTTTTTATTTGGGGGGAGAAAGTTGATGAAGATAATACTTGGGATAAAAATCCTATTGATAAAGATTTCACTAGGGATATAGTAGAATCATTTTCTTCTGATATTAAAATTGAAGCTACTGAAGTTAGTTGTAACACTAAGGTTGTTCCTAAAGAGTAACAAATTATTGTTGATGCACATAACTAGGATCTCAAAGTTGGTTCTAGTGATGATCTCAAATCTAGAAATAAATTTATTGAAATGGGTAGAGAGAATACGTAGGATTCACCAAGTAATAATTTTAAACAGTATCTAATTAGGATATTCAATAAAGTTATATCTAATAATATTTATTTACTGGTTATTATAGGAAAAGTAGATCAGATGATTTCAACAAGTATCATTGAGAAGTTACTATCCTTTAGTTTTGAGAAAGTATAATCAAAACAATCAAAGAATTATAATTAAAATGATTCTAATTTTGAATACCATGTAAAAACCCTCATTTCTAAAGTTTTAAATTAATTTTAAATTTATAAGGTGGAAATAAATGATCTAAAGGATGATAATAAATCTATAGAGTGAGTTTCAGCCTCTAAAGGAGAACTCATTTTTAAAAAAAAATATTTATCTAACATAATTGAAATGTTGGTTTCCCAATCTAATTTATTGAAGAACCATAAAATTTTTCACATAGATAGTTACTCTATAGCTATGGAGGAAGTGTAATATTTTAAAAGGTACTTTAAAGTTTTGAAAGATAGATCAGTATATAATTATGAGTTGGAAGAGTTTAAGGATATGATAAAGGCTCAATATGGGTTGATTGAGAATTTTATACTTTTTAAGACATGTGACTCAGCTTATTTTTTGGAAGGATTTGAATCTTTAAATGATTAATTGTTATAATTAAATAAATATTCCATTCTTTATTTTAATTTTTAGGATTTTTAAGAAGAGTTGAGTGGAATATAGGATTTATCTATTTCCAAAATTGACTTTCATACTCTAATTAACATTGTGATCTCCCAATTTGAATTCCTAAAAAACATTTCTTCCTCACCATTAAATCCAATATCCAAATCTGATTTTAGTGATCTAAAAGGTTTGGTGAAAGCTTAGTATTTCTTATATAGATTAGTGCTTCCTGTTTCATCAGAAATTTTAAATTTAGTCTTAATAGAAATCATAAATCTAATGGCTAAGTAGAATCTAGCCTCTTCTGATGTCAATTTGGTAAATAAAAGGGTTTAATATTAACAATATGGTACAATATTTGTAGATACACTAAAACAATTATCACATGTAATTATTCCTAATATCAAGAAATAATATGATGAAAACTAAAAACTAGTCAATATTTTTTAAGGATGGGAAACAACTTTTAATGATAATTTTAGATTTTTGTGATCAAATCAAAAAGAAATCAAGGAGACCCTTGAAACTCTAATGATTATGTCAGCTTGTCCTCTTTTTGATGAAACTCTTACTGAGATATAATATGTGTAAAAATAATCATCTAAAGGAAAAGTATTGGTGGTTTCCAAGGGTAAACCCATTGTATCTCTACATTTTATAATAGACTCATAGCTAGAAAACATAAAGATACAAGTTGTTGAGAGTTTTTATCAACCATACTTGGTGACTAGACAGTCATGAGGAAAGGATTTAAAATTTTTCTAAACTAACATGACTATGAAAATAGTACATAGGCTAGAATAAATTTTCAAAGACATGTTTGAAATCAAGAATAATAAATCCCTTGGACCAATTATTCCTAAATAATTATCAGTATAAAAATAAATTCAGCAGAAATAGTTTACCGGTAGAGTGGTTGAATCTAATCCAAGTAATTACTTGGAATTTATCCTTTATCCTTTAGTTTCTAACTATCATATCCTAATTTAAATTTACTCTCCTTTTGTTACACAAGTTATTTCAGAATAATTGTTTAATTTATTTAAGATACTAGTTGATCTTTATGTTGACATCAGTGAAAAAGTCAACTCTTTGGAGGACACTATCTGAATCAAGTCTATAAACCACAGAACTGATCTTATGGAAATTAAAAAAAATATACCTCTAAACTAAATAAGGGGTATATAGTTATACTATATTATTCTAAGGATGCACTTATAAGAAGGTAAGATATGGATAGATAATCCTTGTTTGAAATTAGTGGTGATAGATCTATGGGTGAGGTTCCACCCAATAGATATAATTATTCTAGAAAAAGGTTGGAAGAGTATTTTGGACCTCTATATTTCTATATTGTTCCTAAATACCATGATTATACTTTTACATGGATCCAATTATATCAAATCACTGGATTTTTACCTACTCCTCCTAAGTTTGTGTACTCTAAATTTTCATAGGTTGATAAAGAAAACATCCCAAGAGTTCTAGATTAGATTTTATCTCTCAATAATTTGGGGAGAAGATATATGACTATAATTAGAGCTACTAGATCTAAAAGTATCCTTATCACTCCTAATCTTGGTGTTTTAAAAAAATTATCTCATGATCCTAGCACCTAGACTTCTTATTCATCTTCCCAACTTGAACCATCATTCTAGATCTATCTCAGTCAAAAATAGTGATGTGTTTTTATTATGTGGTTGTTTTATATTTTGTCTCTCTATAGTTATATTATTTATTTAATTAATTTTAGTGGATTATTATTTTATTTCATATCTTCCAAATTACTGATGGCCCCTGTCTTCTTATTTTTTCATAAGTTTTATCAATTCTAATCCTAAATTCAAAATTCTAATTCATTTCAGAAATCTATTCTTACAATTTTATACTTCAATGTTTCATATTGAATATGTTAACCTTATTATTTTATTCTTATTTTTTATCTCACAAAAATGGGGAGAATATAATTTAATAAACATAAAATTGTAATCACTTCATATTTTGAACCATTTAGTAAATAATTTTTTAATCATATTATAATTTGAAATGTTCTCATTTTGAAAATCTATAAAATTTTATGTTTCAAGTTTTATGTATTTTTTAATAATATAAAGGGAGATATTGTTGGACATACTAATGTTATTCCAAAATATCTCATATTATCCAATGTTTTAATCATTATAAACACTCTCAAATTTTCATCTAATGATTTTTTTTAAAGTGCGAAGATCAATCTATTTAAAGTCTTAAATTTATTTTTCATAAGGTTTTAACTTTTGAGTTGAAGTTTTATCTAAGTATGGAAGACTTAAATTCAAGGTATATGATTTCATGAAACATTACACTCAAGATTTACAATTATAGTTTGAGGGAAATTTTGGTCTTTAGAAAAAATTTCTAAGTCTAGAAGTATTATGATTAGACCAAGATTTATGTTCAAGTATTATGATCAGTTAAAGTCTTATGTTCAAGACTTAAGATCATTAAAAGACTTACCAAAAAATCCTTAAAATGAATTCATATCCTAAATCCTTTATTCATAATAAATCATTGTGAACACAAGAAATACTTGTGATAAAGCAAGTCATATGATCAGAAAGGTAGACATAAAAGACTTATGATAAGACTCCAAAGTCATATAGTCAAGTAAATTTCAACATTTAGAAGTTTTACGATATTAAAGAATCATGAAGTCAGTTACCTTTAAGTAAGTTTAAGGTGTTTTATTAATATTTCTTGATTTTTTATTACTATTTTAGTATATCAATAAAATTCCACTGCTACTTTAGGTTTTATCAAAGATAGTTTTGTCTAAATAAGGAAAGGTTAGAGTGATTAAAGCTACTATTTCCAAGAAGATAAAAGTTTCAAGGAAGATATAAGTTATATCAGTATGATACCATGTTTTTTATATTTATGGAGTAATTCACATGAAAAAGTACAAGAGCATTAATTTTTGAATATTATATTATTTTTTCTTGACCATTTGAATCAAAAAAAGGTTGTTCAGGTTTAAAAAGGGAAAGGTATTGTGCATTAAAAAAAGATTTTGGGTGATCAAAAATGATATAGAAAAGTGCACGTATACTTTATTTTTCAAGATATCATTTCTATGAATATAAGGGGAAAAATTGTGTGTAATTATAACTATATCTATGGAAAAGGAAGACCTTTTAAGATGTTAAATTTCTTCACTCCTTTTGTAGAAGAGTTCTTATTAAACTTTCAGTTGTTGCTTGATTCAATGCACTAAACTCACAATCCTTTTATTTATCATTTTATTTAAAGTTTTAAAATAATTATGGTGAACCCAACCAATATACCCTCTCAATATGGTACCCAACCAAAATTTTCACATACCTGAAGGGGTGTTCCCAATCCCCACGTGTCGGTGACTAGCACCTTGGAATCAAATAAAAACCAGGGGAATGATTTCTCCTATCCTGAAGTAACAACATGGAATATATATATCATAGTGAAAAAAAGGAAGAGATGAAATATTATATATTAAAAGAAGAAGGTAGAAATAATACAACTCAAAATAATTTAGAACATCCCAAAGTACAATTCCAACATCAAAGGACAACCAAAACAGAAACTGACTACTCCATGTGATAGCGTGGGAAAACTCCCACCAACTACTGAAACCAGGCTGATAAAAACATTACCACCTCACTATGGATCCTTTACTTTCCCTACATCAAAATACATACAAATTTCCATGCACCAATGAAGGGGTTTATAGGTTGTGATCTAATAGGATTAGTAGGATCTCACCCAGGTGTTCCATAACAAGTCTCGATACAATAATCTAAACATACTCAAATTTGAGGAAAAAAGGAATGATAAATAGTTAAACAGTTTTTACATAAAAATCATGGAAAACATTTAATTTTCCTTTTTTCACATTTCTAAATAAATCAAGGTAAAACAATTTCAAATAATTTCATATAAATCAAAGCAGACATATCAAACGCTACTGGAATGTGGGTTTTTCCCCACACTTCCATACCAACGGTTTCATGAAATCGTTGGTAAAGGATGGTTTAGGGAAGCTTTTACCAACGGTTCCTTAGAACCATTGGTATAGGTGTGTTTGTGGGAGATTTTACCAATGTTTCTAATGAACCATTGGTATAGATGTAGTTTAGCGGAGTTTTACCAACGGTTCAATGAGAACCGTTGGTATAGGTGTGATTCGGGGAAGATTTTACCAACGGTTCTAAAGAACTGTTGGTATAGGTTTGGCCTAAAGTTATATACCAACGTTTTTAAAAAACCGTTGGTAAAACTTTCCCCCAAATTACCAGTAGCCCGTCCTCTCCCCTATTCGCGATACAAAACCCTAAATGGGAGCAGGCGATCTTGGAGCTCCTTCGGCGGGAGCAGTTTGGCGATCTTGGAGCTCCTTCGTCTTCCTCTTCCTCCATCCCATCCAAGGTGTTTAATCTCCTTCCGAATCTTATCAGAACCATCCTAAATTAGGTATTTTCTTAACTGGTACCTTATTTTTATTGAAATTTATCTAATATTTCAGTTTTTATTTTTTATTTTGACGTGTATATGTTTTTTTTTCTGTTTTGATTTAACCTATATGTGATGAGCTTGTATTGTCATTAAGATGTGTCCAATGGTTCGTTGATCATTGTTTTGCGGATAATGAATGGTTTAGGACCATCATTATAAGTTGCTTCCAGTGAGACCATTTTAGTATAAGGAGAAACAAGATTATGATCTACAATGGGGTGATTGAGTTGGTAGAGACCAAACATAGTTTGTTCCTTATGTTCAAGAACCATAAATAGAGTTTTCCAATTAGGTGGTCATTAGTAAAGACGTAGGTAATATTTCCAGGTCCTGTTTCATGAAGTTGAATATGTGGCGCTATAGTGGTTTTGGATTGTTTGAGGTACTCTTAGTGTATTGTAAACCCTCATTTGTTCCATATTCATTTAAATTGATTTAATATCATTTTTTTTCACACACACAATTATATCCTATCAATCTATATTTAGAGAGTATTTTTATTCTTATGGTGTTAAATATTTTAGTAAATTTCCATACTAGCTTCTTTTATGTGTTCTAGGGGTTTAGACTGATGACAGGGCTGCATGATTATTGTGGGGGTATTCTTTTCATATAAATATACCTATAATATGTCATCAAATGAATCAACTATTTATATTCCTTACATATTTTTATCAAATGATTCTGAAGGAGGGTTGTGTAATCATATGGGGATAGAAAAAATGTAGTTTTTGTTATTGAGTGGGAATTTTAGGTGGGAAGTTGATATGTGGACCACCTAGTTTATGTGATTGTTCATAATTTTATAGAATAGATTAAAGTTATTATGTTGGAGGATACCAAGGTTGTTAGGGTTTTTGTTTTTGTTTTTTATGAGGTGGTTGTGATGAAACCCCCTTGACATGATGTTGAGATTGAGATAGACCAAAATCCTGGTGCTTCTCTAATTTCAATAGCTCTTAGTCTGTTGTATCCAATATTGACACACAAAATTATTTTTATAAATCAAATTTTATTGAATTTTAATCATTAATATGTCACAAAATAAATCATTAAAAAATAATTTCATAAACTATATTGTCATTTCATCTATTTATATAATGATTAAAGAGATATTATATGGATGGAAAATCATATTCATGAGATCTATGAAGAAAATTATAGTGTTTATCAACCCAAAAGTCATGGAAAAAAATAATAAAAACCATATATACTCCTAAACTCAATATTAGGAATGATTCTTTATATGACCCACTACTAATGGTATTTTTAAGGATATTAATCCATAGAAAGCAAAAAAATTTCTTGTAATAGATCAATTTTTCCTAATATTTGTTATAGAGAACTTCTTCATCTCTATTAACTAATTAAGATTCATTTAGTCTAAAAAATCCATAAAATACCATCTTACATCTATGAAATTATAATTTTATCACCTTATATACATGTTCCCTGTATGATAATTATATTTTCCTAAAACATTTCATGATACATTTTATATACTTAGAGGGACCATCCCACTCTAAGAACCTACCAGGATTCCAATCCATCCTCATAAGTATTTTCTCATCAAACTCTATGTGTACAATTTCCAAACCTATCACTACCCTTGTTGACAGCCCACCCACCCCACCCTCGGACACCCGCCCACCACCTTGGACAGCCCGTGCCCCCCTGGACACCCCCCCCCCCACCCTTGTTGACAGCCAGCCCACCCCACCCTCGGACACCCGCCCACCACCCTCCGGACGCCCCCACCCCATGGAAAGCCCCCCACCCACCCCTAGAAATCCCCCCCCCACCCCCTTGACACCCTCAACCCTACTAGACAGCATCGCCACCCCTGTGGACAGTCCAACCACCCCCCTGGATAGCCCACCCACCCCCTGGACACTCTAGACCCCATGGACAGCCCTGCCACCCCCATGGACAGCCCGCCCACCCCCTAGACACCTCGTACCCCCCCCCCCCCGGACAGCCCCACCCACCCCCTGGACACCCCGCTCACCTCCTTGCACATCCCGCCACCCCCCTGGACTCCCCCTACCCCATTGGACAGCCTGACCACCCCCACGGATAGCCTGCCCACCTGGACACCCCGACCCCCCTAGACAGCCCCCGACCCCCTAGACACCTCCGACCCCCTGGACAGCCCCACCACCCTCCTAGACACCCCGTATCCCCCCTGGACACCCCACACCCTCCTTGGACAGTCCCGCCACTCCCCTGATCCTCATCCTGATCTCCCTGAAGAAGTTTAGGTATGAAACTCATGTACTCCCAACAAGATCCTTAAGGATTATGTATTCCTTGATCCACTTCCAATATCTTACTAGGCAACACTTGAATATAGGCATTAGAAATTCTGTATTTTATTTTCATATATACACTGTATTTTGTTGTATTTCTTAATATTATTCTCATATAGAGTAATGTGTCAGTTATGCTTTTATATAAAGTAAACAATTTTCATTTACCTAAATATTTTTTTTATTAAACTTAAATATTATTGAATTGATTTGAAATGACTTATTGCAATTTTTTTATAGAATAGACCGAAATTGGATGTACAAAATTGATCGAATTTCAACCGATTTTCAAAATAATTAGAACAGATTTCTAGATTTTTCATTTGACAAGGCTTCAGATAGTGGTCGCATACACTTCCCATGTTTTAATTGTATTGGAAGACCTTGGTTGAGTTGTGAAGCAGTTAGATATTATATAACCAAATATGGTTTCCAAACAAACTATTATGTGTGGTATCACAATGGAGAGAAAATGGAATCTAAAAATGTTGATGATCCAAATGATAGGACTGAATTGGAGAGTTTGATATATGATCGGTTTCCATTTATTCGGCATCATGAGAAGGAAAGGATATCCAGCCAACAAGATTTCGATATAAGCACACATTATGCGTCCAATGAAAATGATGATATTGATAGGGTGAAAAAATTGAATGATGTTGTGATGACTCTAGTATATCGGCAATGTGGTAAAATGAAAACGTTGGAATTTTTAATCCGATTGTTTCATGGGAAAACTATGTATGGTATTTCAAATACTGCAATTGATTACATTCTTACCTTTTTGAAGGACTTACTTCCAGAT
Organism: Viscum album; assembly: GCA_963277665.1. NCBI lineage: Eukaryota > Viridiplantae > Streptophyta > Magnoliopsida > Santalales > Viscaceae > Viscum > Viscum album. The sequence continues at coordinate 1,618,086,796 of OY728131.1, read as the reverse complement.
GATGCAGATATTCCCTCAAACCACTATATGGCATGGAAGTTAGTTGATGAACTTGGATTCTCAAAAAAAAATCATGCTTGCCTGAATGATTGCAGTTTATTTTGGGAGGAAAATGCTGAAAGAAATGATTGTATCAAAAGTGGAACCTCCCGATGGAAGCCAAAATATGATGGAACACCATCTCATGTGCCACAAAAAGTAATGTGGCACTTTCCATTGATCCCTAGATTACAGAACATTTTCATGTCTGATGAAATATCCGTAAAAATGTGATGGCATGACATCGAGATAAAAAAGAATAATGAAGAGTTGGTTCACCCTGCATATGGATTTCCATGGTAGAGATTTGATGTTCGATATCCTGAATTTGCAGTCGACGTGCGTAATATGAGACTGGGTCTTTCATGTGACAGTTTTAATTCATTTGGGCAGATGTTTACTTCTCACAGCACATGGCCGGTTTTCATACACATTTATAACCTTCCCCCTTGGTTGTGTATGAAAAAGCCTTACACTTTCTTAAGTATACTGATATCTGGCCCTTCTGATCCCGGAAATGATATAGATGTATACATGCAACCTTTAATAAGATATTTGAAACTCCTTTGGGATGTGTGTGTTCCCATATACGATGCATGTTCGAAAGACATATTTTAGATGCATGTTGCGCTTATGTGGACGATCAATGATTTTCCTGCTTATGCAATGATGTCTGGATGGAGCACCAAAGTAAAATTGTCATGTTCTATTTGTATGAATAATACTCAATCGAGAAGACTAAAATATTGTCGTAGTTTTATTTTTATGGGACATCGACGATTCTTGAAAATAAACAATCCATATAGAAACAATCGTCGAAGATTTGACAATGCCATGGAGAATGACGATCCACCTCAGTGTATGTCTAGAAATGATGTGCTTAATGAATTGAAATATTTCAGTTATTCATTTGGGAAGGGTGTAATGAAATATAGAAAGAGGAAAAATGTTTCCAATGATACCTGTTACAATTGGAAGAAGAAGAGTATATTCTTTGAGTTATCGTTTTGGTCAACCAACTTGTTACGTCATTGCTTAGACGTAATGCACATTGAAAAGAATATATGTGAAATGTTGCTTTTGATTCTTCTAAATGTCAAGGGGAAGAAAAATGATGATGTACGATCTCGACATGACTTGGTAGATTGGGGGATCAGACCATAATTGCATCCTATCTGTATCAGTGAAAATAAATGGAAAGTTCCATGTGCTTCTTATGTGATGACACCTGCTGAAAAAAATCAATTTTTGGAATTGCTAGAGACTATTAAAGTTCATGATGTCTATTCAAGAAATATATTAAAACTAGTCAACTGAAAAGAGTTGAAGCTGAAATCTTTTAAGACTCATGATTATCACATCCTTTTTCATGAGTTGGTTCCAATAGCAATCCATCATCTCTTGTCCAATAATGTTATAGTCTCAGTTATTCAGTTGTTCTATTTGTTTAGAGATCTTTGTGCTAAGAGGTTGTCCAAATACTTCTTGCAAAAACTGTTGACAGAGACACCATTAATTTTGTGTGAGTTAGAGAAAATATTCCATCCATCATTTTTTACATGCATGTTGCATCTGACTGTCCATCTTCCGACCGAAATACTTCTTGGAGGACCCGCTGCTTTCCGTTGGATGTATCCAACTAAAAAAAACATGTGCACATTGAAATAATATGTTCGGAACAGGAATTATCCCGAAGATTCTATTGTGAACGGTTACTTGGCTCAAGAATGTATGGATTTCTGCGCAATGTATTTGTCTGATCTTACTATGAGAATAAACAGACCAATGAGAAATGAAGAAGAACAGTATGGGAAAATCGTACCCAGTTTTCCATCACTTCCTTATACAGGAGGAATTCCAGGATCATATACATTGACGGCATTAATCCTTGAAGAGCGAGAGATGGCACATCGCACAATGTTGTTCAATTGTGATTTTTTCGATGAGTATATCAAGTAAGTAAATTGTACATGTATATCTTATCTTATCTCTTGTAATTTTAAATATTTGTTAAACTATTATTATTTTTATCTACAGGGAACATAAATAATTGATATATAGAAACCATCATTCTTTATCTTTGAGAAGGAAAGAGACTTTGTATAGAAAAGGGTTTTCTTCTTGTTTGAAATTGAAGGTAAAAATATTTCTGTAATAACTAAATAAAAATAATATTTAATTAAGTTTACTATTTGTTTATATTTCAGGTATTGAGTTTTCCTGTAGACTCTATTTCTGAGGAAATAAGAGCTTTGGATTTTGGTCCTAATACCTTGGTTCGTGCTTGTAAATCACTTGTGATCAATGGATACAAATTTATTACCATTGAACGAGCAAGAAACATGAGAACACAACATAATGGTGTTATGCTAACTACCACAACAGACTGTTATGCTAGTTCATCGGATACTAGAACTCATTCTGAAAATGTTTCTTATTATGGAGTCATGGAGAAAATAATAATTTTGGATTATTACTCGCATGGTCGAGTCACAATGATGAAATGTCAATGTTTTTATTAAATTACCAGGCAAGGCACCTTTATTGATGATTTTGGATTTCGAGTTATTGACTTGGCTCGCACTCTTGCCACAGATGAACCATATATATTGTCATCAATGGTGAAACAAGAGTTTTTTATGTCAAAGAGCATCTTCATCCTAAATTCGGTGTAATTATTGAAGTAAATCCCAGACATGTTTTTGATGACGGTGATGATTAAGTTGACACTATCCCAACTGCAATTGGAATCTATCCGTTTATTACTTATAATGACGCCAATAGCTCAATTTTCAGAGTTGATTGTGAACCCGAAGTTGTGGTGGGAAATATATAGAATCATACAGTCGTGTTCTCACCTACATGTTTCACCTACATCATTCAGAGTGTGTATCCTAGTACTTACCTTCAAACCACCATAAATCTTCTTTTACTTTATGTTTTTTTATCAGAATAATTTTTCTATATTTTGTTTTTTGGGTTACACATTAGTTATCTGTTTCTAATTACTTCCATATTTGTTTTCATTGTAGGAAATGACACGCATTGAAGAGAGGCGACAGAAAAAGAAGACAGATAATAATCGCCGCATGATACAGATGGGTGTTCCTCCACTCATCCCTATTGTGAGTATTTTATTTCAAATATAAATATTTCAATAACTTATAATATCATGTGTTTACTTTTGTGTTAAATTTTTTTCAAGATCGACCCCCTAGATGATAGATATCTGACGAGGAGCCTGATATTGCTCCCAGTAGAGAGGATAGTGGTAGGAGGGGGTGGTGTCAGAGATGGACGATCATCTAGTGGTCTCGGTACTAAGGCCAGTGGTATGAGGGCTCGTGGGGAGAGAGTTAGACGATACACTACCACAGACGTATCTTCTTCGCCCCATTTTGATCCTGGCATGTCTTCAGGGACACACGAGATATTTATACCTCCGATGTTTACACTACCAGTTGGCCAGACGTCTATGCCATCATCTTTTTCTTCTGGTTCATTATCTCCGAGCTATTATATTCCACCTTCTTCGACTCCTGTTGTGACACAGTATGTGGCTGAGGAGCATACACTGAGGGACACTCCACCTATACAGGATATTCCTTCAGCTTCTGCACATCCAGTGACGCCCATTGATCCGACTACCACATGTATATTTATATAAATATATCAAATTTTTATACCAAAATTTATTTTATTATAACTTTTACTGATATTATTTTACTTTAATAACAGATTAATCTACAGATAGGAGGCAGGGGAGGGGGCGTACTCACTTGCGTGCGGTATGGAACTGCCAGACATAGTTGATGGTTGAATATAACGTTGATGGACAAATGATTGAGAAATCTGGGTAGGAATGTCGGGGGGTTTTGGCAACGCTATCCAAATACTCCGATATCATTCTGGTCAGCCCTCTCTCTTGGAGAAATATGCCACACGAAGTCAAAGATAACGTGTGGGCACAAATATGGGTAAAAAATCTATTGGATTTAATGTAGTATATTTTTTGTATTTATATGAACTAATATATTGGGTTTCAGCTTCAGTTTAACTTCCCTGATGGCGAAGGTGCACGACCAACGCGTTTAAAAGAGTTAGGAGATCTTTGGAGAGCTTATAAGCATGACATGTATGTTGGTTGGTGTGATAGAGTGGACACAAAGTTAAATACATTACCTATCTTGGATGACTTCTCAATAGAGCAATATCTCCAAATGATTACCCATTGGGCGACTGCCAAATTTAAGGTATTAATCTCATTTGAGGTATTTAAATGAGAGTTTTCATATTTTGCATTAATATAATATTATTTATTATTAAACATTATTTAGGAATATTTTGAAAAAAAATATTGATTCAAAGTAATACCTCCACACTTTTGGGTGCACAACTATGTCAGATCATGAGAGGCAGCTGGTACGATATAGTTGTTTATAATTTTTCTTTAGGACTTTCCCTTTTTATTGTTTCCTAATTAAATTATGTGATTTATTGAATATTGAATATATGATTATACTAGCAATTTATATTGTTTCAATTTCATTACAGAAGAAAAAATTGAATATTTAAGGTTGTATCCCTCGAGAAAATTTTTTTTGCTCGAGTAGAAGAAATAAAGATGGAACTGCGGTAAATGAATCAACCCAAGAAAAGATTGTAAGTTTTAATTTGTTTATTTCAAAGTTTAATATCTATTTTAAAATGTATTAATCTATTAATATTTTTAACAGGATGATTTAGAGGCTCTTGATGCCCAGGAGCCTGACAATTTTGGGCCACACGATCATTTATATCAGGTTTTGGGAGAGGAGCACTCTGGTTGAGTATTCTGATGACCTGGTAAGAATATAGTCCTGACGAGGTATTGGTCCTCTCCAGGTATCCATTCTAGTACCACCGAGTTAGAACAGGTCAAGGAGCATTCAAGACAGTCAGATAAAAGGGTCACAGAGTTTGAAGTACAAGTTCAAACATCGTACAAAGCATTTATGAAACTGATGAAAGCTTTATCTTCATCACTTCCACCAGAGGCTAGCGCGGCTTGTCAGACATTTATTTCATTGATGGGTGCATTATCCAATGCACCAGGCGGTAGCTCTAGTGGCATTTGAGATTATGAAGTTCCTGGTGATGACGAGGATGCTGAAGAGGACGAGGGTGAGGATGAGGATGAGGATGAGGGCGAGGATGGGGCCGAGGGCGAGGATGGGGCCGAGGGCGAGGATGGGGTCGAGGACGAGGATAAGGCCGACGATGAGCATGGGGACGATGATGAGGACGACGATGAGGACAGAGATGGCAGGGAGGATGAGGCTGATGATGAAAGTGGTGATGGTGATGGTGATCAGGGGCAGATTGATCCATTACATTTTTGAATTCTGTATAACTCTTTATTTTTGAACTTGGTTTTCCACTCTGGGTTTTTCCTCTTCTTCATAGGGATGTTGTTATCAGATCTCTTTTTTGCACTTGATTCTTATTGTATGATTAGTCTACTACCTAGACCTTTAGTATTCCTTGGTACTGTGATACCCATTTTTTTATTTTTTATTACTTAGCTTTCTTAGTTATCCATGTATTTCATGTTTATGTCATTTTCCCATAGAAGTGAATTTTATGTCATATTCCTTATGGTCACCATTGTAGGTTATTTGAATAGATTTATATCTGGAATTAGAATGAACTAAATGATTCCCTATATGATATCGGGTTTGATAAGTTAATATGGTCATCCTAATGTTCAAAAACAATCACTCGAAATATTATTGATTATGTTCTTATTTTTGTGTTTTTTAATTGAATCGTGTTGTTTTTGAATTTCCATTCTGTTCAGTGGATGATTTCTATTTTAGTACTGGTGTATATTTTGGGAATTTTGGGTATGCCAACTAAATTATGGAATGCTTATTGAAGTGTTTCCAAATTTATCATACTTACTGTTTTAACAGATTTCTTATACATAATTATGAATTTCTTATTAAAGTGTTTCCCTATTAGTCATACATAGTATGTATTGTTTTTTTTAATATTACTATATCTGCATGTAAACTTATTTCATGAATGAGAAGGTGCTGGGGGAAGAGGTTGGGTAGGGGGAGGGGAGGGGAAGGGGATGATGGGTGAAAAGGGTGGGAAGGAGGGGAGGGTCAGGGGCTGCTGGAGAAAAAGGGTGGGCAGGGGGGAGGGGATGGGAGGGAAGGGGATGGGGGAGGGGGAAGGGGGCTGCTGGATGAAAAGGGTGGGCAGGAGGGGAGGGGCAGGGGGCTGCTGGAGGAAAAGGGTGGGCAGGGGAGGGGAGGGGCTGGGGCTGGGCAGGTTGGAGGGGAGGGCAGGGAAGGGGAGGGTAGGGGAGGGTAGGGGAGGGTCTGGGTGATGGCAGGAGGGAGGGGGCTGCTGGGGGAAAAGGTTGGGCAGGGGGAGGGGGCTGCTGGGGGAAAAGGGTGGGCAGGGGGGAGGGGAGGGGAGGGGCAGGGGGCTGCTGGAGGAAAAGGGTGGGCAGGGGGGAGGGGTAGGGGCTGGGCAGGTTGGAGGGGACGGCAGGGAAGGGGAGGGGAGGGGAGGGTAGGGGAGGGGGTTGCTGGGGGAAAAGTTTGGGTAGGGGGAAGGGGGCTACTGGGGCAAAAGGGTGGGGAGGGGGAGGGGAGGGGCTGGGGATGGGCAGGTTGGAGGGGAGGGTAGGGAAGGGGAGGGGAGGGGAGGGGAGGGGAGGGTAGAGGAGGATGATGGCAGGAGGGAGGGGGTGTTGGGGGAAGAGGTTGGGCAGGGGGGAGGGGAGGGTAGGGGGCTTCTGGGGGAAAAGGGTGGGTAGGGGGGAGGGGAGGGGAGGGGCAGGGGGCTTCTGGAGGAAAAGGGTGGGCAGGGGGAGGGGAGGGGAGGGTAGGGGAGGCGTTTGGTGATGGCAGGAGGGAGGGGGATGCTGGGGGAAAAGGTTGGGTAGGGGGAGGGGAGGAGAGGGGGAGGGGAGGAGAGGGGTAGGGGATGGGGATGGGTAGGTTGGTATGTTTTCAAATGTATTACATCATGTTTTTAATAACATTTTCCACTGTTTTTGTCAATGTTTTTTATGTTTTACACTTTTGTATTGCCTGATGCTCTCCCTATAATTTAATTCACATGATGTACTACTGTTTTTTTATGTTCTCTAGGTCGATTACTTCTCATGATGCAGTATTGTTTTTTTTCATTGATAAATGTTGTTGATCCTATTGGTGGAATAAATGGGCTATGTAAAATCAACCAGCCTTCAATCTTACCAGCCATCCCAGGTATTGGATTACCTATATTTTTACATGTTGATCATATCCAGTTGAAAAATTAGATACATGTTGATTTCTCATATGTTTCTATCATTCGTTGCATAGGTTGTATTGAATGAAACATGGAAAATTTTTGTAGAAGATATGTTATACTTGATGGAAGAGCTGGTTGGGGCGGGACGGGAGGGGGAGATCTGGGCAGGGGGGAGGGGCTGCTGTGGGAAGGGGCTGGGTAGGGTGGGGGAAGAGGTTGGCCAGGGGGGTGCTGGGGGAAGGGGTTGCGCAAGGGGGGTGAGGTGGGAGGGGGAGGTGCTTCATGTTTCCTTGATTTTGTTTCCTTTTATTACTTTAAATGTATGTTACTTCAGGATTACTATTTCAATTTGTTGAGAATAAATTTCGCAATCTTGTTCCAATATAATTTATGCTTTCTACTGTTTCTTAGCTGTGCAGATGTGTGGTGGAAAATTATTCAAGGAAATCAATAGTTTGTTTATTATGAAGTTCAATGTGTCTTTTGTGATGGGTCTTCTCTTAAAGAAAAGGACAGGTCTCTTTTGCTAGGATTTATGATATGAAGTCAGCACAAAATGGTTATTGCTGAAGTGGAATATCATTTGGTCCAACTTGTGAGTTTTAAACATGGTATAAAAAATTCTCCTTGGTTGGAAACTAATATTGTTATAAGGTGCATAATATTGATCATTCATGATGTCCTCTTCAAACAGACCTTTAGGGAGGGTGTCTTTGTTGTGGATTCATTTGGTTCTCAAGGTACTATCGCCAATAATTGTATCATTTATCATGAATAATGGTCATTTCCATTTATGAATAAATCCAACGTATTATTATATATATTTCCATTTATATACATATTTTCTATCCTTCTAATGGAATCAGGATCACTTATTGCAAATGTCTTATAAAACTCAACACTTACTATAAGAAGATAAAAAAAATGGTTTATAATATTTTGAATCAAACCATGCAGTCAGAGTTCTGAAAGTCAGTGCGTATGAAGTGCTACCAAGAATGAAGGAAATCATGTCCCTCCCTAAATGGTACCTACTTGGATATTTCATTTGATGCTTTTTGCATGATCACTATGTCATTGATGACAGAGATAGGTTGTACTTTGAAATTGATCCTGAACAATGTAAATTAATTTCGATGCATTCATGCTTAGATGTTATGCTAAATTTATGATTCTGGTGGAGCAAGAGAGGGATTCAAAAGTTCTTAGGTTGTTTGGATTTCCGTAAACTAGATAAACAAATCCGGTTTTGGGTTCTATAACATCTTATTACAATTGATATTGCACATTATGTAACTATCATTCCTCAAATTCATAACATTAGTTCCCACATAGTTATTATTTCTATAACTTTTATTCCTTATAGACTGTTAATCATTAAGTAACTTTTTTCCTCAATATCATTAACTTTTATTCCTCCATTATGTATTTGTAATTTTTTTAAATAGACATCATTTTAAGTGAATACAACAACTGAAAATAAGGAAAACCGACCAAAGGCATTATAATTCTGTTGAAACTTTAGGAAAAATATACATGGGTCATATATGACTTGTATGATTCAACCCCGCCACAATTCGAGGCACGGTGTGGCCGGTATCACTCGGAGATGGACAGGATTTTAAGTGAAAACAACAACCGACATATGAAAAACCGACCAAATGCATTCGGATTCTGTTGATACTTTAGGAAAAGTTTCCATGGGTCATTTTTGACATATACGAGTCAACCCCGCCTCAATCCGAGGTCCGGTGTGGCCAGTACCACTCAAAGTGTCTTTCTTTTGTTTAAAATGGATGCGCTTTTAAGTAAAATAAACGACATATGGAAAACTGACCAAATGCATTCGGATTGTGTTAATACTTTAGGAAAACGATACATGGGTCACTTGTGACGTGTATGAGTCAACCCTGCCTCAATCTGAGGCGTGGTGTGGCTGGAACCACTCAAAGTGTCTCACTTTTCTTTGAAATGGACAACAGTTTAAGTCAAAACAACAACTAACATAGGGAAAACGGACCAAACGCATTTGGATTCTGTTGATACTTTAGGAAAAGTATCCACGGGTCATTTTTGACGTGTACAAGTCAACCCTACCTCAATCTGAGGCACAGTGTGGCCGGTACCACTCAAATTGTCTCACTTTTATTTGAAATGGACAGGATTTTAAGTGAAAAAAACAACCGGCATACGGAAAACTGACCAAACGCATTAGGATTCTATTTATACTTTAGGATAAGTTTTCATGGGTCATTTGTGATGTTTACAAGTCAACCCCGCCTCAATACGAGGGCCGGTGTGGCCGGTACCACTCAAAGTGTCTTTCTTTTGTTTAAAATGGATGTGCTTTTAAGTAAAATAAATGACATACGAAAAACCGAAAAAACGCATTCAGATTGTGTTCATACTTTAGGAAAATGATCCATGGGTAATTTTTGACGTGTATGAGTCAACCCCGCCTCAATCTTAGGCGCAGTGTGGCCAGAACCACTTAAATTGTCTCAATTTTCTGTGAAATGGCCAACAGTTTAAGTAAAAACAACAACTGACATACGGAAAATGGACCAAACGCATTCAGATTCTGTTGATACCTTAGGACAAGTATCCATGGGTCATTTGTGACGTGTACGAGTCAACCCTACCTCAATATGAGGCACGGTGTGGCCGGGTACCACTCAAACTGTATCACTTTTATTTGAAATTGATAGGATATTAAGTGAAAACAACTACTGGCATACGGAAAACCGACCAAACGCATTCGGATTCTATTGAAACTTTAGGAAAATGATCCATGGGTCATATGTGACGTGTACGAGTCAACCCCGCCTCAATCCAATGCACGGTGTGGACAGAACCGCTCAAAGTCTCTCTTTTGTTTGAAAAGGACATCATTTTAAGTGAATACAACTGAAATTTACACTCCTCAACAATAGTCGCAAACTCTTTTTCCTGATTTGGGTTGTTTCACTCATGGGGTCATAAGTGATGAGACTTCTAATAAAATACCTTTTCACCATATATTATAAACAATACAAGTTCAATGCAAAATTCATCACAAATCATTACATACCCAAATCTAGGATCAGAAAAAAAAAATGGGATATGAGCCAATTTCAAACTCTTATTCAACTCTAATTGGTATTTCTCATACTATTCTGCCTATTAGAATTTGATGGGGAGGTGGAGGGGCTGTGCTGGTTGGGGGGGTTTGCAGGGGTGAGGTGAATTACTATCGGATGATTATTATCATATGAAGATTGAAATAGGGAATTGTAGTACATGACATGGTTGGAAGAGTTTGATGGTTTTATGTGTTTTTTGTGTGTTATATTTTAGGTGTTTTTTATACTGTTTTAAGTCTGTATGTGGTTTTTGTGATATTTTTTATGCAGGTGTATAGTGGAGGGGCTACTGGAGGGGGGCTTCTGTGCAGCAGTTTTGGAAAAACTCAATACCAACGGTTTTAAACCGTTGGTATAAGAGTGCTGGAATTCTGAAAAAACACTATACCAATGGTTTAGAACCGTTGGTATAGGTGTTCTAGAATTCTGGAAAAACACAATACCAAGGGTTTAGAACCGTTGGTATAGGTTTTCTGGAAAATCACATTACCAACGGTTAAAAACCGTTGGTATAATAATTCTCAAAAAATACAGTACCAATGGTTATAAACTGTTGGTATACATTGGGAGAAATTTAAAAAAAACAATATACCAATGGTTTAGATCAAACTGTTGGTATAAGGATTTCCTCACAGCTTACTACCCAACGGTTTTGAAAACCGTTGGTATAGGCTATACCAACGGTTTTCCATCCTATACCAACGGTTTAGAACCATTGGTATAACCTTATTTTCGAGTTGTGAAATCATATCATGTATCACATATCATATCAAATTCAATAAAAATCAGAAGCATAGGTAACATCATACCAAGGATCACTACAGGTCAATCTAATAGACTACTCATACCATAATCAATGACTAGTGTGCACTCAAGTCCTTAGAACATGGCCCTAAGGAGTATAGAAACACCCCATGAGTGAATCCCCCAAAAATTTCAATATTAATTCCCTAGAACAATGGGTCTAGGGAATAGAGAAACACCCCATGATTAAACCCCCCAACAATGAATGGATGATGGACCTAAGCTAAACCTTCCACCTAAGTACCCAAGACTTCCCATGTGCTACATTTTCCAAACCATTTCATCTCAATCATTCTTTAAAACCATTTCATAAAACTAATTCACAATACTTTTAAAATACCCTTTTCTTTTACCAAAATAAGGGAAATGCCATATTTTATCAAAAAACCATTTTACACACACAAAAAACAATCAATCAAACCTGAAATTTCATTTATAAAACAATTTATCAAAAACTCAACCAATGTAGTTCATCCAACATTGGATAAAGATGGAACCACCTACCTCAGACTTAGGTTGTATTCACCCAGAATAGGATATACTAACACGGAAGAACACAAAGGCCATGATGGAGTCCTTAGAATCAAACCTCACATCTTATAATTGATGGAAAAACACATATAGTCGGAGGAGAGTACAAATCACAACATACCTCGAAGAAAATCACATGAAACACAATAAAAAACTCAAGGTTCAGACTTTGGAGGAAGATCACATAGAGGATCTAGAAATGATCAAGAAGATTATCATCATAGATCAAAGGATCCAATAACTAAAACCAATGGTGTTATAGAAATCAATGTAAATAATGAAGAAAAATGATTTCTCACCTAGAGAAATGCACCACAACTATAATGATGATCAATAACTAAGTGAAATGATTTGAATGGATAAAAGGTCTCCAAAATCACCTAGGAGATCTCTTAGGTCAATAGGGGAGATAACTTCATCCAAATAAAAAACAAATTAATCATAAAGTTCCCTAAAATCCAAACTCAAGAGGATTACATATCATGTAATACCTTTTCACATTGTGAAATCCATGAATCCCAAATACGATGAAAAAACCCATTGCCTAGGTTAAAAGTACTGATTTTACTACTATAGGACATGTAATATATATTCATGGCATTTAATCTTTACACCTATTAATAGTTCATGGTATCTTCCTAGAACCCAATACACGACGAGTAAATAGTTTCCATAGCATGTAAACTTATCACGATGTGAAAGAGTTTCACGCTCTAAATTGAAATCACAACATCTTCCCAATGACCAATACATGGCATGTAAACACATTACATAGCATTTATTTCTTATGCAGACAGTGAAAATCCCAATTTCTTTTGAAAACCCCAAACCAACTCCCATGTTATCTGAACTCAAGGAGAATCCTCCAATAATTTAACATGTTTATTACCAAAATTTATTAATTCAAAGAAACATATATCCCCAAACTTTAGTGAATTTTCCCTGAAAATTATCTCCATCCTCAGGAGTCCCAAAATGAAACTAAATGAAGAGGTAAATCAAAAGAGATAAGATAAATACCATAAAGTGGGTAATGGAATGTTACAAACTCCCTTCCATAAGACTTTCCATCCCTGAGAAGTCATATGAAAGAATTTTATCCAGAAAAGAGGTGAGGTAATGGCTACCTCATTAATGATTCACACTCCCAAGTATCATGAGAATATTATCTATGCTACCATAACACTCTAACCAACAGAATCGACTTCCCAAGCAAGACTTTCACCTAATAGTTAACAATCCCCACTGGATTCCCCATAATAGAAACATCTGGATCCAACTCAATATCTTCCCAACTCAGAATGTGAGAGGGACCATGATGATATTTCCCAAGCTATGATATGTGGAAAACATCATGAATACCCATCAACTGAACCATAAATACCAACTGATGAGAAAAATTCCCAAGATGGTTAGTGACCTCAAATAGTCTGACATATCCCACATTCAACTTTCTCAATATTCTAAGCCAATGGTGACCCAATCAAGGTGAAATATTCATGAAAACCCAAATACCAATCGAAAACTCTAAAGGCTGACACCATTGATCCATATAAGATTTATATCAACTCTAAGTTATAACTAGATATTGATGTATATCCTAAATCCTGGATGACATCTCTTGAACAAGACTTGGTCTCACTAAAGAGGCCTCACCCACCTCTACCCAACAAATAGGTGACAGACATAGGTGACCATTAAAATCCTCAAAGGTTCCATTCTTATAGATGACTAATAACTATTTTTATAAGAAAATTAAATCATTATTAGATAGTTATCTCATGATCTATTGAAATACAAGACACTTGCACAGAGCATATCCTCTACGATATGAATAGAACACTCTATGTGACGATATTTCTATGGATGATAAGTTGTACTCATCCTAATATAATTCCCCATAACCTCCCACATACTCCTAAAAAACCTTAAAGTAAATCTAGGATCCATATTTGGAATAATGTAAGAATAAACCCCATGTAACATCATAATCTCATGCACATACAGATTACCCATATCTTCAACCTTTATGGTGTCCCTTACCATAATAAAATGAGTTGAATTTTTCAACTGATCAATCACAACCTAGAAATAATTCCTCCCTCGAGTAGTCCATGTTAATCCAAAAACAAAGTTAATGGACACCTTGTCCCATTTCTAAACCATTATTGAAAGAGGCTGAAGTAAATCAGAAGGTTTCAGATTCTCTACCTTTATCTTTTGGAAGGTTTAATAGTTGGACACTTAATTATAAATATCATTATTCATACATAGCCACCATAATTTCAATATCATGTTATAATACATCTTTGTAGTGATTGGATTAATAGACAACAAATAATTATGATAGTCAAAAAAACGGAACTCCACATAGATGTTGGGATGACAAACTAATCCCTAAAATAGAGTATACTATCTGAATAGAGAGAACAACTAGAAATGGTCTCCCTATCATATAAGGTTTCTCGAATTCATCTAATCTTTTTATGCTACTACTGACATTACAGAATAAAATCCAAGAGAGACGAGAAAAACAGAGCACTGGTCAAAACCATACCTAAAACATCCTCTTGGGAATCTAGGTAAAACTGAGAAAATATCCCCATATTTGAATTCCACTCATATTTCAAGTTCAAAATAGCCTACAGTGGTACTTTCCTACTGAGATAATCTTAAATGGAATTCCCCTTCCTAAGGTGTAGGCGGTTTCAAAGTCAAATGCCTAAAGGTATTTCACCCATCGCCTCTATCTAAGATTCAAGTATTTCTGAGAAAATATATTTCTCATACTCTTATGGTCAGAAAAGACTATGAACCCCTCCTCAAATATATAGTTCCTCCAACATTTAATCTCTTTCATGGCTATGATAAGATAAAAATCATGAGTGGAGTAATTATGCTCATGTGGTCAAAGACAAAGAGAGTTGTAAGATACCACATGATCATCCAACATAAGAACACAACCGAAGCCAGTACTAGATGAATCAAAGAAAACCACATACCTTTTTAGGGACTCAGTAAATATCATAATAGAAGTTGATGTTATTATTCATTTCAGTTCATTGAAAGAATACTAACACTTTTCATACCATATGAATTTCAGTACTTTCCTAGTAGGAGCAGTCAAAGGTGATGACAGCTTTGATAAATCCTTGATGAACTATCAGTAGTATCTAGAAAGATCAAGGAATATTTTAATCTCAAAGACGTTATATGTTTCTTCCCATGATAATGTATCTATCACCTTATCAGGATTAAATATAATCCATTCTTGAAAATCACATTCTCCAAGAACTTTACTTCTTAAATATAGAAATTTCATTTCAAAATCTTTCCATAAAAATAGTAACTCCTCAGGATTTCCAAAACCAAACCTAAATAGTTCTCATGATAAAGCTCATATCTTGAATAAACCAAAATATCATTCATGAACGCTACTAAAAATGTTTCTGGATACTGATGGAATATTTGGTTCATCAAAGACATAAAAATTGTAGGAGGTTTAGTTGGACCAAACAGTATCATAAGATATTTCAAAATGGTTATACCTACTCTTAAAATATATCTTTAGTATATCAGACTCTTGAACTATAATATGATGATAACTCGACCAAAGATTAGTCTCTTAAAAGCACTTTTTCCCCTCTGACTGATCAAAAAAATTATCCACACAAGGAAAAGGATATTTGTTCCTAACCATTAATTGGTTCAAACTCTGATAGTCCATGAAAACTCAGAGTGAATCATATACCTTCTTGGAAAAGAGAAAAGGGGTTGATGAAGGTAAAACTCTAGGGTGAACAAAACCTTTTTCCATCAGATTATCCAACTAAATATTGATCTATTTCAGCTCTGTTGGATCCATATGATAATAGGGTATCAAAATCAAATGTGTACCTAGAAATAGATCTTTCTTGAACTCTACCTCCATCCCTAGAGTAAGAAAAGATAAATCATCAGGAAAACATCAGGAAAGTCATGAAAAATGGTGGGAAGATAAACAGTAAAAGAAATTTCATTGAGCTCAATAGCTACAACAAATATGAAACTCCTAAGATCTGATAAAAAATGTCATGTATGAACAAACCATATATTTTATTCTCCCTAAAACACCCATGATCTCCAATCTCCCATAATAAAGGAGACATTCTAATGATAATAATAAACCACGGCATGATGAGCTACAAGAAAATCCATCCCATTGATGATATCAAGTAGATCCAAATCAAGAACGAGGAAATCCCAAACTAACTCTGCATCAGATACTGATAGAAAATAAGGACTCTAAAACCCCTGCCCTTTCCTCTTCCTGAGAGGTATCTTTAACTACATAACAAACGAAATGAGTTTTGTTGGAAGTTTAATCATATCAACAAAACTACCAAATATAAATGATTATGAAGCACCAATATCAAATAAATAAATCACTACTGAAGATTCAATAATGATAGTACCTATCACTATAACTAGACTCACATCTACCTCCACTAGAATCTCATATACTACATTAAGGTGCTTCACTCCTAAGGCCCATGGCAAGATCCCTAAAGTATTTGAAGCATATTAATTAACCTTAGTATCCTTTGGAGCTGAAAATCCCTGGGCATATCGAGGATTATACATGGCCTAATAGAAACGATACAGATGGTCATAGTATCCATACCTATTATATATCTTCATAGGTATGGGATAGTAACACCAAGTGTGTCTGATCTTGGAACACTAGTAGCAATTTAAGGGCACACTATTATCTCTAACTGAATGTGCAGAGGAGACCTTCCACTGAGAACCTCCCCCATCACTTTTGTAATGATATTGACACTTATTCTCTTTCTCCTACATACCACTAAAGCTACCACTAGGTGGAAGAGAAGGGGTATAATATCAAACCTTTCATTCCATATTCATCTATGCCATCATCGCCCTATCTACAATCTTGGCGTAGGTCAAAAGATTTATCATAAATAATTTTGATCTGATATACAATCAAAAAAATTGCAAGAACTTTTGAGCCTTCATCTGATCATTATTTACCAATTTTGGTAAAAAAATCCAACTCAAAAAATTGATTGGTGTACAGTGACATTGAACGCTCTCCCTTATAAAAGGATAGGAACTCCAAAGAATTATCTATCATGAATGACTTTAGATAAAACTTTTGGAACAACATAATCTTAAAACCATTCCAATCCAAGACCACATGCCTATATTTCCATACCATGGAAACCCACCATCGCTTTCTAGTACCCTCAAGCACTAATGTCGCACACTTTACCTTAGTACTCTCAGGAGTATCTATAAACTTGATGATCTGATTGAACTTGTCTATCCATACCTCTTCATTTTGAGGTTCATTCATACCTTTAAAGGATGGTGTATTCTCATGCAATAACTCCCAAGATTTATCCATGTCTCCTACAACTCATAGTTGTACAGAAACAAATATTTTTTGGACTTGAAGTATATTCTAGTAAATAGAATGAACTTCCCACTTAATAACCATGAAAATATTTTTATATATAGGAAGATTCCCATGAGGAGCATTAGTTACACCCTCTTGAGGAACCAGTGGAAGACATCTCATAGGTATACCACTGCACACCAAAATAGAAGAAGCAATCAAAAAATTGAATAATCTCAATTAAAACTAGAAAACCATAATAAAAAATTGAGATTAATATCAAGAACTCAAAACAAGAGACATGCATCCCAACATCCCATGGTAACTTGAGTCTCATCACAGAAAGAGCTAGCTAGGAACTCATTAAAACCTGCCTCTCTAGTCCTGAAAATTTTATCACCAATCTACCAAATTTACCAAGATAAGGACTCTTGTGGGAAGACCTCCTTTGATAACAAACTATGGTGAACCCAACCCAAATACCCTCTCAGACTAGTACTCGACCAAAATTTTCACAAACCCAAATAGCATTCCCAATCCCCATGGACTAGGGACTAGCACTCAAAAATCAAAAAACAACTAGAGGGAATTATTTCACCCAACTTGAAGAAAAAACATGGAATATATATGTATATATAAGAGAGTAAAACAATACGATAGACAACATATTCCATACTAAAAGAATACATTGGAAATAATACAACTCAAAAGAAATCATAACATCCTAAAGTAAAATTATAACATAAAAGGACAACCAAAACATAAATTGACAACTCCATGTGATAGTATAAGAGAACTTCCACCACCTCACCACCAGCTACCCAAACCCCACTAACATACACATCACCTCCTCACTAAGGATCCTTTCCTTTCCCTACATCAAAAGACATATAAAGTTTTATGTACTGCTGAAGGGGTACTCAGGTTGTGTGTTAATCGGCTCAATAGGATCCCACCTAGTTGTTTCATAACAAGTCTCTATATAATAATCTGAAAATGCTCAAATTTAATGAAAACAATGCATGATGAATATTTAAACAATTTTTATATAAAAAGTAAAGAAAAACATTTAATTTTCCCATTTTTCTACATTTCTAAATAAATCTACGTAAAGAGGTTTCAAATAATTTCATATAGATAAAATGATTCATATAAAATCAAATAATGTATCACATATCATATAAAATCCAGTAAAAATTGAAACTACAAGTAACATCACACAAACGACCACTGTTGTATAGGATAATACACTACTCCTATCACAATCAATGACTTGTGCTCACTAAAGTCCTTATAAAATGGGGAAATAAAGTATATAAACATCCCATGAGTGAATCCCCCAATAATATCAATATTAAATACCTAATAAAAATTTCCTAGGGAATATAGGAACACCCCATGAGTGAACCCCCTAATAATACATAGATAATGTTCCTAAGATACACCTTACACCTAAGTACCCAAGTCTTCCCATGTGCTAAATTTTCCAAACTGTTTCGTCCAAATCATTATTTAAAAAACATTTCAGAAATCAATTTCAAAATGATTTAAAAATACCCTTTTATTTTACCAAAATAAAGGAAAAATCATCTTCCATAAAAAACCTATTTTCCACACACGCAAATTAATCAATCAATCATGCCATTTCATTTATTAAAAAAATTATCAAAAACCAAAGAAATGTAGTTCATCCAATATTAGATGGGGATGGAACCACCTACCTAAAACTTGATTCAAACATTCCTGCAACGAGATCCAACAACATTAAAGAACAAAAATACCATGAATGAGGACCCAGAATCAATTCTCACATATCAAAATTAATTCAACAATAAAAGATGATCGACAAATAGGACACATCACAACATACCTCAAAGAAAATTTCATGCCACACCACAACCAACACAAAGGTTAGCCTCCTAAAGAAGATCATACAGTAGATCTAGAAAGGATCAATAATATTATAATCAGGGATCAATGAGTCCAATAATGCAACCCAATGGTGCTACCAAAATCAACAATAATAAAAAATAAAAGGAATTACTCACCTAGAGAAACACACTTCCATTGCAATAATGATGAATCACCGAATGAAACAATTGGGATGGTGTAGAGGTCACCAAAGTCACCTAGGAGAGCTCATAGGTCGAGAGGGTAGAGGCTTGTATCCAAGTGAAAAAAACACATCATCCATACAGCACCCTAAAATCCCAACTCATAATTATTACATGGAATGTGATCCCTTTTCATGTCGTGTAATCCAAAAAACTCAAATACACCAAAAAACCCATCACCTCGGGTTAAAAATATTGATTTTACCATTACACAATAAGTAATATATATTCATAGTGTGTAATATTCATGCCTTATACTATTTCATGGAATCTTCCTGGCACCAAATACACAATGTGTAAACTTCTCACAATATGCAAGAGGTTCATTCTCTAAACTGAATTCACAACATCCACCTGGTGACCAATACATGGTATGTAATCACATTACATGATGTATATTGCTCTTGTAGATAGTGAGAATCCTAGTTTCTACTAAAAAACCAAAATAAACTTTGGTATTCTATGAACTCAAGGAGAATCCCATAAAGACTTTAACACATTTATTTCTAGACTCCACTAATTAAAACAAACATACACTCACAAAAATTATTTCATTTTCCCCATAAAATGCTCTCCATCCTTGGGAGTCCCAAAATGCACCCAAATCAAAAGGGAAAAAGAGAGAATAAAAATACATAAAACTGGGTAACGGGATTTTACCCTCACTATTTTGAGTTTGTAAAAGATGTGGAAAGATCTTTAAAAAATAGAGAGCCTTTTGAAAGCACTTGTCACATTTTGTAACAAGTTTTAGTTGTTTTCACTCAACTATTAAGGTCCCTAGGAAAAGGACCTATTGGAGTTGGTGTTCTAGAACATATATTTTTTACTTTGATTACATGTATATTCAAAGATTTGAATATTAATAAAAAATATTTTTACATATTTTTCATTGTTTCACATGAATTTGATGTAATAATTTAATAAGGTGTTTTTTCATTGATAAAGTCATAGTATTTCTCCATTATGATGAGAACCTTAAAGTTATATGATGATATTATTAAATATAGTTTTACAGTTGAATAATGTAGTATGATAGGTAACATAGTATAAAGAATGTCAGGTGTGAGTACTCATAAGTGGATGAGACCTCTTCTCATGAAGTGTTCACTTGGTAATCTCAAAGACATAAAATTATGAGAATCTACCTGCCAGTAAAAAAAATCATGTTTTGGTGTCATTGGATATTCCTACCGATGAGCATGTGTAATGGTCCTTAGAAATTAATATTATCATTAATGCATGCCATGACTCACACACTTAGATTTATAGATCAAAACTGTGGTGATATATGTTCACAGGAATTAGGGTATGTTGGGTGTGTCATGAATGATATGTTATTAATGGATAAGTCAAGGACAGATTTATACCTTCCATCTTTATATAATTTGATATCTCATCCCTTTGATTCATATAGAACCATCGCACTAAATTCCATGTTCATGGTGTAACAACATGTTTATTTTATGTAGTCAAAGAAAGGCATGCCAAGCATATAGGTTGATGACATAGATGTGAAACCTACTTGATAATATATTTTAACAAAGAGATTATATTTCACATTGAGCATTTGTATGTGGTTTTTGATGTTCTTACATTAATTTATTTATCTTGGGTGCCATGAACTGTTCCCATATATGAATCATGTACTTACGGCAACCCTGCCTAATGATAATGAGAAAGAACCCTGGTGGGTCTCACAATAAGTGTTTCCATTGATCTTGATTAAATTATATTTGAATTTTATTAATACAATAATATTATTCTCAAGACCGATGAATAATCTTATTCATGATTTATTGATCACAAATTTTTGTTGAATATTAAATAGATTTTTACTTGTTAGTTTGTGGATAAAGTATTTGTTTATGATTAAAATATTTATTCATGTTATCAATAAATTTCAAGGAGTTTGAGCTGACTAAGATCGATTATGGTGATAAATATTAATTTTAATGTTGGTAAAAAATATATTTATTATTACATGAGTTGTAGACACCATAAAATAATGATAATACCTATTACTATATGGAATGGGGTTTGATAATTATTATTTTATTATTTAATGGTTGGTATAAAATTAAATAATATTTTAACCAAAACCTTACCTCTATAAATAGATGCTTATATCTATTTTTTAGGTTAATTGAAAAATTTAGAATTGATAATCTTTTCACACAACAAACTTCTCTCTCAAATTTTTCCTTCTCTCCTTATATCAAGAATGAGAAGAAATCCTTTAAGCCTGAAGGATTTTGAGTGATCAAGAGGAACAACACAAGATGATTGATCTATTGTGCTAGCCCTCGGTACTCCAACATTGTTATTTATATATCAAAGGAGCATGTATAGATCACCTTTGGAGGGAATATACTCTTGGATCCAACATGTTCAAAAAAGGTAATCTGAAAAGGGATTTGTATGTTCAATATATTTATCAATGAAATATAGTTAGATTCTGTATTCTTTATTCTGATCTAGTATAAATTAATTATAAATTTAATGTACAAAGATCCTCTCTAGGTTCTAGGTTCTATTATGTCAATATTTGGTGGAAAATTTTCATTGGTCATGTCATTTACATCAAGAACAATTTGAGAATAATCTATCGAATTAAAAAAAATATGGTTATTTCACCCACCAAGGTGATTTCACTACACTCAAAACCTTCAGGTTTTATAAAATAAAGGTTATATTTTAAATTTATAATTATTTATTTTATTTTTGATCTATATATACAATAGTGGTCAGATATTTTATTTCTAGAATATTCATTCTTTAATATTATTTTAATTAACATTTTTTCAACATATAAATCATCATCATTCAGTGTTTCATTTTAAGGGATAGAAATAGAAGAAAATTTACTAGATATTTCATTGATAAGTGCCAAGAATTTTGGATAGTAAGACTGGGTTACACATCATGTAACCAGATTACACACCCTTTATCCAATAATAGTGCATCTAGACAGGTCACAGGATATATGATATGCCTAGATGTAATTACAAGTGATGCATTTATTTTACACCACATGTAGACTGGGACAATCTTGAATGCGGCTTGTCTGATTTAATCGCATATACCTAGTGTACACATCATGTAGTCTACACGGTTTAGCTATGAAATTTTTGTAAGACATGTGGTCAAATACACAGTCAAAAACCCTATGATACTGATATCTTGAAACATTGAAGACATACACGATGTGTAACAAGAATAAAAAGTGTTTATTTCATTAATTCTCACATTTTAGGAACACGTTGGGCCATTCGGTGAGTCAAAAAGATACACATCTAGTGGAACACATGGCGTGTAGCTGGAGTACATGCTATGTGGTCCCACTTCTAAATAGAATTTTGATACCTTCATTGGTTTTCACGAATAGATGAAAAGTGTGATACATGGCATGTAGATGGATAGTACATGTCATGAAGTCCATATGAGGCACATGCTGAATCCCTGGGAGTTTATCTTGAGTATACATCAATCAAGTTATGTAGTGTGTAGCTCATAAGTACACAAAATATAGTCTCCTAATAAAGGTCATATTTAAATTACATTAAATTACTAATTATAGCATTAAAAACCTTATTCTATTTACTCGCACCGAATGTGTTTAATAATTTAATAAAGTTTTTAAGGAATTACTAAATGATCAATTAATTTATTTTAATTATATGTAACTATTGGTTCTACCATTTATTTTCCATGAATTCATTTATGATAGATATATCCAAGAGAATCCATATGGTAAATAATATAATAGGGAATTAATTAATGCAATAATTTTTATCTTAATAATAAAAAATGAATAGAAATTAATGTTATCCAATGTAATTTTTCATACATATTTCATGTGTGTGATTGATCAAAAGCATAACCAAGACCTGTGTGTGTGTTGGAATTATTTAATTTAATTTATTTCATAGTTCTACAATTATTATTTAGTAAATTAGATATGATAGTTATGAGTCATTTCTCCCTCCTTTATTATGTAGTACCTATATGTCCAAGGTTATTTGTGTATTTCACCTGAAATAATCCTTCAATTCTCCTCACTTTCATGTGATTAATAAATACATATAATTAATGTATTATTCCAAGGTTCATGGAGGCGGTTCAAGATTGAACTAAGAAAATACCAACCGAGGTGATACACATATGGATAGGTGGAATGGTGTAAATCATATTAAGACCATCATAATGATTTTCCCCTACGAGATAGTTTTATTTATTAGGTTCTCAATAAATCAATCGTTAGATAAACTCATGATCACATCATTTACTTATTTATTTATGTCTTATGAATTAATTATTTTATTGATACAAGACTATGATCAAAAAAATAAATGAAATAATGTGAACGGTTTTAAATAAATAAATGAATTATGCATAAAATGATTTATCAAAACATGGTTAATCACTTTTGTAAAATACACTTAATATTAACAAGGCATATAAAAGATAAAACAAGATAATTTTTACGCATGATAAACAAAATACCTCAACTAAATATTAAGTTATACTTAGCCTTAAATTACTTGATTGGGAATGAAATCCATAGAAATAAGTGTCTTAACAACCCTCATTATGACACTTAATCTTATCATGGAGTTATTATGAAGGTTATGGGTTGACTTAACTATCTTACATCAAGAGAAGAATCCCTTTCAAGACATGGTGTTACTCTGAGGCAAGTGTTGAAGAAATCCATGTTAGGATTTCAGAACTAGGGAGTCTACTCAACAGATCAATGAGCTACAAGCCCATAGTTGGAAAAGACCTTACTACCTAAATACCTTCATGTATCTTGACCAACCCATTGGGGGTTATGTGAAGGGGAATATGGATAATTTCTATTATAATTTCCTAGAAACAGCACATTCTTAGTCAAATGGTGAGGTCTATTGGGACTTAATAAAATAATGAGAGACTTAATAAAATTAATATTATTAATATTTATCACAAAATTTTTAATCAAACAAAGTACAAATAATATAACCTTTTATAATTTTAGAATAATGGAAATTTCTTCATCCACACTATCCTTGAAGTTAATATTGAAGAAATACCATCTCCTCACTGGTAGTAACTTCTAAGAATGGTTTAGATGCCTTCTAGTTTTTTTTCATGAATAGGTATCTTACATTCTAGAATCCTTATTACCTTATCTACCTGATAAGAAGGTGGGTGATAAATATTTCATTGTATATGATAAAAAATTGGGTGATTAGGTCGATGTTTAGTGTTTAATTTTATCATTTATGACTAGTGAACTCATGAATTCTCATGAATATATGGAAAATTATAGCATTCTCAAACATCTTTGTGGCCTATATCAATAGATATCTATATAGGAACACTTTGTGATATCAAAGGTTCTATTTTAGAGTAATATTGGAGAGGGTACACCAGATGGACCTCACATAGTTAAACTTATTGGCTACATTAATCCCCTAGAGGTTCTAATATTTAAACTCCTAAAAGAACTATGCACCGATCTCATTCTTACATCACTCCCTTGGAGATTCTCTAGCTTTGTTGTAAATTTCAACATGAACAACACTGAAAAGTATCTAAAATATCTACTCACTTTTCTTTGACAAGTTGATATAGAGACAAAGAATGAAAATACTTTCATCTTTATGGTGAATAAACAAAAATTCCAAGAAAAGATATCTAACCCCAATGATTCTTTGCAATTCCCTTATAAGAAGAGAAATATCAAGGGGGAAGTAAGGGAATATGATTCTATTTGTTTTATATGTGGTAATAAGGTCCACTATAAAAAAAACTTCCCCTATGAAAAGAAGTAAGGGGAATCTTCAGGTGAGTTTTTTCTTGAGTTCAATTTATCTATTTCTATAAATTGGATATTAGATACAGATTATGGTGCTCATATATTTACTCAAATAAGAACCAATTATAGTTATAAATATTGATCGAGGGGAGTTATATCAATTAGAGCTAATGGATCCAAACTTGTTGGTGTGGTTATTAGGGAATACCACCTCACGTTTCTGATAGGATTGATCTTGGTATTAAATTATTTTTAATTTATGTTATCTATTACTAGAAACATTATTTTTGTATCTAGGATTTATATAAATGTATTTATTTTCGAGTTTGGGAATAAATATTTCTTCTTTTATAAAGATTATATTTGTTATGGTAAGGTTTATTTAAATAGCGGTATTTATATGTTGGATTACATGAACCAAGTTATGTAAATCGATAATGAAACTACTTCACATAACTCATACCACACCCAACTTTGCAACATCGGCTAGGAAATGTAAAAAAACATTTGACTAAATTACACAAAGATTGATATTTTGATTCTTTTGGACTAAAACCACTTGGTGTATGACATCCATGTTTACAAAGAAAAATAACCAAATCCCCATTTAGTTTAAAAGGTGAAAATTCCAAAAATCTTATTTAATTAGTTTATACAGATGTCTGTTGAACATTTATAATTAAAAAAAGGGGTATGTACTCATTCTTCATAACTATTACTAATTATTTTAGTAGATATAGATATGTATAATTGATAAGGTATATGTTTTATTCCTTTGAAATATTCAAATAATACATTAATGAATTCAAGAACCATCCTAGTAATAATATTAAGAAACTCCACTTAGACCACAGTGGATGATATCTTAATCAATAATTCATTGATTGTTTACATGATTTTGGGATCCTATCTCAAATCACTCATCCTTATATACCTCAATTGAATGGTGTTTCTGAAGGTATGATCCAAAACTTTTTGGACATGGTGAGATCAATGATGAGTTATTTGAGTCTTCTATTATCCTTTCATGGATATATGTTATAAATAAGATCACAAATACTAAACTAAGTGACAAATAAAGAGACCGATAGTATACTATACCAATTTTGGAATGTATAGAAACAAATGAAGCCATACTTATATGTGTGGGGTTATAAATCTTTTGTTATGGTCCATTCAGGTAAAAAAAATTCACAATAAGGAAAAAATTGTACCTTTATAGGATACCCCAAGAAAACAAGGGGATATTTCCTATGCGACCCGTCATAGAAAAAAATATAATAGCAAGAAACACCATCTCCCTTTAGAGGGGGAATATCTCTAAAAGTGATAGTGAGATCATGATATAATTAAAAAAAATCAAGGATCATGGTAAACTAGAATTGGTACATGAAAAGATTACACAAATCCCTATGGAATAATATGTTACATAAACACAAGAATTGCGTAAGAGTATAAGATATGTTAGAGAATCTGAACGATATGGTTTCCTAGTCACTGAGGATAGTGAGTCATTATTAGTTGATAACAATGAAGCTCTAACCTTCAAGGAAGTATTAAGTTTCGCATATATTTCTAAATTACAAGAATCTATGAATTATAAAATGGATTCTATATACCAAAACCGAGTTTGGATTTTGGTATATCCTCTAGTAGATATAAATATCATTGGTTGTAAATGGGTATTCAAGAAGAAAATATACATTAAGGGTTAATTCATTATTTATAATGAATAAATAGTTTCAAAAGGGTTTAAATGTAATCAATTTATAGACTATAATGAATCCTTTTCACTAGTTTCAATACTAAAATCCCTTAAATTTATACTTTCCATTATAGCTTTCCATGACTATGATATTTTAAGAATGGATTTCAAAATAACCCTCTTTAATGGTAACCTTTATAAATAAATCTATATGAAACAACCAGAAGTATTTTTGACTCCAAAGGATGTGAAAAGGGTATGAAAGTTGAAAACATCCACTTATGGATTAAAGAAAGCATCCAAGTTATGAAACATTAGATTTAATGAAGTCATGATATAATTTGGTTTTATAAAGAATGAATTTGAACCTTATGTCTATAAGCGGTTTAGTAGAAGTGCGATCATTTTCTTAATAGTATATGTTGATGAAATATTACTTACTGGAAATGAAATACTATTCATACAGTCTGTTATGTCCTAGCTGAATAAATGATTCTTCATAAAGGACTTAGGTGAAGCAGCTTATATTCTTAGGATCAAGATCCATCATGATATATCCATGAGTATGCTCAACCTAATTCAAGGTATATATATTGAAAATATACTGAATAGATTTGGTACAGAAAAATCCAAGAGGGGATTGATTTCAATGTCACATGGAATTCATATTTCTAGGAAAATATGTTCTCTGACACAAGAGGAAGGATAGATAATTGAAATAATTATATACACATCTATGATTGGATCAATCATGTATGTTATACTATGTACTGGGCTAGATGATTCTTATGCCATGAGTGTGATAGGAAGATATCAAGATGGACCAGGTGACTGTCATTGGATTCAAATTCAAGATTATCATCAATTATCTGATTCATACTAAGGATATGTTCCTGGTCTATAGAGGATATGAATAACCATTCATTAAATAATATGCATATGACAGTTTCTAAACAAATCAATACAATCTAAAATTATAGACAGGAGGTATCTTCATTAGGTTTTTCCTTATACCAAGCCCCATATGAACTCTAACAATTGTGGTTTTAGAAAAAATAATTTATGAGAGAATTTCAAGCTTATTTAAATTTCTAATATATCTATGCTCACTGAACCACCACTCGTGACCACCACCAGATCTTATCTTATTTTTAGGTCATACGCGAATATCTTGAGTGATTATGTAAATAGAAATTAGGATGATATAAACATGAAATTATTAATGTAATAAGTTATTTATATATATTGTTTGTTTTTTATAAATTTCAAAATTATAATTTTAAATAAAAATAAAGTTCATTCTTAATACTAATACACTAATTAAATTCAATTCATATATCTAACAACTAATAATATTTGTGTATGCTTAAAAATGTGTTTTAATAAAAATTCCCTTGTTATAAACTATATATATTTATTATAAGAAACTAAATATATTATGGTTAGATAATGGTAAATTATATTATTAATAAGAATAATATATTAACACCAGTTTAATTATTAATTTATATAAAATAAGAATAATAATAATTAATATTAAAAAGTCATTTTCCTATAAAAAATAGTTTTTCATTATAATTTATGTTTCCTCTTAAAAGTTATATTCATAAATTTTAAAATTTTAATTTTAAAAAATTTACTTCATTTTTAGATTCATCTTGAAAATATTGTCTTATGATGAATTTTTCAAACTTTTGTGAAATTTCTGATTTTTAGGAAAATAGTGAAAAAGAAAGTTTTCACTAATACCGTAGTGTTTATGACTTCATCGTGATATAAGTATAACATAAAAATTTATAAAAAAACTATCAATAAAAAATTTATTTAATTACTAAAATGATTCATTTAAATATACTGTTTTTAATTTACAAAACCTATTTTTTACATTTTGGAACTCAAGTAATATTTTATTCCAAAAAAAATTGTTTTGGGTGGTTTTTTATTAAATATACACTTGGTGGATTTTTGTTTTTGTTTTATTTGAAAGACACATACCTATTATTTATTTATTAACAAAACAATTAATGATATTAAAATAAAATAATAATAATAATTTTGTCCTAAAAATAATTTTTATGCTTAAAAATATACTTTCTAAAAAAACGATTATACTTGTTATGTGGACTAATTTTAAAATTGATTTTTCTAATCCTTGAAAATTTTATTTTATTAAATGATTTTAATATTTTAATTAATCATGTTCAAATTAGTAAATAAGTTGAATTTTAATTTTTGTCATTAAAATAATTTCTGAAGTTAAAAAATGAGTTACCAAGGTAAAAGTAAATTATGGTAAACGTTAAAACTAAAGAGAAAATGTCTAAAATCCATCAAAACTTATCTCAACATGTGTGGTGAAGGGTTTTATTGACCAAATACGCATAAAACCTCTATTATTGTCAAATTTTGGATACAAATTCCTTGAATAGTAACTTTTCCTTTTATATTGTTACAAAAATGTCACTCCCCTTACTTATAAAAGGAGACTTCCATCACCACTTTATATGCACTCTAAAATTTTGAATTCCTCCTAAAATTTTTCCCATTTTACTTCCCCTAGAGACCAATATCACTTTTGGAAGCCCCTTTATCCAAGTAAAATCCCTAAATCCTCTATTCCTAAGAGGTCCTCTAAGAGAAGGTTTAAATTTTCAATTAGGTTAAAGAACTTTCATGGAAGTTGAGAGTTAAGGTAAGGGTTTTCTTGTTTCATTTTTATTTATTTTAGACATATAAAATATTTACCACTTGTTTTATATTGTTTTGTGTATATTCTTCTATATTGATGTGTTTATCATACTTTCATGCAATTAAATGTATTTAAAAATCTATCTCAGGTTATATCTTTCATGGGATTTAAATCCTAGAGACATCAATGTTATAAGGGATTTTAATAAATCAAACCTCTTTTATTTGAGATATAATGGATCACCTTTAACTTCTTTCTTATATTTTTGGTTTCTTCCACCATAATATTTTATTATATTGTAATTTATATTTATCTATAGGTAAAATAAAATTTTTTTAATTCCAAGACCCTTCATTGATGAATTTATTTCTCATAAATATATAACGTTTTCAAGAATAATTTTTATCCTTTTTAATGATTATTCGTCATTTATATCCATATTATTTCTTCCCATAAATGTTATTATTCCTTGTTTTTAAATATAAATATGTATTATTTATAATTATCTTCATATTTCTCTTTACCTCATTTTAAGATGAATTTTTATTAACACTTTTTGTGATGTAGGTTTCAATAATGGTATTTTAAAAATATTAAAAAGGTTTTCCCATTTATGATTTTATATTTTATCTTAAAATCTTTATTTATTTTGGATAAACTTTATGTATTCATGAAGTATATTTTATTAATATTTATTTCCAAATAATGTTTTAAAATTACATTATTTTAATTTCTTAAATATATTATTTTTGAAGTGACTTGTAACTTTATATTTTATGATATATTGAAAATATTTTATGAAATATCTCTTTAAGACTTAACTTCTATTTTCATATTTAACTCAAAAATAACTATCTCTTATGGACTTAGGTTTTATAAATAAACATCTAAATTATTTTATGAAATATATATTTTGGGTGATTGAATTTTCAGTATCAACTAATCTAAAACATGATGTCATTTTATGTGATACCATTTATAAATTTTAGAAAATTCATTTTTTTTCTATGGGTTATTCAAGATATAATATTGGGTTTATTTTCTATTTGAAACACATGTGTATGTATTATCATTATAATATGTTTTGGATCTATTAAATCCCGAATATGGGTTGGGTCCATTAAATCCCTAAGATAGGTTGGGTATGTTAAATCCTTGAGATGGGTTGGGTAATTTAAATCCTTGAGACGAGTTGGGTTAGTTAAATCCCTAATATAGGTTGGATCTATTAAATCATTGATATAGGTTGGTTCCATTAAATCCATAATATAGTTAGGTTCTTTTAAATCCCTAAAATGGGTCGGGTTTGTTGAATCCCTAAGATGGGTTGGGTTCATTAAATATATGAGACATGTTGGGTCCTTTTAATCCATGATACGGGTTGTGTTTGTTCAATACCTAAGATGGGTGGGGTCCATTAAATCCCTCCAATACATTGGTTAAACTTTTATATCACAAGAGATAATGATATTGTGTTTGAAAATTATTATAGGTATCTATGTTAATAATGTTATATTTTCCAATGCTTACTTTTATGCCATGTTTAGATTTGATATGCCTATGTTATGTTTCATGGATCGTGATTATTATATTTTTTTCACATTCTTACACCATGGTATATGTTTGTTCATTTGATATTACATTTCATTATATCTTGACTTATAGAAAAATATTATTTTTATATGATCTTTTTAATAAGATATTTCTCTCATACTCAGGCATCTCATTAGTTTATTATCTAACCCCTAATGACATGTTAATAAGTTTTTACCTTAATGATCATTTGATATCACCCGTTTTTTATGTTTTAATTTCCCCATGTTATAAAGAATATTATATCCTAGGATATTCCTAAAAGAGGATCTAGTATAGTAATATTATAAAAAAATGTTCAGAATAAGAATTATATGTAGCTAATCTATAAAGATATTAAACCTTTAGGTTCTGGGATTATGTGGTTATTATGAGATATAATGTTTAAATTATAAATATATATATATATATTTTTGGATTGAGTTATCTCTCTTGGTATCAAAAAATAGTTGTAAAGTATGCTTTTTAGCACCGTACCTAGGAGTATGGGTCTAGGTCGTCTCTAATGGAAAGGATGAAAGGGCAACAAAGCTTCTTGAATTGGTTTATACATATGTGTGTAGACCTATTCTAGTTGAAGTTATATTTTAATTCTATTACTTTATAACATTTACCAATGATTTTAGTAGATATGTAATTTTCTACTTAATGAGGTATAACTCTGAATCCTTTGAGAAATTTAAGGGGTTTAATAATGAATTAGTGAATCAGTTTGGTAAGAAGATAATGAAAATCCACTCAAACCATGGTGGAAAGTATCTTCCAAGCTATGTACTAGGCTTGATATTTCCTATACCTTGAGCATGTTAAGAAGATATTAAGTAAACCTATGAGATCTATATTGGATGAAAATTAAGATTATCCTAAATTTTCTAAGGAATATTAATGATGTGTTCCTATTTTTTAGAGTAGATGGGGAACTAGTCATCATGGGACATACAGATGCTAGTTTCCATAAAAATCAATATTATTTGAAATTATAGTTGGGAAATGTCTTATATCTTAATGGAGGAGTTTAATGGAAAATATTACCATAGCCAGTGGTCACTAATTCAATAGAAAACCAAGAGTATATTGTGACTTTTTTGATAGATGAATAATTAGTTTGGATACTTAACTTCATCTAGGATATTTATATGGTGTCTAGTTGTATAGATGTTATCACATTGTAATGTGATAATATTATAGTAGTAGTTCTAGAGAGGGATCCTAGATCAAATCTATGAGATAATTATATGAAATAGATATTGCCTAAAAAAAAGTATGTATATGATACGTATTGGACTATATCATAATGTATGATATAATGATATCATATGTGATGATATCCACATTTCATGGTTTTAAAAATTCCATGATAGTAATTTTTTATGATATGATATAAGGATATCACAATAAAGAGTTTATAGAAACCATATCACTACCATTTGAACCATAGTATATGATTGGGTGATATTATAAGGTGAGATAAACACATGCATCCTATGATTATGGTGGACAAATGATAATAGTTATCATTCAAGTAAGTCTTCAACATTTTTTATTATTAAAGATTCATTACATGATATATAATAGATTTGGATTTCATGTATATAATGCATGAATTGGCCAAGGTGAAGTGACCTTAGAATTTTTGAAGAATTTGCCTTCATTGTCTACCTTTAATGAGAAATATTTTAATATGGTTGAGAAGTTTTTTTGAAGTTTTTTTAAGTTTCTTGAAGTTTTTTTGGATGATTATGAGTTTATTTAAAGTGATTCGGATTTTTTGTGTAGAAATTAGTAAATTGGATAAGTATTGAGCACTACACACTTCATAGAGTGCAATCACATATGTTGTAAAGCTAAGATTTCATAGATTTGATCTCGGTATAGTAATTAAAAAGAAATTAACTTCATACAGTACACTTTATATAGTTGAGAATCATTTTGTAGATTTGTTCTCATATATTTAAACTTCATAGAGTTGATTTCATAGACTTCACTTTTCTCCGTAGACTTGAAGTTAAAATAAATTTACCAAATTCATGAACTCTATAAAAATTTTAGTATACATTTCATGGAGTTCACCCTGTGAAGGTTGTGGATTTCAAAAAGGAAATAATTCAACACAGAATTTCATAGAGTATATTTCCTACCCTATGAAGGTTACAAATTTGGAAAAGGAAAGAACTATATATAGGATATCATAGAGTAAATTTCATAGAGTTTACCCTGATGAAGTTCTCATAATTGATAAAGGGAAAAAATATAAATTTTATTCTTATAAAGTATATTTTTTTAGTCTTATTTTCATAGAGTTCAACACTTAGAGAACTTATTGAGAAACAAATCTAACAATGCATTGATGTGCTGGAAGTTTTCAAAAATCAGTGGCTCTATCATCATATGAGATTCTTAATGACTGTTATGGTAGTTTAAATGGAGAATAATTGAGTATAATATATAATTAAAATTTTAAAATAATTTTAATTCAAACTCAAATTCATAATGACCTATTAAATAGGATCTTTAAAAAATATAATTCCAATTTTACTGATATTCTTTAGGGAATATTTTATGCACCCAAAATTCATTGAATTTTCAAAATAAAACATGGAAATTTTCTTTTCTAATATCATGAAAATAAAAAATTATAAAATGGATGAAATGGATATTTCAAGAATTGAGAACTAAGGAGAACCCAATATAGTGAAGTGTCAAAAAGAGAGAAATATAAAGATCATCGACCAGTGTTATTCATTAAATCTAAGGAGGTCAAGGTAAGTAGGTTTTAATATATATGATCATATACTTATGGGTGAGGTGTAAGAATATAATGCCCTAATTTTTTTAAAAGAGAAAACTTTTTTCGATAACTTATGCGATACGCAACACCGAACCCAAAAAAACAATGATTATTTAAATATGAACATTTTAACATTTTTATTAAATTTATGGATATGATTAGGATTAAATGATTTATGAAATATATATATCATAAATAAATTGATAAATCATTATAAAATAATCAATTAGTTTTTGGTAATGCCTTTTTTTATGTTTTCTTCAAAAAATATTTTTATTTATTTTTATGAAATATATATTATAACTATTTTCTATACCATTTAAAAAAATATTTTATAAAATTAACTCCATTTTTTATATAATCATATCATAATTAACATAGGGTGAAAGTTTTTAATTTTTCAAAAAATATAGATTTTTTAGTGAATAATGAAAAATACAATTTTTATGGAAAATTGTCTTTTATATTGATAAATTAATTAATTTAAAAGAATAATTTTAATTATAATTTTATTTCAAGAAAAATAAGTAATATTTAATTTTATTCAATTTATTTCATCTTAAATCATATTTATATCAGTTTTTAGTATAATTTTATTTTTAAGCTTCAAATGAATTTGTTTTGAATACTATTTTAAAATGAAAAATGTCTTGTGATTATAATAAATTAAAATAGCCGATATGGATGAAGATGGGCACGTAAGGGGCGCTCTCCGCGAAAATCCACCTCTCGTCGTCACCTCCTTTGTCTAGGGTTAATGCATCGCCTCCTCCCTCGTGCTCTGTGTCTTCGCGGCGGCGGATCCTTGGATGCGGTGGCGTCGGCATCTTGGTCCCACCCTTCTTCAGCTGCAACGTTGTCGACCTCTCCTCGCCCTAATCCCTCATCTCCGGTTAGGGTTCTCATGGTAGCACATTGTCGGTCGGCGACCAAGATCTAGATTCTATAGCCTGTGTTTGTGGCCGCATTTTCCGTCTGTATGCTGGGTCGTGGACTTCGCGTGCGACAGGGATGGCGGCGACGTGATCGGATTTTCGGCGGGTCTACCGGTCGGAGTTCTGGTGATGTTTTCCTTTTTTGTTTCTGCAGATTGTTCCTGGTTTTGAATTCGGTGCCTCTGCTCCGGCGTTGGTTTTTTTTTGCTTCGTGAGTGGGATGAGGTGATGTATTTCGTGCTATTGTCAACTGCAATTTTGCATTGGTGTGTTTTGGATGAATCTGCTCCGGGTTCTCTTGGATTTGTGTTGTGTGATAGTGGAATTGCTCCCTCGGTGATCTGATCTCGCTGATTTTCTTGATGAATGTTGGACCAATATTTCGGATTTGATTCTCTTCTGTGATTTGTTTTCTCTTTTTCAAGATTTGTTTTCGGGAAGATCTCTGGAATGAAGTCGCGGTTGCAGTAATTGCAGTGAAGATATGCTGTTGAAATCTGGAAGTTTTGATGTTTTTGTTTGATGAAGATGATGAACTGCTGGTTGAAGTGTTGAATCAGCAGTATGGGTCTTTGGTTTTGGGTGTAATGGTTTGGTTTGTAATTGACTATGTTTGGTGGGGACTTCTGATTGGGTTTGGGCAAGATGTTCGCCCTCATCCATCTCCTTATTTACTGCACTTTTTATTTCTTTTAATAAATGGTTAGAGGTTATTCCTCTGACTGAACTTTCCTGGTAAATTAAAATAACCCCTAATGAGAAATGGTTTAAAATAAATTTTTAGATTAAATATCTATATTTATGAAATTAAATCCATATAATTAATATTACTAGTTATATAGTTAAAGTGAAATCATCTTTTCCTTAAAATGGATTTTTCAGAAAACTACTTTTCATCATACTTGTGGGTTTTATTTTAAATCAAATTATTCCACCTCTATGAATTTATTTTCATAAAATGTATTCAATATTTTTAATCATATTAATTAATATTATTTAACAAGTTCAACTTAATTTTTGAATTATATGAATAATAATTGAAGTAAATATTAATTATCACGGTAAAAGGAAAATAGGTTAGTTAAGGGTAAAAATAATTTAACAAAGAGTCGAAAAAAATTAACTCTAATAATATAAATATTTATATTTCCATTTCATTAAAATTATAATTATATTTTTTTTATTAATTTATAAATGATTTTTTAATAAGTTGTTAAAAATATTATACGATAAAACACAAATTATATTTTTACGTAATATGCAATTTCAATTAAGACATTTCGTTTGATAAATTAATTTATTTTTGAAAAAAATGATATTTTAATAAAGTATTATTATAAAATAAATTTTACTAAATATAAATGATCATATAATTGTTATGAAGTCAAATATAATTTTTATAAGGGTTCGAAAACTATTATTATCCAAAACATGGTATTTCTCAATAAATTATGATTTAATTTTAAATGTTAAAATTCACAGATTTAGAAAAATATTTATATAAAATGAATATTATTTTTGGAATAAGAATATAGAAATTATCCAATGTTGATTTTTTTATAGTTTTCAGAGGCAGTTGAATTTTCGGGCAAAAATTAAATATCATATAAATATACTTTGTGTTTTATGAAATCATAATGACACAAAAGTGATTTAATAATTATTATAAATAGGATCCATGACCAAATAAATTTTTTCCATTTAAAATAAGGTGATTTTATGTTTATTTGTTTATTTTGTAGATCCATTATGAATCCTCCAAAACATATAATATATTTTAAGGTTTTAAAACAATTTCTGTAAGAGTGTGACTCGCCTCCACATAAGAAATAGAATTATTTTAATAATTTAATCCCTTGGACTTATAAAATAATAAAAATCAATACCATTTTAAAGAAACCACGGTATGGTTTGTGGTTTTTTATATTTTATTATGTTTATGCCAAAGCCAAAATAATAAAGAAATCCTCCTCTTTTCGTATAAAAACCCACCCAAGATCCTATTTCTCTTCACAAAAAAATCATAGAGAACATATATACTCTTAAATAAACTCTATAGTGTCCTAACAGGGTTACCCCAAGCTCACAATAATCCCCTCTCAATCGTTTGGAGTCACACACTCAAGTAAGGGATCCTCACCTTCCTCTCCTTTCAATTCAATAACCTTATTTGAAATTAGTCTTTATAATTTCAATTGGTTATATTGTAATTAATTTATTATAATTATATTACTATAAAATTTATTTTACTTGAATTAGATACCATTTATACTCTCTCATTTTTACTCTTACCTAATCTGTTACTATGCTGAAATTTCTTAAGGGATTTCTCTCTTCTCATTTCTATTCAAGAACTTCTTTTATGTTATGTCTCTTAAATTTCATTTTACTATATTATAATGTGTTATTCCATATTTACCTTAATTTTAATTTAATGCATAAATGATTATATCCCCATTTCACCCTCATTAATACTCCCATGATCCTTTATGTACACTTATTACCATTCCAAAATATAGTTATGATTCTTTTCTATAGTCAGGTTTCTTCATTACCATATGCATTATATTTCCAAGATTATAATATTGGGATATAATTTTACATGTTCCTATTACATCCCATTTTTTATGTTATGAGATACCCCTTTCTCTCTCATCAACCCATTTTTATGAATCTTTAAGTGACGTTGTTATGCTACCGAAATTTCATCGTGATTTTCCATACCAAAACAATTGTTTAGTGAATACAATACTCATTTCCTATAAATGGTGTTCACATTTATAAAAATATACTTTTTTATTGCGGTATTACACATATTCATTACACACTTCTTAATCTTAGAATAAATTATGATGATGAATGAATCCATGTTTTATGATTTATGTGGCACACATAAGAATGAGAATAAAATGAATATGATGGGTCAACCCAGATAGAACTCCAATACATTGGGTAATGTTTAGTATCATGATAAGTCACATTAGGATTGGGAGTTAACCAGGTTCCTTTATGGTACTTTTTCCACCATGATGTCTTAGAGGGTTTATCCATGACCTATGTTTATGATTCAGTGTTTTAAGTTGTTGCCACATTTCCCATGTTTCCTTTATGATTATCATTCTATATCATGTCTCATTGTTCATGTTTATGATTCCTAATATTTTTATGCCCCATTGATATGCCTATTATGTAAAATTTATTATTCTCTTCATGTTATTCCATGTTTATTCCCTTACTGGTCTTTATCACTCATCCCTTTCTTATTTTTTTCCCCGGGTTATCCCATGCAGTTTTAAAAATCCATGAAATTTTATATGTATATTAAGGAAGTTTTCAATAATGTTATTGTATCCCATGTTCAAAATGTTATGTTATTTACCTAATTACCAAAGACACTCTACATATTTAAATTTTAGATTTTATTAATTGTACTTTTATTTAATAAATCATGAATTAATGTGTAATAAAGAACACGATTGTAATATTTGGTTATTTTTTGGGATTAGGATTATAGAAATATAGAAAAATCCTTAGTTATATTACTGATTATAAAAAAACATCCAAAATTTTCAGTTAGTATAGAGTAATTTTTTATCAAGAAAATACATCTCTGTCTGGATGAAACAAGTTGATGTGGTTCAGGCACAGATGTATATACAAGTAACAACTCTGACAAGGTGTTTTGGTCCTGACTCAGGGTAACCTGGTACATGACAATGGTCCTTACTATGCACCTAGTTTGACACTTCTGTGGAATATGCTTTGGTAAATTCAAAATCTCATTACGAACTATTATTAAGGGATCAAAAATGACCATAAGTGTTAATGTTAAAAAATATATCATGTATAACATAGATTAAAGACTATAAATTCATAATTTAAGGGAATATATTTCATTTATAAGTTATCACTTTAATGACATTGTATTCCCATTTATGTGTTTAAAAATACTCATTTTTAGTTTTTTCCCTTTATTATATCCAATGCCTAGAAATATTAGTTGCTGATTAAACAACCAATATGAAGGACAATGTAATGACTGTCTAAATGATATTCCCAATTATATGGGAGCTCAAGTAGAATATATTGTGATTATTCCAAACAAGCTATCAAAAATCACAATTAAAAACATGAAATTCATTGAATGTCTAAAGAATTTAATAAAGAGGAAGATGAAATAATATGTAAGTTCATCTGATAAAGGTAATAGTGGAAATAGGACTCAAATTCCTTTGTGTAATAATTATGAAAATAGGCACCAAGTGAAATGTCACAAAGGGACTAATAGATGTTTTTAAGTGTGGGAATATGGGGTATATGGTATCCAATTTCCATGGAAAATGGATAATGAGATGGATAGAAATAAAAATAAATCTAAAGTTCCTTATACAAATCTATGTCATAAATATAGATAATTTGGTAATTATCTACCCCAATGCTCTATTTGAAGGGTTGAGCAGCATGGTGAGCATCAACAATCTCCAGTAATAAGGGAACAAGGAAATTCTAATGCTGAGATGGATCATAATGACTGATTTACATGTAACCTTTTCTATAGAGTAGTGAATTTCATGTTGTATTTCAATTCATTACCTACTATAATTATTGTAAGTTTTATAATAATATCGAGTCACAACCCGAAATGATTTAACATCATCAAAAAAATGACTATGTGTTCCATATTGATGTTAGTGGGAATGTTATTCCTAAAAATATTATCAGTCATCCTTTAGTTTAATTTGGTGTTATCCTATTTTACAAATGTTTTCCTCTAATAAATCCAACATAAATTACTAGGATAAGTAATTCATTATCCATACTAGGAATCAGCCTTCAATTCTATAAAAGTACAAGGAGGGGGATGAATATTGTAAAGTATGGATATTATTTCACTATAATCAAGCTTATTTATCTCAAAATTTTGGGACTAAGTAAGGACCTATATTATGAAAATTTTTGTAGTGTAAATATTAATGTGATTATGCATGGTTATTTTATATTTATGTTGTAAAATTACTATATCAATGATATTCTAGATATAATAATTAAGAAACATATAAGGATTTTTCTATAGTGGTTTTTCTATAAGTACTTGAAATTTATTTTGAATTATACCGTTAACCTATAAAAGTGATTTAATGATAATGTGATATTTTAGAAAAA
The DNA here is from genome assembly GCA_963277665.1 of Viscum album. Classification (NCBI taxonomy): domain Eukaryota; kingdom Viridiplantae; phylum Streptophyta; class Magnoliopsida; order Santalales; family Viscaceae; genus Viscum; species Viscum album. The sequence continues at coordinate 1,618,046,813 of OY728131.1, read as the reverse complement.
AAAAATTATTAAGGGATTGGTGATCCTTAATTGGAGGTCGGTTATGGGAAAAACCTACATATTCAGGGGATGATATTTGTAAGGATACACATATGTTTAAAATAATTTACACAACTTTTGAAGATTTATGTGATGAAATTTTAGTATGATATTTTTGAAAACATATTATAGGAACAAATATTATTATTTTTATGTGATCAATAAAATTATTGGGAGATGTTTAATTTTGTTGAGGAATATATACCTATTAGTATTATCATATATGAATGCTCTTACATTTTTGTATGTGTAAGAAGATTGGTATGAGATATTATTTAAGGTTGAAACACTCTTTAATTTGAGGTTATTAGTGTTATATATTGTTATTTATTTAAGGAATTATATATGTTAAACCTTTGGATTTTATTTTATAATTTTTCAGACTAATGTGACATGGTATTATCTCACTTTATGCTAACTATTTTGGATTTAGTAAAGACAATATGGATAGATTTTTATTCTTTGGTGTATTATGTGATCCATTAGAAGTTTATTCTAGTGCTTCAGCTATAAAAAATTATCTTAAATTCTCATAGTTTTGAGAAAAAGATGATATTTTAGTAAAAATTAATTTTACTTTTAAAAAATAATATTTCCTTACGTTCTTAGTTTAGATGATAAAGTAATTCGTTAACTCTAGAGAAATAGTCTTGAATCAAAAATGTTTTCATATTCTGATGAATTTATGGTCATTTTTATCCATCATAGATTTATGATTTTGTGGTCATTAACTTCATCTTGAACATGTTATTTATCACACTCAACTAGTTATTTGGTTTTATATTTATCTTCCATGTCTATGTTTTCACTTCCCATTAATGTTCTCATACTTTGAAACCTAGTTATGTGATTAACTTCATACTTCCCTTTATCTCTTTTCAAGATAATGTTTTATTAACCCATTTTATGATGTGGGTTTTCAATAAAGATATTTAAAATTTTCCAAACATTTCTTACCAATTTTATGTTTAAAATTAAAGGATTAAATTTACTAAAGGGTGAAGAATATAACGGCCTGAGTTTTCAAAAGAGAAAACATTGTTCGATAGCCTATGCGATACTCAACACCAAACCCAAACAAATAATGATTATTTAAACATGACCATTTTAACCTTTTTATTAAATTTATAGATATGAGTAGGATTAAATAATTTATTAATTATATATATGTCCTAAATATATTGATAAATTTTTATAAAATAATCAATCAATTTTTGGTAATGTCTTTTTCTATGTTTTCTTAAAAAATTGTTTTTATTTCCTTATATGAAAAATATATTATAATTATTTTATATATAATCTAAAAAATTATTTGATAAAATAAACTCCATTTTTTATATCAACATATCATAATTAACTTTGGGTGAAAATTTTGAATTTTTCAGAAAATATAGATTTTTCAGTGAATAGTGAAAAATATAATTTTATGGAAAACTGTCTTTTATATTGATAAATTCATTAATTTAAAAGTATAATTATACTTTTAATTTTATTTAAATTTAACATAATTATTATTTAATTTTATTCAGTTAATTATGTTTTAAATCTTCTTTATATCGTATTTTAGTATAAGTTTATTTTTAACCTTCAAATGCATTTGTTTTGAAAAATATTTTAAAATGAAAAACGTATATCGACTATAATTGATTAAAATAACCACTTATGAGAAGTGATTTAAATTAAATTTTGAGATTAAATATCTAAATTTATTAATTTAAATTCATATAATTAATATTACTATTTATATAGTTTGTGGGAAATCATCTTTTCCTTGAAAAAAGGATTTTTTAGAAAACTGTTTTTCATCATGCTTGTGAGTTTTATTTTAAATAAAATTATTCCACCAATGTGAATTGATTTTATTAAAATATATTACATATTTTTAATCATATTAATTAATATTATCTAATAAGTTCAACTTAATTTTTGAACTATATAATTAGTAATTTTAGTAAATATTAATTACCACCGTAAAAGGAAAATAGGTTAATTAAGAGTAAAACCAAGTTAAAAAAGAGTAGAATCAAAGTAACTCTAATAGTATTAATATTTATACTTCTATTTCATTAAAAATATGATTATATTTATTCCTTATTGTTATTACTTTATAAATGATTTTGTAACAAGTTTGATAAAAAAATTATACATTAAAATACAAATTGTATTTTTTAATAATATGAAATTTCAATTGAGACATTTAATTTGAGGAATTAATTTATTTTTTTAAATAAATTATATTTTAATAAAATATTATTATAAAATAAATTTTATTAAATACAAATGGTCATATAATTTTTATGAAGTTAAATGTAATTTTTATAAGGGTTTGAAAATTGTTATTGTCAAAAACCCAACATTTCTCAATAAATGAAAATTTTATTTTAAAAGTTGAAATTTACATATTTATAAAATTATTCATATAAAATAAATATTATTTTTTTAATTAGAACATCAAAATTATCCAATGGTTTCTTTTTCATAATTTTTTGAGACAGCCAAATTTTCGAGTAAAAATTAAATATCATATGAATATACTTTGTGTTTTATGACATCATAATGACCCAAAAGTGATGTAATAATTACTATAAATGGGACCCAAGACCAAATAATGGTTTTAAATTTAAAATAATTTGATTTTAATTTTATTTGGTTTATTTTGTAAATCCGTTATGAATCATGTAAAACTTATAATATATTATAAGGTTTTAAAACCATTTATTTAAGAGTGTGACTCACCTCCACATAAGAAAATTAATTATTTTAATAATTTCAGACCTTGAAATTTTAAAATAATAAAAAACACTCCCATTTTGTAGAAACCATGTGAAAAAAAACCATGGTATGGTTTTTGGTTTTGGATATTTTATTATGTAGAATCCAAAACCAAAATAATAAATAAATACCCATCTTTTCCAATATAAATCCACCCAATATCCCATTTATATTTCCTAAAAATACTTTTAGCATATCCATACTCTTTTCTAAACTCTCTATAGTCCTCCCAATGTGACCCCAATCTCTAAATAATCCCTTCTCAATCATTTGGAGTCACACACTCAAGTAAGGGATCCTTGCCCTCCTCTCCTTCTTTCAATTCAATAACCTTATTTAAAATTAGTCTTTATAATTTCAATTGGTTATATTTTAATTCATTTATTATAATTATATTACTATAAAAATGGTGTTATTTTAATTATATACCATTTATACTCTCTCATTTTGACACTTACCAAAGTCGTTACTATGCCAAAATTTCACAAGGGATTTCCCTCTTCTCATTTCCATTCAAGCACTTATTTTATGTTATGTATCTTAAATTCTATTTGATTATATTAGAATATATTCTCCCATATTCTCCCATAAATTATTATATCTCCCTTTCACCCTCATTAATCCTCTCATGATCCTTTATGTACACCCATTACCATGTCAAAATATAGTTAGGATTCTTTTCTATTTTCAAGTTTCTTCATTACCATATACCGTATATTTCTAAATTTAAAATGTTGGAATATGATTTTAAATATTCCTATTACTGCCCATTTTATGTTTATGTGATGATATACCCATTTCTCTCTCATAAAACCTTTTTTATAGATCTTTAAGTGATGTCATTATGATGTCTAAATTTCACCATTATTTTCCACACCAAAATAATTGTGTAGTGAATACAATACCTATTTCTTATTAAGGGTGTGAACATTTATACACATATAAATTTTGATTGGATAATTAAACATATTTATTCTACACACCTTAATCTTGGGATAAATTATGATGATGGATGAATCTATTTTTTATGATCTATTCGTCACACTTAAGCATGAGAATTAAATGAATCTGATGTGTGCACCCATATAGCGCTCCAATACATTGGGTATTATTTAATATCATGATATGTAATGTTGGGATAGAGAGTGAACCTAATTACTTTATGGTACTTTTTCCAACATTATGTTTTGGTGGGTTTATCCTTGACCTATGTTTATGATTCAATGTTTTAAGTTGTTGCCACATTTCCCATGTTTCCTTTATTATTATCATGTTATATAATGTCTCATTGTTTATATTTAGGATTACTACTCTTGTTATTACCCATTGATATGCCTATTGTGTAACATTTATTATTACCATAATTTCGTTCCATGTTTATTCTCTTACTAGGATTTATACCTCACCCCTTTCTTATTTGTTTCCATGGGTTATCCCATTCAGTTTTAGAAAGACATGGAATTTTCGAAGCATGTTAAGTAAGTTTTGAATAATTTTGTTGTATCCCATGTTAAAAATGTTATGTTATATACCTAATTACCAAATATACTAGACATATCAATATTTTGGGTTGTATTAAGTGTAATTTTATGTAATAAATCATGAATTAATGTGTAATAAAGAACATGGTTGTTATAAATAAGATCAATTCATGAATTTATTATTTTATGCATGAATAGAGAATTATAAATAATTGTGAGGAGAGACCAACATGCATGTTTTTGGATTGAAATTATTTTAGAATTCAATAATTTTTCAGAAGATGATCTTATATTTGATGCAGAAACACTTTAGAGATCTCTAAATATCTGATTTAATAAAGGGAAAGGAGGAATTTTCAAAGGTTGGTGGTACTGAGGAAAAAAACGCTTCTTAACTTTTATTATAGTGCAAGTTCAAGGAAGTAATATTCCCATACTTTTTACTACCCATTATATATCTTAGTAATATTCAAGGATGTACAATACCCCTAACTTTTAAGTATATATTTCCCCTAAGTTCCTACACTCTTTGAAGTAAGATATAGACAACTTAAGTTTTGTGAATAGTATAGGCGTTCCATTTTTTATGGGTAAAATTTTCATGGATGGAAGAATCGAATGGAACCTTATCTGATATCACAAGATTTATAAGTGAGTGGTATTGTTACTTTGGTATTTCCACCCATTAAATGATATATATCTATGAAAATTTCTAACAAGAGGAACCTAAAGATAGCTGGGAATACCATGAATACTATATTATCATCTCTGTTGGAAAAAATTTACACCAAAGTGATGGGTTTATAGAAAAATAATAAAATGTGGGAGAAACTCAAGAACATGTATAAAGGAAACATTAAGATCAAAGAAGCAAAATTGAATATTTGGAGAGCTTAGTTTAAGGATATCAGAATATTTAAGGATGAAAATATTACTTACTATTTCAATATAGTAAATAAAATAGTTAGTCATATCATAGGATTTTGAGATAAGTTGGAAGACTCTATAGCGGATAAGAATTTAATGATAAAATTTCCATAAATATTTGATCTAAATATTCCATCTATATAAGAAAAAATATATATTTCTCTTGATGATATACACAAAACCATTTTGAAATATGAAATGATAAAATATATTATATTTAAGAAAAATAAAAAATAATACAAGTATTTCAAGACTATAAATAGGTTAAAGATAAATGAAGTAGAAGAAACTAGAGAATCTAGTGACTCTAATGATGATGATGATAGTGATAAGAATCATAAAAAGGTAATTACCATTATCTCAAAAAATCTGAAAATAGGTGAAGTAAAATAAAATGGAAAACCCCAACCTAAATTCTTTAAGTGTGGGGACATTTGAAATTTTGTTTCAAATTGTCCTAGGAAGATGAAGAAGATAGAAATCGATAGGGAATAGGATGAATATAATCCCTAGAGGAATTAAAAATAAAAAATATTCTAAATAATTCCAAAAAACATATGAATTCAAGAAAAGATTTTAGTGGAAAAAAGAAAATATAGTGAGTAAAGAGGAAGAATATTATACCTCCTCAAGTAATGATTATAAAAAATAATGTTCTAGAAAGGATGTAAATTTCATGGCACATGTTGAGAAAAGGGAAGACAACTCAAGTAGTGAATAAGGAAAAGGAGATGATAAATATATGGTTCATTTGTTAAAAATTGAATTTAAAGTGTGTATTTATAGAAGGACTCAACTATAAAATGAATTAAATTATTTTAATAAGTAATTTAGTAATATGAAGAAATATGAAAGTGAGGTCTATACTAAATAAAATGATCTTATTGAGAAGATAAAACTTATTAAAGTAAAAGTGGATGAGTAGGGAGGAATCATAAAAGAACATGAGAATAAGGTGACTATCAGGATAATATAATAATTAGGAATAATCAAGGAGTCTTAAAGAAAAAAATACTTTTTGAAAATTAATACTAACTTAGAAAAGGTTGTATAAGTAAATGCTGATTCATCTCAATTTATTGAGCATTCTTTTCCATCAACTCAAGTAAAATATTAACTTATTGTACCTAAATTTTTAAATATGGTTCAACCAATAATATAGGTTTTAAAATATAATCTAGGTAAACATGTGTTGAAAAAATCCCCTAGAAGATATCTACTACAGATAAGAAAATTGATAATGAACAGAATAATAAAGGTTCTTCAAAACCTATAAAGAAGAAGAATGATATGTCATTAAGGCAACAAAAACCTTTTCAAGGATAAACTCAGTGGTTTTATGGAATATCCAGTTTTAGGGAATAATTTTGTTTTTGAGAAGTTTATGGATATAAATCTTATGTTTTATGGTTAAAAAAATTTTGTCCTTGAAAATAAATAAGGATAAAATTAAGGGGAATACATTCTGAAATAAAAAAAAAGGTATTGAGAAGACATGATATATGTGAAAGAATGTCTATGGTATTAGTTCAAAAAAAGTTTAATGACCATAAATATATTTTTGGAATATATGAAAATAAATTTCATTATGTAGAATAATTTCTTACCATGATTTTGATATTATGATAATAGATCTCTAAGGAAAGTAAGACTCAAAATTAAGTGAATTCCAACAGGTCACTTGTTGTTGAAGTGGAACTTAAAGAAAGTAAAAGGAAAAATCCATGGATCTTAGATAGTGGATGGTCATCACAAATTACTAGGTATAAAAATATCCTAAAAAATATAAAATAACTTAGTGGTAGTGCAGTAACTTTTTGTAATAAAATATATTTAAAGATCAAATGTATTGGAATAGCTGAAATTGAGGTCCAAAACTGAAATCAAATAGTGTATTATATGTTTATGGGCCCAGGAATAATTTACTTAGTGAAATTTATTTGTGTAACGATGGTAATTAGGTAATTTTTAGTAGAAATAGTTTTCTTATCAATTTAATCAAATAAGTAATGATTGTTACCATAGTTTAGAGGACTAGTAAAACCCTCTTTTATATTGGAGAGTCAAAACATTCATACTATCCAATATCAAAATATGAAGAAAATTTTGTGTCATAGAAGGTTGGATCATATTTGTTATAGAATATTGATAAAAAAAATTAATTGATATGTGGTGTGATACTTACATTACCATAAAATAAAAAGGGAATAATTTTATGATATATGATATAAAGTGAAAATTAGTCAATATTGTCATAAAATAGTAAAAAATTAGACCATCAAGCCTCTTGAGTAGATACATTCAGAATTGTGTGGACCCGAGATGCATAATTATACTCAAGGTGATAATTATTTCATCACATTCACATATGATTACACTAGAATGAAAATTGTGATATTTAGAAAACATAATTACATCATAGTTGAAATGTTTAAAATTTTCAGAAGAATAGTTGATAAAGTGTTGGTAAGGAGCATTAAAAAATTAAAATCTAGTAGTGGGAAGGAGTTCACAAGTAGGTAATTTTAACCCTACATTGATAAAAATAATATAAGGCATCAATACAAAACTCCTTATACACCCCCAAAAATGGAGTAGCTAAGAGGAAGAGTATTAGCTTAGTATAGATTGGAAAAACTATGTTAGCATAAAACAATATCTAAAATTTTATTGGAGAGAAATGTTTTGTAAAATTATTTATATTTAAAATAGATGTTTTATAAAATAAAACTCAAATATCAATTCCTGTGAGATGTGGTAAAAAATGAATCCCACTATGGACTAATTTAGAGTGCTTGGTAGTCTATGTTTTATCAAAAATAAAAATTCAATGCTATGTAAGTTTGATGATAAGGCTAAATATGGTATTTTTTGGTATACCTATCAAGTTAAAAGGGATAAATATGCTATAAAAATGATTAACAAAGGTTTTTAATATTATAATGTGAAAATTATTGAAAATAAGCCTGAAATTAAAATTCTAGATGCAGTGATTTTTGAAGAAAGTGATGAAGACAATGAGAATAATTCTAATCATAACGTTCAAATTAGGTTGAGTTTGAGAAACAAATAGTAGATATTTTTTATAACCAAACTGATGATGAAGATGAGTCTATTGAGAATGAAAAATTGAAGTACCAAAGGATGAAGAAATATGTGGAGGCAGATAATATTATTTGAAAGAAATTAGCACATGTGAAAACTAGAATAAGGTTGCATTAAGAAAACCAAATAGATTTAATCTCTCAAGTTGAGTCACATTTAGTAGTTGATTATTTTTAGTATAAAGAGTGGATTGAGTATATGGATGAGGAACTAGATAATATAGAGAATAATTCTACATGGTACCCTATTCCAAGACCCAATAACAAAAATTTCACTGGTGTAAAATGGGTATTTAGGAATAAGTTTAATGATCAAGGAGGGGTTGTTATAAACAAATCTATACTTTTGTGTAAATGATAATTTTAGGTTGAAGGGGATAACATTGAAGAAACATTTACACATGTTGTTGGGTTTTAGGTCATCATTATATTCCTTGTTTTGGTGATATATAGGCACTATAAAATCAATCAGATGGATGTCATTTATTCCTTCTTGAATAGATATCTTGAATAATAAGTATACACTAATAATATTAGAGGTTTTGTTCTTGAAAATGTTGTCTTGAGGTTATTTAAATTGGATAAGGAATTATATGGATTAAATTAAAACCTAGGAACCTAGTATGTAAGATTTTGGTAGTTTTCTAAAGGATTTGAAAATTCTAAAAGGAAAAATGGATAGAAATTTATACATCAAAGAAAATAATGTAGGTACTCTTATTTTAATTGATTATGTTGATGATATTATTTTTATAGAAAATAAAGAGAGTTATTGTAAATATTTTATTAATAAAATAGAGGATGTTTTTGACATTTACATGCTTGGAGAGAAAATATACTTCATGGGTTTATAAGTGTTACAAGCTAGAAATTTTATTTTTCTATCCTAAGAGAAATATTCCATAGAATTATTGAAGAAGTTTGAGATATGGAACTCGAAGATAGTGTCTACACCGATTCAAGTGGGGATAAAAATTCCAAAATAAGCTGAAAATAAAAGTGTAAATCAAAGGGAGTTTATAATGAATATTGTTATCCACTTTACCTCATAACTTCTAGACAAAATACTATTTATGTTGTGAGTCTCTGTGCAAGATATCAAAATTACCCAAATGAGTCAAATTTTATCGCTGCTAAAATATTCCTTAGATACATCAAAAGGGTAGTGAACTATGGGATAAATATAATAATGCAAAACATTTGAATATTTAAAATTACTCATATTTTGAGTTAGAAGGTAATTTTGATGATAGAATGTCCACTTAAGGTGTAATTTTATTCTTGGGATATAGTTGTGTGAGTTAGAACTACAACAAATAAACTTAGTCACAGTGAGTACTGTAAAGGCTAAATATATAGCATTTGTTGGTTTTTAAACTCAAATTATTTTATTAATTATTAACTTAATGATTTGACAGTGAAAGTTAAAATACCTCTCAGAATTCATTTTGATAATCAAAGTGTTATTGAACTTTCTAAAAATAATGTACAATACTCAAGGTTCAAGCATATTTATATCAGATTTCATTTTATCAAAGAGAGGGTGGATAAATGGGATATTAAGGTACAATTCATTACTAATAAATACCATTTTGTTGATATTTTCATTAGTTCTGTCCCTAAGGATATGTTTGAGACCATGAAACTAAATATGAGTGTTTATCTCCTTCCACACTATTAAAAATGTTTTAAGAGGACCCCCACTAAGACTTGGATTATTTTTTCAAATGTGGATAATTAGATACAGAAATATTTTCTAGGAAGATACATTTTCCTTTACAATGGTGTAGAAGTGATAAGAAAAAATAGGAGATATTTTTAATTTTATCCTTATCATTCTTTTATCTAACGGTTGTGTCCATTGAAAAAAAGGGGGATAAATTTTATGTGGTGAGTTACCCTATTGTGTGGGAGATAATTTTATCTCTTCACTGAAATGTCTCTTATCACTAAAAAATTTAGTTCTCATAAAAACATTAATCTAACATTTGGTTTGGTGTTAATATTTTTTTATAATACAATGACTATGATTTGGTGTCTTTTTTATGAGAAGGTGAGTTTCCAAACTAAGTTTTTAAAAGAGTTTCATGGGTTGAAATCAAATCCAAAGGGAGAGATTGAAGTTCCCTTAGAATTTTTAAATAATTTATCTTTATTTTCACCCTTAAATCTCATCTCAAATTACTTTTTCATTAAATAATAAAACTTATAACAAAGAGATTAATTTTTTGGGACAAAAATCACATTATATACATAAATTTGGATAAGTAAAAAATCATCTGAGATGTGTTTTAAAAAAATAATTGTATTACCTTTTCTCATTTTAAAACCATTTCTAAAATAAAATTAGATTAATGTTCATACCAATCTTGTTGATATATTTTTAAACCATAAAGATATTTATTAAATTTGAAAACATAATTTGTAAATTTATAATATTCAAAACCAAGTGGTTATTTTACAAAAACATTTTGTTAATAAAATCATTTAAAATGATCCTTTTAACATCCATTTGAAAGAGTTTGAAATTAACATGAGAGGAGAATTACAAAAATATTCTAATGGATTATAACCAAGAGAAGGGTGAAAAGGTTTCACCATATTCAATTACTTATTCTTGGTTATAACTATTTGTTACTAGATGAGATTTATTCCTAATGATGTTACCAAGCTCATCTAAATTATTTGTAAAAAACCATTTTGAGTCTTTGGTGGGATGATCATTAATTATTTTCATGAGAGTACATACATAATTTTGAGGGAATTTATCTAGTTATTATTTCATATAAATAAGTAAATTTTCATCATCAAAGTGATCATTAATATTTTTGGGTTCTAAGTGAGAGACAATGGAAGGATGTTCAACCTCATTTAGGAGATATATTCTAGTGTAAGATCCTGATTAAAATTTTATAATGAAATTTTTAAGGGGGTGGTATTTAGATTTTTTAAAATAATTAGGTAAATAATTTGAATTATAATCTTATCCTAATTTAAAGTTTTTAGATTAAAAGGGTTCATTTGAAAAATAATTTTTAAAACATTTTGAGAAGGATATTTTGGAAAATTTTCATAAAAAACAACATGAATTGATTCTTACATCATTTTAAACCTTCTGTTAAAGACTTGGTATTCCTTAATTGAGTTATATTACCAAAAACAGCATACCATAATTAGATTTGAAATAAAATTTACCAATATTATCTTTGGTGTTGATAATAAAACATTTTCAACCATAAAATTTAAAAAATCCCGCTATAGGTTTTTTGTTTTTTTTAAAGTTTATAAGGGGTTTATATGAAAAAAGGTCTTATGATAATATGATTAATAATAAAATAAGAAGTATTAGTGTACTTGACCCAAAAATATTGAGGTAAATTAAATTCATTTAAAATATTCTAAGTTATTTCTTGGATAGTTTAATTTTACCTCTCAACTACAATGTTTTGTTAAGGGGGTTTAAAAAATATAAAAATTGATTATAGCTTTTATAAGAGAATAAATGATTAAATTATTTTTCTTCAAATTATCCATAATGATCACTTGGAATAGAAATACTTTTAAAACCTATTTCATTTTTTGTTTTTTTTAATTGATAAAGTTTTATCAATATTCACTTTTATGAGATAAGAAATAAGACCATGTGAATCTTGTAAAGTATTTAAAAACAACAAAAGTATATGATTTACCTCTAAGACTTTCAATTTGTGAAGGACTAAATAAATCAAAATGAATTAAGTTGATATATTTAGAAGAAGAAATTACATTTTATGTTTAAAAGAAGATCCATGTTTCTTACCATATTATCATACTTCACAAACCATTCCATCTTTGAAATACAGTTTGTGTAAATCTTATACTAGTTGAAAGTAGTTGAGTTTGACAAGTGAGTGTATAATACAATGACCAAGGTTTATTTGCCAAATCCATGACTCACAAAATTGTGGACTCAATAATTTGAAGTTTTTTGATAGTGATAGTTTTTAAATTTATTTTATTAATATTTTTAAAATGAGATGTGGTAAATAAAATATTTCATTTTGAGTTAAAAATTTACAAAAGTCGTTTTTAGAAGAAATTTTAAAACAACTATAACAAAATTGACTAATTTTTAGCACATTATGTTTCAATACTTTGACAAATAAAAAAAATGTAATATCATCTGTGTTAGAAAAACTGATGGTACCTTCATCGATTATCTTTCCCCTAGAGTTATCACTAAATGTGATATGAACTCCTTCAAGTTTATTGATTTTATTGAATTCAGAGATGTCTCCACACATTTGTATTGAGAAACCACAATCTAGGTACCATAGTTCCTCTTTTTCTTTTCTTCCAAGACACTTTTCCTAAAAAATCAAACGATTATGGTTTTTTCACCCAAATGAACTTTGGTCTGTTAATGTCAACCAATAATGATTTTTGTATTTAGATGTTTTTACCATGATATTTTCTTTTTTAAATTCTAGATGAAATATGAATTTATTTTGGTCTCCCATATCAAAAATTCTTCTAAACAAATTCATAAACTAAATGTCTAGTTTTTTATTATAATTTAAAAACTTATATTATAAGAAACCATTAATAAAAATTATTTTGAGGGATTTTTAGAGGTTCTTTCATGATTTGATAAACAAAATCCAACCTGTTATTTTTAATGTTTTTGAGAGGCCAAAATTTTAATTTTAAATATCTTCACCTTAGGTGAATTTGAATAAAAATATGTTAAGGTCTTTTATTGTAGATTCAAGCCTATTAGTATTTGCATTATTCTCAATTTTCAGGGATAATTATTACTCTACTAATTTTATTATTGATAATCACCATGATTAAGTTCACAAAATTGAAAAAGTTAATAATTTCATAGAGTTGATTCACATAGATCACATTTTCATAGATTCAAGTTCTATCCTTGGTGACTTTTATAAGAAAAAAATTGATAATTCTTTGTTGTGAGGAAATTTTTAAAAAAATCATGGTCTCAGTCAAAAGCTATGATTATAACAGATTATTATGGTGGTTTTAATGGATAATAATTAAGGGGAATATCTGACAAAATCTATAAATGAATTTCAATTCAAAATCAAATTCAGAGTGAATGATTAAATAATATATCTAAACAATATATTCCTAGTTTTACTGTTATTATTTAGGGAATATTTTCTGCATCCAAACTTCATAAAATTCCCATAATAATTTGTGGAAATATTATTTTTTTATATTTTGTAAATATAAAATTATAAAATGAAATAAATGAAGATGTTGAGAATTGAGAACTAATGATAACCTGATATGCAAAGGTATTAAAGAGATCTCAAAATTAATATCATTCATCAGTTATATTCATGAAATATAATGAGGTTGAGGTAAGTGAACTTTACTATTGGTAATTATATTATTACTACTGAGTAGGAAAAATATCACTCTATGCATGAAAGCTCCCATGCATAAATAGATCATTCTGCAGAATTATGATTAGAGGTTAGAATGCATGTTTTTATATTGAAATTGTTAATAAAGTTAAGAATATTTTAGAATAAGGTCTTAGATTTGATAAAAAATCACTTTAGATCACTTTGGAGATATAATTCAACTAATATAAATGAGACATTTTTCAGAAATAGTGGTACCTAGTACAATAACACCACTTAGTTACTATTTCATTTAATGATTAAGGAATTTATATTCTCTTACTTTGTATTTTCTATTGCATGGTTTAATAATATTCAAGGATGTATACTACCCCTCACTTGTAATCAATCAAGTTTTAGTGATAATACATGTCTTGAAACTCAACCTCAAACTTATAAGGAGTAGGATATCATATTCAGGTAAAGCCTTGTAAAATTCATATGTGTTTTTTGTTCTCCTAATTTTATCATATGGGTGAGGAAGTGATATTAATATAGTATCGTGATTCAAATAAGATACTAGGGTTTAATTATTAAAATAAATAATTTGTAAAAATAATTACCACTGATTCATCCCCCAATAGTATACCAAGTGATATGGATACTACACAAGGCATTAACTCTTGCATTATAATGAATTAGTTAATGTATGCATCACTGAGGATAATAATTGGGTGTTATTTAATGTAGGTGTAATGTAATGGAAATAGGTGTGTGATGTCGACATGAGGCATGTTCAGAAATCCCCACTATTCAACCTCTCTTCATCCTACTCCTTTAAGCTCGAGGCACTAGCATGTTGTGGTGTTTCAAAAGGTGTTTCTACTTGGATTGAGGTGGGTGTTTTATGAAATTATTTTATTTGAAATTTCATTGTAGGCTTGGTGATTTTAAATGATTTTCTTATGCACTTTTAATAAGAGTTTTTTATGATTTTTTTTGTTTCCAAAAGATAATGGAAATTCTAAGTGTTTGTGAAAAATTCTTAAAAATGTTTTTCTTGAATGAATTTTGGTAAATAAAGGGTTTTTGCACTGTTTGGGTCATGGGATAAATTAAATGGTGATGTTTTAATTACTAAAGATTTTAATATGGGTTTGATTCTTTAATTAATTTATAGAATAGTTTTAAGATAAATGTTATAAATGTGTTTTGTAAATGGAATTTTAATGGTTATAAAGGACTTAAAATCCTGATTCAATTTTCAATGAAGACCTATTTGGAACTTTAAAATGATTTTCTTATTGTTGTGTGTGTGTGAGATACTCTTGAGCCCCTTGTTTGATATATATTGAGATCCAAAAATGGATATAACTTATTATTGTGATGTGAATTATTTGAAAAGGGTTGTTTTTTATGATTGTGTTGGAAGTGATGGGTGAATTTTTTGGATTGTTTTAAAAAGTTGATTTGTATAATGCCTCTGTGATTCAATTTATTTCTCACCTCTAATTGATTACTTTCATGTAAACCATAGGTACTGTGAGATAGGTTTGGATTTATGTTATTCTAGTTCGTCTCATACACTGGCTAGTGTCCCCTAGAGTGACTTGGTCCAACCAAGGGGTTTTCCCCAGCGAAGCTAGTATGAGTGGAATCAAGTGTCTTGTGTTTGGTTTAGGATGAAACATATGCCAGTATTTGGTCTTGTGGCTATAGTCTGTCTAAATTTGTCTCATCTTAGGACCTAGTGTGTTTCCCATAATATCTAGTGTTATCAAGGATCTTATATAGGGGTATTTATTTTTGTTTTAGTTGTGACCATTGATTCTATTAGTTTCTATGGATCCTTTGTGCATGTTTGTGTGTGGTAATTATTTTTTACTTTCATACATTGACTATTTAGTGCCTTATTTCATTGTGTTTTTGTTTATGTGGTGTGTTATATTTTAAAAATGGATTTTTTACAAGTGAATTTGAAAAAAAAGTTTTAAATTAAGTTAAATAAAATGGTTTTTAAGAGATAAATTCAATGTTTAAATAAATGTTTTAAAGGAATTGTTTAAATAATTTAGTTCTCTTTGTTAATAAAATTGAATGATATAGTTATAAAGAAAATAAATGAGAATATAACTTATTTTACTTAATCTATTATGGAAAATTCATTTTCTTTAATGTATTTTAAACTAGAATTTATTAGATATCATTTAAATTGAATTGCACACTCTTTGGTAGTATCCTACTAGGATTTCTCACTCACACCCTACATACACCAATGGGTGAATGTGGTTTTCATGTAGAATTACAGGATACTAAGTTTTTATCTCTTTATTGAAGTTTAGTTTTTCCTTTGGTGGTTTGGGATTTGGTGAGTGACCTTGGTTATTATAGAGGTAGTCAGTACTGATTTTTATGTTTATTTTATTTTCTTCGGGATGTTTATGTATTGACCTTTTCATCTTGGTTTTTAGTTTTAGTTTATTTTTTATTTATTGAAGTTGCTATTTTTGTTCAGTTTATGATATGTTTCATTCTATTTTATTGCTTTATACTCTATTTGGTTAGATCTTATTATTAAAAATCTTTATTTTTATACATGGTAATCTCATCTATGGATAGGTTAGATCGGATTTTTGAGTGGAGTATATGATGCAATTATTTTAATTTCATAGTCTAAAATCATTCTGAAATTATGTATGTTTGGTACCTGGGTTCTTGTCACCATTAGGAATCCTAACCGCTTTTACTTCCAGTAAAACCACTATAACTTTAATTGTTGATCCAAATAAATTTCATAGGCATATCAGTGCAGTAGAAAACCAAACATATAGAATTTTCCTTCGACTAAGTATACCAAAAGGAGGTAGAATTTACCCCTTAATCGCTGCAAAAAGTTGTCCTTTGCACACACAAGCAAACCCGCACCCATTTAAAGAATAAGAAATATATAAAATAGAAATAAAAACACAAATTAAGAAATAACATAAGAGATTAACATTATTTTTACAATGATTCCTATTTTCATTGGAGAAACACAAAAGATTTCTTTATATTTTCTAGAAGATATAAGAGATACAATAAGATTGCAATGTATAAGTAATCTAAAAAAGATTTTACAACTCTCTTTTCTCACTTCTTGATTTCTTCTCAACTCAACATAAATAACACCTTAAATTGAGGTCCAATACACTTAAATAATAAGAGTTAGTGGTTTAATAGATTAAACTTTCCCCCATGAAATATCAATCAAATAAGCTTGGATGCATCAGCTAGAGTACCAATCTGGTATCCCCCTCCTTACAGAACAACTTGACCTCAAATAAATCATTGAAATAGTATCGTAATATATAATCTTCCAATGGTTATACTTATCCTATATATGTTCTTCTAATACAATTTTTACACTGATTCTCTATACCTTCCATTGAAAAATTTTCAATAAATGAAGTTTTAGTGAATGAATTTATGGTGAACTAAAACTGAATTCACCTCCCAAAAATATACCACTTTTAAGACTTGTTTGATAAAACATTAAAAACTCTCCGTCACTTAGGAAAAATTCCTTTTTTTCTTTCCATGCAGTGATTCTACATTTTCTCATTCTATTCACCCAAGCCCCAGTGAGGAATGAGGCTTCCTTATACTTTCATAAGCAATCCCCTTGGTAAACATGTCTACCATATTTTATATTATTTCTACCTTCTATAGCTCTAACATATTCTCCTCTAAAGAAATTATGATTAATGATACTTCAGGTCTATGTTCTTTTTCCTTTTATAAAGCAGTATACTTTTATCTAAGTTGATTACGCATTAGATATCATATAAAATAACTCATTCTTATTAACTCCTTCTGAATTCCTTTAGAAACTCCATCAACCAAAACATTTCTTTCCCAGTTTCCATTGTAGCTATATACTCCATTTCCATTATACTTAGAGTAACAACCCTTTGAATTCATGACATACAATTGACTATTGTTCCTTTAAAGGTGAACACCACACTTTCTATGATCTTTTGGTTGTCTGATCATCCCAAATATTTTGATGATCTTATGGATATATTCCTTCTGAGAAAGAACCAAAGTTTCTTCCCTCCTATCTATTTCAATTTTTATCCCTGATATTTTCTTAAAATGACCCAAATCAATTATCTCAAATATTTTGGAAAACATATTTTTCATCACTTGAATATGTTTTATTTATAGACCCACTAGAATAATATCATCCATATAAAAAATTGGTATGATAAATATTCTGTCACTACACTCCTTCCTATAACAAAAATGATCTTTAATGCATTTTTTGAAACCTTCTTTCAATATAAATGGATTTAATTTTTTATTACATTTCCTTATAGCTTTATTTAGACCACAGAGACTTTTCTTCATATTGAAAACCAAATATAGTATTTATAATTTATGAATCCAAATGGTTTATTCATGTATATATCTTTCTCAAACTTAGCATGAAGGATTTCCATATTTACATCCATCTATTCAAGGTACAAATTATTTAATTCAGCCATGGTTTTCACTATCTGAATAGTTGTGTGTTTAAATATTGGTGAGAATATTTCCATGAAATCAATGCCTTCCTTCTATTGAAATCCTTTTTCCAACAGCCACACTTTATAGTACTTCTTGTTATCATACTCCTCTTTCTAATGGAAACCCACTTATTTTCTTATGCCTTCTTCTCTTTCAATA
Source organism: Viscum album (assembly GCA_963277665.1). Classification (NCBI taxonomy): domain Eukaryota; kingdom Viridiplantae; phylum Streptophyta; class Magnoliopsida; order Santalales; family Viscaceae; genus Viscum; species Viscum album. The sequence goes on along the minus strand of OY728131.1, from coordinate 1,618,028,432 downwards.
ATTCAATGTTCTCCTAAGTTAAATTTAACTTCAATGAATACAGTTCTTCATTTATCTCTAACTTCCATTGTTTGTAATCATTAATTGTGGTTGCATATTATGGGATCTCTAGTTCTCCTCCATCCATTAAGAGTTGAAATTTAATTTCATCCCCAAACCTATGAAGTGGATTTCTAACTTTGGTTGATCTCCTCAACTGAGTTGGTTATGCTAAACTACTTGTATTTTCTATAAATTTTGGAGACCTAACTTTTAGTTCCCCCACTCAGGCTTCATCTACCCTTCAACTTTCTAGAATATCTTCCATTAGTCTCACCATTGGACGTCTAGTTCTATCATTTTAGTTCTCTATAATTTCTGAATTTCTAGTGATATTCCACAAATTAAATTAGACTTTTATAATTGATTTATCAAAAACTTCCTTCTCTTCAAAGTTCTGCTCATTCCACAAAACCCCTTCATTGAAATAAACATCTCAACTTTTGATGAATTTTCTCTTTTATTGATCTCATAGTTGGTATTTGAAGTTATCATCACTATATACAATGAAAAAATAAACTTTTGAATTATCCTCAATATTATACCTATCCTTATCATCAATATGCATGTATTAAAATATTCTAAATACTTAAATATGGAAAAATTCTAGTCATTTTTCATATCATAACTCATCTAAAATTTCTTTCCCAACTTATGATGTTGTACTTATGTTGAAAATATATATTTTTATATTGGTTTCATCTACCCAAATTCTATTGAACATTCCTAAGAGAAACCTCATACTTCTAACCTTCTCTTACAAATCCCGATTTATCCTCTTAGTCGCTCTATTCTATTGTACAGTTTTAATAACTACCTTCTCATGCCTTTTCCTTTTATTTTTACAAAAAAATTAGAAGTTGTATTTGGTTTACTCACCACCATTGTCAATGTGAACGAATTTTAACTTTTTATTGTTTTTTCTTACTACTATGAATTTATATTGAATTAAATCATAAAATACATCCAACATATTCTTTAGAAAGTAAATCAAAACTTTCCTTACAGAATTATCAATAAATGTTACAAAATAAAGTGAACTTATGAGGGACTGGATAGAGGAATTTCCCCAAATTTATGAGTGAATAAGTTATAACTTATGAGCCCTGGGATTCAATCCATCTAAATTTAAGTACAACTTTCTTTGTTTCCCCTTAACACAACATTCACATATTTCAATTTATATATGATAAAGATTTAGTATGCCTTTATTAGTAACAACCTTCATGTTCTTCTCATTGAGATGACTAAGCTTGCAATTCCTCATATCTAGATCTTAAGATAATGTACTTCTATATAATGAAATTACATATGAACTTCTAGTAAAATATACCATCCCATCCTTTAATCCTTTTTCAACCACTATGAAACTTCTAGTAACTTTCCATACTCTATTAGAAATGGTAGTTCCATACCCTACCTCATCCAATTATCAAACTAAAATTAAGTTATCTCACATCCATGGGATATTTCTAACTTCTTTAAACTTCAAGACTCCCCCATTATTCATTTGAATATTCATATCTCATTTTCTAATGATTTATAGAGCTTTATCATATGTTAAATATTCCAGGCCCGATCTATTTTACTCAATTATTCTCCCTCAACATATCTCCTAATGGTTTATTTTGGTATATTTTCTTACATTGAGGTGACTAACCTCTTCAATAAACATTAAAAGTGTACCCAAATGGTACTTATACTTTCCTCTGCTTGATCTCCTCATTCGGGATCACATTCTAGATATCATCAAATACCAAATCATTTTTTCAATTGGAGTAACTAACAGTTTTCACTATCACATCCCAACTTTACAGAAGTGATGGAAATAGTAAGAGGGTCGCACGTCATTTGTGAACTTCACCTTCACCTATTCAAGCTAGCATCTAGTCATATTGAAATTGTTTATCTGATCTTCCACTGGTCTTCCTTCCGATAACCTTAGGCTAAATAACCACTAAATCATAAATGCTTTTTTCAATGTTGTAAGTTTATCAAACACATCCTTATGCAGTTTCATCACTCTATCATTTTCTTTTTTTCATAAATTTTAAATGTAACATTCCTCTCTAAAGATATCCCCACCAGTGCCAATGATTTCAAGTTCGTCTTTTATCATTCTTCTATTTCCGTATTACTCAAAAAACACTTGTAAGAGGAGCATCCATGTCTTTCAAAATCAGATAGAATTTTATCAATATTTTATAGAAAGTAAAATATGTTCCATAAAAACTGTCTACCCATACCTTTCTATCTTCTGATGTCATATATTATTATAATAGTGAAATCCCACTGAAATTTAGATATCAATATTAAAAATGATAAAATAAAACTAACATTATTGAAACTGTGGATTTGATACCATTTTTTAAGAATCTAGACCACCTTTCATTCTAGTAAAACTATTATAACTTTAGATAATAAGTCCCACATATAGGGAGAAACACCATATCTTTATTTATATTCATTAGAAGATAAAAGAGACAAAAATAGATTACTAAGTACAAGAAATAAAAACAATAATTTACCAATCTATTTTCTCTATTCTTGATTTCTTCTCAGTACAACATTAATCACACCTTGTATTGAGTTTCAAGCCACTTAAATATAAAGTTTCAATAAGTCAACAATTTAAATCTGCTCCCCTGAAATTTTGGTCAACTAACATTGACTACATCATATAGATTGCAAACCTTGTAGTCCACTTATTTTTGAACATCTAAACCTATAATGCATCATCATAACACTATAAAAACTTGAGAACTTATGATGGTCCTACTATTGGTCAGAGTAGGTGAATTTCCTTTTAAAATTTAAAGAAAATAGTAAATTAAATACTAAAATATATTGTCATGATGAAGTAATGAATTAATAAATTTGATATATATTATAAATTTAATTTAAATATTAATTAAATGAATATACACATTAAAAAATGGATGTATCAAATTTATGTCTTTATGTGTATTGATTATGAATTATACAAAGCATAAATTAAAGGAGAGAGAAAATATGGTTTGATAAAATAGTTCAATAATAGCTTAGTGTGAGCACCTGTGTCTCCTCCCCTTGATTTGCGAGCTTAATGTTATTAATCCCTTGACATTAGGATTGATCAAGAAAAATTTCCCTCATAATTATGGTTGTGAGTACCCTCTTCAACTTTGTTAGTGACCAAGGAAAATGTCTCTCACTTTTACGATAGTGAGCACCCATTATAAAAGGTGATGAGAAAATATAGGTTTTCTTGACACAAACCCATTAAAATTCCACTCCCTTGATATCTCATATATATTTTTACAATTGATAAGAAATATAAGGAGAGAAGAGATGAGATCCTGTAATAGGTTGAGACATGGGCTTATCTCTTGAGATAACTTTATATTACCAGCGATTCACTATTTTTGATTCCAGTGAGGAGTTTTTTCACAAGTTAATTGATGATATCCAAGCCTCTTTAGGTCACTATTTATAAGATTAATAGAATTTAGAGGTGCCTAGGTTCAAGCCTGGGCATTAAAGGCTCGAGTTAAATAATTAAAAACCTCATTGAAAACACTTCGTAAGTTTCTAGATCACATCCACCATCTAGCCAAACGATCCCATCGACTAGCCGATGAAACATTTGGGGTTGTCTAGCTCTACCTGCTTCCACAGGCTTGCCGATTCTCCTACACCAACTAGAAAATGGACTTTTTTTACACCTGGAGGTTCTATACACTTTCACCAGCTGGTTAGTACCTTGTACCGGCTAGCCAGTGATGTATGAAACACTTTATCTTCAATTAGTGCCTCATTGACTTCCTTCCATGGCCTTCTATTGGTCTTCCAAATTTATTCTAAGATATCTAATAATGATTTATAGATTGTTCTAATTCTTTAACAAGATCATAAGGCCTTTTAAATAGAATTTAAAATCATCATTTGTTCAGTTATTAACATGATAAAAAGTTTAAAAGGTATAACTAAAATTTACTCAAATGAGAATGTTAGAAACACAAGAGAGTGTTTGTGATCATGAAAAAAAACATGATTGATAGAGGTATAACAATATCCCTATAAGAACTAGGGTTTTTTCAATGGGTCAAATCCTAACCTTATTTGAATTTTTGACTTATTTATGAGAAACCTAGGAAATTCAGGGAAATTCAGGAAATTTCTAGATTACACGTCATGTACCTTAAATACATGCCATGTAATCTTGACCGTGTGTGAAGACCATACATGGTGTGTAGGCCTATTGGCAGGGTAGAATTTTTTTAGCAAGTACATGTTGTGTAAAATTTGTACACACTATGTAGAGGGGATGTGTATGGGGATATGCATGGCCTGTTGGGGATGTCAGCCGGGTAGAGAGGTACACGCCGTGTACCCTAGGTACACCCCATGTAGTCAGTTGGCAAGTCCTCGGTGAAATATAAGTCATCATATGAACAGTAAAATGATACACACGGTGTTTAGTCTGAAGTACACGTCGTGTTTTTTCTTTTTTTCGCTAAAACAGGCAGTAGCCTCATTTTGAGGTAGAAAACCAAACCCTCAATGGGTTTGAGCGGGGAGAGCCGTCTGAAGATCATTTTTTCTCTTGATCGTCTGTTTAAACTCTATTTCAATCCCCGTCAGATGCGTTATAACCCCCTCAGTAAGTCATTTCTTCCTCTTGAGACGTTCTTCTTGATTTCTATTCTAAGACGAGTTATAGGGGTTTGAGTAGTTTTTATTATTTTGTAGATCTACTGTGTTTTAGACCTAATTGGAGGCTACTATCGGAGGAGTATCATCATACTAGTATGAGGTATGTGGTGCATGTTGGATCAGTTTATACCAAATATGCACAAGAGGGGTATGAATTGTGTCTTTTACAAATTATTTATGAATCGTGATGATGACCAAGTCTATCCTTTTATCTGTATTGGGTTGTTTATGCAGCGGAAAATAAACAGTTAAAGAATGAAAGGATATATAGTGTTTTGGGAAACAGAAGGCCCCTAGTCCACTCCACTAACGCTCTACTCCACGATCTTGGTTATTTTCACTATCTGGTCCTCTTATCAACAGACCGTCCACAACTGAGTGATGGAAGTTCACACCATTACAATTTAGGGCTAAAAAAAATCCTTCTTGTTCATACACAGAACCAAATACACAGCTTAGTACAAGAATCTAGTTACTCAAAATAAAAATAGTATTTGTCCTGAAATACTTTCTAGTTGATCTTCACAGTTGCAACAGCATGCAACTGACAGTATTGAGATCATCATATTTAGAAAAATGTTCTTAAAATAAGGTCAGTTCTGAGTCGATCCAGTTACAATAGATATAGAAATAAATTCAGCAACTTCAACAACAATGGATTCATAAAAGATCTTCTATGTAGAAACATTGAATCTTCAACATGTTTCTTCTTCTTCAGAAAAACAGATTTTGATAGATCTTGGTAGTAGTAGATCTGTAAATCTTAAATAACTCTATAAAACTATAGTCAGGAAGAACTCAAAGGCTTTTTATATATTTTCATGATGATTCACCCCCACATTTTTGAAATAAAAAATATCACATATATATATAGAATAATGATGAGTGTTTTCCTTAAAAATTTAGATCCATAAAAGTCGCCTTTAAAATCGGGATATTCAAATGTTTTAATAACAGGGCAGTCGTAACTCCCCTGAATATTCAGAAGGAAAAGATCCTCTTAAATAAATCCTTTGAATTTCAAATAAATGGCTTTGAATCAGTCAAAGATGTGCTTTAAAATTGGGCTTTGAATTTGGCTTGAAATCATCCTAATAATCTGCATAAAAACTGTTTCTTAATAAAGTCATAATTTAAATCTCTTAAGCCAAACGTAGGTTTGAACTGTATAGCATTATTTCTCTGAATGTAAGGTTCACAACATAAGGTTGATAACATAAGGTTCACAACGTAAGGTTGATAAACTATACTTTTCTCTTCAACTCTCGAACGTACAGTACAATATCCATACTTTCCATTTTAGAAAAACAAAAGATACATGATCCGTAAGGTTCATTATAAAAGTAAGGTTGATGATCCATACTTTTTGATAAAATGTAAGGTTATTTTCAAACGTAAATTTGATGAACCATACTTTTTAGAAACAAACATAACGTTTCATACTAACGTAGGGTTCCTCTTCTATACTTTTCTGATATCCCCAATTTAAGGTTCCTTCTAAATGTAAAGTTCTTCTTCCATACTTTTTCCTATAACATATGGTTGCTTGACCATACTTTTCTGATATGCCATAAAGTAAACGACGGGTTCCATATTTACTCTACGCTCCTCAATGTAGGGTATGAATAGTGTTTCCCAAACACACGAAAGTGATTTCCAAACACGTAGAGCATGAATAGTGTTTCTAGAACACGCTAATACACAAAAATGATTTCCAAGCACTTTTACAAATATTCCACATGGATTAAATGCTTTAATATTATTTCAAAATAGAGAAATAAAGAATATTAATTTCCTAAAATATACTCAAATTAAAATCATAATAATAAAAAATAAGGGTATTTGTGAACATCAAAATAGTCATAAAGAGATAGAGTATTGTTCTCAATTATCTCCCCTTAATAAAATAGAGTGTTGTTGAAAACAACACTTTCTCAATAATCTCCCCCTTTTGATGATTACAAAACTCATTAAATAATAAATGAAATTATCTTAAAAAATTAATTGTATATAATTTAGAATATTTCAAAGACAAAAAAAATATTTTATTTGAACAAAATTATTTCTTAAGTATTACATTATTTTCCCTCTTTATATAGTAAAATAATATCTCCTCCTTTATAAGTAAAGAAAATAAAATTTTGTGTTTATCTAAAAATTTCTCCTTCAAAAAACTATTAGAAATTTCTCCCCTTAAATTGAAAAGTTTTCTTTTCTCCCTCTTAGTAAAATATAAAAAAATATGTTGTGTTTATCCATATTTCTCTCTCATTTTTTGACATCAAAAATAATAATAAAATAAGGAATATAACACATTTTAATGTAGCACTGAACTTAAGTAAATGCTATTATAAACTGTTTATCAATATGTGAAGTCGGATTACTGGAATTCTAACATATATAGTATAGTAAAACAAATCAAAACATATGAAAATGAGAGGCAAGTATATTTTATTGAAAATATAATTACATATGTAGTAATGACAATGAGAATCAAGGTTTGGCTAAAAAGGTTTGGGAAACAGGTTTCAGTGCCTCTGAATGACTTTTTTGAGCTCTGACATCTACAGTCGCAACCTTTTCATCAGTCCATCACCTAAATAGACTATGATATCCCTTCCTTCCTGAGTCGAATAGATATCTTCAATCAAATTGACTCTAAAAAACTCATGTAACCTCACTTCCTTCTCTATAAACTGATTTACCTTGTTTGTGAATCTATTCAAGAGAACTCGAATCCCTAATTCATCTAAGGTAAGTTGGTCAACAAGATGCTTTTGATTATCCAGCATAATAGATAATGGAGCACTATTACACTGTAAGTCCTGCAATCTGTCATTCATGTTGCTCATTATTGCTGTAATGGCCAGAAATTTCCTTATCCGATCAGGCGAAGTACCTGAGGTACCTTCTTGACTGTTCCTAATAGTTGTGAATTGTTGCTCCATGAAAAGCTTAAAATATGCCAAATCTGACTTCATTAGCATCTCAGATTTCAAATTTTCAACTTCATCCAACATATACTTCTTAAAAACTTCAACTTCTTATTTTAAAACAGAATTGGATTTTAATTTCTAAAATCTTTGATTTTCCTTTTCCAATGCTCTTATTAAATCAACATTTTCTAATTCAACTCTGGTTAACTTACTATACAGATCCTTAACTTCTGCATTCATAGAATTATTGGCACCTTGTTCTTGATTCTCATTCTAATCCTCTACTGGTTTTAACAAAACTAAAGTTAGAGATTCAGCATCTGATTTCTCTTCATCTTCTCTTTGTACTGTCTTCTCTACTGATTCTTCCTTCTAGTCCTTCCCTGAATCATCCACAAAAAAAATTCTCATTAATAATTTCAGTGTGAATTTCAGAAGGGTTATCTACTTGATTCACATGAATAGGTTCTTTCTCCTCCTAAGCATCTTCTTTTTTTATTTCCTCCAAGACTGGATCTTCTAATATATGTTCCTCTTGATCAATCTCAGTAGGTTGTATAGTTGAGAAGATTCAGGTCTATCCACTTCAACTTCTCCAACCCTTTGAATAGTTTGAGACACAATTTGTTTTTCCACTTGAGGAGTCACCTCAATCTGAGAAATTTTTTGTTTTTAATTTTGTTGTATTGTAGGTTCTATAATAAATTTGTATCTCATAGAGGTTCAGTTGCATCAGCAGTTGATTGAACAGGCACCTCACCAGTTGGAGTCACTTAGTGTCTTTTCCTCTAAAGTCCCTCTTAACTTTCCTCCTCAGTAGGTGGATCGAATTCTTTAAATATTAGTCTTATTTAGGTCCCACTTGCTCTTGATTTATCCATAACTTCCTTAGAATTAGCAGGTTTCTCCCCCTAAGCCGATTCCTGGTCTTCCTCATCTTCAATAGGCATAATCTTGCCTTTCACAGTACTCCAGAAGAAGCCAATCTTCCTTATAGTTCTAGCATTGAAAATATTGATGTGATGGCATTTTACTCTGGCATCTATTAATCATACCATATCAGACCTAAACAGTAATTTTGAAATGAACCTTCCATAGGGATAGAAGTTCATTCTAGCCTCTGGTTGATAGTAATAGTTGAGATATCTTACCATATATCTCAGAAAATTCAACTTGATTTCACTCATAAGTAAAAACATTATCTACGTGTCAGGAAACAAAATCTTCTCCGTCTATGAAATCCTAGGTGTGATTCCTATTTTCACAAACTTAGTAAGAATCTTCTGATCAGGTTCCAGATCCTTCACTAACATTTTTCATATACTTTTAGATCCAAATAAAAATGACATAATGTCCTCTAACTTATGTTCATTATCTCCAATATTCTTTAAGTCGAAATGATAAACTCCCTCATGAGGGAAGTTTAAAATTCTAGCTATTTCTACATATGAAATTGAAAAATCATGATATTCAATTTTCGCAACTATGGTGTCCTTTGTATCTCAAAGACTGAACTGAATGGATTTGAAAAGTGATGAAGCTCTACCTCATATAGAAACTCTATATTTTCACCACTGAAAGTTTAATCGAGATTCTAAAAAGTGAAGGCTTTCCGTAGCATAAGATCTATTTGATACAACCATTCCAAGCCGATTACTTTTCCCTATAGAATATTTCTTCCTACCATGTGATGACGCTTGGCATTACTAGCTTCTCCTTCCTCTATTCTCTATGTCTTGGCCATTTCTATTTCAAAGTTCTGAAGGCTTGAAGGTTTAGGTTTTTGAATTTTTAGCCAAAGGTAGATGAAGGTGGTAAGGTTTTTTGGTGTTTATAAAGGTTTTGAGAAAATGAACGGGTTTGGAATTTGAAACGGTTTATGAAATACTTGATTCCCATGTCATTTACGTATATAATAATCATTAAATTATTTAAAAAAGCATACACAAAAAAAATTGAAAGCAGTACACATGAAATTTTAAATTATTCTAAAAACAAGTAATTAAATTATTTAAAATAGTGAAGAAAAAAACGTGTAAAATATTAAAATTAAAATTTAATTTAAAATTAAATAAAAAATCCCCCCTTAATAAAATCAAACCTCTTAGTGAGAAGTGGTTTAGTAAAAATATCAGTTAATTGAATTTCAGTACTTAAAAATTCTAAGAATATATCCTTTTTAAGAACATGATCTCTTAGAAAATGATGTATGATATCAATATGCTTAGTTCTAGAATGATTAATAGGGTTTTTTCAAATATTTATAGCACTTGTATTATCACATAAAATAGGTGTGTTGTTAAAATTTAGTACAAAGTCCATAAGAGTGTTTTTCATCCACAAAACGTGTGCATAAAAACTACCAGCAGATATATATTCTGCATCATCTGTTGAAAGGGAAACTAAGTGTTGTTTCTTACTAGACCATAACACTAAAGATTTTCCTAAAAAGTGACAAGTCTCTGAGGTGATTTTTCTACCTAATCTAAAACTTCCAAATTCAGCATATAAATATGAAATTAAATTAAAATCAGAAGTTTTTGGATAGAGAAGAGATTGAAAAAACAGTTCCTTTTAAATATCTAAAAATTCTTTTATAGCACTTAAGTGATATTCTTTAGGATCAGATTGAAATCTAGAACAAAGACGTACTGAATATATTATATCTGGCCTATTAGCAGTAAGATATAATAAACTACCAATCATACCTCTATATAACTTATTGTCAACTGATTTTCCAGTTTCATCCAAATCAAGATTTATATTAGTACACATAGGAGTTGTATATGTCTTGTTATTTTCAAATACTAATTTCTTTAGTAAATCAGTAATGTATTTGATTTTATTTAAAACATTTCCAAAATCCTTTTGATAAATTTTAATTCCTAAAAAGAAATTTAATTCTCCCATCATACTCATTTCAAATTCTATTTTTATTGAATTTGAAAAATCATGATAAATTTTTTTATTTGTTTAACCAAAAATTACATCATCAACATAAATTTGAACCAATAAAATATTTGAGTTAACAGTTTTCTTAAAAAATGTTAGATCTGCCATCCCAAGAGTAAGATAATTTTTTAAAAGAAAATAACTTAATCTTTCATACCAAGATCTAGGTGCTTGGTTAAGACCATAGACATATTTAGTAAGTTTAAAACAAAATCTATTTTCTATGAATTTTCAAAACCAGGAGGTTTCTCAAAATAAACTTTCTCCAATAAGTAACCATTTAAAAAGGCAGACTTAACATCCATCTGAAATAATTTTAGGTTCATATGAGATTCATAGGATAAAAGGATTCTAATAGCTCCTAATCTAGCTACGGGTGCAAAGGTATCATCATAACCTATACATTCTTTCTGATTATATCCTCTAGCTACTAGTGTTGCATTATTTCTAGTTATTATTCCTTGGTCAACTTGTTTATTTCTAAATACCCATTTAGTTCATATAACTAGACAGTTGTGAGGTCTTTCAACAAAATTCCAAACTTCATTTCTCATGAAATGGTTTAGTTCTTCTTGAATTATTATCATCCAACTTTTATCAAGTCAGTATTCTTCTAATGTCTTGGGTTCTAATTGGGATGTAAAGGCAAATAATTCAACAAGATTTCTTATATTTCTTCTAGTTTTTATTCCAGTGTCTAGGTCTCCTATAACAGTTTCTAAAGGGTGATTCTTTAGGGTTATAGACTGTCTGTCTAGTACACTGTTGGGTTCTTCAATGTCATGTTCTTCTGAACTGGACTAAATTTCATTTAAATCTTTTTCAAAATCATCTTTTAAGTTCTCAAGTCTCATGTTATCATTAGAGTCAGATTCATCAATTTGGTCTTTCCTTTTCTCAAAGGGATCAGATTCATTAAATTTCACATGAACTGATTCTTCAAAAATCCTTGAATTTTTATTAAAAACTCTACAATATTTAGAAGTATCAGAATATCCTAAGAAAATTCCATCATCGGATTTTGGATCAAACTTTCCAAGATTTTCCTTAGTGTTTAATGTGTAATCCTTGCATCCAACAACTTTAAAGTAATTTACTTTATGTTTTCTATTATTCCAGAGTTCATAGGGTGTCTTTTTAAAAATTGTTCTGATTAAAACTCTATTCATTATATATCAGGTTTTACTTACAGCTTCTTCCTAAAAATAGGTAGGAAGATTGTACTCAATTATCATAGTCATAGTCATTTCTTGAATAGTTATATTTCTTCTTTCAACAATTCCATTTTGTTGAGGTGTTCTTGGTGCATATAAGGTGTGTTTAATACCTATATTTGAGCAAAAGGAATTAAATTCCAGATTCTCAAATTCTTCACCATGATCACTCCTTAATGAAATTATTTTAAAACCATTTTCATTTTGGATATCTTTACAAAAACTTTTAAATATAGTAAAAGCTTCAACAAAATAAATCCAATTAAATCTAGAATCGTTTTCAACTAAAACATATACATATAATTTACCATCCAAGCTTACTATTCTTGAAGGTCTAAACAAATCCATATGGATAAGTTCTGGAGGTTTAGATGTAGCAATTTTGTTAACATATTTGAAGAATGATTTGTGTTGCTTTCCAAGTTGACATGCATCACAGAATCTATCACTTTCAAATTTGAGACTAGGAAAATCAGAAACGAATTGTTTCTTGGATAACTTATGTAAATAATATACATTACAATGTCCAAGTCTTCTATCCTAGATCCATGATTCATTTATCTTAGCAGTTAAACAGTTTACTTTTTGTTTACATGAGGAATTTAAGTCCAGAGTATAAACATTATTAGTTTTTGGTTCTCTAAATTTAAGCATTTTATCTTTAAAAACATAACAGAAGTTGTTAGAAAAATCAAAAAAATAACCATCATCATAGAGTTGGGAGATACTTATCAGGTTGTGTTTCAATCCTTGTACATATAGTACTTTATTAATTGAGATTTCTTCGGGATCTCCAATAGTTCCAATGCAAATAATTTTACCTTTGGCATTATCACCAAATGTGACTAATCCTCCATACTTTTGAGTTAATATTTTAAAATTAGATGAATTCCCACTCATATTCCTGGAGCATCCACTGTCCATATACCATATTTTAGTTCGGCTTTTTTGACTTACTTCCTGTAATGGAATTTAAACAAAGGTTTGTTTTGGTACTCATGTTTTGTTGGGTCTAGCATTGTTATCAAGCAAACACCTGGGAATCCAAACATGCTTTGTTTTTATATAATCGATAGAATCATATAAACTTCTTGTAACAAAGGCTTTCTTAATGCCACTTATTTACGGTTTCCTTAAATAACAATTTTTAGATATGTGACCTTTTGTTCCGTAGTAGTTGCAAATTTTACCTTTTATACTTGGAACAAAATAGTTTTTATATTGTTTGGGTGTCTCACCTTTAGTACCTATTCCATATCTTTCCTTTTTAATCACATTCTTTCCAAGAATTTCATTTAGTGTATTTTCTTCTTTTATAAAAACAAGATCTGCACTTTTTTAGGTTTCTACTTCTGTTTGTAGTGTTTTTATTTTAGTTTAATTATCTATACAGTTTATGTTTGATGGGTTATATTTTTCAATTAACTCTTGATGTTGTTTTAGCAGAGTGTCTCTTTATCCTAAAATAGCAGTGTGAATATTTTTCAGTGATTTATATTTCCTAAATAAGGAATCATATTTTTCTTCCAGCATGTTACAGTAGGTTACAAGTTTATTATTTGAACAACTAGAACTAGAATCAAAATCAGATGAGTAATAAGATTGTACCTCATCAACTTCTTCCATAAAGCACATATTTACTTTTAGATTTGATTCTAATTTTTCTGAGTCAGAATTTGATGAGATATTAGAGTCTTCAGAAATAATCCAATTAGCTTTCATGGAACTTTTTTCTTTCTTCTCATAATCATTGTTTTTTAAAATTTTATTTTTATTTTCTCCTTTTAATTGAGGATAGTCAGGTCTAATGTGACCCATCTTTTTGCATTCATAGAATCTGACTTCCCTTAGTTCTTTTTCATCATTTTTTAAGGATTTTCTGAATCCCTTCTTCTTTTTGTAGAATTTTCTGAATTTTCTGGCTAGCTGAGCCAGTTCCACATCTGAATTAGATGAATTAGAACTCTCAGATTTCATTTTTATTTCATTCTTCATCTTTCTACTCTTATTTTGGGATGTTACTTTCAAAGTAGTATTTTCTCTCTTGATCAAGACTTTATTCTCATTTTCTTCATCCTGCATATCATCTTCATACATCATAAGAGTTCCAATTAACTCTCTCATTGTAATATCTTTTACTAGTGATGATTTTATAATAGCCACTGATATCCCATTCCATCTAGGTGGTAGTACTCTCAGTATTTTCAGAGCTTGATCTTCTTGTTTGATAGGATCTCCCAAGGCAGTGATGTTATTAACAATTTATGTAAGTCTTCCATTCATCTCGGTGATGATTTCTCTTTCAAACATTCTGAATGTGTTGAATTTCAATTTAGATGTGGCATACCTCATCTGTCTAACATTTTCAGTTCCTTCATAAGAAACTGAAATTGTCTACCACATTTCATAAGTAGTCAGGCACTGAGATACTCTATTGAATTCATCTTGTCCAATACCATAGATGATAGCATTAATAGGTTTTGAGTTTATGTCGTACTCTAATTCTGTATCAACACTCCATGTTTTAGGTTTCTCTGGAATCACATAGGGATTTAGAATTTTCAAGTAGATTTCTATCCATGGTTCTTTAAGTAAATAATCATCCTTGATTTCCAGCATCTATAATTTTCACTGTTGAAGTAGGGAGCTTGAACCATTGAAATACCCTCTCGTGTATCAGCCATTTTGCTCTGTATAATCCAAAAACTTTTATAATGTTATAGGTTTAACAAATTATCCTCCTCTAATACCAATTGTTGGATAGGGTTATACCAAATACGCACAAGAGGAGAGTGAATTGTGTCTTTTACAAATTCTTCATGAATCGCGATGATGACCGAGTCTGTCCTTTTATCTTTATCAGGTTTTTTATGCAGTAGAAAATAAACAATTAAAGAACTCAAGGATGTATAGTGGTTTGGGGAACATAAGGCCCCTAGTCCACTCCACCAACGCTCTACTCCATGAGCTTGGTGATTTTCACTATTTGGTCCTCTTATCAGCAGACCATCCACAACTGAGTGCAGGTAGTTGACACCTTTACAAGTTAAGGCTAAAAACAGAGTCTTTTGGTTCATACACAGAACCGAACACACATCTTAGTACGATAATCCGGTTACTCAAAACAAAAAGAGTATTTGTCTTGAAATACTTTCCAGTTGATCTTCACAATTGCAACATCACACAACTGACAGTAGCTAGATCATCATCTTCAGAAAATATTTTCTTCGGATAAGGGCAGTTCTCAGTCGATCCAGTTGCAATAGATATAGAAATAAATTCAGCAACTCCAACAAAAATGGTTTCATGAAATATCTTCGATGTAGAAATGGTGAATCTTCAACGTGTTTCTTCTTCTTCAGAAAAATAGATTTTGATAGATCTTGGTAGCAGCAGATCTATAAATCTCGAATGAATTTGTAAAACTATAGTCGTGAAGAACTCAAGAGCTTGTTATATATTTTCTTGATGATTTTTTACCACCTTTTGGAAATAAAAAATGTCATAGATATATATATAATAACAATGAGCATTTTCCTTAAAAATTTAGATCTAAAAAAGTCTCTTTTAGAATCACGATATTCAAATGTTTTAATAACAGAGTAGTCGTAACTCCCCTGAATATTTGGCATGAAAAGATCCTCTTAAATCGATACTTTGAATTAAAAATAAACGTATTTGAATCATTCAAAGAGGTGCTTTAAAATCAGGCTTTGAATTTGGCTTGAAATCAGCTTAGTAATCTGTATAAAGATTTTTGCTCAATAAATTCATAATTTAAATATTTAACACCAAATGTAGGGTTAAACTATATAGCATTATTTCTCTGAAAATAAGGTTCACAACTTAAGGTTGATAACGTAAGGTTCACAATTTAAGGTTGATAAACCATACTTTTCTCTATAACTCTCAAATGTACGGTACAATATCCATACTTTCCTTTTTAGCAAAAAATAAGATACATGATCTGTAAGGTTCATTATAAAAGTAAGGTTGATGATCCATAATTTTTTATAAAACTTAAGGTTGTTTTCAAACATAAGGTGGATGAACCATAATTTTGAGAAACAAACATAATGTTCCATACTAACGTAGGGTTCTTCTTATATACTTTTCTGATATCCCCAACGTAAGGTTCCTTCCAAATGTAGGGTTCTTCTTCCATACTTTTACCTATAACTCATGGTTGCTTAACCATACTTTTCTGATATGTCGTAAAGTAAAATATGGATTCCATCCTTACGCTATGCTCCTCAACGTAGGGTATGAACAATGTTTCTAGAACATGTGAAAGTGATTTACAAACACGTAGAGCATGAACAGTGTTTCTAGAACATGATAATATGAAAAAATGGCTTCCGAGAACTTTATCAAATATTCCACGTGGATTAAACACTTTAATATTATTCCAAAATAGATAAATAAAGAATATTAATTTCCTGAAATATACTCAAATTAAAATCATTAGAATAACAAATAAGGGTATTTGTGAACATCAAAATCATCATAAATAGATATAGTATTGTTCTCAATGATCTCCCCTTAATAAAATATAGTTTTGTTGAAAAAAAAACTTGCCCAATAGTGCATACCTCTTTTTGTGTTTTCGTGGTTATTTGGGTGGCGTGACCTTCAGCGCGTTTTTAGGTATTTTGATCGAGACCCCATTTTATCTTCTATTACATATTGAATTAATTGTTAGACCCATGGGATGCCTTTGGGAATTCCCTATTGCCTATATTTCTTGAGCAAGGTCGGGTGAGAGGTTGATGCTCATTGGTAAATTTTGACCTGAGGTGCCAAAATGGTTATAACTGGTCTTCTTTGTTTTTTTTACTTGTATGTTTAATTTGATAATGCGCGATTAGACTTGTTAGAGGAATCAAGGACCCCAATACTGGTATGGGACAACACATGGCTAGTGCAATTCAACTGTTTAGTTTGTTTTGCCTGTTTTAAATATTTATTTTGATTAAATATATTTGTGATGTGTGATATTGCATATGCTGGAACCTTCGGGTTGTGTTGGGCATGGCCTGAATATTCTTGAGGGATTATGATCACAGGTTGGGCTTGTCTCAGGTTACAGTGGGTGGTTTTGACCACGGGATTGGGCGTCATAGACGTCGTCTTGAGGCAGTGTGACTGTCAGGTTGGGCATGGCCTGGGTTACTTGGATGGAGAGGCCATCAAAATTGAGCAACATGGTCGTAGGGACATGATGTGTCAGAGATGTTGTGGCTTGGGTACTATTTTGGTGGTTATCTCTCACTCGAAAACATTGAGTATTGTGCACACATAGAGACTCTGTGATGAGGTGGTTTTGACCACTTGTGTGGGTAAAGGCCCCCATTAGTTGTGTTTTAGGTACTATTGGTTTGGGGGTTCTTGTTGTAGGAAGACACATGCAAGGTTAGAAGCCTTGAGGGGATAGAATTGAGGCTATTGGGCTGGGGGTAGAGGCTCGCCGTTATTTTAGGGTAGACATCATTGTCCCTCTAGTACATTATTTGAGGGTAGACATCATTGTCCCTCTGGTTACTTGATTGAGGACAGACATCGTTGTTCCTCCGGGTTACTGCTATTTGGGTGTGCCTTCAGGATGTCAGTACTTGAGACATGCAGTGTCAGGGGGAACATGGTGCCAGACTAAATGACAGAGATTCTGGCGTTGGACGAAGTAGGTGACACTCTATGGTGGTTATTGAGCACCAGTGGTGTTTTTGTTTATTTGTGCATTGTACTGTTTACCATCTACCTTATAAATACATTTATGCTTAAACACTTATATTTGGTACTCACCGTTGGGTGGTATCATACTGAGATTTGTCTCACACCTTGTATGGTCCCTTCAGGATGCGTATAGACTTTATGGATTTTCATATAGGAAAGAGATCATCTTAAAGAGCTAGATTATTTTAGTTGTTGCATGGGGATGGTATAGACCTTGAGGTATTTCCTAGATGGAGTTTACTTTATCTTGTTTTCTTTCCTATATCATCATTATTACTTTATTATTATAGATATTATTGGTTGTCCATTAGCGCACTTTTATATATTGACTTACAATGGATGCATTACTTATCTGTTCTGGTATTTTTACAAATGGTTAAGCATGCTATTTTATTTACTTTCTTCTGTTGTTGTTTATATTTATTGCTTTCTTTGTTTATTGATATTGGTTATACTTATGATCTGTGGGTTTGGTTTGAGTCTGCTAAGTCGTTTACTTCTGCTGCATGTTATTTATCATTGCTCAGACCAGTACCATTATTATCCTCTGAGAGGGTATAGCCTCCCCACTATACCCATCATACCCTCGTTGCTAGTCGGCAGCCTTTGGCATTCGGGGAGGTGCGCCTAAGGTATTATCACTCGACCTGTTAAGCACTATTCGGGTGTTTGTATAGGTCTGGGTCATTAAAAGTGGTATCAAAGGAGTTCTTGATAGGGATTTAGTAGCATTTTTTTTCTCGCTACTAATGATATTGAGACTTCTATTTTTATTTCTGCTAGTTTAATATTTGGGGATATAGTAGACTGAAGATAGGTTGTAATTGGAATTGGGCTTCTAACTTGTTCTTGGGTGCCTGAAGCCCCATGTATGAGGGATGGACCCAGTTTCCTTGGGTAGGAATTATTGTTTTTCTTTTGATCAGGTTACAGTTTATAAGATTTCAACATCGGTGGCTCACTTGGAGTGTGATGTTATTTATTATGATATGCGACCCTTGGCTCGGTTATGAAAGGGAAGAATTGGACCTTGGCTCGGTATAGAAGGCTTGTTTACTTGGCTTTTGATATGCATATTTTTAGGGTATTTAAATTTCATAACTGCATGTATGCTTTGTGAAGTGGTAATGTCATGTGAATAATATCAATTTCCATGCTTTATATGCTTTGAAATGTGAAAATGTGAAATTCCTAATATAATTTCTTGTTTATTGCAATGTGTTATTCCATGCTTTATATATTGTAGAATTGCATGTGGTGGGGTATTTTCGTCTGGCTCTTATAAGAGTGGGCATGTATTATGGTTGAGGTGATTTTGATTATCAGGATCGGACGACTCGGTCGTCGGTTTGAGGCAACGTTGGTTTTCAAGACGGGCATGGCCCGAGTTACTTTGATACTTGGCTCTCTTGAGGGAGGGTAAGAAGACCATGAGGTTGGAATGTCTTGGGCATGGGTTGTGGTGGGTGATAGTAAGGGTAGTAGTTATGCATTGCCTTCTATTTCTTTCCTTATCTATATTATATATATATATATATTGTTATACATGTGGTTTTTATGACCATTTATGGTATTCAGTAGGTTCCTCCTAGACAATTCGGATGGAACATCAGACGAGTGATGGTACAGTGCCGCATGAGCATGATCAGGTTCATAATCCTGATGTATATGAAGAGAATGAGCCATAGGTATAGGATCAGGGACACGATCAGGTTCAAGATCCAGTGTAGGCAAGACAACAGCCGAGTTTGAAATTGTTTGGACCATGGCTCAATGAGAAGCTCCGAGGTAGCCTGGTACGTGTATTGTAGGGGATCGAAAGAGGTGTGCAAGGTATAGAGCCATCTAGGGAATATCTGGTGTGGGAGTTCCAGTCACAACACTTGTCGCTTTTTATGGGTGAGGGTGGTCCACAGGTGGATGAGAACTAAATAGAGAGAATGCAGATGATCTTCAAGCATCTTGAGATGCCTCTAGGTTGGAGGGTCAAGCTAGTGACGTACATGCTATGAGGACTGGAAAAGCATTGGTGGGATGTGCAGGTTCAGTCTCACAGACACGAAGGGATATCATGGAAAGACTTCTAGGAGAGGTTCTTCAAGCACTTTTACCCATAGACACTAAGGGAAGAGAGAGCTTGGGATTTATTGAGCCTTCGATATGGAGACATGTCTTTCATGGACAATGCAGCTACATTCACTGAGTTGTCTCGCTTTTCACCTAGTATAGTAAGTGATGACATGGAAAGGGTGAGGCGCTTTGAGGATGGCTTATGACACGTCATTCATATCCAGGTGAATATCTTCAGGTTGGGTTCTTTTTTATAGGTGGTGAATCAGGTGCCCATATAAGAGGGAAACTAGAGGGATAAGCGCCAGGTTGGCTTGGCAATGGCTTCAGGTGATGGTTCGGATAGAAGGAATCAAGGAAGGGATGAGTTCCAGTAGGGCAGTCATGCCAAGGACTTAGCTAGACGACCTCGTAGTAGTTCAACAGTGGTTTTCTTTTGGTGTGGGTAGCCATGACATGTTTGGACTTAGTGCGATAGGCTTTCAAAGGAGTCTCAGGCATGTGGACAGGTTGGGAATCTTGAGAGGTTCTACAGGTATCCTTCTCAAATAGCCGGTATCCTTCTCAGGTATCCTTCGGTACCAGGAGAGGGTATCCGAGTTTCAACTGCATGCAGAGGACATGAAAGAGACAACATGACCCAGATGAGGATTCAGTGGTAGGTAACTGGAGCAGCACTACAGGGAGGTCAGGCATCAGGCAGTCGTACTTTAGGTCAGGTGCATTCCATGGAGCTGCTAGAGGCTGAGCAGGCTGGAGAGATGACGATGGTTAGAGGTACACCACGAATGTGGCCATGATTTTCTAGTTTTTTTTTTTTTGCATGGCCTATTGGGGCATGTCATCTTTGAGTGCACGAGGTGCACAGGATTTATGTGGACTGACTAGATGATGGTCAGTAGGATTGGCACCATATCGGGTGTGATATATATATATATATATATATATATATATATATATATATGAGATTCTTGGCATCAGGAGCATCAAGAAAACGGGTTACTTGAGGTTTTATGGGAATCTAGGCATTGACGATGCGGGTTACTTGAGGTGCTAGGAACCAGGATCGTCTTGAGCATCCATGGGATGCAGGACCTCATGGAGGCAGACACCGATGTGGTGTGGGATACTTTTGGGTTTCAGAAATGAAACGGGAGTACCAATGAGGGGCATGGGTGACAATGATTCACGAGAGGAACATGATTCCAGAAAACAGGTCAATGAACCATTTTTTTATTTGAGTTTTGTAGGGTTGAGACTGAGTTAGGCAATTCCTAAGGTGGGGAGCCCCTTGAGGAATTTAGCCAGAACCTTTAAGGTCGGGGTAGTTCGGGTTAATTTTATCAGGGTGGTATGTTCGGGGCCATATTTAGGTTTTGTTCGATAGCTTAGGGATGATCTGTGTTAAGGTGGGGAGATTATATAAGGCCCCAGCCTTAAACCTTACTTAATCTTGAGTTATTACAAGATTACACATTGAGGATCTTTTCGGGTCTAGAGTTTTAGAGAATTAGATAATAAAACTTGCATTACATTCCACATATAAACAAAGTTGTTACATAAAGATAGTATTCTTCATTCCCATCAATGGAAACACATTTAAAATAAAACATGGATTATTTCTTGACACATCCTTGACTCTATCATCTTATCATGTACCTTTCCCTTGACCTGTGAAAAATATTTCAAAAACATGGGATGAGCATAAAAACTCAGTATGGGTTATAAAAAAACATGGAAAGGAAACATGATTTCATATATACATAAGAATGAAATCATACTTTACCCATAAAACATAGGCACTTAAACATACCTCATAAAATCATGAATAAATCATAGAAATCATAAGACATAAAGGTAACTTGAGGCATTCATAACATTCTTACGTAGGGAGTAACCCTCTTGGTTACATTTGGAATACCCATCACAGTATATTCCCTAAAATCTCTTCGGAGAAACCTTAAAGTTTCACTCCTTCACGTTACCCAATGCATTGGAGAGCTATATCGGGCTCACCCACCCTTAGTTTATCACGGAACCACCCGTCTTCATAATAATGCCCAAGAACCATAACATAATCATATCACATAAAACATGCATAAAGGAAACATAAAATTTCCACATTTCAATCACAAGATATCAATACAACACAAAAACATTGTGAAAACCATTTTCCATACCAAAATAAAAGAAAGGTAAAACATGGTATTTATTTTTCTTTTAAAAAAGAAGGTATGGCTTGTAGAGGAAGCCGAAACTCAAATAACGGTCACGACGGCGGAGAAGTCGTTGTCTCCGCATACGTATGACAAAAACATTCCCTTTTGTCATTTAGTAAACGCTTAGTATAAAAAAGATTCCTTTTGAATAAATGTAAAAGTCAAAGGGGTTTATACACCGTATAAAAGAAAGTTGTGTATAAAATAAAATATGCCTCAAAGAAAGGAGATTGAGACGAAGTCCCATACCTCGTATCTGACTTGACCCGACCGTTCTTTAATCTCCTGAATAATAAACTTGAGTTAATCTCTACTTGCTTAAGAACCTTTTTCAAGTTCACTATTCCTTTTATACCATGTTATGGACATCATGTAATCATTTAAGTTAATAATGTTCATTTTGTCGGTATTTGGTTCTTAAGTCAAAAATAGACTTCTTACACTTACATGTTGTTAATTTGGTAAAAGTTTCGTTATATCCAGAATGATATTAATGATTTTGATAACATATACATCATATATATTCATCATATACATGTATTTATAATATTACATCACATTTAGAGGTAAGAAATGAAATGCACCGTTCATGGAGACGGTAAGCCGTACGTACGCATGAACGCTACTTCCATTTCTATTTCGTATTTTTTTTTTGGAATGGAATCATAATTATATAAGATTATATTATAATTCCAGTATAATAACATATATAATATCATTAACTTTATCCTTTACACATCCCACATATGGTATTAACGAATCAAATCACTTTCAGGGGGCGGTAGTCCGCACTTCCTAAAATGAAGATATCGTGTTTACCCATAATGGAAACCATAAAGGTATGCCCAAAATGAAAAAAAACAGAAGCTTAAGGAAAACATAAACATATCATATATCATATATAAAAATAGTGACATCATAATGGCCACCTTTGAAGGTGTTAAATGAGTATTGAACAATCATCGTTTCGGGAGGCAGAATTTCGCCATCCACAGAAACCGTATGTTCTTTAACCATTTGATGTAGTTGTGTGAGAGTGTAGCTCAAATAAATATTATAACAACATCCTATTATATTGAAGATACTGGTGTTGTTACAAAAGAAGTAAATAAAAAGAGTTCAGGGGGTTGGAGAAGCAAAATAAAACAAATGAACATGAGAGAAATGAATTACCTTCAAAAGTGTAACTCCTTTTGATTTGAGCCTAAAGGCTTCCTTTGAAAGGATTCTGCCCAAAGGGAATCCTCTAGGATGAGGAGAGGGATGTGGAGAGAGTAAATGGGCAGGGTTTGGCCGAGCCAAAGGCTTGAGTAGTGTGTGAAATGAGGTAGAGGTGGGGGCCTTTTATAAGAGGAGAGGAGGGGCACTTTTGGAAAGTAAAGAAATATTACTTTATTTGAAAATGTGTTTCGGTTTTAAAAGGTCTCACATTGATATAATTCGTGGATAAGGTGATAAGGGTTCGACACCCACTCATCAAATTGGTTTTGGACATGTGTAGTTCATATATTTTACATTATCTTTCCATTTTATTTAAATCGTCAAATAATGATGTCATCACTGCATCATTATTATGTCATAAATAATTTAATTTATTTAATGTCTAAAAATCATAAAAAAAATACTATGATGTAGTAAATCTTTTTAGCTTTCTAATGACTATTTATAATCAAATATCTGATCTTTATAACCCCATGTAAAAATTGTTTTCGTAAAACATATTATGTTTTTGTCATTTTTACTTTTACATTAAATAAAAAGTTATTTTTGTCATTTCCCAACAAAAGTGGATCCATGGGGTCCCCAAGTTGACCCATGGATTTTCTTGGTCACCCATGACACAACAAATAAGGTTGGGACATGTGTCTAGGTCATTTCATATTATTAAAGCATTATTTATACCTTAAACTACCCTAATTACCACTAATCGCGATTAAAAACTTAATAAGTTACTATTCACCAAAAAATTATTTTAATCCCATTGAACCACATTTTAATTCTTAATGACAACCAAGAGTGTCTGATTTTTGAAATTCATAACACAAAAGTGGCAAAGTTTCATTTAAACAAAAAATCAGTTTCTTTAACTACCACTTAGTGGTTTCACTATTCATCAAAAATTGAAGTTTTTCAGAAAATTACCAAAAATTCACCCTAAGCTATATTTGATATTCTGAATTCAAAAATGAAGTCTATTTTACAAAATTCAATACATATAATTAAAATTAATTAATTTAATAATTAATTCCCACTGCCAGAGTAAATAGCGTGTTTTTACAAAACAATAAGTATCAAAAGATTGACACCAGTTTAAGTCTAATTTCAAAGTGAAATTGATTCCAATGACCACCATTGGATAAAATGGTAAAAATATATTCATATTACACATTAAGACCAATTCAAAAGATAATATAATCATATAAATAAATTAGATTAAAAAGCAGTTTTGATGTAAAATGCAGTATTTTTCACTATTCATTAAAAAATGAACATTGTCAGAAAAATACCAAAAATTCACACAAAGTAAATTTTGATGTCCCAATCATAAAGAATAAGTTTATTTTGACAAACATAGTTTATAAAATTGTCAAAATATAGATTCAAAAATGGTTTTCCATCAAAAGACAGTAAAACAATCTTTTAAGAATATTAGTGTATTCCATGCATAAGATTGTATTTATTTTCATTTTAAGCCTCTATAACACTATATTAATCATTAATAGACATAGATAAAAATATCTATTATTCATTACTTATTTGGGATGTTACATCCTTCCCCCCTTTAGAAAATTGCGTCCCCGCAATTTATTTACTTATCGAATAAATGGGGGTACTTATCCCTCATTGCATTTTCAGATTCCCATGTTGCCTCTTCAATCATGTGGTTTTTCCAAAAAACCTTTACCTGCTTAATCACCTTATTCCGTAACACTTTCTCCCTCTGGTGAAGAATCTGGACCAGTTGTTCCTCATAAGATAGGTTCTCTTCCAGTTGAACTACCTCTGGACTCAAAACATGAGATGGATCTGGCATATACTTTCTCAACATCGAAACGTGAAAAACATTGTGTACCTGAGATAAACTCGGAGGTAAAGCCACTCGGTATGCAACTGATCCAAATCTCTCTCCAAAATTTCGTATGGTCCAATGAACCTTGGACTCAACTTTCCTTTCTTACCAAATCTCATCACACTTTTCCAAGGAGAAACCTTGAGAAAAACATGATCACCTACCTCGAAAGATAGATCCTTCCTACGGTTATCCGCATAACTCTTCTTCCTGCTCTGAGCTGTTCTCATGTGTTTCTGAATCAGCTGAACTTTTTCTTCCATCTCTTCTACCAATTCTGGTCCCATCAACTTCCTTTCACCCACTTCATCCCAGAAAGCTGGAGTTCGACACCGCTTCCCATATAATGCCTGAAATGGTGCCATCTGTATACTGGAATGAAAACTGTTATTATATGAAAATTCAACCAAAGAAAGATGTTGGTCCCAACTTCCCTGATAATCCATAGAACAAGCTCGTAGCATATCCTCCAAGGTCTGAATTGTTCGTTCTGACTGCCCATCTGATTGAGGATGAAAAGTTGTACTAAAATTTAATTCAGTACCCAACGACTTCTGAAGGCCTTTCCAAAAGTTAGAAGTAAACCTGGGATCATGATCCGATACAATGGAGAGAGGAACTCCATGTAACCTGACTATTTCTTTAAGATACAAACGGGAAAGTTGATCAAGAGAGAAAGTATCTCGTATAGAAAGGAAATGAGCAGATTTGGTCAAGCGATCAACAATAACCCAGATTGCATTATTACCTCGAGATGTCTTCAGTAATCCAACAACAAAGTCCATGGATATATTCTCCCATTTCCACTCTGGCACTGTTAAAGGCTGAAGCATCCCTTTCGGTAACTGCCGCTCTTCTTTAACCTATTGACATGTCAAACACTTTACAGTAAAATCAGCAATGTCTCTTTTCATTCCATCCCACCAGTAATACTCCCGCAGATCTCTATACATCTTAGTACTGCCCGGATGAACTGAAAATGGAGAACTATGAGCTTCACATAACAAATCTCTCTTCAACTGTGAATCACAAGGCACACACAATCTCTTCCAAAATCTCAAAACACAATCATTATCAATGTTGAATTCAGGCAACTTACCTTTCTGAACCAGCTCTACCTTTTTCTGCAACTCACTGTCTTGCTTCTGTGCTTGCTTGATTCTATCTGATACCTGAAACAAAACAGAAGGACTTCCTGCACCAACAACTTCTATGCCAAAGTTCATCAAATCATTGACCAAAGGATCATGTTCCAAACGCAACATTGCTAATGAAGCATTACTTTTTCGACTCAAAGCATCAGCCACTTTATTTGCTTTTCCCGGATGGTAATGAATTGTACAATCATAATCCTTGATTAATTCTAGCCATCTCCTCTGTCTCATGTTTAACTCTTTCTGAGTGAATATATACTTTAAACTTTTGTGATCGGTATCTATTTCACACTTTACTCCATACAAATGATGCCTCCAAATTTTTAAAGCAAAAACAACAGCAGCTAATTCCAAATCATGTGTAGGGTAATTTACCTCATGAGTTTTCAACTGTCGTGAAGCATAAGCAATTACCTGATCATTCTGCATTAGGACGCAACCAAGTCCTTTCAATGAAGCATCACTGTATATAACAAACTCACCATTCCTGGAAGATAGTGCCAAAACTGGAGCATTCACCAATCTTCTTTTCAATTCCTGAAAACAATCATCACATTCTTTTGTCCAGATAAACTTAACACCCTTCCGAGTTAGCTTAGTCATTGGACTAGATAACCGTGAAAAATTTCTAACAAACCTTCGGTAATAGCCCTCCAAACCAAGGAAGCTACGAATCTCGGTTACATTTGTGGGTCTTGGCCATTCTTCCACAACTTTTGTTTTTGCAGGATCAACAGTTATTCCATCTTTAGAAACAATGTGACCAAGGAAAGAAATTTGTTGCAACCAAAACTCACACTTGCTGAATTTCCCATACAGTTTCTTTTCTTTTAAGGTTTGCAAGATAACCCTTAAATGTCTTTCATGCTCCTCTTTAATTTTAGAAAACACCAAAATATCATCAATGAAAACCACCACAAACTTATCCAAGAACTTATGGAAAATTCTATTCATTAAGTCCATGAATACAGCAGGTGCATTGGTTATCCCAAAAGGCATTACTACAAATTCATAATGGCCATATCTCGTACGGAACGCGGTCTTCGGAATATCTGCCTCCTTTACCTTCAGCTGATAGTACCCCGATCTCAGGTCAATCTTCGAAAAAAACTGAGCTCCCTGGAGCTGATCAAACAAATCATCGATATGAGGCAAAGGATATTTGTTCTTAACAGTGATATTATTCAAGGCTCTATAATCAATGCAAAGTCTCATAGAACCATATTTCTTTTTAACAAATAAAATAGGAGCACCCCATGGTGATGTGCTAGGTCTAATGAAACCTTTCTCTAATAAATCTTGTAATTGCTCCTTCAACTCTAAAAGTTCAATTTGTGCCATTCGATAAGGGGGTTTTGAAATTGGCTTAGCATCAGGAACTAAGTCAACAGTAAACTCAACTTCCCGATCTGGTATTATTCCAGGTAACTCATCAGGAAAAACATCAGGATACTCATTTACCACTGGCACATCATTAATCTGAACAGTTCCTTTATTTTCAACGACGTGTGCAAGGTAACATTCATTTCCATCTTTTACAAGTTTCTCGGCCTCTTGATATGTTATCAAAAGTAAGGGTTCATTCCTATAAACAAACTGAAATTCTTTCTGAAAAGAAACTTCTTTAGCTCTACAGTCAATCTTAGCATGGTAAATAGAGAGCCAATCCATACCCAGGATAACATCAAACTCTACTAGAGGTAGAACAATAATGTTTGCAAGTAGGTTCTTTCCACAGATAAGGATAGGAAGATTCTTATAAATTCTTTTTGCCTCAACATTTCCCCCAGGTGTTTTTACCAAAAGTTCAGGAGTCATTTCTTGAGATGGTATTACCATTTTACTAGAAAAGGTTTCAGAGATAAAAGAATGTGTAGACCCCGAATCAAACAACACACTGGCATAATCTGAAAAAACAAACAAAGTTCCTGATACAACTTCATTTGATGGCCCGACATCTGCTGAAGTAGTTGCAAAGGATTTCACCACCCCTTTCTGCTTGTAGTCTAACTGCTTCCCATCACTCAAGCTCTTTGTCGGACACTCGTTTGCATAGTGACCCATCTCATTGCACTTATAACATTTCACTAACTGTAAATCAAATTTGTTCTTACCTTCACCTTGATCCTTTTCAGTGCAATCACGAGCCTTATGTCCCATCTTACCACATCAATATCACTTTCCAGAATTCAGAAGACATTCCCCAGCATGCCTTTTTCCACATTTATCACAAACTGGAAACTTAGTTTTCTTACCATCAGACTTTTTTGAAGAATTCTTACCTTTCTCCTGCCACCTCGGTCTCTTCTTCTGCTGGTCGTTATAGAACAATTGGTCATCGTAAAACTCCATTTCCACCTTCTCAGCACATCGAACAGGCTTTTCATAACTTTTAAACTCTCGAGAAGCTAATGCCCTTCGATATTTTGGCTTTAATCCTGAGTAAAAACGATTGATTTTACTATCAAGGTCTCGAATAAAATTTGGAGCATACCTTGCCAAACGAGTGAACCTTTCTTCATAGGCAGCCACTGAGTCTTCTTCTTGCCTCAATTCCAAGAATTGCTTTTCCATCCTAAGTCGAACAGCCTTAGGAAAATACTTCTCAAGAAACATACCTTTGAATTCATCCCAGTCAAGAGCATCAATCTCATCGGCGTCCCTGATATTTTTAACCATAGACCACCACTGATCTGCTTCACCCTCCAAACGGTAAATAGCAAGACTAACCTTTTGATTGTCTGAACACCCCATGACATCAAAAATCTTCTCCAGTGCTTTAATCCACCCTTCAGCTAGCACAGGGTCAGATGATCCTCTGAATGATGGTGGATGTTTCCTCATGAAATGTTCCACCACTGACATGTTCCTCTGCGGTTGGTCTGGCTGATCTCGTGCATGGATACCACCGCCATTTATTGCTTGATTCAACTGTGCCATCACTGCAACAAACTGTTCAGTTCCAATTCCGACCATCTCAGGATGCTGATTCGGAAGGTTATTTCCTTCTGTATGCCTTCCTAGCACTGCTTCCCTGTTTCCTCTGCGGAAAACCATTCTGAACAAACATGTCTTAGATGAAGCAACATGGTAATCTTTAAATGCTATATCATTTCAAAAAAATATTTTGGATAATCATTTTAATAGAATTCTAACTCCTAAAGTTATCTAAACCGACCTTTGATACCAACTATAAGGCCCCAGCCTTAAACCTTACTTAATCTTGAGTTATTACAAGATTACACATTGAGGATCTTTTCGGGTCTAGAGTTTTAGAGAATTAGATAATAAAACTTGCATTACATTCCACATATAAACAAAGTGGTTACATAAAGATAGTATTCTTCATTCCCATCAATGTAAACACATTTAAAATAAAACATGGATTATTTCTTGACACATCCTTGACTCTATCATCTTATCATGTACCTTTCCCTTGACCTGTGAAAAACATTTCAAAAACATGGGATGAGCATAAAAACTCAGTATAGGTTATAAAAAAACATGGAAAGGAAACATGAGTTCATATATACATAAGAATGAAATCATACTTTACCCATAAAACATAGGCACTTTAACATACCTCATAAAATCATGAATAAATCATAGAAATCATAAGACATAAAGATAACTTGAGGCATTCATAACATTCTTACGTAGGGAGTAACCCTCTTGGTTACGTTTGGAATACCCATCACAGTATATTCCCTAAAATCTCTTCGGAGAAACCTTAACGTTTCACTCCTTCGCGTTATCCAATGCATTGGAGAGCTATATCGGGCTCACCCGCCCTTAGTTTATCACGGAACCACCCGTCTTCATAATTATTCCCAAGAACCATAACATAATCATATCACATAAAACATGCATAAAGGAAACATAACATTTCCACATTTTAATCACAAGATATCAATACAACACAAAAACATTGTGAAAACCATTTTCCATACCAAAATAAAAGAAAGGTAAAACATGGTATTTATTTTTCTTTTAAAAAAGAAGGTATGGCTTGTAGAGGAAGTCGAAACTCAAATAACGGTCACGACGGCGGAGAAGTCGTTGTCGCCGCATACGTACGACAAAAACATTCCCTTTTGTCATTTAGTAAACGCTTTGTATAAAAAAGATTCCTTTTGAATAAATGTAAAATTCAAAGGGGTTTATACACCGTATAAAAGAAAGTTGTGTATAAAATAAAATATGCCTCAAAGAAAGGAGATTGAGACGAAGTCCCATACCTCGTATCCGACTTGACCCGACCGTTCTTTAATCTCCTGAATAATAAACTTGAGTTAATCTCTACTTGCTTAAGAACCTTTTTCAAGTTCACTATTCCTTTTATACCATGTTATGGACATCATGTAATCATTTAAGTTAATAATGTTCATTTTGTCGGTATTTGGTTCTTAAGTCAAAAATAGACTTCTTACACTTACATGTTGTTAATTTGGTCAAAGGTTCGTTATATCCAGAATGATATTAATGATTTGGATAACATATACATCATATATATTCAGAATATACATGTATTTATAATATTACATCACATTTAGAGGTAAGAAATGAAATGCACTGTTCATGGAGACGGTAAGCCGTACGTACGCATGAACGCTACTTCCATTTCTATTTCGTATTTTTTTTGGAATGGAATCATAATTATATAAGATTATATTATAATTCAAGTATAATAACATATATAATATCATTAACTTTATCCTTTACACATCCCACATATGGTATTAACGAATCAAATCACTTTCAGGGGGCGGTAGTCCGCACTTCCTAAAATGAAGATATCGTGTTTACCCATAATGGAAACCATAAAGGTATGCCCAAAATGAAAAAAAACAGAAGATTAAGGAAAAAATAAACATATCATATATCATATATAAAAATAGTGACATCATAATGGCCACCTTTGAAGGTTTTAAATGAGTACTGAACAATCATCGTTTCGGGAGGCAGAATTTCGCCATCCACGGAAACCGTATGTTCTTTAACAATTTGATGTAGTTGTGTGAGAGTGTAGCTCAAATAAATCTTATAACAACATCCTATTATATTTAAGATACTGGTTTTGTTACAAAATAAGTAAATAAAAAGAGTTTAGGGGGTTGGAGAAGCAAAATAAAACAAATGAACATGAGAGAAATGAATTACCTTCAAAAGTGTAACTCCTTTTGATTTGAGCCTAAAGGCTTATTTTGAAAGGATTATGCCCAAAGGGAATCCTCTAGGGTGAGGAGAGGGATGTGGAGAGATTAAATGGGCAGGGGTTGGCCGAGCCAAAGGCTTGAGGAGTTTGTGAAATGAGGTAGAGTTGGGGGCCTTTTATAAGAGGAGAGGAGGGGCACTTTTGGAAAGTAAAGAAATATTACTTTATTTGAAAATGTGTTTCGGTTTTAAAAGGTCCCACATTGATATAATTCGTGGATAAGGTGATAAGGGTTCTACATACACTCATCCAATTGGTTTTGTACATGTTTAGTTCATAGATTTTACATTATCTTTCCATTTTATTTAAATCGTCAAATAATGATGTCATCACTGCATCATTATTATGTCATAAATAATTTAATTTATTTAATGTCTAAAAATCATAAAACAAATACTATGATGTAGGAAATCATTTTAGATTTCCAATCACTATTTATAATCAAATATCTGATCTTTATAACCCCATGTAAAAATTGTTTTCGTAAAACATATTATGTTTGTGTCATTTTTACTTTTACATTAAATAAAAAGTTATTTTTGTCATTTCCCAACAAAAGTGGATCCATGGGGTCCCCAAGTTGACCCATGGCTTTTCTTGGTCGCCCATGACACAACCAATAAGGTTGGGACATGTTTCTAGGTCATTTCATATTATTAAAGCATTATTTATACCTTAAACTACCCTAATTACCACTAATCGCGATTAAAAACTTAATAAGTTACTATTCACCAAAAAATTATTTTAATCCCATTGAACCAAATTTTACTTATTAATGACAACCATGAATGTAGGATTTTTGAAATTCATAACACAAAAGTGGCAAAGGTTCATTTAAACGAAAAATCAGTTTCTTTAACTACCACTTAGTGGTTTCACTATTCATCAAAAATTGAAGTTTTTCAGAAAATTACCAAAAATTTACCCTAAGCTATATTTGATATTCCGAATTCAAAAATGAAGTCTATTTTAAAAAATTCAATACATATAAGTCAAATTAATTAATTTAATAATTAATTCCCGCTGCCAGAGCAAATAGCGTGTTTTTACAAAACAATAAGTATCAAAAGATTGACACCAGTTTAAGTCTAATTTCAAAGTAAAATTGATTCCAATGACCACCATTGGATAAAATGGTAAAAATATATTCATATTACACATTAAGACCAATTCAAAAGATAATATAATCATATAAATAAATTATATTAAAAAGCAGTTTTGATGTAAAATGCAGTATTTTTCACTATTCAATAAAAATGAACATTGTCAGAAAAATACCAAAAATTCACACAAAGTAAATTTTGATGTCCCAATCATAAAGAATAAGTTTATTTTGACAAACATAGTTTATAAAATTGTCAAAATATAGATTCAAAAATGGTTTGTCATCAAAAGGCAGTAAAACAATCTTTTAAGAATATTAGTGTATTCCATGCATAAGATTGTATTTATTTTCATTTTAAGCCTCTATAACACTATCTTAATCATTAATAGACATAGATAAAAATATCTATTATTCATTACTTATTTGGGATGTTACAGATTATAAGAACCCGGTTTTTTAGAACATGTCAAAATCCTGACCCTGTTTGAATTTTTGACTTGTATCTGAGAAACTGGGAAAATCTAGGAAATTCTGTAAATTTCTAAATTACACACCGTGTACCTTAAGTAAACTCCATGTAATCTTGACAGAATGTGAAGACCATACATGTAGTGTAGGCCTATTGGTGGGGTAGAATGTTTTTAGCAAGTACACATCGTGTACAATTTGTACACACCATGTAGAGGGGCCGTGTATGGAGATATGCATGGTGTGTTGGGAATATCGTCCAAGTAGAGAGGTACATATCGTGTACCCTAGGTACACGTTGTGTAGTCAGTCAGTAAGTCCTCGGCAAAATATCAGCTGTCATATGAGTAGTAAAATGATACACAGGGCGTGTAGTCTGAAGTACATGCCATGTATTTTATTTTTTTCGCTAAAATGGGCAGTAACCTCATTTTGAGGTAGAAAACCAAAAACTCATTGGGTTTTAGTGGGGAGAGCTGGTCAGATCTTGTTTTTGCTCTCGATCGCCCATCTGAACTCTGTTTTGATCATTATTGGATGCGTTAGAACCCCCCCGGTAAGTCCTTTCTTCCTCTTGAGTTGTTCTTCTTGATTTCCGTTCTAAGACGAGTTATAGGGGTTTGAGTGGTTTTGATTATTTTATAGATCTACTATGTTTTAGACCTAATTTTAGGCTTTTATTAGAGGAGTATCATCATACTAGTACGAGGTAAGTAGTGCATACCTCTTTTTGTGTTTTCATGGTTATTTGGGTGGCGCAGCCTTCATCACGTTTTTGGGTATTTTGAGTGAGACCCCATTTTATATACTATTACATATTGAATTAATTGTTAGAAACATGGGATGCCTTTGGGAATGCCCTATTTCCTATATTTCTTGAGCAAGGCCGGGCGAGAGGCTGATGCTCATTGGGACATTTTGGCCCGAGGTTCTGAAATGGTAATAACTGGTCTGCTTTGTTTTTCTAAACTTGTATGTTTAATTTGATAAAGCATGATTAGACTTGTTAGATGCATTAAATACCTCAGTGATGGTATGGGAAAACACATGGCTAGTGCAATTCAACTTTTTAGTTTTTTTTCTTCTTTTAAGTATTTCTTTTGATTAAATATATATGTGATGTGTGATATTGAATATTCTAGAACCTTTGGGTTATATTGGGTGTGTCCTGGATATTATTGAGTGATGTTGATCATAGGTTGGGCTTGGACTGGGTTACATTGGGTGGTTTTGACCATGGGATTAGGCGTCATGGACATCGGTCTGAGGCAGTGTTACTGTTAGGTTAGGCATGGTCCGGGTAACTTGGATGGTGAGGTCGTCATACTTGAGAGACATGGTCACAGGGACATGAGGAGTCAGAGATATTGTGACTTGGGTACTACTTTGGTGATTAAGACTCACCCAGAAACTTTGAGTAGTGTCCACATAGAGAGACTCCGTGATGAGGTGGTTTTGACCACTCGTGTGGGTAGAGGCCCCCGTTAGTTGTGGTTTAGGAACAATTGGTTTAAGGGTTATTGTCGTAGGAAGCCACATGGAAGGTGAGGAGCCTTTATGGGATAGTGTTGAGGCTATCAGGTTGGGGGAAGAGGCTCACCATTATTTGAGGGAAGACATCGTTATCCCTCCAGTACATTATTTGAGGCCAGACATTGTTGTCCCTCCAGTTACTTAATTGAGGACAGACATCATTATTCCTCCGGGTTACTATTTTTTTGGAATTCCTTCAGGATGTCGATACTTGAGACATGCGGTGTCAGGGGAAAAATGGTGTTGGGCTACATGACATAGATTCTGGTGTTGACTAAAGCAAGTGATACTCTTTGGTGGCTGTTGAGCACCAGTTGCATTTTTGTTTATTTGTGCATCATATTGTTTACTATCTACCTTATAAATGGATTCCTTATTAAACACTTATATTAGGTATGCAATATTGGGTGGTATCCTATTGAGATTTGTCTCACA
Source organism: Viscum album (assembly GCA_963277665.1). Classification (NCBI taxonomy): domain Eukaryota; kingdom Viridiplantae; phylum Streptophyta; class Magnoliopsida; order Santalales; family Viscaceae; genus Viscum; species Viscum album. Next base: position 1,617,993,594 of record OY728131.1, on the reverse strand, counting down.
CCCTGCACAGGCCCTTCGGGACGCGTGTAGACTTTATGGATTTGCATGCAGGAAAGAGATCGGCTTCAGGAGTTGGATTTTTTTAGCTATTAAAAGGGAATGGTATGGACCTCGAGGTATTTCCTAGCTGAAGTTTACTTTGTATTGTTTTCTTTCTTGTATTAGCATGCTTACTTTCTTATTGTATCTACATTTGGTTTGCCATTGGCGCCCTTTTATATATTGACTTGCAATGGATGCATGAGTTGTCTGTTCTCGTAGTTGTTACAAATGGATCAGCATGCTGTTTTTTTTACTTTATACTGATGTTATTTATATTTATTTCTTTCTCTATTTATTGATATGGGAAATGCTTCCGCTCTGCGGGTCTGGTTCAAGTCTGCTGAGTCATTTACTTCTGTTGCATGTTGTTTATCATTGCTCAGACCAGTACCATTATTATCCTCCGAGAGGGTATAGCCTCCCCACTATACCCATCAGACCCTCTCTTCTAGTCGGTAGCCTTTGGCGTTTGGGGAGGTGCGCCTATGGTAGTATCACTCGACCCATTTAGCATTGTTCAGGTGGTTGTACGGGTCCGGGTCGTTACAATCCCCATTTTTAATTATCATAAATACTTAACATAAAAAAAATATTAAGATTCAATAAATAATTGAAGTTATATTTAATGTAATTCAAGATATCAATGTGTACAAGATATTAAAACAAGATATTAAATATGCTCAGGAAGTGGATATTTAATATGATCAAGAAGTAGATATTCAATATACTCAAGAATTATATATTCAATATTCTCAAGAAGTAGATATTCAATATACTCAAAAATTAGATAAAACAAATCAAATTTCAAACAAATATATAACTCCATATTAATGAAACAATTAATAAATAACACATGATAGTGGAATTAAATTTATCCCCCTTTGAAGTTCAAACCCCCCCCCCCCCCTTAAGGCACTAAATTTCTCCCCTTTTATGATTATCAAAAATAAAACAAGGAGAGTAAGAATTATCCATGAAAATTGATAATCATCCGAATGTTAATAAGATTGAATCTAAAATCAAAGACCTCAAAATATTTCTACCAAAATTCACTCAAGGTGAATATAATTAAAAATAAAATTTTGGCCTCTCAAAGACATGGAATATAATCTGTTTGATTTTGTTTATCAAATCATTAAAGAAGCTCTAAAAAATCATCAAAATAAATTTTTATAAAGGTTTCTCATATGATAGGTTTTGAAAATAATGTAAAAAAATTGGACATTTAAATTATGAATGTGATTATAAGAATTTGTGATATGGGAGACCAAAATCAATTCATATTTCATCCATAATTTTTAAAATAAAATCTCATAGTAAAAAAATATGGTTACCAAAATCATTATTGGATAACATTATCAAACCCAAGTTTTTTGGGTTCAAAAGGCTTATTATTTTGATTTTATATGAAAAGTGTATTGTGAGTAAAGAATAGTAAGCACTGTGGTACCTAGATAGTGGTTTCCCAAGACACTTGTGTGGTGACCACTCTGAATTCGATCAAATCAATAAACTATAAGAAGGCCATGTCACCTATAGTGATAACTCTAGGGGAATGTTAATCGATAAAGGTACCATCAGTTTTTCTAACACAAATCTTATTAAAAATGTTCTATTTTTCAAAGGCTTGATACATAATATGCTCAACATTAGTCAAATGTGTGATAGAAGTTTTAAATTTTCTTTTAAAAATGACTTAATAAAATTTCTTAACTCAAAATTAAATATATTATTTATTGTGTCTAATTTTCAAAATGTTTATACAATCAATTTAAAAATTATCACTATCAAAAACGTAAAATACTTGAGTGCATGAGTTAATGATTCGTGGATTTTGCATATACACCAATTTCACTATAGCCCACACTCAATTTTCAAACTCAACCATTATCAACTAGTATGATATTTACCCAAACTGTATTTCAAAGATGACATGGTTTGTGAAGTATGCCAACATGATAAGCAACATATATCTTATTTTAAAACTAAAAAATGAATCCCTTTTTATAATTATCTCAAATTAATTCATCTAAATTTATTTAGTCCTTGTCAAATTTAAAGTCTTTGAGGTAAATCATATACTTTTTATTGATGACAACATTAAAAGATTCATGTGGGCTTATTTCCTATCTCACAAAAGTGAATATTGATAATCCTTCATAAAGTTTCTAAAAAAACTAAAAATGAAAAGAGTTTTAAAATTATTTTTATTCAAATTGATCATCACTAAGAGTTTTACAATAATGTATTTTATGATTTATTCTCTTCTCAAGGATATATTCTTTAAACCCTTTAACAAAATAGGGTAGTAAAGAGGAAAATTTTAACTATCTAATAAATCACTCAAACTATTTTAAATGAATTTAATTTACCTCAATATCATTGGATTGAGGCCATCAATACAGCTTATTTTATCATAATCTCATTCTTTTAAGACCTTTTCTTATAAATACCCCTTTATGAACTTTTGAAAAATAAAAAACCTAAAGTGGTATTTTTTAATGTTTTTGGTTGAAAATTTTTTATTCTCAAAATAAAATTTCTAAAAATTTGATTCCAAATTTGATGAAGGTATGTTTCTTGGGTAATCTAACTTAAGAAAAGAATACTTAGTCTTTAAAAATGTATAAAATGTTGGAATAATCAATTCATGTATTTTTTTATAAATTTTTTCCAAATTATCTTTCTCAAAATGTTTTTTAAATTTATTTTTTAAATGAAAATTTATAATATAAAATATTTAAAGTAGAATAAGAATATATTTCAAATTATTTGCCTAAATATTTTAGAAAATATAAAGACCATACCCTTGAAAATGTTATTGGAAATTCTTAATCAGGAACTCATGTTATAATATCTATCCTAAATGATATTGAACATCTTGTCATTGTATCTCACTTAGAACCCAAAAATATCAATGATTCCCTTGACAATGAAAAATGAGTTCTTTATATGCAATAGTAAATATATTAATTATCTTAGAATTATTTATGGACTATCATGGAAATAATTAATGATCATCCCACCATAGGCTCAAAACGAGTTTTTATGAATAAGTTAGATGATCTTGGTAACATCATTAGAAATAAATATCATTTATAAACTAATAGTTATAACCAAGAATAAGGAATTGAATATAGTGAAACCTTTACACATGTCACTTAGTTAGAATCCATTATAATATTGTTAGAATTTTCCTCTCATGTTAATTTCAAACTATTTCAAATGGATGTTAAAAGAACCCTTTTAATTGGTTTCATTAACAAAAATGTTTTTGTAAATAACCACTTGGTTTTAAAGATTCTAAATTTAGAAATTCTATTTCCTAATTAACTAAATCTCTTTATGGTTTAAAAAATCCCCCTAATATTGGTATGAATGTTAGTATAATTTTCTTTTATCAAATGGTTTTAAAATTAGAAAATATAATACAATTATTTTTCTAAAACACATATCAGATGATTCGTTACTTATCCAAATTTATGTTGATGATGTGATTTTTAGATCAACCAATGAATCTATTTATTTTGAATTTTAATATTTAATGAAAAATAAATTTAAGATCAGATTTTAAGGTTAACCTCAAATTCTTTCTTAGTTTCCAAATTTCTCAAAACAATGATGGTATTTTTCTAAACCAAAGATAATAAAAAATTAACTCTTAAAATGATTCTTCATGGATCAAGATAAGAAAATTATTTAACCCTTGAGTATAATTTATAAGATAATGTTGGGTGAATTTAGTAAATTGGTTGACAATAATATTTATATAATTATGATTGGTAGTTTACTTTATCTTACTATGACTTGGACTGATAACATGTTGAGTGTTTTTATTTATGATTTTTTTTCAATAAAATTCAAATAAATAACATATAAAATCTATCAATAGTATTTTTTTAGTCAAAAAGGAACTAAAAATATAGGTTTTTTATCCTAAAGGAACTTATTTTGAATTAAGTAGTTTTTCTGATGTTGATTTTGGAGGATGTCAACTAGACAGGAAAAGTATGATTAAGACTTTTCACATACCTAGAAAATCCCTTATCTCATTGATTAGTAAGAAGTATAACTGTATTTCTCTTTCTATAGTCATAGAGAAATATATAGCTGCTAGGAGTTGTTGCGCCCAAATAATATGGATGAAACACACTCACTTAGACTTTAGGATTACATATGACCATATCCCTTTTGTGTGGAATAATACTAGTGCCATTAATATTTCCAAAAATCATATCCAGAACTCTCACACTAAACATATTTACCTTAGGCACCATTTCTAAAGTTATAAATTCCAAAAGGTTGATATATTATTGTAATTTATTAGGATATAATATCAACTCATGTATATTTCCACAAAACCTCTAGTAGTTAACCATTTTTAATTCATTAAAGTTAAATTAGTAATAGTGTACTAATGACACATTACATTTTACTTATGGTTAACTTGAGTAATATTTTTAAAATTTATCTTGATCTTGTTTTAAATTTTTTTCTATTTCTTATTAAAATATTAAAATTATTGATTTATTATTTTTTTATATTTATTCTATCTTGGATATGATCTATATATCTCACTTATGAATTTAATTGAGGGGGATCCATATTTATTAATTCTTAAATTATCCTTAATATATAATTTTGTTTTCAAATTAATTTTTAAAATAAAAAAATGTTTTTAAAGTCATATTTTTCTAAAATGAGTACTTTTTATTATCATTTTAAGCTTTTAAACTAAGTTTTGATTTCAAATTTTAAATACACTTCGTGTGTTTTTTTATTTTAAATCTATTTTAATGTTTTTTTAAAAACTTATATGAATAATTATATATATATATGATGTATTATTTTTGAAATTTTATTTTATCTATATTAAAGGAATATTAATGATGAGTAAAATACTTTATATATACTTGTCTCTCTAACAATGTTGTTTGAGTTGTCTTTGACAAAATAAAAATGGGAGAATAATTTTTACATATGGTAACTCCTTCAAGATTCATAAATTAAGGAACAAATCAATGGAGGTAAACCCATTTTTTAAGGAAATGAGTTTCTTGGAAAAAGGTATATACCAATTTTATTTTATTTTACTCTTTCTTTCTCTCTTTATCTTTTTTTCTATCTAAATAATTTTAAAAAAAATAACTTTTTTTTCCTATCTCTCTCTCAAATTTTCTTATTAAAGTGGATTTTGGAAGATAATAGGTGTTTCAATTTAAATTTCAATTTTATCCTTTGATACCAATTGTTACTCAGATTAGAATGGAAAGAAAGGTTTAACTAACTTTTAAAAATTAAAACAAATGGAGAATTAAATGCTAAAAGATATTGGCATGATGATGTGATGAATTGATAAATTTGATATATATTATAAAGGTAATTTCAATATTAATTAATTGATTATTCATATTGAAAAATAGATGTATCAAATTTATGAAATTGTGAATTTTGAGTTTGAATGATACAAAGAAAAAATTAAAAAAATAGAAAACACAATTTTATAAAGGGGTTCAAAAATAGCTCTATGTGAGCCCCTGCATCTCCTCCCCTCAGGTTGAGTGGTTTATGTTATTACTCTTATTATATTGAAAGTGATCAAGAAACTCATCCATCATAATTACAGTTATGATCAACCACTTTAACTTCATTGGTATCCAAGGAACACTTCCATCACTTTTACGGCAGCGAGCACCAGTTAAAGAAGGAGATGATAAAAGAGAGGTTTTCGTAGCACAGGCCCATTACAATTATGCTACCTTATTATCTCATATATATTTTTATAATTAAGAATATATAGAAGACGATAAGACATTATAGCCTTTGAGATATTGAGAAATTGGTTTCTCTTGAGAGAACTTACGATTGATTGCAATTCAGCATCATTAATTCAAGCAAGGAGTTGTTTTAAAAGTTTGTGGATAACATCAAATCCTCCTTAGGTATCTATTTATAGGATTCATAGAAAATATGTGTCCCTTAGGTCAAGACAAGTTTTTAAATTCCTGATTTAAATTCTTTAAGACCTCATTTAAAGCACTTTAGAAGGTTCTGGATCACAGCAACCAACTAGCCGAATGATCCCACCTACTAGCCCATGAGACACCAAGGGTTATCCAGCTCTACTTGCTTTTACTAGCTAGTGAGTAGAATTCTGCAACACTTGGAGGTGATTTCCACTTGCACCAATTTTTTGGTTCCTTATATTTTCTATCTAGTATTGTCTGCTTTACTTCATCTTCAATTAGTACCACCTCTACTTACTTCCTTGGTCTTCTATTAGTCTTCCAACTTTATTACATAATATCTAACCATGATTTAAATACTATTATAAGTCTTTAAAATAATAATAAAGTTCTATTTAATATAATTTAAAATATTTATTTAGTTTATTAATTAAATTACTAAAATTATAAAAGGGAAGTCTAAAATTCACTTAAAAGAGAACATTAGAAATATAAGAGAGTGTTTGTGATCATGAAAACACTATGAGAGAGAGTGTGGTACAAAACTTTATTCCCTTGTATAATTCATGTTGTCATTGTCATAACATTGATATTATTCACCTTCTATTGACCAATTTCTGATAAATGAAGTTCCAATGAAAGAGCTTCTGGTGAAATAAAATAAACTTCACCTCCAAATAGTTTCTAGTCCATGGGAATCAGGAATTCCCTTATATCCTTCCCATAGGTTGGTTCAGGGGTGACCCAAATGGGTTCGTGATAAAATGGTATAACAAAACCCTATTATTATTTTGGGTGTGTCAAGGGTGAAAGGATAATAGGATTTTCAGGACATAAGAGGTAGATCATGAGTATATGCTTGATCACCACCTTTCAGGATAAAAATTGATTTTTCATGGGTAGTCAGGGTTTGAGTATTTTTGAAGTTATTTTGATTGTTTTATGGAATTTGACACTTCTATGGTATTTTACTACCAATTTTTAGATTTTTACTCATATTGGGGGTTTGAAATGAAAGAATAATCAATGGGGAAGGTTTATATCATATGGTCTAGCACACTACACCACACCCATGCACATGATTCTCATAATTTCATAGGGGTTGTCATGGGGTTGGTGCATGGAATTTCAAACCATGCAGTTGACCCATGTATAGCTTTTCATACCCTTTGGATGTATTATTTAACCTATTTTATATCTTACATTGATTTTAATGGTATTTATCATTTATTTAGAATGAATTTAATGAATTTTTATGATGTTTTGATGATATTGAGATTAATTATGATTCATATTTAATGTTTTGTCTTGTTTTGTTTATGTGAATTTTGTGGAAATTAATATTATGAATAAGGGAAGTTTCAAAGGGTAATTTTAGAAAATGAAACTTACTCTTGGGTTAAAATGGGGTATTTTATGGATTGTTTGGGTAAAAGGTTAGGATTTTTTAGGTTGATTATAAAGAAGGTAAATACTTTTATAATAAAGTTTGGAAAATGTTTTAAAAATGGAAAATTTTAAAAGTGATGAATTTTTAAAAAAAATTAAAATGTTATCAAGGAATTTAAACTTCTATAAATTAAGTTTTTGGAATTTATTTTTTAATTGTATGATCTTAAGGGTGGTTTCTTATGTGTTTTGTCTTAGTAGTTTATGTTTGAATAAATTCTCAGTATATGGTGGTGTTGTGTAGTTTGATTAGTGAAACATGAACTACTTGAGTTCATGTTTCATGTGATTTAGATTATTCCTCCCAAATAGTCTTTAAATAAAGGTAGAAATATATTTTTTTAGAAATATATTCAAGATGATTCTTCTCATAACTTAAGAGTGGTTCCACCGATCTTCGAATCCACCCAGACATCAAAAAAAGTAGTGGATCTAAAAATATTATAGCTATTATAACCCATACAAGACTTATTAAATTAATATTTAAATTCTTTTCATGGTTGCTATTTATTTCTTAAGGTGATGGAGTGGCTATAGTGTGTTGGGAAAATTTTCAATTCTCTAGAATCTCCAAATTCTTTAAGGGTGAGAGATATTATAAGCTTGTTAGATGGACTAAGCTAAATGTGGTGGGAGCTAATAGTCCCTCCTCAAATTAATTAGTATATGTCTTAGTAATTATTCAAAATGGTGTTCTTTTAGTGATTCTATCTTGATTAAGTAAAAGTATAGAAATCTCTTGAGTTTTTTATCCATTTTCAAGGTGAGAAAATTATGAAGGGTTTTATTGATCATTTATCAAATCTGGTGATCTTTACTCCTAATATAGTGTTTAATAATTATAATAAATCTCATCTCCTTTAGGGAGGTGTTTTCCTGGACCATGGGTCATCTATGCTTGGATTTGAACAGAATAGGATACCTCTCATGTTCTTCAAGTGTGGTGATTTAGGGAATTTTAATCCCTCCAATAAGAAAGCTATGAGATTTTACCTATATTGTGTCCATCTAGGTCACCTTTAAAAGTTTTTAAAATAGCTTTATTAGAAGAAGTATCTAGTGTAATCTTGGTTGGGATGATGGCATGTTTTTTTGTTTCCTTTTGGGGGGTTGAATTTGATTATGGTTTTGAGGCGATTCTTGTTGTATGTTTCCTTTGGGTGATTTTTAAGTGTTTTTTGGGATATTGGTATTAATTGGTTATGTTTATGATGGGATGATATAATTATTTTTATGTGGGATTATATACCCGGTGTTGATTGTGATGAGAATTTATTCTTGATGGATTGAACATGGGAGACCCTTAAGACATTACTCAGGTAACTAGTAAGGGTGTCACTTTATATGGTAGGGAATGTGTGGGTGTTGGTTTTTGTTTTGTGGATTCAACTTGTGATGATGTTACATAGTAGAGGTAATAGTTTATCATTGTGGAGTTTTGTGACCTGTGTTTAGATAACATGTTGGTTTTTGATGAGGTTTATAATGGATTGTTTCTTTATTAATTTTTTTCAGTATTGTTTTGATGGATTCATGTATCATATTGGCATTGTGGTTGTTTGGGTGCTCTTATAATTTATTTTCTTTTAGTATTCAAATAAGTTTTTATTTGAATGGCCATTTGTGATCAGTGGAAGATTCCATTTTCTCAAATGTTTATAGAGAATGAGTTTTATATCTAGTAATGGTTTCTTCTTAAAAGTGTTTCTTTTTGTTCCCCCATTATATATTAATTTTAAATAGTGGGGAGGCATATGATGGTTCTTTATCCTCATTGATATCTGACTTAGATGTTTGGATTTGGATGGTAATTGAGGGTGTGTTGAAATTTTGGAGCCTATTTCGGTGGATTATAAAGATTTTGGATGGATGGTTTCAATTGTGGATCATGTCATGTGATTTTTCTTTTTGATGAGATCTCATTTATTTTTATGACCTACCCACCTCCCACATGGGGGTTGGATTTCAGTGTTATTTTCCCTTAAATTTTCAAACTAAGACTTTTTGGGGGAAGAAAGTGGTTTAGTGGGGAAAATTTTTACACCCCCATGTCACTTTATTCATATTTATGAATGCTTTTGGGATATTTTAAGTTTATAAGTATTATTCTATTATTTTGGACCTTAGAAGTGGTGTTTGAGGTCTGGGTAACCTCACCACGTCATATTCCTAGTACATCGTGATGTGGAGTTGTTTTAGTTTACCCAAAACAATGTTATCCCCTCGTAAATGGGTGTTTTGTAGGGTACTTTTGTCAATGGAATCTTCCTATGGGAAATGAGGAGGACTATCATGCATAGGTTGTGTGATCGTGGTGTTTTGGGCAGTTGTTGTTGATCAGATTTGTCAATGGAAAGATGGACTAGAGGGGGTGAATAGTCCTTTTAAACTTTTTATAATTAATAAAAAATATCATATTATTATTTATGAAAAAACAATAACAGATGAATGTGAGTGTGTTGTTTAATTAGATAAGAAGTAGAAAAAATAAGGAACAATAACACCAATATTTTTATAATATTTCGGTTCATGGTGAACCTACTCAACAATTAAATTCCCTATAACTCAGTGAGAGGACTGGTACTCACTAAAATGAAGAGAGAATAAGTCTTTTACATGTGAAGAATCAACCTAGTCTATTACAAGATAGACCAGACCTTTTCCATTTGTGGGTTCAAGAAAAAACCCATGCTTTTCTAAGGAGTATCCCTAACATATCACTTATCCATTTATGGGTATAGATAGAACCCAATTTATTCAGCTAGAAAAATCAAACCTATGTGATTTTCTTTTTATCATGTAAGCATAAACAGACACTACCTTTTAAATGGAGATATAACCATGTGTGAAATAATAATTACAGATATTTCCACTAAAAAGTAAAAATAACTAGACTTCTAGAAGATATCAAAGAAGAGATTCAGTGTGGAGCAATGATCTTTAACCCTTTTATAATTGATGAAAACCCAGGAAAGATTTGGGATAATATCCATTCTTTAGTAACTCAGCATCAATGAATTAACATAGCTTTAAATTTATTTCTTGTATATATCATATGCTTTGCTTCTGCTTTTATTTATAGACACGACCCTATTGGATACTATTCTTCAATCACAAATCCTTTGAATCTTCTCTGCATAATTATTTTCTAATTCTTCATTGTAAATTTAAAACAAATGGTTATAAACAAAAATGGAATCATCCACTACCTTTATTTTTAATATCATTCACAAACTCAATAATTTAATCAGCATGCTTCATTCTTGGTATCGTTTCATCAAGGACTTTCTACCGCTAGAATATGGGAGAAGCTTCCACCATTAAGCGGTATTTATGTAATGGTATTTATATATCTTATGTTAATTTGTAAAACATGTTTAAAGGTAAGCTACAAAACTTTTGTAAGGGTATAAATTATTTGACATGGCTTTGTAAGGGTAAGAAGTAATTTCAATAGGATTTATAAAGGAAAAATATGTTTTATTCATGTCATGTAAAGGTAAATAGGAATTTAAATAGATTGTGTAAAGGTGAGAAGAATATTATACACACTATGTAAATTTAACCTCTTATGTAATGGTAACTATGGATTTAGGCCATTGCATAATAGTAAATACCTAGTCATGTAATTGTTATCTTGTGTTTTCCCATGTAACATAAGGGTAAAGTGCATCTCACATAAGGGTAAAGGTGAATTTCCTTTATTTTCATAAAGTATGTCTGAACTTATGTAAGGGTGTAACCATGCTATATAAGAGTACAACCAAGCTACTGAAGGATACAACCAAGCTACATAAAGGTACAATGATATTAAAATTGGTTACAAAAGGATAAAACAAAGAGCGATGTAAGGGTAAAAATAGATACGTAATCGTAACATGAAATTAACATATGTTACATAAGGGTAAAAATAGAAGTTATTTAAGGGTAAATATGTTTTTATAAAAGATATGTAAGGGTAAATAAAATACTTAGAAATTTAATTTTTCTCAAGATTTAACCAAAAATATCTATATATAATAATTAAAATAAATGATTAAAAATTAAAGAAAAATTAAATTCAATAAAATTATTATAAAAAATAACAAACCATATGAGTAATTGAAAAAATTAAATAATTAAAAAATAACGTGTTATCAAATAAATTAACACATGTGACAAATTATCATTATAAAAATATGTATGTAATGAGTAACGAAATAAAATATATTTTTTTGCACAGGATAAAGTAATTAAAACATTAAAGCATTAACACATGTAAATAAACAAGTAAAATAATATAAAACATATTTTGAAGTTTGTAAATCATTTAAAAAATGAGAGGAGTTTTGATTTATCATAAAAATATTTAACCAAGTTCAAACACCAATAATCTCTCCCTTTTTGTAAATTAAAAAAATGATAATTTTATAAATTCAAAAAAAAATATTGACACACATCACTAAATTTTTTTACCCTTTTTTTGAAATTTATAAAAAAGAAGAAAATTTTTTATAACCCCTAAAGCATAAAATAAGCAATCCTCCCCCTAAATTTATTTTTATCTAAATAAAAATTTTAAAAAATATTTATATTAAGATTTCAAAATAAATTCCAATACAAAACATTTTAAAGAGAAGAATAAAATTTATGCTTCCAACATTACACGTTGAAACTTTATTCACACAAAAATTGTAGCATCTAATGGGTTAGTGAATATGTCAGCTAATTGATTTTTAGTGAGAACAAATTCCACTACAAAAAAAAGTTCAATAGTGGCGGTTTTTTTATAGACTGGAAACGGTATAAACCACCGCCTAATTTTATATCATTGGTTAAAAAATCCATCATGTATTGCATGGTTTCTAGTCATTTAGCGATGGTGGTTTTTGATTTCTTGGAGGTTTTATTATGTGTCATTTTTGGAACATTTAGCATTGATTTCATGTTTATTTTTCAATGGTTCTTTTATTTAAAAAATCCCAGGGGGATATAAATAAAATGAAACTAACCGCCACTGAACATATTAGGGGTAGTTTTTTTTAGTGGCAGTTAATTGTAATTGTTTCTAAAAACATTTTATTTAATGTATTTAGAGGTGGTTACTAAAAACCACCTCTAAAACAGATTTTTTTAATTATTTAATAAAAAACTGACATTAAATAAACTAAAACATCAATATATGATAAACCCATCATATATATGTCCTACATACATAGTCATATATATAAACATCCACAGTCATCATAACCTCAGTCTCAGTCAAACCATAAATCTTTCAACCAATACCCCAGTCATCAATATATACAAAAAAAATATGTATAAAAACAACTAATACCTAATATACATCCACTTCACGAACTCTGTTGTATCTATCTGCCTCCACTTCATCTCATCAACTGAAACTGACCACGTTATCTCATCAATTGTAACAGAAAACGAAAAAATATTAAAACCAGACATAATAAATCAAAATTAAAATATAAAAATAGAATAATATCATAGATCGAAATGGTCAACCTCCTGCCTACTACCAGTATCTTCCACCTACAATGAAAACCAAAACATTTAAGCAAAGACATAATAAAGAAAAAAGTCACAGAATATATTCAGAATTGTGAACATAAATTTATTATTTTGTTAATCAAATATAATACATTTTAACATAAAAAAATAATATATAATTCAAAACAATTTGAAAACATAAAATTACATATTTAATATAAGATTCAACACTTGAAACTGAAAAGCGATAAGTAAATATTTTTATTTATTTTTAAATTGATGTGTAGTGTGATCGAACTTTACTTAATAAAACAATTTTAAAGACTTTGATATCACAACACGTATTATATTTAAAAAAAACTCAATGGTGATTTTATAATGATTTCACATCAATTTGAGGTCATTTTCTATGGTTTTGACCATCCCACACACGTTTTATAGTTTTAAAACACTAAAAACTCATTTATATACATTTGAAGAAAATTATAATTCAAAATTATGTTCCGTCAATTCCTACATTTCAAAATTAAATATACGATATTTTTTCCCTAATTTTAGGGCAATATCACATCATTTTCTTATTTCTGACTCCCCCCCCCCATTTGTTTTTAAAGGCTTTTGTACCTTTAAGAAGAGTTTACTGAGTAATTCTGATCACATTGCACATCATATTGATGTGTTGTCTATGCATACACTTCAAAAAAAACTAAAAGGTGGTTTTCCCATGATTTCAAATCAATTTTAGGTCCTTTTCTATGGTTTTGACTATTCCACACATGTTTTAGTGTTTTAAACCCCAAAAAATGCCTTTACGGTCATCCCAAGAAAAATGTAAGTCATAATTAAGTTTCGTCAGTTCATAAATTTAAAAATTAAATATATATGTTATGTTCCTTTATTTCAAGTAGATCTAATATCCTTTTCCAGGTTTTGACCCCCCCCCCCCCATGCTTGTTTTTAAAGGATTTTTTACCTTTAAGAAGTGTTTACCAAGTAATTCCGACCACTATGAATTTTTTATTGATGTTTTATTTACACATACACTTCAAAAACAATTAATCAGTGGTTTTACTATGATTTCACATTAATATGAGTTGTTTTATATGATTTTGACCTTTCCACACATGTTTTAGTGTTTTAAAACTCTAAAAAATGTTTTTATGGCCATCCAGGGAAAAATTTAATTTGAAATGATTTTAGTTTGATTCATACACATCATAAATGATTTAAGGATCATTTCTTAAAAGTATCAAAATAATCCTAATGTGTTTTCATAGTTTTGAGTAGGTCATTTTCCCTTTTTACTAAAATGGGTATCAATTTTAAATAAAAAGACGTACTTAGAGACACACCAAGAACATCATGTATTAGATTGAGGTTTGGTTAATTAATACACATCAAAAAAGACTTATGGATCATTTTCCTTAATTATAAAAACAATATAAATGCATTTTCTCAGTTTTGAGTAGGTTATTTGTCCTTTTTATTAAAATTTATGTCAATTTTAAATAAAAAGATGCACTTGGAGTCATACCAATCATACTTTGTGTTGGATTGAGGTGAGGTATATTTATACACATCAAAAATTACTTATGGATAATTTTAGTAAAGTATGAAAACAATCCAAATGTTTTTTCTTAGTTTTGAGTACGTCACTTTTCTTTTTTACTAAATTGTCATTTTAAACTAGAAAAATGTACTTTGACTCCTATCGATCACATTGTGTATCAGTTTTATGTGATAATAATTCATACGCATCAAAAATTACCTATGAATCAATGTCCTAAATTGTAAAAAATATCTGAGTGTGTTTGCTTGGTTTTCAGTGAGTGGTACTTTTTGAACTAAAATGTCGATTTTAAACTAATAACGGACACATTGAGTCATAATGAGCATATCTTGTATCAAATTCAGGTGAATATGATTCCTACATTCCATAAATAACTTATGTATCATTTCAATACATTATCAAAACAATTTTATTGCATTTGATTAGTTTTGAGTAGGTCAGTTTCCCTTTTTACTAAAATGGATGTTAATTTTAAATAAAAAGACGTAATTAGAGCCATACTAGGAACATCATGTATCGTATTGAGGTAAAATTGATTCCTACATGTCAAAAATTACTTATGTATATTTTTCTTAAATTATAAAAATAATGTGAATGTGTTTGATTGGTTTTTAGTAGGTCATTTGTCCGTTTTAATAAAATTGATGTCAATTTTAAATAAAAAGGTTCACTTGGAGTCATAATGATCACACCATGCATCAGATTGAGGTTTGGATAATTCATAAACATCTAAAATTACTTATTTATTGATTTCCTAAAGTATAAAAACTATCCAAAAATTTTCTATCAATTTTTAGTTCATCACTTGTCTTTTTTAAACAATTGTTATTTTGAACTGGAAACATGCACTTTGACTTATAATGATCCCATCGTGTATCAGTTTGACATGATACTAATTCCTACACATCACTGATAAATTATTAATCAATTTACTAAATTATTAAGAAAGTACGAGTGTGTTTGATTGGATTTTAGTGAATGACACTTTTTGAAATAAAATGTCGATTTTAAAATGATAGCAGACACTTTGAGTCATAATGATCATATCGTGTATCATATTGTGGTGAGTTTTATTCATACACATCAAAAATGACTTATGTATAATTTTCCTAAAGTATAAAAATAATATTAATGCTTTTTATCATTTTTGAGTAGGTTAATTTTCCTTTTTACTAAAATAGATGTCAATTTTAAATAAAAACAAGCACTTTGAGTCATACCAGGAACACCATGTATCGAATTGAGGTTCAGTTGATTTCTACAAATCATAAATTACTTATGGATAATTTTACTAAATTATCAAAAAAATGAATAGGTTTTCTTAGTTTTGAGTATGTCATTTTTCCTTTTTACTAAAATTGATGTCAATTTTAAATAAAAAGATGCACTTTGAGTCATATCGGTCACACCGTGTGTCATATTGAGGTGAGGATGATTCCTACATGTATAAAATGACTTATGAATTGTTTTTATAAATTATCAAAAAAATTTGAATGATTTTTCTTGATTTTGGGTATATCACTTGTCATTTTTACTAAATTTTCATTTTAAATTGAAAACACGCACTTTAACTCATATAGATCACATTGTGTATCGGTTTGATGTGAGACCAATTCCTGATCACCAAGAATTATTTATGAATCAATTTCATAAATTATCAAGAAAATATGAGTGTGTGTGATCGTTTTTCAATGTGTGACACTTTTTGAACTAAAATGTCAATTTTAAACTGATAACAGACACTTTGAGTCATACCGGGCACATCATGTATCGAATTGAGGTGTGGATGATTCCTACACATCATAGATGACTTAAAGATCCTTTTCTTAAAGTATTAAAACAACAAAAATATTTTTTCTTCGTTTTCAATATTTTAGTTTTCTTTTTTACTAAAATTAATGTCTATTTTAAATAAAAGAAGCACTTGGAGTCATACCGATCACATCTTGTGTTGGATTGATGTGAAACATATTACTACACATCCCAAAGTTTCAAAAAAATTATAACTACCAATTTTATCATGATTTTCATTGTCTTTATTTGTCAAACTACCAAAACTGCATATTGACTCGATGTTATTAGCCAAAAAGTCATTCTCATTTTTGAAAGCTATAATATCATAGGAAGATCATGTGCCCATTATATCACAATAATTCACCGCAATGGGCACATTAGATTCCACTACTCTTCTAGATTTCAACAATAAGAATGGTTTTTCAGATAATAACATCGAATCAACCTGGGAAGTACTCGTGTTTCACCCTTTTGGGGGCTTTATGAGGATACACCTGTAAAGGGATCTGCGATAGGGTTTCTCTCCCCTCCTCCACCTTTTTCTTCCCTTTGGAAGATCGGTCGGGCTCCTCTCCTCGCTGCTTTAGTTCGGCATGATTGTGGAATGCGGTCTCTCCTGCGACGACTTCGTTGACTCGATCTTAGCGTATCTCATTGTTCTCTAAACTACATGGTGGCATGGGGTGTGCTGGGTGGATCTGGTTGTTGGGTGAGGTCTCGAAGGCGGTGGTGGGATTTATTCTTCCTACTTACAGGTTCGGATCCGAAGGTGTTTGTGGTAAAGGGGTTTTTTTTACTTTGATGTTCGATGGTCGTTTGGATTTGTGTGGTGTCACTCATGGGAGGCTCCCTGCTCCTCCTTTCTGCTTTCTTTGCACGATTAGGACTCTGATGAGGCTCCTCAACCCTCTGGTGTCTGTGGCTAGTTTGGGAGTGGATGGGGGTGTGGTCCCAGCTTCGTTTCCAGCAACCGGTGATGGTCTCAGGATGAATGGGTTCTTGATGCGGGTTTTTTGGTCTATAATTGTAATTTTGGAAGTAACTGGTTGAGATGGTTTTGAGAAAGTGGTGAATTTTATGGTTTCATCAATCACCTACAAGGGATTTTTGGTTCAGATTTTCTGTTTTCGAGGTATTTTGGCATTTGGGAGCATTTTGGTTTTGAATTCACTAGAATTTTATGGAGGCAGTGAAGTGTTGAAGGTGGGAATTGATGTTTGGTTCTTGAACCTCTTGAATGCTGGGTTGTTCTTTAAGTTCCTGCAAATGTTTAGGTGTTGTCAAGTATGGGGGTTTGCAAATTTTGAATGCTTGGAAATGATGGAGCTGCTGATTGAATGTGTTAAATCAATGGAATGAAATTTAGGTTTTGTGAGTAATGGATTGGTGTTTGTCCTTAAACTTTTGTTCCATGGTGTTATGTTGTTTTAAGTCGTGGAGTTCGGTATGGTTTATCACTTTTTCCTAAAAAGTGATTTAATATTAAAAATATAATTTTCAGTCAGACATTGAATCAATATGCAGTGTTAGCAGTTCAAAAAAGAAAGGAAATGAAAATAGAAATTGTGGTAACATTGGGAGAAATAAATATTTTATCTCTTTTATTCCTTGTTGCAGATAGTTGAAAGTAAAATATGAATACCCAAAATATCTATAAAAAAACTAAATAAGTATTATCTAAAAATGATAATGAAATTAACTTACAAATAGTAGATAAAATGGTGAAAAAATCAATTAAATAAGTAGTAGGAATTCACATTTTCATGATGGTTATATACATTCTTGATGCATTTCCTTATTGTCATTATCTTAGTTGCAAGATCTGATTCCAATCTCTCATAAGCATGAACATCTTCAAACAAACCAACCCAACTCAAACAAAAGATCCACCTGTATAAGAAAATAATTATTATATGAGTAATACTTAAAAGAAATAAATTAAACATAAATATGAAAAAATATATATCATAAATGAAACCCAGGAAAGTTATAAAAGATATCAAATATGTATTCTTAAATTGAGAGTTAAAATATGAAGTCTCTTTCTTGGTAAAGATAAAATTATTTGTTCTTATATATTTTATTTTTTCTTTTTTTATTATGGTAACATGTTTTTACCTATATAAATTGTGTTTTAATAAACATATAAAATAACCCATATAACTATATTTTTGTGTGTTCATCCTTGATTTTTATTAATTTAATATAATTCAATTTATAATCATGATAAAACAGACATTTAAAATAAAAAATTTTGTATATTTGAATTTTTTGAGGAAAAATGATATTTTTACTATTATTTTTTCTTAATATTATAATACATTGATTACAAAAAAAAATCGGTTAATATAATCATATATGTTTGTAAACATAATTAGAGTGTCATTATTTTAAATAGATCAATATAATTTATCAGTTAAATGATACAAAACATTAATAAAACAATTTGTCAAAAATAATATTTGTATCATTATCATGGTCATCAACATTAATCATAGATTGAATAATTCAAAGGCCTTGATTTTTTATTTATTTTTTATAATCCCATTTTTAACTGGGTTCAAAGGGAACCCTTATATGACCTGTAGTCCCAATGGCACAAGGCCTAGTACATGACCTGAAGGCCCAAAGGCACAATGCCCAATACATGACCATAAGGCCCAACCAAACTACACTAGAACTACCCCTCCCCAGTATCTTCGTCATTGAAAGCACTTATCTCCCTACATCTCATTTTTTATTGGCTATAATTTCCCCACGTAGAGTTGTATGGTGCCTGTTACCTATGGTAGTTTTTGTACCCTCTCATTCTTCCAATCTGGTTAGCTCTGCTCTGGTGGTTACTAGTACTCTAAATCCTCTTCTGAGCATGCTCATGTGTGGTCTACCTAGGTTGCTTCTTGGTATTTTTGGCCTAAAGTCCTTATGGAACGAAGGCCATTGGTGACCCAAAATCCCTGTGGCCCAAAGGCCCTTGGTGGCCTGAAGGCCCAGTGGCCTGAAGGCCTTTGGTGGGCCAAAGGTACTGAGACCCATAGTTCCAAACCGGTGGCCTGAAGTCCCAAATTAGATGAATAGTTCTCGCTACTACAGTGAAACACATTACCTACTATAGTACTCCTATAGTAACTTGGAAATTCACCTCCACTCAGATTTGATCCTGGGTGTTTCGGATGCCAAGCATGAGTCTCTACCACTCGGGTACTGGCTCGTTGGCAATCATAGTAATTATACATTTATTACCAAAAGAGACAGTATAATTATTACATAATATGATAATATTGATCTAAAATAAAATATACATTTTATGGATATAATTTCAATAGGTGAAGAAAACTAATATTTTAATTTAATCGACTAAATCAATATTTTGATTAAAATATTACATGTGTTTGAAAAATTATATAAATTTTTTTAAAAATACAAAAAGGTATATTTTTTTATTTATTATATATATATATATATATAATACAAATTCATTTAAAAATATTAATCCATTCTTCCATTATAGTAAATTAATGAAAGTAAATGTTTTAGAAAAAAATGTATTTTTTCACTATTTAGCTACAAAACAATTATTTATGAAAATTATGAAAAATTATTCATAAGATAATATTTTCATGTTAGAATCAAAAAATAATTTTTATTTTATAAAATTAAAATTAATAATATTTATAATAAATAAAATTATATATTTAATGAAATGTGTTTTCGTAGGAAAAATATTGTTACAAAAATATTCAACTTTATATGAGCTCACGATGTGTCATGCATACCCAAAATATTCAACTCTATATGTCTAACATGGCTATAAAAGATAACACACCACCTTATACAACTATAGAGGATACACCCCAGAGAACACCATTTGTTCAGGCTATATGTATTGTTTCTATTTCCAATTTTAAAGCTTCCATGGATTTTACAAAAGAAAATTTTTCTTTCATTTTTTCAGAAATACCACTTTGAGGAAAAGCATAAAACATTTAAAAACCAAAACAACACTACATAAAGAGACAAGAATATAAGAAAAACAAAACCATACCTTACTGGATAGGCTACCTAGCCGAATCATCCCAGTACTTCCATGCTAAGTCTCTGATATCAATATCTAGGTGTGAGGGGATGAAACCCTCTAACTTGATTGTAATAAAATCAGTCAAATCCAAGATAATTATGATTAAAAAATAATGATTTATAATTAATGAGAAAGGGGTAAATTATATTGGCCCTCAAATATTCCAAATTTATTAATATTTTAGTTGTATAACCAAACTTTTCTTTATTATATAGAAAATTATATTAAATTGCTTCTATCCAATTAATCCAGGGAATAAATATCCTATAAGTGTGATAACTAAATCCATACCCATAACACCTTTAACCCCACCCCCCACCCCCCCATTTTATTCTATATATAAATAATCTCTATATGACGGATTATTCTAGGAGAAACTACGAAAGAAACAACTATAATTACCTATTCACCAACAAATTATGTGTAATCAAATACCATGTATACATAAAATTGGAACTGTAGAGAGAAATGAAAAGAAAATAATACCATGAGGAATAATATATTTAGGGTGATTATAGGTAGGAGGATGAAACCTTTAAGGGTTGTTACATTTCCACTGAGGAGGGGATCTGAGTCGGGGAGTTTGAGGTTGGGGGGGTCACATCGCCGCTGAGGAGGGGAACCGAGCTGGGGAGAGGGAGGTCGGAGGTGGGGTTCGTGTCGCCAACAAGGAGGGGAAAAGAAATGTGGGGAGAGGGAGGTTATAGGGGGTCACGAGGGTATGGGTCTTCACCGAGAATGGAGGAGGTCAGTCGGAGGGGTTGGAGAATGAGGGTTGCAGGGTTGGGGTCACCGTTGGGAAATTGAGAGGCGGAGGTTGGGGGAAAGAGGGGGTAGAAAGGGGGCAGGGTCTTGTAGAGGGAGTGGGGGAGGGGAGGAATTGGGATTTTTTTTAAAACCTTTAGTAAAGGTTTAATTATAACCACTAATAATTGTTAAAATAATAAAATTTTAGCGGCGGTTTTATAAAACCACCGCTATATTATATTTTTTAAAAAATGAATTTAATTCGTAGTGGTTACTAGAACCATTGCTAATAAACCGCCACTAAACTGCACTTTTTTTAGTGTTCTAAGAAAATATATCCTTTATTAACCTGATCTCAAATGAAATGAAATCTTAAATATATATTATTTTTTTAATAATGATTTAAAGGGTTTTTATAGATTGAAATGGTGAAATTATTATTACAATAAATAGAAATTTTATCCAAATAAACATCAAAATCACACAATGTTTGATTGATCTAAATACATTGAATAGAACAATTAGCTACAGATATATACTTAGCCTAAACTGTAGATAAAGCTACTAAAAATGTTTTCTTTGAACTCAATGAAATTCAATTTTTACCTAAGAAATGGCACATACCTAATTTACTTTTCCTATCAATCCTACAACCTCCAAAGTCACCACTAAACTATTTTTTTGTATTTTTCAAATAAAACACTTTAAGGTTAAGTGAGAACTGAAAAGTAAAAAACACCAATATTTAGTTTAGCATGGCCCTAATTATATTTTCCACCATGAACCTCTTAGAACTTGGGAACACTTCACTCACTAAACAAGGATCCACTGACCAAAATTCTACAAAACCACCCCCAAAAAATAAACAATTAAAAAATAAACAAAACTGAGGAGCCTCAGAAAACGAATGTGTTAAACCCCATCCAATATTGAAAAGAGACCGCATATCATGCCTCGTTAACTAAAATATCCTTGTGCTGACAACGAGCCTCGCCTCAGGACTCCACCTCTAATACAACCTCTAAAGTCAAGATCAGGATAACTAAAAAAATTAAATCACTTTTGTTTGGAATAAAATAGAAAAAAATTAATAGTTCATTTTATGTATCTTATTATTCTTTTTACCACTTTAAGATGACTCTCATTATGATTATCATGATACCTTGCACATAAACACACATTGGAAATTATATCAGGCCCAGAAGTAGTTAAGTAAAGTAAACTACTTATCATTCCTCTATATAATTTAACCTTAATAGGTTTTCTAGATTTATCACTATCCAATTTTGAATTAGTATAAATGGTGGTTGTCATACTCTTAAAAGAATACAAACCAAACCTCTTAACTAATTCTCTAGAATGTTTAGATTGATTAAGAAATACCCCATCTTTCCTTTGTATAATTTTAATCCCTAGAAAAAAAATTAAATATCTCATTAATATCACATAAAACTCATTTTTCATAAGACTATAAAACTCATTACACATAGATTCACTTGAATATCCAAACACTATATCATCAACTTATATTTTTAAAATTAAAATATCATTCGAAACTTTAGTAATGAATAAATTTGGATTAACTTTTACATTATTAAAACCATTTTCTAGTACAAATATAATTAGTCTTTCATACTAAGCTCTTGGAGCTTGCTTGAGACCATATAATTATTTATTAAGTTTAAAAAAATGATCTAGAAATTTTTCATTTTTAAATATATGGGGTTGGTGTACATATAGTTCCTAATAAATAACACCATTTAGGAATGTACTTTTTATATCCACTTGGAATAATTAAAAATCCAGAAAAAAAAAGAATAAGCTAATAAAAGACTAATAGCCTCAATTCTAGAATTTATAGGAAATGACTCTTTAAAATATATTCCCTATTCTTAATAACCTTGAGCTACAAGCTTAGATTTGTTTTTAAAATATCTATCCTCATTCATCTAACTTATTCTTGAAAATCCATTTAGTTCCTATAACTTGTTTCTCTTTAGGGGGTTTAACAATATTACAGAAAGTATTCATAACAAATTTATTAAGATCTTCTTATATTTATATAATACAATAAACATCTTTCAAATCTTTATCAATATTATTAGGTATTATTTCAGATACAAAAGAAAAATTTCAGTAGAAATTTAAAACTAACTTTCTAGTTTTGACTCCAGAATCAACATTTATAAAAACTTTCTCTAAGGGATGCTCCAAATGAGTCCTATAATATTTAGGATTATATGGATTAGGGATATCCTCCACCCTCAATTTTTTCATTAGATTCATCAGTTTTATATTCACCAAAATTTATATATCTAAATTCTTTTTCACCATTTTCAAAATCTCCACTTTGTTTATAATTATTTTCATCAAATTTTACTTGAAAAAATTCTTCTACAATCATTATTATCTTATTATACACTCTATATTTTTTTTATTATTGATATAATATCATATAAAAATTAATTTATTTATTTTAGTATCAAATTTATCTAACCAATATTTTGTACTTAAAATGAAAAATTTACACCCAAACACCTTAAAGTAACTTACTTTGGGATTTCTTAAATTAAGAAATTTATATGGTGTTTTATAGGATACCAAAATTCATGGAGGTATGTTATGGTTTAAATTTTAGTTTTAATCCCTTAAATTTGGTTAATTTAATGTTTATTGTGTGTATGAGTAAGCTCGTGGGTGTTCTAGGGGTTTAGGACAAAAAATAAATGGAAATCAGGTCATCCTGTGCATATCTCACGGTTCCGTTCGAGGGGGAAAGATAAACCATGAAAACATGGACAGAGGGATTTCACGTGTTTGGTTCATGTTCTATAAAACTGTTTAGTATTCCTAAGTAACTGTGTGACTTGGACCCATCTTTGACAAAGGCTAGAGCATGGTTGGCGCATGGTTTGGCAAACTGTGTGTCCTTTAAAAAGTGTGATTTTACAATTTTTCCCCCTTGAAATTTTAAGTGTTTCACTTGATTTTCTTTATCATTATTCCTCCTTAAGCCCTAATGATGAACTTAATCTCCCAAATCTTCCCAAGGGTATATATCCTTCATTTCTAGGCCATTTGGAGTGTCGTTGGGTTCAAATCAAAGCTCTAGGTAAGTCTAATGCTCTTATTGCTTCTATTTTCTGAATCCGGGATTTTGGTTTCATTATTCTTATTCTAAATCCCTAAAAACCTCTTTTATCCAAAAGATCATAGGTTGGGGCTTCAAAGGGTGCTTGAATCTATATCTAAGGCTAAGGTTAAGCATGTGTTCATCTAATATTCATGGTAGTTTTTCTACAAGTTATATCCCATAGTTTATTGTTTATTTTTTCATGTGTGGTTATGATATTGTTTCCTCTTAATGTTCAATTGATTCCTTTGGTTAGTTCTAGTAAATTGGTTGGCTATATGGTGAATAAAACCCCTCATGATCCTCATGGGATGCATTGAGGTTGATTAGACCAATTTAGAGCCACCCCTAGGGTGTTCCAATATTCCCAAACATAGAAATTATAATGTTAAGTATTGAGTTGACTTGTGATAAGGTAAATCCCATGAAGAACAGTTAATATATTATATTTAATAGAAAAATTATTATTTATGGTTGTTTTTAGTCTTTGATAAAGGCATAAGGGGGTGTTTGGAATAGTGTGAAAAATGGTTAAATTAATTAATGTGAATGTGTCTTATGGCCTATGAAATTTTAATTGAAATTTGTCATTGGGTTAAGGAATAAACTAAAAAATGGGTCAAATGGGATATGCTAAATTAATGATAAATGTGCTAATGGGTTAAGGAGTGATGATGATTCATATGTTGTATCGAACGTAAAAAATAGAGGTTTTGTGTATTGGTTGTGTATGGATTGTGATATGGTTTATGTGGTAAATGGATATATATATATATATATATATATATAACCATGTGCACATGGCTTGGTGGTGTGGGATAAGGGACTAAGGCTCTAAACCCTGCCCCTATAATGCATGGTTTAGGGAGTCGCACTGAGTCTCTAGGCCCCTAACAGATGCATTTGATGAGACTACCTAGGCTAAGGCTCCAAGGTAAGTGTGATGTATGTGTTTATGAAATTTTGAACCCTAGTGAGTTAGAAAACTTTACTTATTCCCTTATTCATTCTAATTGACCGGCTTAAGCCACAGTGTAAATGTCAATAATTCTAAACCCATGGAATAAGTGTTGAAAATTGAATAGTTAATGAAAATGGATAAAGTGAGTATTTTTAACTAACGACACCTGAGTTACCTTTTTGTTAACTTTTAATTTATTTAGTATTTTCATGAACTATCTGTTTAGATTGGATATTTTGTAGACACCGTTGGTGGTGTCCTAATAAGTTGTACTCACACCCTTCTCAGGCCGCCATTGGGTAACCGAGCAGATTTCACAGTTCCATGTTGGGACAAGGAAAAGGTCCATATTCTAGGGATTTGAGTTTGTATTGGTATATGAATTGATGAGGATCTAGACTTGGAGTCAGGGCTTATTTTGGGGATTCAGTTGTTGGTCTTCATTTTGGGTTTTCCTTTCACTTTTGGCAATGTTAGCATGACATGGAATATTTACTATTTGGTTATGGTTGTACCTTGTTTGTTAATTTGTTGGTAATGAATGTTCTTGGTTTATTTCTTATTTTTTTTCTTTTATTTTATATGATATCTTTTGTGTCTTACTCTGATAATGAAGGTATAGTCTCCCCATGTGATCCATTATACCCTCGCTACTAGTCGACAACCTCTAGTGTATGGGGTGGTGTGCTTGAGGTCATGTGGAAACCTGGATCGGGGCACCGTTTTAGTAGATCCCAGGATAAGGATGTTAGAAATTGGTATCAAAGTAGTTATTTACTATGGATTACTATTTTGGAATGGTATATAGAAGATTAGGAAGTGTCAGGTCTTGCCAATGAGCACATGCTTGGGAGTAGCTAACCTATGAACGAGGGAAAACCCAAGTACCCAGGGTGGGAATTATTGTTCTTAATATATGTTATTACAATTGGATGATATTTTACCATTGGGTTATTCACATGTTTTCTTATGTGACCATTTTATAATATTTTTCTCATGGCTGGAATGGCACAAGGTTGTACATTTATGCATTATTTTAGGCACCTAGGGATATAGGTGACATGCATCATGATAGGCACACATGGGATGGGTGTGTGGGACATGAAGTGTAGGATGTATTTTACTTTCTTAAAAATTTGAAAAAAATAGTGTCTAATAAATATGATGTAAATGATTAAATGGAAAGAAGGTAAAAAATGGTTAAATAATTGTACTTAAGGAAGGTTGTGAATAAGTTAACATATAGGTTGTAACAAGTTATGAAATGGTGAATGTGCCTAAGAGGAAAGATTGATGTTGTGAGTGTGGAAATATATTTAAAAGTGAGTCTAATGAAATATTTGTGACTATGTTTATTAGTTTACTCCAGGTTATCCCTGAACCATGGTAGGGATGGTTGAGGGTAACGTTCTAGGTGTGAAGATGTTCATTGGGATAGTGCATGTGAAATAGGTTGTTTATGGATAGTGGAGTGCCTTATTTTATGTAATTTTTGGAAGATTTATGTTATGTGTTCTAATAATTGTGCTTGGTATTGTAGGAAGATTCCACCATGATTAAATATGCCAGTTGGGCGACAAGAGTATATTGCTAAGAACGCTCCTCCAGAAGTGGGGTAGGAGATTCCAATGGTTCAGGGAAATAGGGGGGAGGATAATTTCCATGATAACTTTTCTCATTTTATGAAGATGATAGAAAGGGACCTAGGGAGAGTCGTACCAAGTATGTTTGAGCTGACTATGGAGTTTTAGCTATAAAACCCTCCAAATTTTTCAAGAGAGGGTGGACCTAATGCAACCAAATTTTGGATAGAGTCTATTCAGATGATTCTTGATCACTTATAGAATACTCTTTAGAAGAGAGTCCAGGTGTAGGCTTACATGTTATGGGGTTAAGAAAATCATTGGTGGGATTTTTTTATCCAAACTCAGCAGGAAGATGGTATGTTGTGGAAATATTTCTAGGAGAAGTTTTTGGATCATTTATATCCTTAGACATTGAGACAACAGAAGGCTGTAGAGTTTATGAGATTGAACCAGGGGTCTATGTCGGTGATGGGGTATATTGAATATTTCATAGACTTGAAATTATTTGTTCCATTTTTTAAGGGGATGATCTTGCTACAACAATATGTTTTCAGAATGGACTTAGACATGATATTAAGTCATGGGTGAATATCTTCTTTTTAAATAGGGTTGCTAAAGTGGTAGATCAGGCCCTAATTTATGAAGGGGGCATCAAGGAGGATTCTGGTGTTGGGAATGTAGTTCTAGTTGGGTGAACCAATGGTGCGACTTCCTATGGTAGGAAGTGTCGCTTTGATATTTTACACCAAGGAAGTGGTGGACAGAGTATTCAGAAAATCAAAGCATCCTCATAGGGTAGTGACTAGATTTTATTCTATCAGTGTGGAAGGTTGGGGAACATGCAAGGACAGTGTCCCTAGTCACCAGTTGAGTGTAGATCATGTGTCGAGTTGGGTCATGTGCAGAGGTTCTTTAGGAACCCTCTACAAACGGGTACTAATGGAGGATCGAGGCCGATGCAGAGTGAAGGAAAGGGGTAGGTTACCCCATATCAAGCAGGAAATTGGAGCTCTACTGGTCATACCAATAGAGGTGGAGGACATGGTACCCTGGGACAGGAGTGTCCATATTAGTAGGGTATTATATCACCAGGAACTTAGACTAGAGCCTAGGGTATAGGGGAAGTTCAGCTTTATGCAGTTAACCTAAACCCGGAGGTAGTGAGGATAAACCATCAATATTTTGAGGTACCATTCTCGTAAAATCCACACTTACTAGTGATTTTATTGATACAGGTGATTCACATTCTTTTATATCTACTCATTTTTTGAGTGTGTTGGGCCTAGATGTGGAACTTGTGTGTGGGGTCATGTTGATCGATACACCATTATGGGTGGGAGCAGAAAATATTTAGCGGTGTAAGGGGTGTGCTCTTGAGATTGGTGAGTACTATTTTTTATGGGACTTGTTTGTTCTTGGGTTGTCAAGTTTTGATCTGATTTTGGGTATGGATTGGTTAGTTTTATATCAAGACCATATTGATAGTTACCGATGTATGGTAACATTCACGTCTCTTGAGGGAGATACTATTGTTCATTGTGGAGAGTGGGATGTTTGGGCAGGTCGTGCAAGGCCATTTTGTCAGTAGTTGGTTGAGATCATATCCTAAGTGGATTTTCTCATGCTTCATGATGGGAGAGTAGAGTATATTTTCTTTCCTCCTGTGGTGGATCAGTTCTAGGATGTGTTTCCTAAGTACTTCTTAGGGCTGCCACCAGAGAGAGATGTTGAATTCACGATAGAGTTACTGTTGGGAACAAAACCAGTTTCCATTCCTCTATATAGGATGACATCAAAAGAACTCCAAGAACTTAAAACTCAGTTGTAGGAACTGGGGAACAAGGGGTTCGTTCATCCTAGTATGTCACCATAGGGATCACTAGTGTTGTTTTCTAATAATACTGATAGATCATTGCGATTATGTGTCGATTATAGGAAGTTTAATTAGATTAAAATTAAGGACTAATACCCTATTCATCAAATTGATGATCTTTTTGACTAGATGAGAGGTTATTCAGTGTTCTCCAAGATTGATCTGAGGTCAGGGTATCATCAGTTAAGGGTGAGACCCTCTGATGTGCCATGAACTACCTTCAGAAGTAGGTACGGGTTGTATGAGTTTTTTGTGATGTCATTCGTGTTGACCAATGCACCGACAATATTTATGGACCTGATAAACAAAATATTTCACCCATACCTAGATCAGTTTGTAGTTGTCTTTGTTGATGACATCTTAGTGTACTCTAAGACCCATGACGATCATGCCAAACATCTTGACGTCATCCTGAGTATACTAAGAGTGAATATTCTATATGTCAAGATACCTAAATGTTATTTCTGGATCGAAAGGGTGAATTTATTGGGTCACATAATCTCAAAGGAGAGCATATTAGGGGGCCTGGAGAAAGTGCAAGCAGTTGTATCTTGGGAGTATCCTGAGACTTTTTCTGATGTTCAGTGTTTTTTAGGTCTAGCTAGAAATTACCGAAGGTTTATCAAAAACATTTTCAATTTGGAAGTACCAATTTCAGGTATAACCAAGAAGGGAATAAATTTTGAATGGTCTGGGGAATGCTCTCCAAGAGTTAAAGTATCATTTGACTACCGCACCGATTCTGATCTTACTAGATCTAGGTAAGGGGTATAGCTTATTTTGTGATGCATCTGGTGTTGGGCTCGAGGTAGTGTTGATGTAGGAATATCGGGTTGTAGCATATGGTTCATGATAGTTGAGGCCTCAAGAAATAAATTACCCTATGCATGATTTGGAGCTAACCTTGATGGTTTATTCTTTGAAGTGTTTGCAGTAGTACTTATTGGGAGAATGGTTTACCATGTTTACCGATTATAAAATCCTCAAGTACATATTCTCTCCATGTGATCTAAATCTTCAGTAGAAAATGTGTCTCAAGTACATGAAGTATTTTGATTTTTTAGTTAGATTATATGTTGGGAAAGGGAAACCATTTTTCAGATGCTATGAGTCTAAATAATCAAAATCATATAATTGAGGAATCCAAATATGAGTGGAGAATGATGGTGTTCTTTGCTGAGATGCATCTAGAGGTGTAGGATGGACAAGTTCAGATGACCCTTACATCCTTGGAGGTTGAGTCCATGATTCTGAGCCAGATTATGGAGAGGTAGAATGGGGATCTAGAGTTTTTTTCTTTTAGGGAAGGTCTTAAAGGTGGGGAGTCACCTTCTGGTTGGACCATTGGTGATGATGTGGTTTTTTATGTTCATGGTCATTTTGTTATGCCAGCATGTATGCGAGAAGAGTTAATGTGTGAGTTTCATGTATCAAAATGGTCAGTTTATCCTTGTTTGACCAAAATATATCGTGATCTTCATAGGTGGTATTGGTGACCATAGATGAAAAGAGATATTGTAGATTTCATGGTGCAATGCCTTACCTTCCTATAGGTGAAGTTTGAGCATCAGTGGTTGAGTGGTTTGTTGAATCCATTTCCCATTCCGAAATGGAAGTGGGATGACGTGATGATGGACTTCATGGTGGGTCTCCTAAGGATGCTTCATTAGAATGATGTGATCTGGGTAGTTATGGATTGGTGGACTAAGGTGTATCATTTATACCAATTTGATAGAATTTCACCGTGGATCAGTTGGGAAATTATTATGTTCGAGAGGTAGTGAAGTTGCATGGGGTACCGTGAACTATAGTTTTGGACCATGATCCATGTATCACATCATGCTTCTGGAAGGGTTTATAGAGAGTTATTGCTACCCAAGTGATTTTGAGTATGGATTTTCACCCATAGATGGATAGGAAATCAGATCATACTATCCAGGTGTTAGAAGAAATGTTGAGAGAATGTGTCTTAGACTATGGTGGGTCATGGGAAAAGCATCTAACGCTGGTTGAGTTTACCTACAGCAATAGTTACTAGACTATGATTCAGATGGAACCGTATGAGGTTCTCTGCGTTAGACCGTGTAGATCTTAATTATGTTGTATAGAGGTTGGAGAATCAGAGTTTTCGAGACTGAGTCTCATGCAGGAGATGTCGGAATATGTTCAATTGATTCAAAAACATATGGTGATGGCTCATAGTAGAAAAAAAATCATATGTGTATTGGCATCATCAAACACTTGAGTTTGGGGTGGTTGATCATGTGTTTCTTCAGGTGTCACCAAGGTTGAGTCATCTTCATATTTGGAAATAGGGTAATTTGTCACCTAGGTACCTGGGGAAATTTGAGATTGTAAAGAGGATCAGACTGGTGGCATACCAATTAGATCCTCCATAATGATATAGTGGTATGAATGATGTTTTTCATGTTTCGCAGCTTCAGTTGCATCACCCTGACTGATCTCATGTGATTGATGTTCAGAATGTTGATCTGAGGCCTATGAATCCTTTAAGTATCATCAGGTTCATATTTTGGATCATAGTGAGAAAGTCTTGTGAGGAAAGATTGTACCTCTAGTTTGAGTTTTTTGGTATCATGGTAATGTTCAGGAAGAAACTTAGATTTAAGAGTTGGATATGCAGGCCCAGTGGCTCAACCTCTTTGCTTCATAAGCTCAGTGATTCTTAAGAGTGTGGATCAAGGATGAGTCATTATAAGTTGGGGTGGTTGTAAGATCCCGGAATTTATGGAGGTATGTTATTATTTAAATTTTGGTTTTCATTCCCTAAAGTTGGTTAATTTAATGTTTATTGGGTGTATGATGAAGTTTGAGGGTGTTCCAGGGAATCTAGACATGAATGAAAGGAAAATCAGGCCATCATGTGCATGTTTCATAGTTGGTGTACGGTTAGTGAAAACCGTGCAATGGGGAAATCCAAACCGTGTGTCCATAGACAATGGAATTTCA
Source organism: Viscum album (assembly GCA_963277665.1). NCBI lineage: Eukaryota > Viridiplantae > Streptophyta > Magnoliopsida > Santalales > Viscaceae > Viscum > Viscum album. The sequence goes on along the minus strand of OY728131.1, from coordinate 1,617,961,941 downwards.
CATGATAGCACACGGTTTTTCAAACCATGCAAGATTCCCAAGTAACCATGAACCATGGAACCTTCTTGAACAGGGGTTGGCGCATGGTTTGGGAATAGTTTGGAAAACTGTGTCGCCAAACCGTGTGCCCTTTAAAAAGTGTGATTTTACATTTTTTTCCCCTTAGTATTTTAAGTGTTACACCCAATTTTCTTCATTATTATTCTTCTTAGAGCCCTAGGGATGAACCTAAGCTCCCAAATCTTTCCAAGGGTCAATCTCCTTTATTTCTAGGCTATTTTTAGTTTCGTTGCGTGTGGATCAAAGCGTTGGGTAAGTCTAAAACTCCCCTTGCTTCTCTTTTCTGGATTAGGGCTTGTGATTTCATTCTTATTCTTCCAAATCCCTAAAACCCTCTTTTTCAATGGATATTTGGTTGGGGCTTCAAAGGGTTCTTAAATCTGGATCTAAGGCTACGTTTAAGCGAGCGTCCGTCTACATATTTGAGGTAGGTGGTCTATAAGTTATATCCCATAGTTTATTGTTTATTTTTTCATGTGTGGTTGTGATACTACTTCCCTTTTGATGTGAATTTGATACCTTTGGTGAGTTTTTGTAAAATGGATGGCTAGATGGTGAATTAAACCCCTCATGGTCCTCATCGGATACATTCAGATTGATTAGACTAATTTAGGTCCACTCATGGGGTGTTCCAACATTCTAGAACATGGAAATTATAATGTTAAGTATTTAGTTGACTTATGATAAGGTAGATCCCATAATGAACATGTTGATATGTTATCTTGAATTGAAAAAGGGATTATTTATGGTTGTATCTAGACTTTAATAAAGGCATAAGGGGTTGTTTGGAATAGTGTTAAAAAGGGTTAAATGATTTAATTTGAATGTGTCCAATGGATTATGAGATTGTAAGGGAAATGTGTAATTGGGTTAAGGCATAAAATGGGAAATGGATCAAATGGGCTATGATAAATAAATGTAAAATGTGTTAATGGGTTAAAGAGTGATGATGATTCATATTTTGTATAGAATGTGAAATGTAAATGTTATGTATATTAGTTTTTGCATGGCTTATGATATGGTTTATGTGGTAAATAGATATATATATATATATATATATATATATATATATAAGCATGTGAACATGGGTCGGTGGTGTGGGATAATGGACTAAGACTCCTCCCACGGGTTAGGTTGGACTAAGGCTCTAAACCCCACCCCTAGAATGTCTAGGTTAGGGATTCGGACTGATGCTCTAGGCCCCTAACACATGCATTTGATGATACAACCTAGACTGAGGATCCAAAATAAGTGTGATGTAAGTGTTTATGGAATATTAAACACTAGTGAGATAGGTAACTTGAATTATTCCCTTATTCAATATAATTGATTGTCTTAGGCCGTAGTATAAATGTCAAGAATTCTTAACCCATGGAACAAGTGTTGAAAATGGAACAATTAATGAAAATGGCTAAGCTAAGTATTGTTAACTAACGACACCTAAGATACCTTTTTGTTAACTTTTCATTTATTGAGTACTTGCATGAACTATCAGTTTAGACTACATATTTTGTAGACACCATTGGTGGTGGCCTAATGAATTGTACTCACACCCCGCTCAGGCCTCAATTGGGTACCTAAGAAGATTTCATGGTTACAGGTCAGTACAAGTGTAAGGTCCTTGTGTTAGGGAGTTGATTGGTCTTGGGATCATGGATAGTGATCTAGACTTGGATTCAGGACCTTTTTTGGGGATTTAACTTTTGGTCTGCATTTTGGTTTTTCCTTTCAATTTTTCCATTGTTAGTATGACATGGCATATTTACTATTTGGTTATGGTTGTACCCTATTTGGGAATTGGTTGGTAATGCATGTTCCTAGTTTATTACTTATTATTTATTTTATTTTATATGATATATTATATGTCTTAATATGGTAAAGAGGGTATAGTCTCCCCATATGATCCATTAGACCCCCACTGCTAGCCGAAAACTTCTAGCATAATGGGAGGCATGTTTGAGGTCATGTGCCGACCCAGCTCATTGAACTATTTTAATGGATCCCAGTCTTGGTATATTACATGTTTTATTCAACAAAGGTCTAATATAGACTCTATTAAGAATATAACATGTATTGTGAGTAGATTCATCTGACAAAAATTTTGTTTTATTATATTCATGTAGCATTGTTCAATCCATTTCACAAATTGTTTTATTCTTTCATTCAACAACACCATTTTTTGTGTCACATAAAAGTTTTAAAATCATTAGATCTGTCGAGAATTTTTTTATTAAATAATTTTGTTAATTTATTTTTGTTTTTTATTCTCAAAAATACCCACATTTTTTCTACTAATGAATTTTCTTATAAGTGAATTTCAAGAAAATAATATTTATTTAAATATTTATTCTAGAAATATATTCAAATCATTGATATGTGGGGGGAATATTTGTTGAATTATTCTGGATGTTTTTTAAATTTATTATGGAAACATTGTTTATACCCTAAGTTTATAAGAATAACATATGGTTCAGTAACCCTATGTTTATAATACCATGTATGAATCATATACCCTATGTTTTTGGAAAATTATGGGTAAATAACCCTATATTTGGAATCAATCCTATGTTTGAAGAAATAAATGTATGGTACATCGAACCTACTTTTGGGATCAACCATTCATTAGAAACCCTACATTGGATTTTTTTTCATCACTCGAAGGAACCCTACATTTGATTATTCAATGGTAGAGTTTTAATTAAATATTTTTCCTTGATTTTTGATATAGTCTCAAAGAAAGTAAATATCATGTTAAATATGATTTATGACTGATTAAAAGACTCATTATGATTGATTTAAAAGCTCACATTCAAATGGAGTAAATCTTTGTTATTATTATATAAAGTAATGACTCTCTTGAATGATTTTGAATTCAAATATTCATGATTTATTATGGGATATTTCTAGAGATAGTTGGACCTGGAGTTGTTTGACCTACAATATAAATATTGAGGTGTTCTTCATAATAGATATATATATATAAATAAGGGTGAGATTACATAATAAAGAAATATGTTTTTTTAAAACAATAAGTGTGTCATTTCCTTCAAAGCTACACTTCGGAGACATACATTTTTTGACTTATCTGATCGACTCACTATTGTTGTTGTTGTTGCTACTATTGTGTTTTATTATTACATTTTCTTTTATAAGGTTAATTAAGCATTGGTTAAAGATTCACTTTGTAGACATACATGTTTAAACATCTATCTTTTGTTTAATTTACTATAGTTTGAAGAAATCATATGAAACATTGAAGATCTATTTGTTGTTGTGCATTATTAAAGATTATTTACATCTGTTAGTTATTGTTGAAACTATGAAGTTTAACCTATGATTTCAAACAAATCAAACTCTTTTGATTTGGTTAAGTTTCAGCAGCTCATAATCAGTCATGGTGAAGTGTCAGCTTATTTTACTAAGCAATGGATTTATGGTTCCTTGTAAAAGAACCAGAAGGCCCTATAAAATCCTTATAAGGCCTTAACTGCTTGCACTCAATTTTTTTTTAGAGGTATCTGGATAAGAGGACCTTCTAGTGAAGATCACCAAGCTCATGTAGTTGAGTTTTGGTGGAGTGGACTAGGGTATCTTTATCCCTAGACCACTATACATCTTTATGTTATTTTTCTTTATTTATTTTTGTTACTCACCCATCTTTGATAGAAAAGTAAAGGTTCGCTGCATAACAAGAGAGGTGTTCTGAATCTATCAAAGTTTTTAAAGTACCCAATTCACCCCCCCCCATGTCTTTGTATTCATAATCACCATACTAACCTAACAAGTGGTATCAAAGTTTAGACTCTATTAGAGATATTTCTCATTCTGGAAATCTACTTCTACTCAATACCAATAAGTGGTATGAGAGGTCGGGCTCTACTGGTATATTTTTACTTGAATATTATGTTTTCTCTATCTAATATGAACAATTAATATCAAATTTTATGATCTTATTCATAATAAAGAATATTTACTATCTCTAACAGGCTTGAGATAATGATTCATACAAATACATCTTGAAATTGATGATTATAGAGAATGTATATCGATTATTCATGCTTCTTATTTTAATGGTAATAATTATGAATGTTGGAAATCATGTATGATTATTTACTTGAAAAACATGGAATAAGGGTTTATTTAAATATTTTTAAGCCTTATGAGATTTCTAATGAATATTTAGAAGATCATAATAATGTTCAAGAAATAGAATATTATCTCAATTAAGAATCCATAAATTCTATTGTGTGTAGTTTAGGAATTGATGAGTTTAGTTGAGTATCTCAATGTCGTACTGCATATGATATGTGGAAGACTATCATGATTTTCTACAAGTAAACTAAAAATATCAATAAATTAAGGTATACAATTGAAAAGTTAAAATTTGGTGCTTTTAGAATGTGTGAAGATTAAACTATCACTCAAATGAATGGAATATTGAGATATATTTTCAATAATGTTGGCTCTTTGGGAGATCCAATTTCACAATCAGATCAAGCGTTAAAATTACTTAGATTACTACCCTCTAAGTGGAATATAATATCTATAGTTATACTAAAATCTACACTAGTGAAAAATTTATCTATGAAGGAATTCATTGGGACTTTAATGATGTATGAAGCGGAGATGCAGGATGGAGCTAAAATCATATCAAACATAAAAAAGATTCTCTCAAAACTACTACAGATGAATCATTTGATTCAAGTCATCCAGATTTAGATAAATAATTATTATATCTTGCTAAAATATTTGAAAAAATATACAGAAAGAAAAATAAATGGACTTGAGAAAATATATACTCTGAATGAAAGGAAAAGGGCCATACACGGGATAATTTTCCTTTAGTCAAAGATCAAATAAAATTTGATTATAAGTGAAAGTGAAATAGAAATATGAATTATACCTGGAGTAATTCTTCTGGTTCACATGATGAAACTTCTATAGATTCTGAGACTGAGCATAAAAGAAAAATGGTATGTCTTATGGATCATAATAATAAGGTACAATATTCTTACTCTCAAAACTCAAGTTGTAAAAAACTTTCTTATAAATAGTTAAATAAGTATTTATTTTTTATACAAGATAAATATGAATCCTTAAATAAATACCATAGGAAATTTAAAAAATATTATGATAATATTCTATTAGATTAAGAAAATTTTTTAAAACTGATTATAGATTTCAAATATAATACTTATGAAATTTCTTGTAATCTATAAGAAACTAATATTAAATAATTATTAGCTAAAGTTAAAAATTTTAAAAAAAACTTCAAGTATGCATATAAAAGGAGAAAAATATTTAAATCAAAACCTTGGCCAAAATAAAATTCAGAAAGGAAAACTTGGAATATAAAGTAATTGTGAAAAACCAAAATTATATACAAATTATTTTGTTCCTGGTTTAAAAAAACATTTCTATTTTTAAGTGTTTTTATTGCGATATCAATGGACATTATTCAAATGACTACTACTTTAGAAAACCTCAAATTTCTAGTGTTAAAAATTTTTATTGATCAAAAGAATTTTTTAGCTTTAATAGTACAATTCTTACTCAAAATAAAAAAAATTTAATACCTAAAAAATTAATTTCTAACACTATTAGACCTAAAAACATATGGGTACCAAAAATCACTCATATTTGATGATTTATAGGAACACAAAACTAAGATGAATGGTAAAATATTTAAGTAATCAATTGAGTGATATATGAAAATATCTACCAAAATAGTGATCAACTCTGAAGTAGTTTGTTATCAAAAAATTCCACAAAACTAAAATCATTGATCCAATAAGTATTTCATTTCAATATAGTTCTTGAGCAATAATTATTTTTATACAGGTGGACAAATATATCTTTCTTTACTCTTTAAATAAATTCTTACTTTGTTTATTTTTCAATTTATTTTCTAAAGACTTCGAATATCTCTAAACATTGTTTTAATCTTTAAATAATACAGTACTTAGTTTAATTTATGAAAAAAATTATATATTCTGTATTTAAACCTATTTAAATATTTATATTTTATGTATTTAAATTTCTATTTGTTTACGTAACCAGAAAAAGTTTCTTAAAAATATGTCTTTTCCAAAATTAAAATCTGTAATGACTATTCCATACTTTTCAACATAATAATGTTAAGAATCGTTTGAATTTGTTTCATAATAAGATGCATCATTTTCTATTTTAAAACCTAGAATCTTCTTCTAAAAACCATTTAAATTTTTCATTTGTCTTCTCTGAAATATCTTGTTTAAAGGCTTTTGAAATCCAGTCATAGCAAGATGAAGTGGTTAAGTACTTCAAGATCAGAAGAAAAAATTTCTCACAAAAGGAAAAAGGGTGATCCTTCTAATTTGTTAAAAGAAAAGTCAGTTTCATATATTAAAGATTCAATTAAAAAATCTTCTGAATGAAAAAATAGGTCCATATTCATAAAGAACTGGAAGTATCTTCTTCTCAAGTATCTCATGAAAAGCTTCTACTCAAAGTTAGTACCTTGAATGGAGAAAATTTAAAGCCACAAGATGATCTGAATGTACCTATAAATTCATATAAAGAACTAAAAAAATCATCTATATAAAAAAATTTGATTCATTACTAAAGGAATATCATAATGTAACAGATAGTTAGATCTGAAAAGAATACTTTGAATCTTTTAAAGCATAAATTCTAAGTCAAATAAAGTTAATCATAAGATAAGCTATCAATAAAATGGATCTTTATAAGATAAAAATTCTCTTGGTTTAATAGTGTTCTTCTTCATATCAAATAATAGTAGAAATTCAAATCATAATAGAAGAACTATCAAGACTTTTACCTGCTTTAAGTAAAAAAGTTCAAAGTTTGGAAAGTTTAGATGAACTAACTATTCCTTCCTAACCCTATGATTTTATTTTTTGTGGTTTATTTAAAATATTTTTATATATATATATTTTAGTGAAAATATGTTCTATAAGTTGTTTCATAATTTCTTTTTAAACTTTTATGAAGTTATATTAAATAAGCATGAACTTAATATTTTTATTATCTCATTACATAAATTAATTTATTGTTGTAAGTAAAAAATAAATTTGTTAATTTTGTGAAAATTAGTTAAAAATCTATTATTTATTTTAAAATGTGTTAATTCATTGAATATCCTATATTATATGACTTAAGGGGAGTTTTCAGCAAATTTTCATTTTTATTCATTAAATTTTTAATACTCCTTGATTGCAAATCTATCCTTTTAAATCATTAATTTAGGAGGATTTTATTTTAACCTTTTTAATCTTATCTTTTTGATGTCACAAAAAGGGGGAGAATATTATAGTTTTATTTTACATGTTTATCATCATGTTAGAAAAATTAGAGAAGTTTTTATCCTTTTAATAGGGGAGAATTTTTCTGTAATAAAAATTATATTAAGAGATAAAGGGGGAGAAGTTTAGAAATTATGACTATGAAAATTTCTTATTCTTATAAAAAAATGTTTGTTTTTTTATGGTTTTTGTGATCATAAATAGGGGGTATATTTTTGAGCATGTGCTGATTCAACAATTTCATTAATTTATTTTTGGTTTTGATGCTCACAAACTCTAACATTTTTTTAATAAATTCTCTTTTAAGTGAATTTTAGGAAAATAATATTCATTGAAATATTTATTCTAGAAATATATTCAAGTCATTGATATGTGGTGGAAATATTTGTTGAATTATTCTTAATTTGTTTTAAATGTATTCTGGAAACATTTTTCATACCCTGTATTTGTAAGTGTAAGGTATGGTTCAGCAACCCTAAGATTGTAATAGCATGTATGGATCATGTATCCTACACTATTGGAAAAGTATTGATACACAACCCTTCATTTGGAATCAATCATATGTTTCAGGAAACAAACCTATGGTATACAAACCCTACTTTTGGGATCAACCATATGTTGGAAACCCTATGTTGGAGTTTGTTTCATCACACGAAGGAACCCTATGTTTGACAATTCAATGATGGAGTTTTAATTAAAGATATTTTCCATGATTTATACAATGGTCTTGATAGAAGTAAATATCATGTTAAATCTATTTTATGATCGATTCAAAGGCTCGTTATTATTGATTTAAAATCTCATATTCAAATGAAGTAAATCGTTTCTATTATTACAGGAAGTTACGACTCTCTTGAATGATTTTGAATTAAAATATTCATGATTTATTATGTGATATTTATAGAGCTGGTTTGACCTAGATTTTTTCAACATATAGTATAAATATTGATGTGTTCTTCATCAGAGATATATATATACATAAGGGGTATATTACATAAGGAAAAAAAATTAAAAAATAACAAGCAGGTCATTACCTTCAAAGTTACACTTTGGAGGCATACATTTTTTAATATATCTAATCAGATCATTATTTTTTTCATTTCCTCCATTTCATCTTATTTTTACATATTCTTCTGCAATATCAAAAAATAAATGGTTGAAGATACACTTTGAATACATACATGTTTAAACATATGTATGGTGTTTTCTTTACTGTTTTTTGAATAAATCTTGTGCAACGTTGAATAGCTATTTATTATTGTGCATTATTGAAGATCAATTATATCTATTAGTTGTTGCTATAACTAGGAAGTTTAACCTGTGTTTTCAAAAAAATCAATCTCACTTGATTTTGTAGATTTTTGGTTGCTCGGACTCAGTCGTTATTAAGTGTAAACTTCTTGTACAAAGTTATGGATTTACAACTCCATATAAAAGAACCAAAAGTCACTATAAAAGCCTTGTAAGGTTTAAAATTTTTTCACTCAGTTGTTTTTGTTTTATAGGTCTTCGGATAAGAGTACCTTCTAGTGAAAATAATCAAACTCATGTAGTTGAGTGTTTGTGGTGTGGACTAGGGGATCTTTGTACCCTAAAAGACTATACATCACTGTGTTCATTTCCTTTATTTATTTTCACTACTAACTCATCTTTGAGATAAAAGGAAAGGCTCACTGCATAATAAGAGAGGTTTTCTAATTATATCGAATTTTTTGAAGTACACAATTCACCCCTCTTGTTTCTTTGTCCTCATCATCACCATCCCAACCTAACAATAGTATCCATTTTCTTCACAAAACATTTCAAAATACAGATTTGAAAACTCACAACATTTATCACTCTAATTTAAATAATTAATTACCCTTTTTTATTTTTAAATAATTAATAAAATATAATAAACTTATGAAAAGTTTCATACTTGTGAGTTATAAAGTAAATCCATATAAACCTATGATAGTCATAAAATATTGAAAACACATACTTTTTACCACATAAACTAGTAGTTATCATTGGTCCAACAAAATCAAGATGTAATAAATCTAAAGTTATATAAGTACAAACATTATTAGTAGATCAAAATGTTACATTATGTTTCTTTCCTTTTAAATAAGAGTCACATGAAAAAAAATTACTAACCTTGAACTTGGGAAGATCTTGAACATTTCAATGCTTAGATAATATTTTTAGTAGCTGAAAATGATCATGACCAAGTCTCTTATCCAACAAAATATCATCATTTTCTATAACATTTAAATAATTAATATTTTTCTTGGTTAGATCAGAAAATTTAATTTCATAAATGTTATCTTTCATATTTTTACAAAATAAAATAGTTTTATCTTTAAAGATAATGTATTTATTATCATTAAACCTGAAAATCATCCCATCATCACAATATTGTGATATACTAATTAAATTATGTTTAAGTCCTTCAACATATAAAATTTTAGATATTATAACATATTAGTAAATACCTAAATCTCCATACCCTTTAACCTTTCCCTTATTGTTGTCTCCAAAAGTGATAGCTCCTCTATAGCATTGATTGGAATATAGAAATATTGATGGATCTCAAGTCATATGGAATGAGAAACCAATTTCCATATACTATATTTTCTTGAGACTTGAAGGGAAAGTTTCCTAGAATAAAAATCAAATATAAAGTTGTTTTAGAACCCAATATACTTAAAGTCCAATTAAATTAGTACAAAAATTCTTTGTTACCTATACATATTTAAGATAATTAGTATAAGGTTATCAAAATATAAAACTTTTGAAATAAATGTTTTATTAAAACAAAAATATCATTTAAATAAAATAGAATACTCATCTTTAAAATTCCATTTTATACAACACTTAAAACATGTGGCGGTAGATGATTTTCCATTATAACTTTTAATAAAATAAGTATTGTACATCTTTGAAATATGTTTATTATGACTAAAACCAGATCCTTCCTTATTAATTTTATTTATGGAAATTATATTTTCAAACTTATATTTCCATTTCATATAATTTGAAAGATTTTATTCTAAATAAGAAAATTTATTTTTAATCTTTTCATTCTCCTTTTGAGTATTTTCCAAGATTTTTCATAATTTACTATTTAAAAAGGATGGTGAATTTCTCAGTTTGGTATTCTCTATATTAACCTTCTTATAATCACTTTCAACTTTATCTAATTCAACCATTATTTTATCAACTCTTCTTTTCTAATCCCCATTCTTTATAGAAATAAGATCTCTAGTAATTTCCTTATCATCTATCAGATTCTCATATTCTCCTTGAATTGTTTCCAATTATTTACTATGTTTATCATTCAAACATGTGACTACATTCTTAAAATTTTCATTTTCTAGAATAAGATTATTATTTTCATTTTTCATATTATTGTGTATTTATTTTAATCCATCATATTGTTTAATAATTTTCAAAACATCATTTTGTAGCATTTCATTTTCTTCAGTTAGTTTATCAAACCTATTGGAATCAGTTTCATAACTTGAATTAGGATCAGATTTAGTACTTACCACATTTTATTTAGTATCCATGAGACACAAGTTGGATGTATATTTCTCACTTTTATATTTACTACTTGATCATGAATCCTTGGTACAAATATATCTAACATGATATTATAGTGAACCCGCTTTTTCTCACATGATTATTACATAAATTTTAAGATAAACAACATAATAGTTTTACGATCTAGGATCCAAAGGTTTGATATCTTGGGAAAATTAGGACCATACATCAGTTATACAAAACAAAACATAAAAATTTATTTAAAAACTTTTTCTTTATCCTTTTAAATTTCACATTCTCATTAGTATATATAGTCAACTACGGATATACATCAAAGAAAGATGAGAGCTAATAGCCCAGTAAGGTAATTAAAAAGGGACAAGAATAAATATAACATAAGTGATAATAATCATAAAAATCATCCTAACATAAGAATAGGATCATCATCAACATCATGAGGAAACATTTGGATAAATTCAAGGAATATGGAAATGCATAAAAATGAAAAATCAAGTCATAGTGGTCAAATACCACACATAGTTGTAAACAAAGCTAGAATCATGTTCACACACAACATATGTGAATAATTATAAAATCATCATTGTGAATAAATATTGCATCATGTTCATGCAGATTATAGATTATATCATCATGTTCATTCATATTATAGATTATATAATGAGATACATTACATTAGCCAATTAATTGGAGGGGTATATAATTCTTATCCCACCCATCACATCATAATATTTACATAATCATGCATGCCACATAGAACATAAAATAATCATATTCATGAAATAACCTATGGAAAGGAATGGGTTTCATAATTATTTCATAAATTATGATTTCATGAATAAACTTGTGGTTCCCAAATGAAAAAGTTAAAGAAATATTAAGTATAAGAATCGTAATTCTTAAGCAAAGAATAAACAACTCAAGAGGAGTCAATATGTGTTTTGGAAAAAATATTTCTTTTGGAAAATCTTTATATTTGTCATAAAATAAAGTTGGAAACATGTATATCCATGAAAATAAATGGGAAGAACAATTAAATTATATTTAATTAATATTAAATTAATATCGTTGAAGTGAGGATTATTTTTCATTAAATCTCCAATCAATAAATTTTTCCCCAAAAACAATGCAATATAGCAGTCCCTGGATTGTCTCTCGGGGAGGTTGCAATTTGAGTTGCAAAACTGTCACTTTTTTTGTTTGTTTTCACATGAAATGGAAAATTGGGGATTTGTTTAAAGACTTAAGAAAATAAAATAAATAAAAACTAAAGAGAAAGAAAAATCACTAATGATCTAGAAAATTGATAGGAAAAAAAATAGGTTTGAAACCAGAATCAAAACAGTGGATACAGATAAGCTTTAACCTCCCGAACACTCCCCTCTTCCTTGTTTAAAAATTATCTCCTTAATTAATCTCTCAATGCCTACCCACATACCTTTGGATAAACACCTTATTTTCATGTATATCATATTAAAACCTCAATATGATTTTTTCCCCTCCTATATAAGTGATCTAATTATTTGAAGACCTCCAAATAATCAAACCTAATCAAAATCACTATGCTTAATGACAAGACCTCACTGAAGAAATTTAAATAGGGAAATTGACTATTTTTCTTCATAAATTAGGAAACCATCCAAAAAAACCAGTTGAAAATATATTCAAGAAAGAAAACAACCACTGTCATCCAAGAAATATAAGTTCGAGAGAGATGCAATAGTGATTACACATGAGATCAAAACTCAAAAGGGAGTGTTTGTTGGTTGTCATTGTCCGCAACCACTTGGGGATTAGCCCCACATCATCTCAATTCCATAAAGAGTGCACACAATCTTTATCAAGGATTATACAAATCCAACCTCCCCTTGAAAAGAAAGAAGAGATGTGGAGATAAGGGGAGGAGGGCTGGAAATTCTTCTGTCCAGATTCTATCCGTCCAAAGTTGGATTTTGTTTGAAACTCTCCCCAGCCGAATCAACCTATAGACCCTTCTAAAGAATTGTTAAAAATTATATTCTCTGTTACCCCTCCAAATTTAATCCGCTTTGGAGACGTGATGTAAATGTTAGTAATTAATTACTCAACATCTCTTGCTCTGCCCGAGAAGACTCTTCATCTCTCATGTAAGTATTTCACTCACATAGTTCCATAATGATCGACTGTGACCTTTAAATTCGTCATGAACGCATGCCTTCGAATCTTCTTCCACGACTAGTTGGAATTAATGACCTTGAAAACCTGTAGCCGAAGTTATACTTCATTGATTGAGGTGGGCTCCACACATCCAAACATAAAAACTTTTCCCAAAGAATGATTTATTTGGGATCTTATATGGACGATTTAGAACTTGGTCCAGTTGAAAAATATGAATACCATATTCTAGGGGTTACTATAAAAAAGGAATCATTATAATTGGATCAATATGTAAAAATATATGCCCGAAACATCAAACTAGAGAAATTTTTTTTTAAAAACCAGAATTAGGGAATTTTCACAATTTAGCTCAAAATACAAAAAAAATCCAAAATTATGCAATTTAAAATGTAATGACAAATTGGTGAGGATTAAATCATTGAAATTTAGATAAAATATATTAAAAATATCATCTCTATCAATTCCCCCACACTTAGAACTTGGTCTCCTAGACAAGTGATCATCAAAACCAAATCAAGTCATATTCAAAACACAAACCAATGAGGTTCACCAATCAACCACCAAGAATCAACTGATATCATGCCTCATAAAAAAATGATTCAAATTTTAAATTCAGTTCATTCAATCTATTTCCACTCTTATTCTCCTCTCATTCACACAACACAGTTGCCTCAAAAAAAATTCTCTCAACACAAATATTGATTTTCAACAAAGCTTCTCTCATAAAAACATGCAAGAATCATCATAGGCTTGAAAATTTTATAAATCTCCACCCGATGTGATCCAAGAAAAATGTGATCATCATGAGGGATTTTCAAGGTTTTTCTGTGGCTAAAGGGGGGTGGGTTTCAAGTGTCCAAAATTCTAAAGCCGAATAAGGAGGTTTTAGCTCATTTGGAAGAAAAAAAAATCAGGAATCTAATCTCCACTCACGTGTGGTATCCTCCTTAATCTCATCCAATGAAAGTCATATTTTATCATCTCTGAGAATATATTTTCCACCTCATTCCATCAATATTTTACCAGAAAAATTGACATTTCTCTTCTTCTTTTTTTCAAAATCTCCAGATTGGGCACAGCTTTCTTCCATTAAGAGCCCCAGACAGGCACAACTCTCTTCCATTGAGATCTCCAGATAGGTTTAACTCTCTTCCATTGAGAGCTCCAGACAAGAACAGCTCCTAGAAAAACATTTTTCAGCAGCAAAAACATCTCTTCAGAGTTTTGATAACCACCCAAAGCAACACCAGATGAAGTAGCACACCACAAGTAATCTCCCCCACACTTCAGTTCAATTAGATCATGCATTTTTACTTCCAGAGCAGGTTGTAAATGGAAAATGTCTTGTAATGGGGCTATCTAGAAGGCAGTACATGGATACTAAGGGCTTAATAAAGATAAAATGTACCAGGTGGGCCAAAATAAAAAGTATAATCATGAAAAAGGGGCTTTCAATCACAAACAAATTGCCTCAATCATTTCAATCACACTCACCTTAGCCCTCAAGTTTTGATAGAAAAAGATCAAGTTCCGGTTCAATTAAACATGAATTCTTTGGTTCACTCAAGAAGTAGGATGAATGTGAAGAAGATGAAAAATGGGTTCAGAATACTCATGGGAAACTGATTTTCAATATTAGACAGCATTCATGGCATGAAATTCAAAATTCAATGGTTGTTTCAAAAATTTTAAACTTGAAACAGTGTCTTTTTTCAGCATTCATTTATAACCAGATTCAAGGGATCAATTGGTTCACTCATTGATAGGGTTTTCAAAAATTAAAAATACCATCATGTAAGCTCACAAGTTGTTTTTCAAAATTTTAAATAAAACACACAAAGTTTGAAAAATAAAAGAACACACCAAAAATTGAAAGAGACAAAAGATCAAAGAAAAAAATTGAAATGAAAGCACACAAAATCCTGATCTAGCCAGTATGTTCCTCCCCCCACACTTATTTTATACAATTTCCTCATTGTGTAAAAAAATATATGAATATGAAATTCAAGAAATCAAAGACATTATAAAAAAAGTGATAAGTAAAAACACAACCTGGCATCAATTGTATTCTACTTCATGAAGATGAATCTCCTCCCCCATAGGATCTTGAACATTCTCTCTAAACATATTCAACCTATTCCCATTGACTGTAAATGGTGTCCCTTTTCATGGTTCTTTAATCCGGATTTCACCAAAAGGAAAAACATGAGTAACAATGAATGAACTAGACCATTTGGAACGAAATTTACCCAAGAACAGCATCAATCTGGAATTAAACAGCAACACTTTGTCTCCTTCATTAAATTTTTTGTTGAGAATCATCTCATCAAGAAATGTTTTGGTTCATTCCTTGTACAACCTAGAACTTTCATATGTATTCTTTCTGATCTCCTCCATCTCCTACAAAAAAATTCTTTCTTCTCCAGTAGAAAACATATTCATGCTACATGTTTTAACATCCCAAAAATATTTGTATTCTAACTCAACCGGAAGGTGAAAATCTTTTCCATAGACTAATATAAACGGTGACATGCCAATTGTGGTTTTTAATGCAGTCCTATAAGCCCATATTGCATCATAAAATCTAAAACACCAATCATTTCTATTCGGGTTCACTATTTTTTCGAGAATTTGTTTGATTTCTCTATTGGACAACTCATCCATTCCATTTGTTTGAGGGTGATAGGGTGTAGGGACCCTATGATGAACTCCATACTTATTCAATAGTGATTCCAAAGTCTTGTTACAAAAAATGAGTACCTTGATCTTTAATCAAGAACTTTGGAAATCCAAACCTTGAAAATATATTTCCTTTCACAAACTTGGACATAGTTTTGGAATCATCAGCTCTTGTGGGAATATCTTATACCCACTTGGATACATAATCAACAGCAAGAAAAATGTAAATAAATTCAAAGGAATTGGTAAAATGTCCCATGAAATCCATACCCAAACATCAAATACATCACAAAACAAAAGAGTTTGTTGTGGCATCTCATTCCTTTTAGAAATTCTCCCTTGAAATTGACAATTTCTACATGTCCTGCAGAAATCAAAAGCATCTCTAAAAATGGTAGGCCAATAAAAACCATAATCAAGAACCTTTCTTACAGTTCTTTGAGGCCCAAAGTGTCCTCCACAACTCAATGTGTGACAAAAGTTTAGGACAGATTGAAATTCAGAATTTGGAATGCATCACCTAATCATTTGATCACTACCAAAATTCCACAAGTAAGGATCATCCCAAATGTAATTCTTTGAATCAATCAAAAGTTTAGAAATTTCATTCTTGTAAAAACAGTGGGGAACATAATCAAAAGCTAAATAATTCACCAGATCAGAAAACCATGGCCTTTCAGTTTGACAAGCATATAACTCCTCATCTAGAAAAGTTTCCTTAATTAGCGGAAAGATCTGAGGACCCCCATTCAAAACAGATGGTATCCTACTCAAATGATCAGAAACAAGGTTCTCACTTCCTTTCTTGTCCTTTATTTCAACATCAAACTCTTGTAACAACAAAATCCATCTCAAAAATATTGGTTTTGCATCATGTTTCTTCATCAAAAATTTGATTGCTGAATTATTAGTGAAAACAATCACTTTAGAGCCCAGAAGATAACATCTAAATTTGTCTAAATCAAAGACAATAGAAAATATTTCCTTCTTAGTTTTTGTGTAGTTTTATTGGGCCTGATCTAATGTTCTAGAGGTATAGGCAATCACATGAGATTTCTTTTCAAACCTTTGACTTAAAACCGCCCCAAGAGAAAAGTCAGATGCATCAGTCCTGATTTCAAAGGGCAAGTCCAATTTGGGAGGTTGAACAATGGGAGGAGTTATCAATTTTTTTCAACTCCCCAAAGGCCTGTTTACAATTTTCATCAAAGACAAATGGGGTGTCTTTCTGGAGCAATCTAGAAAATGGAAGTTCAACCTTACTAAAATCCTTAATGAATATCCTATAAAAACCAGCATGACCAAGAAAAGATCTCACATCTATAACTGTTTTTGGGTATGGAAATGAAGAAATGACCTCAACTTTGGACTTATCAACTTGAATTACATCCAGAGACACAATATGTCCAAGAAAAATTCCCTTAACCACCATGAAATGACATTTTTCATAATTAAGAACAAGGTTCTTATCAATACATGTTTCATGAACATGAGCTAGACCTTCCAAAAAACATTCAAATGATGAGCCACAAACAGTGAATTCATCCATAAAAACTTTCATGCATGTTTCAAGAAAATCAGATAAAATTCTCATCATACACCTTTGAAAAGTTCCAGGAGCATTGCACAAACCAAAGTGCATCCTCTTATAATCAAATGTTCCAAATGGGCATGTGAATGTGGTTTTTTATTGATCCTCCCATGTAATATGAATTTGGAAATAACTAGAGAATCCATCCAGAAAACAATAATGGGTTTTTCAAGCCAGTATTTCAAGGACCTGATCAAGAAATGGCAGTGGGAAGTGGTCTTTCCTTGTAGCAAAATTGATCTTCCTGTAATCAATGCACATTCTCCATTTATTTGGAATCATAACAGGAACAAGCTCACCAAATTCATTCTTTGAGATTGTAAAGCCACCTTTTTTGGGAAATATATGGATTGGACTCACCCATTTACTATCAGAGATGGGGAAATAATTCCAATAACGAAAAGGGTGGTAACTTCCCTCTTAACAACCTCTAAAAATGTGGGATTCAACCTCCTTTGAAATTGTCTCACCGGTTTAACATTTTTCTCAATGAAAATTCTATGCATGCACACTGAGGTGCTGACTCTAGTTAAATAAGATAGAGTCCATCCAATAGCTTTCTTGTGGGTTTTGAGGACTCCTAACAATTGATTCTCTTGGTCCTTAGACAAATATTTTGAAATTATAATAGGGAATGATTCATTTTAACCTAAGAAAGCATATTTGAGATTCTCAGGAAGTGGTTTCAACTCTAACTCAGATGGGGTATTTTCATTGATCAAGGAACATTGCTCACAGGTGTGGTTGTTTAGTGGGGCTCTAGATTTTAAAGGACATTCACCATTATGATCAATTTCAATGTTCTTAGAATTTGTTTCTAGTGGAAAATTTTCAATTTCTCCTGGGAGACCACTAGTAGCGCTATGGATTTCCATATAGACATATTCATCAATGTTGATATCAACAGAATCTTACAAAGCAGTCTCAACATTCCAAGACTCGTTATAATATTCCTTTTCCCTCTCTTGTTGATCAGATTCAGCAACAAAAAAATTTCCATCATTAAAAACAGCAGTTGTTTTCTCGTCATAGGAAAAAGCAGGGAACATATCTGTGGAAAACCAATCAATCATTTTCACTTGGGGGGATGAATGATCCTCTACTGGGTATTTCATGGACTGAAAAATATTTAAATGAAAAAAGTCTCCTCCAAACTTCAGTGAAAGTGTTCCCTTGTGAACATTGATGATTGCTTTTGTAGTTTTCAGGAATGGTCTCCCTAGAATGAGAGGTGCATGGGTACCAAATGGATAATCTTCCATATCCAAGACATAGAAATCCATAGAAAAATCATGTCTCTCACCTGAACAAGAACATCCTCAATAACTCCATCAGGCTCGGTTGTACTTCGGTTGGCAAGTTGAATGATGATCCTAGAGGGTTTAAATTCTCCAACATGAAGAGACGAGTAAACATAATGTGGAATAACATTGATGGAGGCCCCTAAATAAATCATAACATCCTTGAATTCACATTTCCCAATGGTACAGGGAATGGTAAAGGTTCCTAGGTCTTTACATTTGACAGGCAAGGCATGTTGGATCATGGATGAAACATTCCTCCCTAAGTTGACATTTTCACCTCCTTTGAATTTCCTCTTGTGGGTACACATTTCTTTCAAAAACTTTGCATACCTTGGAATTTGTTTCAAAGCATCAAGAAAAAGTATACTGACTTTAACTTTCTTAAAAGTCTACAAAACCTTCTTATCCAACTCTTTTTCAGCACTCGACTTCACTGGTGGTTCACTCCTAGGGAAAGGCAATGGTGGTTTGGTTGTTTTTAGGCTATTCTGAGCACTTCTTTGAGAAGAAAAAGGACCATACATCCTCTTCCAATCACTCTTTGTTCTTTCAAGAAACATTTCTTCTCTTGAAATATTTTTCCCTTCAAAGAACATTCATAATTTCTAGCATTTCCATCAGTGGTGGGATTCTCAATAACAGTTTCAACTGTAGGTTTTGGTTTCTCCATTTGAGGGGTATTCAAATTTTTTTCACACCTAAGTTCAATTTCACTCACATTTTCCTTCCCTTTATCTCTCAGATTCACTTGAGGCTATGAGGGAAAACCTCCACTCATTTGACTTTTTATGCAACTAAGATCAGTGTAAAGTTTACCTATTTGAGTCATTAGGGTATTAAACATGTTTTGTTGTTGATATTGTGTTTTTTCATTGCCTCATGTTGTTTCCTCATTACTTCTTCAATATTACTCTCTGAATTTTGAGTGGGAGGGGAAGGCTAAAAGTTTCTTCCAGAATGAGCATTGGATTTCTCATTGAAATATCTTGGTTTTGAATTGCTTAATTGTCTGTGTAAGAAGCTTCTAGGTTGTTTAGCTTGTCAAAATCTTTCATTAGAGTGGTTGTTCCAGCCTTGATTGAAATTTTTATTTGATTGAAATGGCCTTTGTTGGTTTGGTTGAAAGGTTTTTCCAGGAAAAACAGCATTGCAGTTCTCAGAAGGTTCCTGTATTTGTGTGAATTGGTCACTAAAATGGTCATTGGAATAAAAAATTCCATAGTAGACTTGCATTTGAAATGTTGCTTCAGGTTTGGGTGGTGTTGGTGGGTTATTGGATAACATCATTGACCTCACCATGGTGGTAATACCAGAAAGTTGACTCACAATCATATTGTTTTCAGCACTAGCAATGGGTAACTCTTGGGAAGATTTCACATGAAGAAGGCCTCTTGTTCCAAACTGTTGAGCGTTTTGGGCCGTGTTTGTAATTAATGTCCTAGCAGCAGTTAGTTTTTTGTCAACTAGAGCCCCTCCTGCAGTAGCATCAATCATGCTTCTACCAGTAATACACAATCCCTCATAAAAATATTGAATCAAAAGTTGGTCATTAATTTTATGGTGGGGGAAACTGAAACAAAGTCTTTTGAAGTATTCCTAGTACTCATGCAATGTTTTACCTTGAGTTTTTCTAATTCGAAAAATCTCCTTTCTAATGGAAGCAGTTCTAGAAGCAGGGAAAAAAATTTCAAGGAAAATTTTCTTCAATTCATTCTAATCCCTAATCAAAGTAGAATGCGAATAGAAAAACCATTCTTTGGCAACTCCTTATAATGAAAAAAGAAATGACCTCAATTTCATTTGATTTGCATCAACTCCTTGGGGTTTCACATTGACACAAAGATAAGTAAATTCCTGAAGGTGTTTATGTGGATCTTCACCAGGAAAACCATTAAATTTTGGAAGTTGGTGAATAAAACTAGATTTAATTTCAAACCCAGCAGGTGCATCAGGATATTCAACTGAATTTTCTTGATTTGCATCATAAGATGAATCCAATTCTTTAAATGTTCTATTTTCAGCCATTGGAATTTCAGTTTCAACCAGGTTTCTTCTAAGTGTGTTATTAGAAGATTCACAACTTGGGACAAGGGGATTTCTGGTAGCTCTATCCCTAGAGTGAAAAGTTCTATCAATTTCAGAATCCAATGGGAACAAATTTGGGTTAGAATTTTGGGTCATACAAAAACAATTTCCATACAAATAAACTCAAGCAACCTCCCCCTCAATGGCGCCAGTTGAAGGGAGGATTATTTTTTGTGAACTCCTCAATTAAAAAAATTTTCCCTAAAAACAATGCAATATGTCCATGGATTTTCTCTTAAAGAGGTTGCAATTTGAGTTTCAAAACTGTCACTTTTTTTAACACGAAATGGAAAATTGGGGATTTGATTAAAGACTCAAGAAAAAAAACTAAAGAGAAATAAATTTTTTTAATGATCTAGAAAATTTATAGGAAATAGAATAGGTTTGAAACCAGAATCAAAACAGTGGATACGGACAATATTTAACCTCCTAGACACTCCCCTCTTCCTTGTTTAAAAATTATCTCCCTAATGAATCTCTCAATGCTTACCCAAATACCTTTGGATAAACACCTTATTTTTCATGGATATCATATTAAAACCTCAATATGATTTTTCCCCTCCTATAGAAGTGATCTAATTATTTGAAGACCTCCAAATAATCAAACCTAATCAAAATCACTATGTTCAATGGCAAAACCTCACCGAAGAAATTTAAATAGGGATATAGACTATTTTTATAAGGCCCCAGTCTTAAACCTTACTTAATCTTGAGTTATTACAAGATTACACATTGAGGATCTTTTTAGGTTTAGAGTTTTAGAGAATTAGATCATGAAACTTGCATTACATTCCACATTTAAACAAAGTGGTTACATAAAAGACAATATTCATTCTTCCCATGAACGGAAACATATTTAAAATAAAACACGGATTCTTTCCTGACACATCCTTGACACTATCATCACATCATGTACCTTTCCCTTGACCTGTGAAAAACATTTCAAAAACTTGGGATGAGCATAAAAAGCTCAGTAAGGGTTATAAAAATATGGAAAGGAAACATGATTTCGTATATACATAATAATGAAATCATATTTTACCCATAAAACATACCTCATCAAACCATGAATAAATCAAAGGAATCATAAGACATAAAAGGTAACTTGAGGCATTCATAACATTCTTATGTGGGGAGTAACCCTCTTGGTTACATTTGGAATACCCATCACAGTATATTCCCTAAATCTATTTAGAGAAACCTTAACGTTTCACTGCTTCGTGTTACCCAATGCATTGGAGAGCTATATCGGGCTCACCCGCCCTTAGTTTATCACGGAACCACCCGTTTTCATAATAATGCCCAAGAACCTTAACATAATCATATCACATAAAACATGCATAAAGGAAACATAACATTACCACCTTTCAATCACAAGATATCAATACAACACATTGATACAAAAACATTATGAAAACCATTTTCGATACCAAAATAAAAGAAAAGTAAAACATGGTATTTATTTTTCTTTTAAAAAGAAGGTATGGCTTGTAGAGGAAGTCGAAACTCAAATAACGGTCACAACGGCGGAGAAGTCGTTGTCGCCGCATACGTACGACAAAAACATTCCCTTTTGTCGTTTAGTAAATGCTTCGCATAAAAAATATTCCTTTTGAATAAACGTAAAAGTCAAAGGGTTTTATACACCGTATAAAAGAAGGTTGTGTATAAAATAAAATATTCCTCAATGAAAGGAGATTGAGAAGAAGTCCCATACAAAGACGGTATCCTTGGTTTAAGGATAAATCAATTACATAATTATGTGTGACAAACGAATACACCAAATATCAGTGGATATTAAGTGTAAAATAATCAAAGGTCATTCACATATATTCAAATGATGACATATTCAATAACTACATGTTGAACCCAAAGAAATAGAAATTGGGTTAAGAAGTTCCCTTGACAGCCTAACGGCGTCACATCAAAATGAGTTGATGAGAGATAAAAAAAAAGGATATCTCATCACTTGGACATAAAATTTACATCAATAAGGATATATGAGAACATATCCCAACATAACAATATGTAAAATAAAAGACCCAACAAAAGAAGTCTTTTAAAAAGAGGAGGGTGAAAGGTTCCCTTACCGACATGGGTATCTTTCGAAACATACGCCCCGTGAAAGAAGAACAATACAACATTGATGTAAATACTCATAAATGAAAGAATATTACACAATGAGTAAAATAATGGTCAGTACGTACACCACTCAAAGGAAATTGTGTCAAATGTAGCATAAATCTCACAGGAATAAAAGTGAGATGAAAAATCCCTTACGAAAACTCGGCAGCCTAACGGCGCCACTTAAAACATCCAAAAATGGATTGATGAGATCAAATAGGGTATCTCATCACATTAAAATAAAATTTACAGCAAGAGGAATATGAAATAACATCCCCCATCATAACAAATAGGAGCTTAAAAGAAGTTATATAAAGGAGAGTACTTAAAGAGAAAGAGAGAGGTTAGATCTCTTACGAAAATTCGGCAGCCTAACGGCGCCACTCAAAACTTACAAAATGGATTGATGAGAGAGAATAGGGTCTCTCATCATATGAACATAAAAATTACAGTAAGATTAATATAAAATAACATCCCAATCACAAGAGAGATGAGCTTAGAATGAATGACATAAAAGAGTGTACTTAAAATGAAAGAGAGGAGTAGGATCCCTTACCTCGGGTCCAACTTGACTCGATCATTCTTTAACGTCTTGAATAATAAACTTAAGTTAATTTCCACTTTATTAAGAACCTTTTTCTAGTTCATTATTACTTTTAGATCACTTATTGTCATTATGTAATCATTTAAGTTAATAATGTTTGTTTTGTCGATATTTGGTTCTTAAGTCGAAAGTGGACTTCTTACAATTACATGTTGTTCGTGTGGTCAAAGGTTCTTTATATCCATAATGAAATTCCTGATTTGGATAGCATATATATCATATATATCCAGAATATACATGTATTTATAATATTAAATAATCATTTAGAGGTAAGAAATGAAATGCACCATTCATGGAGACGGTAAGCCGTACGTACGCATGAACGCTACTTTCATTTTTTTCTCATACTTTAATGGAAAGAAATAATAATGATATATAGGTATATTATAATTCCAGTATAACATCATATATAATAACATTAAATCCATCTTTTATACGTCCCACGTATGGCATTAACGAATCGTATCACTTTGAGGGGGCGGTAGTCCGCACTTCCTAAAATGAAGATATCGTGTATACCCATAATGGAAACAATAATGGTGTGACATAAATGAAAAATACAGAAGCTTAAGGAAAGAATAAACATATTATATATCATATATAAAAATAGTGACATCATAATGGCCACCTTTGAAGGTGTTAAATGAGTATTGAACAATCATCGTTTCGGGAGGCAGAATTTCGCCATCCACGGAAACCGTATGTTCTTTAACCATTTGATGTAGTTGTGTGAGAGTGTAGCTCGAATAAATCTTATAAAAATATCCTAGTATATTTAAGATACTGGGGTTGTTATAAAAGAAGTAAATAAAAATATTTTAGAGGGTTGGAGAAGCAAAATAAAACAAATGAACATGAGAGAATGAATTACCTTTAAAAGTGTAACTCCTTTTGATTTGAGCCTAAAGGATTCCTTTGAAAGGATTCTGCCCAAAGGGAATCCTCTAGGATGAGGATAGGAATGTGGAGAGAGTAAATGGGTAGGGGATGGCCGAGCCAATGGCATGAGGAGTGTGTGAAATGAGGTAGAGGTGGGGGCCTTTTATAAGAGGAGAGGAGGGGCACTTTTGGAAATCATGAAACTATTATTTTATTTTCAAAAGTGTTTCGAAATTCTAAGGTCCCAAATTGATATATTTCGAAGATAAGATGATAAGGCTTCGAAATATTCCCATCAAATAGTTTTTGGACAAGTGTAGGTTTTAGATTTTATATTATCGTTTCATTTTATTTAAACTGTTCATTAATGAGGTCATCGTTGCATCATCATGATGTCATACTTAAATTAATTTATTTAATGTCTAAAAATTATAAAAAAAATTATCCTAATGTAGGAAATCTTTTTATCTTTCCAAATAGTATTTATAGACAAAAATATGATTAGTATAACCCCTTCTAAAAATTGTTTTAGTAAAACAATTTATGTTAGTGTCATTTTCACCTTTATTTAAAAAAATGCATTAAAGTCATTATCTCACCCAAGAGGCTCCATAGGGTCCCCTAAATCTACCCATGGGTTGTCTTGGTCGGACATGACTCATCCAATAGGGTTAGGACAAGTTTCATGGTGTTTTCATATTTTTATAATATCATTTTTACCTTAAATTACACTAATTACCTCTAATCGCGATTAATGAAAAAAAGTTACTATTCACCAAAAAATTATTTTCATCCCATTGAACCACATTTTACATACTAATGACAACCATGTATGTCGGATTTTCAAAATTCAATACATATTATTGGTAAACTTTCATTTAACTGAAAAATCAGTTTGCTTGATTACCACTTAGTGGTTTCACTATACATCAAAAATTGGAGTTTTTCAGAAAATTACCAAAAAATTACTCTAAGCTATATTCGATATTCCGAATTCAAAAATGATGTTTATATTACCTAATTCAAAGAATATAAGTATAATTAATTAATTTAATAATTAACTCCCGCTGTCAAAACAAATAGCGTGTTTTTAAGAAACAATATATATCAAAAGATTGATATTTGTTTATGTCGAATTTCAAAGTGAAATTAATTCCAAAGCCCACCATTGAATAAAATGGTAAAAATATTTTATGGTTTCACTTTAAAACCAATTCAAAAGATAATCTAATCATATAAATAAATTATATTAAAAGAGGTTTTGAATACAACATTTTTCACTTATTCATAAAAAATGAACTTCATCGGAAGAATAACAAAAACATACACAAAGTAAATTTTGATGTCCCAATTATAAAGAAGGGTTTTATTTGGTCCAAAAGAATATATAAGAGTGACCAAAACTATATTTAAATAGGGTTCACCATCAAAAGGCGATAAGTGAACCTTTAGTGAAAACTAGGGCATATACGCCTAAAATTGAATTCTTTCCGTATTTTAAGCCTTTATCTTTTATTGGATAAATGTAAAAACATTTAAAAACATATATAATCAAATTTTTTTATTTCTATCCATTCTCGCCAATAAAATGGCTACATGTTAACTACCATTTAAAATAATATTATTTTATTATTTGAGTGCAACGTAAGATTCCCAAGAAACTCTTTGTTGCGTGTTGGGTACGCCATCGAGCATAGCGTCCCCTTTAAAGTCGTATTAATATTTTATTTACAAATATGGATAAATATGAAAATGTAATATTCTTTATTTACCTGGGGTGTTACATCCTTCCCCCCATTTGGGAATTGCGTCCTCACAATTTTAAAATTGGGCTTGGAAACATCCTTGAAAGTCCCACATCGGAAGAAGAGTCGGTAAAACAATCACTTTAAAATAAAGAAAAATAAGTACAAAGGTCACCCTAGTTAACCCATACTAGGATTCCAAGTATGAAAACATGGACATGGAGGAGAAAACATAGGGTCATGTTCTGATGAAGAGTGATATAAAACATGTTTAGGAGAAAGTTAACCATGAGAAAATCACAAACTTGTGATGGGTTAAACGGTATTCGATTCCCCAGTAGGAAAAGTTAATAGACAACATTTTTGTTTTAAGATACTTTTTATTGGGGAATTTATTCATAAGGAAACATAATCACTTATCATGTTGACTTTCAACTTTTATTAGATTCCTTACACAAACTCATATTTTCTCCAAAAGGCGAGTATTTAGGAAGACTTCTTCACATTAAGAGTATTATAATCAACTTTTAGAGAATCACCTAATCCACAAAAGAGAACTATATACTTCCCATGTCTTTAGACTTTAACCAAAACCAAAACCAAAAAGGCTAGTACAAGACCAGATAATCCAGAAAAGGATAACCCTTTATAAAAAGAAAATCTATTCTTAACCTCCAAAATTTGTCCAACAAAACCCAAAGTTCAACGAGGACCATTAGATAAACAATTTGTCCATAAAATTCTTCAAAGTAAACCAATCTAATATTAAAACCCAAATATTTGAAGGATTTAGTCACATAGTCTTCCAAGTTAAATGGTAACATTTATCTCCAAACAACATCAGTTGCTCCTAAAGTCTCGTATTGAAAAGTAATTAACCTAATCACATATCCTCCGTGATAGGTTAATCATTTTCATAAATAACCCAAAATCAACTTACTATTAATTCATAAAATCATATAACTAGAAAGAATCAGTCAAACTAACCAGGGACTTCACATAGTCCAATGGTAGGCGATAAATACCAGTCGCACTTTGGTTGTGGGTTCGATTCCCGCAGCATTGTTTGACGCGACGGTTGTCACACGGTCTGTGTGTTGTCCTTTTTCCAAAACTATATAATTCTCAAAACATTTCCCAAAACGAGATAAAATCTTCAAAAATAAACATAACATATTTTAACCTCAAGTTTATCTCATGCCTTTCATTTTCCATCATAACATATAATAACCCATAATTACCTCAAAAGTAAGGATCATATAAACCCTAATGGTTAACTTTTTAATTATTACCTGAACTTCCACATCGATTGGTCATCTCGTACATGATGCATTATAGAACATACCAAGGTTCAAGTGGTTGATCATGACTCCTTGATAGTTGGTTTAGAACAACCACGAGTTTCCTCATTGAATACCCCATTTCATCGAGTCTCTTAATCAGAGAACCACCATAGTTTCCTTCAAACCAATTGTCACTTTGGTGCCTACAAGATCCAGCCATTCACTAAAAACAGAAATGTCAGTGTGAGTTTATCAACAAAACCATCATGTACTAATGAGGAAGGTAAACACTAAGATATACTTACTCATTCACTTTATCTAAAACTAGGACTCTTTCTGAAATCCTAACCATTATGGTAATGTCACTTATGCTTAGAGAATACCCTAACCTTTAAAGTTATCTAAACCAACCTTTGATACCAACTATAAGGCCCCATCCTTAAACCTTACTTAATCTTGAGTTATTACAAGATTACACATTGAGGATCTTTTCAGGTTTAGAGTTTTAGAGAATTAGATCATGAAACTTGCATTACATTCCACATTTAAACAAAGTGGTTACATAAAAGACAATATTCATTCTTCCCATCAACGGAAACATATTTAAAATAAAACACAGATTCTGTCCTGACACATCCTTGACACTATCATCACATCATGTACCTTTCCCTTGACCTGTGAAAAACATTTCAAAAACTTGGGATGAGCATAAAAAGCTCAGTAAGGGTTATAAAAATATGGAAAGGAAACATGAGTTCATATATACATAAGAATGAAATCATACTTTACCCATAAAACATACCTCATCAAACCATAAATAAAACAAAGGAATCATAAGACATAAAAGGTAACTTGAGGCATTCATAACATTCTTACGTAGGGAGTAACCCTCTTGGTTACATTTGGAATACCCATCACAGTATATTCCCTAAATCTCTTCGGAGAAACCTTAACGTTTCACTCCTTTGCGTTACCCAATGCATTGGAGAGCTATATCGGTCTCACCCGCCCTTAGTTTATCACAGAACCACCCGTTTTCATAATAATGCCCAAGAACCTCAACATAATCATATCACAAAAAACATGCATAAAGGAAACATAACATTCTCACCTTTCAATCACAAGATATCAATACAACACATTGATACAAAAACATTATCAAAACCATTTTCGATACCAAAATAAAAGAAAAGTAAAACATGGTATTTATTTTTCTTTTAAAAAGAAGGTATGGCTTGTAGAGGAAGCTGAAACTCAAATAACGGTCACGACGGCGGAGAAGTTTTTGTCGCCGCATACGTACGACAAAAACATTCCCTTTTGTCATTTAGTAAATGCTTCGTATAAAAAAGATTCCTTTTGAATAAACGTAAAAGTCAAAGGGGTTTATACACCGTATAAAAGAAGGTTGTGTATAAAATAAAATATGCCTCAATGAAAGGAGATTGAGACGAAATCCCATACAAAGACGGTATCCTTGGTTTAAGGATAAATCAATTACATAATTATGTGTGACAAACGAATACACCAAATATAAGTGGATATTAAGTGTAAAATAATCAAAGGTCATTCACACATATTCAAAGGATGACATATTCAATAACTACATGTTGAACCCAAAGAAATCGAAATTGGGTTAAGAAGTTCCCTTGACAGCCTAACGGCGTCACATCAAAATGAGTTGATGAGAGATAAAAAAAAGGATATCTCATCACTTGGACATAAAATTTACATTAATAAGGATATATTAGAACATATCCCAACATAACAATATGTAAAATAAAAGACCCAACAAAAGAAGTCTTTTAAAAAGAGGAGGGTGAAAGGTTCCCTTACCGACATGGGTATCTTTCGAAACATACTCCCCGTGAAAGAAGAACAATACAACATTGATGTAAATACTCATAAATGAAAGAATATTACACAATGAGTAAAATAATAGTCAGTACATACACCACTCAAAGGAAATTGTTTCAAATTTAGCATAAATCTCACAGGAATAAAAGTGAGATGAAAAATCCCTTACGAAAACTCGGCAGCCTAACGGCACCACTTAAAACTTCCAAAAATAGATTGATGAGATAAAATAGGGTATCTCATCACATTAAAATAAAATTTACCGCAAGAGTAATATGAAATAACATCCCCCATAATAACAAATATGATCTTAAAAGAAGTTACATAAAGGAGAGTACTTAAAGAGAAAGAGAGAGGTTAGATCTCTTACGAAAATTCGGCAGCCTAACGGCGCCACTCAAAACTTCCAAAATGGATTGATGAGAGATAATAGGGTCTCTCATCATATGAACATAAAAATTACAGTAAGAGTAATATAAAAGAACATCCCAATCACAATAGAGATTAGCTTAGAAGGAATGACATAAAAGAGTGTACTTAAAATGAAAGAGAGGAGTAGGATCCCTTACCTCGGGTCCGACTTGACTCGATTATTCTTTAACGTACTGAAAAATAAACTTGAGTTAATTTCAAATTTATTAAGAACCTTTTTCTAGTTCATTATTACTTTTATATCACTTATTGTCATTATGTAATCATTTAAGTTAATAATGTTTGTTTTGTCGATATTTGGTTCTTATGTCGAAAGTGGACTTCTTACAATTACATGTTGTTCGTTTGGTCAAAGGTTCTTTATATCCAGAATGACATTCCTGATTTGGATATCATATATATCATATATATCCAGAATATACATGTATTTATAATATTACATAATCATTTAGAGGTAAGAAATGAAATGCATTGTTCATGGAGACGGTAAGCCGTACGTACGCATGAACGCTACTTTCATTTCTTTATCATACTTTAATGGAAAGAAATAATAATTATATATAGGTATATTATAATTCCAGTATAACATAATATATAATAACATTAAATCCATCCTTTATACGTCCCACGTATGGCATTAACGAATCACATCACTTTGAGGGGGTGGTAGTCCGCACTTCCTAAAATGAAGATATCGTGTATACCCATAATGGAAACAATAATGGTATGCCATAAATGAAAAATACATAAGCTTAAGGAAATAATAAACATATTATATATCATATATAAAAATAGTGACATCATAATGGCCACCTTTGACGGTGTTAAATGAGTATTGAACAATCATCGTTTCGGGAGGCAGAATTTCGCCATCCACGGAAACCGTATGTTCTTTAACCATTTGATGTAGTTGTGTGAGAGTGTAGCTCGAATAAATCTTATAACAACATCCTAGTATATTTAATATACTGTTGTTGTTACAAAAGAAGTAAATAAAAAGAGTTTAGGGGGTTGGAGAAGCAAAATAAAACAAATGAACATGAGAGAATGAATTACCTTTAAAAGTGTAACTCCTTTTGATTTCAGACTAAAGGCTTCCTTTGAAAAGATTATGCCCAAAGGGAATCCTCTAGGATTAGGAGAGGGATGTGGAGAGAGTAAATGGGCAGGGTATGGCCTAGAAAAAGGCTTGAGGAGTGTGTTAAATGAGGTAGAGGTGGGGGCCTTTTATAAGAGGAGAGGAGGGGCACTTTTGAAAATCATGAAACTATTATTTTATTTTCAAAAGTGTTTCGAATTTCTAAGGTCCCAAATTGACATATTTCAAAGATAAGATGATAAGGCTTCTAAATATTTCCATCCAATAGTTTTTGGACAAGTTTAGGTCCTAGATTTTATATTATCGTTTCATTTTATTTAAACTGTTCATTAATGAGGTCATCGTTGCATCATCATGATTTCATACTTAAATTAATTTATTTAATGTCTAAAAATTATAACAAAAATATCCTGATGTATGAAATCTTTTTATCTTTCCAAAGAGTATTTATAGACAAAAATATGATTAGTATAACCCTTTATAAAAATTGTTTTAGTAAAACAATTTATGTTAGTGTCATTTTCACCTTTATTTAAAAAAAAGGCATTAAAGTCATTATCTCACCCAAGAGGCTCCATAGGGTCCCCTAAATCGACCCATGGGTTGTATTGGTCAGCCATGACTCATCCAATAGGGGTATGACAAGTTTCAGGGTGTTTTAATATTTTTATAATATCATTTTTACCTTAAATTACACTAATTACCTCTAATCGCGATTAATGAAAAAAAGTTACTATTCACCAAAAAATTATTTTCATCCCATCGAACCACATTTTACATACTAATGACAACCATGTATGTAGGATTTTCAAAATTCAATACACATTAGTGGTAAACTTTCATTTAAGTGAAAAATCAGTTTGCTTGATTACCACTTAGTGGTTTCACTATTCATCAAAAATTGGAGTTTTTTCAGAAAATTACCAAAAATTCACTCTAAGCTATATTTGATATTCCGAATACAAAATTGATGTTTATATTACCTAATTCAAATAATATAAGTAGAATTAATTAATTTAATAATTAACTCCCGCTGTCAAAACAAATAGCGTGTTTTTAAGAAACAATATATATCAAAAGATTGATATTTGTTTATGTCGAATTTCAAAGTGAAATTAATTCCAAAGCCCACCATTGAATAAAATGGTAAAAATATTTTATGATTTCACATTAAAACCAATTCAAAATATAATCTAATCATATAAATAAATTAGATTAAAAGAGATTTTGAATACAACATTTTTCACTTATTCATAAAAAATGAACTTTATCGGAAGAATAACAAAAACATACACAAAGTAAATTTTGATGTCTCAATTATAAAGAAGGATTTTATTTGGTCCAAAAGAATGTATAAAAGTGACCAAAACTATATTTAATGATGGTTCACCATCAAAATGCGATAAGTGAACCTTTAGTGAAAACTAGGGCATATACGCCTAAAATTGAATTCTTTCCATGTTTTAAGCCTTTATCTTTTATTGGATAAATGTAAAAACATTTAAAAACATATATAATCATATTTTATTTATTTATATCTATTCTCGCCAATACAGCGGCTACATGTTAAATTCCATTTAAAATAATATTATTTTATTATTAGAGTGCAACGTAAGATTCCCAAGAAACTCGTTGTTGCGTGTTGGGTACGCCATCGAGCATAGCGTCCCCTTTAAAGTCATATTAATATTTTATTCACAAATATGGATAAATATAAAAATGTCATATTCTTTATTTACCTGGGGTGTTACAATTTTACTTAATAGATTGGGAAACCATCAAAAAAAAGTTGAAAATATATTCAAGAAAGAAAACAACCACTGTCATCCAAGAAATATAAGTTCAAGAGAGATTCAATAGAGATTACACATGAAGATCAAAACTCAGAAGGGAGTGTCCGTCGGTTGTCATCGTCCGCAACCACTTGGGGCTTAGCCTTGCGTCACTTGAGAAGCCCAAATCATCTCAATTACAGAAAGAGTGCACACCATCTTCATAAATTCTTCTACAAATCCAACCTCCCCTTAAAAAGAAAGAAGAGATGGGGAGATAATGGGAGGAGGGCTGGAAATTCTTCTTTCCAGATTCTGTCCGTCCAATGTTGGCTTATGTTTGGAACTCCCCCTACAAAATAAACCTATCGAACCTTCTAAAGAGTTGTTTAGAATTATATTCTCTGTCACTCCTCCAAATTTCGTCCACTTTTGAGACGTGATGTAAAAGTTAGTAATTAATTACTCAACAGCTCTTACTCTACCTGAGGATACTCTTCATCCCCCACATAAGTGTTTCGCTCACATAGTTCCATAATGATTGACTTTGACCTTGAAATGCATCATGAACACGATAAATGGAGTCTTATTTCACGCCATATTGGAATTAATGACTTTGTAAGCCTGTATACGAAGTTATTCTTCATTGATTGAGGTCGGATCCACACATCTGAACATAAAAACCTTTCCCAAAGAATTATTTATTTGGGCCCTTAGATGGACGATTTAGAACTTGGTACAGTTGAAAAATGTTAAGACCATATTCAAGGGGTTCCTGAAAAAAATGAATCATTATAATTTTATCAATATGTAAAAATATATTCCTGAAACATCAAACAAGTGAAAAAAAAGTTAAAAATCCAGAATTAGGGCATTTTCACAATTTAGCTCAAAATACAACAAAATTCCAAAAATTATGCAGTTTAACATGTAATGACACATTGGTGAGGATTAAATAATTGAAATTTAGATAAAATATATTGAAAATATCATCTCTATCAATCATCGCTAAAATTTGGCATGGAATATGGATAACCCAAAGAAAGGGACTTGGGTTCGAGAATTCCCTTACCTTATGTCTGAATGTGTTCTTCACTTGCACTTAATACCTTAGATAATAAAATTAGATTCATTAATTTGTTAATTAATAACCTATTATTTATCTATTTTATTTATTATAATTTTATTAAGTTCATTTATGGCCATTTTGATGAGTTATAGAGTTCAATTTCGTCATTCTGGGAGTGTTTGTTTTCAGGATTTCATGGTCGGCTTACTTGTGTATAATTATGGAGGTTCTTGTTAAATGGGAATAATTATATAGAAGTTAAATTATATGGTATTACTGAACTTAAATAAGTTTAAATGTTCTCATATATCATTCGTTTTTCTAGTATGAGGATGATTTATTTGATAAAACATTAATGATAAATGTTTTGTTTATTTTGGCGGTTTTTTCGACCATCACTAACTGGTTTTTTTTAATATTATGTTTATAAATTAGCTGAATAACACTAAAAAAGTTATAATATAAATATTAAAATATATTTTAACCATTAAAATGGTTTTATGATCGTCCTTGAATTCAGTAATGGAAAACGAAAACCTGTTGTCCACGAAGGCGGTGAACCGACATATCACGGATGGTGTTTTCATTTTATATTAAAAGGAGAATAGAATAGATTTGATGATGGATATTCCAATAATACAATAAAATTATATTATATATATTATAATAGACTTATAATTCCATTTTTTATAGGATAGGTGAGTATAGTACAAGAAAAAAAGAAATTAAAAAGATAAGAATTGAGGATTTTACCTCTTGAATGTTGTATCCTTGAGAACCTCCTTAAGGAACTTGGGTTCGGTATTTTGTTGAGATAATAATCTCTTTAATGTGGTTAAGATGCTTGGGAATGTAATTGGGTATAATTTATACAATATTAAATTCTTATATGGTTTGAGGATAAGGGGTGGTGAGGGTGTTATTTATTGGAGGAGAGGGGTGTTTTTTATTATTTTATTTATTTATTTATTATTTTGTCTCAAGACTATCAATATTGTTGATTAATGTAAATAAATATAGTAAATATTGAATTATATTTTAATATAATGGGTTATTACATCATCCATACATCATCCATTACTCAATAATTCATGTATTTAGCTTATACCGTAAATTACTGTATTTCACTATTCATCAAAAATTCAACTATTTTCAAAAAATCCAAAAAGTTCACCCTGACCATTTTTCAAAAATTTAGATTTCAAAAATGGACTATAATTTATAAAAATAATTTTATAAATATTATACATTTAATTTTTAAATAAAATCATCATTTTTTTGAGAAATACCAATTTTAATATTATAATCGATTTTACGACCCTTTGAAAAATCAATTGACGTCTCACAAAATTATCTTATAATTATAATAAAACATAATATTAATTTATGAATCTATTTTATGAAAATAAATTTTCTTTTAAATCATTATATTAATTATAAAATTGTAAATAAACATTTACATTTTACAAAAATACTAACACTTGATTTATAATTTTAAAAAAAATTACTTGTACCATGATATGATTATATCATATTTTCATTTATAAGATACCTAAATTTTATTTATAATTTCATAGTTGAGGTTACTATTCTAATGGCCAAATTACTATTCCTAAATGTCATATTACTATTCCAATGGTAAAGTTACTATACCAACAGTCAAGTTACTATTCCAACAGTATAGGTTCCTTAATTTTTATAAACACTCTAATCCAATTCATTCTCCATTCACTTATACTTTCTATAAAATTTACATATACTTTTATATTAAAAATTAATATTATATTATTAACATTATAGTTTATTTATACAGCTTTGTTTCATGAGTGCGTTTATTCCAGTGGATCGACCAGATCCAAATTTTCATATTCTAATTATCTTATTTTATATTTATTTTCCTATTATACTATTTGACATTCTTATTGGTTTATTTGTTGACTAATGTATCATTTTTCATTTATGAATATAATTTTTTTATTAGGTTCTCTATTTTATTTATGTTCTTTATACGATAATATATAATTATAAAAAGGTAAATTCCATTGATAAAATTTTGGGTCATTATATTCTTCCCCCCTTATGAAATTTCATCCTCAAAATTTCATTTTACAGACTAATATGAAAAAAAAAATTAGGGTATTTATCTTTCATTTCTTTCTCTAGTTCCTATGTCGTATCTTCATACTTATGGTTTCTCTATAGTACCTTTACCAAGTGAGTGGTCTATTTATGTAGAACCTTGTCCCTATGGTCCAAAATCTTCACCGGTTGCTCCTCATAAGAGATATCATTTTCCAGCTGTACCATCTATGAGTTCAGTACATGTTAGGGATCTGGTATATACTTCCTCAGGAGGGATACGTGGAATACACCAAGTTCTTGAGACATGGTTTTTAGAAGTGTAAGATGATAGGCCACTACTCCTATGAGATCAAGGATCTAAAAAGGGCCAATGTACCTTGGGCTAAGCTTCCCTTTCTTTCCAAACCGCATGACTCTCTTCTATAGTGATATACAAAGGAAAACTTTATCTCAAACTTCAAACTCTAACTCCATTCAACAGTTTTCATCATAGATCTTCTATAGAATTTAGGCATATTTTATATGTTCTTATATGGCTTGAACCTTCTTGGTCCTCTCTTACACAATATCAGGTCTAAGAAGAATTTTTTCACCAACTTCATCCCAACAAGTTAAAGTTCTATATCACTTCCCTTAAATATCTTCATATGGATCCATTTGAATACTTGAGTGGAAGATGTTGTTGTATGAGAACTCAACTAATGGGAGATGTTGATCCCATCCTCCATTTAATTACATTGAACATGATCTTAGAATTTCCTCAAACATATAAATAGTTATTTTAGATTGGGAATTAGTTTGGGGTGATAGGTCATGCTAAAATTCAATTTAGTACTCAAATAATGTTGAAGACTTCTCTGGATTTTATATGTGAACCTTGGATCATGATCAGATATGATTGAAAGTTGAACCCCATTCAACCTCACCACTTCTTTCACATATATCTTGGAAAGTTGTTCAAGTGATAAATAATCCCAAATAGCAATAAAGTGGGAAATATTTCTAAGTCGATCCACCCCAACCCATATTTCATTATTTCCCTTGGATGTCTTCGAGAGAATAGTGACAATTTCTATAGTGACATTCTCCCATTTCCACATGGTTATAGGAAATGGTTTAATAATCCCTTTGGACTTATATTTCTTTTCTTTAACTTACTGGCATACTAAACATCTTGAGATATACTCCTCAATATCCTTCTTTATGTTGTCCCACTAGAAGCTCTCTTGAAAATCATGGCACATCTTGATACTTTCAGGATGGATAGATTAATGTGAGTTATTTCCATTATACAATAGATATTTCTTTATCTCAAGTGACTAAGGTACACAAATCCTGGTTATAAATTTAATCACACCATCATCATCAATGTTGAACTCATGTAGCTTCCCTTCATTTACTTATTTCACCTTCTTTTATAGCTCTAGATCATCCTTTTGTGCCTCCTTGATCTTTTCTTGGATAGATGTTTGGGAAATAATTTGTGAAAGGTAGGATGTATTCCTTGCCATTATGATTTAAAAATCTCATCCTTTGCATATCCATGAAGATAGGTTCTTTCTTAATTTGCATCATGGATAAGGTAGCAGTCTATTTTCTACTAAGAGAATTATCTACCTTGTTTACCTTTCCTGGATGGTAATGAATAGAGAAATCATAGTCCTTAGTTTTCTCTAAACAACTTATTTGATTCATGTTAATCTCCTTATGAGTAAATATATAATTTAGACTCTTGTAATCGGTATATATGTCACACTTCTCAATAAAGAGGTAGTGATACCAAATTTTCAATTAAAATATCAAATCTGCTAACTCAAGATCATGCGTCAGGTGTTTTTCTTCATAGATCTTCAACTACCGTGAGGAATAGGCTATATATTTATCATTATACATCAGTACACAACTCAAGCCTTTATTTTAAGCATCACTGTATATCTCAAAACCTTCTCCACTTGTTTGTAGTGTGAGTATAGGTATGGTGATTAGCCTCTTCTTTATCTCATTGAATCTTTTCTCACATTATTCCATCTAAACATATTTTACCCCTTTACTTGTTAACTTAGTTAGCTAGCTAGACAGTCATGAGAAATTTCTCACAAAAAATTGGTAGTACCCTTATAATCTAAGAAAACTATATATTTCCATGACACTAGTGCATCTAGTCTATTCCTCAATTGCATTTGTTTTTAAGGGTGCACATAAATTCCCTTAGTTGTGATCACGTTCCCCAAGAATTTGACCTACTGTATCTTAAATTAAAACTTACTAAACTTGGCATACAATTTATCCTTCCTTAATGTTTCCAACACAATCCTTAGATGTTCTTCATGTTCCTCCTTGTTCTTGGAGTATATGATAATATCATCGATAAACACTACCACAAATTTTTCAAGGTAGTCTCTAAATAATCTATTCATAAAATCCATGAATATTACAGGGGAATTAGTAAGTCCAAAGAGAATTACTAGGAACTCATAATGTCAATACCGTGTACAAAAATAATTCTTATGAATATCTCCATTCTTCACCTTCAGTTGATGATATCTATAATAAAGATCTGCCTTTGAGAAGTATTGAGCTCCTCGTAGTTGATCTAACAAATCATCAATCCTTGGAAGATGATAATTTTTCTTTATAGTGATCTTATTGAGCTCTTGGTAATCAATAAATATCCATATTGATCTATAATTTTTCTTTATTAAGAGCACTATTTCACCCCAAGGTGATGCACTAGGGTTCATGAACCTTTTTTCCAAATTCTCTTGTAGTTACTTCTTTAAGTCCTCTAGTTTGATAGGGGTCATCCTATAGGGGAATTTATATATAGAAGTGGATCTAAGTATAAGTTATACTGATAACTCTAACTCATGATCTAAGGGAAGTTTATATAATTCTTTGGGAAATACATCATTGTATTCCCTCACATTGATCTTTTCCTAAAGCTCAATTGTTTCCTTCAATGAAACCATTTGGGCCAGGTATGCTTCTTCATAGGGTATCAATGCCCACACTATTGATGGATTTTCCAAAGAAGATTCATGATATTATTTTCATTTATACAGAATCATGGGATAGTTTGGAATATTAAAAGATATTTCCTTTTTAGACAGTTGATGTGTGTTCTTTATAAAGAGAGAATTACACCAAGGGAATTATTATGAGATTCACTAGATAAACCTTTCCAAATATTCCAATGGGAGAGGAGTCCAACACTTGGGTTGAAATGATATCACCACTAGGTGTTTTTATGGATATCTATACTTCAAGGTATCAAGGATTTGATTCAATAGTTCTACAAAACTTGCATGATATAGAGTAATTCATAGAACTAGAATCAAATAAGACTTTGTCCATTCTTGAGTGAATAGGAAGTGTGCCATGTATGAATTTGTTTTATTTATCCATTTTATCAGTAGTGATGGAATAAGCTTTTCCTTGCTCCTTTTTATTTGGTGGCTGCTGAAGTTTATTACCCTCAAGGACTCGAGGTTTAGTGCACTAACTTGCATAGTGCCCTTTCTCCCTAAAGTTGAAGCATTGAACCATAGGTGGTGCATTAGGAGGTTCCTTCCTTTCCTCCATCATGTTAGTCATATTCTCTATGTCTCTTTGACATTCATGAGATTTTTGGAATTATCTCCCACACTTGAATCATTTCCCCCATTCCTCTAAGGCAGTTTCCATGAGGATTCTTCCCACATTTTTGACACATGGTTGGTTGGATCCTCTTTTATCCTTTGTCATTTGACCAACCAATTTGAAACTCCATTATTCTATTCTTATCTACACAACCATGGGAACATTATCTGAACTCCATCTCTACTTTGAGAGAACATTGAACCACTTCTTAATAACTCTCAAAGTCTCGGATATCTATATCCTTTCAAAGGTGTGGTTTTAAACCACTAAAGAATCTATCTATTTTTCTATCATTATTGAAAAAAAACATGAGGTGTATCTTGAAAGCCTTGTGAAGTATAATTCTTAAGCAATGAAAGATTCACCTTCCTTTTGATTCAGCTCTATAAATTATCTATCCATATTTGTATGAAGATTTTGAGGGAAATGCTTATTAAGAAATATTTTCTTAAAGTATTCCCAATCTAACTCTTTTATTTCATCCTTCTGGTTGGTGTTATTTATAATTACCAATCATTGATCGGCTTATCCATATAAAAGATAGATGTTTAGAGTCACCTTCTCCTTCTCAGAAAAGTGGAGCATAGAAAATATCTTCTCCATTGAGTTAACTCATTATTTTGCAATAAGTGGATTGGAAGATCCACTAAATGTCAGTGGTCATTGATGCATAAATGACTCAATGGATAGTTGCTCCTTCTTGGGTGAAGAAATACATTCCACATGGTTCTGTTTATTATTTATATCCTGATACAACTGGGTAAGAATTTACATTAATTTTTTAACTCCACATCCTATGACATTAGGGATATCATTCGAGTAATCATTGTATTGTCCCTCACACGGGTTGTTGTTCTAGTTTCTCTTGATTCCCTCTATTTTCTAAAATAAAAAATGTTTGAACAAAATGTAATTCAATAAATCATGAATAAATAATTTATTCTTTTTCATATTTAACTCTAAAGTAATATCTTACGGGATCCCTATGTTTATCATTTTTATAAAACAAATCTTCTTGTATGTTTACATATACTTAGTCTTATCCTAAGGGTTTTCACTAACATTCTATTATCCTAATTCTAAAATTAACTAAACCATTCTCTAATACCAACTATAGTGAACCCTCCTTTTCTTACATGACTATTACATAATTTTTAAGATAAAAAACATAATAGTGTTACGATCTAGGATCCAAAGATTTAGTACCATGGGAAAATTAGGACTATACATCACTTATACACAAAAAAAACATGAACATTTATTTAAAATATTATTTTTTATCCTTCTAAATATCATGTTATACTTAGCATATATAGACACCATTGTATATACATCAAAGAAAAGGGTGATCCAAAAGCCTGGTAAGAGGATGAAAAAGGGATATGAATCAATATAACATACACAAGAACATGGTTTTTGTTCAATTTATAGATACTTTAAATTTCAGTCTAAATATTTTATTTAGAACTAATATGTATTCCTAACAATTTCATAGAGGTTATGGGGGTGTATAGGTATTTTCTAAAGCTTGGAACCTCATTTGGTGGGAAAAATAAACTGGACACAGGGTTAGAATAAACTATGTGATCCAGCCCACAAGGTTTCCCCTAACTATGTGGGGCTTGATAGTGGGGTGTAGGAGGTTGCACAGTTTGTGGAAACCATCCTACCTTAGGCACATTCCCATGTAGATGGTATACATTATTTAGTAGATACAGCATGGTTGGCATATGGTTTCTCAAATCGTGTAGCTTAGCCATGAAGTGTCCCATATAAAGGTAGTGTAATGCGCATAGTTGGCATATAATTTCACAAACCATATGACCAAACCATGAAACCCCTTAAAAATTGGTCAAAATTACCATTTTTCTATTAAATTTTTATAATTTCACCCCTCCTCCTTATTTCCTCCTATTTCCAATGTGTAGTGGGTTTCTTCTCCTGTTGAGCTCCCTCTTTGGCATCCACCTAGGATCTTTGATAACTATTCCCTCCAAATTCTGATTGATATTTTTTCGGTCTCATTGTATCACTCTTGTTAAGCTCTATAATCCTTAGGATTGTTTCACCATTCTTATTTATATCATATGCACTATTTTGGTGTGGTCTCATATGTTCTATTTTCAGGTTGTTTTTCTATTATTCTATTTTATCTCGATCCAGGACAAATGAAGGGTCGATACTAGATGAGTAGAGTACTATGGGATTGAGGTAGGTGGTATAGTCTTTATCTCTAAAGTATTGATGTTTTATAATATGTGTTATTTCACTGCACGCATGATTCTTCGAGCGTTTCTCTAAAATACAACTAAATCATATTCAATTCAATTTTTTTGATATAATTGTTCTAGTGAACCTTTATTTAGGTTGGGTTAGGTCCCATCATCCATTTCCACTATTCTAGGCGTGCCCATAGAATCTTTTTTTCATTGTTAAATTCTTAAATGGAAAACCATATTCTAAATTCTTTTTTAATAACTTTTAAATGAGAAAATTATAATGTATTGAATTGAATGGTGGAGAGTGGTAAGCCCATGTCACCTAATTAAATGGAACAATGGCCAATCCCTTTTTAGAATGAAGTTTCAATAACTGTAAATCTTGTTTGACTATTAATTAATTGTGAATTATAATGGGCATGGAGACCCTAGTTAATTATGGTAAATGATCATGATGACCCTTTCACATGTTATATATATATATATATATGGGCATGACGTCCCTTCTTATAATATAATATATGGGCATGGAGACTCTATAGTTATAACACTGGGCATTGAATCCCTATACTATGATATTGGGCATGTCATCCCTATACTATGATACGGATCTTGGCATCCTTATACAATGATATCGGGCATGGAATCTCTATACTATGATACTGGGAATAGCATCCCTATACTGTGATACTGGGCATGGAGTCCATATATTGTGATACTAGGCATGGAGTACATTTACTTATGATATTATCCATGATAACCCTTACTATGATATTGGGCATGGAATCCCCTATACTACTATGATATTGGGAATGATGTCCCTTATAAATGTGATATTAGGCATTTAATCCCTTAACACTTGTTTAGAGATATTACGGTATGGGTCGAAGCAGGTAGTGTCAGTTTGGTTTTTCTTCAGGAACCAGAGCCGACCCATTTATTGTTTTCATTACTACATATTATATCTACACAATATCATGTATACACATATTGGATATTTATTGATGTCTTTGGTGGTGTCCTATTGAGTTTATCTCACAGCCTATTTGAGTCATCTATGATACCTAGGAATATTATATGCTTGCGGGTGTAGATAAGGGGAATAATCCTCTTATGGATTCATGAATTTTTGCATGAATTATAATGGGATCTTGGTAATATATGACTAGGATGGATCTAGGGATGCTTGGATAGATGTTGGACTTTTTGTTTCCTTTTGTATATCATTTCCTATATTGATTATCTACTGTCATGTATGCATGTTTTCCTTATTTTGTAGAGACATGAAATCACCATCTATTGTATATGATTTAGTTTACTAATTTTGGTTATTATTCAGTTATTAGATATTTTTTCTGTTTATGTTTCCTTTTTATTATTTATATGCTCTGTTATGGTGGGTTACTGATCCAGTTGTTATATTTTCTATTTTCGTTGTTCCATTGGCTTACATATTCTTCATCTATTTTACTTATTTATTATACTTATGTGATACTCTAACTAGAGGGAATAATCTCCCCACAGACACACTGTAGGCCCTTGTTGCTAGTCAGAATCCTTTGGCCTACAGGTAGGTGATCTTATGGTCGTGTGGACAACTAAGCTTGGGGAACCTCTGAGTGGAACCCAAGTTTGGGATGTCACAAAGTGGTATCAGAGAATTATTTTTTTGGATTTACTACTTTGAGACAACAGATAGGATATTGAGAAGGTTATGGAGTTTGGTAATTAGTTTTTACTAGGATTATCTAACCCATGTACGGAGAAAATCTAAATTTTCATGAATGGAAATTGTTGTTGTTCTATATTATACCAATTACAGTTGATTTTATTCCATGATTGGGTGACACAAATTCTATGTTATGGTTATTATTATTATGAATGAGGGTTAATTTTCATCCTTGTCCTGATGAGATGAGGGAAATGAAGCATCGATCATGCATCATTTTAGGCACCTTGTATGAAATTGACATGACATGCATATTCCATACCATATAGGAGCATTATATTGTTTTCATTTCCTGTTATTGACATGAGTGATTTGATTACTATAAATATAATTTTTATTGGTTAATAATTCTTTTAGTAAATTGAGAAACATAGTTGGTACTTAGAGTTTCTTCCATAACCTAAACAATGTTTTCATTCTTAGGTTATATCAAACACCCTAAGAAGTCAACTATGGCACATTGAGTCATGGAACATTGGTCTCATGGATTGTAACATGTTATGGTATGGATTATTTGGATGCCAAATTTCAGTTTATAAGGTGTATGGGACCTTATGGATCAGAAGTGGTGAACCATTTGGTTCAACCATTAAAATAATAGTATAATATAAATATAAAATTAAATGAAATTTAAATAGTAAAACACAGATATTGACCTAGTCTTGGCCCTAGTAGTGGGAAGTAGGTAGAATCTCTGGTGTTCTATATAAATTTTTTATCACCCAGACCTGACTCTTTGAGCTGGAAGAGGGATGTGACCGGTACATAGGAAGTCTTGTACCTATCATATACATGTATCTATAGTGTTATCATAGTTAAATACTATCTGAGGAATGAGTTTCGAATTTTTAGAGAAATGACACCAT
Source organism: Viscum album (assembly GCA_963277665.1). Lineage (NCBI taxonomy): Eukaryota > Viridiplantae > Streptophyta > Magnoliopsida > Santalales > Viscaceae > Viscum > Viscum album. Next base: position 1,617,917,819 of record OY728131.1, on the reverse strand, counting down.
GAATTCCTCTAGTCATACACTGGGAGGGTGGCGATGACCATGCTCTAGAGGTGGTGGCCCTAAGCTACCAAGTATACCTCCTATAGTGCCACCTTTGACACCTATTCATATTTTCGACGTGGGTTATGTTGTCCAATTTCTAAGAGATTTCCTAAAACTTATGTAGATGATATAGGGATATTTACGCTATATCCTTTCTATGGGATATTTGACTCGAGAGTTCCATGTAACAACCCAAACTATTATGAATAAAATTCCCCTTTAGATTTAATTAAATGTCTTATGGTTATAGAAAACACATGCACTTATTTTGTTTTATTATATCCAATTAGATTTAAATGACTTTTAAGTATCATTACCATTGATAATATAGCTATTGAATAGTGATAACATGATTAGTATAAATAAAGGGTTTTAAAAAATCCAATTGGTACGGACAAAGGAAGTGATGGTCTCAACTAGTAGGATCATACCCTATGAATCCTATTTATTAGAGTTTTAGATGGGATATAATATTTTGGATTTTCCCTAGACCAATCCCAAGCTGATATCCAACAACTTAATCATGATTAAAACTACTTATGGGATAATTTCAATCCCATCGAGATCACGGCCCAAACCATGTTCGTTGAACTGCCCCATGAAAGTCCCACAATCGCGCACCTTACCCTTAGGGAATTTACTAGTGTATTAAATGGATATGTAAAAAGACCCTATAAATATTAGTATTTATATTATTTTTTATATAATAATTAATATATTTCCATCTTATTTTTGTTACTTTATAAATTATTTTTTCTTTGATTTAATAAAACACAAATAGTATTTTTGGTAAATAATAAAATTCAATTAAGAAATATATTTTTATGACTTGATAAAATTTTTAAATAAATAATTTTTTAATAAAATATTATTATTAATTAAATTTTATTAAATATAAATGATCATATAATTTTTATGAAGTCAAATGTAATGTTTATAAGGGTTAAAAATGTTATTTTCAAAAACCTGTCATTTTCGATAAATATTGGTTTTATTTAAAAAATTTAAAATTAAAATATTTAGAAAAATATTTAGATAAAATGAATATTATTTTTGGAATCGGAATGTTGAAATTATCCAACAGTGAATTTTTTATAATTTTTTGAGATAGTCGAATTTTCGGGTAAAAATTAAATATCGTATAAATATACTTTGTGTTTTATGACATCATAATGACCCAAAAGTGATTAAATAAGTGATATAAATAGAATACATGACCAAATATATATTTCTCTTTAAAATAATGTGAATTTAATTTTATTTTATTTATTTTATAAATCCTTTTTGAATCCTCCAAAACTTTAAGGTTTTAAAATCAATTCTTTAAGAGTGTGACTAACCTCCACATCACAAATGGTAATATTTTAATAATTTAAGAACTTGGAGTTATAAAATAATTTAAACCAATCCCATTTTGTAGAAACCATGGAAAAAATCAATGGTATGGTTTGTGTTTTTGGATATTATATTATGTAAAGTCCAAAACCTAAATAATAAAGAAATTCTCCTTCTTTCCTATATAAAATAACCCAAGCTCTCATTTATATTCAATAAAACTCCTTGGACCATATCCACACTATTACATACACTCCCTAGAGTCCTCCCAAGTCTCAATCAATCATTCAATAAGCCCCTCTCAAGCCTTTAGAGTCACACACTCAAGTAAGGGATCTTTCTCTCCTCCTTTCAAATTCAAACAACTTCTTTGAAATTAGTTCTTGTAATTTCAAATTTTTATATTATAATTTATTTATAATCATTAACTTACTATAAATTTAAATTTATTTGAGTGATGGATCATTTATCCTCCCCCATTTGGACCCTTACCTAAGCTGTTACTATACCGAAATTCTATAAGGGATCCTCACCTTCTCCTCTTTATTCAAGTTTCTTTAAGAACTTATGCATTCTATTTACATTTCCTAATTTTGGGAAACATTATTACAAGTCACTATTAATGCCCATTTTATTTTTAAATTATGATATACCCCTTTCTCTCTTTTTAAATAATTTTATGAATTTTTTTAAGTAACGATGTTATGTTGCCGAAACTTCACTATGATTTTCCATGATAAAACAATTGTGTAGAGAATACCATACCCATTTTTTTATAAAGGTTATTCACCTTTATGAACATATAATTATTTATTGGGGACTTAAATTTATGTGTTCCTCATTCCTTGATCATGGAATAATTTATGATGATGAATGAATTCATGTTGTATAATCTATGTGGCACACTTAAGCATGAGGATGAAATGAATATGATGGGTGCATTCAGATAGTGCTCCAATGCATTGGGTAATGTTTAGTATCATGTTACTTCATGTTAAGATAGAGGTGTACCTAATTCCTTTATGGGACTTTTCCCACTATGAGGTCTTAGCATATTTATCCTTGACCTAAGTTTATGATTCATTGTTGTAATTTGTTGCCACATTTCCCATGTTATGATTATCATGCTATATCATGCCTTATTATTTATGTTCATTTTATGATCCATTGATATTACTATTGTATAAAATGTATTATATTCTTCATGTTATGCCTTGTTTATTCCCCTACTGGGCTTTATAGATCACCCCTTTCTTATTTTTTCCCCCAGGATATCCAATGTAGTTTTAAGTTCATTGGAATATTATGACCATGTCAAGGAAATGTTTAATAATGTTTTGTATCCCATGTTATAAGTTGTTATGTAATGTACCTAATTCCAAAATACAATATACTTCTCAATATTTTGGGTTGTATTAAGTGTAATATTATGTAATAAAACTTTTATTAATATGAAATAAATATTATGGTTGTCATGGTTGGTATCAGAGCACGAGTTTAGTTATTTTTTTGGGATTAGGATTAAAAAACTCTAGAGAATCCCTTAGGGATAATACTAAGTATAAGAAAACATACCTACATTTTGGTTAGTATAAAGTAAGTTGTTTATCAATAAAATACATACTTTTCTGGATACTGCAAGTGGAAGTGGTTTTGAAATAGATGTACCTATGAGTAACAACTTCGACAAGATGTTCTGGGCCTCACTCGGGGTAATCTAGTACATGACAATAGGTCTTACTGTGCATCTGGTTTGACACTATTAGGGAATATGATTTGGTAAATTCAAAATCTTATTACAAACCATTATTAAGGGAAATACCATTATAATATATGTTAGGAAATAGATCGTGGATAACATAGATTAAATCCTAGAAACTCGTAAGTTAAGAAGATAAATGTAATTTATAAGTTATCCTTTTAATGTAATTAGATTCTTGTTTATGTGTTTAATATTTTAAAAATACTCCTCCCTAATTTTGTATATGATAAATTAGAACTAGAATCAAACAGTGAAAGGTATGGTTATCATCCATAGTTCTACTCATTCCTTCATATCATGAAAGTTTAGTAGAACTATTTAAACACCACCACAAAGCATTGAAGTAGAGGTGTTGGTGAAAATATAAAATGGGGAAATTATTGCATCCCATGTATATAAATCCTCCCCTATCACAATTTGTGGGATGAACTTACTAGTGAACCTTTTCATACTTCCTTTGGTGGAATTTGATGCAATTCTGGGCATGGATTGACTTCCCTATATAAAGCTAACATAAATTACTATGAGAATTCACTCTCTATATGGTGAATTGACCCCACATTCTATACAAGTGCAAGGGGGAGGATGAATATTATTTATAACCATAATCTAAAACATGGATATTATTTCCCTTTGATAAATCATATCTGGCTCAAATTATCAAGTCTAAAGAAAGGATCATCCTTGAAGACATGGATATTGTGAGGGAATTCGTTGATGTGTTTCCCAAGGAATTTCCTGGTCTTCCCCCTAGAAGAGAGGTTGGATTTTCAATTGAGATTATACTTTGGGAATTGAAAATATTCAAGACTTTATATAGGATGGATATTATAAAACTTTAGGATCTAAAGAAACAAATATAGATGAATCTGGATAATGGGTTTATATGCCCAAGTGCTTCAAAATATGGTGCACCAGTTATCTTCATCAAGAAGAAGTATGGTTCAATGTTCCTTTTCATTGATTATCATGATCTCAACAAGTTCATGATAAAGAAAAATTATCATTTTCCATGTATTTATTACTTGTTCGATCAGCTACGTAGAGCACAATACTTCTCCAAGGTGGATTTGTGGTCAGGATATTACCAAGTTAGGTTAAAGAAAGAGGATATTCCCAAGAATGTTTTTTGTAAAAGGTATGGGTACTATGATTTCATATTAATTCCATTAAAAATAACTAATTCTCTAGAAATATTCATGGACTTTATGAATAGAGTCTTTAAATATTACCTTGACAAATTTGTAGTAGTATTTATTGATGATATTATAATATACTCCAAAACCAAGTAGGAGAATGAGGATCATCTTAGCACTGTGCTAACTACCTTAAAAATGAGAAGCTCTGTGCAAAGTACAACAAGTTTGAGTTATGGTTTAAGGAAGTCTCATTATTAGGGCATATCATTGCAAGCAATGGGATATCAGTAGATCCTTTAAAGACAAAAGTAATTGAAGGAAGTTTGAGGACAATATCTATGACAAATATTTATATCTTCCTTGGGTTAGCTAGATGTTATCACCAATTTTTGAGAAATTTCTCATGATTTTAAAATCCTTTTACTAAGATTTCTCAGAAGGGAGTAAAGTTTTCTTAGAGTGATGAATGTGAATAAATCTCTATAGAGTTGGAAAGGATGCTTATCACTGCTCCTCTACTCAAAATACCCTCAAGTGGTGAACTTTTAATAATTTTCAGTGATGCTTCGAATAAGGGATTAGGTTTTTTTGATGAAAAATGACAAATTCATTGCCTACGCCTCAAGGAAGTTGAAATTTCATGATAAAACTACCCCACACATGATCTAGAGTTGGAATTTTTTATCTTTATACTGAAAAATATGGTGGAGTTATATCTATGGTGATAATTTTGATATATATAATGATCACAAGAGTATCAAATATATATTCACACTAAAATAGATTAATATACACTAGAGAATATGGTTAGATCTCATGAAGGATTATGAATGATCAATCTACTACTATCTTAGTAAAGAAAATATGGTGGTAGATGCTCTAAGTAGAAAGGACCCAGCAATTCTATCATTGATGAGAATTGAAAATGATCTGATCTTCTTATAATTGAAGAGGATAGACATGAGAATCATAAGGGAAGGAACATCATCAATCCTTTAAAAAATGATTTCTCAATTGTCTCTTCTTAAAAGGTTAAAAGATGCTCAAAAAGATGATGTGTGGATTTATAAGAAAGTGGAAACTATAAGAAAAGGTAAATCCTTAGAGTTCAATATTAATGAATAATAAATTGTTAGATTTGGATCAAGACTTTGTGTTCCATAAAATCCTAAGTAAAAGAAGGAACTATTGGATGGTGCATATTGTTTGAATTTCTCCATTCACCCAGGTTACACAAAGATTTATCGAGATCTTTGAAAGCACTATTGATGGGACAACATGAAAAAGGAAATCACTAAATATACATCAAAGTTCCTACTATGTCATAAATTAAATTTTGAAAGGCATAATTCTAAGGGGATGATGCAACTATTACCCATACCAACATGGAAATGGGAAAACATCACCATGTACTTTGTCACCATACTTCCAAAGAAATATAAAGGAAATAATACTATCTGGGTTGTTGTGGATCATCTTACAAATAATGAACACTTCGTTGATATTTGAGAGGATTTCTCACTAGATAAACTAGGATGGATATGCAATATATAAGTGGTATGGATGAATGGATTACCACTATCGATTGTATCCTATTGAGATCCAAGATTCACCTCCATGTTCTGGAAAAGCCTCCAAAATTCTCTAAACACCGAGATGAATTTTAGTATGGCCTATCATTCTAAAACTAATTTTCAATATGAACAGACTATTCAGACACTAGAAGACATGTTGTGATCATGTTCTATGGACTTAAAAGGCATATGGGAGCAACATCTTCCTTTAGTTGAGTTCTCTTACAATATATCTTCCACTTGAGCATCCAAATGGCTCCCTATAAAGCCCGTTATGGGAAAAGGTACAGAATACTAGCATGTTGAGATAAAGTTTGAGAATGAAAACTTTTGGTTCTGAAATGGTTGAGTAAATGGTGGAGAATTTTAATACCTTTCAGCAGCACATCAGGGATTCTCAGATTCAATATAAGAGATATGATAACAATCATTGAAGAGACCTAGTGTTTTATGTTGGATATATGGTATTCCTACACATATACCCATGGAATAAAGTGATTATATTTGGGAATAATGGAAAGCTTAGTCCAAGGTCCCTTTTGAGATCCACATTAGAGTAGTGGACTATCGACTAGCACTCCCACAGAACCAATCTCAAGTACATGATGTATTCCATGTATCCCTCTTGAGAAAGTACATACCAGAACCCTCACATGTACTCAATCTATAGGTGGTACCATTGGAGAATGATCTTTCCTATGAAGAGAAGCTGGTTAAGATCTTTGATCATAGAGAAAATTTTCTATGAAATAAGACAACCCCCCTCATCAAAGTATTGTGGTGAAACCACAAGTTTAAAGAAGCAATGTGGGAATTGGAGGAAGTGAAGAAGAAGAGTTACCATCATCTATTTTATTATTGGAAAAGAAAATTTCAAGAGAAAAATTTCTAAAGGGGGGAAGATTGTAATGACCCAAACTTTTATAAATAAAATTCCCCTTTTTAATTTAATTAAATGCATTATGGTTATAGAAAACAAATGCACTTATTTTGTTTCATTATATCCAATTGGATTTAAATGGCCATTAAATATAATTATCATTGATAATATATCCATTTAAAAATGATCACGTGATTAGTATAAATATAGGGTTTTAACAAATCCAATTAACATGGACAAATGAAGTGATGGCCTAAACCAGTAGGATTATACCCTATGAATCCCATTTATCAGAGCCTCCAAGGGAGATATAATTTCTAGGATTTTACCTAGACCAAGACCAAGATGAAATCCAATAGTTTAAGTGTAACACCCCAAACCCAGTTACCCAGAGTTGGTGCATTATTACATAACATTGGCATGATCACAAAAGATCAAGTCTCGAAAGACCGATTAGTTTAGTAGCCTTGGAATCACTAGATACATTCATGAAGTTTACATTACATCATAAAGTGAAAACTACAAAAAAATCTTATCTCCACACTCATATCCCCTTATACTATCCCTTCAGGTCATTCATAAAATACTTCTTCACATCCTGGGAAAAATAAAACATAGAAAGGGGTGAGCTCAGATGCTCAGTAAGGATAACAATATAGCGGAAACTTTCATAAATAAACATAAACATTTAAGGAAATGTATAACTAAAACAAAAGCCTTTTAAACTTGAACTTTAGAATAATATGGAAAACATAAAATGAAATACTTTCATTTACTTCTTCACATGGATATTCTACTAGTCAAATAATCACATGCAATATCAATAACCACTTTCATAATGATGGAATTCATAATGCCAGACTATCATAACCACATAGTCAAGGCCTTGTGCCAAGAATACAAATAAGATTTTGTCAAGGCCTTGTTTCAAGACACTAGTTTGTCTCATGAGACCAACCAATGCATCTAGGAGCTATAGCGGACTCCACCCATCACTTATTAAGTCTAATGCATTCCTCATATGAACAGGTTTAAACATAACATAAACATTCGTATTAAAACTAGCATACAAAATGTCAATACTTTCTCCACAAACCATGAATGGTATAAAAATAACACATCAATAGTCAAACATATCAAAAAACCTTCAATACAATATGGAAGTTTTTTATTATAATAAATCAACTTCAAATAAGCTTAAAATCCATCAAGGGATGTTGACATAGATGAAATCAAAACTATTTGAGAGAAATATCTCTTTTTTTAAATCATTTAAAAGACACATAATTAAAACATTTAATATGAAAATATTATTATAAGCTTGTAAGGGAATCTTTGACAATTTTATAACGGCAGAAAATAGCTGCACCCGCCCTATAAGTTAAAAAAAAGACATTCTTACCTTAATTCTGTCAAAAAGGTTAAAAAGGACCTTGTTTGGAAAACAACGGAAAGATTCCTTTATAAACTTCTTATAAAAAGTCAAACAAGGGTATAAATGAATTTAACCCATAGTCTTTAAAATAGTAAGAATGATTTGAAATACATTTTTAAGAAACATGGATGTGGATGATAAAGAGGTCCCAGTAGATAATTACGTATAAACAACCTCGGATAATGAAAAGATTGTGAAATAAACCCTTACCTTGTAATTTTCCTTGGTTGAGGGTAGGTTAACCTCCTGTATAATGGTGAAATAATTTTTATTAAATTAAAAAAGAATAATATACATTAATATGATATCATATATGATCTTTTAATATTGATTTGTTAATAATATCTTAGTACTATCATCATTTCGGGTGTTAATGGATTCATTTTTCTTTATATTATTTGTTATGTGATCCATATTTGTTATGGATGGGATGTATATTATTCATATATAGAATTATATCATGTCTCTCAAAATTATTTTTAATCATCAAATAAAATTTAGTCTTGAATGGATACGATGGGGAAGGAATCTCATCGCGTTCGTGGAGACGGTAATCTGTACATACGCACAAGAGACAATGTCATTCTTTTGATTTTAAAATAATATATAATTGGATGGTATATCATATATACAGAATCATTATCATGTTATATTTATTATTTACATGAATTACACATCATTATTATACCCATCTAAATAATAATGTATTGAATAACAATTACACCACGACGTGGAGACGGTAGGCTATACGTACGCACGTATGGTGACATGTCATTCAAAGGATGGATAGAATACTGAATATGGTTGTACCATATTTATAATAACATCAAAATATATATAGGATACTGGAGTTATTATTTTATAATGGAAATAACAAAGAAAGAATAATTTTAAGAAGAAAGGAACTTGAAAGAGAGTGGTGAAAACATTACCTCTTCTTCAGGTTATTCCTTTTGATTTGATCAAAAGGGCTCCTTAGGTTGGCTTTTTTACTAAATGAAGGCCTCTAGGATTAAGGGAGGATAGTTGAGAGGGTATTTGGGCAGAGGTTGGCCGAAAAAAAGGCTTTTAAGGTATGAATAATTGGTTAGAAGTTGTGTCCTTTTATAAGGGGGAGGAGGGGCTCTTTAGGAAAAACTTAAAGTATTAGTTTATAATAAATTCATATTCAGTTTATAATGGCTCCAAAGTGTATTATTCAAAGTATAAGGTGGTTATGGGTAGAAATCCTTTCATCCAATAGATTTTAGACAGGTTTGGGTCACTATATTAACCTTATCTTTTAGTTTTAACTCTTAGTTAATTAGTTTGAAATTTACCATGTCACTTTGTATTTTTATATTATATGGTTAATAAACTTACTATATACTTCCAAGCGACCCCAAGTGGTCCATTAATGATAAAACTATCATTATATAAGTCCTTTGGCCAAACCTTATATTTTTAGGAATAGAATATTAATTAATAATATAATATTTGTTTTAAAAACTCTTTTATGTCAATTTTGACACTATTTAATAATTTATTTTTGTTAAAGTCTTAAAAACATTATTAATTAGAAAAAAATTAATTTAAGAAATACTAAAATGTCATATTAATAAGTAAAATTATTTTATGGCATCAAAAATTTAAAATTATATTTATTTTAACATTAATAATACTAATTATTTGATTCTTTCATTAATAAGGAAAATACTTCATCATTATTGTGTCATAAATAAATTTAATTATTCAATGTATAAAAACTATAAATAAAATACCATTATGTAGGAAATATTTTTATATTTCTAATGAATATTTATATTCGAAATTATAACATATATATCTCTATGTAAAAATTGTTTTTCTAAAAGATATATGCTTATGTCATTTTTGTATTTATTTTAACTTAATTAATATAAAGTGTCATTATCACTTACAAGTGGATCCATGGGGTCCCAAAATCGTCCCAAAGATGCCCATGGTCGGACATGTGTCAACCAATAGGGTTAGGACACGTTTTAGGGTAATTTATTATTATTATAATATTATTTTTTTTACCCTTATTTACCGGATTTACCCTTTAACCACGGTAAATAAAATATTTACCGAAGTAATTATTCAAAATTTCTAAAAATAAAATTTACCTATTTACACAATTTAAACCTCCTGATTCTAAAAATTGAATCCATTTTTCTAAATTCAAAACACAGAAGTGGCAGAAATTAATTTAAAATTAATTCCCGCTGTCAAAACAAAAAGCGTGTTTTTAAGAAATAATAACTATCAAAATATTGCAACTTTCTTATGTCCGGTTTAAATTTAAAATTACGTCCAATGAACAACATTGTATTAAATGGTAAAAATATATTCTAAATATACTTTAAAATCACTCAAATTCATAATTTATCACTATTAATTATTTCGATTAAAAAAGTTGTTTTTAATTAAAATTTAGTAATTTTCACTATTCATAAAAATATGAAAGTTATCCGAAAAGTACAAAAAATTTACCCTAAGATAATTTTGATATTAAGAATCCAAAAATGAAGTCCATTTTGAAAGATAAAATGTATAAAATTTCAAAAAGTGGGTATTACTATTCATAACGGCTAGTTTGATTGGTTGTGGTGTGTGTTAGAACTCGAAGTTGCGTACAACACACGCTACTGTATTATTCAAAGAGAAGCGTACCGTGGAAGCTTGGAGTGTTACATTCTCCCCTCCTTCAAATAATTTCTTCCTCGAAATTTCTAGAATACTACCGCATGAAAAGACTCGGGTGGTTCTTCATCATAAGTTCCTCGGGTTCCCACGTTGCCTCTTTCATCTTATGGTTTCTCCATAGAAATTTTACCAGAAGAGTCGTCCGTTTTCTCAGAACTTGTTCTCTTGTATCAAGAATCCTTACGGGCTCTTCGCAATAAGATAGATCAGGTTCCAGTTATACTTCCTCATAAGTGAGTACATGCGTTGGGTCAGGCATGCATTTTCTCAACAGTGATACGTGGAACACATCGTGAACTTTGGAGAGACTTGGCGGCATTGCCAAACGGTAAGCTACAGCCCCAATTCATTCTAGAATTTTGAATGGTTCGATGTAACTGGGAATCAATTTTCCCTTCTTACCTAAACGTATAACACCCTTTCATGGAGATACCTTCAAGAAAACATGATCTCCTACCTGAAATTCCAAATCCTTCCTTCGGTTGTCAGTATAGCTCTTCTGCCTAATTTGAGCTGCTTTGATGTGGTTTTGGATTACCTTCACATTTTCCATCATTTCCCCCACCAGTTCTGGGCCTACGAGTTTTCTTTCACCAACAGCATCCCAACAAGTTGGTGTGGGACATCTCTTTCCGTATAACGCTTCATATGGTTCCATCTGAATACTTGAATGGAAGCTATTGTTATAGGAAAATTCTACCAGAGGTAAATATTGATCCCACATACCTTTAAAGTCAAGTGAGAATGATCTTAACATATCCTCCAAGTTTTGAATAGTCCATTCTGATTGTCTATCAGTTTGTGGGTGGTAAGCATTGCTCAAACGAAGTTCAGTATCCAGGGATTTCTAAAGACTTTTCCAAAATATTGAAGTAAAACGGGGATCATGATCAGAAACAATCGATAGGGGTAATCCATGAAGTCTCACAACTTCATTAATATTATAGTCTTTCTAGACGTTCAAGTGGTATATCCTCTCCTATAACAAGAAAATGTGCTGACTTGGTAAGACGATCAACAATAACCCATATTGCATCAGTTCTTCTAGGAGTATTTGGTAGCCCCATGAAAAATTCCATCGTAATATTATCCCATTTCCACTCTGGTATGGAAAGAGGTTGCATGACTCCTCCAGGCTATTGCCTTCCAACTTTCACTTGTTGACAAACCATACATATTGACACAAAATCAGCAATCTCCCTCTTCATGTTGTCCCACCAAAAATGTTCCTTCAAATCTCTATACATTTTGGTTCTCCCAGGGTGTATAGAGAAATTGGAGCTATGAACATCATCTAAAAATTCCCTTTTCAGATCAGGTATATCGGGAACGCAAAGTCTCTTCCCAAATTTCAAAATTCCTTCTTCATACACAAAGTCTTTCAATCTCCCATCATTCACAGCTTTAATCTTCTTTTGAAACTCTTCATCACCAGTCTAAGAACTCTTTTGTAAAGACCCGTAAATTTCAAGGAAATTTTTTTTCTTAATTTTCTTTGGAATTTTACAAGAGCGCAGTTTCTGACGGCACCTGATTCCGAGGCCCGGTGTGCCCGGAATCATTTTCCAAAGTTTGGCTCGGGTACGTTCAGTGAACGGACGAGCGGGTTTTTCTAACTTTTGAACCAGTGCCCGGAATCGAATTCTGAGGGCACCGATGAAATCGCAGCGCCGGTATTCGCTTAGAAACGCCTCTTCCAGAGTTGCGTTTGCTCGGGTGTAGTTTTTAATTTTCGGGCTTAAAGTTAAGAAATAAAATAATTTTGCGACAACTTTATTTTATTTCACTTAAGCCACTTGGAAGCCACTTGAAGCCACTTAAAGGCGGCTTGAACTGAGTTGAACTGGATAGGATGCTATCCAGAAATATCCTACCCCCTTGGTAGGATATTTGTGAGGTGGGGCACGCACGAGCCCCGCCGTTTCTTTCCGCTAAGAAACGCACCCGTGAAAACCCGTCTTAATGAAAGTCAACCGACGCGTTTTCTAAATTCTTAACAGACCATTTAATTGGGCGGTTTCTTTCATAAATTAAATGGGCTGTTTCTTTCGTGAATTAATTGGGTCGTTTCATTCGTTGAATTAATTCAACGAATTGATGGATCGTTTCTTAACCGGTTTCGTGTGTTGGCATGTTAATAAAATAAGACCAACCCAAAAATCTTTTGAAAAGATTTGAGAGGATCCTTGTTCTTCTTCTCCCTCACGAAGAACGCGAAGACGCCGAACCCAAAAATCGACGACGCCTTCGTCCGAGACGTTCTTCCGATCCCCGATCTCCGATCTCCGATCACCGACCATTCGAGGTAAGTGCTTTCGGATTTCCGCTCAAGGTTCTTTTTGGTTTTAAACACAGATTTAATTAATTATAATTTGTTGTTCTTGGTTCGTTGAGTCCAACGACTCAACGCCGGATTCCGCGATGACGCGACGCCTCCCCGCGACGACGCGACGATCCCTCTCTTCCGCGACGATCCTTTCCGCGAAGAACGCCCGCGCGCGACGATCGACGAGGTAGGGATTTTATATTTTGGAATACCCCCCTTTAAATTTAATTCCCCTCTTTGTTTCTTTAAAGAAATTAAAGAACCGTTTGTGAACAATTTTAATCCTATCAAAAATTGTTGTTTCCTGTGTGGAATCTTTTTCCCCCGGTTGTTTATTTCAAACGCGGAGGGTGCGGGCCAAACGAACACGGCCCGACGACCCTCCGCCGTTCTTCGTTTTGTGCGGATTTGACGGTCGACGACGGAACGTGCCGCAGCAGACGTTTGACGATCCCGCAGTAAAGAAAAGATACCGGGAGGAGCAACGGCGCAGACGGGAAGGAAAACGGGCCACCGGAGCGACGCCGGCGGCCTGCGGAAGTCGCCGGCGGCGCGGATCACCGGCGCGGCAGCGCCGGCGGCCGGAGGCGGCGGCGCCCCGGCGCGCCGCCGGACGAGATCCGCCGCGGCTTCAGCCGCGGCGGCGGCGGCCAATGGACCCACGGCGGCAGGTCCGGTTCGTCCAGGCGGACGCGGCTCAGCGCGTCCGCGGCTCGCCAGCGCGGCCCGCACGCGGGCCGCAGTTCTCCCTCAAGCCGCGGGTCAGCGCCCGCGGCTTCCATCCGCGCGGCTCGGCCAAGCCGAGCCGGCCGAGCCGGACCGGCCCTGGCCGGGCCGGGCCGGGCCCTCCGGGTTGGACCCGGGTCGGTTCGACCCGGTTCGGGCCGACCCAGGAGGGGTCGGGCCGAGTCGGCCCGGGCCCGTACCCCCCATCTTCGGACGTTTTCGTTCAAACGCCCGTAACTTGAGCTTCGTGCATCCAAACGACCCGCCGTCAGCTGCAACGCGATCCTTGGATCGAGACGGTCGTTTCGGTATATCGCACTCAAGGTTTCGGAATACTTTGAGTTCGGCCGGGTTGGTTTGTACACGAGACCAACCGGGCCCTCGGAGCGGAAACGCTCATATCTTGAGCTACGGACGTCCGATTGACGTGTCGTCAGCTTTGTTGAATTCCTCTAAGTGAGACGGATCTTTTGGCATACTCCGCCCGAGGTTTGGACGTAGGTGGAGTTCGGTCGGGTTGGTTTTGCCTTAAAAACCAACCGGGCCCCTGGGACGAAAATGCCAATATCTCTCAGACCGGGCGTCCGATTGACGCGCCGTCTGCGACGTTGAGTTCCTGTTGACGATACGGAACTTTTGGATACATCAACTTCGGACTTCGTGTCAGTTGATGTATCAGCCTCTCGGCTCGTGGAGCGGACCCTCCCGAACGAGCTTGCTGTGTGCGGGAACCCTAGTGCTGGCTGTGACTGCTACTTCGACAGCGACGACCGTGCAGAGATCCTCAGTGGACTGCGACGACTGTGCAGAGATCCTCCGTGGACTCCGACGACGACCGTGCAGAGATCCTCAGTGGACTGCGGCGACGACTGTGCAGAGATCCTCCGTGGACTCCGACGACGACCGTGTAGAGATCCTCAGTGGACTGCGGCGACGACTGTGCAGAGATCCTCAGCGGACTGCGACGACTCCTGTACTCAGCGATCCTACGTGGATCAGTGCTTCAGGTCCTGCGTGGGCCCGATCCTGTGTGGGTCCGATCCTGTGTGGGTCATCTCTCAGCGGTTCTGTGTGAGCCAACTCCTACAGGTCCTGCGTGGGCCCGATCCTGTGTGAGTCACTGCGAGGTTAGTACCTATCGATCCTTCGTGGGTCCGACGTCTCAGATGGTTCAGTGATCATCTCTATCGTCATCCGAAGAAGCATACCTGTGTGAGCTGAATCTTCTGTTTTACTTGATAGAGGTGGTGCGCTTGGTTGTAGCGGCAGACCTGCGATACTGGAGACAAGCGTACGGAGTACGGAGACCGTGTAGCCGGCTGAGACCTGAAGACTGCTCGACCGACTCAACTTGGAGTGAGTCGACTAGCCCAGTGGACGGAGCGCCCGGTATTTGGCGGCAGACCCACGGCGGACGGAGCGCCTGGTAGTTGGCAGCAGACCCGCGGTACTCGACTGGAGGAGTACCTCTGTAGGCTATTTGGGTGAGCGCCCGGTATTTGGCAGCAGACCCTTAGCGGACGGAGCGCCCGGTAGTTGGCAGCAGACCCGCGGTACTCGACAGGAGGAGTACCTCAGCAGTCTTAGGTTAGTGAGAAGTACCTCGGAGTCATGACAGGACCACTGTACACTTCAGAGATGGGGCTCTTTAGCAGTTATGTTTTTGATAATGAAAATCCTGGTTTGAGCTGAGTCAATGATCCTTGTGTTTCCTCTTGATTGAGATGGGTTATCTGATAATTTCGATATATGTATGGGCATATACCTATGAGAGTTATCTGTTGAGTTTTCCTGTGTGGATTACGTTTTCCTCTCCTTTGTGGATTTTGTTGAGTTATCCTGTGTGGATTTACTGTTTACTCTCCTTTGTGGATTGTGTTGTTCTATCCTGCGTGGGTATGCGTTTTGCTTTCCTGTGTGGACTGGGTTGTGCTAGGGCTCGGACGTTGGAGCCGATCGGGGAATTGATGACTTAGGTATATGTATGGGCATATACCTAAGCCGTGTCAGATGTTACTTCGTGACTGTATCTCTCCTTCGTGGCTTATCCTTTGTGGATTTCGGGAGACCTTCGGGGGTCTCGGGGTCCCTACTGAGTAGCTTATACTCACCCCTGCACAGGCTATGCCCGCACTTCGTGGTGTTGGTTGCAGACGACAGACAGTGCTGATGGAGACCGAGTGTTCGAGGACTGGACGGTACCCGGAGGTGGACTACACGACGAGTCAGTACCCGGAGGTGGACTACACGACGAGTCAGTACCTGGAGGTGGACCACTGGGCGAGACGTGCTCGGAGCGGACGGCAGGACCCGAGGAGCATTGGAGCTATCTGTACCCACCCTTCAGGTGGGACTTCCAGAGGACGGCTCGACGCTGCAGTTTTTTCTTTCAGTTGCTGTTTTTCCTTTCAGTTGTACTTTACAGTTGGGCTTGTATTTCCGGCCCCTTTTACTTTCAGCACAGCTTGTACAGTTTTTACTTAGTGTTTACTTTTCCGCTTGCTTATTCTGTGGTGCTTGTTTACTTTTCAAAGGAAATGTCTTCCCTTTTTGTTGGGATTTACGCCTTGGTGCTAGTCGCCAGCCCCTGGCCTATGGAAGGCGGGCTTGGGGTAGTCACGGCACGGGCCCCGAGGACGGGTCGTGACAAATTGGTATCAGAGGTGGTCGGTTCTACCGCAGAATCTGATCTTTCTTCTATGTGAAGCAATAGTGTTTAGCGTATTGAGTGTGGTTATCAGTCCAGGGATTCCAGTGTTGGTGCGGCGGCCGACGTATCCATACACCAGGACCCTGACTTCTGATTTCCGACTTAATGCACGAAAACATTGATTGCATGTGTGTTTCAAGTTTTCCTTGTGATTACTTGTGTCAGCTCACCAGGTATACTGTCCTGACCGTGGCGCACCTGTTTCTTTCAGGATGGCCCCACGACGACAGCCAGCTAGGATTCCGAGAGTGGAGCGTGATGACAGCCCACCGAGCGTCGAGGACTCGGTACAGGGCCCTTTGACAGCTGAGGCACCGGCGGTACCTATACCTGCCGAGGCACCGATGCTACCAGCCCCAGCCGCTGACGATGCACGTCGCCTTAGTGCACTGCATGAGTTCCAGCGCCAGCGACCGCCCAGGTTCCGCGGGGAGACGGACCCTCAGGTCGCCGAGGACTGGCTGGAGGCAGTTGTTCGGGTTTTCAGATTAGTGAGGACACCAGCAGACCTCATGGTGATCCTCGCAGCGAGTCTCCTGCACGCGGCAGCAGACAGATGGTGGAGCTTGATGCTCCAGGTGCACGATGAGGCCTCCCTCCTCTGGACGGACTTCGAGAGCCTCTTCCGCTCAGAGTTCGTCCCGGCCACCCTCCGTACGGTGCGCATCCAGGAGCTTCTTCAGCTGCGGCAGGGCAGCTTGACGGTCGCTCAGTACGCGGCGAGGTTCACCGACCTTTCTCGGTACTCGACAGACATGGTACGGGACCCCTTCTTTCGGGCACGGACCTTCGAGCAGGGATTGAGACATGAGATCAGGGCATCGCTGATCTCTCTTAACATCCCGACCCAGGCAGGAGTGCTAGAGCGAGCCCTTCTGATCGAGAGCTTCCTGGCTGAGTCCACAGCGAGACCTGCCGCAGGGCGGCAGATAGCGGAGTCATCGGCAGCAGGTAGCCGACGGATGACTCAGGGTTCCAGGCAGACCAGACCTACCGGTGGCCGACTGCACGACTCAGGCTCAGTTGTGCGGGGGAGCCGGGGTGGAGTCAGAGCCAGGCGTGCCGAGAGTGGACAGTGTTACTCCTGTGGCGGGATTGGTCACATGGCTAGTGACTGTCTGACCCTCCATGCTGATGATCAGCAGTTAAGTGAAGAACCTCCCAGGCAGAGGCAGAGGTTCGACCGTGGCGGTCCGCAGGGAGGAGGCAGATGAGGCAGAGGAGCTGGCCGCGCAGCGGGAGTTGGGCGACGCTTTGAGGCTCTACCACCACCACCACCAGGAGGTCCGCCCCGACCGTAGGGGACAGAAGGACATGGGAGAGCTCATCTTCTGGCAGTTGAGGCCTACGATCATGGGGCTCTGGAAGCAGATGGACAGGAGCAGAACTAGTGGACACGTCCTTTGTACTTCTGGTTCCTTGTTGCTTTTGTGTAGCGTCTTGTATTATGAGCTGCAATAATAAAAGACGCATACCTTTGTAATATTTTCGTTCCTGTCCTCTTTCGTGATGTTACTAAGAGGTTCCAGTTTTGGCTGTTGACTTGACCCTCACTTGTGAGACATCTACTGGAGGAGACCAGTTACCACACACTGATGCCGACAGTGTGACTCAACCCTTGGAGGTGAGAGTAACGGTTGGATCTCTTAGTAGTAGCGTCGAGGCCTTACGACGTCATCCTTGGTATGGATTAGTATCATCCATGTTAGGATTGACTGTTTTAGGCAAAGAATTTGGTTCATCCAGGGGATGAGACCAGGTTTCTCTTATCGTCAAAGAAGAAATCTTGCAACTCTAGTGGGACTAGAGGTGGTCCGGGCCACGATAGAGAAGGTCCAGGTGAGCACATGGATCGGAAGGCTCAGATGCGTGCTCAGTACCGCCTTTGTATCCCTAGTTTGTGTTGAAGCTTTACAAGGACATAAATCCCTGTGGTGGGAGTAATGTAAAGACCCGTAAATTTCAAGGAAATTTTTTTTCTTAATTTTTTTTGGAATTTTACAAGAGCGCAGTTTCTGACGGCACCTGATTCCGAGGCCCGGTGTGCCCGGAATCATTTTCCAAAGTTTGGCTCGGGTACGTTCAGTGAACGGACGAGCGGGTTTTTCTAACTTTTGAACCAGTGCCCAGAATCGAATTCTGAGGGCACCGATGAAATCGCAGCGCCGGTATTCGCTTAGAAACGCCTCTTCCAGAGTTGTGTTTTCTCGGGTGTAGTTTTTAATTTTCGGGCTTAAAGTTAAGAAATAAAATAATTTTGCGACAACTTTATTTTATTTCACTTAAGCCACTTGGAAGCCACTTGAAGCCACTTAAAGGCGGCTTGAACTGAGTTGAACTGGATAGGATGCTATCCAGAAATATCCTACCCCCTTGGTAGGATATTTGTGAGGTGGGGCCCGCACGAGCCCTGCCGTTTCTTTCCGCTAAGAAACGCACCCGTGAAAACCCGTCTTAATGAAAGTCAACCGACGCGTTTTCTAAATTCTTAATAGACCATTTAATTGGGCGGTTTCTTTCGTAAATTAAATGGGCTGTTTCTTTCGTGAATTAATTGGGTCGTTTCATTCGTTGAATTAATTCAACGAATTGATGGATCGTTTCTTAATCGGTTTCGTGTGTTGGCATGTTAATAAAATAAGACCAACCCAAAAATCTTTTGAAAAGATTTGAGAGGATCCTTGTTCTTCTTCTCCCTCGCGAAGAATGCGAAGAACGCGAAGAACGCGAAGACGCCGAACCCAGAAATCGACGACGCCTTCGTCCGAGACGTTCTTCCGATCCCCGATCTCTGATCTCCGATCACCGACCATTCGAGGTAAGTGCTTTCGGATTTCCGCTCAAGGTTCTTTTTGGTTTTAAACACAGATTTAATTAATTATAATTTGTTGTTCTGGGTTCGTTGAGTCCACCGACTCAACGCCGGATTTCGCGATGACGCGACGCCTCCCCGCGACGACGCGACGATCCCTCTCTTCTGCGACGATCCTTTCCGCGAAGAACGCCCGCGCGCGACGATCGATGAGGTAGGGATTTTATATTTTGGAATACCCCCCTTTAAATTTAATTCCCGTCTTTGTTTCTTTAAAGAAATTAAAGAACTGTTTGTGAAAAATTTTAATCCTATCAAAAATTGTTGTTTCCTGTGTGGAATCTTTTTCCCCCGGTAGTTTATTTCTAACGCGGAGGGTGCGGGCCAAACGAACACGGCCCGACGACCCTCCGCCGTTCTTCGTTTTGTGCGGATTTGACGGTCGACGACGGAACGTGCCGCAGCGGACGTTTGACGATCCCGCAGTAAAGAACAGATACCAGGAGGAGCAATGGCGCAGACGGGAAGGAAAACGGGCCACCGGAGCGACGTCGGCGGCCCGCGGAAGTCGCCGGCGGCGCGGATCACCGGCGCGGCAGCGCCGGCGGCGCCCCGGCGCGCCGCCGGACGAGATCCGCTGCGGCTTCAGCCGCGGCGGCGGCGGCCAATGGACCCGCGGCGGCGGGTCCGGTTCGTCCAGGCGCACGCGGCTCAGCGCGTCCGCGGCTCGCCAGCGCGGCCGGCACGCGGGCCGCGGTTCTCCCTCAAGCCGCGGGTCAGCGCCCGCGGCTTCCACCCGCGCGGCTCGGCCATGCCGAGCCGGCCGAGCCGGACCGGCCCTGGCCGGGCCGGGCCGGGCCAGCCGGGTCGGACCCGGGTCGGTTCGACCCGGTTCGGGTCGACCCAGGGGGGGTCGGGCCGGGTCGGCCCGGGCCCGTACCCCCCATCTTCGGACGTTTTCGTTCAAACGCCCGTAACTTGAGCTTCGTGCCTCCAAACGAACCGTCGTCAGCTGCAACGCGATCCTTGGATCGAGACGGTCGTTTCGGTATATCGCACTCAAGGTTTCGGAATACTTTGAGTTCGGCCGGGTTGGTTCGTACACGAGACCAACCGGGCCCTCGGAGCGGAAACGCTCATATCTTGAGCTACGGACGTCCGATTGACGTGCCGTCAGCTTTGTTGAATTCCTCTAAGTGAGACGGATCTTTTGGAATACTCTGCCTGAGGTTTGGACGCAGGTGGAGTTCGGTCGGGTTGGTTTTGCCTTAAAAACCAACCGGGCCCCTGGGACGAAAATGCCAATATCTCTCAGACCGGGCGTCCGATTGACGCGCCGTCTGCGACGTTGAGTTCCTGTTGACGATACGGAACTTTTGGATACATCAACTTCGGACTTCGTGTCAGTTGATGTATCAGCCTCTCGGCTCGTGGAGCGGACCCTCCCGAACGAGCTTGCTGTGTGCGGGAACCCTAGTGCTGGCTGCGACTGCTACTTCGACAGCGACGACCGTGCAGAGATCCTCAGTGGACTGTGACAACTGTGCAGAGATCCTCCGTGGACTCCGACGACGACCGTGCAGAGATCCTCAGTGGACTGCGGCGACGACTGTGCAGAGATCCTCCGTGGACTCCGACGACGACCGTGCAGAGATCCTCAGTGGACTGCGGCGACGACTGTGCAGAGATCCTCAGCGGACTGCGACGACTCCTGCACCCAGCGATCCTACGTGGATCAGTGCTTCAGGTCCTGCGTGGGCCCGATCCTGTGTGGGTCTGATCCTGTGTGGGTCATCTCTCAGCGGTTCTATGTGAGCCAACTCCTACAGGTCCTGCGTGGGCCCGATCCTGTGTGGGTCACTGCGAGGTTAGTACCTATCGATCCTTCGTGGGTCCGACGTCTCAGATGGTTCAGTGATCATCTTTATCGTCATCCGAAGAAGCATACCTGTGTGAGTTGAATCTTATGTTTTACTTGATAGAGGTGGTGCGCTTGGTTGTAGCGGCAGACCTGCGATACTGGAGACAAGCGTACGGAGTACGGAGACCGTGTAGCCGGCTGAGACCTGAAGACTGCTCGACCGACTCAACTTGGAGTGAGTCGACTAGCCCAGTGGACGGAGCGCCCGGTATTTGGCGGCAGACCCACGGCGGACGGAGCGCCTGGTAGTTGGCAGCAGACCCGCGGTACTCGACTGGAGGAGTACCTCTGTAGGCTATTTGGGTGAGCGCCCGGTATTTGGCAGCAGACCCTTAGCGGATGGAGCGCCCGGTAGTTGGCAGCAGACCCGCGGTACTCGACAGGAGGAGTACCTCAGCAGTCTTAGGTTAGTGAGAAGTACCTCGGAGTCGTGACAGGACCACTGTACACTTCAGAGATGGGGCTCTTCAGCAGTTATGTTTTTGATAATGAAAATCCTGGTTTGAGCTGAGTCAATGATCCTTGTGTTTCCTCTTGATTGAGATGGGTTATCTGATAATTTCGATATATGTATGGGCATATACCTATGAGAGTTATCTGTTGAGTTTTCCTGTGTGGATTACGTTTTCCTCTCCTTTGTGGATTGTGTTGAGTTATCCTGTGTGGATTTACTGTTTACTCTCCTTTTTGGATTGTGTTGTTCTATCCTGCGTGGGTATGCGTTTTGCTTTCCTGTGTGGACTGGGTTGTGCTAGGGCTCGGACGTTGGAGCCGATCGGGGAATTGATGACTTAGGTATATGTATGGGCATATACCTAAGCCGTGTCAGATGTTACTTCGTGATTGTATCTCTCCTTCGTGGCTTATCCTTTGTGGATTTCGGGAGACCTTCGGGGGTCTCGGGGTCCCTACTGAGTATCTTATACTCACCCCTGCACAGGCTATGCCCGCACTTCGTGGTGTTGGTTGCAGACGACAGACAGTGCTGATGGAGACCGAGTGTTCGAGGACTGGACGGTACCCGGAGGTGGACTACACGACGAGTCAGTACCCGAAGGTGGACTACACGACGAGTCAGTACCTGGAGGTGGACCACTGGGCGAGACGTGCTCGGAGCGGACGGCGGGACCCGAGGAGCATTGGAGCTATCTGTACCCACCCTTCAGGTGGGACTTCCAGAGGACGGCTCGACGCTGCAGTTTTTTCTTTCAGTTGCTGTTTTTCCTTTCAGTTGTACTTTACAGTTGGGCTTGTATTTCCGGCCCCTTTTACTTTCAGCACAGCTTGTACAGTTTTTACTTAGTGTTTACTTTTCCGCTTGCTTACTCTGTGGTGCTTGTTTACTTTTCAAAGGCAATGCCTTCCCTTTTTGTTGGGATTTACGCCTTGGTGCTAGTCGCCAGCCCCTGGCCTATGGAAGGCGGGCTTGGGGTAGTCACGGCACGGGCCCCGAGGACGGGTCGTGACATCTTTATCCTTTCTAGTAAATATGGTTTGGAAACCATTTGAAAAAGTATCGATGTTTCACCTTCCATGGTAATTCCCATATCCATCTTCACTAGATCCATGAAAATAGGATCCCTTTCAATTCTCATCATGTTCAAAACTCCATGATCTTTTCTGCTCAAAGAAGCTGCCACCTTATTTTCCTTCCCTGGGTGTTATTGTATCATGAAATCATAATCCTTGAGTAGTTCAAGTCATTGCCTTTGCCTCATGTTGAGTTTTTTCTGTGATAAAATTTACTTCAAACTCTTGTGATCAGTATAAATCTCACATTTTTCACCATAGAGATAATGTCTCCATATCTTCAAAGAAAAAATTATAGTAGCTAACTCAAGATCATGAGTAGGATAGTTTTGCTCATAAATTTTCAGTTTTCATGATTCATAGGCAATAACCCTATCATTCTGCATAAGGACACAACCAAGTACTTTCTTTGAAGCATCACTATAAATAACAAACCCATCATTCCCTGATGGTAGAGTCAATATATAAGCATTGAACAATATTCTATTAAGTTCTTCAAAACATTCTTCACACTCTTTTTTCCAAAAAAATTTAACTCCTTTACGTGTGAGCTTTGTAAATGGGTTATCCAATCAGGCAAAGTTCTGGACGAAACGTCGATAATAACCTGCTAAGCCAATAAAACTGCATACCTTGGTTATACTTGTTGGTGCTGGCCATTATAGGATTGCTCTTGTCTTAGAAGGATCAACAGATATTCTATCCTTAGAGACAATATGGCCAAGAAAAGAGATCTCCTGAAGCCAGAATTCACACTTGCTAAACTTCCCATATAATTCATGTCTTCTAAGAGTCTTTGGGATAATGCGTAAGTGATTTTCATGATCTTCGTAGCTTTTGAAATATACCAAGATATAATCAATAAATACCACCACAAAATCATCGAGATATTCCTTGAAAACTATTCATTAGATCCATGAATACAAAGGGTTCATTAGTCAATCCAAAAGGAATTACTGTAAACTCGTAATGCTCGTACCTGGTTCAAAATGCTGTCTTCAGAATGTCTTCCTTCTTCACACACAACTGATGGTATCCAGATCGAAGTTCAATCTTTGAAAAGTATTGATCTCCATGAATTTGGTCAAATAAATCATCAATGAGAGGTAGGGGATTATTGTTCTTTATTGTTATAGCATTGATCTCCCTAAAGTAGATACATAACCTCATAGATCCATCTTTATTCTTAACAAAAAGGAAAGGGGCTCCCCATGGAGAAAAACTAGGGCAAATAAATCCCTTATTACTTGATTCCTCCAGTTGTTTCTTTAGTTCAACTAATTCCACAGTGGTCATTCTATAAGGGGTCTTCGATATGGTCCTTGATCCAGGAATTAAATCAATGGAAAACTCAATTTCTCTTTCTGCAGGATGTCCATGTAAATCTTCTGGAAACACATCAACATATTCTCTCACAATAGGTACATCCTCTATTTGAACATCCCTTTCCTCACCCACAGTAATTTCATTATCTTCCTCCCCAATAATTGAATTTAGTTGAGCTACTGGGGGTGGATCTAGATAAGAATTAGGTGGTGATGATTCTGCTCTAAATATAAGGTGTTCCTTAACATCATCATCAAAAATCCTAACCTCCTTTTTCTTATAATAAGTATTCTCATCATGGTCCAAAAGCCAATCCATACCAAGGATTATATCAAACTCAATCATAGGTATGATGATGAGATCAGCAGATAAAGAACATTTATATGCTCTAATGGGGACTGATTCACAAAACTTTGTTGCAACGATACTTCCCTTTGGAGTTTTGACTAAAAACTCCCTTTTTAAATCAAATTGGAAATATCTAATTTTCTTAGCAAACTGGGAAGATATGAAACAATGAGATGATCCAGAATCAAATAAATCATTTTCTAAACTTGATGAAACCATTAAATTACCTGCCACCATGTCTTTCGGAGCTTCAACCTCAGCAGTAGTGATTGCATAAACCTGGCCTTGATCCCTTGGCCTCTTCTGAGGTAATTTCCCATGACACTTAGGACATTCATTTGCATAATTACCCATTTCTCTACAATTATAGCATTCCATGTTGATAGCAACTTTCTTTCCCTTGCAATCAAGATCTTGGTTCCCATTTTCACCACACTTGTAACAGACTCTCATTCCCTTCAAGCAAGTACCGGGGTGTTTTTTCCCACATTTACTATAGGATGGATAATCAACTTTCCACATCTTCCCTTTATTTCCATTTCCAGAGTGGTCAGAAAATCTCTTCTTATCTTGCTTTACTTTAAAGTCATAAGACTTAGAGAATTCTTTTTCTGTCTTGATAGCACACGAGACAATATCTTAGTATAATGAGAAGTATTTTGAGACCAATGCTCAACGGAGGAATGGTTTTAACCCATCAAAGAAATTTTCAATCTTAATTCTTGGGTTATGTATATAATCTACAGCAGACCTTGCTAACCTTTTAAAGTTAGCCTTATACTTTGTGACATTCTCATCCTCCTTTTGTCTCAGACTGAGAAATTGTCTTTCCATATCTTCTTGATGGTCACGATGAAAGTATTTTTCTAAAAACAGCTCTTTGAACACCCTCCATTCTATATTTGATAATTGATCATCTTTATTTGTGTTTTGAATCAATGACCACCATTGATTAGCATCTCCAGTGAGGCGGTAAACTACCATGATAACTTTTTCTCTTTCACTACTCCCCAAGGCATGGAATATTTTCTCTAAGTAATTTATCCATTTCTCATCTACTAGTGTATTTGTACCCCCATTTAATGTTTGTGGTTGTTGTATCGTGAATAGATCTAACATTTATCCTCCACGATGTGGATCAGGGTGCTCTATACGGGTAAGGTTATTATTCATAACCTGAGTGAGTTGTCCCAGTATGGTGATTAGCTGATCAGAACCAGTTGCATCACCAGCTCCACTATAATTATCTTGATTAGGAGGGAAATCCCTACATGGAGTGCGCGCATTGATACAGTTCCAATTTCTTCCACTAGGCGCCATTTCTAAACAATGGCATACACTAGATTATTTTATGAATCATAATACATAAATCCAAACTTGTAAATCACTTAACATGAATTGAGAAGTTTATGGATATAATCCATAATCATAAAAATGTTTTATTTGAGGAAGTATATACTCATAAACCCTTCATAATGGTTTTTAAATAAAATGAGAATTATCCTAAGCATATCCCCTGGGAGTGTCATAACCAAGAGTGTAGCAAGGCCCGTTGTCGTGCACCAGTTCCCGTTTGAGTCTAGCTCAAAGCGGTGTTTTCTGGTTTTACTCCTAGGTACATCTGTGCCAGAGCCGCCTCTACCTGCGCGTATCCAGAGAGGGATGTATTTCTCAGAAAACTCACAAAATCTCTACAATACCAAAATTCTAGAAAGTTCTTCTATACTAATCTTCAAAGTCCATCTTAGGTCTATGTGCTCTAATCAGAGTTTATCTAAATCTAGCTTCCAAGGTTTGTACTAAACCTCCCTCTGATACCAACTATAATGCCCCGACCCCAGTTACCCAGAGTTGGTGCATTATTACATAACATTGGCATGATCACAAAAGATCGAGTCTCGAAAGACCGATTAGTTTAGTGGCCTTGGATTCACTAGATACATTCATAAAGTTTACATTACATAATAAAGTGAAAACTACAACAACATATTGTCTCCACACTCATATCCCCTTATACTATCCCTACAGGTCATTCTTAAAATACTTCTTCACATCCTGGGAAAAATAAAACATAGAAAGGGGAGAGCTCAGATGCTCAGTAAAGATAACAATATAGCAGAAACTTTCATAAATAAACATAAACATTTAAGGCAATGTATAACTAAAACAAACGCCTTTTAAAATTAAACTTCAGCATAATATGGAAAAGATAAAATGAAATAATTCCATTTACTTATTCACATGGATATTCTACTAGTTGAATAATCACATGCAATATCAATAACCACTTTCATAATGATGGAATGCATAATGTCAGACTATCATAACCACATAGTCAAGGCCTTGTGCCAAAACTACAAATAATATTTTTTCAAGGCCTTGTGACAAGACACTAGTTTGTATCATGAGACCTACCGATGCATCGAGGAGCTATATCGGGCTCCACCCGTCACTTATTAAGTCCAATTCATTCCTCATATGAACAGGTTTAAACATAACATAAACATTCGTATTAAAACTAGCATACGAAATGTCAATACTTTCTCCATAAACCATGAATGGTATAAAAATAACATCTCCATATTCAAAAATATCACAAAACCTTCAATACAATATGGAAGTTTTGTATTATAATAAATCAACTTCAAATAAGCTTAAAATCCTTCAAAGGATGTTGACATAGATGAAATCAAAACTATTTGAGAGAAATATCTCTTTTTTTTAATCATTTTAAAGCCACATAATTAAAACATTTACTTTGAAAATATTCTTATAATATTTTAAGGGAATCTTCGACAATTTTATAATGGCGTAAAATAGCCGCACCCTCCGTATAAGTTAAAAAAACATTCTTACCTTAATTCTGTCAAAAAGGTTAAAAGGGACCTTGTTTGGAAAACGACGGAAAGATTCCTTTATACACTTATTATAAAAATTCAAAAAAGGGTATAAATGACTTTAACCCATAGTCTGTAAAATATTAAGAATGATTTGAAATACATTTTTAAGAAACATGGATGTGGATGATAAAGAGGTCCCAATAGATAATTATGTATAAACAACCTCAGATAATAAAGAGATTATGAAATAAACCCTTACCTTGTACTTTTCCTTGGTTAAGGGTAGGTTAAAATCCTGTATAATGGTGAAATAATTGTTATTAAATTATAAAAGAATCATATACATTAATATGATATCATATATGATCTTTTAACATTGATTTGTTAATAATATCTTAGTATTATCATCATTTCGTGTGTTAACGGATTTGTTTTTCTTTATATTATTTGTTATGTGAGCCATATTTGTTATGGATAGGATGTATATTATTCATATCCAGAATGATATCATGTCTCTAAAAAGTATTTTTAATCATCAAATAACATTTATTCTTGAATGGATACGATGGGGAATGAATCTCATCACGTTCGTGGAGACGGTAATCCGTACATACGCACAAGCGACAATATCATTCTTTTGATATTAAAATAATATATAATTGGATGGTAGATCATATATAAAAAATAAATATCATGTTATATTTATTATTTACATTAATTATACATCATTATTATACCCATCCAAATAATAATGTATTGAATAACAATTACACCACGACGTGGAGACGGTAGGCCGTACGTACGCACGTATGGTGACATGTCATTCAAAGGATGGATAGAATACTGAATATGGTTGTACCATATTTATAATAACATCACAGAATATAGAGGATACTGGAGTTATTGTTTTATAATGGAAATAACAAAGAAATAAGCATTTGAAGAAGAAAGGAACTTAAAAGAGGGTGGTGAAAACATTAACTCTTCTTCGAGTTCTTCCTTTTGATTTGATCAAAAGGGATCCTTAGGTTGGCTTTCTGAATAAAGTAAGGCCTCTAAGATTAAGGGAGGATATTTTATAGGGTATTTGGGCAGATTTTGGATGAACCAAAAGGATTTGATGGTATGAAAAATTTGTTAGAAGTGGTGTCCTTTTATAAGGGGGAGGAGGGGCTCTTTAGGAAAAACTTGAAGTATTAATTTATAATAAATTTATATTCAGTTTAAAATGGATAAAAAGTGGATTATTTAAAGTATAATGTGGGTATGGTTATAAATCCTTTCATCCAATAGATTTTAGATAGGTTTGGGTCACTATATTAACCTTATATTTTAGTTTTAACACTTAGTTAATTAGTTTGACATTTACCATGTCACTTTGTATTTTTATATTATATGGTTAATAAACTTACTATATACTTCCAAGAGACCCCCAAGTGGTCCATTAATGATACACCTATCATTATATAAGTCCTTTTTCCGAACCTTAGATTTTTAGGAATAGAATATGAATTTATAATATAATATTTGTTTTAAAAACTCTTTTATGTCAATTTTGACACTATTTAATAATTTATTTTTTTTAAAGTCTTAACAACTTTATTAATTCTAAAAAATTAATTTAAGAAATACTAACATGTCATATTAATCAATAAAATTCGTGTATGGCATCAAAAGTTTCAAATTATATTTATTTTGACATTTATAATACTAATTATTTGATTCTTTCATTAATAATGAAAATACTGCATCATTATTGTGTCATAAATAAATTTAATTATTCAATGTCTAAAAAATATAAATAAAATACCATTATGTAGGAAATATTTTTATATTTCTAATTAATATTTATAGTCTAAAATATAACATATATATCCCTATGTAAAAATTGTTTTTCTAAAAGATATATGCTTATGTCTTTTTTGTATTTATTTTAACTTAATTAATATAAAGTGTCATTATCACTTACAAGTGGATCCATGTGGTCCCAAAATCGACCCAAATATTCCCATGGTAGTACATGTATCAACCAATAGGTTTAGGACACATTTTAGGGTAATTTATTATTATTATTATATTATTTTTTACCCTTATTTACCGTATTTACCCTTTAACCACGGTAAATAAAATATTTACCGAAGTAATTATTCAAAATGTCTAAAAATAAAAGTTACATATTTACACAATTTGGACCCCCTTATTATAAATATGGAATCTATTTTTCAAAAATTCAAAACACAGAAGTGGCAGAAATTAATTTAAAATTAATTCCCGCTGTCAAAACAAAAAGCGTGTTTTTAAGAAATAATAACTATCAAAAGATTGATACTTGTTTATGTCCAGTTTAAATGTAAAATTATGTACAATGAACAAAATTGTATTAAATGGTAAAAATATATTCTAAATATACTTTAAAATCACTCAAATTCATAATTTATCACTATTAATTATTTCAATTAAAAAAGTTGTTTTTAATTAAATTTTAGTAATTTTCACTACTCATAAAAATATGAAAGTTATCTGAAAAGTACCAAAAATTCACCCTAATCTAATTTCAATATTCCAAATTCAAAAATGAATTCCATTTTGAAAGATAAAATGTATAAAATTTTAAAAAGTGTGTATTACTATTCATAACGGCTAGTTTGATTGGTTGTGGTGTGTATTAGAACTCGAAGTTGCGTACAACACACGCTACTGTATTATTCAAAGAGAAGAGTATAGTGGAAGCTTGGGGTCTTACATTAAGAATTATCAAAACCATTTATTGGATAAGTTCAAGCAAATCTAGATCACAACCCAAACCATGTTCGCTGAACCGCCCCATGAAGGTCTCATCATCGCGCACCTTACCCTTGGAAGTTTGTTAGTGTATTAAATAGATATGTAACAAGACCCTAGAAATATGATTATGTAAATTATTTTTTATATAAAAATGAATATATTTCTATCCTATTATTGTCACTTTATAAATGATTTTTTTTACTTTGATTCAATAAAACAAAAATAGTATTTTTGGTTAATATTCAAATTCAATTAAGAAATCTATTTTGATGAATTAATGGATTTTTGAAAAAAAATAATATTTTAAAAAAATATGATTATTAAATAAATTTTATTAAATATAAATGATCATATAATTTTTATGAAGTTAAATGTAATTTTTATAAGCGTTCAAAAAAAATGTTATTGTCAAAAACCCATAATTTTCAATAAATATCAGTTTTTATTTAAATATATAAAAAAAATATTCAGAAAATTGTTTAGATAAAACTAATATTATTTTTGGAATCAAAATTTCAAAATTATACAATAGTGAAACTTTCATAATTTTCTGAGACAGACGAATTTTCGAGTAAAAATTAAATACCGTATAAATATACTTTGTATTTTATGACATCAAAATGACCCAAAAGTGATGTAATAAGTAATATAAATGGGATCCACAACCAAATATATGTTTTAAATTGAAAATAATTTGATTTTAAGTTTATTTGATTTATTTTATAAAGCCTTTCTGAATCCTACAAAACTTATGATATATTTTAAGGTTTTAAAATCATTTCTTTAAGAGTGTGACTCACCTCCACATCACCAATGGTAATATTTTAATAATTTCAGTCATTGGAATTATAAAATAAATTAAACCAATCCCATTTTTCAGAAACCATGGGAAAAATACATGGGATGGTTTGTGGTTTTGGATATTTTATTATGTAGAGACCGAAACCCAAATAATAATAAAAAACCCCTCCTTTCCTATATAAACCCACCAAATATCTCATTTATCTTCACAAAAAATAATTGGATCTTCTCCACACTCTTCCCTCCACTCCCTAGAGTCCTCCCAAGGTACCCCTAAGCTTTCAAGAAGACCCTCTCATGCCTTTGAAGTCACACACTCAAGTAAGGGATCTTCCTCTCCTCCTTTCAAATTCAAGCAACTTCTTTGAGATTAGTTCTTGTAATTTAAAATGGTTATATTATCATTCATTTATAATCATTACCTTACTGTACATTTTATTTTATTTTAGTTAGTGATCATTTTTCCTCCCCCCATTTTGACCCTTACCTAAGTCATTACTATGCCAAAATTCCGTAAGGGGTCCTCACCTTCTCTTCTTTATTCAAGTTTCTTTATGAACTTATGCATTCTATTTACATTTCATAATGTTGGGACACATTATTACATGTCCCTACTACTGCCCATTTTATTTTTAAATTAAAATATACCCCTTTCTCTCTCATCAACCATTTTTATTAATTTTTTAATTAATATCGTTATGCTGTCAAAACCTCGCCATGATTTTCTATTCCAAAACAATTGTTAGTCAATATCGTACCCATTTTTCTATCAAGGGTATTCACCTTTATACACATATACTTATTTATTTGGGACTTACATTTATTTTTTCCACATTCCTTGATCATGGAATAATTTATTATGATGAATTAATCCATATTGTATGATCTATGTGGCATGCCAAAGCATGTGGAGGAAATGAATATGATGGGTGCACCCAGATAGAGATCTAATGCATTGGGTAATGTTTAGTATAATGATACATTATGTTGGGATAAGGGTGTATTTGATTCCTTTATGGTACTTTGTCCACCATGAGGTCTTGGCGGATTTATCCTTAACCTAAGTTTATGATTCAATGTTTTAAGTTGTTGTCACATTTCCCATATTATGATTATCATGTTATATAATGACTTATTATTCATGGTACTTTTATGTTCTATTGATATTCCTATGGTCTAACATGTATTATCTTATTCATTTTATGCCTTTTTTATTCTCTTACTAGGATTTATAGCTCACACCTTTTTATGTTTGTCCTTAGGATATCCCATGTTGATTTAAGTACGTTGGAATATTATGATCATGTTAAGGAAGTGTTCAATAATGTTTTGTATCCCATGTTATAAGTTGTTATGTAATGTAAATAATTCCCAAAGACACTAGACTTATCGATCTTTTGGGTTGTATTAAGTTTAATCTTATGTAATAAAACATGTATTAATGTGAAATAAAAATCAGGGTTTTCATATTCGAGTAGTAGAATTCACCCACATTTTCAGGTGATGGAAGACCACGGGCTATAGAAATATGGCTCAATATGGTTATGTTTATATTCGAGAATCTAGAGTCATCTTATGAGAGGAGATTGAAACTTACTACTTATATTCTTCGAGGATATTCTAAATGTTGGTGGGATATTCTGAACCAGGCAGGTGAGTATTGGGAAGTGACTTAGAGGGATTTCCGGTTGAGCTTCTTTGATTATTTATTCCCTGAGACCCTGAGGTCCAATAGTGTTAGGGAGTTCATGAACCGGTGGTAGGGTTCTATGAAATTTATGGACTATTCATCTCATTTTACAGAGCCTCGGCACTTTTCACCCATCTAAACTTCTAATGAACCAGTGAAAGGGAGATGATTCGAGGATGGACTGAGGCATCCTATTAATTCTTAGGTAAATGTTTTCTAGTTGATGATCATATCTGATATGGTGGACCAGGACCTCATCACTTAGTGGAACCTAAGGTAATCTGATGGTGTGAGCCAGGGGGGTTCAAAACCTGGTTACCAATTTGACTAGTGGTCAAAAGTGATGCTTTGAGACTACATGTGTGAGTAGCGACAACCAGTTGATGCCCATGGATAGTTACATGGTTTTTCACCAGTGTGGGAAACCTAGGAATAAGAATCCCCAATGTCCCAGATACCCCGTCGAGTGTTGATTCTATGAAAGATTAGGGAATCTATAGTGATTCTACAAAACCTTCCCATCTATGTCAAGTGGGAGAGGATCTGTTCTAGATCCTCCTTCAGGAGTAGGTTCAGTAGCACCTATATAAGTAGGTAGCTAAAGTACTACTGGCCATACAGGAATAGGATGAGGTCATAGCCATAGTAGTATAGCTTCTGATATATAGCACCAGTAGATCGGACCTACCTCAGGTAGTTAGGTTGCAGCATAGGGTCATGGATCTTGCCAGATTTATTCAGTTCAGCCTATACCAGAGGACCAGGACGTTGGGACATCTACTATTCAAGGTACTATTCTAGTAGAATCTACTATAATTTTTTCCTTATTTAATATAGGTGAATCACATACCTTCATATTTTTTCCTGTTATTAAGATCCTTAGGCTCGATCTTCAATTTTCTAGTGGTGTTATGAGACTTGATACACCTTTGGGTATATGTTCAGAGAGTATACACTAGTGCAATGACTGTCCTCTTGAGGTAGGTAACCATCGTTCCTTATGGGACCACTTCTTCCTCAAGATTAAGGGCTTTGATTTCATTCTTGGAATGGAATACTTTTTTCCTCACCATTCCTATATGGATTTTTATCACCAGAGAGTTTTGTTTACATCACCATAGGGAAATACATATATTTATAAGGGAGAGTAGGATTTATTGGTGATTAGAGCTAGACCATAACATCATGGGATAGGTGGAGTGACCACCTAGTTTTCTAGCCTTTACATAAATGATCAAGGATTTCATCATATTTAATTCCCTCCTATGGTTGATTGATTCAGGGATGTTTTCCCTCACGATTTTTCTAGACTACCTCCTGAGATATAGGTAAAGTTTACTATCAAGCTAGTTCCTAGAGCTCCACCAGTATACATTCCTCCTTGTTGTATGGATACTACTGAGTTGTAGGATCTCAAGAGGTAGCTAGAGGATTTAGAGGACAAAGGTTTTATATGGACCAGTACTTCTCCCTAGGGTTCACTGGTCCTTTTTACCAAAAAGGAAGATGAAACCCTTAGGATTTTCACAGATTAATAGAAGTTAAATTAGGTTAAAGTAAATAAATGGTATCCCTTACCTCACATAGATGATATTTTTTATCATCTCATTGGATCGAGGGTATTCTCGAAGATCGACCTAATATTGGGTTATCATCAAATTTGATTCGGGCCTTAAGATATTCCATGTACGACTTTCTGTAGTTGTTATGACTTATATGAGTATCTCATGATGGCGTTCGGTCTTAAAAATGAACCTGTTATCTTCATGGATTTGATTAATAGGGTTTCCATCTCTATCTAGGTTCTTTTGTGGTGGTCTTCATAGATGAAATATTGGTGTATTCTCATACTCAAAAAATCCAGTCCACTCATCTTAAGATCATTTTGAATACACTAAGAGAGCATTGGTTGTATGATAAGCTTAGTAAATGTCACTTCTAGATTGATAAGGTTCACTTACAAGGTCATATTATCTTAGAGGTAGGAGTTTCAGTTGACCTAGAGTAAGTGAGAGTTTCAGTCACCTAGGAGAATCCCAAGAACATGTTATATATATAAATTTTTATGCGGATATTTAGTTATTATTGGAATTTTATACAAGACTTATCATGCCTTGATTCACCTCTTACTGATCTTACAAATAAGGGTATGAAGTTCCTATGGTTAGAAGATACGATAAGGCCTTTTAGGAGCTAAAAGGAAGGCTTAACTTAGCACCTATTCTGATTCTTCCAGAGCCTAGAAGAGGATATATAGTGTTTAGTGATGCATCAGGAATTGGCCTTAGAGAAGTGTTGGTGAAGGATGATAGAGTCATTGTATAAAAATCTCGGTAGTTGAGGTCTCATGAGAAGAATTACCCAATGCATGACCTCAAGTTAACAGTTGTTTTAAATGCCTTGCGTTATTGATGTAATTACCAAATGGGAGATCATTTTGTGGTGTTTATGGACCACAAGAGCCTCAAGTATATTTTTACACAGCATGACTTTAATCTTAGGATACGAAGATGTAGGTTCCAGGCGCAGTGGAAGTGTGGTTGGGTCGGCACCCAACTTTGATTTTTACCATGATCAATGATTATTCCAGGATCAATAGGACGATGAATTCTAGTCTCTATGGAATAGAATTAAATATTTATATAAATAAGGAAGAGTCCTGAAACTTTAGATAGGATCTTGCACATCATGTTTATAATTAATTTAATTAATTTTATAAAGAAAAAATAATACATGTATCTTCAGTATTTTCTTCTTTGATGATGTTGATCATATAAAATGACCCTTTTGGATTATCTTATTGCACATACAAATATCCAAACTATAATCCCTCAAGCGGTGATCCACACATGCTCTGATGGACTCCAATCAAAACCGCTCATTCTCTAGGTGCTAGTGCGGCAAAGCGAGTGTCTTGTGTAGATCGTTCTTGATCACTTGTTCTTCAGCCTTGAAGAATGTATCTCATTCTTGAGAGGGGTAGGAAGAGGATTCGAGAGAGAAATTGTTTAGATTAAAAATTCTCAATTCTCCAGCCATGTAGTTTGGTACATGGCACAATAGACGTATGTGTCTATTTATTGAAATGGGGCTTTAGTTACAATATTTAATTGTGTAACAGTAATTAAATGCATTCATAACTTTAGAGAAAACCAATGATATTAATAATAATACCATTTCATTATTTATGGTATGCAAACTTGTGCAAAATGGAATTATAAATAAAATTTCGCATCACAAAATAATAGTAGCATTATTTTAATTTGTGCCAACTGGTTAAATAATTATTTATCATCTTGAAAATAATTATTTTACTATTAGACCAGCCTTGGTCTGCTCGAACTCCACTTCTATTTATTAAACACCTGAATAAATAAATAAATAATTTATTCTCTTAAATAAATATTTTATTTAAAAACTAGTAAATAATTTTTTATTGAATGTTCAATAAAATAAATAAATATATTTTACCCACAATCCAGTGAATAAATATTTATTTAATTTATGAAATCGTTTTAACTTGAATAAAATTATTTCACTGTCTTGAGAATAATTTTTATTAATTAAATTCAAATAGATTTTAACCAAGACCACCAGAAACACTTAGTGTGTGACCCTCTAGGATTATTTCTCATTGGCATTAGGTGGGCTTGCCTAAAGTCCAAGAGTACTATCTAGCAACGGGACAAGGTACCCAAGATAAAGAACTTAAACTCACAATAATGACATACACATACAAACACTCACTGTGTAATATAATCACTTTGTTGTAATATCACATAAAGAAGGTTTCATGATAGTGTCATCAACTTTTATGCTTGATACATCATTCTTTGACTACCTGAAACAAACTCGTCATTACACCATGGCCATGGAATTTTATACGGCGATTCTATTTTAATCAAAGGGACAAGATATCAACTTTTATAAATGGAAGGTACAAATCCTTCCTCAACTTATCCATTAATAACATTCCACTCTTGATGCACCCAGCATACCCTACTTCCCGCCAACTATCTGCATGACGGTTTTCATCAGTAAATCAAAGTGCACGAGTCATGACATGTATTAATGATAATATTAAATTCTAAGGATCATTACACATGCTCGTAGATATAAATATCCGATGACACCAAAACATGCGAAATTCCTATTGGCGGGTTTGTTCTCATAATCTTCTGTCTTGGAGATTACCAAGTGCGAACTTCATAAGAGGAAGTATCATATTCTTACGAGTACTCACACCTGACGGTTTTCAGGCTATGTTTCTCATCATAGTATGTCATCCAACCGTAGAACTATATTTAAGAATATTATTATAGCATTTCAAGGTTCTCATCATAGCGGGGAACTACCATGACCTTATCAATGCAACAAATACTCTAGGACATTATTACATCGTTGTCATACAGAATAATGAAAAATATTTAATAATATGTTTAATATCTAAATACATTAAATATACATGTAATAAAAGTACAATTAGTTGGTCCAAGGACACAAAATATTAAAAACTCCCACTTGGACTAGATCCAACTGCCTATGACTTTCATTCCGCTAGACCTCACATGGTGATCATGTTTCCGCTAAGTCAAGGATTTAGTCAAGGGGTTTGCCATGTTGTCTTCCATAGAAATATTACTCACTGCAACTTCACCTCTCTGAGAAAAATCCCTCAATATATGATACTTCCTAAGTATGTGATTCATCCGTTGATGTGACCTTGGCTCTTTTGCAAGATCCACCACTGTAGTATTATAATAGTACAATGTGATGGGATCTTTACTTCTATGTATCACATATAGATCTTGGATGAAGCTTCGCATCCAAACTACTTATTTAGCTACCTTAGAAGTTGCGATATACTCAGTCTCTGCTGTAGAATCTATGACCACACTCTTCTTTGATCTCTTCCAACTCACTGCACCTCCATTCAAATTGAAGAAGTATCCCGTTTGAAACTTCATGTAATCTTGATCAGACTGGAAACTAACATTTTCATATCCTTTGATGACTAGTTCCTCCTCTCCTCCATAAACTAGGAACATATCCTTAGTACGCCTCAGATACTTTAGGATAGTCTTGACTTCCATCCAATGGTGGTCACCTGTGTCATCTTGATATCTGCCTACCGTACTCAATGCATAGGCAACATCCAGCCTAGTACATAGCATGACATACATGATTGACCCAATCATTGATGTGTATGGAGTTCTTTCCATTATCTTTCTTTTCTCATGTGTATAAGGACACATTTTCTTGGAAATATGAATACCATGTGATACTGGAAACAATCCCCTCTTGGATTGTTATATACTGAATCTCTTCAGTATCTTATCAATGTATGTAGTTTGACTTAGGCCTAATAATCTCTTGGATCTATCACGATGGATCTTGATCCCAATAATATATGCTTCCTTGCCCAAGTCCTTGATGGATAAGCATTGATTCAACAATACTTAACAGACTGTAAGACTGGTATCTCATTTCCAATAAGTAATATATCATCAACATATACTATTAGGAAAACGACTTCACTCCCACTAAACCATTTATGGACACAAGGCTCACATTCGTTCTTGATAAAACCAAATTTCATCATGGATTCATCAAAATGAATGTTCCATGACCGGGATGCTTGATTTAATCTATAAATGGATTTCTAAAACTTTCATACCTTATTGGCATCCTTTGGAGTTATAAATCCTTCAGGTTGTGTCATGTAGACATCTTCCTGAAGGTTCTCATTAAGGAAGGTTGTTTTGACATCCATTTTTCAAATTTCATACTCATGGTAAGCAGTAATGGCAAATAGAATTCTGATGGATTTCATAATTTCAACTGGTGAAAAGGTTTCATCATAGTCAATGCCTTGACATTGTTTGAACCCTTTTGAAACTAGTATTGCCTTATAGGTATTGACTTGTCCTTCCATTTCCAGTTTCTTCTTGAATACCCATTTGCAACAAACAGGCTATACATCAACTAGAGTATCTACCAAAATACAGACTTGGTTTTGGTACATGGAATCCATTTCATAATTCATGGCTTCTTTCCACTTGGCAATATTTGTGCCACTTACTGGTTCCTTGTAGGTTAGAGGATCATTATTATCAACTAATAATGAGTCACCATCATCGGTAACTAGAAAACTATATAGTTCTATTTCTCTAACCTCTCTTGTACTCCTACACAGTTCTTGTGTCTCTGGAACAATTCTTTCTTCCATGGGGCTTTTTGGAATCTACTCTTGTACCAACTCTTGTGTACCTTGAGCCTCAACTTCATCAAATCCTATCTCGCTCCCATTATATCTTTTGGAGATGTTCTCCCTCTCAAGGAATATAGAATGTCTTTCCACTATAACCTTTTTTCTGAAGGGTTGTATAGGTAATATCCCCTTGTTTCCTTGGGGTATCCTATAAATGTACACTTTGTTCCTCGGGGTGAAATTTTGTTACCTAAAGAGGCCTTAACAAACGCATCGCTTCCCCACACATGTAAATTCGATAACATGGATTTTTTTCCACTCTAGAACTCATATGGAATACCATTTATTGATTTAGATGGTACTTGGTTTAGTATGTATATCATTGTTTGTAACGCATATCCCCAAAAGGAAAATGGAAGACTTTTATGACTCGTCATTGATCTCACCATGTCCAACATGGTGTGGTTCCTCCTTTCTCTCACACCATTCCACTGGGGTGTGTAAGGAGGAGTGAGTTGGGATAGGATCCCAAACTCCTATAAGTAATCAATGAAGTCTTGATTAAGATATTCTCTACCTCGGTCTAAGTACAGTTTCTTAATCTTCTTGACAAGATGGTTCTGAACATCGTTATTATATTCTTTGAACTTATCAAAAGAATCTGAATTATACCTCATTAAGTAGATATATCCATATCTACTAAAATCATTAATAAAAGTTATAAAGTACGAGTACCCTCCCCTTTCATCAACTAGAAATGGTCCACACACATCGGTATGAACCAATTAAAGAATTTATTTAGTCCTTTCACCTTTCCCACTAAATGGGAACTTGGTCATTTTTCCTTGTAAACATGCATGACATATGCCAAGTGGTTTTAGTTCGAAAGAATCTAAATATCCATCTTGATGTAACTTTTTCAAGCATTTCTCATTTACATGACCTAGCCAGTTATGCCAAAGTTGGGTGTGTTATGAGTCATGTGAAGTATCTTTGTTATCTATTTCCATTACTTGGTTTGTGTAATCCAACACATAAAGACCATTGTATAAATGTTCCCTACCAAAACAAATGATATCTTTATAAAAGAAGCAACATTCATTTCCAAACTTGAAAAAAAATCCACCTGTATCTAATCTGGATACAGAAATAATTTTTTTAGTAACATATGGCACATAATAAAAACCCTTTAACACCAAGATCATACCAGTTTTCAATGTGAGGTGGTAGTCCCCGATAGATATAATAGAAAGTCTGGCTCTGTTGGCTGCTCGCAAATCTACCTCCCCTTGGTCAATATTCCTAAATCTACTTGGTTATTATATTTGGATACATATGTGAGTTCTTCAAGCTATATCTAATACCCAATTTGTAGAAACAGATAGATTTCATTTGGTAACAAATGCACCTGAAGCTTC
This sequence comes from Viscum album, assembly GCA_963277665.1. Taxonomy (NCBI): domain Eukaryota; kingdom Viridiplantae; phylum Streptophyta; class Magnoliopsida; order Santalales; family Viscaceae; genus Viscum; species Viscum album. Next base: position 1,617,877,503 of record OY728131.1, on the reverse strand, counting down.
CCCTTGCTTCTAAGGCTGGGTGAAGTTCTTCTTCCAGTGGCCTTTCTTGCCACATGCGAATCAAAAGGCCTCATGTTCCCCTGCCTCCCCTTTGATCATCATTTTCTTGGAAGGTCGTAAATAAGCTTTGGGCTTAAAGCTCTTCGCCTTCCCTTTCCTCTTATTCACCATAATAACATAATGCTTTTCGCACTTCATATCTTTGTCCACTTGGATAAAGATGATAAGAAGATCAAATAGATACTTCTCAAAGTTGTTCATGTTAAAATTAACAATAGATCTAGAGAAGATCTGAGGTAGTTATGCGAGAATGAGATCAGTGCTCAGTTATTCAGGGATTTTAAACCATAGAACCTCCAGGCGCTTAATGTAGCTAATGAGATGGAATACATGAGGGCCATCTGGGGCGCCCTCTCCAATATTTCTCTAAAATAGTTACTTGGAGATCTCAAACCTTTTCTATCTTGATCTCTCCTAGTAAATACCACAGAGGTTCTCAAGCATGCTATAAGAATCCATGTTTTTGTGATACTTCATGAGATCTCTAGACATTAATGATAACATCAAAAATTGAAATTCAACTGCATCATTCATATGTTTCTTATAGACCAGAAAATCCCCATCACTCACCTCTTTGGAAGGCGGATCAGGTAATGATGACTCCAACACGTAAGACTTTTGTTCATGGAGTAGGATAACCCGAAGTCATATAAACCATTCCTAGAATTTACTATTGGTGAGGATGTTGTCTTTATCTAGAATTGATCGTAGGTATAGTGTGGTTTATGAGCTTTCCATTTTTATTCTACAATTAAAAGAGTATATCATTAGTACTTTCTTAATTACATTTTTATGAGAAATAATAAATTAAGTCTCCTGCTATTTTATCAAATCACAATGTCCCTCACCATTGAAATTAGAATGTCCAGTTTCTATGACATTCTCATAACCCCAAAAAGGGTTGTTCAAGATATTTAAAGGTATTTAGGTAGGCAGTTCTTTGCCAACTGTGGGCTTACAGATCCTTGATCTATTGAGTGGACTCCCCAATCCTAAAATCCTGACTTTGGATTTCTTCAACTCTTGCCTCCAATATTACACCAAGTCTAGAAAGGGATACTCCCATTGATTTAATATGGTTAAGTCAAACCAAAATATTTCATAAGGGATTCCTATATAAAAGTAAGTGTCCCAACAAGGGTTAGTAAATCTCATAGTTTTATTGAGTTTTTTCCTTAATCAAGTAACAAAAGGATTGGTCTGACTTAATATTTTATTTGAGGGATTTTTATCTCTTATGTGTGAATTGATTATTATCATTATCACATGCTTGTTAATATTAAGTGGAACTTACTTAAGTGATTAACCATATCTTGATAATATTTACGCATAATCCTTGTTTATTTTAGTTCCATATTGCATGCTTGTTTAATTCATTAATTATTTGATTGTGAAAACACGTCCATAATGATAAACCATGCATTTGACAGAAAAAAATAAATCAAAGGACATGATCATGAGCTTTTATAATAGTTAGTTTATCTATCAGTTGATAAACTAACCCTAACCTAGGAGAGAAACACTTTGAACCTTTTTGGGTTCATGTTTATAGCTTTCCACCTGTCCACCTCTGTATATCCTAGGATTGATTTCATCTCGGATCCAACTTGAACCTCCTGTACTATTACATATGCCTTTTTTTAACACACACGCAGGTGAGGGGTAAAAGGGGTTTTACATAAAAGAAACCTTGGGCACACAGGTCCTACATATTAATGAGGAGAAGCCTTACAGTCCAACAAAAATAAATTAAAATAAACCATCTACATAAAAAGGTCTTAGTCTATCTCATGATCATCCATACATGCAATGATATTTACACATAAATAAAACTAGAATTCAATTATTTAATCATTCTTGTTTAAGATAAATCCCACTTGAATCAATTAATTATATTTAATTAATCAATCCTTTTATCTTAAACCCTTTTCTGAATTTTCTTGAGATTCTCATCATCATAATTTTAAACAAATAAATTCATTTAAAATTATCTTTGTACGTAACTTGTACCTTGGAGGCAACCCGATGAATTCTCGTTCATAACTACCCAATGAGTAGAAATTAATATTACGCAGATGTTAAATTAAACACATATATATAAAACACCTATCACATGTTGTGCCTCAGATTTACGCCTAGACTATGGTACACATCTCAAGGATTTGTATAATATAATAATAAATTTTAATAAATCTGCATAATTTGGATGAGCACACGGCGTGTAGTTCTGACTACACAGCGTGTACTATCATTCATCATCCATCCAAAGTACATGCTTAGGGACATGGTGTGTAGATGTACTTCGTAAATATTTGGAGTACACGGAATGTTCAGTGGGCCACACGTCATTTAGTATCCACGTTACATGGTTTTTAGCCGGGAAAGCCGTGTACGGGGTACACAATCCAACCCTAACCCAAAGAGACTACACACCATGTCTAGTGGGTCATACGGCGTGTAATTAGGAAACTGAATGCCACCTATTCCTGGTCAAAACATGGAGTCATTAATACTTAGACAAACTCCAATGACACGTCTTGGTTTGGCAGACCAGACCTGGTGCATTGAACCTTGACTACACGGCGTGTACTGCCGAATACACACCGTGTGTCCTGATGTTGTACGACTAAGAACCTTTGGCACCTCCGTATTGGATCATCTATTTTATTTTAATCAAAATTAAAAGAAAAGATCGTTTCTATAAGGTGAGTGATAAATGAAAGAGGAGGAACAAATCTCAAGATTCAGATTTGCATAACGATTAACTTCAATTGAAACTAATAAATTATTAAATGCATAAATCATCAACGAAATATTTAAATAATTATAAACTATGATGTAACTGCTCTGATACCACTTGTAGGTTTCGGGTGCAGCGGGAGCGCAGTTGGGTCGGCACCCAACTTTGATTTTTACCATGATCAATGATTATTCCGAGATCAATACGATGATGAATTCCAGTCTCCACAAAATAGAATCAAATATTTAGATAAAGAAGGAAGAGTCTTGAAACCTTTAGAGATGATCTTTCACATCATGTTTATAATTAATTTAATTAATTTCATAAAGAAAATAATACATGGATCTTAGGTATTTTCTTCATTGATGATGTTGATCATCCGGAATGACAATTCTATATTATCTTGTTTCACTTGAAAGGATCCAAACTATAATCCCTCTAGCATTGTTCCACATGTGCTATGATATCCTCTGATCGACACCAGTTGTTCTCCAAGTGCTAGTGTGGCAAAGCGAGTGTCTTTTGTCGGTCATTCTTGATCGCTTTTTCTTAGGCCTTTAAGAATGTCTCTCATTCTTGAGAGGGCAGGAAGAGGATTTGAGAGAGAAATTTTTTAGCTCAACAATTCTCAATTCACCATTCGTGTAGTTTGGTACATGGCACAATAGACGTATGTGACTATTTATTGACATGGGACTTCAGTTAAAATATTTAATTGCGTAATAGAAATTAAATACATTCATAACCTTAGAGAAAACCCATGCTATTAATAATGATACTACATCATTATTTATGATGTGCTAACTTGCGCAAAATGGAATTATAAATAAAATTCTGCATCACAAAATAATAGCAACGTTATTTTAATTTGTGCCAAATAGTTAAATAATTATTTATCATCTTGTAAATAATTATTTTACTACTAGTCCAGCCTAGGCCCACTCGAACTCCACTTCTATTTATTGAACACCCAAATAAATAAATAAATAATTTATTCTCTTAAATTAACATTTTATTTAAAAACTAGTAAATAAATATTTATTAAATGTTCAATAAAATAAATAAATATATTTTACCCACAATCTGGTGAATAAATATTTATTTAATTTATACAATAATTTTAACTTGAATAAAATTATTCCAATTTCTTGAGAATAATATTTATTAATTAAATTCAAATATAATTTAACTGAGACCACCAGAAACAATTAGTGTGTGACCCTCTAGGATTCTTTCTCGTCGGAATTGGGTGAGTTTTCCTAAAGTCCAAGAGTACTGTATAGAACTGGTTCAAGGCACCCAAGAGAAAGAACTTAAAGTCACAACAATGACATCCAAATACGAACACTCACTGTGTAATATAATCCCTTTGTCGTAATATCACATCAAGAAGGTTTTATGATAGTGTCATCAACTTTTTTGCTTGATATGTCGTTCTTTGACTACCTAAAATAAACTCATTGTTACACCATGACCCTGAAATTTCACGTGACAGTTCTATTTCAATCAAAGGGCTGAGATATCAACTTCCATAAATGGAAGGGACAAATCCTTCCTCGAAATATCCATTAATAACATGCCACTCATGATGCACCCAACGTACACTACTTTCCACCAATATCTGCGTGATGGTTTTCATCATTAAATCAAAGTCCAAGAGTCATGACACGTATTAATGATAATTTTAATGTCTAAGGATCATTACACATGCTCGTAGATAGAAATATCTGATGACACCAAAACATACGGAATTCCTACTGGAAGGTCTATTCTCATAATCTCCTATCTTGGAGATTACCAAGTGCGAAATTCATGAGAGAAAGTCTCATCTGCTTATGAGTACTTACACCTGATGGTGTTCATGCTTTGTGTCTCATCATAGTATGTCATCCAACCGTATAACTATATTTAAGAATATTATTATAGAATTTAAAGGTTCTCATTATAGAGGGCAACTTCCATGACCTTATCAATGAAAAAAAATACTCCTAGATATTATTACATCATAGTCATGCAGAACAATGAACAATATATAATAATATGTTTAATATTTAAATACATTAAATATCCATGTAATCAAAGTACAGTCAGTTGGTTCTAGGAAACCAACTCTTACAGAAGATAGGTTAAATATCTACAGTCCTTTGACTTCCAGCATGCCTATACGCCTGGGAAAGGTAATGATGTTGTTGATGCTATGATCAGAAGGACTCAGATGGTAGTTAAGAAGGACAATAGAGAATGGCATATTATGGCTCTATTTTCTGAGATGCACATCGATGTTCAGAACCATCATGGAAATTATTTACTTTCACTGCTATTATTTACCTCTTCACTTATGGAGAGAGTGAATATGAGGCACTTTCAAATCCTACAGTCTTGGTCCTATGAGAGTTATTACTGGTGAGGACCCGCCTCTAGAATGTAATGTCGATGATAATTAAATCTTGTGTATACATGGTCATATCTATGTTCCCATGTATATAAGAGAGGAGGTGATGCATGAGTTTCATGCTTTACAGTGGGTAGTTCAACTAAGTATCTCTAAGACGTATTGTGATATGCACCAACAGTATTGGTTTCTAGGGATGAAGCATTAAAAAGTAGGTTTTATCACTAGGTGTTCCACCTGTCAGTAGGTATAGGCAAAGCACCAGCAGCCTGTGATCTTGTTACGGCCATTATCAGTACTGAAATGGAAATAGGAAGATGTTGCTATGTATTTTTTCATCATCTTACTGAGGTTACATCTAGTTAGTGACACGATTTGGGTATTCATGGATATACTAAAAAAAGTATCCCACTTACTTCCTATATGGGATACTTTCTCATTTGATGAGTTGGGAATATTGTATGTCTATGAGATTATATAGATACACGGGGTCCCTGACACTATTGTTTTATATATGTATTATCATTTCACTTCTAATTTCTGGAAGGGGTTGTACAAGTCTATGGGTACATAGGTTATTTTGATCACAGTCTTTCACCCTCAGACCGATGGTCAATCAGAATGGACTATACTGGTGTTAGAGGACATGCTACAAGCATGCATCCTTGATTTCGGAGGTTCTTATTAGAATAATACCCTCTCATCAATTTTTCCTATAATAATAGTTATTAGGTGATGATTAATATGGATCCCTATGAGGCCCTATACGGTAGATCATTCTGTTTAACCCTATGTTTTTTAGAGGCAGGAGAGGTAGCACTACTGGGTCCTTTTCTCATTCATTAGACTTCAAAGTATGTTTAGATGATCAATAAGTGGATGTCTATTATTCAGTATAGATATAAATATTATGTTGATCATTATCAATGGCCTCTGAAGTGAGGTTGGGGATCATGTGTTCTTGCAGGTATCACCCATAATTGGGAAAAGATGGATACAGAGGCAAGGGAAGTTGTCGTCACACTTCTTCAGGCTATTTGAGATCTTGGAAAGAGTCAGGTTGTTAGCCTGTCAGATGATATTACATCATAGGTACCATACCATGCACGACGTCTTTCACATTTCACACCTTCATCGTTATCATGTTGACCCATATCATACCTTTTATCCTAAGGATGTTGCGCTGGATTCCAATGATTCTTTTGAAGAGTATCCTATATTCATCATTAACTGGAGCACTAAGATTATCTGAGGTCATTTTGTCTCTTTAGTATGGGTTCTTTAGAAGAAAACCCAGGTACAGGATGAGACTTGGAAGTGAGAGGTCTATGTACATGCTTTGTGGCTGGATTTGTTCTCAGACAGTGTTTCACCACCCTTAAAAGGTGAACTCGAGGATGAGTTCCTTTAAGGGGGGAAGACTGTAGGAACCCAATTTTTATTTGAGGAACTGATCCTTTAAATTTATGTTTGACTATTTTATATTGACATAATATGGATTCTTAACAAGTTCATGGAGGTTATGGGGGTGTTCGGATCTTGTTCAGAGCTCAAAACCCCAGGTGGTGGAAAAAATGCATTAGTCTCTTGGTTAGAAGAAATTTTTTGTGCCAATACACATGAATTCCCCTAAAAATATAGGGATTGAAAGTGGGGTGCAGGAGGTCACACGGTTTGGGGAAACTGTGAAACCTTAAGCGCGCACCCATCTAGATGTTCTTCATTATTTATCATATCCATACAGTGTGGTTGGTGCATGGTTTCTCAAACCGTGAAGCCTAACCATGTGGGGTCACCCCTTAAGGTAGTTCAATGCACATGGTTGGTGCATGGTTTTTCCAATCATGCGGCCAAACCATGGTCCCCATTAAAAATTGAGAAAAGTTAGCATTTTCCCCTTAAATGTTTATAATTTTACCCCTCCTCCTTATTTCTTCCTATTTCCAGCATGCAGTGGGTTTCTTCGATTATTGAGATCCCTCCTTGGCTTCCACCTAGGATCTTTGATAACTCTTTCATATGAAGTCTGATCGAGCTTTAATCAATCTCATTAGATCCATCTCAATAAGATCTCTAATCCTTAGGATCATTTCTCCATTCATCTTTCTATTAAATATGTTATTTTTGTGTGAGATCATGTTCCCTATTTTCAAATAATTTTTCTATTCTTCCATTTTATCTCGATCCAGGACAAATGAAGGGCTGATATTGGATGAGGATAGTACTATAGGCTTGAGGTAGGTGGTATGGTATTTATCCCTCAACTCTTGATGTTTTATAATATGTAACATTGTGCTGCATGTCGGATTCTCTGACTATTGATCTAAAATACAAATAAAACATATTCAATTAAATGTTCTTGATAGAATTATTCTAGTGAACCTTTATTTAGGTGGATTTAGGTCTCATAATTGTTTTCCACCCTTCTAGGTGTGCCCATGGAATTGCCTTGACATTATTAAATGATTAAATGGACAAACTATATGCTAAATGGTTTTGTAATTACTCTAAAATGAGAAAATTATAATGAATTGAATTGAATAGTGGTGAGTGGTAAGCCCACGTTACCTAGTTAAATGGAACAATGGTTATTACCTTGTTATAATGAAGTATAAATAGATGTAAAGCCTATTTAATTAATTGTAAATTATAATGGGAATGGTTAACCTCGTTAATTATAGTAAATGGGCATGATGACCCTTGTGCATCTTATATATATATGGGAATGATGTCCCTTTTTCTAAAGTAATATGCGATCATGGAGACCCTATAGTTATAACACTGTTCATGGCATCCCTATACTATGATATTGGGTATGGTGACCCTATAATGTGATACAGGGCATGGAATCCCTATATTTTTATGTCAGGAAAGGTGTCCCCATACTGTGATACCAAGCATGACGTCTCTATACTATGATACTAAGCACGATGTCCCTATACTGTGATACTGGGTATGGAATCCCTATATTGTGATGATAGGAATGGCATACTTTACTTGTGATACTAGGCATGAAGACCATTATTGTGATACTGGGCATGGAATCCCCTACACTATTATGATACTAGTCATATTTTCCCTTATAAGTGTGATACCGGGCATTGCATCCCTTGGCACATGTTTAGAGATATTTCAACACAAGGCAAAGAAGGTAGTGTCGGCCTGATTTTCTTTCAGGAACCAGATCCAACCCATTTACAATTTTTATTACTAGGTATTATATCTGCACACTGATATGTTATATACTCATACTATATATTTATATAAGTCATTGGCGGTGGTCTTCTGGGTTTATCTCACACTCTATCTAGGCCATTGATGGTACCCGGGCAGACTATGTGATTGTAGGTGTAGATAAGGGGAAGAATCCTCTTATGAATGCATGACTTTTTCATGACTTAGAATGTTATCTATGTAGCATATGACTAGGATAAATCTTTGGATTCTTGGATTGAATTTTTCCTTTTTGTTTCCTTTTGTATATCATGTACTATATTGACTGTCTGCTTCCATGTGTGTATGTTTTCCCTATTTTGTAGAGACATGACATCATCATCTATTATATATGATTTAGTTTACTACTTTTGATTATTATTTAGTTATTGTATATTTATTCTATTTATGATATCTTTCCATTGTTGATATTCTCCGCTATGGTGTATTACTAGTCATGTTATTATATTGTATGTTTTTGTTGTGCCATTAGTTTAAATATGCTTCCTCTATTTTACCCATTGATTATACCATTTTTCTACTCTGTCCAAATTTAATAGTCTCCCCATGGAAACCCTAGTCCTTCACTACTATTCGGAAACCTCTTGCGCATAGGGAGGCGCACTTGAAGCTGTGTGGCCAGCCAGGCATAGGGCACCTCTGAGTGGTACCCAGGTTCAGGACATCACAACATGAGTGACCATAATCATTTTAATTATCAAAAAATAAGAATAGTATCATCATTAATTTCATGGGGTAAATAATGGATAAATTCATGGAATGTGTTAATGTATAAAAATGAAACATCATGTCTTAGTGGTCAAATACCAAACATAGTTGTGAACAAATCTAGAATCATGTTCATGCATAACATATGTGAATAATCATAAAATAATAATTGTGAAAAAATATACCGTCATGTTCACACATATTACACATTATATCATTATATACATCACATTACCCAATAAATTGGAGTTCTATATAATCATGGTCCCACCCGTCACGTCATAATATTTACATAACCATGCATGCCACGTAGAATATAAAACAATAGTAGTCAGGAAATAACCCATGGAAAAGAATGAGTTTCATAAGGATTTAATCAATTTTGATTTAATTAATAAACATGGGGTTCACAAATTAAAATTTTAAAAACATATTTGGTATGAGAATCATCATTCTTGATCAAAGAAGAAACAAGTCAAGATGAGTCAAGATGTGTTTTGGAAAGAAGAGTTCTTTTGGAAAATCATTATATTTGTCATAAAATAAATTTAGAAACATGTATATCCATAAAAATAAAATTAAATAAAAATTAAATTATATTTAAGGAACATTAAAGTAATATCCACACTAAAATTTTTCATGAAAGAGGGATAACCCAAAGAAAAGGAGTTGGGTTCGAGAATCCCCTTACCTTATGTATAAATGTGATCTATACTTGAACTTAATACCCTATATAATCATATTAAAATAATTAATTACTTAATTAATAACATATTATACATGTATTTGATTTATTATAATTTTATTAAGTTCATTTATGTCCATTTTTATGAGTTATAGAGTTCCATTTCATCGTTCCGGGAGCGTTCATTTTCATGGTTTCATGGTCGATTTACTTGTGTATAATTATGGAAGTTATTTTTAAATGGGAATAATTATATAGAAGTTAAATTATATGGTATTAATATACTTAAATAATTTTAAATTGTCTCATATATCATTTTGTTGGTATTAGGATGATTCATTTAATAAAATATTAAAGATAAATGCTTAATTTATTTTGATGGTTTTTCTGACCATCGCAAACTAGTTTTGTTTTATTTAATATTATTTTTATAAATTAGTTCCGAAACATTAAAAAAGTTATAATATACATATTAAAATATTTTTTATCCATAATAATGGTTTTATAACCAAACTTGAAGGCAGTAATGGAAAACGAAAACTTGTTGTCCACAAATGGTGGTGAACCAACATATCACAGATGATGTTTTCATTTTTTGATTAAATGGATAAGATAAGAGATTTGGTGATGAATATTCCAATAAAAAATAAAATTTCAGTATATATATGATAATTTAGTTATTATTCTATTTTGGATAGGGTAGGTGAGGAGAGGATAAGAAAATAAAAGAAATTAAAATGAGAAGGATTGAGGATTTTACCTCTTGAATGTCATCTCCTTGAGAACCTCCTTGAGGCACTTTGGTTTGGCCTTTTATTGAGACCAGTATCACTTGGATGTGGGTAAGAGGATTGAGAATAGAATTGGGTAGAATTTATATAGGATTCAAGACTTAGAATGTGTGAGTAGGAGGAGTAGTGAGGCGTGGTATTTATAGGAGGAGGCGAGGGGTGTTTTTGATTATTTTATTCTTTTGTTTATTATTTTGGATCAAGACTATAAATAGTGTTCATACATATGAATAAATAAAGTAAATAGTGAAGTATATTTTAAGATAATTGGTGCTTATATTATATATACATCATCCATGAATAAAAAATTCATGTATTTAGCTTATACTGTAAAATATTGTATTCCACTATTCACTAAAAATCAACTATTTTATAAAAATACCAAAAAAATACCCTAACCATTTTTCAACATGTATATTTAAAAAATTGACTCCATTTTATGAAAATAATTTTCTAATTATGAGAAATTTAATTTTTAAATAAAATCATCATCTATTCAAAAAATACTGATTTTAATATTATGATCAATTTTATAACCCTTTGGAAAATTAATTAAGGTATAATAAAATTATATTATAATTATAATAAAACATAATATTAATTTATAAATCTATTTTATGAAAATAAATTTTCTTTTGAATCATTATATTAATTATAAAATTGTAAAAAAACATTTATGTTTTACAAAATTACCAACACATAATTAATCGTTTTTAAAACATTTATTTACTTATAGCATGATATAATTATATCATATTTTCATTTATAAGATACCTAAATTTTATTTATACTTTCATTGGTGATGTTACTAATCTAATGGCCAGATTACTATTTCTAATTATCAGATTATTATTCCAACGGTCATGTTACTATTCCAATGGTATAGGTTCCTTAATTTCTATAAATACCCATTATCCCATTCATTATTCATTACCTTATACTTTATCTAAAAGTTATATATAATTTTATCTTAAAAATTAATATTTTATTATTAATATTTTATTTTATTTCTATAACTTTGTTTTGTGAGTGCAGTCATTCTAGTGGATTGAGTATATCCAAATTTTCATATTCTAATTATCTTATTTTCTATTTATTATTATGATATAATATTTTTCATTCTTATTGTTTTATTTATTGACTAATGTATAATTTTTCATTTATGAATATAATGTTTTTATTGGGTTCTCAATGTGATGTATGTGCTTTATACTGTATGATATAATTATAATAAGGGAAATTCCATTGATAAAATGTTGGATCATTATAGATATGCTTGTTTTAATTTCTTATTTTATTGATTCTATTTTCAGTTTTGTTCCAGTTATAGAAAATTATTTTTTATGTGTCCCTTTTTATTAAATTAAAAAAATTGAGAAACACTATTGCACTGGATAGAATTTCCTTTTCCCTTATAATTATTATTGTGGTCCTTTTTAGATCATCTCCTGAAACCACCATTACTTTTTATCAACATATAAATACCTTTTCTTATGTTTGCAACCTGATCCTTATCACTTTCATGGGATTTTGTTTCACAATGGTTATAAAAAATAGTAGTATTAAATTTAAATGTTATACCTTTCTTTTTGACAAAAAAATCACCATCATTCCTCTTCAATTCTAGATCATATTGAAGAAGAGATATAATAAGTTCATCCATATTATTTTGAGTGAAATATTTTCTTTATTTAATTGTAACCTTCTTTAAGTGCAATTTTTTAGGTAATACTTGAAGTATTCTCTCAATGAGTACTCTATTCTCTATAGTCTCCCTAAGAACAACAATTTTGTTCACAATATTAGTAAATTGGTTGTACATCATGTCAATGTTTTCATGATCATATATTCTGAATTCCCAAAATTCTACATCATGTATTCCTAATTTTGTTATATGCAACTTATCAGTGTCATTATGAGGGAATTTTAAAGTCCTCCAAATGTCATAAGCTGTTTTTTCATGATGAAATATAACTATAAATGTTTTTACTTAAATCATAATAAAGTAAATGCATGATTTTATGATTTACAACATACTTGGTAGCATCATTTTCAGTTAGTGTATCCAAAAATACTTTAGATATTTTATAAGATTTAATCATAGTAGTCTAATATTTGATTCCAATATTCTTTAAAAATACCTCCATACAATCCTTCCAATATGAATAATCACTTCCATTAAAGTGAGGTATCCTAAGAGGATGTATGACTTTAGTTTTTGGAATTTCCATTGAAAAAAAAATTCCTTATACTGATAGGTCTAGGATAGTGTTAGCATAACAAAAATAATAAAATAAGATTAAATAATAGAGAATAAACTATTCTTTAAGTAACTCCTTTTGATACAAATTTTTGGTTGGATTTATCAATGTAAAGATGGACTAGAGGGGGTGAATAGTACTTTTAAACTTTTTAGACTTAATAAAAATTATCAATTTATTATTTAATAAAAACACAATGATAGATGAATGTGATTTTGGCGCTCAATTAGATTAGTAGTGTAAAATGAAGAATAAGAACACCAAGATTTTTATAGTAGTTTGGTTCACAGTGAACCTACTCTACTCTTCAATCCTCTCTAACTCGGGGATATGACTGGTACTCACTAAAATGAATAGAGAAGAAGTGTTTTATAGGTTTATACTTAGCCTAGTCTATTACAGGATATACCAGACATTTTCCTTCTATGGGTTCAAGTTTAAACTCAAGCTTTTCTAAGGGTAAGTCCTCACCTATCATTCAGCCTTTTTATGGGTGTAGATAGAACCAGGTTTATTCTATAGGGAAAACCAAACATATGTGATTTAATTTTAATTAGGTAAGTATAACCAGACACTAAATTTTAAATAGAGGTATAACTATGTGTTAAATAAGAATTTTAGAAACTTCCACTAAAAACTAATTAGACTTCTCGAAGATGTCAAAGAAGAGAGTTGGTGTGGATCAGTGATCTTCATCCCTTTTCAAACTAATGTAGAACTATGAAAGCTTTCAAAAACAAGAAATGATTTGGTAACTCAATAGTAGTTAATTAATTTGTTTCTAAATGACTTTATTGTATATCTTCTCTACTTTACTTTGCCTTCTATTTATTGACAAAACTCAAACGGCTACTATTATTCAATCATAAATCCAGTGAATCTTCTTTGTGCAGTTGTTTCTTAATTATTCATCATACATTTAAAACCAATGTTTATAAATAAAAATATAAATATCTATTACCTTTATTTTGAATATTTCACAAAAAACCAACAATTTAATTCCCATGCTTCATTCCTGGTACCATTGCATCAAGGACCTGCTATCGCTAGAATATGGGAGAAGTTACTAGCATCAAGTGGTATTTTTGTAAATGTATTTATATATCTCATATAAGGGTAAAAAAAATTATCATAGGCTGTATAAGGGTAAGTCATGATTTATAAAACATTCATAAAGGTAATCTACAGAACTTGTGTAAGGGAATATATGATTTTACATGGGTTGTATAAGGGTAAGAAGCAATTTCAATAGGATGTGTAAAGGTAAATTATATTTATACATGTGGTGTAAAGGTAAATAGGAATTTATATAGCTTATGTAAAGATAAGTAGCATCTTATACATGATATTTAAAGTTCACCACTTACATAAGGGTAACTATGGATTTTAACTGTTTTGTAAAGGTAAATACCTAGTCACATAAGGGTTATCTCGTGTTTTCCCTTATTGTATAGGGGTAAAGTGTATCTCATGTAAGGGTACCAACATCCATAAGGTTACACAATATAAGGGTAAAGGACTCACATAAGGGTAAAGGTGAATTTTCTTTATCTATATAATGGTTAGTCAAACTTATGTAAGGATACAACCAAACTAAATAAGGGTACAACCAAGCTATATATGTAACGCCCCGACCCCAGTTACCCAGAGTTGGTGCATTATTACATAACATTGGCATGATCACAAAAGATCAAGTCTCTAAAGACCGATTAGTTTAGTAGCCTTGGAAACACTAGATACATTCATAAATGTTACATTACATCATAAAGTGAAAAACTACAATAACATAGTCTCCATATTCCACACCCATATCCCCTTCAGACCGTCCCTGCAGGTCAGTCATAAAATATTTCTTCACATCCTGGGAAAAATAAAACATGGAAAGGGGTGAGCTCAAATGCTCAGTAAGTATAACAATATAGTGGAAACTTTCATAAATAAACATAAACATTTAAGGAAATGTATAACTAAAAAAATCCTTTTAAACTTGAACTTCAGTATAATATGGCAAAAGTAAAATGAAATAATTTCATTTACTTATTCACATGGATATTCTACAAGTCGAATAATCACATGCAATATCAATAACCACTTTCATAATGATGGAATGCATAATTCCAGACTATCATAACCACGTAGCCAAGGCCTTCTGCCAAGACTATAAATAAGATTTTTTTCAAATCCTCATGCCAAGACACTAGTTTGTCCCATTAGACCTACCGATGCATTGAGGAGCTATAGCGGGCTCCACCCATCACTTATTAAGTCCAATGCATTCCTCATATGAACAGGTTTAAACATATCATAAACCATAACATAATCGTATCACATAAAACATGCATCAAGGAAACATAACATTTCCATATTTCAATCACAAGATATCAATACAACACATTGATATAATAAAAACATTTTAAATACCAAAATAAAAGAAAAGTAAAACTTGGTATTTATTTTTCATTTAAAAAAAGTTATGGCTTGTAGAGGAAACTGAAACTCAAATAATGGTCACAGTGGCGGAGAAGTCATTGTCGCCGCATACGTAAGACAAAACATTCCTTTTTTCGTTTAGTAAAAACGCTTCATATAAAATATTCCTTTTGAATAAACATAAAATTCAAAGGGGTTTATACATTGTATAAAATAAAGTTGTGTATAAAACAAAATATGCCTCAATGAAAGGAGATTGAGACGAAGTCCCTTACCTCATGTCCTACTTGAATCAACAATTCTTTAATCTCCTGAATAATAAACTAGAGTTAATTTCTACTTTCTTAATAACCTTTTTCAAGTTCATTATTCCTTTTATATCACTTATTACCATGTTATGAACATTATGTAATTATTTAAGTTAATAACGGTCATTTTGTGGATCTTTGGTACTTGAGTCCAAAATAAACTTCTTATAATTACAAGTTTTTCATGTGGTAAAATATCCATTATATCTAGTATATAAATGCATTTATAATATTACATAACATTTAGAGGTAAGAAATTAAATGCATCGTTCATGGAGACGGTAAGTCGTACGTATGCATAAACGCTACTTTCATTTCTATTTCGTATTTGATGGAATGAAATCATAATGATATAAAGGTATATTATAATTCCAGTATAATATCATATATAATATCATTTACTCCATCCTTTATACATCCCACATATGGCATTAACGATTCAAATCACTTTGAGGGGGCGGTAGTCCGCACTTCCTAAAATGAAATTATCGTGTTTACCCATAATGGAAATCATAAAGATATGCCATAAATGAAAAATAAAGAAGCATAAAGAAAACATAAACATAATATATATCATATATAAATATAGTAATATCTTAATGTCCACCATGAGAGGTGTTAAAAAAATATTGAACAATCATCATTTCATTAGGCAGTAATTCACCACCCACAGAAATAGTATGTTCTTTAACCATTAGACGAAGGTGTGTATAAGTGTAAATCAAATAATTCTCATAACAACATCCTAGTATATTGAATATATTTTTGTTGTTATAAAATAAAGTAATAAAAATATTTTAAGGGGTTGGAGAAGCAAAATAAAACAAAAGAACATAAGAGAAGACATTACCTTAAAATCAGGTAACTCTTTTTGATTTGAGCCAAAGGCTTCCTTGGGAAGACTTCTGCCCAAAGTGAGGCTTCTAGGAGTAATAGAGGGAATTTGAGAGAGTATTTAGGCAAAGGTTATCCGAGCCAAATGGCTTTGAAGGTTTGAATAAGGTGGTAGAGGTGGGGGCCTTTTATAAGAGGAGAGGAGGGGCAATTTTGGAAAGTCAAGAAATGTTACTTTATTATATAATGATTTTTAGATTTTAAAGTTCCCACAATTATATATTTCGAGGATAAGGTGATAAGGGTTAGAAATATACTCATCCAATAGATTTTTTACAAGTTTAAGTCTTAGATTTTAAATTATATTTTCATTTTATTTAAATCGTTAATTAATGAGGTAATCACTGCATCGTCATAGTGTCATAAAAAATTTAAATTATTTAATGTCTAAAAATTATAAAAAAAATATCATGATGTAGGAAATATTTTTAGATTTCCAATGATTATTTATAGTCTAAGATATAATTTACACAGACAAAACTAAATTTTTTTTACTTGGGTGATATATACTTTGGTTATACTTTCCCTTTAAAAAAATAATATAATAAAATGTCACTATCACCCAAAAGTGATTCCATGGGGTCTCAAAGTTTGGAACAAGGCATCCCATGGTCGGAAATGACACAACCAGTAGCATTATAACACATTTTTGTGTCATTTTTTATTATTATGATATTATTTTATTACCCTTAACTACCCGATTACTAATTAATCACGATAATTAAAGATAATTACCGTCGTTACTATTCATAATGTCAAAAAACAAAAGTATCTTAATTATATAATTTGGAAATTATGATTATAAATATTGAATCCATTTTACCAAATTCAAAACACAAAAAATGTAGTAATTAATTTAAAAATTATTCCCGCTGTCAAAACAAATAGCGTGTTTTTAAGAAACAATATCTATCAAAAGATTGACAATTGTTTATGTCCAATTTTAAATTGAAATTAATTCTAATGACCACCGTTGGATAAAATGGTAAAAGTATATTCTAATTATACTTTAAAACCACTCAATATTATAATTTATCACTATAGATTATTTTGATTAAAAATGTTATTTTTAAGTATTTTTCACTATTCATCAAAAAATGGATGTTCTCAGAAAAATACCAAAAATTCAACATAGGCTAATTTCGATATTACGAATCAAAAAATGAAGTCCATTTTGAAATATAAAATTTATATAATTTCAAAAAGTGGGTATTACTATTCATAACGGCTACTTTGATTAGTCGCGGTGTGTTAGAATCTCGAACTTGCGTACAATGCAAGCTATTGCATTATTGAAAGAGAATAATACCGTGGAAGCTTGGGGTGTTACAATATAAAGGTAAGAAAAATTTTAAAAAACTTACATAAGGGTAGAACAATTATTTGTGTAAGGGTAAAAATATATATGTAAGGGTAACATGAAATTATTTTATGTTACATAAGGGTAAAAATATAAGTTACGTAAGGGTAAAGAGGTTTTTATGAAAGATATGTAAGAATAAATAAAATAATTATAAAATTCATTTTTCTCAAGATTTAACTAAAATATATATATAGAATAATAGAAATAAATGACTAATAATTAAAGAATAACTAAATTCAACAAAATTATTTTAAAAAACAATAAAACATGTAATTAATTGAATTAATTAAATAATTAAACAATTTAAACAATAACACGTGATCAAATAAATTAACACATGTGAAAAATGATCATTTTAATAATATGCATGTAATCTATAACAAAATAAAACAATATTTTTTCATATAATAAATTAATTAAAACATTAAAGAATTAATATAAGAAAATAAATAAGTAAAATAATATACAATATAGTTTTTAGTTTTTAAATAATTTAATAAATTATAGGAGTTTTAATTTATCAAAATAAAGATTAAACCAAGTTCAAACACCAACAGTTTTCTAGAGGACCAAAATAAAAAGGGAGCTGTGATGTTGTCCATTTTCTCTAGGTGTTTTTGGTAGGCTATGGGGGACACCATGCCTCAGTTCAAGGAATGGTGGGAGTCAGCATTTTTTCTTTGAAATGATAAGGTGATAGAGTCTCATTGTGGTTCTAGAAATTTTGGGCATCTGGGGAGACCCATTTGATTTTATTTTGAAAAGTGTCAAATTTCTTTTGTGACCTCCTTTAATTAAAATGGTTCTTCCCTTCCTCATCCTCTATTTTGGTTTGGCCAACCCCCCTTAGCATATGAGGGAACTTATTCCCTTTCTCCCTCTTGATGTTGAGCTCATCCACCACCATTTCCAAATGGATTTTTTGAGGTAAAACTCTCCTATCCTCTTAATATTCCTTCTCTATTCCTCTTTCATTAATTTTCCTTCAATTTAGCTTCATCCCTAGAACCTTAGGGGATGTTAGGATGAGTTTACGGTATGGAGTGATTTTAATTCATTATTTTGGTTGTTTGAGACTTATAGGGGCCATCTTCCTATGTGTTTGATCCTCCTCCACTGAATACAACTATTTTCAACCTATTATAAAGGTTTACCACTTATAATGAGGTAGGTGTTTTTTTTTAAATTCTTTTATTTGGAAATTCATTGTGTGTTGAGTGATTTTAAATTCTTTACTTGTTAAATTATACCTATATGTGATAGTTCTAATGTGTTTTTAAATCATTTTGAAGTGAATTTTTACTTGGAATAAGAGTATTTTATAGTTTTTCTAGTCTCACAAAAGATAATAAAAATGAAAAGTTTTTATGAAAAATGATTAAAAAGTATTGTCTTAAATAGATTTTAATAAATAAAGGGTTTTTACCTTTTTTGGTTTGTGGTATAAATTAAAGGGTGATGTTTTAATTACTAAGAGGTTTAATAAAAATTATAGTTGATTATTTAATTGATTTTGAAAGTGGTTTTAAGATAAATTTTTTAAAATATGTTTTTAAAATTGAATTTTAATGGTTATGAAGTACTTGTCATCCCGTGTCAATTCTTAATGAAGGATTGTTTTGGTAATTTAAAATGGTTTTCACGTTTTTTTTGTATATATGAGACCCTCTTGATCACCTCAATTGATATAGATTGAGATCCCAAAAAGTATATTTCTTATTATTATAACATAAATGATGTGTAAAGGGGTAGTTTCTTGTGAATATATTAGAGGTGAGGTGAGAATTGTTTGGATTATTTTAAAATTTAATTTGTATAATGCCTATGTGATTCAATTGATTGCTCACCTCCATTTTTTATTTCATGGGAAACCTAGACACTGATAGAGAGGCCAAGATTTATTCTACGATAGTTTCTCCCACACACTTTCTAGTGTCCCCTATAGTGACTTGGTCTGTGCCAGGATGGTATCTCTAAGAAAGCTGGTGTGTGTGGAATCAGGTGGATTGTGTTTGGTTTAAGATGAAATGTACACTGATAGTTGGTCCCATGGTTATAATTTATTTGGAGTCATCACATCTTAGGAACTAGTGTATTTCCCATGATATCTATTGTTATTAATTATCTTTTAAATGTGACTTCCTTTTTGTTTTAGTTGTGTCCCCTAGTTCGATTGGTTTTTTATGGCACCTTTCTGTGTTTGTGTTCATGGTGATTATTGTTTACTTTCATTCATTGACTATTTGGTTCCTTGTTGAATTTTTTTCTTGTTTATGTGTTGTGTTATGTTTTAAAAAGAAATTTTTCACAATCTAATTTAAAAAAAGTTTTTAAAGTAAGTTAAAGAAAAGGGTTTTTAAGAGATACGTGGAATTTTTATGGAAATGTTCTAAAATGGGTTATTTAAATAACTTATTTATCTTTATTAATAAAATGGAAAGATAAAGTTATGAGGAAAATAAATGAGCATGTTACTTTTTTTATTTTTTCTATTCTAGAAAATTTTATTTTCTTTAATTTATTTCAAACTAGAATTTGTGAGATGACATTTGAATGGAATTGCACAAACTCTTTGGTGGTATCTCATTGATCTTGCTCACCTAGACCCTCCATACATCAGTGGTTGTATGCAGTTTTCATGTTTTATAATAGGTCCCTAAGTAGTTCTCTATTTATTGATGTTTGGGTTGATCCTTGGATGGTTTTGAATCTGGTGAGTGACCTTGGGCCTTATAGAGGTAGTCGGTACTATTTGTGTTTTTTATTTTATTTTCTTCGGGATGTTTATGCATCATCCTTGCTGGATTGGATCTTGGTTTTGGTTTATTTTTTATCTATTGATGTTGTTATTATTACTTATTTTATGATTTGTTTAAATATTTTTTTGTGTTTTACTCTATTTAGATATGTTTTCTTATTATAACTGCTTATTTTTATACATGGGTGTCCGACCTATAGATGGGTCATGTTGGATTTATGGTTGGAGACTATGATGCATTCATTTAAATTTTTAATGGTGAAATTTTTATTAAATTATTTATGTTTAATACCTAGGTTCTTTTTTCCAACATGTGGGGATTAGGAATGGCCTTTGGGCATTGCTAGAGGCCGATTTAGGGGTGACTCGGATCAGTTTGTGATAGTAAGAAATTTGTGGCTCTGGTCTTACACATGTATAGTTTGTCAAATTCATATAATTATAAACCTTTATATAAAAATTTCATATACCTTATACATAGGTTGTATTTAGATATGTATAAATATGTTTGGATTTTATTTTTGGGTGAGTAACACAAACTATTGATTGTGTAAAGAGTTTCACACCAATATGGTTTGAACACATTGTTTTGGTGTAATGAATGACATTTCAAATGAAATAACTAGAATCATGTATACATAAAGATAATAACATGATATAATATGGTCATATTAAAACCTCTTCAAATACTACATGTCAAATTCCTTCTAAATCTCACTTGTTGAGACCTCAATCATTTAATAAGGGTGACCCTAATAGGATTAGGTTCCAATTGATTATCTTGTGTATGGAAAGAAAGTAATGGGTGATCTTAATAGGATTAGGTGTTTTTTATTGGAATTTTTTTTGTGTTTAACTTAGCTGATAGACCCTAATAATATTAGGTTGCTGAAGGAAGAGAGTTGGGTTTATCCACTTGATGGATTGGAAAAATAGTTTTCCACTCAACTATCTAAGAGTAATATATGATATGATTGGGATGATAACCTACCTAAATAGCTAAGTAATTCTTTAAATTATAAAGCAACTCAACAATTAGAGAAATATGGATCTTGGACCATAAAGGATATAATGGATTTCAAAAGGGGTAATCATTTTAGTGGGATCACATTTAATAAATTTCACTTTTAAATGGTTGTAAAACATGATTATCATCTAATAAAAACTTATGTTGTAGATAAATAGAATCATTATCATCCAACTAAATTTTAAAATTTTTCCTTAAAATGAGAAGCTTAATGTAAGAATCTCCTAATACTGGTGACTTAAGAAAAGTTCTAGTAAGAAATATTTTGTGCGTTAGATCAACTCCTTCATGAGTAACCAAGTGTTGAAGTTGTTTAAACAATGGTTATAGATGATTATGATTAGAATAGAATGGTTTTCTTAGGTTTTTAAATGAATTATGTGTTAAATGACATAAGGAATTTTAGTACCCACTCATATACTCAATGGGATTGAGTATACTAATGACTTGGTGAGACTAGATTTTTCCTTAAGTCTTGTTCTGGTTAAGTAATTCATCCTATTTTCTTTGATGGAAATGTTCCAAAAATGTGGATGTGTTCATGATATGTTTACCCTACTATTATTAGGTGTTGGGTAATTATGAACTTGGAATATGATGTCTAAATTCAGGTATTGTATTGATGGTACAAGTGGGTTAAAGTTCAAACAGGAAGAATAAAAGTTATTTGGAGAGTCTAACAATGTTTATTCAAGTATCTAGACAATGTTATTGAAACCTAGGGTTATTGGGAAGAAGTAGTAATAATTCCATATGATGGGATTATCAGAAATACCTTAAAGGGTTTAGGAATCTCCATGGAATGTCCATGTTGGATTTCAAGTGTAATAGAAATTCATTCTTTTGTTTGAAGTGTATATAATAACTAATGTATATTTTACAAGTGTTGTAAGTATACAAGAGTTTAAAATCAAGGTAAGGATTGATAAATTTTGTATTTTACATTCATGAGATGAAGCTATAAGTTGTTACACAAAAGATTTGAATGTAAAGGAATTTATAAATCTTAGATGAATCTATTTGAAGGATGTGTATCTTCATCTCATTTCCATTATATGATAAGAGTGAATGTTTACTAACAAAGATTTATTATGAACAATATGAGATGATTAATTACATGAAAGTGGTTTATAATTCACCAAACTCTATAAAATGTTTTGAGAAGAATACAAGGATAAAAATGGTTTATCTAGAATAAAATATTTTATCCAGCTATTTGTTCACATGTGAGGGAAATTGTTCCCACCACTCATTAGTGGTGTATTTTAAAGAACAATATTTTTTAAATAAAATTATACAAACACATAGAATTCCATATATGATATGTAAATAATACTTTATTTGTTAAATATTCATACTATATGGAAATAAGTGTAATTTTCTAACATAAAGAAGTTTCTGTTAAATCTTAGAAAGATATTCTGAGAAAAATATAGTTTCTAGGAGGTTAGTGAGAGTATTCTTGAATTTGGATAATTTCAGGGTTGACAAATAAAAGATTACACCAGTCTAATATTAAATTTATTCTTCACTTGATATCCTAAAGAGTGTAGGATATATGATGGTAAAGAAAAATGTAAAGAGTAACCTTTATTTTTCATGAGAAAGTAAATATCACTGTTTTCTAAAGGATCATATGATTCAAATTACAAAGTGAATTTTAAATAATATCCTAAGAGATTTTTGTGTATAGCAGTAAAGAGAAATGTAAAGAGTTATATTTATTTTCTATATTAAATTGAAATTCACTTTATCCGGAAGGAGTTTAGGATGTTCTAGTTAGTAACAATATAAATAGTTACATTGATTTCAAGGAAAAAATTTGATAGAATAGGTTCATGTGATGATGATTATGAACTTAAAAGGAGTTATATGTAAATGAAAAAAGTTAACATTATAACATTTGATGTTATGAATTTAAAGAGTGTGAATATGTTCAAAGAGTTAAAAATTAGGAATATGATTCCCAAGTCTCATCATTATCCAAATTATCTTACTTCATATATGTTACTCACTAAATAGTTTAGTGGGAGAGCATTATTTTTTTGTCACATAAAGATATGGTAAGAATTGCATATAGATTTAACGGGTTGACATAAACCCTAAAAGTGAATAAAATATAAGGCAGACCTGGCAGTCTATTATATATAAAATGATAGATCAATTCTTATTTAGGGTTTTATTAAGTATTATTAAAATAGTTTAAGAATGTAAAATGTATCGTATAAATGGCATTATCCACTTTATCATTTTTTCATGTTGGATACATATATGTATATATTGATATATATTTCCTGAATTGTAATGATAATTGACCTCTCAAAGTATGACTTTAAGTTATCCTTAATCGATGTTTGTTATGGAGTATTATAGGTTGTGATGAAATATTAAGGTTAGCATGAGTGGGATTCTTGTATCAGGATATGAAATATACTTATGAGGCACAAAACGAGTTTTTTGTTCTAGATGAACCACTAAGTATATCACATGGAGTGTCATACACTATGTATTTGGTGTATTAGAGATAAATGGACTATATTTTTAGGTCTCTGCTACCTATGGTTAGTGAGATGCCTAGAATAAGAACCTCTATACTTTGATATATTTATTATGAAAGTATAGAAACCCAGGATTAACATACATGGATATTACATAATTTTAGATGAATATTCAGCACATTAAAAAAATACATTCCCAAGGACTATAATAGTTTAGTGTATTTAGAAACTTGGAAACATAATCTTATAACTTGGTGAAATATCTTAAACATCTTCCTTAAAGATATTACCCTTTATTACTCCTATTTAAAACCTTTCTTCATAACCTGAGGAAAGGAAACATAATAAAGGGGTGATCTTAGATGCTCAGTAAGGGTAAACAAGGGAGATATGTAAGCATAACATGCGAATAAGAGTATAAGAACATGACTTACCATTAGAAGATCATGACCTACATATCAAAGATCATAATCAAGAGTCATGGCATAAATATTAGTAGTTCATAAGATCTGAATCATAAGGAAATCAAGAGCATAATACATGATATCATAACATAAGAATAAGACATGTGATTGTTGAAGTCACATAAACATATAAAATAATTTTCATAGTATTCAATGATTAATTCCAATGCCATATTAGTGGAATAGGTTCACTCCCCAAACCATATTAGTAGTAGAGGTTCACTCCCAAGACCATATTAATAGATAAATTTTTTTACTGAATCGGGTTCACTCCCCGTTCCATCCCTGTTTTACTGAACTGGGTTCACTTCCCATTCTGGCCCTGTATTACTGAACCATGTTCACTTCCCATTCCAACCTTGTATTACTGAACCAATTTCACTTCCTATTCCAACCCTATATTATTAAACTAGGTTCACTTCTCATTCCATCCCTGTCATACTAAACCGAGTTCACTCCTCATTCCATCCCTCTCATACCGAACCAAGTTCACTCCTCATTCTAGCCCTGTCATATTGAACAGAGTTCACTCCTCACTCCAACCCTGTCATAATGAACTGAGTTCACTCCTCATTCCAGCCCTGTCATACTCATGAGATATAAATATTTACCCAAATCGTTGGAGGTTTAATAGGTCATTATCATAACATAATTAAATCATGTATACATGTGCCACAAGATAATAAAACATTCATCATATCATAAACCATAAAAAGAGATGGGTTTCATAAACATCATATCATAACCCATGAAATAAAATGGGTATCATAAACATTTCATCATATAATTAACTATGTAAAAGATATAGGTCTCATAATCATTTTATCAAAACATAACCCGTGAAAAGAAGTGGGTTTCAAAATCATGTAACTTGTGGAAAAGAAACGGGTCTCATAAACAACATGTCATTTTAATCATAAACCATTCAAAGAGAGAATAATAATGGTGTCCTTGTATCATAACCCTAGTAAAGCATAAACTATATCAAATAATATCATCTTGGATATAGAAGTATTTTGAATGATCACTTGGAATATAACTTTTATTTGAAAATCACTTTCTAAAACATTTTACATTTTCAAAATCATTTTCTTTGAAAAAACTTTGAAAACATATATAGGAATCATGAAAAATAATTTAAAACATTTCTTAAGGAAAAATATCATTTCAACTTTGAAAAAATCTTTTTAAAACATAAACACTTTGAAAAAAATTTCCATTGGAAATAACCTTGAAAACATATAAAAGAATCTTTAAAAACCATTTTAAATACTTTTTAAAATATAAAATGTTTTTTAAAACCTTTTTCTTTGAAAAAAAAATTAAAACAATGAATTTCCTGAATATTAGGAAAAACAATTTCTTTTAAAAATAACCTTGTAAACTTTCAAATTAAGTTTCAAAGAAATGATGGTGGGTAAATCCGTACATGTCGAACATTCCTTTTACACAGTAAAAAGTTTAGAAAAGTGCCTTGATCAAAAAACGATAAGGATATTCCTTTTAAAACCATTTTTTTAAAAAGGTAAAACATGGGAAAAAATTATTTTTCATATCATAGTAAAACATTTTTTAAAACATTCTTAGAAAACATGGTTTTGTAAATAAAACAAATTTCAAACCAAGGAGAGAGATAAAGTCAAATTTTCTTAAAAAAACTTTCTTAATTATCTTAAGTACCAAAGAGTAGGAAAATGGTACCAATGAATGGAGATATAATGGATAAACAGAGTATAAGAAAATTCATGAGAGTTTTTGTGATATGGATCATAATATCTCATTAATGGAATCATAATCATAAGCAATCTCAATAAACGATGAGATTGTTGCAATAAACCATTAACACTTTAGTAACTTTAAATCATAATAATATGGAAATAATAACATTACATGAATCTTAAAATATCATGAAAAGAAGTATATTCATGATATAACATGTCAAAGGGAAGTATATACACCTCATAGAAAAATATAGGTGCATAACATGGCATGAGTCTCAAAGAAGGCAAATTGAGACAAAATTACTTTACCAATTTGGTGACTTTTAAACCATAAACCCCATGAAGGAAATATAATAAAAGGGATACATAAATAAAAATAAATTTAATTATAATAATCATATAATAAATTCATGGGTATTATATATACCACACAAAATAAATGAGTGGTGAATAAGGCATAAGTCTCATAGAAATAAAAGTGAGACGGGAAAACTCTTACTACTTGAGTTACTTTAGAATCATGATCCCCATTAAAGAATAACATAAATTAAAGATTTTAATATCATTAAATAAAGTAAATTAATTATATAACATGTAATAGGGAAGTATATACACCACACACAAAAAATATTGGTGAATATGGCATGTATCTCACAGAAATAAAAAGTGAGATGAAATTATATTACCTTACGTCTTGACTTTCCTTGTACACGTTCAAACCTCATGTATAGTAAATATAAGTTTATAATGCATCTAAAACAGAACCATATTCATATATATCATACCATATATGATTCACTCACGACTTTATATTACCCTTTTATTAACAGTTCCATGTTAAAGCAACGTTTCAGGTAATAACTGCTTTGTTTATCGTACGTGTTTTGACTTATTATTCTTGATCCTCTTACTTGGATAAAGTTTTAATAATTTAAATAATGTAAAACGAAATTTATATGTCATATATATTTAGTATATAAATATTTATAATAATCTATAAAATATAGATATATGAAATGGAATGCACTTTTCATAGAGACGGTAGGTTGTACGTACGCATGAATATTATTTCCGTTTTCTTGTCGTATTGAAAGGAAAGTAAATGAAATATATGTATATATATATAATATCATTACAGTAGCATTATTATGTAATATATATCATATAATTTTACTAAACACATCCTTAATAAATTCCATGTAAAATGTGAATCAATCACATCACTTTGAGGAGGCGTTAGTCCACACTTCCACAAATGAAGTTATCATATTTACACAAAATAGAAAGCATGAAGGTGTGTGTTATATAATAATTAAAGAAGAAATAAATAAATCATAAATTTAATATATATATATATATATATAATATAAAAACATATTTTTCATCATAACTCTCAATCATGGGATGTGGTAAAGGAAAATCGAACAATATCGTTTAGTGAGGTGGTAGTTCTCTATACACAAGAACGATAAGTTTGTTACTCACACTACAGGAAAACTAGGCTATTGTGATGGGTTATTTGCGACGGGATAATGAATCGTCACAAATAGTCCTTCAGAAAAAGTTTTTACGATGGGGGAACCTGCCCGTCGCAAATAATAAGGCTTTTGCAATGGGTAGATGGCTCCCGTCACAAATACTCGGCGGCGTTTTAAGTATTTGGCGACTGGATGTATATCTCATCGCAAATAGTATGTCGACAGATGGTCTTTTGCGATGGAACCTGTCATAAAAAAAAACTTTTTTATTCAGAGGGTATTTGCAACTGGACTCATCGCAAATGTAACTATTTGTGATAGGAAAACAGTCGTAAATAACCTCATCGCATCTAATCTAACTTATATATACCCCAACCTTTTTTCCCTTCATTCCATTCCATTCTCTACTCTTCTCTCTCTCTCTAGTGAAAAAATTTCTCTCAAAATTTTTCATAGTTTAAAGTTTTAATTTGGGGCATATTTCGCAGCTTATATCCTTCAAAATCTTCAGTTTTAAGGTATTTGTCTTTTTTTTATTTTTTACTTAGTTTATTTTATTTTAATTTTGGTTATTGTTAATTAGATATAGTTAAATTAAATTACAATTAGATAGTTTTATTCATCATTGTTTATGTTTATTTTTACAAATAATTATGTGTGATTAGTATGAAATAGTATTAATTAATAATTATTATATTAATTAACAATAATTAGTATTAAATTGTAATAATTAGTATTAAATTGTAATAATTAGTATTAAATTGTTATAATTAGTATTAAATTGTAATAATTAGTATTAAATTATAATAATTAGTATTAAATTACAATAATTAGCACTAAATTGTAATAATTTGCAATAAATTGTAATAATTATTAATAAATTATATTAATTAGTAAAAAATTGAAATAATTAGTAATAAATTGCAATAATTAGTAATAATTAGTAATAAATTCTAATAATTAGTAATAAATTCTAATAATTAGTAACAAATTTGAATAATTAGTAATAAATTCAAATAATTAGTAATAAATTTCAACAATTAGTAATAAATTGCAACAATTAGTAATAAATTTGAACAAGTGGTAATAAATTCGAACAACTAGAAATAAATTCAAACAACTAGTTCAATTAGTATTAAATTGTAATAATTAGTATTAAATTGTAATAATTAGTACTAAATTGTTATAATTAGTACAAAATTGTAATAATTAGTAATAAATTGTAATAATTAGTAATAAATTGTAATAATTAGTAATAAATTGCAATAATTAGTAATAAATTGCAATAATTAGTAATAAATTATAATAATTAGAAATAAATTTTAATAATTAGTAATAAAATCGAATAATTCTTAATAAATTCAAATAATTAGTAATAAATTGAAATAATTAGTAATAAATTGAAACAATTAGTAATAAATTGAAATAATTAGTAACAAACTGTAACAATTAGTAATAAACTGCAATAATTATTAATAAATTGCAACAATTAGTAGTAAATTGCAACAATTAGTAATAAATTCGAACAATTAGTAATAAATTCTAGCAACTGATAATAAATTTGAACAACTAGTAATAAATTCGAACAACTAGTAATAAATTTGAACAATTAGTAATAAATTATAATAATTAGTAATAAATTATAATAATTAGTAACAAATTATAATAATTATTAATAAATTGGAATAATTAGTAATAAATAGGAATTATTAGTAATAAATTGGAATAATTTGTAATAAATTCAAATAATTAGTAATAAGTTCGAATAATTAGTAATAAATTCGAATAATTAGTAATAAATTGCAACAATTAGTAATAAATTGCAACAATTAGTAATAAATTTGAACAATTAGTAATAAACTCAAATAATTAGTAATAAATTTGAACAATTAGTAATAAATTCCAACAATTAGTAATAAATTCGAACAATTAGTAATAAATTGTAATAATTAGTGATAAATAGATTTAATTAGTAATAAATTTAAATAATTAGTAATAAATTAAAATAATTAGTAATAAATTATAATAATTGGTAATAAATTACAATAATTAGTAATAATGAATTATTAATTTTGATTATTTTATTTTGATTATTTTATTAATTATTATTTTTGATTATTTTACTTTTATTATTTTATTATATTTTTCCCGAATATTGAAGTATTCATTATTTTATAATTTTTTATTATATTAGTAATTTTAATATTAGTAATATTATTATTATCATATTATTAATATTATTATTATATGAATATTATTTTATTATTTTATTATTTAATTTAATTTACTAATATTATTATTATTATTTCATTAATATTAATATTATTTTATTATTATTATTTATTTATTTATTTATTATATTATTTGGGATGGGAACCATCTCTAATAGTATTTTCGGTGGGCCATTGTAATAAGGAATTTAAAAATCATGATGAAACTATTTGCGATAGGATTCACACCCGTTGAAAATAATTACTTTTTGCAATGGACCACCATAAAAAACTCTTTTTACAATGTTGTTTTCTGCAACGAGTCATTTGCGACTGGATCCCAACGCAAATGCCCTAATTTCCAACAGTGCCATTAGATGGAAGTGTGTGTAAGTGAAGAAATAAATATTAGAATAACAACATCTTAGTATATTTATAATACTAAGGATATTATATAAGCATGGAATAAGAAGAGTTGAGGGGTGGGTAATGAGAATAAAATAAAAGAGCTTTTGGAAGAATGTTACCTCTTCTTCGGGTAACTCCTTTTGGTTTCCACCAAAGGGCTTCCTTGGTTGGATTTTTTCCCAAATTGAGGCTTCTAGGTTGATATTATGGATTTTTGGAGATTATTTATGGAGGTTTTGGATGATAAAAAGTTTCTTAAGAGGTATAAGTAAGTTCTTCTATAGAGGAGGAGTGTAATGACCTGACCCCAGTTACCCAAAGTCGATGAATTATTACATAACATTAGAATGATCACAAAAGATCAAGTCTCGAAAGACCGATTAGTTTATTAGACTTGTAATCACTAGATACATTCATGAAGTTTACATTACATCACAAAGTGAAAACTACAACAACATGTTGTCTCCACACTCATATCCCCTTATACTATCCCTGCAGGTCATTCATAAAATACTTCTTCACATCCTGGGAAAAATAAAACATAGAAAGGGGTGAGCTCAAATGCACAGTAAGGATAACAATATAGCGGAAACTTTCATAAATAAGCATAAACATTTAAGGCAATGTATAACTAAAACAAAAGCCTTTTAAACTTGAACTTCAGCAAAATATGGCAGAAATAAAATGAAATAATGCCATTTACATATTCACATGGATATTATACTAGTCAAATAATCACATGCAATATCAATAACCACTTTCATAGTGATGGAATGCATAATGTCAGACTATCATAACCACATGGTAAAGGCCTTGTGCCAAGACTACAAATAAGATTTTGTCAAGGACTTGTGCCAAGACAGTAGTTTGTCTCATGATACCTACTGATGCATCGAGGAGCTATATCAGGCTCCACCCATCACTTATTAATCCCAATTCATTCCTCGTATGAACAGGTTTAAACATAACATAAACATTCATATTAAAACTAGTATACGAAATGTCAATAATTTCTCCATAAACCATGAATGGTATAAAAATAACACATCCATAGTCAAAAATATCACAGAACATTCAATAAAATATGAAAGTTTTTTATCATAATGAATCAACTTCAAATAAGCTTAAAATCCATCAAAGGATGTTGACATAGATGAAATCAAAACTATTTGAGAGAAATATCTCCTTTTTGAAATCATTTAAAAGTCACATAACTATAAAAGAAAACATTTACTTTGAAAATATTCTTATAAGCTTGTAAGGGAAGATTCTAAGATTAAATAACAATAGAAAATAGCTGCACCCGCCGTATAAGTTAAAAAAGACATTCTTACCTTAATTCTGTCGAAAAGGTTAAAAGGGACCTTGTTTGGAAAACAACGGAAATATTCCTTTATAAACTCCTTATAAAAAGTAAAAAAAGGGTATAAATGACTTTAACCCTTATTCTGTAAAATAGTAATAAGGTTTTGAAATGAATTTTTAAGAAACATGTATGTGGATGATAAAGAGGTCCCAGTAGATAATTACGTATAAACAACCTCGGATAATGAAGAGATTGTGAAATAAACCCTTACCTTGTACTTTTCCTTGGTTAAGGGTAGGTTAAACTCATGTATAATGGTGAAATAATTTTTATTAAATTATACAAGAATCATATACATTAATATGATATCATATATGATCTTTTAACGTTGATTTATTAATAATATCTTAGTATTATGATCGTTTTGGTTGTTAATGGATTCGTTTTTATTTATATTATTTATTATGTGAGCCATATTTGTTACGGATGGGATGAATATTATTCATATCTAGAATGATATCATGTCTCTAAAAATTATTTTTAATCATAAAATAAAATTTAGTCTTGAATGGATACGATGGGTAATGAATCTCATCGCGTTCATGGAGACGGTAATCCGTACGTACGCACGAGTGAAAAAATCATTCTTTTGATATTAAAATAATATATAATTGGATGGTATATCATATATACAGAATCATTATCATGTTATATTTATTATTTACATTAATTAAACATCATTACTATACCCATCCGAATAATAATGTATTGAATAACAATTATACCATGACGTGGAGACGGTAGGCCGTACGTACGCACGTATGGTGACATGTCATTCAAAGGATGGATAAAATACTGAATATGGTTGTACCATATTTATAATAACATCAGAGTATATAGAGGATACTGAATTTATTATTTTATAATGGAAATAACAAAGAAAGAAGAAGTTGAAGAAGAAAGGAACTTGAAAGAGGGTGGTGAAGACATTACCTCTTCTTCGGGTTCTTCCTTTTGATTTGATCAAAAGGGCTCCTTAGGTTGGTTTATGACTAAAGGAAGGCCTATAGGATTAAATGAGGATATTTTAGAGGGTATTTGGGCAGAGGTTTTCTAAACCAAAAGGCTTTGAAGGTATGAACAATTGGTTAGAAGTGGTGTCTTTTTATAAGAGGGGGAGGGGCTCTTTAGGAAAAACTTAAAGTATTAATTTATAATAAATTAATATTCAGTTTCTAATGGCTCCAAATTGGATTATTCAAATTATAAGGTGGGTATGGGTCTAAATCCTTTCATACAAAAGATTTTAGATAGGTTTAGGTCACTATAATAACCTTATCATTTATATTTTACTCTTAGTTAAATAGTTTGACATTTACCATGCCACTTTGTATTTTTATATTATATGGTTAATAAACTTACTATATACTTCTAAACGAACCCAAAGTGGTCAATTAATGATACACATATCATTATATAAGTCCTTTGGCTGAACCTTATATTTTTAGGAATATAATATGAATTAATAATATAATATTTGTTTTAAAAACTCTTTTATGTCAATTTTGACACTATTTAATAATTTATTTTTGTTAAAGTCTTAACAACTTTATTAATTAGAACAAAATTCATTTAAGCAATCCTAAAATGTCATATTAATCAATAAAATTTGTGGATAGAATCAAAACTTTCAAATTATATTTATTTTAATATTTATAATACCAATTATTTGATTCTTTCATCAATAAGGAAAATATTGCATTATTGTTGTGTCATAAATAAATTTAATTATTCAATGTCTAAAAATTATAAATAAAATAAAATTATTTATGAAATATTTTTATATTTCTAATAAATATTTATAGTCAAAAATATAACATATATAACCCTATGTAAAAATTGTTTTTCTAAAAGATATATGCTTATGTCGTTTTTTATTTACTTTAACTTAATTAATATAAAGTTTCATTATCACTTACAAGTGGATCCATGGGGTCCCAAAATCGACCCAAATATTCCCATGGTCGGACATGTATCAAAAAATAGTTTTAGGACACATTTTAGGGTAATTTATTATTATTATAATATTATTTTTTACCCTTATTTACCGGATTTACCCTTTAACCACGGTAAATAAAATATTTACCGAAGTAATTATTCAAAATGTCTAAAAATAAAAGTTAACTATTTACACAATTTGGAACTCTTGATTCTAAATATGGAATCCATTTTTATAAATTCAAAACATATAAGTGGCAGTAATTAATTTAAAATTAATTCTCGTTGTTAAAATAAAAAGCGTGTTTTTAAGAGATAATAACTATCAAAAGATTGGCACTTACTTATGTCCAGTTTAAATATGAATTTATATTCAATGACCAAAATTGGGTTAAATGGTAAAAATATATTCTAAATATACTTTAAAATCACTCAAATTCATAATTTATCACTATTAATTATTTTGATTAAAAAGTTGTTTTTAATTAAAATTTAGTAATTTTCACTATTCATAAAAATATGAAACTTATCTAAAAAGTACCAAAAATTCACCCTAAGCTAATTTCAATATTCCGAATCCAAAAATGAATTCCATTTTGAAAGATAAAATGTATAAAATTTCAAAAAGTGGGTATTAATATTCATAACGGCTAGTTTGATTGGTTGTGGTGTGTGTTAGAACTCAAAGTTGCGTACAACACACGCTACTGTATTATTCAAAGAGAAGCGTATCGTGGAAGCTTGGGGTGTTGCATTATCCCCTCCTTAAAATAATTTCGTCCTCGAAATTTCTAGAATACTACTACATGAAAAGACTCGGGTGGTTCTTCATCATAAGTTCCTCGGGTTCCCACGTTGCCTCTTCCATCTTATGGTTTCTCCATAGAACTTTTATGAGACAGGTTGTCCGGTTTCTCAGCACTTTTTCTCTTGTATCAAGAATCCTTACGGGCTATTTGCAATAAGACAGATCAGGTTCCAGTTCTACTTCCTCATAAGTGAGTACATGCGTTGGGTCAGGCATGTATTTTTTCAACAGTGATACGTGGAACACATCGTGAACTTTGAAGAGACTTGGCGACATTTCCAAATGGTAAGATATAGCCCCAATTTTTTCTAGAATTTTGAATGATCTGATGTACCTGGGACTCAATTTTCCCTTCTTACCAAAACATATAACACCCTTCCATGAAGATACCTGTAAGAAAACATGATCTCCTACCTGAAATTCCAAATCCTTCCTTCGGTTGTCAGCATAGCTCTTCTTCCTACTTTGAGCTGCTTTGATGTGGTTTTGGATTACCTTCACCTTTTCCATCATTTCCTCCACCAGTTCTGGGCCTACGAGTTTTCTTTCACCAACATCATCCAAACAGGTTGGTGTACGACATCTCTTTCCATATAATGCTTCATATGGTGCCATCTGAATACTTGAATGGAAGCTATTGTTATAGTAAAATTCTACCAGAGGTAAATATTGATCCCACATACCTTGAAAGTCAAGTGAGAAAGATCTCAAAATGTCCTCTAAGGTTTTAATTGTCCATTCTGATTATCCATCAGTTTGGGGGTGGTAATCAGTGCTCAAATGAAGTTCAGTATCCGGGGCTTTCTGAAGACATTTCCAGAATCTTGAAGTAAAACGGGGATCACGATCAGAAACAATCGATAGGGGTACTCCATGAAGTCTCCCAACTTCATTAATATATAGTCTTGCTAGACTTTCAAGTGGTAGATCCTCACTTATAGCAATAAAATGTGCTGAATTGGTAAGACGATAAAAAATAACCCATATTTCATCGTTCCTTCTAGGAGTCTTTGGTAGCCCCATGACAAAGTCCAGCGTAATATTATCCAATTTCCACTCTGGTATGGGAAGATGTTGCATGACTCGTCTAGGTTGTTGCCTTACAGCTTTCAATTTTTGACAAACCATACATCTTGACACAAAATCAGCAATCTCCCTCTTCATGTTGTCCCACCAAAAATGTTCCTTCAAATCTCTATACATTTTGGTGCTCCCAGGGTGTATAGAGAAATTGGAGCTATGAGCATCATCTAACAATTCCCTTTTCAGATCAGGTATATCGGGAACGCAAATTCTCTTCCTAAATTTCAAAATTCCTTCTTCATACACAAAGTCTCTCAATCTCCCATCATTCATAGCTTTAATCTTTTTTTGAAACTCTTCATCACCAGTCTGAGAACTCTTTATCCTTTCTAGTAAAGATGGTTTGGCAACCATTTGAAAAATTATCAATGTTTCACCTTCCATGATAATTCCCATATCCATCTTCACTAGATCCATGAAAATAGTATCTCTTTCAATTAACATCATGTTCAAAACTCCATGATCTTTTCTGCTCAAAGAATCTGCCACCTTATTTTCCTTCCCCGTGTGGTAGTGTATCGTGTAATAATAATCCTTGAGTAGTTCAAACCATCACCTTTGCCTCATGTTGAGTTCTTTATATGAGAAAATGTACTTCAAACTCTTGTGATCAGTATAAATCTCACATTTTTCACCATAGAGATAATGTCTCCATATCTTGAAAGAAAAAATTACATCTGCTAACTCAAGATCATGAGTAGGATAGTTTTTCTCATTAATTTTTTGTTTTCGTGATGAATAGGCAATAACCCTATCATTATGCATAAGGACACAACCAAGTACTTTCTTTGAAGCATCACTATAAATAACAAACTCATCATTCCCCGATGGTAGAGTCAATATAGGATCATTGACTAATATTCTCTTAAGTTCTTCAAAACATTTTTCACACTCTTTTGTCCAAACAAATTTAACCTCTTTATGTGTGATCTTTGTTAATGGGTTAGCCAATCGGGCAAAGTTCTGGACGAAATGTCGATAATAACCTGCTAAGCCAATAAAACTACGTACCTCGGTTATACTCATTGGTTCTGGCCATTCTTGTATTGCTCTTGTCTTATAAGGATCAATAGATATTCCATCCTTATAGACTATATGTCCAAGAAAAGAGATCACCTAAATCCAGAATTCACACTTTCTAAACTTCCCATATAATTCATGTCTTCTAAGAGTCTTCAGTATAATGTGAAAGTGATTTTCATGATCTTAGTAGATTTTGTATTATACCAAGATATCATCAATAAATACCACCACAAAATCATCAAGATATTCCTTGAAAACTCTATTAATTATATCCATGAATACATAGGGTGCATTAGTCAATCCAAAAGGCATTATTGTAAACTCGTAATGCTCGTACCTGGTTCGAAATGTTGTCTTTGGAATGTCTTCCTTCTTCACACACAACTAATGGTATCCAGATCAAAGTTCAATCTTTGAAAAGTATTGAGCTCCATGAAGTTGGTCAAATAAATCATCAATGCGAGGTAGGGGATACTTGTTCTTTATTGTTATAGCATTGATCTCCCTGTAGTCGATACATAACCTCATAGATCCATATTTCTTCTTAACAAAAAGGACAGGGGTTCCCCATGGAGAAACACTAGGGCGAATAAATACCTTATTACTAAATTCCTCCAGTTGTTTCTTTAGTTCAACTAATTCCACAGTGTCCATTCTATAAGGGGTCTTCGATATGGGCCTTGATCCAGGAATTTAATCTATGGAAAACTCAATTTCTCTTTTTGGAGGATGTCCAGGTAAATATTCTAGAAACACATCAACATATTCTCTCACAATAGGTACATCATCTATTTGAACATTCCTTCCCTCACCCACAGTCATTTCATTTTATTCCTCCCCAATAATTGAATTTAGTTGATCTACTGGGGGTGGATCTAGATAAGAATTAGGTGGTGATGATTCCACTCTAAAGATAAGGTGTTCCTTATCATCATCATCCAAAATTGTAACCTCCTTCTTCTTACAATAAATCTTCGCATCATGGTCCGAAACCCAATCCATACCAAGTATTATATCAAACTCAATCATGGGTATGAAGATGAGATTCGCAGATAAAGAACATTTATATGCTCTAATGGGAACAGATTCGCAAAACTTTGTTGTGATGATACTTCCCTTAGGAGTTTTGACTAATAACTCCCTTGTTAAATAAAATTGGAAATATCTAATTTTCTTAGAAAACTGGGAAGATATGAAACAATTCAATGATCCAGAATCAAATAATGCATTTGCTAAACTTGAGGAAACCATTAAATTACCTGGCACTACGTCTTTAGGAGCTTCTACCTCAGCAGTAGTGATAACATAAGCTTGGACTTGGTCCCTTGGCATCTTCTGAGGTAAGTTCCCCTGACTCTTAGGAAATTCATTTTCATAATATCCCATCTCCCTGAAGTTTTAGCATTGAACATTGGTAGCTTCTTTCTTCCCCTTGAAATCACAAGCTTGGTGGCCTTTTTCACCACACTTGTAGTAGAATCTCATTCCTTTCAAGCAAGTACTGGGGTGTTTCTTCCCACATTTACTACAGGATGGATATTCAACTTTTCCCTTATTCCCCTTATTTACATTTCCAGAGTGATCAGTAGATATCTTCTTCTCTTTATTTGCTTTAAAATCGTAAGAATTAGAGAATTATTTTTTTGTCTTGATAGCGCATGAGACAATATCTTCGTACAACGAGAAGGTTTGTGAGACTAATTCTTGAAGGAGAAATGGTTTTAACCCATAAAATAAATGATCAATATTACTTCTTGGGTTACGTATATAATTTTCATCATACCTTACTAACCTTGTAAAGTTATCCTCATACTTTGTGACATTCTCATCCTCCTTTTGCCTCAAACTCAGAAATTGCCTTTCTATATCTGCTCGATGGTCACAAGCAAAGTATTTTTCTAAAAACAGCTCTTTGAACTCCCTCTATTCCATATTTGATACTTCATCATCTTCCTTTGTGTTTTGAATCAATGACCACCATTGATCAGCATCTCTAGTGAGGCGGTAAACTGCCATGATAACTTTTTCCCTTTCACTACTCCCCAAGGCATGGAATATTTTCTCTAAGGAATTTATTCATTGCTCAGCTACTAGTGGATTTGTACTCCCATTGAATTTTGGGATTTTTTGCTTCATGAAGTGATCTAAAATTAATCCTCCACACTGCAAATCAGGGTGCTCCATATGGGTAAGGTTATTATTCATAACCTGAGTGAGTTGTCCCAGTATAGTTATTAGCTGATCAGCACCAGTTGCATCACCATCTCCACTATAATTATCATGTGTAGGAGGTAAATCCCTACATGGAGTGCACGCATTGATACGATTTCCATTTCTTCCACTAGGCACCATTTCTAAACAATGGCATACACTATATTAGTTTATGAATCACAATACATAAATCCAAACTTGTAAAACACTTAACATAAATTGAGAAGTTTATGGATATAATCCATAATCATAAAAATGTTTTCTTTGAGGAAGTATATACTTATAAACCCTTCATAATGGTTTGTAAAGAAAATGAGAATTATCCTAAGCATATCCCCCGGGAGTGTCGTAACCAAGAGTGCAGCAAGGCCCGTTGTCGTGCACCAGTTCCCGTTAGAGTCTAGATCAAAGAGGTGTTTCTGGGTTTTACCCCTAGGTACATCTATTACAGAGCCTCCTCTACCTGCTCGTATCCATATAGGGATGTATTTCTTGGAAAACTCACAAAATCTCTACAATACCAAAATTCTAGGAAGTTCTTCTATACTAATCCTCAAATTCCATCTTAGTTCTATGTGATCTAATCAGAGTTTATCTAAATCTAGATTTCAAGGTTTGTAATAAACTTCCTCTAATACCAACTGTAACGCCCTAACCCCAGTTACCCAGATTCGGTGCATTATTACATAACATTGGCATGATCACAAAAGATCAAGTCTCGAAAGACCGATTAGTTTAGTAGCCTTTGAATCACTAGATACATTCATGAAGTTTATATTACATCATAAATTGAAAACTACAACAACATCATCTCTCCACACTCATATCCCCTTATACTATCCCTGCATGTCATTCATAAAATACTTCTTCACATACTGGGGAAAATAAAACATATAAAGGGGTGAGATCAAATGCCCATTAAGGATAAAAATATAGAGGAAACTTTCATAAATAAGCATAAACATTTAAGGCAATGTATAACTAAAAAAAAAGCCTTTTAAACTTGAACTTCAGGAAAATATGGCAGAAATAAAATGAAATAATGTCATTTACTTATTCACATGGATATTCTACTAGTTGAATAATCACATGCAATATCAATAACCACTTTCATAATGATGGAATGCATAATACCAGACAATCATAACCACATAGTCAAGGCCTTGTTCCAAGACTACAAATAAGATTTTTTCAAGGCCTTGTGCCAAGACACTAGTTTGTATCATGAGACCTACTGATGCATCGAGGAGCTATAGCGGGTTCCACCCGTCACTTATTAAGTCCAATGCATTCCTCATATGAACAGGTTTAAACATAACATAAATATTCATATTAAAACTAGAATACGAAATGTCAATAATTTATTCATAAACCATGAATGGTATAAAAATAACACATCCACAGTCAAACATATCACAAAACCTTCAATAAACTATTAAAGTTTTGTATCATAATGAATCAACTTCAAATAATCTTAAAATCCATCAAAGGATGTTGACATAGACGAAATCAAAACTATTTGAGAGAAATATCTCCTTTTTTGAAATCATTTAAAAGTCACATAATTATAAAATAAAACATTTACTTTGAAAATATTCTTATAAGATTTTAAGGGAAGCTTTGAAGATTTTATAATGATGGAAAATAGCTGCACCCGCTGTATAAGTTAAAAAAGACATTCTTACCTTAATTCTGTCGAAAATGTTAAAAAGGACCTTGTTTGGAAAACGATGGAAAGATTCCTTTATAAACTTCTTATAAAAAGTCAAACAAGGGTATAAATGAATTTAACCCATATTCTGTAAAATAGTAAGAATTTTTTGAAATGAATTTTTAAGAAACATGGATGTGGATGATAAAGAGGTCCCAGTAGATAATTACGTATAAACAACCTCAGATAATGAAGAGATTGTGAAATAAACCCTTACCATGTACTTTTCCTTGGTTGAGGGTAGGTTAACCTCCTTTATAATGGTGAAATAATTTTTATCAAATTATACAAGAATCATATACATTAATATGATATCATATATGATCTTTTAATATTTATTTGTTAATAATATCTTAGTATTATCATCATTTGGGGTGTTAACGGATTAGTTTCTCTTTATATTCTTTGTTATGTGAGACATATTTTTTATGGATGGGATGTATATTATTCATATACATAATGATATCATGTCTCTAAAAATTATTTTTAATCATCAAATAAAATTTATTCTTGAATGGATACGATGGGGAATGAATCTCATCGCGTTCGTGGAGACGGTAATCCGTACGTACGCACGAGCGACAATATCATTCTTTTGATATTAAAATAATATATAATTAGATGTTATATCATATATACAGAATCATTATCATGTTATATTTATTATTTACATGAATTACACATCATTATTATACCCATCCAAATAATAATGTATTGAATAACAATTACACCACGACGTGGAGACGGTAGGCCGTACGTACCCACGTATGGTGACATGTCATTAAAAGGATGGATTGAATACTGAATATGGTTGTACCATATTTATAATAACATTACAGTATATATAGGATACTACAGTTATTATTTTATAATAGAAATAACAAAGAAAGAATAAGTTGAAGAAGAAAGGAACTTGAAAGAGGGTGGTGAAAACATTACCTCTTCTTCGGGTTCTTCCTTTTGATTTGATCAAAAGGGCTCCTTAGGTTGGATTTATGACTAAAGAAAGAACTATAGGATTAAGGGAGGATAGTTGAGAGGGTATTTGGGTAGAGTTAGGCCGAACCAAAAGCCTTTTAAGTTATGAAGAATTGGTTTGAAGTGGTGTTCTTTTATAAGGGGGAGGAGGGGCTCTTTAGGAAAAACTTAAAGTATTAATTTATAATAAACAAATATTCTGTTTATAATGGCTCCAAAGTGGATTATTAAAAGTATAAGGTGGGTATGGGTCTAAATCCTTTTATCCAATAGATTTTAGACAGCTTTGGGTCACTATATTAACCTTATCATTTATATTTAACTCTTAGTTAAATAGTTTGACATTTACCATGTCACTTTGTATTTTTATATTATATGGTTAATAAACTTACTATATACTTCCAAGAGACCCCCAAGTGGTCTATTAATGATACACCTATCATTATATAAGTCATTTGGCCTAACCTTAGATTTTTAAGAATAGAATATGAATTAATAATATAATATTTGTTTTAAAAACTCTTTTATGTCAATTTTGACACTATTTAATAATTTATTTTTGTTAAAGTCTTAAAAACTTTATTAATTCGAAAACAATTCATTTAAGCAATAATAAAATGTCATATTAATAAATAAAATTAGTGTATGGCATAAAAACTTTAAAATTATATTTATTTTAATATTTATAATGCCAATTATTTGATTCTTTCATTAATAAGGAAAATACTACATCATTGTTGTGTCATAAATAAATTTAATTATTCAATGTTTAAAAATTATAAATAAAATACCATTATTTAGGAAATATTTTTATATTTCTAATGAATATTTATAGTCGAAAATATAACATATATGACCCTATGTAAAAATTGTTTTTCTAAAAGATATATGCTTATGTCATTTTTGTATTTACTTTAACTTAATTAATATAAAGTGTCATTATCACTTACAAGTGGATCCATGGGGTCCCAAAATCGACCCAAATATGTCCATGGTCGGACATGTATCAACCAATAGGGTTAGGACACATTTTAGGGTAATTTATTATTATTATAATATTATTTTTTACCCTTATTTACAGGATTTACCCTTTAACCATGGTAAATAAAATATTTACCGAATTAATTATTCAAAATGTCTAAAAATAAAATCTACCTATTTACACAATTTGGACCTCATAATTATAAATATGGAATCCATTTTTATAAATTCAAAATACAGAAGTGGAAGTAATTAATTTAAAATTAATTCCCGTTGTTAAAACAAAAAGCGTGTTTTTAAGAGATAATAACTATCAAAAGATTGACACTTACTTATGTCCAGTTTAAATGTGAATTTATATTCAATGACCAAAATTGGATTAAATGGTAAAAATATATTCTAAATATTCTTTAAAATCACTCAAATTCATAATTTATCACTATTAATTATTTTGATTAAAAAAGTTGTTTTTAATTAAAATTTAGTAATTTTCACTAATAAAAATATGAAAGTTATCTGAAAAGTACCAAAAATTCACCCTAAGATAATTTCAATATTCCGAATCCAAAAATGAAGTCCATTTTGAAAGATAAAATGTATAAAATTTCAAAAAGTGAGTATTACTATTCATAACGGCTAGTTTGATTGGTTGTGGTGTGTGTTAGAACTCAAAGTTGGGTACAACACACGCTACTGTATTATTCAAAGAGAAGCATATCGTGGAAGCTTGGGGTGTTACAAGGAGGAGTGGTATTCTTGTAAATATAAAAAGATAAACACTATT
Source organism: Viscum album (assembly GCA_963277665.1). NCBI lineage: Eukaryota > Viridiplantae > Streptophyta > Magnoliopsida > Santalales > Viscaceae > Viscum > Viscum album. The sequence continues at coordinate 1,617,834,190 of OY728131.1, read as the reverse complement.
TAGAGATCTCTCTTACATCGTGTGCCTCAAATAATTGTTAAAATTAGATACAATAGGGTAATTGGTCGAAATATCTCCAAAAAATGGATTTTGTACATTTTTCTATGTCATTTGGCCTCTTAATATTAAATTTTTACCATTAAGTAATCTTTTTTTTACCTTAATCGCTATAATTAATTTTAATTACTTTCACTAATATTTTTAGTAAAAACTATATTGACCTTATTAGAAATTATAAATTATTATGATTACAAATATAAAATCCATTTTTCAAAATTCTAATCACATAAGAGTCAGAAAGTAATTTAATGTTAATCCTACAGGCGGGACAACAATGTGGGTTTTTAAAGTAAAAATGTTCAAAAGTTTGCTAGGTTGTTATATCTAAATTTAATGTGAAATTGTTTCCAATGACCTAAATTGGTTTAAATGATATAAAATTTATCTAATTATACGTAAAAACCAATTAAAACATTATTAAACTATATAAAAAATCAGATGAAAAGGCATTTTTGAATTAAAATTCAGTGTTTTTTCACTATTCATAAAAAAATGAAACTTCTAAGAAAAATACCAAAAATTCACCCAAATTAAATTTTGATATTAAAATTCCAAAAATGAAGTTTGTTTTTAAAAATAAAAATTATAAAAGTGTCAAAATTTATATTTAAAATGGGTTCACCATTAAATTGCGTTAAAATTGCCTTTTAGAAATATACATCTTTTTATTCATAAAATTGAATTTATTCTTATATTATGCTTATAAAATATATTTGATGAGTATAAAAATATTGATTGAATATATTATATATAAATTTTATTGAAAAAATTCATCAAATGTGTTTTTTTTAATTTATTGGGATAAAATTGTGTTTGTACATAGAAAAATAGTTTTCTTAGAAAAGTAATTTCTTTATTTTCAAATAGTTCTTACTTTTATTTCTAACTAATTGATAACCAAATGATTCATTTTATATATACATGTGTAAATCATATTTTCATAATTTAGTTAATCTTATTCATAACTTACATTCTAATGTCTAGGTGGTGGCTATAATAATATTTTAATAATAATATTAATAATATATTATAGTTCAGTAAAACTCGACCTTACGTGTAGTGAAAGCTATCGAAGGGACTCGGTAGTGTATGTAACAGAAGAAAAACATAGTGGTGTGTGTATTGAAAGCTAATTCAATTGTTGTGTGTAGTGAAATATTAACTTGGTGTTGTGTATAACACAAGCTAAATTTAGTGTTTTCATATAAAAAATCTATATTTGGTGTTGTGTGAAATTAAAAATAGAAAAAGATTAAATTAATTCAAAAAAATAATTCACAAAATATCATGGTGTTACATTCTACCCCCATTAAAATGAGTTTCACTCTCAAAATTATTTTGGGTTATCAAAGGTTTAATACTTTAAATTTCCTTTCATAGAAACCCACATTGTAAAAATGAATAGTAAAACTTCATTTAAAAAAGAAAGTTTAAACCATAACAGTTACCCAAAGTAACCTATAAATAGGTTTCCACATAGGAGAGCATGGTTTGGGAGTAAATATTAGACATGTAGGAAAATCATAAATAACTATAGAGAGTGATTAAATATCATTGATCAACAGTAAGTGAATGATTGATTGAAAGTTAAGGGCCTAAAAATCATAAATCTATAATGATTTATAAGACCATCAGTTAAATAGAAATGAAGTTATTAGGATAAATATTTTTCAATATCCTCTACCTATATTTCAATAATTTTTCACAAGAATATATACTTACTTGATTTTATTCCATTCTAAAAACATAATCTCACCCTTTTATTATGACTTGATCAATTCCCACTTTATCTCTTACTCTAGGGAATGAAGGTGAAATTGGCATTCCTAAAGCATTGGCATATCATGAGATCCATAAATAGAATGATAGTTCATTCCATATTTCTTTATCAAAAAAATAAGGTTATTAAAAGTTATCCAATATGAATAAATCTTTATATGGGGAGATAATACTTGAATCACTAAAATCTCATTTGAAGTTTAACATAAACCATTACATAAATGGTTAACCATATAACTCTTCTGAAAGATGAAATTCGATAACTTTAGAAATAATGTTATTAAATAATCTTAACATTGATCCCCTATATATCATAAATTAACTCTTTTTTTCAAATTCCAAACATGTTAATACCCTCATCATATATTCTCTTGAAACATGGTAATAACATGAATTACCATAAATCCTTTTGGAAAACATGCATGCTTCCTTATTCCAAAAATTATTGGATATATTCCATAAATCCAAGAAGTTGTAAACTTCATCCATGATAACATATCCAACTTTTTCAACAAATCATTTATCAGTTATGTTGTCATAAATACTATCCAATTTACTTTATCTATATCATCATCTCTTTATCCATATAAAATATCATTTTTTATTCCCTAAGAACATGTTAAGGGTTACCTTACATTAATGTAACCTTACCATTAAATCAATTTTCTATGTCATCAATATCATTTAAGACATTATTAAAAATTCTTAAGGAAAAAATTCTACAAAAAATCCGTATATACTTCATGATTCACATAATATAATCTCTTAATTCCAAAGCATATACACTTCAGTCATCTAACTTTATTCTTGAACCATTACTCGGGTTTCATCAACCTATTCCTTAATACCTCTTTTCTAGAATATAAAATATGAATCATGTTTTAAGGTTCCTAAACCTCAAACTAATCATTCTTATTATGTTTAGTGTAAAAAATACTAGAAGAACATATCATACCTTTCACATGTCGTTTGCGGTCTCTTTATCTTTAACAGTATAACCAATACTCATACCAACTTCTGGATTCTCTTTATGAGATTTACACTTAGGACGTCGATTGTATAATACTCGTACTTTATATATCTGAAACATTCAATGTTAACCCAGTTCCTTCAAGTTTCTTATATTGTCTAAGACCAGAAAGCATAGTGTGAGCAACACTTATCATATTATAAAAACACATAATCATGAAAAATTACTTATAGGATGCCTAAATCATGAAACTTACTTTTAAATCTATGACATCTTAGTCTTATCCTTAGAGACATCCCTAGACATGTCCTTAGAAATATTCCTAGGGATCTTCACTAAGTTTTTCTAATCCTATTTTCCAAAGGTAGACTAAACCTTTCCTTTGATTCCAACTATAGAGAACCAAACTTAAAATACATGAATATTACATCATTTTATATGAATATTCAGAACATTACAAAAATAAATTCATGAGGATCATAATAGTTTAGTGTATTTGGAAACATGGAAACATAATATTCTAACTTGGTGAAAGATCTTAAACATCGCCCTTAAATATCTTCCCCTTTAGTACTCTAACTTAAAACCTTTCTTCACAACTTTTGGAAAGGAAACATAAGAAATGTATGATATTAGATGCTCAGTAAGGGTAAACGAGGGAGATATGTAATAATAAAAAGAGAATGAGGGTATGAGAACATGATCTTAACATTATAATATCATACCCCGCATATCAAAGATCATAATCAAGAGTCATGTCATAAATATTTCTAGTTAATAATACATGAATCATAAGAAAATTAAGAGCATGATCCATGAGATCTTAACATAATAATAAGACATGTGATTGTGGCATGAACATAAACATACAAAATTATTTCCATAGTAGTTAAGTCTTAATGCCAAGGCTGTATTAGTGGAATGGGTTCACTCTCCAAACTATCTTAGTAGTCAAGGTTCACTCCCAAGACCATCTTGGTGTAAAAAGTCCTTTACTAAATGGGTTCACACCCCATTATATCCTTGTATTACTTAACCGAGTTCACTTCCAATTTCAACCCTGTATTACTGAACTATGTTCACTTCCTATTCTAGCCCTGTATTACTAAAATAGATTTACTTCTCATTCTATCTCTATCATAGTAAACTAAGTTCACTCCTCACTCCATCCCTTTCATACTGAACTGAGTTCACTCCTTATTCTAACCTTGTCATACTGAACTGAGTTCACTCCTTGTTATAGCCCTATCATATTGAACTTATTTCACTCCTCATTTCATCCTTTTCATACTCATGAGATATAAATATTTACCCAATTCATTGGAGGGATATATAGGTATTTCCCATCACATAATGAAATCATGCATATGTGTGCCACAAGATAATAAAACATTTATCCTATAATGACTCATAAAAAGATATGGGTTTCATAAACATCGTATCATAACCCATGAAATTAAATTGGTATTATAAAAATTTTATCATATCATTACCTATGGAAAATATATAGGTCTCATAATCATTTTAACAAATCATAACCCATTAAAATAAGTGGGTTTCAAAAGCATATAACATGTGGAAGAGAAATGGGTCTTATAAACAACATGTCATCTTAATCATAAACCATTCAAATAATTAACAAGAATGGTTTCCTTGGATCATAACCCTAGTAAATCATAAACTATATCAAAGGATATCATCTTCTATGGAGAAGGATTTTGAAATATCACTTTCAAAATAACTTTTCTATAAAAATCTCTTTTTAAAACATATAACATTTTCAAAATCCATTTCTTTGAAACCACTTTGAAAACATATATAGTAATCATGAAAAATCATTTAAAACATTTCTTGGGGAAAATATCATTTCCTCTTTGAAAAAATCTTTTTAAAATAAAAACACTTTGAAAACATTTTCATTTGAAAATAACCTTGAAAACATATAAAGGAATCTTTAAAACCATTTTAAAAACTTTTTAAAATATAAAAAAATTATAAACATTTTTCTTTGAAAAAAAAATTTAAAACAATTAATTTCCTAAATATTAGGTAAAACATTTTATTTTAAAAATAACCTTGTAAACTTTCAAAGTAAACTTCAAGGAAATGATGGTGGTTAAATCTGTATATGCCAACAATTCCTTTTTTACAGTAAAAAGTTTAAAAAAGTGGATTGATCGGAAAAAGGCAAGGAGATTCATTTTAAAAACCTTTTTATTAAAAAGTGAAAATATCTATAAAAAATAATTATATACATCATAGTAAAACATTTTTGAAAACATTATAAGAAAACTGGTTTTATGAATAGAACAAATTTTCGACCAAAGAGAGAGATAAAATCAGATTTTCTTAAAAACACTTTCTTAATTATCTTAAGTGAAAAAGAGTGTAAAATGGTACCAATAAATGGATATATCATGTATAACCATATGATAATAAAATTAATGAGTTTTATTGAGATATGGATCATAATATTTAATCAATGGAAGCATAATCAGAAGTAATCTCGATAAATGATGATATTGTAGCAATAAACCGTTGCCACTTTGGCAACTTTGAATCATAATACTATGGAAATAATAAAATTAAATGAAGATTAAAATATCATTAAAATAATTATATTCATGATATAACATTTAAAAGTGTAGTATATACACCTCATAGAAAAATATAGGTTCATAACATGGCATATGTCTCAAAGAAGGAAAATTGAAGCAAAATTACTTTATTAATTTGGTAACTTTTGAACCATAAACACCATGAAATAAATATCTTAAAATGGACATATAAATACACATAAATTTAATTATAAGAATAATATAATGCATTCATGGTTATTATATACACCACATAAAATAAATGAGTGGTGAATAAGTCATAAGTCTCATGAAAATAAAAGTGAGACGAGAAACCCCTTGCTACTTGGGTAACTTTAGAACCATGATACCCATGAAATAATAACATCAATTAAATATTTTAATATCATTAAATAAATTAAATTAATTATATAACATTTTATAGGTCAGTATATACACCACACACAAAAATAAAGTGGTGAATATGGCATGTATCTCACGGAAATAAAAAGTGAGATGAAAGTATCTTACCTTAAGTATTGACTTTGTTTGTTCATGTTAAAACCTTCTGTATAGTAAATATAAGTTTATTATAAATATAACACACACACAAATAATATATATAATACCATATATTATTCACTTATGGCTTTATATTACCTTTATATTAATAGTTCCATGTTAAAGCAACGTTTTGAGTAATAACTGTTTTGTTTATCATATGTGTTTTGACTTGTTATTATTGATCCACTTACTTAGATCATGATTTAATTATTTAAAAAATGTAAAAAATAATTTATATATAATATTTATTCATTATATAAATATTTATAATAATCTATAAAATATAGATATATGAAATGGAATACACCGTTCATGGAGACGGTAGGCGAACGTTGTTTCTGTTTTCTTGTCGTATTGAAAAGAAAGTAAATGACATGTGTGTGTGTGTGTAATATAAATACCAATAGAACTATTGTATCATATATATCATATAATTTCACTAAACACATTCTTAATACATTCCATATAAAGTTTTAATGAATAAAATCGCTTTGAGGAGTCGGTAGTCCACACTTCCACAAATGAAGTTATCGTATTTATACAAAATAGAAAGCATGAAGGTATGTGAAATATAATAATTACATAAGAAATAAATAAATCAAAAATATCACATATATAATATAAAAACATATTTTATCATAATTCTCAACCATGAGAGGTGGTAAAGGAAAAAACGAACAGCATTATTTTGTGAGCCGGTAGTTCGCCGTACAAAATAACGGTAAGTTCGTAACCCATTAGATGGAAGTGTGTGTGGTATAAACCTTAGAAAAAAATTTAGTATATTTAAAATATTTATTTTATTATATAATAATGTAATAAGAAGAGTTTAGGTGGTTTATAATGAAAATAAAACAAAGGAGCTTATGGAAGGATGTTACCTCTTCTTTGAGTAACTCCTTTTGGTTTGTAAGAAATGGATTATTTGGTTGGATTTATTCCCAAAGTGAGGCTTATAATTTTATAGGATTTATTTTGGGAGATTTTTACTTTTTTTAAAATCCAAAGTGTCTTGAGAGGAGTAATTTAAGGGGTGATTTCCCTTTTATATAGGAGGAGGAGGAATGACATTCTTGTAAATATAAAAAGGTAAACACTATTGAGAGGTCTCCATTACATCATGTGATTAAAATAATTGTTAAAATTAGATAAAATATGGTAATTGGTCTAAATATTTCTAGAAAATATCTTTTTGAAATGTTTATATATCATTTGGCCTCTTAATATTAAAGTTTAACCATTAAGTAATCTTGTTTTTACCTTAATCGTTGTAATTTATTTTAATTACTTTCACTAATATTTTTGTTCAAAAAATATATTGAACTTATTGTGTATTATAAATTATTATGATTCCAAATATGGAATAAATTTTTCCAAATTATAATCACCAAAGTTTCAAAAATTAATTTAAATTCAATCCCACAGACGGGACAACAAAGTAGGTTTTTAATGTAAAAATATGCAAAAGTTTACTAAGTTTTTATATCTAGATTTAATGTGAAATTGTTTATAATGACATAAATTGGTTTAAATGATATGAAATTGATAAAATTATACATAAAAAAAATTAAAATAATTATTTATCTATATAAATAAATTAGATGAAAATGAAATTTTGAATTAAAATTCAATATTTTTCACTATTCATCAAAAAAATGAAAGTTCTCAGAAAAAAACCAAAAATTCACCCAAATTAAATTTTGATATTATTATTCCAAAAATTAAGTTTAGTTTTTCAAATAAATATTATTAAAGTTTCAAAATTTATATTTAAAATAGGTTCACCATTAAAAGGCGATAAAATTACCTTTTAGAAATATACATATTTTTATTCATAAATTTTGAATTATTCTTATCTTATGAATATAAAATATATTGTATGAGAATTAAAAATATTGATTGAATATATTATATATAAATTTTAATGAAAACATTCATATAAAGTGGTTTGTTTAGTTTATTGGGGTAAAATTGTGTTCGTACATAGAAAAATAGTTTTCTTAGAAAATTAATTTTTTTATCTTCAAATAGTTCTTACTTTCATTTCTAACTAATTTATAACCAAATGATTCATTTTATATATACATGTGTAAATAATATTTTCATAATTTAGTTAATATTATTCATAAATTTCATTCCAATAGCTAGGTGATAGCTATACTAGTATTTTAATAATATTATTAATAGTATATTGTAGTTCGGTAAAAATTGGGCTTGCGTGTAGCGCAAGCTATCAAAGGAACTTTTTACTGTGTGTAATGTAAGAAAAAAATAGTATTGTGTGTACTTAAATCTAATTAAATTGTTGCATATAGTGTAATGTTAACTTGGTGTTGTATATAACACAATCCAAACTTATTTCTTTCGTATAACAAAATCTATATTCAGTGTTGTGTCAAATGAAAAATATCAAAAGATTAAATTAATTAGAAAAAATAATTCACAAAATCTAGGGGTGTTACATAAATACTTGAGGCTTAGCTAATCAATGGGTTGTTAGGTATGTTTTTGATCATGTCTTCGGTTTGAAATCAACTAATATTGGATTTTTCCTCTCATATAAAGATTATTACACCTGGGCCCTCGATTAAGATAGGCTGGGGAGTTTGAAGTCTCATCTAGATATTACATATGAAGTGATAGTCAATTATGATATGAGTAATTAGATTTGATCATCCATAAATATTAAAGACATGTGATGTATTCATCAACATGGTCAGTCTATAATTGGATAATTGATAATTTATAAGTTAACTATAAGGTATTGACATACTCTATGTCCTATGGTTACTCGATGACCTAGACAAAGGGAATATAAGAGAATTAATGATTTCATATGATGAAACGGGTATACATAGGTATACGGATACATGTGTTTGATGGTGACCGTGTTAAAACCCTTTATATCTTGAGTAGTGTTGATGCTTTGTTAGAGGTTTCTCTTTACTTCCATTCATGGATCCAGAGATTCGTATTTTCTTCAATGCTATAGAGTATTTTGGGGTAACAATTTATGGTTGATTGAATGGATATTGATTATAACTCTTAGAGATTCACTAAAAGTGTTTTAGATTTAATCCAAAAAAGTTTTGGATAATATTTCACAAGGTATTGAATATGATGTGATACATGGTGAATTTAATGATAACTTTCCAAAAGTTTTTTGGAATAAATCTAAAAGGGTTTTTGGATATGATTTCACAAGTTATTATATATGATACAATATAAGTTTAAATAACACAAAGTCTATCAGGCATTAGGTCAAGTGGGGTATTAAAAGAGATATTCCCTAAATCCAAGTATGTATATGATACATATTATCCTATATTATAATGTACTATATAGAAACATCATATGTAATGATATCCACATTGAATGAATTTAAAAATTCCATTATAGGCATGCTGTATAATATTGTATAAGGATATCATAATACATGGTTTAAAGAAACCATGTCACTATCATTCCAATCATAGTATACAATTGGTTGATATAATAAGGTATGATAAACACATAAAACCTTTGATTATGGTGATGGAATGATTACTTCTATCATTTAAGGAAGTCTCTCATGTTTAATATCATCAAATATTTGTTACATGATATGTAATAGATCGGGAGTTCAAGCATATGATGCATGAATTGGGAAAGTAATTAACACATTCATTATAACACATGAGTTAATATATACATCATAGAGGATCATCCTTGAGTGTTATATAAATCCAATTCCATGTGATGATAGTGAGTGTGTGATGTTTTCATGATGCTCTACCAAGATTCATCACTACCTCGGCTCTATTCATCCTTATCCTTTGTGATCAAAGCACTAGCATGCCATGGGGAATGCATGAATCGCATTTGAACATCAGATGATTCAAGTTATCCCATAGATACCTTCAGAGGTGTTAAGACTTTGTTTTTCACTCAAGTGATCTCTCAAAAATCCATACAATGATGATGGATATGATTCAATGGATCAACAATATATGGTATACACATTTTTATAGCAGTTTTTCATTTCAGTTTTTCATTTATTTCATATATCTTGCATGGGTGGTCTTGGGATGGGATTTTGACTACTTTCACTTGTTATAATAGGTGTTATTAGACCCCTATGAATCCCAGTAGCATATTATTTGTAAGTATCACCTCTTGAGGGATTTTTTCCAAAGGGGTTAGGTATTAGTAAATAGTTTTTCTATTAAAAATAACTTTATGGTCCCATTGATTGAACGCTCATCTCAGAAGAAGCATGAATATCATGTGAGAGTTAGTTAACTAAAAGTTATTAATATTTGGCTTAAGTGTAAGTGGGAGACTGCTAGATTTGGTTCCCTAGAACCAACTACTTTGTCCTTTTGATTACCTATATGTTAAAATACCTGAATATTAATGAATATGTTATCACATGATGAGTGTTATTTTTCATAATATTAATGTTATAATTTCCTTAGAATATTAATCGCATTGAAAGGTCATAGTAGTTCTCTGATACAATGAGAATCTTGAAGTGTTGTGATATTATTCTTAAACTTATGTCATGTGGTCCTGATAACATCATCTGATAGGGTATATATGATGTTTAAATATCATGTTTAGGAGGATCTTAAGACATTGGGACTTCTTCTCATGAATTTCACAGTTAGTTATCACTAAGTGAGAAGATTATAAGGGAAAAACTTAAATAGGAATGTAGTTCCCATTGGATCAACTATATTTTTTTCAATAAGTAAAGAAACATTGGTGTTGAAGAAGTTTCCAATGTGTTTTTAGTGACAATGATGAGATAAATAATATGTTTACATTTTTATTGGAAAAGAAGTTTTGAGGACACAACATGAAAATATTACTTGTAAAAATTCAAGACTGGCAGCATGTATATGTAATGATCAATGAGTTAATATTCAATTTTAAAACAAGTATTTATGGATAAAGAAACAATATATATAATATTTATCAAGTAATATTGAAGAAATATCTAGTGAAGATATTCAATAATAACTATTTCATAAATAAATATTAGTTGATGATGTGATAAGTTGTGAGGAATTACATCCAAATTATGCTTGAAGTTGTAGTTGTTATAAGGGGGGGATAAAATATTGGGATGATAACTTGAAGCTCTAGATATTTTTTTGAGATAATTTTAAATTTTGATAATTACTTGGGACCAATTGAAGAAATACTAATTAGGCTTTAGTAAATTATAAACCATACAGTTTGAAGTGGTTTTTTTTAATCACAAAGGAAGACAAACATATGAGTCTTTTCAGGAACTTTGTATTAGTTATGAAGCTCAAAGTATGAGTCATATACTGATCATATGATTCATTTCTTCATCAAATATTCACTCAGACAAAGGGTTGTGTACAAGTTATGAAGTAACGTATGAGTGATCTGTATATGAGTGATCTTCTTATGAGTCATTCACTCATACGAAGTCATCTTTTTATGATTCATTAATTCACATAAATATTGTGTTGATTTAAATGTGAAAAAGTCATGAATTATTTATATTAGTGGAAAATTTTTGAGATATCCAAAATAAATATATTTTAGGATAAAAGTAAAAGTTAAATTATATTATTTTTAAAGTCTATTCTTCAAGGATTAAATATCACAACAAATAAAATGCGTTATGTTGCAAGTTGAAATTATTAGAGACTTAAAATGGATCAGTAAGAATAAAATGATAAATTTTCCACATCTTGAGTTAAGAATTTTTCCCACAAACCATACTTAATAATGTTTTTTAAAGTAGATTTGGGTAATAACTGAATCTTTTATGATTTGGAGCTTATATATAGAGAAAGACCATTTTTTGATGGTCCAAGAAAATCTAGAGGAAGTTTCACCATAATGGAATCACCATGACACTATGCTTTATGAATGAGTAATAAGTGGGAGAGAGATTTTTTATGAATATAATATTTTACCATGAAGACAAATGCATGTATCTCATGCATTCTTATGTGGAATTAATTTAAAATCTATTAGAAATGTGGAAATAAAAAGATGAAATATATTTTATCACATGGTAAAGGAAATATTGAAACTCCAAGAGATTTAAATAGAGGACTAATTGGGTTATTGAATTAGTTTTAATGATATTTAAAATTGAATATTAATATTGTTTTTAAATAAGTGAAATATCTTCTCTTGGTTTTTAGGTGAATTGAATGTATCACAAATTTATATGTAGCACCTGAGAATATAAGAGTAGGAAATAAATAAGGATATATTATGATGTATGTTGTAATGTTTTGTGTCTTCCTGACCTATTACTTTTCAATTTTTGTGGTTTGAAAGAGATTGGAGGAGGGTATGGAGGAGTTGGAGTTGTAATTGTGCAGTAATAAGTGGTTTATAGTGTAAAATAGGGGTTTATACCATAAGTGTATATTTTACGGCTTGAGAAGCTGGTGGTTTATGGATTGAACATGGTAGAGGGGTGGTATTAAAAAAGGGGTTTTATGACATAATAAATGTATTTAAAGTTTAAATTAATTAGTCCCTAGATTCCAAGTTTTTTAGAGTTAGTGTAACACCACAAAATTCTAAAAGAATAACATTTTATTCAATAGCGTGTATGACACGCAACACCAAGTATAGAAGGGAATAAAATATCCTGATAATTTACAATATATTTTCTATTTTAAATAAATTCAATATATGATATAGCTTGGAATGAACGCAACACTAAGTTCTCTTGTGTTACACACAATAAAGACTTTTTTCAATAGCTTGTGTTACACGCAAGACCGAGTTTTACCAAATACTATTAATATTATCATTTAAAATGAAAATTATCTCCTACCCATTAAATTGGAATTTATTAATAGGATTAATTTAATTATTAAAATATATGGTTGATCTCATTGTTTACTAATAAATTATAAATGAAAATAAAAAACAATTGAATATAAAGTAAATGTTTTTATAAAAAAATATTTTTATGCACCTAAAGGATTTTTATCCAAATAAATTAAATTAATTACTAATATTTAGTGATATTAATTAAATGTATATATTATATATTTAATAAAAAAATTACATTCATCCAATATATTTTATAGGCATAATATAAGAACAAATCCAATTTTAAGAATAAAAGATTATTTTTTTAAAGATAGTTCTTCCACATTTTAATGGCGTATTTGTTTTAACACTAAATTTGGACACTTTTATAAAATTTATTTGAAAAAATAAACTTAATTTTTGAAATATAAATTTCAAAATTATCTTAGGGTGAATTTTTGGAATTTTTTTGAGAAGTTTTATTTTTTGATAAATAGTGAACAATACTAAATTTTAATTGAAAACTGAATTTTCATCTAAATAATTTATAATGATAAATTATATTTTTAATTTTCTTTAAAGTTTTAATTATTTAATTATACATATATTAATCCAATTTAGTTCATTTTCATAATTTTCATATTGAATTTATATATAAAAACTTAGTAACCTTTTGAACATTTTCACTTTAAAAATTTGATTTCTCGTCATGTATGCGGGATTAATTTTAATATAATTTTTTCCAATTATGCCAATTGAATTTGAAAAAATGGACTCATTATTTTGAATCATCATAATTTGAAATTTATAATAAGTTCAACATAATTTTTTACCAAAGTGATTAGTGAAAAAAATTAAAATTAATTGCAGCGATTAAGGAGAAAATGGGTTTACTTAGTGATTAAACTTAGAATATAAGGAGTACAAATAGATCAAAACTTGTCCAACACCCATTTATAGACATATTTATACTATTATAACTTTATTATTGAAATATATTAATTTTTGGAACACTTTTTTATAAAAGTGATCCATATAATAAGTTAAGTAAAGAAAAGGACAAAAAAGATTCTTTTCATACTTTTAATTTCCATAATTTTTTAAGAAAGGGAGAAAATTACATAGGTTAGTTTATAAAAATTATTTTGAAATATAAATATTTTTTTTACATAATAATAATTTATCTTTAATTTTTATAGATGAATTAGTAACCTAAAATTCTTATGAAATTCCAACATAGTAATTATTTAGTTAATAATTAACTAAAATAAATGATACTAAAAATATTAGTGAAGTAAATTGGATGAATTATTGTGTTTCATTATTTTTTTAGATGAATATATCATTTTATGCATATTTTAACTTAATATATTTTAATTCAATCATTTTATTGATATTTTTAAATTCAAATTATATTAATAATGTCAAAATTGACATTAACGCTATTTTATAATAAATGGTATTTTATTAATTGATTTAAAATTACTAAAACTACTACATTATTTCAAGTGATTTTTAAATGTTAAAAAATAAAAAAAATATGGTCCATTTATGAACCAATTTTTCTATTATAATAACTATATTTACTATTAAATAGTAAAAACTTTTTTAGCGCAGTTAGTATTAAAGCAGTGTTTTTGTGCGTTACTTGCGCTTATGTTAAAATTAATATACAACACACATGGGATTTTTATTTTATAAATTAGATATTGTATTTATAATAATTGGGTAAAAATTATATAATAAGGATCACTCAAAATTATTCTTAAAGGATAAATTGCTTAGGTTTTGAAAACTAGTTTCCCTAATAAAAAACCAAAATGATAAAATAATGTAACTTGGGAGTTAAGGAACAAAATTCTTAAAACATAATGATTAAAACATGTTTTATAATGTGTGGTTGAGGTTTTTATAGACCAAATAATCCCCCAGAACCATTAATTATCAATCTTGGATCTAATTAGGTAATATTGACCTCCCAATAGTGAATATTATTGAGTATTTACAAGAATTCCACTTCTCCTCAACTATAAAAAGGCACTCACCCCCACCACTTAATCACACCTCTCAAGCCATTTTTCTTGGCCAAGAACTAACCAAATCACTACAAAACATACCTAACCTAATCCTAGATTCCTTATTTTGGTCATAAATCAAACCTTTCAAGGTTTTAGTGCAAACCTAAGGAGGATACTTGAAGAATAGGTGATGTTTTTCTAAGAGTGTTTTAATTTCATTACCTTCTCTAACACCCAAAATTATTATTATATAATGACTATATAATAACCTAATAATATTAAATATACTAATATGTTGTTATTTTAAGGGTAAAACATACAACCACACACACTTTTATCAAATGGGATACACAATCATTGTTCGTGTGTATGGCGGACTACCATCTTGCGAATAGATGTCATTTGTTCTTCCATTACCACCTTTTAAGGTTAATAATAATGATGGATTTATATTTTATATATGATATATATGGTATATATGATATATATTATATTTATGATTTTATCAGGTTTATGGATCTATTATATCACACATTCCTTCCTACTTTCCATTTTGTGGGAACACGATAACGTCGCTTGTGTGTACGGTGGACTACCACCTCGCGAAGTGATGTGATTCATTCACACTTTACATTGAATGTGTTAAGGATTGTTTTAATAAAAATATGTGATATTTAAAGACCCATAATTTCCATGTGATTTTTTTTAAATATATGGGAATTTTACGAGTTCGCGAAAATTGACAGCGCGTGATTCTGAGGCCCAGAGTGCCCGGAATGAATTTCTAAAGTTTTGTTCGGGTACGTTCATTAAACATGCGAGTGGGTTTTTCTAAATTTTGGACTGGTGCTCGGAATTGAAATCTGAGGGCACCGTTGAACTTGCAGTGCCGGTATTCGCTTAAAGAGACTTTCAACTCGATGGTAGTTGGTTGAGGGTGAATGTTAGTTTTTGGGTTTTTCGTGTAAGAATAAAATAAAAATAAAATTGTTAAAACATTTTATTTTTATTTGCAACACCCATGTGGGTGTTAGGAGGTGGGGTCCACCAGAACTAAACCTCCATGTGGAAGTTGGTAGTGGGGACCACCAAACCTTAACCTCCCATGAGAGGTTATGGTGGTGGGGACCACCCGAGCCTAACCTTCCATGAGTGGTTATGGTGGTGGGGACCACCAGGGATTAAAACCCCCCATTAATTGGGAGAAAAATCTCAACTACCCCATTAATGTGGAGGAGCCTCTTGAGCTTCCTCCACATTAATTGTGCCAACGCACATACCTTTAATTGTGCCAACTTAGTTAATTGGATTTCTCCCTTTTTTAAATTATGTAACAGCGTCATTGAAATTTAGGAAGGTTCATAATAAATGAACCATCATAAATTCCACGATCGTTACCTAGCTTCCCCCTCTCTTATATATATAGAGCTTGGAAGGAGGATTTAGGATGGCTTCACCTAGTGACAAAGCGCTGGTAAAGTGATGTGACGCCCAGCACTTGGACGATTACGCTCTCCATGAAGAACGCTTTCTCCAAATGAAGAACGCGTTCTTCCAATTAAGAATGCCGAAAAAGAATGTCGATCCTGATTTTGACCTTCTTCCTTAAGACTTCCTCTGACGTAGGACGTCTTCGACTACGATGAACCTATGCACAAATTGAAGATTGAGGAAAACACCGACGACACTGACGTCCATCTTTTTCCCAACGATTCCGCTTCTTCACCGCAACTTCGTTGACATATCAACCCAAGGTAGGGGTTTAATGCTATTTTTTATCACTTTTTAGGTACTTCCTTCTTCTCTTGTGCGGGGTCGGGAATGATTAAATTACATAAGATCATGGTTGACATTCTTTGCTTCGTTTTTGTGAACTGTATGCTACCACTCTAAATGCGGAGGGTGCGGGCCAAACTAACCTTTCCCGACCCCCCTCCACCATTATTCTTTGTGGTGTTCTTCGAAATTAAAAAAGGTGATGAAGGCGACGAAGGCAATGGAGCCACCACCCGCGGCCACCATGACCCGCGCCGCCCCCGCGGCGCTCCGGCCGAACCGGCCAAACCGGCCCTCTGCCCGCCGACTGAGCCACCCCGGTCACGCCGCCCACCGGCTGATCCACCTCGGCCGCACCACCTTCTATTAGAGCCACTCGACGTCCATGCCACTCACTGGTCGCACCACCCCGGCCGCGCTACCCACCGGCCGGCACCCCTCGCGATGCCCCGGCCGATCTGGCGCGCGCCCCTGTGGCACCTCGGCCAAAACGGCCCGCGCCCCTACGGCACCCCGTTCAAACCGACCCCGCGCCTCCACGGCACCCCGGCCGAGCCAGCCCCATGCACTTGTGGCACCCCCGCGGTCGAGCTGCCTCATGACACCCGCGGCTCTGCGGCCCCTCGTGGCCCTCGCGGCCTGCTGGACCTTCCATCGGACCGGGCCGCATTACGGGTCGGGCCTGACCCTGCGGTTCGGTCGAGGTCGACCTAAGCCAAGTCGACCCGAACCGCGTCGACCCATGCCAGGTTGGGCCGGGTCGGACTGGACCCGGGCCCACTATGACCCTTTTACGTTCTTTCGGCCATATCTTTGGCACCGGACATCCGTTTGATGAACCGTCAGCGGTGCTGGAAATCTTGGAGTTATTAAGTCCCTTTGAGTGATACCCCATTGTGTTTTGGGTATATTTGAGGTATGGTCAGGTTGGATTGAGCACGAATCCAACCAGGCCCCCGAAACTAAAAGGCTAATAACTCACAGACCGGGCGTCCGATTAACGCATCGTCCGTTGCGTTGAGACCCCCTTGATGTGGCAGACCTTTGAGATACTTCTTCATGGGACTTCATGATAGTTAGAGTATCGACCTGTAGCTTTTGAAGTGGATCCTTCTGAAGACGAGCGAGCATAGTGCGGAGACCTAGCAGCTGGCTGAGACCTGATGACTACTGACTGTTTTGACTCGGAGTGACTCTACTAACCCAGTGGGGAGAGCCTTGCTGTCGCGAAAGACCCACAGTGGGGAGCACCTTGGAGTCACAACAGACCCATGGTACTCGAAAGGAGGAGTACCTCAGCAGGCTACGAGGGGGAGCGCGCTTGGTGACGCGGCAGACCCACGGTGGGGAGCATGCTTGGTGACGCGGCATATCCACGGTACTCGATAGGAGGAGTACCTCAGCAGTCCAAGGTTAGTGGGAAGCGTGCTTGGTGTCGCGACAAGCCCACTGTACTCGACAGAGGAGGAGTTCTCCAGTAGCCATTGTTTCGACAATGTGACTGGGGATGTTACTTGAAACTACCCCTGGAATAAAATATTGGTTGAGCTGAGTCAGTTTTTCTGTGTTTTCCTCATGATTGAGATGGATCACTTGATAACTTAGGTATATGTATGGGCATATACCTAAGTAAGGTTATCTGTTGATTTCATTAGTTTTAGTTTATCCTTGGTGGATTTTTGTGAGACCTTGAGGGTCTTGTGGTCCCTACCGAGTTTCGTTATACTCACCCCTACACGGGCTATGCCCGCACCTTGTTGTGCTGGATACAGACGACGGACAGCGCTGAAGGATGCTGAGAGTACCAGGACTGGACGGTACCCGAAGGTGGACTATACGGTGTGTTGGTACATGGAGGAGACGGACGAACGTGGAGTTCTGAGGAGGTTATTTGTACCTACCCTTCAGGTAGGAACCTCAGAGGATGACCCATTAGTTGTTTTTCCTTTTTCCTCAGTTGTACTTGTACTTTCAGTTTCTTGTACTTTCCAGTTGGGCTTGTATTCTGGCCCCTTTTAATTTCAGAACTCTTTTGTTATATAGTTTACTTTGTGTTTTGTATCCAGTTGTGTGCTTTCTTGTGTGTGTGTTTATAGGTTATAAAGGAAACGCCTTTCCGGTTTTAGGGAGTTACGCCTTTGGTGCTAGTCGTCAACCCCTGGCCTATGGAAGGCAGGCTTGGGGTAGTCACGGCACGGACCCCGGGGGATGGGTCATGACATGATATATATTAAATAATAATTATAATAGAATTATAATATATATATATATCATTTATCTTTATTTCTTTCAATACAATAAGAAAATGGAATCAACGTTCATGTGTACGTACGACCTACCATCTCTATGAACAATGTATTTCATTTCCTATCACCAAATTTTATGGATTTTTATAAATACATATATACTAGATATATATGATATTTAATCATGATTTAAATTCTGTATAGGATTAAATCATGATCTAAGTAATAGTAACAAAAAAATAAAAGTCAAAACATCCTCAAAAAAAAGTAGTTATTACCTAAAACGCTGAAAATAATAAAAGATTATTAATAAATGGGTAATATTATGTTATAAAAGGATCATATATGATATCATAAATATTAATATGGTTCTTTTATAAGTTAATAACATGTTTAAAATAGCTATATAGGAGTTTAAATTATGTACAACTAAAAGAAAATCGTGAGGTGATGGATTTCGTCTCAATTTACATTCCATTGGGACTTATTTGTTATTATGAACCAATTCACTTTTATGTGGTGTACATACTTCCCCTTTGATATTTAATATCATTATTCATTCATAATTCATGGTATTTTATATTTCAAATTGAATTATCTCATTTAAGGGGTTTTGAATCAAAAATTACTAAGTGGTAAAAGTTATCGTACAATCTTGATTCCTTTTGTGATTGTTAACTTTCTCTTGAAATAATCACATTATTTTAATCATTTTTCATTGAAAATTATATTTATTTTTTATATACATATTATTTTATGATGTATATTATTATTTATTAAACTTTGTATAATTTTTAGATATGATGTTTACTTTGAAAGTTATATGATTTATTGGGAAAATAATGATAAATTGGTACACTTTACTCAATATGGATATTTGAAAGGCACATTATTTATGATTTAAATTGGTTATTCAATATATGAGGAATGTTTTGTACATGTATCACATGGTTTTTGGATCGATTATTTTAATCTCCTCGATGCATCAGTAGTCTCATGAGATGAATCATTTTTCCAAATCAGACAAGTTTCTACCCATAGACTTAAACTGTCTTGAAGATAGATCTTGACAGTAAATATCTTGAGGATAGATCTTGATAGTTTAGATGTAAAAAAATTATGTATTCCATCATTATTGATATTCCATGTGATTATTAAATTATTTATAATATCCATGTTCAAGTTTCAAGTTCATGTGATTATATATATGGAATTATTTGTTCATCTTTTATTTATACCATATTATACTCAGGTTGTTGATTAAATGGAATGTGTTTTAGTTATTTACCTTTCCATAGTGATTATTAATTATTTATTCATGATAAATTCTTATGTAATTAACTCTTATTGATCATGTGAGATCACCCTTATTTTGTTTCCTTTCCCCATGATATGAAGATGAATTCTTGGAATTAGTTTCAAGGATGCTGAGCTTTTACTTCTGTTATGATTTATTTTCTTTTCCCAATATAATATGGGTATCATGTATGTAATATGGTTTTCCAAAACTTGTAAAATTTTCAGTACTTTAGGATTTGAATATTTTATCTATGATAATGTTATAAAGTAATACATCGGCTTTGGGCAACCGAGTTCAGGTTCATTTCAGTTGGTATCAAAGGAAGTTTAGTAGAAACCTTGGAAACTAGATTTAGGAAAAGATATATTATTGAAAATAACCCTAAGATAGATTTTTGAAGATAAGTATATGAGAACATCTTAAAGTTTTGGTAAGGTAGATATTATTTCTGTCTTCCTATAAATACATCTCTATCTGGATACTACAAGTGGTTGTGGTTCTAGAATAGATGAACCTATGGGTAATAACTCCTAAAAGGGCATGTCGGGCTTGACTCAAGCACAACCTGGTACACGACAAAGGTAATGACTACACACCTGGTTTGAAACTCCCATAGGACATTATTAATATAATTCAAACTTTCTTTACCAACCATTATGAAGGATTTGAATTAAAAATATCACCAAATCGACTATGTTTGTGATTATGAGATAGCTATGAATGAAATTCTTAATTTTTGTTAAGTATTTAGCTAGTTTTGATATTATAAATTATCTTCCATAATTATATGATCTAATCTAGTGTAATAAATCATTTATAAATGGAACATAGTAGAAGGAATGAGAACCTCACTAATTCATGTGATCCAAAGAGTAATAAGGATCATATCTTTTATGGTATTAGGCCAATATTTCAAAGGTAACTAGTCTCCCAAACATTCTCATCATATGAGTACATAGTATCATGTAATAATTAGATATATAAATAATTACCTAAGTATTATGGATTCAGAGGGAAGCACGATAATAATATAATAGCTGGGAAAAATATGGATAATGGATAGAAGAGAAACAAGTATTTTCCCACATGTAATAATTATGAAAAGAAACACCCTGGTAATTTCTTAAAAGGAATGGGAGTTTGATTCAAGTGTGGAGAAAAAGGTCACCATGCTTGTTATTATAAGGTTAAGAAAAAATATTCCAATGTACAATTCTTAAACTACAAATATATGGGATAATATGAAAATCAATGTCTTGAGTGTCGAAGGAATATACCCCAAAAGATTCTAAAAGATCATGGTCAAGTTTATTCTACTAACAAATATGAAGAGGAATGATTAGTATGCCTATTTTTAGATTTAATAATTATTTCATTTGATTATTTTATAAGATATATAATTGTTATAATAATTATGAAATGTATAAGGATTATATTGCAGTACTATTTCTTAAAGGATTTGAAAGCATGTATTGAATGGTACTAGGAAAAATGATTCGTTGAAAAGTTAATCTTCTTGGAATTCACACAATTGAGGGAAATATAACCCTTAAAATTTTCCTGATGTTGAGATAATGATGTTGGTATAAAGAGATTATTGATATGGATAAAGTAACTTGTATAGTACTAACTACCTTGGAAATGATTAATGATTTATTGAAAAAGTGGTTCATGATATCATTTATGGAGTCTACAATATTTTTGGATTTAAGGAATATATCTAATAATCTATGTTTTACTTTAAGGAATAAGAATTCATGTATGTTTTCAATAAATTTTTATGGAAATTCAAGTTATTACCATACTTTAAGAGAATACATGATGAAGTTATTCACAAGTTTGGTATGTGAAGATTAAGATCCACATTATTTTGTCAGGGAAATATAATGTTTATTTAGTAACCTTCCTTATAAATTTAGTCAAAAATATTTTGGACAAGCTTTAATTTTAACCATTTAGGAAATGGGTTAATTTAAACTTTGTATTAGGTTTTGGATATTATTGTATTACTTCACCATATGATACAACCTATGCTAATAGATGGAGTAGAAATAGTTCATGGCATGACCAAAGGATAAGATTGTGCTTATGAAAAAAAATGTATCAAGTAATTATATTTCCTTATATTCTTATAGAATGAAATAATTCCTAAACTCTAGGAAAATGGTCTTCAAACAAAAATATTGTCTTATTATCATCATTTTTTATGAAATCAATGACCCTTTTCACACCTATTTGGTTTATGGTTTTGTAGTCATTAACCTTTTCTGGATCACTGATTAGTCACTTAAAGTGGATAATATTCATTGTTAAGTTCTTAATATTAATGTGTTTAAAAGTTTATAAACATCAATTTTAGTCCAATTCAGAAATTGAACTTCATTTCCCATCATTGTGCAATTCATGCTTAAAATGTCAATTTGGGATCACTCAATAATTTGCTTGTGGAAATTACAATATTCATCATTTTAATTTGACATTTTGGGATATGATTTATCACTTTGTTTGGAACATTTTATCTTTTAGGTCCGATGGATGAATCCCAAAGGAAGATGGAGAATTTTGCGCCTGAAGGCAGAAACATGCTGGAAAAAGCATAATGGGCCTAAGGCCCATCAAACAAATGTGGGGCCCAGAAAACAAGCCCAATGAAGCTCAAATTTATACATTAGAAAGATAAAAATATTAGGATCATTTTATTAAACTGTGGACAGAGCTAATTCTGATTTTATCATGATGATAAAGGGATCTGAAGTTGAGATTTAAATGGTGGACATGACATTAATGCTCAAAAATCCGTACCACCATTTCGACTATAACTTCCAAACGGATGAGAAAAATTTCCTGAAATTTGTAAAGCTCATAGAGGACAGATGGATGAAGATATTTCTCTTCTAAAGCCCCTCCTGATTCGGCCTTCTTCAATTTCGAATTCACACGTCAATGTGGTGGACGAATCTGGACAGTTTTCCGGGTCAAATTCGAAACATCAATTTCCTTTTGATTATTCACCCTCCATTTGACTCTATTAATTGTTGGGGGGTGAATTAATTTTTGGGGGATGTACCTAAGGCTCCTAATATGCCTATATAAGGAGCTATAGGTGAAGTGAATGGGGGTGAAAATTTTTCTTATCATCTTGGATGCTTTGTTTCATTGTAATGTTTTGCTTCCAAATTTCCTTTGTAATGTTTTCCATTTCCATGTAAGTTTTTTTTTGTATCTTTATGTTCTTAATAAACTTATTTATCTTATATATTTTCCATTTCATTTATTAAAACTTTATAATCACAAAGCACAGTGATATCTCTGTGTTGTTGTGAATTAGTTCACACATAGGTGTGAATTTCATTCACACACACGGAGGAGTGCTCGTTATTTCCGCGGTTTTAATTTCTTCAATCCAATTCTTGTTAGCCATCTTCCGCCCACCATTGAGAGTATATCATCAATGGAGGGCTAAACCCTTAATGGGTTGATCTTAGGAGGATGCGAAGGCTGGATTTAATGTTATTTTATGAACGAATTGTTGTTAATTGGATAATTAATTTAAGACATCCATTCTTCAGTTATTTCTACTCTTCATCTTTACTGTGTTTGAGAAAAATAAATTCAATTACTAAATGACCATATACCTCGGAGAGATCATGAATTTGGTTCTATAAGTGTATAGGGGATTATTAATTGTGTTTAGTAAGCACCAAACCAGAAAATGATGAAGGTAGTGTTATTTTTGAAGAATGGATTCATCAAGAATTAATAAAACCAAAATTGTTTAAAGAAGTAAAATTCATTCAATCCACCCCGAGCATAATCCTAGATCAACCCATTTTCATTGAATTGAATTCAAGTAGGTTTCTTAGTATTATTTAAAACCATCCAAAATCAAAACCAAAGTTGGCTACTTCATATCCCTTCCTTCACCAAATCATAGCGTCTCAAGGATACTTCTTCGGTCCCTGTGGACTCGACCCCTACATGTACTACATCGATCGCTTTTACCCGTAGGGTAAATTTGGGAGCAACCAAATTTTGGAGCCGTTGCCGAGGACCAAGTAAGTTCCTTAGACCAAAAACCTTCTTTTCTTACCCCCATTCTTCTATTCTCATCCCAATTCTCTTATCTTTTCCCTTTCTTGCTTTTATTTTCTTTTGGCGCATGTCCGCCTACACCCGCGATAACTCAAACAAATTAGTTAGGGTGGATACTCCTAGGGATGGGGAGTCAAGCACTAAAAGAGGTCTATTTCCTTTAGATCCAAATCTTCCTAATACTCCAAATTCAGACATTGAGTTCGATACAATGGAGAATCTCCCACAAAACCAAATCATAAACCGGGGAGGGAACCAAAATAACGGGCAGGACCCTAACTTGGGAATTGTTGCAGACCCGACCATGAATGACTACCTCACACCAACCTGGACCAATGCACCCCCATGCATTAGGCATGATAACATGGGATATGCACAATATGTTTTCAAACCCCATGTCCTGAACCACCTTCCAACCTTTCATGGGATGGAGTCTGAGATGCCTTACCTTCATGTTAAAGAATTTAATGACATTGTCGAAACCATGTGCCCACCAAATCAAATTGAATCTGCTAAAATGAGACTTTTCCCTTTTTCCCTTAAAGACCGAGCAAAGAATTGGTTAAACAATTTGAGACCAGCATCCATTCACTCTTGGGACCAACTTCAACGAGAATTTTATAAAAAATACTTCCCCCATCACAAAACAATTGCACTTAAAAAGAGCATACAAAACTTTTTTGAAAGAGAGGGAGAAACATTCTATGAAACATGGGAAAGGTTCAAGGACACATTAAACATGGTACCGCACCATGGTTTCTTAATCCCATAACAAGTGAGAATTTTCTATGAAGGGTTGGGTCCCGGAAACAAACAATTCATTGATATGATGTGTAATGGAACCTTCAAAAACAAAGCCCCAAATGATGCTTATGAGTATCTAGAAAATCTTGCTGAACAAAACCAAACATGGGGAACATCACCATACTATGAGAAGCCACCCAAATCTGGTGGAATGTACAATCTTGGAGAAGAAGAAAACCTAAGAGCAAAACTTGCTGCACTCGCGAGGAAAGTTGAGGAGATTGATCTTAGGAAGGTCCAGAAAACCCAAACTGTTGAGCTTGTTTGTACAATTTGTGACAAGAATGACCATAAGACTGATAATTGTCCAACCATTCCTTCCATCAAGGATGTTCTTTTAGGAGGACCACCAGAAGAAGTTAATGCAATGAACTTTCAAAAGCCACAATTCACGAACACCTTCAATCCAAGGTATAACGACCATCCGGGCTTTCGTTGGAAGGACAATCAACAACCAACACAACAACAATGTATCAACCCATACCCTCAACAAAACTTTCAACCTCATAATCAGTTCCAACCACAACCGGTCTAATTCCAACATCCTCATGTCCAATATCAACAACCTATCCAATAACCAAAGTATCCTCCTGGAATAAACCCACAAGATCAAGCACCAACCCAAAATGTTCCACAAAGCCTACTAGAAAAACTGTGCAAACAAATGGACAAAATGAACTCAGAATTCTCATCCATTAAACAAGAACTTCAAACCATAAAAACTGGAAAGGCACCCATGCCCACACAGGCCATTCCACAACAAACATCAAGGGGAGAGACAAGTTTCACTCAAACAACCCACGAACAACTAAAGGCTGTGACAGTTTTAAGAAGTGGGAAATCAATTGAAAAACCTGAACAGATAAGTCAGAAACCATGTGAAGCTTCAAACTCTAATGAAAATTCAAATGAACTACAAGATCAAACTGAAGAAACTGATAATAATGTGAATGAAACAACACTTCAACAAACAACTCCAGAATCTGCACCATTTCCTCAACGCATGAGGGGGAAAACTAAGCCTGAATTGAGTGAAACATTGAGGGAAATCTTCTCACAAGTCAAGTTGAACATTCCCCTTCTTGATGCCATCCAAACCATACCTTCATACTCAAAATATATTAAGGACTTGTGCACTTTTAAAAGAAAATTTTCACATAAAAACCAAGTCCTTTTGGCTGCTAATGTGAGTACCACCATTCAAGGGACCATTCCTCCTAAGATGAAAGACCCAGGATGCCCTTACATAAATGTTGAACTAGGAGAGAACAAAGTTGTCAAAGCCTTGTGTGATCTAGGTGCTAGTGTGAACCTCATTCCTTATTCCATGTACTGTCAGTTAGGGCTCGAAGAACTCCAACCCACATCTGTCACTCTTCAACTTGCTGATCGTAGTGTTCAAGTTCCAAAGGGGATCTTAAAAGATGTTTTGGTAAAAGTTGAAAATTTCATTTACCCAGCTGACTTCATTGTTCTGGACAATCACCCAAGCTTAGGTCCTAGGGAGCAAACCCCAATCATACTTGGTCGTCCCTTCCTTGCAACAATCAACTCTGTAATCCGAGTCCGAAATCGGAACATGACCATCACCTTTGGGAACATGAGTCTAGACTTGAACATATACAATGAAAACTCTCAAATTGGGGATGATGAAGAGATCCATGAGGTTAATTGGATTGGTAGTGTTGATAATGAACTCAATGAACATCAAGGAGTTACCGAAGGATGGTTAAGTCAAGAAGAGATCGATTTTCTTTATTCACATGAGGGAAATTTTCCTCCTTGGATTGAATCCCTTTCAGACAGCTCTATTGATGAATTTCTAGAATCACCAATCAATGATACCATGGTTGAAATCAATAACATTGAGTCCATATCCATTCATGACACTACTCTGGAAAATTTAGTGGATGAAAATTCTGCTCACAAGGAACCAATTTTGTCAAGAAATCTGAACAAAGAAACTAAGTTCAATACAAAGTCTCAACCATTCTTGGAAATTCATGACCAATCTGATCTTGAATTTAAAGTATTACCTTCATCACTAAAGTATGCTTACTTAGGGGACAATCAATCCTTTCTTGTTGTCATTTCTTCCTCCCTTGAAGCCGATCATGAGAGGATGCTTCTAGATGTTCTTAGGAGACACAAGAAAGCCATTGGATGGACCCTATCTGATATCCCAGGGATTAGCCCACTTATCGGGACTCATAGAATTATTCTTGAATCTGAGTCAAAGCCATGTCGTCAACCTCAGAGGCAACTCAATCCTAATCTCATGGAAGTAGTGAGAAAAGAACTTTTGAAATTGTTAAAAGCCGGTATCATCTATCCTATAGCTGAGAGTGAGTGGGTTAGCCCAATCCATGTGGTTCCAAAGAAGGCTGGAATCACAGTAATAACCAACAAGGATGGAGAGATGCTTCCAATAAGGGTCAGTAGTGGATGGAGAGTTTGTATTGACTATAGGAAGCTCAACTCTTGTACCAAGAAAGACCATTTCCCCTTACCCTTTATTGATCAAGTCCTTGAGCGAGTGGCGGGTCATCAATTCTATTGCTTCCTAGATGGATTCTCGGGGTATAATCAAATCGAAGTCTCCTTAGAGGATCAAGGAAAAACAACCTTCACTTGTCCATTTGGCACTTTTGCCTTCAAACGCATGCCCTTTGGGTTATGTAATGCCCCTGGTACCTTCCAGCGGTGCATGATGGGAATATTCTCGGATATGGTGGGGGATTTTTTAGAGGTCTTCATGGATGACTTCTCCATCTTTGGGGATACTTTTGAGGGATGCCTTATAAATGTTGAAAAGGTTTTGTCAAGGTGCGAGGATAAGAATCTCATACTAAATTGGGAAAAATGCCATTTCATGGTAAGGGAAGGACTTGTTCTAGGTCATCTGGTATCTGGTAGAGGGATTGAAGTTGATAAAGCTAAGGTTGACATCATTCGTCACCTTCCCTCTCCTAAAACTGTTAAGGAAGTGAGGTCCTTCTTAGGACATGCTGGTTTTTATAGAAGGTTCATTAGGAATTTCAGCTCTATTTCTCGACCACTTTGTGCTCTATTGGTAAAAGATGCTCCATTTTTATGGACAGAAAGCTGTGAGGAATCATTCTCTACACTCAATTAAACTCTTATATCTCCACCTATCATGCAATATCCAAATTGGAAACTTCCTTTTGAGCTCATGTGTGATGCAAGTGATTTCGCTGTAGGAGCATTCTTAGGACAACGGTGTGAGAAAACTCCACATGTCATTTCTTATGCAAGCAAATCTTTAAATGATGCACAAATAAACTACACCACCACTGAGAAAGAGTTGCTTGTTGTTGTCTTTGCCTTAGAGAAATTCAGGTTTTATCTCTTAGGATCACCCATCATTGTCTTCACTGATCATTCAGCCCTAAAATACCTTTTCCAAAAACAAGATGCCAAGGCTAGATTGATTAGGTGGGTCCTTCATCTTCAAGAGTTCGATTTAACCATTAAGGATAAAAAGGGTGTTGAAAATATTGTAGCTGATCACCTCTCTAGGATGGAATTCAAAGACAACTCACACCACCTCTCTGTGTCTGATTCATTTCCCGATGAGCACCTCTATTCAGTGAGTGATTGCCCTTGGTATGCTGACATAGCAAACCATTTGGTGACGGGTGACATTCCAAAATTCATGGGGACCCAATCTAAGAGGAAATTCATTTCTGACGTAAAACACTATGTGTTTGATGATCCTTACCTCTTCAAGTTCTGTCCTGATCAAATCATCAGGAGATGTATTCCCGAGTCTGAGCAAGAGTCCATTCTAAAATTTTGTCATGGAGAGGCATGTGGAGGCCACTTTTCTACAAAGAAAACCACTGCAAAGGTCCTCCAAAGTGGTTTCTACTGGCCGAAACTCACTAAGGATTCCTTCCAATTCTGCAAAAGTTGTCCTCAGTGTCAGAAATTAGGATCCATTACCAAAAGGAATCAAATGCCCCTCACTCCCATTCTGGTCGTTGAAATATTTGATTGTTGGGGAATTGATTTCATGGGACCCTTTCCAAACTATAAGGGATACCTCTACATCCTCTTAGCTATTTATTATGTCTCAAAATGGGTTGAAGCCATTCCCACTAAGTCCAATGACCACCATGTTGTGATCTGATTTTTGAAAGAGCATATATTTTCTCGATTTGGAATTCCTAGGGCTATAATCAGTGATCGTGGAACCCATTTCTGCAACTGCCCATTCGCTTCACTCATTTCTAAGTATGGTATTACTCATAAAGTTTCAACTGCATACCATCCTCAAACCAACGGTCAAGATGAGTTGGCAAATAGATAAATTAAACAAATTCTTGAAAAAACTGTCAATCCCTCTAGGAAAGATTGGACCGAGAAACTCTTAGATGCCCTTTGGGCATATCAAACTGCTTTCAAAACTATCCTAGGCATGTCACCGTATAGATTGGTTTATGGAAAAGCATGTCATTTACCTGTTGAAATTGAACATAAGGCCTTTTGGGCAATAAAAAAAATGAACTTTGACATTTCTTTGGCTGAAACAAAAAGGAAATTAGATCTTAATGAACTCGAGGAACTTAGGATGGAGGCTTATGAAAATTCAAGGATCAATAAATCTAAAGTTCAAGCCTACCAATCTAGGAATCTCAAAGTCAAACACTTTGAGCTGGGAAAATTTGTGCTCTTGTATAGTTCAAAACTTCATCTACACCCAGGAAAGCTAAGGTCCAGATGGTCTGGTCCATACCTAGTGCATTATGTGTACCCTCACGGGGCAATAGAGATTCAGGATCCCACAAGTGGTCATGTCTTCAAAGTCAATGGTCATAGGTTAAAACCATTCATTGAATCATTCAATAAACAAGAAACCAAGGAGGCGTTAACTGAGCCAACATATGAACCAGAGAAAAATTGATAGATTTAGGGTACAAGTCGGGCTAACGACGTTAAACAAAAGCGCTGCACGGGAGGCAACCCGTGGTTTTCATGTTTCCAATCACTGGGAATCATCTTTTGTTTCCTTCTGCTTAATTTTGTTACTTTTTTTTATATATAGACTGTTGACCTGTTCTTCTTTTATGAGTAAGGATGGGTATGAAAAGGGAGCACTGTATTCATCCGTGTCACGCGGTGTGATCCCTGAGTAATACCTTACCCAGAAATTTAAAGAAGACAATGTATCATCAGTTTATTTTATTTATGTTTTTGTAGGTTTAAAAAAAATTATTAGACTCTTGACCTGTTCTTCTTTTATGAGTATGGATGGGTATGAAAGGGGAGCACCGTATTCATCCGTGTCACGCGGTGTGATCCCTGAGTAATACCTTACCCAGAAATTTAAAAGAAGACAATGTATCATTAGTTTGATTTAAAAAAAACATGAAAATGATGGTACTTGGAATTAAATAAATCATTGTGTTGTTTGTTTTGTCTGCTTTGTCCTTATTTTTATGGTTCATGAACTATTTTGGGTGATACATGTTCAATCAAGGAGGTTCCTACATCCCTAAAGAGATCAAAGGAGTAATTTGGAGCATCATGAACCTCAACTTTAAAAACCAGGTGAATTTGTTCCATGTTTTTCATTCTCAATTTTATCT
Source organism: Viscum album (assembly GCA_963277665.1). NCBI lineage: Eukaryota > Viridiplantae > Streptophyta > Magnoliopsida > Santalales > Viscaceae > Viscum > Viscum album. The sequence continues at coordinate 1,617,803,592 of OY728131.1, read as the reverse complement.
TTGAACTCCTCTCCTACCCCCTTCTAACTTTTTTTTTCTTTAAACACTAGGGACAGTGTTATTCTAAGTTGGGGGGGGGGATAAAAAATGATTTTTATTTTGAATAAGAACATGCATGAAAAAAAAAATCCATTAACCATAAACATGATAAAGACATATTGCAAACTCTAAAATTGGATATCAAATAAATTTTGCATGCCATTATTCTGATTTTAATGCAAGTTTAAGTTCATGAGCATAGTTTTTGGAAAGTGCGGTTGTCCGATGTGATTTTTCAAAGTTTACATTTTCATCCTCTTAATAAAAATGCCACAATGCACGTCTTTTGGATTGTGGGTGTAAATTTGAGTTCTTGGGTCCCTTTCATTATAGCATAGGGTTCTAGGGTCACTTTTAGTTTAATTTGAGTATCCAAAAAAAAACAAAAAAAAACAAAAAAAAAACAAAAAAAACCACATAGAGCAATGTTTTGTCCAAATGCGTGGCGTCCGGCACTTGGGGATCGTGACTCCATAGTTGTCTTGCCCAGAGTTAGGCTTTATATCTCTATTGTAGAGCATGAAATTGACAATATGTGTGGCGTCCGGCACTTGGGGATCGTGACTCCATAGTTGTCTTGCCCAGAGTTAGTCTTTTCATATCTATTGTGGTTAAAAAAAATAAATAAAAAATAAATAAAAAAAGGGATACTCATCTTAAGGTTTAATGTGATTCCCACCTAGCGCTTCCATTTTTTCTCCTTGAACAATAAAATGGGCCCCATATCTTTTATGATTCACAACACTTTATCATGCTTAATTGGAATTGGATGAAATGTGGCAATGAATTTGAACAAAGGAATGGGCTTGGGCTTGGGATATGCTTATGGACCTAGCTTATTTTAAATGATTTTTATGGGTTCCATAATTTTTTTGGTATGAGGTCTTTTGGGTGAGCAATGTGTATTTAAAATGTTTTTGGAAAAGGGGATTTCAATTTCATATTTGTAATTTATTTTGCTCGGGACTAGCAAAACTCAATTTGGGGGGTGTGATTAGTCACTTAAAGTGGCTAATATTCATTGTTAAGTTCTTAATATTAATGTGTTTAAAAGTTTATAAACATCAATTTTAGTCCAATTCAGAAATTGAACTTCATTTCCCATCATTGTGCAATTCATGCTTAAAATGTCAATTTGGGCCCACTCAATAATTTGCTTGTGGAAATTAAAATATTCATCATTTTAATTTGAAATTTTGGGATATGATTTATCACTTTGTTTGGAACATTTTATCTTTTAGGTCCGATGGATTAATCCCAAAGTAAGATGGAGAATTTTGTGCCTGAAGGCAGAAACATGCTGGAAAAAGCATAATGGGCCTAAGGCCCATCAAACAAATGTGGGGCCCAGACACCAAGCCCAATGAAGGTCAAATTTATACATTAGAAAGATAAAAATATGAGGATCATTTTATTAAACTGTGGCCAGAGCTAATTCTGATGTTATCATAATGATAAAGGGATCTGAAGTTGAGATTTAAATGGTGGACATGACATTAATGCTCAAAAATCCGTCCCACCATTTAGACTATAACTTCCAAACGGATGAGCGAAATTTCCTGAAATTTTTACATATCATAGAGGACAGATGGATGAAGATATTTCTCTTCTACAGCCCCTCCTGATTCGGCATTCTTCAATTTCGAATTCACACGTCAATGTGGTGGACGAATCTGGACAGTTTTCCGAGTCAAATTTGAAACATCAATTTCCTTTTGATTATTCACCCTCCATTTGACTCTATTAATTTTTGGGGGTGAATTAATTGTTTGGGGATGTACCTAAGGCTCCTAATATGCCTATAGAAGGAGATAGAGGTGAAGTGAATGGGGGTGAAAATTTTTCTTATCATCTTGGATGCTTTGTTTCATTGTAATGTTTTGCTTCCAAATTTCCTTTGTAATGTTTTCCATTTCCATGTAAGTTTTTTTTGTATCTTTATGTTCTTAATAAACTTATTTCTCTTATATATTTTCCATTTCATTTATTAAAACTTTATAATCACAAAGCACAGTGATATCTCTGTGTTGTTGTGAATTAGTTCACACATAGGTGTGAATTTCATTCACACACACGGAGGAGTGCTCGTTATTTCCGCGGTTTTAATTTCTTCAATCCAATTCTTGTTAGCCATCTTCCACCCACCATTGAGAGTATATCATCAATGGAGGGATAAACCCTTAATGGGTTGATCTTAGGAGGATGCGAAGGCTGGATTGAATGTTATTTTATGAACGAATTGTTGTTAATTGGATAATTAATTTAAGACATCCATTCTTCAGTTATTTCTACTCTTCATCTTTACTGTGTTTGAGCAAAATAAATTCAATTACTAAATGACCATATACCTCGGAGAGATAATGAATTTGGTTCTCTAAGTGTATAGGGGATTATTAATTGTGTTTAGTAAGCACCAAACCAGAAAATGATGAAGGTAGTGTTATTTTTGAAGAATGGATTCATCAAGAATTAATAAAACCAAAATTGTTTAAAGAAGTAAAATTCATTCAATCCACCCCGAGCATAATCCTAGATCAACTCATTTTCATTGAATTGAATTCAAGTAGGTTTCTTAGTATTATTTTAAACCATCCAAAATCAAAACCAAAGTTGGCTACTTCATAGCCCTTCCTTCACCAAATCATAGCGTCTCAAGGATACTTCTTCAGTCCCTGTGGACTCGACCCCTACATGTACTACATCGATCGCTTTTACCCGTAGGGTAAATTTGGGCGCAACCAATCACCCATTTCCTTGAGATCAAAGTTCTTTATCACTTTACATCAGTATTTTTATGTTATTTTTCTCTTTTATACCCATGTTTTCATTTCCCACCTATGTTCACCTATCTAGAAACCTAATTATGTGATTATTCCAAATGACTACTCCCCTTTTCGTACTTATTAGGAGGATAATTTATTAAACCTTTTATGATGTGGGTTTTTTAATAAATCTATATTCAAATATTAAACCCTTTATTACAAAGATCAAATTTAAATTGTGAGGATGCATTTTATTTAATGAGGGGAGGATATAACACCCCAAAATTCTAAAATAATAACATTTTATTCAGTAGTGTGTATGACACGCAACACCAAGCGTATAAGGGAATATAATATCCGGATACTTTAAAATAAATTTTATATTTTAAATAAATTCAATATATGATATATCTTGTGATGAATACAACACCGAGTTATCTTACGTTACACGCAATGACTTTCTTCGATAGCTTGCATTACACGCAAGATCGAGATTTACTGAATACTATTAATATTATAATTTAAAATGAAAATTATCTCCTATATATTAAATTGGAATTTATGAATAGAATTAACTAAATTATGAAAATATATGATTTAATTAATTTTTTACCAATTAATTATAAATTAAAATAAAAACCAATTGAATATAAAGTAAATGTTTTTATAAAAAACTATTTTTATGCACCTAAAGGATTTTTATCCTAATAAATTAAATTAATCACTACTATTGAATGATATTAATGAAATTTATATATTATATATTTACTCAAATGTTTTTAAATTCATCCAATATATTTTATAGGCATAAGATAAGAACAAATCCTATTTTACACACAAAACGTTGTATTTTTCTAAAGGCAGTTTTTCCACCTTTTAATGGTGCACTTCTTTTAAAACTAAATTTTGACCACATTTTAATGGTTCACTTGTTTTAAAACTAAATTTTGACACTTTTATAAATTTTATTTCAAAAAATAAACTTAATTTATGAAATAAAATTTTAAAAATTATCTTATGGTGAATTTTTGGTATTTTTCTAAGAAGTTTCATTTTTGGATGAATAGTGAATAATACTGAATTTTAATTGAAAACTGACTTTTCATCTAAATAATTTATAGTGATAAATTATATTTTTAATTTTTTTTAAAGTCTTAATAGTTCAATTATACATATATTATTCCAATTTAGGTCATTTGAATTATTTTCATATTGAATTTAGATATAAAAACTTAGTAAACTTTTGAACATTTTTAATTTAAAAACTCACTTTATCGTCATGTATATGAGGTTAATTTTAAATTATTTTTTTCTAATTATATAAATTTAATTTATAAAAATAGATTAAATATTTGGAATAAGAATAATTTATAATTTATAATATGGTCAACTTAATTTTTGACCAAAGTGATTAGTGAAAATAGTTAAAATTAATTACAATAATTAAGGAGAAAACGAGTTTACTTGGTGATTAAACTTAGAATATACTGTGTAAAAATGAACAAACACTTTTATAACACCCATTGGATGGAAATATGTCAACTATTATGACTTTAGGATCGAAATATATGAGTTTTTTGGACACTTTTCTGTGAAATTAACCCATAAAATAAGTTAAGTAAAGAAAAAGAAAAAAATGATTCTTTTCTTACTTTTAATTTCTATAATTATTTGAGAAAGGGAGAAAAATTACATAGGTTAGGTTATAAGGATTATTTTTAAATATAAATAAGTTTTTTCCATAATAATAATTTATCTTTAATTTATATTGATGAAGTAGTCACTTAAAATGCTTATGAAATGCCAACACAGTAATTATTTAGTTAACAATTAAATAAAATAAATGATGCTAAAAATATTAAAAGTGAATTAAATTGAATTAATTTTTATGTTAAATTATTTTTTTATACGAATATATAATATTTCACATCTTTCAAATTAATATATTTGAATTAAATTATTGTCTTGATATTTTTAAATTCAAATTAGATTAATAATGTCAAAATTGACATTAATGTTATTTTATAATAAATGATATTTTATTAATTGATTTAAAATTACTAAAAACAATATTATATAAATTTATTTTTAAATGTTAATAAATACCAAATATGGTCCATTATTGGACCAATTTTTCTATTATAATAACTATATTTATCGTTAAATAGTAAAAACTTTGTTAGCGTAGTTATGATTAAAGTAGTGTTTTTGCGCGTTTATTGCACTTGTGTTAAAATTAATTTACAAAACACATTGGTTTTTTCTTTTTATAAATTATTTATTATATTTATAATCATTTGTTACAAATTATATAATAATTATCACTCAAAATTAGTCTTAAAGGATAAATTACTTCTATTTTGAAAACTAGTTTTCATAATAAAAAAATCCAAAATGATAAAATAAGGGAACTTAGGTGTTAAGGAAAAAAATGTTTAAAAAATGTGTTATAATGTATTTTTTAGGTTTTTATAGACCACATAATCCCAAAAAACCATTAATTATCAATCTTAGAGCCACTTTATGTAAGATTTACCTCCCAATCGTGAATACTTTTGAGTATTTACAAGAATGTAACTTCTCCTCAACTATAAAAAGGCACTCGCTCCCCCAACTTCATCACACCTCTCAAGCCATTTGGATTTATCAATACCTGACCAAATCAATACAAACTTCCCTACACTAATATTTTAAGCCTTAGTTTTTTCATAAATAAAACCTTTCAATATTTTAGTGCAAACCTATGGAGGATACCTAAAGAAGAGGTAATGACTTTCTAAAAGCGTTTTTATTTTATTTCCTTCTCCACCTCCCAAAATTATTATTATATAATTATTATATAATAACCTAGTTATATTAAATATATTTATATTTTTTATTTTAATGTTATAACCTAAAATCACACACACTTCCATAAAATGGGATACGCAATCATCATTCATGTGTACGGCGGACTACCGCCTCGCAAACCGATGTCGTTCATTCTTCTATTACCACCATTCAAGGTTTGGAATAATGATAAATTTATAGATTATGTATTATTTTTATGATATTTATGATATTATTATGCTTTTAGATCTATTATATCACACATACCTTCATGCATTTCATTTTTTTGGGAATATGATAATGTTGTTCATGTGTACTGCAGACTACCGTCTCACGAAGTGATGTGATTCATTCACACTTTACATGAAATGTATTAAGGATGGTTTTAATAAACATATGTGATATATATGAAATAATAATGATACTTTAATGATAATATATATATATATATATATATCATTTACCTTTCTATCTTTTAATACAATAATAAAATGGAAACAACATTCATGCATACGTACAGTCTACCGTCTCCATGAATAGTGTATTTCATTTCATATCACCAAATTTTATGGATTAATATAAAAACAAATATACAATATATATATTATATTTAAATGATGTTTTTCATTCTTTATATTATTAAATCATGATCTAAGTAAGAGTAACAAAAATATAACTAGTCAAAACATACTCGAAAAACAAAGCTGTTATTCCCCAAAATGATGAAAATAATGAAAGATTGTTAACGAAAGGGTAATAGTATGTTACGAAAGGATAATATATGATATAATAAATATTAATATGGTTTTTTTATAATTTAATAACATGTTTAAAACAACTATACATAAGTTTAAAGTATGTATGGCCAAAAGGAAAGCATGAGGTAAGGGATTTTGTCTCAATTTACATTCCATTGAGACTTTTTTGTTATTATGCACCAATTCAAATTTATGTGGGGTATATACTACCCATTTGATATGTAATATCATGATACATTCATATTTAAAGGTATTTAATGTTTCATGTTTAATTATATCATCCAAGGTATTTTGACTCAAAAATTACCAAGTGGTAAAAGTTATCATACAATCTCAATTCCTTTTGTGATTGTTAACTTTCTCTTAAAAAATCACATTAATGTAATAATTTTTAATTGGAAATTATAATTATTTTTTATATCCATATTATTGTGTGATATATATGATTATTTCCTAAACTATATACTATTTTGATATACAGTGTTTACTTTGAAAGTTATATAATTTATTGGGGAAATATTGATAAATCTGTACCCTTTACTCAATAAGGATATTTGAAAAGGCATATTTTTTATGATTTAAATTGACTATTCAATATATGAGGAATTTTTTGGACATTCATTACATGGTTTGGGTACCAGTAATTAATTTAAGCCTCTTGATGCATCAGTAGTCTCATGAAATGAATTAGTTGACCAAATCATACAGGTTTCTACCCACTAACTTAAACTGTATTGAGGATAGATCTTGATAGTAACTATCTTTAGGATATATATTGATAGTTTATACACCTGAAATTATGAATTCCATCATTATTGATATTCCATGTGATTATTCGATCAGTTATAATATCCATGGTCAACTTTCAAGTTCATGTGATTATTTATATGGAATTGTTTTTTCATAATTTATTCCTACCATATTATGCTCAAGTTATTGATTAAATGGCATATTTTTTAGTTATTTACCTTTCCATAGTGATTATTCATTATTTATTCATAATATCTTCCATTATAATTAACTCTTACCGAGCATTTGATCTCACCCTTATTTTGTTTCCTTTCCCCGAGATATGAAGATGAATTCTTTGAATGAGTTTCAAGGATGCTGATATTTTACTTTTGCTATAATTATTTTCTTTTTCCAATGTAATATGGGTATCATGTATGTAATCTGGTTTTCAAAATATGTTAAATTTTTCGGTCCTTTGGGATTTAAATCTTGTATCTATGCCAATGTTATAAATTAAGGCATCGGCTCTAAGCTTCTGGGATCGAGGTCATTACAGTAAGTAGAGGTTTCAAAGGTTTTATAGCCTAAAGGTTGGTTTTATGGTTTAAGTTTTCAGATCCATGTAACTTATAACATAAATGATGCATTTAAACTATAAGTCAAATGACTTACAACCTAAATATAAGTTTTTTTTCAGTCGATTCTTCTCTCCTTCGGTTATGTCTCCTTCAGTTTTTGGAAAACCCTATGTGGTTTTGAGAGACATTCTAGACCTCTTCTCCCTATTTTGATCTTTCAGTTCTGTTTTTTTTTTTTGTGATTGGTGTTGTTTTCTTCTCCCTTATCCACTTTTTTTCTTTCTTATCTCAGAGATTCATTGAAATGTTGTTGGTTTTGTTTGATATATGTTGGGTTGTGTTTTTGAAAACCCTTTAGTGTAGTTCAGGTTAATCGAGGGTTTTCTTATGTGGTTATGGTTTTTGAGCTATTTCTTCTTCACCCTATGGTACACAGCAAGATCAAAAAACTTCTTTTAAGGTAGGAGATCCTCATTCTCACCTATTTATGTGTGATATGTGTAATTTTATTACTTTTTATTTTCTTTCAGTGGATAATAAGGGTTGAAATAATAAAGATGATTGATTAGCATAACTGAAATTGATTTGTATAGGGAGATATCACATGTTTTGACTACTTTTATGTTTTTGTTGATATGTTTATTCCATGTTGATGCCTTATTGAAAATAATGGTTTTTGGGAGACTAGTTTTCATTGTAGATGTTATGCCTTGAGACCCATATTGTTTTGTTGTGTGATCACACCCTAAATAAAAGTTTAATGAGCATGTATTTGGATAATAAATTGTTTTCCCATGGAAATATTATTTGTATGATAATACCCATGCTAAATAAAGAAGCAATGAAATGAAATCCCATAAATAATTGTGGAATCTGATGTGTGTTCTTGTTGTGTGAGCTTATGCTTATTGTATTTCCCTATGTGGTTTGGGTGAGTTGTGGTGCAGTGATGGAGGTGACCAATTGGGATGTGTGATGTTTGGGGTGATAATGTGATGTGAAGTTTTTGGTTAACATAGATGCAATGTGGGAAGTTGTGAGATGTGGTGCATAGTGGTTGTGGTGCGCAGAGGTTGTGGTGTGAATTGGAGATGATGTGTGGCAATGATGTGTGGTAGTGATGTGTGGTTATTGTGTGTGGAGGTTGTGTTGTGAGATATGGTTGGGTGGTTGTTGTGGTAATACGGTTTGGTTAGTGTGTCATGATGATGACAGTTGATATGAGATGGGACAACTATGGCATTGAGTGGTTGTGTTAGTTGCTCAATTAGCCATAGAATAATTTGTAATGAGGAAAATGAATATGAATAGGGTGGAAATTGTTATGTGGAAAATGGATTAAATAAAATGAATAAATTAATGGGTTGTGTGATTTTGTGATTGTGAAATAAATAACTTATGAATAAATGTGGTGAAACTTGAAACTAAAAGTGGGAAATTTTGTGTGGTTATGTGTGGTGGTGTGATGTGTTATATATAGTAGTGGTAGCAGTTGTGACAATTGATGTGTGGTGCAGTGGTTGTTTTGGGTTATGTGCTAGTATAGTTTTTGTGAACCCATAGTTTGGGTATTTTGTTTTATATATATATCATATATGTTTATGTTATTTCTTTACATACCCAACCCAGTTTGGATAACCTTACCAATAGTCCGAAGTTCTAGGTTCCAGGTGTTTTCCACAATATCTAGGATGGTGGTGATATGGATGGCAGGATACCCCCTCGTCCTCATTATTCCTTTAATATTAGTGATGATATAGGTCGGTGTTGGAGATTACCCAGTAGTGTTGGACCAAGTGTTTTCAGGTGAGATGTGATGCGATGAGGTAGTGATGTGATGTGATATGTGGTGGGGGTCATGCATAGTGGGAGGATGGAACAAGGTTGATTTCCTTTACATTCATGATACCCTAATAATATGGTTATGAGATTATATGTGGTGTGACAACCCAGTTTTCTTTAGGTAAGATGTGTTGTGATAGCCCAAGTGTCTTTAGGAGAGATGTGGTATGATGTATCAATGATACAATGATTCTTGATGCTAACACCAGATGCTAGAACTTGTGAGGCTGGGGTGGGAAGGGATGCATCTAAACCCAAATAAAAGATGTCCCATGTGCCTTCAGACGAGACATGATGTGATGTTTGTGATGTGATATGTATGAAAGGGATGGGAGCATAGGACGTTTGACGTTGAGGTGTGAGAGAGGAAAACCAATGGGGGAGTGGCAGCATTGCACCTTTCTTTGTTTCTCAATGTTATATTACTATATTGGATGCATGATTTGGTGAGAGATACATGGTGGGGAAAGGTTCTGGTTAGTATAATTGTATAGGTTCTTGTTGGTTCTATTGTTTTTTCATAGGTTCATTAGCATTCTATTTTCACGTGTGCACTTGAGACCTTGGTTATGTCCTTACTAAGTATAAAGGATACTCACCCTACATAGATAAAAAAATCAGGTTTCTAGGAGAACTTTGGAGATTTATATATACATTTATAGCTTAGGTTTGGATTTGTTGTTGTGTTTCTACCATAGAATTATCTTTTAGTATATTTAGAGATTTTAATATGTATCAGTTTACTTTATTCATTCATTATGGGATGGTTTTTAGTCTACCTTTATTTTATCTGTTTTATTTTTTTGGTGTTTATTTATCCTATCTCTCGATCTTATTTTTATTATAGAGGGTAATGTCTCCCATTTATGAGATTTTATACCCTTAGTTCTAGTCATCAACTCAGGGCCTACTGGAGGTGGGACTAGGGGATCATTATCTTTCTCCATTCATTACAACATCTTAAGTGGGAAGGGATCATGATAGAGTGGTATCAGAGGTTTTGGTTGAGAGATAGGATAGAGTTTGGACTTATGCACTGTGTGGTTAGAATGGTTTGTTAGGATAGTGATTTCATTTGATCTTAGTACATGTCATAGTCTAGGGAGACCGGCTAGGAAATGGGATTTTAGGGGTCCCGTGATCTAGTACACAAACTCTAATCTTATTTAATGACCAAGTGAGGTGGGACTATTTGTAGGGTAGATACCTAGGATAGGTACATGGATCATGATTGATTGTGTTAATTTCTTAATTGGGTTATTGTGGGAAAATAAAATGAATTAAATGAATAATTCCATTTAAAATTTAATGATACTAGGCTTAGGATGGTCTCCTTGCTTTTTAGGAATGGCTCATGTTTATCATCCATGAGTGGCTCAGGTGGTTGAGGCTTAGCAGTCTGATCCAGTTGATCATCGGATGGTTGACCTAAAATAGGATGATGAGGATTGTAAGTGGGATTTGTGTGCCTTTTAGTGGTAGAGTTTGGGAAATTATGATGGGATCATCTTTGATATGGAGACAGAACACTAATTGGAGGATCTCAAGATCACTTTCAGTTTGATCTGAACATGAGCTGAGTTCTGGGTGTTGTTTTCAATTATTCATATGTGGGGAGCTATGAATCAGTGGTTTATGATATGTCTTGGTGTTTTTAAGGTTGCATATGTGTTATGGAACAAATTTTAGAGGGAGTTTTGTTCAGATTTCCTTTTGATGATAAAGAAGGAAGTGAAGTGGAAGAAGATACTCTCTCTTCAACAGGGGATCCTGAGTGTGTGGGAGCTTGGGATCTGGTTCAATGACCTCTTATGCTTTTCCCCAGATGTTTTTCTAAATGAAGAGTCCAAAGTGCGTCATCTAAAGAAGGATTTTCACTCAGTGATCAGGTATGTGGTCACCCTGTTTATGCTTCCTACATATCTGGAGGTGCAAAAAAGGGATGAGGTTATCAATTATATTCTTTCACTAGGTGTTAAGCCTCAATTTAGTGGCTAAAAAGAAATTTTGAGGAGTAGGGATTCAGGAAGTGGGTTGTGGGAGTTTAGGCAGTCATGGTTCCAGCCAGTGGGGAGCCGACTATGGAAATCTCCTTATGTTCTTATGGGAAAGGTTTCTCTTGAGAACCTATTGGTGGTTTTTTTGTTTTCATGTTATGTCTGTAGGGGACATGGGCATCATCAATATTAATGCTCGGCCTAATCTGCCACATACCTGAAGGGTGTTCTCAATCCCCACTGGCTGGTGACTACCACTCGGGCATCAAAAACAACAAAAGGGAATGATTTATCCCAACCTGAAGTGACAAAAATATGTAATATATACACATAACAAAAATAAATAGCATAATATATAAACATATTCCATAACATATAAATAAAAATGAAAGTGATATAATATAACAAGTTAGAATAAAAAAATATCCAAGTGACAAGTCCAACCACAAAGGACTACAAAACCAGACAGTTGCTCCAACAGCTCCATGTGATAATGTAGGTAACCTCCCACAGTCTCACCACCAACTACCCCAAACCCGGCTGATAGAAAACCTCGTTGATTTACTATGGTGCCTTAGCTTTCCATACATCTAAATACATAACTAGGTCTACATACCACCAAAGGGGTACGTAGGATGTGAACCAACAGACTCAGTAGGGTCTCACCCAGGTGTTCCATATTTATCTCTAAATAATAATCCCATCATACTCAACTTTAAATAAAACAAGGTATGATAACAATTTAACAGTTTTTATATCAAAATCATGGTAAAACATTTTAATTTCACCTTTTTCTAAATTTCCAAATAAAATAGGTAAATCAATTTCAAAGAATTCCATATCCATATATCAAAACAGATATAGAAAAAAAAGGAAAATCATGTATCATATCTCATATCAAATACATGGTATTATAATCAAACATTACAAACCAAAATCATCCCAAATAGACCAAAATCATAGGTCACATCATGTCAAGGATCAAATTAGGCCAGGATATATAGGACACTCATGCCTAACATAAACAATCATGTATGCATCAAGCCACTAGACATATGTATCGAGTCTAGAGAGTAGAGGAACACCATAGAAAGTGAACCCCCAAATAGGTCTAACAAATCCCTAGAATAACAGGCCTAGGGAGAAGAGGAAATCTCCATGAGAAAACCCCCCAATAGTGGATGAGGCCTATTACTATACCTTCCACCTAAGTACCCAATGGTTCCCATGTGCTCTATTTTCCGAATCAATTAATCAGAAAATTTTCATAAAACCATGCTTTGAAAACCATTTCACAATACTTTCAAAAACCCTTTTCTATTTCCCAAAATGAGGGGAAAACCATATTTCATAAAAACCCATTTCCACACACACAAAATAAATTAGTCATATCATTCCATTTAATTTAATAAAACAATTTATCAAAAATAGTATCAATAGAGTTCACTAAGACAATATAGAGACAAAACCACCTACCTCAAACTCGGGGTCACGCACACCCTCATAGGGATCCACCAGTAAGGAGGAACTGACAATGAAAATGGAGTCCCTAGAATAAATATACACATCTTATAATTGATCCAATTCAACAGAATTGTTGTTGAAGAATAGGAAACAACACATACCTCAAGAATCCACACCCTCTACACCATAACCAACAAGGAAAAAATCCCTAGAATGAGATCACACAACAGATCTAGATAGAATCAAGAATAAAAATCATCATTGGTCAACAGATCTAATAGCGCAACACAATGACACCACCAAGATCAAAGAAATGAAGAAGCAGAAAGGATTTCCCACTTGAAGAGATGCAACCCAAATGTAATGGTGATCAATCACTAAACGAATCAATCTAGATAAAATAGAGGCTACCAAAATCACAGGAGAAGGTATCTATGTCGAGATCAAGGAGGGTTGTGGAAGAATGAATGAAAATTTAGCTGATGCGGCACCCTAAAATCCTGCCTCCTGATAGTTACATGATTTGTGACCCTTATACACATTGTTTAATCCATGGGGCTCAAGTATGCTGAAAAACCCATCACTTTTTATTTAAAACCTACCTTTTAACATTACACATTGTGTAACCATTACATGGTGTGTACTCCTTTCATGATGTGTACAAAGTTCACAACTTGTGTTTGGAGACCAATTATACATTTTGTAAACCCTTTACACATCATGTAATCTCCCAGAACGTAGAAGAAAAACCATATTCTTACACAAAAACCCCAAATCAACTCGGGCGTTCACTGTACTCAGGGAGAACCTTGCAAAATGATTGACACATTTATACTCAGACTCCATTAATTAAAACATACATCCCTAAACTTTATGTCATTTTTTAGAAAATTTTCTCCATCCTCGGGAGTCCCAAGACCCACCCAATTAAAGATGAAAACAATAAAAGAGAAGATAATTCCATGAAAGTGGGTAATAAAATGTTGCAAACTCCCCACCATAAGGCTTTCTATCCCTAGGAAGTCATGATGAAGAATGAATTCTAGTAAATAGGGGAGTTCATTACTCCCTCGTCAATGAATCGCACTCCTAAGTATCATGAGAATCTGATTCATTACTCTATACCACTCTAACCAATGGAATAGACTTCCCATGTAATACTTTCACTTGATATTCAACGATCTCAACTAGCTATTCAATAATAGAAACATTTGTCTCTAACTCAATCTCCTCCCAAATTAAAACATGAGAGGGGTTATGATGATATTTTCAGAGTTATGATATGTGAAAAACATCATGAATTCTTGTCAAATTAGTTGGAAATTCCAACTAATATGAAACATGACCAAGCTGCTCAATGACCTCAAACAGTCCAACATATCTCAGAGCCAATGTTACCTATTTTCCAAGATTAAAATGACCTAATCAAGGATAAACTTTCAAGAAAACCCTATCACCTATGGAAAACTCCAAAGGACAATATTGTTGATTCACATAATATTTTTTTCAACTCTGCGTTGTAACCAGATGTTGATATATATCTTGAATCCTCACAGATGTCTCATGAACCAAACTTGATCCCATCAAATAATCATTGCCCACCTCTTCACAATAAAGAGGTGATATGAATGTGTGACCATACAAAGCCTGGAAAGGATTCATTCTAATCAATAATTGATAACTATTGTTATAATAAAACTCAACCAGTCTCATATGGATATCCTATGATCCACCAAAATCCAAGACATATGCATGAAGCATATCCTCTAATATATGAATAGAACACTTCATCTGATAGTCTTTCTATGGATGATAAGTTGTACTCAATCTGACTTGAGTCCACATTGCCTCCTAGAGACTCCTCCATAATGTCGAAGTAAAACTATGATCCCTATCTGAAAAAATGGAAGAAGGAACCTCATGTAACCTCAAAATTTCTTACACATACAGCTTGCCCAGATCTTAAACTTTTTTGATGTTCTTGATCAGAATTAAATGAGATAACTTTTCCAACTGATCATTCAATGACTAGATATAATTCCTCCCCCAAGGAGTCTGATGTAATCCAAAAACAAACTCCATAGATTCCTTGTCCCATTTCCCAACCAACACCAAAAGAGGCTGGAGAAAACTAGAAGGTTTCAAATTCTCTGCCTTAATATCTTGCAGTCGTAATAGTGGGACACATAATCAGCAATGTCACGCTTCATACTCAGTCACCAGAACTATATTATCATTTCATAATACATATTTGTAGTGCCCAGATGAACTCCCCATGAATAACCATGACAATATAAAAAAAACTGAGCTCCTCACAGATGCTGGGAAAAAAATGATCCCCAAAACTAAGAATACCATCTGAATAGAGAGACCAGCCAAAAATGGTATCCCCGCCATATAAGGTTTCTATAATTCCACTAAACTTGACATCCTGCTACTAATTCTATATAATATAATCATAAAGAGATTATTATAAGCAATCACTGGTCAAAATCATGCCCGAAACATCCTCCTGAGCATCCAAATTCCACTGAGAAAAATCCCAATAAGGTTCCACTCTTTCTTCGATTCCAAAACAACTTGTGGTGGAACTTTCCTAGTAAGGTCATCTGCAACAATATTCCCCTTCCCTAGGGTATAGGAAATGTCTAATTTAAACATATGAAGGTACTCCACCAACCACCTCTATCTAGGATTCAAGTCCTTATAAAAAAATATATAGCTCAAATTATTATTGTCATAAAAGACTTTGAATATTTCCCTAAAAAGATAATGTTGCCAACACTTAAGTGAATGCATAAATGCAGAAATCTCTAAATCATGAGTGGGATAATTTTTCTCATGCGGTCTAAGATGATGAGATCCATAAGCTAATGCATGATCATCTTACATGAGAATACAATCCAAACCAGCACCAGATGCATTATTGAAAACCACATACCCCTTATCGGACTTAGGTAAAATCAGAATAAGTTCCAATTTTAGAAGACATTTCATCTCTTTGAAATAATATTGACACTTTTCATCCCATATTAATTTCACCCCTTTCCTGGTAAGATTAGTAAAATGTGACACTAACTTTGAGAAATCATTGACGAACTATCTACAGTATCTAGTAAGACCAAGGAATCTCTAAATCTTAAAGACATTCTATGGTTCTTTCCAAGACAAACTAGCCTTTACCTTCTTAGGATCAACTGAAAATCCATTCTCAAAAATCACATTCCCCTATAATTTCAATTCTTGAATCCAAAATTTTTATTTTGAAATCTTTCCATAAAAATAGTGACTTCTCAAGATTTCTAAAAACAAACTCATATGGTTCTTGTGCTCTCTATTAGATATTGAGTAAACCAAAATATCATCCATGAACACTACTAAAAATGTTTCAGGATACTGAAGGAATATCTGATTCATCAAGTTCGTAAAAACTATAGGACTGTTAGTCAGACCAAACTACATCACAAGATATTTCTAATGACCATACCTACTCCTAAAAGTCATCTTGGGTATATCACACTCCCAAAATCTGAGATAATGATAACCCAACCGAATATCAATCTTCAAAAACTACTTTTACCCCTTTAAATGATCAAAAAAATCATCAACACGAGGCAAAGGATATTTTTTATTAACCATTACCTGGTTTAACTTCCAATAATCCACACACAATTGGAGTGAACCATAATCCTTCTTGGAAAAGAGTGTTAATATTTCCCAAGGAAAAACACTAGGGGGAACAAAAACCCTTCACCACTAGGTCATCCAATTTAATCTTGATCTCTTTCCGCTTTTCTGGTTCTATATGATAATAAGGTATTGAAATTGGTTGTTTACCTGGAACTAGGTCAATAATAAACTCTACCTCTCTCTCTGGAAGAAGACCAAAGAAATCATCTAAGAAAATGTCAGGAAAATTAAAAAAATGGTAGGAATATCAACAACAAAAGAAAAATCATCAGGTAGAACTATTATAGTAGACAACAAAATCCCGATCTCTAGGTGGGGAGGTTCTACACGACTAGACCTTAGATCCCACTCTCCCTGAAACACCCATGATCTCCCATTAGTCGTAAGAAACATGACATGATGATGATGATAATCAACCTCAGAATTATGAGTAAAAATCCAATCTATATCAATGATTACATCAAATAGATCCAGATCAAGAACATGAAAGTCTCAGACTAACTCCGTGTCAGTTGTCGATAGCACACAAGGACACTGAAAGCCCTACTCTTTTCTCTTCCCAAGAGGTGACGTTAAATCTATAAAAAAGGACATGAGTTCCATTGAAAGTTTAATAATATAAAAAAATTACAAGATATAAATGAGTGGGAATATATAAATATCAAATAAATCAATCCCTACTAAGGATGAAATAAAGATGGCACCTCTCACTATCACTGGACCTACATCTACCACCATCGAAAAAACATCTACTATATAAAGGTGCTTCACTACTAAGTCTTGTGGTTGGATCCTTGTAATCTTTAAAGAATATGACTACCCTATATTAGCTTTTGGAGTTGATGATCCCTAACCATATCATGTTGTAGACATATCCTGATATAAATGCTTCAAATGGATATAACTTCCAAAACTGTTACACATATTTACAGGTTAAGGACAATAATGTATTTCTAACCTTTCCACACTGATAGAAATTAAAAGGCATGCTAATATCTACAACTGGAGGTGCTGAAGAGTCCTACTGCCAAGAACCACCTCCACTACTCCTAAGATAATCTTTCCACTTCCTCTTCTTCCTTGGAAGGCCACTGAAGCTTCCACTAGGTGGAAGAGAAGAGGAAGAATATCCAATCTTACCTATCATTTTCATTTATACTATCATATCCCTATCCATTATCTATACATAGGTAAAAATATTCATCATAAATACTTGTGATCTGATATCCAGTCACAAACCTTATAGGTACTTCTAAGCTTTCAACTGGTCATTCTTCACAACCTCTGGTGAAAAACGAACCTACTTAGAAAACTGATTGATGTACACTAATATCGAACACTCTCTATACTACAAAGAGAGGAACTCTAAATACTTAACCATCATCAATGACTCTAGAAAAAACTAATGGAATAAGAGAGTCTTGAATCCCTTCTAGTGCAAGCCCACATGTCAACCTGCCTGCACCATGGAATCCCACCAATGCTTGATGGAATCCTCAAGTCGGAATGCTTCACACTTCACCTTGATACTCTCATGTGTATCTAGTAATTCAAATATTTTATCGGTCTTATCAACCCAAACCTCCTCATCTTGAGGTTCATTCTACCTTTAAAGGATGGTGGTTTCTCATGTAAGAAATCTCATGATTGATCTCTTTCTTCTAAATCCCCTGGATATACCTCAATGACTGCATTCTGAACTTGTGGTAAATTCCAGTCAAAACATGAATTGATCACATGATAACCTCAAAAAGGTTATGATCCATTATAGGATTCCCTTGAGAAGTATCAGCTTCACCCTCCTAAGGAACTCATAGAACACGTCTTAGAGGCATACTTTTGTACACCAAAATTGAATAAATGATCATACAATGAAACAATATCAGTTCAAACCAGAAAATACAAAAGAAAAAACTAATATTAACATCAAAAATAAAAATATGAGACACACATCCCAACATCCCATGGTAATTTGAGTCTTATCATGACAAGAGTTGGCCAGACACTTCCCTCAACCAACCTCTCAAGTCCTAGAAATCCTATCTCTAGTTTATCAAACATCCCAAGACAAGAACTCTTAAGGAAAAAACCCCTAACCCAGGGCTCTAATACCAAACTGTAATGAACCAACCTAAATACCCTCTCAAAGTAAAACCCAACTCGATCTACCACATACTTGAAGAGAATTCTCAGTCCCCAAGTCTTGGAAACTAGCACCTGGGCATCAAATAACAACCAGAGAGAATGGTTTTTTCCCAACCTGAAGTGACAACAACATGGAATATATGCATATAATAGAAATAAATAGTGAAAGATATAAATATATAAATTAACATATAAATAACAATGGAATTGATGCAACTGAACAAGGTAGAAAAACAAAATCTCTAAGTGACAAGTCCAACCACAAAGAACTGAAAAACTAAATAGCTACTCTAATAGCTCCATGTGATAACGTGGGAAACCTCCCACCATCTCGCCACTAGCTACCTCAAACCCAGCTAATAGAAAACCCATGTCACCTCATTGTGGCACCTTTCCTTTTCCTACATATAAATACATAATAAGGTTTATGAACCACCGAAGGGGTATGCAGGGTGTGAGATAACAAGATCAGTAGGGTCTTACCCAGGTTTTCTATATTAAGTCTCTGAATAATAATCCAAGCATGCTCAACTTTAAAGAAAATAAGGCATGATAATAGTTTAACAATTTTTATATCAAAAGCATGGAAAAACATTTTAATTTCCCCTTTTTCATATTTACAAATAAAATAGGTAAATTCCTTTCAAATAATTTCATACCCATATATAAAAGCATATATATCAAAACAAAGAAAATAATTTATCATATCTCAAATCAAATCCATGGAAGTACAATCAAACGGTAAAAACCAAAATCATCCCAAATCAGCCAAAAGCACAAGTCACATCACACCAAGGATCACACTAGGTTAGAATAGCTAGGAAACTTGTATCTAACATGGAAAATCACGTATGCATCAAGCCACTAGACATATGCATCAAGTTTGGAGAGTAGAGGAACACCCCATCAATTAAACCCCCAAATGGGTCTAACAAGTCTATAGAACAATAGACCTTGGGAGCAGAGGAAATACCCATGATCAAACCCCCGGACAGTAGAATAGACCTATTACTATACCTTCCACCAAAGTATCCAAGTCTTCCCATGTGCTCTATTTTCCAAATAAATTCATCAAACCATTTTCATAAAACCATTATTTGAAAACCATTTCACAAAGACATTTCAAAATGATTTGAAAACCCCTTTTCCATTTATTAAAACCTGGGTAAAACCATATTTCTAAAAACCCATTTCCACACACACAAAACAAATTAGTCATATCATGCCATTTCATTTAATAAAAAATAATAAAAAATGAGAGAAATGTAGTTCACCAACATAGGATAGAGACGAAACCACCTACCTCAAACTCAAGGTCACACATTCCCACAAAGGGATCCACCAACAATGAGGAACCAACAACAACAATGGAGGCCCTAAAATCAATCTACACATCATAGAATTGATCCAATTAAATAAAAGGGTCAGCAAAGAAGAGGAAATAACACATACCTCAAGAAAACACACCTATCGCACCACAACCAACAAGTAAATGGCCCATGGAATGAGATCACACAACATATCTAGAGATAATCAAGAAGAAACATCACCACAAGTCAATGGATCTGATAGCGCAATGCAACGACGCCACCTCAATCAAAGCAGTGAAAAAGCATATAGGATTACTCACTTTTAGAGATGAAACCCAATATAAACAGTGATAAATCCCTTAATGAACCAATCTAGATCAAATGAGGGCTCCCAAAATTTCCAAATAAGGACTCTAGGTCACGAGAAAGGATTTATGTGGAATAATGAATGAAAAATCAGCCGATGCAGCACCCTAAAAGATGACCTCCTAAAAGTTACACGACCTGTAACCCCTTTAAATGTCGTATAATACTTAGGGATCAAGTACACTAAAAACCCATAACTTTTTATTAAAAAATAACCTTTTAACATTACACACCATGTATCCATTACATGACATGTTCTCCTTTCATGTTGTGAACACAATTCATGACTTGTGTCTGGTGACCAAGTGCACATCATGTAATGACACGTGCCTGTCGTGGGGTGTGACAAAAACAATAAATTACTAATTTAAATTATATTATAGTGGTTAACCTAGGTTTTCTCTAGAGAATAGTGCACAAAAATCATGTTTGTCGCTTTAAATATGAAAAATAAGTGGGGTTGTTTTTGAATTGGTTTGGTTTTAAAAACAAAGCGTTGAAACAAAAGAAAGCAATAAAGTAAAAGAATTAAGATAAATTGATAAAGAATGTAATTTAAAATAGTTATAAAAATTGGGTGATCAGGTTGGGATTGGTTTTTCAATTTCAATGTTATCATAGTTCCAATTTTATTCAATCCTCTTCTACTAAGTCGGATAAAGTGATATTTCACGATCGCTTCTTATCACTCCCTTGGTAAATAGTGATGGTGAGAGTAAACCTTACCAGTATCTCATATAGATCTACTCTCCTTCCTATGTGTAAAACAGATGTAGAAAATACCCTCAATTGAGGACTTTATGGGGTTGTTATGTGGCTTTAGGTTGGTAGGATTTAGATGTGAAAAAATTATGAGTCTGAATGAGGAGGGCTTGGCTCTTTTTGAAGAAAAACTACAATATTCTAATTTTCACTCAAGTATGGTATCCTCCTCATTCCCCTTAGTATCAATTCATCTCCATCGTTATCAAAAATCAAGTAATGTGCACACAATTCATTATTTCAGTATCAAAAATTTCAATATTCTCAAACATGATTTTCTTAAAAGCTACAAATAGGTACAACATTCTTCCTCTATTAGAAGCTTCAGAAAGGCACAACTTCTTATACATGAAATATCTGGATAAGGCACAAATTTTAAAAAGAATTATTTTTTTCATCATCAAAAACATCTCTTAAGAATTTAATTTTTCACCCAAAGTATCACCAAATGTGGTAGCACAACACAAGACAGCTTCCCCCACAATTAAGTTCAACTAGATTATGCAATTTCACTTCAAGAGTGGGTTGGATAGGGAAAATTTTCTTGTAATGTGGCTAACCTAATATACTGTTCATGGATTCTAATGGATAAAAGGATTAAATTTTCATGGTAGGAGATTATAAAAATTATTTTCTTGAAAAGGGGTATTTAAAACCAAATAAATACCTCAATCGTTTAAAACACATGTACCTAAAACCCTCATGTTTTGATAGAAATAAATCAAATTATGGTTAAATCAAGCATGGTATGGTTCTCTCAATAAGTGAGGTAAAAGAAAAGATTATGAAAATTAGGTTTAGAAGCCTCACAAGAAAATAATTTCAATGATAAAGACAGTGATATGTGGCATGAGATTCAAAAATCAGAGTACTTTTCATGAAATTTCCAAATATTTGAACTTGAAACAAAGTCATTTTTAGCATTAATTTAAGCTTGGTTTCATGGGATAAATTTTTTCGCACATTTACATGGGTTTCAAAAATTATGAGGATAATCATTTCTGGTCAAAAGTTTTGTAAACACACAAAAAAATTAAAAACACACAATTTTTTTTTGAAAAATAGAAAAAAAAATAGAAATTTGAAATTCATAAACAATAAAGGTTCCCTCCCCCACACTTAAATGATGTAGTGTATGCAATTCATTCAATTGGATTTAACATGTAATAATATTTTAAATTGAATCAAAAATAGGCAAGAAAGTGTTAAAGAGAGGTACAACCTAACTTATTGGCAGTGCAACATCGAGTTAAGCTTCTAACTATTGCACACATGAAAACCTACATCCAAAAGTAGAGAAAATAAAATAATAAATTTATTAAAAGAAAATTAAAATAGTAATAGAGTGAGAAAATAATGATAGATCTTGGTATAATCCCCCAAGTGGGCCCTGGGTTTTGACTACCTCCGAATGGGCAGTTTCAATTGGTTATCCCCAATATAATTGTGGGTGATTTTTCTTTAATATGAACCACCAGAACTTCTTCCTTCCATCATGAACATCTTCTTTTTTTTAGGACTTCATGGATATAGTACACCAAATACACCCCCGTGAAAATTATATTAAACTTGCATGGTGGGGGTAGGATAAAGAACGAGTCCTCCTCTTTCTTGGTTTCCACTTTCACAACTTCTTCTTCATTCTCCAATGGTTCCTCAAGGTATGCTGCATCAAAATAATAGTCAAATGGAAAATCAGAGTGTAATTATATTTAAATAAAATTAAAACATGAATAATAAATATAAAATTATCCCCTTTAAAATTAAGAATATTGTGTCTCAATTTTCTTAGGAAAATCTACTTT
This sequence comes from Viscum album, assembly GCA_963277665.1. NCBI lineage: Eukaryota > Viridiplantae > Streptophyta > Magnoliopsida > Santalales > Viscaceae > Viscum > Viscum album. The sequence continues at coordinate 1,617,780,513 of OY728131.1, read as the reverse complement.
GGACTCATCTTGAACTCCATCCAATAAGTTTTCATCAATTTCAAAGATCTCTATATGTTCTTCATCAGGTGCATATTCTTTTTCATATTCATCCACCAAGGCAATACTATTATTGTCTGAATATGAAAATTTCAATCAAGGGAAGGTGATACTCAATTCAGATTCTGTATAATCAGAATGAAAATATTTAAGAAAAATATTATCTCCCTTAAGTGGCTCGACTTCAATTGATTCTTTAGTGGAAAGTGTATATTGGAGTTGAATTTCACTTGATAGAGGTAGGTAGTCAGGATCCTCTATTTGAAAGATGAGTGGTGAAATTAATTCAACTACTAGTTTGGATTCTGGTTTAGGTTGATGTCCCTCATCTAATGGAACTTCTACATTAGACTTCTTGGGTTATTTTTCAGGTTCTTTCTCTGGATCAGGGTTGGGTTGCTCTATTAATTCAGGAACATAGTCAAATTCTCTTTCCATTTTTCTCCCCATGTCATCTAGAGTATCACTCATCCCTTTCACTTGATCATTTAGATCACTATAATCAAATTCTTATTCTTGATATTGTACTTGTGGGTAATTATTCCATGAATTAAAGAAATAATCATTTAAAAACATCATGGAAATATATTTTTTTAACTTTTTTTTGAAAAGTGTCAAATATTTATAATTAGATTGTGTCACTACCTCCCCAGAAAAGGCGCCAAGTTTTGACACGTTCCTATCATGGGGTGTGTAAAAAACAATTATTTACTAAGTTAAAATATAGTATAGTGGTTAACCTAGGTTTTCTCTAAAGAGGAGTGCTCATGTTTGTCACTTTAAATATGAGAAATAAGTGGGGGGGTTTTTTGAATTGGTTTGGTTTTGAAAACAAAGCGCTGAAACAAAATAAATAAATAAAGTAAAAGAATTAAGATAAATTGATAAATAATGTGATTAAAAATAGTAATAAGAATTGTTTTATTAGGTTGGGGTTGTTTTTTTAATTTCAATGTTATCATAGTTCCAATTTTATTCAATCCTCTTCTGGTAACTCGGTTAAAGTGATATTTCAGGATCACTTCCTATCACTCCCTTGGTAAATGGTGATGGTGGTAGTAAACCTTACCAATATCTCAGATAAATATACTCACATTCCTATGTGTGAAATAGATGTATATAATACCCTCAATTGAGTTTAGGCAATTCTCAATCGGGTTTTCTTAATCCCAAATAATCAAGAATAACCACTACACCTCCCACACGTACTGACGATCGTTGAGTACTTCACCACTAAGCTCTGATATATTCCATAGTATATAGACCAGAACCTAGTGGAGGGGGATAATTGATTATTTATTAAATCAAAAATAACAATAGAATCTAAAATTAAATACAATCGCATAAGATAATAAAAACTGTTTAAGATTTTGAAATCAGCATCGCAGAAGAGAGAGAGTTTTTATTCAATCAAATACAAGAACTTAAACATTACAAAAGATAAAACCTAACATTACCCAATCACTTAGAAGATTTACCCCACAATGGTAAGGTCAATTTATAAGAATGTGTAAGAATAAAACATTATAAAACTAAAAGAAAGAAAAGAGGTAAAAAGAAGAACATAAAAAATATCCTCCAGAATCTGTACTCTAGAAGTTTAGCTTCAGTTATCCCACTATATGGCTGAAAAATGCTTAGGTACCTTATTATAAGATGTGAGGAATGTGGTTTTCCATATAACCAAGAAATTTTAGAGAAATTTGATATGTTTCAAAGAAGTTATGGCTGCCTAAATAGAGCCAACTTATTCTTACCACCAAACACAATTCCACCAACCCTACTTTGACCGGTTGAAGGGAAGACTTAATGAAATCATTTCTACATGAAATTTAATTTGAATATTTCTCATTGAGTTTTATTTCTAAAAAATCTTGAATAACCCAATTTTATGGTCGGTATCCCAAGATACGACTCTTCAAATGAGGTAAGGTTCATTCTGTTAACCAGATTATGTGTTCACATTGACTGATTTTTTTGGGCTTGTGAGAGTTTGAATTGGATCTTGGTGCAGAAGAAGATTTTGTATCCCTCAAACCATGAAATCCTAAAAAAATAATCACATGAATTTGATAACAATTTTTGGAGTTATGATCGAAATACATAGGAAACATAAAACTGTTAAATATCCAAAATTAACCACTTTTCACATTTAAGCTCAAAACTCACCAAAAAACATAAAATGATCCAAAGAAGGTAAAATTGGTTAATGGGAAGGGATTAAATCATTTAAAAACATATGAATAATTATTAAAATATTAACTCCATCATGTAATCACTTTACACACCATATAATTACCCATCACACAACAAAAAATCAAATTATTACATAAAAACCCCAAAACCAACTTGAGTGTTCTCTATACTCGGGTAGAACCCCACAAAACCATTAACACATTTATACTTGAACTCCATTAATTCAAACATACATACCTGAAATTTAGTTCATTTTTTTCAGAAAATATTCTCTATCCTTAAGAGTCCCAAGATGCACCCAATTAAAGAGTAAAATAAGAAAAGAGAAGATAATTACCTGAAAGAGAGTAATGGGATATCATAGTAGTAGTTGTCCCTAAGTCAATTTCAGTGGTGGGGACCGCTAATGATTGTTCAATAGTCGTAAGAAGAAGTTTTTGGTAGAGGGTGGACTCATGATGATCCCTATCCATAGGGACCTATAGTATAGCAATGGAGGTCGACAGTAGAAAGGTAGATGAGTTGGGCATAGTTAAATGCATGCATTAAAGGCGGCATCACCATCAAAATTGAGATTTGTTCGAGGTATGATCAGTTTATCATCCCCCCTTATGTGTGTTTTGTTTGATTTAGTTGCCTCATGCTCCTTTATTTCTCCTGATTTGTTTTATTCTTTGGGACTGGATGTGGAGAGACTTCTAGTTCCCCTGGTGTTATCTACATCGATTGGAGGTCAGGCCTCTTTGTTTAATGTGTTTTGGGGAATTAGACTGGTTATGGGATTGCACCAGTCGATGGAAGATTTCCTATTATTATAGATATAGCCATACAATGTTATCCTTAGTGTTTATTAGTTATATTCTATGTGTGCATACATTGAATGTTTCCATAGGAGAGTTTCATTTTTTGATGTAGAGGTCGAGTGAGTGGTGTTCATTGGTGAGAGAGGTTATTGAATGAGAAGTAGGAAAGTGGAGCCTCTTTTTTCAAAGTTGGTGGATTTTTCAGTGTAATATCATATTGGGGATATTACCATGGTTGTGGAGGAGTTCTTGGATATTTTCCCATATGAGGTTATAACCCTCCCCCCTCAACACGATGTTGAGTTTTGGATAGAGTTTCAGCTTAGTGAATCTCTGATTTCAATGGATCCCCATCAAATGAAACCTATGGAGTTTCATGAGTTGATTTTATAGGTGTATGATCTAATGCAAAGAGTTGTTATCCAACATATCATGCCATCGTGGGGTGCTCCCATGTTTTTCACCAAGAAGGAATACGATAGTCTAAGGTTGTTCATAGACTACTAGAGGTTGGACCGAATAGTGATCAAGAACTTTTACCCTCTTCTTAGGATAGATGATCTTTTCTGCTATCTGATAGAAGCTAGTTGGTTTTTTAAGATCTATCTACAATTTGGATATCACCAGTTGAGGGTACAGGGTGAGGATATTTCAAAGACTACCTTCAAGTGCATGTATGGGCACTTCGAGTTTGTGGTCATGTCGTTCGGTATTACGAACACACCAGTCATGTTCATGGGGATTATGAACTTTGTGTTATGTGAGTTCCTAGACTAGTTCATCATTGTATTCATCGATGATATCTTGATCAACTCAAGTTCATAGGAGGAGCATGTCGAGCATCTCAGAGTTCTTTTGCAGGTCCTTCGACACCACCGGCTCTATGGGAAGTTGTACAAGTGTGAGTTTTGGACATGATGGGTGTATTTCCTTGTTCATGTGGTGTCTTAGTAGGGTGTTTCATTGGACCCATCCAATATCGATGCAGTTGTTTCTTAGTAATCACCCAAGATCATGGAAAAGGTCTGTAGTTTTCTTGGTCTTGTGGTCTATTATTAGAGGTTTGTACTTGATTTATCTCGAGTTTCATCCCCATTAATAGCCTTGAACAAGGACCAATATTTCATGTGTACTAATAAATGTCTAGTAGTATTTAGTTACCTGAAGGATAACTTAGTCAGTGATTCGGTGCTTTGGTTGTTAGAGGAGGGTGTTTTATTCAAGGTTTTATATGATGCTTACCTTCTAGGTTTATGATGTGTGTTTATGTAGAAGATGGAAGTGATCTAATGTGGGTCAAGTTTGTTTCACCCCCATGATCATAACTATGTCACCCATGATCTGGAGTTAGTGGTGGTTGTGTTTACACTAAATTTGTGGCATCACTATCTCATCAGTGAGCACTTTATGGTTTTCATAGACCAAAAGAGCCTGAAATGTGTTTTCTATTAGCAGGATATGAATCTACACCAGATGTGATGGATGGATTTTCTATAGTATTACAACTAGGATGTAACTTACACCATGGGAAATTAGAATGTGGTTTCTGATTCATTGAGTTAGAAGTCTCTAGAAGATGTGGTTCGGGTGTCTATCTATGTTAAGGGGTGGAGGAGCTTGCAGTGATGCATCTTGATATGGGAGAGAGCAGTGGCTATATTTTTATTTATCAGATGAATTTGGATTCATCCTTAATGAGGAAGGTGTAGTAGTCTCATAGGGGAGACTTAGAAACATGGGTGATGTGTGAACATGTTTTCCATGGTAATTCCCCTCAGGGATGGTCAAAGGATAGTCAGAATCGGGTGTTATATTAGGGGTGGTTATTCATTATACATGTAATGTGTGAGGTATTTATCCATGAGTTTCATATCTCACCTTTATTGGTATATCCTAGTGTGAAAAAACTATATCATGGCTTGAGGATAGAGCTTTATTGTCTAGGGATAAAATGGTCAGTGGAAGAGTTTATGATGAGGTGTCTAGTTTATCCGCAAGTGAGAGTAGAGAACCATGTTCCTAGAGTTTTATTGTAGTCCTTGGATGTTTCCAAGTATAAATGGGAGTACATCTTGATGGATTTCATCACAAGGTTACCCCCATATTAAGGAGTTTGTGATACATTTTGGTTGATAGTGGACTGACTGACAAAGTCGGCTCGTTTTATAGAGATCTGTGAGTCAAATGTCATGGATGTTTTGGTGAGGTGGTATGTGGATGATGTGGTTAGGCTTCACATGGTACCTAATAACATCATATCTAATTAGTATTCTCATTTTAACTCACAAATATGGAGGATATTTCAGTAATCTTTTGTCTCCCAGTTGCGCCTTAGCACTACTTTCCAGCCTCAGATAGATGAGAAAATAGAGCAGACTATCCAGATGCTAGAGGATATGTTTCGAGATTTTGTCTTGTAATTTTTTGGATCTTGGGTAAGAAACCTACCTTTTTTTGAGTTTGTATGAAATAATATTTATTACTCATCCATTGGAATGGATCCTTTTGAGTCATTTTATGGAGGTTTGTGTTATTATCCATTATGTTTTATAGAGGTTGGAGAGTTGAAAATTCTTGGTCCTGATATGGTGTAGAGCATGACTGAGAAGATCCAGTTGGTTTGAGAGAGGATGAGAGTAGTTCAGGATCATTATAAGGCCTATGTTGATCATAGGTAGAGGCCCTTTTAGTTTGAGTTTGGTGACCATGTGTTCTTGAGATTCTCCCCTCGACGTGGGTAGAAAAGGTTTAGAAGGGGGTAAGCTTTCTCCCTAGTTTATTGGGCCCTTTGGGGTGTTGGGGCATATTGTCGAGGTGGAGTATCTATTGTAATTTCCACCACAGTTAGATAGGATCCACAATGTTTTCCACATGTCTCAACTTCATTGTTATCTTCACAATGACTCTCACATCATTGACTGGGGAGAGTTGGACATCAAGGATGATGCGGTGTTTGTGGAGCAACTAGTAGAGATTCGAGATCATCAAGAGAAGGTGTTGTGTGTACAAACTATCTTGTTAATTCATGTTTTTTGGGGAATGGTGTCCTATAGGAGAGTACATGAGATCGATAGATGCAGATGTGTGCCCAGTACCCAAATTTGTTTTGAGTTTTACTTTACCCTATTTTGTTTTGATGATGTGATGTTTGGATCTTGTTATTTTATGGGATATGTTGTTTCCTTATTGATGTTATGTGTGATAAATATTTTGGAATATGAAAAGGGTAAGAATTGATTTCTAATTAAGACACATTATACTCTGATGTGATTAAAACCATGCGAGAGAGTTAGTACCCCACACAAAGAGGATAATATCTTGACATGGAAGATGGAATAACCTTATTTGTGTGCTCAGTGAAGTGATTGTGTTGGTTTTGGTAGAGGTTATTTTGGGATGTATAGAGAAGAGATGTTTGTTCATGATGTGTTTGTGTGTAAAAGGAGGTGTTTGTGACTAGTATTGGATGTGTGGTGTTGTTCCCAATGAGAGGTAGTGATGTGGTTACATGAGATGTTTTGTGGGTGTTCGGTTTGGCGTGTTTGGTTAGTGGTAGCATTGAAGGTGTGATGATATCCTTGAGAGGTATCTCACGAGGTGGTTTTTTAGACCCCTTTCTTTCTTTAGGTTTGGTTTTGATTCTATAGTTTGAGAATCATTTCAGAGGTATCTAATGTAATGGTCTATGACTTTTTGGATTGTTATTTTTCTAGTTTTGTGGTTGGAAAGTTATTAGAGGAGGGTTTGGAGGAGTTGGAGCTATAGTTGTTTAGCATCATGTGGTTTATGGTGTGAAAGAGGGGTTTATGCCATAATTTTGTGTTTTATGGCTGGATAATCCAATGGTTTATGGCTTGTATGTGGTAGAGGGTTGGTCATAAAAAAGGAGTTTTACACTATAAGATAGGTATTTACGGTATAAATTAATGAAGCCCTGGATTCCATGTTTTTCAGTGGAAGTTGAGGTTTTAAAGGTTTTAAGGCCTAAAGGTTGAAAAATGGTATATTTTTTTAGATTCTTGGAACTTATAATGTAAATGAGGTATTTACACCATAATTCATGTGACTTGTAGCCTATATATAAGTTTTATTTATCCGATTGTTCTCTTATTCAATTGTGTCTCCTTCAATATTAGAAAAACCCTAGGTAGTTTTGGGAGGTATTTTATCTCTCTTCTCCCTAATTTGATCTTTAGGTTCTAATGGTTGGTCTTTGGAAATCGGTGGTGAGTTTTCCTCCCTTATCCCATTATTTTCCATCATTCTTCTCTCTATGATTCTCTGCAGTGTTGTTGGTTTTGTTTGGGATATGTTGGGTTGTGTTTTTGAAAACTCTTTGGTGCGGTTTAGGTTGATCTAGGGGTTTCTTGTGCATTTGTGGTTTGGAAACTATTTATTCTTCATCCTGTGATGCAAAATGAGATCGTAAAGCTTCTTCAGGGTAGGGGATCCTCATTCTCACTTGTTTATATGTTATGTGTGGGATTTTCATGCTTTTTCTTTCCTTTGGATGGATAATAAGGGTTTAAATAATAAATATAATTAATTATAATAACTAAAATTGATATTCATGGGGAGATATCACATGTTTTGACTGATTTTAGTTTTTTGCTGATATGTTTATGCCTTGTTGATGCCTTTTTGAAAATAACAGCTTTTAGGAGCCTTATTTGTGCTATAAAGGAAATGCCTTGAGATCCTTGTTGTGTGTTGTGTGATCATGCCTTGAATAAAAGGTTAATGAATTTATATTTGGCCAATAAACTAGTTTCCCATGGGAATATGGTTTGTGTGATAATACTCATGCTAAATAAAAAATTAATGAAATTAAATCCCTTGAATAATTTTGGAATCTGGTGTGTGTTCTTGTTGTGTGTTCTTGCGCTTATTGTGATATCCTATGTGGTTTGGGAAAGTTGTGGTGTGATGATAGTGGTGACCGACTGGGTTGTGTGATGTGTGGGGGTATGATGTTTTGTGTTTCGGTTGGTTAGCATGGATACAGTTTGGGCAGTCATGTGATGTGGTGTGTAGTGGTTGTGGTGCGTAGAGGTTGTGGTGTGCAGCAGTGATGACACGTGGTAGAGATGTGTGGTTTTTGTGTGTGGTGGTTATATTGTGAGGTGTGTTTGGTATGTGTGATGTGTGTTTGTTATGGTAAGATGGTTTGGTTGGTGTATCACAATGGTGATAGTTGATGTGAGATGGGACAACTATGGCATGGAGTGGTTGTGTTAGTCACTTGGTTGGCCATGAAATAATTTGTATTGCGATAAATGAATATGAATGGGGTGGAAATTATTATGTGGTAAATGGATTAAATAAAATGAATAAATTAATTGGTTGTGTGATTGTGAAATAAATTAATAACAAATAAATGTGGTGAAACCTAAAACTAAAAGTGGGAAATGTTGTGTGGTTATGTGTGGTGGTGTGATGTATTGCATATAGTGGTGGAAGCGGTTGTGAAGATTGACATGTGGTGTAGTGGTGGTGATTTAGTGTGTGCTAGTGCAGTTTTTGTGAACTCGTAGGTTAGGTATTGTGTGTTATCTATATTTCATGTATGTTTATGTTATTTCTTTACACGACCACCCAAGTTGGATAACCTTACCAATACTTGGAGGTTCTGGGTTCTGGGTGTTTTCCCCAAGATCCAGGATGATGGTGATACTAATGGCTAGCTAATCCATCTTCCTTGATCTTCCTTTAGCATTAGTGATGATATAGGTTGGTGTTGTATAATACCCATCAATGTTGTCCCATACATTTTCGAGAAATATGTGATGCGATGAGGCAGTGATATGATGTGATATGCGGTGGGCGTCATGTGTGGTAGGAGGAGGGTACAAGGTTGATGCCCTTCATGTTCATGATACCCTACTACTCTGGTTATGTGATGAGATGTGGTGTGACGACCCATGTGTCTTTGGGAAAGATGTGTTTTGATGTCCCAAGTGTCTTTGGGTGAGATGTGGTATGATGTGATTATGATGTTATGGTTTCTAATGCTATCATTGGATTCTAGAACTTTCAAGGGTGGGGTAGATAGGGATGCATCCTAACCCACATCATAGATGGACTAGGTGCCTTCGAAAGATACATGATGTGATGTGGTATGTGATGTGATATGTTTAAAAGGTATGTGATCATAGGAAGCTCGACATTGGGGCATAAGAGTGTAAAATTAGTGGGTAAGTAACAGTGGGGTGCTTTTATTTGTTATGATATTGATGTTATATTACTATATTGGATGACTAATTTGATGATAGGGATATGGTGAGGTTGGGTTATAGTTAGTTAACATGTATAGGTGATTATTGGTTCTATGTTTTGTTCATAGGTGCATTAGCATACTCTTTTCACATGTGCACTTAAGACCTTGGTTATGACCCTACTAAGTATACATGTATGATCACCCTATGTATATAAACTATTTTTCATATTTCTAAGAGAAATTTGGGGGCTAAGATGGACATTTCTAGCTTGGGTTTGGATCTGTTGTTTTGTCACTACCGTATACTTGTATTTTGGTATATTTGGAGAATTTTATATGTATCATGCAATGTGGGATGGTTTTTTGTTTACCTTTATTTTATCTGATGGAGTTTTTTGGTAGTTATTTATTCTATCTCTTGATCTTATTTTATATTTTAGAGGGTAATACCTCCCATTTGTGAGATTTTTATTCCCTTAGTGATAGTCTCCAACTCGGAACCTATTGGAGGTGGGATTTGGGGTCTATTATTTCTCTCCCTTCATTTAAATATCTTTTGTGGTAGGGGATCATAACATATGTGAACATATGAGAGAAATCTTTGACATAATTTCTTATTTAAAAGAATGAACTTATCAAAGAAGAAAAAAGTTTGTGAACCCAATAATTCTTAGTATTGAAAGAATTAAAAATTGAAGCCAAGTTGTATTTAAGATAAGGAGACTATAATAACTTTATCATTCATGAATACTGAGGAGGGACCATATCAATTGATGATTTTAGAAACCTGGTCAAGGTTTTCATTCATGTTCTGAAGAAGACCTGGATGCATTGACTTGAATGAGTGTACATGGGTGGACCAGATCTAGTGTGCTCATGGAAGGAGATCATTTTGAGTGGTGTAAAAGCATGAATAAGATGAATATGTTCTTGTTTTTGGATCATATCTTTGTATTTGGTAGTGAGAATATGTATGCTCTCTAATGGGGCTCTGGAGTATAATAATAGTGAGACTCTATAATGGAATGAGCTTAGTGAGTGTATAAGGTGATGGGACTAGGACTGTCTTAGGTGTAAACTACTTGTATATATCATGGTTAATTCATGGTTGGGGTGACTAACCAACCACAAAAAGGAGTATTCTTTTCTGGCAGAACATTTTAAATCCTTGTGTGTTGTGATTTCATTATTTTCATTGCATATGATGTGAGAGTGAGTAATCATGGATTGAGTGGATTATTTATTTAATTATAATTAGTGGTTAAATTAAAAAAGAATAATTCATAAAAATAAATAGGATCACTAATTCACCTCTCCCCCTATTAGTGATCCCACCAATATAAGAGCATCACAAGTGGTAACAGAGTCCAGGTTCCCTATGAAATATCCAAGAAGTTATCGATCATGAAGACTCTAAATTTAGTAAATAGTTGGGGTGTTCCAATATTTTATATAAATAACTACCACAACTGGAAGTGTGGGATGTTTTCCTACCTTATTTCTATAGGATTGGAAGTAAGAGATGCAATAATAGTGGGATTTCCTCAAATTATTGAAGGTGCTCTGATGACCTTCACTGATAAAAGAAATTTTATGTGGATGTAAAATCTCAAAATTCTATATATATGTCTTTATCATAGAAGGTATACACAAAATTAATGGAAATTTAAACCACCTAATAGATTTGGGATAAGTTGATAAGTGGTTAAAAAGGTAATTCTAAATTCAAAGAAGAAAAACTGAAAGTTTTGAGGAGCTAGTCTGAAGATATAAAAACGGTTGATGATGGGAACATTGATGATTATTTTACAAGAGTCAATGAGATTATGAGTAATATTTAGTAATTTTATGGTAATTTGGATTATTTCACCATTATTAAAAATCTCATGAGTAATTTTCTAGATTATTTTGATTTAAAAGTTTCAACCTTGGAAGATAGAGAAGAACTAACACATGATGAGTTAAATAATATTCTCATAGCATATGAGATGAGAAATGAAAAAACTTTCAATAAAAATGTAAAGTATGAGATGAAATTTGAATCCATGAGAAATTTTAAGATTAAATATGAATAAGTGGAAGAATCGGGTGATTTTGAAATTGAGGAAGATTGATAAGTATTCAATAAAATTATAACCCTTCTTCTAAAGAAGTTTAGACAAGGGAAAAAAGGGAAAGGCAAGTAACCACCAAGGTGTTTAAACTATAATACCACATGACACTTTTACATTAGCTTCCCAATAAGAAGGTGTATAAGGTCTTGAATAATTTTGATAGAGTATGAGAGGTGGGTTCAAGATCTCTCGATGCGACGATGGTAGAATCTAGGGTTCTTCTATAAGCATGGAATTTCCTCATGATTTAGAGTTTGATATATAATCTAGGGGGATTTTACCATATCATCCCAATCCATGGTAACCTTATCTAATAATGATGACAAGTAAAACTAAGGAGGGATCTCAAAATAAAAAGGTTCAAAGAGGATATATTTTTCATTTATGAAGGATTTTGTTTCTAAAAGAATAATCTGTAAAGGCATATTTGTAAATGTTAAAGCTAATGAGAATTATATTACTGAAAGGTTTAAGCTATGTCATTTTTTTATTCTTTATCAAATGATTTTTGGGGTTGGTATTAATCCCTTTAAAGTAGATGACCTAATGGTAAGATCAATTGTGGTTTGGGGATTCTTGGAATACAGATGTTTTTCAATTGGCAATGGTTATTTCCACATTCTTTTCTCATCATAGGAATTGAAAATTAGGGAATGGGGATTTAGATCCATATCCCTAAAACCAAGTATGGTCACTATTCAATATTTTTATTTATGTTTCAATCCATTCTCTATCAAGAACACCATAGTCCGAGTATGGATTAAAATTATGGGTCTGAATTGGATTTTATTGCACTCTCGTATTTTATTTGATGTTGCAACAGGTGTGGGTATCCCTATTAAGATGGATATAACTATAGAAATGGATAGTTTTGGATATTTTTATAGGATATTAGTTGAATTATATTTCAATTATACTTTAACTAAACAAGTTATGCTTTTTAATTTGGAAGACAATATCAATTTACAGATTAAATTTGATAAGTTTCCTCTGTTTTGTATGGATTGTTAGTCTATTCAACATCTTAAGGAAAACTATTTTCAGATTGATGTTTGATCATTTTTTTCTTATAAGGTCCATAACCATAAATTCTACATAAAATTTCTGAAAATACAATTTAGGTATGGAATCTCCACCTCTCAATAAGATAGGAGCACTAAAAATAACCAAGTTTCTAGTCACTTGAATGATTCTAAAGTACATGGGACTAAGCTGGATAATGTTGTTGTTGGAACTAGTTATGTTTTGTTATAGGGGAATGATGTACAGTTGATTGGTGCTAAAAAATATCAGCTAGATGGAGCTCCTTGTTAGGATGGGGTGATGCAGGAAGTTATTGAAAGGCCCTTTGAGTAGGTCAGGCATGAAAATATTGAGGTTGTGCATCACCAATCCACCAGGAAAGCAGATAATTATAATGACCGGGATTTGAAACCAATGAAAGTGTAGGTTCTTCATAAGGTAGAGAAGAATGGATCTAATTAGTCTCTAATTAGAGGGAATTAATAGGGGTATTTTGGAGGGGTCACTTTAGTGTAATTTTTTAATATGAGTATTAGTGATCCTGTTATTACAGGCACCCAAATCATAAAGGAACTCAACAAAAAATGGAGTTTAAACAACATTTAGGGAAATTGTAAAAACATGTAGAATGATGAATCGTCGCCAAAAACTCTTATTAGGATGCTACTGAAAAATTTGAGGTAGTGGATAATGAAGGATTTTCATAAGCTCTTATAAAGAAGTTAAGGCTATGAAAGGACTATTCGCACCTGAATCCGACCGTAAAAACTAGATCAAAATCTCTCTCAAGTGGTTGAAAGTATCAAGATAATTATTTCAGTCCATTGGAAGGTGAATATGAATAGTATGTGGATTATGATTATTGTAATCATATGTATTTTTACCTTCGATTATTTTCATGACTTTTTTTGGTTCTTGAATGAGGGAAGGTTGTTTTATCTAAACCTATTTCCATCCTCTCTATGTATTTGATTTTTTATTTAATAAAGGGGTTTGGCCTCAAATTTTCTAAAAAAATAAAGTGGTTAAGTATATTTTAGAAGAAAGAGGAGAAATATCAAAGTCAAAATAAGGGAAATTAAACAAAGAAAAGAGAGGAACTTGATGAGTATGAAGGAACAATTGTATTCACCATATATGATCCAGTTAGATGATGAAGTTAATTTTTTAGCTCACGTTGAGAGAAAATTTGACTTATCAAGCAGTGATGATAATGGATAGGTAAGAACTTATATAGAGTGGATGATTAAAGAAGAGTAAGAACCATGTCATGAGTACAATACACAACTTGGGAAAGGAAACTATTAAAGGAGAATAAGAATGTGGCTATTGAAAATGAGGAATATACCAAGAAAGAAACAACCTTCATTGATGAGATTAAGAACTATATAATGAGTGTGGTTGAGTAAGAAATGTTGATAAAATATCTTGAAGAAAAATTGAAATTTAATGAGGAAGATTTGATTGAGATACAAACTATTTATCATGAAGCTAAAATGAGTTAAATAAGAGGAAATAATATTTCACCAAATAAACTGAGGTGAAAGGTGAATCTTTACAAGAAGTCAAGATAATGGGGTCCAACGGTCAGGTAAAATCTAGTCCTAATAAAACTCAAAATAGATATGTTATTCCCAATAGTGTAGGGTTTAAAAACAAGTCTAAAACTTCTTGGACCATGAAGAAAAGTTAAAGATTTTATTCCAAAAAATGATAAGAATAATAGGAAAAGAAGACCACAAACCCCTAGGAAAAATAAGACTTATCTTGCAATAGGAAAATAGTAACATGGTTCTACATAGATTTTAAATCAGTTTGAAAGGAAAAGATTCCAAGGTTTTTACTGGTATTGTTGTAACTCCCTGACCCTAGTTATCCAAAGTCGGTGCATTATTACATAATATTGGTATGATACAAGGAATCATGTCTCGAAAGACCGATTAGTTTAGTATCCTTGGAAGTAATAAATACATACATAAGTTTTACATTACATTATGAAATTGAAAAAAAATAACATTGTGTCCCATTTTAACACATTCATATCCCCCTAACCTATTCCTACAGGTCAGTCATAATATACTTCTTTGCATCCTTGGAAAAATAAAACATAGAAAGGGGTGAGCTCAGGTGCTCTGTAAGGATAACAATATAGCGGAAACTTTTATAAATAATCATAAACATTTAAGGCAATGTATAAGACTAAAACAAAATCCTTTTAAACATAAACTTCAGCATAATATTACAAAGATAAATCAAATAATTCCATTTACTTATTCACATGGATATTCTACTATTCGAATAATCACATGTAATATCAATATCCAATTTCATAATGATGGAATGCATAATATCGGACATCATAACCACATATTCAAGTCCTCGTGCCAAGACTAAAAATAAGATTTTTTCAAGGTCTTGCTCCAAGAAACTAGTCTATCTCATGAGACCTATTGATGCATCGAGGAGCTATAGCAGGCTCCACCTGTCACTTACTAAGTCCAATGCATTCCTCATATGAAAAGTTTGAAACATAACATAAAAATTCATATTAAAATTAGCAAAAAAAATGTTAATACTTTAACTATAAACCATGAATGGTATAAAAATAACACATCCACAGTCAAACATATCACAAAATGTTCAATACAATATATAATATTGTATCATAATAAATCAACTTCAAATAAGTTTAAAATCCATCAAAGGATGTTGACATAGATGAAATCAAAACTATTTGAGAGAAATATCTCTTTTTATTTTGAAATCATTTAAAAGTCACATAATTATAAAAGAAAACATTTATTTTGAAAATATTATTATAATCTTGTAAGGGAATCTTCTAAGGTGTTATAAAGGCAGAAAATAGTTGCACCTGCCATATAAGTTAAAAAACATTCTTTCCTTAATTTTGTCAAAAAGGTCGTAAAGGACCTTGTTTGGAAAATGACGGAAAGATTCCTTTATAAAAAATTTATAAAAATTCATAAAATGGTATAAATTACTTTAACCCATAGTTTAGAAAATAGTAAAAAAAATTGAAATACATTTTTAAAAAACACATATGTGGATGAAAAAGAGGTCCCAGTAGATACTCATGTATAAACAACCTCAGAAAATAAAGAGATTGTATAAATAACCCTTACCTTGTACTTTTCCTTGGTTGAGGGTATGTTAACCTCTTGAATAATAGTTAAATAATTGTTATTAAATTATATAATAACCACATACATAAATATGATATCATATATGATCTTCTAATATTTCTTTGTTAATAATATTTCAGTAGTATCATTGTTTCAGGTGATAACTGATTCATTTTACTTTATATGTTTTATTATGTAAGTCATATTTGTTATGGATATGATGTATTTGATTCATATATAGAATTATATTAAGTTCTTAAACATTATTTTTAATCATAAAATGAAAATTATTCTTGAATGGTTATGATGGGGAATGAATCTCATCGCGTTCATGGAGATGGTAATTCATACGTACGCACGAGCGACAATACCATTCTATTGATGATGAAATCATATGTAATTGGATGTTATATCATATATAAAGAATCATTAACATGTTATATTTATTATTTACATCAATTATACTCATTATTATACCCATCCAAATGATGAAGTGTTGAATAACAAACTACACCACGACGTGGAGACGGTAAGCCGTACGTATGCACGTATGGTGAATTTTTCATTCATAGGATGGATAAAATAATGAATATGGTTGTACCATATTTATAAAAACATCATATTATGTATAAGGTACTAGATTTATTATTTTGGTATGGAAAAAACAAAGAAACAGGAAGTGGAAGAAGAAAAGAACTTTGAAAGAGGTGATGAAATTATTACCTCTTCTTCAAGTGATTCCTTTTTATTTAATCAAAAGGGCTCATTAGGTTGTATTATGATCAAATTAAGGCCTCTAAGTTGAATTTAGGGTAGTTTTAAGGATATTTGAGCAGTTTTTGGCCAATCCAAATGGCTTTGGAGGTGTGATTTTAAGAGAAGGGGAAGTACCCTTTTATAAAAGAGGTGAGGGTCACTTTAGGAAAAGCTTGAAATATTATTTTATTATACAATAATATTCAGTTTATAATGGCTCCAAAAAGATTTATTTCTAGGATGAAGTGTGTATGGGTCGAAAAAATCTCAACCAATAGGTTTTAGATAGGTTTAGGTCACCATATTAAACTTATCTTTTAGATTTAACTCTTAGTTAAATAGTTTAACTTTTACCATGTATTCTTGTATGATTATAATAAATGGTTAATAAACTTACTATAAAAATCCAATAGAACCCCAAGTAGTTAATTATTGATATATATAACCTTATCTAAGTCCTTTGGTGGAATCTTAGATTTTTAGGAATATTATATCAATTAATAATATAGTATTCGTTTTAAAAACCCATTTATGTCAATTTTGACACTATTTAGTATTTGGTTTTTGTGAAAGTCATAAAAACTTTATCGCTTATAAAAAAATTTATTTAATCATCCCTAACATTTCATATTAACCTATAAATTTTTTGGAATACATCAAGAGTCTCAATTTACAATTATTTTAATATTTATAATATCAATTATTTTAATCTTTCAATAATAATGTAATTACTGCATCATCGTTGTGTCATAAATAAATTTAATTATTTAATGTAGAAAAATTATAAATAAAATACCATTATGTATGAAATATTTTTATCTTTCAAATGAATATTTATATTCAAATTTATCTTATGTATAACCCTATATTAAAAATGTTTTAGTTTTTAAAATTTGAATTTAACACTTTTAACTCTTCTTTAAATAAAATAATAATGAATGTCCTAATCTAATAAAAGTGGACCAAAAGGATAATATTTTATTCCTAAGGTTGAATTTTGTCTAAATAAACTTATCCAATAGAATTAGGACATGTGTTAGGGTAATTATAATATCATTTTTACCTTTAATTACCCTATTTACTTTTAACTATGGTAAATAAAATTCAAAAGTCACTATTCACCAAAAAATTATTTTCATCCTATTAAACCACATTTTAATTACTGATTTAAACTGTGTATCTCATATTTTTTAAATTCAATTCACAGAAGGGGTAAAATTACGTTTTATGCAAATTTGCTAGCGTGCCTAGAAGGTGGGTAAAATACGTTAAAACGTTCAATAAAATTTTATACGTCTAATTTTATTATAAAATGACTCCAATGAATTACATTGAACTAATATAGGTATTATGTATCTACTTTGACTTAAAATAAATTTAAATAAAATAAATAATTATTTAAATAAAAATTCGGTTTTAAATAATAACGCAATGTTTTTCACTATTCATCAAAAATTGAAAGTTTTCAGAAAAATACCAAAAATTCACCCTGAGCTAATTTTGATATTCCAAATCCAAAAATGAAGTCCATTTTAAAAAATAAAATTTTTAAAATTTCAAAAAGTGGGTATTACTATTCATAACGACTAGTTTGATTGGTCGTGGTGTAATGACCCGCCAATTCTCATTGGCTTGAGAGTACAATGAGTCATTACTAGGCCTTAAGCGACATCCCCAAGGCGCCAAAGGCTGGCAATAAATGCCGAAGGGTTTCAAATAAAAGTTGGGGGATGATTTACCCTTTTAGAAATAACCCATAAACCATCCATAACCAAACATTCAATATATGATGCATGAACAAATGAAAGACCAACAAACAACTTCATTTATATCAAACCACATCAAAGTACACAACAGTGGAAGACCTAACTACTCAAGACTCTCAAAAGACACTACAACTCCATGCTCCACAAGCTCCAAGCTCCACAACATCTCCCAAGCATCACCACGAGCACTAGTAATAAGATGCTTTGCCTTTACCTGTGTCCCAGAATACGACATCTGCAAAAGCACCAACGTGCCAAAGCAGGGGTGAGTATAAAACTCAGTAGGTTTTCCCAAATGAATTCCCTACTCACTCCACTAGGATAGAAGAGTTAGCCAACATTTATATAAAATAGTTTATATAAAACAATTTATCAAAACAGTTTATAACAAGATATAAACAAGCTTTCACAACCAATCATATCCAAAAACATCCAAGTGCATTTGAAACCAATTTCCAACAAGTTGTTTTTTTTTCAGAAAAATAACCAAACAAGATTCCAAACCATTTCACAAACATCCCGTTTTGGCCTACCCAACCATTTCACAAACCCGTGAAATCAACCATGCATGCTTCTTTATGACAGTTCCATACTCATGAGCGGTCTCTCGTCGATCTACCAAGTCATCACGAGGTAATTGTTTCTCATGTTCCATTACACCTTTGGCACTGAGCACAAGGTTATATTTCAACCAAGCCTCATACTTAAAAGTCCCATGTTCCATTAAACATTTGGCACCGAGCACAAGGTCCTATTTCAACTGATCCTTGTATATGCAACATGAACACACACCACACATTCACAACAATCATTCTAAAACTATCCTTTCAATAAAACACCTTTTATTGAAAACCATTTCCATCAAAACCAAGTGTGTTCAACCATTTAAAACCATTTCAATAAAACCGTACTTTTATTGAAAACCAAATAATGAACCAATTTCATCAACCCATTTCAATACCCAACCATTTCAATAAAACACCCCTTTTTATTGAAAACCCATCTTTCATCAACCCATTTACCATTCCAGAAAATCCATAATTTAAAATCAACATTTTAAATTCCAGAATCCAAATCACTTTTCACAACAATTCACCAAGATTTCACAATTTCATCAAAACCATAAATCATCACTAAAGAATATTTATTCCATGCTTTGCACAATAAATTTCATTCAAATAACTCAATTTGAATATAAGACAATCAATTCTAGCAAGAGGAGTCAAGAGTGAAGCCACCTACCTCAACAAAAAAGGCGAAACCAACCAAGAACTGGGTAGAAACACCACGAAACCTCCTTAGATTCCTTCCCTTATCACCAACAACACCAAAACCCGACTTAAAGGTCATCCACTACCTTATATCTACCCACCTTGGGCATAGATCTAATAATCCATCAAGAGGGAAGAAGGATATCTAAGAAAACTAAAGGAAACGAGACTTACCTCGATCAACCGGCCTCTAAACGCCAAGGCAACCCTCCGGATCACTTCCAAAATGCCTGGTAAGTGTTCTCCCACCTTCACTAGAGAGAAATCCCGAGTTAGGGCCATCTAGGAGCAAAAAAGAGTGGGTTTAAAGATAAAATGGATTAGATCCTTAAAAATAGGATCTAAGTTGACTTTGCGCACGGTTAGCCCGCACGGTTAGTCAAACCGTGAGCTAACCATGCGGTAGTCACTGCTTGGAAGGGGTGCTCCACACGACCTCCTCGCACGGTTTGCCCAAATCATGTGCACACCATGCGGTCTCCTCTTTCCAAAGTGAAACCACCTGCACGGCTTCTGCATGGTTTGGGAAAACCGTGCAAAGCCCGTACGTCACCACCTTTTGCCCTTCGACACCTTAAAAGTTTCCAAACTCTCCCCAACCATTTCTCATATGCTTCATGTACTTAAAAAAGTATAAAACAAGGGTTACTTACCAGAAATCGGGGGTACTACATTCTCCCCACCATTAGTCTTTCTATCCTCGAAAAGTAAAAAACCTTTAGCTAGCTGAAAGAGTTTCGGCCACTGCTCTTTCATTTATTTCTCTCGTTCCTAAGTCTCTTCCGTAATCTGACCATGCTGCCATAAAACCCACACTAGACCAATGATTTTTCCATTCAAGACTTTCTCTTGCCTATCCACAATCTATACCAGGATATGTATCAACAAAGCATCTGGCTCTAGGTCAACGTGATCCCATCTGTTCACATGGTCAGGATCAGGCTAATACTTTTTCAACTGAGATACATGGAACACATTAAGCACCAAACTAAACTGTGGTGGTAATTCCAATCGATATTCCACCTCTCCAACCCGTTCCAGTATCTCAAAAGGGCCAATGTATCTAGGAGATAATTTTCCTTGCTTCCCGAAACGATGATGTCCAAGTCTTGGAGAGATCCTTAAGAAGACATGATCACCCACAACGAATGACAACGGTCTTTGACGGTGATCTGCATAATATTTCTAAAGACTCTGAGCCGTCTCCATCCTCTTTATAATCGACTGGATATTCTCTGTTGTTTCTTGAACAAGGCTCTGCCCAACTAGTGAAGTTTCACCAGTTTCCACCCTGCATAGTGGAGAACAACAAGGACGCCCATACAATGCTTCAAACAGAGCCATGCGTATTGAGGCTTGATGGATGTTATTGTATGAGAACTCCACTAAGGGTATATGCTCCTCCCATGAGCCACCAAAATCCATTACACAAGCCCTCAACATTTCTTCCAATGTTTGTATCATCCGCTCGGATTTCCCATCCGTCTGAGGATGATATGCCGTGCTCATAGTCAACTGAGTTCCAAGGGCTTGTTGTAATGATTTCCAGAAATGAGATGTGAACCTCGAATCTCTATCTGAGACTATAGATACTGGTACACCATGCCTCTTTACCACTTCTCAAATATAGATTTTTAAAAGATCTTCCACCATATGAGTTTCACGAATATGGATGAAATGGGCAGACTTGGTTAGACGATCCACTATCACCCAAATGGCATCATGTTTCCTGACCGGTCTTGGAAGACCTGTAACAAAATCCATTGCTATCTGTTCCCATTTTCACATTGGGATAGGTAAATATTGTAACATACCATCTGGTCTCTGATGCTCTACTTTAACCTATTGACAAGTTAAGTATCGCGAGACGAACTCAGCCACTTTTTTTTTCATGTCGCTCAACCAAAACTACACCTTCAATGCCTTATACATCTTCTGTGTACCTGGGTGTACATCCCATCTTGAATGGTGGTAAGCATGTAGTAGTTGTTCCTGACAACCTATAGGTACAACCATCCGATCTCTGAAACACACAACTGAACCCCCATCAAGTTTCCATCCATCAATGGTCTCCCCACTATTGAGTTTTGAACTTACAACCAGATATTCTGCATCAGATGTTTGTGCTTCTTTGATCATATTTATTAGATCAGGAACAAGCATAGCTGAAAAGAAAAATGCAAAATCACCTCGGTCTTCACATTCCACATGCATGTCATCTAAGACCGACATCAACTGTCATTCATCTGAAGCTTCTTTCGCTAACTGAGCATATGACTTTCTACTCAATGCATCCACCACTAAATTCCCTTTTCCCGGTGTGTACATCAAGTCAAAGTCAAACATCTGGAGATATGTCATCCATATCCTTTGCCTCAGATTCAAATATTTCTGTGAGAAAATGTGTTTCAATCTTTTGTGATCCGTAAACACAGTAAATTTCTCACCAAAGAGATAATGTCTCCATGTTTTTAAAGCGTGGACGACTGCAGCCAACTCCAAATCATGTGTTGGGTGGTTCTTCTCATGCACTCTCAATTTCCTTGAACCATAAGCAACCACATGATCTCTTTGCATGAGAACACAACCCAACCCTGATCCAGAAGCATCACAATACACCACATACCCCTGTCCTGATTCTAGAAAGATCAAGATAGGTGCTGATGTAAGCTGAACTTTCAGTTCCTGAAAGGATTTTTGACATTCTTCCGTCCATTGGAAGAGAACATTCTTCTTAGTCAGCACTGTCATTGGTGAATCTAGTCATGAGAAATCACGCAAAAAGAGTCGATAGTAACCAGCTAGACCAAGAAAATTGTGTATCTCGAACACATTCTTCGGTGGTTTCCAAGATATAACAGCTTCTATATTTTCAGGATCAACAGAAACGCCTTTCTCCGAAATGACATGGCCAAGGAAATGTACTTCATGTATCCAAAAATCACACTTTGATAATTTAGTATACAAACGATGACCTCTCAAGATTTCTAAATCTGTTTTTAGGTGCACCTCATGCTCAGCCCTTGTCTTTTAGTACCCCAATATATCGTCGACAAACACCACCGCAAAAGAATCCAGATATCGTTGAAATATCTGATTCATCAAATCCATGAAGACCGTTGGTGAATTTGTTAGACCGAAAGTCATGACTACATATTCGTAGTGGCCATATCTTCTTCTGAAGGCTGTCTTCGGAATATCGTCCTTCTGAACTCACAATTGGTGATATCCTGATTGCAAGTCAATCTTGGAGAACCACTGGGCTCCCCTTAATTGATCGAACAGATCATCAATGCGTGGAAGTGGATATCTATTCTTTATTGTAACTTGGTTAAGTTTATGATAATCCACACATAGCCTCAAAGTTCCATCTTCTTTCTTTACAAACAAAACTGGTGCTACTCACGGAGACACGCTTGGCCGAATAAAACCTTTGTTTTCCAGTTCTTCCAACTGCACTTTCAATTCCCATAACTCTGTTGGTGCCATCCTATAAGACAAAAGGGAAATAGGACTGTTCCCCAGAAGGAGATCAATCGTAAACTCCACTTTCCTTAGAGGTGGTAACCCTGAGAATTTGTTGGGAAAGACATCTGGAAATTGATCCACAATAGCTGGAAAACTATTCTCCTCAATATCTTCCATTGATGCCAAATTCAACACTGCTAGTTGGTAAGAAATTGTTTCCACCATTGTTTCCAACAAGCTCTTTGCACCATTCTTTACTATCTGCTTCCCTCTGAAGAGATGGTTGATTCCATCCTCATTCGTGAAACTAACCGTTCTTCTATAACAGTCGATGTGAGCTTTAAACATTGTCAACCAATCCATACCCAGTATTACATCATAGACGTCCATGTTCAACATTGAGAAGTCTCACTTTAACTCAGCTCCATCAACAGTTATAGCACATGCTCTACACACAAAGTCTTTACATTCTCTTTCAGCAAGAGGATTTTTTAGTTTCAAAACAGAAGGCATTATTTCAAGCCTTAAACATAGCAAGTCAACAACATGAGAAGCAATGAAGGAATGCGATGCACCAGTATCAAACAACACTTGAACGAGGGTAGAATTCATGATAATTGTACCTATCACTGTAGATGGTCCTTCCTGATCATCCACAATCATCTGCTCAGCTCCATAAATTACTTCGTGGCTGCATTGTTCTTCTTATTGCCTTGCTGAGACTTTCCTTGTTGATGAGTCATGGTATTTAGAGAATCACCATGGCTAACTCTGTTCTGTTGGCGAGACCGATGTTGTTGTCCTCGCCCTGTCGAAGCATAAGATGCTTGCGACACCTGAGAAGTGTCACGAACACCCGACCGTGGAACACTATGACAATATCACTGAAGATGCCCCATCTTGTTGCAATTGTGGTAGGCTCTCGGTGGTGTTGTAAATTCTCGTTTCATGTGATCAATTGCGCCACACTGAAAACATCCTGCTTTGATCATGGGTTGTGTGGGAATATTCACCGATCCAGCCGTCTGATTCTAATTCGCACTCCCACCTTGGAAGTAGGTGTCCCTCTTTTGCTTTTTACCAGCATTAGAGTTCCCACCCATTCCCATAGGTATTAACATGACTCCTCCCATCGATCCCAAGATATCACGTTCAATAACAGTCGCTTTGTTCACCATCTCTGTATAATCCGTAATACATAGCACTACAATCTTTGATCTAATCTCCTGTTCCAACCCTTATTCAAAGATGTGTACCTTCAGCGACGCACTTGCAGCAACTTCCGATGCAAAGCACACTAAATTCATGAATTTAGCCGCATACTCCGTGATAGAGAGATTCTCCTGCTTCAGGATAAAAAAGTTTGTCATCCTCTGGATCTTGAACGTGTGCAGATAGAATTGTTTATTGAACAATTCCTCAAATTCCTCTCATCCCAGGCCTTGATCCACCTTAGCCTACACCACTAGCTCCCACCACTATCATGCAAGATCCTCCAACATATACGTTTCCAACTTTACTTTCAGTTCTTCCGGTGTGCTGATGAAATCAAAGATATGATTCATCCTACTTAGTCACACCTCCGCCTTTTCGGGTTCAACATCACCCCGAAAGGTTGGTGGATTTTGCTTCATGAACTGGATGGTATGATCCACATGCATTGGTTCATTCCTCTGGTTCCCCGTATCCACATCTTGAAAATCTTGGACAATACTCTAAACCAGATCTTGGTTCACACGTGGTTTAGGTGCAACCATATTCCCTACAGCTTCTTCGGGTTGGTTCTGACGACGCCTACCGGGTGCCATTTTCTAAACCAATAACAACCTCCGTCAATTTCAATCTCTAGCAATTGATGGCTTAGCATTTCAAATTCTATCACATCATTTATCACAACATTGTTTTCAAAACAACCTTTTTCCCATGTTCAACCATTTTTGAAAACATTCAACATACTTTTTGAAAATCAACCCATTTTCAAAATACACCAAATAGCTTGTTCTCAAAGTCTTTTCAAAATCTTTCATTTGAAAATAATTTCTGCATTTTTAAAAAAATTCACACTTTGCCCGAAATCATAAATCATTCTTCACCATGAGATATGAAATCCTAGTGGGAAGTCATTCCTCTACAATGCATTTCATGCTCCTCTTATTGGATAAACCCATGACAATGATATTTTCAAAATCCAAGAAGTGTCTCCAAACACTTATTTACCCAACTCCCTGGTAACATGAAGTTCAGTATAAAAGGGGTATCTACATCCATTTATGCTATACATTTCATGTTCCGACAATCCTACTCCTGTCTAATATTTCGACCCAAGGAATAGACAAGAATGAATTTCAACTCTAATACCAACAACATTGATGACCACTTGTTAGGCAAGGACCGAACAAGCTGATACCATTTGTAATGACCCACCAATTCTCATTGGATTGAGAGTACAACGAGTCATTACTAGGCCTTAAGCGACATCCCCAAGGCACCAAAGGCTGGCAATAAATTCCGAAGGGTTTCAAATACAAGTTGGTGGACGATTTACCCTTTTAGAAATAACCCATAAACCATCCATAACCAAACATTCACTATATGATGCATGAACAAATGAAAGACCAACAAACAACTTCATTTATATCAAACCACATCAAAGTACACAACAGTGGAAGACCCAACTACTCAAGACTCTCAAAAGACACTACAACTCCATGCTCCACAAGCTCCAAGCTCCACAACATCTCCCAAGCACCTCCACGAGCACTAGCAATAAGATGCTTTTCCTTTACATGTGTCCTGGAATACGACATCTGCAAAAGCACCAACGTGCCAAAGCAGGGGTGAGTATAAAACTCGGTAGGTTTTTCCCAATGGATTCCCTACTTAATCAACTAGGATATAAGAGTTAGACAACATTTATATAAAACAATTTATATAAAACAATTTCTCAAAATAGTTTATAACAAGATATAAACAAGCTTCCACAACCAATCATATCCAAAAACATCCAAGTGCATTTGAAACCAATTTCCAACAAGTTATTTTTTTCCCAGAAAAATAACCAAACAAGCTTCCAAACCATTTCACAAACATCCTGTTTTGGCCTACCCAACCATTTCACAAACCCGTGAAATAAACCATGCATGCTTCGTTATGACAGTTCCATACTCATGAGTGGTCTCTCGTCGATCTACCAAGTCGTCACAAGGTAATTGTTTCCCATGTGCCATTACACCTTTGGCATCGAGCACAAGGTCATATTTCAACCAAGACTCATACTTAAAAGTCCCATGTGCCATTAAACGTTTGGAACTGAGCACAAGGTCATATTTCAACCGAGCCTCATATATATAACATGAACACACACCACACATTCAAAACAATCATGCCAAAACCATCCTTTCAATAAAAAACCTTTTATTAAAAACCATTTCCATTAAAACCAAGTGTGTTCAACCATTTCAAACCATTTCAATAAAACTATACTTTTATTGAAAACCAAAGAATGAACCAATTTAATCAAACCATTTCAATACCCAATCATTTCAATAAAACACCCCTTTTTATTTAAAACCCATATTTCATAAACCCATTTACTATTCCATAAAATACATAATTTAAAATCAACATTTTAAATTCAAGAATCCAAATCATTTTTCACAACAATTCACCAATATTTCACAATTTCATCAAAACCATAAATCATCACAAAAGAAGATTTATTCCATGCTTTGCACAATCAATTTCATTAAAATAACCCAATTTGAATCTAATCCAATCAATTCTAGAAATATGAGTCAAGAGTGAAGCCACCTACCTCAACAAAAAAGGTGAAACCAACTAAGAACTGGGTTGAAACACTACGAAATCTCCTTATATTCCTTCCCCTGTCACCAACAACACCAAAACCCGACTTAAAGGTCATCCACTACCTTAGTTCTACCCACCTTGGGCGTAGATCTAAGGATCCATCAAGAGGGAAGAAGGATATCTAAGAAAACTAAAGGAAACGAGACTTACCTTGATCAACCGGCCTCTAAACGCCAAGTCAACCCTCCGGATCACTTCCAAAACGCCTGGTAAGTGTTCTCCCACTTTTACCAGAGAGAAATCCCAAGTTAGGGCCGTCTAGTAACAAAACCGAGTGGTTTTAAAGATAAAATAGATTAGATCCTTAAAAATAAGATCTAAGTTGACTTTGCGCACAGTTAGCCGGCACGGTTAGTCAAACCATGCGCTAACCGTGCGGTATTCACTGCTTGGAAGGGGTGCTCCACATGGCCCCTTGCACGATTTTCCCAAACCGTGTGTACACTGTGCAGTCTCCTCTATCCAAAGTGACACCACCTGCATAGATTCTTCACGGTTTGGGCAAACCATGCGAAGCCCATGCGTCACCACCTTTTTCCCTTCGACACCTTAAAAGTTTCCAAACTCTCCCAACCATTTATCATATGCTTCATGTACTTAAAAAGCCTAAAACAAGGGTTACTTACTAGAAACCGGGGGTACTACACGTGGTGTGCTAGAACTCGAAGTTGCATACAACGCAAGCTATTGCTTTATTCAAGTATAAACGTAGCGTAGAAGCTTGGAGTGTTACATTATTTCCTCATTCAAATAGTTTCATCCTCAAAATTTCTAGAATAATACTGCATAAAAATATTCGGGTGGTTCTTCATCATAAGTTCCTCAGGTTCCCATGTTGCCTCTTCCATCTTATGGTTTCTCCATAGAACTTTTACCAGACGAGTTGTCCGGTTTCTCAACACTTGTTCTCTAGTATCAAGAATCTTGACAGGATCTTCACAATAAGACAGATCGGGTTCCAATTCTATTTCTTCATAGGTGAGTATATGCGTTGGGTCAGGCATGTATTTTCTCAACAGTGATACGTGGAACACATCATGAACTTTGGAGAGACTTGGAGGCATTAACAAACGGTAAGCTACAACTCTAATTCATTCTAGAATTTACAAAGGTCTGATGTAATTGGGACTTAATTTAACCTTTTTACCGAATCGTATAACACCCTTCCATAGAGATAGCTTCAAGAAAACATTTTCTCCTACTTGAAATTCCAAATCCTTCCTTCGGTTATCAACATAGTTCTTTTGCCTACTTTGAGATTGTTTAATATGGGTTTGGATAATCTTCACCTTTTCCATTGTTTCCTCAACAAGTTCTGGGCCTACGAGTTTTCTTTCACCAACATCATCCCAATAAGTTGGTGTGTGACATCTCTTTCCATATAACGCTTCATATGGTGTCATCTGAATACTTTAATGGAAGCTATTGTTATAGAAAAATTCTACCATAGGTAAATATTGATCCCACATACCTTGAAAGTCAAGTGAGCAAGATCTCAACATGTCTTCTGAGGTTTGAATAGTCCATTCTGATTGTCCATCAGTTTGAGGGTGGTAGGCAGTGCTCAAATGAAGTTCAATATCCAAGGAATTCTGAATAATTTTCCAGAATCTTGATGTAAAACGGGGATCACGATCAGAAAAAATCAATAGGGGTACTCCATGAATTATTACAACTTCATTAATATATAGTCTTTCTAAATGTTCAAGTGGTAAATCTTCTCTTATAGCAAGAAAATGTGCTGAATTGGTAAGACGATCAACAATGAACCATATTTCATCATTCCTTCTAGGATTATTTGGTAGCCCCATGACAAAGTTCATCATAATATCATCTCATTTCCACTCAGTTATGGGAAGAGGTTGCATGACTCCTCTAGGATGTTGTCTTCCAGCCTTAACATGTTGACAAACCATATATCTTGACACATAATCAGAAATCTCCCTTTTCATATTGTCCTACCAAAAATGTTCCTTCAAACCTCTATACATCTTAGTGCTTCCAGGGTGTATAAATAAATTGGAGCTATGAGCATCATCCAACAATTACCTTTTTAGATCAGGTATGTTAGGAACAAAAAGTCTCTTCCCAAATTTCAAAATCCCATCTTCATATACAAAGTCAATCAATCTCCTATCATTCATAGCTTTAATTTTATTTTGAAACTACTCATCATCAGTTTTAGAACTTTTTATCCTTTCCAATAAATATGTTTTGACAACCATTTGAAAAAGTATTGATGTTTCACCTTCCATGATTATTACCATATTCATCTTTACTAGATCCATGAATATAAGATCCCTTTAAACTCTCATCTTGTTCAAAACTCCATGATCCTTTCTACTCAAAGAATCTTCCACCTTAGTTGCCTTCCCCAGATGGTAGTGTATAGTGCAATCATAATCCATGAGTAGTTCAACCCATCGTCTTTTCCTCATGTTGAGTTCTTTCTGTGAGAAAATATACTTCAAACTCTTGCGATTGGTATATATCTCACATTTTTCACCATAGAGATAGTGTCTCCATATCTTTAAGGCAAAGATTACAACTACTAACTCAAGATCATGAGTGGGATAGTTTTGTTCATGAATTTTTAGTTTTCGTGATGCATAGGCAATAACTTTATCATTCTTTATAAGGACACAACCAAGTACTTTCTTTGAAGCATCACTATAAATAAAAAATTCATCATTCCCTGATGGTAGAGTCGAGATAGGATCCTTGACTAATATTTTCTTTAGTTCTTTAAAAAATTCTTCACACTCTTTTGTCAAAACAAATTTAACCCCTTTATGTGTGATCTTGGTTAATGGGTTAGCCAATCGGGCAAAATCTTGGATGAAACACCGATAATAACCTACCTAACCAATAAAACTGTGTACCTCGGTTATACTCGTCGGTGCTGGACTTTCTTGTATTTCTATTGTCTTAGAAGGATCAATAGAGATTTCATTATTAGAGACAATATGGAAAAGAAAAGAAATCTTCTAAATCCATAATTCACACTTGTTAAACTTCCCATATAATTCATTTCTTCTAAGAGTCTTTAGAATAGTGCACAAGTGATTTTCATGATCTTCATATCTTTTGGAGTAAACCAAGATATCATTGATAAATACCACTAAAAATTCATCAAGATATTCCTTGAAAACTCTATTCATTAGATCCATGAAAACAAAGGGTTCATTAGTCAATCCAAAAGGCATTAATGTAAACATGTAATGCCCGTACCTGGTTTGAAATGCTATTTTCGGAATGTCTTCCTTCTTCACACACAACTAATAATATCCATATCGAAGGTAAATCTTTGAAAAATATTGATCTCCGCGAAGTTTATCGAATAAATCATCAATACGGGGTAGGGGATACTTGTTTTTTATTGTTATAGCATTGATCTCCCTGTAGTCAATGCACAACCTCATAGATCCATCTTTCTTATCAACAAAAAGAATAGGGGTTACCCAAGGAGAAATACTAGGGAAAATAAATAATTTATTACTCAATTCCTCTAGTTGTTTATTTAGTTCCACTAATTCCATAGTGTCTATTCTATAAGGGGTCTTCGATATGGGCCTTGTACTAGGAATTTAATCAATGGAAAATTCAATTTCTTGTTCTGGAGGATGTCCAGGTAAATCCTCTGGAAACACATCAATATATTCTTTCACAATAGGTACATCCTCTATTTGAACATTACTTTACTCACCCATAATTATTTCACTCTCTTCCTCCCCAATAATTGAATTTAGTAGAGCTACCGGGGGTAGATCTATATAAGAATCAGATGATGACGTTTCTGCTCTAAAGACAAGGTACTCCTTATCATCATCGAAAATTATAACATCCTTCTTCTTACAATAAATTTTTGCATCATGGTACAAATTCCAATCCATAGCAAGGATTATATCAAATTAAATCATGGTTATGATGATGAGATCAGCAGATAAAGCACGTTTATATGCCCTAATGGGAATTGATTCACAAAACTTTGTTGCAATGATACTTCCCTTAATATTTTTGACTAATAACTCCCTTGTTAAATCAAATTGGAAATATCTAATTTTCTTAGAAAATTGGGAAGATATTAAACAATTGAGATGATCTAGAATCAAATAAATAATTGGATAAATTTGAGGAAATCATTAAATTACCTGCCACCATGTCATTCAGAGATTCAACCTCAGCAGTAGTAATCACATGAGCTTGGAATTTATCCCTTAGCCATTTATAAGGTAAGTTTCCCTAATGATTAGGACATTCATTTTCATAATGCCCCATTTATCTACAATTGTAGCATTAAACATTAACAAACTCTTTATTTCCTTTACAATCACAAGCTTGGTTTCCTTTTTCACCACACTTATAACAGACTCTCATTCCCTTTAGGCAAGTATCGGAGTGTTTCTTCCCACATTTACTACAAGATGGAAATTAAACTTTTCCATTCTTCCCCTTATTTCCATTTACAGAGTGTTCAACAGATCTCTTCTTCTCTTTCTTTGATTTAAAGTCATGTGACTTGGAGAATTCCTTTTTTGTATTGATAGAACATGAGACAATATCTTCGTACAATGAGAAGGATTGTGAGACTAATTCTTGATGGAGAAATGGTTTTAACCCATCAAAGAATCGATCAATCTTACTCCTTGGGTTACTTATATAATATATTGAATGCCTTGATAACCTTGTAAAGTTAGCCTCATACTTTGTGACATTATCATCCTCCTTTTGCCTCGGACTCAGAAATTGTCTTTCCATATCCACTCGATGGTCACGAGGAAAGTATTTTTCTAAGAAAATCTCTTTAAAATCCCTCCATTCTATATTTGATACTTCATACTCCTCGTTTTTGTTTTGAATTAATGACCACCATTGATCTGCATCTCCTGTGAGGCGATAAACTTCCATGAAAACTTTTTCCCTTTCGTTACTCCCAAAAGCATGAAATAATTTCTCTAAGGAACTTATCTATTGTTCAACTACAAATGGATTTTTAGTCCCATTGAATGTTAGTGGTTGTTTCATCATGAAGAGGTCTAACATTTATCCTTCGTGTTTTGGATTAGGTTGATCCATATGGGTAAGGTTATTATTCATAACCTGAGTGAGTTTTCCCAGTGTGGTAATAAGTTGTTTAGCACCAGTTTCATCACCAGCTCCATTATAATTATCTTGAGTAGGAGGGCAATCCCTACATGGATTATGTGTGTTGATACAATTTTCATTCCTTCCACTAGGTGCCATTTCTAAACAATGGTATACACTAGATTATTTTATGAATCAAAATACATAATTCCAAAATAGTAAAATACCTAACATAAATTGAACAGTTTATGCATATAATCCATAATAATAAAAAAATATTTTCTTTGAGGAAGTATATACTCATAAATCCTTAACAATGGTTTATAAAGAAAATGTGAATTATCCTAAGCATATCCCCTAGGAGTGTCGTAGCCAAGAGTGCAGCAAGGCTTGTTGTCGTGTACCAGGATACCCTAGGTCAAGCCAAAAACTCCTTATTGGAGTTTTCACAATTGGGTACATTTGTGCCAGAGCTGCCTCTACCATCTTGTATCCATACATGGATGTATTTCTTGTAAAATACAAAAAATATATACATTACCAAAATTCTAGGAAGTTCTTCTATACTAATCCTCAAAGTCTATCTTAGGGAAATGTTCTCTAATTAGAGTTTTTCTAAATCTAGTTTCCAAGGTTTTTACTAAACTTACTATGATACCAACTGTAACACCCCGACCCTAGTTACCCAGAGTCGGTGCATTATTACATAACATTATAATGATACAAGGAATCATGTCCTGAAAGACCGATTAGTTTAGTATCCTTGGAAGTACTAGATACATACATAAGTTTTACATTACATTATGAAATTGAAAAACAATAACATTGTGTCCCCTTTGAACACACTCATATCCCCTTAAATTATTCCTTCAAGTCATTCATAATATACTTATTCTCATCCTAGGAAAAATAAAACATAGAAAGGGGTGATATCAGGTACTTAGTAAGGATAATAATATAGTGGAAACTTTCATAAATAAGTATAAACATTTAAGGAAATGTATAAGACTAAAAAAAACCTTTTAAACATAAACTTCAGCATAATATGTAAAAGATAAATCAAATAATTCCATTTACTTATTCACATGGATATTCTACTAGTCTAATAATCACATGTAATATCAATAGTCAATTTCATAATGATGTAATGCATAATGCTGGACGTCATAACCACATAGTCAAGGCATCATGCCGAGACTACAAATAAGATTTTGTCAAGGCCTTGTTCCAAGACACTAGTTTGTCTCATGAGACCTACTGATGCATCGAGGAGCTATAGCAGGCTCCACCCATTACTTAATAAGTCCAATGCATTCCTCATATGAAAAGGTTGAAACATAACATAAACATTCGTATTAAAACTAACATATGAAATGATAATACTTTAACCATAAATCATGAATGGTATAAAAACAACACATCCACAGTCAAACATATCACAAAACCTTCAATACAATATGGAATATTGTATCATAATAAATCAACTTCAAACAAGTGTAAAATCTATCAAAGGATGTTGACATAGATGAAATCAAAACTATTTGAGAGAAATATCTCTTTCTATTTTGAAATAATTTAAAAGTCACATAATTATAAAAGAAAACATTTATTTTAAAAATATTCTTATAATATTGTAAGGGAAGCTTCGAAGTTGTTATAAAGGTGGAAAATAGCCGCACCTGCCATATAAGTTAAAAAAACATTCTTTCCTTAATTTTGTCGAAAAGGTTATAAAGGACCTTGTTTGGAAAACGATGGAAAGATTCCTTTATAAAAAATTTATAAAAAGTAAGAAAAGGGTATAAATGACTTTAACCCATAGTTTAGGAAATAGTAAAAATGTTTTGAAATGCATTTTTAAGAAACACGGATGTGGATGATAAAGAGGTCCCAGTATATACTCACGTATAAACAACCTCGGATAATGAAGAGATTATAGAATTAACCCTTAACTTATAATTTTCCGTGGTTAAGGGTAAATTAACCTCTTGTATAATAGTTAAATCATTGTTATTAAATTATATAATAACCACATAAATAAATATGATATCATATATGATCTTCTAATATTGCTTTGTTAATAATATTTCAGTAGTATCATTGTTTCGGGTGATAACTGATTCATTTTCCTTTATATGTTTTGTTACGTAAGTCATGTTTGTTATGGATAGGATGTATTTTATTCATATACAGAATGATATTAAGTTATTAAACATTATTTTTAATCATAAAATGAAAATTATTATTGAATGGTTGCGATGGGGAATGGATCTCATTGCGTTCGTGGAGATGGTAATCTGTACATACGCACGAGCGACAATACCATTCTATTGATGATGAAATCGTATGTAATTGGATGGTATATCATATATAAATAAACATTAACATATTATATTTATTATTTACATCAATTATAATCATTATTATACTCATCAAAATGATTAAGTGTTGAATAACAAACTACACCACGACGTGGAGACGGTAAGTCGTACGTACGCATGTATGGTGACTTTGTCATTCATAGGATGGATAGAATAATGAATATGGTTGTACCATATTTATAATAACATAAAATTATGTATAAGTAAATGGATTTATTATTTTAGTATGGAAATAACAAAGAAAGAGGAAGTGTAAGAAGAAAAGAACTTTGAAAGAGGTGGTGAAATTATTACCTCTTATTCGGGTGCATCCTTTTGATTTGATCAAAAGGGATCCTTAGGTTGGCTTCTGATCAAAGTAAGGCCTCTATGTTAAATTTAGGGTGGTTGGGAGGATATTTTATTAGGTTTTTTCTGATCCAAATGGCTTTGGAGGTGTGATTTTGAGAGAAGGGGAAGTGCCCTTTTATAAGAGAGGTGAGGGTCACTTTAGGAAAAGCTTGAAATGTTATTTTATTTTACAATCATATTCAGTTTATAATAGCTACAAAAGGATTTATTTCGATGATAAGGTGGGGATGGGTCTAAAACCTCTCAAACAATAGGTTTTAGATAGGTTTAGGTCACTATATTAACCTTATCTTTTAGATTTAACTCTTTGTTAAATAGTTTAACTTTTACCATGTATTCTTGTGTTATTATAATAAATGGTTAATAAAATTACTATAAAAAACAAAGAGAAACCCAAGTGGTTAATTATTGATATATATAACCTTATATAAGTCCTTTGGCTGAACCTTAGATTTTTAGGAATATTATATCAATTAATAATATAGTATTTGTTTTAAAAACTCATTTATTTCAATTTTGACACTATTTAGTATTTGGTTTTTGTGAAATTCATAACAACTTTATCACTTAGAAAAAAAATTATTTAATCAACCCTCAAATTTCATATTAACCTAGAAATTTTGTGGAATACATCAAAAGTCTCAATTTACTGTATCATTACTGTAGCGGTACTGTAGCAGCGGTGGTACTGTAAACCGGCGAGCACTGTAGCGGCGGGGGCATTGTAGCAGCGGCGGGTACTGTAGTAGCCAGGTTACTATTCATAGAATGGGCCTTAGGCCAAAACTTTGGGCCTACGGGCTATGTAATGGGCTACATACCCACTGGGCCTTCGGGCTATGTAATGGGTCTCCCTCTACCCAGTTAAAAAGAGGTCTTTGATTTTCTTTAATAATAAAATGAGGCTTCGGCCCCGACCTTTAAAAAAAATTATTTTAATCTTTCAAGAATAAGGTTATTACTACATCATCATTGTGTCATAAATAAATTTAATTATTTAATGTATAAAAATTATAAATAAAATACCATTATGTATTAAATATTTTTAGATTTCTAATGAATATTTATAGTCTAATTTATCTTATGTATAACCCTATATTAAAAATGTTTTAGTTTTTAAACTTTGAATTTAACACTTTTAACTCTTCTTTAAATAAAATAATAATAAATGTCCTAACCTAATCCAAGTGGACCAAAAGGATCATATTTTATTCCTAAGATTGATTTTGGTCAAAATAAACTTATCCAGTATAATTAGGACATGTGTTAGTGTAATTATAATATCATTTTTACCTTTAATTACCCAATTTACTTTTAACCGTGGTAAATAAAATTCAAAAGTTACTATTCACAAAAAAAAATTCATCCTATTGAAAAACATTTTACTTACTGATGTCAATTTTGTCTCTTAAATTTTTGAAATTCAATTCACAGAAGCAGTAAAATTACATTTTATCAAAATTTGCTAATGTGCCTAGAAGGTGGGTAAAAGACGTTAAAAAGTTCAATAAAATTTTATATATCTAATTTTATTATAAAATGACTCCAATGAATTACATTGAACTAATATAGGTATTATGTATCTATTTTGACTTAAAATATTTAAATAAAATAAATAATTATTTAAATAAAAAGTCAGTTTTAAACAATAACGCGGTGTTTTTACTATTTATCAAAAATTAAAAGTTTTCAGAAAAATATCAAAAATTCACCCTAATCTAATTTTGATATTAAAAATCTAAAAATTAAGTCCATTTTAAAAAATAAAATTCATAAAATTTCAAAAAGTGGGTATTACTATTCATAACGGCTAATTTTATTGGTCGTAGTGTGCTAGAACTCAAAGTTGTGTACAGCGCAAGCTATTGCTTTATTTAAATAGAAACGTACTGTAGAAGCTTGGGGTGTTACAATTGTGAAAGGTATAGACATAAAACCTACTATTTTTTTATAACATGTCTTTACTAGGGAATATTCATGAAACAAGGGGGGTTGGTGAGAAAATGAGATAAAAACTGAGGAAGCAAGTTGTGATCTAGAGCATGGGTAATTTTTTCACCCAAAAAAATCTAAATTTTTAAAATAAATTTGTGGTGGTTTTAGTCAGGAAGGTCACGGAGCTAAAGAATGCATGAATAGAATACCAAAATATATTCCCCATGATGTGAATGGGGAGAAAAATCATAAGGTGATGGAATATCAGTTAAGTCATTCCAAAGCTTCTAAGAAGTCATCTGAGAATCCCAAGAAAGTTGAGAAAGATATTAAGGGGTTCTTGATAGTTTTTTATAGTCAATTAGGATTGGATAAAAAAATGGAGAATGAATAAATCAATTATAGTATAAAAGGAATGAACATGAGTTCATATTAGAGGACTGAGGCACATGATAAGTCACTTATGGGCGATGACTTGAAAATTCAAGGAAAGTTATGTGAAAGGTGTGGGTAAAATTGGAATGGCATGAAAGATTGCATAAAAAAATTTATCCTAAGAGGAAGTGATAAAAATAATGATGAAACCATAAGTAAATGTATTTTCCTTGACATGTGAGGTTGCGAAGATAGTTTCGTACAAGAAAAAAAATAAAGGGAAGGTTATGATGAAGTGGTATGTAATGGATGGTGATAGAAAAAGAAAATGTTCTCATGCCAAGTTTGGGATAAAGGAGAAGCCCAGGTTGATAGAAAACTCTTAGCATCAATGTTTATCCTAAGGAACAATGAGGTTCCTACTTATTACCTTGTTTATTGTTTATTTTATACTAACATTTATGGAATTTAAGGAGAGTTTTTGAGGATTTCACTACTGGACAACAAAAGAAATAGATCTTCATAGGGTGTTTCATCTACCACAAGGAAGAAGAAGAAAAATCATCCCTTGTTAGGGGATATTTCAATATAAGTACCTATCAAAACATGTATTCCATGAAAATATGGAATTTTTTGATAACTTATGAAAAACCGGAGAATGGGGTTTGAAAATCACAATTTTATCCATTGTTTTGATTGTACCAAACATATTTATAAAGGGGGAGTTTTGGTTGATGTAAAAATGATAAAATGGGGGATTTATACATATTGAATTTTAATTATTTCGATTCTTTTATTGAGATAGGTGTGTGTTATATTTGTTTTTAATAAATCTATTTAAAAAACCCCTTAAAATGAGAATTTGGGCTGGTATCACATAATGATGAGTTTTTGGATAGTATTAATAACCTTGGTTATATCACTCTTATTTTCTACATTGGGTTAGCCCACAAAGACTTAGAGTTGATTAAATAAATTCTCATTTTCAAGGAATTCATATAATATTATCCTTACCTCTAATAGAATAAGTTGTTATTTAGATTTGAGAAAGGGAGAAGAAGTTATTTGAGAATCATGCCGTAAGTATAAAGATGAGATAAAAAGACCCCTATATACACCAGTTTATTTATTACCAACACTATTGGAAAAATATCCTATACCAACGGTTTAGAACCATTGGTATTGGACCCCAAACCATTGGTATAGCCCATACCAATGGTTTAGAGGTTGTTTATTGATTTTCTGTCGGTATATACTATCCCAATAGTTTCCAAAACATTGGGATAGGTAATGTAAAATAAAATATTCAATTGAGATTTGAACCCACGACCTCCCTCTTATATGTCAAAGACCTAACCACTATAATACAATTAAATGTATGGATATAATTGGATATATATATGTATATAATTTATATATCGATTTATTTAATTATATTTCACAAAATAATTCATAAAAAATATCAGTAATGATACCAATGGTTCTCAAAACCGTTGGTATAGACATATACCAATAGTTTTGACAATCGTTGGTATAGGTACCCAGATTTTTGGGACCTATACCAACGGTTTTTCAAACCGTTGGTATAGGCGCATACCCATACCAATAATTTTGGAAAAACTGTTGGTATAGGGTCCTTAATTTGAGGTTCTACCAATAGTTTTTCCAAACCGTTGGTATAGGTTCATTTTATGGTACCTATACCAACGGTTTTTCCAAACCATTGGTATAGGTCCAATTTCTAGTAGTGAAATAGGTGGATAAACACACATATTTACATAAAGAATGTGTTTAGTGGTATTGAAAAAATCCAAATGTGGAGATTATAGTTCCCATTGGATGAATTTTATTTGTTTTCAATAAGTAAAGTAGCCTTGATATTGAATAATATGTAAATATATGGTGATTGATAATGATAATATGAAAATCTATATTTCCATGTTGAATAAAAAATAATTTTTGAGGGTGAAAATTGAAAATATTGCTTGGACAGATTCAAGACTAGCAGCATGTATATGTAATAATTAATGAACTAATCTTCAAGTATAAGCCAAGTATTGATGGATAAATAAGCAATGTCTACAACATGTATCAAGGAATATTGGAGTGAAAACTAGTGAGGATATTAAAGAGTAATTATTTCAAAAATAAATATTAGCTGATGGTCTGAGAAGTTGTGAGGAAGTCCATCCAAATTATGCTTGAGGTCATGGATTTTATATGGGGGATAAAAATTTCTATTAAAAACGAGTTTAAATAAAACCCCCAATTAAAAAAATTCTCCCAATTAATAAAAATATTAGTTTTATAAAAAAATATTTTAAAATATTTCTCAAATATTGATTAGTGATCAATTAAAACAATATTGAAAATTACTTTAACCTTTGAAATCAATTTACTCAGACAAATCCTAATATAAACACTAGTTAAAATTAACTATCAAAGAGAAAATTTTGTTTATAGATTAAAACCAAATATAGTTTAATTATTTGAAATAAATAAAACAAGACACAATAACATGGTAAAATAAAATAAGGGGTTCAGTCTCAAGCCGAGACATAATCTCGTCTACTTGGAAATCACCCGCTGTTAAGCAGATTATATAACTATAATCTAATCCACAACTTGGATCGAGTATACACACAAATTAAAATATTTCAAAGCCATGAAAGGAAATATTACACAATAATTGTGGGAAGAAAACAACTCAGTTCACACAAGGAACTCTTCCACAAATACTATGGGTAAGAAGATGAAAAGAGATAGATGATAATATCTTGTATTCTCCAGTTCTAGCGTAGGAGTTAGTGTGTGATGATAAACAAAGAAAACAACACACTGCTTGAATGTAAAAGAAAATAACATAAAGATAAATCAATAATATATATAAAAGGCAATGATGCTCAATCTATATAGCTTCAGATGCTTGAGTGTCCTCAGATGTGGCTTGGTGAAGAGCTCGAGCAGTTTTTTTGAAAGTAGCAGTAAAACAGAGTGTCACAATAGTTTTCTTTTATATCTTTAGGAAAGGATATTTATATTCAATGAGTTTCACTCTTTCGCCAATGAAATTTTGTATGATTTTAGTGTGAAAAATCTCAAGTGATGATCCTTACAGTATCCAATAAGTGCACTTCTTGATCACATGTTTGTTCTTTTTAGCACACCCGTACAAGAGATTCTTTTGAGAATATAAAGCACTACATGCACTCATTAAAGAAAAATCATCTAGATCTACTTGATACTTATACTAAGATATGAAATTAACTTTAATTCATCCCTAAAATAGTTAAGAAAATAATATTTTTCATTAACTCCAACAATATAGTCATTGGGAGTATTTAATTTAAAGCAGGCGGAATAGTGACAATGACTCTTATGGTAGCAAGACATATCTGTTAGTGAATAATCCTAGAAGTGATTCATTCTAGTTTCAAGACATCTATGGAATTGACTCATCTTGGCAGTGAGTCGGACTAGCGGTGAATCATTCTAGAGGTGGCTCAAACTGGCAGTGAATCAATTGAACTAATAGTGAGTTGTGATAGCAGAAACTCATCTGGTGGTGACTAATTTTAACTAATGGTGAGTCATGCTAGTGGTATCTCATCTGGAGGCAATTCATTTGAACTAACAGTGAGTCGTATCTAGCGAAAAGATAGGTCTAGTGGTGAATCAGTTCTGGCGGTGAGCCATTTTGAACTAACGGTGACTCATCCCAACACTTAGCCAAATTTTTATCAGATTTCCATATATTATAAAATGTTACCATAAAATAGTAAATTCATTAAAAACATATTAAACATGGTTTTTGAGTCATTAAAATAATTAGGTTCCAACAATATTCCCCTTTTGATGATCACAAATCATGGAATTTTTATAAACCATGAATAAAATAAATTTAGAGATACAAGGATGAATTTAAAATATAACAGCCTGCTTAACATTTCAAATTTCAAATGTGGGATATGTATCAAATATAAAGAGATGTGGTATGAAAGATAAATAAAAAAAGGGTAATTAAGGTTGTCAAAGGTAAGGTAAATCACATCAAAATAATGAAGGTGTCAAAGATAAAATAAGGAATGGAATCAAAGAATGAGACTAAATAAAAGGAAACAATTAGAATAAAATACATAGAAATAATTTGTATAAAAGAATAATCATATATATAAATATTGTATTAAGGAATAAGATAAAAACATCCAAATAAGTAAGGTATTGTAGAATAGATAAGGATTCCATCCAGCTTGGTCTTAAAATTCCTTTTAAAGGTAAAATCCATCCAAAATTTTCTCCACCTTTTGGGATTATCAAAAAGGTAAAATAAGAAAAGGTAAAGAAAAATATAGTATCAAAGGATAACTAATCAAACATTATAAGTTCATTTGGTCCTCCAAAAGGTTTTAGCAGTATTTATGAGAGTAATTAAAACTCATCTCTTCACTCGGCCCCATGCCTCATGTTTATCAAGTTTTTGTTAATCATGCTTTTATTACACCGAATAATGTTTTTTTTCAGATAGTGGAATCAATTCCTCGAGTCTAGGAGTTGGAAAAGAATACAAGGAGCCATGGGTATGTGAATCATGATGATATAATACCACCTGAAAGGGCCCTCAATAATTAGGTTATGTGATTCTTGGTTCCTATCATTTTCTCTTTGGCCTTATTATTTCCCTCTTCATTTAATTTTAGGATTATTATAGTTATTACCCTATAGCCATTCCATTGAGGAGACCATATTCTAGAGATCTAGGTATGATGT
This sequence comes from Viscum album, assembly GCA_963277665.1. NCBI lineage: Eukaryota > Viridiplantae > Streptophyta > Magnoliopsida > Santalales > Viscaceae > Viscum > Viscum album. The sequence continues at coordinate 1,617,738,956 of OY728131.1, read as the reverse complement.
AAGTTTATCATCGGTTAAAAAAATATCTTTTAGATGGCTCATCATACTTATGGTTGTTCATCATTAAATAAAATCTCATTTTTATCACTTCTCAAGCAATACGCCAAAGCACACCAAAATTCATTATTTGCTTTTCTAATTGTATTATTCATGAAGTTTCATTTTTTTTACCTCGGTTTTTATGTGTTTTTTACTTGCATAACTTCTATATGAGGAGGAATTTGGAGGGGATTCAGAATACAACCACAATGATGAACACTTGATTAATCAAGCAATGGGTCTTGTATTAATAGTTATTTTTATTATTCTATCAATTTTTTATCAATAACTATATAGAAACTTTATTTTAATTATTATGGATGGATCACATGTAATTTCCTACCATATAATTCAAGTAGAATTTTCAAAAAAATATAAAAAATAATAATTTACTCTCTTATTATTAACGGGGATAAATTGCACCTGTGGTTTATTATTTTCAATGTATGACCCAAACAACTGAAATAAGTCAGTCAATTAATGTTATGAGGTTTTTTCCCTTCATAGTTTGTATTATTATGTGATACATAAACGACTGAACCCAACCAAGGGGAATGGAGGGCATAGGATTGGGATAATTGATGTCCCAAAACTTGTTTACAATGCACCCCTTATGATCTTTGGCTAACCTACTTAGGTCACGTTTTGAGAAAGAGATGTGGGAGTTCTACCAATAATATATTGAAACTGAGTAGATGGCTACTCTAGTCCAACGACATTCCACTAAAAACTGCCAGTAACCCCCTATTTTTTACATCATCACTAGTTTTAGTCTCCAGTTCGTATTTAACTATTAATATTTTTCAAATTTCCCATGATTAACTTTCTAAAATTTCACCATTATTCTACTTTGTTTTTTATCATATTTTTCTACTTGGATATGAATTATCTGGAATTCAAGGATTTATTATTTTTTATTTTAATCATTGAGGACAAATTATGGTATATTAACCCTTTGGGAACATTATGAGTGTGATTTTGAAATGTGTGGGTGAATGTTGGTCATAATACTAGAGGATATATTTTATGGAGCATAGAGTTAGAATGCCCGTGTTGTGAACACTACAGGATGTCACTGATGATTTATTTTTTTATTGTATTTTTAGGACTTCATCTTTTCCCTTTGATGGATCTAGTACATGTTAAGAATCACAATTATACTATTAATACCAAGTTTTTCATCATGAATCTTCATTCATATGTTTCTAGATAGATGAATTATCATGTTTTTTACATGGATTTTCTTTTTTAACGACTACATTTTTGCAGATTATATTTTCTCCTAAATCTACTCAAAGTAGAGCATGGAAGCCTTTAGTACCCAAAAATTACCTTACCTTTTCATTCAAGGGATATTCACTACTTTTTTTAATTGTTTTTAATAATTCATTTCCCCATAATTTACCTTATTTTTCAATTTTAGGGAAGAAGTTGAAGACGAAGATTCTATTCATGCTAAGGATATGTTGCATCATTTTGTACTATCTTTCCTCTACCTCTTATTGTGTTACTTTAAGAGATTCATATTTGAAATTTTTGGAGGTTTTGATTCATTTTTTTCTATTTTATAGTAAAGTTTTATGTCCATAATTAAAAAAGTAGAAAAGATAAGTTGGAACTCTTTACTTCAATTATCTATTGATTAGAGGTTCTGGATAGAAATTAGTTTCGTCGTTATTGATTGAGGGTTGGAAAGTGCGGAAACCCTGAATCTTTTTTCCTTCTATGGTATTGTAGTTGTATCATCTCAATTTTCATTTGGTTTTATAGGTGAATCAAAAATGATAAGATCATTTGGTCCTCTAAAAGTTTCCATCTGTCTTTTTGATAATAATTAAAACTCAAATATTCACTTGGCCCCCCGCCTCATGTTTATCAATATGATATTAATCATTCTTTTATTACACTAAATAATGGATTTTTTTAGATAGTTTCATCAATTCCATGAGTCTGGGAGTGGAAAAATAATACAAGGATCCATGGGTATGTGAATCACGATGATATCCTACCACCCAAAAGGGGCCTAAATAATTAGGTTGTATGATTATTGGTTCCTGGAATTTTCTACTTGACCTTATTTTTTCCCCTTCATTTAATTTCAGGATTATTATAGTTATTACCATATAGTCATTCCACTTAGGAGACCATATTCTAGATATCCAGGTATAATGTAAGTTAATCATCAGTTAAAAAAATATCCTTTATATGACTCATGATACTTCTAGTTTTTCATCTTTAAATAAAATTTCATTTCTTGAACTTCTCAGGAAATACACTAAAGCACACCGAAATGCCTTATTTTCTTTTATAATTGTGTTTTTTAGGAAGCATCAGTTTTTTTTACCTCAGCTTTTATGTGTTTTTTAATTGCAGATGTTCTAGATGAAGAAGAATTTTTAGGGGCTTCATAAGACAATTACTATGATGAACACTTGATTAATAAATTAATGGGTCTTGTCTTAATGGTTTTTTCTATTATTCTATAAATTTTTTATTTGTATTTGTACAGAAACTTGCTTTAAATTATTATGGATGGATCAACTGAAATTTCCTACTATATAATTCAAGTAGAATTTCCAAAAAAAACTAAAAAAATTATTTACTCTCTAATTATTGATGAGGATAAATCCAACCCATGGTTTGTGGTATTCAATGTGGGACCCAAATTAGTGAACTAAGTCGTTCAATTAATGCTATGAGAATTTTCTTTCCTTCATAATTTTTCATATTATGTGATACATAAACGATTGAACCTATCCAAGGGGAATGGAGGGCATGGTCCTGGGTTAAGTGATGTCCTAATACTTGTTTACAATGTTTACCTTATGATCATTTCCCTACCTGCTTAGGTCATGTCTTGAGAAAGAGAAGAGGGAGTTTTGCCAACAGCTTATTGGAACTGAGTAGACGATTGCTCTGCTCTGATGATATTTTGTTGAAAACTATCAGTAACCCCTTATTTTCTGCTTCATCACCAGTTTTATTTTCTGGTTTGTGTTTAATTCTTATGATTTTTTTGATTTCCCATTATTAACATTCTAAAATTTCACCATTCTTCTGGTATATTTTTTCTCATATTTTTCTACTTGGATATGCATTATCTGGAATTCAAGGATTTCTTGTTTTTTATTTTAATCAATGAGTAGGATTTGGGGTCTATTAATCCTTTGGGAATGTTTCAAGTGTGATTTTGAAATGTTTGGGTAAATGTCGTTCATTAGACTATAGGATATATTTTATGGATTATAGAGATAAAATTCCCATGTTGTGAACACTATAGGCTAGAACTGATGATTTATTTATTTTATTAGGTTTTTAGGAATTCATCTTTTCCCTTTGATAAATCCATGACATGTTAATAAGGACAATGTTAGTGTTCCTACCAAGTTTTTCATCAGGCGTCTTCATTCATCTGTTGTCAGACGGATGAATTATCATTTTTTACACAGATTTTCTTTTTGATTAATTGTGTTTTTAGATGATATTTTCTTCTAAATCTACTCAAATCATAGCATAGAAGCTTTTAGTACCCAAAAATTACCCTCCTAATTCATTCAAGGTCTATTCACTACTTTCTATAATTGTTTTTAATAATTTAGCTCCCCATCATTTACCTTATTTATCAATTTTAGGGAAGAATTTGAAGATGTGGATGCCATTCAGGCTAAGGATCTATTGTTCCATTTTTCTATATATTCCCTCTTCCTCTTTTTATGTTACTTTAAGAGATTTATATTTGAAATGTTTGGAGGGTTTCATTCATTTTTTCTATTTTATAGGAAAGTTATGCGGCCAGAAGTCAAAAATAAGAAAATAAAGGTTGGCACTCATTGCTTCAATATTATTGATTAGAGGTTCTGGATGGAAATTATTTTTGTCATTGTTGGTGGAGGTTTGGGAAGTGGTGAAACCCTGAATATTTTTGCCTTCTACGATCTTGTAGTTTCATCATATCAATTTTCATTTGGTTTTGGAGGTGAATCAAAAATGACAATACCATTTGGTCCTCCAAAAGGTTCTAGTAGTCTTTCCGATAGTAAGAAAAACTCATCTCTTCACCTGCCCCCTACATTATATTTATTAAGTTTCTACTAATCATGATTTTATTACATTAAAAATTGATTTTTCTTGCAGATAGTGGCATAAATTCCTCAGGTATAGGGGTGAAAAATGATTACAAGGAGCCATGGGTATGTGAATCATGATGATATCCTATGACCCAAAATGGACCTCAATAATTAGGTTACATGATTCTTGGTTCCTAGAATTTTCTCCCTGAACTTATTGTTTCCATATTCATTTAATTTCAGGATTATTATAGTTATTACCCTACATCCATTCCATTGACGAGACCATATTTTGTAGATTCGAGTATGATGTAAGTTAATCATCAGTTGAAAAATGATCTTTTAGATGACTTGTGTTACTTCTGGTTCGTCACCATTAAATAAAATCTCATTTCTATAACTTCTCAATTAATACACCAAAGCACACCAAAATTCATTATTTTATTTACTAACTATGTTTTTCATGAAGATTCAATTTTTTTTACCTCAGCTTTTATGCACTTTGTACTTGCAGAACTTCTAGATGAAGAGGAATCTATAGGGGATTCAAAAGATAGCCACTGTGATGAACACATGATTAGTCAAGAAATTGGTCTTGGATTAATGGTTTTTTTTATTATTCTATCAATTTTTTATCTATTGTTGCACAAAAAAATCTTGTAATTATTATAGATGGATCAACTTCAATTTCTTACCATATAATTCAAGTAGAATTTTCAAAAACAAATATAGAAAAATTAATTTACTCTCTAATTATTAATGAGTATAAATCCCACCCATGGTTCATCATTTTTTATGTGGGACCCAAATGAGTGAACTGATTTGTTTGATTAATTCTATGATAATTTCTTTTTCTTTATAATTTATAGTATTGTGGAATACATAAATGATTTAACCCAGCCAAGGGAAATGGGTGGTGTCATGGGCTAATTAATGTCCCAAAACTTGTTTATAATGCTTCCCCTATAATCATTTCCCTTCCTTATTAGGCCAAGTTTTGATAAAGAGGTGTGGGAGTTCTGCCAACAACATATTGGAACCGAGTAAACAGTCGCTCTGCTCCAATGATGTTCCACTGAAAACTTCTAATAACCCCATATTTTCTACTTTATCACCAGTTTTAGTTTCTTGTTCATATTTAATTATTATGAATTGTTTGATTTACCATGATTAAATTTCTAAAATTTCACCATTATTCTACTCTTTCTTTATCCTATTTTTCTGCTTGGATGTGAAATTATCTGGAATTAAAGGATTCATTATTTTTTATTTTAATCACTGAGGACGATTTAAGATCTATTAACCCTTTGATAACATTGTGAGTGTAATTTTGAAATTTTTTGGTGAATGTCGGTCATCAGACTAGATGATATATTTTATAGATCATAGAGCTAGAATTCCCATGTTGTGAACACTATAAACTAGCACTGATGATTTATTTATTTTATTGTGTTTTTAGGACTTCATCTTTTCCCTTTGATGGATCCAGGACATGTTAAGAAGGATAATGATATTGTTCCTACCAAGGTTCGCATTAGGAATATTTATTCATTTATTATCGAATAGATGAATTCTCATTTTTTTTACATGGCTTTTCTTTTTGATTAATTGTTTTTTTAGATGATATTTGCTCCTAAAGCTGCTCAAAGCAGAGCATGGAAGCCCATAGCACCCAAAAAGTACCCTCTTTTTTCATTCAAGGGTTATTTACCAATTTCTGTAATTGTTTTTAATAATTCATATCCCAATAATTTACCTCATTTTTCAATTTCAGGGAATAAGATGAAGACACATATGCCATTCAGGCTAAGGATCTGTTGCATTGTTTTGTTGTATCTTTCTTCTTCCTCTTTATACATTACTTTAATAGCTTTATAGTTGAAATTTTTGGAGGGTGTCATACATTTTTTTCTATTTTATAGTAAAGTTATGTGGCCATAATTCAAAATGCAGAAAAGAAAGTTTCACACTCTTTACTTCAATTATCTATCGATTATAGGTTCTGGATGGAAATTAGTTTTTTCATTATTGATGGAGGTTTGGGATTGGGGAAACCCTAAATCTTTTTACCTTATCCAATATTGTAGTTTCACCATCTCAAGTTTTATTTGGTTTTGGAGGTGAATAAAAAATGTTAAGATCATTTTTCCCTCCAAAAGATTCCAGTAGTCTTTCTAATAGTAATTAAAACTCATCTCTTCACTCATCCTCCGCCTCATGTTTATCAAGATGTTTCTAATCATGCTTTTATTACACTGAATAATGGTTTTTTTAGATAGTGGCATCAATTCCTCTAGTCTATGAGTAAAAAAAGAATATAAAGAGCCATGATCATGTGAATTATGATGATATCCTATCACCCACTACTCGAAAAGGCACCTATACCCATGGTTTTGGGAACCATGGGGAGTTTAGTCATCAGTATACATCTAACCTATACCCACGGTTTAAAATTATATACCCACTATTTTAAAACCATGGGAATATGTGTGTGCCACTATGTCATTAACCCTGTACCCACAGTTTCAAAACCATGGGTATAGGTTTTAAAAAATTGTCATCCACGGGTTTCGATCCCTGGATCGCCTGTATACCATTCACACTATCACGACCCATCCTCAGGGCCTGTGTCGTGACTACCCCAAGCCTGCCTTCCATAGGCCAAGGGATGGCGACTAGCACCAAAGGTGTAAATCCCTAAGCTCGGAAGGCATTGACTTTATAAAAGTAAACAAACACAATAGAGTACGCAACATTAAGTAAAAACTAAGTAAAACTGAATACTAAAGAGTTTGTTGGAAAGTAAATGGGCCAGTATACAAACCCAACTGAACAACAAGTATAAGTAAAAAGGGAAAAACAACTGAAAGTAAAGAGCAGCTCTTGGATTGTCCTCTGAGGTTCCTACCTGAAGGGTAGGTACAGATGGCCACCTCAGCACTCACGTCCATCAGTCTCCTCCATGTGTCGACTCGTCGCAAGGTCCACCTCTGAGTACCGTCCAGTCATGGCGCTCTCGGCCTCCATCAGCGTTGTCCATCGCCTGCATCCAACACAAGGAGGAGCGGGCATAGCCCGTGCAGAGGTGAGTATAACGATACTCAGTAAGGACCCCGAGACCCACAAGGTCTCACAACATCCACTAAGGATAAATAAAAGAAGAAAGATACAATAAAGAAGTATCAACCAACCCTACTTAGGCATATTCCCATACATATACCTAAGTTACCAATATTAGTCTGGCTCCAACTCTCGAGCCCAAGCACAAACCAATTCCACAAAGGAAGTAAAGTCAATCACCACGATGAAAATGGTTTAAAGACATGACTCAGCTCACACATGTATGCCACAATAGTAGAGAGATATAGATGATCAGATGTAGACATTGGATAATCTAAGGTGTCGGACCCACATAGGATACAGGACCAGCTAAGTTGTCGGACCAACACAGGATACAGGCCAGCTATCTCGTCTAAGCTGTCGGACCCACACAAGATACAGTCCAGCTATCTCATCTAAGTTGTTGGACCCATACAGGATTCATGCCAGCTATCTCATCTAAGCTATCGGACCCACACAGGATACAGGAACAGAAGTCAGAACTGTCTAACCCACATAGGATTCTGGTACAACAGTCGCCATCGTCAAACCCATGGAGGATTCTAGTACAGTAGTTGTCGCAGTCACAGCCAGCTCTAGGGTTCCCGCACACAGCACGCTCGATTCCGAGAGGATCCGCTCCTCGAGAAAAGGGTTCGATACATCAACTATCACTAAGTCCTGATTTGATGTCTCCCAAAGTTTTGTTTCATCAAAAGAAACCCAACGCGACAGACGGCGCGTCAATCGGACGCCCGGTTTGAGAGTTATTGGCTTTCCGTTCCAGGGGCCCGATTAGATTTACACTCGATCCAAACCCGACTATTTTACAAATTCATCCAAAAATCACTTAGAGTATCACAAAAGGACTGACTCGTCGCAAGGGTCCTAGTGTCGTAGACGACGCGTCGATCGGATGCGCGGTCTAGGAGATATTCGTGTTTAAGCGAAGATGGGTCCGGCCCGTCAAGCCCAGTGGGCTGGCGAGTCAGTCCAACCCGGCCTGGCGGGTCCGACCCGGCTGGGGGTTCATCCCGGCTGGGGGTTAGGCCCGGCCCGGTGGGGCGCGGCCCACCCGCGAACCCGGCCCGCGCTGCGGGCCGGTTCGGTTCGCCTGGCAGCGCCACCCCTCCTCTGCCCAGCCGGCAGTAGCCGACCGGTTCTATCCAGCGTGAGCGGCCCTCTGTGCGGGCCACAGTTCTTCCCACACGGCGCCAAGCAGCACCGCAGTTCCTCTTCCCTTCCGGTAGGTGGACGGCCGGTTCTCCCACCAAGCGGCCCATGGTTGCGGGTCGTGTCTCCTCCGCGCGGCGCCAGCGGGCGCCGCGATCTCCCAGCCCGGCCGGCCATAGCCGTCCAGTTCTTCCAGCCCGATCGGCATGAGGTAGGCCGGTTCTTCTTCGGTCGATTAGCCCGTGGTTGCGGGCTACGGTCCTCCTCCACGCGGCGCCCTCGAGCGCCGCGGTTTTCCAGCGGGCCACCCGGTCGGCCGGCCGGTCGTCCCGCTGCCCGGCTCCACAGCGGCCGACTCGGACGGTCACCTCCGCACCTTCACCGCGGCGCGACGGCGCCGCGGACCTTCTATACTTCGTGCAGCGTGAAGGCACCGCGCCACCACCACCTCCGACGTTAATCAACATAAACCAATGGTGGGACATCGGGCCGTGTTTGTTCGGTCCACACCCTCCGCGTTAAATGATAACAATTGGCCACCGTCGAACAAGGTAAACATCGAAGAGCGTGGATATAATTTAAAGTAATCAAATACCCCTACCTTGATTTGAATTTCGTTCATTGACGATGGTGTCGATCTGTTGACGTCGGGGTGCGTCTGAGGAGGAAGCGTCGTTGTTGGCGACGTTCTTTGTGGACGGCGTCTATTTCTTTAACGTGGATTTAGGTCATTAAAGAAGTTCTTCATGTTCTTCATGGGAAGAATGCTTTCTTCCAATTCTCCAAAGCTTCCCCAAGGTATAATCTCCAACCAACATAAAATAATAGGCCCCCTGTTATTTTAATGTTGGCATGCAATTCAAATTAAATCAAACACTCAAATTAATTAATGAAGACTTTAATTAATTGTGTTGGCACAATTAAGGGGGAGGAGGTGGAGAGGCTCCACCATAATGTGGGAGTTCAAAAGTTAAAAGGGGGGTTCAAGGAGTTAAAGGGGAGTTGAAGGGTTAGATTCATGTGTGGGCCCCACCACATAATATCCTCCCATGGGTGGTTATATGGGAGTGGGCCCCACCTCCAACTTCCCTTTGGAGAAATTAACCACCACCTAAATAAATAAAAATATGTCACACATATTTTTATCTAATTTATTTAGGAACCCCAAATAAAAACTCACATACACGTTAAAACGCAGCTGCGGTAAAGGTCTCCTTAAGAGAATATCGGTGCTGCGAGTTAAACGGTGTCCTCAGATTTCAATTCTGAGCACTGGTTCAAAAGATAGAAAATCCCATATGTACGTTTACTGAACGTACCCAAAAAAACTTCAGAAAATTATTCTGGGCACACCGGGACTCGGAATCAGGTGATGTCAGAAACTGTGGACTCGTAAAATTCCCATGTATTTAAGAAAAAAAATTACATGGAATTTATAGGTCTTTACATTCTCCCCACCTCAGGCCTTTACGTCCCCGTAAGCTACAATACACACTAGGGGAACAAATGGGGGTACTGAGCATGCATCTGAGCCTCTCGCTCACATGTGCTCTCCTGGAGGTTCCCGTGCTGCCAGTGAATGTGCACCATAGGAATCGACCATCCACGTAGGACCCGCTCCTATCGATCCTCAATATCCACTGGAACCTCTGTGAATGTCGCCCCATCATCGATGTCCATCTCCCCATGGTCGATGATGTGGGACAGGCCGTGCACGTATCTCCTCAGCTGAGATACGTGGAAGACGTCGTGCGCCCGATGCAACTAAGGTGAAAGGGCCAATCAGTAAGCCACCTCACCTACTCTGCTGAGGACCTGGAATGGTTCAATGAATTGCGGATATAACTTTTCATCTCAGCCAAATCTCCATAGACCTCGTCGAGGTGAGACCCGTAAGAAGACGTGGTCGCCATCCTTAAACTCCATTGGTCTCCATCTCTTATCAGCATAGGACTTATGTCTGTTCTATGCAGTCTTCATCCGCTCCTGGATGATCTGCACCTTATCCATCATAGCCTGAACCATCTCTGGTCCTACAAGTGCTGAATCTCCTGGGTCAGTCCAGCACATAGGCGATCTGCAAGGTCGGTCATACAGTGCCTCATAAGGTGCCATCCCGATGGTGGAGTGGTAGCTATTGTTGTACGCAAACTCCACCAAGGGTAAGTGATTCTCCCAGCTATGACCAAAGTCAAGGACACATGCATAAAGTATGTCCTTGAGAGTCTGAATGGTCCTCTCAGTCTGACCATCCATTTGTGGATGGAAGGCAGTGCTCAAGCGAAGCTGTGTCCCGAAAGCCTCCTACAACCCCTTCCATAGCCGGGAAGTGAAATGAGCATCCTGATCAGAGAAGATCATCGATGGTACACCATGAAGTGATATGATCTTCTATACATAGAGGCATCCCAAGCTCTCTACTGAGCCCTACTCTCTGATCGGTAGGAAGTGGGACAACTTGGTGAGTCGGTCGACAATCACCCAGATAGATTTATGTCCTCTAGATATATGTGGAAGTCCCGTCATGAAATCCATGAATATCCTATCCCACTTCCACTCTAGGACCTCTAAGTGTTGTACCAAGCCTGATGGTACCTGGTGATCCCCCTTCACTTGATAAAAAGTGAGGCATCGCAAGACAAACTTTGCTACTGCCTTCTTCATACCCGGCCACCAGTGCTGTCGTCTGAGCTCCTGATACATCTTCGCCACTTCTGGATGTACCGTTGGAGGGGGAGTGTGGAACTCCCTCAACACCTCCTCCTGTAGTGCAACTGGTACCATGGTACATCCTCTAAAGAGGATGATGTGCTCCTCACCTTTAGAAAACCCATCAGGTTCCTGCCCTGAGGATATCTGAGCACGTCGCATCTCACAGTCTATGTCCCCACGTTGTGCCTCTCTAACTCACTAAAGAAGTGGAGGAGTGACTGTGAGAGACTAAAGAAATACTGTTCCATCTCTATCCACAAAGGATATCTACAATGCGACCAGCTGCTCTATCACCTCTCCTAGTAGCTGAATGCCTGATATCCTGCAGAGAGCATCTGCTACAATGTTCCCCTTCCTAGGAGTATAGACTATCTCGAAGTCATAGTCTTGGAGGAACTCGAGCCATCGTCGTTGTCTCAGGTTCAGGTCATTCTATGAGAATATGTACCTGAGACTCTGGTGGTCAGAGTAGACTGTAAAACGCTCACCCATCAAATAGTGCTACCACATCTTCAAGGTGAAGACCACTGCTGCTAACTCCAGGTCATGGGTACTATAGTTCTGCTCGTGTTGTCTCAACTACCATGAACCATACGTGATCACTGCTCGCTCCTGCATCAGGACACACCTGAGTCCAGTCCCTGATGCGTCGCAGTAAACTACTTACCCTAAGCCCTCCTCCGGTAGCCTCAATATGGGAACACTGGTCAACCTCTGCCTCAGATCTTGAAAACTCTACTGGAATCTCTATGACCATACAAAGGGTTTCCCCTTTTTCGTCGATACTGAAAGTGATGCTGCAACTCTGGAGAAGTCTGGCACAAATCTCTGATAGTACCCAGCCAGACCCAGAAAACTCCTCACCTCCATCACACTCCTGGGTGGCTCCCAAGAAAGTACTGCCTCTATCTTCGCTAGATCCACTGTAACTCTAGCCTCTGAGATGACATGTCCTAAGAAGTGAACCTCTCGAATCCAGAACTGGCACTTCGAGATTTTACCATATAGCTGGTGCTCTCAGAGTGTATCCAGTACTACCTGAAAATGGTAGGCATGCTCCTCCTCAGTAGTCGAGTAAATCAGTATGTCGTCGATGAAGACTATGAAAAAATTATTAAGGTATGGCTGGAAGATCTTGTTCATGAGACTCATGAACACTTCTGGTGCATTGGTTATGCCGAAGGGCATAACCAAGAACTCGTAGTGGCCATACCGACACCTGAAGGTCGTCTTCTGCACATCCTCATCTCGAACTCTAAGTTGTTGATATCTAGACCTGAGGTCTATCTTCTATAACCATCGTGCTCCCTTGAGCTGATCAAAGAGGTCTTCAATCCTTGGGAGTGGGTACTTGTTCTTCACGGTCACCTGATTTAGGCGACGGTAGTCGACACACAGTCACAAGATTCCATCCGCATTCTTGGTGAACAAAATCGGAGATGCCCAGGGTGAAACACCAGGTCGGATAAATACCTTTCCCTACAAGTTCTCCAGCTGTACCTACAGCTCACGAAGCTCGGCGGGAGCCATCCGATATGCTGAAGTAGATATTGGTGTCGTCCCGGGGTACAGTTCAATGTAGAAGTCTACCTCTCTACAAGGAGGTGGTCCTGGAACGTCATCAGGAAAAACATTCGCGTACTGATCCACCACAACAGGAAAACTCGAACTCCGCACATCAACCGCTCTGAGGATGAGACTAGCCAACTGATGTGTGATCGGCTGCCCCTTCCTCTACATAAGTCCATCCTACGCTGCGAAGGCTCCTTTCTCACCGGTGAAGGTGAACTTGGTCCCATCTGTGCAGATACACCGCACTTATCTCCTAATACAGTCAATCTGAGCATGAACTGTGGATAACCAGTCCATACCCAAGATGACGTCGTAAGGCCTTGACGTCGCTACAAGAAGATCCCAGCTGAAGCTCTTGCCTCTTAGAGTAAGCTCACACTGCCGGCACCAGTGCGTAATCGTTGAGTCTGCTCCTGTAGGAGTCTCTAGCTGTAAGGATCGATCCAATGGCTCTGTCAGAATCTTTGAGCTCCGAACAAGGGCAGTGGAAATAAAAGAATGACTCGCACATGTGTCTATGAGTACTGCAGAAAGGGTGGAGTAGACACAGATAGTACCTTGAATCATCTCAGGTGTGCCGTGGTCATAGGCCTCGACTGCCTGGAGCTGAGCCCGCCTCTGTCTGCCAGCTCCCTATGGTTGGGGTGGACCTCCTGGTGGTGGTGTTGGTAAAGCCTCAAAACTTCATCCACCACCCGCTGCTTGGCCAGCTCCTCTTCCACGTCTGCCTTCTCCCAACAGACCACCATGATCTAACCTCTGCCTCTACTTGGGAGGTCCCTCTACTATCTGTTGTTCATCTGCATGGTGGGTTGGGCAGTCGCGATCCATGTGGCCCTGCCCGCCGCATGCATAGAACTGCTTGCTCCTCGTATAGTTAGTTCTGTCTCGTGTGCCCCACACAACCGAACCTATATCATAGGGTCTCCCACCTGATGGCCTGGTCCGCTTGGACCTATGCGTCATCTGTCTACTACCGGCTGTAGAAGACTCCGCTACATGTCACCCTATGGTGGGTCTCGCCGTTGGTGACTACTCAGCGAGAAAACTCTCCACTAGAAGGGCTCACTCCAGCACCCCTACCTGCGTCGGAATGCTGAGGGGAATCGTCAAAGCCCTGATCTCATGCCTGAGTCCCTGCTCGAAGGTTCGGGCCCTAAAAAACATGTCTCGTACCATATTCATGGAGTAGTGTGAGGGGTCAGTAAACCTCACTGAGTACTGAGCTACTATCATACCGCCCTATTGCAGATGAAGTAACTCCTGAATCCACACCGCATGAAGGGTGGATAGAACAAACTCTGAGCGAAAGAGACTCTCGAAGTCTGTCCAGAGTAATGATGCCTCGTCATGCACTTGGAGAATCAGGCTCCACCATATGTCTGTTGGTGCATGAAGGAGACTCGCGGAAAGGATCACCATGAGGTCAGATGGTGTCCCTACCAATCTGAAAACTCTCATGATAGCCTCCAGCCAATCCTCAGCTTCCTATGGGTCCGTCTCTCCCCAGGACCTAGGCAGCCTCTAGTGCTGGAACTCGTGTAATGTACTCAGGTGGCGTGCACTCTCTCCTGCTGAAGTTGGTGGTATCAGTGGCCCAGCGGGTAGTGGTACCGCTGGTACCTCCACTGTGATGGGGCCTTGCACCGAGGCCTCATCGCTCGGTGGGCTACCATCTCGTATGTAACTCGGAACCCTAGCTGGTTGCCTTCATGGGGCCATCCTGAAAAGAAAAAGGTGCGCCACGATTAAAACAGTATACCTGGTGAGCTGACACAAATTAATCACAAAGAAAACTTTTCAAAGGAAACACACACACAATCAGTGTTTTTGTGCACTAGGTCAGTAATCAGAAGTCAGGGCCGTAGTGTATGGATACGTCGGCCACCGCACCATCACCGGTTTCCCTAAACTGATAACCACACCCAAAACACTTAACACTATTGCTGTTAAAAGAATCAGAGTTTATGTTCTCCGGTAGAACTGACCACCTCTGATACCAATTTGTCACGACCTGTCCTCGGGGCCCGTGTCGTGACTACCCCAAGCCCACCTTCCATAGGCTAGGGGATGGAGACGAGAACCAAAAGCGTAAATCCCTAAGTTGGGAAGGCATTGCCTTTATAAAAGTAAACAAACACAACAGAGTATGCAATAGGAAGTAAACACTAAGTAAAACTGAATACTAAAGAGTTTGCTGGAAAGTAAATGGGCCAGTATACAAACCCAATTGAACAACAAGTACAAGTAAAAAGGGACAAACAGCTGAAAGTAAAGAGAAGCTCCTGGATCGTCCTCTGGGGTTCCTACCTGAAGGGTTGGTACAGATGACCACCTCAACAATCACATCTATCAGTCTCCTCCGTGTGTCGACTCGTCGCAAGGTCCACCTACGGGTACCATCTAGTCGTGGCGCTCTCGGCCTCCGTCAGCGCTGTCTGTCATCTGAATCCAACACAACGAGGTGCGGGAATAGCCCATGCAGGGGTGAGTATAATGATACTCAGTAAGGACCCTGAGACCCGCAAGGTCTCACAACATCCACTAAGGATAAACAAAAGAAGAAATATACAATCACGAATTATCAACTAACCCTACTTAGTTATATGCCCATACATATACCTAAGTTACCAATATCAGTCCGGCTCCAACTCTCGAGCCCAAGCACAAACCAATTCCACAAAGAAAGTAAAGTCAATCACCATGATGATAATGGTTGAAAGACATGAATCGGCTCACACAGGTATGCCATAATAGTAGAGAGATATAGATGATCAGATGTAGCCACTAGATCATCTAAGATGTTGGACCCACACAGGATACGGGACCAGCTAAGCTGTCGGATCCACACAGGATACATGTCAGCTATCTCGTCTAAGCTGTCGGACCCACACAGGATACATTCCAGCTATCTCGTCCAAGATCTCGGACCCACACAGGATACAGGCCAGCTATCTCATCTAAGCTGTCAGACCCATACAGGATATTGGAATAGAAGTCAGAACTTTCAAACCCACACAGGATTCCGGTATAGTAGTCGTCGTCGTCGAACCCATGGAGGATTCCGGTATAGTAGTTGTCGCAGTCACAGCTAGCTCTAGGGTTCCCGCACACAGCACGCTCGATTCCGGGAGGGTCTGCTCCTCGAACAAAGAGGTCGATACATCAACTATTACGAAGTCCTGAGTTTATGTATCCCGAAGTTCCGTCTCATCAAAAGAAACCCAACGTGATAGACGGCGCGTCAATCAGACGCTCGGTCTGAGAGTTATTGGCTTTTCCGTTCCAGGGGCCCGGTTGGATTTACACTCGATCCAAACCCAGATGTTTTCCAAATTCATCCAAAACTCACTTAGAGTATCGCAAAAGGACCGACTCGTCGCAAGGGTCCTAGTACCATAGAGGGCACGTCGATCGGACGTGCGGTCTAGGAGATAGTCGCATTTAAGAGAAGACGGGTCCGGCCCGCCAGGCCCAATGGGCCGGCGGGTCGGCCTGACCCGGTTCGGAGGGTCCGACCCGGCTGGGGGTCGGCCCGGCCCAGTGGAGCGCAGCCCACCCTCGGACCCGGCCCGGCGGGTCCGACCCGGTTGGGGGGTCGGCCCGGCCCGGTGGGGCGCGGCACACCCGCGGACCTGGCCTGTACTACGGGCTAGTTCGGTTCACCCAGCGGTGCCAAGCGGCGCCGCCCCTTTTCTGCCCGGCCGGCTGTAGCCGGCTAGTTCTGTCTGGTGCGAGCGGCCCGTTGTGCGGGCCGCAGTTCTTCCCACGCAGTGCCAAGCGGCGTCGCGGTTCCTCAGCCCGGCCGATAGGCGGCTGGCCGGTTCGTCGGCCGAGCGGCCCGCGGTTGCGGGCCGCCTCTCCTCCATGCGGCGCCAGTGGGCACCGCGATCTCCCAGCCTGGCCGGCCGTAGCCGACCGGTTCTTCCAGCCCGGACGGCATGAGGCAGGTCGGTTCTTCTCCGGCCGAGCGGCCCGCGGTTGTGGGCTCTGGTACTCCTCCACACGATGCCCTCGGGTGTCACGGTCTTCCAACGTGCTGGCTGGTCAACCGGCCGGTCATCCTGTTGGTCGGCTCCACAATGGTCAGCTCGGTTGGTCGCCTCTGCACCTTCACCCCAGCGCGGCGGCCCCGCGGACCTGCTACACTTCGCGCGGCACGACGGCGCCGCGCCACCACCGCCTCCGACGTTAATCAGCATAAACCAACGGAGGGACGTCGGGCCATGTTTGTTCGGCCCGTGCCCTCTGCGTTAAATGATAACAATTGGCCACCGTCGAACAAGGTAAACATCAAAGAGCGTGGATATAATTTAAAGTAATCAAATCCCCCTACCTTGATTTGAAGTTTTTTTGTTGACGATGGCATCGATCCGTTGACGTCGGGGTGCGTCCGAGGAGGAAGCGTCGTTGTTGGTGACGTTCTCTGCAGACGGCGTCTATTTCTTTAATGCGGATGGAGGTCGTTGGAGAAGTTCTTCGTGTTCTTCGTGAGAATAATTCTTTCTTCCAATTCTCCAAAGCTTCCCCAAGGTATAATCGCCAACCAACGTAAAATAATAGGCCCCCTATTATTTTAATATTAGCATGCAATTCAAATTAAATCAAACACTCAAATTAATTAATGAAGACTTTAATTAATTGTGTTGGCACAATTAAGGGGAGGGAGGTGGAGAGGCTCCACCATAATGTGGGAGTTCAAAATTTAAAAGGGGGGTTCAAGGAGTTAAAGGGGAGTTGAAGGGTTAGATGCACGTGTGGGCCCCACCACATAATATCCTCTCCTGGGAGGTTATGTGGGAGTGGGCCCCACCTCCAACTTCCCTTTGGATAAATTAACCACCACCTAAATAAATAAAAATATGTCACACATATTTTTATCTAATTTATTTAGGAACCCCAAATAAAAACTTCCATACACGTTGAAACGTAGCTGCGGTAAAGGTCTCCTTAAGCGAATATCGGCGCTGCGAGTTCAACGGTGTCCTCGAATTTCAATTCCGAGCACCGGTTCAAAAGATAGAAAATCCTGCACGTACATTTACTGAACGTACCCAAAAAAAACATCAGAAAATTATTCCGGGCACACCGGGCCTCGAAATCAGGCACCGTTAGAAACCGCATACTCGTAAAATTCCCATGTATTTAAGAAAAAAAATTCTACGGAGTTTCCAGGTCTTTACACACACACCTAACTACTACACCACATTGTCTTATAGGTATATAAATATATATTTACTTATATATATTTATCTAAACCATGGATATAGGTGGAAAATTGTGTCAATAGGTGTTCTTGTGGAATTTTTTTTTCTCCCATGGGAATTTTTTCCCACCTTAATGCGGGAAAGCTATACCCACATTTTTTCCCAAAATTGTGGGTATAGGGTCATTTTCCAATAGTGAACCAAAAGGGGCCTCAATAATTAGGTTGCATGATTATTGGTTCCTGTCATTTTCTCCCTGAACTTATCATTTCCCTCTTCATTTAATTTCAAGATTATTACATTTATTACCCTAGATACATTCCATTGAGGATACCATATTTTAAAGACCCATGTATACTATAAGTTAATCAACAGTTAAAAAAAGATCCTTTAGACGACTCATGATAATTCTAGTTGTTCATATTTAAATAAAATCACATTTCTTTCACTTCTTAAGTAATACACCAAAGCACACCAAAATGCCTTATTTTTTCTATTTGTGTTTTTCGTGAAGATTTAATTTTTTAACCTCATTTTTATGTGTTTTGTACTTGCAGAACTTCTAGATAAAGATGAATTTTTAGGTGATTTAGATTACAGACACTGTGATGAACACTTTATTAATCAAGAAATGGTTCATGGATTAATGATTTTTTCTATTATTATATCATTTTTTATCTATAGTTTCATAGAAGCTTGCTTGTGATTATTATGGATGGATTAACTGAAATTTCCTACCATATAATTCAAGATGAATTTTCAAAAAAAAAATCTACTCTGTAATTATTAACGTGGATAAATCCCACCCACGGTTTATTTTTTCGATGTGGGGCCCAAACAAGTGAACTAACTTGGTCTATTAATGCTATGAGAATTTTTTTTCTTTTAGAATTTGTAGTATTAAGTGATACACAAATGGATGAACCCGACCAAGGGGAATGGGTGGCATGGGCCTAGGATATGTGATTTCCCAAAACATATTTAAACTTCCCACCTTATGATCTATGCCCTACCAACATAGGTTATGTTTTGAGAAAGAGACATGGGAGTTCTTCCAACAACATATTGGAACCGAGTAGACGGTCGCTTTGCTCTGACAATGTTCTACTGAAAACTGCCAGTATCCCCCTATTTTTTGCTTTATCACCAGTTTTAGTTTCTGGTTCACATTTAATTCTTATGATTTTTATGATTTACAATGATTAAATTTATAAAATTTTACCATTATTATGATCTGTTTTTACTCATATTTTTTAGCTTGGATATGAATTATCTAAAATTCAAGGATTTCTTATTTTCTATTTTAATCATTGAGAAGTATTTGGGATATATTAACCCTTCAGGAAAGTTGTGAGTTTGATTTTTAAGTGTGTGGGTGAATGTCAATTATTAGACTAGAGGATATGTTTTATAGAGCATAGAGATGGAATTCCTGTGTTGTGAACATTATAGGTTGGAACTGATGATTTATTTTGTTATTATGTTTTTAAGACTTCATCTTTTCCCTTTGATGGATCCAAGACATGTAAAGAAGGAAAATAATATTGTTCCTACCAAGGTTCTCATCAATATTCTCCATTCGTCTATTGCTGGATGGATGCATTCTCATATATTTTGTTACACGACTTTTCTTTTTGATCAACTGTGTTTTTAGATATGAGATCTTCTCCTAAATCTACTCAATTAGAGCATGAAATCCCGTAGTACCCAAAAAGTACCCTCATTTTTCATTTAAGGTATATTCACCACTTTATTTAATTATTTTTAATAATTCATATCCCCGTCATTTACCTTATTTATCAATTTTAAGGAAGAAGTTAAAGATGAGGATTCCATTCATGTTAATAATTTTTTGCATCATTTTAATGTATCTTTCCTATTCCTATTATTACATTACTTTAATAGCATCATATTTGAAATTTTTGGAAGGTTTCATTCATTTTTTCTATTTTATAGTAAATTTCTACAACCATAGGTCAAAAGGTAGAAAATAAGGTTGGAACTCTTTGCTTAGATTATTTATTGATTAGAGGTTATGTATGGAAATTAGTTTTTTCATTGTTGGTGGAGGTTTGGGAAGTGGGGAAACCCTAAATATGTTTACCTTATACGATCTTGTAGTTGCACCATCTTAAGGTGCATTGGGTTTTGGAGGTGAATAAAAAACAATAAGATTATTTGGTCATCTGAAAGGTTCCATAAGTCTTTTAGATAATAAGTAAAACTCATCTATTCACTCAGCACCCTGCCTCATGTTTATCAATATGTTTCTAATCATGATTTTATTGCACTGAATAATGGGTTTTTTCAGATAGTGTCATCAATTCATTGGGACTATGAAAGTGAATCATTATGATATCCTACCTCCCAAAAGGGCCCTTAATAATTTGGTTATGTGGTTATCGGTTCCTGGCATTTTTTACCTGACCTTATTGTTACCCTCTTTATTTAATTTCAAGATTATTACAGTTATTACCCTACAGTCATTCCATTGAGGAGACCATATTCTAGAGATCCAGGTATGATTTAAGTTAATAATCATTTGAAAAAATATCTTTTAGATGACTCATGTCACTTCTGGTGGTTCATCTTTAAATAAAATCTCATTTCTAGAACTTCTCAAGAAATACACCAAAACACACCAAAATTCCTTATTTTCTTTTCTAATCATGCTTTTCATAAATATTTAGTTTTTTTTACCTTAGATTTTATGTTTTTTGTCCTTACAGAACTTCCAGATGAAGAGAAATTTGTAGGGGCTTCAAAAGACAGACACTATTATGAACACTTGATTAATCAAGAAACGGATCTTGTCTTAATGGTTGTTTCTATTGTTCTATCAATTTTTTATCTATAGTTGTACATAAACTTGCTTGTAATTATTATGGATTAATCAGCTATAATTTCCTACCATAGAATTGAAGTTGAAATTTCAAAACAAAAGTTAAAAAAAATAATTTACTCTATAATTATTAACAAGGATAAATCCCACCCATGGTTTATTATTTTTGATGTGGGACCCAAACAATTGAACTAAGTTAGTCGATTAATGCTATGAGAATTTTTTTCCTTTAGAATTTTTAGTATTACGCGATACACAAATGATTGAACCCAGCCAATTGGAATGGGGGAATGGGACTGGGCTATGTGATAACCCAAAACTTGTTTATAATGATTCCCTTATGATCATTTCCCTACCTTCTTAGGTCATGTTTTGAGAAAGAGATGTGGGATTTATGCCAACAGCATATTGGAACCAAGTAGATGGATGTTATGCTCTGACGATGTTCCACTAAAAATTGCTAGTAACCCCCTATTTTCTACTTCATCATAAGTTTTAGTTTATGGTTCATATTTAATTCTTATTATTTTTCTGGTTTTCCATGACTAAATTTCTAAAATTTCACCATTCTTCTCCTCTATTTTTGCTTGCATTTTTCTGCTTGGATATACATTATTTGGAATTCAAGGATTTTTTATTATTTATTTTAATAATTGAAGATGATTTGGGATCTATTAACCCTTCAATAATGTTTTGAGTGTGATTTTGAAATGTGTGGGTGAATGTCATTCATCGTACTAGAGGATATATTTTATGAATCATAGAGTTGGAATACTCATGTTGTGAACACTACAGGCTGGAATAGATGATTTCTTTTTTTATTGTGTTTTTAGGACTTCATAATTTCCCTTCGATGGATCTGGGACATGTTAATAAAGATAATACCATTATTCCTAACATGGTTTACATCAGGCGTCTTCATTCACCTATTGTTGGATGGACGAATTCTTGTTTTTTTACATGGATTTTCTTTTTGATTGATTGTGTTTTTGTAAATGAGACTTGCTCCTAAAGCTACTCAAAGCAGAGCACAGAATCCCATAGTACCGAAAAAGTATCCTCATTTTTCATTCAAGGTATATTCACCACTTTTTATCATTGTTTTTAATAATTCAACTCCCCCTCATTTACCTTATTTACCAATTTCATGGAAGAAGTTGAAGATGTGGATATCATTCAGGCTAAGGATCTGTTGTGTTGTTTTTTCTATATCTTTCCTCTTCCTCTTATTACGTTACTTTAAGAGATTCATATTTGAAATGTTTGTAGGATTTCCTTTATGTTTTTCTATTTTATAGGAAATTTCTGCATCCATAATTCAAAAAACATAAAAGAAGGATTGACACTCTTTGCTTTAATTATCTATTGATTAAAGATTCTGAATGGAAATTAGTTTTTTCATTATTGATAGGGGTTTGGAAAGTGGGGAAAACCTGAATCTTTTTTCCTTCTATAATCTTTTAGTTTCACCATATCAATTTGCATTTGGTTTTGGAGGTGAATCAAAAACGATAAGATCATTGGTCCTTCGAAAGGTTCCAGCAATCTTTCTAATGGTTAGTAAAAATGATTTCTTCACTTGGACCTCTACCTCATTTTTATCAAGATGATACTAATCAGGATTTTATTACACTAAATAATGGGTTTTTTATAGATATTGTTATCAATTCCTTGAGTCTTGGAGTTTAAAAAATACAAGGATCCATGAGTATGTGAATCATGATGATATCCTACCACCCAAAAGGGGCCTCAATAATTAGGTTGTGCGATTCTTGGTTCCTAAAATTTTCTCCCTGACCTTATTATATCCCTTTCATAGATCATTCCAAAAGTATGAAGATGATATCAAAAGACCCATACATACACCATTTTATTTATTATCAATAGAGGGAGAAACACACATATTGACATAAAGAATTTGTTTGGTGGTATTGACAACAAATCCAAAGGGGGAGATTATAGTAACCCTTGGATGAATTGTATTTTTTTCAATAGGGAAAGTAGACTTGGCGTTAAATAAGATATAAATATATGGTGAGTGATGATGATAAGATGAAAAATATTTTTCCATGTCAAATAAAAAATAATTTATGTGGGTGCAACATGAAAATATTACTTGGACGGATTCAAGACTAGCAGCATGTATATGTAACAATTAATTAACTAATATTCAAGTATAATCCAAGTATTAATGGATGAATAAGCATTGTCTATAACATTTATCAATCAATATTGGATTGAAAACTTTTTACACCCCGATTTTTTCTTTCTTCTTTTTATTTTGGCTTATAATTTTGTTCTTGGGTTCTCTCTTGAGTTTCGGGTGTTCCGAATTTGAGTTTTGAGTTTTTGGTTATTTTTCTTCAGTTGCATGGATTGGGTTCATGGTTAATGGGTAATCATGTGACCTCTTGAGGTTGATTCCCTTTTCAGTTCATTTTTAACTTGCACGATTTGAGTTGCATGGGTTGCACATGGGTTGATTCAAACAATGTGGCTCCAAGGAGAAAATGTGTGAGTCTTTGGGTGTCTTTGGTCTAAGATGCATGACCCAAGCGCGGTTAGAAAAACCATGTGGAAGTTGTGTGCATGGTTCTATAATTTTTGACATAACCATATCACATAATTTCTCAAACTGTGCGGCCAAACTGTGCAGATTCTCAGTGCGTACAGTAAGGGGTGCATGGTTGGTGCATGGTTTGAGAAACCGTTCGTCCAAACTATGCACAGTACCCATGTAATGTCCCGGTTTTTTCCATGTATTATTTTAATATTATATGGGAATTATTTCGAGACCAGGCTCTGAGACGGCGTGCAGTTCCGGGGCCTGGTGAGCCCGGAACAAATGTTTGAATTTAATTTAATAATTAAATTACGTGCGCGTGCGGTTTTCCTAAAAAAGTGGAATAACTCCCGAACGGGTGCTCGGATCAGAAATATGAGGGTGTCGTTGCGTTTAGAATAGTGATTTTACATAAGGTGAGGCCTAATATCGGTCGGCACAGGTCGGTGGTGAAATCTGGTTTTTGGACGCAACAGTAATAAAATATTTAATAAAAATATTTTATTTAAATCTTGTTTCTGCAGCGAGATATTTTTAAAATATATTGCACCAAATATCTTTTATCCTCTTTAAATAGAGGCTTATTCCAGGGTCCAGGGTTACAAACCCCATAACCCTGAAAACCCTGGGCGGCTCTGGAGGTCCTGGAGGAAGCCTCCCAATGCGGCGACGGTGTTCTTGACGAGCTTCGCCGGCGAAGACAACTCGGAAACCGGATCTTTGCCAACGAACGCCTCGAAATCTAGGTAAGATGATTGTTATTGATTTCTCTTTCCCCCGTTTTTGATTTCCATGACGAACGCGGACTAATCCACGAACAAATTAGCCCGCGGGTCGATCGTTCTTGCGGGACGGGTTCATGCGGGGATTTGAGGCTTTGATTCTATAGATTGTTTTGGTTTTCAATCTAACGGCGGCAAACATGGATCGTCACAAACAACGATCAAGGTTCTCCCCTCTTGTTGATTCTTGTTTTTCCCCCTCACATTCTTCATTTTGTTCTACGCATTCTTGGAGGAAATCGATCGTTGCGCATTTTTTTGTTGACGCAACGATCCGAAATCAAAGATCCAGCATCAAGGTGACCCAGTGGAGGTGCGACGGCGACGGCGGCGGATGAATCGGTGTGGTTCGGAAGTTCCCGTTCTTCGGGATTTTTCATGCGGACGGATCAGGATGCGTTTTCAAGACCGATCGGAAGCCTGAAACCGGCGAAATCGGTTTCATAGGGGTGGGAAAACCCCAAATCCGAAGTTTAGTGATGATCGGATGGTTGGATCAAAATCCAGAGGGTTAGCCGAGGCGCATGGAGGAAGACGACGGTTCTGGAAAATTCCCGACTACACGCCGTGTAGTATGGGCTACACGGCGTGTGTTCATCGGCGAACGACCTGGCGTGTACTCCAGGAGTACACGGACATGGGCAGGGTACATGGCCATGGATACGCCGTGTATACCCCTCCCCGGCCAGACCCAGTCAGATACACGGGATACCCCGTGTACTGGTACACGGGCAGGCGACATGGACACGGGCAGAGACCGTGTATGGGCACATGGCCAGCGTACACGGAGCGAGCCCAGACACTCGAACACGGCATGTGATTTCTTCTACACGCCGTGTAGTTATTTTCTATCCAACAAGCCGAATGACACGGGCCGGTTACACGGGCAGCACCCAGGGTCAAGGAACACGGCGTGTACTTTTCTACACGCCGTGTAGTTTGGTTTTGCACGGCTTGAATGAAGGACATGGGCCGTTTACACGGGCAGTACCCGGGGTTAAGGAACACGGAGTGTAACCATACTACATTCCGTGTAACTTTTTCTTCATGGCTTGAGCCACTTGCCCTCTGTGACTTGGACTGGTTCTTAGGGTTCGTACCCTTGGTAATCCCCTGAAGGTTCTATTATCAATTCCTTTATACGGGAGTATGATCCCTTCAGAAAAACTCCCTGAATAGAGTTGTTGGAATCCCCTCTGTGAGACTTAAAGCTGTATCCTCTATTCATTCCTGGAACCCTAGGTAGAGTTCTTGGTATCGATGTGACCAACTTTACCCAAGCGCCGATCCTCTGCTTATCAGATTAGCTCAGACTGAGTTGTCGGAATCACCCCATGACTTGGTTGTGATCCTCATCTGAGCATCTTGTTCCCAAGGTACTTGTGGAGTGTGTTCTCCTGGAATGAGTACTTCGTGTCTCTCTCTTCAGACCTAGGAGTGTGTTCTCCCGATGGTATGCTTAGTGGAATCTTCGAGCTGGATCTTAGTGGTGGTTTCGCGATGGTCTCCTGTGTATGAGTATATCTGGATATTCTTATTATATGTTCCATAGACATATACTGTGTAGAGCTGACTGTACCTTTATTCGTGGTATTTTCCTTTGTTGTATTTCCTTTGTGGCTTTCAGGGTGTCCTACTAGGTATTGTTATACTCACCCCTGCACGGGCTTTACCCACACTTATCGTGTCTTGTGCAGACGAGCGATCCTTTGACAGGATTCTAGGCAGACCAGGACCGGACGGTGCTCAGTGGGATCAGACAGGCCGAGGTGCGTTCCTTCAGCGATGGGTTGCAGTCCCAGTACCATTCTCTACAGGTTGGACTTTGTTGCAGACTTTCTTTTAGTGGGCTTGTACTTTTGGCCTAGGGTTTTACTTTACTGTACTTTACTTCCCTATCGTACTCTATTGATTGGGTTTTAGTGTATGCATGCATCTTTTCCTTTTAGTAGTTTTTACTTTTCAGCTTTGTGGTCTTGGAGATGTGTGTGTGTGTGTACAGGTTATAGGCAATGCCTCCCATGTTAGTAGCATGCCTACTCGGTGCTAGTCACCAGCCCCTGGCCTATTGGAGGCGGGCTTGGGGAGTTGCGGCTCGGGCCCCACTGGGACGGGTCGTGACAGAGTGGTATCAGAGGTGGTCGGTTCTACCTTAGGACCGAGAGTCTGTGAGTTGGTTTGGGGCAACACTGTTAAGTGTTTCGAGTTTGGCTCTCAGGCCAGGGACCCCAGTGTTGGTGCGGCGGCCGACATATCTATACACCAAGACTCTGATAACTTTCTTTTCGACTCGGAACATGAAAACACTAGTTGTATGGGTAAAAATAATGGTACATGCATCATATAGGAATGGGTTGTGGTTTCTATGTCCTTCTTGAGTCAGCTCTCCAGATATACTCACTGACTGTGATACATCTTATTTCTTAAACAGGATGCCTCCACGACGCGCACCCACTAGGATCCAGCAGCTCGATCACGAGGGTGACCCCCTCAGTGATGAAGCTTCGATACAGGGACCAGATCCCCCAGTTCTACCACCAGGTGGTGTGCCAGTTATTCCACCACCTGTGGGGCAGTGTTTAGCGCCTGTTGTACCAGTGGAGGAGGAGCGCAGGCTAAGTTCCCTCCACGAGTTTCAGAGACAGAGACCCCTCAGGTTTTGAGGTGAGCCTGACACTTAGGCAGCAGAGGACTGGCTTGAGGCAGTGACCAGAGTCTCCCTTTTGGTCAGGACACTAGCAAACCAAATGGTGATCCTGGCAGCGAGCCTTCTACAGGGCTCGGCAGGGCGATGGTGGAGTTTGGTCATCCAAACTCACGACGAGGTGACTCTTGCATGGTTGGAGTTTGAGTGTCTCTTCAGAGAGGAGTTTTCACCTGTTACCATGAGAGCAGTACGTATACAGGAGCTTCTTCAGCTCCAGCAGGGAACCATGACGGTGGCTGACTATTCATCGAGGTTTACTGACCTCTCGCGGTACTCGATGGATATGGTCAGAGATCAGTACTTCAAATCACGGACTTTTGAGTGTGGCTTGCGTAGAGATATCCGAGCTATCATCATCCCTATGAGCATTCCTACTTATGCTAGGGTGCTCGAGCGGGATTTGGTGGTCGAGAGCTTCCTGGCGGAGCAGGGACAGCCGACTGTTGTCAGTAGTGGGCGAGCTGGAGCAGAGACCTCGGCGGCGGGGAGCTAACGTCAGGGACCCAGGAGCGGGAGACATTTCCAAAGGAGATCCCAGGATAGGGGATCAGCTGTACAAGGTTCACAGGGCGCATCCATCCAGCCTCGAGAGAGGCGATGTTACTCATGTAACGGCAGGGTACATCTCGCTCGAGATTGTCCAACCCGCCGTACTACTAACACGGGAGCAGTGGGTGGACCACCGATGTATAGGAAACGTGTGGATCAGGTAGATCCACGAGGCGGCGGATGTGGTAGAGGATCTGGGAGAGCAGGTTGAGGTGGTCGACGTTTCGACCCTTTACCACCACCACCCCCAGGAGGTCCACCCCAGGATCAGAGAGCTGGTGGACAGAGGCAGGGACAGCTGTAGGCGGCAAAGGCTTATGACCCAGGTACTCCCGGAATGATTAGAGGTACTATCTATGTCTTTTCTACTTTGGATTCCATATTGATAGACACAGGTGCTAGTCATTCCTTTTTGGCTGCTTATCTTGTTTGAGACCTTGAGATTCCAGTTGAGCCGTTGACTCGATACTTACGCTTAGAAACACCGACTGGAGAATATTCAGAGATCACACACCTTTGCAGGCAGTGTGACCTGAACCTTGGAGGCGAGAGTTTCGGTTGGAACCTCTTGGTGGTAGCATCGAGGCCTTATGATGTCATTCTTGGCATGGATTGGTTATCCACAGTTCATGCCCAGATTGATTGTTTTAGGAGAAGGGTGCGGTGTGTCTGCAGTGATGGAATGAGGTTCTCTTTTGTCGGTGAAAGAGAGACCCAGGCAGCACAGGATGGACTCGTGCATAGGAGGGCACAACCTATTTCACACCAGTTGGCTAGCCTAGCCCTTGGCGTGATAGATGTTATGATTTTCTGGTTCCCAGTAGTGGTGGATGAGTACGAGGACATCTCTCCGGAGGATTTCCTCGGGCTACCTCCCCGTCGGGGGATAGATTTCTACATTGAGTTGCAACCCGGGATGACCCCGATATCAGCATCGACTTATCGGATGGCTCCTGCAGAGCTTCTTGAGCTGAGGATGCAGCTGGATGACTTGCAGAAGAAGGGCTTTGTGAGACCCAGCGTTTCACCCTGGGCATCCCTAGTGCTATTTTCTAAGAAGGAGAACAGGATATTGAGGTTGTTTGTGGATTACCGGTGCTTAAATCAGGTGATCGTGAAGAACCGGTATCCACTGCCGAGGATCGATGACCTCTTCGACCAGTTGAGAGGGGCATGATGGTTCTCGAAGGTTGATCTACGATCAGGCTATCACCAGTTGCGATTACGAGAGGAGGATATACCGAAGACAGCTTTCAGATGTCGTTACGGTCACTATGAGTACTTGGTGATTCCCTTCGGCGTGACGAACGCCCCAGAAGTGTTCATGGGACTCATGAATCGGATCTTTCATCCTTATCTAGACCGGTTTGTGGTGGTCTTCGTCGATGATATCCTTGTGTACTCTGCGTCCGAGGAGGAGCACGTGAGAAACCTAAGGATGGTTCTAGACACACTCCGAGAGCACCAGTTGTATGGGAAACTCTCGAAGTGTCAGTTCTGGTTACAGGAGGTCCACTTTATGGGGAACGTTATCTCAGTGGATGGTGTAGCAGTGGGCCCAGAAAAGGTGGAGGTAGTGCTAACATGGGAGCCACCCCAGAGCGTGATGAAGGTGTGGAGTTTCCTTGGGTTGGCAGGCTACTATCGGAGATTCATCCATGATTTCTCTAGGATTGCAGCACCCATGACAACTTTGACCCGAAAGGGACAGCCTTTCGTGTGGACCGAGAGATGCCAGTAGGCTTTCCATCAGTTGAGACAGAGTCTGACGAGTGTCCCGATCTTGAGATTATCGGAGGAGGGTGTTGAGTACGTAATTTTCTTACGATGCATCAGGAACCGGGCTTGGTTGTGTCCTGATGTAGAGGCAAGCGGTGATTACCTATGGCTCACATCAGTTGAGTCCACATGAGAAGAACTACGCGACCCATGATCTTGAGTTGGCAGTGGTAGTCTTCGCATTGAAGATGTGGTGGAACTACCTGATGGGCGAATGGTTTACCATCTACTCTGATCACAAGAGTCTCGGATATATCTTTTCTCAAAAGGATCTAAATTTGAGACAGAGGCGATGGCTTGAGTTCCTCCAGGATTATGACTTTGAGATCATTTATACTCCTGGGAAGGGGAACATGGTGGCATATGCTCTCAATAAGAAATCCAGTTCGCAGTTTCTGGATGAGGCGACAAGGCAGTTGGCCTCTTTGCAGTTGTCCTTCGTGGATAGAGATGAGGGAGATTACCTTCAGTCGATGGTTGTTACCCCTCTACTCTTACAGCGAGTCAGTGAAGCACAGCGCGAGGATGCTAGCTATGAGACTCTACATGCTCATATATCCACAGGTGATCCTACTGATGGATTTTCAGAATGAGGGGAGGACGTTGTCCTTTTCAGAGGGCGCACGGTAGTACCAGTGACGTTGCGGGAGGAGTTTCTGAGGGAGTTCCATACTTCCCCTTTGGTGGTGCATCCAGGCGTGGAAAAGATGTACCAGGACCTCCGACGTCAGTTCTGGTGGCCAGGGATGAAGAAGAGTGTGGCAGAGTTTGTTTCTCGGTGCCTTACTTGTCAGCAAGTAAAGGATGAGCACTAGGTTCCAGAAGGTTTGACTCAGCCCCTTGAGGTGCCAGAGTGGAAGTGGGACGGGATATCCATGGACTTTGTGATGGGTTTACCATGCACGTCCAGGGGACACAATTCCATCTAGGTGATCGTTGATCGACTCACCAAGTCGGCCCACTTCCTAGCCATATGGGAGTAGAGTTCAGTAGAGAGCTTGGGACGCCTCTACGTACAGGAGATAGTTCGACTTCATGGAGTACCATCCACGATCGTCTCAGATCGTGATGCTCATTTCACATCCCGGTTGTGGAAGGGATTGCAGAAAGCTTTTGGGACTCAGTTATGCTTGAGCACAACGTTTCATCCCCAGAATGATGGTCAGACAGAGTGGACCATCCAGGTCCTGGAGGATATGCTACGAGCTTGAATACTTGACTTCAGTCGTAGTTGGGAGGATCACCTACCACTAGTGGAATTTGCTTATAACAACAGTTATCATTCCACTATTGGTATGTCACCATTCAAGGCTCTGTACGGGCGACCTTGCAGGTTCCCACTTTGCTGGAATGACCTGGGAGAGTCAGCACTCATGGGACCAGAAATGGTGAGAGCTACTAAAGAGAAGGTGCAGGTCATCCAGGAGAATATGAAGACTGCACAGAGTCAGCAAAAGTCTTATGCTGACCAGAGGAAGAGGCCTTTGGAGTTCAAGGAGGGAGACCATGTGTTCCTTCGGGTCTCACCTCGATGAGGATTGCGAAGATTTGGCCGAGGCGGCAAGCTATCTCCGAGGTTCGTTGGCTTTTTTCAGATTTTGAGTAGAGTTGGTGAGGTGGCCTATCGCTTGGCTCTACCTCCTTATATGGACCGGGTACACAACATCTTCCATGTGTCGCAGCTACGTAGGTACGTGCATGATCTATCGCACGTCATCGACTGGGGCGAGCTGGACATCGATGATGGAGCGACCTTTACTGAGTACCCAGTGGAGATCGAGGATCGACAGGAGAAGATCCTTCGTGGACAAGATATTCCCTTGGTGCGTGTCTGGTGGCAGCACGGGAATCTCCAGGAGAGCACGTGGGAGCGGGAGGCTCAAATTCGCGTCAAGTACCCACATCGTTTTGAGTAGCCTTTGTTTTGGCTTTTCGGGGATGTAAAATCCCTAAGGTGGGCATGATGTAATGTCCCGGATTTTTTCCAAGTATTATTTTAATATTATATGGGAATTATTTCGAGACCAGGCTCTGAGACGGCATGCAGTTCTGGGGCCCGGTGAGCCCGGAACAAATGTTTGAATTTAATTTAATAATTAAATTACATGCGCGTGCGGTTTTCCTGAAAAAGTGGAATAACTCCCAAACGGGTGCTTGGATCAGAAATCTGAGGGCGTCGTTACGTTCAGAATAGCGATTTTACCTAAGGCGAGGCCTAACATCGGTCATCGCAGGTTGGTGGTGAAATCTGGTTTTTGGACACAACAGTAATAAAATATTTAATAAAAATATTTTATTTAAATCTTGTTTCTGCAGTGAGATCTTTTTAAAATCTGCTGCACCAAATATCTTTTATCCTCTTTAAATAGAGGCTTGCACTAGAGTCCAGGATTTCAAACCCCATAACCCTGAAAACCCTGGGCGGCTCTGGAGGTCCTGGAGGAAGCCTCTCAACGCGGCGATGGTGTTCTTGACAAGCTTCGTCGTTGACGACGACTCGGCAACTGGATCTTCGCCAACGAACGCCGTGAAATCCAGGTAGGATGATTGTTATTGATTTCTCTTTCCCCCATTTTTGATTTCCACGATGAACGCGGACCAATCCACGGACAGATTAGCCCGTGGGTCAATCGTTCTTGCGGGATGGGTTCATGCGGGGATTTGAGGCTTTGATTTAAGAGATTGTTTTGGTTTTCAATCTAACGGCGGCAAACCCGGATCATCACGAACAACGATCGAGGTTCTCCCCTCTTGTTGATTCTTTTTTCCCCCTCGTGTTCTTCGTTGAGTTCTACGTGTTCTTGGAGGAAATCAATCGTTGCGCATTAGTTTGTTAACGCAACAATCCGAAATCAAAGATCCAACGTCAAGGCGACCCAGTGGAGGTGTGACGGTGATAGTGGCAGATGAATCGGTGCGGTTCGGAAGTTCCCATTCTTCGGGCGTTTTCGTGCAGACGGATCGGGATGCATTTTCAAGACCGATCGGAAGCCCGAAACCGGCGGAATCAGTTTCGTAGGGGCGGGACGACCCCAAATCCGAAGTTTCATGATGATCAGATGGTTAGATCAAAATCCGGATGGTTAGTAGAGGTGCACGGAGGAAGACGACGGTTCTGGAAAATTCCCGACTACACGCCATGTAGTATGGGCTACACGGCGTGTGTTCATCGGCGAACGACCTGGCCTGTACTCCGAGAGTACATAGACACTGGCAGGGTACACTGCCATGGACACGCCGTGTATACCCCTCCCCGACTAGACTCGGCCAGATACATGGGATACCCCGTGTATTGGTACACGGGTAGGAGACATGGACACGGGCAGAGACCGTGTACGGGCACATGGCCAGCGTACACGGAGCGATCCCAGGCGCTCGAACAGGGCGTGTGATTTCTTCTACACACTGTGTAGTTGTTTTCTATCCGACAAGTCGAATGACACGGGCCGGTTACATGGGCAGCACCCGGGGTCAAGGAACACGGCGTGTACTTTTTTACACGCCGTGTAGTTTGGTTTTGCACAGCTTGAATGAAGGACACGGGTCGTTTACATGGGTAGTACCCTGGGTCAAGGAACACGACGTGTAACCATAATACATGTCGTGTAACTTTTTCTTCATGGATTGAGCCACTTTTCCTCTATGACTTGGACTAGTTCTTAGGGTTCGTACCCTTGGTAATCCCCTGAAGGTTCTGGTATCAATTCCTTTATACAGGAGTATGATCCCTTCAGCAGAACTCCTTGAATAGAGTTGTTGGAATCCCCTCTATGAGACTTAGATCCGGATCCTCTATTCATTCCTGGAACCCTAAGTAGAGTTCTTGGTATCGATGTGACCAACTTTACCCGGGCGCCGATCCTCTGCTTAGCGGATTAGCTCAGACTGAGTTGTCAGAATCACCCCATGACTTGGTTGTGATCCTCATCTGAGCATCTTGTTCCCAATGTACTTGTGGAGTGGGTTCTCCTGGAACGAGTACTTCGTGTCTCTCTCTTCAGACCTAGGAGTATGTTCTCCCGATGTTATGCTTAGTGGAATCTTCGAGCTGGATCTTAGTGGTTGTTTCGTGATGGTCGCATGTGTATGAGTATATCTAGATATTCTTGTTATATGTTCCATAGACATATGCTGTGTAGATATGACTATACCTTTCTTCATGGTATTTTCCTTTGTTGTATTTACTTTGTGGTTTTCAGGGTGTCCTACTGGGTATTATTATACTCACCCATGCATGGGCTTTGCCCGCACGTGTCGTGTCTTGTGCAGACGAGTGAGCCTTTGATAGGATTCTAGATGGACTAGGACCGGACGGTGCTCAGTGAGATCAGACAGGCCGAGGTGCGTTCCTTCGGCGGTGGGTTTCAGTCCCAGTACCTTTCTCTATAGGTTGTACTTTGTTGCAGACTTTATTTTGGTGGGCTTGTACTTTTGGCCCAGGTTTTTACTTTACTGTACTTTACTTCCCTGTCATACTCTGTTGGTTGGGTTTTAGTGTATGCATGCATCTTTTCCTTTTAGTAGTTTTTACTTTTCAGCTTTGTGGGCTTGGAGATGTGTGTGCATGTGTACATGTTATAGGCAATGGCTCCCATGTTAGTAGCATGCCTACTCGGTGCTAGTCATCAGCCCCTGGCCTATTGGAGGCGGGCTTGGGGAGTTGCGGCTCGGGCCCCACTGGGATGGGTTGTGACAACCCAGGTGTTTAAAAATTGTGAAAGTATCATTCTACCCTCATAGATTTTTAACCCCAAACACCCCTTCTCTCCCTCTCTTGATTTTTGTGACACCAAGAAGCCCCCTCCCTTCTTCTACAAGCCTCTCCTCCTCTTCATAGGGTGTAATCAAGTGGTTTCTTCAAGGTTTAAGTCAAATCTTCAAGGTATTCTCCTCTTATATTCTTCCTCTTCCCTCTTCTTTCATTTTCTTTGTGGTTATTATTCTCTCTTGGTATTTTGGATCTAGGTTTCATGTTTATTTGAGTTTAAGTTGGTATTTTTTTTGTTGTTGAGGTTCCTTGTGGATTCCCTTGCTTCTTGGAACCCGTGTGAGGTTGTTTCGAGTGGGATTAATTGAAGCGCTTGTGATTCGAGGTAGGTTTCCCTTTGCACTTGTACTTTAAATTCAATAATCATTTATTGATTACTTTTATCACCATCCTTGGATTTTAATTAGTTATGTATGTTTTTTAGAAAAGTTTTTTGATGTGAAATGAGGTTATTTCCTTCTTATTTTAAATTATATGGCATTATTTTGTTAAGCTATGCATGCCGAGTGTTTAATAAAATGCTTGGTTGGCTTTTGTAAGTGATTTTTTATTTCTAAGGCATGGTTTTGGCTTGGTAAACATATTTGGCTTCAAAAATGATTTTTTGGGTTTCTCAGATGGATTTCTAAGTGGTTTTTTATGTAAAGACCCGTAAAATTCAAGGAAAATTTTTTCTTAATTTTCTTTAGAATTTTACAAGAGCGCGGTTTCAGACGGCACCTGATTCCGAGGCCCGGAGTGCCCGGAATTAATTTCCGAAGTTTGGCTCGGGTACGTTCAGTGAACGAACGAGCGGGAATTCCTAACTTTTGATCCGGTGCTCGGAATTGAAATCTGAGGGCACCGATGAACTCGCAGCGCCGATATTCGCTTAATGAGACCTTTTCGGGAGTTGCGTTTGTTGCGGGTTGAAAGTTACGTTTTGGGGTTTTTCAGTTAAGTTAAATAAAATTGTGTAAAACAAATTTTATTTAAACTTATTAAAAAAAAAACCTACCTAAGGGGGTTGGAAGTGGGACCCACACCCACTTAACCTCCCTTGGGAGGATTAAGTGTGGTGGGGCCCACACGAACCCCTAAATCTTTTAGTAACCTCTCAACTTCCCCCTTAAACTCCTCTTTTAATAACATGACAACTTTGTTAATTAATGGAGTTGAATTGTTTGAATTGTTTGAATTTCAAACCTTTGAAATTCAAATTGATAATTGTGTGAATAAAATAAGACTTAGCTTATTTTATTTGGGTTAGAATTCTCTAGCCACCTTGAGAGAATTTGGAGCCTTCATCTTCTTCTTCTTCAAGCTTTGACGAAGAACGCGAAGAACCTTCGAACATCGACGAAGAACGCACGTTCTCGGGAATCGTCTTTCGCGACGCCATACCCGCGACACCGACGACGTCTTCTTCCGCGTCATCTCTTCCGCGACGATTTCCCGCGACGAAATCGTCGTCAAAGAACTTCGAATCCTCGCTTCACGACATCGACGTCCTTCTTCCGTGACGCCGACCACCGCGACGCGTCTTCCGCGGGTCGTTGACGATCTTCGTTCTTGAAACCAGAGGTAGGGGATGTTAATTATTGATTATTTTTTATTCCATTCTTGAATCATGGATTTTAGCATGACTAAATGTGAGGCTTTTGGATATTCTTTAGTTATGTTATTAATTAACGTGAGGGGGGTCGGACCGCATGAACACGGCCGAACCCCCCCTCCTTAGTTCTCGTTTTATTCATGCGGGTGGAAGCAAGAGGCGTGGTGCCGTCGCACCACGCGGATGAACATGCTTATAATTTTCCGCAACACCGTCGCGCTTCGCCGAGGAGAGACTTCAAGAACGCGACGCCGTCGCGCCGCGTTGGGAGGATTCATGGCACGGCGAAAGGGGCGCGGTGCCGTCGCACCGCGCCGGACGACGAACACCGCGGCCGGTTCCGGGCCGCGGTGAGACGAGGAGACCGCGGCCGGTTCCGGGCCGCGGCGGAAGGAAAGACCGGCGGCCGGGCCGCCGGCGTCGGAAGTCGAGGGCGGGACCGGAAATTCCGGTCCCGT
Organism: Viscum album; assembly: GCA_963277665.1. Lineage (NCBI taxonomy): Eukaryota > Viridiplantae > Streptophyta > Magnoliopsida > Santalales > Viscaceae > Viscum > Viscum album. Next base: position 1,617,703,045 of record OY728131.1, on the reverse strand, counting down.
TGGTAAAAACCGGCCGGCCAGCGGGCCGGCCGGATGTCATAAAAACCGGGGGATTAAACCCCCGGCCGGTCCTTCAAGACCCCCCTCTTAATGAGGGGGGCGGTTCATTTAAGGAGGGGGGGGGCAAAGCCCCCCCGGTTTTATTCAGCCGGCCCCCACTTGCGGGGGCCGTTTTTAATACAAGGCACGGCTTTTAGCCGTGCCGCTTGTGAAACGCGGGGCTTAGCCCCGCGTGCCTTCCGCCGCCGCCACGCGGCCCGCCGCCGCCACGCGGCCCGCCGCCGCCGCCACGCGGCCTGCCGCCGCCACGCGGCCCGCCGCCGCCGCCACGCGGCCCGCCGCCGCCGACCGCCGCCGCCGGCCGCCGCGCCGCCCCGGGGGGGGTCGGGCCGGGTCGGCCCGGACCCGGACCCCCCCGTTTCGGACCAGATTCGGTTCTAGGCTCATAACTTGAGCCTCGGACCTCCGAATGACGAACCGTCTGCGGCAACGCGATCCTTGGATCGAGACGGTCGTTTCGGTATATCGCACTCAAGGTTTCGGGTTACTTTGAGTTCGGCCGGGTTGGTTCGTTCACGAAACCAACCGGGCCTTCGCAGCGGAAACGCTCATATCTTGAGCTACGGACGTCTGATTTACGTGCCGTCAGTCGCGTAGTGTCCCTCTTAGTGAGACGGATCTTTTGGCATACTCCGCCCGAGGTTTGGACGCAGGTGGAGTACGGTCGGGTTGGTTTTGCCTTAAAAACCAACCGGGCCCCGGAGACGAAAATGCCTATAACTCTCAGACCGGGCGTCCGATCGACGCGCCGTCTGTTGCGTTGAGTTCCTGTTGACGATACGTAACTTTTGGATACATCAACTCTGGTCTTCGTGACAGTTGATGTATCAGCCTCTCGGCTCGTGGAGCGGACCCTCCGTACGAGCTTGCTGTGTGCGGGAACCCTAGTGCTGGCTGCGACTGTTCTACTGCTACGACTGCTACTGTGACTGCGACGACGACAGTACAGAGATCCTGTGTGGATTTGACGACGACAGTACAGAGATCCTGTGTGGATTTGACGACGACAGTACAGAGATCCTGTGTGGATTCGACGACGACGACTACAGCACTCAGCGATCCTACGTGGATCAGTGCTACAGGTTCTGTGTGAGCCCGATCCTGTGTGGGTCCTTGCGCTCAGCGGTTCTGTGTGAGCCAGCGCCTACAGGTTCTGTGTGAGCCCGATCCTGTGTGGGTCTTCTGCAGGGGTTAGTTACCTATCGATCCTTCGTGGGTCCGACGACTTAGATGGATCAGTGATCATCTTTATCGTCCTTGAAGAAGTATACCTGTGTGAGCTGAATCCTGTTGTTTTCCTGTGTGGATTGTGTTGTGCAATCCTGTGTGGATTATATTTTGCTTTCCTATGTGGAATACGTATACTTTCCTGCGTGGACTGAGTTGTACTTGGGCTCGGAGGTTGGAGCGTATTTGAATTGATGACTTAGGTATATGTATGGGCATATACCTAAGCAGTGTCGGTTGTTACTTCGTGATTGTACTTTTCTTCGTGGTTTATCCTTTGTGGATTTGAGAGACCTTCAGGGGTCTCGGGGTCCCTACTGAGTAGCTTATACTCACCCCTGCACGGGCTTTGCCCGCACTTCGTTGTGTTGGTTGCAGACGACGGACAGTGTTGACCTTAGCTGAGGCTTGCAGAGCGGGACGGTACCCGGAGGTGGACCACTGGGCGGGACGTGCTCGGAGCGGACGGCGGGACCCGTGGAGCAGAGGAGCTATCTGTACCCACCCTTCAGGTGGGATTTCCAGTGGACAGCTCGGAGTAGCGGCTTTTACTTTTCAGTTGCTGTTTTTCCCTTTTCGAGTTGTACTTTACTTTCAGTTTGGGTTTGTATTCTGGCCCATTTACTTTTCCGCACTTTCAGTCGTACTCTGTTTGTTTAGTGTTTACTTTCCGCTTGTTTACTCTGTGGTGTGTGTTTACGTTTCAAAGGCAATGCCTTCCCTTTTTACCGGGATTTACGCCTTGGTGCTAGTCGCCAGCCCCTGGCCTATGGAAGGCGGGCTTGGGGTAGTCACGGCACGGACCCCGAGGGCGGGTCGTGACAAATTGGTATCAGAGGAGTTCGGTTCTACCGCGAACTCTGATCTTTTCTATGTGAAGCAATAATGTTTAGCGTATTGAGTGTGGTTATCAGTCCAGGGAGTCCAGTGTTGGTGCGGCGGCCGACGTATCCGTACACCAGGACCCTGACTTCTGATTTCCGACTTAATGAACGAAAACATTGATTGCGAGTGTGTTTCAAGTTTTCTTTGTGATTACTTGTGTCAGCTCACCGGGTATACTGATCTGCTTTATGAAAGTCTCAAGTTTTCCTTGTGATTACTTGTGCCAGCTCACCAGGTATACTGTTCTAACCGTGGCGCACCTGTTTCCTTTTCAGGATGGCCCCACGACGGCAGCCAGCTAGGGTTCCGAGAGTCGAGCGAGACGACAGCCCACCGAGCGACGAGGCTTCGGTGCAGGGCCCTTTGTCAGCAGTGGCACCGGCAGTAGCTTTACCCGCCGATCCCCCGATGCTTCCAGCAGCAGCCGCTGACGATGCACGTCGCCTCAGCGCACTGCATGAGTTTCAGCGCCAGCGACCGCCCAGGTTTCGCGGGGAGACGGATCCCCAGGCAGCAGAGGACTGGCTGGAGGCAGTGGTTCGAGTGTTTAGGCTAGTGAGGACACCAGCAGACCTCATGGTGATCCTCGCTGCGAGCCTACTACACGCAGCAGCAGGACGATGGTGGAGCTTGATGCTCCAGGTGCACGATGAGGCATCTCTTCTTTGGACGGACTTTGAGAGCATCTTCCGCTCGGAGTTCGTCCCAGCCACCCTTCGTGCGGTGCGTATCCAGGAGCTTCTACAGCTGCGGCAGGGCAGCATGATGGTCGCCCAGTACTCGGCGAGATTTACCGATCTCTCGCGCTACTCGACCGACATGGTACGGGACCCATTCTTCCGGGCCCGGACCTTCGAGCAGGGTTTGAGACACGAGATCAGGGCATCGCTGATCTCCCTCAGCATACCGACTCAGACAGGAGTACTGGAGCGGGCTCTTCTGATCGAGAGCTTCCTTGCTGAGTCTACACCAGCACAGAGACCCACCGCAGGACGGCACGTGGCAGAGTCATCTGCAGCTGGCAGTCAGCGAATGACTCAGGGGTCCAGACAGACCAGACCTCAGGGCACTGGCTCAGCAGTGCAGGGCACACAACGCGGAGCCAGTCTTTCGAGTGGAAGACAGTGCTATGCATGCGGCGGGCGAGGCCACATGGCTCGTGACTGCCCGACCCGCCATACGGAGGAGCAGCAGACGGTTGAGGAACCACCTAGGCAGAGGCAGAGGTTCGACCGTGGCGGTCTGCAGGAAGGAGGCGGACGAGGCAGAGGAGCTGGACGAGCAGCTGGTGGTGGCCGACGCTTTGAGGCTCTACCACCACCACCACCAGGAGGTCCACCCCGACCGCAGGGGAGAGCTCAGCTTCAGGCAGCCGAGGCCTTCGATCATGGAGCTCTGGGAGCCGATGGACAGGAGCAGAACTAGTGGTTACATCCTTTGTACTTCTGGTTCCTTGTTGCTTTTGTGTAGCGTCTTGTATTACGAGCTGCAATAATAAAAGACGCATACCTTGTGATGTTTTCGTTCCTGTCCTCTATCGTAATGTTACTAAGAGGTTCCAGTTTTGGCTGTTGACTTGACCCTCACTTGTGAGACATCTACTGGAGGAGGCCCAGTTACCACACACTGATGCCGACAGTGTGACACAACCCTTGGAGGCGAGAGTAACGGTTGAATCTCTTAGTAGTAGCGTCGAGGCCTTACGACGTCATCCTTAGTATGGATTAGTATCATCCATGTTAGGATTTACTGTTTTAGGCAAAGAATGTGGTTCATCCAGGGGATGAGACCAGGTTTCTCTTTTCGGCAAAGAAGAAATCTTGCAGCTCTTGTGGGACCAGAGATGGTCCGGGCCACGTCAAAAGAGGTCCATGTCATCCAGGAGCGGGTCCTACATGGACGATCGATTCCTCTTGTGCGCAACAGATGGCGGCACGGGAAACTCCAGGAGAGCACATAGGAGCGGGAGGCTCAGATGCGTGCTCAGTATCCTCTTTTTGTTTCCCTAGTTTTTGATGTAGCTTTACGGGGACGTAAAGCCCTGAGGTGGGAGTAATGTAAAGACCCGTAAAATTAAAGGAAAATTTTTTCTTAATTTTCTTTAGAATTTTACAAGAGCGCGGTTTCAGACGGCACCTGATTCCGAGGCCCGGAGTGCCCGGAATTAATTTCCGAAGTTTGGCTCGGGTACGTTCAGTGAACGAACGAGCGGGAATTCCTAACTTTTGATCCGGTGCTCGGAATTGAAATCCGAGGGCACCGATGAACTCGCAGCGCCGATATTCGCTTAATGAGACCTTTTCGGGAGTTGCGTTTGTTGCGGGTTGAAAGTTACGTTTTGGGGTTTTTCAGTTAAGTTAAATAAAATTGTGTAAAACAAATTTTATTTAAACTTATTAAAAAAAAAACCTACCTAAGGGGGTTGGAAGTGGGACCCACACCCACTTAACCTCCCTTGGGAGGATTAAGTGTGGTGGGGCCCACACGAACCCCTAAATCTTTTAGTAACCTCTCAACTTCCCCCTTAAACTCCTCTTTTAATAACATGACAACTTTGTTAATTAATGGAGTTGAATTGTTTGAATTGTTTGAATTTCAAACCTTTGAAATTCAAATTGATAATTGTGTGAATAAAATAAGACTTAGCTTATTTTATTTGGGTTAGAATTCTCTAGCCACCTTGAGAGAATTTGGAGCCTTCATCTTCTTCTTCTTCAAGCTTTGACGAAGAACGCGAAGAACCTTCGAACATCGACGAAGAACGCACGTTCTCGGGAATCGTCTTTCGCGACGCCATACCCGCGACACCGACGACGTCTTCTTCCGCGTCATCTCTTCCGCGACGATTTCCCGCGACGAAATCGTCGTCAAAGAACTTCGAATCCTCGCTTCACGACATCGACGTCCTTCTTCCGTGACGCCGACCACCGCGACGCGTCTTCCGCGGGTCGTTGACGATCTTCGTTCTTGAAACCAGAGGTAGGGGATGTTAATTATTGATTATTTTTTATTCCATTCTTGAATCATGGATTTTAGCATGACTAAATGTGAGGCTTTTGGATATTCTTTAGTTATGTTATTAATTAACGTGAGGGGGGTCGGACCGCATGAACACGGCCGAACCCCCCCTCCTTAGTTCTCGTTTTATTCATGCGGGTGGAAGCAAGAGGCGTGGTGCCGTCGCACCACGCGGATGAACATGCTTATAATTTTCCGCAACACCGTCGCGCTTCGCCGAGGAGAGACTTCAAGAACGCGACGCCGTCGCGCCGCGTTGGGAGGATTCATGGCACGGCGAAAGGGGCGCGGTGCCGTCGCACCGCGCCGGACGACGAACACCGCGGCCGGTTCCGGGCCGCGGTGAGACGAGGAGACCGCGGCCGGTTCCGGGCCGTGGCGGAAGGAAAGACCGGCGGCCGGGCCGCCGGCGTCGGAAGTCGAGGGCGGGACCGGAAATTCCGGTCCCGTTGGTAAAAACCGGCCGGCCAGCGGGCCGGCCGGATGTCATAAAAACCGGGGGATTAAACCCCCGGCCGGTCCTTCAAGACCCCCCTCTTAATGAGGGGGGCGGTTCATTTAAGGAGGGGGGGGGGCAAAGCCCCCCCGGTTTTATTCAGCCGGCCCCCACTTGCGGGGGCCGTTTTTAATACAAGGCACGGCTTTTAGCCGTGCCGCTTGTGAAACGCGGGGCTTAGCCCCGCGTGCCTTCCGCCGCCGCCACCCGGCCCGCCGCCGCCATGCGGCCCGCCGCCGCCGCCACGCGGCCCGCCGCCGCCACGCGGCCCGCCGCCGCCGCCACGCGGCCCGCCGCCGCCGCCACGCGGCCCGCCGCCGCGCCGCCGCCGCGCCGCCGTCCGCCGCCGCCGACCGCCGCCGCGCCGCCCCGGGGGGGGGTCGGGCCGGGTCGGCCTGGACCCGGACCCCCCCGTTTCGGACCAGATTCGGTTCTAGGCTCATAACTTGAGCCTCGGACCTCCGAATGACGAACCGTCTGCGGCAACGCGATCCTTGGATCGAGACGGTCGTTTCGGTATATCGCACTCAAGGTTTCGGGTTACTTTGAGTTCGGCCGGGTTGGTTCGTTCACGAAACCAACCGGGCCTTCGCAGCGGAAACGCTCATATCTTGAGCTACGGACGTCTGATTTACGTGCCGTCAGTCGCGTAGTGTCCCTCTTAGTGAGACGGATCTTTTGGCATACTCCGCCCGAGGTTTGGACGCAGGTGGAGTACGGTCGGGTTGGTTTTGCCTTAAAAACCAACCGGGCCCCGGAGACGAAAATGCCTATAACTCTCAGACCGGGCGTCCGATCGACGCGCCGTCTGTTGCGTTGAGTTCCTGTTGACGATATGGAACTTTTGGATACATCAACTCTGGTCTTCGTGACAGTTGATGTATCAGCCTCTCGGCTCGTGGAGCGGACCCTCCGTACGAGCTTGCTGTGTGCGGGAACCCTAGTGCTGGCTGCGACTGTTCTACTGCTACGACTGCTACTGTGACTGCGACGACGACAGTACAGAGATCCTGTGTGGATTTGACGACGACAGTACAGAGATCCTGTGTGGATTTGACGACGACAGTACAGAGATCCTGTGTGGATTCGACGACGACGACTACAGCACTCAGCGATCCTACGTGGATCAGTGCTACAGGTTCTGTGTGAGCCCGATCCTGTGTGGGTCCTTGCGCTCAGCGGTTCTGTGTGAGCCAGCGCCTACAGGTTCTGTGTGAGCCCGATCCTGTGTGGGTCTTCTGCGGGGGTTAGTTACCTATCGATCCTTCGTGGGTCCGACGACTTAGATGGATCAGTGATCATCTTTATCGTCCTTGAAGAAGTATACCTGTGTGAGCTGAATCCTGTTGTTTTCCTGTGTGGATTGTGTTGTGCAATCCTGTGTGGATTATATTTTGCTTTCCTATGTGGAATACGTATACTTTCCTGCGTGGACTGAGTTGTACTTGGGCTCGGAGGTTGGAGCGTATTTGAATTGATGACTTAGGTATATGTATGGGCATATACCTAAGCAGTGTCGGTTGTTACTTCGTGATTGTACTTTTCTTCGTGGTTTATCCTTTGTGGATTTGAGAGACCTTCAGGGGTCTCGGGGTCCCTACTGAGTAGCTTATACTCACCCCTGCACGGGCTTTGCCCGCACTTCGTTGTGTTGGTTGCAGACGACGGACAGTGTTGACCTTAGCTGAGGCTTGCAGAGCGGGACGGTACCCGGAGGTGGACCACTGGGCGGGACGTGCTCGGAGCGGACGGCGGGACCCGTGGAGCAGAGGAGCTATCTGTACCCACCCTTCAGGTGGGATTTCCAGTGGACAGCTCGGAGTAGCGGCTTTTACTTTTCAGTTGTTGTTTTTCCCTTTTCGAGTTGTACTTTACTTTCAGTTTGGGTTTGTATTCTGGCCCATTTACTTTTCCGCACTTTCAGTCGTACTCTGTTTGTTTAGTGTTTACTTTCCGCTTGTTTACTCTGTGGTGTGTGTTTACGTTTCAAAGGCAATGCCTTCCCTTTTTACCGGGATTTACGCCTTGGTGCTAGTCGCCAGCCCCTGGCCTATGGAAGGCGGGCTTGGGGTAGTCACGGCACGGACCCCGAGGGCGGGTCGTGACATTTTATTGTAAAATGATGTGTTGGGTTTCCTCTTGGAAATGGGTGGTTTCTCAAAGAGTGATTGAGACCCATTTGGCACTTTGATAAAAATTGGTTCTCTTGAAAATTCTCCTTGAATTATCCTCTCACCTTGGTTATTTTGAATGGTGTTGGATATACTTGGTGTGGGACTCCCTTGTGAACAAATGGTTTAAAGGAAAGAGATTATCACTCGAGGTTATTTGGGTTGATGCTTGTGTGTGATTCTTGTATGGGTGATATAGGTATATGTGGTTGATTTCTTATTTGCTTTGATTAGATCACCCTTATTTAGAATTGACATAGGAACCTAGCATAACTAGAGGATTTTTGGTGAATGGTTGTTTCACTAGCTTAGGATTTTTCTCTGGCTAGTGGCCCTTAATACAAACCTTGATCTTCTTTGGGATAGTGCCCCTCGGTTAGGCCAGATAGGGTAAGAACTAATCATGTGGGTAGAATTGATGTCATTGGGTGAGGCATGCCTATAGAATGAGTCATATATATATTATGTTCTAGATTATCCACTGAGATCCTAGGTTCTCCCATGTTCTTTGGCACTTAGTTATCTATGGCGGATGATTGAGATGCATTGTTGGTTGGTTGGTTACTCATACGTGCTATATTACATTTCCCTTATTATTTGATCATTGTTTCTACACACTTGCATGATGTACTTATTTGTTAAAAAGTGATGTATTGGTTTTCAAATTTTTATGGAAAAGTTTCTATTTTTTTCACTTTATTTCTCCCTTTTTAAGTAAAAGAAACATCCTTTTACTCCCCCTCTTCCCCTCTAAAATTAAAATGTCTTCTTCTTGGAAAAGAATTTGGTTTTAAATGAGAAGGGAAATGGATCATGATTTTTTTAAGAAAAATGCATGAAAACCTATTTTTATATATTTTATTTCAAACTTGGAATTTATTGTCCTTTTATTTAAAGGAAATTCATTGGTAATAGATTTTCTTAGGCATGCCTACTGATTTTTAATACTCACCCCTATAGTTTCTTATTATTGTTAGCTTCAGGTGCAAGTTCTAGCTTGGTTTCTATCGTCGTGGGTGATGTTGGGTTTTGGGATTGGAGAGTGACTATTGGGGTCACATGGAGACTTAGTGGTTGTCATGTTCAGTTTGGGTTTTGTTGTTTGGCTTGTTGTATTTTCAGTTTATGTAAAATATGTTGTTCATTTGTTTTATTTATTGTATCAAGCTACTCTATTTATTTCCACTACTTCAGTTTAATTATTTATTATAGTATAAATCATTCCCTTTGGTTCTCATTAATTCCCTTGGTGCTTTTCACTAGCACGGGAGGATCGGGAATGCCTCTTAGGCCTTGCCACGGGCCGACTCGGGTGACTGGTTTGAGGTTGAACTGGGTTGGTTTGTGACAAAATGGTATCAAAGGAGGCTATATTCCTTAAAGTACCTAGCTTTTATGAGTTCCCTTTGTTATTTGGGTTGTCAAGGTAGATGGAGTCGGACTATCGGAGCTTGGGGTGTAGGTACGAGGAAGTTTTTGGATGACACTTTTTGTGATGAACCTTGGGTTACCATGGGATTTTGGGCTTTGTTTGGTTTATTTGTGTTTTTTGGTTGTTCTGTATTTGGGAAAAAGAATCAGGAGTTGGACCAATGGTCTTGGTGATCTTGTAGGGTCTGGAAAGCCATGTGGATCCTAGTATGTGTTCTAGAAAGACTCTTTGTGATAGTTGTGTGATTGGAATATGGCTACAAACCATATGGCCAAGTCACTCATTGACGCTAGTTTTCCCCTACGTAATCTTATTTTGATTACTCTTGATTTTGATATCATTTTGAAAACCTTGTCTTGGAATTGTTAAATCCTTATTTCAAGAAGCAATTTTTTATTTTTTGAAATATGGAAAATGAGTTTCTAGATTTATTTTAAGGAAGTTTTATAAAATGGATTTTTAATAAGATGGATTTAGGGTAAAACAGGGTTTGGTTTATCAAAATGGGATTTCTATAATTAAATCTTGGGGTTTTATTGAAATTGGTTGTTTTTAAAATGGAAATCAATTTTGAAATGAAGCGATTTTGGGAAAATATTCTAGGGGATTTTTGAAAATATTTTTGATATTTTAAATGAGAAGTAGATTAGGAATTTTAAACTTGGGTTGAGTGTAGTTTCAAAAATGGGAATGTTTTGTTTAGACCTTTGGTATTCTTATGAGCACTCACATGCATGGGTGTTTGAGGAAGTGGGTGATTGATGTAATGGGAAGATGAGTGCCCAGACTGGAACGAGAATGTATATGAGTGAGTCTCCATGGAATACCATTGGTGAGAGTGTAACTTAACAAGTTTTTTTTCTTTTAAAAAGTGTTTTTAAGAGTAAAATGGTGATGTTTTGATAACCAATGATTGTTTATCATGTTTTATTTTGATTTTAGAATGTTTTTTAAGTGGTTTTTTGAGTGTGATATCTTTCTTGTTGAATTGGTTTTGATTTATTTTTTGGCTTTCTTGTTGCTTAGTGTATGACCCCACCAAATATTTGATTGATATTCGAGGTGAAATAATAGGTGGTTCACCATTAGATAAATCTCCAGTTGATCAACCTAATGAATTCCTTCTTGAGTTTCTAAAGTTGAATCTTCCTCTCTTTTATGATCAATCTAATCCCTTTGAAGCAGAAGAGTGTATGTGGAAAATTGAATGGATCTTCAATTTCCTTGAGTTTCTTGAGTCTCTAAAGGTTAAGTTTGTTACATTTATGTTTTAAGGTATGATTTAAAAGTTGTGTAACTAAATAATTCTAACCAAGCCTCAATAAGATCTCACATGGTAATCCTTCAAGGCTTCATTTATTCAGCAATATTTCACTAAGGTTGTAAAGGTGAAGAAGCCGATAGATATATGGTGTCTTCAGTAAGGTAGTGGGTCGGTGTTAGATTTTTTTGTCATTTTTTGGATCTAGTTTCTTATCTTATAGATTTTACTAAGTATGATTCTATTAAGGTTCAACATTTTGAGAATGGGCTTCTTCTTGGCCTACAGTTGAAGGAGTCAGAGATCAGTCTGACCTATTTTGCTTATGTGGTGAGGAAAATTGTTTGGGTTGAGGTTATTTAGTAGGAGTTCTCAAGGTGTCCAACCTTCCTCTAGTCTCTAGAAGTAGTGAAGGGAATTATAGTAAGTAATTGGGAAATCATTCTGAAGTTGTTGGTGTGGGTTGAAGAATTAAGAGGACTTCAGATCTTTTGTTGGCTTCTTCTGGACATAGGATCCTGGTGTGTCATCAATGCAGTAAGCCTGGTCATAAGAATTAATCATTTACAAATGCTCCAAAGACCTTCCATACTTGTGGATTCTTGTTTTAATTTCAATGGTTCTGTCGGGGTGTTTCTAGGAAGTGATGTGGATCCAGGTCCACCCCTTCAGAAAACACCCCAACCCATTTGCAGGAGTAAGGTGCTGGTTCTGATTCAATTTGAGGTCCCTCTCTGTTTGGATGTTTTGTTTGTTATAGTGGTGTTATTTGTAGTGTTTTCATTTTCTTGTAGTGATGAATAATGTTGTGTATCCTTTGGGAACATCTTTTTAATGGAATCATGTCTTTTAGGAATTCTAAATTCTGTTGTTTTGAGTAGGTGTGTTCTATTGTGTGTCTTTTTCCTGCCATTTCTCGTTTTGGGTGAAAGATGATGATGTGTGTGTTACTTATAAATCTCTTATTAGTGTAATTTCCTTGTTAGATTGAATCAAGTCTCATGGTGCATCATGTTTGATTGGTTCATCCTAGGGATTGTGTGTGGTTGTTCGGGTTTAAAGTGTCATTGTTTAACGGGTGATGTTGGTTGGGCACCCGATCAAAATTTTAAAATGGTGGGGAGTCCATTCTATACTCCCATGTTGAATCTAGTGAGTTTTTGTTTCTGTTCATATCGTTCACTCTCTCTATCCTCTCCTTGGTGAAGGTTGGGGCCATGGGGTAGGCCTGATGGTTTCGGTCATGGTAAGGTGTTTGGATTCAGGTCAAAGTTTGTCTATCATTTCTCAAGAAGTGGTTTGGGGTTTTTTGGTTTGTTTTGAGTGGAAATGTGTGTTTTATTCATTGTAGTGGTTAGGTTGTTTTGGTTTTAGGAATCAGATTATGTGAGTGTGTGAACTTTTTCCCTACAAACTGATCAATTAGAGATGTTGTGGCTTCCTGGGGTTAGAAAGTATGACGGTGGGGAGAATTGTCACACCCCAATTTTTGTTTTCTTCTTTTTATTTTGGATTATCATTTTTTCTTGGGTTTATCTCTATTTTTGGGTGTTTTGGATTCAATTTTTTAGTTTTGGGTTGTTAAGGTTCCTTGTGGATGTCCTTACTTCTTGGAACCCTTGCGAGGTTGTTTCGAGTGGGCGTCGTTGGACTGCTTGTGATTTGAGGTAGGTTTTCCTTTTCACTTGTCCTTTAAATTCAAGAATCGTTGATTTCTTACTTTTCTCACCTTCCTTGGATTTTAATTAGTGATGTATGATTTTTAGAAAAGTTTTTTGATGTTAAATGAGGTTATTTCCTTCTTATTTTGAAGTATATGGCAATGTTTTGTTAAGATATGCACACCAAGTGTTTGATAAAATTCCCGGTTGGATTTTATAAGTGATTTGTGATTTATAAGGCATGGTTTTGGATTAGTAAACCTATTTGGATTATAAAATGATGGTTTGGGTTTCTCAAATAGATTTCTAGGTGGGTTTTTATTGGAAAATGATGTGTTGTATTTCCTCTTGGAAATGGGTGGTTTCTCAAAGAGTGTTTGAGGCTCGTTTGGTACTTTGATAAAATTGGTTCTCTTGAAAAATCTCCTTGGGTGATCTTATTGACTTGATTATGTTGAATGGCATGTTAGGTCCTTGTTTTGATAATCCATTGTGAACAAATGGTTGAAAGGCAAGAGATTGTCTCTTGGGGTGATTTGGGGTGATGCATGTGTGTGATGCTTGTGTGTGTGATATAGGTATATGTGGTTGATTGCTTGTTTGGTTTGATTGTATCACCCCTCTTTAGTCTTGACATGGGAATATGGAATAACTAGTGGATTTTCAATGAATGGTTGTTGCACGAGCTTAGGATTTCTCTCTAGCTGGTGGCCTTTAATATGGACCTTGCTCTACTTTGGGATAGTGCCCCTCAGTTAGACCAAGTAGGGTAAGAACCGAGCGCGTGGGCATAATTGATGTCATTGGGTGAGGCATGCCTACAGGATGAGTTATATGTATAGTAAGTTTTAGATTATCCACTAAGCTCCTAGGTTCTCTCATGTTCTTCGGCACTTAGTTATATGCAGTGGATGATTGAGATTCATTTTTGGTTGGTTACTCATACGTGCTATATTTCATTTCCCTTGTTATGTGATCATTAATTTTACACACTTGTATGGTGTACTTATTTGTTAAAAATTTATGTATTAGTCTTAAAATGTTTATAAAAAATGTTCTAAAAATGTTTTTCACTTCCTTTCTCCCTTTTTAAGTAAAAGCGACATCCTTTTTACTCCCCCTCTTCCCCTCTAAAATGCAAATGTATCCTTGAAAAATAACCTGGTTTTAAATGAGAAGGGAAATGGATCATGATTTATTTTTAAGGAAAATGTATTAAAACCTAGTTTTATATATTGTATTTCAAACTTGGAATTTATTATTCTTTTATTTAAAGTAAATGCATTGGGGATAGATTTGTTTGGGCACTCCTAATAAGTTTTAATACTCACGTCTATAATTTCTTCTTGTTTTTATCTGTTGGTGCAGGTTTCAGCTTGGTTTCAATCATCGTGGGTGATGTTGGGTTTTGGGATCAGAGAGTGGCCCTTGGGGTCGCATGGAGACTTAGTGGTTGTCAGGTTCAATTTGGGTTTTGTTGTTTGACTTGTTGTATTTTTAGTTTATGTAAAAGATGTTGTTCAGTTATTTTATTTATTGTATCGGGATGCTCTATTTATTTCTGTTACTTCAGTTTAATTATTTATTTTGGGAGAAATCATTCCCTTGGGTTCTCATTGATTCCCTTGGCACTTTCCGCTAGCTTGGGAGGATCGAGAATGTCCATAACATCCTGTTACTATTTTAAGGTATTCCAAAATCCCTCCTTTTGAACTTGGTTTGGTTGAGTTTCATTTGGGGTTACTTCAAATGAAAATTTAAAATTTTGGAAGTTTCTTGGAAAGTGCATGGTTGGCACACAGCTGGCACACGGTTTTCCAAACCGTGCACCTTTATACAGAAAAATTGAAAAAAATGGACAGTGGGTTTCACACAGCTTACACACAGTCTACTAAACTATGAGCCCTCTCTGGAGAAATCGTGTAACCCATTTATAACTGGTGCACGACTTGTGCATGGTTTAACTAAACTCAACAAATCTTCCCAATAAACCGTGCAGACGAGTTTTAACTTAATCCAAATTTTAATTAAAAATTCCTAAACCCTGTTTTTAGGTCCCAGACGGACCTCATTAGACCCAAACGAGTTTATCCCATCCTTAGAGCTCCCAAGAAGGATTCTTGGCCCCTCATATCACTCCCAAAAGCGATCTGAATCTTGAGTAACAACCTTCTATCTTCTTGTGGTTAGTTTTCTTATCCTAATCCCGTCCTCCTGTGGCTCTCTTCTTCTCTCTAGGGTTCCATGTATCCCCATGCTGATTTATGGATCTAATACCCTCTTTTTTTGAATCTTAAACCTGGGTTTGATTCCTATTTGCATGATCATTGTTCTTCGTGTACAAATCCTGATCTGGGTTTGGTGTTGTGAGATCTGTTGTTTTCAGTAGGTGGTTCCATTACGATGCCCAAATTATCTTAACCCTAAATTTTTATTTTAAATTCAATTGATGATTTAAATGAAATTGCTTGATTTGTATTAAATTGATTTATTAAAACCCAATTCCATTGAATTTAGGTTTTTGGAAAAATGTGTTTTTGGCATGAAATTGTAAAACCCCCAATTACATTGAATTGGGGTGTGTTTATGGAAATTGTGGTAATTTAAATTTTTTAATTTAAATTGTGGATTTGATGGAAATTGTTTCAATTAAATTGTTAGATTTAATTTTAGAAAAATTGATTTGATGGAAATTGTGAAAAACCCCAATTCCATTGAATTGGGGGTCTCTTATGAAATTGATGGAATTTTTTTGAAAATTAAATTATTGAATTTAATTTGTAAAATTGGATTGTGAAATTGCATGAATTGTTCTCAATCCCTATTTTTTGAAAATGGATTAAAAATTTCTTTGATGGAAACCCAGTGGTTTCATTGTGAAAAGACATGGTTTTTTATTAAAATATCATTATGGTTTTTAAAGAGGAAATTGACATATTTGAAATGGGGGATGGGATTTAATTTTATTTTAAACAGCCTTGAAATAAATTGTCCATCGTTGTTTATACATGAGAACATGAAAGCCTTAGGTAGTTAGTGTATTATTTGGACAACACTTTATGATTTACAATGTTAAATCAACGTTCTAAACACATCATATCGACACATCCCATTCCTTAGGTGATGGTGATGAGTCCCCTTAGGCTTAGTCCCAAAGGGTCATATGTACATACTTGTCATTTCACGGTGTTGGGTCCCTATAGCCTGGAACTATCATACCTATTTGGAACATGACCATGTTGCTCGCTTATTTGTATTTCAAATGTATATATTCCATTATTGTAAACTATTTCACATGCCTTCTGAATTTATATAAACTGTTTTATATAAAGGTGTTTATTTAATCCATTTAGTGAAAAGTGCCTTTAGTGTACAACACCCTTTGTTTAAAGGTAATTTCATCATTTGAAATGTATTTCCATCATTTATAAATTGAATCATGAGTTGCTAAACTATTTCCATCTTTTGAAAAGTAAAGCATGAATTGTTTAAATTGTGATTTTGATATGCTAAACTTGTTTGTTTTAAAATTGAAAGAACATTATTGGTTAATTTGATATTGGCATCTTATTATGGAATCTTCTGGTGAAATACTATTGGGCTTTGGCTCACGCCCTACTTGGGCCTTCAGGTGTTTGTAGATTATCTCCTTTTAGGTTTGATCAGGGGTAAAACATCTCTAGGAGGTGGTTCTAGTTGTTGATCATGGACTTGGTGAGTTGCGGCCCTTGGGTCTTGGGCGTTTGTTCCTATTTTGGTACTTTTGGTTATAGTACTTTGGGATTTTATGCCTGTTTGACTTCTGGTATAGTTCTCCCTATGGAGTTTCTTTTGTATGCATTACTGACTTGTCTCTTTTACTTTCGCATTGTTAGTGGAAAAATCATTCCCACTTCCATTTTGTATGATATCGGGTGCTAGTAGTAGACCCATGGGGATCAAAAATTCTCTTCAGGCTATATCAGGGTCAGCTCGGTTATTGGTTTGCCAGGGTACCCGAGTTGGTTCATGACAAAGTGATATCAGAGGTCCAGGTTGAGATTTTGTCTTGAAGTCAGTATGCATTTATGAAATCTTATTGGGACTTAGGAGGTAGTTGCGATTGAGTTCCTAGAAAACTCTCATCATAACAAACCTTAAGTTTCCAGGGGTGGTTAGGGAAAGACTTCTTATGGATTAGTTCTAGTCTTTTCCCTATTTTGATTTGGATCGGTTGGAATTCAAATCTTGTTTGTCTATCTGTTAGGGTTAATTTTCCTTCTTGCTCAGTATGAGTGTAAATCTGATGTCTTCTTTATTGTATGATGATGTTGTGTAGAATCATGCCTCTGAGAATACATGTGACTTGGATCCAGGAGGAAGCTGATGCTGAACATCAACGAGTGAATCCTCTGGTGGACCTGAATTTGGTTGAGGTGATAGTGTGCATTGTCCAAGCTCTAGGATAGACAGCACATCTAGTTCCTATTCAAGCTCCAACCATGGAAAATTAAAGGGATATTCTTGATATTTTTTCTCAATATTTCCTTTTCCAAAATTCAGAACCATTAAAAGGCTCAAATTATCCTCAAGAGGTTGAGGAGTGGTTGAGAAAATGGAGAGTTTGTTTGGGTTCTTGGACACACCCGATGAAATTAAAGTGAAGTGTGCCACCTTTGTGCTGGAAGGGTCAGGAAGGAGATGGTGGGACAATATAGTAATGGGGAATAAACATGATGTCTTAGAGTGGAAAGACTTCAAGGTTATTTTCACTGACTAGTTCTATCCAAAATCGATGTTATTGTCCAAGTCCACAGAGTTTTTCAAACTTGAGCAAGCTGACAGGTCCATGATAGGGTACACAAATCGTTTTGTAGAGCCCATGTATTTCACACCTGAGATTGTATTGAATGAGAAGATTAAGTCTCAAAGGTTTGAGTTGGTACTTCGTTAGGATATTCGTTCCCAGGTTGTCTTGCTGAATCTTCTTTCTTATACTAATGTGTTGGATAGAGCACTTATGGTTGAAATAGACCTGGCTAGAAAGTTTGGTTTATCGGGATTTTCTTTCTCTCCTAGGGGTAGTGTTATTTCCTTTAAGTAAAAGTGGAATCATGATGATTCTCATGGCAGTTCTTAATAGCAGGGTCACTCTAGACCTCCTGTAGTACTAGGAAGAGGTCCTTTGGTTTGCTACTAGTGTGGAAAGCTAGGACATTTGAAGAGGGATTGCACCGAGGCATCCAAGAAATGTGGCTCATTCAGACATTCAGGGCACTTACATAGATTCTACCATGTTTAATCCACTCTATGTAGTGGAATAAGATCATCGACTCCTCTTAAAATTGAGGGTCAATCATATGTTTCACATGAAAAAGGATTCCAGCCACGGGCATCCGGAACGAAGCTTCTTCATGTAGTGGAAGAGTCTCTAGAGAAAGAGGATATAGGTCGAGCAACCGTGAGGGGTACCATCACTTTCATCATTAGTGATTGATCTGTTTTATACTGGTTCATCTCATTCATTTATTTCAACACATGTTGTTAATTTTCTTAATCTTCTTATGAAGCTTTTATCTTGAAATGGATATTACTACACCCCTTGGTACAAATAGAGAGAAGGTACTCCATAGCCCTATTTGTGCTTTCTCTCTATCATATGTTGATCTTGATTGGATTTTTCTAGTTCTTGACATGAAAACTCTTGATGTCATATTCAGGATAGATTGACTCATTGCCAATAAATCCCAGATTGATTGTTATCTTTGACGGGTCTCCTTTACTACAACATGTGGTGTGTGTCATGTCTTTCAAGGATAATGAGACCCAAGTTAGAGCAGAGTTGTACCTTCTTATAAAGATTTGGGGAAAGTAATATTGGTGTTTTACTTTGATCTAGAGTGGGAATCTTTGAGTTGTGATCTCCCTCCAGTCATTGTTGAGTTTCCCAACATGTTTCATTCAAACTTCTCTCATTTTTCACCAGTAAGGGAGGTTGATTTTTACATTGAATTAATGTATGGTACTCAACCATTTTATATTCCCTCTTACCACTTGGAACTAGCTAAAATGAAATAGTTGAAGTCCCAATTGGACAATATTCTTGAGAAAGGATTTATACACCCGAGTGTATCACCTTGGGCGGCACCGATCTTCTTTGGTAAGAAGGATGATGGTTCACTTCACCTATGTGTTGATTATCGAAATCTCAATTGAGTTATTATAAAGAAAAATTATCCACTTCCATAGATTGATAATTTATTTGATCATTTGAAAGGGGAAAAGTGGTTCTTTAAGATCGACCTTTGATTTGGTTACCATTAGTTGAGGATAAAAATCTAACATTAAAAAAACTACCTTTCAAAGCAGGTATGACCACTATGAGTACCTTTTCATTCCCTTTGGTCTAACAAATACTCCTACAGTTTTTATGGATTTAATGAATGGGATTTTCAATGAGTATCTAGATACTTTTTTAGTAGTCTTTTTGGATGGCATCCTTGTTTACTGTAAGTCTGAGGAGGATCATGTGCATCATCTTAGAATAGTTCTGAGTCTACTGAGAAATCTCCAAATTTATGACAAACTTTTGAAATGTGATTTATAGATTCGGTAAGTGAAGTTCTTGGGACATGTGGTGTCTAAATGAGGTATATCAGTAGATCCTAAGAAGGTGATTATTGTTATGAATTAGGAGAAACCACAAAACATATCTGAGATTCGAAGCTTCTTGGGCTCATCCGAATATTATCACAGGTCTGTAAAGGACTTATAAAAGTTTGATTCCCTAATGACTGCACTAACTCATAAGGGAGTAAAGTTTTCTTGGGATGAGAAATTTTAGAATTATTTTGTTGAGCTGAAAGGTCTTTTAACTATTACACCAGTATTGACTCTTCTAAAGGTCGGGCAAGGCTATGTGGTCTTCTGTGATGCATCAGGATATTGGGTTATGTTCTTATGCAAGGTGATCATGTCATTTCTTATTGATCTTATCATCTTAGGACACATGATAAGAATTATCCGACCCATGACCTTGAACTGGCAGTTGTGATGCACACACTTAAGAGTTGGCGGCATTACCTTTATGAAGAAAGGTTTACTATGTTTTCTGACCACAAGATCTTGAGTTATATCTTCTCTAAAAAAGATCTAAATCTCCACCAGAGGTGTTGGGTGGAATACCTACAGTATTTTGATTTCGACATCGCCTATACCCTAGGGAAAGAGAATTTCATTGCAGATGCTTTTGAGCAGGAAACTTCCAACCCAGGAAGTGAAAGAATCATCAGAGGAGTGGAACTTGGAGGATCTCTTTACATAGTTACATATTGGAATTCAGGAGAAAGGGGTCAAGGTTTATTTGGAAAGTGTTCAGTTGACATCCTCACTTCTCGAATTGATTCTTCAAGATTAACATATTGATTATGAGTTCCATGGAATTAGATACTCTGTTTATGGTGGGGAGATAATCACCCAGTGGTTGTTCTCCAAATAGGATATTCTATGCTTTCATAACAATTTTTTGGCACCGTATTCGGTAAGGAAAGTTGTTATGGGGGATTTCCATAGTTCCCAGTGGGCAGTGCACCTAGGAACCACAAAGATGTTCTATAACATGCGACGATAATTCTGGTGTCCAGGTATGAGATGTGGCATTACTAAGTTTGTTTATCATTGTTATACATGCCAGTAGTTGAAGGTTGAGCACCAAAAACCTTTGGGTTTGCTTCATCCACTTCCAATTCCTACTTAGAAGTGGGATTATATAATAATAGACTTTTGGGTTGGGTTTCTGCGTACCAATAGAAATAATAATGTGATATGGATTATGATCGATAGGCTGACAAAATTGGCTCACTTTATACTCATTCGTGATACAACCAAATTTGATGAGTTAGGAAATATCTATGTTAAAGAGATTGTTTGTTTTCCCAAAGTTTCATCTACTATAGTCTCTGATAGGGATCCTCGATTCACTTCTCTCTTTTGGAGAGGCCTTTAGGAGGCACTGGGATCTCATGTCTGTTTGAGTACGACATATCATCCACAGTCGGATGGTCAGACAAAAAGAGATATAAAAATTCTTGAGGATATGATTCGCACTTGTGTTCTTGACTTTGGTGGAGAATGAGATGATCATTTGAGGCTGGTTGAGTTTTCTTATAATAACAGTTACCAGTCTGCGATCAAGATGGATCCTTTTGAGGCCTTGTGTGGTTGTCCTTGTAAATCTCTGTTGTGTTGATCGGAGATTAGTGAAAGTTCCTTGGTTGGACTGAGCTTGGTCTAGGAGACAAAAAAATATTCATTTGATTCTTCATAGAATGTTGATGCACAAAGCCGATATAAATCTTATGTTGATCATTATCATAGAACTTTGGAATTCTCAGTGGGTGACCAGGTGTTCTTGAAAGCTTCACCCTGGTTGGTTCATCGATGGCTTGGGAGGAAAGGGAATATTGCTCCTCATTTTGTGGGACCTTTTGAGGTTGTTGAGAAAGTGGGGAAAGTTGCATATCGTTTAATAATTCCACTGAAGCTAATGTCGATACATAACGTGTTCTATGTATCGCAACCGAGAAAATATCTATTTGGTCCATATCATGTTCTGAGCTGGTGTGATCTTGAGGTTGATCTTGATTTATTCGTGATTGAACGGTCAGTTAGGATAGTTGATTCTGAAACCAAGGTACTTTGTGGGAAGATGATACATTTGGTTCATGTGCTATGGTAGCACAGTTCTAATTCTCATGAGATACGGGAGAGAGAGGCACTGATGAGAGAGCAGTGGCCTCATCTTTTTGGCATGAAAGCTTCTTCATAGGCTATCTAGGAGCAGAAAGTTTCTATGGTGGGGAGGTTGTAACATCTCGTTACTATTTTCAAGTATTATAAAACCCTAACTTTTGAACTTTCTTTGGTTGGGTTTTATTTGGGGTTGCTTTGGGTGAAATTTTAAAGTTTTTAGATGTTTTCGGGCAAGTGAACGGTTGGCGCATGGTTGGTGCACGATTTTCCAAACTATGCGCCTTACTATAGAAAAATGAAAAAAAAATAGATAGTGGGCCTCTCACGGCTTGCGTATGATCTACCAATCTATGTGCACTCTCTAGAGAAACTGTGCGGCCCATTTATAACTGGTGCAGGACTTGCGCATGGTTTAACTAAACCATGCGCCTCTGCCTAGGAAACCATGAAGACGAGTTTTAACTTAATCTGAATTTTGATTAAAAATTATCGAACCCTCTTTTTAGGTCCTAAATGGACCTACTTCAACCCAAATGAGTTTATCCCATCCTTGGAGCTCCCAAGAAGGATTATTGACCCCTCAGATCCCTCCTAAAAGTGATCTGAAGCTTGAGGAATGACCTTCAATCTTCTCACAGTTAGTTTCCTCATCTTGATCACATTCTCCTGCGGTCTCTCTTCTTCTCTATAGGGTTTCGTGGATCCCCATGTTTATTTATGGATTTAATACCTTCTGTTTTGAGATCTTAAACCTAGTTTTGATTCTCGTTTGTGTGATCTTCATTCTTCATAGACAAATCCCGATTTGGGTTTAGCGTTGCAAGATTCATTATTTTTGGTAGGTGGTTCCGTTACAATGACCAATTTATCTTAACCCTAAATTGATCTTTTAAATTCAATTGATGATTTAAATGCAATTTCTTTATTTGTATTAAATTTCTTGATTAAAAACCTAATTGCATTGAATTGGGGTTTTTGGAAAAATGGGTTTTTGGAATGAAATTGGAAAACCCCCAATTCCATTGAATTTGGGTGTGTTTTATGGAAATTGTGGTAATTTAAATTGTGTATTTAATGTAAAGTGTTTCAATTAAATTTTCATATTTAATTATAGAAAATTTGATTTTTATGGAAATTGTGAAAAATCCCAATTCCATTGAATTTGGGGTTTGTTATGAAATTGATGGAATTTGATTGAAAATTAAATTTCTGAATTTAATTTGTGAAAGTGGATTGTGAAGTTGCATGAATTGGTCTCAATCCATATTATGTGAAAATGGATTAAAAATGGTTTTGATGGAAACCCAATGGTTTCATCGTGAAAAGGCATGGTTTTTGATTAAAACCCCGTTATGGTTTTTAAAGATAAAATTGGCATATTTGAAATGGGGGATGGGATTTAATAGTATTTTAAGCAGTCTTGAAATAAAATTCCCATCATTGTTTTTACTTGAGCACATGAAATCCTTAGGTGGTTAGTGTGTTATTTGGATAACACTTTATGATTTACAATGTTCTAAAACATCATATCAGCACATCTCATTCCTTAGGTGATGGTGATGAGTCCCCTTTACCTCAGGACCAAAGGGGCATATGTACATACTTTCCATTTCACAGTGTTGGGTCCATATAGTCTGGAACTATTGTACCTATTTGGAAAATGGTCATGTTGCTCGTCTATTTGTATTTCAAAGGTATATATGCCATTGTGGTAAACTGTTTTACATGCCTTGTGAATTTATATAAACTATTTTATATAAAAGTGTTTATTTAATCCATTTTGTGAAAAGTGGCTTTTTGTGTAAAGTACCCTTTATTTAAAGGTAATTGCATAATTTATAAAGTGAAGCATGAGTTGATAAAGTATTTCCATCTTTTGAAAAGTAAAGCATAAATTGTTTAAACCATGCTTTTGATATGCCAAACCTATTTTTTCTTAAATTGAAAGCACGTTATTGGATAATTTGATATTGGAATCTTTTTATGGAATATTTTGGTGAAATCCTATTGGGATTTGGATCACACCCTACTTGTGTCTTTGGGTGTTTGTAGATTATCTTCTTCCAGGTTTGAGCAGGGGTAAAGCATCTATAGGAGGTGGTTCTAACTGTTGACCATGGACTTGGTGAGTTTCATCCTTTGGGGTTGGGGTAGTTGTTTATGTTTTGGTACTTTTGGTTGTATCAATTTGGGCCTTTATGCCTGTTTGACTTCTAGTACAGTTCTCCCTGTGGAGTTTTTTTGTATGCATTACTGACTTGTCTCTTTTACTTCTGCATTATTAGTGGCAAAATCATTCTCGCTTCCATTTTTTATGATTCCAGGTGCTAGTCACTGACTCGATGGGATTGGTAACACCCTTCATCTATGTTAGGGTCGGTTCGGTTATCAGGTTACTAGGGTACTCGGGCCGGTTCGTGATAATGCCTCTCAGGCCTTGCCACGAGCCGACTCGGGTGACCGGTTCGGAGTCGACCTAGGTTAGTTCGTGACACAACTAGTGAGAAGATTACTCCAAATCCATATTTTTGTAATTTTAAAAACACTTTTATAGGTTAAGTGTGAACCCTCATAAAACAAACCAAATCCCATTCGGTCATTCCACCATTGCCACAACAATGCAGTACATTAACCAAGTCATCATAGGACCCATGCAGTAGGTGAAAATTCAAAATTCAAAAATGAAAAGAAGCATGTATCAATCCCAACACCATATCCTTAAACCATGAGTCTAGTATTTTAATTATTCCCTGAGACGTCGATCACCCCGTCAACATCACCACCACACTGGTGAGATCATCGACGCCACCAGAGAACCTAAAACAAACTCCCCAACATCAAATAGATCTGAAAATTGAAGCATCTACATCAATCAAACAACAAACAGAACGATACACAACAAACAACACCTAACAATCCATCTTCAATAATTAAAATGTTAGAATAATCACCAACAGGGACCCAAAGGGGGAGAATCCTGTGCCGGATGCGCCTCTGGGAAACCATCATCCACTCAAACATCACATCCCAAAACCACCATGGAGGCCACTTCACCAGACCGACCTGGAAGGAGCGATGGACTAAGCAGTCAGAGCAGAGTTGAGAAGATAAAGGCCTTGGCAGAGGTCCATGCTTGCACAAGAACATCATCCCTACCTTCAAGGACCCATGGAACCCGAACAATGTCACAAGACCCATCGATGCCAAACTGTAAAGGAAGCAGAAGAAATAAGCCACTTGGAACTTCGTCACCTGCTTAAAGTCGCGCCACCTAGGAAATCGATGATGCCTCATCCATCACATCCAAAACCATCTCGAAATCCAGTGCTCTAGACCCGATAGAGTTCGAAATGCAGAAAAATATTGTAAAAGCAAAGGAAGAGGTGTCAATATTTGTAAAGGACAGCGCGACCGCGAAGAGTACCAGAGACCGAAGTCACGCCTACAAATAATTCCAATCTGGAAGAAGAAACCCAAACCCGAACATAAAGAACCACCAACCGACAATAGAGAACCAAGACCAAAGGGAGACGAGCACCAAAGGACATCAGAAGAAGGAAGGAGTAAAAGAAGTGGAGAGGTGGAGGCACCACCGGAGGACACGGGTCTCCCCCATCATAGATTGAAGAGTAATTATTTCAAAAATAAATATTAGCTGATGATATGAAAAGTTATGAGGAATTCCATCCAAATTATGCTTGAGGTCATGAATTCTATAAGGGGAAGATTTGGATGATGACCTGAGGCACTAAAGATTTTTTTTGAGATGATTTTAAATAGTTGAGAATGCCTCAGGACCCCCAAGAAGGCTTGAGTAAAGTCTATACCATACAGTTTTATGTAGTTTTAAGATGAAAATCACAAAGGAAAACCAACGTATGATCCATTTCAGAAACTCCATATGGGTCATGAATCTCAATGTATGAGTCATCTCCTGATCATATGAGTCATTCACTCATATGAAGGTTTGCATATGAGTCATGAAGCAATACATGCTTGATCTACTTGTGAGTGATCTTCACATGACTCATTCACTCATACAAATTCATCTTTGTATGAGTCATTCACTCAAACAAAGATTATGTGGGATAAAATGTGGTTAAGTCATGAATTATTCGTATGAGTGGCAAATGTTTGAGATGTGTATAATAAATATATTTTGATGTTAAAGGAAGAATTAGATTAGATAATTCTTGATGGTTGTTCTTCGAGGATTAAATATCACAACTAATAAAATGAGTTGTGTTGCAAGCCTAAATTATTATAAGTCAAACGTGGCTCTGTAATTCAAGAAAAAAATGAGAAATGCTCCACATTGTGGGATAAGCATTTGCACCGTGAACCATACTCAATAATGCGTTTCAAAGGAGAATCGTGCTATGATAAAAGCTTCTATGCCACAAAGCTCATATACAGATAAAGACTGGTTGTCATTGGTTTGGGAAATTCAAAAGAAGTTGAGAAACAATTTAATCACCATTCAGCGATGCATGCTGAATAAGGAAGAAACAAGAGAGATTTGCGTCGTGAATAAGGAGTCACATCGTGAATCTAAATGCATGCATCTCATGCATGCTTATGTGGAATTAATTTAAAAGCTATGAGAAATGTGGAAAGAAAAAGATATGGTATTTTTTTATTGCACGGTGAAAAAAAATACTGAAACTCCAAGAGATTAAAATGGAGGATCAATCGGGATCTTGAATGAGATTTAAAACTCAAGATTAATATCAGTTTTAAATATTTGAAATTCCTGCTCTTGATTTTTAGATGAATTAAACGTACCAAAAATCTATATGTGGCACTTGAGAATATAAAAGTATGGAATGAAGAAGGAGATATAGTGATGTATGTGAACATCTAAGAGAGTTCTTTGACGTTTTTCCTTCATGAAAAGAACAAACTCGTCAAAGAACAAAGGAGTTCTGAGAACCAAATACTGCTTAGTATCGAAGAGATAAAGAAGCGGAGTTTGAAGCCAGGTGGTCTTCGAGATAATGAGACTTGAAGAACCTAAGTAATCATGAAGAATGAGGAGGAACCATATCAATTGATGATCCTAGAAACCTGAGCAAGGTTGGAGGTTATGTTTTGAAGAAGGCCTAGATACATAGACATCAAGGAGTGTACACAGGTAGATTGGTTTCAGTGTGCTCATATAAGGAGATCATTTTGAGTGGTGTGAAAACACAAAGTAAATAGAGATCTTCTTATTTTTTGATAATATATTTGCAGTTAGCAGTGCAAAGTTGCAAACACTCCGATGGGACTCTGAAGCAGAAGCACAATGAGACTTTGTGTTGGTAGGAGCTTAGTGGGACTCTAAGTTGATGAGAATGAGACTGTACCAGGTGTAAACTGTTTGTGTATATATTGGTTAATCTATGGTTGAGACGACTAACCAACCATGACAATGAGTAGTATTTTCTAGTCAAACCTTGTAAATCCTCGTGTGATATGCTTTCATCATCTTCATTGCATGCGAGGTGAGAGCGAGTAATCTCATATAGAGTGGATCGCTACTTTAACAGGCATTAAAGATTGAGTTAAAAAGAAGAATTCATAAAAAGGAATGGGATAACTAAGTCACCCCTTCCCCCTCTCGGTGAACCCACCAATCCAATGGCATCACAAGAAATTCCACATGTTTAAGTATCATTGGATATACTTATCTATGAACGTGTGTATTAGTCATTGGACTTGAGATTATTATTAATTCATATCATGAGTTGTGTACTTTGATGTATTTGCAAAAAACCATGACAATACATACCTATGATGAGGTACGATACATTGGTTGCGTCACAAGTGATATGACATTAATGAATGAGTCAAGAAATGATTTGTCCCTTCCCTGACCGGAAGATAATATCTCAGGTCCTTTGATTGAAATAGAACTATCTGATTAAGTCCATGACTATGACAGTTTACCGACGAGTTTTACTTTAAGTAGTCAAAAAAACATATACCAAGTATACAAGCTGATGACATGAGTATGCAAACCCACTTGATGCGATATTGAGATAAATGAATTATATTATATAGTGAGCGTTTGTGGGAGGTTGCCGTCGTTGTGACATTAACGTCTTTCTCTATGAGTACCTTGACATGTTGCCAGATGCTGATTTTGAAATTTAGGTCAGTTCACATAATGTCACTGAGAAAGAGGCTCACAAGGTTGCATGTTAAGTGTATCCATGAACCGCTAGAGAGATTCTAGTTTTAGATCTTTCAACGCAAACAATGAGAAGGTCAACTGATTCACCAATGGAAAAAGAAAACCAACCCGATATGTTTCTTATTTATAGATTAATTATAAATTATATGTGAAAAGTTATTCCATATGAAGATTTCAGGGTTGTGTTCATCCAGTTGTGAGGATTTATCTAAAGAAACCAATGAAAATACTGTTGGGTAAAAGCCCAACTGATTCCGCTACGCACCCCGAAACCTTTATATTGGAACTCTGAGAGATTTTAAAATAAAAAATGCATGGACGATCATAAGCGAATTAAAACTTTTATGAATCGTAATGTTGAATACTTGAGATAACAAGGATAAATGAAAATGATAATGTAAATGATGTAGGCAATAAGTAGAAAGAAAGTATGGAGGGTCAAAAGTTTATTTTTCCATTAACATGGAAAAATACTTCATGACAAATAATGATAGATTCCAATATTTAAGATGTAAATCACAAAGAATATGTATTTACATAGAAAAAAATACATGCGCACACAGAATCAAGATGACCCATTTATTGAAAATTGACAAAAGTCACCTTGAAACCTGAGCCGAAACACATGCCGAAATCCAGCCCAATCCTTTCGTGCAATTCTTCTGGTTCAGGTTTGAACTTCTCAATGGGTAGATGTCCGCGTAACAGCCCTAATTGCTCATACCAGGTCGATTACATCCGCCACTGCGGATGAGAATGCAGCGGCCTTGCATCGGCCTCCTCTTTGTCCCGTCGTCTCTCGGTTGAGGTTCAGATATCGACACTCCCCAAACGAGCGACTCGGATAACCAAGGAGCGGAAGATATCGGTGACTTCCCTTCCCTTCCCCCTTTTCAACTATATTTTTTTTTGTGCCCAATCTCAATTATTTTCCGTTTATGAGAATGCAGTCTCAAAACTAACATGTTCAAGGTTTGTTTATAACACTTCTGCTGCAACTGTTGAATTTCTCAAAACAATTTTTCTGAATTTCTCCCTGTTTTTTGCGACAACTCTTTAGTTTCTATGAACGATTTCTACGGCCTTAGTCAATTGCCTGTCCATGCTATGTTTACTATTTGTTCTGGGCGGTGTTTAATTTTCAAACTCATCAAGGAGTCTTTGGCTTTCCCATGCTCGTATCAAGATCACCTCCAGTAGAAAATTTCACTGGAGAGTAAAGTTAATGTTTTTTAGTTCATTTTTTAGGAAAATTCAACTGCAATTTTCTATCATAGAATTCAACTAGAATTTTCAAAAAAAAAAAAAAAAAACACAAAAAAATAATTTTACTCTCTAATTATTGACTAGGATAAATCCCACCCATGGTTTATTGTTTTCGATGTGAGACCCAAAGAGTGAACTAAGTCAGTTGATTAATGCTATGATGATTTTTTTTCCTTCAGAATTTGTAGTATTACGCGATACCCAAGCGACTGAACCCAGCCAAGGGGAATGTGGGGCGCGGGCCTGGGCCAAGTGATGTCCCAAAACTTGTTTACAACACTTTTCTTATGATCATTGTCCTACCTGCTAAGGTCATGTTTTGAGAAAGAGGCGCGGGAGTACTGCCAACAGCATATTGGAACCGAGTAGACGACCGTTCTGCTCTGACGACGTTCCGCTGAAAACTGGCAGTAACCCACTATTTTCTGCTTCATCACCAGTTTTAGTTTCTGGTTCGTATTTAATTCTTATGATTTGTCTGATTTTCCACGATTAACGTTCTAAAATTTCACCATTCTGCTCTGTTTTTGCTCGTAGTTATCTGCTTGGATATGCATTATTTGGAATTCAAGGATTTCTTATTTTTTATTTTAATCTTTGAGGACGATTTGGGATCTATTAACCCTTCGGGAACGTTGCGAGTGCGATTTTGAAATTTGTGGGTGAATGTCGGTCATTGGACTAGAGGATATATTTTATGGAGAATAGAGCTGTAATGGCCGTGTTTTGAACACTACAGGGTGACACTAATGATTTATTTTTTTACTGTGTTTTTAGGACTTCATCTTTTCCCTTAAGATGGATCCAGGACATGTTAAGAAGGACAATGCTACTGTTCCTACTAAGGTTTGCATTAGGCATCTTCATTCATCTGTTGCCGGATGGATGGATTCTCGTATTTTTTTACACGACTTTTCTTTTCGATTGACTGTGTTTTTGCAGATGAGATTTGCTCCTAAAGCTACTCAAAGCAGAGCACGGAAGCCCGTAGTACCCAAAAAGTACCCTCCTTTTTCATTCAAGGGCTACTCACCTCTTTCAGTAATTGTTTTTAATAATTCAGCTCCCCATCATTTACCTTATTTGTCAATTTTAGGGAAGAAGTTGAAGACGCGGATGCCATTCAGGCTAAGGATTTGTTGCGTCGTTTTGCTGTATCTTTCCTCTTCCTCTTGTTATGTTACTTTAAGAGCTTCATATTTGAAATGTTTGGAGGGTGACATTCATTTTTTGCTATTTTATAGGAAAGTTCTATGGCCAGAAGTCGAAAAACAGAAAAGAAAGGTTGACACTCTTTGCTTCAATTATCTATTGATTAGAGGTTCTGGATTGAAATTAGTTTTGTCATTGTTGATGGAGGTTTGGGAAGTGGGGAAACCCTGAATCTTTTTACCTTCTCCGATCTTGTAGTTGCACCGTCTCAAGTGGCATTTGGTTTTGGAGGTGAATCGAAAACGATAAGATCATTTGCTCCTCCGAAAGGTTCCAGCAGTCTTTCCGATAGTAAGTAAAACTCATCTTTTCACTTGGCCCCCTGCGTCATGTTTATCAAGCTGCTGCTAATCATGATTTTATTACACTGAATAATGGTTTTTTTTTCAGATAGTGGCATCAATTCCTCGGGTCTAGGAGTGGAAAAAGAATACAAGGAGCCATGGGTATGTGAATCATGATGATATCCTACCACCCAAAATGGGCCTCAATAATTAGGTTACGTGATTTTTGGTTCCTGGCATTTTCTCCCTGACCTTATTGTTTCCCTGTTCATTTAATTTCAGGATTATTACAGTTATTACCCTACAGCCATTCCATTGAGGAGACCATATTCTGGAGATCCAGGTATGATGTAAGTTAATCATCAGTTGAAAAAAGATCTTTTAGATGACTCGTGATACTTCTGGTTGTTCATTTTTAAATAAAATCACATTTCTAGCACTTCTCAAGCAATACACCAAAGCACACCAAAATGCCTTATTTGCTTTGCTGATTGTGTTTTTCATGTAGCTTAAGTTTTTTTTTTACCCCAGCTTTTATGCGTTTTGTACTTGCAGAACTTCTAGATGAAGAGGAATTTGTAGGGGCTTCAGAAGACAGCCATTGTGATGAACACTTGATTAATCAAGCAATGGGTCTTGGCTTAATGGTTGTTTCTTTTGTTCTATTGATTTTTTATCTATAGCTGCTCAGAAACTTGCTTGTAATTATTATGGATGGATCACAGGAGGAAAGCCTGGACCAAAAGCTGATATATTTTCAGTTACCAGCAACTCTGCCTACGATAAAGAGGCCACCAATGGCAGTGGGTCAAGTGACTGCTGGAAAATCAAAACAAATAAGTGGTGGAAAAAGCCTGGATGGAACCAGTAATTTAGATGACTTGCCGGAAGGCCTTATGGGTAAAATGCTTGTTTATAGGAGCGGTGCAGTCAAGTTGAAGCTTGGAGATACACTTTATGATGTAAGTATCTATCCATCACTCAAATGTTTTTATTATTCCAGTGCTCTTTTGTTTTGAACCATTTTTGTTAATATATGGTTAAAAGAACAAGGAAAAACACGTTATTGAAACATCTTAATTGAATGAGCTTTTTTTGGTTACAAATTCATTAAATAAAAAAATGCACACCCATGCTGTTGTTTTTAGGTTCATTTTGACAGCACCTTTTGAAAACTGTTTAGAGTACTTGTCACTTAAGATAAGGGCCTGTTTGGCAACACTTATTAAAAACTGCTTATCACTTAAGAGCAAGACTTTTTTCATAAACAAAGCAAATGCTGCTTATTTTTTCATACTGCTTATCACAAGTGATAAATTTTATAAGCAGTTTTTAATAATTATTGTCAAATGGGGCCTGAGTGCTTCTGTATAAGTGTTTCCAGATTGTTTATTGGAAAAATGTTTTTCTGCCATTTATTTAAGTATTTTCTTCAGGAATTTAATTTTAGGTGTTTTTTTTCCCTAGAAGTCACAAATACTGCTTATTTTTTCGAACTGCTTATCACAAGGGATAGCTGCTATGAGCAGTTGTCTATAAGTGTTGTTACTGGTCCTTGGCTTCTTTTGGTGTGCATTTCTTCCTTTAAAATGTTGAAATATGGGCTGTGTTTGGTTTGTTAATTAAATCTTTTAATTTTAAAAAATGTTTTAGAAAACGTGTTAAAGATTATTTTTGAGAGAGAGAAATACAAGTATGTGATCCCACTCAGGTTTTTTTTGTCTTCCTGAACAAATGAGAACAAGAGCACCCCTGGAAAATCTCGTATTTTCATTTTCAATTTTTAAAAATTTGTTTTTTATTCACATAATCCAACACGTTTTTTCAAACAATTTTGAAAAATGGAAGCAAAAAATGTATTTATGAATAAAAAATTAAGCGATTATTCTTTGTGATTTGTTTGGTTTGAGATGAAAAAGGGATGACAATGGGAGAGGTTGCAGAAGGAGAGTTTGTCTCAGATGATGAAAGTTTGATTTTCAAGTATATTGTAAATGGTGCATACTGAACATCAGAAACTCATTTTTCATTTATTTTATCCCACCGTGTTTGTTATCTACCAAACATACACTTAAGAGCTTTGATATGGTTACGGGTGCAGGTGTCAGCGGGATCAGATTGTGTATTTGCACAGGATGCTGTAGCAATCAACACTGATAAGAAGCAGTGCTGCGTCTTGGGAGAGGTGACCAAACGCGCCATCGTCACCCCAGATGTGGACTCTATCTTGGACAATATGGAAAATAGTGATCTACAGTAGCTATACTGCAAGGCGAGTCTGAGAAAAACAACTGCGGTTTAGGTTTCCATCAATACATAATCAAGAGAAGGCGTGTGAGTGTTAGATTTGTTTGATTTCATTTAAATTTGTTTTTGATTTTGTTACAGCTGATTATTACATTTTATTATCTAAGGATAAAATCCTTATTCTGTAATGCTTACATTTTTATTGAAATGATAGTGGATCATTTTTCTCCCATTTGTACCTGCTTCTTCACATGGTATTAGAGACTCGATCTAGGGTTTACCAGATTTTATCTCTTCCTCGTCTCTTCTGTGCCCGGTTATTAGCATGGTGTGGTGTTCCTCCAGTCTTTCTTCCTGTGACAGTCTTGTTGATTTTTCACATCCTTTTTCTTGGGTTTTTTGACAAGTAGGGCGTTTTATTGGTATTAAAGTTTTTTGATAAAACTGGATTTTCTTCTTAGAAACGTGATGATAATAGCTCTTTCAGCAAAAGAACAAACTTGAATTTGTTTCTAGTGTTTTTTTTTATGCTTGAATCATTTTTTCATCTATTCCAGTTTTTAAATGGTTGTAAAAGCATGGCCATGAGCTGGTTGATTCGCTCTTTGAAAGGAAATCGTAGAAAGTGTTCTTTACCTCACTACCGCTCAATCTATTTGGACTCGGCTCATGGAGCATTTTAAGCCGCAAATGAAACTCAAAATTTTCGGATTTAGAAACAACTCTTTGATTTCTTAGGGCACTGATTCAGTATGTTCATACTTCACGAAGATCAAGCAACTATGGGATGAGTTGAGTGAATTTTAGTTTATGATTACATGCTCCTGTGGTTCTGTCAGGGAAATTACAAAATTCCTTGGGCCTAAATAATTTCTCGTTTTTTGCTCGAGGTCATATTCTCATGATTTCGCCTCCTCGCTTAACTAGGTCTATTTGATGCCTAGTCAAGAAGAGAGCCCGAAGGAACTTTCTTTTGCCGTTATGCCTTTCTCTGATGACAGTACTCTTCCCGCCAATTCCTCCAAGCTCGTTTTACCATCCAAATCAGAGCAGGAGATCAAATGTCATTTGCAATTATTGGAAAAGCCTAACCACATGAAGGATAAATGTTATCGCCTCTATAAGTTCCCTGTTGGTTTCATGTTCACAAAGGGCAAATGTGGTTCTGCAATGGTTCACAATGATGTTTCTGATGTTGCTCATGCCAACCTAAACGGGGCTGACCCATGGACTGTTTAAAATGAGATAGTTAATACCAACTTCAAGTAATCTAACCACTTCTCCCCTAAAAACTTCCTACATGTTGGGATTCAATCTTCTCTGGCCCTCAACTCTTGATTTATGGTTAGGTTCCATCAGTATCTTATGCATGCAATATGAAGGAATAATTTCCTTTATATCAGCCATAGACCAACCAATAACAGATTTAAGCTTTCTCAAAATAACCAGCAAACTATCCTCTTGACTTCTTTCCATATTAGATGAAATAATCATAGGTATTGTGGGGCACTCATTTAGAAAAGAATATTTCAGGTGGGATGGTTGGGGTTTGAGCTTGAAATAGGGTTCTTTTTGACTTGAGGGTAGACTCATGGGCTTGGGAGGTCTAATTTCCTCAAGCTACCTCTTAAAGAAGGCACTATAGAAAGCTTCTTTTTCATCACTTATGTCTCTAGGAAATTGCTCTTGATGCTCATAATCAATGTATGGGTTCATGATAAAACTGAGGCTTAAAAAAAAGAAAAGAAAAGAGAAAATGTATGGGTTCATGGCTTTTCCTAAAGGAAATTTATCAAGGTTCACTAAGAATTCCCCCCAAAATTCATCTACATGTTCTCCCTCCTTGCCTAAGCAGATTCCCATGCAAGTTTCTGTAGGGTCTAGCCTGTTATTGATTTCATCTAACATCCTCAAAAACTCTTCATATTCCTCTCAATAGGTTTCTCAACATCTAAAAGTTTATCTCAAGGACATATTTGACTTTGAGCGGGTTCTTTTGAAAACATTATATTCTTTCTCTCTCTCCTAGATTATAAATAATCTTTCCATTTAATACATCAATGATAACTCCTCATGTGGAAAGGAAGGGAATATCAAGGATGTTAGGCACCTCATTGTCAAACTCCATATCTACGATTAAGAAGTTAGTAGGAAAAACAACTTTCCTACTCCAACCAATAAGTCATCAATTCTCCCAATTAGGTGAGTAATAGATCTGTCTACCAACTGTAAGACAACAATGGTTGGTTGTGAATTCCTAATCTCAGGTGATGAAACAATGACAATGGAATGAAATTGATACTCACACTAAGATCACAAAAATAGTTAAACAAAACCTCATTACCTCCTAAAGTTGACGGTATGACAAAACTCCCTGGATCTTGAAGTTTGGGAAGTATCATATTCTATAAGATAACACTACAATCCTCCGTGAGGTTATAAGTAGAAAATTCTTCCAAAATTTTTTTGTTTGATTTTTTTTTCCAATGACTTCAAATAATATATGATTTGAATTAAGGATTCCACGAAAGGTATTCCAATGTTGAGTTTCTTGATAACCTTCAGAAAGTTGAATAGTTCTCGATTCTTCTACTTTATTCTTTTAGGGAAGGGAATGATTGGAGTAATGTTCTTGATTATGGATGGGATTCCCTCACACTCTTCATCCCTTTTATTTCTCTGTTTCTAAATCCTTTTACATGTGGGTTTTCAGTTGGAACAACAGGTTTAATGGTGAATTCAGTGTTATTGCCCAAATTTCTATATTATGTGATTTCTAGATTTGGGATTCCAGTTTCATCAATATTTTCATTTTGAGCATGCTTTGGATCATTTCTAACTTCCTGGTGAGTTTGAAGACAACTCTTAGTTATAACCATCATGGAATTTTCCCTAGGATTTATTTCAATGGTGCTTGGATGTTTTCTCTTATCTTTACCACTTATCTCTCTTTCTATTTGACTGTTTTGAATTTGTAAGCTGTTCATTTCATTTTTAAAGGAAGCATTTTAGGACTCCATGTTAGCTTTGTATTTTGGATCTTGAGAATCCATTCTACTCAATACTCAATGTAAAAGTCCCTCTACATTACCTTGTGAATTGGAAGACTCATCCTTATGTTGGGTTTTGAATTGTTGCCTAGGCTATTGTTGGAAACCAGGAGGTATAGTTGGTCTAAGCACCCCATGTTCTCTCCATGAAAGTTTTGGATGATTCCTATAACCTTGGTTGTACATGTTTGAGAATGGGTCATCCTTTGGTTGCATTCTAGGATAATACCCAATTATTTTTTCATCTTAGGGGCCCAGGTAGGCATATCAAAATTTAGAAAACATGAATTAGAATATCCAAACATGACACAGCGGTGACATTGCACCCGAAGTGTATTTGGATATTTTCATTGTAAAAACCAGCAGACTGGACCTTAGTTTGGTGAAAGGGATTGTTTTCCTTCTTAATAATGGTTCTCCTCCTAGTACACTTGTGGTATGAATTTTCTGCTAGTGTTTTAATTTTTTTTTTCAATTCTCCAGTAGTTTTATCAATAAAATATCCACCTGCAAACTAATCCACCATTGTTTGGGGGTATGGTGTGAGACTATTGTAGAACACGTCCATGAGAAATTTTTAGTGCAGCGGTGGTTCAGACAATGTCTAAGTAATCCCTTGAATTTATCCCGAGCCTCATGAAACAGTTCACTCTCATATTGTTACTTTGTGTCTTATTTCAGTGATCATTGAAAAAGCATTGTACAGTTGATCTCATGTATCAAATATTTCTTCATTCATTTTCTGAAACTAGGTTTTTGTATTTCCATTAAATTAAAATGGAAAGACTCTCAGTTCTCCACTCAACCCCCTTAATGGTAGTTGTTGTATCGTAAAATAGAAGTCTCTAATAAAGTCCAGAGAATCTTCATAGAGAATCTTCATCGGGCGTTCCATTGAACAATGGAAACATGGAAAAGTGAGATTGTTTTATTTCATAATTGCATGACCTAGGAGTTTTCCAATGCAGGATGAGTTGTTTAAAATAGCGAGCACTTAAAACTCCATTCGCCCAACTCTATCTATCATCTCATTTGCAGGTGGATGTGGGTTAACATTTCCAGCTTGGTTATTCATATTATCAACATACATGTTTTCTTCCATTTGATTTTCTTTTTTGTTGATTCTTAGAGTACTTAAATGTTAGTTCATTTCAGGTATAAAGGGATCTAAATTCTCACTTGATGACCTAGTTTTCATACACTAGAGGTTCAACAATTAAAAATTTCTAGTTTTTTAGTTTTGAAAACAGATTTGATGAGTTCAATTTTTTTTTTCATTTTTTTCTATGGGTCGCATGTGTATTCCTTGAAAATGGTGCCAAAATTTGACAGGTTTGAACCTAGGTCGTTGGTTATGCTCAGGCCAGATTAATTATTTAAAAACCTACTTGGAACTAGTTTAGAGGCGAGCGGGGTTGATCCATAGGGAAGGACTCTTGTGAGTGTATGTGTGACCAAAAAGAAAAATAAAACCCAAGAAACCAAAAAGAAAAATAAAACCCAAGAAAACAATAACAAAGCAGCAGTGATGGAAGAAAGTGATTGTGGTGAATTAGTTTTCTGAGTTCAAGTAAAAAGAGTATATGGATAGTGATTAAAAATATAAACAATCATAGCAGAGAAAACATATCAAGAAGCATGAATAAACATTCAATGATGACTAGGGAAACTCGATTGGAAAATTATATATATATTTTCCTTCATTCATGCATTTAAGTAAGCATTCTGGAACTGATTAAAAGAGGTTAACTAGCTTTTCAACAAGTCAACCTATGATCAAATAAATACTACAATTCTTCAATTATAGAGCTCACCCAACCAAAAAAATGATGAATCAATTTTCAAAGTCCAAATTTTCATTGAACTTGGTGTGTTTCACTCAAGATTGATCTCTAGATTGAAAACATAGTTTTGATTAAATTCGATTGAGGCCAATTTTCATTGAATCTTGATGTTTTGGAAAATGATTTTGAAAAAAATTATTGAGAGAGAAACATCCAGCTAAACTAGCATGAATGAAGTAATAACATTTAGCAACAAAATCTCATTCCCTATAGAGATTTTAGCTGATCAACATATTCAATTCAATGATATTCATAAATTTCATTCTAGAAAAATCTATTATAATTATTAACAACAAGAAGGGCGAGAAAGGGAATCCTCTCCTCATGATGGTGCATCTCCCCTGTTCCATATTCTTCTTCTTCTATAAATAATTTTCCCATGCCAACCTCTGCCTTCAAATCATAGTCACAACTCCATGATTTTCACTCATATGCATCCACATGGAATCTTCACTATAGACCATCTTCTTTTCAGGTGACATAGGCAAATCCCTCATAACCAAATGCGCTCCTCCACACGTAGAAATGTCTCCAATATTTCAACAATATCTAGAGTCTTCCTATAAATCTTCAAGCTAACTTTGAATAAGGGAGAGTTCCTTCTCCTGCACCGATTACCTATAAATTCTTCAATTGGAAATTTTATAATTTCAGGCTTGTACAATTCGATGGGCTGGTGGATTAGGTTTAAATAACTGGGCCTCAACATGGGTCTGGATCTAGGGAGTTCATTGGGGCAGGACTGTCATCAATGACTAGTATATCCATGATCTCTGAATTTCAACAACCAAAAATGAACCTCTCAGAAACATACATGCCCAAAATCTCTAGATCATTATCGTACACAGTGAATAAAACCACAACAATATGCATTCAACTCTGATCAAGCTTAAATCTTCATCTATAATTAATTAAGCCCAAGCTGTTGAACACCCCTTCTCTTCTTCATTCCATTCAAATATCATTCCATGTTGATGATCAATCCACTTTGATACATTCTTTGCCACAACTCATGAATCCTGTTGCTTCTTTAGTTGGTGAAAAAGTTCACTATACTTATTCAACTCATTTTGTCCCATGTCTGTACCAAGGCAATTGGTTGGGAACCATGTAGGCATCCTTAAATGTCTTTATAGTCTAAGTAGTAGTAAGTATGAATCCCAATCAAACATTTTCTTTGACAATAAAACTTCTTGTCAGCATTCCATTGAGTATTTTTCGGGAGTGCTCTTCGATTCATCTTTGGCTCCGAATTCAACCTTCTTCAAGAATTCATCTCGGTGCGGATTGTCTTGATTCTCAACTAGTTTTGATAACTTCAATTGATCTTCAAATAATAAAATCTTCTTTGTGGTATTATTAATTGAGTACGGGTCACCATCTTCGAGTCGACATTGGCGGATTCAAGGTCCACACCAGTTTACCGGCAACAACCCCTTCTTCTTAGATAGAACTCGACATGTTCTCTGATGAATTTGTCACTTCAAAAGGAACCGACAAGTCCCATGTTTCAATCTTAATATTTCTATCTGATTCCCAATGTTGTTTTAGTATTAGTTATCATCTTCAACCTTATTAAATGTCAGACTCAACAATCCTAAAAAAAATCTCACAGTCATAAGCTCGAACACCTAGAGTGCATCATCCTATGTCAGCGCTATTGGGTTGAAAAAGATAGATGAGGCCCCATCAGATCTTCAATGATCCTTAAAAATGAAATATCCAAAAATCATGAATGTCTATATATAAAGGTTATCAGCTTCAGCATGACTTCAATAGCATGCGAGATCACACTGCAACAATGGACCATCCTATTCAAATAGTGTGTCGAGCCCGCAATGAGCACAAGCTTCATTCTAACTCGAGTTCTAGTTTTATCCATCAATCTTAGATGACTAATTTACATCAAATAGTGTTCATCTCATAGATAATGAAGCTCCGACCAAGAGACTTTGATTCATCCTTGGTGGAATAAATCAAGCATTCAGTTACTCAACACATTTGATTAACCATTGAAGCTTGTTCACAAAAGATTTGCATTTAGTGCACGGATGATCAAGGCATGGATGGTCTATGAATGGTGGATTTGTGAGGGTGGAAATGGCATGGAGAATCTATGTATGCTGTATGGAAGAATTATGGGCAGAGTCCCCCATAGAAGATCCAAGTGTTGCTTCTTGGTCAGGAAGACACAATAGTAAGGTTCACAGATGCAAGTGGATAGGCGATGCCTTTAGTCAATTGTTTGAGCACAATTGAACATATGTTTTCTTTCATGAAAGCATTTCCTCTTTAAAATTTGAGGGAAGTTATGGTAGCAGATGAAAGCTGCATGCATGGTCATAGGTTGGATATGTGGAGGAGAAGGCATGGTCATAGGCGGATCCGTAGACCCTACATGGTTAGGGGGAGAAATATCATCTTAGGTTGGACCCTTAACCCGAACCTCAGGTTGGCCGTTGGATGGGTGCCAAGTGTCTTATTACTTTTCTATCCATTCGATCAGATGTGGGGTTTGAAAATGAAATCAGGCAGCCAATCAAAAAATATTAGTGGCTAAATCTATAACACCTCGTTACCAATCTGACATGTACGTCTTAAACCTTGTCATGATTTTTCCTTTTCATTGACTGGGTAGGGCTGAGAATGAATTGGGAGAATACCTATAATTGTGAAGTCAGGGATTTGTTAGACTTTTAACTTTTAACCGACCTTTTTTGTATGCTGCCATAGGGTTACACATTGTGTAACTAGGTTACACGACATGTTATGGTTGCTAGGTGAATACCGTGAGAAGGTTCATGTTGTGAAATGATTCACACCATAAAAGGTTACACATTGTGACTAGAATTTACACATCTTGAATGACTTAAATATCGGTTTTTAATTCGAGGTGACATGTTTTTTGACGGTTACAGAAATTAACAGTTTCACGACATGTATTTGGCATTTTCGGGGACAATATCCTCTCTTGTGGAGTTCTTCCAGCACTGGTACAGTGGTGCCTCCACCAAACATGAGGAGGATGGCTGCTCGGTTATTCTCGCTGCTGGCTTTTGGAGCATATGGCAGGTGCACAACCATGCAAGGCACCACGAGTCTCGCCCTTCTCCCCACAGTTTGATTCTCCAGACCAGGCTGTTAATAGCTGAGCTGGCTTCGCTCCACAAGCATCACGAGGCAGCGCCCTCCCTCAGTCGCTACTCCAACATTTTACACTCACCAAGCCCTCCACCTCCTACAATGCCCGGTTCTTGGGTAAGATGGAACCCTCCCTCTCGCAGGCTCAAAATCAACACTGACGGGGCTTGCGGCCAGGGGGGCATGAGGGGAGGAGGGGCTATTCGGGACACATCTGGCTCTGTTGTCCTTGCTTTCAACGCCTCCTATGGAGCTGGTGACCCTCTGGTGGCGGAGGCCAATGCCATGCTCAGCGACTTAGAACTTTGCTCCTTGAGGGCTCTCCCCTTGGCTACAGTGGAGACAGACTCAAAGATCATTTGGAGCTCCCTCAAAGGCGACATCTCTCCTCCTTGGAAGATCACCTATCTCATCCGAAAATGCAAGGTTCTTCAATTGGATGGTGACGCCTTCAATTCTCCATACGTGGCACGAGGGTAATTGGCTTGCTGACTTCTTGGCCTCTACGCTATTACAATGTTCTAAAACATACATGTAGCGGGTTACATCTCCAATTGGATGGTGACGAGTTGCCTTTGACCAGTGTCAGGGGGACGTGTGTATACACATATTGTTGTGATCACTTAGAGAGTGTAGAGTCCTATAATCGGAAATACTATCGTAACTATTTAGCATATGACCATGTTGCTCGCTTGTTATTTATATTTGAGATATAAATGTATGAAAATGTTGTAAAACTGATTTACATTCCTTCTGGATTTATATAAACTATTTTATATAAATGTTTTATTTAAGCCATTGTTTTATAAATATTCCATCACTTGTAAAGCCTTTGCTTAAAGTATTTTTTCATCAATTAAACTGTAAAGCATGATTTGTTTAAATATGCTTTGAAATGCCAACCTTGTTTATTTTAAAATTGAAAGCATTCATTTGGTTAATCTATTATTGGCATCTGATCTGGAATCCTTGATGAGACCTTACTAGGCTTTTTAGATCACACCCTACTTGTGCCTTCGGGTGTTTGTAGATTATCTCCTTCTAGGTTCGAGTAAGGGGAAATGATCTCTTGGAGGTGGATCCACCTATTGAACCTTGGACTTGGAGAGTTGCGTCCTTAGGGAATTGGGATTTTTTCTTTAATTTTGGTACTTGGGGTGTAGTACTTTGGGATTTAATGCCTTGTTGACTTTTGGTACATTACTCCCAATGGAGTCCCTTTTGTATGCATATTGACTTGCTTGTCTTACTTTTGCTAAGTTTTGTGGAAAATTCATTCCCACTTGCATGTTGTATGATTCCAGGTACTAGTCTCTGACCCTTGGGGATCGAGAATTCCCCTCAGGCTATGTCAGGGCTGGCTTGGTTATTGGGTTACTAGGATACCTAGGCTGGTTTGTGACAAAATCCCTCAGTGTAGCCTTTAGAGAAACCCTTAGAGAATTCCTTGACGAACCCTTAGGCGATTCCTTCAGTGAGCCACTCAATGAATCCCTAAAAAAACCCCTTAGTTAACCCCTACTTGAATCCCTTGGCGAATCCCTTGGTGAACTCCTTAGAAAATCCCTCAGTGAATCCCTCAGCAAACCCTTCATTGAATCCACCGACGAACCCTTCAACGAATCCCTCATCGAACCCTTCGGTGAATCTGTCATCGAACCCCTCAACGAACACATCATAAATTATCTTAGGTAATCCCTTGGATAACCCTTTATAGAACACTTCGGTGAACCCCTAGGAGAACCCTTCAGTGAACCCCTCAGTGAACCCTTCGACGTACCCCTCACTGATGACTTTCAGAGCAAATTAGTCTAATTTGTTGGTTTATTTATAAATTATCAAAGTGAATAAGATAGATTCATATTTGGTTGTTTATAAATTTTTGGAGCTACATATATAAAGAGATTAATATCATCTCAGTTCATATTTGTGTGTGTGGGTTTCTGGATGTTCGTATTTGTGTATGTGGGTTTCTTTAAAAAATATAGTTTTTTATCGTGAATATTAGTAAATGAAACACTATGAATGTGATGATTTGGTTGTTTTCTACTGGGATTCTCAACTAGAAATTTTCAGTTGAAGTTTCCTTTTTTCCCCTAGTATTTAAAAGAATGGAAAATTTCACTATTAATTCCAATTGATTTGTGCTAAGAATTTCAACTAGCAATTTCGACTATCATCCAATTGATTTGTAGTGTGAATTTATGCTTCCATTTTTTAGTGTCAATTCGCACTAGTAATTTACACTAGTAATTTATAGTGGAAATTGTACATCAGTATTTAACACTTATTATTTTGAATTGTTTTAAAGAACTAGCAGTTTGTATTGGGATTTTCCAATTGGTTAGAATTGATAAATTTTTAAGTGACTACTATCCTTTTAAAGTATTTTCTAAATAGGAAATTGATGGTTTACATTTATAGAATGATTTTCCACTAGGAATTTCCAATGGAATTTTTTTCCACAGGGAAAATTTCTTACAGTATCTATTTGGAGTTTCCACTGAGAATTTCTAGTGGGAATTTTCACTGGGAGTTTCCAGTTGGAATTTCTACTAAAAATTTATATTTTCAACTTCCACTGGCAATTTGGATTTCATACAACAAAACTAATTTTTAATTACCAATTGATTCAAAGTGTAAATGTAATCCATAAATTTTCCATTATAATTAGAAGTTGAATACAATTTAAAATTTCCTCTAAGAGTTTCCACTGTGGATTTCCAATGAAAATTTTAAATAGGCATTCTTACTAGGGATTTCTATTCACTGATAATTGATAATGGGGATTTGAAATGGGAATTATGATTTGGAATTTTCAGTTGTAATTTCCCACTTGTCATTCCCAGTGGAAATTCCAACTTGAAATTCCAACTTGAAAATTTTATGCACCAGTAATTTCCATTTTATATTTCCTATGGGAATCCCCATTGGAATTTCAAATTGATTACAACTATAAATTTCAAATTATGATTTTTAAATTATTCCAAAAAACATATTTTTCATTTCTAATTGATTGTTTTTCATCTGTTGATTTTCAGTTAAAGTTTTAAATTCACTATAACTGGAAATTTCAACACTAGATATTTCTAAAGGAGATTTCCTAGTTGAAATTCCTACTGTCAATCTCTATTGGAAATTCCATAGTGGAAAGTCCCACTAGAAATTCCCAGTGAAAATTCCTAGTTGAATTCAATTATAAATTCCAACTAGTGACAATTTTTTTGAATCAATTAAAAATTTCCACTGAGAATACGCATTGTAAATTTTCAGTGGAAAGTCCCCCAGAAATTCCCACTGAAAACTCCCAGTGGAAATTTACAGTGTAATTTATCAATGTAAATCTCAAGTATAAATTCCCAGTGAAATTCAATAATAATTTGCAACTACAGAACAATTTATAATTGAATAAGTTGAAAATTTCCATCGTGGAATTCCACTGGTAATTCCCAGTGGAAATTTCCAATGGAAAGTCCCATTAGAAGGTTTTAGTGGAAAGTCCCACTAGAAATTCTCAGGGAAAATTCCCAGTGGAATTCGATTATAATTTCAAACTACATAACTATTTTTTTGAACTAATTGAAAATTTACAATGGGAATTTACATTAGAAATTTCTAGTGGGACTTTCCACTAGAAATTTACATTGAGAGTTTCCACTAGGATTTTCCATTGGGAATTTCTAGTGGTATTTTAAATGGTCCATTGATTTAGAAGTACCGATTCAAAGTCATGTGGCATTTTTCTAGTTGGAATTTTTACTGGGATTTTTCATTGGGAATTTCCACCAGTCCATTGATTTAAAAGTACCAATTCAAATTCATGTGGCATTTTTCTAGTTGGAATTTCCATCGGGAGTTTCCTGTTTTCAATTTCCCCCCCTATGTTATCATTTAAAAAGAAAATGCTAATTTGTTAGGTATATTGTTTTTTTAGGATAGAAGAAGCCTCTACATCAACTACTGACCATTACAGGTCTTCAATGACTATCTTGTGGAAAATATTTCATAAAATTAGGCCAAATATTTTTGATAATCACATCAAATTTTTTCAAAGGATTCTATCTTGGAAGCTGTTTAAAGTGTTTCTTAATAACACAGTGCCATTCGATGATTGTAAAAAAACTGATGGATCCATTTTATTTTTACTACAGAGGAAAAAAGTCGATTTAAAAATGTTTGACATAATAGGAAGGATGACGGAGTTAACAATTATTAACATCTTACATATATTTAGAATTGAGGATGGTAACATACCATTGTTAGATGCCTATACATTACAACCAAATATTTCAACACTATTGAGGAGGAGGTTTGTACATGTTGGTAGGATATTATCATGGTGAGTGTTATGAAGAGAAATTATTGAAACTGTTGAAGGTAATGAAGAGTAATATTTCTCTAATGTTACATGTTTTTTTTACCTTTTTTCATCTATGACATTATTTTCCCCCACATCCGGTTCCTATGTAGATTGTAATTTCATAACATATTTTGAAGACATCTCAAATGTAAAGAGCTATTCTTGGGCTATGGGTATTCATGTCCAGCTGACACTACTGGAAAGATGATCTTTCCCAACACTTCTATACCAACGGTTTGTAAAAACCGTTGGTATAGCTACCATTTCCCAACGGTTCACCAAAACCGTTGGGAAATCCATAGATTTCCCCACCTTTCCCAACGGTTTGGTAAACCGTTGGGAAAGAGTGACCCTTTCCCAATGGTTTATGCTAAACCGTTGGGAAAGGGTGTGTTTTGAGACTCTTTCCCAACGGTTCACCAAAACCGTTGGGAAAGGGTGTCTTTTGAGCC
Organism: Viscum album; assembly: GCA_963277665.1. Taxonomy (NCBI): domain Eukaryota; kingdom Viridiplantae; phylum Streptophyta; class Magnoliopsida; order Santalales; family Viscaceae; genus Viscum; species Viscum album. The sequence goes on along the minus strand of OY728131.1, from coordinate 1,617,658,070 downwards.
TCTTTCCCAACGGTTTTGGTGAACCATTGGGAAAAACCACCCAAAAAATCAACATCCGGCCAAAACAATTCAACCCACCCCTAACCTATCCCAACGGTTTTGAAAACCGTTGGGATAGGTTCTTTGATTTTTTTCCAGATCTACTAACCGAGAACATTATATAATCAAAATTTTAAATAATTATGATAATACATATATATATTTATGAAATTATGTTTACAAAAGTGATGTTAGCTTAGTGGTTAAGTCGTTCGATTATAAACGAGGGGTCCTGGGATCAAATCCCAGCGGATGTTTTATTTTTGGAATATATATACCAACGGTTCCATTACCGTTGGTATAGATTTCATATTACCTATACCAACGGTTTCCAAAACCGTTGGCATAGTTCTATACCAACGGTTTTCCAAAAACCGTTGGTATAGACCTATCCCAACGGCTTACTTGGCTACGGTTCTCCAAACCGTTGGTATAGGCTATACCAACGGTTTGGAGGCCTATACCAACGGTTCCAAACCGTTGGTAAAAGTTAGTTTTCCAGTAGTGTGATTACCTTAGTGAAAAAAATTACACCACTCCTTTAAAATTTATAGGCCGTGTTGTGATTTTATTGGTAAGGTATTAAAATTTATTTAATTGTGTTTATTTTTTTATAATTTAGTTGATCAATTCCTAAAAATATTAATTATTATAGTATTGGTATTTTTAGAAGTATAGGAACATGCCACCAAAAATAGAGGGTGCCCCATTATTTGTTAGGTGGAGTTTTCAAGATGTTGATGCCACTCTATAAGAAATTACTAAGGTACTATTACTAGAATATGTTTACAAATAATCCTTTATTTTCAAATTAATTTCTAATGTCTGCAATTATATTTGAACTATTCCATGTAGACTCCCATCATACCAAGACGTAGCTACATGATGTAATAAAGTCCTTCCAAGGTTAAACAACATGTTCAACTGGTTGTTGATGAAAAAAAACCTCCATTTACTATCAAAGTATAGGTGAGAGTAGTTTCAAATGTGTAAATGATGGGATTCTATATAGATGATTTCAAAATTTATATAAAGGTGAGGAGACTAGGGGCCCAACTAAAATTGAATAATAGACAAATTATTCTTTTTAGAGAAAAATTGAAGATCAAGGATAATAAAGAGATGAAAGTAATTTTTAGCGAGGAGAAAGGCAGTGTTGAAGAGGATATTGAGATTCAAGAAATCTAGAAAGAAAAAAATACAACTTTAGCTGCTGTTATTGAGGGAAACACACATGAAATTCACGGAGATGACATGAGGAAAACTAGTAATATTTATGTAAATGAGGGATAGGAAGATGTTAATGAAGAAGTAAGTACACAAGAAGAAAAATGTCCTGAGGGGTCCGATGCAGTTACTTATGACTCAAATAGACAAATGTCATTTATTATAGGCGTAAAGAGTAGGGAGAGGAAGCCAAAGAATCAATATCCTTATATATATCCAGAGGTGACTGCAAATAAGAGACTTTTAATTCCTTAAAATCTTTCCCAGTTACTACTTAGGTGGGTGAAGCAGTAGACTATTGTCATGAAATAAGATACAAGGATGATTCAAATGTTGCTTAAAGTTGATAGGGAGAGGTAATGTTACTACATTTATACAATTATAATTTATTCTTATATATTTTAATCTATACTAAAAATAAATATAAACTCCATGAAAACAATACTATAGTATATGAATCTACTGAAAAATCATATTAGATCAATATTAAGAACATTATTGATTTGTTAAACAAGAGGTGCACACCCGGTATAGTATGCGTCATACTCTCAATTTACTTAACCAGTATTTATGTTTTATTTTTTATTAAGTTTTATTTTTAGAAATAGTTTGTAGATCCATACATATTGATAATTGAAGAAAGATGTCAGCTACGCAGTATGGATAGAATTTCCGAAATGGAAAGCTGTTCCTTTATGTCCAACACATTTATAGTAAGAATGAAGTTTATTTTTGACATAATTAATGACTATATTTTTCCAAAATTTATGTAACTTTAGTGCTTGTTTAAAGTTAATGGCGACTAGATCAATTGATTTTATCTTCTTATTGGCTTCTAGGGAGTTATGTATTTAGAAAATGAGAAATTAAAGGAAAGCTTATTGAACCGAGCAACAATTGTCAGTATGAGGAGATCCATGTTATTATTTTTCCCAGTAAACTCAAAAAATACCTATTGGACTTTTTTATCCATGAATATGAAAAAAGGTGTTTATATATTATAACTCCATGAAACCTATTCAAGGAACACGAGTTAGCGACCTTTTTATTAAAGATACAGTTAGTTTGGTAAGATGTTATAAGTTGTTCAACAAAAATGTTCAATACATTGAAATATGGAATGCTCATTGATTTTTTTTACAGAAATCATATTTGGAAAATGTGTTCAACCGCAATATTGCAGAAAATGTGAAGCAATGTAAATGGGATATGAAAATTAAAAATACACCGCAATAGGGAGACACCAATTTGGATTAAAATGTCATCATTTGTTATGTAATGGAATGTTTGGCAATAAGAGTTTTAGTTCTAGATCATTTGAGTGAAAAGGAAGTTAGTGACCAGTGATTATCTATGGTTCATTATTTCCTAAATGATACTGGAAGGACAAAATCAGTGATTGATGCTGAGAGAAAGAAATATTTAGTTGCTACAAGAAGCTTTGAAGATAGTTAAATCATTCTTTCACCAAAACAAAAATTTGGATGTTATTTAGAAAACATAAATAATATGATTTGTTGTGACTATTTGATTGGGTATGAGATTGAGGGGGTGGGAATGCTTATTTGGTGATCTGGATGAACATATTGATAAAGCTAATATTGATGTAATTTGTGATTGTATGATAACTATTAGACTGTAATTTGATTTTTTAATGTCACTACTATTAGTTCATGGGATCAATTAGAAACTTCCAGTACATAGAAATTCTCAATGGGAATTCCCATTAGAAATTTCTAGTGGAAATACCCACTATAAATTCTGAGTAGAAATTTCCACTTTGATTTAGACTATTTGGGTGGGTAGTGGATGGGGGGGGGGTGGAAATGGTTATTTGGTGTTTTGGGTGATCATATTGATAAAGCTGACATTGATGTAATATGTGATTATATGATAACTATTATACTATAATTTTATTTTATACTCACCACTGTTAGTTATTGGAATCAATTAGAAACTTCCAATGCATATAAATTCCCACTGGGAATTCCCATTGGAAATTTCTAATAGAAAATCCCACTGAAAACTCAGAGTGGAAATTTCCACTTTGATTTAGTGCATTTGGGTGGGTGGTAGTTGAGGGGTGGAAATGGTTATTTGGTGATCTGGATAAACATATTGATAAAGATGATATTAATGTAATCTGTGATTGTATGATAACAGCTAGATTGTAATTTGATTTTATAGTCACCGCTATCAGTTCTTGGAATCAATTGTAAACTTTCAGTGCATATAAATTCACACAGGGAATTCCCATTGGAAATTTTTAGTGGATATTCCCACTATAAATTTTGAGTGCAAATTTCCCCTTTGATTCAGTGCAAATTGCCAATAGAAATTTCCACTAGTGAAAATTGGAAATGAAAAATAGTAATGAAAATCCACACTGCAAAATAATTGTAAATTCATATTGGAAATGACCATGGGAAGGTCCTAGTGGTTGGATCACACATAAAATTTCCAATTAAAATTCATAGGAAATAAATTGGAATTTCCCACACTTTAAATTTCTAGAAATGAAGGGTTCCTTCCCAAAATGTCATTTATGTTAACATTATAAACTTAATCATAAAGGAACCAATTGTAGAAATCATCCACTATAGACACCCACATCATTATTTATAAAAACTATTTTTCATAAACAATTGGATATTGTGGTGAAATATTTAGTTGAATCCTTAGATCATCTAAATTACAAAATGTTTCCAATGAGATTTCGATCATGAAACTACTGCTGTTATTCTGATTTGTGGGGCATGATTTTGAAATCTTCTTATCGTAGTAACTGATACCATAATTGTCCTTGAAATTTTATATAAAATGTTGTCTTCATTTCTTTAAGTAAATGGATCTTTTGAATAAAATAGTTGATTTTGAAGAACATTGTTGTAATTTTTGGTAAATCCAAGAAAATAGTCATTGGTTTCTGATTTTTTTACTATGAATGGATGAAAATTGTTCTCCGCTACCTCCTAATTTTAGCAAGAATTTTATATTAATAAATAAAAATAGAAATAGTAGAAGTGTTGTATAAAAGTAGTTTAGGCAGAATTCAAAGATCAGGAATATATGAAGTCCTATTAAGTGTGTTTAAATTTGATGTTTTTTCGTCCTATGATACTATAATTAAATACTTACATTGAGATCTATGATTGGATCACCATGGTAGATGTAACACCCCAAGATTTTATAAGATATATTCCTTTTAATTTCATTCATATCTTCTGTTGTGCGCTACACCAAGACTATCTTGCGCTATACGCAACACCGTATTAGCTTGCAGTATACGTAACACTATTCTTGGATCGTGTTACACACAATTTCAAGTTCGTTTGATAGTAGTTATTCTACGCAACTTTGAGCGTGTATATATATATATATATTCAATGTATAAATGAAATATGGTTGAATTCTGTTATATGAAAAAACAAAGGAGTCTTGCACTACACGCAACCCTGACTTGGCTTGCATTACACGTAATCACGACCTTCCTCGATAGCGTGTGTTGTACGCAATACCGGGTTTCACTAAATGATGATATATTGTTATAATATTATCATGAACTAGCCGTTATGAATATTAGTATCTAAAATTTGAATTTTATGACACTATAATTCATCTTACACATTTTATAGAACATGGTATGAGATCAAAATAAATTTTTCGGATAAAATATGTATTTTTCAAAAATTGCAGTTTTGCCGCCTTTTGATGGCGCACCCACTTTAAATCTAGTTTTTGACATGTTTATAAGTTCAATTTGACAAAATAAAATTCTTCCTTAGAATCAGGATATAAAAATTTAATTTGGATAAATTTTTCATATTATTCTGATAACTTTCATATTTTAATGAATAGTAAAAACACGCTATATTTTAATTAAAAACAATTTTTTTCATCGCAATAATTTATATGGTTAGATTATATTTTTAATTGGTTTTAAAGTGAAATTATAATATATTTTTACCATTTAATCCAATGTTGGTTACTGGAATTAATTTCACTTTGAAATTGGACATAAACAAGTGTCGATATTTTGATAGTTATTGTTTGTTAAAAACACGCTATTTGTCTTGATAACGAGAATTACTTTTAAAATTAATTAATGCCACTTCTATGTTTTGAATTTGAAAAAATAGACATCATTTTTGAATTCGGAATATCAAATATATCTTAGGCTGAATTTTTGGTATTTTTCTGAAAAACTTCAATTTTTGATGAATAGTGAAACCACTTAGTGGTAGTTAAAAAACTGACTCTTTCAATTAAATAAAATTTTACCACTTCTGTGAATTTAATTTCAAAAATCCGACATACATGGTTGTTATCAAGAAGTAAAATGTGGTTCAATAAGATAAAAATAAGTTTTGGTGAATAGTAACTTTTGACTTTTATTTACTACGGTTAAAGGTAAATAGGGTAATTCAAGGTTAAAAGAATATTATAATAATTCAAAATTACCTTAACACTTGTCCTAACCTTATTGGATGAGTAGTGGCCGATCATGGGCATCCTTGGGTCGATTTTGGGACCCTATTGAGCCACTTGGAAGTGATAATGACAATTTGGATTAATTAATTTAATGTAAAGACAAAATTGACATTAACAAAAATCTTTTAGTAATTAATTTTTATAAGGATTTATATAAATTATATTTTCTACTATAAATATTCATTGGAAAGCTAAAAAGATTTCCTATATGGTGGTTTTTTTATAATTTTTAGACATCAAATAAATTAAATTATTTATGACACAATAATGATGCAGTATTTACCTCATTAATAAATGATTTAAATAAATAAGACTATAATGATTAAAATATTATCCAAAACATGTCCAATTCTGATTGAATGATTTTATTTCAACCATGAGTCATCTTATCTTCATCTTTAATTATTTTTGGACCTTTTGAAACCGAAGATAAGTTTATAATAAAATAATATTTTCACACTTTCCAAAGGTGCCCCTCTCCTCCCTTATAAAAGGGCACCTCCTCCCTCTTCTCTTTACACAATTTTGAGCCTTCAAGATCGGCCAAACCCTGCCCATTTCCCTTCTCAACTTCCCTAGAAACATTATAGAGGTTCTGGTCTCCTCAAAAGATCAACTCTAGTGCCTTAAGAGGAGGTTAAGAAGAGGCGCATCAAAGAAGAGGTAATATCCTTTACCGATTCTTTCCAATTTATTTCTTATTATACTTCCTTTTTTATTTATTTGTTTCATAATAAATTAATAACATCAGTATCACTCATATAATGATATGTTATTATAAATATGAAACAACCCTATTTCATCTTCTATCCATCCTATGGAAAATGAAATCACTGCGCGTGCGTACGTACGGAATACCGTCTCCACGCCGTGGTGTAATCTATTTTACACCACCACCTTAGTTGGATGGGTATAATGGTGTAAATAATAACTATATATGGTTATTATAACATCATATTTATTCTGATATATTATATCATCCACTCCAATTCAATTCAATAATTATGAGAACGATATCATCGCTCGTGCGTACGTACGAATTACCGTCTCCATGACGCGATGAGATTCATTCTCCATGTTAACCACTCAAGAATGATTATAAAGTATATATAATGAATAATAATGAAATATATGACATGATAAAGCTACTGGATTTATGTATATATATATATATGTCATCTACTTATTTCCATTCAAGTCAATAAGGAAAGGAAAACAGCGTTCATGCGTACGTACGACCTACCGTCTCCATGAACAGTGTATTTAATTTCATTTATCTATCTATTATATATATATATACTAAATATATATGATATATAAATCATGATTTACATTCTAGAGGTAATTTAAACTTGATATAAGTAATAATAATATCAAGAACAACAAGTCCTACGATAAATAAAACGATTTTACCCAAAACGCTGCTTTAACAAGGAATTTACAAAAGAACGGGTACTATAAAGTCATAAGTGAACCATATATGATATAATAACAATGAATATGATTCTGTAATAATTCAATGACATTATTTAAATAATTATACAGGAGGTTCAGATACGTACGAATCATATCGGACCTAAGGTAAGAGATAACTTTTCCAATCTCGTTTTTATCTGAGATTGTTTATTCGTAAGTATTTACTGGGGTTATATTTATCATCCATGTCCCTATTTTCTAAAAATGGTTTCATGTATGTTTAAATTCCTTTTTACCCATTTTTGACTTTTACTACATGGTATGTAAGGAATCATTCTTTTGTTTACCATACAAGGTATTTTTTGACTTTTTCAGCAAAAGTACGAGAAGAATGTTTTTTTTAACTTATACGGCATGAACGTATTTTTACGGTTTCATAAAGCCTTATTTTCATGAAGCTTTATCCTCAAGATTTCATGAATATTTTCAAAAAATCCTTTTCTTTTAAAATTTCATGGCATTTCTTAAAAAGAAAATGATTTTGAAAAAGAAAGGATATTTTCCTCAAGAATTCATTTCAAGTATTTTATCAAAACCATTTTCCATCTAAGATAAAATTATTTCATATGTGTATGTTTCATGTATAATGTATCAATGAATTAAATGGTTTTACTTTTCTTATGATGAAATGATATCCATTTGTTTTATATGGATTATGTTATGATGGGATGATGTTTATGAAACCCATTCTATTCTTTGGGTTATGATGAATGATTTATGTTTATGTTGTGGCACACGTAAGATTGATTTCATTATGATATGGGTGGGACCTATATCTCCCTAAAATGCATTGGGTAAAGATTTATATCTCATGAAATAGACATGGATGGAATGGTAAGTTAATCCGGTTCAGTGTTACAGGACTGAAACGAGGAGTGAACTCGATTCAGAAAGGGACATTGTCCACTAAGATGGTCTTGGCAGCAATGCCTTGGATATTATGGAAATCATATCATGTGATTAATGGTTTTCCACAATTACATGATTTATTCCCATGCTATTTTATGATGATTGATGTTTTATTATGATCTATGCCTTACGTACTTCCATGTTTTATTTCATTGCTCAAGATTTTGATGTTTAAACATTATGTTCATGTTTTTAAGTTCAAATGTATATGGTTTGTTTTATTTTCTCCATGCTTACCCTTACTGAGCATTTGAGATCACCCTTTATATGTTTTCTTTTCCTCAGGATATAAAGAAAGGTTTTAGATAAGAAAACAAAAGGGAAAGATCTTTATGGGAGATGTTGGAGATCTTTCACCATGATTAGAAGATTATGTTCCGAGTTTTCAAAGACACTAAACTATTACGGTCCTTAATTGTCTGTTTTTGTTATTTATTAAGTATTCTGCAAAAGTAATGCAATGCCTATGTACATCAAGCTTTGGGTCTCTATAATTGGTATCAGAGGAAAGGTTTAGTTAACCTTTGGAAACTAGGATATGAAAACTTTAGTGAGATCGCTAGAGATATTTCTAAGGTATGTCTAGGGATGTCTCTACGGTTAAGTATAAGTATAGGTTATAGTCCTAGAATTACAGTAACGATCTTAAAATTAAACCTAAGATGTTATATATTGAAGGTACTCCCCCTTTATTACGTTTTCCTAGCATGATTTTTGCCTCTTACACTATTATTTTTGGGTTTTAGAGGATGGATGGAACCCGAAGGAACCGTGTTGATCAATGTAATGGGAAATGCAATGATTGTCCTCTTGAACAAACCAATGTTAGGGGATATGGAGTGAAAAATATTATTGCTATACTTAGACAAGCTATGAATCATTCTGGACTTCCGAATGAGCGGAGAAGGGAACAATATTCTATTGAGTCATTCATGAGGTAATGTCCACCTTCTTTCAGTGGGTCTTCTGATCCACTTGTTGCCGAACAATGGATCAGTACCATTGAAAAGATATTTTCCATACTTTGATGTTCAGAACATGAAAATGTCATTCTGGCTCTTTACCATTTAGATGGTTAAGCAGACCAGTGGTGGACTCTAATTAAGAATACATGTCCCCAAGGTGAAATTGACTCCATGGAATGAGATGAGCTCAAGAACTTATTTTTCAATAAGTACATCCCTCGTATTCTTCGAACAAAGATGGAAAAGGAGTTCCTTGAGCTTAAGAAAAAGGATGATGAATCTGTTGGTATATACGAAGCAAATTTTAAAAGGCTTTTGAGGTATGCATCTGGCTTTATCATCCAACATGAAAGTAAAGTTGATCGATTCTTCAGTGGCTTAAAACCAAGTCTTAGAAGGGCATTAGCTATAAGTGACTTCAGTATCTATGAAGAAATTGTGTGTTGTGCTATCAAGGTAGAAATGGAAGTTGGGGTTACATATCCATCTCATGGTTTTGACAAGAAACGAAAGATGGAGTTCAAGGAGAAATCTCAGAATAATGGTGAAAAGAATATGAATGTTTCTTTATGCTCAAAGTGTGGAAAGAAGCATGGTGGAGATTGCCTAAAAGGTACTAGAAAATGTTTTAAGTGTGGAAAAGAAGTTCATCGAGCAGTTGAGTGTCGAAGTAATGGGAAAAAGGTAGATAATGATGTGAATAGAGAAAAGACTACAGAGAACTCTCCACCAACACTTCAATGCTTCAAGTGCAAGGAAATGAGGCATTATGCTAATCAATGCCCTAATCCAAGGGTTAATGATGATCGACATGAGCAACCACTTAAGGAAAATGACAAAGGGAAGTCACATGAAATCACTATTGGTGATGTTGAATATGACAATGATGTGGTGGAATGATTAAGTGTTTATGTAATGGGATTCAAAAATAATGTTGTATATAGTATCATGGAATATTGGAATATTATGTATTGGTATATTGTGGTTTTCAATAATTTTATGGTACCGGTAACCATGAAAAGTGATTGAGATATTTTTGGAAAGAAGATGATATGCGCATAATCACTATAGGAAAACTGAATATTTGCGACGGGATCCCGTCGCAAAAGGTCTTTTGCGACGGGGCTCCGTCGCAAATCGCCCGTTGCCGAAAACGGCGTCGCAAATAGGTGTTTTTGCGGCGGTCCCGTCGCAAAAAAATTATTTGCGACGGTATTTTTCCCCCGTCGCAAATAAGTTTTCGTTTATATATAAAAAAGGTATTTGCGACGGGCCGTCACAGATATATTAGTTGCGACGGGTCAGAATCCCGTCGCAAATGCAAAATTTTAAAAAATACTTGCGACGAAAGTATTTGTGACGGACCGTCGCAGAAAGGTTTTCCTGACGGGTATTCGTCCCGTCGCAAATGGTACTGTAAAAAACATTTACGACGGGAATTCCCGTCGCAAATGTACTCGTCACAAATATTAAAAAAAATAAAAAAATAAAATAATTAATACAAATCATATAATATTATATAAAAATAATAATAATAATAATAATAATATAAGAAAATTATATTATTATAATATAAATAAAAAAATATATAAAATATAATTATGAAATATTAATATAAAATAATAATAATATGAATATAAATAATATAATATAATATAATAATACTAATATTAATAATATAAAAAATTAATATAATAATAATATTATTAAACTATCTATATAATAATAATAATAATAATAATAATATAAATAAATTATATTATTATAATATTAATAATAAAATATATATATAATATAATTATAAAATATTAATATAAAATAATAATAATAATATGAATATAAATAATATAATATTATATTTTATAAAATATTAATATCAAAAAATAATAATAATAGTACTAATATTATTAATATAAAAAATTAATATAATAATATTATTATTAAAATAAACATACATATTTATGAAAAAATAATATTAATAATATTAATATTAATAAAATTATAAAATTATAAACTTCTCAATATTAACAATAAATATAAAATATTAAAAGTAATATTACTAAAATAAGCAGACATTAAAAATAATACTAATAAGTGATAATATATTAAAAAAATAAAAAAAAATTAAATCATGTAATATTCGTACCAATATGAAAGAGGAATTGTAAATAGTTAATATGACAATAAACTACGAACTCAAATGTTTATTACATCTAAAAAAATCACTGGGGGTGGATAATCTGGAGGACCTGGAGGAAGTGGTGGAGGAAACTCCATCCCTAAACTATGAGTCAGACGACGCATATACTTCATATACTCCTGATGTTGCTCCTCATATCGACGTATCTCTTCATCCTGCTGCTGACGCATCTTCTCCTGCCATCGACGCATCTCCTCATCGTGCTGCTGATGCATCTGCTCCTGCCCCTGACGCAAATCCTCTATAAGATGACTCTGAGCACGCAGTTGCTCCTGATACTGTGAGGCAGAAGATGATGTCTCTCCATGAGCTCCTCTCGAGCTGGACGTCAACATTGCAACAGTACCATAATAAGCTGCAGGAGTCAAATGAGAGCCGATACCAACTACTCGTCCCTTTTCGAAGCCATATTGGGTCGCCTGCATCCATGCCGTCTCATCAAAATGGTGGGCACTAGTCTGATCACCCATCTCGTCTTGACTCTCAGCCTGTGTCTGAGAGGTCGCGACCTCATATGACTCCTTAAGTTTCAATTATAAATTAAAATAATGAAAAGATTATATGCATTTAATTTGCAAACTAAGAAGAAAATAATACTGACCACAATATGACGCTGGCGGTCACCTCTAATCTCTCCAGTAGCCGGGTCAGTGTACATCCTCCAATAAACGCCGTACGCCGAAATACCGGGCTGCCCGACTTCCTATATTAATATAAAATAAACTATTTATATTTAAAGTTGTATAAAATATTAAAAAAAAGTACTTACCAGACGCTCTCTATGCGCACTGAATGTACGACCACCAGCTCGATGTGTCACCTCTTGTCTCCCCCGATTCTGTCGAGCCAATGCAGATCTCCTCTGAAACCCACCACCCAACTAGTGTGTACATAATCCATCCCAAACGTGAGATGAAATGTACTCTGGTCGGTGGGATCTACAGGACTCATCAAATTCTATCACTCCGGCTTTCTTCACAGCCGTCTTTCTCAAATTATGCAAAAACTGACGGAAACTGTCACGCATAGACACCACCCATGCCACGTGGATAGTGGCATGCATGCTCTTGTCGATGTGATACCATAAACCCTAATATAAAGTTATTAATGAATTAAATTTCAAAATAAATAATATTTTATTACGTACCAGCCAATGATCGAACATGGCGGCCTGCACATCAGCAGGAATCTGATCCCATGTGAGCCAGGGATGAGAAAAATAATTGCGCAAGATAGTGCTCCCCTGTCCAATAGCTATATGCGTAAAACTGTGAAAAAAGAACAAATAATCAAACAATTAGAATATTAATAAATTATAATTAAAGATAACTAAAATACACAGGTTACCATACCACCGCGTGTGCACATCTAATCCAAGAGGTGGACGTCGCTCTGGGATAGGATCTGGAATCATCAGTCTGGCAAGACCACGCCCCCTCTGAGTGCTCCCTGTAGTGCCAACAGCCTGAGGGTCAGATGAATCAAGAACCTCATCATCCATAGGTAGATCAGCCTCCAACAACTGACGAAACGTTTCTGAGTCCATCTGAAACATGAAATGATTGTTATTAGCAAACAGTTGAAAATAACTATTATGTATAGATATATATTTGTTATGATTCAAACTAGCATTTTACTGTGTCAATGTTCATCTTCATCATCATGTTCATAGTTGTCAATGTCAATGTATTCATCTTCCTCATCAACATCATCAATTTCCATATTAGTTTCACTGTCATCATCTCTTGTCATTTCAAATTTAGTTGTAACATCATTGACAACATCGTCACCATCGATCCTTAATTGTGGGGTGTCATCCTCAATATTCATGTATCTTTGTGAAAAAGATGTGTTTTGAGGAGTTTCTTGAAAAATTTCATTTCCTTGCACTTTAGTGGAACCACATTCAGTTTGAGTAAACTGATTTTCTCGAGATTTAACTTTTATTATACTCCACCAATCATCCAACTCTTTTGCAGTAGCACAATATTTTGCATAATAAATTTGATATGCCTAATGAGCCAATAAAAATGGTTCATTTACTACAAGAAGACTTTTATGTTTAATATCAACAATTCCATGAGTCGAAAGAATACGCAGGCCTCTCTCAGTATCCAGCCATCGACATTTAAACATTGTTACATAATTCTGTCCCAAATTAAACAGTTCAATAATTTCTTCAAGCATGCCATAAAAGTCAACTTCAATATCTCTATGATGTCATCCCTTAAAACAAACACCATTATTCATTGTTTTCTTTGATTCCCCATATGCACGTGTATGAAAGCGATAACCATTCACCACATATGCATTATAAGATTAACCATTTTGGATGGTGGGCTAATCAAAATACGTAATCGACTATCAATCCTATCAGCATGTACAGATACCTAAAAATTTGTAAAACATTTATCACTATTACAAGTAATAAATTGATTTTATATGTAAAACCAAAAAAGAATGTATGTTACCAGTTTTTGAAACCAGTAGGAATTTTTTTTTGCCGACGTTCTTCTAAGCCAGCTGCTGTAATTTGTGGAAATTGTTTCTTGATATGATCATCATATAACCTACAAATACAATATGATTAATTTACTATAACAGAATCTATAGAATAGGGGATAAGAGCACTCACTGTACAATTGGTGACATTTCTTCACAGTTGAGTAGAACATATGTATGAGCTCTATGATGTTCATCATCTGAAAGCCATCTATCATGAACCCCACCAAAGCCAAGTTCGGGCTGATTGAAAACTGATAATTGATTGTTCATATCATCATCAACATTCCCCTCGTTCCGGCCCATGTGGTTAAATTCTGAGGGATATTCAGATTCAAAATAATGAGAGCAGAATAAAGCAATTTCTTCTTGCAAATAAGCTTCAGCAATTGAGCCTTCAACTGATGCTTTGTTACGAACTTTTTTCTTCAATCTCTGCATGTATCTCTCAAATGGGTACATCCATCGAAACTGAACCGGACCTCCACATTTTGCTTCATGTGGAAAATTTAATATCAAATGTTCCATCGAGTCAAAGAAATCCGGCGGAAAGATTTTTTCCAATTTGCATATAATTACAAAAAAAGCTTCTTTCAGTTTGCTTAGTGTATCGTAGTCTGTTGTCGCCGCACACATGTCTCGGAAAAAATATGATATATCTGTTATCAAATCCCAAATCTTAGAATTCAACAAACCTCTTAATATAATAGACATAATCCTTTCCATTATAACATGACAGTCATGACTTTTTAATCCGGTAATATGACCATTTTTAACACATCTGCCCAAGTTGGAAGCATAGCCATCTGGAAGTCTCAAATCCGCAATCCACTGAAAAAATAATAAGCGACTCTCTTTGGTCAGTGTATAAGCTACTTTTGGCTTCATTAATCTCTGTGATCTGACATTTTCAAACAATTCAAGTTCTGGTCTCCTGCAAATTTGGGCAAGATCTAATCGTGCCTTTACATTATCTTTGGTTTTACCCGGTGTATCCAAAACTGTATGAAATAAATTATCAAAATAGTTCTTCTCAATATGCATGACATCCAACATGTGTCGGACTAACAAATTAGACTAATATGGCAGATTCCAAAAAATGCTCCGTTTTGTCCAATTGTGTTCTTTCCCAAAACCATGAATTTTCTGTTGGTTTATTGTCGGTCCAAAAGTGATGGAAGGTAATGAAAATACAACTGATTGTAACTCTGTACCTGAGATCATTTTTGGAGGTTCATCTCTTTCAATTTTTCCTTTTCTGAAATGAGATTTATTCCTCTAAAAACGATGATCGATTGGAAGAAATCTGCGATGACAGTCAAAATAGCAAGGTTTTTTTCCATTCACGAGCATAAATGCTTTGTTGTCTCCCATACAGTAAGGACATGATTTTGGACCATGTGTACTCCAGCCATATAACATTCAATATGCCGGGAAGTCACTAATTGTCCACATCAAAGCAGCTTTCATTACAAAATTCTGTTTCACAGCAGCATCATATGTACCAACACCATGACTCCACAGTAAATTTAACTCATCAATCCGTGATTTCAAATAAACATCAATATTATTTTTTGGATGTCCTGGGATTAATAATGTCAAAAATATATAAGGCTCTTTCATCAACATCCATGGAGGCAAATTGTACGGAGTTATAAAGACAGACCAACAGGAATACTGACTACCAAAAGATCCAAATGGACAAAAACCGTCAGTAGAAAGACCCAATCGCACGTTCCGGGATTCTAAAGCAAAAGACGGATGCACTTGATCAAAATGTTTCCATGAATCACCATCAGATGGATGAACCAAGCTTTTACCATTTGAAATATTGGTTTTGTGCCATGACATCATTGTCGCTGTGTTCTGAGACATAAATAAACGCTGAAACCTGGGTGTAAGTGGGAAATATCTCAACTATTTTACAGGAATCAATCCAGACTTCCCTGATTGAGTTTCTTTATACCTCAATTGTCCACATGTGGGACAACTATCCAACAACTCATTTTCACCAGAATATAAGATGCAATTGTTTGAACATGCATGGATATTTTGATAACTAAGGCCTAGATTACGAACGAGTCTTTTGCTCTCATAATAATTAGCAGGCAACACATTTCCTTCAGGTAACAATGCTTTAACCAAAGAAAATATCTGATCAAAACAGTTATTTGACATTCCATTATCTGATTTAATAGCCATAAATTTTGCAACTGCTTCTAATTTTCTTATCTTGCAACCAGGATATAATGCATCCTCAACAGACCTGAACAACTCAGCAAATTCAGATGGTGCCAACTCAGGAGGTAAATCAACATCATCCTCAATTTCTGTTTGTTGAACGGATGACCCTACAACATCATGTACTAAATTCTGAAATCGTGATGGATCCGAAATCAAATTATTAGTATCTTCTCTGGAACTATGTTCACTGTGTTGATACCAAAAAATATAATCTGATTGAAAACCATAACGCAAGAGATGTTGCCTAACGATGTCAAATGTCTCAAACGTTCTCAGAGCACATTTTTTACAAGGACACTTAATTGTCCCTTCTGAAACAAATTCTGGGTTTGATGATGCAAATGATAAGAAAGCTTCAACACCATCAACATATACATGATTTAAACTAGAACTGTTTGGATTTCTGTGCTGATTTATCCAAGCATGATCATCTAATAATGATTGATGTCGATTTACTTGTTCCATATTCATATATATGTTTCTAAAAAATTTAAAATCATTACTATTGTTAAATAATTTGATATAAGAAACAATATCCTAAAAAAAGAAGATACATAATTACAGTTATTTATTAATAATTAATAATAATTATAGGCGACACAATTAGTTTGTAATCATCCCCACTAATTATTATTAATTTAGCAATACTTAGCAATACTTGGCAAAATGAAATATGCTTGAATAATGAAATTAAATTTTGTAATCATCGTTGTGAAGATTATATTAGTAATTATTCTGATTTTTCCGATGACTCATCTATTTTTAACTTTTTCCCGACTGAAATCAGTATGAAAAACTTGCTCTGACATAAGTTAGAGCACATTTCTCATACTGATTTCAGTGGGAGAAAGTATCAAAGATATGAGACGTTGAACAAAAGTTAGTCGTCAATCCACTGAAAATTATGCCAATTTATAACCATGTACTTGAATTTATTTGATTTTTGATTAATTTTATTAGTAATTATTACTAATTATTACAAATCTCAATATTTCCAACAGATTTTGCTTTATTCTTAACATGTTCAAATCTTAAAGGGTCGCCAATTTTCAAGTCATGCCAAATAAAAAGTTTGGGTCAACCTTGTCCAATTTAAACTCTATAATTGTCCTTACATGGTTGATCATCTCACAAGTAGTGTTGCAATAGGACGACACAAGTAATGAGAAAGACATGACTTGGGTTGTCCTATTGCAACGCTACTTGCGAGGTGATCAACCAAGCGAGAATAATTATAGAGTTTACATTGGACACGGTTGACGCAAACTTTTTATTGGGAATGACCTGAAAATTGGCGACTCTTTAAGATTTGAACTGTTAAGAATAAAGCAAAACTTGTTGAAAATATTGATAATTGTAATATTTTATAAATTTTTTATAATTTTAATAATATTAATATTTTTTTATAAATATTAAACATATAATAATAAAATGATTATATTATAAGTATTATTTAACTATTAATATTAGAGTAATATAATATTTTATATTATGTTACTATTTATGTTACTAATTATATTACTAATTATGTTACTAATTATGTTACTAATTATGTTACTAATTATGTTATTAATTAGAAATGCGAAGATATGCATATACGTCAGGTGGTTAATCAATCAATGAATAGAAAAACAAACGTAATTGACCGCTCATCTACCTCAATTTTCTTTTCATTTGTGTGTTGAGGTTGACAGGAAACTTCTGCCTCCACATATAATATGTACTTTTACTGTCAACATTATAAATCTCATCACCTCTATATTGGCGAGGAGGTTGATAATTTTGATAGTAAAAGCAGATATTATATGTGGAGGTAGAAGTTTCCTGTCAAGCCTCAACACACAAATGAAAAGAAAATTGAGGTAAATGAGAAGTCAATCACGTTTCCTAATTATACTAATTATTTCCTAATTAAATCTAATTGTTTCCTAATTAAATCTAATTTTTTCCTAATTAAATATAATTGTTTCCTAATTAAATCTAATTGTTTCCTAATTATACTAATTTTTTTCTAATTATACTAATTGTTTCCTAATTAAATCTAATTGTTTCCTAATTAAATCTAATTGTTTCCTAATTAAATCTAATTGTTTCCTAATTAAAACTAATTGTTTCCTAATTATTTTAATTGTTTCCTAATTATTTCTAATCAATTAAATCTAATTATTTCCTAATTATTTGATAATTATTTTAATTAAATCTAATTATTTCTTAATTATTTGATAATTATATATTTATTTCTAATTATTACCAAAACATCCCCCGGGAGTGTCGAACCAAGAGTGCAGTAAGGCCCGTTGTCATGTACCAGGTTACCCCGAGTTAAGCTCGAAACACCTTATCAGAGTTTTCACTCCTAGGTATATCTGTGCCAGAGCCGCCTCTACTTTTTCGTATCTAGACAAGGATTATTTGGTACAAGCACATAAATTAATTATACTATATAGCTAAACATTCTATTAAAAAAAATAAAATTAACAATTAAAAATAAAATTAACAATTAAAAATAATTTAACAATTAAAAAAAATATAAATACCTTTAATAATCTGCACCTTCTAACTCCTTCCTTCCTCTTCTCGAAAGAAAAAAATTAAAACAAAAAAAAAATTCTGCTCAGATATGAAAATGAGAGAGAGAGAAGAATGGAGATCTGAATGTTGTGGAAAAAAAACGGATGAGGTGTATATATAGGTTAGATTATTTACGACGGTCGTATTTGAGATGGGATACCGTCGCAAATACCTTCACCCACATTAAATAGAGGCGACGGGTAAAAAGCCTTTTGCGACGGGCCCGTCGCAAATAGCCACGATTAGCGACGGGTGGCTATCCCTGTCGCAAATTTCTATTTACCTCCTTCGGTATTCGCGACGGGGCCCGTCGCAAATACCTTCGCCCGCATTAATTACGGGCGGCGGGTAAAAGGGTTGTTGCGACGGGCCCGTCGCTAATTCCACACCATTAGCGACGGGCGGATATCCCTGTCGCAAATTACTATTTACTGCTTCCGGTATGTGCGACGGAAGGATATCCCCGTCGCAAATTTATATTTACCGCCGCCGATATTTGCGACGGGACCTATCGAAAATACCTCCCATTGGATTATCTGTTGTGACG
Organism: Viscum album; assembly: GCA_963277665.1. NCBI lineage: Eukaryota > Viridiplantae > Streptophyta > Magnoliopsida > Santalales > Viscaceae > Viscum > Viscum album. The sequence goes on along the minus strand of OY728131.1, from coordinate 1,617,638,899 downwards.
GGTACATAGTCCCGTCGCAAAACCGTATTTACTACCACGGGGTATTTGCGATGGGTTGTAGTTGACCGTCGCAAATAGGCTTTACAGCGGCCAGTATTGGAGACGGGCCCCGTCGCAAATAATACCGGGTGAATATTTGTTTGTGATGGGTACATAGTCCCGTCGCAAAACCGTATTTACTACCGCGGGGTATTTGCGATGAGTTGTAGGTGACCGTCGCAAATAGGCTTTACAACAGCCAGTATTGGCGATAGGGCCCGTCGTAAATAATACCGGGTGAATATTTGTTTGCGACGGGGAAATTTCCCCGTTGCAAATACTATTTACCACCGCCGGGTACTTGTGACAGGTAGCCTTCTACCCGTCCCAAATATCCTTCCCGCGTTTTGGCGCGCAAACCGCGCCATTGCAATTGCGACGGGCCCTATATTTCCATCGCAAATAACTGACCATTTGCGACGAGAATATATTCCTGTCGCAAAAACCCTTTTCATCGGAGTTGTTGCGACGGGAATAAGACCCGTCACAAATACCCCGTCGCAATAATCATTTTTTCCCATAGTGAATGAAGGGATAAGGAGAAAATGGAATGTTTGATAGTATTCATGAGCTCATGAATGATATAAGAAGAAAGTTATATCATGGTTTGCGTATATAGAATTTTTGGATTTTGGTATGTGAAAAGAGTTAACTTTTGACAGCATTCATGTTTTCACTAAGGTTCAATGGGTATTCATTTTTCAAGAGAATACAAGATTAAGGAATTCACATGTTTGGAATGCGATCAACAAGATATATCTTGTGATGTATGAGGGATAAATGATGGTATTCACGTGCTTGTTATATGACCTTTTTAGTAATCGTTCTCTTTATACTATGAGTTTGGAAAGATGTATTTTGGATAAGCTTAAATATTGGAATGGATTATATTGAACATAAGTTAGTATTTTTTAAGGCTAGAAATTTTTTCGATATTATTGATAGAGTTTTATAATAGTGTAGTTTAAGAAAAGGGACAACCTGCAGAATAGGCGACAACCCGTCACGTCAGACGAGGATGTGGGAATCGAACCCACAACCGAAGTGCGACAGGCCTTTATCGCCCACCACTAGACTACAGGAAGTCCCTGTTTAGTAGATACTAGTTTTATTTTATTAAGAGGTATGATTGATGAAGTATAAGTCCATTTTGGAACCATATCCGATTAATCTCATCATAGATGGACTTATGTATATAACTTTTGCTAACTTATGTTTGAGACAGATGGAACGACCTATAATTCTATCGCACGATCTAATAACACTTCACGAATGACAAATTCAACTTCATTTCTTTAAGAGATGAAGTGGAAATTGTTCAAGGCACAAACAACGGTGAGATTGTACCAAAATCAAGCAAGTATTCAAATTTTTTTCAACATTAGGGAAATGATCTTGAGAACTAAAAACGTTGTCCTAGTGTCCTTATATCCAATGAATCAGATGGTACCTTAGATCATCACAAATTTATGGCTTTGTGATTGTTGGCTTTTTCATAGCCATGTTCTCTACCACTCTCCATCAGAACTTAATGGTTATATTTATCTTTCATATCCATATTTTCACCTATGTTCTCCTATGTGGAAACCCAGTGATTAGTTAATTTGGGTAACCATTACATTTCATACTTTAGTTTTTAAAGATATGTTTTGGTATTCCTTTTTATGATGTGGGTTTCTATGAAAGAAACTCTCATGTAATAAACCATTTATAAACCCAACGAATTTCGAGGGCGAAATTAATTTTAAGGGGGGTAGAATGTAACACCCTGAGATTTTATAAGATATATTATTTTTAATTTCATTCATATCTTCTGTTGTGCGCTACACCAAGACTATCTTGCGCTATACGCAACACCGTATTAGCTTGCAGTATACGCAACACTATTCTTGGATCGTGTTACACACAATTTCAAGTTCGTTTGATAGTAGTTATTCTACGCAACTTTGAGCGTGTATATATATATATATTCAATGTATAAATGAAATATGGTTGGATTCTGTTATATGAAAAAACAAAGGAGTCTTGCACTACACGCAACCCTGACTTGGCTTGCATTACACGTAATCACGACCTTCCTCGATAGCGTGTGTTGTACGCAATACCGGGTTTCACTAAATGATGATATATTGTTATAATATTATCATGAACTAGCCGTTATGAATATTAGTATCTAAAATTTGAATTTTATGACACTATAATTCATCTTACACATTTTATAGAACATGGTATGAGATCAAAATAAATTTTTTGGATAAAATATGTATTTTTCAAAAATTGCAGTTTTGCCGCCTTTTGATGGCGCACCCACTTTAAATCTAGTTTTTGACATGTTTATAAGTTCAATTTGAAAAAATAAAATTATTCCTTGGAATCAGGATATAAAAATTTAATTTGGATAAAATTTTCATATTATTCTGACAACTTTCATATTTTAATGAATAGTAAAAACACGCTATATTTTAATTAAAAACAACTTTTTTCATCGCAATAATTTATATGGTTAGATTATTTTTTTAATTGGTTTTAAAGTGTAATTAGAATATATTTTTACTATTTAATCCAATGTTGGTTATTGGAATTAATTTCACTTTGAAATTGGATATAAACAAGTGTCGATCTTTTGATAGTTATTGTTTGTTAAAAACACGCTATTTGTTTTGATAACGGGAATTACTTTTAAAATTAATTAATGCAACTTCTATGTTTTGAATTTGGAAAAATAGACATCATTTTTGAATTCAGAATATCAAATATAGCTTAGGTTGAATTTTTGGTATTTTTCTGAAAAACTTCAATTTTTGATGAATAGTGAAACCACTTAGTGGTAGTTAAAAAACCGAATATTTCATTTAAATGAAAATTTACCAATTATGTGAATTTAATTTCAAAAATACGACATACATGGTTGTTATCAGGAAGTAAAATGTGGTTTAATAAGATTAAAATAATTTTTGGTGAATAGTAACTTTTGACTTTTATTTACTGCGGTTAAAGGTAAATAGGGTAATTCAAGGTTAAAAAAATATTATAATAATTCAAAATTATCTTAACACTTATCCTAACATTATTGGATGAGTAGTGGCCGACCATGGGAATCCTTGGGTCTATTTTGGGACCCCATTGAGCCACTTGGTAGTGATAATGACAATTTGGATTAATTAATTTAATGTAAAGACAAAATTGACATTAACAAAAATATTTTAGAAATTAATTTTTATAAGGAGTTATATAAATTATATTTTCTACTATAAATATTCATTGGAAATCTAAAAATATTTCCTACATGGTGGTTTTTTTTATAATTTTTAGACATCAAATAAATTAAATTATTTATGACACAATAATGATGCAGTATTTACCTCATTAATAAATGATTTAAATAAATAAGATTATAATGATTAAAATATCATCCAAAACATGCCCAATTCTGATTGGATGATTTTATTTTGACCACGAGTCATCTTATATTCATCTTTAAGGATTTTTGGACCTTTTGAAACCGAAGATAAGTTTATAATAAAATAATATTTTCACACTTTCCAAAGGTGCCCCTCTCCTCCCTTATAAAAGGCCACCTCCTCCCTATTCTTTTTACACAATTTTGAGCCTTCAAGCTTGGAAAACCCCTTCCCATTTTCCTTCTCAACTTACCTAGAAAAATTATATAGGTTCTGGTCTCCTCAAAAGTCTAGTGCCTTAAGAGGAGGTTAAGAAGAGGCACGTCAAAGAAGAGGTAATATCCTTTACTGATTCTTTCCAATTTATTTCTTATTATACTAATTTTTCTTTATTTGTTTAAAAATAAATTAATAACATCCGTATCACTCATATAATGATATGTCATTATAAATATGAAACAACCCTATTTCATCTTCTATCCATCCCATGGAAAATGAAATCACCGCGCGTGCGTACATACGGAATACCATCTCCACGCCGTGGTGTAATCAGTTTTCCACCACCACCTTACTTGGATGGGTATAATGGTGTATAGAATAACTATATATGGTTATTATAACATCATACTGATTCTGATATACTGTATCATCCACTCCAATTAAATTCAATAATTATGAGAACGATATCATCGCTCGTGCGTACGTACGGATTACCGTCTCCACGACGCGATGAGATTCATTCTCCATGTTAACCATTCAAGAATGATTATAATGTATATATAATGAATACTAATGAAATATATGACATGATAAATCTACTGGATTTATGTATATATATATATATGTCATCTACTTATTTCCATTCAAGTCAATAAGGAAAGGAAAACAGCGTTCATGCGTACGTACGACCTACCGTCTCCATGAACGGTGTATTTCATTTCATTTATCTATCTATTATATATATATATACTGAATATATATGATATATAAATCATGATTTACATTCTATAGGTAATTGAAACTTGATATAAGTAATAAAAATATCAAGAACAACAAGTCCAAACATGTACGATAAATAAAACGATTTTACCCAAAATGCTGCTTTAACATGGAATTTACAAAAGAAAGGGTAATATAAAGTCATAAGTGAACCATATATGATATAATAACAATGAATATGATTCTGTAATAAGTCAATGAAATTATTTAAATTATTATACAGGAGGTTCGGATACGTACGAAGCATATCAGACCTAAGGTAAGGGATAACTTTTCCAATCTCGTTTTTATCCGAGATTGTTTATTCGTAAGTATTTACTAGGGTTATATTTATCATCCATGTCCCTATTTTATAAAAATGGTTTCATGTATGTTTAAAGTCCTTTTTACCCATTCTTTACTTTTACTACATGGTATGTAAGGAATCATTCTTTTGTTTACCATACAAGGTATTTTTTGACTTTTTCAGCAAAAGTACGAGAATAATGTTTTTTTAACTTATACGACATGAACTTATTTTTACAGTTTCATAAAGCCTTATTTTAATGAAGCTTTATCCACAATATTTCATGACTATTTTCAAAAAAATCAATTTCTTTTAAAATTTCATGGCATTTCTTGAAAAGAAAATGATTTTGAAAAAGAAAGGATATTTTCCTCAAGAATTCATTTCAAGTATTTTATCAAAACCATTTTCCATCTAAGATGAAATTATTTCATATGTGTATGTTTCAAGTATAATGTCTCTATGATTTACATGGTTTCATTTTTCTTATGATGAAATGATATCCATTTGTTTTATATGGATTATGTTATGATGGGATGATGTTTATGAAACTCATTATATTCTTTGGGTTATGATGAATGATTTATGTTTATGTTGTGGCACACGTAAGAATGATTTCATTATGAGATGGGTGGGACCTATATCTCCCTCCAATGCATTGGGTAAAGATTTATATCTCATGAGATAGATATGGCTGGAACGGTAAGTTAATCCGGTTCAGTGTTACAGGACTGGAATGAGGAGTGAACTCGATTCAGAAAGGGACTTTGTCCACTAAGATGGTCTTGGAAGCAATGTATTGGCTATTATGGAAATCATATCATGTGATTAATGGTTTTACACAATTACATGATTTATTCCAATGCTATTTTATGATGATTGATGTTCCATTATGATCTATTCCTTACGTACTGCCATGTCTTATTTCATTGATCAAGATTTTTATGTTTAAACATTATGTTAATGTTTTTAAGTTCAAATGTATATGGTTTGTTTTATTTTCTCCATGCTTACCCTTAATGAGCATTTGATCTCACCCTTTATATGTTTTATTTTCCCTAGGATATAAAGAAAGGTTTTAGGTAAGAAAACAAAAGGGGAAGATCTTTATGGGAGATGTTGAAGATCTTTCACCATGATTAGAAGATTATGTTCGGAGTTTCCAAAGACACTAAACTAGTACGGTCCTTGAGTGTCTGTTTTTGTTATGTATTAATTATTCCGAAAAAGTAATGCAATTCCTATGAACATCAAGCTTTGGGTCTCTATAATTGGCATTAGAGAAAAGGTTTAGTTAACCTTTGGAAACTAGGATGTGAAAACTTTAGTGAGATCACTAGAGATATTTCTAAGGTATGTCTAGGGATGTCTCTACAGTTAAGTATAAGTATAGGTTATAGTCCTAGAATTACGGTAACGATATTATAATTAAACCTAAGATGTTATATATTGAAGGTACTCCCCCTTTATTATGTTTTCCTAGCATGATTTTTGCCTCTTACACCATTCTTTTTGGGTTTTAGACGATTGCTGGAACCCGAAGGAACCATGTTGATCAATGTAATGGGAAATGCAATGATTGTCCTCTTGAAGAAACCAATGTTAGGGGAGATGGAGTGCAAAATCTTATTTTTATACTTACACAAGCTATGAATCATTTTGGACTTCTGAATGAGCAGAGAAGGGAACACTATTCTATTGAGTCCTTCATGAGGCAACACCCACCTTCTTTCAGTGGGTCTTCTGATCCACTTGTTTCCGAACAATGGATCAGTACCATTGAAAATATATTTTCCATACTTCGATGTTCAGAAAATGAAAAGGTCATTCTGGCTGTTTACCATTTAGATGGTTAAGCAGACCAGTGGTGGACTCTAATTAAGAATACAAGGCCCCAAGGTGAAATTGAATCCATGGAATGGGATGAGTTCAAGAACTTATTTTTCAATAAGTACTTCCCTCGTATTCTTTGAACAAAGATGGAAAAGGAGTTCCTTAAGATTAAGCAAAAGGATGATGAATCTGTTGGTATATACGAAGCAAATTTTGAAAGGCTTGCAAGGTATGCATCTGGCTTTATCATCCAACCTTAAAGTAAAGTTGATCAATTCTTCAGTGTCTTAAAACCAAGTCTTTGAAGGGCATTAGATATAAGAGACTTCAGTAGCTATGAAAAAATTGTGCGTTGTGCTATCAAGGTAGAAATGGAAGTTGGGGTTACATATCCATCTCATGGTTTTGACAAGAAATGAAAGATGGAGTTCAAAGAGAAATCTCAGAATAATGGTGAAAAGAAGATGAATGTTTCTTTATGCTCAAAGTTTGGAAAGAAGCATGGTGGAGATTTCCTAAAAGGTACTAGAAAATGTTTTAAGTGTGTAAAATAAGGTCATCGAGCAGTTGAGTGTCGAAGTAATGGGAGAAAGGTAGCTAATGATGTGAATAGAGAAAAGACTATAGAGAACTCTCCACTAACACTTCAATGCTTCAAGTGCAAGGAAATGGGGAATTATGCTAATCAATTCCCTAATCCAAGGGTTAATGATGATCGACATGAGCAACCACTTAAGGAAAAGGACAAAGGGAAGTCACATGCGATCACTATTGGCGATTTTGAATATGTCAATGATGTGGTGGAATGATTAAGTGTTTATTTAATGGGATTCCAAAATAATGTTGTATATAGTATCGTGGAATATTGGAATATTTATGTATTGGTATATTGTGGTTTTCAATAATTTTATGGTACCGGTAACCATGGAAAGTGATTGAGATATTTTTGGAAAGAAGATGATATGCGCATAATGAAGGGATAAGGAGAAAATGAAATGTTTGACAGTATTCATGAGATCATGACTGATATAAGGACAAAGTTATATCATGGTTTGAGTATATAGAATTTTTGGATTTTGGTATGTGGAAAGAGTTAAATTTTGACAGCATTCATGTTTTCACTAAGGTTCAATGGGTATTCATTTTTCAAGAGAACACAAGATTAAGGTATTCACATGTTTGGAATGAGATCAACAAGATATATCTTGTGATATATGAGGGATAAATGATGGTATTCACGTGCCTATTATATGACCTTTTTAGTAATCATTCTCTTTATACTATGAGTTTGGAAAGAAGTATTTTGGATAAGCCTAAAGATTGGAATGGATTATGTTGAACATAAGTTAGTATTGTTTAAGGCTAGAATTTTTTCGGATATTATTGATAGAATGTTACAATAGTGTAGTTTAAGAAAAGGTACAACCTACAGAACGAGCGACAACCCGTCGCGTCGGACGATGATGTGGGAATCGAACCCACAACCGAAGTGCGACATGCCTTTATCGCCTACCACTGGCCTACAGGAAGTCCCTGGTTAGTAGATACTAGTTTTATTTTATTAAGAGGTATGATAGATTAAGTATAAGTCCATTTTGGAACCATATCCGATTAATCTCACCATAGATGGACTTATGTATATAACTTTTTCTAACTTATGTTTGAGACAGATGGAATGACCTATTATTCTATCGCATGATCTGCTAACACTTCACGAATGACAAATTCAACTTCATTTCTTTAAGATATGAAGTGGAAATTGTTCAAGGCACGAACAACGGTGAGATTGTACCAAAATCAAGTAAGTATTCAACAAATTTTCAACATTAGGGAAATGATCTTGAGAACTAAAAACGTTTTCCTAGTGTCCTTATATCCGATGAATCAGATGGTACCTTAGATCATCACAAATTTATGGCTTTGTGATTGTTGGATTTTTCAAATCCATGTTCTCTACCACTCTCCATCAGAACTTAATGGTTATATTTCTCTTTCATATCCATATTTTCACCTATGTGGAAACCCAATGATTAGTTAATTTGGGTAACTGTTATGTTTAATACTTTAGTTTTTAAAGATATGTTTTGGTATTACTTTTTACGATGTGGGTTTCTATGAAAGAAACTCTCATGTAATAAACCATTTATAAACCCGACGAATTTTGAGTGCGAAATTCATTTTAAGGGGGTAGAATGTAACACCCTGAGATTTTATAAGATATATTATTTTTAATTTCTTTTATATCTTATGTTTTACTCTACACCAAGACTATCTTGCGCTATACGCAACACTGTATTAGCTTGCAATATACGCAACACTATTCTTGGATCATGTTACACACAATTTCAAGTTCGTTTGATAGTAATTATTCTACGAAATATTGAGTATATATATATATTCAATGTATAAATAAAATATGGTTGGATTCTGTTATACGAAAAAACAAAGGAGTCTTGCACTACACGCAACCCTCACATGGCTTGCATTACACGCAATCGTGACCTTCCTCGATAGCGTGTGTTGTACGCAATACCGGGTTTCACTAAATGACGATATATTGTTTTAATATTATCATGAACTAGACGTTATGAATAATAGTATCTAAATTTTGAATTTTATGATAGTATAAGTCATCTTACACATTTTATAGAACATGGTATGAGATCAAAATAATTTTTTTGGATAAAAGATGTATTTTTCAAAAATTGCAGCTTTGCCGCCTTTTGATGGCGCACCCAATTTAAATCTATTTTTTGACATGTTTATAAGTTCAATTTGACAAAATAAAATTATTCCTTAGATTTAGGATATAAAAATTTAATTTGGATAAAATTTTCATATTATTCTGATAACTTTCATATTTTAATGAATAGTAAAAACACGCTACATTTTAATTAAAAACAACTTTTTTCATCACAATAATTTATATGGTTGGATTATCTTTTTAATTGGTTTTAAAGTGTAATTATAATATATTTTTACCATTTAATCCAATGTTGGTTATTGGAATTAATTTCACTTTGAAATTGGACATAAACAAGTGTCTATCTTTTGATAATTATTGTTTCTTAAAAACACGCTATTTGTTTTGATAACGAGAATTACTTTTAAAATTAATTAATGCCACTTCTCTATTTTGAATTTGGAAAAATAGACATCATTTTTGAATTCGTAATATCAAATATAGCTTAGGCTTAATTTTTGGTATTTTTCTGAAAAATTTCAATTTTTGATGAATAGTGAAACCACTTAGTGGTAGTTAAAAACAACTCTTTCATTTAAATGAAATTTTACCACTTCTATGAATTGAATTTTAAAAATCCTACATAAATTGTTGTTATCAAGAAGTAAAATGTGGTTCAATAAGATAAAAATAATTTTTGGTGAGTAGTAACTTTTGACTTTTATTTACTACGGTTAAAGGTAAATAGGGTAATTCATGGTTAAAAGAATATTATAATAATTCAAAATTACCTTAACACTTGTCCTAAACTTATTGGATGAGTAGTGGCTGACCATGGGCATCCTTGGGTCTATTTTGGGACCCCATTGAGCCACTTGGTAGTGATAATGACAATTTGGATTAATTATATTAATGTAAAGACAAAATTGACATTAACAAAAATATTTTAGTAATTAATTTTTATAAGGAGTTATATAAATTATCTTTTAACTTATACGGCATGAACGGATTTTTACGGTTTCATAAAGCCTTATTTTCATGAAGCTTTATCCACTATATTTCATAACTATTTTCAACAAAATCATTTTCTTTTAAAATTTCATGGCATTTCTTGAAAAGAAAATTATTTTGAAAAGGAAAGGATATTTTCTTCAAGAATTTATTTCAAGTATTTTATCAAAACCATTTTCTATCTAAGATGAAATTATTTCATATGTGTATGTTTCAAGTATAATGTCTCTATGATTTACATGGTTTCACTTTTCTTATGATAAAATGATATCCATTTGTTTTATATGGATTATGTTAAGATAGAATGATGTTTATGAAACCCATTCTATTCTTTGAGTTATGATGAATGATTTATGTTTATGTTGTGGAACACGTAAGAATGATTTCATTATGAGATGGGTGGGACCTATATCTCCCTCCAATGCAATGGGTAAAGATTTATATCTCATGAGATAGACATGGATGGAATGGTAAGTTAATCCGGTTCAGTGTTACAGGACTGGAACGAGGAGTGAACTCGATTCAGAAAGGGACTTTGTCCACTAAGATGGTCTTGATAGTAATGCCTTGGCTACTGTGGAAATCATATCATGTGCTTAATGGTTTTCCACAATTACATGATTTATTCCCATGCTATTTTATGATGATTGCTGTTCCATTATGATCTATGCCTTATGTACTGCCATGTTTTATTTCATTGCTCAAGATTTTGATGTTTAAACATTATGTTCATGTTTTTAAGTTCAAATGTATATGGTTTGTTTTATTTTCTCCATGCTTACCCTTACTAAGCATTTGAGCTCACCCTTTATATGTTTTATTTTCCCCAGGATATAAAGAAAGTTTTTAGGTAAGAAAACAAAAGGGGAATATCTTTATGGGAGATGTTGTAGATCTTTCACCATGATTAGAAGATTATGTTCCGAGTTTCCGAAGACACTAAACTATTACAGTCCTTGAGTGTCTATTTTTGTTATGTATTAAGTATTCCGCAAAAGTAATGTAATGCCTATGTACGTCAAGATTTGGGTCTCTACATTAGACAACATTAGGTAGTTCTTTAGAACTTCCATGCAATAACATTATAACATTATTTATATTTGATATCACAAAATGCGGTAGTTTATTAACATAAGAATAAAATAAAAATTACATATAGGTTTTTTGGTCTATTGAATTACGATATTGTGCCAGCTCTTTACGTGTTTTATTGATTGCTCTAGACAACTTTTGAACTTATCACCACCTTTTATTTTATCTTTATGCTTGAATGATGTTCTTGATTGTTGTTGATGTTTCATGTTAGATTCTTCTGGAATGTGTTTAGAGGGTAAATTATTTCTAGTTTCCTGAAATTCCCTAGAATAATTGTTTAGATTTTACATCCCAATCATATATCCCTATTCAAACTCATAGGATTCTGTTATAAGATTTATTTCCATTTGTGCCAACTGTTGGTAACATTTACCTTTTCTTACTACCAAATATTATTCAACATGATTAACTATTATGTCTTCCATGTGGATGTCAGAAACATTTATTGTCTATATCTTATGGATATATAACTTTGGAAAGAACTTTATATCCAACCTCTTGATTAGCCGCTGAAAGCGGATAATATTCATTGTCAATATCTTAATAATAATATGTTCCAAAGTCCATAAACATCATTTTTAGTGCATTATAGAAATTGAACTTCATTTCTCATCTTAAATGCAATTCAGGTTTAAAATGCAAATTTGGGCCCAATCATTCATCTATTTGTGAACAACATTATATTCATTTTCTGAATTTGATATTTTGGGATATGATTGATCACTTTTTTTGGAACATTTTTTCTTTTAGAATCGATGGATGAATTCTAATGGAAGATGAATATTTTTGGGGATGAATGCAAATCTTTTCTGGAGAAAGCATAATGGGCCTAAGGCCCATCAAACAAAAGTGGGCCCCACAAAACATGCCCAATGAAGCTCAAATTTTTACTTGAGAAATATAAAAATATTGGAATCATTTTATTCAACTGTTTCTAGAGCTAATTCTGAAGTTTTCATGATGATAAAGGGATCTGAAGTTGAGATTTAAATGGTGGGCCCGATATGAATGCACATAAAGTCGTCCCACAATTTCCACCATAACCTCGAAACGGCTGTGCCATATTTCCTGAAATTTTTACAACTCATATAGAACATATGGAAGAGCATATGTTGCTTCTACGACCCCTCTGGATTCTACCTTATTCAATTAAAAATTCAAACGTCAAAACGGTGGACGAATCTAGATGAATTTCCAGGCCAACTTCGAAACGTCAAATTCCCTTGATTTTATCACCCTCCTTTTAACCATCCCAATTAATGGAGATGTAATTTATTGTTGGGGGGTGTATCTAAGTCTCCAAATATTCCTATATAAGGATCTGATGGTGAAGGGAATAATCATCGAATATTTTTGTTTGGAATGGAAGTTTTTATTTTCTTTCAATTGTATTGTCATGCTTTCATTTTGTAATCGCTTTGTCAATTTCTCCCATGTAAGTTTTTCGTTCACCTTCATTTAATTAATAAAATATCATAATCATCTTCTTCTTCTTAATTTCTTATTTCTTTTTCCATATCATGTTGACACCATTGCCTTAGGGAGTGAGGTTATTCACATTATCTTTTGTGAAACTCTTCACACAACGATGGAGTGATTGTTATTTTTTTTCTTATTCTCCAATTCTACCATCATAAGTCTACTACTCGCTTTTATTGATAGAATAACATCAATGGAGAGATAATCCTATAATGGGTTGATCCAAGGGAGTAACAAAGGGTGAATTGGATGTTATTTCTTAATTTAATAATTCTTAATCAATTCTATTTTTGAGATTTTAATTCAATGATGTACGTTATCCTTTAAACTCACCAATTTTAAGGATACACATACCGAGTGCTAAAACTATCCTCTACCTTGGAGTGCTCATCAATATGATCCTCCAAGTGTATAGGTGATTATCCTTAGGATAATGAAAACTCAAAATTGGTGAGTGATTTGGGATGGCTGTATTTTGTTAAAGGAAACACTCGAATTTAATACATTGAAATAATTTAAAAAGAAATTAATCCATTACACCCAATGCGATAACCAAGGATAAACTCATTCTTTTAAATTGAATTCACTTAAGTCTTTAAAATATCAAATAATCCAATAAATTCAAACCAAATTTGGTCACTTCATAGACAAATCAACACCATCAAATCACCTTCTTAGAATTCATGTTTATTAGGTTTCTTCTTAGGTATCTTAGGATCAATAACCCAAGCAGTACTACAATGACCGCTTACACCATACAACTTGGGTAAATTTGGGCGTAGCCAAATTTTGGCACCGTTGTCGGGGACCAAGTAAGTCACCTTAGAAAATCTTTCTATTCTACCCCATTTCTCTTTTCTCATCCCATTTCTCTTATCTTTTCCCCTTTGTTTTCCTTCTCTTTTCTTGGTGCATGTCCGCCTACACCCATGACAATTCAAATCGTCTAGTTAGGGTGGATATTCCTAGGGCTGGGGAGTCAAGAAATTATAGAGGTCTCTTTCCCTTAGATCCAAATATTCCCAATACTCCAGATTCAGAATTGAGTTTGATACAATAGAGAATCTCCCACAAAACCAAAACATAAACCAGGGAGGGAACCAACATAATGAGCAATACCCTAACTTGGGAATTGTTGCAGACCCAACCATGAATGACTACCTCACACCTACCTGGACCAATGCACCCTCATGAATTAGGCATGATAACATAGGATATGCCTAATATGTTTTAAAACCCCATGTCCTGAACCACCTTCCAACCTTTCATGGGATGGATTTTGAGATGCCTTACCTTCATGTTAAAGAATTTAATGACATTGTTGAAACCATGTTCCCTTGAAATAAAATTGAATCATCTAAAATGAGACCTTTTACTTTTTCTATAAAGGAATGAGCAAAGAATTGGTTAAACAATTTGAGACCATCATCCATTTACTCTTGGGACCAACTTCAACTAGAATTCTATAAAAAATACTTCCCCCATCACAAAACAATTTCACTTAAAAAGAGCATACAAAACTTTTTTTAAAGAGAGGGAGAAACATTCTATGAAACATGGTAAAGATTCAAGGACACATTAAACATGGTACCACACCATGGTTTCTTAATCCCAGAACAAGTGAGAATTTTCTATGAAGGGTTAGGTCCCAGAAACAAACAATTCATTGATATGATGTGTAATGGAACCTTCAAAAACAAATCCCCAAATGATGATTATGAGTATCTATAAAATCTTGTTGAACAGAACAAAACATGGGGAACATCACCATACTATGAGAATCCACGAAAATCTAGTGGAATGTACAATCTTGGAGAAGAAGAAAACCTTAGAGCAAAACTTGTTGCACTCACGAGGAAATTTGAGGAGATTGATCTTAGGAAGGTCCACAAAACCCAAACTGTTGAGCTTGTTTGTACAATTTATGACAAACATGACCACAAGAATGATAATTTCCCAACCATTCCTTCTATCAAGGATGTTCTTTTAGGAGGACCACCAGAAGAAGTTAATGCAATGAACTTTCAAAAGCCACAATTCCCAAACACCTTCAATCCAAGGTATAATTACCATCTATGATTTCATTGGAAGGACAATCAATAACCAACACAAAAACAATGTATCAACCCATACCCTCAACAAAACTTTCAACCTCATAATCAGTTCCAACCAAAAAATGGTCCAATTCCAACATCCTCATGTCCAATATCAAAAACCTATCCAATAACCCATTCAACAGCCAATCCAATAACCAAAGTATCCTCCTGGGATAAACCAACAAGCTCAAGTGCCAACCCAAATTGTTCCACAAAGCCTACTAGAACAACTGTGCAGAAAAATGGACAAAATGAACTCAGAATTATCATCCATTAAACAAGAACTTCAAACCATCAAAACTGGAAAGGCACCCATGCCCACAAAGGCCATTCCACAACAAACATCAAGGGGAGAGACAATTTTCACTCAAACAACTCATGAACAACTAAAGGCTGTGACAGTTTTGAGAAGTGGGGAATCAATTGAGAAAACTGAACAAATAATTCAGAAACCATCTGAAGCTTCAAACTCTAATAATTCAAATGAAACACATGATAAAACTAAGAAAACTGATGACAATGTGAAAGAAACAACTCTTCAACAAACAATCCCACAACCTGCACCATTTCTTCAACGCATGAGGGGGAAAACCAAGCCTGAATTAAGTGAAACATTAAGGGAAATATTCTCACAAGTCAAGATGAACATTCCACTCCTAGATTCTATTCAAAACATTCCTGCATACTCAAAATACCTAAAGGAACTCTGCACATTTAAAAGTAAATTCTCACATAAGAACCAAGTCCTTCTGGCAGCAAATGTTAGCACAACAATACAAGGAACCCTTCCACCAAATATGAAATACCCAGGATTCCCTTACATGAATGTTGAACTAGGAGAGAACAATGTTGTCAAAGCCTTGCGTGACATAGGTTCTAGTGTCAATCTCATTCCCTATGCTGTGTACTTCCAGTTAGTCCTGGAAGAGCTCAAACCCACATCTGTCACACTTCAACTTGATGATCGTAGCATTAGGGTTCTAAAGGGAATACTAAAGGATGTTCTGGTAAAAGTAGAAAACTTCATCTACCCTACTGACTTAATTTTCCTTGACAACAATCCAACCATAGGCAATAAGGAAAAAACCCAATCTTCCTTGGTCATCCCTTCCTTGCAAAAATCAACTCTGTTATCTGAGTCCGAAATGGGAACATGACCATCACCTTTGGAAACGTGAGTCTAGACTTGAACATCTATAATTCAAGCTCACAAATAGGGGAAGATGAGGATATTCATGAAGTAAAAATGATAGGATGTGTTGATAAAGAATCCATAGAACATCAAGGAATATTCGAGGAATGTTTAAGTGAGGAAGAGATTAATTTACTTTGTTCACATGAAGGAAGTTTATCTCCATGGCTAGAATCACTTTCAGATTTCTCCAATGATGAAATCTTAAAACCAACAATTAGTGAAATATTTCAAGAAACCACATTCATGGAGGCCACTCCAACTCCTTTCCCTAACACTGATCAAACCAATCTAGTAGCTGAAACCTCTACACATGGGGAATCAATATTATCTAAAAGTCTAAAAAAAGAAATTTATCTTGATCCAATGTCCCAATATTCTACTGAAATTTTGAACCAACATGATCTTGAATTGAAAGAACTTCCTACTACACTGAAGTATGCCTTCCTAGGAAAAAATAGAACACAACCTATTGTCATTTATTCTTCTCTTCAAGATGATCATGATAGGATGCTTCTATATGTCCTTAAGAGACACAAGAAATCCATTGGATGGACCCTATCTGATATTCCTAGTATTATCCCACTTATTGGGAGTCATAAAATTGTTCTAGAATCTGATTCAAAACCATTTTTCAACCTCAGCGGCGAATCAATCCTAATCTCATGGAAGTAGTGAGAAAAAAAATTCTAAAAATTTTAAAAGCTGGTATCATCTATCCCATAGCTGAGAGTGAGTGGGTCAGCCTGATCCACATGGTTTTAAAGAAGGTTGGAATCACAGTGATAACCAATAAGGATGGAGAGATTCTTCCAACTAGGGTGAGTAGTGGTTGGAGATTCTGCATCGACTATAGGAAGCTAAACTCATTTACTAAGAAGGACCATTTCCCCTTACCATTCATTGACCAAATCCTTGAGAGAGTGGCAGGTCATTCATTATAATATTTCATAGATGGGTACTTGAGGTATAATCAGATTGAGGTCTCCCTAGAGGATCAAGGGAAGACTACATTCACCTGTCCATTCGGCACATTTTCCTTTAAACGCATGCCCTTCGGGTTATGCAATGCCCCTGGAACCTTCCAACGGTGCATAATGGGAATCTTCTCAGACATGGTAGGGGATTTTCTAGAGGTCTTCATGGATGACTTATTTGTGTTTGGAGATACATTTAAGGGATGTCTGAGGAATGTGGAGAGAGTTTTTTCAAGATACGAAGAAAATAATCTGGTCCTGAACTGGGAAAAATTCTATTTCATGGTTAAAGAGGGACTAGTCCTTGGCCATATAGTCTCGGGTAGGGGGATTGAAGTCGATAAAGCCAAGGTTGACATCATTCATCACCTTCCATCACCCAAAACTGTCAAGGAAGTGAGGTCTTTCTTAGGGAATGCTGGTTTCTATAGAAGATTCATTAGGAACTTTAGTTCAATCGCTCGTCCACTTTGTGGTCTTCTAGTAAAGGACGCTCCATTTGTTTGGACAGAAAGCTACAAGGGTTCATTCTCAACCCTCAAATCATCTCTCACCTCTCCTCCCATCATGAAATCCCCAAATTGGAACCTTACTTTTGAACTCATGTGTGATGAAAGTAACTTTTCATTAGGAGTTGTGTTAGGACAACATTGTGATAAAACTACTTATATAATTGATTATGCAAGAAAATCCTTAAATGATGCCCAAATCAACTACACCAACACTGAGAAGGAGTTACTTGATATTGTGTTTTCCTTAGAAAAGTTTAGGTTCTACATCTTAGGATCCCCCATCACTATGTACACTGACCATTCTGCATTGAAATACCTCTTCCAGAAGTAAGATGCTAAGTCTAGACTAATTAGGTGGGTCCTTCTATTATAAGAATTTGACCTCACAATCAAGTACAAAAAGGTAGTTGAAAATGTTGTAGCTAATAATCTCTCTAGGATTGAATTTAATGACAAATTATCCCACCATTATGTGACTGATTTATTCACTGATGAACAGCTATACTCTGTGAGTGATTGCCCTTGGTATGCTGACATAAACAACTTCTTAGTTACAAGAGTCATTCCAAAATTCTTAGGGACTTAAGATAGAAGGAAATTCCTTTATAATGTCAGGAACTATGTTTTTGATGATCCATACCTCTATAAGTTCTGCCCTGAACAAGTCATTAAAAGGTGTGTCCCAGAATCTGAACAAGAATCCATCCTTAAATTCTGTCATAGTGAGGCATGTGGAGGTCACTTTTCCTCCAATAAAACATATTCTAAGGTTCTTTAGAGTGTTCTCTTCTAACCCAACCTCCCAAAGTATTCCTACACATTTTTTCAAAGCTTCCCTAGGTTTCAACAACTAGGGTTCATCACAAAAAGGAATCAAATGCCACTCACTCCCATCTTAGTGATTGAAATCTTTTACTGCTGGGGAATAGATTTCATGGGTCCCTTCCCAATCTCTAGGGGATATTTGTACATTCTCTTAGCTGTCGATTATGTCTCAAAATGGGTTGAGGAAATTCCTAAAAAATCTAATGATCATCAAACGGTAATTAACTTTCTCAAGGAAAACATCCTCTCTAGATTTGGAATTCCTAGGGCTATCATTAGTGACCGTGGATCCCATTTTTGCAATCATCCATTCTCAGCACTCATGGAATTTCTCACAAAGTGTCCACTGCTTACCACCCATAGACCAATGGTCAAGATGAGTTATCCAATCAAGAAATCAAACAAATTCTTGAGAAAAAAATTAATCCATCTAGGAAATATTGGTCTGGCAAGCTCTTAGATGCTCTTTGGGCCTATCGAACTACATATAAAACCTTTTTAGGAATGTCCCCATATAGGTTGGTTTATGGTAAAGCATGTCATTTTCTAGTGGAGATTGAACATAAAAACTTTTGGGAAATTAAGAAAATGAATTATGACCTCTCATTGGCCGAAACAAAAAGGAAACTAGATCTCAATGAACTTGAGGAACTTAGGATGGAGGCTTATGAAAATTCAAGGATCAATAAAGCTAAAGTACAAGCCTACCAATCTCAAAATATTAAAGGCCAACACATTGTACCGGGTAAACCTATTCTTTTTTATAGTTCTAAACTTCATTTACACCTAGGAAAGTTGAGATCAATATGTCCAGGTCCATACATAGTGCAAAATGTATCCCCCCATGGGGCTGTAGAAATTCAAGATCCCACCAATGGTCAAACATTTAAAGTTAATGGTCATAGAGTCAAACCATTCATTGAACCATTCCAAAAACAAAAAGTTGAGGAAGACTTGTGTGAACCATCCTTCGATGAGGAAAAAACATAAACAATGAAGTGTCTAAGTCGAGCTAATGACTTTAAATAAAAGCGCTACATGGGAGGCAACCCATGGTTTTCATAGTTCCAATCATTGTGAATAATTTTTTTTTTCATTTAAAAAATTACCATAGGATGTTGACCTATTATTCTTTTATGATTAAGGATGGGTATGAAAGGGGAGCGCACGTGGTGTGATCCCTAAGTAATAACTTACCCATAAATTTAAAAGGAAGACAATGTATCATCAGTGTATTTTATTTTTTGTTTGTAGGTTTAAAAAAATCTGAATATGATAGTACCTTAGACTGTTGACCTGTTCTTCTATTATGAGTATGGATGGGTATGAAAGGGGAGCGCCATATTCATCCGTGTCATGTGGAGTGATCTCTGAGTAACACCTTACCCATAAATTTAAAAAGAAGACAATGTATCATCCGTTTATTTTGTTTTATTTTATAGGTTAAAAAAAATTAAAAGGACATGTCGTAGGTCGTGGGGAAAATCCCATCATAGCCATCCAAGCCATTGAGACTCAAATCCAGGATTGAAGGGAGACTGTGGCACACACTTTCATCATCAACCACCAGGTGAATTCATTCTATTATCATCATTTTAAATTTCCTCTTAGAATAACTCTCACATACCCCCTTCTAAGTTTTCTTTAAACACTAGGGACAATGTTATTCTATGTTGGGGGGAGATGAAATAAAAAATGATTTTTTTATTTTTTTAATAAGAACATGCGTGGAAAGAAAAATTACATTAAACTTGAACATGATAACACACACTTCAAACTCTGAAATTGGATATCAAATAATTTTGCATGCCATGATTCTTATTTAATGCAAGTTTAAGTTCATGAGCATAGTTTTTGGAAAGTGCGGTTGTCCGATGTGATTTTTCAAAGTTTACATTTTCATCATCTTAATAAAAATGCCACAATGAACTTCTACTGAATCTTGGGTGTAAATTTCAGTTCTTGGGTCCCTTTCATTATAGCATAGGGTTCTGGGGTCACTTTTAGTTTAATTTGAGTATCAAAAAAAAAAAACAAAAAAAAAAAACAAAAAAATTTGAAAAAAATAATGACCACATAGAGCAATGTTTTGTCCAAATGTGGTGTCTGACACTTGGGGATCATGACTCCATAGTTGTATTGCCCAGAGTTAGTCTTTATATCTCTATTGTATAGCATGGAATTGATAATATGTGTGGCATCCGACACTTAGGGATCGTGACTCCATAGTTGTCTTTCCCAGAGTTAGTCTTTTCATATCTATTGTGGTTAAAAAAATTTGGATACTCATCTTAAGGTTTAATGTGATTCCTACCTAGCACTTCCATTTTTACCCTTGAACAATAAAATGGCCCCCATGTCTTTTGTGATGCACAACACTTTATCATTCTTAATTGAAATTGGATGAAATGTGGCGATGAATTTGAAAAAAAGGAATGGTCTTGGGCTTGGGATATGCTTATGGACCTAGCTTGTTTTAAATAATTTTTATGGGTTTTATAATTTTTTTGGTATGAGGTCTTTGGGTGAGCAATGTTTATTAAAATGTTTTTTGAAAAATGGAATTTGAATTTCATATTTGATATATATTTTGCTCGGGACTAGCAAAACTCAAGTTGGGAGGCGTGATTAGCCGCTGAAAGCAGATAATATTAATTGTCAATATCTTAATAATAATGTGTTCCAAAGTCCATAAACATAATTTTTAGTGCATTATAGAAATTGAACTTCATTTCTCATCTTAAATACAATTCAAGTTTAAAATGAAAATTTGGGCCCAATCATTCATCTGTTTGTGGAAAAAATTATATTCATTTTCTGAATTTGATATTTTGAGATATGATTTATCACTTTTTTTGGAACATTTTTTCTTTTATGATCGATGGATGAATCCTAATGGCAGATGGATATTTTTGGGGATGAATGAAAAACTTTTCTGGAGAAAGCACAATGGGCCTAAGGCCCATAAAACAAAAGTGGGGACCACAAACCAAGCCCAATGAAGCTAATTTTTTTACTTAAGAAAGATAAAAATATGGGGATAATTTTATTCAACTTTGTCCAGAGCTAATTCTGAATTTTTCATGATGATAAAAGGATCTGAAGTTGAGATTTAAATGGTGGGCCCGATATGAATGCACATAAAGTCGTCCCACCATTTCCACCATAACTTCCAAACAGATGCGCCATATTTCCTGAAATTTTTACATATCATATAGGATAGATGAAAGAGTATATTTTTCTTCTAATAACCCTTTGTATTCATCCTTATTCAATTACAAATTCACACGTTAAAATGGTGGACGAATCTGGATGAATTTTTGGGTCAACTTCGAAACGTCAAATTCCCTTGATTTTCTCACCCTCCTTTTAACTCTCCCAATTAATGGAGATGTAATTTATTTTTGGGGGGTGTATCTAAGTCCCCAAATATTCCTATATAAGGATCTGATGGAGAAGGGAACAATCATTGAATATTTTTGTTTGGAATGGAAGTTTTTATTTTCTTTCAATTGTATTGTCATGCTTTCATTTTGTAATTGCTTTGTCAATTTATCAAATGTAAGTTTTTCATTCACCTTCATTTAATTAATAAAATATCATCATAATATTATTCTTCTTAATTTATTATTTATTTTTCCATATCATTTTGATACTGTTGCCTTAGAGAGTGAGGTTATTCACATTATCTTTTGTGAAACTCTTCACACAATGGTGGAGTGATTGTTATTTTTTTTCTTCTTCTCCAATTCTTCCATCATAAGTCTACTACCCACCTTCATTGATAGAATAAAATCAATGGAGGGATAATCCTATAATGGGTTGATCCAAAGGAGTATCAGAGGGTGAATTGTATGTTATTTCTTAATTTAATAATTCTTAATCAATTCTATTTTTGAGATTTTAATTCAATGATGTACGTTATCCTTTAAACTCACCAATTTTAAGGATACACATACCGAGTGCTAAAACGATCCTCTACCTTGGAGTGCTCATCAATATGATCCTCCAAGTGTATAGGTGATTAGCCTTAGGATAGTGAAAAATAAAAATTGGTGAGTGATTTGGGATGGTTGTATTTCGTTAAAGGAAACACTCGAATTTAAGACATTGAAATAATTTAAAAAGAAATTCATCCAATACACCCAATGCGATAACCAAGGATCAACTCATTATTTTAAATTGAATTCACTTAAGTATTTAAAATATCAAATAATACAATCAATTCAAACCAAAGTTGGTCACTTCATATCCAAATCAACACCATCAAATCACCTTCTTAGAATGCATGTTTCTTAGGTTTCTTCTTAGGTCTCTGAGGATTGATAACCCAAGCCATACTGCAATGACCGCTTACACCATACAACTTGGGTAAATTTGGGTGCAACCAACTCTCTAATATTTTGAGTTCATAACAACAAAAATACCCATAACTCTCAAATTTCATATGGCTACAAACAATTATCACCGGTGAATCTTAGTACACTACAATTGAAAACTCATTTGAGAAACCATTCATTCTAACAATTTTTTTGGGGAAATTGTTTCATTAGAAAAATTAAGGCAACAAGCACCACATAGTTGGTGTTCATGATGAAATAGATCAATTTTTTTGAGTGTGCAAATGACTAACTTGAACCATGATGATATGATATGGAAAATTATTATGTGAGAGCTTCCCCCCCTCAAATTGAGCCTTAATTTTCCAATACTTACTCTTCTCCTACACATGGTCAAAATGTTTGAAGAATACCAAGACATTGAGATTATTATTCAGGTAATCCTTTAATACACCATTTAAAACCTCACTCAGATATGTGATTCAAATGAATTATGTTAACACATTCTTCATAAAACAATGAGCCCATTTTCCCCTTACTTTTTACATATCTTCTAACCCTGTTGAATTTGTATTATTGAATTCTGATTGGATTTGTTTCCATAAAGCCTCAAATTTTGAACTCTCATCAACCCAATACATACATTTTTTGAATTTTTCCAACAATGTCGACTCATCTTTCATTATAGGTCCTAAGTATTTAATGCCATTTTGCATTAAGTACCACTGCATAGGCCATGTCTTGTTTTAGGTAGGGTTAACACAATGGTTTTAGACATAGCTATATCTTGATATGTGAAAATCATATTAGGAATCTTCCCACCATGAAAATAAATAAATCTACTAAACAACAGACTAAATGAGTTTTTTTATCATCATATAACAATGCTACAAAAAAATCACAATCTCCTAATGACGGTTTACACCTACAAACACTCCCGAAAGCCTACACTCCTTGTTTTTATTAAATTTAGTGTCAAACATGATAACTTATCCAAAATTCTCACAATATACCTTTATTTTGGGATCAACCCAAAAAATGTTTCTAATTTGACCAAACATGTCAAGTTTCACAGAGTAAAAGAATGATGTTTTATCCATTGATTGTTTCTATAGGTATTATAACATACCATCATCACCACCTAGATTCAACTCCCTCTATATTTTTGACTAAAAAAAATTCTGTTGGTACACTCGTGTATATCCAAGACTCCTAGGCACACCATCAATTACTTTTACAAGTGAAAATGAATCATCAGGATTAAGACCATATTTATCATCTACATCTAACTCGTCACCATGTGCATCACTAACATGTCTTTTTGACCTCATAAAATATATGTTCTCAGGATAATGTAAAGAGTGTTTCTACTCCTTAACAAGTTTCTTATACTCATACTTCTTATTGGACATGCAAAAAACTGTCATTTATGCTGGAAAATTGGCCCTTCTTTCGACATGTGATTTTTTAACATTGAAATCATGTTTTTATAATATTTAGAATCCTTATTTGCTACATGTATACAATGTTTATGTTACTAAGCTTTTATTATTTTTTATTTCTGTTAATATATTGCTTTTATACACTAAAACCAAAAAATTTCTCCCAAAGCAACATAAAATGAATAGGATTCAGACTCATATTTTAAAACTATCCCAATTCTTGGTCTCTATGTAATGTTTTGTTTATAAATTTTATTGGATGGGGTGATTTCTTATGATTATGGAACTTCATCTCTATGGATGAAAATTTATTCATTGCAATTTTATTTTGTAATGTTAGTACTGTTATGCTCTCTCATGTAACAGTCAGACAAATACTGTATAGTATTCAAATCTATTGAATTTATGCATTTGGAATCATGTACATAGTATAGATTCATCTTGATCCCATTCATTCTAATGTATACAATTTATGCCAAAAAATTATCATACAACTAAATTCCAACTGCAAATTACCATATGAAAAATTAGTTCTTTTGAACCAATTGGATGGAAAGTCCCAATGGAAACTAAAAAAGGAAATTTAAACTTTGATTCAATTTTAAATTCTAACATCAAAATACTTGATTACATTTCCACTTAAATTCAATTAAAAATCACAAATCAATTCTTTTGAATCTTTTGAAAATATCAAGTTGGAATTCCAACTATGAATTCATAGTGAAAATATTCAGAAGATATATCACCTGATAATTCCTTGTAGAATTTATAGAGGAAATTTATAGTGGAAATTTACAATGGAGATATCTATAGGTCCTTGGAATCAATTGTAAATGTCTAGTGCATAGAAATTATCATTGGGAATTCACACTGGGAATTTCAATTGGAAACTCCCAATGGAAACTCCAAGTGGAAATTTTCAATTCGATTCAATTTTAAATTATAATAGAGAAATAAGTGATGATATTTCCACTTTAAGTCAATTTGAAATCACAAACAACTTCTTCTGAAACAATTTCCATTGGTACCACCCTCCCCAATATCTACATAATTGAAGGCATCTAGCTCCCCACCTCACATAGCTAATCAAAAACCATTTCCATCAGTACCAGGCACCATGCGGCTTTGCACGAGGAAATTCTTGTTGATCAACCATGCGATGTGGGAATATAGACACCTTCAATGATGTAGAAGTTGGGGAGGGGAAAGTTCTTGTGACACCATGTCTTGGGCCTTTGGGTCATTTATGGGCATTGTGACTTGGGCCTTCGGGTCATGTAATGGGCCTTGTGCCACTAGGCCTATGGGTCATGTAAGGGTTCCCCCTCAACCCTTAAAAGGGGTATTATAAAAAATAAATAAAAATATCAAAGGCCTTCTGGTCGGGTTAACATGCATAGTGAGAATTTCCAGTAGAAAATTCATATTGGAATTTATTTTTGAAATTCACAGTGGAAATTACTAGGGGAAATTACCAATGGAAATTTTAGTGGAAATTTTTAGTGGAAATTGATAGTGGAATTTCTAGTAGAAATCTCATTTAGGATAATATTAGAAACATAATCATAAACAAATCATTTTTTTTGAAATCTTTACCTAAAAACACCCACTAAAATATTGAACGGCATGTAATTTTTCAATGAAATGTATAATCATATTATTACAAGGTTTAAGAACTAAAAATAGAAAAAAATACACCATGAACTTATCAATCCATTTATTTCTCACACTAGGAATAATTATGTAGAAAAAAATTAGGTCGGTACAAATTTTAGGTTCTCTAAGAATCATGAATTTCATCTCATTGATATCATTGACCTCATGAACAACAAAGAAACATTACACTATTCATTCATTGGGAAAGAAATTTATCTCACCTTTATTTTATTTTTGATGGCCATATTAATTTTTTATCACTGTATCAGGATATGATGAGCTTATGTGGAAGTCATCTAATGACCAAGCTGAGGGTCAGGTTGAGAGCTGAACATGAGACGATATTAATCCATCATAGGGTACCCATGACAATAGTATATGACATGGTTGAAGGGTTCATGATCAATCCCCTTTTTTTCTATGACACTAGGGCATGGTTGAAGGTACCCTCTACTTGCACGGATTCACATGGATAATTGTAGGTTGATATGGAAGTAGGGACAACTTCTTATGAAGAAAAAACCTAAAAAACATAGATTTTAATATTAAGTGAAAATAAAAATTCTAAATGAAACATCACATCTTCCACCACCAAATTAAATGATTAAATTTTAATATAAAAATGTTTTAAAAAATGTTTATACCAAAAATGAAAATAGGGAGGTTGAAAGAATTAAGTATGAGATTGAAAAAAATATCAAAGTTATTTACAGAACAAAATTCCAATGTGGGATCATTGATAAATTGAAAAAATCATGTTCTTAAATGAATGGAAAATCAAGACAAATAACATTTGATTCATTAAATCAAAACACACACATTTTTTTCAATAAAATAAAACAATTGTATTTACAACTTTAAGATGATGAAAATCACATATTCTCCATTAAAAAAACAATTACACCTTTAAGAACACAAAAAATACCTAAAAAATGATGTGTCCAAATGCAACAAAAACATTCCACATTAACTTGAAAAGTGAATTTTATAATCATGTTTGGAGTTTCAAATCTAGTTGGTTATTATGTGAGCTGGATAATAGTCTTGAGCTACCCACTTTCATATAATATATCACTTACCTCAATTTAAGCCTTAAAATGAATAATATACTACTTATTACTATATAAAATGGTTTTTTTATATATTTAGAAATTAAGGAATTCCATCCATTTTGATATTCATGTCTTTAAGGTATCTATACTCACATTAGTAGGGAAATTCAGATGGAGCCAAAAATTCAATAAGGAGTTCGGAATAAATTTTTAACGATCTTCTAATTTTTCGATTTTATGGCGTGTCATGCTTTCTTGGGAAACCAGTTCAATTCCAATTTATTAGGTGGTTGAAACCAATTTAACCTTATATCAAAGTTAATGTGGATGGTGATATGATGTGTTCTCCCAGAATAGCTGGGTGTGGAGGCATATTTAGGAATAATAGAGGATTTATTAAGGTCATGTTCTCTTATTTCATTGGTTCTTCACTACTAGAAAAAAGGTTTTCATGTTAGGGTTTTAACATTGTTTTTTTAGAAAATGAGGTTAAAAGCGAAGTGAGAACCTTTTAATGTTAGTTATATATAAAATGACATTAAAAGGTTTTCAAAATTACCTTTAACATCAGTTTTATAGAAAAATGACATTAAAGGTAATAATAAAAACCTTTTAACATCTATTTTCTATAAAACTAATGTTAAAAGTGTTTAAAATTAAACATGAGCATCCTGAAACCCTCATTTGTTTGACTCAATATTTCAAAAACCCTCATTATCTCTACCCTCGACAACACCTGACCAGGATTGATCTTTACTTTTAGGTGATTTCATTATCTTTTCACATTAATTCTCCTCAATCTTCTATCCTTGATCCTTATTTCATGATCCTTGACATTATTTAGTCCATATAAACCCAAATCTTCTCGACCTATAACCGTAGTTAAAGGTTTTTGTTTGTTATTTTGTCTACTTCATTTTTCCAAATGTTTCTCTTTAATCTTGAAGCGTTCGCCCTATTTTCACCACCTTTGAGTGAGTTCATCAGAATTTAGGATCTATTTTCCATTATCAATCTCCGAATTTTGTAAGTTATTTTTTATTTTTGAAGATAAATTAATTATCTATTAGTTATAAATTTCATTCATCCATTCATTTGTTTGTGTGCATTATATTATCAATTATAAATTTTTTTGTTAAAATTTGTTTAATGTTATAAATTTTTTATGATTATAAATTGTTTATGACTGTAATTTTTTTTGGTTGCAACTATTTTTATTTACAATTTTTTATTGTTATAATTTATTTGTGGTTGAAATCAGTTTTTCTCTTCATTTTTTTTTTCATTTTAAAAATATTTTTATCATCATAACAACTTTTGATTTATTTTTTTTGTAATTTTTTTTCATTTTTTTTAAGATATAAATTATTTTTTGAAAATTTATGCATGTTTAAATTATTATTTTTAATATATACTTATATGTTTTAATTTTATTTTCTTTTATATATGTTAATTTTTATATGTATTAATATATTTATCTATTATATTGTGATTTTTAGGTAATTAATGGATCATAATTGAATAAATGCATGAAGAACTATCGATGAATATGAGAAAGGGGTTGATAGTTTCTTGTAATTTTCTAAATTAAATCTTGAAAACAAAGATTCGATTTTCCACCATGTGTGAAGTGTTTGAATATGAGTAAATTAGGGTATAGATAAATCAAAGACCATCTAATTTTCTATGTTTTTAGTCATAATTATACACACTCAATCTGATATGCTAAAATAAAAAAACAAGATAATATCTAATGATGATAAAGAAATTTCACATCAAATAGAGGATTATATTGAATAATTAATTCATAATTTTGGTGTTGAAACCATTGAAAAACATGTTTTTAAAAACTATATAGAGATATTGAGAAACTACTATTCTCAGGTTGCAATAAATTTATAGTATTATCAGTAGTGTTGAGATTAGTTAACTTGAAATCAAGACATGGTTGGAGTGATAAAAGTTTCATTGAATTGCTTTAATTTTTAGAAGAGATAATTTCAGAAGGAAATGATATTATAGATTACAATTATGTGGGAAAAATATTATGTCCAATGGGATTGGGGTATAAAAAGATATATGATTTCCCTAATAACTATGTGTTGTATAGGAAGAAATATGAATATTTATTAGAATTTCATAAATATAGGACATAATGATATAAAATGGATGAAAAATCCAACCATGATTCATTATCAAGAACAATAACCAAACCTATCACTAAATAAATCAGGTATCATCCAATAATTCCTCATTTTAAGCATCTATTTAAAAATTCAAATGATTCAAAGAGGATAAGATGAAATACAGACGATTGAAACTATGATGGAAACCTGTTCCATCCCACTGATTCGCTGCATTAGAAAAATATTTGATCTCAAAATTTATAATTTTGGAAATGAAGTTAGAAATATTAGAATGGGTATGTGCATATATGGAATGAATCCATATTAGAGTCTGAGTAGACAACATAGTTCATGGCCTATTTTTTTGGTTGTCTATGACTTGTTCCCCCATATATGTATGAAGAGAAAATATGTGATGATGAGATTTATGATTTATATACAGAAGTAGACTAGAAATGATATTGATGTTTATTTATCACTATTGATTAATGATTTAAAATTTCTATGGGATATAGGTGTTACTGTCACGCCCGGTTTTCTAAAACAATTTTTATTTAATTATTTTCATTATTTTTATTTTCTTTTGCAAATCTTGGTCGGAGTGCGGGCCGAGCCTGATAGAAATTTTACATTTCGGTGATAAATGAATATTTTGGACTTGGCGGTGTCCAACGCATGGGCGGGGAATGATCGAAGCCGCACGACTTTGACTAGGTCACCGCACAGCCTTGCTCGTTTCCTCGCACGACCTGCACAATGTTTAGGACAAATAAATGAAGTAAAATTAAATAAATTAGGTTGATGTATGATTAAAGATAAATAAATAAATAAAATAAATATATAAATAAAGTTTAAAGAATTATTGTAATAATAATAATGGAAGTGGTAGTTGTTTTTTTCTTTTTTTCTTTTTTTTCGTTTATTCTTTATTAAAATTCTCAAGATTATAATTATTTTTGTTAATATCGTTAATGTGTTAATATAATAATTAATATTATTAATAATATAATAATTATTATCATTGTAACTAATTAATGTTATCAATAATAATAATTATTATTTTTTCCTTCTATTATTTTTAGGTTCCTTTTTAATTTTTATTTTCATGCTTCCCCCCCTTTCTCCCCCTCTTTTTTTTCTTATCTTTTTTTTCTCTTTTCTTTTTATTTTCTCTCCTCTCTCCTTCCTCCCCTCCTCTCTCGTCGCACCCCATATCCCCTTTCCCCTTTATGTCACGCCGAACCCCCCTCCCCTGACCTAGCTGCGCGCTCCGCCCCTCCCCTCTAACTCCTGTCCGACGCGGCCCTTACCAGCCTCCTCACCAGCCAGAACCACCCTCAATGACCTCCTCACATGTGTCTGACTCCCCATTGAAACCTCCTTCCAGTGACGCACCACCTTGCTGCCTCCCTACTCCATCCGGCAACCGCCGCCCTCTTACTCCGTCCGGCGACCGCCGCCCCGCCGCTGTCCCCTCTCCATTCGGTAACCCCTCTCCCTCTTTCATTCGGTATGGTTTCATGCGGTTAGGGTTTTGAGTTGTTGGAGGCCCTATTTTGATAATTTTTGTCAGGTCTTTTGTTTTAGGGTTTATTTGTGTTTGTTTGTGGTGCAATTGATGTGCGGTGTTGGTTTCACACCGAGATATTGATGATTTCTACCCCGAGGTAGGTGGTTCCATGCCATTCCATCTTTAGATGATTTAAATTGCTCCTTAATTAAATTATAATGTGTTCTAGTGATAAATTGCGTGATGTAAATTTTATTTTGGACGTGATTCGATATGCATATTGATGAATTTGAGTTTTTTTTAAGTAAATTCCAATGTTTTTAATGTGCGTTGTGTTGTTGAAATCTTTAGACATGTTTTAGTTAATTGTTTAATGTGTGCAAATTGTGTTTTCAAGAACGCTTGAGGTGAAAATTTTATTAAATTGATTTTTTTAAAGGAAGGTAAACTATTTTGACGTGTTAATTTTTATTATGATCCTTGAGTATGTTTTAGGGGTGTGAATGAGGTTTTAGAAGGGTTGGGATGTGCAATTGATTTTCAAATGGTTCTGGCATCTAAAATTTGTGTGTTTTAAAGTGAGGCCTTGTGGTATGCATGTGTGATGTTTTATTACTTGAGAAATTGTTTAATTAATTGTCGTTGAGATGCGAAACATGGTTGGGAAGGTTTTTGAGGTTGTTTGGTAGGTGCAAAATGTGTTTTAAAGTTCTTTGAGGTGTGTTTATATTTAAATGGGGGGTGATTTCAAAGGAAAATGAGTCATTTTGGGTGTGTTGTCTTGTTGTGCACACTTGAAATTAAATTAAAAACTATTTGAAGAATGGAAAACATGTTTTGATATTGTTACCTTGAGTATTTGCTTTCAAAGAGACATATCTACACGGGATAGAGTGGTTTTTGGTGTAAATTTTTCTTGGTTTATGTTGAAATGATTTAACAAATAGTTTAAATGATTTATTGATTTATTGAGATGCCACAAAAGTAGTATTTGGGAAAATTTGAATATGTGTTTGTATTTAAAGTATCATGTTTATATAGAATGAGATGATTTTGGTGTAAACCCACTTTACGTCACTTGGGGGTGTTTTATAAGTGGTGCAAATGGTTCAGTTAATTGGGTAGTCAGTGCAAAAACTAGTTTTAAGGACAATTTATTAAGCAAGTGGTTTGAATGACTCTCCTATTTGTAATTGGGTGTGTTTATTTGTATCGGACCTTGTTGTGTTATTTAAATAATTCTTTCTAAGTTGTGTGAATTGTTTATGTTCTTCTTTGAGTGTTGCCCAATGGGTATTTGCGAAATGATTAGGTAATGAAAAATACATTTTGGAAAGGTATTTTGATGTGCGTGAGTTTTTGAAATGTTGTTTGGGTATGAAAATGGTGAATTTTGTGTGTAATGACTTGTTTGGTTTGTGATTTGGGAAAGAAATATACTATGTGAATGTGAAACTTGATTGAGAACAAGGGAAAACCCCATGTATCTAGGTGGGAGGACTAGAACTAGTGCGCTAGTGATCCAGAGTGGTATCGCCCTTGTTTCACTTAGCTGGATTGACAATTGAAACACTAACTAAACATATGAATTCTGAGGGTCGTGGTCTTCTAAGCCATGTTTTCTAAGAGTCGTGGTCTTCTAAGCCACTTTTCACCAAGACACGAGGTTCTAGGGTCCCTCTCGAGCTAGATGAACCTTAGGGGATTTACCCATAGTGCTCTACCATCCATGACGTGGTTCCTTCCATCGGCATATGGAGGATCACTTGTGTGTGTGAGTGTGCGTGAGTATGTGTGTGTGTGTGCCCTTAGTGATTTTTTCTCTTCCTCTTTAAAATAGTGTTTGTGAAATGGTTTTCTTAGTGTTTTCCTCTAGATTTTAGCTTGTAGATGTTTTATTTTAAAGCGTTTTGAAAGTATAATTTTGAATAAGCACATTAAATTATCTCTTGGATGTTGTGGCATGGAATATTTTCATTTGGTGGTATCCTACTGGGCCTTTGGCTCACACCCTACATACACCCTTGGGTGTATGTAGATTCTGTTTCTTGTGTATCCCAGGTTGAGGCATCGTGCTCAACGATGGTGGATCAAGTTGTTAGTGGCCTTCTCATGTAGGTCCTTGGTGGTAGCTTGTGGATGTTTCACCTCTCTTGTTGCGTGGAGGTTTGTCATAGAGTTTTGTTACTCCTCTGTCATAGTACTTTGCGGTTTTTTCTAACGTTGTAAATCATTAAATTTGAAAGTTGTTAAGGGCATGTATGATTGAATTTATCAGATCTGAATTTTTAGTTTTTTTTGGTCATTTTAATATGTTTAATTTGGGTAAATTGTTCCCAAGTTTTATTTTTGATACCCAGACACTTGTTCCAGCCCGTGGGGATTGGGAATGCCCTTCGGGCCATGCCGTGGACCAGGTCGGGCACTGGGTCAGATGGCGACCCGACCTGGTTCGTGACAAAATGGTATCAGAGGGCATGTTTTCTCTCTTGGGTTGTGTTCTTTTGGGATAGAGTCATGGTAGACCGGAGTTGAGGTTGTTGGAACTTGACGTTCTAGCTACGAGCAAGGTGCCTGACCAGCACACCTCGTGGTGGGACTCGAGTTACCAAAGTAATACGAGGTTTTTCAACATCTTTGGTCTGTGTGGTTAATTTTGTCTAGGGGAAATGGAAAAGGAGTAGGTTCAGTGCTCCCAGTGAGATCGCAGGGTCTGGAAAGCCATGTGGATCCGGGGACTTTGTCCTAAAATACCCTTTGTGGCGGTGGCGTGATTGGCATATGGCCACCAACCATATGTTCTAGTCACTCGCTGACACTAGTTCCCTCTTGCATCGTTCCCCATATCTTTGTTTTGGATTCGTGGAAATCTGGTTTTTAAGGAAAAAAATGATTTGGTATTGAAAAATGTTTTGAAATGAAGCGCTTTAAAAATAAAATTATGTGTAAGGTTTGAAAAGTGTGGGTTGAATGTTTTGGTTTTGAAAAAAAATGGAAAGGTTTGGTTTTGAACCTTGGTTTTCTCATGAGAAACCATAAGCATGGGCATGTATGGAAGGAGAAATGGTTAATGACATGGGCGGATGAGTGCCTGGATGGACATGAGGTGAGTGCCAGTGTAGCACGAGGACATGCATGTGCGAGGCCCATGGGACACCATTGGTGTTTGTGCAACCCACCAACTTTGGTTTTTTTTTCAAAAAGTTTTGTTAAATGGGAATTTGGTGTTTTAGTAACCGGTGATTGTGTGGCATGTCCTTGTGTTTTGGAAATTTCGGATGTGAGGCGTTTTGAGCCGAGGATCTTTTCTAAATGATTTGAGTTTTGAGTTTGAATTCTTATTTGTAAGTTGGTATGAAAGCATGTAGTTAGTTAATTCTTTTGAAAATTACATCTAGGAGCCTTTTTAGTGGTTCCCCCTGCACGTTTGGTGTTCACTTGTGGTATGTCTTGAATGTTGGACCAGTTTGGTTGGGTCCATGGTTTTCTTTCTTGACTAGTGTATTCCCCCCATAAAGCGTTGACATGTGATTGAAGTGTGGCCACAGGCAATTCGCCATTGGCTGACCCTCCAGTTGATCAGAGGAATCTCTTCTTAGATTCTAGAATTAAACCCACCTCTTCTTTTTACAACCAAGCAGATATTCTCACAGTGGGATGAAAGATGCGATGGGATTTGAAGGAAGTTTTGGTCTTTTGAGTGTCTGACTCGTCGGGTATGATGTTTGACACTATCGTGTTTTAAGGTTCCCCCTGGAAACGGAAAAAGGAATTCCAGTGGGGAAAGTTGAAGGCAGTTCAGAGTTTTCAGTGTTGACTGGTGCCTTGAAAGGATTTGTAGTACTTTTATTGGCTTCAAGGTTCATGTTTGGTGATGTCTTTCAGTGTGAGTTCTCTTTGAAGAGCAAGGGTGGATTTCGTAGGATCCTTCGAAAATCCCTGTTTTCATAGGAGTGTGTTCTCTCGGGGAGTTATAGTTCTTCTATTCAAAGAGGAGTGTTTGTCGTGTATCTTTCCTCCTTATGTTTATTATTTAAGGTGAAGAATTGATGCATTTTCATTATCTAAACCCCTGTTTTGGTGAATGTGCCGTGAGGGATTAATTGGATGCCAAAATGTGTTGTGTTTGTTGGTGTTGTCTCGGTTGCAGTGTGGTTGCGTGTGACACAAAAAGGAGAAGATCCGTTCAGGAGTCTTCAATACCTGACTGCGAGTAAGGAGACGATTCAAACATCAGGGCTCCAGCCATAGGACTTGGAGTGAAGATGGCATGTGGTCAGGAACCCCGAGGGTGTATGAGACCTCGACCTTATTTCTATTATCAGTGTTGGAGTTGAAGGCTATTTAAATCATTTTCTGTGGTTGTTCTGTTCTAAATGAACCATATAGTTGCGTAAGGTTTTCATGACCATGTGGAGGCGTGTTCATCTCGTTGCCTTAAAGTCTTGGGGGTTGCATCCCACTGGATGTAATCGCTTTAGTGGTCCTTATGGGTTCTGTTAGGTAAATCAGTCTCATATTTGAATAATGATCATCCAGGGATTTGAAGATGTTGGTCTATCTCTGGCTGTGGTTTTGATGCCCGGTAGTTGGGCCCCTCCCTCCCCACCCCTTGTGGTGGGGTGTTTGGTCACTGTTAGGAAAATTTTCAAAGTTCCTGTATCTCTCGTCAGTTCTAATGGTGGGGAGACCCACAATAGGTCTCGCTCAAATGTCTCTGGAGTGAAACAGGTTGGACCTTCTTCATAATGGTGGGGAGTCTACTCGAGCCTCCCTGTGTCGGTTTTCCAGTCTCGCCTTGGGCGTTGGTAGGTTCTTAATGGCAAAGATCCCCTTCGGGTTTTCCCATGATGACCTTTTGGTTATGTTACTTTCCTTTATTAATCAACTGGAGGTGTTCTATATCTTTGGGGCGGACGACACATATCAGAAAGTCTTTTTATGAGTTTCTCAAGTTTGTCATTTTATTCACCTTCTCTGAGCACGATGTGTTTACCTCCTTTCACTTGTTTTCATAGGGACCCTCTCTGATCCTTAAGGGGGTGTCGTTTTCTACTTTGGGGTTCAATCTTAGTTGTGGATTTCTGGGGACGGAAAGCGCTATGGTGGGGAGAATTGTCACACACAGATTTCTAAAACAATTTTTATTTTATTATTTTCATTATTTTTATTTTCTTTTGAAAATATTGGTCAGAGTGTGGGCCGAGCCCGATATAAATTTTACATTTCACTGATAAATGAATATTTTATACTTGGTGGCATCCAATGAACATGCGGGGAACGGTCGAAGCCGCACAACTTTGACTAGGTCACCGCGCGGCCTTGCTCGGTTCCTCGCACGGCCTGCACGATGTTCCGGACAAATAAATGAAGTAAAATTAAATAAATTAGGTTGATGTATGATTAAAGATAAATAAATAAATAAACAAATAAATAAATTAAGTTTAAATAATTATTATAATAATAATAGAAGTGGTAGTTCTTTTTCTTTTTTTTCTTTTTCTTTTATTCTTTATTAAAATTCTCAAGATTCTTATTATTTTTGTTAATATCGTTAATGTGTTAATATAATAATTAATATTATTAATAATATAATAATTATTATCATTGTAACTAATTAATGTTATCAATAATAATAATAATTATTTTTTTCTTCTTATTATTTTTAGGTTCCTTTTTATTTTTTATTTTCATGCTTCCCCCTTGTTCCCCCCTATTTTTTTTCTTATCTTTTTTTTTCTCTTTTCTTTTTATTTTCTCTCATCTCTCCTTCCTCCCCCTCTCTCTCGTCGCACCCCATCTCCCCTTTCCCCTTTCCATCGCACTGAACCCCCCCTGACCTAGCTGCGCGTTCCGCCCCTCCCCTCTAACTCCTGTCTGGCGTGGCCCTTGCCGGCCTCCTCACTAGCCAGCACCGCCCTCGCTGACCTCCTCACATGTGTCTGCCTCCCCATTGCAACCTCCTTCTAGAGACGCACCACCTTGCCGCCTCCCTTCTCCATCCGGAAACCACTGCCCTCCTACTCCGTCCGGCGACCGCCGCCCCACCGCTATCCCCTCTCCATTCGGTAACCCCTCTCCCTCTTTCATAGGGCATGGTTTCATGTGGTTAGGGTTTTGAGTTATTGTAGGTCCGATTTTGATAATTTTTCTGGTCCTTTGTTTTAGGGTTTATTTATGTTTGTTTGCGGTGCAATTGATGTGCGGTGTTGGTTTCACACCAAGATATTGATGATTTCTACCCCGAGGTAGGTGGTTCCATTCCATACTATCTTTAGATGATTTAAATTACTCCTTAATTATATTATAATGTGTTCTAGGGATAAATTGTGCGATGAGAATTTTATTTTGGACGTGCTTCGATATGAATATTGATGAATTTGAGTTTTCTTAAGTAAATGCCCATGTTTTTCATGTGCGTTGTGTTGTTGAAATCTATAGACGTGTTTTAGTTAATTGTTTAATGTGTGCAAATTGTGTTTTCAAGAACGCTTGAGGTGAAAATGTTATTAAATTGATTTTTTTAAAAGAAGGTAAACTATTTTGACGTGTTAATTTTTATTATGAACCTTTAGTATGTTTTAGGGGTGCGAATGAGGTTTTAGAAAGGTTGGGATGTGAAATTGATTTTCAAATGGTTCTGGCATCTAAAATTTGTGTGTTTTAAAGTGAGGCCTTGTGTTATAAATGTGTGATGTTTTATTAATTGAGAAATTGTTTAATTAAGTGTCGTTGAGATGCTAAACATGGTTGGGAAGGTTTTTGAGGTTGTTTGGTAGGTGCGAAATGTGTTTTCAAGTTCTTTGAGGTGTGTGTATATTTAAATGGGGGGGGGATTTCAAAGGAAAATGAGTCATTTTGGGTGTGTTGTCTTGTTGTGCACACTTGAACTTAAATTGAAAACTGTTTGGAGAATGGAAAACATGTTTTGATATTGTTACCTTGAGTATTTGGTTTCAAAGCGACGTCTCTACATGGGATAGAGTGGTTTTTGGTGTAAATTTTTCTTGGTTTATATTGAAATGATTTAACTAATAGTTTAAATGATTTATTGATTTATTGAGATGGCACAAAAGTAGTATTTGGGAAAAGTTGAATATGTGTTTGTATTTAAAGTAGAATGTTTATATAGAATGAGACGATTTTGGTGTAAACCCACTTTGTGTCACTTGGGGGTGTTTTATAAGTGATGCAAATGGTTCAGTTAATTGGGTGGTCGGTGCAAAAACTAGTTTTAAGGACAATTTATTAAGAAAGTGGTTTGAATGACTCTCCTATTTGTAATTGGGTGTGTTTATTTGTGTCAGCCCTTGTTGTGTTATTTAAATAATGCTTTCTAAGTTGTGCGAATTGTTTATGTTCTTCCTTGAGTTTTCCCAATGGGGATTTTCTAAATGATTAGGTAACGAAAAATACATTTTGGAAAGGTATTTTGGTGTGTGTGAGTTTTTGAAATGCTGTTTGGGTATGAAAATGGTGAATTTTGTGTGTAATGTATTGTTTGGTCTGTGATTTGGGAAATCAATATACTATGTGAATGTGAAACTTGATTGAGCACAAGGGAAAACCTCGGGTATCTAGGTGGGAGGACTAGAACTAGTGCACTAGTGATCCAGAGTGGTATCACCCCTGTTTCACTTAGCTGGATTGACGATTGAAACACTAACTAAACATATAAAATCTGAGGGTCATGTTATTCTAAGCCACGTTTCACTGAGACACGAGGTTCTAGGGTCCCAGTCAGGCTAGATGAACCTTAGGGGATTTACCCATAGTGCTATACCATCCATGACGTGGTGCCTTCTACCGGCATATGGAGGATCACTTGTGTGTGTGCATGTGCGTGAGTATGTGTGTGTGTGTGGCCTTAGTGAATTTTTCTCTTCCTCTTTAAAATAGTGTTTGTGAAATGGTTTTCTTAGTGTTTTACTCTAGCTTTTAGCTTGTAGATGTTTTCTTTAAAAGCGCTTTGAAAGTATAATTTTGAATAAGCACATTAAATTATCTCTTGGATGTTGTGACATGGAATATTTTCATTTGGTGGTTTCCTACTGGGCCTTTGGCTCACACCCTACATACACCCTTGGGTGTATGTAGATTCTGTTTCTTGTGTATCCCAGGTTAAGGCATCGTGCTCAGCGATGGTGGATCAAGTTGTTAGTGGCCTTCTCATGCAGGTCCTTGGTGGTAGCTTGCGGATGTTGCACCTCTCTTTTTGCGTGGAGGTTTGTCATAGAGTTTTGTTACTCCTCTGTTATAGTACTTTGTGGTTTTGTCTAACGTTGTAAATCATTAAATTTGAAAGTTGTTAAGGGAATTATTGATTGAATTTATTAAATCTGAATTTTTAGTTTCTGTTGGTCATTTTAATATTTTTAATTTGGGTAAATCATTCCCAGGTTTTATTTTTGATACCCAGGAACTTGTGCCAGCCCGTGGGGATCGGGAATGCCCTTCGGGCCATGCCGCGGACCGGGTCGGGCACCGGGTCGGATGGCGACCCGGCCTGGTTCATGATAGTTACACTATTTGATGCATACATGAAAGAGTATTTTCTTTTGTGTGCTATGATAATGTTCACTAAAAATGACTTTCCTGTATATGGGAACTTATCTAGATATAGTGTCAAAGAATATAAATCTTATCCAATTTGAGAAAAGGGGACTTCATATCATCAATTTACGAATGGAAGAAAAATGGTGTATATGGGACATCCGAGATGTCTATGAATGAACCAACCTTATTGAAGATTAAAAAAGAAATTTAATGGTTTACAAGAGTATTATTTTTCACGAAAACCATTTCCAGTTGAATAATATTACAATAAGGTGAAAAACATCTATGTTACATTTGGAAAGAAAGGAAGTTCTAGTCGTCAACAAAATACCTGGAAGAAACGATCCATTTTATTTGAGACATCTTATTAGAAATTTTTGGATGTAAAACATAACATTGATATTATGCATGTCAATAAAAAAATTTCTGATAGTATAATTGGAACATTGTTAAAAATAAAAGGAAAAAAAGATATATTTCAGGAAATACTAGACTTAATAACCATGGGAATATGTTTGGAGTTAGCTCCCATAATGAAACAAAACAAAACATATTTTTCACTGGCTTGTCACATGTTAAGAAAGAGTGAGAAGATAAATTTTTGTCAATGCATATATAGAACTAAAGTACCTAGTGTATTTTCTTAAAATGTGAAAAATTTGGTATCATTGAAGGATTTAAAGTTAATAGGTATGATATATCACGACTATCATGTATTGTTGAAACTGTCGCTATCGGTTTCATTGCATGGCATATTACTGATACCTGTCAGAAAGTCTATAATCAAGCTGTGTTATTTTTTCAATTCAATTTGAAGAAAAGTCATAGATCCAAATTTGTTAGATGTGTTAGAGAATGAATCCATCCTCATAATTTTTCAACTATAAATATATTTTACACCATTGTTTTTTTTATATAACGGTTCATATATTGAATCATTTAGTGTGAGAGATAAAAATATGTGGGCCTATTTATATACATTGGATGCATCCTTTTGAAAGATATATAATTTTTTAAGGGATATGTTAAGAATATACATCGACCAGAGGCCTATATTGTTCAAAAATATATATCAGAATAGGAAATTGAGTTCTTTACTGATTATTTTTCTAAAGTGAAGCATGTTGGTATCCCTATATCTCAACATTTGACAGTTGATAGTGAAGATAAAGGGATTTATATCTTAAAGGTAAAGTTAATTCCATATTATGAAGTGATGCATGCACATTTATATATTTTGAACAACATAGGTGATGCTCAACCATATATCTCGTTGTATATTGTTGGATTGAAGGTATGATATCTGAGAATAAATGAAAAGTGGTTGATGAATGAATATAAAAACAAATTAGTTTCATGGTTTAAAGAGAAAATAAACAATGATTTATCCACACTAGAAACATTAAAATGGTTAGTAGGGGGACTAAGTGTTAATGTGATCATATGGTATGATTTTTATATTAATGGTTACACATTAAACAAAAAAATCAGGACGACAAGAGTACCGTTCAAAATAGTGGAGTAATGGTTGTTACTAAAGCACTATATTTTTTGATTTCCAAAGATAAACACCAAATTTATGCATTAACATCCTATTTTGGAGTTGTTGAGTATATATGGTAGATTGACTATGCTAAAATTTAGGTACCGATATTTAAATGTAAGTGGGTTAACAATAATGGAGGTGTGAAAAATGATGAGTATGGATTTACACCTGTTAATTTGAAAAGATTTAGTTGTAAGGAGAAATAATATATTATATAGAAACATGAAAAACACATATTTTATGTTGTTTCCCATCAAATGATGAGTGGTCCGATGTTTTTATAGGGACAAAAATTCATTTGGCTAATAAGAATATTGATGATGTTTAAGACTTTTCTGATATTTCTCTATCTATTATATGATTACCCAATGATAACAATGATTATGATGTGGACATTTTCCATGCAACATGAAATGATCATGTATAAGGGATATGAAAAAACACTCCATTACTCTCCTAATTAATCAGGTAGTCTTATTTTTTTGTGAAACTGGAAAAGTTAAAAATTTATTTTTTTAAGTTGTATATTTATATATATATATGTTTAACATTATTGATATTTTTTTCAATATTTTTTATATCCATTAGATTCAGATATCCATTTTTTGATTTAATTTTTTTCCTTTATCATTTTGTTGTGAATTTTATTTATATTATTTATTTTCAGTGATATAATTTTATTTTATAAAATGTTTATAATTTTATTCATATCATAAAAAATTATATTTTTACTTATAAAATTTATTTATTTCTAAACAAATAAAGGTACACAAAAGTATGAATTTTAGATGATAATAATTTCTGTCATTTTTTTGTTAATTTCAAAATACACTAGTTTTAGTTGCACATTTTTTTGGTTGGTAAATATAACATTCAATGTTTTTTTTTCTATTATGAACAATAAATTTTTTATTTATTGAATTTATTTAATTTTAATTAAATATAGGTACAGTTACTTTTTATTAAAGTAGCATACATCTTTATAAATGTCTGACATCGAGGTAGGGGAAGCGAGGTATGTATGTTTTTTAACATAAATATATATCTATAGTAATTAAATTATTTAATGAAATTAAACTTATAATTATTAAAATTATATACATCTCTTCTTTATCTATAGATAGGATGATACCTATAGATTATAACCATGATATTTCATGTTTACCAAAACTTTCACTCACACTTGGAGAGAATAGGGTGATAATTAACTTTGACGAGAATGACCACCCAACTAGACCACATGCCACATAATTTTGGACTTTTTTGGCTATACAGAGTATTATATAATAAGTATTTCATTCCCTAATTGAAGGAGCATTGACCAGTCAGTGAAAGATATTTTATGGGAGTCCATAACGGTAAAATTTCTAAACTTATTTATTTAGTTTTCAAATGATTTAAATACTATAAATTTATTAATATTTTATCTATTCAATTATAGACTATATTTAACTTTCAAGAGAAAATAGGAATTAATAATTTTTTCTATCTTGTACAGTAACAATATGGAGATATTTTAAGATGAAACTGACTTTATTTTATATTTTTGGGAGTAAACAAAATCAAGATCCATGCTTTAAGTATGAGTTTATAGATAGCGAGACATGGTAGAAGTTTGCCTCTAATTAGCAGGAGGAATCCTTTATGGTATTTTTTTATCATTAGATAAATTTTGTATATGAATTTTTTTGTTTTATCTATTTTTTAATAAATATATTTATAATTATTTACTTATAAATATATTTATTATAACTAATTAAGGGTAAAAAAAGTTAAGTAAGTGTAAACTAATTTGTTTAATTAATTTTAATTACTTTATAACTTAGTTTTTTTTCTTATGTAATAGGCCTCCAGAAAAAATCACCAAGTGATATAGCCTCACAATTTATACACTCATACATTGTCACGCAGACAGTATCCTTTATTAGGGCATCAAATGATTTCTGAAAAATTTAGTGAATTAAGAGCAAAGTCAAATAGCAGCTCTAAAGATGTTCCGCTTGACCCTACATATCCTCCCCCTTATCATGAAAAATGGAAAAGGGTGAGAATGAAAAAAAGGTAAGTATATTACCAATCCAACAAAGGAAGAGGTTGATATGTTTGTAATTAATTAATTGTTAATTTTGATCATTATTAATATTTAGTAAATTTATCTCACAAATATTACATTTAAAAATATTACTTTAGGATGCACTTCAGAAGAAAATGACACATGATTTCTTTATCCCTCATAGTTGGACAAATACTATTTCAACTATAGGAAATCTGAAACACTTAGTCCATATTAGAGGGTATGAGAAGGGTATTGGTTTTAAAAAAGTTTTTAATCATGCCCCCATCGAGGAATTGATGGGGGAAGAATATAAGGACGAAATATATTCTTTAAAGGTTGGGTTATGAAAATTTAATGAGTTTATATATGATATAATTAAATCATCTTTATCATCTATACTTGTAGAAGTGATGAGTCAAATGCAACCTACAAAACCTGACTACCAAGATCCGTTACCTCCTTATTCAGATCCGACCGTGTGTTGTGAGTTGCATGCTGAGGTTACCCATGTACTTATTATAACATACAAAATTATACATCTATGGGATTATGTACATAATCAACTTATGCAATTGGGTCAAGTAAGAGTAACTATACATGATATTATTGATCCAACTGCTGCATATCCACTGCCTATTGAGGAGGTGTCCATAATTAGATAGAGTATTGGTCATTTTTTACTTTGGCCAACTAATATTTTTCATCAGGCGACATATGATGTATGAATTGTTTTTTATTTATTATTTATCATTAAATTCAGAATTAATTATTACATTTTCTTACAATTAACTTATATTGTAGTATCTAAAATCAAAGGAATCAACACTAGTGTAAAATCAGAATTTAATGTCGTTTTTTTAGTTTTTATCATTGGTTTTTAACTGAAGTTGACCCAAGAATTAATAAAATAAGAGTTTTGACATCAGTTTTAAAATAAACGACATCGAAAATTAAATAATAATTAAAATAAATAGATGTTTCAACATCAATTTTATAGGAAAACTGATGTTCAAAATGAATTACATATATTTCCACATCGGTTTACTAGAAAAACTAATACGTAAAATTCCCTTCGACATTGATTTTTTATAATAACTGATGCTAAAATCATTTTTTTGGACACTTTAAAAGGATTTCAATGTTGGTTTTAAAATAATTGACATTGAAATTCTCTCTAGATGTGATTTTTGATGTCAAGTTTTAATGAAAACTAACATCTAAAGATACTCTCAACATTGATTTTCATGGAAAACTAAGGTTGAAAGTCCTATTTATTAGATTCAATGTCTGTTTTTAAAAAAACTAACAGGTAAAGTGGTATTTAAAAAAAAATTAAATGACCTTGGCCCAAAACATTTGACAACCTGTAAAAACAATCGAATACACTAATTTACAAAGAATGACCTTGTTAAATTAAACAGAATATACAAAATAAAAGAAAAAGATAATTGTATAAATACTCATTTATTTAACATTAATTTAATATACATACTTGAAA
This sequence comes from Viscum album, assembly GCA_963277665.1. Taxonomy (NCBI): domain Eukaryota; kingdom Viridiplantae; phylum Streptophyta; class Magnoliopsida; order Santalales; family Viscaceae; genus Viscum; species Viscum album. The sequence goes on along the minus strand of OY728131.1, from coordinate 1,617,594,689 downwards.
CATCTAAAAACTATAAAAACAAACCTAATATATGAACTTTAAGTAGAAAAAAGTTGTCTAATTACTCATTTTTTAAACTTTAATTAAAAGAGACATACCTGATAATTTAAAATTTAACCAAACTTAAAAAAATAGTTTTCAAACAAGAAAATTATAAAAATAAATAGAATATTCCAAATTTAAGAAAAAACAATTGTCTAGTTACTAATTTTTTAAACTTTAAATAAAAGAGACATACCTTATAATTTAAATGTTAACCATTCTTAAGAAATAGTTTGCAAACAAAATTCAAAGATGGGTAAGTTTATCATTTGTATATGAATTGACCTCATTGAAAATATAAAATAATAATTAATGTTATAAGATTAAAAAATAGAATATTTTGATATAAAACCTAAAATAATTAATAGAAATAACTTTATCAAATTTAGTCATTGTACCAATTGTGATTATATCAAACACGAATCTTAAAAAAAACTTCATTCTACCCTTCCTTTTTGATGATGACATTGTGATTATGAAACATTAACTTGAAAATAAAAACCAACATACATATATAAGACAAAACATATATTAACTAATATAAAATATATTTACCAATAATTTCATATAGTTGATTTTATTTGGATTATGTATCAACAACTGATCATTGTTAAAAAATTTCCATGACCTATATTATCATATATCAATTATCAAAACACATATAAAAAATAATAATTAAGAATAAACAACTTATAAAAAAGAATGTAACTCACCTGTTTAACAATTTTATAAAATATTTACGTACCACACCTAATACACTAACTTAAAGAAAAGAACAACCCTGTAAAATCAAACATAATATACTAACTAAAAGTAGAAAAAATTGATATAAATTATTATTTATTTAACATTAATTAAAAGTGACACACCTGAAACATTTAAAACCCATAAAAACAAATAGAATATAAAAACCTAAAGCAAAAAACAATTGTTTAATTACCCATTTTTAGACTTAAATTAAATTATACATACATGATAATTTAAAATTTATCCAAACTAAAAAAATAGCTTTCAAATAAGAAACCTTAAAAAAATAGAATATACAAACCTTAAGAAAAAAACATGACCGTCTAATTACTATTTTTTAAACTTTAAATAAAATTGACATACCTTTTAATTTAAATTTTAAATATACTTAAAAAATAGTTTGTAAAATTTTAAGATGGGTAAGTTCTTCATTTTTATACGACTAGAAATAATTGAAAATCTACAATAAAAATGAATGTTATAAGATTAAAAAACAGAATATTTTGATATAAAACCTAAAATAATTAATATAAATAACCATATCAAATTAAGTCATCATTATAGTTGTGATTATATCAAACATGATTCTTAAAAAAAAAATAACCACATTCCACCATTCCTTTTTGATGATGAAACTAAATTTATGAACATTTACTTGAAAAAACAATAACACATATATATAATACAAAGCATATATTATCTAATATAAAATACATTTACTAATAATTTCATGTAGTTTATTTTATTTAGATTTTGTATCAACAATTGATCATTGTTAAACCTTTATTGTGACCTTTATTTTCATATATCAATTATTAAAACATGTATAAACAATAATAATTAAGAATAAAGAACTTATAAAAAAGAATAAAACTTATTTTTTTAGCAATTTTCAAAAAGATTTATGTACTCCACCTAATAAACTAACTTAAAGAAAAAACCCTATAAAATCAAACACAATATACCAAATAAAAGCATAAAAAATTGGTATAAATACTCATTTATTTAAATTTAATTAAAAGAGACACACCTAAAATATCAAAAACCTATAAAAATAAACAAAATATACCAACTTTAAGAAAAAAAATATTGTCTAATTACTCATTTTTAAAATTTAATTAAAAGAGACATACCTGATAATTTAGAATTTTACTAAACTTAAAAAATAGTTTAAAAACAAGAAACTAGTAAAAAAAATATAATATACCAACTTTAAGAATTTTTTTTTCTAATTACTAATTTTTTAAAATTTAAATAAAAGAGACATACCTTATAATTTAAATGTTAACCATACTTTAAAAATAGTTTTCAAATAAAAATAAAATATCGGTAAGTTATTCATTTGTATATGACTCGTCATCATTAAAAATCTACATTAAAAAAGAATTTTGTAAGATTAAAAAATAGAATATTTTGTTATAAAACATAAATTGAAAGTTACATTTTCAGAAAAATGAATAAAGAAAATTTCAACTAAGTGCAAGTAAAACAAGAAGTATGATGTGATTTATTAAAACAATGGATTTAGAATAATTCATTTAATAAATATGACTCAACATTACTTATGTGGTTTTTTTGAGTTTAGTGATTCATTAATTATGTTATGCCTTATCTTGGATTCTATGGTTTTGAAATATTTTCTAATGGTTCATAGGGGATATTTGGTTGTCCTTGAATCCTTCCTTGTAGATCATTTGGTTAATACAAATTTCCAATAAATAATATAGGGGTTCTGAAATCATTTAGTAAATTTACAGGCTACATCTGAAACATTTCTTATGGTTATTTACCAAAATGAATGATAAAAATAAAACTTTAGTTTTAGAAATATTAATGGATGGTTTTTAAATATATTTTGATATATATAGTAAACTAATTTTCAAGGAGTTTTTACATAAAGTATGTAATAGTTTTATTTTATGTTTCCCTTCTTTTAAAAACTTATAGTTATGGTTCTATGAAAATTTAATTTTAAAAAATATTTTCAATTAAAATTTATAATTTTTATAAAGTAAGGAATGATTGGGATATTTTTTAGTTTGTTTATATTGATAGATTTAAACATTATTATATGTTTAACATAAAATTTAAAGTTGGTAGAGATATGTTTGTTTAAGTTTAATTTGTTTAATTTTGTTGTTATATATATAATTTTTCTATAAAGTTAAGTATGTATCTCACATTGATTTTGTTCTAGAGTTCCATGAATTAAAGGATTTTCATGTTTCCTTTGGTCATTAACTTTATCTGACTCAAATGAGTGCATGTTTTGGTTACTCATGTCCTTTGTTATTCATGATGTATCTTTCTAAATTAAAGGCTTTTTTAGTGTAAAGATTGTTTTATAAATCCATAAAAATTTATAAAATAGATAAAAACCCTGTAAAAATAAATATAATATACTAAATTAAAGTAGAAAATGATTGTATAAATACTCATTTTTTAACTTTAATTAAAAGAGACATACTTGATAATTTAATTCACAGTCATACTTAACAAATAGTTTACAAATTGTGAAGATGGGTATGTTCATCATTTATATACAACTCGATGTCATTGAAAATATATAATAAAAACGAATGTTTTAAGATTAAAAAATAGATATTTTGATATAAAACATAAAACAATTAATATAATTAACCTTATAAAATTCAGTCATCGACCCAATTGTGATTATCTCATACATGAATCATATAACATAATAACCACATTTCACCTTTACTTTTTGACAATGACATTTTAGTTATAAAACATTAACTTGAAAATAAAAACCAACACACACACAAATATATATATAACAAAAACAAAATATTATCTAATATAAAATATATTTACCACTACTTCCAGGTATTGGATTTTATTTGGCTTCTTTATTGACAAGTGGTATTTGTTAAACTTTTTCCATGAACTTAATTTTCATTTATATCAACTATTAAAATATGTATAAACAATAATAACTAAAAATAAATAACTAATAAAAAATAATAAAACTTACTTGTCTAATAAGTTATTAAATTTTTTATGAACACCACCTTATGAAGAGAAAAACCAATATAATGTGCATTCATTTGGGAAGAATATGGCTAACATATAATGAACTATATAATATATAAAGTTCAAAATTAATGAAATTATAATGAATATTAGTTCATAATTATCTTAGTGTTTTTACCCATCAAGGAATGGAAAAAACCATCACCCAATCATCATATTTGATAATCTATCACATAGATATGTAACTCTAGTAGTATTATTCACATATTGAATAATCGTTGAAATGTATTCTGGGTATATAAGACCATAAAAACCAGTGGTATCATTTTGAATAAGAATAATGTGTAGATACCTAATTAAATAATTAATATAGTAAGTTACTTGAAATAATCTTTATTTAAATAAAGAAAAATTGAAACATAAATTTACTTACATGGAAAAAAATTGAAACACAACTGAGCTCATAAAAAATAACCCAATCCCTGATATTTTTTTTAATATTCTCAATAGAGAGTATCCTCCAAATATATCAAAAATCTATCAAAACTCATAAATATTATACAAGTAATAAGAAACCTAGGATACTTTTTTATCCCATTAGAAAACTCAGAAGTATATGAATTTGTTGTTTCCTAAACCATTTGTTTCTTTTGTACTAATTATTTTACTTTTAGATAATCCTATATAAATTAAATTTTATAAAACATTATAAGAAAGTTTCAATAAAATGTAAATAATATTTAAAAAACAATGCATAACTCGTATGTCAGATGTTGAAGAAGGCTAGCATGCCAAAGTGAAAAATGGACCATACAATTTCCAACTCTGGTAACCTACTAAGTAGGAAATTAAAGTAGACTAGTTAGATCAATAATATCATTTAATTATATTTCTTACTAAATAAACTATATAGGCTAGTGATTTACACAATCCCCAAAAATATGTATGAATCTATACACTACAATACATACATGGGGATCTCCATCATACAACTCACAGTATAAGGTTAGGTCCAAATGAAGAGGTGTAGGATATGAGTAGGTAGGATATGATTTTCTCAGCAATTATTCAAACATATCCTGAATAGTTAATTGAATTTGATCACCCATGGATTATTATTGGTCTTTCAGTTCATCTTTTAAGTAATATATTTCTGATTCTCCTAATTTCTTACACTGATGACCAAAAAATTTCTTAATAATGACACCCACCTCATATCCTCTTATGCGGCTAGGGTGTTCTAGATTTTCTAAAGTAGTAGCTAGGATGTCCATCCTACCCCCAGGGATAAAATACCCATAGGTTTCTTTCTTATGAAGTTCATACTAAAATGAAAAATTAAAATGCTATATTAGTGTTATTAATTTAAAAAATACAAACATTCAGGGAAAATAAAAATTAATTTCTTACAATTCTATCATCCACTTCCTTAGATTTCTCCTTAGATTGCTCTATAAGATACTTTTAATTTTTTCCCTTCTCACTCATTTTTATTTTTTCATGGAGAGTGGGGGGATATGGAATACCAAAAAAGACCTATTCTAAACTATTACTATATTGAGATATTAATGCATTAAACTTTTCTACAATCATTTTATCCTTCAATAAATGATACAGTCCATGTGATAAAGTATGAGGGTATACATTCTAAAAATGGATCTCTTGATGAGATCTCATGGTGGCCTATTACGTAAAAATAAACTAATAATTAATCAGGTAATATACAAGAAATTTTATACTATAAAATAATTATCATAGTATAAATGATTCATTATGTCAGTTGTTAAAAAATTTCTTCCATGTATCTGCATATAAAAACCAATACTTGAGGCATGTGTTTTAATTCTATAACTTCCCAAAAATATTTTTTTTTCAATTATGTTTCTAAATATCTCTATAAAACTACCAATAAAGATAGAAATCATTTATTAATTTCATTCATTTATTCAAAATTGAATGTCATCATTAATTGAATAAATAAAATATAAGTCATTTAAAATATATAATATTTTAAAAAATAGATAAAAATAAATAAATTGAGATATTTTATCTTTATAGACCATCACAACTACTCTTTCACCATCTTGTAGATGTAATTCCAATCAAGATATAAAATTATATGTCACGACCCATCCCAAAGGGCCCATGCTTCGACTCCCCAAGCCTACCTCCAATAGGCAAGGGGTTGGTGACTAGTGCCGAGTAGACATGTCACTAATATGGGAGGCCATAGCCTAAGTACCTGTACACATGCACACATCTCTAAGCCCATATAATATTGAAATGTCAAATAAACTGAACAAACATGAATTTATATATCTAAATCCACAACTAGAGTACGATAGGAAGTAAAGAAAAGAAAATAGGGAAAAATACAATCCCACCATAAAGAGTTTGAAAACAAGTCCAACCTGAAAGTAATATTGGGGAATGTTGTTAAGATACCATAGGAACACGCCTTGGTCTATTCAGTCTCACTAAGAACCGTCTGGTCCTGGTCCATCCATGACTCTGTCAAAAGGTTAATCAATAACACAAGACATTACACATGTGGGAAAATCCCATGAAGGGGTGAGTATAAAAATACCCAGTAGGAAACCCCAAAACCAAAAATTATACAAAATAAGAATAAAATCATATCTACATAGGTATATTTCTACAACACATATAACAAGAATATCCTAATATACTCAAAAAAGACACACAATATCATAGATGAGTTACAACAGTAATACCAGTCTAGGATTCCTACTCAATGGTTCCACATAACACTCATTCAGGACAACACACTCCCAAGTCTGAAAGCACTAATGATGTCCATCTGAGAGGTAAATTCTTGTTGGGCCTCATCCTTATAATTACATTCTGAAATTCCAAAGAGATACGATACATATATGAGGATCAATCCTAATGCCACAGGGTATACCAACAACTCAATTTTGAATTAACCCACTAAGTAGAGGATTATAACCCATGTAGTATTGGTCATAAAGATACTAAAAACTCTACTTAGGTCATCAATATGAATAAATTGTCTCACTCAAGACCTTATGTAAGGATTCCAACAACTCTATCCAAGAAGTCCTAATGAAGGGATCACTATCCTATGTTTAGGAGGCGATTCTGTACTAACCCTCAGGGAAAAGATATGGGGAACACACCCTATCAAAAAATTTCTATGATACATAGTATAAGAGATTAAAGATAACTTTTTAGGATTACACAGTGTGTAGTAGGGTTACACACCGTGTCCCTTAAAACTTGGGTCCTACCCATGTAAACGGATCATGTCCATTTTTGTATAGAAGTACACGACGTGCTGCTGCCTGTGTATTTCTTCTCATGTACTAGTACATTCTTTAGCCTGTGTACTTTTAGTCTAGTCCATGACTATATAGGAGTACACAGTGTGACCATGCCAGTGTACTCCAACCAGTGTCCGTGTACCCTCTGAGGTACATGATGAGCTCACCAAAGGGGACAACACTTCATGTGAAAAGGTCACACACCATGTGATATTTATCTTCCTCTAAAAACCCTAGACAATACTAAGAGGGGACCACATGGAGTGTGGCTACATGTTACATGTCGTGCAGTGATGAAATTTTAGGATTCCTAGATCTGGTTTCTGCGGGTCTTCTCCAATGCTCTGGCCACCATTCCACCCATGCCTTGCCTGAAAAATTGACGAACTAGGTTGGAAAAGCCTTTCCATCAACGAAAAATATCATCCTACTCTTTGATTCGTTCAGAAAATGCCTTTTAATGGTGTTATTTTTTTCATACCAAAGAACAAAAAAACTGGGTACCTACAACATCTGATCCAGTTCCATTTCTGTCATCACAGCACCATCATGTCATGCCGATCCTAGATATACAATATCAGATCATTGTGCCAAAAAATGAGTGCGCAATGATTGATTTATCATGAGGTATCGAACCACGTGCCAATGAAGAACACCTATAATGAACGAAGAATCGGGGGAGAAAAGCATAAGAACAATTAAGAGGAAGAGTCCTTGGTTGATATTCATGTTGACCTTGATTCATTTCCATTAGAACGACAAGCGAAGAATCAATAATCACAAATAAATTCTCACAATAGATCCTTGTAATAAACCCATCCCTCAATACACACGATCCACGAATCAATACATTGATTGATTGATCTTTTTTCATTGTATAAACCAAAAAAGGAAAGAAACCCAAATAAAATAATATCCTACCTTGATTTGGATAAATCATTGATGAAGAACGAAGTTGTGCTATGATTGTTGGAAAGATTCTCAGAATTCACCTCCCACTGATCGTCGATCTCTGATCTGGTCATCGTCCACTGATGGAATCTCTTTCGACGGCTCTCCAACAATCCTTTGGATCTCTAGGTTTTATTAGATAAACCTAGGAATTTCCTATATCTATTTATTTTTAAGAGGTTAGGTCGTTGTGTCAACTAAATAAAATAAAATAGTTTAATTAATTATTTTATTCATTTTATACTTGTGATGAACTTTCTAAAAATGCTATGTGTTAACCAAGTTATGTGATACCTAGGTTAAAAAAAATATTTTGAACTCAACGGTGGCCTCATATTTCTGATCTGGGTCTCCCTTTAGAATTTATTCCACTTTTTTTAGAAAAATTGTGCACTTGTTCTATTTAATATATTTCAAAAATTTATTTCAGGAACACCACGTCTCAGAATCACATGTCATCTCAGTGCCTATTCTAAAAAATAATCCACAAAATATCTAAAAAATAATACATGAAAAAAATACGATTCATTACATTCTCCCCATATTAGGGATTTACATCCTAAAAATCCAAAATAAGGGCTCCATAAATAGATGTGGGTATTAAGAAAGTATATGGTCCTTCCGCTCACAAGTTATCTCTTAGAGTTTCCTATGCTGCTACCATACATGCACTAAATGAATCTATCACCCATGAAGAATCATCTTCTACCGATCCTTAATCTCTATCAAGTAATCGACAAAGGTATCTTTTTCCTTGATGTCTAGATCACCCCAGTTGATAACGTGTGATGATTCATGCATGTAACTCCTTATCCGAGACACGTGGAAGATATTGTTTACCCATTTTAACTATGGTGGTAGTGATAAGAAGTATTCTACCTCAACAGATCTGTGTGGTATCTACAAAGGGCCAATGAATCTCAGAGATATCTTCCCTCCCTAGCCAACTCTACAATCCACATAGAGGTGAAACCCATAGAAACAAATGGTCTCCCTACTCAAACTCCAAAGGCATCCATCATCTATCCACATAATACTTTTGACAGCTCTGTGCAGTCTTCATCTACTCTTGGATGATCTGGACCTTCTCAGTAGTTTCTCACACTAACTCTAGGCCCATGAATGCTGACTCTCCTGGTCCAGTCCAACAAAGTGGTGAACTATAGGGTTGTCTATACATATCCTCAAAAGGTTCCATACTGATGGTGGAATAGTAATTGTTATTTCATTCAAACTCTATTGGTGGTTGGTGATCCTCCCAACTATGGCCAAAGTCTAACATGAAATCTTGAAAGATTTCCTCCAAGACATGGATGGTCTACTTTGTCTGGACATCAGTCTGGAGGTGGAATGCTTTGCTCAAGCGTAACTGAGTCCCAAACATCTCATGTAATCCCTTCCACAAATGGGATGTGAAGCGATAATAATGATAAAAATTATAATCAATGAAACTCCATGGATTTAGACTATCTCCTACACATAGAGGCATCCCAACATCTCTACTGAACTCTACTCTTAGATAGCTAAGAAGTGGGATGACTTGGTGAGTTAGTTTAAGATCACCCAGATGGAATCATGTCCCCTGGACATATATGGTAAGACCATATTGAAGTCTATGGATATTCCATCCCACTTTCACTCTGTCAACTCAAGGGGTTGAGCTAAACTCGCTGGAACTTAGTGCTCAACCTTAACTTGTGAAAAAATAAGGCACTGAGAGACAAACTCTAAAACAACTTTCTTCATCGATGGCCACAAAAACTGACATCGGAGGTCCTGATACATCTTTACCACACTATGATGTACCACCAAAGGATATGTATGAAAATCTATCAAAACTCCTCCCGCAGAATCACTGGTAACATTGTACATACTCTGAAAAGAGTGACATGCTCTCCACCTTTAGAAAATCCATCAAGAGCATGTCTAGTGGATATCTGAGTATGTAGGGTCTCACGGTCAGCATCACCAAGATATGCCTCCCTGACTCATTATAAGAGAATATGGGTGACAAAAATAGACTAGAGGTAATATTATTTATATCAATCCACAAATGATAATTGTAATGAGGACAACTACTCTTACTCCTCATTAAACAACCGCGAATAAGATCTCATACTAAGAGATCTGCTACTACGTTCCCATTACTAGGAGTATGGAAATTTTTTAATTCATAATCATGGAGTAACTCTGACATCACCTCTATCTCATGTTAAGATCATTCTGAGAGAATATATACTTGAGACTCTTGTGATTAGAATAGATGATAAACTGCTCGCCCATCAGGTAGTGTCACCACATCTTAAGTGAGAAGACTACCACTGCTAAATCAAGATCATAGATTGAATAGATATTATCATGTGGTATCAATTGATGTGAACCATAAGAAATCAATGCTTACCTTTACATCATAACACAACCAAGCCTAGTTCCTGATGCATCACAAAACACTACGTACTCAACACCCTCCTTTGGAAACTCAAGATGGGAGCGCTCGTCAATTTCTTCATCAACTACTGAAAAGCCTGTTGGCACCTCTCTATCCATACGAAAGGCTTCCCCTTTCAGGTAAAAGATGTCATGGGTGATGATACCATGGAGAAGTCAGGTATGAATACCAAACCAAGGAACTCCTCACATCTGTCATGCTCTTGGGTGGCTCCCAAGTTAACACTACCTCAACCTTAATTAGGTCCACTGCCAATACATATATTGAGATAACATGTCCTATAAAGTGTACCTTTAGAATATAGAATTGGAACTTTGAGAGTTTTCCATAAAACTGGTTCCCTCATAGTATTTCCAGAACCATCATCAAGTGTCTCACATGATCCTCCTCAAACACCGAGTACACAAGGATATTATCGATGAAGACTACCACAAAACAGTCTACAAAAGGCTAAAAGATCTAGTTCATGAGTCCCATGAACACTATTGGGGCGTTTTTCATGACAAGGGGCATCACCAAGTACTCATAGTGACTGTATCAACACATTAATAACATCTTTGATTTATCCTCATCCCATACTCATAGTTGGTGATAGCCTGATTTGAGGTCATCCTTAGAGAACCATCATCCCTCTATCAACTGATCAAAGACGTCAACGATCCTTGGTAGTGGATACTTATTCTTCATGTTCACATGGTTTAAGCACCTATAGTCTACAAAAAAACTCAAGCTCCCATCTACCTTCTTGGTAAAAAAACTGGGGATGCCTATGGTGAAACACTGTGTATAACAAATCCCTTCCACTACGAGTCCTCCAACTACACCCTTAGTTCACGAATCTTTGTGGGATCCATCCGATATACTGGCATAGATATTAGTGTTATCCCAGGGTGTAGATAAATATAGAAGTATATTTTTCAATGGGGAGGTAAACCTAGAACATCCTCAGGGAAGACATCTTCATACTCCACCACCACTATAAAAAAATGAGAACTCATAACATCCACTACACCAAGGGTCATGCTAGAAAAATATTTAGTAATCGACTGCACCCTCTTATGAATGAGTCAATCCTACACTACCTAAGTTTAATTTTCACCAAGAGAGGAAAACCTGGTTCCATCATTGCAGACACACCACATCCTCTGCCTAAAATAGTCAATCTAGGCATGAACCATAGATAACCAATCCATAACTAAGATGATTTCATAAGGCATAATCAATTATATAAAGATATCCCAATAGAAACTCTCACCTCCACGGGTTAGGTCACATTTTTGTCCCAAGTGTGCGATCATTGAGTCATCTCCAGTAGGATTCTCCAAGCGCAAGGGTCGAGCCAAGGGATCAACCAGAATCTCTAAGTCTTGAACAATATATGTGGAAAATAAGGAATGACTAGAACCTATGTCTATTAGTACTAAAACTAAGGTAGAAAAGACACATATTGTACCTTGAATCATTCACAAAGCCTCTGGGTCATACTCCACAACCACCTGCAGCTGTCCTCACTCCTATCCTCCAGCTCCCTGAGCCTAGCGTGGACCACCTGGGGGTGGTGGTGGTAAAAAGTCAAAGAATCTATCACCTTATACTGCTCTCCCATCTCCTCTTCCACATCCACCACCCTACTAACCTATCTTCTTGTGCCGCTACTTCTACGTTGGTGTACCATCCATGGTCTCCCTGTAAATTGTAAGATAGATCAAACAATCTTGGTCAAGATGTCCCCTTATATCACAAGAGTATCACCGCCTATCTCTTGGATGACTGGACCCACCATGTTAGTCCTAAACCGCAGAACCTATGTAGTGGGATCTCCTCCTGAAATGTATCACATATCCAGGTCCCTAGGACTGATGTCAGATCCCTACTACTAAGGTCTCTGCTCCTGCTTTCCCACTACTGGAAACCACTGGATGTGTCTGCTTAGCCATGAAACCCTTAACCACCAAAGCTTGCTCTAACACCCCATCATATGTAGAAATTCATAGAGAGATAACAATGGATCAAATTTCTCTATGCAGTACTCACTCTAAAGTCCGAGACATGAAGAATTGGTTATGAAACATATCCACATAGAGTACTTGGAGAGGCTGGAAAACCTTGATGAATATTCAGCTACTATCGTGCACCCTACCAGAGTCACAGAAGCTCATAGACCTATACAACCCTTAGCGTAGCTGGAGACAACTCCTCTATAAAAAGGAGATTAAACTTTGACCATGATAGAGTATCCTCATCATAATACTGGTTCACTAATACCCAACATAATCCTACCTATCCATGAATAAGTCTCGCCATTAGGACCACCATCTGATCTGTTGGTGTGCTGAACAGCTGAAAACTCAGGTCACCGACTCAATCCAATCCTTAGTCGCCTATGGGTTGGGTTCAACTCATAACCTGAGGGTCCCATATTACTGAAACTCATGAAGTGAACTCGGCCTACACACCTCATCCTATGGTACTGCAGGTACCATGTGTTTCTCTATAGGTGGTGGTATATCTGGTGCACCACCTGGAAATAACATCTCTGGAAATGGTCTCTATATTTATGCCTCATCACTGAGGGGATCATCCTCATGATCCTAATGATGAATCCTAGCTTGCATATGTCACTGAGGTATTCTGAAAGTAAATAATATGTACTACGGTAAATGAGTATATCTAGAGAGATGACTCAAGAAGGACATGGAAACTACAACCCATTCCTATATGATTCATATACCATTTTTTCCCTAAAACCAGTTTCCTCATGTACCGAGTTGAAAATTAGGTGATCAGATTCCTAGTGTATAAATACGTCGGCCGCTGCACTAACATTGGATTCCCTAGCCTGAAAGCTGAACATGAAACACTTAACACTATTTCCCTAAACCAATCTCACATACTCTGGTCCTAAGGTAGAACTGACTCATCTGATACCACTCTATAACAACCCATCCCAAAGGGCCCATGTTGTGACTCACCAAGCCTAACTTCAATTGGAAAGGGGCTGATGACTAGCGCTGAGTAGGCATATCACTAACATGAGAGTCCTTAACCTAAGTACATGTACACACAAACACATCTACAAGACTATACAATGCTGAAATGTAAAAACAACTGAACAACCATGCATGCATAAATATAAATCTCACAGCCAAAGTACGATAAGAAGTAAAGGAAATTAAATAGGGAAAAATAAATGCCCATCACAAAGAGTCTAAAAATAAGTCCAACCTAAAAGTAATACTGGGGACTGCTGTCAAGATACTATAAGAACACACCTCAGTCTGTCCAGTATCACTAAGCAAAATCTAGTCCTAGCCCGTCTAGGACTTTTTTAAAAGGTCAATAATTTTCACAATATGTGACATGTATGGGAAAATCCCGTATAGGAGTGAGTATAACAATTCCCAGTAAGACACCCTAAAAAAACAAAACATATAAAAAAAGAATATAGTCAACTATACACATGTATATGTATATAACATATATAACAAGAACATCTAAATAAACTCAAAAAATATGAAAAATCTCATAGGTATGTCACAACTGTAATTCCATCCTAGTATTTGAACTCAAAGGTTCCACATAGCATTCATCCGGGAGAACACACTCCTGAGTCTGAAGGCACTAATGAAATCCATTTGAGAGGTAAATTCTCACCAGGTCTCATCATTATAAGTACATGCTGAAAGTCTAAATAGATATGATACATAGATGAGGATAACTCCCAAGAATATGGGGTATACAAACAAATAAATCTAGATTAACCCTCTAATTAGAGGATCGATGCCTATGTAGTTTTTATCACAATGATACCAAGAACTCCACCTAGGGTAAGAAGATGAATAGAGGATATCAATCTAGGCCTCACAAAAGGATTCTGACAAATCTATCTAAGAATTCATGCTAAAGGGATTGTTTTTCTATGTGTAAGAGGAAATTACATACCAACCATTAGGGAAAGGATATGGGGAATTAACCCTAACAAAACTTGTCCAATATAGAGAGGGGAAGAGATTCAAGACAACTTTTTATGAGCACACGACATGTAGTAGGTTTACACACCATGTCCCTTTAACCCTAGGTCTTGACCATGTAAACTACCCATGTCCGTGTCCATGTGAAAGTATATGGAATTCCACTTCCCATGTATTTCTGCCCATGTACCATTACATGACTTAGCCCATGTACTTTTAGTCCAAACCATGTCTATGTGAGAGTACACGGTGTGTTTGTGCATGTGTACTCCAACCCATGTCTGTTTACCCTTTAAGGTACATACCGATCTCACCAAAGGGGTCCACATGCAGTGTGAAAAGGTCACATTCCATGTGATACTTATATTACTCTGGAAACCCTAGCTGCCACTAATAGGGGCCCACATGGTGTGTGGATCCACGTTACACGCCGTGTAGTGAGGAAATTTATAGATTCTCAGATCTTATTTCTGTGTGTCTTCTCTAATGCTCCAGCCACCGTTCCGACCATGTCTCTCTTTGAAAACCAAGGAACTAGTTCATCTGAGAATTTTCATTGATGAACAACATCATCTAGCTCTTTGATTTGTTTGGAAAATGCCTTCAAATGGTGTTATTCATTACATACTAAAGAACATGAAAACTAGGTACCTAATTTGTCTGATATACTTCTATTTCCATTTTCGCACCACCATTGTGTCGTGCCAATCCTAGATCTACAATATTGGATTTTTTCACCAAGAAATGGCTATACAAATATTGATTCATCGGGATATTTTGAACCACATGCCAATAAAGAACACCCATGATGAAAAAAGAATCAAGGGAAAAAATTACAAGAATAATCAATAGGAATAGACCTCATTTGATGTTTGTGTCAACCTTAATCCATTTTTGTTAGAATGAAAAGTGAAGAATTAATAATCATGATGAAATTCTCCAAATAAATCCCCGTAATAAACCCATCCCGAAATACACATGATCCATGGATCGATCCGTTGGTTGATTGATACGTGTTCATTGTAGAAACCAAAATTGGGAAATAAAACCACATAAAATATTGTCCTACCTCAATTTGGATCAATCAATGATGAACAATGAAGGTGCGCTGTGACCATTGGCGAGATCCTCAGAATTTGCCTCACACCAGTCATCGATCTCTGATCCGGTCATCATCCGTCTATGGAATCCCGTTTGATGGATCTATAAATGTTCTTTGTATATCTAGGTTTTAGCGGTTAAACCTAAGAATTACCCATAACTGTTTATTTATAAAATAGGTTAGGTCACTACATCAAAAAAATGAAATGAAATAATTTAATTAATTATTTTATTCATTTTACACCCATGATGACTTTTCTAAAAAAAAATCTGCGTCGACCAAGGTTATGTTGCACCTAGGGTAAACCCAACATTCTAAACTCAATAGTGCCCTCAAATTTATTATCCGGGTCCCCATTTATAAGTTAATTAATCTTTTCAGGAAAAATATGTTTGTGTGCTATTTAATTTATTTAATATATTTCACACATTTATTCTAGGCACACCGGGCCTTGGAATGACATGCCGCCTCAGTGCTTGGTCTCAAAACAAAAATCCATAAAATATCCAAAAATAATACATTGAAAAAATCCAACTCATTACATTCTAATATGACAAAAGATCTTCATGGTGATATAACTGGTAAAATACATTGAATTTGGGCTAGTTGGGTTATTATTATCATCAAAATTAATATTTATTCTCTAGTCTCCATGAGCGAGTTATAGTTTTGGTAAAAATGTAATCCCACACCTACCAAATATAGAAATTTATTTCTATGATGAAGGAGAATAATGTAACACCCCAATATTCCATGCTATGCTTCTCTTTGAGTAATAAAATAGCATGCGATGTACGCAACACCGAGTTTAAGCACACCACGACCTATCAAACTAGCAATTATAAATAGTAATACCCACTTTTTGAAATTTTATAAATTTTTATTTTTCAAAATGGAATTCATTTTTGGGTTCGTAATATCAAAATTAGCTTAGGGTGAATTTCTGGTATTTTTCTGAAAACTTTCAATTTTTGATGAATAGTGAAAAACACTGCGCTATTGTTTAAAATTGAATTTTTATTTAAATTTTTATTTATTTTATTTAAATTTATTTTAAGTAAAAGTAGATACATAATACCTATACAAGTTAAATATAATTCATTTGAGTCATTTTATAATAAGATTAGATGTATAAAATTTTATTGAACTTTTTACCGTCTTTTACCCACCTTCTATGTCACACCCCGACCATGAACGCCCATGTATTTATTTTTTTCTTGGTCCCATGACTTTGGGAAGAGTTGCGTTGGGTCCAGGTTTGAATTTCATTTGAAGTGTTTATGTTTTCGGTGGGTTTCGGGCCACTGCGCAGTCACTGCACTGCTAGCGGTCACCGCGCATTCGGTTCGGGTGGGTGCACGGTCACCGTACCGTTTATGGAAACCGTGAATTTGGTCCTGGAGAATGCGTGGTGGCGCGAAACTTCAAATAAATAATAAATTAAATAAATTAATTAAGTTAATTGAAAGTTGAATCCAAATAAAATTTTATATCGATAAGACAAGGATGAAATAACAAATTAAAAGAATGATAAATATTTAACAATGTTTATATCTTAATATGTATAAGATCATTGTTACTATTATTATTATTGTAGTGTTGAGATTAATATTATTATTATCATTTAAAATAAAATAGATATGAAATAATTAAATTTATTGGTTTTATTATTATTATTATTATTATTATCTTATTATTAATGTTTTTTTTCCAAACCCTAAAGCTACCCCTCTCCCGTGACCCTCGTGAGCTGCCTACCCTCCTCCCTCTCTTTAGTCCTCTCTTTTTTTTTCTCCACGTGGTTGTCTCCTCCCTGCCGCAGACCTTGCCTGCATCAGCACCCTTCCCAGCTTCCGTCACACCTGCAGTACCCCTCTCCCCTACTTCTGCTTCCCTGCTCACCCAGGACCCGCGACCTTCCCTTTCCTCTCTTCTCTTTTTTTTCTTTTGTACGCCGCTGCACCCAGCTAGTAGCCCGCCATCCCTCCTGCCTTGTTCGTCCTCCCTGTCCAGCTCCCGTCGCCTCCCCTCCTTTCCGCAGTAGGACCGCCCAGTGCCTCCCCCTGTTTCTCCTCCCCGCATGAAGCCACTGGTGCACCCCGCTACCACTCCGCCAGAACCTCTCCGTCATGCCACCCTCCTACTACCCGGATCCCGGCCTCCGCCTAGCATGACCTCCCCCTCCCCAGCCAACCCTGCCACCATCCTCCTGCCTTCGCTGCCTCGCCCTCATCCCAACCTCGCTGCCTCCCTGCCAGGACCAGCTTGGCCTCCTCCGCTGTCCGCCGCTTCACAGCAGCCCGACGCCCCCTCCTTTGTCCGGTGCTGTACAAAATCCCAGCACCTGGGCGCCCCGATCTTCTCCCCCACTCCTCTGGATACGAAGCCAGCCTGCCCAGCTCCCTCTTGGTCTGCCGCTGCACCTGGAAGCTCATACACGCCCTCCTCTCCTTCAGCGCAGCAGCCCCCTGCCGCGATCCAGCCCCAGCGGCGCTGCCTCGCCTGAGCTCGAGCAGCCCGCTAATGACTTTCCCTCCTCGGACCTCCCTGCTCTAGCCGATTGGCCCTCGGCCTCCCCCCTTGTAGCGCCGCCTTGCACCGCAGCTGCTCGACACCTCTGCTCGGTCCCGGCTCCCGCCGCTGCCTTCCACTGCTCTGGCATGACACCCTCCGTTGGTACCTATTTTTTTAATGCTCCTTTAATATTTTGATTTGATATATATATATATATGTATATTTTTTTTACCATGGTTTGATTAGAATTTTTATTAATTAAATATTTTTTTTGGGGTCAGTTTGACTTTCTAGGACCCCCGCGGGGCGTTTCTGGGTGAGCGCCATCACCGCGCTTTGTTTCTGAGTTTGCTTCATTGTCGCACTTCAGTTTAGATGTGAGGGTTTCTTCCCGCCGCTTGGTTTCACATAATTTAATTGGGGGTTTTGGTTGTGTTTTGAGTTCTTAGTGTTTTGTTTGAAGTACGTTGGACCTTACTGTGTGGTGTCGGACGTGCGTCTTCTTTTTCATCTCGGTCTCATGGTAGGTCCCCCACTGCACTCACCTTAAAATTTAGAATTTAATAATTGATTAATGTTTTATTAATTTTAATAAATAGGAAATAATATAATATAATTAATTTTTAAATGATTATTTGGTGTAAGAAGATTCGTTTATTTTATAGACGACACTTGGAATATTTTCTTGACGAACGGACACCCAGTAGTAAAATAATCCCCGTTTGGATTGTAAACATAATTCACGAAATTTAAATTGTAGTTTTGGTTTAAAAGATAAATGATTTCTTCTGAACAAGTGTTTTGGGTTTTCTTGAGAAATGAGGTTTTTCTTTAAAGGCCGTGAAGGCCCATTTGGAACTTTAATGAAATAAATTATTTTGGAAAAAGTCACTTTGGGGTTACTAAGGGGTGATATTTGGTGTGCGTTGATTGCATGAGTTGTGTGTGATATTTGTGCATCGTGACTGATTGATTTACATTGTGGATGCACCCCTTTTTATTATATGTGTTAACATGGTAACCTGGCATAGTGAGTGAATCTTCTGAGAACGATTGCTGCACTAGTTTAGATTACACACTGGCTAGTGGCCCCATAGTAGGGGAATACTGAGTTATTGCTGCTATGGGGATTGGGCCCCTCAGTTAGGCCATGCAGGGCTATGTCGAGCGTTAGGGCGTTATGACGTCATCGAGTTAGAGCATGCTTTCAGGATGAGTCACATGTATAGTATGTTCTGGATTATTCACGATCTCTAAGGTTCGACTCATGTTTCATTTAGTGTTTATTTGTGTGTGGCGCACAATTGAGAAGTCTAGTTCGGTTTCTGGCTTGTGTGTGCCATTTTCCCCATTGCCCTTGGCGTGTGTTGTGTTTAATGTGTGGTTTTCCTTTTTGTCTAATAACTGAAGTTTTTTATTCCTAAATTGTTCACAGAAAATGTTTTAAAATGAAATGTACCTATTCCTTTCAAACATTATTTTTTTTAAATTAAAAAGGGCAATGAACTGATACTTGTTTTATAAATTAAAGTGTGTCCCAAAACTAATGTTATATATAATTTAGTTCAAACTAGGAATTGGTAGATTCTTTATTTAAAGGTAGTGCTTTGGGAATAGATATCAGTATGGCCTACTGAGTTTTAATACTCATGCCTATAGTTATTTTCTATTTTTAGTGTTTGTGCAGGCTACAACTTGGGTGCGTTCGCCTTGGGCGACGTTTGGTCTTGAGTTGGAGAGTGACCCGCGAGGTCACACGAAGATAGTGGTTGTCTCTTTCGGTTAGTTTTATTTAATTTTGTTCTTGTTAGTTACTTCACTCTATTTATTTATTTTGTGCCACTATGTTTAATTTCTACTACTTTATTTATTTATTTTTACTGGGAGAAATCGTTCCCACAGCCTCTGTTGATGCCCTGACGCTTGTCGCTAGCCCGGGAGGATCGGGAACGCCTCTTGGGTCATGTCATGGACTGGCTCGGGTGATCGGTTTAGGGTCGACCTGGGTTGGTTCATGACAAAATGGTATCAGAGCGGGTCGGCTCTTAGCGGACCTTGCTTCTCAGAGCTCCCTTTGTTATTTGGGATGTCTAGTAGATGGAGATTAGGACTGTCAGGGCTCAGGAGGTAGGTTACGGGTCGATGCCTAATCACCACCGCTCATGACGAGACCTGAGTTACCAGAGTTAGTCCAGGATTTAAGTCACTTGTCCTTGGTCATTTCGGATTGAGGGATGATAATGGAGGTGAATCAGTTCACTTTGCGGCCTCACATGGGGTAGTGACCCATGTGGAGTCCAAGTGCCCAGTTTATGGTCCTCTTAGTGTTATTCCTTACTTGGGGCATGGATCACCACCATGTTGCTAGGTCAGACATGTGCACTAGTGCCTCATTCCAGTGGGTTATTTTTTATTGTGTTTTGTTTTAATCTCAGTTGGTTTGAGTGTGCGTTAAAGTGAAAATGGTTTTGAAATGGAAAGTTGTTTCTTACAAATTGTTTTTGAAATTACTAAAGTGGATTTTTAAAGAGAAGGTGTATTGGTTTGGAAAAAACTTGGTATGTGTTTAGATTTGGAAAGGAAAAGAAGTGTTTGAACCTTGACACTCCTTATGGAGGGTCACACATGCGTGGGTATGTATGGAAGTGTGTGGGGAACTTGTTAGTAAAAGATGTGGTAGTCGAAGTCTGGTAGAGGTAGCTATATTGTTCTGAAAGATAGTGTGTCTTCGGGTTGTTGGGAAATCCCAGGGTAGTTAAGGTTCGTACTGCCCTAGAGTTATTTGAGGGTTCAGTTCTGGGTTAGTAAAGATGAAATGTCTCATTGTCATTAGAGTTTCGGGTGTGATTAATGGTGGTCGACTTCCGCGAAGGTTCCCCACCAGGCAAGGAGTGCGGGCCGGTGGAACCTGCCTCTAAGAAATCGTCCTCGTCGGTACCGACTCCTAGTTCATCGGACCGCTCTCTTGTGCACCACCAGTATGGCCAATCCAGACATTCTAAGCCATCATGTTGCATCCCTTTGAAAATGTACGACCATCATGGTTGTTTGAATCATCGAACAGAAAGAGTTAGATACCAGAACATGAAAATGCCTAACTGTGAGGCAGGAGATGCTTCAGTCATCAGGTCCCCAGCCACAGGTCTCGAGGTGAAGCTCACACATAGTTAGGATTTTCCGAGGGTGTGTGGAACCTCGGTCTAGAAAATTTCTTCAGCTTTGGAATGGAAATATCAAAAAGTTTCCCTCATTCTATTCTCATCGCTATCGTAAGCTCATCCTTGTTTTGGTGGCGTGATGAGATCGTTCCCCCACAATCCAAGTGGTCTTATCAGCTCTCAGTGTGGTTCTTAAGTTGTTTGGTCTCTTTGAATGGTGTGGGCCCATGAATAAAAGGACCTATTCTAATTTTGAGTTGGTCTCAGGTGTGTTCGTTAGGGAGGTGTTCGTTTCGTGAAATTGATGGGAGGTGTTGAGTTAATTTCTCATCCTCAAGTTGCTGGATTGTTCCATAGAAAGATTTTCATCAAGTCTTAGGTGTGTTGTTTGGTACATGTGGGGAAAATGAATGAGTTTGGTTTGGGAGTTCCCACGTTGCCCCCCCCGGGGGGGGGGGGTGATTTGTTCGGGTTTCAAGGGTTTTTGTATTAGTAAATTCTTGTGGTGGGGAGAACCCTCTCAATTTCTCCCCTCAATATTGGGAAATGGTTTTTCTTGAATTGGTCAGGTGTGAATTTTGTTGGGAATGGTTACCCCGAAGCTCTCGGTTCTCTATGACTTTGTCTGGGAATGAACTCAAGTTGTGTCAACTGTTGGCTTAGTGACTTTCTGGGGGTAGAAAATGTCTGTGGTGGGGAGAATTGTCACACCCCGACCATGAACTCCCATGTCTTTATTATTTTCTCGGTCCCAAGACTTTGGGCAGAGTTGCGTTGGGTCCAGGTTTAAATTTTCTTTGAAGAGTTAATGTTTTCGGTGGGTTTCGGGACAGTGCGCAGTCACCGCACTGCTAGCGGTCACCGCACATTCGGTTCGGGTGGGTGCGCGGTCACTGCACCATTAGCGGCGACCGTGCATTTGGTCCTGGATAATGAGCGGTGGCACGAAACTTCAAATAAATAATAAATTAAATAAATTAATTAAGTTAATTGAAATTTGAAGCCAAATAAAATTTTATATCGATAAGACAAGGATGAAATAACAAATTAAAAGAATGATAAATATTTAACAATGTTTATATATTAATATGTATAAGATCATTGTTACTATTATTATTATTGTAGCATTGAGATTAATATTATTATTATAATTTAAAATAAAATAGATATGATGTGATGACCCTGAATCTCTTGGTCCTTCCCTTTTCCAAAATCCGGGTCCTAAAGGGGTGGCGTCTCGGTGAGACCGATCGGCGCGACAGATCGGTGAGACCGATCGGTGAGACTGATTGGTGAGACCGATCAGCGCGACCAATAGGTGAGACCGGTCGGTGCGACTGATCGGTGAGACCAATCGCTACGACTGATCGGGGAGACCGATCGGTGAGACCGATCGGCGTCACCCGACCTTGTCGAGTTGTTTCCAGTAGCGCTCCTTTTTGCATAAATAGGGTTTTAAACCCTATTTTGAACTATTTGAGCGTGTTTTAAAGACCCGTAACGTTCATAAGAGTTTTAATTAAATAATTAATGAATTAATGAGTCAGTTTAAACCACCCGACCCCCTTTAATGACAAGTGGGGCCGCGTGGTCAACCCACGACCCCGCGCCTTACGCGGTTTCGCGTTCTCACCTCAACCGTCTGTGGATCTTATAAACTAAGGGTTAGCCATGGTTTCTCCTTTCCTCGATCGCGGCTTTTCACAAATAGCTTCTGGTGCATCGGGCGCGCCGCATCATTATCCGTAAAGTTCCACGCCCGACCTAAACGTCGATCATCTATCAAAAAGTAGAGAATTTCTCTTTAGCCTCTCTCTTTTGTGTATCATGCGGGGTGGGTGTGTTTCTGTTCTGTAGAATTGGATAAATTAGACCTAAATTAAGATAATGAACTGGATTCTATAATGAAAGGGGGGGCTATGATAGTTGATCTTGTTTATATTATGACCATCTTGTTGAGTTGTGCTGGCTTATGCCTTCTGAAAATCAAGGCCGTTGGTGGTCGTTGTTTGTGAACTAATGAACCTCTGATGATGTTTTAAATATCTTGTTTGTGGTTGTAAACTCCTGCTGTGAAAGTAAATTGGTTAATCACATATATCCGGTCAAATAAATGAAGGCACCAGGATTAATCCTTCTGTGATAACCCCGGTTAAAACACACGAAAATTGAAATCACGGAGTGTGTTAAGTCGTTTAAATCTGAAAATACCGGCATGGCCCTGACTTGTGTTGGTGGTGGTAGTTGGTTGTTTTCTTTTTTGGGCCGATTACTGGAGATGTGGGATGGGATGGGATCCCCTGTCTTTATACTCTCGGTGGTTGTGTGAATTTGGGGATGGGATCCCCTATTGGTATAGATTCAGTGGTTGTGAGTTTTAAGACCAGGTGGGTACTTGTTTATATCACGAATTGGGGTGGAATCCTCTGTTGTTGAGAACCGGGTATGGGCGTTAGGGTTGATGCTTGATTGTTTACTTTCCTGGACTTGTGCCTATACTTACCAGTTTCCCAGTAGTGCTCAAACTTAATTAAACATTTTCTTTGAACTTGAAACAAGAATGGGACATATGGGTTTTGTTGGCGAGAGTCGTGGCTTGTGACTTGGACGTAGTGGTGTTGTGTTCTGTAGGCTGGTTATAAAAACCTAAGATTTGGGTGAGTTCTTGTTACCTATATCTATACTTGTAGCTTTGTGTTTCTTATTCGCGCCCCACCCAAGTTGAGCACTTAGTGCTGAACACCCCCATTTCATGGGGGGGGGGGTGTTTTTCCCAACACTATTCTTAGTGGCTGGTTATTAGCTCCTTTTCTGCTCCCTTTCCCGGATAGCCCAAGTATCTTCGGGCAGGATGGCCTGAGGTCCATTATTAGCCCAAGAACCTTCGGGCGGGGCAGTGTGATGGTTGACCAGGAGTGTGCGGTAGGTGGTTTCCCAAGCGTCGTCGGGATGAGGCCCAAGTGTCTTCGGGCGCGACAGTGGATCTTCTGGCCCAGGTGTCTTCAGGCGTGGTGGTGGTTTTTATGGCCTAGGTGTTTGCAGGAATGGTTACGTGCGACAATTGTGGCCCAGGTGTGTGTGGGTGGGATTTCAGCAGTGGGACTGCATGTGGTTGTGGCCCAGGTGTGTGCAGGCGGGTGTGGCAGTGGGACTGCGGAGAGAATGGCGGGATTGGTCCGATGCGTAGGATGTCTCAATAACCAGTGGGAAAGTGGCGCGGGGTACCCAACATCGATGTTCTCTTAATATGTATATTACTTGACTTGCGTTATTTGGGGAGTGTGCCTTGGTGAGGCTTGGGTGGATAGTTTACCTTGACAGGTGTTTGGTTTATTCCTTTTTCTCATGGGACTTTAGCACGTTCCCCCACTTGTGCACGAGAGTCTTTGGTTTTCCCTACTGAGTGTACTTGTATGCTCACCCTACGTATATAAAACTGCTTTCAAGTTTCCAGGAAGACTTCGGGGATCACGCAGGACCATACTAGCTCAGACCTTTTGGGCAGTTGCAGTTGTTGCTTTTCTTCTTTGGTACTTACCTTTGTAGTCACCTTTTGTACTTTGTGGCTTTACTTTTGGAACATGCATGTGGGAATGGTTTATTTTTGGCTTTAATTTTCTTTTACCTTGGTGTTGTTGAGTTTCATAATCTTATCTCTCAATCTTATAAAACAAAAAGGGGTAATGCCTTCCATTTGTGAGAAATTTCTATACCCTTGGTGCTAGTCGCCACTTTGGGACCTATTGAAGGCGGGTCTTGGGGGTCATTATATCTCCTTCAACTTAAAGAAGGAAGGGCCTGGAAATCTGCTGACCCTTCCCTCCTTTTAGTGAAGGCGGGTCATGACAGAATGGTATCAGAGGCGAGGTTGAGAGATAGGATGGAGTCTGGAGTTAGGCACAGTGAGGATTGCATGAGATGGTAAGGCAACAGTGTTGGGTGACCTTGGCGCGTGAATTAGGCCAGAGAAGACCGACTAGGAAATGGGATTTTAGGGCCCCACATGATCCTATGCATGGACTCTGGACCTACCGAATGACCAAGTGAGGCCACACTGATTGCAGGTTAGAGACCCTAGGAAAGGTACATGCATCATAATGACTTGTGTTCTTGTGTTTCTGGGATGTCTTGTTAATTAAGAATGAATTAAAATTTTAAGAAGTTTTAAGAACGATATTCTGCACTACTTGGGCTTAGGAATTCCTTGTTTACCTTGAAGCTATGGCACCTGGAAGGTGACCACGTGTGGTACGGGCGTTCGAGGCCCCAGAGACTACTTTGGCCGATCGGTAGAGATTTGATCGAGAGGAAGACGACGACCAGTGGCAGAAGACTCTTCGGGCCTTCCAGTGATAGGCCCTCGAGAAGTATGAGGGCAGCACCTCCGACATGAAGACAGAAGGCTAGATAGAGGAGCTAGTTACAGCTTTCAGCCTAATTCGGGCCCCGACCGAGTACTGGGTTCCTTTGGCCGTCATCCAGATGCGGGGAGCGGCGTGTCAGTGGTGGATTCTTTACCTGGGGGAGAAGAGAGAGGCTGAGGTGGTTTGGGAGGATTTTGAGAGGGAGTTCCGGGCAGAATTCCTCTCTTTGACGATGAAGGCAGAAAAGAGATAGGAGCTACTCTCCCTCCAGCAGGGGAGTATGTCTGTGAGGGAGCTAGGGATCAAGTTCAGGGACCTCCTACATTTTTATCCGGACCTCTTTCCCGACGAGGAGTCTCGAGAAAGACGTTTAGAGGAGGTGCTCCGACCCTCCCTCCAGTATGCTGTTACCCCCTTTACCCTGCCGACGTACTTGGAGGTCCAGAAGAAGGCCGAAGTGGTGGAGAGGATTCATGATCTAGGAGGAGTGTCACAAGAGGGGATCCAGCTGGGACCATCGAAGGGGAAGGTTGTCAGCACCAGGCCTCCAGCGTCAGGACCCTCTAGGTTCTGACCCACAGGGAGCAGGCCGCAGTAGTTTCAGTTTCAATCCCCTGGTCCTTGCCCCTTTTCTTCGGGCCCAGGACTGCGGTGCTTTATCTGTGGGAGACCTGGACACCTCCGGAGTCAGTGCCCAGACCGGGTTCAATACGGCGGTGGTGGATAGCCCCACCACCCGCCCCAGCAGCAGCTTCCAGCTAGACCTTTCCAGCAGCAGCAGGGACAGTGAGCTCCCGCTCCTCTGAGGGCAGACGTGGGAGGAGGAGGATGACCTCAGGGCGCTCCTTAGGGACCCCGACCAGGGCGTGGTCAAGGAGGTGGCCGACAGCCGAGAGGCAGAGAAGTTGGGCGTGGATAGCTACACGCCACAGAGGCAGCAATTCCGGCGGGGCCAGAGGTTGTTTGAGATACAATCAGTCTGTTTAGCACTCTTGCTTATGCCTGGTTCGATACGAGAGCTTCGCACTCCTTTGTTGCACCAAGTCTCGCCCATGCCTTGGGTTTAGATACAGAGAGACTTCCAAATCCCCTGGTGTTGAGCACACCAGTCGGAGGTCAGACTAACTTGTTGTTTGTTTTTCGGAGATGTAGACTGATGGTAGGGCCACATCAGTCGGTTATGGATCTTCTCCTACTACAGATACAGCCATACGATGTCATCCTAGGCATCGACTGGCTATTATCTGTGTGTGCTGTCATCAACTGTTTCCAAATAAGGGTGGTATTCTCGGACTCAGACGACCGGTGTGTTACCTTCACCGGTGATCGGGGCGGTCAGAAGGGCAACCGATGAGAGGAACCCCTCCTCTCCTTGTTGGACGAGCTGATAGTGGGATCCATAGATGCTGAAATGGTGGAAGTGCCAGAGATCGTCCATGAGTTTATGGATGTCTTCCCTGAGGAGGTGACGAATCTACCCCCTCTGCGTGATATTGAGTTTGGGATAGACCTGCAGCCCGGTGCTCGTCCAATCTCGATGGCTCCTTACCGGATGGCACCTTCAGAGCTACGGGAGTTGCGGATCTAGATTGACGATCTGATGAAGAGGGGTTATGTTCGCCCAAGTGCGTCACCATGGGGTGCTCCAGTCTTGTTCGTAAAGAAGGCAGATGGTGGTCTCAGGTTGTGCATCGACTACAGCAGTCTGAATTAGGTGACGATCAAGAATTGCTACCCTCTTCCGAGGATAGATGATCTCTTTGACCATCTAAAAGGGGTAGGGTGGTTCTCAAAGATCGACCTGCAGTCTGGGTATCACCAGCTAAGAGTGAAGGAGGGTGACATTCCTAAGACGACATTCAGATGCAGGTATGGACACTTCGAGTTCATAGTCATTCCCTTTGGAATTACGAACTCCCCAGCTGTGTTCATGGGGCTTATAAACTCCATCTTCCGAGTGTACCTGGATCGGTTCGTGGTTGTGTTCATCGATGACATCCTGGTCTACTCAAGATCAGAGGAGGACCATGTGGAGCACCTGAGAACGGTTTTGGAGGTCCTCTGACATCATCAGCTCTTTGGGAAGTTGTCGAAATGAAAGTTCTGGACACAGGAAGTGCACTTCCTCGGGCACGTGGTGTCCGAACATGGGGTAGCGGTGGACCCATCAAAAGTTGAGGTGGTTGTTTCTTGGGCAACACCCAAGAATGTGGCAGAGGTCTGTAGTTTCCTTGGTCTGGCAGGTTACTATTGGAGGTTTGTACCCAACTTCTCCCGAGTTGCAGCCCCTTTGACAGCCCTGACCAAGAAAGACCAGGTTTTCGTGTGGAGCGAGCAGTGCGAGTCAGCCTTCAACTATCTAGAGGAGAAGTTGGTTAGTGCCCCAGTTCTGAGATTACTAGAAGAAGGGGTGGCCTATGAGGTGTTCTGTGATGCTTCAGGACAGGGCATGGGATGCGTGTTGATGTAGCGACAAGGGGTGATCTCTTATGGGTCCAGGCAGCTACGCCCCCATGAGCGTAATTACACCACCCACGACTAGGAGCTTGCAGTGATCATTTTTGCGCTAAAGTTATGGAGGCACTACCTCATCGGGGAACGCTTTGTGGTCTTCACGGATCACAAAATCTTGAGGTATATCTTATCCCAGCGGGACTTAAACTTGCAACAACGGAGATGGGTGGTGTTCCTCCAGGATTACGAATTTGAGATCTCTTATATCGAGGGCAAGGGCAATGTAGTGGCCGATGCCTTGAGTAGGAAGACGCAGAAGGATGCGGTTCGAGAGTCGGCGGATGCCTGGAAGGCAATGGAGGAGTTGGTTGCCTTACACCTGGATGCGAAGATGGATAGAGGCAGATGTTGCCTATATCAGATGATAGTGCAATCATCTCTGTTTCGACAAGTGGAGGAGTCTCAGTGGGGAGACCCGGAGTGCGAAGTAATGCGTGACCAAGTTGACCAGGGCAATGCTCTGGAAGGATGGACAGAGGATGGTCAGAACCGGATGCTTTTCCAGGAAAGGTTGTTTGTTCTAGGAGTGATGCGCGGCAAGGTTCTCAGTGAGTTCCACAACTCACCCCTGGCGGTACACCCAGGAGTTTACAAGATGTACCAGGGACTGAAGAGGCAATTCTGGTGGCCCGGAGTTAAGCGAGCGGTGGCAGAGTTTGTGGCCAAGTGCTTAGTGTGTCAACAAGTGAAGGCTGAACACCGAGTTCCAGGAGGCCTACTGCAGCCCCTAGATGTCCCCGAGTGGAAGTGGGATTACATATCTATGGATTTAGTCATGGGACTACCCAAGGCCCAAGGGGGATACGATGCCATATGGGTGGTAGTGGACAGGTTGACGAAATCGGCTCACTTTCTGGCGATCAGGGAGTCGAGTACTGTGGACGCTTTGGCACGAAAGTACATGGATGAGGTGGTGCAGTTGCATGGAGTTCCGAGGTCTATAGTCTCGGATAGGGATGCACGATTTACCTCACGAGTCTGGAGAGGATTGCAACATGCTTTTGGCACCCAGTTACGCCTTAGCACTGCTTTCCATCCCCAGACAGATGGACAAACAGAGCGCACCATCCAAACCTTGGAGGATATTCTACGGGCATGTGTTATGGACTCAGGAGGATCATGGGTACGACACTTGCCCCTGGTAGAGTTCGCCTACAATAATAGCTACCACTCTACCATTGGTATGGCCCTATTTGAAGCCTTGTACGGGAGGCCATGCCGTTCACCTATGTGTTGTTCCGAAGTAGGAGAGGCAGGTATCCTTGGCCCGGAGGTGGTACAGAACACGAAAGAGAAGGTTCAGCTCATACGGGAAAGGATGAAGGCGGCCCAGGACCGACAGAAGTCGTATGAAGATACTAGGAGGAGGCCCTTGGAGTTTGAGGTTGGAGACCACATGTTCTTGAAGGTCTCCCCTCAGCATGGGCAGCGGAGGTTCGGCAAGGGGAGTAATCTTTCTCCTAGGTTCATCAGACCCTTCGAAGTGTTGCGATGGGTCATTGGAGTAGCTTATCAGCTAGCGTTACCACCGCTGCTACTGAGGATACATGATGTCTTCCATGTGTCCCAGCTCCTTCGGTATCTGTACGACGATTCACACGTCCTTGATTGGGGTGAGCTGGACGTCTAGGACAACATGACTTTTGTGGAGAGGCCAGTGATGATCGAGGATCGCAAAGAAAATGTGCTTCGTGGGTGAACCATTCCCTTGGTTCGTGTGTTATGGAGACATGGTGGGCTTGAGGAGAGTACGTGGGAGAGGGAAGTATAGATGCGTACCTAGTACCCAGAGTTGTTTTAAGTTTTGTTCCTTGTTGTGCCTGTTGTGGTAGAACATTTTTGCCTTTTTGGATATGAAATGTACTGGTTTTCTTCCTCTGATTGTGTGTGAAAATCCCTGGCTATGGGGGAGGAGAGAACCCGACCCCTAATCAAGACGCGTTAAGGTGGATGCGATTAAACCCGTGCGGGCGAGTTAGTGCCACCCAAAGCGGATAATATCTTGACATGGTGAAGGAAACTCCCCAACCCTCACATGCCTGGATAGTTTGACATGATATGTTTCTTAGTTCGTGACAAAAAGGTGTTCTTAGTTAACAACGAGGTTCACTCTTGAGAGGTATCTTTCGGGGTGGTTGTTCGGACCCGCCCTTCCCTTCTGGGTTGTTTAAATTCTCGAGGACGAGAATAGTTTGAGAGGTATCTGATGTGATGACCCTGACTCTCTTGGTCCTTCCCTTTGCCAAAATCGGGGTCCTAAAGGGGTGGCGTCTCAGTGAGACCGATCGGTGAGACCGATCGGTGGGACTGATCGGTGAGACCGATCGGCGCGACCGATCGGTGAGACCGGTCAGTGCGACCGATCGGTGAGACCAATCACCGCGACCGATCGACGTCACCCGGCCTTGTTGAGTTTTTTCCAGTAGCGCTCCTTTTTGCGCAAATAGGGTTTTAAACCCTATTTTGAACTGTTTGAGTGTGTTTTAAAGACCCATAACGCACATAAGAGTTTTAATTAAATACTTAATGAATTAATGAGTTAGTTTAAACCACCCGGCCCCCTTTAATGATGAGTGGGGCCGCGTGGTCAACCCACGACCCCGTGCCTTACGTAGTTTCGCGTTCTCACCTCAACCGTCTGCGTCTCTTATAAACTAAGGGTTAGCCGTGGTTTCTCTTTTCCTCGATCGCGGATTTTCAAAAACAACTTCTGGTGCATCGGGCATGCCGCATCATTATCCGTAAAGTTCCGCGCCCAGCCTAAACGTCGATCATCTATCAACAAGTAGGGAATTTCTATTTAGCCTCTCTCTTTTGTGTATCATGCGGGGTGGGCGTGTTTCTGTTCTATAGAATTGGATAAACCAGACCTAAATGAAGATAATGAACTGGATTCTATAAAGAAAGGGGGGGCTGTGATCGTTGATCTTGTTTATATTATGACGATCTTGTTGAGTTGTACTGGATTATGCCTTCTGAAAATCAAGGCCGTTGGTGGTCATTGTTTGTGAACTAATGAACCCCTGCTGATGTTTTAAATGGCTTGTTTGTGGTTGTAAACTCCTGCTATGAAAGTAAATTGGTTAATCAGGTATATCCGGTCAAATAAATGAAGGCACCAGGATTAATCCTTCTGTGATAACCCCAGTTAAAACACACGAAAATTGAAATCACAGAGTGTGTTAAGTCGTTTAAATATGAAAATACCGGCATGGCCCTGACTTGTGTTGGTGGTGGTAGTTGGTTGTTTTCTTTTTCGGGCCGATTACTGGATATGTGGGATGGGATGAGATCCCCTGTCCTTATACTCTCGGTGGTTGTGTGAATTTAGGGATAAGATCCCCTGTTGGTATGGATTTGGTGGTTGTGAGTTTTAAGACCAGGTGGGTACTTGTTTATATCACGAATTGGGGTGGAATCCTCTGTTGTTGAGAACCGGGTATGGGAGTTATGGTTTATGCTTGATTGTTTACTTTCTTGGAATTTTGCCTATGCTTAATAGTTGCCCAGTAGTGCTCAAACTTAATTAAACATTTTCTTTGAACTTGAAACAAGAATGGGACATATGGGTTTTGTTGGTGAGAGTCGTGACTTGTGACTTGGACGCAGTGGTGTTGTGTTCTGTAGGCTGGTTAGAAAAACCTAAGCTTTGGGTGAGTGCTTTTTACCTATATCTATACTTGTATCTTTGTGTTTCTTATTCGTGCCCCACCCAAGTTGAGCACTTAGTGCTGAACACCCCCATTTCATGGGGGAGAGTGTTTTTCCCAACACTATTCTTAGTGGCTGGTTATTAGCTCCTTTTCTGCTTCCTTTCCCGGATAGCCCAAGTATCTTCGGGCATGCTGTGATGGCCTGAGGTCCATTATTATCCCAGGAACCTTCGGGCGGGGCAGTGTGACGGTTGTCCAGGTGTGTGCGGTAGGTGGTTTCCCAAGCGTCTTCGGGATGAGGCCTAGGTGTCTTCGGGAATGACAGTGGATCTTCTGGCCCAGGTGTCTTCGGGCGTGGTGGTGGTTGTTATGGCCTAGGTGTTTGTAGGTGTGGTTACATGTGACAGTTGTGGCCTAGGTGTGTGCGGGCGGGATTTCAGCAGTGGGACTGCTTGTGGTTGTGGCCTGGGCGTGTGCGGGCGGGTGTGGCAGTGGGACTACGGAGAGAATGACGGGATTGGTCCGATGCGTAGGATGTCTCAATAACCAGTGGGAAAGTGGCACGTGGTACCCAACATCGATGTTCTCTTAATATATATATTAATTGACTTGCTTTATTTGGGAAGTGTGCCTTGGTGAGGCTTGGGTGGATAGTTTACCTTGACAGGTGTTTGGTTTATTCCTTTTTCTCACGGGACTTTAGCACGTTCCCCCACTTGTGCACGAGAGTCTTTGGTTTTCCCTACTAAGTGTACTTGTATGCTCACCCTACATATATAAAACTGCTTTCAGGTTTCTAGGAAGACTTCGGGGATCACGCAGGACCATACTAGCTCGGACCTTTTGGGCAGTTGCAGTTGTTGCTTTTCTTCTTTGGTACTTACCTTTGTAGTCACATTTTGTACTTTGTGGCTTTACTTTTGGAACATGCATGTGGTAATGGTTTATTTTTATCTTTACTTTTCTTTTACCTTGGTGTTGTTGAGTTTCATCATCTTATCTCTCGATCTTATAAAACAAAAGGGGTAATTCCTTCCATTTGTGAGAAATTTCTATACCCTTGGTGCTAGTCACCACTCTGGGACCTATTGAAGGCGGGTCTCGGGGGTCATTATCTCTCCTTAAACTTAAAGAAGGAAGGGCCTGGAAATCTGCTGACCCTTCCCTCATTTTAGTGAAGGCGGGTCGTGACATATGAAATAATTAAATTTATTGGTTTTATTATTATTATTATCATTATCTTATTATTATTGTTTTTTTCAAACCCTAAAGCTACCCCTCTCTCGTGACCCACGTGAGTTACCTACCCTCCTCCCTCTCTTTCTTCTTCTCTTTTTTTTTCTCTACACAGTTGTCTCCTCCCTGCCGCAAACCTCACCTGCACCAGCGCCCTGCCCAGCTTCTGTCACACCTGAAGTACCCCTCTCCCCTACTCCTGCTTCCCTGCTCGCCCAGGACCCGTGAACTTCCCTTGCCCCTCTTCTCTTTTTTTTCTTTTGCACGCCGCTGCACCCAGCTAGTAGTCCACCATCCCCCATGCCTTGTCCGGCCTCCCTGTCCAGATCCCGTCGCCTCCCCTCCTTACCGCAGTAGGACCGCCCAACGCCTCCCCCTATTTCTCCTCCCCACATGAAGCCGCTGGTGCACCCCACTACCACTCCGCCAGCACCTCTCCGTCGCGCCACCCTCCTGCTACCCGGCTCCCGGCCTTCGCCTAGCGTGGCCTCCCCATCCCTAGCCAACCCTTCCACCATCCTCCTACCTTCGCTGCCTCACCCTTGTACCGACCTCACTGCCTCCATGCCAGGACCCGCTTAGCCTCCTTCGCTGTCCGCCGCTGCACAGCAGCCCGACGCCCCCTCCTTTGTCCGGTGCTGCACAACATCCCAGCACTCGGGCGCCCCGATCTTCTCCCCCACTCCTCTGGACATGAAGCCAGCCTACCCAGCTCCCTCTTGGTCTGCCGCTGCACCCGGCTAGCTCATACATGCCCTCCTCTCCTTCAGCGGAGCAGCCCCCTGCGGCGATCCAGCCCCAGCGGCGCTGCCTCTCTTGCGCTCGAGGAGCCCGCTGACGACCTGCCCTCCTCAGACCTCCCTACTCCAGCTGATCAGCCCTCGGCCTCCCCCCTTGTAGCGCCGCCTTGCACCGCAACTGCTCGACACCCCTGCTCGGTCCTGGCTCCCGCCGCTGCCTTCCGCTGCTCTGGCGCGACGCCCTCTGTTGGTACCTATTTTTTTAATGCCCCTTTAATATTTTGATTTGATATATATATATATTTACCATGGTTTAATTAGAATTTTTATTAATTAAATATTTTTTTGGGTCGGTTTGACTTTCTAGGACCCGCGCGGGGCGTTTCTGAGTGAGCGCCATCACCGCGCTTTATTTCTGAGTTTGCGTCGTCGTCGCACTTCAGTTTAAATGTGAGGGTTTCTTCCCTCCGCTTGGTTTTGCATACTTTAATTGGGGTTTTTGGTTGTGTTTTGAGTTCTTAGTGTTTTTTTGTAGTACGTTGGACCTTACTGTGTGGTGTCGGACGTGCATCTTATTTTTCATCTCAGTCTTGAGGTAGGTCCCCCACTGCACTCACCTTTGAATTTAGAATTTATTAATTTCTTGATGTTTTATTAATTTTAATAAATAGGAAATAATATAATATAATTAATTTTTAAATGATTATTTAGTGTAAAAAGATCTGTTTATTTTATAGACGAAACTAAAATATTTTCTTGATGAACGGACACCCAGTAGTGAAAGAATGCCCATTTGGCTTTTAAAAATAATTCACGGAATTTAAAATGTAGTTTTGGTTTGAAAGATAAATGATTTCTTCTAAACAAGTGTTTTGAGTTTTCTTGAGAAAGGAGGTTTTTCTTTAAAGTTCGTGAAGGCCCGTTTGGCACTTTAATGAAATAAATTATTTTGGAAAAACTCACTTTGGGGTTACTAAGGGGTGATATTTGGTGTGCGTTGATTGCATGAGTTGTGTGTAATATTTGTGCATCGTGACTGATTGATTTACATTGTGGACGCACCCCTTTTTATTGTATGTGTTAACATGGGAACCTGTCATAATGAGTGAATCTTCTGAGAACGATTGCTGCACTAGTTTAGATTACGCACTAGCTAGTGGCCCCATAGCTGGGGAATACTGAGTTATTGCTGCTATGGGGATTGGGCCCCTCGGTTAGGCCATGCAGGGATATGCCGAGCGTTAGGGCGTTATGACCTCATCGAGTTAGATCATTCTTTTAGGATGAGTCACATGTATAGTATGTTCTGGATTGTTCACGATCTCTTAGGTTCGAACCATGTTTCATTTAGTGTTTATTTGAATGTGGCGCACGATTGAGAAGTATAGTTCGGTTGCTGGCTCATGTGTGCCATTTTTCCCATTGCCCTTGGCGTGTGTTGTGTGTTATGTGTGGTTTTCCTTTTTGTCTAATAACTGAAGTTTGGATTCCTAAATTGTTCGCAGAAAATGTTTTAAAATGAAATGTACCTATTCCTTTCAAACATTAAACTTGTTTTTTTTAAATTAAAAAGGGAAATGGACTGATACTTGTTTTATAAATGAAAGTGTATCTGAAAACTAATATTCCATATAATTTAGTTCAAACCAGGAATTGGTAGATTCTTTATTTAAAGGTAGTGCTTTGGGAATAGATATCAGGCTAGCCTACTGAGTTTTAATACTCACACCTATAGTTCTTTTCTGTTTTTAGTGTTTGTGCAGGCTATAACTTGGGTGCGTTCGCCTTGGGCGACATTTGGTCATGAGTTGGATAGTGACCAACGAGGTCACACTGAGATAGCGGTTGTCTCTTTTGGTTAGTTTTATTTCCTTTTGTTCTTGTTAGTTACTTCACTCTGTTTATTTATTTTGCACTGCTCTGTTTAATTTATGCAACTTTAATTATTTATTTTTACTGAGACAAATCATTCCCACAACCTTTGGTGATGCCCTGGCGCTTTTCGCCAGCCTGGGAGGATCGGTAACGCCTCTTGGGTCATGTCACGGACCGGCTCGGGTGATCGGTTCAGGGCCGACCTGGGTTGGTTTGTGACATTCTAGGCACATTTGTAAATTTGCATAAAATGTAATTTTACCACTTCTGTGAATTTAATTTCAAAAATCCAAGAGACAAGGTTGACATCAGTAACTAAAATTTAGTTAAATAATATGAAAACAATTTTTTTGTGAATAGTAACTTTTGAATTTTATTTACCACGGTTAAAAGTAAATAGGATAATTAAAGGTAAAAAATGATATTATAATTACCCTAAAACACGTTCTAATTCTATTGGATAAGTGTATTTAGACCAAAATCAACCTTAGAAATAAAATATGATCCTTTTGGTCCACTTGGATTAGATTAGTACATTTATTATTATTTTATTTGAAGAAGAGTTAAAAGTGTTAAATTCAAAGTTTAATAGCTAAACCATTTTTAATACAGGGCTATACATAAGATAAATTAGACTATAAATATTCATTAGAAAGATAAAAATATTTCCTACATAATGGTATTTTATTTATAAATTTTAGACATTAAATAATTCAATTTATTTATGATACAATGATGATGCAATAATTACCTTATTAATGAAATATTAAAATAATTGATATTATAAATATCCAAATAAATTGAAATTGATACTTATGATGACTTAAAATAATTTTATAGGTAAATATTTCATGTTAGGTTTGATTAAATAATTTTTTTTCTAAGTGATAAAGTTTTTATGACTTTCAAAAAAACAAAATACTAAATAGTGTCAAAATTGACATAAATGAGTTTTTAAAACAAATACTATATTATTAATTGATATAAAATTCCTAAAAATATAAGATTCATCAAAAGGACTTATATAAGTTTAGATATATCAATAATAAACCACTTGGGTTTCTTTTGGATTTTTATAGTAAGTTTATTAACCATTTATTAAAATAATACAAGAATGCATGGTAAAAGTTAAACTATTTAACTAAGAGTTAAATCTAAAAGATAAGGTTAATATGGTGACCTAAACCTGTCTAAAAACTATTGGTTGAGATTTTTTTGACCCATACCCAATTTAGAATCTAAATAAATCATTTTTGAGCCATTATAACCTGAATATTATTGTATAATAAAATAATATTTCAATATTTTCCTAAAGTGACCCTCACCTCTCTTATAAAAGGGTACTTCCCCTTATCTCAAAATCACACCTCCAAATCCATTTGGCTCGGCTAACACCTGCTCAAATATCCTCCAAAATACACTCAATTATACCTAGAGGCCTTACATTGATCAGAAATCCAACCTAAGGATCCCTTTTTATCAACTCAAAAGGAAACACCCGAAGAAGAGGTAATAATTTCACCACCTCTTACAAAGTTCTTTTCTTCTTTCACTTCCTCTTTCTTTGTTGTTTCCATACCAAAATAATAAATCTGGTACCTTATAAATACTGTGATATTATAATAAATATGGTACAACCATATTCATTATTCTATCCATCCTATGAAAGACAAAGTCACCATACGTGCATACGTACAGCTTATCGTCTTTACATCGTGGTGTAGTTTGTTATTCGACACTTAATTATTTGGATGGGTATAATAATGAGTTTAATTAATGTAAATAATAAATATAACATGTTAATTATTCTTTATATATGATATAACATCCAATTACATACTATTTCATCATCAATAGAATTTTATTGTCGCTCGTGCGTACATACAGATTACCGTCTCCACGAACGCGATGAGTTTCATTCCCCATCATAACCATTCAAGAATAAATATCATTTTATGATTAAAAAATAATGTTTAATAAGATAATATAATTATGGATACAAATCAAATACATCATATCTATAACAAACATGACTTACGTAACAAAACATATAAAGAAAAACGAATCAGTTAACACCTGAAACAATGATACTACTGAAATATTATTAAAAAATAAATATTAAAAGATCATATATGATATCATATTTATGTATATGGTTATTTTATAATTTAATAACAATTATTTCACCATTATATAGGAGGTTAACATACCCTCAACTAAGGAAAAGTACAAGGTAAGGGGTTTTCATCTCACTTCTTATTCCCGTGAGATTCGTGCTGTATTGCCACTATTTCCTTTTGGGTGGTGTATGTACTGACCATGATTGTATTCCTTGTGTAATATAATTTAATTTATGGGTATTTATAAATTCACTGTATTATCATTCTTTCATGGGGTGTATGTTTTGTAAGTTACCAAATAGGTAAGGGAATTTCTAATTTCTATTTCCACTCATTGGGTTTTACGCAAACTTCATTGATTATTTTACTCAAAGATTATTTGTGAAATCACTATTTATTTATTTATGTAGTAATTTACACTCCCATTTGTGTGTATATACTTTTGATACACATAATCACTCCATTTATAAATTCTCAAGTCATTGATATGAACTTGATAAGAGTAATCTTAACTCAATTTCCATTCATTGAGTTAAACATCCAAGTCATTAGTGTTGTTGTTACAAGAATATGTGTGAATATCCACTGATTGATTTACACTGAATATCCAATAATATTGAGTGTATTTATATTTTTCACACATAATTATGTCATTTATATATCCTTAACCTAAGGATATAGTCTTTATAAGGGATTTCATCTCAATTTACATTCTATTGAGACTTCTTTGTTGTTATGCACCAATTCACTTTTATATAGTGTATATACCGTACTTTGACATAGTATATCATGAATCCCTTTATTCTCATGATATTATAAAGTTCATATTACCTCAATTTTTTGTATTTACGTGTCTTTTATTTAGTTAGGAACTCTTTAACTAAAATATCATTTTATATTTATTCTTCTAAATATTTCTCATTAATGTCCATGTTTTAAAATTGATTTTAAGGATTTATTTATATGGACATGAATGTTTTGAAATTAAAATTCCTTTCAAAAGTTTCAAAGTGGTATGGGAAACTTTGATTCAAAAATCTATTTTAAATGAATTTTTTTATAAATAATGCGACTTTTAAATGTTTTCAAGAAAAAGGGGATATTTCTCTCAAATAGTTTTACTAATTATTTTCATCTATTTAAATACCCTTAATTGTATTTTATTAATTATTGAGGTTGATTTATTATAATAAAATCATCCCTATTGTATTTAATGAGTATGATTGATTGTGGATGTGCTATTTTTATACCATTCAAGGTTTATGGTTAAAGTATTAACATTTCCTATGCTAGTTTTAATACAAATGTTTATGTTATGTTTCAACCTTTTCATATGAGGAATTCATTGGACTTAGTAAGTTATGGGTGGAGCCCACTATAGCTCCTCGATGCATCGGTAGGTATCATGAGACAAACTAGTGTCTTGACACAAGGCCTTGACAAAATATTATTTGTAGTCTTGGCACGGGGCCTTGACTATGTGGTTATGATGTCCAGCATTATGCATTACATCGTTATGAAATTATCTATTGATATTATATGAAATTATTCGACTAGTAGAATATCCATGTGAATAATTAAATGGAATTATTTGATTTTTATTTACCATATTATGCTGAAATTTAAGTTTAAAAGTCTTGTGTTTTAGTCTTATACACTGCCTTAAATGTTTATGCTTATTTAAAAAAGTTTCCGCTATATTGTTATCCTTACTGAGCATCTGATCTCACCCCTTTCTATGTTTTATTTTTCCTAGAATGTGAATAAGTATATCATGTTTAACCTACAGAAATAAGATAAAGGATATGAGTATGTTCAAAGGGTACAAAATGTTGTTTTTCTTTATTTCATGATGTAATTTAAAACTTATTTATGTATCTAGTACTTCCAAGGCTACTAAACTAATCAGTATTTCAGGACTTGATCTCTTGTGATCATGAAAATGATATGTAATAATGCACCAACTCTGGGTAGCTAGGGTTAAGGCGTTACAGTTGGTATTATAGTAAGTTTAGTACAAACCTTGGAAACTATATTTAGAAAAACTCTGATTAGATAACATTACCCTAAGATAGAATTTTGGGATTAGTATAGAAGAACATACAAATTTTTTTGTAACGTAAATATTATGTGGGTTTTCCAAGCAATACATCCCTATCTGGATACGAGCAGGTAGAGGCGGCTCTGGTACAATTTTACCTAGGGGTAAAACCCAAAAATTCTTCTTTGAGCTAGACTCGAACGAGAAATGGTGCACGACAATGGGCCTTGCTGCAATCTTGGTTATGAAACTCCCGGGGGATATGCTTAGGATAATTCACATTTTCTTTATAAACTGATTTGAAGGATTTTAATATAAGATGAGAATAAATAACCTTGGTTAATCCTAAGGTGTTTTAGATTGAAAATAAGGTGTCATGATATTCTCTAAATGATTTTATGACTATTATTACTCACACAATGCTTTCTGGTTTTAGTCAATGGATGGATTCCAAGGAATTCATAGTAAAATTGAACATGATGTACAAGGTGGGAACAATGGTAGAAATGAACAATGAAATGGAATATTGATAGGCGTAAAATATATCATGTTAATGCCGGATCAGTTTTCCAAAAATATGATCAACAACATATATATTAACCAACTCCTGGACTCAACAAATAAGAGAAAGGCAGTGAATGATAAGAGCTCCAATAGTGGAGACCATAGAGAAAAGAAAGCTCAATTTCCATCATGCAGGAAATGTGGAAGGAGACACCTAGGAAAGTGTCTCAATGGAACAAAGAAATGATTTATGTGTGTTAAATAAGGATATAAATTAAATAATTGCCGAGGAAAAATGAAGAGTATTATGGAATAAAATAAAAATGATCCCAAGAATATATTTACAGTAATTTTCCGTAAATATAGGGGACCTGGGAATTACCCGAGTCAATGATATATTCTATAGGATAACCTCTTGGTCAAGGAAGAACCTCTGTGGAAATAAATGGATGGTGAAATGTTTAAAAGTATTAGTTCTATTTGTTGATGGATTACTTTGGAATACTTTTCTCTCGTATGTGTAACCCTGTAGTTTGTTATGTGAAAATGTTATTTGAGGAAGAATTATCTTTTCTTTTGTGGATATAGTTATAAATAACAATTTGGGTTTATATGATCCTTGAAATTGATGCAATTACAGGTTATTAATTTTTGGGATGAATATGTGAGTTTTTGAAAAAGGACAACACACAGACCGTGTGACAACCCATCGCACCAGACAAAGCTACGGGAATCAAACCCACAACCAAAGTATGACTGGGATTTATCACCTAACACTGGACTATGTGAAGTATCTGGTTAGTGTGACTAATTATTTTTAGTTAAATGATTTTATTTATCAATAATAAGTTGATTTGGGATCTTATGTTTTATCAAATGGATATCCTTAGTGTAGTGATTAAGTGATAAATGTTATTTTGGAAGACGTTCTCTCTATTGAGAATGCTATATGCCTAAGGAAAATAGAATACTATGGGATTTCATTTGAAGAGTAAAGGTGGATTTTTATCTATGTTTTTATTTTGGATTTATAGCGATTTGGGTTATTTATGGAAGTGATTAACCTATCATAGAGAATACATGATTAAGTTAATCACTTTTAAGTATGTGACTTTAAGTGTAGTCGATGTTATTTGGAGATACAATTTAATGTGGAAGACTACATAATAAAATTCTTCTGAGTTTTGGCTTTCAATCTTAGTTTGAATTATATTGAAGGATTTTAAGGACAATTGTTTATTGAATGATATTTATTGAACTCTGGGTATTTTTGGTTTAATTTTAGAAAACAACAATAGTATTTATTTCTCTAAAGGATTATCCTTTTTGGGGATCATCTGATCTTGTACCAACCATTTTGGTTTTGGTTAATATCTAAATACAAGGGTAATATATAGTTAATCCTTTTTGGATTATGTGATTCTCTATAAGTTGATTCTAGCGCTTCAGGTGTGACCAAGTCATCTTGAATACTCATCGTTTGGAGTGAAAGATGAGTTTGTGGTAAAAATTAGTTAAAGGATGGAACTCTACTGATCAAGTATTTTTTTTCTTATTCTATGAAGTAATTAATTGTTAAACCTTAGGGAAAAGGTCTTAAACCCAAAAATGTATTATCCTAATACCTTACGTTATTCATCATAGATTTATGGCTTTGAGGCCCTCGATTTTCCATTCACTTGTTTGTGATTGATGACCTCAATCACTCCCTATAAATATTTACATTTTTCCTCTAGTTATAATTTCCACCAATGTTCTCCTATTCAAAATCCTAATTTGGTGGTGACTTTTTCATTTCTCTTTTCCTCTTATCAAGACTAAATTTTATTAACCCTATTTTTGATGTGGGTTTTCCGAAAAGGTATTTTATATTTTTAGCCTTTTATTTCTGAAGGACAATTTCAAATTATGAGGATGCAATTTATTGAATGAGGGAAGAATGTAACACCCCAAGCTTCTATGGTATGCTTCTCTTTGAAAAATACCATAGCGCGCGATGTACGCAAAACCGAGTTCAAGATCACCATGACCTATCAAACTTGCCATAATGAATAGTAATACCCACTTTTTGAAAATTTAAAAATTTTATTTTTCAAAATGTACTTCATTTTTGGGTTCATAATATCAAAATTATCTTAGGGTGAATTTTTGGAATTTTTCTGAAAACTTTCAATTTTTGATGAATAGTGAAAAACACTGTGTTATTGTTTAAAACTAACTTTTTATTTAAATAATTATTTATTTTATTTAAATTTATTTTAAGTAAAAATAGATACATAATACCCATATAAGTTCAATATAATTCATTGGAGTCATTTTATCATAAGATTAGATGTATAAAATTTTATTGAACTTTTTACTTTCTTTTACCCACCTTTTAGTCACATTTGAAAATTTGCATAAACTGTAATTTTACCGCTTATGTGAATTGAATTTAAAAAACATGAGAGACACGGTTGACATCAGTAAGTAAAATTTGGTTCAATAAGATAAAAACAATTATTGGTGAATAATAACTTTTGACTTTTATTTACCACAGTTAAAAGTAAATAGGGAAATTAAAGGTAAAAAAATGATATTATAATTACCCTAAAACATATCATAATTATATTAGATAAGTGTATTTCGACTAAAATCAACCTTATGAATAAAATATGATCCTTTTGGTCCACTTGGATTAGATTAGGACATTTATTATCATTTTATTTAAAGAAGAGTTAAAAGTGTTAAATTCAAAGTTTAATAACTAAACCATTTTTAATATAGGGTTATACATAATATAAATTAGACAATAAATATTAATTAGAAATATAAAAATATTTCCTACATAATTGTATTTTATATATAATTTTTAGACATTAAATAGTTAAATTTATTTATGATACAATAATGATGCAGTAATTACCTTATTAATGAAAGATTAAAATAATTGATATTATAAATATCCAAATAAATGTAAATTGAGACTTCTGATGAATTAAAATAATTTTATAGGTTAATATGACATGTTAGGGTTGATTAAATAATTTATTTTGAAGTGATAAAGTTTTT
The DNA here is from genome assembly GCA_963277665.1 of Viscum album. Taxonomy (NCBI): domain Eukaryota; kingdom Viridiplantae; phylum Streptophyta; class Magnoliopsida; order Santalales; family Viscaceae; genus Viscum; species Viscum album. The sequence goes on along the minus strand of OY728131.1, from coordinate 1,617,551,358 downwards.
ATTATTTTCAAAAAAACAAAATACCAAATAGTGTCAAAATTGACATAAATGAGTTTTAAAAAAAATACTATATTATTAATTGATATAATATTCCAAAAAATATAAGGTTTGAACAAAGAACTTAGATAAGGTTATATCTATCAATAATTAACCACTAGGGTTTCTCTTGGATTTTTATAGTAAGTTTATTAACCATTTATTATAATAATACAAGAATACATGGTAAAAGTTAAACTATTTAACCAAGAGTTAAATCTAAAAGATAAGGTTAATATGGTGACCTAAACCTGTCTAAAACCTATTTTTTGAGAGTTTTTAGACCCATACCCACCTTAGAATCTAAATAAATCATTTTTTATCCATTATAAACCGAATATGATTGTATAATAAAATAATATTTCAATCTTTTCCTAAAGTGACCCTCACCTCTATTATAAAAGGGTACTTCCTCTTCTCTCAAAATCACACCTCAAAAGCCATTTGTTTCGGAAAACCCCTGATAACATATCCTCCCAACTACCCTCACTTATACCTAGAGTCCTTACATTGATCAGAAAGCCAACCTAAGGATATTTTTTGATCAACTCAAAAGGAAACACCTAAAGAAGAGGTAATAATTTCACCACCTCTTTCAAAGTTCTTTTCTTCTTTCACTTCATCTTTATTTGTTGTTTCCATAAAAAAATAATAAATCCAGTAACTTATACATACTTTGATATTATTATAAATATGGTACAACTATATTCATTATTCTATCCATCCTATGAAAGACAAAGTCACCATACATGCATATGTACAACTTACCGTCTCCACGTCGTGGTGTAGTTTGTTATTCGACACTTAATTATTTTGATGGGTATAATAATAAGTATAATTGATGTAAATAATAAATATAACATGTTAATTATTCTGTATATATTGTATACCATACAATTACATACTATTTCACAATCAATAGAATGGTATTGTCTCTCGTGCGTATGTACGGATTACCGTCTCCACGAACGCGATGAGATTCATTCCCCATCGTAACCATTCAAGAATAAATATCATTTTATGATTAAAAAATAATGTTTAAGAACATAATATAATTATGGATACAAATAAAATACATCCTATCCATAAAAAATACGACTTACGTAACCAATAATATAAAGAAAAACGAATCAGTTAACACCGAAAACAATGATACTACTGAAATAATTTTAACAAATCAATATTAAAAGATCATATATGATATCATATTTATATATATGGTTATTGTATAATTTAATAACAATTATTTCACCATTATACTGGAGGTTAATGTACCTTCAACAAAGGAAAAGTACAAGGTAAGGGGTTTTCATCTCACTTCTTATTCCCGTGAGTTTCATGCTGTATTTCCACTATTTCTTTTTGTGTGGTGTATGTACTACCCATGATTGTATTACTTGTGTTATATAATTAAATTTATGGGTATTTAAAACTTCATTTTATAATCCTTCTTTCATGGGGTGTATGTTTTGTAAGTTACCAAATCGGTAAGGGAATTTCTAATTTCTATTTCCACTCATTAGGTTTTACGCAAACTTTATTGATTATTTTACTCCAAGATTATGTGTGAAATCACTATTTATTTATTTATGTAGTAATTTACACTCCCCTTTGTGTGGATATAATTTTTATACACATAATCACTCCATTGATAAATTCTCAATTCATCGATATGAACTTCATAAGAGTAATCTTAACTCAATTTCCATTCATTGAGTTAAACATCCAAGTCATTGGTGTTGTTGTTACAAGAATATGTGTGAATGTCCACTGATTTATTTACACTGAATATCCAATCATATTGAGTGTATTTATATTTTTCACACATAATTATTTCATTGATATATCCTTAACCTAAGGATATAGTCTTTATAAGGGATTTCATCTCAATTTACATTCTATTGAGTCTTCTTTGTTGTTATGCACCAATTCACTTTTATATGGTGTATATAATATAATTTGACATAGTATATCATGAATAACTTTATTCTTATGATATTATAAAGTTTATATTACCTCAATTTTGTTATTTACGCGTATTTCATTTGGTTAGGAACTCTTTAACTAAAATATCATTTTACATGTTTTAAAGATTTATTCTTCTAAATATTTATCATTAATGTCCATGTTTTAAAAATGATTTTAAGGATTTATTTATATGTAAATTAATGTTTTGAAATTAAAATTCCTTTCAAAATTTTCAAAGTGGTATGGAACAATTTGATTCAAAAATCTCTTTTAAATGAATTTTTTGATAAATAGTGCAACTTTTAAATGTTTTCAAGAAAAAGGTGATATTTCTCTCAAATAATTTTATTAATTATTTTCATCTATGTCAATATCCTTCATTATATTTTATTCATGATTGAGGTTGATTTATTATAATACAATCGTCTATATTATGTTGAATGATTTATATTTGACCCTGGATGTGCTATTTTTATACCATTCATGGTTTATGGTTAAAGTATTAACATTTCGTATGCTTGTTTTAATACGAATGTTTATGTTATATTTCAACCTTTTCATATGAGGAATGCATTTTACTTAGTAAGTGATGGGTGGATCCCTCTATTTCTCCTTGATGCATTGATAGATCTCATGAGACAAACTAGTGTCTTGACATAAGGCCTTGAAAAAATCTTATTTGTAGTCTTGGCACGAGGCCTTGACTATGTGGTTATGATGTCCAGTATTATGCATTCCATCATTATGAAATTAGCTATTGATATTAAATGTGATTATTCGACTAGTAGAATATTCATGTGAATAAGTAAATGGAATTATTTGATTTATATTTTGCATATTATGCTTAAATTCAAGTTTAAAAGGTTTATATTTTAGTCTTATACACTGCCTTAAATGTTTATGCTTATTTACGAAAGTTTCCGCTATATTGTTATCCTTACTAAGTATCTGAGCTCACCCCTTTCTATGTTTTATTTTTCCCAGGATGTGAAGAAGTATATCATGATTAACCTGTAAGAATAGGATAATGGATATGAGTGTGTTCAAAGGGGACACAATGTTGTTTTTCTTTATTTCATGATGCAATGTAAAACTTATTTGTGTATTTAGTACTTCCAAGGATACTAAACTAATGGGTGTTTCGGGACTTGATCTCTTGTGATCATGATAATGATATGTAATAATTCCCTGACTCTGGGTAACTAGGGTTTGGGTGTTACAAATAATCCTCTATAGGAGGTGCATAAATAGTCCCACAATTATTTTTTGTAAATTAAACATTTTATTTCATTAAATAATTATATTACTGAATATTTAATAATATGAAAAAAAGGCATATACCTTAGTAAATGTTCCTATGATTTTGTGTCTATCATTGAAATAGAAATATGTAATGAAATTCTCTATACCTCCATATTATTAGAAAATTGAACATTTAAAAACAATGATTAAAAAAATATATAAGTAAAAAATATCACCACACATGTGTAAGTTTTGAAAATAATAATAATGATGTCATGATTATTAACCAAAAAAATATGAAAGTTAAACTAATAAATATAAACATTAACTCTAAAATGATAGAAACATTTATAAATTTAAATATCACAATTATAAAAATGTTTTTTATATGTGTAAATTTAAACTAAACATATTGATGTATGTTGGGTTTTTAAATCAAAAAATGTTTAACCATAACTTTTGAATATAAAATTTAACAAAAAAATCATGTAAATAATCAATATATACATGTAATTAAACATCCAATAATTAAAAAATAATTTTTTACACATGTAAATTTAAATAAAAAAATAAAATATAAATATTTAACTAAATAATTAGGATATTAATTTAGTGTTATCCCATACCCCTTTAGCGTGATCATTTCATACAACATGAACAATGTCTACATTATAGTCATTGTTATCATTCAGATATCACATAATAGATGAATAATCCTCATAGAAATCCATAAAATCATCTCATACTCATCAATTAAATGAATTCTTTTCCCTTGAAAAATGACAGACCACTGATCATTCGATGAATCAATGACATAAAATATTTGATTTTCATGTGTCTCCATGATAAATGGTTCCTCTTTGTAACTAAATATTTTTAAATCAACCAGTGTAAACCCATAATGTTTCACAACACTATTTCTATTAACATGTTACACATAAACATTGTGACTCGAAATTTAGTATAATAAATTTCCAATATATCCTCAAGTACTCCAAAATATGCTATTGTTGTAGAAATTGTGTTTTCATCTTTTACACTCAGAAAATGTAGCGCTTCATTGATGACCATTACCCCACTATTTTTAATGGTACTCTTTTCATCCTTATTTTTTTTGTGTAAAATGTGTACCCATTAATATCAAAACTAGACCATGTGATCACACTAAGAGACAGTCCCAATTCTAATCATTTCTATGTTTCTGATTTAGATATATCTTTGATGAATTTCTATTTAAACCATGAAAAAATGTGTTTTTATGATCAATCATCAACCAATTATAATTTATTTTTAGGTATCATACATTTAATTCCACAATATGTGATGATATATATGGTTAAACCTCATCTGTGTTGTTTAAAATGTATAAATTTTTATCGCATCACTTTATCATATGGAATGAAATTTACCTTTAATACTCAAATCCCTCTACCTTCACTATAAACTATCATATGTTGAGATATAGGGAGAATAATATGCTCCAATACATACAAATAATTAGTACAGAACCCAATCACCTATTTTTAAACATATTTTTGAATAATAGAGGCCTTTGGTTGATGAGGATTTTTAACACATCCCTTTAAATTTTTTATATATCATTCAAAAGGATACATCCAACATAAATAAGTAATCCCGTATATTATTATATCATGTACTAGAGGAATCACTAGATAAACCATTATATCAAAAAACATAGGTGGGAAATAAATTTCTAGTTGATAAAGTATAAGAGAAGCTTCATTCTCCAATACATCTAACAAATTTGGATCAATAAATTTACTACAAATGGACTTGAAAAGTTTCAGCAATATACCAACTTGTGTGAATAGTAGAAGTTGTTGTATCAATAAATGTCAATCATGAGATTTTATAAATATTAATTTATAATCCTTCAATGACACCAAATTATTGACATTTTAATAATATCTAATGGGTAAATTAATACCATGAAGACATTGAAAAAAATTCATATTCTCACTCTTTCTTAATGTGTGACAAGTTGGAGGTAAATATGTTATGTTTCCTTTCATAATGGGAGAAAACTCCAAATGTATTCCCATAGATATCAAGTTCAATCTAGCATACAATCCATATTTTTTATTTCTTATTTTTTATAACAATATTCCAATAAAATTATCACATATATTTTTATCAGCATTCATAACATCAATTTTATGTTTTATCTTTAAAAATATCTAATAAGGTAGTTCAAAAAAGATAAACTATTTCTTCTAGATATTTTTTTGATGAACATAACTTACTTTCTTTCAAAATGTGAAATAAATATTTTTCACCCCTTCGTAATAATTTTTTCAACTAATAACAGTTGTGGGGGAATATTATATTCATATAAACTATTAAATGATTTTTTTCAATATATGATAAGGATGATAAATTCACAAAACTCTTTGATGTCCCATATACACTATCTTTATTCTATTATGAAATTGATAATATGAAGTCTCTTGTTTACAAATTGGACATGATTTATGTCCCTTAACACTATATCTAGATAAGTTTCCATTTTTAGGAATTTTTTTACACTGAAAATTATCATAACATGCAAAATAAAATACTCTTTCTTGTGTGGATAAAAAGCTATAACACTTGTCTTCCATAGAAGTTTCAAATAATCAATCAGTGGCGAAAGATACACATAAATATAGTTTCCTGGATTTTTTGGTCTATAAATCATCAATATCATCATAGAATATTTTTTCTTAATACATATTTATAGAGAAAAGTTATAAACTATAAACAAAACAAGCCATGAACTATGTTGGCTACTGAGGATCCAATATGGATTCATTACATCTGTTCACAATACCATTCTGATATTTCAAAATTAACTTCAAAAATTATAAAATTGTTTATCAAATCTATTCCAATTTGGTGAATTAGCAAGGTGAAATAAGTTACCATCAAAGATTTGCTTGTATGTATGCTATCTTAACATTTTGACATCAATTGAATTTGAAACTAAATGATTCTAATGAGGAATTATTGGAAGGTACCAAATTTCTTTAGCATGAGGTTTAATTATGGTACTTAAGAATGAATCAAAGTTAAATTATTTGAAGGAATTATTGGAAGGTACCCAATTTATTTTGTAGGAGGTTTGATACTAGTACCTGATAATGAATCAGAGTTGATTTTTTTATCCATCTTATAGTGTGATGTCCCACATTTAGGAAATTTTGATAAATATTAATATTCCTTCTTATACAGTAAAAAATCATTAGGGTAAGCATGTATATTTTTTTACCCAAATCCCATTGGGAATAATATTTTTATTTCCTCATAATTGGAATCCGGAAGCCCATTTCCTTGTAGAAGTATCTCTTTTAAAAGTTCAAGAACTCAGATAAAGTTTTATCACTCCACCCATTTATTTATTTCAAGTTAACTAATCTCAGAACTATTCATAACACTGTATATTTAGTGAAACTATAGAAAATATAGTTTATCATAATCTCCATACAATCGTTCAATAATTGATATTTTTATGGTTTCAATGCCTAAATCATGAATTAATTCTTCAATATGATCCTCTATCTCTTTTTGAATATTTTCATCAAGTTATATGTTAAATTTTCTATTTTTTCACCATGCCATATATAAACTGTATAATTATGGATAAAACCATAGAAAATTAGATGATCCTTGATTTCTAGAGAATTTAACTTTCTTATATTCAAACACTTCATTCATGGATAGAAAATAATTTTTTTGTTTTGAAGATTTAATTTAGAAAATTTCAAGAAATCATCAAATCCTTTTTCATATTCATTAGTTATTCTTCATAAATTTATCCAATTACGGTCCATTAATTACTCAAGAAAACAATATAAAAGGTGAATATATTAAAACACATAAAAATTTAAAAACATTTATAAATATATAAATTTTAAACGTAAAAAACATATAATTAAAATAATCAAGTATTGATAACTATTTAATAACAAACAATTATATAGAATGATCAAAACATTTCATTGAAAATTTAAATACAAGAGATTAAGCATATATAAAAATAGATAATTTAAACATGTATAAATTTTCAACGAATAATTTATCTTCAAAATAATTTAAAAAATAAAATCAAGTTATAAAAAAATAAGTAAATTCCAATATATTGAAAAAAATATAAATGAAAAAAAAAACTGAAGAAAAAAATTATTTCAATTAAAAACAATTACAATGATTAAAAATTTATAAATACAAATAACTATAAATATAACATTTTCTTAAGAAAAAAAAATTATATTGAAAAATAATTAATAATAATAATAAATTTATAACATTAATCAAATTTTAATATATTTTAAATTAATATTAAAATACATGTATAAAAATAAATTAATGAATACAATTTATAACTAACACATACTTAATTTATCTTAAAAAATAAAAAATCAATTACAAAATATTGCATTCAATAATGAAAAATATATCTTTAATTCCAAAAAATCACTTGAATCCATTGGTAATATGGTGAACGCTGCGAGATTGAAGAAAAAAATATTTCAAAAAAGTAGAAAAAATAAACAACAACAAACTTTAGGTGCAGTTGCTGGTCAACCAAAATAGGGTTTACTTAAAGTAAATAATACCAAGGATTATTAAAAAGAAATAAAGGATGAAATATCTAGAACAAATAATGTGAAAACATGGTGAAAATTGATTGAAAAGGTAAAATCTATTATTATTTAGGGTTATGGGTACTGTCAATACAATCTAAGGTCGAGAGAGGAGGAGGGTCAGTAGAAAATAAAATGAGGGTCTTGAGATTCGTTTTTTAAAGAATTTTAACATCAATTTTTATAAAAAAAATTCATTAAAATGTTTTTTAACTTTTAACATTGTTTTTTATTAAAATGGAATTAAAAGTTATCTCTCAAAACCTTTAATTTTATTTTTTTATAAAATTGATGTTAAAGGTTACCCAACTATCATTTTAACATTAATTTTTTAATAAATTGATGTTAACGATACCCCCAATTTGATTTTAATTTTAGTTTATAAGAATACAAAATTAAAACCTTGATATTACATCCCATCTTTCTACTAGTTCACTACAAAGAAAAGGAAAATTTAAGGTTTTAGAACCTTTAGATACACCTCAGGAAGATAATTGGGTAGCAAATTTATCCCACATTTTTTCCTAATTATATAATTATTATAGATTTATAATGACTGTTGATATATTTGGAAGATATTATATGTTAAATATTTAAAAAAATGACATAATGGATGTTGTAAAGGGTGATCATCTCAGTGCATTTGTGCTGCATTTGTTTTCTATGGAAGTAAATTTCAATTTTTAATTTATTATTCTTAAGTAAACATATGTTATATTGACTTAATTAATTACTTTTATAACTAGGTATATCCACACTCTTTTCATTCAATATGATTTTACTTACGTTTATGGTTTTATAGATACAAAATAAATTTAAAATGAGGCAAAATACTTGAACCAAAAATCCATAATTAAATATATATATAAAACATTAAAAAACACATAGATTACATGTAAGTTCTTTCCATTACTTGATGTGTAAGAATAAATATATAATTTTGAATTTCTATTCATTATATTATTATTAATGATAATTTTTTTATATTTCAGTATACATTGGATGTTATGTGTATTTTTCTCAAAACAATGTAAAACATATTGGTTATTATTTTTATTGACTAGTGTTCGATGAATATTTTTCCAATTGTTAAAAAAGTTGATTTTATTCAATTATTTTAGTTATTTAATATTATTTTTTTCATTTTACATCAATTTTGATAATTAATATTTGAAATTAAAATAGACCATGGATTAAGCTCATTTGGGATCACTATTCAACCAAGGAACTAGAAAAAATTGAATTTGTGAAAGTTCAGGTATCTAACTCTTATATCAGTGGATACTTGTTTTTTCTTACATATCTAATGTTATTATTTTTAAAATATTTTTTCCTAACACAGTTTCATTGTTAACAAGGTGATGTTTAGTGTGTATATTATGTTTTAAGATTAATTTATAAAATAATAATTACCATACAAACAACAAATTCTAAAAAGGTTAGTTTTATTATAACACTTATAATTTTAAAAAATATGTTATTTTTTAAATTTGAAATGATTTATTTTGTAGATTTTTGATGATTTTTATCTATATACATCAAATGAATTTAAATAACTTCAAAATTTATTTATGGAATATTTTCTATGTTTGACTAATTTGAAGTTTTAGTTTCATATGGATATATATATATATATATTTGTAAAAATTGTTGTAAAAATTCTCAATTAGTTTTTCTGCTCTGTTTTTATTTCTGTTACTTTTGGTTCTTCATTTTGAGTTTGTAGATGTGGGATCATCTTATTTTTTAATGTTTTTTAATTTTTTGTTTTAACTTTCCACTTCGGTTTTATAGAAAGCTAATGTGGAAAGACTAGTATAAAGTTTTTAAATGTCGATTTTACTAAAAAATGATGTTTAAATCCTTCTATATTTCACCTATAAGAAAGGTTTTCTATATTAGTTTATAAAAATATACATGGAAAGTGACACTTTCAACATCACATGTATTATTTTCACTTTATAACTGATATTGAAAGGTAAAAAAATCGATGTTGAAGGCATTTTTACACTAGTACTTACATTTCATATGAGGATAAAATTTGGGATGTTATTTATGTTGCCAAGCATGCATATAAATTCAAATGTTATAACCTTTGGATTAAGAGTGATTCTATTCTTCTTGTTAACTTAGTATGAAATAGATCTTGTAACGTACTATGGAAATTTTACTCTGCTTAGAAGACCTATGCAAATTAGAAGTCAAAGATGCATGTCATAGCTGCTTACATTTATAGGGAAGGTAATATGGTTATAGACATGATTTTAAAGAAGGAGGTGGAGATTTAGGACTCCCTTTGGAATTTTTATTTATATGAGGATTTTTTACCCTTACACCTGTCAAATATGGTAGGTGATATCTATAATAGCATCTCATAGTCTTCCCTTGTACCTTCATTGTATTTTAATTTATTGAGAGAGAATGAATATTCTTTCCCATTCCCTAGAGTGTTTATATTAAATATTTTATCTAAAAATTATAAAAATAATATTTTTTAAAAAATATATTATATTTGTATGTAATAAAAAATTAATATTTTTTTGTGAAAGGTATGAAAAATATTATTTTTATTGAATTTTATAAACCTTTTAAATATTTTTAGTAGCATAGAAAACCGTATATTTATAAAAATCATGGTAAATATTTTCATTAAGGGAAAATAAAAAGTTTATTTTTAGGCGTAATTTTTATTAAATTCCCCTTAAATTATTTTTTGAAAGAAATAAAAGTTTTTATTCTTTTTAAATACATCAAATGGTTATTATTATTTTTTAATAACATAGTGAAATATTATTTTTATAATTATTAGAAAGAAAAAATATTATCATTTTAATTGAATAAAATCATTATTATTTTTGTGGCAAAAAAATTAAATTTTAGAATTTATAAATCAAATTATTTTTTCAAAAGAGACAATTTTTTTAATATATAAAAATTTAATATTTCTATTAAAATAATTGATAAATAATTTGTTATTTAATAATAAAGTCACATAAAATATTATTTTAGTATGAAATATATATAATTATTTTAGAAGAAAGTATAAAAAATTATGATTTGAAGGCCTAAAAACTCTTATTTATTTCAAAAGTGAAAAAATATATTGGGAAGGCATAAGTTTTTTTAAATGACTTAATTTTTTCATTAAGTCTTAAGGAAAAGTTTAATATTTTCTATTTGTATTAAAATTTTATTATTTTTTATAATTCAAAAGGAAAAAATTATTTTTAAATAGAATAAAAATACATTTTTCACTTCCAAAGTAATGAAAAATATTATTATTATTTTTTAATATTATAAAAATTAATATTTTTTCATTGCAAGCATAAAATTAAAAATAAATAAATATATATATATATATATTTAAGGTTAAAAAATTGTATTTATTTTTTAAATACATAGAGAAAATCATTTTTTTAAATATATATATCTATAAATATTTCCTTGGAATCAATTTTTTTCTTTTTAAAATTTAAAAATGAATTTCATATTTTATCTCAATTGTGTAAAATATTTATTTTTTTTGAATTTTATAAAATATACCATGTTTAAAATTTGTATGAAAATTAAATTTTTTAAAGGAATGAAAATGATCATCGGTATAACATGAAAGAGTGGTTTTAATATTATAATGCTTTTATAAATAATTAAAATGATTTTTTAAAATGGTTTAAATATTTTTGAGTCCATTAGAATAAAATTATTTTTTTCTTCATGAGGGAAAAAATATTTTTTAATGACATAAATTTTTTAATTATATTTAAAATACCTTAATAATTATTATTCATTTTAAGAGCATTGAAATGATTATTATTTTTTTAATGGAATAAAAAAATATCTTTTTCTTATGAGTTATAAAAGTAAAAAATATATTATCTTTTTGAGGATCAAAACATTATTATTATTTTATATATGCATTATTTTTTAAATATATAAAAATATTTTTTTAATAAAAATATAAATAAATTTGTTTTCGTTGTACAAATGTTATATTTATTTTCAAGAAAATAAATTTGTTTAAACAAAATAAAAAATTATAGTTTTAAAAGTTGAAAAATAAAAAATATAATGTTTCTGAAAAAGATTAAAATGAATTATTTATTATTAGAAATTAATTAAAGATAAATATTTTTTAAATACATAAAAATAAAAAAAATAAAAAAATCATATATTAAAATATTATAATAAAAAACATTTTTAAATGTCCTATAAAATTATGTAATTTTTAAATTCTTAATTCCTTCAAAAGATATAAAAAAATTATTTTTAAAGGATATAAAAAATAATATAAGTTTTAAAATATATAAAAATAAATTATTTTTTTTATTTTTAATACATAATAATTTATTTTATAATTTTTAATGGAAAAAATTTATGATTTTTAAAATATAAAATAAAGAATTATTAATTTTTCAAATGCATATTTATTTTTTTAAAAAGAAAATGATATTTTTTTTAAATGGATTTTATAAACTTATTTTTATAAATAATAAGATAAACATATTAGTTCATTCTTTTATGTTCTTAAAATATTTACCCTGAAATGTATAAAATAATACTAATTACTTAGAATGGTATATTTTTTTGAAAGGCATAGAATAAATGATAATATTTTTAAATGATTAAATTAATAAATTAAAAGGAATAGTTTTTTATCAGTATACTAATATTATTTTTTTTAAAGGAAAAAATTGTTTTTGAAAAAATAATAATAAATAATTAATTTTTTAATATTTATAAGGAATTATGTATTAATTTTTTAATAGGAAACAATTATAATATTATTAAGAAATACTAATTTAAATTTAAATAGATTAGAAATTTATTTATTTTAATTAAAGTTTTTTAAAATATTATTTTAAATTCTAAAACAATTATATTTATTTTTAAAGTTTTAGAAAAATAATCTTTTACTAATTTTTTAAAAGGATAAAAAATAATTTAATATTTTATCATGAAATAAAAAGAAATTATTTTATTATTATAAAATATATAAAAATATAATATTTAAAAAATATAAAATAATATTTTTTAAATGCTTCAATTGGTATTTTTTTACTTGAAGTGCTATAAAGGTATTAATTCTCTACAAGGTTTATCAGGCTTATCAGTGCACCCAATAACTCACAATATTAGTTGTTGTTAATGAAGATCCAAAATGCTTCTTTGGTTGTACTAGAGGTGTTTATAAGGAGGATCACTACAGGAAAATTGACCGTTCGCGGTGGTTATTTTTGGGTATGGCGACAATTTTAACCGCCGCTATATGCTTATGCAGAGGTTTCTGAAAACCACCACTAAATTGTGTGTCGGGACACTATTATCGGTGGTTAAAGTAGTTTAGTGGTGGTTTATAGGAATCGTCGTAGATTGTGTAGTTCGCGGCGGTTATGATGTTTTTTAGTGGCAGTTTTCCCGGGGCAAGGGCTCACTTTTTCCGCAGTGGTTAAAACCGCCGCAAAAAAAAGTCAGCCACTGACCGGTAAAACCGCCACTAAAGAAAAAATAACCACCGCAAACTGCATGTGGAAGATGGGCATTTGTAGCTGCGGTTATAACCGCCGCTAAATTTAATACTGTAGCGGCGGTTATAACCGCCGCTAATAGAAAAATACTGACATTTAACAGTGGTTAAAACCGCCGCTAAGTATTCCTATTACATTTAGAGGAGGTTAAAACCACTGCTAATAGAAATATACCGACATTTAGCGGCAGTTTTAACCATCATGAATTATTCCAGTTATGGTTAGCGGTGGTTAAAACCGCCGTTAAAAATAGATTTACAAAAAAAAACAGCAGTTTCTGCAGCTTCGGTACCAGTGCCCTGAAAAAAAAACCATTCCAATAATACCGAAAGACCAACAGAATACATACTACAGTTAATATGAAAAAATATTCTTAACTAAGTACAACCAAGGGAATTTTGATTCATATTTAATAAAAACATGACAAGTGGTGTGACCAATATCTTTTTTATAAAATTTCAAACTTCTTTTTGTGGCCTATGAATCTCTTCAACATTATCCACAAGATTAAAAATACCCCTCTAATGAGTTTGATCATTTTTTCATATATGCATGTGCTTAAGTATTGGAGACACAATATTTTGGAGAGATTTTCATGATCATTTTTTATCATAATAGTATGAGCAATATCTTTTCTTAGAAGTACATAAATCTCAGATAGAGGTGGTGGGTAGAGTACCTTAAGAAATTCTAGAGCTTCTTTCTCCCACATGACTTCCCAGAGATAAAAAAGTCATATAGTGAGGAGAATTGTAACATCCTGGTTACTATTTTTATATTTTTTTAATGTTTGAGAGTTTTTACTTCAGTTTAAGGGAAATTTTAAGGCAATCACTATGTTTTTCTAGGTATTGAACTTCTGAGGAGATCATTTTCACCATAAAGAGTCCACTAAGGTGTGGATAGGTTGGTTGTGGTGTGTGTGTGTGTGTGGGGGGGGGGGGGGGTGTAGAGAGGATTTTGGCGATACATCAATTTTTTTCATGGCTACATTGTGGATAAGGGTCAAATCATGGACCTTGGAGTTATATGGTGTGGATTGGTAGGCTATGACATTAGGGCTTGTGGGAGTGTTTGGGTTATTCTTCTATTTTGGTCATGGCTTAGGAATTTTCACCTTGGTTGCATTATGGTGTCTGAGGGTGAGTTTTTTTTGGGGGTGGGGTGGGGTTGGGGGTTTTATCAAATTTGGGGTAGTGGAATCATGGATTTGGATTGTATCATAAGACCCCCTTCTTAGTTGTGCTCTACGAAATAGATCTCTAGAATATATCATGGCCCCTTCTATTATTTTATCAGATATTCATCACAAATATAACTACAATTCTCATAGGATTCCTTGACCAGCCTCATTATGGAAAGGTCCTTCCCATTATTCCATAGACCCCTCCCTTTTCAGTAATTCTATGGAATTGTGTATGGGGCTGCACCAAGGTCTTCTATTTTCTAGACCACCTATATATTCTAAAATACCCTTAATCACCCACATTCTTCCATCTTTTCTATCAGTTCTTAGATGACCCAAGTATATCCCTAAGTGGAATTCTGGACCCTTTTCATTAGATTTTAACCTTGATCTTGAGAGACCAACCCTTAATAGTTTTAGGTGAGTTTCCCTCTTCCCATATCCTAATTTTTTCCCTATTCTTCACTATGGTAAAGTTTTTGGAAAGAGAATGGATGGTTTTGTTAATGCTTTAGTAGGGGACTGATGTAGGCTGTTGTGTCCTAAATATGAAATGGGCTTCATGATTCCTCGCACAATCAATTCAACATCAATTTCATTCATTGAGTATTCAAAGAGTTTTGGTATGGAATGTTGGTTAAAATGCCTCTCATTATATCTAAAATTTTTAATAATCTCTCTAGAATCTATGAAATTCCTTTTATATATCCACATTATAGGACCGACATACCCATAACCAGTCTATAATGCTTTGAAGTGGGATGTTCAACCAGGTCTGAAAAAGATAATAAATTTAGGAAAAACAAATCATAAAAAATGAATCATCACAATAAATAATCAACATATATGGTGCATACCACACTCAAGAAATCAAGACATAAAAGGAAACATCATAAATCAATTTTAATACATAAAAGAAAACATGAAAAATCAAGAAAATGTTAGGTCATGAAAATATTTGGTGGAAACTTTGTTCCACACATGATACATATAAAAACTGATGATGAACACATATCGTCACCCTCTCCATCTCCAACATATCAACAATACAACTAATTACTGTCCGATGATGAACACATATCATCCCCCTCTCTACTTCCATCTCCACTTCCTGCTACCACCTGTAAGAACATTATATTGAAAATTAAATAGTGTTTCATATTTATATTTAAACTTAAAACCAATAAAAGTTTTCATACTAAATTATTTTGAATTTTTGTGATTTACCTACTCACCACCAGTCGATACAGTACCACCAGGGGCATATCTGCTCATCTGCTGACGTATATCAGTCAAATCTTTCTACAAAGTGGATATCTGACCCCCCTGCTCGTGAAATGTGTTTCGTAGAGAAACAATCCCTCTCTGAACATCTCTGGGTATGGAATAACTACACCCAGGAGTAGATATAGCTTAAATCCTTGGTAGATTTCCAAAAACCTCATATGGTATAGGTCTCAAACCCATCCCATGCACTCTACCATGATGCTCCTTCCCAAGGACTTTAGCAATCGGGTCATCCTGGGAGACTGAGTAGGACTGCCCAGGATTGGAATCCCATAGTCCTTTAATTTTTACCTATAAATAAAATATCAATATATATTAACATAGTAAAAATTTATAATAAGTTATTATAATGAAAATATGAGTTCATACCCCAACTTCTTTGGCAGGCTCATTAACAAAACTTCCATCAAATTTTTTGTGAACATCAAACAACACTTCAGTTCGGGATGCTTCATTCCCTAAACTCTGTGACTGCATTAAACAAAGATAAATAAAAATTTAATATATTAAACAGATAATATTTTCTTATAAATATTTAAACTAATGAAAATATTACCAGAGTTGATCGGCTTCTAGAAAAGCTTTTTGACCCCGCAGTGTGAGGGATAACTTGCTTAGCCCGACTTGATGCATTATTTCTTGAGAGATCCTAAAATAAATAAAATACAATTTAATAATAATGTATTCAATGTCATCTCATCTTCATATACCTATATAAATGTAAAATGAGGTTAATATAATAATATATATCTAAATACCATATGCTTCTCATCACGATGTCTGTCAACAAAAACTTTCCACTATTCTTTGGGTACCCCATTGGGTAGCTTCTCATACATTTTTTGTATGGTCAACGAAGTATCGTTGACATCGCCCCACAATCTTCATTTGAAGTCTTTCCATTTCTTACCAAGATTTTTCAACGTCCACTTTCATGCTATCACATTAGCAACTGTAAAGTGAAAAATATATGTATACAAAAATTCATTTGGAACATGTTAATAACATGATATTCAATTACACCATAATGTATTAAAATTACCTTTATTTGGGAATCAAAAACTTCATTTTTTAAACTTGGAGGCATATGTCTCCAATCATCATAAAAAGAGGTTTCTAAGACTTAAATAAGAGAATCAATGATTGTATTGGTTCTTTTCTCATGGGCACTCAATGTTTTAGAAAAAGGGATCATATAAGATGCATGATTGTATATAATGTATATGGTGGATATTGATATATAGGTACAAGTATTTTATGGATATCATGCCATATCCCTTTACAAGTTAAGTTGCATTGGTTCTTTTCTAGAGGCTGTTCTTTGCTTACATTCCTAAATTTGGGAATTCATATTTGTTATTAATGTTATAAAGTATCGTTGGGTAAAAAATTATAGTTGAATGAATGGTTATTTTTTTTATCACATAGATATTCTTTAAAAGTGTTTTACAGTTTATATTAAAAGAGTTTGGGATGGACATTCACAAGGTATTATATATGATGTGATATAAATATAAGTTAATGATAGATTTATAAAAGTGTTTTAGAAGATATCCAAAATTATTTTCGGATATGGTTTCACATATTATTATACATGATACAATATAAGGGTAAATGGAACTATGTCTATGAGGCTTTAAGTAAAGTAGGAGATTGAAGGAGATATTCCTTAAATCCATACACATATGATGAATTCATGGTTATATCATATTGTTTGGTATAATAAAAACAAGGAATATTATATTCCTTATAAAGGGTTAGTCGTAAAGAATGTTTATGATTATATATTTACACCACCACATAAGATATCATTAAATAAAGGGAGATTAAATGTTGTTTTTATATGATAATTATCAGTACACATTCGATCAATGGGTTGCAAACCGAAGTAACTATATGTTATTTACTCATGTGTTATGTAACATATGAGTAAATGTGTGGGTCTTTGGGGACATATCTAATAGATTATATAAATGCAGAGGGTCAAAAAAACTGTGTGTATGATTCTTGTGTAAGATCTTGGATGAATATCTCATATGCTTCTATGCTCTGTTTCATCTTTTATCCTAAAACTCAAGATATACTAGCATATCTTGGATGGATGGAGAGTACCACATGAATGTTAGGTGACTTCGTTCAACCCATGGACACACTATGTAGAGGGAAATCTTATAGATACCCTTGAGTGATATTTATCACATGTAATGAATAAAGATAAAGGTTGAAACTCTTTAGTGTAAGGTATATAATAGTTTATTCATTTTATTTATTATTTGTCTTTGGGTTTCATGCATGGTGATCATGGGTTTTTTATTTCTTATTTACTATCACTACTTAGTTTAAGTGTTAAACTAACCTAGAAATCTTTCATTACCCCCATAATATTAGCAATATAAAATAAACCACCAATCAAATTGAAAAGATATAAAATAAAACCCAATCCATAATTCATGTAATTTCCATGCATAACAAAAGTATGAAAAATAAATATAAAAGGTAAAATTATATAAAAATAAATCTAAAAGAAACTACATGCCTCACACTAAAAATGTGTACCTCAGCCACTAAATCTCTCTTAGAGACCTTTAAAACATATTTATATATGTGGGAGTGATTATATAAGTATAATCGATAAAATAATCCCTAAAACCTCTCATGAAAATGTGAAATGAGAATAGTAATGCCTAAATGAATAAACATATGAACTAACTCACACCTATATTAGTTTAACTATCTCCCTCTCGCACTAAGGTCCACTCATCCAATATCACATTCAGACATCCATGCACAAAAATAAACAATTTTATTAATAGTGAAAGAACCAAGAAGAGTATAACACAATAAAATTAATCAGAAAAACTCATAAACCAAACCATCACATAATCGAGGCATAAAATGAAAAACAATATCCCATATACAAGATAAATTAGAAATAATATTCTAGATGAAAAGGCTAATACACAAACATCCAAAGAATAAAAAAATATAAAAAACCATACCTACCACTCTGAAAACCACCTACTGCAGGGGAGGGTAGCCGACCTAGGGTAGAAACTCGATGGGGTTAGGGGTAGAAGGCAGCATCACGGGTGTCGGGGGGAGAAGGGGGGTCAGTAGTGACGTGCGGCGAGGTCACTGGTGGAAAGGGAGGGGAGCAGACCTAGGGTTGGGCCTCGACAGGGTCGGGGGGAGAATCCGTGTCGGGGGGGGGGGGGGAGAAAGGGGTCGGCTCGAGTGTGTGTGGGGGGGGGGGGAGTGTCGCGACTGTAAAAAAAATAAATGGGTTTAGTGGCGTTTTTTAATAAACCACCGCGAAACCCTTTTAAGAAAAGGTTTCACGGAGGTTTTGTAAACCGCCGCTAAAAGACCACTGCTAAATGCGATTTATGTTTTAGTGGATCCTCTTTATAAACTTTTTTTTTCTATTATAGAGGACTACCATAGTAGATGACTTTAATGGGTTGTGGATTTAGGTCTCTTTTATCCTATAAAACCTGGTAGAAATTTGAGAGCTCTTGTGTATCTCTTCTATGCTGATGATGATCTCATATTCTATGAAGAAGATGATAAATATATTTTTATTTGATTGTAATTTTTCATCCTTATGAATTAATTTTAGGTAAAGAAATTATTTAGAACATGCCCTACCTTTGTGGTGGCAAACACTTGATCACTTCTAAGAGTAACCATATTACTAGATCCCTTGGAGTTAGAATTGGATCCTTCCCCTTAAATTACTCATGTATTTTATTATTTACTAATAGGATTAAGGACTCCTATATATAGGGAACTACTCAAAAATTAATAAAAAAATTTTCCAGTTGGATGGGGAAATCTACCTCTCAAGAGGGCCCTATTTTTCTGGTAAACTCTATTATTTTCTATCACCAATAGGAAATTTACTTATATCTATGTTTATTGATCTTGGATATAGGCCTCCTAATTGTGGTCATTAGATATAACCATAGTTCAATCGGATATGAAGGATATTCTCATTGTAATAGACTCCATGGCTATACCCATGATCACAGACCATGGCCATAACCCTGACTAAGGAGGCCAGCTAACATGGAACCTATCTCCATGGTAGTGTGAGCATGATGATAGGTATATATTCAAAAATAATATCTATGGGTCTTTGATCTCAGGTATCCTTTATGAAAATAACATACCCTTACCACTCCACTAAATTATTATTTTTTTGTATTTGTAGACACACACACACACACACACATATATATATATGTAAATATCTATTTTAATAATATTATTAAATACTATGTCCATGGTAAACCATGGAAATAACACCTCCATGGCTACTATCAGCTTTGGGATTTGGCCATAGACCCTGAAACTAAACTCTATATCCATAGTCAAACATTTACATGGAAATAACATGCGGGTGTGGGGAATACAACCATGACCCAATGTTGGTCATGGAAACAACCTTCGGGTGGAGTGGTTGTAACAACCTAGTTTTTTAATGATATTTGTTTACTGATTAAATTATTATTACACAATATATAATATTATATGCATACAAAAGAAAGAGAAACCAACCAAATTTTATCTCATTAATAATGATCATTACATTAGTTAGCTTTCCGAGTAGCGATGTGAATGTGGAAGTTGGGTTGAATGTTTTTTGATACCGGAAGGGGATTTTCTCTTTTAGTCTAGATTGTTTTTTATATTTTATAATTTTGGACCTTTGAGACCTGTTTTTTATATAAGTCTTTTATGTCATTTTGGGTTCCCCTCTGCCCTTAAAATGAGGACTATTTTAATAAAAAAAAACAATTTTCAAAAACAGCTAAAATGGGTAAATATGGATAGCCCTAATTTTATAGAATCATCACCCCAAAAAAACACTATTGAAATGAAACAAAATATTAGTAATCCAATAAACATATTAATAAATAAAAATATATCCTTATGATAAAATTTTAGTGAATTTTTATCGAAAGAGTGAAGTGGTATTTATAGGGTATAAAGGGAAATGTGACCATTGGGATTCGACCAATTATATAACCGTTGGTCAATATGAATGTTGGTCAACATGAATATTGAAAACTATAACCTTGTTTGATAATTTTACCATGATAATTATTGTTTATAAGTGGAAATGGAAAATGATAATTAATGCATAAAGGATAATCAATGGCCTAAACCAGTAGATTCATTCCATTTGAATCCAATTTGTCTGAACATGGGATTGAGGTAGCATCACTGGGGTTCATCCTTGATCAAGACCAAGTCAAGATTCAACAAGTGAAGCTTGAATGGAATTTTCTACATGATAAGTTCAAGTTAGTTAAGATTACCATTCATTCAATGTTATCCGAGCTACCCCATTAAACTACCACCATCACACACCTCACCCTTAGTGCATACATAGAAGTAATAAGGGGTTACATGTCTAGGCCTTAGTTTATTAAAGTGTAATTTTATTTGTATAAATAAAATTATTATTCTATTATTTCCATTTTAATTACATTTTTTCTTAGTAAAATATATGTTTAATTAAAATGAATTTGATATATTGGTTTTTGGATGTAAATAAAACATAATTGTATTTTTTATAGAAAATATATACACTTTTATAATAAACTCAGGTATTCTAAATAATATTTATTTTAATTATAATCTCTTCTAAAAAACTCTTATCTAAATATTAATGATAAAATAATTTTATAATGGCCTAAGAATTTTTTTATAAGTGATAGAAATTTGACTGTGCCTTAAAAACTGCTATTTTTAAATAAATAAGGATTTTTTATATTTAAAAGTTAAAATTATCATATTTAGACAATTAATATGATAAAATAAAAATTATATTTTAAATCATAATATAAAAATTAGGTTAAAGTTAATTTAAAAGAATTTTATAAAATAATTTATTTTTTCATAAATTGTAAAAAATACGGTTTTGGGTTTTCAGTATATTTTTTGAATTCATACCTATTTAATAATGATGTAATAATTAATTAAACACAATCCAAAACCTAAAATATTTTATTTTATTAATATTAAATATTTTAATATATTTTAATTAATTTCCAAACCTATAAATGACTTTCCAAAGTCCAAAATGGAACCTCTGATTTTAAAGGCATCATTTTGTGGAAAATTTAACTTTCCATGTCTAAAGGGTTATTAAAAAAAGATTTTTGGTTCTAGTGGATTAAAATATCATTAATGGAGAGTCAAATTTTCAAAAACATGAGCAAAAACCATGGGTAATCCAACAATTTTTATTTTCCACAACTTAGATATCCAAGACCTGTATTTGGAAATTATTAAATAAATCCACCACTTTTTCTATAAATAATCACATATTTCACAATTTAACATTTAATAAAAATTAATACTACATTAATTTATAGTGATTTTTCCTCCCAAATATTTCCCCAATGTTTACTCAAGACCCCAAGGTTCCATTCTCAAGTTTTAGGAATAACTCTTCAAGGTAAGAGAAATCTCCACTTATCTTTGCATTCAAGTTCACTTTTTTACATGGTATGTCTTTTAATTTCCAAAATAAGTTCATTTTGTAAACTTTAAATTATCCAAATACTATAATAATAGTATTTTATTAATGGGGAACTTATTTCTCCCTTATTTTACCCTTTTCTAAAACCATATTTTATACCCATAATGTTGCCAAATTTACTTCTCAAACTTATCTCTTTTACTCGAGAATTTCTCATTTATTTTATTTTTTTGAATAACCAAACCTATTAATTTTCCATTTATATTCACCTAGTTGTAATAATGATTTATTTATTTGGGGGTTTACATAAATTAAACCCACATTTCCTTTTCATGGGTTAAAAATGACGCAATGATCATGTCTTTAAGCACTTTTATACGCTATGATTTTTATAAGAAACCTGTTATTTATTATCTATAGGTTATTAGTGAAATAATTTATTATGATTTATGTGTATAACATTAATTAATACATATGAAGGGTTAAACCTGATATCACTCCAATTCATTGTGTAAATAATTTAATCTTTATAGGTAACATGTTTTATGATACCTTGGTAATTTTCAATTTTGACACCTTGGTGATAAACCCTGGTGATATGCTTATGAATGTATAATTTAAATGTTATAGCCACATTTATATGTTATTATTTATTTTATTATTATTATGATAAGCCTATTGTTCATGCCTTATTATTATGCCTTATGTACATATTGATATGTCTCATGATCACATGTTTTTTTGTCTCCCTTGCTTACTCCCTTACTAGGATTCATGCTTACACCTTTTACTTTGATGTATATCCCCAATATATGAGATGTAGTAAAATTAAATTAGGTTGAACCCATGAATAATTATTTCAAGTGGATTTAAAATAATGTTTTATGTTTTCATGTATTATATACTATATTTTGAAGAAAATAAACTTTAAAAGATCCACTGCATTATCCCATACAATGAAAAGTTATGTAATAAAAATGTAGGATTCCATAATGGCTATGATCACAACCTAATGATAGTAGTGGTCATAAAGGTGGGGTTCAAGGGATATGTACATAGATTATATTTTATCATTCCCATATGTGTGTTCCCACTCTATTAGCATACAAAAAATTTACCCACACATGAGAGGGTAAAACTATATCCATAGTCCAACTTTGACTGTAGATATAGGTGACCTATATACATGACGAAAAACATACCATTTATATATGTTCCCTATTTTCATGGAAAAAGATTATAGTAAAAATATGGGCATGGTTATAGCATAGTATTACAACAGTTTCTATATTTTTATACTATATTCATATAAATGGAATAATGATATTGGAAAGAGGCTTGAGAAATACATATGTAACTTTATCTGGATTGGTTTCATCTATGAAAAGAAGATAAAAACTTTTTCTTTGAAAAAATGTATGAAACCACTTGATTGTGGTGGTTTGGGAATTAAAAATTTGTCTCATTTCTAATAACTCTCCAATTAAAAAATTTCTTTGGTGTCTCCTTTAAGGCACAAGCATGGCCTTTACCTTTCTTAGAGAAAGACTCACTAATAAGCTTCTCAAAGGAAACCTTGATTATATTGGCTCTATTTTTTGACATGCGATTATAAAATTCTTTTAGAAAATAGATCCACATATAAAATGGGTTCCCAGATAGCACTCATCTCTGAATATATGGGACACCAAATGGATGCCTAATCCCATTTTTAACAACTATAGTGTTCCTTTTAATTTATTCAACAACTTATTTAGTTATGAGGTTATCCACCTTACACAAATTCAGTAAACTATCCCTGCTGATCTGGACAAACATATTCATTTATGTAGATTCATTTATACTGAAATATATATATGGATTCCAAAAATAATGAGTGTTCTTAATTATAGGCTCTCTTTGTGGTATTTTGGAGAAAATTCCAAAATAGTTGAAACATTTAAAGAATAGATTCATCCAACCAAATTGATATTTTCACCTTTTTAATGTATAAAATAACAGGTTGACCATTTATAATTAACTTTCCATCTTAGGTATGAACCTTACTTTGATTTTTACACTTTTTATGAAAGGGTATGACAATTGTGACCATGTGTTTCTATAATGTGGATTCACGAATCATATTTAGGTTTCAATTATAGTATATATTTTTTGTTTACAGACTCTCATCTTGGGATTCCCACATTCATGGAGTCTATTATTGACCTCAATCTTATCTCTAATGTTCATTATATTATTTTATTTATAGTGGTAGATATGATTCTCTATATTTGGAAGGCAGGTAATTCCACCCGATTTAATGGACACCCTCTTCAGCTTAAGGGGATTTGTACTCATATCTATAAGTAAATTTATATGTATTACAAAATTAAAATAAGTGTTAAGAATAATTGTAACATCCTGATATTTTTAAAAGGAAACACTATGTTTGATAGTGTACAAGATAAAACACATCAAGCTTAAGAAAATAACTAAATATTATTTAAATGTAACTGTTATAACCTAGCAGTTAAATTTAAAGGTATGAATTGGAATAACTGATTTATGAAATAAATATAAATTTACAACTCAATATTAATGTACTGTTAAGTTTTTATAAAATAATCACTCAATTTTTAGTAAAGTCATTTTATTCTTCAAAAATGGATTTTCATTCTTTTTATAAGTGAATATTATAATAAATTTTTATAACGTCTATAAATTTTATTTTATAAAATAATTTCATATTTTAAATCATCATACCAAAATTATATTTTGGTTATTTTTTTGTATTTTTCTAAAAATATTGATTTTCCAGTGAATTGCGAAAAATACCGATTTTTATTGGAAACTATATTTTTGTTTCAACCGTTTGCAAAGTTCCATTCTATTTTAAAATGGTTTTAAAGAAAAATTAGTTATATTATATTATTAATAATTAAATTAGGTCCATTTTAATCAATTTTATAATTGAATTTGGTATAAAATAAATTTTTAAAACATAAACAAAATTTTTTAAGAAAAATTGTATTTTTTTTTCTAAAAAATGGTTTTCAACGCATTTTGAGAACTTATTTTAAAATTAATTTCTATCAATATAGGAATTTTATTTCATAAAATGGATTTTTTGTGTGTTTATAAATCCAAATTTATCCTAGGATTAGTTTTTTTACATTTTTTCGAAGAAGTTCTATTTTTTAGTGAATAGTAAAAAAAATACTCTTTTATGTAATATAATATATTTTATGATATATCCAAGAAATATACATAATATAAAAATTTATGAAACTTATAAAATGAAAAAATTATAATAAAATAATATAAAATTAATTCAAAAATAATTAAAAACATATATATTTTAATTTATCCCATAATAAATATGAAAATAATTTTCAGTGCTGACGTAGAGCCTACACAACACTGAAAAAGTCAAATTTGGTATCCTAAAATTAATAATTAGGACGAGATAAGTCCTTTATCTAATTTGATATTAAATATTATGTATTATTTATGATTTTTATGGATAGAAATTAATTTTAGAGTTATATAACAAGTACCTTATCCAAATGCTTGTGTAATGCTTATGTAAGGCCAATAAAGTCAAAATAACACATTAATGTGTTTTTATGATATAGATGCGAGTTAAAATAAATATATAATTAATATAAATGGATATTTTGATCATAATAAAATTATTTTATTTATATAAATTTATTTATTACCTTTTTGGGTCCTTTGATGAGATTATGACTTTTATAGTATTTTATTTAAAGAAATGTCAAAAATGTCACACTCTTATTTTTGTTAAGTTTATTTTTAATATGGTTTTATATAGAGGATATGTTAGTATATAAATAGTATTTTTAAATATAAAATATTTATTTTCATTATGGTAATTAATTTTTAATTTTTTTGGAATAAATAATTACCTTAAATGATTGCACAATAATGATGCAGTAATTAATCAATTAATGAAAAAAATAAAATAAATGATATTAAAAATATTAAAAGATTTATAATTTGAGGAATTTAAGGTTATAAATGAATTATATATTTTAACATGACATATTTAGGTTATAATATAATTTTTGGTTTGAATTTTACTTGTTTTTTTGAAAATTTTAAAGTCAAAGTAATGAATAGTATCAAAATTTACAATAATGATATCTTATGGGATTAATATTTTATTAAATTATTTAAAAATTATAAAAATATTTAATAAGATAAAATGAGATAATACATGGTCTAAAATGTTATCCATTATTAATTTATAGGCTATTTGGAAACATTCAGATCTAGAATAGACTTATTATATTTTAATATTTTGAGAAATTCTAAGAGTGCCCATCCTCTCTCTTATAAATGGGAACCTCTTTTTATGAATCCTTCACAATTAAAAACCCATTTTTTTAGAAAATACTTAAAAAAACTTCCTGTAATCCCTCCCCTAATTATACAGGTCACATTTTAGTCATAACACCAACCTTAGTGGTCTTAAGGTGTTAAATAAAGGAGATTGTCCCAAAATATGTATCATTTTTAATCGATCTTTTTTATTTTGTTTATTATTATAAATATCTCAGAAATTATTTAACCATGATAAAATAATAAATAAAATATCCCTTATATACTGATATGTTATTATATTATTGGAATGACCTATATTCATCTCCAGTTCTATGAAATCAGAAAATAATTAGTCGTTCATGCGTATGACGGACTACCACCTCCCGAACCGATGTAATCCATTTTCCATCACCATATCTCATGGATGGATTATAATGATGTAATTAGTGTTTATATATATTATATTCATTATATATTTATAATTCTGAAAAATTAATATATCATTTACATTCTTACCTTTCCATCCATAGAAAAATGATAACGTCATTTGTGCGTACTTGTGGACTACCACCTCCACGAAGAGATGTGATTCGTTTTTCATCACCACATCACATGAATGATATATATAAGTATATTTAAAGAATTAATGTTATATTTATGATATTATTATAATTATTTAAGAGTAAAATAATACTTACCTTCTTTCTATAATGATCATTGAAAAATTGAAATGTTTCTCATGCGTACGTACGACCTACCATCTCCGTGATTATAACATAATTCATTTTTCATAACCATATTTCATGGTTGGATTTAAAATTATAATTGATGTAAATAAATGATAATTATTTTATGATTTTTATTATGTATATGTTGTAATAATGAACTCTTTGACCATATTCCATATATCTAATTCATTTTGGACTTATGAAACAAATGTTGTCAAAATGTAAAAAGTGAATTTAAATGATTATGTAATTATATATATCATATAAATAAGTGATATAAAAGGAATAATAAACTTGAATAATATTATTAATAAAGTAAATAATTATAATAATTTTATTATTTATGAAGACAATGAACATACATAACATGTCAGACTCAAGGTAAGAGACATTCTTTTAAAAACCTTATTTTAAAGTTCCTCTTTCAAATATTTTTACAAAAGTCTAAATAAATGTTTTTTAACTTATAAGACATGTGAAAATTTTCCCACCATCATAAAATCTAAATTATTTTATTTTTTCTTTTATAATTTTCCATGGTTATTTTCAAAACAAAAATGTTTTGTATATGGTTTTAAAAGATGTTTTCAAAGGTTTTATTCATGATATGGTCCCAAGACATTATTTAAGAAGGGTTTGGCCCTATTATAGCTCAGAGGTGAGCCCATTATAGCTTTGGGTGCACCCATATAGCACTCTAATTCACTAGGTAATGATTTTGTTATCCAGATAATTATATCGGAAGTTGGCATATGGTTATTCCAAATTTTAAGGGTTCTTATAAGGGTTCTGTAAGGCTTCTATGATGATGATGTACCAAGACACCTACATGAATTTTCTATGACTACTAATGAGTTTTCATGAAAATAATTTGATTTCAAAAGGAAATATAATGTTTTTTAAAGAAAAAAAATGATCCACTTTTTGGATGAAAAGGTATGTTTTTAAGGAAAGGTTTTTAATGGGTTTTCATGTTTTTCACTAGACTAATGATTTTCTTCTTTTATGACCCTTAATGAGATTTTTTGTGATCATCACATGTTTTTAAAATCTTTTTCAAAGGTTTATAGGAATATTAGGGACAAGGATAAGGTAAAGATGAAAATTTTGAAGATTTATCATGAAAAGAAACCATGTTTTATTTAAAAATTTTTTTAAAGGAAAAAATGGATACTGAGTATAAGTGTCCACTTGTAATGTATGAGTTTACTATATAAGAGAATGTCACAATTATATAAATTATAAAATGAAAATATCCTCAGGATTTTAAGAAAGTGAGCTCTTGTTCAAAGACACCACAATATGTAATTATTAAGGCCAGATACTTACAGTTGGTATCAGAGGAGGGTTTATATAACTTTGGAGGTTAGGATGTTTTCTTAAGAGTTATAGATATAATCATGGGTTTATAATTTTAAGGATTATCATAATTTCAATGTCTTATAAAACCCTTTTGAGTCTTTAAGTAATGAAATTCTAAGATTACTAATAATATTTTTGGAGACATTGATTTTCAAGGTAATTATGGATTATTACATTTTGGGATGCAAAATGAAAGGCACAAAATAAAATTTGAGGTTAAAACATTTCTTTAACATTGAATATATTATATTTATTTTTTAGGTTGTTTCTCTCATTTATGAAATTTTATAAGGATTATATTAATATATTTTTTGAAAAAGGACAACTATAGGATATGTGAAAACCCGTCACATCTAGAAAGGTTGGGGGGATTGGAACCAAAACCAAAGGGCGAAAAGGGTGAATCTCCTACCACTAGCCTACATGATGTCCTAGTTAGTATGAAATTATTTTTCTTTATTTAAAATATTTGACAGATAGAGGTCAAGTTCATTTTTGGAATGTATGTTTTATATAATATATAACCATGATATTGGAAAATGATTTGGTGATTAAGTAATTAGTGTTATTTCATAATACGTTCACTATTTTGGGAACCCTATTTGATTATGTTAAATAGAATACTATGAGATTTTATTTGAGTAATAAGGAATTAATTATATTTTGGAATCATATATGATCATAATGTGAAATTATGTTGATTTATGTGATTTATTGAAATTATTAGTATATCTCGGTGATTATGTGATTTGGGAAATTACATTTTAGTCACGATACATTAAGAGTGATTGATGTTTTTTTGTGAGATAAATGTTAAATTTATCTTAGAAGACCATGTGATCAAAACCTTCTTATTTTTGGGGTTCAGTATTAGTCTGGAATATTTTTGAGGAATTTTAATTTTAGTAATTTTTTGAATGATCTATGATAAATTTTGGGTATTACTATTGAATTTTGGGTATTAAGGTAGATTTTCTCTATATAAAGGTTTATTAATTTTTGGGAATTATTTTATCTTATACTAAACATTTTAGTTTTGGTTAATTCATACAAATAAGATGAATAAATATTTATTATTTTTTGGATTATGTGATTCATTAGAAGTTTATTCTAGTGTTCCAGGCATGAAAAATTTATAATTATCATTTGAAGCAAAAGATGAGTTTGTGGTAGAAATTGATTAAAGGATCAAATTACAATTGTCAAGTAAGTGTATTTACCTATGTTATTAGTATATATGGAAATGGAATTACTCAAATCAAGGAAAAAGGTCTTGATTTTTTTTTATTTTTCTTTCTAAGAAATTAATAGACTTTTAACCCATCACAGATGTACAGTTTTGTGTTGATTAACTTTCTCATGAGCATATTTTTTATCACTATATATTAGTCATTGGGATATAGTTTTCTCTTACATATCTGTATTTTCACTTCCTACTTATGTTATCCTACTTTTAAACCTATTATGTGTCATCTCAGGTAACCTTTAATTCCTTTCTATCTTTTCAGTATGAGGTTTTAGAAATCCTTTTTATGATGTGGGATTTCAAAAAAGGTATTTTTAAAAGTTGAAACTTGGTTATTGAGATCGACTTAAAAATTACAAGGAAAATATTTACATGTGTGTGTGTGTGTGTTGTGGGGGGGGGGGGTGGTGATAATATAACATCCCAATTTTTTTAAAATGAAACACTATGTTTGATAGAGTACAATTTTTGACACATCAATATTAAACAAACAACTATATATTATTTAAATGTGATCATTATAACCTAACTGTTAAATTATTGGGTATAAATAGGAATAAATAATTTATGAAATAAATATAAATTTTCAACTCAATATGAATGTATTTTTAATTTATAAGAAAATAATCACACATTTTTTAGTAAGGATATTTTTTTCTTCAAAGAATATATATTCTTCAGAAATGGGGTTCCTTGCCATTTATGAGTGAATTTTATAATAAAATTATAAAAATTATATAAATTTTATATTGTAAAAATAATATAATTTTTCAAATAACCATAAAATAATTATCTTAGGGTGAAATTTTTGGGTTTTTCTGAAAATATTGATTTTCCAATGAATAGTGAAAAATTCTAATTTTTATTGAAAACTGTATTTTTGTTTCAACCATTTATGAAATTAAATTTTATTTTAAAATGATATCAAAGAAAAATTAGTTATATTTTATTATTAATAATTCAATTAGGTTCATTGGAATTAATTTTATAATTTAATTTGGTGTAAAATCATTTTTTAAACATAAAAAGGCATTTTTAAGAAAAACTGTATTTTTTTTCTATAAAATGATATTCATTGTGTTTTGCGAACTTATTTTAAAATTAATTTATATAAAATATAGTAATTTAATTTCATGAAATGGAATTTATTTTTTGATTTATCAATCCAAATTTATCTTATGAGGAGGTTTTTTTTACATTTTCCTAAAGAAGATAATTTTTTTAGTGAATAATAAAAAATCCCATTTTTATGAAATATGATATATTTTATGATATAAAAAATACATAGAAATAATATAAAAATTTATGAAACTTATGGAATGAATAAATTATGATAAAATAATATGAATTTCATTCAAAAATAATTGAAAACATAGAGATTATAATTTATTACATAATAAATATGAAAATCATTTTCAGTGCTGACGTGGAGCTTGCACAACCCTAGAAAAGTCAAATTTGGTATCTAAAAATAATAGTTGGGATGAGATAACTAATTTATTGACTTTTATATGAAATATTATGTATTATGGATTATTGGTCTGTCGTTTTACCAAATTTATGTTATCGATGTCCCAAATTTTTATTACCCACTCTTAACCTAGTATAGCACAAGTGCAGGGTCAATCCATAGGGAACTTGGTGAGTGCGTGAATTCAATTGAGTTTAAAATTAATTTGGCGAATTATGATGAATATAGAGTGGGAGTTTCTTGGTTTTGGATTAAGGAAATTTCTTTGATTACTTGAAAATAATGATTAATGATTAAGAATAAAACAATAATGGTTTTTAATGAGATTGGAAGAAAAAGAGCATGTTGGGGCTATGGTGATTATGGAGATTCATGAAGAATGATTATTAGGTTGTATTGTTCATAATAATTCAACATTCTGGATCTCAATTATGACAATATTCCCTTGGTCTGGTTAATTTTGTCTTTGAATCGAAGAAATTGACTCCTTGGTCTGATAGTCAAAGTTTCACAATTCTTTATTTTAGTTTAGTCCATTTATGAATCGACGAATACCTTCAATGATCATGAACATGTTCATCTCTATTCTTCTTTTAGATCCCTGAGAATTCTGTCCTTGGTCCAGTTCAGAATTCCCAGTAGAAGTTAACAATGGTTTAAAAAGAATAAGAAGAATTTTTAAAAGGACAATCACAACCACATAAATCATTACAATATACAATCCTTCATCATTCACATCCCCAACACAAGGGGTGTTTAGTTACACATATATGACATAATGAAAATAACACCTTCGATACCTGATGAGATCATCGAGTAAGACTCGAGGAGAAGTGTCGGACGGTGGAATGGCGGAGAAGCGGCACCACGGTGGCTTGGGAGGAATGGAAACAGAACTTCCCCCTTTTCTTTAAGTGTTTCAACCCCCAAATATGGAGTCCAAGGCCTCTATTTATAGAAAAATAATGTACACGACGTGTATGAAAAGTACACGCCATGTACTTTCGTCAATGCGTGTTTGGATCCGTTTTTCTTCGGTAGGTGTCCAGCTGCGCCGCCTTTGACTCACATGGCGTCTACAGTCGATTGGTGGGGGGTACACGGCGTGTAGCACCACCACACATGGTGTGTAGTCTCAATCAGGTTCCACCAACCGCATCTAGAAGCTTATACATGGTGTGTAGAAGTAGAACACGACGTGTCATCTTCGGTCGACCACATGGGCGTGTATACTCTTCTCGTCCACCAACTATTTCTAGAATTTCTTACATGGCGTGTATCAATGTGAACACGACGAGTACTTCCTTTTGGTTACTTGGGCATGTGTTTTTCCTGGTCAACCCATGTCTGAGCTTGAAAGTACATGGCGTGTATATTAGTACACGCCGTTTAGTTGGAAATTTTTGCTTGTTTTTTCTCCTTTTTGTGCATTTGGCCAAAAACCTTCTGAAAATGAACAAGATCACCAAAATAAAAGTATTTTTCCACTAGGCAGTAGGTAAATGATGAAAACTTGTTCTTATTTTTCAATAAATTATATGAAAATGTATACACAAATCGGGTGTATCAAACTCTCCCATACTTAGTCATTTGCTTGCCCTCAAGCAAATCTCAACATCTAATTAATAGAATCTATATTATAAAAGGAAGGAATTTAGTTAATCATAAATGTAAATAATAATTGATAGGAGAAAATTTCAAGAAGAATACAAAGCAGTTTTAATCCAGGAGATATTCTAATCACACCTCATATATAATTCAATTAACTACTTTCATCCTCTTTTAACACATGTTTCAACCTTTCAAAAATCTGAAAGCCACTTGATGATTTACCTCACCAAAAATATGCTCAACACTCAAGATATTTAAAAAAAAATTTATGCTCAATCAAAGATATATACACTCTATCCATAGGTTTGCAAGAAATCTAGTTCTCCACTTTATAAAATTTAATTTACAAAAATCATGAGGGCTTTTCAATATGGATCAGATGTTTCTGTGGCTAAAGGTTGGTAGGTAAAGATGTGAAAAATAACTCTGAGGCTTGAAAAAAGGAGGATAAACTCTTAAATAACATTTCATGATATTCAAAATTAAACTCAATGTAAAAACGTCCTTAACAAGATTTATCAAATGATCTCATCACCACCATCTCCTTTAGCTGAGTAGGAGTCACAAACCAACAAATGTGTATAAGGCCCCTTTGTTTGTACAATTTTTTTTACAAAGGAAACCTTTCTGAATTTCCAAAATAGAGGTTTGTAACTCTTTTCACCCTAATTGATCAAGAGGCACTCTCCCATACTTTATTTCTTGACAATTCACGAATTTATACCATGTGTTTACAATCCCTTATTTTGAGATCAAATAAATAATCATGAAAAATCATAAAAGAATTAGGGTAGGAAGGGAAATAGTCTTGTAATATGGCTTCCTATAAAGTCTATTCATGGTCTCTACGGGCTTCACAAAGATAAGATGTAGGGTAGGCTTAAGAAAAAAGGGTTAAAACAATCTTATGCCTCAATCATTTTAATGTAATTCAAAAATTCCTCATGTTTCAAAAAGAAAACTTACAAATTCTGGTAGTTATGTATATTCTAAGAATCTCTCAATAAAGAGGGTATTTAGAAAGAATTTGACAAAGGGGTTTAGAATACCTCTCAGGAGTGGGAAAAATAAATAAAGAGACAATCAGGTCGTGACTTGCAAAAATAATTGATTAGTCTAATCGATGTTATTATCCAAGGATTACAAGTTGTAATTTAAATTATATCAGCAATCATTTTAAAATACCTAAGAATCAAAATAAGCATGCAATTTTTTTAAATTTTCCACTTTTAGCTTTATTATGTAAAAATATGATTAACTAAAAATGTCTCTATGTTTTCAAATATATCTTCTAATAATTATATCTCCTAGAATCTAAAAAGGTAAAATACTAAAGAGGTCTAGAGACACCCCCCATACTTAAATGGCACGTGGTACACCAAGTGACCAAAAAGAAGAACAAGTGTAGGTGGGGACACAATAGTGGACCAGACTGAGGGGAATTAAGGAAAGAAGGAAATAAAGAAAGAAAAGAAAACAAAGGAAAAAAGAATACTCCCCTCGTGTCTAGGTGTAGGAAAATGGTATGTGATGGAAAAGCACATCCCAAAACGTGCCAGAGTACCTGTGAGGGGGAAATAAAAAGAACACTACAAGCAGGCATAACAAACACAGGCACAATATACCACAAATATATATATATATATATATATATATATATATATATATATAATGAAAATCAGGTGTCCCAAAACCAGTCAAGGGGTTGCCTCTGAAGAGGCATCATCCAGTACAGAGCTGACCGGTAGAGATGGCTTAGGAGCCGTGGAAGCTGGAGGCTCGGACTCAGCATCGGGAAGGGAAGCTGGAGTATTATGAGCTGCAAGTACTGGATCTAGCAATGGAAGGTCAGTATCCCCCCTGGACTGGAAACAGTGGTGGAGACAGCAGTAGTAGCAGTAGTTGGGCCCATAGTAGAGAGCAGAACAGAATCCGTGGCCAGCGCAGTGAAGGGCAGTGGAGCAGTAGAAAAAGGGCCAGGAACAGAGGCAGAGGCAGGTGGTGGAGGCAATGGAATACCAAGATGCTGAACAATAAGCTCCAACAACTACTCCATGCGACCCTGGAGGCTGTCGATACGTACCAAATGCTGTTCCATCATGGCCAGGCGGAGGGAAAGGGCGAGATCGACCGAGGGTGTGGGGGTAGGTGGGGCTGGTGGTGGGACATAAGAAGGAAGGCTAGAAGAAGCGATGTCAGTAGGAAGGGGGTGGGGTGGGGAAACTGGTGGGGGTGGGGAGGGAGGTGCAGGTGCATCAACTGAGGCAGGAGGGTCATAAGGTGGGTGGGGGTGAGCCTGGTCAAGGACATAGGCACCCCCTGCTTCCAGACCAATCCCATGTGAATGAGCATGAGAATGTCCATCCACTGGGGAGAACCTAACAGGTCATGGGTTATGGAAGGCTCGAAAACCCCAAGGTGGTGGGCGAGGCAAGTGTTATAAAACCCTCCTTTCAGGTTGCCCTGACGGCTAGTAAACATAGCATGAAAATAGGAGGCGGCTAAGTAAGGGAGGTCCGGGTAGTCCTACCGGATGACATAGGTAAGGAGATCCATGTCACGACCGGTCATGACCCCCATATCCTCATGGTAGGGGAAAATAATGGATCTGAAGCACTGGTGGGTAAAACTAAGGATGGGGTCAATGATAAGGGTGCTCTTCTATGAGGTAGGGGCATAGCGGTGGTCAGGCCCAGCAATCTCCCACCACATAGCCATGATCTCAGGGCACTCAGGTCTAGTCATGGTGGAAACATGGGGTAGGGTAATAAGATGGGGATAGAAACCACACCCTCGACCGAACTCTGTCATGGTGAGGTAAATCATCGTCCGCCTAGCCGGAACCGAACCAAAGGCACCACATCACTAGGTGTCTCTCGGTACTCAGCTCCGTCAAACTCGAAAGAGGTCGTGAACTCCAAAATTAAATCGAAGAAGATAGGAGTGATGACCTGGAAAATAGCGAGAA
The DNA here is from genome assembly GCA_963277665.1 of Viscum album. Lineage (NCBI taxonomy): Eukaryota > Viridiplantae > Streptophyta > Magnoliopsida > Santalales > Viscaceae > Viscum > Viscum album. Next base: position 1,617,515,266 of record OY728131.1, on the reverse strand, counting down.
GTGGAGTGTGGCCAAGGAGATCCTCTAACTCTCCCCAGATGCCGAGATACTGAGGAACGGTGCTGTCGAGGTAGCGGCCACTCATCGGAATCAGACGACGAGAAAAGCGCTGAACTCTGTCATGTACCAGATCAGTGACCGGGAACACCATGTAGGGATAGGGAACACCTGCAGGTCCCGGACTAGGTGGAGGTGCAGCAGCAAGAGCTGGCTATGGGGGTGGATCGGCTGTAGTAGGTGAAGGGTGGATCGATGGGGCGGTCGATGAAGTGCCAGCTGCAGAGGAGGAGATATCAGGTGGAGTAGCACTTGGTAGGGAAGGAAGGATGGTGCTCGGACTAGCCTTGGCGGAGGGAGTGAGGGGTGGAAGGGTGGCCAATGGAGAGAGCTCATAGACCAGAGCATCTGGGTCTGGCTGTGTCGGAGGTCAGAGTCAAATCCACCGAAAAATGGGCCTCTCGCCCTCAGTGGCGGAGGCCGGCTGCTTCCCCCAGTAAGGATCATGATCTACCATAACCTTGACCAAGAATCGCAATGCAAGAGAAATCAGAGCTCAAAACGAACCAAAATGACGGATCTGAGAGTGGAGCATCTGGGTGGCGTTCGGGAGAAGAAATGGGAAGAAGGGGAGGAAAGGGGGAGCCACGTGACAAGGGCTGAAGCCGGGTGTCCCGTGACTTATATACCCGCAATACACGACATGTACTTCTGGACTACACGCCGTGTATCCCCAATTTTTTTTAAAGAACAAACATGTATATAAAATTATTATAATAAACTATATAATAATTAGTATTAATTAATTAAAATAATAAAAATGGATAAATATTTATATATACACATAATTTTAAAAATAAAACTATACATGTAATGTAGTTGGAAAATACACTCCGTGTGTTTAAAAATTGTAAAAAGAGAAGTAAAACCTTTGGTCTGGTGCTTAGGGTGAGGTTCAAACCGGCGATCGACCATTCCGAACGGAAGCCCTCCTCCACTGGAGAAAAGGTTGTACCGCTTACCATATTTATTATTTATATACAATTATTTTATATGTTCTATACTACACAGAAATAAGAAAATGCATGGCATGTGGTTTTTACTTATATAAGAAGGGGATGAAGCATGGAGATTAGCTGAGTTCGAACCCGGGTCTTTTGGATCCAGGGCCGAGACTTTTCCAATCTACCAATGTCATTCACATGAATTTATTTTATAAGAAAAAGTTTTTAATTTAGAAAGGAAAAATATGGCACACATGACGTATATTGAAAGACACGTCGTGTGGTTTTATTAAAAGGGTAAATGATGGAAATGGGGCAGTTGCCAGGATTCGAACCCGAGTCTTTTGGAACCGGGTTATGATCATGGCCAACCGATCCATCCCTACCATGGTTTTTCTTATAAGAATATATATATATATATATATATATATGAAATTTACTATACACACAGTGTAAGAAAAGGAGGAACCCCATACCGAAGGTAGGGCGGGAGGAGTCAAACCGGGGACGACTCAGATAAACTCCAGTGACCTTACCATCGACACCGACATCATCCCTGTTTATTTATTAGTTACTCTATAGATTTATACTATTTAAGATTGAAAACTAAAATGATAAGTACACGCTGTGTATATAAGTGGGACACATCGTGTAACCTCTGGGTTGCCTCCCAGGAAGCGCCTTTGTTTTAGGTCGTTGGCTCGAATGACTTACCTTTTCTTACCTGAGAGGGGTGGTGGAGATTTTTTCCACTATATCTTCCATATGATGGTAAATATTCAGTCATTGGCCATTCACCTTGAATGTTTGGCCATCCTCCTTAGCAATTTCCACTACTCCGTGGGGGAATACTCGTATGACATGGACCAGTCTTTTCATGAGGTATTTACTATTTTCTTTAGAATTTGTTTGAGCTCATGGTTGGAGAGCTCCAACTGTCCACTTGATTGGGTATGGTATGGTGTACCCATGTGATGTTTTACCCCATATTTAGACAACACTCCTTTCATTAATGCATTGTCAAAGTGAGTCCCCCTGTCGCTGATCAGCACATGAGGAACACCAAACCTGCTGAAAATGTGCTTTTTGAGAAAGGTCATGACTACCTTAGCTATGTCGTGTGCCATAGAAGTGGCTTCCACCCATTTGGAGACGTAATCAATATATAAGAGGATGTAGGTATTCCCGAAAGAAGGGAGAAATGGTCCCATGAATTCGATGCCCCAAACGTCAAAGGTCTCGACCTCGAGGATGGGGTGCTGGGGCATCTCAGCTCTACGTCCCATATTACCTATATGTTGGCATGGATCACAATGGGCAATGAAGGATCGAGCATCTTTATGCATGGTGGGCCAGAAAAACCCAGATTGCAGAATATTCTCTATGGTACGATCCGGCCCATGATGTCCTCCAACGGGTGAGGCATGACAAAATTCCAGGACCCCTTAAACCTCTATCTCTGGGATGCATCATCGGATCACCCCATCTCCACAGAATCAGAATAGGAGTGGGTCTTCCTAGAAGTACTGCTTAACATCAGAGATGAACCTTTTCTTCTACTGGAAGGAGAGGTCGGGATGGATGGCACCTGTAACTAAATAGTTAACAATATCAGCAAACTAGGGCCTAGGGGACTCAATAATTGAAAATAGATGATTATCAGGAAAATCCTCCCTTATCTCTCAATCCTCTTCCTTCTCCAAGTGTGGCAGATCCAGAAGGGATAGATGATCAACAACCATGTTCCCACTCACCTTCTTATCACAGATCTCTAAATCAAATTCTTGTAAGAGGAGGACCCATTGGATCAATTGAGGCTTTTCATCCTTCTTGTTTAATAGGTACTTAAGTTCTACATGGTCAGAATAAACAATAACTTTAGACAACACAAGGTAAGAATGAAATCTGTCGAAGGTGAATACTACTGCCAGCATCTCCTTCTATGTAGTAGTGTAGTTCAGTTGGGCCTCATTGAGTGTCCTACTGGCATAGTAGATGGGTCGGAAAATTCTATCAAGCCGCTGACCCAGGACTGCCCCCACCGCCTAGTCACTGGCATCACACATGACTTCAAACTATGTCTCCCAATTGAGAGCAAACATGACTGGAGCTTCCACAAGGAATCACTTTAGATTCTCAAAATCTATGGTACATGCCTCATTAAATTCGAAAATAGCATCCTTAGTCAGGAGGTTGGTTAGGGGCTGGGCTATCTTCGAGAAATCGCGGACAAACCACCTGTAAAAACACGCATGTCCCAGGAAGCTGTGGATGGATCTAACAGAATTTGGAATGGGAAGTCGTGAGATGACTTATATTTTCTTTGGATCCACCTCTATCCCCTTTGATGAAATCCTGTGGCCAAGTACTATGCCACTTTGCACCATAAAATGACATTTTTCCCAGTTCAAAACTAGGTTAGTGTTTTCTCATCGCTCTAGTACCAGCTCCAGGGGGTGCAAATAGGTGTTAAATGACTTCCCATAAACGGAAAAATCATCCATGAAGACTTCTAGGATTTTTTCCGCTATGTCATGAAAAATATCCAACATGCATCACTAGAATGTGGAGGGAGCGTTTCCCATACTGAAAGACATCCTACGGTAGGAAAACGTACTATATGGGCAAGTGAAGGTTCTCTTCTCCTGATCCTTTGGGGAAATGAAAATCTGATTATTGCCTAATTATACATTGAGGAAGCAGTAGTATTCATGACCTTCTAGTCTTTCTAGCTTCTGATCCATGAAGGGTAGGGGAAAATGATCTTTCCTTATGGCGTCATTCAGCTTCCTGTAATCTACACAGACTCTCCAGCCCGTGACTGTGCGAGTAGGGATGAGATAATTCTTGTCGTTTGATACCATAGTGATGCCTCCCTTCTTAGGGACCACTTGAAGAGGAATCAACCATGGGATATCTGATATTGGGTAAATGATGCCTGCATCTAACAGTTTGATAACCTCTTTCTTTACGACTTCCTTCATGGGAGGGTTCAGACACCGCTGGGGTTGTCTAGATGGATTTGATCCTTCTTCGAGTAGCACCTTGTGGGTGAAAATGGTAGGGATGATACCCTTAAAATCTGCAACATTCCATCCAATTTATTGCTTTATATGCTTCAAAACTTGTAGGAGTGCATCCTCCTGCTCCTGTGATAGTGCTACACTAAGTATAATGGAGAAAGTGTGATGTTCTCCTAAATACCTATACTTTAAGGAAGGTGGGAGAGGATTCAGATCTAGTTCAGGTGCCTTGATAACTGAAGGTACTAGTGGTTGTACTTATTCCCTCTCTAGGATGTCAGGAATGACAACTCGTTTCCAGTAGTGGCCGCCCTGGACTTTAATAAATTTCAGGTCCTCTGGCGCTTCATCAATGGACATGTATGGAAAAATCATATCATCATAAATGGAAGAACATATCGGATCATCTTCTTGTCTGCTCAGTTGTTCATCCATGGTAGTCACTGTGTAGCAGTCCTCATGTTCAAGTAACGATGCTTATTTGACGGCCTTTAGAATAATGTAGGAGACTATTTCTTCCCCTACCTGAAAAATCAACTCCCCCTGGTGCACGTCGATCAAGACTTCCCCTGTGGTCAGGAAAGGTCTTCCCAATATAAGAGGTGCCTCATGATCCTCCTCCATGTCTAGGATAATAAAATCTGCAGGGAGGATCAATCTTCCCACCTTCACCAGCACATCCTCTAGTATCCCTTTTTGATATTTAATGGATTTGTCATCAAGTTGAAGGGCAAATCAGGTAGGCTTCAGATCGTGGAGTCTGAGATTTTGGAAAACTCTAAATGAAATGAGGTTGACACTGGACCCTAAGTCTCACAGGGCTTTTCCAAAATCACAGGGTCCAATTGTACATGGAATAGTAAATCTACCAGGATCCGGGAGCTTGGGAGGAAGGGAATTTTTTACGATTGCAGAGCACTCCTTTGCCAGTGCTATGGTTCCCAAATCCTCTATCTTACTTTTATTTTAGAGGATTTCCTTCTTGAATTTAGCATATGTGGGTATTTGTGTCAGAGCCTCTGCAAATGGGATGTTGATGTGTAGCTTTCTGAATACTTCCATGAATTTTCCAAACTGGTGATCCAACTTCCTTTGCTTCATCCTCTCTGGAAAAGTTAATGCAGGCTCGAATGGTTTGACGACCTCTTTTCCTTTGACTGGTTGAGCCTCCAGTGATGTATTTTCAGATGAAGAGGGGTCTGAAATTGTATCTTTGTTGTCAAATGGGAGTATAAATGCAGTTGAATGTGCTGGTTCCTTTTGGTGTAGATTTTTTCCACTTCGTAAAGTGATGGCATGGGCCTCTTCCCTTGGGTTCTTCTCAGTGTTTCTTGGTAGTGTACCAGGATGTCTCTCTAAGAGATGGTTTGCTAATTGGCCAATTTGGTTTTCGAGGATTCGAATAGAAGCCTCCTAGTTCTGAAATCTAGTCTCAGCTGTAGATATGAATTTGTTCATAAGATCCTCTAACCTTGAGGTATTCTCTTGCTGAGGTGGCTGTGCAGCTAGTGGAGGTGGTTGCTACCTTGGCTACTATGGGCAAGGGTTTTGATACCCTTGCTACTGGTAGGATCCCTGCTGGTTCTGTTGTTTCCTTGGGTATGGGTTCTGATATTGTGGCTGACTGTAGCTAGGCAGTCGCTAGGGTGGAGTATTCTGCTGCTGTTGGCCCCATCCTGTGTTCTGGATTTCGCACTATGCTGGGTTCTGGTATTGTTGATACTGGTTCAACCCTCTATTTTGAGCAACATAGCTCACCTCGCTTGTTGAAGGGTCGACTGAAGTTCCTGGAAATTCTCCTAGGATGTGGTTGTTACCACAATCACCGTATGCTGGATGGTTCGCCGCATGGACTTGAGATGCGCCCTTGAGATTCAGTGTGTTGATCTTTTTGGATACTGAATCCAATTGGGCAACAATCATGGTAGTAGCATCAATACCATGCATACCTCTTTTTTGAGTTCCCCGCTCGGAATGACACTGGAAACTGTTGGCAGACATATCTTCCAGTAGTTCTAAAAGTTCTTTGGGGGATTTTCTCATTACCGTTCCTCCAGCAGCTACGTCTACCACAGACTTTGTATTTGTTGATAGTCCTATGTAAAAGGTTTGAACTTGCATCCAGAGTGGAAGTCCGTGGTGTGGGAATTTAGATAACATCTCCTTGAAACGTTCCCAGGATTTGTATAATGATTCGGAGTCGTACTGCTAAAAGCTGTGGATTTCATTCCACAAGGTCACCATTTTTGAGGGTGGGAAGTATTTGGACATGAGCTCATAATCCAAATCCTCCCAAGTGAGGATGGATCGTTGCAGCTACCCTTTGATACATTATTTCACCTTATCCTGTAGAGAGAAGGGGAAGAGGCGAAGATGAATGGTGTCCTCAGACATGCCATGGTAACAGAATGTATCGCAGATCTCCAGAAAATTGGAAAGATGGGCGTTCGGGTCTTCAATGGGCAAGCTTCCGAATTGAATGGTGTTATGGATCAACTGCATAATAGCAGGCTTGATTTCAAAGTGATGGGCCTATACTGGAGGAAGGACGATGCCCGTGTTGATTCCATAGATTGAAGGCAGGCCGTACTCTATAAGAGTACGTCATGGAGGTGGCTACTGAGGGGGTGGATGTTGCACGAATTGCTGCTCCTAAGGGAAAAAATAAGGCCTTTGGAAGATCTGCTGTGGTTTTTGAAGTTGGTCGTACTTTGGAGGAGGTTGCTGTGGTGACCTTTGGTAGTTCCTTGGGAGGAATTCCATGAAGCATCCAGGTGCTTGATCCGGTATACCAGCAGCAGGAGGCTGCTGGTCCTGGTACGGGTGTTTAGCTACATCATCAATGGCTGGTTCTCCCTCCTCCCTATTCTCCATGGTTAATGGATTGTGGTTGTGCATTTCCACTAGTGCTCATCGACGATGAGACAAAGTTCGTTCGATTTCCTGGTCAAGCAGAAAACGATCCGATGACTCGATGCTCCTAGACCGTGTGAGGCATTGGTTCATGCACCTTTGATCAGACACAGACACAAAACAAAACCCTGGCATAAAAGGGAAAACAAAAGATAAATAGAAATGGGGTTAGGAAAGAATTTTTTGGGAGTTTTTTTTAATTTTATTTTCACCTAATTAATTACTAACACAACTAAATTTAGCACTTGAACTATTAATGTTCCCTGACAACATCGCCAAAATTTGGTCTGTCATTTTACCGAATTTATGTTATCAGTGTCCCAAATTTTTATTACCCACTGTTAAGCTAGTATAGTGCAAGTTCAGGGTCGATCCATAGGGAACTTGGTGAGTGCGTGAATTCAATTGAGTTTAAAATTAATTTGGTGAATTATGATAAATTTAGAGTGTAATTTTCTTGGTTTTGGATTAAGGAAATTGCTTTGATTACTTAAAAATAATGATTAATGATTAAGAAGAAAACAACAATGGTTTTTAATGAGATTGGAAGAAAAAGAGTGTGTTGGGTCTATGGTGATTATGGAGATTCATGTGGAATTCTAATTAGGTTGTATTGTTCATAATAATTCAACATTATGGATCTCAATTATGACAAGATTCCCTTGGCCCGGTTAATTTTTTATTTGAATCGAAGAAATTGACTCCTTGGTCTGGTAGGCAAAGTTTCCCAATTATTTATTTTAGTTTAGTCCATTTATGAATCGATGAATACCTTCAATGATCATGAAGATGTTCATCGCTATTCTTCTTTTAGATCCCTGATAATTCTGTCCTTGGTCCGGTTCAGAATTCCCAGTAGAAGTTAACAATGGTTTAAGAAGAATGAGAAGAATTTTTAAAAGAACAATCACAACCACATAAATCCTTACAATATACAATCCTTCATCATCCACAGCCCCAACACAAGGAGTGTTTAGTTACACATATATGACATAATGAAAATAAAACCTTCGATACCTGATGATATCATCGAGTAAGAGTCAAGGAGAAGTGTCGGACAGTGGAATGGCGGAGAAGTGGCACCACAGTGGCTCAGGAGGAATGGCAGCAGAACTTCCCCCTTCTCTTCAAGTGTTTCACCCCCCCAAATCTGGAGGGCAAAGTCTCTATTTATAGAAAAATAAAGTACACAACGTGTATGAAAAGTACATGCCATGTACTTTCGTCAACGCGTTTTGGCTCTGTTTTTCTTCGGTAGGTGGCCAGCCGTGCCACCTTTGACTCACACGGCGTCTACGGTCGGTTGGTGGAGGGTACATGGCATGTAGCGCCGCCACACACGACATGTAGTCCCAAGCAGGTGCCACCAACCGCATCTAGAAGCTTGTACACGGCGTGTAGAAGTAGAACACGACATGTCATCTTTTGCTGGCCACATGGGCATGTAGACTCTTCTCGGCCACCAAATGTTTCTAGAATGTCTTACATGACGTGTATCAATGTGAACATGATGTGTACTTACTTTTGGTTACTTGGTCATTGTTTGTCCTGGTCAAACTATGTCTGTGCTTGAAAGTACAAGGCGTGTATATTAGTACATGCCGTGTAATTTGAAATTTTTGCTCGATTTTCCTCCTTTTTGTGCATTTGGCCAAAAACCTTCTGAAAATGAACAAGATCACCAAAATCAAAGTATTTGTCCACTAGGAAGTAGGTAAATGATGAAAACTTGTTCTTATTTTTCAATAAATTATATGAAAATGTATACAAAAATCGGGTGTATCAATTATTTTTATAGTTGTAAATGAATTTTAGAGTTATATAATAAGTGCCTTATCCAAATGATTTTACAATGCTTGTGTAAGGCCAATAAAGTCAAAATAACACATTAAATGTGTTTTCATGGTATAGATATGAGTTTAAAAAAATATAATTGAATATTTTGATCACAATAAACATATTTTTATGATATAAATTAATTCATGACCTTTTGGGGCCACCTAGATGAGATTATGACTTTTATAGTATTTTATTTTAAAAAATGTCAAAGATGACACACTTTTGTGTTTACTAAGTGTACTATTTTTAATTTGGTGTCATCTAGAATATATGTTTTACGGTAAATATTATTTTTAAATTTAAAATAATTATATTAATCATGGATATTTTTTTAATTTTTAGGAAATAAATAATTATCTTAAATGCTTGTATAACATTGATGCATTAATTATTGAATTAATGAAAAAAATAAAATAAATGATATCAATTTTTTTAAAATAGATATAATTTGAGATATTTAAGGAGATAAAAGAATTATATAGATTACCATGAAATGTTTAGGATATAATAAAATATTTGATTCTAATTTTACTTATTTTTTTTATATTTTTAAAGTCAAAGTAATGAATAGTAGAAAAATTAAAAATAATGATATTTTATGGGATTAATATTTTATTAAATTATTTAAAAATAATCAAAATATTAAAAAAAAAAATATAATATATGACCCAAATTTTAATACCATGTACATTTATAAATCATTGGGAAGTATTTGGATCTAGAATAGTCTTATTATATTTTAATATTTTGAGAACTTCCAAGAGTGCCCCTCCCCTCTCTTTTAAAAGGGAACCTCTTCTTATCAACCCTTCACACTTAAGAGCCTATTTGGTTTGGAAAATACCTAAAAAAATTCTTTAACATAAATCCTCACATAATTATATAGGTATTTTTTAGGCATAACTCCAACCTTAGTGGTCTTAAGGTGTTAATAAAAGGTGATTGTCCGAAGAAGTGGTATCATTTTTAATCAAGCATTTTTATTTTTTTTATTTTTACTCATTCATCAGACCACATTTAATCATGATAAAATAATAAATCCATTATCCTAAATATAATTATATTTTATTATGTTATTGTAATGAACCATATCAATAAAAAATTCCATAAAATGGGAAAATAATTCATCATTCGTGTGTACGGCAGACTACCTCCTCACGAACCGATGCAATTCGTTTTCCATCTCCACTTATCATGAATGGATTATATTGATGGAATTAATATTTATATATAATATTAATAACCTATTTATAATTATAAAAATTAATATATCATTTACATTCTTACCTTTCCATGCACAAAAAAAGAGAACGTCGTTCGTGCGTACATATGGATTACCACCTCCACGAAGCGATGTGGTAATTTTTCATCACCAAATAATAAGAATGATATATACAAGTATATTTATAGAATTAATATAAAATTTATGACATTATTATAATCATTTAAATATAAAATAATACTAACCATCTTTGTATAATAATTTTTGAAAAATGGAAATGCTACTCATGTATACACATGACCTGCCATCTCCATGATTATAACATAGTTCATTTTTCACAACCATATTTTATTATTGGATATAAAATTATAATTGATATATAAAATTGATAATAATTTAATTATTATTATTTTGGATATGGTGGAATATTTACCTCATTGATAATAGTCCACAAACCTAAGTCATTTCAGACATATGAACCGAATGTCGTCAAAATATCTGATTTGAACTTAAATGATTAAGTAATTGTATATAACATGGAAATAAGTGATATAAAAGGAATAATAAAATTTAAAAAGGTTATTAATAAATTAAATAATTAAAATAAGTTTATTATTCAGGAATATAAAGAACATACACGATGTTTCATACTCAAGGTAAGAGACTTTATTTTAAAAACCTTCTTTTAAAGTTCCATTTTCATCCCTTTTTACAAAAGTCTAAAGAAATATTTTTTAACTTATAAAACATGAGATGATTTTACCACAATCATGATGAATCAATGATTTTATGTTTTCTTTATAAGTTTATATGGTTATTTCAAGGAAAATGGTTTCTTTATTATGTACGCAGTTTATGGATTTTTAAAGTTTTTGTTAAGAAAAAGGCCAAACATGTTTTGTGTATGGGTTTAAAAGAGTTTTTCAAGTTTTTTATTCATGATATGGTAATTTTACATTATTCATGAAAGGTTTATACCCATTATATCTCATTTATGATCACTTTATAGCTTTGGGTGATCTCAAATAGTGCTCTAATGAATTGGGTAATGATTTTGGTCTCTGAAGAGTTATTTTGGAAGTCAATTGTATGGTTATTCTAATTTTTAAGGGTTCTTATAAGGGTTATGTAAGGGTTATATGATTATGTTTTCCCAAGTCACGTACAAGAATTTTCAATGCTCACTAATGAGTTTTTATGAAAATATTCTCATTTCAAAAGGTAAGATAATTATTAAAAAAAATGATTCTATTTTTGGATAAAAATCAATGTTTTTAAGAAAGGGGTTTTAATGGGTTTTCATATTTTTCACTAGACTAAAAGTTTTATTCTTTTATGTCCCTTATGGATATTTTTGATCTCATCCCACATTTTTAATTTTTTTTTCATAGGGTATAATGAATATTAAGGATAAGGATGAGGTCAAGATGAAAGTTGTAAAGATTTATCATGAAAATAAACCATGTTTTATTTAAAAAGTTTTGTTTGGTGGAAAAAAATTGATACTTAGTATAAGTGTCCATATAACGACCCACACTTTACATACATTGTTAATACTTCAAAATTGAATCACACTTATTACAACATATGACAAAACCACAAAGGACCGTATAGGTATAGTGTCTTTAGAAACTGGGAAACATAAACAACTGGTTCATAAATCTTCTACAGTGTCTCCCATTTATTTCATCATATCTAGGGTCCCTTTTAGCATATTCTACTTAATATCCATCTTCCTGGCCTGGGGAAAAGAAAACATAAAAGGGTGAGCTCAAATGCTCAGCAAGGGCAAATAAAGGAAATAAAAATCATATCATCTCTTTTTGAAAATTAAAACCTGCAAAAGAGATCATAATATCTTAACATGGAATAAATCATAGAAGTGAAAATGAGATCCCCATAATCATAACATAAAACTTGAATCTTTGTGGCATGCACACATAATCATGGAAAATCATTTCTTGTTAGTCATGACTCATTGCCAAGACTATCTTAGTGGACAAAGTCCCTTTCTGAACCGAGTTCACTCCTCGTTTCAGTCCTGTATCACTGAACTGAAATAACCTTCCGTTCCAGCCATGTCTATCTCATGAGATATAAAATCATTACCCAATGCATTGGAGGGAGATATAGGTCCCACCCATCTTATAATGAATCCTTTCTTATGTGTGCCACATAATCATAAAACATACATCATCGCATAACACATATAACAAAAATGGGATTCTTGAAACATCATGACATCATAAATCAATTCATATATGATAAAGGAATTCATAAACATAATTCCATCACAACATAGTCAAACCAATGTAAAAATATGGATAGAAACAGAACCCTTTATTATCTTAGATGGAAAATAATTTTGATAAAACACTTGAATTGAATTCTTGAGGAAAATATCCTTTCTTCTTCAAAAACATTTTTCCTTTCATAACATGTCATACAACTTTAAAATAAAATAATTTGATTAAAAATAAACTTGAAAACTTGTAAAGGAATCTTCTTTGAAGTAATGTTTTAAAAAATCCATTCATGCCGTATAAGTTAAAAAAACATTCTTCGTACTTTTGTCGGAAAAGTCAAAAAGTACCTCGTACGGAAAAACGACAAAAGATTCCTTTCATATTCTTTACTAAAAACTCACCTAAGGGTAAAATTGGATTTAAACTATTTCAAGTGGATGGAAACAATATTACATATTGAGGGAACATGGATGTGGATGATAAAATACACCCCAGTAAATACTTACGAATAAACAATCTCGGATAAAAATGAGATTGTGATATTTCCTTTACCTTAGGTCCGATTTGCTTTGTTCGTGTCCGAAGCTCCTGTATAATGGTTTAAATAATGTTATTGACTTATTCCAGAATCATACATATTTATATGAGATCATATATGGTCATATTATTAGATTCTTGTTAGTAATATTTCATTGTTACTTGTTACTCGGGTCTTTATAACTTTTTGTTCTTATGCGTGTTTTGTCGAATAAATTCTTATTCTTATCTTCAGGTTATAGATAATTCATTTCCAGAATGGTATTAGTGTAGTATATACCATATTCATTCATTCAATTCATTTATATAATCATTATGAAATGAAGATCATGTAGAACGAGTCGCATCACATCGTGGAGACGGTATTCCGTACGTACGCACGAGTGATGATATCGTTCCTATGATCATGGAATTGTATTGGAGTATATATATATATTATTTCAGTATCAATATTACTTAATGATAATCATATATAGTTACTGATTACACCATTATACCCATCCTTGTAAGGTGATGGTGGAAAATAGATTACACCACGGCGTGGAGACGGTATTCCGTACGTACGCACGCGCGGTGATTTCATTTTTCCGTAGGATGGATAGAAGGTGAATTAGGTTTGTTTCATATTTATAATAACATATCAGTATGTAAGTAATACTGATGTTATTACTTTATCATGAAACAACTAAACAAGAAGAAGTTGAAGAAGAAAGAAATTGAAAAGATCGGTAATGGATATTACCTCTTCTTTGGAACGCCTTTTTGAATCCTCCACTTAAGGAACTAAGATTGGTCTTTGGAGAAGACCAGGACCTCCAGGATTATTCTAGGGAAGTGGAGAAGGGAAAATGGCAGGGGTTGGCCGAGCTTGAGTGCTCAAATTGGTGTGAGGAGGAGGGGGAGGAGGTGCCCTTTTATAAGGGAGGAGAGGGGCACCTTAGGAATATCTCAAAATATTATTTTATATTAAAGTCAAAATCGGTTTATAATGGTTCCAAAGGGTCTTATTTCTAAGATAAAGTGGGGATGGGTCGAAATCCTATCAACCAATAGGATTTAGACAAGTTTAGGGTATTATTTTAACCTTATCAATTAGATTTAACTCTAAGTTAATTAATTTAACTTTTACCGTGTCTTTTTGTTTTCTTTCACTATATGGTTAATAAACTTACTATAACATGACAAACGAACCCCAAATTGTTTATTATTAATATATATATCCTTATCTAAGTCATTTGGCCGAACCTTAGATTTTTAGGAATAAAATAACAATTAATAATATAATATTTGATTTAAAAACTATTTTGTGTCAATTTTGACACTATTTGATATATGATTTTTGTGAAAGTCATAACAGAATTATATGTTCGAACCAAGTTGATTAAATCAATACTAATATATCATAGTAACCTAGAAAATTAGTGGAATTCATAAAAAGTCTCAAATTACATTTATTTTGGTATTTATATTATCAATTTTGTCAATATTTCATTAATAAGATAATTACTGCATCATCTTTGTGTCATAAATAAATTAAATTATTTGATGTCTAAAAATTACAAATAAAATACCATCATGTAGGAAATCGTTTTAGCTTTCTAATGAATATTTAAAATCGAATTTATCTTATGTATAACCCTATATTAAAAATGATTTACTTATTAAACTTTGATTTTAACTATTTTAACCCTTCTTTAAATAAATTAATAATAAATGTCCTAATCTAATCCAAGTGGGCCTAAATGGTCATATTTTATTCCTAAGTTTGTTTTTGGTCGAATTACACTTGTCCAATAGAATTAGGACATGTGTTAGGGTAATATTAATATCATATTTACCCTTAGTTACCCTATTTACTATTAACCGCGGTAAAAATAGTAAAAAGTTACTATTCACCAAAAAATTATTTTCATCTCATTGAACCACATTTTAGTCCTTGATATTAACCGTGTCTCTCGGATTTTTGAAATTCCATTCACAGAAGCGGTAAAATTAAGTTTTATGCAAAATTCAGTTTTTAACCTACCACTTAGTGGTTTCACTATTCATCAAAAATTGAAAGTTTTCAGAAAAATACCAAAATTTCACCCTAGGATAATTTCGATATTCTGAGTCCAAAAATGAAGTCCATTTTGAAAAATAAAATTTATAAAATTTCAAAAAGTGGTTATAACGGCTAGTTTTAATAGCATATTGTTGTTTAGTGAAACTCGGTATTGCGTACGACGCAAGCTATCGAGGAAGGTCGCGATTGCGTGTAAAGCAAGCCAAACAAGTGTTGTGTAGAAAAAGATTCCTTTGATGATTTATATAACATAAAAGTCTCGGGTGTTACATTCTACCCCCCTTAAAAAGAATTTCGCCCTCGAAATTCGTCACTTTGCAACAAACAAATGAGGATACTTCTCCCTCATCATATCCTCAAGCTCCCATGTAGCTTCTTCAAGTTGGTGGTTTCTCCATAAAACTTTCACCAAGCGAGTGGTCTTGTTTCGTAGGACTTTTTCGCTACGATCCAGAATCTCTATCGGCTGTTCTTCATAAGAAAGATCTTGCTCCAGCGGTACAACTTCTGAGCTGAGTACATGTGAAGGATCTGGTATGTACTTTCTCAGGAGAGATACATGGAACACATCGTGAACTTGAGAGAGATTCGGTGGAAGCGCCAATCGGTAAGCTACCTTCCCAACACGATCCAGTATTTCAAAAGGACCGATATATCTAGGGCTCAACTTCCCCTTCTTTCCAAATCTCATAACCCTCTTCCAGGGAGATATTCGTAAGAACACTTTATCACCCACTTCAAACTCTAGGTCTTTTCTTAGGTTGTCGACATAACTTTTCTGTCGACTCTGAGCTGCTCTTATGTGTTGTTGAATAGATCTGACCTTTTCTGCCATTTCATCAACGAGATCAGGTCCTAATAGCTTTCTTTCCCCAACTTCATCCCAGCAAGTTGGAGTCCTGCATTTCTTTCCATAGAGAGCTTCATAAGGAGCCATCTGAATACTGGAGTGAAAGCTATTATTATAAGAAAATTCCACCAAAGGTAGGTGTTGATCCCAACCTCCTTTGAAATCCATAGAGCAAGCTCTCAACATATCTTCTAGGGTTTGAATTGTTCTCTCAGACTGACCGTCTGTCTGGGGATGATAAGCAGTGCTGAAACTAAAATCTGTATCCAGAGTATGCTGAAGACTTCACCAGAACTTCGAGGTAAATCTCGGATCTCGATCAGATATAATAGAAAGTGGTACTCCATGCAATCTTACCACTTCCTTTACATATATCCTGGAAAGCTGATCTAGAGAGAAATCCTCTCTAATAGCAATGAAGTGTGCAGACTTTGTAAGACGATCAACTATGACCCAGATAGCATTATTGCCTTTGGATGTTTTAGGAAGTCCTGTGACAAAGTCCATAGTGATGTTTTCCCATTTCCATTC
The DNA here is from genome assembly GCA_963277665.1 of Viscum album. Lineage (NCBI taxonomy): Eukaryota > Viridiplantae > Streptophyta > Magnoliopsida > Santalales > Viscaceae > Viscum > Viscum album. The sequence goes on along the minus strand of OY728131.1, from coordinate 1,617,499,039 downwards.
GGGTATGGGTAATGGTTGTAACATCCCCTTAGACTTCTGTCTCTCAGCTTTAACTTGTTGACAAACCAAGCATCGAGAGACATATTCAGCAACATCTCTTTTCATGCCATCCCACCAGAAGTACTCTTTCAGGTCCCTATACATCTTCGTGCTTCTAGGATGAATAGAGAATGAAGAACTATGAGCCTCATCCAGCAGCTCTTTCTTTAATTCGGGGATGGGAGGAACACAAACCCGATTCCTGAACTTTATTATCCCATCACAATCAAGGTTGAATTCAGGAACATTTCTCACCTTCTTTTGTAACTCGACATCTTCTTTCTGTGCCTCTTTAATCTTCACATGTATAGATGGTTGAACATTCATTTGAGAAAGATAAGATTTTTCCCCTTCCATTATAATTCCAAGATCCATCCTTTGTAAATCCATAAATATTGGATCTTTTGTGATCCTCATCATGGATAAACTAGCATGGTCTTGTCGAATTAATGCATCTGCCACCTTGTTTGCTTTCCCAGGGTGGTAATGGATTGAGCAGTCATAATCCTTAATCAGCTCCAACCATCTTCTTTGGCGCATATTCAGCTCCTTTTGTGTGAAAATATACTTTAAACTTTTATGATCAGTATAAATATCACACCTTTCACCATAAAGGCAATGCCTCCAAATCTTTAATGCAAAGATTACCGCAGCCAACTCCAAATCATGTGTTGGGTAATTTTGCTCATGGATTTTCAACTGTCGTGAGGCATAAGCTATCACCATATCATTTTGCATAAGAACACACCCCAATCCCTTCTTGGATGCATCACTGTAGATCACAAACCTTTCTCCACTACAAGGCAGTGTGAGCACAGGTGCACTGGATAACCTTCTTTTCAACTCCTTGAAATTCTCTTCACATTCCTCTGTCCAGACAAACTTAACTCCTTTCCGAGTCAACTTGGTGAGTGGATTAGATAATCGTGAAAAATCTTTTACAAAACGTCGATAATAACCAGCCAAACCAAGAAAACTTCGGATCTCAGTTACTGTTGTTGGTCTTGACCATCTTTCGATAACCTCTGTTTTTGCTGGATCCACAGATATCCCCTCTTTTGAGATTATATGACCCAAAAATGCAACTTTTTGAAGCCAAAATTCACACTTGGTAAATTTGGCATAAAGCTTCTCTTTTCTCAGGGTCTTCAATATAATTCTCAAGTGATCTTCATGCTCTTCCTTGCTCTTTGAATAGACAAGAATATCATCTATAAAGACTACCACAAATTGATCAAGATAGTCTCTAAAGACTCTATTCATTAGATCCATGAAGATAGCAGGGGCATTAATAAGACCAAATGGCATCACTATAAATTCATAGTGTCCATACCTTGTACGGAAAGCCGTCTTTGGTATATCCTCCCTTTTGACCCTTAATTGATGATACCCTGAACGAAGATCAATCTTGGAAAAGTATTGAGCTCCGCGTAGTTGGTCAAATAAGTCATCAATGCGTGGGAGAGGATATTTGTTCTTGATAGTGATCTTGTTAAGTTCTCTATAATCAATGCAGAGTCTCATTGATCCATCTTTCTTATTAACAAATAGAACAAGTGCTCCCCAAGGTGACGCACTAGGGCGTATGAATCCCTTATCAAGATTCTCTTGGAGTTGCTTCTTCAATTCCTGCAACTCAATTGGGGCCATTCTATAAGGTGTCTTTGAAATAGGCAAAGCACCCGGTACGAGTTCTATTGAAAACTCAACTTCACGATTTGGTGGAAGACCCGGTAATTCCTCCGGAAAGACATCATCAAACTCCCGTACAATGGGCATATTCTTAATCGTGAGTTTCTCACCAACTATTTGAGATAAATAACCTTCATTTAGTGGAATCAATACCCATAAGATGGAAGAAATTTCCACTGGAAGGTTATGTTCATCCTTGCATTGATAGACGATCGTAGGTTGATCTGGAATATGAAATGTGACTTCCCTTCTTTGGCAATTGATATGAGCTCCATGTAGAGAAAGCCAATCCATGCCAAGAATCACATCAAATTCCACTAAAGGAAGGATCACAAGATTTGCAGGAAACACTTTCCCACAAACTTCGATCGGAGAAGAATTATAAACTTCTGATGCGATTGATGTGCCATTAGGTGTTGTCACAGCTAACTCAACATCTAATTGTTGAGGTAATACGGTGATACCCTTAGAAAATTTTTCAGAAATAAAAGAGTGGGTGGATCCAGAATCAAATAAAACATTTTCTACTTTAGAGTGGATGGTAAGTGTACCTTTCACCACATCGTTATCGTACTCCACATCGCTGATAGAAATTGCATGTGACTTTCCTTTTTCTTTAGCCTTAAGAGTTTGTTGACGTCGACCATCATCATCAACCCTTGGATTTGGGCATTGATTGGCATAATGCCCCATCTCCTTGCACTTGAAACATTGAAGTGTAGCAGGTTCATTCTATGTATCCCTTCCTTTGTTTGCATCATTAGACATCTTCTTCCCATTATCACGGCATTCAAATGCCCGATGACCTTCCTTTCCACATTTAAAACATTTACTTGTCCCTTTAAGACAACTCCCTCCATGTTTCTTTCCACACTTTGAGCATAAGGGAAAGTTCATCTTCTTTTCCGTGTGCTCTTTAGATTTTTCTTTGAATTCCATCTTCCTCTTCTTATCAAACCCATGTGACTGATGGGTTACTCCAATCTCCATCTCGACTTTGAGAGAACATCGAACGATTTCCTCGTAGCTATTGAAGTCCCTTATGGCTAACGCCCTTCGAAGACTTGGTTTTAAGCCACTAAAGAATCGATCGATCTTACTCTCAAGTTGGATAATAATACCAGAAGCGTACCTTGCAAGTCTGGTAAAATTTGCTTCATAGGTACCAACAGATTCATCATCCCTTTGCTTCAGTTCAAGGAACTCTTTCTCCATCTTTGTTCGGAGAATACGAGGGAAGTACTTATTGAAAAATAAGTTCTTGAACTCGTCCCATTCCATAGACTCAATTTCATCCCTTTGCCTTGTATTCTTAACAAGATTCCACCATTGATCAGCATCTCCTTCCAAACGATACACTGCTAGGATGACTTTATCATGCTCAGAACATTGAAGAACTGAAAATATCTTTTCAGTAGTACTAATCCATTGTTCAGCAACTAATGGATCAGTAGACCCGCTGAAAGATGGTGGACGCTGCCTCATGAAGGATTCAACAGAATGTTGCTCCCTCCTTTGTTCGTTTGGAAATCCTGCATGATTCATAGCTTGAGAAAGTTGTGTGAGCATGGCTACAAGATTTTGCATTCCAGCTCCCATATCGTTTGGTTGCTCAGGGGGACAATCATTGCATTGCCCATCGCATTCCTCATTAACACGGTTCCTTCGGGTTCCAGCCATTGACTAAAACCAAGAAGAATAGTGTGAGCAACACTAATTATAATAGGAAACCACATAATTCAAGAATAAAATTTTCATGCTTATGGTCTTATCCTAGGTTATTCATGGCCATTTCTAAGATTGTGTTCTATGCTTAGACTTATCCTTAGGGTTCTTACTAAGGCTTTCACATCCTAGTTTCCAAAGGTTGACTATACCTTTCCTCTGATACCAACTATAACGACCCACACTTTACATACATTGTTAATACTTCAAAATTGAATCACACTTATTACAACATATGACAAAACCACAAAGGACCGTATAGGTATAGTGTCTTTAGAAACTGGGAAACATAAACAACTGGTTCATAAATCTTCTACAGTGTCTCCCATTTATTTCATCATATCTAGGGTCCCTTTTAGCATATTCTACTTAATATCCATCTTCCTGGCCTGGGGAAAAGAAAACATAAAAGGGTGATCTCAAATGCTCAGCAAGGGCAAATAAAGGAAATAAAAATCATATCATCTCTTTTTGAAAATTAAAACCTGCAAAAGAGATCATAATATCTTAACATGGAATAAATCATAGAAGTGAAAATGAGATCCCCATAATCATAACATAAAACTTGAATCTTTGTGGCATGCACACATAATCATGGAAAATCATTTCTTGTTAGTCATGACTCATTGCCAAGACTATCTTAGTGGACAAAGTCCCTTTCTGAACCGAGTTCACTCCTCGTTTCAGTCCTGTATCACTGAACCGAAATAACCTTCCGTTCCAGCCATGTCTATCTCATGAGATATAAAATCATTACCCAATGCATTGGAGGGAGATATAGGTCCCACCCATCTTATAATGAATCATTTCTTATGTGTGCCACATAATCATAAAACATACATCATCGCATAACACATATAACAAAAATGGGATTCTTGAAACATCATGACATCATAAATCAATTCATATATGATAAAGGAATTCATAAACATAATTCCATCACAACATAGTCAAACCAATGTAAAAATATGTATAGAAACAGAACCCTTTATTATCTTAGATGGAAAATAATTTTGATAAAACACTTGAATTGAATTCTTGAGGAAAATATCCTTTCTTCTTCAAAAACATTTTTCCTTTCATAACATGTCATACAACTTTAAAATAAAAGAAGTTGATTAAAAATAAACTTGAAAACTTGTAAAGGAAGCTTCTTTGAAGTAATGTTTTAAAAAATCCATTCATGCCGTATAAGTTAAAAAAACATTCTTCGTACTTTTGTCGGAAAAGTCAAAAAGTACCTCGTACGGAAAAACGACAAAAGATTCCTTTCATATTCTTTACTAAAAACTCACCTAAGGGTAAAATTGGATTTAAACTATTTCAAGTGGATGGAAACAATATTACATATTGAGGGAACATGGATGTGGATGATAAAATACACCCCAGTAAATACTTACGAATAAACAATCTCGGATAAAAATGAGATTGTGATATTTCCCTTACCTTAGGTCCGATTTGCTTTGTTCGTGTCCGAAGCTCCTGTATAATGGTTTAAATAATGTTATTTACTTATTCCAGAATCATACATATTTATATGAGATCATATATGGTCATATTATTAGCTTCTTGTTAGTAATATTTCATTGTTACTTGTTACTCGGGTCTTTATAACTTTTTGTTCTTATGCGTGTTTTGTCGAATAAATTCTTATTCTTATCTTTAGGTTATAGATAATTCATTTCCAGAATGGTATTAGTGTAGTATATACCATATTCATTCATTCAATTCATTTATATAATCATTATGAAATGAAGATCATGTAGAACGAGTCGCATCACATCGTGGAGACGGTATTCCGTACGTACGCACGAGTGATGATATCGTTCCTATGATCATGGAATTGTATTAGAGTATATATATATATTATTTCAGTATCAATATTACTTAATAATAATCATATATAGTTACTGATTACACCATTATACCCATCCTTGTAAGGTGATGGTGGAAAATAGATTACACCACGGCGTGGAGACGGTATTCCGTACGTACGCACGCGCGGTGATTTCATTTTTCCGTAGGATGGATAGAAGGTGAATTAGGGTTGTTTCATATTTATAATAACATATCAGTATGTAAGTAATACTGATGTTATTACTTTATCATGAAACAACTAAACAAGAAGAAGTTGAAGAAGAAAGAAATTGAAAAGATCGGTAATGGATATTACCTCTTCTTTGGAACGCCTTTTTGAATCCTCCACTTAAGGAACTAAGATTGGTCTTTGGAGAAGACCAGGACCTCTAGGATTATTCTAGGGAAGTGGAGAAGGGAAAATGGCAGGGGTTGGCCGAGCTTGAGTGCTCAAATTGGTGTGAGGAGGAGGGGGAGGAGGTGCCCTTTTATAAGGGAGGAGAGGGGCACCTTAGGAATATCTCAAAATATTATTTTATATTAAAGTCAAAATCGGTTTATAATGGTTCCAAAGGGTCTTATTTAGAAGCTAAAGTGGGTATGGGTCGAAATCCTATCAACCAATAGGATTTAGACAAGTTTAGGGTATTATTTTAACCTTATCAATTAGATTTAACTCTAAGTTAATTAATTTAACTTTTACCGTGTCTTTTTGTTTTCTTTCACTATATGGTTAATACACTTACTATAACATGCCAAACGAACCCCAAATTGTTTATTATTAATATATATATCCTTATCTAAGTCATTTGGCCGAACCTTAGATTTTTAGGAATAAAATAACAATTAATAATATAATATTTGATTTAAAAACTATTTTGTGTCAATTTTGACACTATTTGATATATGATTTTTGTGAAAGTCATAACAGAATTATATGTTCGAACCAAGTTGATTAAATCAATACTAATATATCATAGTAACCTAGAAAATTAGTGGAATTCATAAAAAGTCTCAAATTACATTTATTTTGGTATTTATATTATCAATTTTGTCAATATTTCATTAATAAGATAATTACTGCATCATCTTTGTGTCATAAATAAATTAAATTATTTGATGTCTAAAAATTACAAATAAAATACCATCATGTAGGAAATCGTTTTAGCTTTCTAATGAATATTTACAATCGAATTTATCTTATGTATAACCCTATATTAAAAATGATTTACTTATTAAACTTTGATTTTAACTATTTTAACCCTTCTTTAAATAAATTAATAATAAATGTCCTAATCTAATACAAGTGGGCCTAAATGGTCATATTTTATTCCTAAGTTTGTTTTTGGTCGAATTACACTTGTCCAATAGAATTAGGACATGTGTTAGGGTAATATTAATATCATATTTACCCTTAGTTACCCTATTTACTATTAACCGCGGTAAAAATAGTAAAAAGTTACTATTCACCAAAAAATTATTTTCATCTCATTGAACCACATTTTAGTCCTTGATATTAACCGTGTCTCTCGGATTTTTGAAATTCCATTCACAGAAGCGGTAAAATTAAGTTTTATGCAAAATTCAGTTTTTAACCTACCACTTAGTGGTTTCACTATTCATCAAAAATTGAAAGTTTTCAGAAAAATACCAAAATTTCACCCTAGGATAATTTCGATATTCTGAGTCCAAAACTGAAGTCCATTTTGAAAAATAAAATTTATAAAATTTCAAAAAGTGGTTATAACGGCTAGTTTTAATAGCATATTGTTGTTTAGTGAAACTCGGTATTGCGTACGACGCAAGCTATCGAGGAAGGTCGCGATTGCGTGTAAAGCAAGCCAAGCAAGTGTTGTGTAGAAAAAGATTCCTTTGATGATTTATATAACATAAAAGTCTCGGGTGTTACAGTCCACTTGTAATGTATGGGTTTACTATGTAAGAGTTTGTCCTAATTCACTAAAAATATAAACCTAAAATATCCTTGGGATTGTAATAAAGTGAATTCTAGCTCAAAGACACTAGAATATGTGATGCTTAAGGTCGGGTCCTTACAATAACTTCTTTAATGGCCTTTTCATCTATAGAATACTTGGTTTTTAATGAATACCTATAAAAATAGTTTAATGTAAGTATGTTAGGTGGATACCTCCAATATTACCTTACATTAAAGTGTATGTGGTAGTGTTGTGATAGGATTTCATAGCCCAGCTAGCTGGAGAGGCATTTTTAAGAAATATAGAGATTTTATTAAGGGTACATTCTAATTCTTTTTTAGACCTCACATTTCTTATGAGGCAAAAATATAGGTTGTTATCTGTGTAATCAAGAATGGATAACAACTCAAATGATATAATCTTTGGATTGAGAGTGATTCTACCTTGGTTGTCAACTTTATTAGATGTAAATCTTGTAGTGGTCCATGGTAAATTCACTCTACTTAGAAGACCTATTTATACTAGATTTCATAGATTAATGTCACTGCTAATAAAATATTTAGTTAAGGCAATATTATTGCACAAAGGTGGGAGAAATGCATGTTTCCCTTTGGTTTTATAATTCATCAGATAAACTTGTACAATTACACCTATCAAACATGATTGGGTACATTTATACTCACATCTTCTAGTCCTACTTTACCATTGTACTCTCTTTTCAATTATTTTGAGGGAATTGGAATCTTCCACATGTCTTAGAGTGTTTCTATTATATTTATAATTATTATTATTTTAAGGTTGAAACATTTATTTTTTTCTTTAAATTAATTTTTTTTATTATTTAAAAAAATATAAAAATATTTCTTTTAAAATGAATATAATTAATTTCTAAACTTTTATAAAATGTGTCTATTTTAAAGGTAATATAAAAAAAATCCCTTTTCTAAAGCCATATTTTTTTCAAAAGAAACTAAAAAATATAATTATTTTTTATTGATAAAGATATATTATTTTTAATTACATGTAATAAAAATAAGATATTTATTATTTTATAAAATAATAAATGAAATAATTTTTCTTTAATGGTATAAAAATATTATTTATAGGAATAAAAAATATTATTTTTAAACAGTGTAACAGAATTATTTCATTTAATAAATAAAATCTATTTTTTTCAAAATAATAACAATATATTTTTTTTAAATATTTTTTTTAAAATTAAGAAAATGGTATAAAATTAAGTACCTATTTTAGGCCACAAAACTAGTTATTACTTTTCCTTAAGTCAATAATTTTTTTTGGATGGGATAATTTTTTTTTTATTTTTAGTGGAAAAAATTAATATCTTTTCAAATTTATATTAGAGTAAAAAAATTATTATAGTTCAAATAGAATGTAATGAAAATATTTTTAGTTAAGGTATAAAAATAATTATTATTTAAAATTTTAAAAATATTTTTTAATAGACATATGAACTATTATTTCTTTAAAAGACATAAATATATTTATTATTAATTTAATAGGACATAAATTATTATTTTTTATTTATAAAAAATTAAAACATCTTCAAAGTATTAAAAATATTATTTTTTTGAAAGTAATAAAATTATATTTTTTAAAATTTAGATAAAAATTTTATATTTCTAAAAGATATAACATAACAAAAATTATTAATTATTTGTACTAATTTAAAAATATTATTATTTTAGAAAGTTATTAAAACAATTTTTTTAATTCAAAAAGTAAAAAACTACTTCCTTAAAGGTATAATTTTTTTCATGATTAAAATTCTTATTTTTTAATTAATATAAAAATATTTATTATTTTTCAATGGCATAAAAATTAAATATTTTTTTATTATTTAATAAAATTTTTTCTTTAAAAGAAATATATATTTTATTTCTATTAAAATGATTAAAAGGTTTTTTTAAATAATCTTTTTAAATGGTATTTTAAAGATTTAAAATTTTATAAAGGCGTATAAATATTTTATTTGGGAAGAACAAAATTTCTTTTATGAAATCCTTAAGAAATTGATTTATTTGATAGATGAATAAAATGTTTTATTTTTATTGAAATCTATATAAACAAAAAAAAATAAATTAATTAAGAAATAATTTTTAAGGCATACAAAAAACATTGATTGATTTAAAGGAATAAAACAACAATTATTTTTAATGGAAAAAATCATTATTTTTTTCTCAAAATTATTATCATTTTTAATGATTTTAAAAGTCTATCTAACTGCAAATTAATTTTTTTATTTAAATAGACCCCCTTTTAAGGGATGAGGGGGAACCCATCATGACATCAATATTTAAACAGAAAAATAAAACCCCAACGGACCAAAACTCAAGATAAAAAACAACCCTCACTACAAGAGAGAAGCTCCTCCCAGCAACAAAAAACATTAAGTCCATCTTTCATTGTCTCATCGCTGCATGAATAACTGTCCCTTTCCAAAGAGCATGCGTTTGGTATCGATGAACTAATCCATAACCTCTCAAACATCCGATTCCGAAAATCCATGAAACAATGAAACCTCTTTACCCTGAACCTCATCTAGAGCAGCTTCTTGCAGGATAATGGTTGGAGAATCCCTTGATCCATGAAACACTAAGTCCAAAACCAAAATCAATTCCAGAAAACCATCACTATCATCTTTCCATCCAAAATAGATAAAAACTATAATGAAAAATCAAACATAAACAGAACAACAAGCTTGCTACCAATTGAGAATCAAATGACAATTTTAGCTCCAATCTGTGGCTTTGTCAGCAGGAGGAAGGCAAGTAAACCTACTTAGGGAAATAACAAGGCTCGCGGATAGCCGAATACCTAGAAATTCAACACCAATACACAAATTCAGCAAAAGGAGAAACCAATATTGTCACACAAACTCATCAACACAAAATGAATCATCCCAAACCATATACGACTGCAAAAGAACGAAGAACGAAGAACATCAGCAGAACACCAGAAGGTAGTCCCACCACCCAGATCCTATCCCTGCTAACCAGTTCACACACAAAGACCATGACAAATCACCCATTATACACATAGGACAAAAGGTGGAGTCCTTAGGCTCTTGGATCTAGAAACTCGGTCACAGGCTAGCATCACACCACCATGGGAGACCCTATCTAGTGTGGAATGAATCGGGAAAGGAGAAAAAAAACGATGCAAAGGGCGAGACAACCAATTCTATTAATCGCCACCACAATAGAGGATACAACACTAGATCTCACTGAGCACAAGGAGGGGCGCCACGTCAATGGAAAGTGGTAAAAAGGTCACTAGAATCTAACAATCTGAATAATAATATATCTATTAGAATAATAATTTAATTATAACAATCAAACATTAAAAATAACAAATATAGTTTTGAAATATATTATTATATATCATAAATATTGAATAAAAATCTATGTATATGTTATGATAAAATAAAAAAAATATTTTAAATTGTTAAAAAATATATTTTAAATTAAAATTTATTTTATAAGATATTTTTTATTTAGTATTTAATTTTTATATCACTAGACACTTATTTTCAATAAATTAGCATGTAAAAAATTAGGAGTGGGTGAATTTTGGATTTTTTTTGAAATATTTGAATTTTTAGGTGAATTATAAAATGAGATATCATATATAGTACGATTTATGATCACATTTTTTTATATAAAAAATAATATTATAAAAAATTTATTATAAGTATTAAAATTTATTGAATTTGTTAAATAATATATTTACATAAATAAAATTCAATTTTTAACTCTATATAGTGGTTTCTTAAGTCTTAAAAAATATTTTCCCTTTTAAAGAAAAAATTTATGAATAAATTATTATTTTCAAGAAAAAATTAATATAAAACATATATTTAAATTTTTAAAGGATTAAAACATAAAAAAATAATCTAAACATCCATAACCATGTGTTAAAACCTTATTTGAGTCATCTTAAATTAATTTTCCACATTATTATTTTATGAGGTTTATATTTAAACATTATTAATAGTTATTGAAGTCAAACTATGAATAAACACATATCCAAAGAATTTATATTCAATATTAGGTTTTAGATCATGTTTTATATCTTTCAACTCTCTCAAATACTTATTATAGGAGAAATAAATTGGTAAAATTATTATTATTTTAAGGATAAGATGAGATACATATATCATTGGTTTCCTTTCCCTATATATTTTTCTTAATTTTAATTCTTTTGTTACTATATCATTTGAGTTTCATTTAATTATTTTAATGCCATTAACTATAATTTTTTATTATCTATTCATATATTTTTTTTCATACGCATTTTCTTTTCCCCATTAAAACTCTATTCACATGTCCCTAAAAATATAGAATAATTTTCATTCATTCTAGTAAAGATCTTATGTATAAATCCATTTTTATTCTGTATATCTATGGTATTATGTATATGAAATTTATGAGGGGTTTTTTCTATTTTAGTTAATCCAAAATATTATAGGTTTAACATTTATGAGGACCTTTAAGATAACTTCTTATATTTGGATAAGTGAACTTTCAATATTGATGTTGAATGTCTCAAGAGTTCATTCCTAAAAAGTTTTGTTTCCCCAATACGAATCATATATTTGAGATTATTTAATACTAACTTTATATTTATCTAATCCATCAAAATCTTGGTATCCTATCATTTAAAACCTTTTTAAATAAGCACCCATCCATAGTTTCTACATTGAAACCCCATATACGATTATTTTGAAAATATTACTGATTCATCAAATTACTTTAATCAAGTATTGTATATTATCAATAACCTATTATCTATTCAATGTAAGGGTATTTTTATAGTCTTGTTATTTTGTATTTAATATCTTGATACCCTTGACTCTTATTCACTATATAATCATAATTATTTTTCACTTTTTATGAATGATTTATGTTACACACTTATGTGTGTATTTATTTCAACTGTTTCAATATGAATCTGGAAAAATTATATAATGGGTGGGCCCATAAATATATATACCTCCAATGCATTAGTTAATGAATTATCCCTAAAGATACTATATATGGGGTACGGGTTATGATATAGTCACATGGTGGATAATCATGTTACAACTGCCCATTATGATTCTACAACATAACTGGTAGCCTTGTAATAGATAGTCTTGGTAGTTAGATTTAACCAATTGTTTATATGTATTAGTTTTTAACTTGAAAATATGATATCCATATCTCATTAATTATAAATCCTTCTACATTTTTTGATTATTCTATAAAAAATATATACTATATGATAGAATCATCCTTGATGTGCTATCATGTTCATATAAAACCCTTATTGAAACATTAATATTACCCTTTTTTATTTGATATAAATATATAAAAACCAAGCATGTTACAATATATATATATAGCCTATGGGTCAACCATGGATCATGGAATGAAATAATATTTATTAATATTATTATACTTCATATATCACTTATATAATTCCCAAAGACTCTAGATTTTTTATTTATGGAATGATTTTATGAATAAATTTCATAGAATGTGATGATAATTATATTATTATAACAAAAAATTATGGTATGAATATTTGTGGAATCATAGTTTCTATCAAAATAGAGTTTAGTTTGTTAGTTTTATTAATTATAATGGAAAACTATTTGATAAAACTCTAGGTTATAGAGAATTATTTTGAGTATATATAATATGAACATATAGTGTTAAAATTTGAAATTCAATTCTAATGAGTTTTGTGGTATAGGATATTGAAATTATATTAATTAATTTAATGATAATTTTATGATAGAGGAAGTAGATACACCAATAGAAACAACTTATATGGATATAATAATCAATATGAATATTATCTGTATGTTTATTTGAACTTCATGAATGATAATATTGAAAATATCATTAATATATTATATTAAATGAAAAATGTAATAACTAATAATCACAACCATATAAATATTCCTAAATCAGCGCATCACATATATTCAGATATTACTCAATTCATGAAGCAATAAACTCTATCAATTAATGGTTTTATAAATATATTTTTGGTTGAAATGTATCTTATTTTGAGATGATATTAATTATGATGGAATATTTAAAACAACAAAATTTTATGATATCAGGTTATCACTTAGAGGTAAAATTGGACTTTTGAGGTGGTGATGTCTATGGTTATTATATTTCAGTTTTATTTGTTACACAGTATGGGTGATTTATGTGAGTTTTGTCACTAAAACCTTAAAATTGGATATTCAATAATCTAAAAAAGTGATTGAGAAGGATATAAAAGTGGACTAGTGGTGGATTTTTGTAAAGAATACAAAAGGTACATAGGTAGTAAAAACTATATTATGAGGAATCTTCAAGAAGTTATTTCTTGAGAAATATTGTTTTTATTATATGATACAAATCAAATTTAAGTATTAATTACTAATTATAAATAAAAATGAGGATAAATATATTATTAAATATAGAAAAAAATTTAGAATGCTGGATAATTTGACATCATTTTTTTCTATTGAACTAAAGTGTAATATTAAAATATTCTAAAATGGTTGAATTCCAATATTTTTTAAGGCCTTGAAAATATGAGTGTTCATAAGTTATGATGAAATAACTCAATTTTACTAGAAGGTAAAGTTTATGTTTTAAAATTATTAATGGTCTCATTAAGTTTTTTAAAATAAGAGAAAAGTTAAACTTGATGTTAGATGACCATATAAAAACATGAAAATAAGAAGGTCCAATATCCCACTTGCAAGGCATGCAGAAATAATCACTTTTGAAATTATCTATAAAGAAATGAGAGATATTAAAAATGTGTTAAAGGTGGTCATCAATAATGTGAGTGTCATATGAAATAAATCATGGATTCATAAGAGGTAATTTTGGGATCTATAAAGAAGAAATACAATTTTTTCAATAATATCTACGAATGGTTCAATAACCTAAACCCAATGATATTGGTACCTATAATAATTATTTACCTGACCAAAGTAAGTAAAAATGTAAACTATGTCTTCATGCATTAAATCACTATGGGAATTTATATATATATGTTATAATGGATGATTTGAACCATTTGAATAATGAGTTCAGAAATATTTTTTCTATATTTTATAGAATAACATATTCATTATTTAACTTTTTACTAACCCTTTTTTATATCATGAAAGTTCATGGTTCCCATAAATTCTCCATATCAAAGTATATAAGATTATTTATTAATAAAAATATTAATTGGTTCAAAAATTTCTACTAAGATATTCAAGTATTTTATCAATATTATTTTATAAAAAAATATTACCTATAGATTTAGTGGTTTTTTAGTGAAATTTGATTTTATTTTCCCCATGTATTTATACCCTTATTAAAGGTTAAATATTAATTTTCTTGATAATAAGGTCATATTTACTATCATAAACTATAATTTATTAATATTAAAATACAAGGAGAATAATAAAAAACATGCCTTATAATATTCTTCTAATATGAAAATAAAGCTATCAAATAATGGATATAGATGTGTAACATAAATAATATAAGAGAATTATGAAATAATGTTATAGAATGTACCTATTAGAAAAACTTATATCTTCTGAAGAGATTAATAGAAATCCCCTATATTTAGAATCAGATTAAACTAATTAAATTTTCCCAATATAAAAAACACAATAAAGGTTTCACATACTTTTACATTGATTGAGATAAAATATTTGAAGAAGAAACAACATGATCTTTTTGAAAATGGATTTATTCATTCTAATGTATCACATTAGAGATCTATTATTTTATTTGTGAAAAACATTATACATAAATGAGACCATGTATTGATTATAGAGATATTAATAGTACCAAAAATATAAACAACCATCCATTTCTAAATATTTTTGAAAAATATAACCAGTTTTGTGTAAATATTTTTTTTTTTAAGTTTAATGTTATATTTGGATAACAAAATATGAAATTAAGGAATAAAAATATCTCAATAAATATATTTTTATTATGAGATAGAATCTATAAAGTTTTTTTGATTCTATTTATTATAATAAATTTGTGAGTTATGGAATTTAATGGATACATCCTTTAATGATTACCTTAATAAGTTATTGATAATATTTATTGAGAATAATTTTATTTATTCTAATAGTTTGGAAGAATATGAAGATTATCTAAGTATTTTTTTTCAATATTTAAGACAAAGAATTTATAAAACTATTTTTAAAAGTGTGACTTATAGTTGTATAAAGTTGATATTCTTGGCCATGTAGTTATTAGAGAATGAATTTATATTAATCATTCAAAGGTGAAAGTAATTGAATAAAATTATAGACTAAAAATATTGATAGAGATCAATAGTTTTTGACCCTTAAAATACTAAGGTAATTAGAAAATATTTTTAACTGTTGAAAGTGGTTTCCATATAGATATTAATTATATTTTAAGAAAAATAATTTCATGATTATAAAACCTAGTACCCAAGTTAACATTTAAAGGGGATAATTTTATATAAATAGTGATTTGAAAGGAATATTTATAGAATAAAAGAAAAATTTGATCATCGAACATGTACTAACTTAACCTTAAGGGGGATAAAAGTTCATCATCTGTAATTATACTTTGAAGAATGGTATTTATTTTGAATTAAAGTAAAATGATAGGGTGATAGTGTATATACCATGAAAGTAGAATACTTCTGAGCAAAATTATCTTACTCTTTTATTTATAGATAGAAGTAGTAATATTTTATCTAAAGTAATGAATTCTCAAACTGTGCATAGAAATTAATGTTACACACAGACATGGTCCAAAAAAGTATAAAATATATATTAATATATAGGAAGTTAAATATATTGAAGAATATATAGATAATATATTTTTAGATAATTAATCTATTATACATTATTTTCTTATAATTATAAATAAGAAAACTATTGAATTTAGTAGGATAAATTATGTTGCTTTATCTTTTTTGATGATTTAATATGATCCAATGATCAATGATCTAATAAATTTGACCTAATAGTTATTGGGGAAGGAATAAAATTATAAAATTATCATGTGTTTTATCAACCATTATTACTATATAAGTTTAATAGGAATCAATGGGATAATATTGGATTAAATAAAAAAAACATAGTTGTTCAAGATAGAAAGTTTTCATAATTATATGAAAATTTGAGAGAGGTTTGAGAGGATATTTTTTGTTTAATCAATAAATTATTTAAAAATGAATTGGTTGATAAATATCTCATCAAGGTTTTATCTATAAATTATGGGATAACCATGATTTATAGGGATCTTTAGGTGAACTATCATTAAAAAAATATTACAAAGAGATTTTTTTTAGAATAAAAGGTTCTTGGTGTATCAGTACGTCAAGGATGGTAAAGGTTTACCAAATGAATGATAAAACCATTGGATATGTTTCTTTGGAATTGGAATAACATAAAAATGGATTTATTTATGGATTTTTTAATGAAAATTTAAGGGGAAAAATGAAAAATTGGTTGGGATTAATCATCCAAATAAGACATCCAAATTCATTATAAAAATATAAGATATTTATCTTGATCATATCACTAAGATATATGTTAGGTATGTAGCTATGATTTACAAATAGCCATGTATGTTTTTATCTAATCAGATCCAAGGATCAAATAAAACTTTGGGTTAAGTGTTTATTAAACACTAGGAACAAAGAATAATTTTAAAACATTATACAACCCATACAATTATGGATAATATAAAAGGATAATTATGATACTGTAGGGAATGATATGATATTTCAATCACTTCTTACCAGTAAATTGGTATTGATACCTTGCACTAATGGAATTATAATATAATAATTGTCAGGATTTGAGCATTTAAATAGAATTATCATAGAATAATAAGTCATAATCAATTAAAAAAATGAAAAAATGTAAAGTGACATGATACCATCATATAGTATTATTTAAAATTAAAATTTATAATTATAAGGAAACAAGTGATCATAGAAGACGGTGAGAGATTTCATCCACTAGGAATTTATATAGTAATATATAAAATTATTATCATGAATCATTCCCATAAAAAAACATTATTGGATGGAAAAAAGTCAAATGTGACCCCTAAATCCTTCTAAAAATAGGACATGTTTTTGGATATTAACATTGAGGGTATAAAACTACACATATGGGAGGAATTACACTAAAAAACTGAATAATAAAGAAAAAAACACACAAATCAACTCTAACTGAATAATATAAAATAAAACCATTATACCAAAATGCATGTTTAAGGTTTATTATTATAAAAATCGATTTATTTCATATCCTTAGTTTTAAAAAATCATAATAAACTTCATTAAGGTTTTTATTTAACTTGAATATTGGTTGTTTAAATTTTTTTGTATATAGAATTATTATCTAATAATGAATTCCTATGAACTGAGTTGAGTTTTACAACCACTAAAACATATGAAGAGATGTAATGGAATGTAGAGTGTCACTTGTTAGAATATAATATTTTCATCTTAAGATTTATTGTTTTTTATGATACAGTTACAACCATACATGAAGATTTTAGAATTTAAACATTAGATTTTTTTACAATGGAGTTTATAAATTAAATCAATTGATTCATCGATTGGAAGTTAATTTTTTGATTCTGATCATATTAAACCATTTTTAAGTTTTTATTATCAAAATTATTCAAGTGCTTTCGTTTGTAGTTTTTAGTTTCAGTGAGTTTTGGCTAGGACCTTATATTTGTTGAGGTTTTCTCTAAAAGATATTCGTTTTCTTATTTTAATTATTAATTATATAATCCCACATGATTGAGGAAATTCTAGGCTTGGAACTCATATTTCATTAGATCGAGGATATTGATAAGATTCTAAAGTGTGAAATTTGTGGATTTGATAAATTTATAGTTGATGAAGTCTAAGGGATTGGAATTTCTACTAATAAGTTAGATCAAATAGATTCTTAGGGTTATGAAAATTTATTTCCACTAATGAGATTCAGTCAAAGAAGTTTAGTTTTGGAACATGGTACCTTTTAAAAGGTTAGTAGTCAAAGAAGTTCCAGTGAGGCTTGGATACCTTGGAACAAATATACTAATCCACTTTCAAGTATGGTTTAAAATAAAATTCTTTCCATGATTAAAATAATTTTTGGAAGTAATATCATTTTAGGGTATTAAAATTTTTATTTTATAATTTGAAAAATGTTTTATACTTTATCTTTTATTTTCAACTACTTTATTATTTGTGTCGAACATTTTTTTATCTTACGATAGTTTTATTTTCCACTATTTTTTGTCTTTATATGATTGGATGAATTGTTTGATATATTTATCTTTTAGTTTCTTTATTTTTATATACTATTATATTTTTTCAAAAATTATATTCTCCAATAAACTAAGGAAACTATGTGGGAGAAAAATTTTAAGTCAAATTTTGACTACAATTCACCCATCTTATAGTGTCAGATCTTCTTTATTTCTGAGACAAGATTTAGTATTCGAACATAACTCCACTTGGTTATAGATTTTTGTTTGATATATTTTATATAAAACATGGATTTTTTATTATTAGTCTATTTATCATGATTTATATAAGTTTTCTTACACTAACTATGTTATAGAGAAAATATCTTTTTAATTTAGAAGGATATTTAATTAGAACCATTTAATACCTAAATCACAACCGAATATATATCTTTGACAGGTCATATTATGATCTTGAAATGACGAGATAAATACCATTGTTATAAATATTAGAATAGATAATTTTATCTTGAAGAAAATAAATTATAATATTACTAAGAATAAGTAATCTGTGTTTACTCTTGAATAGAAGATGAAGTATCTAGAAAATTATAAAGACTTAGATATGTTGCTATCTTTGATGACTCAAAAAAATTATATTAAAATTTCATCATGTGAAACTATAAATGAAATATATAAAAATTTGGAAATTACTCACTTTGGAGCATCTAAAGTTATATAGACTAGAATATCTTTATTATACGATCATTATTAAGATTTTTATTTTCACATAGAATAATCAATTTCTCAAATTTAGTATAAATTTATGATGATTGTTAATAGTATTTAATCACATGGTGATAAGGAATTATTGGATGATAAACCTATGAAGATATTTCTTGATATTTTTTCTAAGGAGTGGGAATCTAATAGGATAGTGACAGATGATACTAAACAAATTATGTAGTTGAGACTTGATTATTTAATTGGTACTTTGAATAAATATGAATGTTTCTTAAAGAGAGATTCTGGGAAATAGAAGAGAAAGAATAGAGTTACATTAACTGAAAATTTTAATGATTAAAAATCAAAGTATACTACTATTAAAAATAAATATAAACATTAATTAGACATTGAAAATATGGAAGATAGTGAAGGATGATGTACCTAATGGGCCAGTGCAGACACCTGAGGGGGGGGGGATCAGCTATTGAGTAATTTTTACTAATCCCAAATTATCATTTGATTCATTTACCCCCTTTAGAATTAAAACTCCATTTCTGGTTTTTTATGTTGATCTATGCCATTTTTTACTAGGAAACTATATACCACATACATATAAGTAAAGAAGATAAAAAGGTACATGGTATTTTTACAAGGTTCGGTATGAAGTCCTACTCCTTGCCTTGATTGGTTGTTCACCCTAATAAAGGATTCTCCACTATAATTAATGTGACTATAATGGATTCAGTGTTTCCCACAACTACAATGAGTCTTACAGTTTCTAAAATGCTTGAGTTTCATAGGAATTATATTTTTAGAATCAGAGTGGAATTCTTCAATGGATTACTACTATATACACAACTTCATACCATGATATCCTTGCATACCCCCTAATTCAAAAATGTTATATTGGGTCCCATAGTGTATATTAAAGTTTTACCTTTAAGTTATTATTGAAAGTCGATTAGAATATCTACCCATGGTGATTATATATCAATAGGATAGATCTCCTTCAACCCAATAATAGATTCATTGAATTGTATAGGTTATTTAGGAAAGATACATGCAACTCAGTCTTCACTGTTAGCTTATATTCATAGATATTTATAACCCACTTATCAATCTTCCCCACTCAATGATTTTAAAAGGATCAATTTATAGATATAAAAATATAGAATAGTTAGTTTTCACTTTATTCTTCAAATCACTTGTTAAACTCACCACAAACTAATCTCATAATGATGAATGAATTCTTATTATTTATAATATTCAAGAGTATTCTTCAAATATCACATATCTCTACAGATCTCAGTTCAACATGTAAGATCCCAATATTTTCTGGAGTTATCTCAGGAAAACTTTTAGGTACTTTTTTTTGTTTTTAAGTACCTTTTATTGGAGTTATGACTTGGGTTGAATTTGGGTGGAGTTTTGAGAAAAATTTAAGAAAAAGGGAATGTAAATGGTTGGCACATGGTTAGAGAAAACCATACACCCAAACCCAGGTAACCGTGTGACCCTAGAAAGTGAGGGTCGCACGGTTGGTTCATGGTTTACCCAAACCGTGATCCCCATAACAAAAAACTGTGCACATGGTTTCTTTTCACCTAAAAATTTGTTTTAAAATCCTCCAAAACCCCGAAACACATTCTATTAAACCCAGACTCAGACCTTAACATTTTTGGATGATTTTAGAGCTTTCTGAATGGGTTCCAAGACCATATGATTCAAAGCCTGAATCAAAGATCTGCTCTTCTCTCGGTGAGTGGATCTCATCCCAATGCATATACCATTCATTCTTCTATATTTACTTGATATTTTGGTGCAATTTATCCTATGTTCTTTAGATCTAAACCTAATTGATTAGATCTAGATCTTGATTAATAAGATCTTGATATCTTTGATCTTGATTTAGGGATTTAGATCCAGAACTCAGATCTACGATGTTGTGTTGCTCAGATTTTGTGGATTTATGTTGAGTGAATGTCTATCAATGAAAAGAGATAGGTGGTCTAAAATCTTATTTCCATAGTTTTATATTTGATGCGTGTTTGAAAAATTGTATAATTTCTAGCATTCTTTAGCAATTGAATTTCTAAACTGGGTTAATTAGGTTGACCGATTGATTTATTGAAGCATTGTTGAATTAAATGATTAATTGAAGAATCAATCATGAAATTAAGGGGAAGTACAATTGGATAATTAATTTGTGGAAATTTATTATGAGAGTTAGGGGTGGTAATCTAGATAATTAATTAGGGGATTAATTATGAGATATTGAAATGGATAAATTGAGATAATTAATTGTGAATTAATTATGTTCATTTGATATTATGATCTAGATAATTAATTGTGGGATTAATTATGAAGAGTTGATATTTAGAATGAGATAATTAATTCTGGAAAATTAATTAATGGGATTGACACACTTAGTTAATTGTTGAGTCAACTAATGGATTTGATGTATTTAATTAATTGTTGAATTAGTAATGGAATTTAGGTGAATAATTAAATATGAATTAATTATGTATGAATTAATGGGAACATGATCATTCTAGATTGATAAGTATAAATGGAAACATGGTCATTTTAATTATGAGTAAAGGAATAGGAACATGGTCATTCTATTGAGAAGTACAAATGGTAACGTGGTCATTGTACTTATGAGTAAAGAAATGGGAAAATGGTCATTCTATTGAGAAGTAATAATGGTAACATGGTCATATTACTTATGAATTTGTTATTGGTATCTTTAGAATTTATGTGTGAATTTAAAGAATGGTAATAAAGGTACTCCAAGATATGGCCTCACATGATAATACTTAGAACTCTAACATGAGTTGAATCAGGTAATGAGATATCATATCACCTTTAAATACTTCGAGCTTCGGCACGAGTCAAAGCAGGTATTAAGATATGATATTACCTAGGGAACACTTTGATTTCCGGCATGAGCCGAAGCTAGTATAGAGGTATGGGTATCCCCAGTAACCCTAGAGTTAATATGATTAAATAAAGAATAAATTATAATGTGATAAATATTTATTTATGCATTGTATTATTTTCTTTATAGAACTACTACAATATCTTTTAACTAGAATTATTTTAGACACTGTTGGTCTTGGCCTACTAAGTTGTATTCACACCCTACTCGGGCTGCCTGATCGGTACCCAAATATACTTTACTATTACAGGACAGGTTAAGGGCAGGGGACCTGTGTTAGATTTTTGATTGGGGTTGGATCTTGGATGATGGAAGCAGATGCAATTTGGGACCCACTTGGGAGTCATTAGTGTCTTTATTTTATGTTTCATTTTTAAGAACTTTTACACTTATATTATCATATAATGTTTTCCGTTTTAGTTGAATATTGTATTTTCTATTTGGTTATCTTATGACATTGGTATTGTTCTGGTTATATATATGCTTCTGAATTTTTTTTATCTATTTTTGTGGGTTTTTTACTCTAATAAAAGAGGGTCTATTCTCCCCTTATCCAACTTACTAGATCCTCGATGCTAGTTGATAGTCTATGGTGTATGGGGAGGTGTGATTGAGTTCATGTGACCAATTGGTTTGGGGCACCATCGTGTGGCTCTAGTGTTAGGATATTATAAAGTGGTATCAAAGGTATAGTTTTCTTTCTTATTCTTTTTTCTTACTATTTTAGGAAAGGTAAATTGGAGACTAGGAAGAGTCAGGATTTGATAATAAGCTTGTGCATGGGAGTTTCAAACCCATGTATGAGGGAAAATCTGAGTACTTAGGGTGGGATTGTTGTTATTTCTATTTATTATTAAAGTTGAATAATATTTCACCTTAGGTGACACACTTGTGGTGTGATGTGGTTATTGTTTCTAATAATTTTTGAGTATTTATTCATGGACCATAATGGCATGAGAGTTTAGTCTACATGCATCTCTCTAAGCACTTAGGGTTATTGTGACATGCATCATTTTAGGCATGCATGAGAAAATGGGTTATGGTTAAGTTGTTGAACTTGAACTATTTCCATTGTTTGTGAGATTAAAATGAAAATAAATAAAAAAAATGTTCCCTAAAATGAATTTAAAAAGGTTGTAAAAATGTTTTTGAAATGATAATAATTGGGTGTCTAAATGAGAAAATTGATTATGAGTGTGTTTACCCTTGTTAACCAATAACTAAGCATAGGATGGATAAGGGTGGTAATAATGCCTCTATGTTTATTGTGTGGTGAGAATTGGGAGAAAGACTTTTTGTTACATATTGATATTTTTCCCTTTAAAGTAAAATTTGATAAGATGTATTATGAATATTTCTTCTAAGGTGAATATTTGGAATTGTAGAGAATATGCCTCCACGCCACTTGTTGAGGAGAAAACCAAGGGTCATGGCTAGGAATGGTCTTCTAGTCAGGGAACTTGAGGCACCGATTGTTCCAACTGAAGATGAAGGGGAGAATTTCTGAGAGAACTTTGCTCGCTTTATGAAATTCATGGAAAGAGACCCAGGGTGGGTTTTGAAAAGAATGTTTGAGTTGACAAGGGAGTTTTAGTTGTAGAACCCTCTGAATTTTACTAGAGAGGGTGGTCTTAAGGGATAAGTTGGGTAGAGTCATAGTGTGGGAAGAATATATTATGCACCATATCGATCTGGCAGCTAGAGTTATACTGGTTGAGGAGGTAGAGGTAGTGGATGTGGTGCTTTAGGGAAAGAGCGCCCTTATCAGCAGAGTGGAACTACTCAGGGGAGTCATACAACATCATAGGTAAGGGAGGTAGGATAGTTACATGCCTCACATCCTACACTTATGGAGAGTGAGGCCGGGCCATATATAGTGAGAGGTACTATTCTAGTAGCTTCTACTTTATCTAGTTCCTTGTTTGATATTGGTGCCTCAAATTCCTTTATATATGCAAAACTTGTTAACGGTTTGAGCCTGGAGGTGGATTTCATGAGTGGATTAATGATAATCGATATTCCATTGGGAACACGGTCTAAAGACATCTGTCTATGAAAGGGATGTTCACTAGAGATCAGGTAATATTATTTTTTATAGGATCTCTATATTCTTGAGATGAGAGGCTTCGAACCGATTATGAATATAGACTTGATAGTTTCATAACAAGCTAACATCGATTTATACCATAGGAGAGTGAACTTTTTATCTCCTAAGGGTGACTTGTACATTCACTGCAGAGAGTTAGATTTCCAGGTGGGCCGAGAAATGCCAATTACTCAACAAATAGGAGAGATCACAACCTAAGTTTCTAGTCTATTACTAGATAATGGGGGTGTTAGGAAAGATGTACTTCCAGCAGTAGTGGAACTATTTCGGGATGTCTTTCCTAAAGATTTATCAGGGATACCACCTAAAAGAGATATGGAATTAACTATTGAGATCATGCCAGAGGCTAAGGCAATATCTATTCCACCATTCAAAATGGCACCACCTGATCTTTAAGAGCTCAAAACTAAGTTGGAGGAGTTATAGGCTAAGGTATTTATCTATCAAAGTACGTCTCCTTGGGTATCACCTATTTTGTTTTCAAATAAGGCTGATGGGAGTTTATGTTTGTGTGTTGATTACTAGAAGTTGAACAAAATGACTATAAAGAATCAACATCCTCTTATGCACATTGATGATCTATTTGAACAATTTAAGGGAGATTTTTTGTTCTCAAAGATAGAATTGAGATCAGGGTATCATTATTTGAGAGTACAAACTTTTGATATACTGAGGGCTGCTTTCAGAAGAATGTATGGCCTTTATGAGTTTGTTGTAATTCTATTTGGATTGACAAATGCATCGACATTGTTTATGAATTTTATGAACAAGATTTTTCATATATATCTATATTAGTTTGTGGTGGTATTTGTGGATAACATCTTGGTGTAATCCAAGACTCATAACGATCGTGACCAACATATTGACATCATCCCGAGTACACTAAGAGAGCATCAGTTATACACCGAGTTATCTAAGAGTTAGTTTTATATTTATTAGGTACACTTTTTGGGACACATCATCTTAGAGGAAGGTGTTTCAGTGGACCCAGAGAAATTTTAGGTAGTGGTATCTTGGGATAATACCAAGAATGTTTTCAATATATGAAGATTCCTAGTATTAGTTGGATAATATAGAAGATTCATCCAATAATTTTCCCATTTGGTAGTGCCAATTTCAGTCTTCACCAAGAAGGGGATAAATTTTGAGTGAAAGGAAGCATGAGAGAATGCTTTTCAAAAGTTAAAGAAGCATTTGACGATGACACCAATTTTGATCCTACCCGAGTTAGGTGAGGAGTACATAGTTTATTGTGATTCTTATGGGATCTAACTCAGAACTGCATTGATGAAATGGGAGAAAGTCATGGTGTATGGGTCTTAGCAGTTAATACCACACGAGCGGAACTACCCTACGCACAAACTCAAGTTGGTAGCAGTGGTTTATATTCTTAAGTGTTGGAGAAACTACCTTTTGGGAGAAAAGTTTACAGTTTATATAGATCACAAGAGTTTGAAGTATATATTTTCACAATGTGATTTGAATATTTGGCAGCAGAGATGGGTAGAGTATATACAGTATTTTGATTTTGAATTGGAATATATGCTCGAGAAAGGAAATAGTGTGGCTAATGCCTTAACCAGAAAAACTCAGACTCAGATGGTTCATGAGTTGAGTGTAGAGTGGAAGATGACAACCTTGCTAGCTGAAATGCATGTGGTGGTTCATGAGAGTTAGGAGAACATGACTATGGTTTCAGTTGAAGTGGAGTCTCCACTTTTGATACGAATTATAAATATACAATATGAGGATCTAGAGTTCTTTTCATTAAGGGAAATATTTGAGGGTGGGGAGACACATTTGGACTGGTTGATAGATGAAGATGAGATCATCTATGTGAATAATCGAGTTGTTATACCTACGAGCATACGATAGAAGATCATTTGAGAAATTCATGCCTTGAAGTGGGGAGTGCATCCAAATGTGACCAAAATGTACCATGACCTACAATGATAGTTTTGGTGGATAGGAATGAAAAAGGAGATAACATGGTTTGTGACAAGATGCTTTACCTGTCAGTACGTGAAGGTAGATCATCAATGACTTGGAGGTTTACTGCAGCAATTTCCTATTCCGGAATACAAGTGGGAAGAAGTGACAATGGTTTTTGTGGTAGTTTTCCCAAATAAAATTATGAAGAATGATTCTATTCAGGTCATTATGGATCTAATAAAAAAGTTAGCATATTTATTTCCTATAAGGAAAACCTTTACAGTAGAGTAGTTGGGATAACTATATGTTTGGGAGATAGTTTTTCTGCATGGGGTGCCTCTGACTATAGTTTTAGATAATGATTCTTACTTTACTTCACACTTATAGAATGGATTGCAGAAGGTTTTTGGTACACAAGTTTTATTGAGTACAACTTTTCACCCAAAGACATATGGCTAGTCATAGTGTACTATATAGGTGCTTGAGGATATTCTACGGGCATGCATGCTAGACTTCGACGGGTCTTGGGAGAATCACTTAGCTTTAGTTAATTTTTCCTATAAAAATAGTTATCAGGAAACTATAAAGATGGAAACATATGAGGCTCTTTATGGTAGTCCATGTAGATCACTACTATGCTGGATGGAGAATAGAGAATCAAAGTTTTTGGGACTGAGTCTCGTGTATGAGACATTGAATAAGGTGTAGTTGATTCAGAAACATATGACTATAGCTTAGAGTAGGTAGAATTCATATGATGATAGATGAATACAACCCCTAGAGTTTAAAGAGGGCGATCATGTGTTCCTTTAGGTGTCACCTAGGTTGGGTTTCCACTATATATAGAGGCAGGGAAAGTTGGCACCTAGGTTTGTTGGACCATTTGAGGTGGTGGAGAGAATCGGGTCTGTGGCGTACCAATTAGCTCTTCCATAGAAATAAAACTCTATGCATGATGTCTTCCATGTTTCACAACTATGAAGTTATCACCCCAAAACTTCTCATGTGATTGATGTAGATGTTGTTAAACTAAAGATAGATGTATCCTTTGAGGAGCATCAGATACATGTACTAGATCGTTGTGAGAAAATGTTGTGGGGAAAGACCGTTCAAATAGTTCATGTGTTATGGAAACATAGACGTGTGCAAGATGAAACATGGGAAAGGGAAGCATATACGAGGGCTCAATGGCCTAATATATTTGGCTCAGAATCTTATAAAAGTGTGGAAGTACATCTTGAGGATGATCTGTTATAAGATTGGGATATTGTAAGATCCTGACCTTTTATAGAGTTTTTGTCAGTGAAATTTCAGGTACTTTTTTGTTGTTTTTAATTTCCTTTGATTGGAATTATGATTTGGGACACGTTTGGGTAGATTTTTGAGAAAAATTTAATAAAAAGGGGCTATGCATGGTTAGAACACGGTTTGAGCAAACTATTTCCCAATCCCAGGTAACTGTGAGACCCTAGATAGTGAGGGCCGCATGGTTGGCACAAGGTTTACCCAAACCACATGCCCCTACCCAAAAAATAGTGCATGTAGTTTCTTTTCACAAAAAAATTAGTTTTAAAATACCCAGAACCCCTAAAACACCTCTTATTTTACCTAGACTCTAACCTTAACTTTCTTGGATGAATTTAAAGATTTTCAGAGGGGTTCTAATCCCATACAACCTTCGTTATTTAATATTCTAAGCCCTAATTTAAGATGATCTCTTGTATCGGAAAGTGGATCTCATCCCGATGCCTATCCCATTCATTATTTTCTATTTCATTAAAATTTTGACGGAATTTATCCTCTATTATTTAGATCTAAACCTAATTAGTGAGATCTAGATCTAGGATTGTAGATATAGATCTATATTGATAATATTTTTATATCCTTGATCTTGATTTAAGGATTTAGATTCTGAAATCAGATCTATGATGTTGTGCTCCTCAAATTTTAGGGATTTTGGTTGAAAGAACACCCATTAACAAATCAAGGAAGGTGGTCTGAAATCTAATTCCTATAGTCATGGATTTCATGCGCGTATGAAAAATTGTATAATTACTAGAATTATTTAGAAATTGAATTTCTAAATTGGGTTAATTAGGTCGACCAATTGATTTATCGAAGAACTATTGAATTAAAATATTAATTGAAGAATTTATCATGAAATTAAGGGGTAGTCCTATTGGATAATAAATTTGGTGAAATTGATTATGAGAGTTAGGGGTGGTAATCCAAATAATTAATCAGGGGATTAATTATGAGACATTGAAATGGATAAACTGAGACAATTAATTGTGAATTAATTATGTACTTTTGATATTATGATCTAGATAATTAATTATATAATTAATTATGAAGAGTTTATATTTAGAATGAGATAATTAATTATCTAAAGTTAATTAATGGGATTGATGCAATTAGTTAATTATTGAATTAACTAATGGATTTTATGTATTTAACAAATTGTTGAATCAATAATGGAATTAAGGTGGATAAATAATTATGAATTAATTATGTGTGAAAGAAAATAAACATGGTCATTCTAAATTGAGAAGTATAAATGGTAACATGGTCATTGTACTTTTGAGTAAAGGAATAGTAACATGGTCATTCTATTGAGAAGTACAAATGGTAACATGGTCATTGTACTTATGAGTAAAGGAATGGGAACTTGGTAATTCTATTAAGAAGTAAGAATGGTAACACGGTCATCTTACTTATGAATTTGTTATTGGTATCTTTGGAATTTATGTGTGAATTTAAATAATGGTAATAAAGGAACTCTGAGATATGGCCCCACATGATAATACTTATAACTACATCATGAGTCGAAATAGGTATCAAGATATCATATCACCTTTTAATACTTCGAGCTCCAACACGAGTCAAAGAAGGTATTAAGATATGATATTACCTAGGGAACACTTCAGGCTCCACTACGAGCCAAATCTAGTATATAGGTATGGGTTTACCTTGAAACCCTAGAGTTAATATGATTAAATAAATAATAAATGATAACGTGATAACTGTTTATTTATGAATTGTCTTATTTTCTTTATTGAACTACGACACTATATTTTGACTGGAATTGTTTTAGACACCATTGGTGGTGGCCTACTAAGTTGTACTCACATCCTACTCAGGCTACCTGATCGATACCTGAATAGACTTTACTGTTATAGGACAGGTTAAGGGCAATGGCCCTGTATTAGATTGCTGATTAGGGTTGGATCTTTGATGAGCTAACCAGACATGGTTTGGGACCTGCTTGGGAGTCGTCAGTGTCTTTATTTTCAGTTGTGTTTTTAGGAACATTGAAACTTATATTGGCATAGAATGTTTTCTATTTCAGTTGAATATTGTATTTTCTATTTAGTTATCTTATGACATTGGTATTATTCTGGTTATATATATTCTTCTGCACTTTTTTTATCTATTTACAATGGTGTTTTACTCTGATAAAAGAGGGTATAATCTCCCCATGACTACCTTACCAGACCATCGCTGTTAGTCGGCAGCATCTAGCGTATGGGGAGGCATTCTTGAGGTCATGTGATTGACTGGATCGGGGCACCATCACGTGGCTCCTGGGTCGGGACGTTACACAACATCACCATTCTCTCTTTATCCTTTTCATTTTTTATACATAGGTCACCACACTAATATTTTCTATATATGAAATATAGAATATATCCATGTGATTTGGTACCCTATGGTTTTTCCAACTGTTCCAATTTTTTTATTCGTGGAATTCTCCCATGATCTCATTATTCTCTTTGCCTTATTCAGTTTGAATCGATAACATGCACCATGATCTTATGAATCTTATTTTTGTTAATTAACCACTTTCTCTTATAAATTTACTGAGGTTTTAGTTGGGATTATCCCGTAAGGGGATTAGTGAAACTAGGGTTCCCCCATCGCCGCTGTCTTCTCCCCCGTTGTGGGTTGACTGTGGATTCTTTGGGTGTTTGATGTGGTCTTCTCTGGAAGGTTTGATGGTGGAGATGGGTTTTGATTTTGATTTTGACTCGGTTTTTCTTGCGGTGAGGTTTCCTTCTTGCATTTGTACTGGAGTTCAAGTGGCTAGTCTTATGGTGATGGGTTTTGTACTTTGATTTTTTGTATGATTGGATATGCTTATTGCTTTGAATATTCTTCTTGTGGTGAATCTACTGTGTGAATCTGGTAGGGTGGTGTGTTCTGCTGTGTGGTTAGGGGTTCAAGGATCTATGCTTCAAGATCTTCTTCAAGGGATGCTTCATATGAGGTTTAGAGATGAGATTTTTCAACAAATCATGGCTATTTGGAATTGGATGTTTGAGAGGGTATGTCTTTTTCCATTGGTACCAGGTCCATGCATCTATGTACGAGATAGCTATCCGATCAGCGATGAGAAGGTGGAAGTTGGACTGATTGTTTTTTATGTCGGGGAGGGGATTCCCTTGTTGATTTGATTCGGTTTTATGGATTTTGGTCCTTTGGGGCACAACTTAATGTCTTATGCCCTTAAAGTCACGTTGGGTTCCCCCTCAACCCTTAAAAGTGGGTTTATGATATAATAAAAAATTAATTTTCAGTCAGTCTCCTATACATTTATAGGAGTTGCCTCACTTTTTTATTTCACATTTCTCTTTGTTAATAAAAACTATTCTAGATCCTTCTAGTATTCTTTATATATCCTTTTTTTCTTCCCTATCTTATTCATTCTCACTAAAACAACTTGAGATCATATTGTTTAATATTTTCCATATATTTATAAAATATAAATCACCTCATATGTGTCTTGACACAATTAATTTTATCTTTATATCTTCAGTTAAATCCTGTATAGATTCAACATGAATTTTTAAATAATAATTACCTTCTCAACTTGATCTTATATTTATAATCATTTAGCTTGAATCACAATCATATCACATGATCATGATATTTAACTTCATTTAGATTAGTAAAATATAGAATCATATCATTTGATTCTCATTTAATCTATAATTTTGAATAATTATAAAACCACTCTATAAATTTGATATTCTTATACCATATCTCAAATATAAGTAACTCAATATGATAATCTTGAATCAAAAACCCTTCTTGATGTTTGAGACATTTAGTACCTATAATAACAACTCCAACATCATATGTAATTTATTTCTTCATTATATTATCTAAATATAAAAATATATAATTTTCAATTAGTATATGTGAAAATTACCTTATGTGAATCCCATTATAGATATCGCATACATGAATATCAGGTATGTTGGGATATTCACCTATATAGGCTGAATTTTCTTACATGGTCCAGCTATGTATAATTCACTAACATTCTCTAGATTTAGCTATATGGAACTTAATTCAAGTATGTAACTCTAAATTAGAATAAATAGTAGAATTTGGCTATGTGAAATGCATACACAGTTCATTCGGCTATATTGCTAAAATCATGTACGTCGTTCATCACATATGCAATTTTTTTCCTATATGGTGAATTCGGATATATAGATTTTCCTATACTATAATAATTTTCATACATGGATCACTTAAATTTTTTGAATCTATATATTAAGGGATTCACATATGTGAAGACTTATCCATATTTCTAGAATATGTATAATTCAAACATTTCTAACCAAGGCACCTCAAGTCCATATCCACCCATTATTATTTACTCTTAAACACCTCAATTTTTTTAGGAATTTAAAACTCCATAAAAAACCTTGATAAGAATTACCAAGAACTTTACAACAACTAAAATATATCCTTTTTGAGTTCTTCAATGTCGTGCGTTGCATTTCATATTACATTCAACCCAAAACTATGTCCAAGTGTATGTCAGCACTTTTTTAGCAATCATATGTAGAAAAACACTAGGATAGAATTCATTAAATTACTTGGGTCCTCAATCACTAATCATCAAGCCTTTTGAATATAGATTATAAAAAATATTACAACTATTCACTATATTGAGTATTATTATTATTCTAAACCATTGAAGATAAATATTCATCACCTTGAGCACTTATTATGGATATGGGGATCATCAAAACAATTGTCTAATGTTATACCAGTTTCCACATGAATTTTTCCAGCTAGGTATTCATGAGTATCCAACTCTTCAATCACTATTCCCATGTATCCATTATGATTGAACCTAACAACACCTTTACCCTAAACCATGGGTAGCATCACTTATTTCTTAATTGGTGGATTACTCAAACCATCACCCAAAATCTACTTTAATTTATTATATTGAAAATAATAATTGAAAAAAATATAAAAAAACACCTTTGGGTACTTCAATCTACCCATTGGAATTTGTTTTAAATTACATAAATTTCAAATAGGCTTCAATGGTCATTGTAATTTATCTCCCCATAATTAACAATGAATGTGATGGGGAGTAAATTATTCTCCACTTAAATGTAAGGGTCACTTTCCTCTCACTATAATTATTAAAATTAGAATATGGGAGGATATCCTCAACTTTTATCTTATTATCCCAAACCAAGTTTGATACCACTTGAGAGTTGATACCTCTTAGAATACCAGTTAATATGTTAACTAATAGTAATATAAATAAATAGAGAGTCTCTTTATAAAATTCCTCCCCTCCAAAATATTAGAGGGATGTTTTTTACGAATACATATCCTCTATAAATGATTTACCTCCTCCTTTGAGAGATATAATCAACTATTATTTTAGTGAAATATTTATATAAGAACCACCTCAAACTAATTATAACTTATTATATGAATTTAGGAACCTCAGAATATAATCTAAAATTGAATTGGAATCACCTTCCTCTTAGAACTGTGCCTTCAAAAAATCATCTCTAAGTCAAATATAGGGAAACACATTATATAAAAAAGAGAGATAAGTTTAGATAACAAATCTTTTATAATATTTACATGTGATACTATTTTTGTCTCTCTCACTTTTGGGGAAGCACATATAAATATTCAAGATATTTCCAAAACATGTGCTCACTTGAACAAATATATCTAAATATTTAAAGTGCCATATCATCCCAATTTGTTAGATAAACTATTCCCTTTGTAATCATAACATATACATGTTATAAAAATTATGTTAGAGTGAAATCATACCTCATACATAATATTTTGAAAGATTTTTCCAAATTTCCAAATTCAATCATATTTGAGAAATGCTAGTAGATTCTCACATTTTAGAGTTCCCATTCAAGGGAATAATATCTAGATTTAATAACCTTTCTTTCCCATAATTTAAAGACCATAACATATTTTTGGGGTGAGGGAGGATATTCTAGAAGATACTCAAAAAGAAGAATAGAGGTGAGGCATGTTTCTTAACTTGGAAACTCATTTTCTTATAGATTTGTAATGTTTTTTCCTCTTTATGATTGCTTTACCCTTTAATTTACATATTTATTCACCTATGGGAAACATGTTATTATCAAATATTTTAATATCTAAAATAGGATATTAAAAATTAACACACAAGGAAATAGATTTATTTTCATCATGCTCTAGCTTTCGAGCCAATTACAAATAGTTTAGCCATATGGTAAGACAACCTTTGGGCACATGACCAAACTTGTTTTTTGGTGTGGATTCCTTATATACAATAGTAGGTTTAAAACTTTATCCCATAAATAATATCCCCTTTTATATCATATCTTATTTTTGAGGAAACCCTGCCATACATTCGATAATAATATAACCAACCTTCTTACACCTTTCATACATATCTTCATTAACGTTGACTTTACCGCTTTTGGGTAATGACTCATACTCTTTACAAGGATTGATAACAACCATAACAATTTGACTACATATTTACTCAATTGGCTCAATTTCGTTTTTCATAATTTCCCTATATTTCTTGATTTTAATGGCTATTTTATAATGATCTATGGTCTGGCCTCTCTTTCCATAGTAAAATAATTTCTTTCCTTGGTCGAATCTCATGTTTACCTTTCTTTATTTCTTTCTTGGGTGAATTATTTTACATAGATTTTGAACCCAAGGTAGAAATGATATTTTATTAACTTTATTCTTATAATTTTGTGGATCTCTCATCTCTTTATACCATCATTGATACTTGGTATGGCTATTGTAACGATCCAATATTTTGGATATAGTTTTTTCTAAATTAATACTATCTTTGATAATTTGTTTCATATGAAATACCAGACTACAATGATCTATAAAATATTTATAATAAGAAAATTTGAGAATAATTCAACCTTTATTAAATAAAATTACTATAATCAGTTATAAATTTACAAAAAATTGGATTAAGAACACCAAAAGTTTCAAAGGGCATTTATATCAATAAAAACATATTTGCTATATATATTGAATTTTCATTTAAAATTTAAATTTATAAATTTTATATTTTAATTTTTTAAAATGAAATTATTTTTGAATTCAACATATCAAAATTATCCTAGGATTATTTTTTAGATTTTTCTAATATAATATATTTTTAGGTGAATAGTAAAAAAATTTATGACATTATCACAATACAAGAATGAATTAATAGTTTTTAAAACCTTATGCATATATAAATATATTTATATTTATAATTTAAAAAATCATTTAAAAATATGATGTTGAATTTACTAAACCCATGTGTAACATTTTGGAAACTTAAGCAATTTGTTACACTAAAAACTGTTTTAGTCACTTACATTAAAAATTAGTTTTCATCACTTATAGAAATTAAATCTATAAAAATAAATTTAATATTTTATAGAAATAGTATAATATTATTAAATAAGTTCAATATAATTATTTTTCATAAAATTTTTATTACTAATATTAAAGTTAATGGTCATGATAATGATACAACTTTTATTTTCAAATAATTGTTTAATTAATATTATATAATTTTTATCTAATAAAATAAATTAATATCTTCTAAAAAACAAATTTAATATAATTTTTAAATATGTAAATAAATATATTATGACTTATTCAATTTTTCATCAATACTAAATAATATTAATAATGCTTAATTATAAGAACAACATTTTCTACAATTTTTTTCCTATAAATTTAATGTTTTTATTTAAAATATAATTTTATATTATTTAGAAATTTAATTGAATTAAATTTAGGTTAATTATACCCAAATTTTATACTAGGTATTATTTTATATTTTTAGTAAAACATATATTATTTAGTTAAAAACTAGTTACCTAGGTAAAAACAAAAATGATAAAATGTAAAAACCTAATGGTAAATGACTAGAAACATGTTTAATATTCAAATGAGAAGTATTGGATTTATCAACCATATAACACCTAAAAATAAAATTTTTCTCAATTTTTTATCCTTTTACACTTGAATTGTGACATTTTATTATTAAAAAATAATGGGTGTTCACAAAAGTATCATTTTCTTCACTTATAAAATGGGGAAAATTCCACCCCTTTATGACACACCCTTTCCTTTTAAATTTATTATTAAAACTCTAAATTTAATTCTCCTAGAAATATATCTCAATTTAATTATAATATGGTCACTATATTCTGGTCTAATCTATTCATTTCCAATGATACTTTCAAGAGAAAGTTTAAGGTACCAAAGTGAGTATTACTTACTCTATACCTTTTCTTATGAATCATTATATTTTTAAATTTCCTAAATCATAGTAATATAATGAAATCAATGTCATTATTACACTAAAGTGTTATTATATTAGTATAACAATATTTATTTATTCCTTTCCATCCAAATAGAAAATCAAAAGAACGTTAATAATACGTTTTTCAGGCTACCACCTTCACGAAGTAACATTTTTCATTTTTCATATAAATTTTAATTATTCTTACAACCCACATAAATTATGATTCACCCCAAAAAATACACATAAATATTATCATTATTCATATTTTATAATGATATTATACACTTCCTTAACCATTCTCACCCATTAAGATATAGTGTGTTCATTTTTGGGTTGGTGTAACCACCTACTTAAACAATGCTAGAAAACTCTATCGTGGATGACTACGAGAACCAAAACACTAAAATTATTATAAGTTAATAAGAAATAATTATTTTTTTTATGGTTTTGGAAATTTTATATAAATTATTTAAATTATTATAAAATATCATCTTCATTCATTAAAATTACCGAAATAAGCCGACACTGATTAAATTTTTACACAAACATACAAAAAAGCTATATAATAAATAAATAGCATATGAAAATAAATGGTCATTAGTAAATTAAATATATATGAATAAGGTTCATATAAAGGTATCTAATAAACTTAATTTTATAATTTAGTAATCTAGGCACATGTGGAAAGTGAATCAGTAATAATGTAAGGGTTTCTTGTCTCAATTTTCAATCTTTTCAAACATACTTCTTATTATACACCGTGTTTTCTTTGGAATGTTATATCTATAACCCAATTAATATTTTTATCATGATAATATCATTATTACTTCAATTTAATATATTTTTTGAAATAATATCCTTCAATGGGAGTTTGATTTGAAATTTTACAATATCATAAGGGTTTGTACTAACTCAATTTTCTTCTATTGAGTTACCTACCTTCTTATTGAACTATATTGTTCCATTTTTGATTTATTCTACCTAATAAATAATTTATATTTTATTTAATCCTTATTTTTTTTGGGTTTTTTAATTATTCATTATAATTATATTATCAAATTAATCTAAACACAAATATTATGTTACTTGAAAGGGTTTCTTGGTCTCAATTCCTATTTATTGAGAGATCATTATTATTATGCACAAATTTACTTATATATGGTGTGTATACTAACTATTTGTTATATTATATCATGAAATATATTTCATTAATGGAATTTTAAATTTAATTTCAAGCTCTTCTTCCTTCAAGGGTTTTTATTTTAATGTTACTCAAGATGTAAGGTTTCTTTTTTCCAACCTTATTTTAAAATTGAGATCTCTCAAATGTGATAACCCATCAAGTTTATTTGTATAGTCCTTATTTATAATATCACAATAATTTTCATCCACATTAATTATACTTGGAATTTGTTTTTATTTACCTTTATTTAAAATAAATTTTTTATAATATTTTAAAATGATGTGGTTTTCAAAAAAAGTAGATTAAAAATATAAAAAGGGAATTTATTTTTTATAATCATATTTAATATTCAACTCAAATTTTTTTATATGTACCTATATTTATTTCAAAAATTTAAAATTTTCATTTGTAAATACATTGAATTTATTTGAAAATATTTTCATATAATATTATTTCAATGTTTTCTATATTTGTAATTTTCAATAAAGAAAGCTATTTTAGTGTTTCTATGTGAACATATCATTCGACCACATTTTTAATTTGATACAAAACATTCTATCTACCTTTTCAAGGTTTCAAAAAAATTATTTTTATCTTTGATTTATAAAATATTTATTTTAAAATTATTTTAAATGACCAAGGATATTTCTTATTTCCAAATTAATTTTTATTAAAATATTAAAAAGTGTCTTAATTTAAGTCATTATCCTTTGACATATCTTATGCTTTATGGAGGATATTATCTAAATTTTACCATAAACCTATTTTATATGTATTTATTATGTAGTTTCCTTATCTTTTAGAGGATTGATCCATCACTACCTTTGTTATTCCTAATCATCCTCTATGTATAAATATGATTATTCTTCTAAAATTTTCCTCTATGAATAGTTTATATTTCTTTTGATCGAAGGGTGTTTACCTAGATACCATACATTGATTCATTTTGGGAAATTATTTATTGAAATATATTCCCATTATCTATATGGTGTAAATATTGTATTCATTATCATCTTGATTGAATATTATTTTCCTAGAAAGTTACTTGATATCATTATATAACCATTCATTTTCCATTGTTTTTCCATTTTATTATTATTTATGGAATTATGAGTGATTTATTTATTTGATTACTTTTGAAATGTATATGGTTCCCATTTTATTTCCATGGGTCTTTATGATGTGATGAATGAAACCCATTTTATTTTCATGCGTTCTTTTTTAAATGACGAATGATTGATATCAAGTGGCACATGTTAGCATGGATGAATGATGGGTGCGATCCTATATTACCCCAATGAATTATTTAAATGTTTATATATCATGAGATAAGTATTTAAAAGTGTATTTTAGTTTCTTGTAAGCATGAGAACTAATGTTTTGGATCATGGAAGTAATGTTTCCCTATAATAATGTTTGTTCTATATTTGAAAGATTTCATAGTTTTATGCTTATTCACATGAACATGTTATGATATCATAGATCATGTTTATTGAATAATGTTTCCAGAAACTTCTGATTCATGTTTTATGCCATTTAAATCCTTATTCCATGATTTACAATCTTTTATTTTTTGGGTATAACATTTATACGTATACTGATTATACCACTAAACCCATATTATGCTTACTTATGATATTTTATTTTTATTGATTATGTTTACCCTTACTAAACATACGATATCACCCCTTTATTATGTTTACATTCCCCTAGGTTATGAATAAAATTAATATGTAAGATGTGTTTAAAATATTATATTATATAGGGGATTTCTAGGAGATATTAAAGGCTTTTTATGGATTAAGTAGTTGGTCATATGATAGAAAATGTCTATTTGATACCACGAAAATGGGTTCTATTAGTAAAATCCTTTTCCTAACCTACTAAAACTATAAACCAAAAAAATGTACTTGGAATATACATATCAAATTATTTTTGAATGATCTAGTAATTAAAGATGTATATCAAATCTAGTGAGTAAATTATATTTTTTTTATCACCAGATCTGAGAGTGTAGGCCTGGTGAACCTCATTTGGTATTAAAGGAGTGTTAAGTTATTTTTTAAATAGGATAATATAACTTTACTGAAAACCCTAGGGATAAATCTAAGGGATAATTTTAAGTATATGATAACATCCTAAAATTTCGGTAAAGTAGATATTGTGTATTTTTCCTAGAAAAGAATCCCTATCTAGATATTATAAGTGGATGGAGATTCTAGTAAAGAAGTACTTATGGGTAATAACACTTAAAAGGGTATGTTGGGTATTAACTCAATTGTTACCTAGTGCATGAAAAAGAAGCCTAACTTCACACATTAGTTGACACACATGAGGGATATTTTTTGGTTAATTTACATTCTCTTTATGAACCATTATAAAGGATTTAAAAATAATTAGGTTTGAATACCAAATAGGGAATGACTATATAAAACATAAATTAAAACATAGAGATCCACAAGTTAAGATACATATCAATTGGTTTTTCATTTTATGGATAAAGGGTAAATATAACTTTGATGGCATTGATTTCAAATATTTTTAAGTTTTATAATATTATAAGAAAGTTCATGAAATTTTTTGGGACTATTCTTTTTGAAATCAAGGTAGGAAGTAAAAGAGAAACTAAAATAAAGAAAATTAGATTGAAAATAAATTATCAATGGATTAAATAAAGGTTTTATTAGAGATTAAAACTTTGGATTGATGTTTTCATATTCATATTTTAGATATTATTATAACCTTTTTGGTTTTAGTATTTAGTTGAAATAGGATCATGAAAATGAAGCTAAGAAAGGTTTGCATCTAGAAACTACTATGTATTATAACCGAAGAAAGGATCATACATAAATGGTTGAGAATATTATTATATGCCTATTATGATAGAAATGTGAGTTTCCCAACCATGACCATGGTAGTGAGGTTGGTATCTTAATATAAATTAATCATGACACTCTTAGTTATTTTCCTTAGTGAGTGATATTTATAGATGATATTATAGTATATTCTAAAAGTTATGAGGATTATGAAAAACATCCAAGGATTGTTCTTCATCAGTTATGACTTAAAGGATTAGAAACATATATTAAATGGTAGTAATAAACTTGAAAATTTATTTTATTAAAAGGTTATATTTATAGAGATAACTATTGGATAACACATGATTAAGGGATGTATAACTCTTAGGTTTGATATATTATTGATGTTTAGGTAATAAAGGTTTGATTTATTTTAAGAAAAGTGAGTTAGATAGTATAAATAGTCTCAGAATTTATGATTGATTTAATGAAAAAGGTATCCATGATATTTTGGTTAAGTTTATCTTTTGTTTGGATTATGTTATATATTTACTAGTGTGCGACCTTATGAACTAGTGGTTAATACCATTTGAGGGTTAAAGATATAGTGAATTCTTAGAAGAATATATGGTTTCACTATGGTTTAATGTATCAGAGATTTAGATGGTTTTGAGAAAGGTATATTTTTGGAGAATGTATTATTAGGGTATATACATATTGATTATATGATTATATGAAATATTAATGTTGTTTGAGGAAATATAATTAACTTAACATAGCCTAATAGATTAAGGTAGATGTCATAGTAGAGGATGTATCCCAAATGATAAATAAGTTAAGAAAACCCTTGCAAACTTTAAGTAGTGATCAATAATTATAATTTTAAGGACAAAATTTATTTAATGGGGGAGGGGGTAGAATGTAATGACTCAAGATTTTGGATATATTCTTCTCTAAATTAATACTATATCTGATAGCTTATTTCACACACAACACTAAACTAAAACGATCCATGACATATTTACTTTTAATAAAATTTAAGAATAATAAAATACTTAACAAAAAAAATATCATAATCAATTATAAATTCATAAAAAATAGGATTAAAAACACATAATGTTTTAAAAGGAATTTTTTTTAATAAAATGATTTTTTATTTATATATTGTATTTACATCAAAAAGAAAAATTTATAAATTTTAGAATTAGAATTTTTTTAAAATGAATTTAATTTTTTAATTCATCGTATCAAAATTATCCTTTGATTAAATTTTTGTTATTTTTCTAAAATAATTGATTTTTAGGTGAATAGTAAAAACACCGATTTTGTTAATACCGTCACTTTTATGACATTATCATAATAAAATAACAACTTAAAAGTTTTTGAAAAATTATATATATATATAAAATATTTATAAAGAAAGATAAATCAATTAAAAATACATGGTTGAATTTATTAAACCCATGAGTAATATTTTGGAGACTTAAGTAATGTTTTACTCTAAAAACTGTTTTTATTCACTTATATTAAAAATTAGTTTTAACCACTTATAAAAATTAAATCTATAAAAATGGGTTTAATATTTTAGATCAACATGTTCACATTATTCAATAAGGTAAATTTATTTATTTATTTTCATAAAACTATGATTACTAAGATTAAAGTTAATGATAATGATAAAGATAAAACTATAATTTTCAAATATTTTTTTTGTATTATTTTTTTTGTAATTTTTTTTCAATATAAAATTAATATCTTAAAAAAATGAATTTTATATAATTATTAATTATATATATAAATATATTATGATTATTCAATTTTTAATCAATACTAAATAAGATTAAGAACACTTAATGTTATAACCACCATTTTATACGAAATAATATATTTCAATATATTAAATTTTCTAATTTAAAAGTTAATTTTCTAATATTTATAAATTTAAATAAATTTAATAGAGGTTAAAATTAGGTTCATTAGACCCAAATTTGGTAAGTGGGGTTTTTTTAATTTTTTTTGTAAAAAATATTTTACTTAGTTAAAAACTAGTTACCCTAGTAAAAATGAAAATAGTAAACTAAAAAAACCTAATGAAAAACAATTTGAAACATGTTTAAAATACATGTTAAAGTGATATGTAGTGTATTTATTGACATTATCTCACCAATAAATCCATTATTTATGATTTTTGAAGCCTTTTAACTTTGAATGGATTTATTCCATTATTGAAAAATAATGGATGTTCACAAAAGTTCCCTTTTCTTCACTTATAAAAGGGGACACTTCCACCCATTTATAAAACTCCCTTTAATTGTAATTTCATAAAAAAAATCTTACATTTTTATCATAATATAATCCTATATCATGTTAATTAGCATCTGGTTAACATATATTTTCCTAAGATCCACATTTTTATGGGGACTTTCAAGAGACAGTTAGGGGTACCAAAGCCGGTATTACTTAATCCTTTATTTTTCTTCTTAATATTTCTCTTAAAAACCTACCCTAAACATATTAATATAATGAAATTGGTATCATTTTTATATTTAATATTATTATATAAACTAAAAAATTATTATTTTTTACTTTATATCCACTTAGAAAAAAAAATAATGTTAACCATGCAATGTGCGGACTACCGCCTCAATGAAGTGACATATTTTTTTATATTAATTTCAATTATTTATCCAAAACACTTCATATATGATCTGAAAAATTAATAAAACCTAAATGATTTCATTATTTTTCTATTTTAATTATATTATACACTTCCTTGACCATACTCACCCATGAAGATATAACATGTTCATTTTTGTGTTAGTTTAACAACTTACTTGAAAAAAGTTATGAAAACCTATCACA
This sequence comes from Viscum album, assembly GCA_963277665.1. Lineage (NCBI taxonomy): Eukaryota > Viridiplantae > Streptophyta > Magnoliopsida > Santalales > Viscaceae > Viscum > Viscum album. The sequence continues at coordinate 1,617,456,354 of OY728131.1, read as the reverse complement.
GATGATTATGGGAACAAGGTAAGGGTTTCATGTATAAATTTTTAGTCGATTGAGACATAATTATCATTATACACCATTTTTTATTTGTAATGGTGTAAATAATTCCATTTTAAGTTTTTATGAATATTCTATCATTATTCATGGTATTTAATTTTTTTATTTGAAATCACATCTTTCAAGGGTTTTGATTTGAAATTTTTCTAATATCATAAGGGTTTTTTCTAACTCAATTTCCCCCCATTATCTTAATAACTTTATTATTGAAATATATTATTCCAATTATGATTTATTATACCTAATGAATACTTTGTTTTTTATTTTTTCCTTATTTTATACAGTTTTAAAATTATTTCTCATTATCAAATTATTCTTACCACCAAGATTATGTTACTTGAAAGAGTATCTTGGTCTTAATTCCTATTTCTTGAGACATATTTCTTGTTATACACCAATTTAATTATATATGGTGTATATAATAGATATTTTTTTATTATACCATGAAATATATTTCATTCATTGTATTTAAAGATCAATTTCAAGACATCATACCTTCTAAGGTTTTTATTTGAATGTTAATCAAGTTGTAATTTTTCTTTTTCTAACATCATTTTAAAATAAATATCTATCAAATGTGATAACCCATATGGAGAATTTTTATAGCTCTTATTTCCAATATCAAAATATTTTTCCCATATGGTTATCCTAGGTTAGATTTGTTTTCTCTTTTCTTTAATTTAAAATGATATTTTTGTAATCTTATAAAGTGATGTGGTTTTAGACAAAAGTATTTTAAAAATATCAAAATGTAATTTATTTTTATGATAGTATTTTATCTTTAACTCACAATTTTGGGAATATACCTATATTTATTTTTAAAATTTAAAAGTTCATTTTCAACTACATTGAATTTCATTGATTTTTTTAAAGAAAATCATTTTATCATTTTCCCTATGGACTGTTTAGTGTTTCTGTTTGAAAATATCATTCCAACACATTTATAATTTTATATTAAACTTTATCTCTATATTTTTAAGGTTCCCAAGAGAAACTATTTTCCTCATAGTTTTATAAAACATTTAATTTAAAATTATTTCCAATGATCGATGATATTTTTTATTTCTAAAGTTATTTTTCTAGAAATCCTAAAAAGTGTTTTTCATCTAAGTGATTATCCTTTAACGTATCTTATGATAGATCAATTATATTCTTTAAATTTTACCATCCAATTTCATTATTTGGATGAATTACTTGTTATTATTCTATTTTAGTGGAATAATCAATCACTACCTTTATCTTTCCCAATCATAATATATTTATAAATATGAGTTTCATCTATTTTTTTCTTCTATGAACACTATATATTTCATTCCTTAATTTAAGAGTGTTCACCTATATGTGTTACATTGATTTATTTTGGATAATTATTAACATGATCATATATGATTTATCTATATGGTGTAAATACCATATGCTTTATTATCTTGGTTGAATAGTATATATATAGAATTTTACTTTATGTTTTTGGATACCAATTTATTTTCCATTGGATTATCATGTTATGAACATTGATGGAATTATGAATGATTATTTTATGTTATTACATTTGAAAAATATAAAAATCCCATTTTCTTTCCATGGGTCTTTATGAAGTGATGAATGAAACCCATTTTATTTCCATGGATTCTTTTTGAAATGATAAATGATTTATTTAAATTAACACATGTAAGTATTAATGAATGATGGGTGGGGTAATATATCAAACTCCATTGCATTGGTTAAAATTTTATATCCCATGAGATAAGTATTCATGATTACATTTTAGTTTCTCATAATAATGGGCACTAATGGTTTAAAACATGGAAGTAAATTTTCCATATAATAATGTTTATAAAATATCTAAAAGATTTCATAGTTTTATTATTATTCTTATGACTATGTTATTCTATTATGGATCATATTTATTGAATCATGTTTCAAAACTCTTTTGATTCATGTATTATGTTATTACAAGCCATATTCCATGATTTATGATCTATGATTTATTGGGAATAACTTTATTATATATATTGATTATAAATATATGATCATATTATTCTAACTTATGATATTTGATTATTATCTGTTATATTTATCCTTAATGATAATTCAATATCACCCCTTTCTTATGTTTCCATTTCCCTGGGTTTTAAAGAAAAGTAATACGTAAGATGTGTCTAGAAGAGTATCTTGTGTGGATGTTTTTTAGGAGATATTGAAGGTTTATTATGGATTATTTAGTTGATTATATAGTGGAAATTTTTTCATTTAATACAAATAACCTAGATTCTACTGGTTAAATCATTTCCCAAACTCTCTAAAAATCAAAACCAAATAAGCTAGTTGTAATGTAAATGTTACATTATTTCTCAAAGAGCTTGTAATTAACGATATGTATAAAATATAGTGTGTAAGGTATATTTTTTATTAAAATATATGGGATTCCAATTTTTTTGAGCCTTAGTTATACTGGTATTAACCATAAATATGACCACCTATGTTTTACATTTCATAGAAGTTTCTTAGTGATTAAAATCTGTTCCTTATGGATAGATTATTCCTCATCAATGTTGTATTATTTACTATAGTATGTTGTATCCTATTATTAGTATTACCCCCCTTGATTTAGGAATTCTATAATTTCCACATAATGATATAATATTTCCATAATTGATATCCAAATTCTTAAACTTCCATTAAAACCAACACCTTACAATTAATCTTGATTATTTTCCAGTGCATAGAATCTATCTAGATTTTGATACTTATTGATTTTAGGGTGTAACCCCAACCTTTTAAGATCAATTTTATGGTAAATTATTCTTATAAATACTCACATATTTCATTAAAATATTGGTGAGTATTCTATCCTTTTTAATATTCCATATTTGTATAGAATTTTTTTGGCACTTCTGGAAATTCCAAATTTAGTTCAAGGCACTCTATCAATATATCAGGGTAATAATTCAAATCATAGGCCATTTAATCAATAATTTGAGAAAAAAATGAATCCATATATAATATCAATGCTGTAATCTCATGAATGATAATAATAACTAAATTATCAATGAAGAAAATGATTAATATTGTATTCCATTATCTCAAACATAATGGTGTCTATACCATCTAGGACTTATGAAAATACAGTTTAAAAATGGGTAGATATACACCAAAAACCCGTTTAGTGCTATATTACTGATTTTCCTGATGATACCTATCAATGCATTGAGGGTTATATAATTCCAAGCCCCACCTGTCACTACATGTCTAACACGTTCCTCATTTACCAAATGATAAATTTAGTTCATGAAAAATATATCATATAAAAAAATATTCTTGCGGAGTAAAGAATATATATTTATCAATAATTCCCCAATCAATAAAATAATTTTAAATTATAACACTATATGTAGAAATGGTATACATTTAAGGAAATAATTATATACATGATATAAATAATATGTATATTTAAGATAATGATAATATCCAATGATCACAAGTGAATGTTTTAAAGGATGGTATCATTAAAACATATCCCCAATGGTGAATAATTAAAATAAAGGATTTTTTTCATTGGTGAATAAAAATTACATTAAAATATCATTAAAACATTCTTGTGGAAGATAACATTTCCATTTATAAAATCAATTTTTTTAAAAAACCCTGAAACTATGAAGTAAAACATTTTCGTTTAAAATAACCTTATGAAATTTTAAAGTAAGCTTAAAATTGAATATTAGTCATGAAATATGAAAAATAAACTCATATAATATAAGTTAAAAAACATTCCTTCCATACTTTTGTTGAAGAAGTTACAAAGTACCTCATTCAGAAAATAAAAAAAGATTTCTTTCAAACCATTTTGTTAAAATTAAAACAAGGGTAAAAAATTATTTTGATAAATCATTATAGAAGTGTAATTTTTTTTCGAAAAAATTTTAAATAAAATTAAGATATGGGATAAAAACATATCTGATTAAAATAGAAATAATATTGGGTTTTTTTTTAGTAATTTCTTTACTTGATTCAAGTTTCAAAGAGAGGAAAAGTAGGAAGAAAATATGAAAATTATTTAAGAGAGTTAAAATGAAATGAACTTTGATAATAATGAATAAATATATATTCATGTTAATTTCCTTAAAGTCTTATTATATACACCACATAAAAATAAATAGGTGCATATTACCAAATATGTCTTAATAGAGTGGAAATTGAGACGAAATCCCTTACCTCCGATCCAACTTGTCACGTAGGTTCTATAAAATACTTCATAATAAATTTAAATTTATTATAATTACATAACATAATAATATCCATATCTATTATATCATTTATGATCCATTTATAAAATTTTATCACCTGTTTGATAATAATATTTTATTATTGTTATTATTTTGTGTGCTAACTGCTTCGTTTTTCAAGTATGTTTTGATTTGGTAGTTCTGGTACTTGCACATTTATTATAGTTTTATCATCACTAGAATTTTATTAATGTTAAAAATATCATATATATTCAATATATAGATATGTATAGTCATTCATAAAATATATATATAGAAAGATCAATTACACTGTTCATGGATATGGTAGTTCATACGTATGCATGAACGCTATTTTCACTTTTCTATGGATGGAACAAAAGAAAGGTGAATAATAATTAATATTTAAATAATCATTATTATATCATATATATTCATTAAATACATCATTTTTACCATCCATGTAAAATGTAAATGAAAAATGGATCACATCGCTTCCTAGAGGTGGTAGTCCACACGTACGCACGAGCGGCGTTACCATTTTCCAATAGATTGGAATGTAAGGAGATATATATGATATTATAGTCATAGAATCATATTTATGTTGTAACGTCCCAGAACCAGGTGGCACTCAATGGGTGCCCCGAACCTGGTTGGTCACATGACCTCAATCGCATTTCCCCAAATGCCAGAGGCTGCCGACTAGCAGCGAGGGCCTAGGTCTGATTGTGGGGAAACTATTCCCTCATTTGTGAAAGTGTAACACAACGGAAAAAATACAAGCATACAAAAGTGGAAGTAGTAAACAATACCAATGATGAAATTTACTGAGTACTGAAGTAAATAAAAGACCAACAATCATATATAATGGTGAAATATGTCCCTAAGTCTAAGAAAGCATCCAGAAAAGAATACACTACATTCTGAACAATACAATATAGGGGACAAATACAACAAAGCAAAATAAAACAGTGCAACAGGAACTCAGCAGCATCGCAAGCCTAAGTTCAGTCCCATGCTATCCTACTCCTCTACAACAATCAAGTACCTATATAGGGACCCTTGCCCTTATCCACACCTATAGCACTATAATCTGTTTGGGCCCAAGACATGACCCAGAGAGGGTGTGAGAAATAAATCCCAGTAGGCCACCACAAAAGGCTTGTGCCCAACTATCAGTGAAAATGTGCAACATCAGTGCACAATAATAAAATGCAGTAAACTAGGTTGTACTCAAAAGTAACTATCTCTACCAGATACATTTCCATTTTATTAACCATTTATCAATTCAATATAATTGAATTATATGTTCCCGAGACTCAGCCTCAATCGACAATCTCCTATATAGTGTCACAGCAAAAACGACAACATTGAATATTCAAATATACTTTTCCCTTAGGCTAAATAGTACCTTGCCCTCAGGATAATTAGAACCTTTACCTTAGGCCAAACTGAAACAAAACCGTCAGGTATATGCCCTCAGGAATAACAAGTATTGACCTCAGGTGTACGAGATATTTCCCTCAGGAATAGAAGCTACTTCCCTCAGGCATAAGAACATTTCCCTTAGGAAAATCAATACCTTTCCCTCAGGTGAATCCATACCTTGCCCTCGGGCTAAATAAACCGCTGCTCTCAGGATAAGAATAACACTAACCTTAGGCATAGCAAGTAACCGGGCTGAGCCCAATGCACAACAAGAAATTTATATAAGTTCCTCTCAAGAAAACTTAAAACATGTTATAGATATGGCATACCCTTGGGTATCCTGGCCAAATGGCTAAACAGGGGGGACGTGCCCACGGGGTGGCCCTGGATCCAAACAATGATCCCACACAGCAGTTATGGATATTCATTAAATTGCCTATGCAATTCTAGAAATTTAATTAATCAAGTAATTAGCCATACGACACCCCAACATGGGTGCATAGCACAATGGTACACAAAAACACTCAACAATTGGAATTAAAAATCAGACCACATAACTTGATCTACTATGATAAATATATGTGAATGAAGCCTCCTGAAATGTCTGAGAACAATGTAGATCTGGGAAAAATGATAACCCATTCAAACCCAAATAACTTCCCCTAGGGAAAAAATTAGTATGAACGGCTCAAGGAGAAGGAAGGTCTTACCCGCACGGTTCAAACAAGACTGACGGTGGAAGAAATGGATTCCTGACATGTGATTGCGAGCTCCTCCATGCTCCGGCCTCTCCTCCAGAGCTCCAAATGCGTCCACTGCCTCCTTTGCCGAATAAGGAGGCTACTTCCCATTTTAAGCGAAAAAAAAACAAACTGCACAGCGTGTAATCTCAAGTAGATGATGTTTAATTTTTATCATTTAACTGTTCCACTGACGGATCCTTTTCACCGCCACACTGTTCATTTGTCGACATGATTACATGGAGTGTATTTCTGAATACATGGCTTGTACTGTCACTTAGCTGGCGGCTATTCCCACCTCCTTACTGTTCACCTTCCAACTGATTACACGGTGTGTATATACTAAGTACATGGCGTGTAGTCAGTTTTTACACCCTTCATTGCCGACAGTCCTACATGCCCCGTGTACTCATCCCACACGGCCAAAGTACATGGCGTGTAGAAAAGTACACGACGTGTACCCGAAAAATTTGGGATTTTCCCCATTTTCCTTATTTTCTCAAAAACACTTAAGGAAAAAAGGAAAAGAAGAGACCCGTACCTTTAGAATAAGAACCAGGTTCTTACAAACTTCCCCCCTTAAAGCAATTCATACCCAAATTCCCCTCCAAGGGTGGTGAAGATAAAGATGAGAACAACTCTAGCCACTGAGCACATACGTCAGTCTCCCGCTCCCAGGTTTCGTCCTACACTCGACCATGCTGCCACAATACCCGTATGAGATGAACTGACCGGCCTTGGAGAACCTTTGTGATCTTATCGACAAAACAAATAGGATGCTCCTCAAAGGATGCATCATCCTATAGTTAAACCTCCTCGAGCTGAATGTCATGAGACAGGTCTGAGTGATAACGGCGTAGCTGAGAGACATGAAAGACATCGTGCATGGCCCGATACCTCTATGGTAACTACAACCGATAGGCAACCGGACCGACTCTATCCAGAATCTCAAACGGCCCCACACAACTTAGTGAAAGTTCACCCTATCTCCTGATCTGCCTGTGTCCCAACCTCGGGGAAACACATAAGAAAACCTGATCCCCGACCACAAACTCCAAGGGTCATCTACGGTGATCAGCATAAGATTTATAATGAGACTGTGCAATAGCCATCCACATCTAAATCAACTGGACTTGATATGAAGTCTCCTATACAAGACATGGTCCCAGTAAAGCTACCTCACCTGCCTCTAACCAGTACAAAGGTGATCGGAATGACCTACCATATAAAGCCTCGTAAGGTGTCATCTCAATAGTCGCCTGCAAACTATTATTATAGGAAAACTCGACCAGGGGTATGTTATTCTCCTAAGATCACCCAAAGTCTAGGATGCATGCACGCATCATGTCCTCTAGAACCTGTATCATATGCTCTGAATGGCCATCGGTATGAGGGAGGTAAGATGTGCTCAGAAGCACCTATGTACCAAGTGCCCTCGGAAAACTATGCCAGAAATGAGATGTAAAGTGGGCGTCCCTATCTGAAACGATAGAATGAGGGACCCCATGAAGACGTACTATCTCTCAGATATACAACCTACCGATCTCATCAACACCGAATGTATCATTGATCAGAAAAAAGTGAGTTACCTTCGCGAGTCTGTCCACAACAACCCACACAACATCATTACCTCGAGGTGACCTCGACAACCCAGTCACGAAATCCATCGCAACATCATCCCATTTACACTTCGGGATGGGTAACTGCTGTAACAGTCTGGCTGACCTCTGATGCTCCACCTTCACCTGATGACAGGTGGAACATCTCATAACAAAACCAACTAACTCTCTCTTCATACCCGGCCACCAATACTAACATATCAAGTCACGATACATTTCGGTAAATCCGGGATGCACTGCCCAAGATGAAGCATGAAACTCCCGCATTATCTCCTTGTATATGTCCCGTGGATCCTACACTCGTCCATGGACACACAGTACCTCATCATTTCCTATCATCAAACTGGGATGAGGGTCCTCACTTGCCACAGACTCCCGTAGAACTAGGCCTTCTGAGTCTGATAGCTGTCTCATCCTCACTCTATCCAGGAGGGTAGAAGTCACAACTAAGGATGAAAAATAGGTTTTCCCCTGACTGTTGTGCACCTTCAAATGAATCTCCGAGAACAAATCCATAAGCTTTCACTCACCACTGGACTCCTGCAATGCTTGTATCTGAGTCCTCCTACTCAATGCATCAGCCATTATATTACCCTTACCAGGTGTATAGGCAAGCTCGAAGTCAAAGGACTGAAGGTACTCAACCCACCTTCGTTATCTCAAATTCAGGTCACACTGGGTAAAGATATATTTAAGACTTTTGTGGTCCCTAAAAACCACAAAATGTTCTCCCAAGAGATAATGTCTCCAATAACGTAACGAATGAAAAACTACAGCCAACTCAAGATCATGCGTCCGGTAATTCCTCTCATGTGTCCTCAACTATCGAGACCCGTACGCAACTACTCGATTTCCCTGCATCAACACTGCTCCCAACTCAATACCTAATGCATCACAGTAAATTGTATAGCTCCTCCCTTGCTCTGGAAGTATCAGGATTGGTGCTGATGTCAACCTTCCCTTCATCTCTTGAAAGGATGTCTCACAAGCTTTTGACCAAACGAACTTCACACCCTTCTTAGTCAAACCCGTCAATGGCGCTGCTAAGTGGGATAAGTCCTATATAAAGCACCTGTAGTAACCAGCCATCCCTAAGAAACTCCGTATCTCAAACACGTTCTTAGGATGATCCTAGGAAACTACTGCTCTCACTCTCTTTGGGTCCATAACAACTCCTACCTCTGAGATGATATGACCTAGGAAGTGAATCTGGTCCATCCAAAAGTGGCACTTAGAGAGCTTAGCATATAACTGATGCTCTCTTAGTGTACTCAAAATGATCTCAAGATGGGTAGCATGGTCGTGTCGAGTGTGAGAGTACACCAAGATATCGTCCATGAAGACTACCACAAAAGAATCCAGATATGGGTGGAACACACGATTCATCAGAGCCATGAAAACTGCTGGCACGTTCATGAGTCCGAACGACATGAACAAGTACTCGTATAGACCATATCTACTCTGAAAAGCTGTAAGCGGTATGTCGGATGGTCTAACGCATAACCGATAATATCCGGATCTCAAGTCAATCTTCGAGAATACTCGTGATCCTCAAAGTTGATCAAAAAGATCATCAATACTTGGAAAGAGATATCGATTCTTGACCATCAACTGGTTCAGATAACGATAATCCACACAAAGTCTGAGGGTACCGTCCACCTTCTTCGCAAACAGCATAGGAAAACCCCAAGGAGAAGTACGGGGTCAGATGAAACCCTTTTCCTACAACTCCTCCAACTGCCTCTTGAGCACCTACAACTCTGGTGTAGACATCCTATAAGGAGGAATGGACACCGGTGCTATTATTGGAACTACTTCAAACTTAATTTTTTTTTTATTATCGAACACTTTTAAGGGAAAAAGTGAGAAACCCAGTCAAACACTAAAATAGTGGAAAAAGTCATTGAAATGAAATTGCAGCCTACCCGTTTTAATCTCACGAAACAGATTCCATGATAAAGTATTTACCTGAATTTCCGGTTGCTCCATCATAAGGTCTTCCAACCTAAATTCCAGCTTCCCCCACGACTGGATGTACTCATCTACATTGATCTTTCCATTTTTGAACCCCCGAACTAGAATCAAGTCCTTTTTTTCAATCCATTCAGTCTGCTCATCATTGGTGTCCACCTTAAAAGTCTTTTCCATCATTCTTTCTACCTCCTCATTGGATGCTTTGATTATCAGTTCTGTTTCCAACATAACCTCCTCCGAGCTCATGATCAAGTCTAAAGTATTCTCGGCCACCTCCTATAGCTGGCAGGCCACCTTGGGGGATTGTGGGCCGCAATCCTTCAACTTTCTCTTCGACTTATTTTCCGATATAGTCTCCATCGGTAAAGGTAAATGAGAATAGTACTTTTTCTCTTTATGTTTACCCCTTTTATTCTTGCTCCATCTTGGACTAGGGCACCTGCTCCCCTGGTCCCCATCCTCTATATCACAGTCAAAGTGGATAGATTGTTCATCACTAGACTCTCTCTCCAACGATGACTCCTCATCCACGGAGATTCCGACCAAGTCATTTCCAATAGATTGGGCGGGATCCTCAATGCCAAAAGCATCAAACCAGTTTTCGAACTCAATACCTTCAACTTCAATAGGGCTTCCCCTGACTGCTACCAGACACTTTCCAGCCTGCTCCAGTGGCTTAGAACCTGTGACCCCGCCACCTGAGCTCAGCACCTATGCATAAGAAGCCCTTCCATGAAGCGTGGAAACTCCCTCATCCCCCATTTGAGGAGCCACCAAGTCGACGACCCTACCAGGCCGTTCCTCAGCCTCACCCACTAGCTTCTGATCAGGCCTAATTAACTCACACATCGATGAATTCCCATCCCTCGATCCACTTGGTACACCCCCAACAACAATACCCTCAGAAGATACTAAAGGAGACACTAGAGGCTACTGCTGGAGTTCCTATTGTGTGTTGACCATCGCATCCGGACTGGCATGGGAAACCACCTCTGGAGCCACCCCGCACCCCTCCATTTTCTCCTCCAATACTTCAGGAACCCGCACTGACTGATCCACAACAGGCTCCAACTGCACCTCATGTCCCTCAGTCTTCTTGGGCACATCCTGCGGAGCCCTGACCCTGCGATGACAGGATGAGCCCAAATGTCCGAATCGGTGACACCCCAGGAAAAACAAAGGCCATGATTCAAAAGTATCCTAGTATTTCTAGCGGAATTCATCACCAACCGAGATCCATATCCAATCCATGGGGGCCCTTGAATAATCAACCTCAACGCAGAGGTGAGGGGAAATCGGATGACACACAACCGACGTCCGGCTATCAAAGCACAAAAATCTACCGACCATATTGCCTAACATTCAGATTATGGAAGGGTTATGGAAAGGAAGAGGGAGATCGGGAAAACTAACCCAAACCGCCGATGAGGGCGAGTCACAATTCATGTGAAGATCGAAATACCATCGAAGAAGGAAAAAGCTGCAACCGTTGAAAAATCAGGGACCTCTAGACTAGGTAGATCTCAAATCATCCTCTGAAGAAAAATGAACCATCAGGTGGCGCCGATCGAAGAGACCCACCACCCCGCGTTCTTGGAGATCCCACGATTCAAATACAAAACGATCAAAGGAATCAACTGATTGACATCGACCCCTAAATCTGATAATGAGCGTCAACCAATGAAGGTCCAAGGCCTCATTGAACTCCTTCAGAGAAAGCGCAAGGTCGGGCGAGCCACGATAGAGATTTGGAACCTTAGGGCACAATGAGATCAGAGGAAAGGGGGGAAGGAAAGCTAGATTCGTAAAGGGGGTGAACGTCTGCACCGGCGATGAAGAAGGAATGACTTTCCCCCTCCCCCCACTGGGGTGGAGGGGGTCAGATCTACCAGCATCACCGCTAGGGAATCGCCGTTGAGGACGACCGCCGCAGGAGGATTGATTAGTGGAGGAACCTCTCCTGGCACTAGATCAATAAATAAATCCACCTCTCGATTCAGAGGAAGACCTGAAAAGTTTTCCAGGAAGACATCCCTGAAATGATCAACCACAGAAGGGAAATCCTTCTGATATGTTCCCTGGTCATCCAGATACAAACTCGCAATCTGGGCTGTCACTCCACCACACCCACGATGCTCAGGTCCAGATCAGCTTTCCTAGACATCCCATTATCCTTCATATAGAAACTCTTCACCCTCTGGTGATGTGAAACTCACCCTGCGATGATATCAATATAAAAAGGCTCAAAAGGGTACCAACCAGTCCATCTCAAGAATGAAGTCATATCTCATCATCTCTAAGACATAGAGGTCCCACAGAAAGTGACACCCATCAACCTCTAGAGGGCACTCCCTGCACTAACGCACACCTTCCGTTCTAATCCCCAATAGAGTGTCTAGCATCATCACTTTAGAAGAAGAAGAAACACAGAGCCCAAGGGTCTCCAAAACGGGAACAAATATAAAGCTATGTGTAGAACCCATATCAAAAAGTACAGAAGACAAAACAAAAGCAACTAGAATAGTACCTCTAATAGTGGAAGGTCTGGGATCCTGCTCATGTTGGGTCTGTTGCACTGCATATGCCTACCCAGTGCCATGGCCCTATGACACAGTCTGGCTACCCTGAGCTGACCCGCCCTACTATTTTTGTGATCTTGGTGTCTGGCTACCATAACCACGACCACCACCTCAGCCTGAACATCCCGACGTATCCCAATTTCTTGACTGGTAAGAAGCTGCTGGCCCTGCTCTTGCACGTGAAGTCTGCACATAACCCCTCTCACTAGCCAATGGTGGAAACACCCTGCAAAAGCACTGTAGATAACCCATCTTGCCACAAGCTTGGCACTCCACTGGGTCACGTGGACACTACGGTCTCTTGTACTACTCTTTATCGCACTGGTAGCATATCACTGGGCCACCTGAAGAATTAATATGGCAAGTACTGCCACCATGAGAGAAATACATTTTACTCTTCCTCTTACCTATAGAAATAGTACTAGAAACTGGTTCCGAACCGCCCTAGCCTGCACCACTAGCCTCCCATAGGTTCCGCTTAGTAATCAGTTCCTGGTTCACAATAGCATGTACTGTAGGCAACCTAAAAACGTTCACTAGTGCTCGGATGTCATATAGAAGACCATCCTCAAAACGTCGAGCCCTCAATGTCTCATCACCCAACAGAACAGGTGCAAAATGATGTAGCTCGGTGAAGCAGGCAGAATAGTCCATCACTGACATGGTGCCCTGCTGCAGATTCATGAACTCTCTAGCCCGATCTGCCCGTAGTGTCTCCGGAAAGAAAAGGTCAAAGAAGACTACATGAAAATCTTCCCACGCCATGTCTCTGTGATGCTCGGTCTGGGTGGTAACATCCCATCATCACTTGGCGGAATCACGCAACATATATGTATCAAGCTTGAACCTCCACCCTGGAGGTGTCTCTAGATGCTCGAAGATAGTTTGTATAGATTCCAGCCAAGACTCCGCAGCCTGTGGTCTGCTATCCCCTGAAAACGTAGGTGGATGTTATTGCTGAAATATACGTGTCAGCTCTGCCATAGATGTGGCAGCCGGTGGTGCTCCCTGGAAGGTCTGCATAAACCGCATGAAGCCTTCACGGAACTGTGTATCAGCTCCTGTGTCTGGTATAACAGCTGGCGCGGTATCTGGATCTGCTGGAGGATCCATCGGTAGCCCGTGGCCTACCATCTCTGGAGTATACTCGTTTCTGCTCTCTTGGCGAACAACTCGAGGTCATCTCAGCGACATGACTATACAACTTCAAACACATGCTTTAGATCAATATTATTAAGGACTAAGAACCCAAAGTGTAAGGAGGGAACAAGGAAAACAAAACTTCAATTTTTACTAAATAAGACTACACGGTGTGTATAATAACTACATGGCGTGTTTCCTCAAGTCTTTCACCGGGGCGTGTACTCTGCCAGAACTGGTCATGTAACGCCTGAAACACACGATGTGTTGTCCATACACATGATGTGTACTTGAATTTTCTTCCCCTTCCTGAGTCCTTTTACACGTCTTAGCCACACGAATCTCCTTTAAATGATACTACACGACGTGTATAAGATCTACAAGGCATGTACGGATTAAATTCCAACTGACCGTGTTGTTAGTGACATGACCGGCTACTCAGCTGACACTACATGGCATGTTACACCCGCACACAGTGTGTAAACAACCCCGTTTCCCCATCCATACAGCCAAGTCCACACGGTCTCTCATCGGTCAATACTACATGGTGTGTTCCACAGGTAAACGACATGTACTAGACGAGCTTCAATGACCCATGTTGTTAGTTACACGACCAGAGACACAGATCACACTACACGGCGTGTTCCAGATAGGCACGACATATACAAGAAAGGACTACACCAACCCGTGTTGTTAGTTACACGGCCGTATTACCAAGTTACACTACACGTCGTGTTACACCCGCATACGGCATGTGCCTTCAAAGTTTTACTATCCCGTTTTTTTTCTGCCCACACATCCTATGACATGGGTAGCAACTACACTGCGTATACTTATGGTACACGACGTGTACTTATGGTACACGACATGTACTTAATTTTTTTTCTTTTCTTCCCGAATAGAAGAGCACAAGGCATGTATTCAAAACTACACGACGTGTATTCTGTATTTTTCCAGATTGTAAGCATTAGAAACTTCTCCGAAGCCCAGAAAAACACAGAAAACAACAACTAAGTGCCAAATTACAATCTGTGAGGGCCCATACTACCCACGAATCAAATCATGGCATCTTATAAATGTTATAACAAGGTAAAAAAGTCGATGATCCATTAAATTCCGGTTGATGAGGGCCCATACTCCTCAAAAACCAATGTTTGAAATTCATTCACAGAACCTTACATAACAATACCCTATCAAATAGAAGGTATTATATCAAGGCATCCATCACAACAACATGAATTTTCTAGCACAACATCTATCACAACAACATATAATTTCTCATGCACCTATATGGCATGAGAACTATGCATGGAATCTGATCCTAACATGTTCCTAACTGATGCGTGAGATGGCATACCCTCATCTCATCGGGTTGAAACTAAATAGAACCCAACTATAAAAATATAAACAGCACACCATAAGTGCATCACCCAATGGTGAAAATCAAATCAACTGTAATAATCATAACAGAAAATCACAATTTAATTCGAGGCAATCCGGTATTTACCAGTACACGAGGCAGCTACTCCCAGGAACAATTATTACCAAATCCCTTAACAATATATCTTTCTGTCATCACAAAATAGTAAAATAACTCAGAGAAAAGAATATACACTCTGATACCACTTTGTAACATCCCGGACTCGGGTGCCACTCAACGGGTGCCCCAAACCCGATTGGTCACATAACCTCCAGCGCATTTCCCCAAACGCCAGAGGTTACCAAATAGCAGTGAGGGCCTAGGTATTATAGTGGGGAAACTATGCCCTCATTTGTCAAAGTGTAACGCAGCGGAACAAATACAAGCATACAAAAGCGGAAGCAGTAAACAATACCCATGCTGAAATTGACAGAGTACTGAAGTAAATAAAAGACCAACAATCATATATAGTGGTGCAATCTGTCCCTAAGTCTAAGAAAGAAGCTAGAACATGATACACTGCATTCTGAACAATACAATACAAGGAAAAAATACAGCAAAGCGAAATAAAATAGCGTAGCAGGCACTCAGCAGTATCGTAAGCCTAAGCTCGGTCCCATGCTCTCCTACTCCTCTGCAACAATCAACTACCTGTATAGGGACCCTTGCCCTTATCCACACCTAGAAAAATATAATATGTTTGGGATTAGCACATGAACCAAACAGGGTGTGAGAAATAAATCTTAGTAGGCAACCACTAAAGGCCTGTGTCCAACTGTCAGTGAAAATGTGCAACAACAGTGCACAATAATAAAATGCAGTAAACTAGGTTGTACTCAAAAGTAACTATCTCTACCAGATACAATTTCATTTTATTAATCATTTATCAATTCAATATAATTGAATAATATGTTCCTAAGACTCATCCTTAGCTGAAAATCTCCTATACAGTGTCACAGTAAAAATTGCAACAGTGAATATTCAAATATACATTTCCCTTAGGATAAACAGTACCATGCCCTCAGGATAATCAAAACCTTTCCCTCATGCCAAACTAAAACAAAACCCTTAGGTATCTACCCTCAGGAATAACGAGTATTTCCCTCAGGCGGACGAGATATTTCCCTCAGGCACAGAAGCTGCTGCCCTCAGGCATAATAAGGTTTCCCTCAGGTGAATCAATACCTTCCCTCAAGTGAATCCATACCTTTCCCTTGGGCTAAAAAAACCACTGCCTTCAGGCTAAGAATACAACTACCCTCAGACATAGAAAGTAAACGGGCTGATCCCATTGCACAACAAGAAATTTATATTAGTTCCTCTTAAGAAAACTTAAAACATGTTATAGATATGGCATACCCTCAGGTATCCTGGCCAAATGGCTAAATAGGGGGGACACACCCACGAGGTGGCCCTGGATCCAAGCAATGATCCCACACAACAGTTATACATATTCATTAAATTACCTATGCAATTCTAGGCATTTAATTAATCAAGTCCTCAACCATACAACACCCCAACATGGGTGCGTAGCACAATGGTACAAAAAAACACTCAACAATTGGAATTAAACATCAGACCACCTACTTTGATCTCCTCTGATCAATATACGTGAATGACGCCTCCAGAAATGTCTAAGAACAACATAGATCTGGGAAAAATGATAACCCATTCAAACCCAAATAACTCCCCCTTGGGAAAGAATTGGTAAAAACGGATCACAGAGAAGGAAGGTCTTACCTGCATAGTTCAAACAAGATCAGCGACGGAAGAAACAGATTCGCGGCGTGCGATCGGGAACTCCTCCAAGATCCAACCTCTCCTCCTAAGCTCCAAATGCATCCACCACCTCCTCTGCCGAATAAGGAGGCTAATACCCGTTTTAAGCAAAAAAAAAAACAAACTACACGACATGTACTCTCAAGTACACAACGTGTACTTTTCATCATTTAACTGTTCCCCTGGCAGTTCGTTTTCACCACCACACTATTCATTTGTCGACATGATTACATGGCATGTATTTCTAAATAAAAGTCATATACTATCGCTCAACTGGTGGCTACTCCCACCACCTTACTGTTCACCTGTCGACTGATTACAAGGCGTGTATATACTAAGTACACAGTGTGTAGTCAGTTTTTACACACTTCATCACCGACAAGCCTACATGCCCCATGTACTCATCCCACACGGCTAAAGTAATGGCATGTGGAAAAGTATGCGGCGTGTACCCAAAAAATCTGAGATTTTCCTCCATTTTTCTTATTTTCTCAAAAACACTTAAGGAAAAAGGAAATGAAGAGACCCGTACCTCTAGAATAAGAACCAGGTTCTTACATATGTCATAAATATCATAAATAATAATTATTTATATCTTTATAACCATCCAAGTAATGTGGTGATGAAAAACGAATTATAGTACTATGTAAAGATGATAAGTCATACATACTCACAGGTGATGTTTTCTCCTTTTGTAGGATATAAAAGAAATAGAATATGGTTGTACCATAATCATAATAAAATATAAGTATATTTATTAAAATATATTTTTTATTTTTATTATAGGTAAAAAAATTTAATATTAAGTATAATAAGATATAAATATGAAGGACTCGATAAATATGATTACCTCTTCTTCAGTAAAAGTCCTCTAGATCTCTCCTTATGGGTCCTAGGGTAGGTATTTTGGGAATACCAAAAAATAAAGAACTTATAAAAGGATGTTTATAATATTTATTTTAAGGGTTTGGTTGAGCTATATTTCTCAATGTTGTGTAATGAAGTATAGGAAGGGATTCCCTTTTATAGTTGAGGTGAGGGGCACTTTTGGAATTTTATAAAAAGAATTAAAATATAATAATACTATTCTAGATCTAAATGATTCAAAATGGTAATTAATTAGAACAAAAAAGTTTTTAAGGTAAAAATAAAATCACACAATTAAATTTATATATGTTTTTATGTCATTTTAATCCTTATCTATTTGATTAACCCCTTGGTTAATTATTTTTGACCTTAACCGTAATAACAACTATTTTAATCACAAAGGGTTAATAATGTTATTATAAATGGAAAAGTGACTAATAAATAGACCGTGAATTATTTTTAAACTATGTTACATTAACTTTTAAAAATATAATATTTTTATGAATTTTAAATATTTTTATAAAATATTATTTTTATAAAATATATTTAATGTCAATTTTGACACCATTCATTTAATTCGACTTTAGATACGTCAATAAAAAATTGTAATTCGAATTTTATTATTTAAAACTAACCTAAAATGTCATATATATACATACATATCTTTTAACTTCATGGGAAAAATTATCTCATTCAAATTATACCATTTTTAATATTTTTAAAATCATTTATTTTATTTTTATGTTAATTAAATAAATACTATATTAGTGTTGTACAAGAATGAAAGGTAATTATATAATTTATAAAACTTATAAATTAATTTATATAATGAAAATAATTTCATTAATATCAAATAGACATTTAGGTTCATTCATATCTTTATTTTTTCCTTATGTGGACACATAATAGATATTTTAAACTAAGAGAGTGACATTTTGTAACTTCCATTAATATAAATAGTATGAGGATAATTTTCATGGTAAAGTGTCCATTAAACAATTAAATTTAAATAATAATGTTATAAGGGATGAATTATATTCATCAAATAATAATTAAGATGAAAATTTATTGTCTTATCACTTAGTTTTAACCTAGATTAACCGAATTTACCCTTTACTGAGGTGATAAATTTTACCATAGTTAATGTTCATATTGAAAAAAAATAAAAGGGATATATTTACCAAATTTTAACATAATGATTACAAATATTTAATCCATTTTATCAAATTTAATACCAATAAGTGGAAAAAATTAATTCTAATTTAAGTGTACAAAATGTGATGAAAATCACTTTTTAGAAAAATGTAGTTTTTAGGCATAAACTAGATATATTCTTATCCCATTTATAGTAAAAATATTATATGAATATTAAAATAATTTATTTAATATATAATATATAAATTTCATTAAAATCATTCACAAATAGTGATCAAGACAAAAACATGTTGCACACATAAAAACCGTTTTTTTGTTCAGAAAATGCCTTTTTATGTATAAAAATGATTTACACCAAATTTAAACATTTAATTGATTAGAATGAACTTAATTGGATTTATAATAATATAATATAAATTATTTTATAATTTTAATAAAATTTAAAATAAAACTTAACTTTTCAAATAGTTGAAACAAAAATAAAAAACGATATTTTCACTGTTCATTGGAAAATGAATCTTTTCAGAAAAATTCAAAAATTTCACCTTAATAAAATTTTGATATGATGATTTCAAAATGATATTTTTTGTATAAAATAAATATTATAGAAGGTAAATAAATTAATTATAATATATTCTCATGAAAATTAATGAAAATAATTTATAAAGAAAACTTATTTCTGAAGCATAAAATAGCCTTATTGAAAGTTGAGTACTGATTTTCTAATCATTAATCAATGAATTTTTATTGAGTAGGTATTCATAAATAAATAAATAAATAAATAAATAAATAAATATATATATATGTTTCATAATTTAGTTAACAAAATTTTTACCCTCTAATTTAATGGCTAGGTGATAATTTTTAAATTAAATAATAATATTTTAGTAGTATATTGGGGTTTGTTTAGACTCAGTGTTGCATGTTATGTACACTATTGAACATAGTGTTCTTATTTTAAATTATCAAGGTGTTACATTATACCCCCTAAAATTAATTTCAACCTCACATGTTTAAATTGAATCTGGTAATAAACGGTTTTAAAATTGATAACCTACATCATAAAAAGGGTTAATAAAACATCCTATTGAAAAGAGGAAAAGGGAAGTACGAAGGTCACCACAAACCTAGGTTTACAAATAGGAGAACATCGGTGGGAAGTGAAAATATGGACATGGAAGAGAAAAATAACACCCAAGGATTAATAGAGAGTTATAGAGAACATGTTCATGATAAATATAACCATAAGAAAACCATAAATATGTGATGAGTTAAAAGGTCATTGATTTCTCGACATGAAAAGTGAACGAATAACATTTTTATTTCTAGGTTCTTTTCCTAAAGTAGAGGGATTATTTTACTAACCAGTTAAACCACTTGAGAAAATAAACTTACCTAATTTCATTCCATTTTTTAAGAAAAATCCCATCCTTTGATAGTTCTTTAATCAATTTACACTTTATCTCATATGCTAGGAAATAGATAATTGAGGTGAATTTTTCTATGCCTGGAGCACTTTTAATGAAACATAATTTACATAAGTCATTACTTTAGCCTCTAAATATTTACCAAAACCAAAATGGTTATCATTGGTTATCCAATAGATAAATCATAATTTAACCTCAAACAATAATATCCAAAGTTCAACTTAATCCATCGCATAAGTAGTTTACCTTAAGAAACCTTTGAAAAAAAATTATAATGAAATTCAAAACTCAAAAATATGAAATATTTTTTCAATCAGTTCATAATTTTACAATCCAAAAAATGTAAATATCTTGATTACATATAATAATAACCTAAATCACCATTAACTTTATCCTTATACAATATATCCTATAAATAGAGTAAAATCCATTATAAATTACTTATTTATCAAATCACTAACCATTTTAAAGGTCACCAATACTATCAAATTTACTTCATTAGTGTTAATACACATTTTATTCCAAATAAACATTATTAACTCAAAATTAGGTACATATTAAGGTTTATCTTTCCCTTATTTATGTATTATCCAAAAATATCACTTTACCATTGAATCACTTTTCTTGGTTATTGGTACTATTCATCATATGATTTAAAATCCTAAAAAAACTAATGTAGAACAATCCTTATATGTTCCATCATTATTATAAATACAATATCATTGAAAAAATATATCTACATAATTCTTGAATCCAAATACACAATCACTTTATTCATTATACTTCTATAATATTAATAGCATAATATTGGTCTTATCCCCTTGTATTCTTCTATGTTAAGTTCCTTTAATGTCTAGGGAACTATTTTGAATAATTCCCCATATCTTCATAGTTAAAGCACTGGATAGTAATGGATTATTTCATTATCTTACATTTATTATATAGATGAACCTTATCTCTACACTTATAAAAAACTCCTATACCCTTTAATAATTTCTAGGTTGTTTCTTTCCACAATGTTCACATGATGTAAATTGATTCATTTCTTTATTATCCATTACCGCCTTTTCCTTTTTCTTAGTGCTCATTTGACCTCTTATTCTCTTTATTTCCCTTTAAGATATATGATCTAGAGAATTCCTTTTCTATATTAAGGGAACTTGATACTATATCATCATAATATGATTTTTTTGAGAAACTAGTTCCCTTCACAGACTCAAATAAATCCCATTAAATAAATAGTCAACCTTATTTTTTGGATTATGTATATAGTCTGATGAATTCTTGGATAGTGTTTTAAAGTTATCTTGATACTCTACCACACTTTATTCTTCCTTCTTCTTTTATGTTAGGATCTTTCTATCTATTTAAACTCTTTTTTCACAAGAAAAGTATTTCTCAATTAAAATCACTTTAAAATTTCTCCATTCCAAACTTTATATATATTCATACTCTATAGTATTTTGGGATCAATGAACACCATTGATCGATATATCCTTTCAAATAATAAACTTCCAGAATAACCATTTTAGTTTCATTAGCTCCCAAATCTAGAAATATATTTTCTAGAAATTTAATCCATTACTTAATAAGTAATGGTTTAGTAGTTCCACTAAATTATAGAAGATTATATCACATGAAATGATCCAACATAGTTGAATCGAACTGTGTAATAATAGGTTATTATATATGAGCAAGGTTATTTTTCATAATCCATGTCAAATGGCCTAATACAACCATGATCTACTTAGTTACAACACCATATTTTTTGGTTTTCCTAGAATGGAAATCCCTACATTACCTACAGTTGTTGATTACATTTATTACATTAAGTGTAATCACTTAATAATGGAACACATCAAGCTAGATCATAATAATCATGAATTTTGAGCTATAAAATAAAATTCCTATAATAGAAAGAGTTCTCAAATACTACGAGGGATTGTTATAATTATCATTTTATCTATATTTATTCAAAATATAGTTCCCAAGGCTTCTACTAAACTTCCATTGATACCAAATTTAACATCCCCAACTCCAGTAGATCATATTTGGTGGTTATATTATTATATCAACACTATACATAAGGATCACATCCCAAAGGATCAAATAGTTTAGTAGTCTTGAAGAACCATATACATACTTGATTCCCATATAACATTGAAAATATAAAATTAATAGAATAAAAAATGTTCTTTCATCCTTTATATTATTCAAAATATCCATATTCATATCTTAATGAAAATAAAATAAATAAAAGGGTGAGCTTAGATGCTCAGTAAGGGTTACATACAGTGGAATCTATCATGAGTAAACAAGGAATAATCAATATGTTAAGGTAAATAACTGAAAAAACATACCATTTAATTAATAAATTAAGAAAAAAATTCATCCATGGATAATATCAATGTAGTAATTTCATGAATGATAATAATTACTAAATTATCAATGAATTAAATGATTAATGTTAGTTTCCATGATCTCAAACATCATGGCACTTATACCGTTGAGGCATTGTGCCAAGATAGTTTAAATCTATGGGTAGACATACAAAAAAACCCATTAATTTCTATCTTATTTATTTGTATAATGATACCTATTGATGGATCAAGGGTCTATATAATTACAAGCCCCATCCATCACTGCATGTCCAATGCATTCCTCACATATCAAATGATCAATTGAGATCATAAAAAATATAGCTTATAAAAAAAATATCCATATCGAGTAAAGAATATTGATTTATCAATAATTCCATAGTCAATAAAATAAATTCAAAGTATAAAACTATATTTATAAATGACATATGGTTTAAGAAAAAATAATATCCATGATACAAAGAATATGGATATTTAAGAGAAAGATGATATCCAATTATCACAAGTAAGTGAATGTTTCAAAGGATGGTATTATTACAACATATACCCAGTGGTGAATAACTTAAATAAATGGTTATTTTCATTTATTAATATAAATTCTATTAAATTTTAATTAAAAAATTCTTGAAGAAAATAACCTTTCCATTTTTTAAATCTTTTTTTTAAACTGTACAATTACAAAGTAAGAATTTTCTTTGAAAATAAACACATAAACTTATGAAGGAAGATTAAAAGAAAATATTATTCATGATAGTGAGAAGTTATTCTAATTATTTATAAGTTAAAAAAATATTCTTTCTATACTTTTGTTGGAAAATTCAAAAAGTACCTCATTAAGAAAATTACCAAAAGATCCCTTTCAAACTAATTTTTAAAAATTCAAAATTTGGTAAAAATGACTTATGATAAATCATTTCATAAGTGTAAAAACATTTTAAAAATAGTTTAAAGAAAATATGGTTTTGGAATAAAAATACATCTAATCAAAACTAAAATAATATTTGTTTTTATTTTAAACATTTCTTTGTTTGATTCAAGTTCCAATCAAAGGAAATGTTAGAAGAAAATATCAAAATTATTTGAGAGAGTAAAATTGAAATGAACTTTAATCATCATGAATAAATATATATTCATGTTAATTACTTAAAAGTGGAATTATATAAACCACATAAAAGTAAAAAGGTACATATTACTAAATATGTCTCAATGGAGTGGAAACTGAGACAAAATCCCCTATCTAAGGTTTGACTTGTCATGTAAGTGATCTAACATACTATATAATAAATTTAAATTTATTATAATTACATTACAGAACCATATTCATGTCTATGATATCATATAGGGTCCATTTAAAATATTTTATCTCCCATTTTTTAATAATTATTTTATTATTATGTTTGTTTCAAGTGTTAAATCCTTTGTTTTCCAAGTATGTTTTGATTCGGTAGTTACGGTACTTGTACATTTATGATGGTTTCAAAATATCTACAATTTTACTAATGGTACATGTCATGACCTGGACCAATGGGTCCCACATGGATCATGATAATATAAGTGTGACTATCCCAAGCCCACCTCTAATAGGTCAGGGGCTAGCGACTAGTGCCGAGTAGGCATAACACTCACATGGGAGGGGTGAGTATAACAATACCTAGTAGGACACCTCAAAATCACTAATCATAAAACATTAAGAGTCTTCATCTCATAATATGACTTTTTAATTATAAATGATACATATAAAATCATATATATATACTAATAGTAGAAACTAAGTATCAAGGTAAGGTCACAATTGCTTTGTCAACCTAAGATTTTGCTTGAGAGTATGTAACCACAATTGCTTGGGAAAACTCACTCTATGAGTCTGATAACACTGATGTCTTCCATATAATATATCCTTCTCTTCGGGTGTCACCATAAGAAATTACATACTGAAATTATGAATATATCAATAAAAATTTTGGGCTTTCACCCAGGGCCATGGGGGTATACCAACATCTCAATCTGGATTAACCCATAATGTGGGGGATCAATGACTTGGTAAAGATAGTCAGAATGATTTTGATAACCCCACCTAGGTAAAAAGACAATATAGGATCCCATACCAGGCCTCTGTGGGGGATTCAGACAAATCAATCTGAAAATAATCCCTTATAGAGGATCATAATTGTATTCTCAAGACTTAATTCTATACAGTATGCTTATAATGATAGATTAAGGGAATTTACCCTTAAGGAAACTAGTCTGTGTTGTGGGGAACATGGTCTCCAAGTCATCATCAAAGAAGTAAATGAAATGTAAGTAGGGTACAAGGCATGTTTCACTAATTCTGGGCCTACCTATGTCCGTTATTATGTACCTCTTCCTGTGCTCATGTATATACGGCTGTGCTCGTATACTAAGGCCATGCCATGTACCTAGCTGTGTATGAGTATCGGTCCATGGTTGTGTACTGTACCTATTTCCATGTACCTGGATATTTTTGTGCATGTGTATCCTCTAAAATAAACACCGAGACACCATCTATGGGTCATATGACATGTGATAGGAAACACACGACATGTGATCCTAAAATTTATATGAAAACACTATTATCACAACCAAGGCCCCACACTGTGTGTGTTCTTTGAGAACACACCATATAACATGGGATTTTCAAAACCCATTGGGTTTATTCATGCATATTTTCGCATGAATTCTCCCTTTGATCCAGACTATATTCTTTTCAGTTATTTTGGATCTGGTCAGACTGAGTCTTTCTATCACCACTTTCTAGAATCCGTCTATTAGATTTTCTTAAGAAACAATATTTTCATCCACTCCATCTCTGTATGTCAAATAACACATGAATAACCCTGATCTAGTACCGATCTATTATTACTTTCTTCATAGCTTGATCCCACCATCACTATGAAATCACATAAAATGTATCAATTCATGTGACAATGAATGGGTTCACAACAATTGGTCACCAGGTATTTGTCAAAACACATGCAAAACAAAACACCATCAATGAAGGAATGAAGAATAGGGGAAGAAATGCACAAAAAATCATGAGTAATAGACCTTGGATAATGTTCATATTGGCCTTGATACACTATTTTTATAATTAAAAATGAATATATATAATTTAAATAGCAAGATAAATCCTGAAAATCCCAGAAAAATAATCCCATACCCATAATAAAATTGATTTTTGAATCAATATGTTAGTTGATTGATTCAAATTTTTCCAAGGATATGAAAAAATGGATAAATAAACATAAATTGTTTTTTACCTAGAGTTTAGATTTATTTCTAAAGAAGAACAATCCTACGTTATAGTCATTGGTGAGATCCAAGAACTCCGATGTCATTGGCTATCCTCCGATCTGATGTTATTCCCCAATGCCTCTCTAAGATCACCTCTCTAGGTATCCAAGGTTATAAGGATAATATCAGGACTCACCCATAATAGGGTATTTAAATAGGAGTATTAGGTAATTGTTTGAAAATAATTTAATAAATCAATCAATTGAGTTTATTTTATTATTTATTCCCGTGATGAATTGTTTTAGTAAATGCCCAACACCGAAAAGGATTATGTCGCCCTTAGGGTGAAACTTTAATTTCAGACTCAACAATGGTCTCAAATATTCAATCCAAGACTTCTTTTTAGAGTGATTACACGTTTTTAGGAAAACTTTATGTGTATGATATTAATATTTAATATTTTTCAAATATCAATTTTGGGCTCTCTAGGCCTCAAAATCATGCATCGTCTCAGCTCCTAACTCTAAAAATATTACTCGATATATTTCAAATATTTACCTGGAAAAAATAAGACATTAAATTCTACCTAACATAGGTATTTTCTTCATGAAAAGAGGAAAATAATACTAAAAAATATGTGTGTGCTAAGTTTGAATCTGGGTCTCCCTCTCCCAGGTGTTATCTTAAAGACACCCATGATGCCACTGGAGACACACCAATGAAATCACACACCCAAAGAGGATCCCCTCCAACCAATACTCGATCTCCACCAAGTACTCAAAAAATGTAGATCCATCTTCAATGTCTAGATCACACCATTTGAAAACATTCTATGGGTAATATGCATATCTCCTTAGCTAAGACACATGGAAGATTTTGTGTACCTGGTTTAACCATGAAGATAGAGCCAAGTGGTTTTCCACCTTAGTGACTCTATGTAGTATCTGAAAAGGGATAATGAATCTCAGAGATAAATTACTTCCTTGACCAAATATTAATAATACAAATTGATTAAAGACCTTCATGAATACATGGTATCCCTCATTGAACTCCAAATCCCTCTATCATTGGTCTACATAGGAATTTTTAATGCTTTGTGCATCCCTCGTTTTCTCCTGGATGATCTTAACATTCTCTGTTATATCTCACACCAACTATAGGACCATGAGTTCTAACTCACATGGATTGGTCGAACAAAGTGGTGACCTGTAGGGTCGCTCATACAAGGCCTCAAATGGTTCCATAACAATGGTGGAATGGTAGATTTTATTGAATAAAAAATTCACCAAGGGTATGAAATCCTCCCGAAAATAGCCAAAGTCTAACATGTAGGCCCGTAATATATTCTAAAAAACCAGAATGGTTTGATCAGTCTGACCATAAGTCTGGTGGGGAAAATCCATTATCAAATGCAATTGAGCCACAAAGGCCTCCTCTAATACTCTTAATAACCATAATTTTAAGTGATAATCACAGTCTAAAACAATCTTTGAGGAAATTTTTTTGATCTAGACTATATCCTACATGTAAAGGTGTCCCAATATCTCAACAAAACTATGATCTTAAATATCTAGGAAGTGGTATGACTTGGTGATTCAGTCTATGATCACCCATATGACATCATTTTATTTAGAAACATGTGGTAACCTTTTCATTAATTTAATAGATATTCAATCCTAATTACAGTCTGGAACCTCAAGGGGTTGAGTTAAACTCGGTGGAACCTGGTGCTCAACCTTCACCTGATGATAAGTGAGGCATTGAGAGACAAACTCTATTACGCCCTTCTTTATTCCTACCCACTAAAACTGATATAATAGGTCTTGGTACATCATTTCCACACCTGGTTTTACCACCTAATGGGATGCATGAAACTCAATCATAACCTCCTCCCACAACATCACTAGTACCATCATCTATCCTATAAAAAAGTATAACATGTTCCCCAAATTCAAAAAATCTATCAGGAGAACATTTTATGGACATCTGAGTACCTAAGGACTCATAATAGATATCCCCATACTTAGATTCTCTAACGTTCTATAAAATAGGTGGGGTAGAAACCATCGACTGAAGATATGAAGAACCATCATTCTCCACTATGGAAAACTACAATGAGGATAATATCTCTGATACCTTAGCCAATAACTAAGAACAAGATCTCCTTCTGTGAGTGTATTCCACCACATTCACCTTTCCAATCCTAGAGAAACTCTATCCAACACCTATGTATCAAGTTAATATCCTTCTGAGAGAATATATACTTGAGACTCTTGTAGTAATAGTAGATTATAAACCACTAACCCATAAGGTAGTTTCACCACATCATTAGGGAAAAGACTACCACTACCAACTCAAGATCATGAGTTGTATAGTTATGATCATGTGGCCTTAACTTTTGTGACACATAGGTAATAAAAACCTTCCTCTACATCAGTACACAACCAAGACTAGTTCTTGAATCATCATATAACACTACATAATCAATAAACTCCTTTTGATATCTCATGATGGGCGATATCATCAACTTCTGGCACAACTCCTTAAAATCATACTAAAATGTTTTGGTCCATAGAAAACAATATTATTTATAGGTAAAAGAATTAAAAGGTTCCAATATCCTTTAGAAATCAGGAAAAAATATCCCATAGTATCATGCATCCTAAGGAATCTCTACACCTCCTTCCCAATCTTGGGTGGCTCCTAAGATAACACCTCCTCAAATTTTTTTGGGTTCAATGCTTCACCATTAGTTGAGATAACATGTCCTAAAAAGTGAATCTCATGAATCCAGAACAAAAACTTGAAGATATTATCAAAAATATATTTCTCTTAGAGTGTGTCTAGAACCATCCTCAAGTGTCTCATGTGATCCTCCTTGGAAATCGAGTAAACTAGGATATCATCGATAAATTCCACCACAAACCGGTCTAATAAAGGATGAAATATCTATTTCATGAATCCCATGAACAGTTCTAGGGCATGTGAAGGGCATCATCAAGTACTCATACTGACCATAGAAACCGTCATCAGTATATCCTCATCCCATACCCACAGATGATAATAGCTTGATTTTAGTTCAATTTTCAAGAACCATCACGACCCTCTCAATTGATCAAAGTCGTCATTGATCCTCAATAATGGATAATAATTCTTCATGGTCACCTGGTTTAGGCGTCGATAATCCATTCATAACCTCAAGCTCTCATATAAATTCTTAGTGAATAACACTAGGGAAACCCAGAGGGAAAAAATGGGTCTATCAAATACCTTCCTCTAAACATCCTCCAAATACACCCTTAGGTCATGAAGATATATGGTATCCATATGATACACTAACATAGATATCTAGGCCATCCCTGGGTGTAAGTAAATGCATAATTCTATCTCTTAGTAAGGAGGTAATCTTGGAACATACTTAGGAAAGTAATCCTTATACCCATCCACCACAACATGAAACTGATAGCTCATAAAATCCACTACTCCAAGATCCATACTATCCAACTTGTGAGTAACCATATGAAAAATCCTAAGTATGAGTCCATCCTACTCTATATGTGTCCCATTCTCTCCTATGAAGGAAAAACTCATCCCATTAATGTAGAAAAACTGCATCCTCCACCTAAAATAGTCAATCTATCCATGAATAGTGTATATCTAGTCCATGCATAAGATGAAGTAGTAAATCCTCATCACTGACATAAGTAGATCCAATGAGAAAATTTCTCCTCAAATCATCAGATCACATTTTTGGGAAAAGTGTGTGATACCGAAGTCATCTCTGGTAGGAGTCTCCAAGATTAAGGGTTCATTCAAGGGCTTAATTGAAACCTATAGGTCTTGAACTACATATATAATAAGAAAATAATGGAGAACTTTAGTATCTATAAAAACAATATATAAGGTGGAAAAGTCATAGATCATACCTCTAATTATCCACAAATCCTCTAGATCAAAGTTTTATATAGCCTGCAGCTTCCCTTACCCCCATACACCAGCTCCCTAAGCTTGGTAGTGTGATGGTTTTTCTAATTACTTAATAGAGAAACTCCCCATTGATCCTATATTGATGATCCCAAAGGAGGTAATTTTTTATGATGAATTTTTTAGGAATATCAATTTAAACTTGGTTGTGTGTTAAATAAGGACCACATAATTATTACTTATGGGTTGAGGAAGATACATAATCATGTGTATAATTATTCTACCCATGATTTATAGTTTATAAAAGTATTATTTGAGTTAAATTTATATAATTATTACACGTTATAGGACAAATTTATAACCCTAAAAGATCCTAAGTTTTTTATGGTGAAATTTTTATTACATTATCTACAATTCAAAATATGTTTTGATTACATTCCCTATAAGGAAATAGTTTTAAAATATCTTCAACCTTGAGAAACGGTAATGTGGTGACATATAACTTCATAATGATATAATACATGAGGTTATCTAATGGGAAAGTGGCGAATGGAGGATAGAGAATAAGTTATAGGGGTTTCATCTTGACTTGGAGTTTGTGAGTGGTAAAGAATAATTATATCACATTCTAGTGACTTCCTAATTTATGTAATAAAAGTTAAAGACTCATACTGGTGACCTATTTATGAATATAAATATAATTTTTTTCAGTGAATATTTCTTATTTCAAAAAGATTCATTAGGTGTTTTTGAGAAAGTTTAATATATAACTATTCATGGTATATCCATGTGTAGTGTTGATATACCTTTCTTATAGGAAACAAATTTGGTGGTTGTGTATAAAGAGGGTTATAAAAAATTTTGTGGTTTGATTCCAAACTTGTCACCAAAAAAGATAAACATTTTCTGTCCTATATAGTTTGTTACATCATTGGATTCTGTTTTAAAGGAATTAATAATATTTATTAAGTGATTTTTTGAGTAACTTGTTTTTTATGACTAAGGGAAAAGATGAAATATAATTTATTATTAATTTATTTTTAGAATCATTATTTTTTTTACTAATTTTAGAGTTGTTTAAATTGAATTATTTTCGAAAAAGTTATATTAAAATGATTAGAATTTTTTTGTTTCTTGGATTATTTTGATAAATCATAATTATTGACCCACTTATCATATATAGAGGGGATTATAATCACCATTTGGAATATAGTTATTTTTTAGCATATCATTAAATACACAAATTAATGGGATGATTGATAGGATGATATAAATGATAGAGGTAATGTTTTGTATTTTTAATTTATATATTTGTGGCTCATGTGTTAAAGAAATACATTTTTTGGAGTTTTATTTTAAAAATAAATACCATTATTCTATTTTTATAACACTATTTGAGACATCATACAAGTGGAAATTTAATTTTTTTATTTTACATTTTAATGTTTTTGTTTCTTTTGATATTCATTAGAAGTGATTTGGTATACTCTATTGAAATTTTAATTCTCATTCATTGGTTCCCCCTTTTGGGTGTCTATTTTCCCTTCAATCACCTTATTTCTTGATAACTGGTCACTTTGAAGGCCTTGGTTGACATACACCACTACCCTTCCTCTCTATTATTACCTACATATCTAGGTTACTTTTTCTCATTTATTCCCACCATTATTGATACTCTTATAACATATTCATGTGGCCACTTTCAACTCTTTAGAGGAAGATCTTGACCCATTGATATAGTTGATTATTTATTTCATTAATTTTTTGAGGATTTATTTATCCCATCCATTCACTGGTAGGTTTTATACTCCATCATCTTGGTGGTGGTTGGTTTTGATGTTGTAGGTTTCATGAACCCTCAGCTAGGCTAAAGAAGTGATGGTGGGGAAGGTGGTGTGATAAATATTTTGGACCTTTAAATAGTGGGTGGTAGTCTATCTCATTGTTAGATTTAGGATTAGTGGTGTGGTCTCTCTATGAGCGGTGGATCCTATGGTGGTTTCTACTCTAGCATAGATACTAAATGAGTTTTTCATTGACCGTGTTTCTTCTTATACTTTATGTTTCTATTGTAGAAATTTGTATTTATTATATTGGTATTCCTATAAGAGTAACCCCCTTGGATGTTAACCCATGGGTGTGGTTTCCTTTTTCATAATATACTAAGTGTTTCTATGAATCTTACCTCTAGAAGTATTTATATTTTTGGTGTTGTAACAATAGTGGTGGTGGGGTTGGTTTGATTGGGAATGATGGGGTTTCAAAAGGCATTCATTTCTCTAGGGTTAGGTTTGTTGATCCTTTCTTGATGTTCCATCTCACAAAGTCTTGAGTTTCATGTGACATAAGTAGATACTCACTATATGAAAATATAACATTAGTGGTAGTATTTTTTGGTTTAGCATAGGTTACAACCACTTCTAAGGTATACATCAGTATTTGTTTTATGTTTTTTTTTGAATTTTGATGAAAAAATAATTCACAATGATTATTCTTGTTTAGTGATGGTTTAGAAAACCACCACTAAATATTTTCCCAATGTACCATATTTTGTGATAGTTTACATAAGCACTACCAAATATGGTATATTTATAAAATTTTATACTATATTTAATAGTTTTTTTAACCATCACATCTTATTTAGAGGTGGTTAAAACCATTGTAATTTTTTTATTTATGGTTAAAACAGCCTCTAAATATGGAATAAAAAAATGAAATTCTATTGGTGAACTAATATGATCCAACCATAAAAAATATATACTAAAAAATTATCCATCCAATATAACATAAAAATAAAAAACATCTCAAATTTCAATATACAATAAACTCTAATTAACATTACTACATAATATTTGAATTAAATTTTTTTACCCTAATTACTAATAATTTTTTTTGGGTTTGTTCAAAAAAATCACTCCCCTTTTCCTTCACTATCTCTAGAAGGTTCATGCTTCTCATCACCTCATTTCCCACTTCATACCTTTGGTACCTTCATTTAATGTAGTAAAATGTACATTATTATTTAATATAATATAAAAATATTAAGAATCTATAAGTGAAATAATAGAAAAAATTATAGAAAAATAAAATATTACACATAAATAAGTTCATTTTTTATAATATTATTTAAAACATTACACACTTTATTACATAAAGGAAAACTATATAAAATATATCTCACCTGTAAAAAAAACATCAAGTGTATAAAAGTAGATAATGACAATGATTCCCAAATAATGGATTCCTAAAAAGGGAGGCATAAATTATTTACTTAAGGTAGGATATCATCTTTATTATTTTTCACTGCTATAATAATAAACCAATAATTCAAGTCATTAAAAATGATATCCAATAACACCTTTATCTCAAATAATAGAATTTACATTTATGATTAATATTTCATGTTACTTGATATCATTTATATTATTTCATTATGTATGATTAATATCATTTTCTTTTCATTATGTATAATTAATATTTCCTATTACATAATGATTACTTTATTTTATGGTCTTATATTGTCTAATGATATTTACAACATAGTTAATGTTTATGTTTATAACAATTTATTGTTTCTTTAATATCTATCTTATAATACTTTTTTGATAACTAAAGTGTTTCAAAAGTGTTGGGTAAAACTACCTCAAGGTTTCCTCTCGATATTTTTTGGTTGAGATTGTGTTTGTTGAAAAATCTAGATGACCGAAAATGAGTATGGTTGGTATTTTTCGAAAGAAGGTTTTTAAGGTGGTGAAATTTTATAGTGTTTGCCAAATTTTTGAGCCTCAAAATTAAGAATTTGATTTTAGAAAAGGAAGAATTTTGATAAAGGAGAGCACTATTCATGGACCATGAACAATAGTTTTCCTATTGTGAAGGATGGTACATGGATGGTATATGAGCCACAAATCATGGTATGTGGCCGTATAGGGAACCGTTTGAAGAATGAAAAATGGTTCGCAACAAAGGCATGTAGTATGCAGAATGCATGTGGTACATGAGATGGTGTGTCATTCATGAAAGTGCAGAGAAAAATTTGAGAAGTTGTGAAGGGAATCGTTGGTGAAAACAAGGTGGTGATTTAAGGTGTTACATAGGAAGAATTGGTGGTACGTGGACCACGTAGGGTAGAATGGGTCATAGGAGATGCAAAGTACACAGTGAAGGCGGTCCCACATTGAAGATTTAGTAAATATCAGTTTAGTGTATTTTTTGGATCTATTTGACTATATAAGGAGTGATAATACCATCCTTAGAGTGAGAGAGAATTCCATTAGAAAAAATCATCACTCAGAGAATTTGGAGAAGTCCGAGGGAAGTTCGCGAGGAAGAATTCCACGAAGGGTGAAGTAGTTTTCATGGAACAAATTTTGGTGAAGGATTTTTACAAGGCACTATAGCTCGCAAAGGAAGAAGGGTCTTCCGAAGGAAGGTGGTCTATAGAGGAAGAAATCTTCTGTAGAAGTAGATATAGTATGCAGAAGTAGTACGCGTAAGCAGTATGTGGTGGAGATTCATGGATTCGGTATGTGGAGGCGGTATGAGACAACACAAGTAGAGGTAGTACGCAGGAGAAGTAGTTTGAAAATGAGATGTGGTATGTGGAATTGGGGGTAGTTCATAGAGAAGGTGATCCACATAGCATACCTGCTATGCAGTTCAGAGAATAGGCAAGGTGGTTCACGGAGGACTCAAGGAAGCTTGAAAAAGGATAAAATAGTTTGTGAAAGTAATTTCTGTTAACCTAACAGTACACAGAAAGGTGGAATTAATCAATAGGTGAAAAAGTAACTTCAATAAAACATATACCTATAGTTTAGGATGCATGATTTCATGAAAATAAATGTAACTACAAGTCTATAAACTGTGAGTAGATCCCTTCCAAGAGAAGTGAGCGAAGGAAGAGGAAGATGATGATACTTTCCACCAACAGTGAGCTAGAGAAAGAGACATATAGAGTAACCCTTGGAAATGTAGTGATAA
Source organism: Viscum album (assembly GCA_963277665.1). Lineage (NCBI taxonomy): Eukaryota > Viridiplantae > Streptophyta > Magnoliopsida > Santalales > Viscaceae > Viscum > Viscum album. Next base: position 1,617,421,394 of record OY728131.1, on the reverse strand, counting down.
GACCCTAAATTTTGTAAAGGCAGTGATCCTAGGCATAAAATTGATCTATCTCAAAACTTGTAATTGGTAGTGAGCTTTAGTGGATTTGGTACATCGGAACATCGCCATTGTATGCTCCTTGGACGTAGCCCAGTGAAGGTGAACCAAGTAAAATAATTATGTCTTGTGCATGATTATATTTATATTCATATATTATTATGAGGGAAAGAGATAAGAGTGTTTTGTTTAATGATGAAACAAGATCTGAAGGGATTATATTTTTAATTAGTCATACCCTGATTCACCCCCCTCTTGGGGTATTCAACCTAGTGGACTTAACAATTGGTATTAGAGGGAATGGTTGAAAGTTAGTGGTTCTCTCTCAGTAGAATTAATGGAGGTGATCAATCATACAATAATTATTATATTCAATGGAAATAATTTTCATATATGGAATAATCAGATGCAACACTACTTATGATCATTAGGAATGGATGTCTTCAAAGCAACTATGCATGGAATATTAGTTTATATCAATAGTGGTGCGTTATCAGAAGTTGAAATAAGGGAACTAGATTCTAATTCTAAAGGGATCAATTATTTAGGAAGATCCCTATAAAATTTAATTTATACAAAGGTGATGTCATGTAAAACATCACATGCTATGTGGGAAAAATTGTTGAATATTTGTGAGGGTGACTCAAAAGTGAGAGAAGAAAAGATGTAGGTTCTATAGAATAAGTATGAGGATATCAGAATGAATCCCAATGATTCCATTGATGCATTATTAGACCGGGTAAATGTTTTTTGGAAGAAATGGGGGATCTTAGAGAATTCATTGAAGATATAAAGATTTTAAAATGTATCTTGAGGAAACTTCCACCTCAATTTAATCTGAAGGTTTTAGTATTAGAGGATAAAGATCTAAAATAGATGTCACTGGATAAATTTCATAGTACCCTTATAGGATATGAAATGAGAAATGATGATAATGATGATATAGAAAATGGAAAATCCAAAGAGGTGGAATTTAAGGCCATGAAAAATCTCTCCATTGAATATGGAAAGGAAGATGAAGAAACAGATGAAGTGATGTCATTCCTTTCCTCAAATCTTCAAATAGGAAAAGTAAAGTTCAAAGGAAAACTTCCACTTGCATTATTTCAATGTGGAAAATTTTGAAATCTTGAAGCAAGATACCCTAAGAAGCTTCAATAAGATGATGAGGATGATGTTAAAATTTCCATGAAGAAATATTCAGCCTACGTGAGAGGGATAAAAGTGTTTAAGAAAAATTTCTTCAAAAGAAATAATATGCTGTCAAGAGAAGATGATAGTTTAGAAGAATTTGAGGTAGAATAATTGGAGATTCTCTTGAGGAAATAGATGTTTGGAGAGCCAAAACGAGGAAATATATGTTTGGAGAGCCAAAATAAGGAAACCAAACAAAGTGGTTAGTGATGCCAAGATTTATATGTAGTAGTAGGAAGAAGAGAAGTCTAAGCTGAATAAAGAAATTGAAAAATTGAAGTTTTCAATGCTAGAAAGTTCAGATAAGGTTGTTGAGTACAAGCTCAAAATTGAAGAACAGAATAGAGAAATTGATTGTTTGACTAAAACTGGAAAAGATCAAGTCAAACATAACGAAGAACTTGAAGAGGAAGTTGTCAGTCTATGAAAAATAGTAAAATATTAGGAAAAAATGTTGACTCTCAATACAAATTTAGGAAAGAAGAACATATAGACAATAGAGAACATGAAAGTTATGCACAGTGGTCCAACATAATAGAAGCAACAGTCAAATCCTCATTATAAGGCTAGTATGCGGTTTGATCAAAAACAGAAAGCAGTAACAGTTTAAGTGAGACCCCAAGAACCCACTTTGAGAGTGAATATTGATTTGGGTATAAAGCAGAATCAGAAGATTCAGAGAGACCAAGGGAAGATCAGTAGTGTAGTAGTGAGACACAAAAATGTACCCTGCGTGAGATGCTATTATTGTGGAAATATGAGACACTCACAAAATGTATGTTCCATAACAAAGAGGTAACAAAGGGAATAATATAAAAAAATTCATTCATACAAAGTTCAATATTAAAAATCGTCATTTGTTAGTCACTATTTCAGGTGTGAAGGATTCAAACACATGGCAAGATATTTCTCATCAATAATACAAGTTAATGTGACGAAGTAGACTGAATATGGTCATAGGAAGTAGCCAAATGTATCATCATATGAGATAAAAATGAAAAATAAATTTGTAGCTCTACAAGATAAAGTTGGTCCATCACATATTGAGGAAGATCAAGATTACCATTCCTTGTCAGGTATGAAGTTAAAAACATGGGTTTAAAAGAAAAGGGACGAGCAAGAAATGGTTGATGAAATTGCATTCAAAGCATCAAACCGAACTGGGATATGGATCATTAATAGTGGATGCACTTCCCATATGATGGGAAATAAGGATCTAGTGACCAGAATCAAGTACGATAAATAAGATATGGTGATATTTTTTAATGATGAGGGCTTGAAAATTATTGGCTCAAGAAAATCCATGTTTGGGGGAAAATACATAAGATGAGTAGATGTATCGGTTATTGATGGTCTTAGTCACAACTTATTAAGTGTAAGACAACTTTTTAACTCAGGAAATGCCATAATATTTTCAAATAAATTATTTTTCATCAAGGAAAAAGATGTTATTGTTGTATTACAGTGAAAGTATACAAAAGGTAATCTCTACCTCATGAGTGGAGAAGAAGAAACATGATTTTTGTCCAAGGAAGAAGAAAAAACGTTATGACATAAGTATCTTGGACACATAAGTCAAAAATCATTAGAAGATCTGTTGAAATATGATGTTTCTTGAGATATCCCTTGATTATCATGTGATCATACCTATACGTTCAATTATTCTTAGTAGGGGAATATCATTAGAAATACATATAATCCAAAAGAGAAAAGGTAAACAAAATTGATTGAGTTAGTGCATATTGATGTGTTCAGGCCAATTTCACCAAGGGATATTGATGGGAGGAGATACTATGTTATCTTTATTGATGATTATAATACAATGGAATGGGAATCAATCATTACCCAAAAGTATGAGGTGTTCAGTTGCATTACAATATATTGACGAGATGTTAAAAAGATGCTTGGTTATAAAATCCATAAGATTCACATAGATAATGGAACTGAGTTCACAAATATCCAAGTGGAAGATTATCTCAATAAACACGGGACAAGACATCAAGTTTCATTGGTAAGAACTCCATAGTAGAATGAAGTAGTTGAGAGAAGAAATCAGATTTTCAATAACATGGCCAGAATAATGATCATTAAGAAAGATCTTCCAGATAAATTTTTGAAAGAAGTAGTGATGATAGTAGTATACACTTAAAATAGAGCTTTATTGTTTCTAAAATAATAAAAGTCTCCATATGAGCTATGGTATGGAAATAATCCATCATTTAAGTACTTTAAAGTCTTCAGAAGTAAGTGTTTCATTCTCAATAAGTAGAAACACATGAAGTTTTAATCTCTTGGAGATGAAGGGATTTTTCTTGGATACTCAAAGAAAATAAAAGCATAAAAATTATATAATAATAGGCTAGGAAAGGTTGTTGAAATACATGATGTAACCATAGTGGAGAATGAGCATAATATTATTCAAATTCATGATCGGTCTCAAGAGGATAGTGATGAAGAGATAAGCAGATCAGGAGATGCTCCAATTCCAGAGGCTGATTCATAAGAAGACTCAGACAATGATAAGGATGAGAATAATTTAGTATTTACACAAGTATAGAAGATGAGAGATAAAATTTATAGAGAGAACATAATTAGTGATCAGACAGTACTAGTATAGTCAAGGAGGATGGAAAATCTACAAAAATAATCATACTAATCATTGGTAGAGCCTAAATGTTTTGATGAAGCAATTGGAGATGAGAATTTAGTTAAGGATATGAATGAATATTTGGATGAAATCAAGAAGAATCAGACATGGGATATTGTTTTGAGGCCAACAGATAATAATGTTGTTGGAAAAAATGGGTCTTTCACAATAAAATTAATGAATATGGTGTTGTTATTTGAAACAAGGAATGACTAGTGTGAAAAGTCTACTCCTAAATAGAAGTTATTTAGTTTTATGAAACGTTTTCACCTATTGAAAGTCTATAGACAATCATATTATTCTTGGCCATAGTAGTGCAAATATAGTTCAAGGAATTCCATATAGATGTCATGTTAGCATTTCTTAATGGGGTTCTGGAGGAAGATGTTTATATTGAGAACCCTGATGGTTTTCTCATTCATGAATATGAGAATAGAGTGTGTCAACTGAAGACGAATTTATATTGTTTGAAGCAAGCACTGAGAGCATGGTATTCATGGATAGATCAGTTCTTGAAGAAGCTAGGTTTTCAGCGTGGTGGAGTTGATTACAATCTCTATGTCAACAATGATAGTGATGAAAGGATTATGGTGCTAGTTTATGTTGATGAAATAATCTTCAGTGGATCAGATGAAGCACAATGCATGCAGTTTTCTGAATTCATGAAAATGAGTTCGAAATGTCCATGATTAGTGAACTGACGTTTTTACTTGGTTTATAGGTAACACAAGAAAACAATGAAACATTAATTTATCAATCTAAATATTCTAAGGAGGTTTTGAGAAGGTTTGGAATGGATAATTACAAGGAGATGAATAATCTGGTTGCTACCCAGATGAAAATTTCAAAAGATAATGATGGAAATGAATTCAATATCACAGAATACATAAAAATCATTATTAGTCTACTATACTTGATATCAACAAGACCTAATATTGTTTTTGCCACATTCCAATCAGAAAGGTATCAAATTAATCCCAAGGAAATCCACATGCTTACAGTAAAAATAATACTTAGATATATCAAGGGAACAGTGGATTTCGGTTTGATGTACACTGATAAATCTCAACAAGAGTTATTGGGATATACAAATGCATATTGGGCTGGTTCAGAAGATGCTAGGAAATCAACATCAGGAGGTGCATTCTATCTTGGTGGACTGTTTATTTATTGGCTAAGCAAGAAACAATACTGCATCTTATTGATCACATCAAAAGATGAATATCATGTGGCTACTCAAGCATACACACAATTATTTTGGATTAAGAAACAACTTGATGATATAGGAGTTTAATTAAAGTATCCGATTGAAATCCATTGAAATAATTCAAGTACTATAAATCTGAGAAAAAATCCAGTCCATCACTCAAGGACAAATCACATTGAAATCAAATATCATTTTATCAAAGAGAAGATGGATAAAGGACTTGTGAAGTTAGAGTATGTGCCTATAAAACAATAGGATATAGACATTTTGACAAATGAATTACCCAAATAAGTGTTTGAATGGAATCAACTATGTTTGGGAGTCTAGTCGACTCCCCACACTTGAAAAAGTGTGGATGTCAAAACCCCTCTCCCTGAGGTATGGTGTGTTTTTCCCTAATGTACTAATCTATGTTCTTTACCCTGTTGCAGACATAAAAGGAATGGAATTCAGGTTCGTTGAAAAATGGGGATAAATTGTGGCTTTCAAATAGAGAAAATGTCTTAGTTAATACACGAGGAGAATTTTTTAGATGGAACAATGAGATAGGGGGATTTAAAGTTGAGTTGAATCTGTTTAGGGGAGCTATGATGTAGGGGGAGTTGAATTTTATCTCAAGCTATTTGGGGGAGTTATGACATAGGGGTAGTATTAAATCTGACGATGCTATAAGTGATCGATCAAAGGTTACATATCACGATAGTTGAGGTTTGTGATCAAAGTAGTGGTTTTGGAATGGAATGAATTGATTCATTGATGAACATTGCATTATACTCCTGTTTCTCATGCTGATAATTTCTCATGTGGGCTTAGAGTATGTGTTGAGTAAACCCTTTATCACTATCCTAATCACAAGAAGAAAATACTGGTAAAAGTTAGATAAATCTTTAATGAGGTATAAAATTATGAAAGTGTTGTCAAAAACCTGAAACAGGGATATTGTTGGGTAAAAATCCATCAATCTATCCTCTCAGTATGTTTTGGGTGAGATTATGTTTGTTGAAAAATCTAGATTATTGAAAATGAGTATGGTTGGTGTTTGCTAAAAGTAGGTTTTTAAGGTGGCGCAGTTTCCCAGTGTTTTTCAAATTGTTGGGCCTCAAAATTAGGAATTTGATTTTGGAAAAGGAAGGATTTTAGTAAAGAAGATCACTGTTCATGAACTATGAAGAACAGTTCATGGATTTTGAAGGATGGTACATGGAAAGTACATGGGCTAAAAAGCACAGTATGAGGCCGCATAGAGAATGGTTCACGGAATGAAAAACAATTCGTGGTGAAGTTATGCGGCATGCAAAATGCATGCAATACATGAGATGGTGTGTCATTCACAAAAGTGAGGTAGAGATTTGAGAATCCAAGAAGGGAGACATTGGTGAAAATGAGGTGGTGATTTATGGAACTGTGTAGGATGAAGTGGTAGTACATAGACTGTATAGGGAAGAATAGTTCGCAGGAGATGCATGGTATGCCGTGAAGGCTATGCCGCATTGAAGATTTGGTAAATCTCAGATTAGAGGATTTTTCAGATCTATTTTCCTAAATAAGGAGTGATAATATCATCCTTAGACTGATAGAAAATTATATTATATAAAATCATCACTCCAATAATTTTCCAAAGTCTGAAGGAAGTTCACGAGGGAGAATTTCATGAAGGGTGAAGTAGTTCATGCAGAAGAAATTCTGGTGAAGGATTTTTTTCAAAGCATTATAGCCCGCAAAGTAAGAAAGGTCTGTAGAAGGAAGGTGGTACATAGAGGAATATCTCACCTGCAGAAGCAGAGGAGGTACACAAAATTGGTAAGAAGAAGCAGTACATAGAAGAGGTATGCAAAGGCAGTTCACAAAGTCGGTACACGGAGGTGGTATGCGACAACGCAAGTGGAGGCAGTCCATAGGAGAAGCAGTCCACGAAGGAGATGTGGTATTCGGAATTGGAGAAAGTTCACGGAGGAGGAAATATACATAGAATACCCTCTATAAAGTTCATGGAATAGTCAAGGTGGTTTTCATAGGATTTAATAAATCTTGAAAAAGGATAAAATAGTTCGCGAAAACAATTTCTGCTAACCTAACAGTACGCAGAAAGGTTGAATTAATCTATGGGTGAAAAATGAACTTCAAGAGAGCATATACCTTAAGTTGATGATGCATTATTTCATGAAAATAAAGTTACCTACAAGTCCATAAACTGTGAGTGGATCCCTTCCAAGAGTAGTGAGTGAAGAAAGAGGAAGACAATGATCCTTTCCACTGACAGTGAGCCAAAGAAATAGACATAGGGAGAGACCCTTGGGAATGCAGTGAGCAGACCCTAAATCCTGTAAAGGTAGTGTGCTTGGGAATATAAGTGATCTAGCTCGAACCTTATAATTAACAGTGAGATTTAGTGGATTTGGTATATCATCACATCACTGTTATATGCTACTTGGATGTAGCCCAATGAGGGTGAACCAAGAAAAATCATTGTGTCATGTGCATGATTATATTTCTGTTCATATATTTCTATGGGAGAAAGATAGAAATGTGTTTTGTTTAATGATGAAACAAGATCTGAAGGGGAAATAGTTTTATTCTTTCATACCCTGATTTACCCCCCTCTCAGGGTATTCGACCCAGTGGACCTAACAAAAAGTATCACATTTAAAAGGGTTTTCAAATATAATATAGAAGTATGGTTTAAAACCAATAAATACAAATTTTTATTATTAAGTGATAAAGTATAATTGTTTCCAATATATATTTTTATTCCTAAGGGTTTTTTTATTAAAATTTCAAAATTAATTTTCATTTAATTATATTTATGAATTTTTTTTCATAAAAAAATCAACCCTTACGAAAAAATTAGAATATTTTTGGTTTTATAATGAAATGATGAATATGGTTCCCACTTGTTATTTTATTTCATAAAAATTAAAATAATATGTTTCTTATATGTATTAAAAACTAGAATTTCATGGTTTTAAGAGGATTTTCAAAGAGTATAATATAGAATTGTATTGGTTATATTTTATCACACCTTACAATTTACATCTTAAAAGTAAATCTTGGTATATTCCAAATGTTTTTTACCATTATAGAAACTATGAAACTCACTATGAGGAGTCCTATGGATTTATAATTTCTTGGATTATGGTTTAAGTTCCATTCATAACAAACCATATATTTTAGGAAAATATATGTTTTTTTATAGGAACATTTTTTTGATTTTATATAGATTTTATTATTACTTTTTATATATTTTAGATGATTTGAGGGAAATTTCTATGATGTATTGACATTATTTTTTTGAGTTAGATTTTATTTCATTTAGATTTAAAACCATGGAATATTTTTTTGATATAGCATTATATTCCTTATTTTATATTGAAATATACCCCATAGAAAGGTGTCAATAAATCTAAAAGAGAGGTTTTTCTGATAAGTTTCTTTAAGGAAACACTCTATTTGATCTAATAATTATTTAATATTTCATTTGGACTATAGAAAACCATGGTAGGAAAGCTTAGTTTGAACCTACCCAAGTAAAAGTTCATTCTTAGAAGTTCACTAGTTATAACCCATCTACTTTCCATGGTGATCATGGTTACCTGAAGGCCTTCGGGACACCTCAAGGCCTTTAGGCCATATAAATTATAGAAGAAACCAGATAGATTATATAAGGAATAGGATCCAGATGAGGATTCAGAGTAGGCACATTCTCCAGAGTAGAGCTAACCAATTTTGAAAAATGAGAGGGTATAGAAATTTTCATTGGTACTAGGCCTATACACCTATACATAGGATATCTATCCAAACAACTATGCAAGGGTAGAGTGATGACATCATGATATAGATGCTTAGGAGGGGCAGTTCCAAGTAGTCATAGTCAAGGATGAATTCCTCTAAGACCTTCGGGTCATGTAATGTGCCACTAAGCCTATGGGTCCTGTAAGGGTTCCCCCTCAACCCTTAAAAGGTATTTTATTAAAAATGAATAAAAATATAAGGCTTTCGGTCTATTTAGGCCAAATACCATGGAGATAGATATGGATAGAGTGTACTTAGATATGTAGAAGGGGAATGATTCAGTGATAGAATGTCTAACACAATTTATTGAATTGGTCAATATTTCTCCCAATATTATTTCAAATGATACTATAAAAGCTCATCAGTTTAAAATGTACTTGTGGCCTAATATCAAATCTAAAAAACAATCTTTTATGTTTGACCTTATACTTTGATGATTTCAATATGGTAGAGATGGATGCGATGAAATTTTTTAGGTTGATCGAGGTGGGAATTTCTTTGGTTGTAACTAGTGTATTTCAAAGCACCTCATATAGTTATAGGTGAAATAATGAGATTATTAGGAGGGAATATAGTGCAAATATAAAATAAAAATCTCACACTATTTCTAGGAAAAAAAATTAAATATAAATGAAAAGGAACCATTTGGTAATTTTTTTGTTCTAGGGAAGAAGGCTAATATAAATCCCAATCAATACCACACAGTATAACTAGATATAGTTGTAGTTGAGCCTCAAAAGGATTTCCTAGTCCCTAATTGGGTAAATAAAAATATTGAACCCTATTAAAAGGTGATACACTTACATAAATCAAGTGATATGGTGTTCCATTTGTAAAATTTTATCCAAAGTTTATTTTATTACTTTTCATTATAGTTCTAAGTAGTAACATCTTTTTACATGAGAAGTCCTTTGACTACTGTTCCATGATTTCTAGATAAAAATTCATCCACTAATTAGTTGGATGTACCTAGATTAAACACCTTGACTATTTTTGTATAGAATTCAATGGAAATTTTAAATGATTAGGTAGAAGTTCCAACAACTGTGGTGGAAGCTCTAACAACTATGGTGGAAGATCTAGTATCTCAAATGGACACTCTTTCTATTATAGTGTAAAATCTATTAGCTTGGATAGAACCTTCTACTTATTTTAAATAAAATAATCCTAAATAAGGTAAATTTAGGAAAGGTATGTAGTTGGCACACTATATCCCCCTTTAACATGATTTAAACCATCCTTTTACCATAACTACTAAAGTATTTATGGTGGATGTTTAGAACCTATCTCTAATAACCATGTAGGGTATCAGAGAATTTATTGTTATTCTAGAATAATATAAGTAGTTTTCCAAAATATTTTTATTATCAGATTCTTTATTTTATGGGTCTTAACCTTTATATATCGTGTTAATAGTTTTTAATTTTACTGATCACAATGAAGTAAACTATAGACAGAGATGTAATGGCCCGGGTTTTTGGGGGTCCATTAATTTGTAAAAATCTGATGTTGGGTGTTCTGGGTAGTCTGGGGAAGTTATCAAGGCTTCTCGGTGAAGTTTTGACCCCTAACGGTGGGCCTACCGGTAGCCTTAGCCTACCGGTAGCAGGCCTACTGGTAACTTAGTCTACTAGTAGCCGTGACCTACCGGTAGCTCCACCTACCGGTAGCTCCGCCTACCGGTAGCTCAGTCTACCAGTAGCTCTGCCTACCTATAGCTCCGCCTACCGGTAGCTCGGTCTACCGGTAGCTGCAGCCTACCAGTAGCTCGGTCTACCGGTAGCTCTATCTACCGGTAGCTGCATCCTACCGGTAGCTCTGTCTACTGGTGGCTGCAGCCTACCGGTAGCTCTGCCTACCGGTGGCTCGGTCTACCGGTAGCTCTGCCTACCAATAGCCTGCGGCTACCGGTAGCTTGGTTAACCGGTGGACCTAGCACCACGGGTTTTCTAGTAGAATCTCCTCGCAAATTGGGTTTTAAACCCTATTTTGACCCCTTTAACTTTTTTTAAAGCCCAGTAATGCCCATTAATGAGGTTTAATTAAATGTTCGATGAGGTGTGAGTCGGTTTAAACCACCCCTAAAGGTGGGGACCTTTTTGACATGTGGGCCGCGTGGTCAACCCACGACCCCGCTCTTTACGTGGTTTCACGTTCTTATCTCAACCGTTCCCATCCTTTATAAAACTACTGTGATATCCCTGGGTTTCCTTTTCTCAATCAACCTCCAATCAAATCGTCTGCTCGTCCTTGAGTTCCTGAGGCCCAACCCCTGCAGTTTGCGCATTCGCTGTTCGTGGCGCGTGAGGATAAACTTCGATTGTTGATCAATCAAGTAGGGTTTTACCTTTGTCTCTCCATTCTGTGTATCATGCGGGGGGTATTCTTTTGATTCTGTAAATTTGGACGAACCAAACCTTAACGAAGATAATAAACGGATTCTAAAGAATGAAGGGGGAGGTGTGTGATGGATGATGCTGGTTTGTTTTATGATCTTTCATGATTAATGATTTCTGATTTGTGCTGGATTACTCCTACTGAAAATCATGACCGTTGGTGTTCTTTTTGTGTTCACTAATAATCCCTTACTCCTTGTGTTGGTCGTGTAAAATAAATTGGTTACTTAAGTATACGCGGCTAGATAAATAGAAAGCACCAGGATCAACCCTTTTCTGTGATAACCCCAGTTAAAATACAGCGGAATTGGAATCCTGGAGTGTGTTAAATCTTTTAAATCTGAAAATACCGGCATTAGCCTGATTTGTGTTGGTGGTAGCAGTTTGGTTGTTTCCTTTCACGGGCTGATTGTTGGGTGTTGCGGGTGGGGATGGGATCCCCTGTGGTTATGCTTTCAGTTGTGAATTTGAGGCTGTGTGGTTACTTTGTCTATATCATGAATTGGGTTGGGATCCTCTGTTGTTGAGAAATCGTCGGATCCTAGAATTTTGGGAACATGGGGTAGTATCTTGGGGTTCTCCTTGGTTTCAGTACTTTGAGGGATCTCACTTATCCCTTTTGTGGATGTTACTTTACAAGAGAACTGGGTGTGAATGTTTAAGTTGATGTTGACTGTACTCTTTCCTTATCTTGTACTTATGCTTTCTAGTTTCCCAAGTAGGTGCAAAAACCTTTTTCTTTAAAAATTATTACTGAACATGTAAACAAGTATGGGACAAATGGGTTTTGGTTTGGTGTGAGTTGTGACTTGGACATGGTACGGTTTGTGTTCTTTAAGCTAGCTGAAGAAAAACCTAAAATGGGTGAGTGCTTTCTACCTATACATATACTTGTAGTTTTTGTGTTTCTTATTCGCGCCCCACCCAAGTTGAGAACTTAGTTCCGAACACCCCCATTTCATGGGGGAGGGTGTTTTTCCCAACACTTCTATTAGTGGCTGGTTATTAGCTACTTTCTGCTCCCTTTCCTGGATAGACCAAGTATCTTCGGGTAGGCTCTGATGGCCTGAATTCCATTATTAGCCCAAGAATCTTTAGGCAGGGTAGTGTGGCGGTTGGCCCAGGTGTGTGCGGGCAGGTGGTTCAAAATTATCTTCGGGATGAGTCCCAGGTGTCTTCAGGCGTGGAAGTAGATCTTCTAGCCTAGGTTTCTTCGGGCGTGGCGGTGGTTGTTCTGGCCTAGGTGTTTGCAGGAGTGGTTACGTGTGACAGTTGTGGCCCAGGTGTTTGCGGGTGGGGTTTGGCAGTGGGACTGCGTGAGGATATGGCCCAGGTGTGTGCAGGCGGGTGTGGAAGTGGGACTGCGGTGAGAATGACGGGATTGGTTCGATCCGTATGATGACTTCAATAACCAGTGGGAAAGTGGCGCGGGGTACCCAAACATCGATGTGCTTTTATTATATATGACTTGACCTGCGTTATTTGGGGATTGTGCCTTGGTGAGGCCTGGGTGGTTAGTTTCCTTGTTAGGTGTTTGGTCGTCTGTTTCTCACGGGACTTTAGTACGTCTCCCCACTTGTGCATGAGATTGTTTGGTTTTCCCCTACTGAGTATACTTGTATGCTCACCCTACGTATATAAAACTACTTTCAGGTTTCCAGGAGGACTTCGGGGATCGTGCGGGACCATACTAGCATAGACCTTTGGGACAATTTCTGTCGTTGTTTTTCTTTCTCTTGGTACTTTATCTTTGGAGTTCTTATACCATGTATCTTTTACTTTTGAACATGCATGTGGGAATGGTTTACTTTTGGACTTACTTTTCTTTCAGTTTTGGTGGTGTTGGGTTTTATCATATTATCTCCCAATCCTATTCAAACAAAAAGGGTAATGCCTTCCATTTGTGTGTGATTTCCATACCCTTGGTGCTATTCTCCACTTCGGGACCTATAGAAGGAGGGTTTCAGGGGTCATTATCTCTCCTTCAACTTAAATAAGGAAGGTATCGGCAATCTGCTGACCCTTTCCCTCATTCTTGTGAAGGCAGGTCGTGACAGAATGGTATCAGAGTGAGGTTGAGAGATAGGATGGAGTCTGGAGTTAGGCACAGTGAGGGTTGTATGGGATGGTAGTGCAACAGTGTTGGGTGACCTTGGTGTGTGAATTAGGCCAGTGAAGACCGGCTAGGACACAAGATTTTATGGCCCCCCGTGATCCGATGCAAGGACTTTGGACCTACCGAACGACCAAGAGAGGCCACACTGATTATAGGGTAGAGAACCTAGGAAAGGTACATGCATCATAATGACTTGTGTTCTTGTGTTTTAGGGGTGTTTTGGAAATCGAAATTAATAAGAAGTTTATAAAAATTTAAAGAACAATATTCTGCACTACTTGGGCTTAGGAATTCCTTGTTTACCTTGGATCTGTGGAACCTGGGAGGAGACCACGTGTGGTGCAGGCGATCAAGGCCCAGGAGACTTCCTTGGCCGATCGGCAGAGAGCTGATCGAGTGGAGGAGGATGACCAGTGGCAGAAGACACTTCAGGCCTTCTAGCGATAGACCCTCGAGAAGTATGAGGGTAGCACCTCTGACGTGAAGATGTAGAGCTGGATAGAGGTGCTGGTGATAGCCTTTAGCCTGATCCGGGCTCTGACCAAGTACTGGGTTCCTCTGTCTGTCATCCAGATGTAGGGAGTGGCACGTCAGTGGTGGACGCTTTACCTGGGGGAGAGGAGAGAGGCCTAGGTGTCATGGGCTGATTTCGAGAAGGAGTTCCAGGCGGAATTCCTCTCTTATACGATGAAATAAGAGAATAGGCAGGAGCTACTCTCCCTCCAACAGGGGAGCATTTCGGTAAGGAAGCTGATGATCAAGTTCAAGGACCTCCTAATTTTTTCTTCGGACCTCTTTCCAGACGAGGAGTGTCAGGAAAGACGTTTAGAGGAGGCGCTCCAACCCTCCCACCAGTATGCTGTTACCCCCTTCACCCTGCCGACGTACATGGAGGTACAGAAGAAGGAAGAAGTGGTTGAGAGGATGCACACGCTGGGTGGTGTGTCGAGAGAGGGGATTCAGCTAGGCCCGTCAAAGGGAAAGGCTATCAGCACTAGACCTCCAGCATCGGGACCCTCTAGGTTCCGACCCGCAGGGAGCAGGCCACAACAGTTCCAGTTCCGGTCCCCCAGTCCTCACCCTTTCCCTTTGGGCCCAGGACCGAGGTGATTCATATGTGGGAGCCATGGAAATATCCATAATCAGTTCCCGGACCGATTACAGTACGGCAGCGGTGGACAGGCCCAACACCCGCCCCAGCAACAGCTTCCAGCTAGGCCCTTCCAGTAGCAGCAGCAGGGGCAGCGAGCTCCCGATCCTCCGAGGGTAGACATTGTAGGATGAGGCCGACCTCAGGGTGCTCCTTAGGGACCTCGGCCCGGGCATGGTCGGGGAGGTGATTGACAACCAAGAGGCAGAGGAGTTGGGCATGGGAAGTTGCATGTTGCGGAGCCAGTAGTTCCAGCAGGACCAGAGATCGTTCGAGGTACGATCAGTTTGTTTAGTACCCTTTCTTACGCCTTGTTCGATACCGGGGATTCGCACTCCTTCATTGCACCCAGTATATCCTGTGCTTTGGGCCATGATGCCGAGAGACTTCTAGTGCCCCTGGTGCTGAGCACACCAGCCAGAGGTTAGACCAACTTGTTATATGTTTTTCAAGGATGCAGACTGATGATAGGGCCACATTAGTCGGCCAGGGATCTACTACTGCTACAGATATAGACAAACGATGTGATCCTAGTCATCGACTGGCTGTTCTCTGTGTGTTATGTCATCGACTGCTTCCGAGGAAGGGATGTGTTCTTATATTTGGGCAGCCGACGTGTTACTTTCACCGGCGAGCGGAGTGGTCAGAAGGGCAACAGGTGAGAGGAACCCCTCCTCTCCTTGTTAGTCGAGCTATCAGTAGAGTCAGTAGATGCTGAGATGGTGGAGGTTCTAGGAATCTTCAGTGTGTTTATGGACATCTTTCCTGAGGAGGTAATGACTCTACCCCCCTAACGTGATTTCGAGTTTGGGATAGAATTGCAGCCTGGTGCTCGCCCGATTTCGATGGCTCCTTATCGGATGGCACCTTCAGAGCTGCGAATTCAGATTGATGATCCAATGAAGAGGGGTTATGTTTGACCAAGTGCATCAACATGGGGTGATCCAGTCTTGTTTTCAAAGAAGGCAGATGGTGGCCTCAGGTTGTGCATAGAATACAGAAGGCTGAATCAGGTAACGATCAAGAATCGCTACCCTCTTCTGAGGATAGACGATCTTTTCGACCAGCTGAAAGGGATAGGGTGGTTCTCTAAGATCGACCTGTGGTCTGGGTATCACTAGTTGAGAGTAAAAGAGAGAGAGATCCTGAAGATGACCTTCAGGTGCAGATATGGACACTTCGAGTTCGTAGTCATGCCTTTTAGAGTTATGAATGCCCCGACTGTGTTCATGGGGATTATGAACTCCATCCTTCGGGAGTACCTGGATCAGTTCGTAGTTGTTTTCATCGACGATATCTTGATCTATTCAAGATAAGAGGAGGACCATGCGGAGCACCTGAGGATGGTTTTGGAGGTCCTCTGATAGCACCAACTCTATGGGAAGTTGTCGAAATGAAAGTTCTGGATGTGAGAAGTGAACTTCCTTGGGAACGTAGTGTCTGAGAAGGGGGTAGCTATAGACCCATAAAAGGTTGAGGCAGTTGTTTCTTGGGAAGCGCCCAAGAATGTGGCAGTGGTTCATAGTTTCCTCGGGCTGGTGGGTTACTATCGGAGGTTCGTACCCAACTTCTCCCGATTTTCAGCCCCTTTAACAGTCTTGACCAAGAAGGACCAGGTATTCGTGTGAAGTGAGCAGTGTGAGGCAGCCTTCGGCTATCTGAAAGAGAAGCTAGTTAGTGCCCCAGTGATGAGACTACCAGAAGAAGGGGCAGCGTATGAGGTGTTCTGTGATGCTTCAGGGAAAGGCCTCATATGTGTGTTGATGCAGCGAGAAGGGGTGATCTCTTATGGGTCTAGGAAGCTATGCCCTCATGAGCATTATTATGCCACCCACAACCTAGAGCTTGCATCGGTCGTTTTTGCGCTAAAGTTATGGCGGCATTACCTCATCAGATAATGCTTTGTGGTCTTCACGGATCACAAAATTTTGAGGTATATCTTCTCCCAGCGGGACCTAAACTTGCGGCAGCAAAGGTGGGTGGAGTTACTACAGGATTAAGACTTCTAGATTTACTATACTTCAGGGAAGGGGAATGTAGTGGCCGATGCTTTGAGCAGGAGGTCGTAGAAGGATGTGGTCCGAGAGCTTGCAGACGCCTAGAAGGTGATGGAGGAGTTGGCTGCCTTGCACCTGGATGCGAGGACGGATGGTGGTAGAGGTTGCCTGTATCAGATGACAGTGCAGTCTTCTCTATTACAGCAAGTGGAGGAGTCTCAGTGGGGTGACCCAAAGTGCGAATTGATGCGTGACCGAGTTGACCAGAGAAATGCTCCAGAAGGATGGACGTAGGATGGTTAGAATCAGATGCTTTTCCGAGGAAAGATGTTTGTTCCAAAGGCGATGCGTGGCAAGGTTCTTAGTGATTTCCACAACTCACCCCTAGCAGTGCACCCGGGAGTTTCCAAGATGTACCAGGGTCTAAAGAGACAGTTCTGGTGGCCCAGAGTAAAGCGATCAATGGCAGAATTTGTGGCCAAGTGCCCAGTGTGTCAGCAGGTGAAGGCTGAACACCGAGTTCTAGGTGGTCTGCTACAGTCTCTAGATGTCCCTGAGTGGAAGTGGGAGGACATCTCGATGGATTTCATCACGAGTCTACCTAAGGTTCAAGGGGGATATGATGCCATCTAGGTATTAGTGGACCGGTTGATGAAATCGGCTCGCTTTCTGGCGATTAAGGAGTCAAGTGCAGTGGATGCTTTGGCACGAAGGTACGTGGATGAGGTGGTGCGGTTGCATGAAGTTCTGAGGTCCATAGTCTCGGATAGGGATGAACAGTTTACTTCACGAGTCGTGAGAGGATTGAAACATGATTTTGGCACCCAGATACGTCTTAGCACTTCTTTCCATCCCCAGATAGATGGACAGATAGAGAGCACCATCCAGACCTTGGAGGATATGCTGTAGGCATGCGTTCTAGACTCAGGAGGATCATGGGTGCGACACTTGCCTCTGGTAGAGTTTGACTACAATAATAGTTATCACTCTACCATTGGTATGGCTCCGTTAGAAGCCTTGTATGGGAGGCCATGTTGCTCACCTGTGTGTTGGACCGAAGTCGGAGAGGTAGGCATCCTTGGCTTGGAGGTGGTGTAGAGCACGACGGAGAAGGTTCAGCTTATACGAGAAAGGATGAATGTGGCCCAGGACCGATAGAAATCATATGATGATACCAGGAGAAGGCCCTTGGAGTTTGAGGTTGGAGACCACGTGTTCTTGAAGGTCTCCCCTCGGTGTGGACAACGGAGGCTCGGCAAGGGGAGTAAGCTTTCCCCCAGGTTCATCGGACCCTTAGAAGTGTTGCAGTGGGTCGGCGAAGTGGCTTATCAGCTAGCGTTACCACTGCCGCTACTGAGGATACATGACATCTTCCATGTGTCCCAACTCCGTCGGTATATACATAATGATTCACACGTCCTAGACTGGGGAGATCTAGACATCAAGGATTATGTGACCTTTGTGGAAAGACCGGTGATGATCGAGGATCGCAAGGAGAAGGTGCTTCGTGGGATAACCATTCCCTTGGTTTGTGTGTTATGGAGACATGGTGGGCTTGAAGAGAGTACGTGGGAAATGGAAGCGCAGATGCGTGCCCAGTACCCAGAGTTGTTTTGAGCTTTGTGTTGTTCTGTTTATATTTGTTTTAGTGGAGCATTTTACCATGTTGGCTATGAAATATGTGGTTTTTCTTTCCTCTCTGAATGTGTGTGAAAAGTCCTGGCGATGGGGGGGAGGATCCGACCCCTAATCAAGACACATTAAGGTGGATGCGATTAAACCCGTGCGGGAGAGTCAGTTCCGTCTAAAGCGGATAATATCTTGATATGGGGGAAGATACTCCCCAACCCACATGACTGGGAAGTTTGACATGGTATGTTGCTCGGTTCTTAAGGGAAAGGTGTTTTTAGTTAGCAATGGGGTTCGCTTCTGAGAGGTATCTTTCGAGGTGGTTGTTCAGACCCTCTCTTTCCTTCTGGTTGTTTAGATTCTTGAGGTCGAGAATAGTTTAATAGGTATCTTATGTAATGGCCCAGGTTTTTGGGGGCCCATTACTTTGTAAAAATCTGATGTTGGGTGTTCTGGGTAGTTTGGGGAAGTTATCAAGGCTTTTCGGTGAAGTTTTGACCCCTAACGGTAGGCCTACCAGTGGCCTTAGCCTACTGGTAGCAGGTCTACCCGTAGCTCGGTCTACCAGTAGCCGCAACCTACTGGTATCTCTGCCTACCGGTATCTCGGTCTACCAGTAGATGCAGCCTACCGGTAGCTCCGCCTACCAGTAGCTTTGTCTACCGGTAGCTGGAGCCTACCAGTAGCTCTGTCTACCGGTAGCTGCAGCCTAACTGTAGCTCTGCCTAACGGTGGCTCGGTCTACCGGTAGCCTCCGGCTACCGGAAGCTCAGTTTACTGGTAGCTCGGATAACCAGTGGACCTAGCCCCCACGGGTTTTCCAGTAGCGTCTCCTCGCAAATTGGGTTTTAAACCCTATTTTGACCCCTTTAACTTGTTTTAAAGCCCAGTAATGCCCATTAATGATGTTTAATTAAATGTTCGATGATGTGTGAGTTAGTTTAAACCGCCCCTAAAGGCGGGGACCTTTTTGACGTGTGGGCCGCGTGGTCAACCCACGACCCCGCTCCTTACATAGTTTCACGTTATTATCTCAACCGTTCCCATCCTTTATAAAACTATTGAGATATACCTGGGTTTCCTTTTCTCGATCAACCTATGATCAAATCATTTGCTTGTACTTGAGTTCCCGAGGCCCAGCCCCTGCCGTTTGAGCATCCGCTGTTCATGGCACGTGAGGATAAAATTCGATCGTTTATCAATCATGTAGGGTTTTACCTTTGTCTCTCCATTCTGTGTATCATGTGGGGGGTATGATTTTGATTCTATAGATTTGGACGAACCAAACCTTAATGAAGATAATAAAGAGATTCTAAAGAATGAAGGGGGAGGGGTGTGATGGATGATGCTGGTTTGTTTTATGATCTTTCATGATTAATGATTTCTGATTTGCGTCGGCTTACTCCTAATGAAAATCATGGTCGTTGGTGGTCTTTCTGTATGCACTAATAAACCCTTACTCCTTGTGTTGGCCGTGTAAAAGAAATTGGTTAATTACGTATATGCAGCTAGATAAATTGAAAGCACCATGATCAACCCTTTTCTGTGATAACCCCAGTTAAAATACAGCGGAATTGGAATCATGGAGTGTGTTAAATATTTTAAATATGAAAATACCGGCATGGGCCTGATTTGTGTTGGTGGTAGTGGCTTGGTTGTTTCCTTTCACGGGCCAATTGTTGGGTGTTGTGGGTGGGGATGGGATCCCCTGTGGTTCTGCTGTCAGTTGTGAATTTGAGGTCGTGTGGTTACTTTGTCTATATCACGAATTGGGGTGGGATCCTCTGTTATTGAGAAATCTTCGGCTCCTAGAATTTTGGGAACATGGGGTAGTATCTTGGGGTTTTCCTTGGTTCTAGTACTTTGAGGGATCTAACTTATCCCTTTTGTGGGTGTGACTTTACAAGATAACCGGGTGTGAATGTTTACGTTGATGTTGACTATACTCTTTCCTTGGCTTGTGCTTATGCTTGCTAGTTTCCCAAGTAGGTGAAGAAACCTTTTTATTTAAACATTATTACTGAACATGTAAACAAGGATGGGAAAAATGGGTTTTGGTTTGGTGTGAGTTGTGACTTGGACATGATACGGTTTGTGTTCTTTAAGCTGGCTGAAGAAAAACCTAAACTGGGTGAGTTCTTGCTACCTATATATATACTTGTAGTTTTTGTGTTTCTTATTCGTGCCCCACCCAAGTTTAGAACTTAGTGCCGAACACCCCCATTTCATGGGGGAGGGTGTTTTTCCCAACACTTCTATTAGTGGCTGGTTATTAGCTCCTTTCTGCTCCCTTTCCCGGATAGCCCATGTATCTTCGGGCAGGCTGTGATGGCTTGAAGTCCATTGTTATCCCAAGAATCTTTAGGCAAGGTAGTGTGGTAGTTGGACCAAGTGTGTGTGGGTAGGTGGTTCCCAAGTATCTTCGAGATGAGGCCCAGGTGTCTTCGGGCGTGGCAGTAGTTCTTCTAGCCCAGGTGTCTTCGGGCGTGGCGGTGGTTGTTCTGGCCTAGGTGTTTGCAGGCGTGGTTACATGTGACAGTTGCGGCCCAGGTGTTTGCGGGTGGGGTTTGGGAGTGGGACTGCGTGAGGATATGGCCCAGGTTTGTGCTGGCGGGTGTGGCAGTGGGACTGCGGTGAGAATGGTGGGATTGGTTCGATGCGTAGGATGACTTCAATAACCAGTGGGAAAGTGGCGCGGGGTACCCAAACATCGATGTTATTTTATTATATATTACTTGACTTGCATTATTTGGGTAGTGTGCCTTGGTGAGGCCTGGGTGGTTAGTTTCCTTGTTAGGTGTTTGGTCGTCTTTTTCTCACGGGACTTTAGTACGTCTCCCCACCTGTGCATGAGAGTCTTTGGTTTTTCCCTACTGAGTTGTAAAGACCCGTAAATTTCAAGGAAATTTTTTTTCTCTTAATTTTCTTTGGAATTTTACAAGAGCGCAGTTTCTGACGGCACCTGATTCCGAGGCCCGGTGTGCCCGGAATCATTTTCCGAAGTTTGGCTCGGGTACGTTCAGTGAACGGACGAGCGGGTTTTTCTAACTTTTGAACCGGTGCCCGGAATCGAATTCTGAGGGCACCGATGAAATCGCAGCGCCAGTTTTCTCTTAGAAACGCCTCTTCCGGAGTTGCGTTTGCTCGGGTGTGGTTTTTAATTTTCGGGCTTAAAGTTAAGAAATAAAATAATTTTGCGACAACTTTATTTTATTTCACTTAAGCCACTTGGAAGCCACTTGAAGCCACTTAAAGGCGGCTTGAACTGAGTTGAACTGGATAGGATGCTATCCAGAAATATCCTACCCCCTTGGTAGGATATTTGTGAGGTGGGGCCCGCACGAGCCCCGCCATTTCTTTCCGCTAAGAAACGCACCCCTGAAAACCCGTCTTAATGAAATTCAACTGACGCGTTTTCTAAATTCTTAACAGACCATTTAATTGGGCGGTTTATTTTGTGAATTAAATGACATGTTTCTTTCGTTGAATTAATTCAACGAATTAATTCAATCGTTTCTTAACCTGTTTTCGTGTGTTGGCATATTAATAAAATAAGACCAACCCAAAATCTTTTGAGAAGATTTGAGAGGATCCTTGTTTCTTCTTCTCCCTCACGAAGAACGCGAAGAACGCGAAGAATGCGAAGAACGCCGAACCCGGAAATCGACGACGCTTCCATCCGAGACGTCCTTCTCCGCCCCGATCTCCGATCACCGACCGTTGAGGTGAGTGATTTCGGATTTCCTCACAAGGTTCCTTCTTTTTTGGTTTTAAACACAGATTTAATTATTTATAATTTAAATCTGTTGTTCTTGGTCCGTTGAGCTTGCCGACTCAACGCCGGATTCCGCGACGACGCGACGCCTCCCCGCGACGACGCGACGATCTCTCTCTTCCGCGACGAGCTTTTCCGCGAAGAACGCCCGTGCGCGACGATCAATGAGGTAGGGATTTTATAATTTTGGAATACCCCTCTTTATTATTCCCGTGAACATTCTTTAAAAATTAAAGAACCGGAATCAAAGAAACAATTTTTATTTTATTAAAAATTGTTGGTTCATGTGTTGAACATTCTATTTTCTCCCGTTGTTTTTATCTAACGCGGAGGGTGCAGGTCAAACGAACACGGCCCGGCAGCCCTCCGCCGTTCTTCGTGTTTTGCGGATTTGGCGGGCGACGACGGAACGTGCCGCAACGGGTGTTTGATGATCCCGCAGTAAAGAACGGAACCCGGGAGGAACAACGGCGCAGACGGGAAGGAAAACAGGCCACCGGAGCGACTCTGGCGGCCCGCAGAAGCCGGTGGTGGCGCGGGTCGCCGGCGCGGCGGCGCCGGCGGCCGGAGGCGGCGACACCTTGCGGGTGTCCAGCGCGACACCCCGCGGGTGCCGCAGGTGTCCAGCGCGACACCCCGCGGGTGCCGCGGGTGTCCAGCGCGACACCCCGCGGGTGCCGCGGGGTTGTCATGCGGCACCCCGCGGGTGTATGGCCGACACCCCGCGGGTGCCGCGAGAGTGTCACGCGAGGCGGCGGCTTTCCCCCGCGTCGGCCGCTCGGCCGCTCGGCCGAGCCGAGCCGGACCGGCCCTGGACGGGCCAGGCCAGGCCAACCGGGTCGGACCCGACCCGGTTCGGGCCAACCAGGGGGGGTCGAGCCGGGTCGCCCTGGGCCCGGACCCCCCGTCTTCGGACAGACTTCGTTCAAATGGTCGTATCTTGAACTACGGGCCTCCAAACGACCCGCTGTCAGCGGAAACGCGATCCTTGGACCGAGACGGTCGTTTCGGTTTATCTCGCTCAAGGTTTCAGAATACTTTGAGTTCGGCCGGGTTGGTTCGTACATGAAACCAACCGGGCCCTCGGAGCAGAAACGCTCATATTTTGAGACACGGACGTCCGATTGACATGCCGTCAGCTTTGTTGAGTTCCTCTTTGTGAGACAGATCTTTTGGCTTACTCCGCCCGAGGTTTGGATGCAGGTGGAGTACGGTCGGGTTGGTTTTTCCTTAAAAACCAACCGGGCCCCTGGGACGAAAAAGCCAATAACTCGCAGACCGGGCGTCCGATTGACGCGCCGTCTGCGACGTTGAGTTCCTGTTGACGATACGGAACTTTTGGATACATCAACTTCGGACTTTGTGTCAGTTGATGTATGAGCCTCTCGGCTCGTGGAGCGGACCCTCCCGAACGAGCTTGCTGTGTGCGGGAACCCTAGAGCTGGTTGCGACTGCTAGTTCGACAGTGACGACTGTGCAGAGATCCTCCGTGGACTCCGACGACGACCGTGCAGAGATCCTCAGTGGACTGTGGCGACGACTATGCAGAGATCCTCAGTGGACTGCGACGACTACTGCACTCAGCGATCCTACGTGGATTAGTGCTACAGGTCCTATGTGGGCCCGATCCTGTGTGGGCCCGATCCTGTGTGGGTCTGATCCTGTGTGGGTCAGCGCTCAGCGGTTCTGTGTGACCCAGCGCCTACAGGTCCTGTGTGGGCCCGATCCTGTGTGGGTCATTGCGGGGGTTAGTTACCTATCGATCCTTCATGGGTCCGATGACTTAGATGGATCAGTGATCATCTTTATCGTCATCCGAAGAAGTATACCTGCGTGAGCTGAATCTTCTATTTACTCTCCTTTGTGGATTGTGTTGGGCTATCCTGTGTGGATTTATTGTTTACTCTTTTTTGTGGATTGTGTTAAGCTATCCTGTGTGGATTTACTGTTTACTCTTCTTTGTGGATTGTGTTGAGCTATCCTGTGTGGATTTACTGTTTTCTCTCCTTTGTGGATTGTGCTGAGCTATCCTGTGTGGGTATACGTTTTTCTTTCCTGTGTGGACTGGGTTGTGCTAGGGCTCGGACGTTGGAGCCGATCGGGGAATTGATGACTTAGGTATATGTATGGGCATATACCTAAGCCGTGTCAGATGTTACTTCGTGATTGTATCTCTCCTTCGTGGCTTATCCTTTGTGGATTTGGGGAGACCTTCGGGGGTCTCGGGGTCCCTACTGAGTAGCTTATACTCACCCCTGCACGGGCTATGCCCGCACTTCGTGGTGTTGGTTGCAGACGACGGACAATGCTGATCGTGGAGGAGGCGTGCAGAGCAGGACAGTACCTAGAGGTGGACCACTGGGCGGGACGTACTCGGAGCGGTTAGGTGGACCCGAGGAGCAGTGGAGGCTATCTGTACCCACCCTTCAGGTGGGACTTCCAGAGGACGGCTCGACGCTGCAGTTTTTCCTTTCAGTTTCTGTTTTTCCTTTCAGTTGTACTTTACAGTTGGGCTTGTATTTCCGGCCCCTTTTACTTTCAGCACAGCTTGTACAGTTTTTACTTAGTGTTTACTTTTCCGCTTTCTTACTCTGTGGTGCTTGTTTACTTTTCAAAGGAAATGCCTTCCCTTTTTGTTGGGATTTACGCCTTGGTGCTAGTCGCCAACCCCTGGCCTATGGAAGGCGGGCTTGTGGTAGTCACGGCACGGGCCCCGAGGACGGGTCGTGACATGAGTATACTTGTATGCTCACCCTACATATATAAATCTGCTTTCAGGTTTCCAGGAGGACTTGGGGGATCGTGCGAGACCATACTAGCACGAACCTTTGGGGAAGTTTCTATTGTCGTTTTTTTTTATTTTGGTACTTTATCTTTGGAGTTCTTGTACCATGTATCTTTTACTTTTGAACATTCATGTGGGAATGTTTTACTTTTGGCCTTACTTTTCTTTCAGTTTTGGTGTTGTTGGGTTTTATCATCTTATCTCCCGATCTTATTCAAACAAAAAGGGTAATGCCTTCCATTTTTCTATGATTTCCATACCCTTGGTGCTATTCGCCACTCCAGAACCTATTGAAGGCGGGTTTTGGGGGTCATTATCTCCCCTTCAACTTTAAGAAGGAAGGGCTTGACAATCTGCTGACCCTTTCCCTCCTTCTGGTGAAGGCGGGTCATGACAAGAGAACAACTCCACCTACATCACTGTAGGATATGTCCCCTATCACCTAGAGTTATAAAGTAAACTTTACTTGGGTAATAATTATATTCGTATCTATAAGACATAAACATAAGATAACTATGGTGGAGGAAATTATAAAAACTATGAGTGGTTTTATTAAAGGATACACTTCATTAATGTGTTCACAAACGTAGTTTAATGCCTCCAAGGATGAAGTAGTGAACGCATTTTCATGAAATTTCAAATTGATTATGATTTTAGGGTTTATTTATAGTATAGTGCAGACCCTAGGTCATATCTCAAGGAGTGTTGATAAGTTTAGAGTGTGTATTATTAATAAAAATTACTAAAAGATGGGGGTTGTTTTGAAAATAGATTTAATAAACCAACTTAATTTAAAGAGTTTAATAGTTGAGAAAGAAGTATATTTTGAAAATATATGATAAGTATATGATCATTTCTAAGTTAATACATCATGTGAAAAGTTCATTGTTCTTAATTGATTATTAGGTTTTTGGTGTAATCCTTTGATTGAGGGTTAACCAAGATCTTGGGTACCCACAACCCCTAAAATGATGCAAATAGGACTAAAACTTGTCATAACAATTGTATAGTCAAGTTACAGACCCTTAGATTAAATTAAGGTTCATCATGGAACATTGGAATCTCAAATGTTTTGGAAATAATAGGAGTCGTATGTTGTCCAATTGGAACAACACAAGTCGCACAATTAGAATTGCACACCGATGAGTTATGAAATAAAAAGTGTTTCAATTAAATGCATCAAATAAAGTTAAGATAAATATAAAATAAAAATTACAAACCACAATATACACCAAACCAGTAGAGAATTATGTGTTATAACTCCCTCTTCAAGTGTGTAGTTCCCTCATAATGACCACCAACTACTTAGCTTGACATCGGGAGTAGGAGGATGATCGGGTGGAACTCCTTCTTTATTCTTGACCCCCTATGAGAATAGAGGCCTCTAGAACTTATTGGATGAGGATAGGGATCATTTGGGACCCAAAAATTGCAGATATTTTCTTCTGCTTCAATCTCACAAATGAGGTGACCAAGGCATCATTTTATAGGCAAAGTGGAAGGTGGTTTTGGGCACAAAGATTGTGTAAAACCACTTGTACCATTGTTTTAGACCTCCAAACAGTCTTATCTCACTTTTGAGAAAACTAAAAATTTTTAGCCCCACCTCTTGAATATATCCAACAAATTGTTTTTACTAGTTGGACAACTAAATCTCGAGATATTAACAGAGTACAAAACACCGATTTTGGCTTTATACAGATTTGATTCCCTAGACAGATCAGTTCTGATGGACCTCTTAGTGGAATAATTGGGCTTGGGGTTCCTTCATATGAAATGAATCTAATTAAATTTTTGATTAGTAGACAAAATTTCATCCCATTTAAAGCCACAATTTAGTAGAAGTGTTCGGTTTATTCCACTAGTGTGCTTGGATCCCATGCAGTTTGGACCATTTTTCTTGGACTTCATCATGGGACCTCCAAATCACCTCCACCTAAAACGTAGTTATCAAAACAAGTAACATTTACATTTTAAACAGTGAAAAAAATAATAATTTAATCAAACATGGAGGGAAATTAGTTATTATTTTTATAATTTTCAATACAGAACTAGTTTAGCATAGTAGTGTAAGGGTGAAAATAAAACTATGAATCACTGTGCAATCACACCCACAAACCTAAAAATTTTCACTCCTGGGAAAATTCATATTTCCAAAAATCATGCATGTATATATTTCTTACTTTATAAATATTTAACATTAAATTAAACTTTTATTCTTGATATAAATGTGATCAAAGAAAAAATAACACTAAGGAGTTATTCTTAGTGATCATGGAAAAGACATTTCAAATATTTTATCAGAAATAAATTCTATGAGATGCATGATAGCAATTAAAGAAAATAATTAAAAAGATAATCATGTCACTAATTCTCTATGTGTATGTGTGAAAAACATTTCAAGATATTATTCCCACTTTCTATCAAGTAAATATAAGTTATTTTAATATTTTTCTACTTATATGATCCTTTCCACCAAACCTTCCCTACATCCTTTTCAATCAAATTTCAAGACCCACTCACTTAAGCATTACCAGAAGTCAAAACATAAGCTCCTATCATAGATATCACCATATTTTTTATGTTTCATCACTCCCCTCAATGTTTATTTGTTTTTGTTTTATTATTTTTTTTGGATTTTTTGAGGGTGGAAAACAATCAGATAATAGGTACACACACATAGGTAAATATGGTATAGTAATAAAATAGATAGATAAGGAACGAACGTATGGAAAAATAATTTTTTAAGGTTAGTAAAAAATAACCTAACTTATATTTACCTTATATTAAGTAATAAATTTTAACACTTCATGGTTGGGTGCAAAGATGTGTGAAGAGATTAAGTGAAACAATTTTCTCTTAAACAATTCATACAAAGGATACCATTCTTCTCAAATTTTTCAAAATTATATGACCATTTATATCATTATAAAACAACCAAATTTCAAGAGAAATTCACACCATAGTATTGAATTCTTTATAAAAATGCACATTTCATCATAGTTTTTTGAATGTTAAAACAACATGAAATAGATAAATTACTCATGAATTTTTAATAATTTCCATGATTAAGAGGGAATAATTTTCCATGATAAAGTGGTTATAAAAAAAATTAAAATTCTATAATAAAAGTGATGGGGGGGGGAAGGGGGTAGAAAGTGACAATACGATCTAGCAAGAAAAAAGAGAAAAATAAGAAAGATGATGAAAATTACTAACTAACCCAGGAATATAGCCATCCCCCCACACCTAGAGTGTGAATTGTCCTCACTATAATAAAATAGAATGTGGTAAGGAAGGATAAACTTGGTGGGTGTCATTTATAGATTTCTTCTTGAATTGGAGCTCCTCTATTGGGGTCTCTGGAAGGGATTCATGAAAGTGCTTCAGCCACTACCCATTGAAAGTGAAGTTTTGCTTGGTTTATTCATTTTGATCCCGAATAACACCAAATAGAGAGAAATTAGTAATAGTGTATAGTCCAAACCATCAGGAATGAAGCTTACCTAGATGCAACTTCAGCCTTTCATTGTAGAGGAGAAGATTATGCCCAATGTAGAACTGAGGATGAAGTATGAGATGGTCTTGGGAAGACTTAGTTTTCTCCTTATAAATATGGGAGCTCTCATATGAATCTCTTCTAATTTCCTCCGACTCTTGAATCTGCAACTTCCTTTGAAACCTATACCAGAAAGATTGGAATTGCACTGTTTGATGAGCCAGTAGGCCTGGTGCTCAATCTCAATAAAGAGGTGACAAATCTTTCCAAACACAAGCTGATAGAGTGACATTCAAATGGGTGTTTTAAAGGCAGTATGGTAAGCCCATAAGGAATCATTGAGTATAAGACTCTAATATTTTCTATTAGGTTGGACTGTTTTTTCAAGAATTTTTTTACCTCCCTATTTGAAACCTCAGCTTGACCATTGGTTTGTGGGTGATAAGAAGTAGACACTCGATGACCAACCCCATACCGATGAAAAATAGATTACATTGTTTGATTGTATAAATGATAACTCTGGTCATTGATGATGAACCTAGGTAATCCAAACCTACAAAAAATTTGGGTTCTTAAAAATTACACAACTATCTTGGAATCATCTATCATTGTGGTGTGTGATTTGACCCATTTTTACACATATTCCACTACCAGAATAATATAAAAGTTACCAAATAAATTTGAGTAATAGTCCCATAAATTCAATTCTACAAACATAAAAAATTTCATGGAAGATCAAGGTTTATTGTGGCATTTCATTTCTTTTAGAGACATTTCACATTCTTTGATAGAAAAGACAAGATTTACAGAAATCATGGGAATCATAAAATAATGTTGTCCAAAAGAGTCCACAATCAAGGACCTTACAAGTAGTTTATTGGGGACCAAAGTGGACCTGACAAGAAAGAGTGTGATAGAACCTAAGCAAATACTAAAACTCACTATCGGGAACACAATTCCTGAGGACTTGATCACTACATGTGCACCAAAGGTAGGGGTCATCCCAAATGTACCAATGAGACTCATGTTTTAGAAGTTCATCCTGGTTTTTATTGAAATCAGCAGGAATGCAATATGATACCAAATAATTTACAATTTCAACATACCATGGAATATCATCTTGCACTCGGTACAATTTCTCATCTGGAAACATGTCATTTATGGGAGTATGGGGGGATGAGTCAATGTTCGAGGATGAGAGGATCAAAATGATATGGTCAACCACCACCTACTACTTTTTTATACTTAATTTCTATATTGAATTCCTAATAGAGAAGCATACAACGAATGAGATGTGGTTTGGATTCCAGTTTCTTAAGTAAATACAAGAGGGCTGCATGATATGAGAACACAATGACTTTAGACCCTAGAAGGTATGACCTAAATTTATCCAAGGAAAACAAAATGTAAAAAAAATTCATTTTCAGTTGTGGTTTAGTTTTATTGGGTAGGGTCCAAAGTACGTGAAGCATAGGCAATGACATGTGGAGCTGAGTTGACCCTTTGTGAGAAGACTTCCCCAACTGCATAGTTAGTGGTGTCACACATGAGATCAAATGGTAAATCTAACCGAGGTGGTTGGATTAATAGGGGTAAAATGTGACTCCATTTTAAATTATTAAATGATTTCTCACATTCTTTATCAAAAACAAATTTCTTTTCTTTTTGGAGCTATTGGGAGAGGGGGAGCACAATTTTACTAAAGTCATGAATGAAACGATGGTAAAATCCAGCATAAACTAGGAAAGATCGCACATACCATACATTTTTGGGGGAATGGTAGGGAATAAATGACATCCAATTTTTATTTATCTACTTGGATATCATCCCCAAAAATGACATTTCACAAAACTATACCTTGTCGCCCCATGAAATGGAATTTTTAATAATTTAATACAAGATTCTTTTCAATACAATGATGTAGGACTGAACTAAGACTACTCAAACATTAATCAAAAGAGGACCCATAAATAGTGAAATAATCCATGAATACTTCCATGAATACTTCCATGAAATTATCCATGTAATTTGAAAAAATACTAACCATGCATCAGTAGAAAGTACCCAAATCATTACACAGACCAAATGGCATCCTATTATAAATAATGTGCTAAAGGGGTAAGTAAAGATTGTATTTTTCTAATCCTAAGGGGAAATATGGATTTGAAAGTATCCAAAATACCCATCAAGAAAACAATAGTGGGACTTCCCTGCCAACCTCTCTAGAATTTGGTCAATGAATGGAAATGGTAAATGGTCCTTCCTAGTATGTTGGTTTAGTCATTGATAGTCTATACAAACACACCAACTATTTTTCACATGAGTTGGAACCAATTCATTATTTTCATTTTTTATTAGTATAAGACCAGTTTTTTTAGGAACAACTAGAATTCGACAGACCCATTTGCTATCAAATATGGGGTAAATGATTCCATCAGCCAATAATTCTATTACCTTCTTTTTAACAACATCTAGGAGGTTTGGGTTCAGTCGATGTTGTGACTGACCCACTAGTTTAGCCTCATCATTTAAAAATATATGATGTGTGAAATTTGATGGGCTAATTCTAGGAATGTTAGTAAGTGTCCATACCAAATTTTGTTTATACTCCCTCAAAAGTTCAATCAGTCGTAATTCATGCTCTGGAGGGAGTGAACTAGCAATGATGACATGCATCTTGTTTCCATTCTCAATATATGAATATTTTAAATCTAGAGGTAGCTTTTTTTAATTCCATTTCAGGGGTATTTTGGATTAATGGGAGTGTGTGTGATAGTGATAGGTCACTAATCTCATCTAAATGATCAATGGTATCATCCTCAGATGAGGAATGAGATTTTACAAGATTATTAGTATCATTGATGATTATGTGATCCTCAGTGTTCAAGAAATCATCAATTAACAAGCATGCATGAAATATTTATAGATTGGTAAAAAATTATATGTATGATTCATTTCCTAGAATTTTAATCAATGAATAAAACTCATAAAGGGGATCATTGTAATGAAAAGAAATTTTTTAGAGGAAGGGAGTACATCAATTGAATTAACACAGAGAGAGGAATGTTCCTCTAAGGGGTGATTCATGGCATCAAGGATATTGAAGTAGAAAATGTCACCACCAAACTCCATAGATAATGTACCATTGTGGAAATTAATTATGGTTTTGGTAGTTTTAAATAAGGTCCTTCCTAATATAATTGGGGCATGTACATTCATCATATCATCTTTCATTTTTAACACATAAAAATTAGCAGGGAAAATTAAAATTCTTACCCTCACAAGAACATCCTCAAATACACTAGAAGTGTGTTATACTTCGATTTTATAATTAAACAACAATTCCGGTGGGCTTAAGTTACCCAACATGAAATTAAGAGTAAATAGATTGAGGCATCACATTTATAGAAGCATCCAAATCAATCATAACATTGGAAAAGGAATACTCCCCTCTGGTGAATAGAATTGAGAATGTTCTTAGATAATTGAATTTGGTGGGAAGTTATGGATCTGTCCATGATGATACGTTC
The DNA here is from genome assembly GCA_963277665.1 of Viscum album. Classification (NCBI taxonomy): domain Eukaryota; kingdom Viridiplantae; phylum Streptophyta; class Magnoliopsida; order Santalales; family Viscaceae; genus Viscum; species Viscum album. Next base: position 1,617,389,644 of record OY728131.1, on the reverse strand, counting down.
CTACCTAATATCACCTTGTCACCACCATAGATTCTCCTTCGGTGTGTACACATCTCCTTGAGAAACTTTTCATATCGTGTAATTTTCTTCACGACATCGATCAAGGGGATGTTAACCTGCAGTTTTTTGAAAGTTTCTAATATTTCCGTATCAAGTTCAGTTTCCTTTTTTCCTTGGTTGGGTGGACCTTTGGGGAAATAGAAGATGAATGGTTGGGATAAGTGAATCATCAATAGTCACAATCTTTCCTTTGGAAGGGATTCTCTTAGGACAAGGTTTTTTTTTATCTTGGACCCTTTTCAGCAGTTGGGATGGTGGTTTCCTCAGGATGGGTTGGCTCTAATGGAGGGTTAATTTGGATTTTAAGTTGTTTCCCACTTCTAAGGGTGATGGAACTAACATTTACCTTATCAATAGGGTTAAATATAGGTTTAGAAGGTATTTTACCCGACCCATGACTTTGGATTTCCCCCACCGAGTTGGCGAGTTAGACTAATTGTGTTTTAGATCTCGTATGGTATATTGGGTGGTTTATTAGAATTGGATATTGTTGAAGACATTTGTTTCACCATTTATTCTAGGCTAGGCTCAAATTTAGGAGGGTTTTTTTGGAAATTCCTTTATGGTTGTTGGGTATTTTTGGGTGGTGGTGGCTTATGAATACTCTGCACCAATTGATTCCAATGTTGTTGAGGTTGGTTTGAATACCCACTTTCCTATAAGCTTTGTTTTATTTACAACCAGGGTTGGATGGATAATAAGGTTCTTTTCTAAAGGTTTGGTTATATGGGAAGCCTGAAAATATTTCCTCACAACTCTTAGAAGTTTCTATTAGTTGGGAGCATTGGTTAGAATAATGGGTTTTAGAAGAACATATTCCATAGTGGATGGGAGGAGGAGATTAGGATTTCCCTTGGGAAAGAGAAAGTTGTTGAATAAGGGTACTTACCTCTTCAAACTTCATGTCCACATTATTCTTGAATTCAGTACTTTTCACCTCATGGAAACCTTGAATGGGTACATTGGATATTGAACCAAATTGTTGAGTGTTCTGTACTGTAACACCCAGATCTTCCACTATACGCTTCTCTTTCAATAATGCAATAGCTTGCATTGTACGCAAGTTTGAGTTCTAACACATCGCGACTAATCAAAGTAGAAATTATGAATAGTAATAACCACTTTTTAAAATTATGGAAGTCTTATATTTCAATATGGACTTCATTTTTGTATTCGTAATATTGAAATTATCCAAAGTTGATTTTTTTTGTAATTTTCTGAGAACTTCCAATTTTTATGAATAGTGAAAAATACATAAAACAACTTTTTTGATAAAAATAATTAATAGTGATAAATTATACTATTGAGTGGTTTTAAAGTATAATTAGAATATATTTTTACCATTTTATCCAATGGTGTTCATTAGAATTAATTTCACTTTGAAATTGGATATAAACAATTGTCAATCTTTTGATATATATTGTTTCATAAAAACACGCTATTTGTTGTGACAATGGGAATTAATTATAAAATTAATTAATGCAACTTATATGTCTGTATTTTTTAAAATAGACATCATTTTTGGATTCGGAATATCAATTATAGCTTAGGGTGAAATTTTGGCATTGTTCTGAAAAACTTCAATTTTTTGATGAATAGTGAAACCACTAAGTGGTAGTTAAATAACTGATTTTTCATTTAAATGAAATTTTACCACTTCTGTATTTTGAATTTCAGAAACCTGACATACATGGTTGTCATTAGGAAGTAAAATGTGGTTTAATGGGATTAAAATAATTTTTTGGTGAATAGTAACTTTTAAGTTTAATTAATCACGATTAAAGGTAATTAGTGAAATTTATGGTAAAAATAGTATTATAAAAATATGGAATGACCTTTAAACTTGTCCTACCCCTATTGGATGTGTCATGGCCGACAAAGACAATCCATGGGTCAACTTGGGGACCCCATGGAGCCACTTTGGCAGGAAAAGGACATAAATAACTTTTTATTTAATGTTAAAATAAAAAGGTCACAAACAAGAGTTGTTTTACTAAAACAATTTTTAAATGGGGTTATAAAAGTCATATTATTGACTATAAATATTAATTAGAAATATAAAAAGATTTCATACATCATCATATTTTTTTTTATAATTTTTAGACATTAAATAAATTAAATTATTTATGACATCATGATGATGCAGCGATGACCTCATTATTTAACGATTTTAATAAAATGAAAAGATAATGTAAAATCCAAGGCTTACACTTGTCCAAAGACTATTATATGGGTAGATTTATAACCCTTATAACCTTATCCTTGAATTATATAAGTGTGGGACCTTTTGAATCCGAAAATCATTGTATAATAATGTAAAATTTCCTTACTTTCCAAGAGTGCCCCTCCTCTCCTCTTATAAAAGGCCCCCACCTCCACCACCTCATTCACACTTTCAAACCATTTGGCTCATCCAAACTCTACCCAAATACTCTCCCAACTTCCCCCCTTACTCATAGAATCCTCACTTTGGGCAGAACTCTTCCCAAGGAAGCCTTTGGCTCAAATCAAAAAGAGTTACCCGATTTTAAGGTAATGTCTTCTCTAATGTTGTTTTGTTTTATTTTTCTTCTCCAACCCCCTAAACACTTTTTTATTAATTTCTTTTGTAACAACACCAGTATCCTCAATATAATAGGATGTTGTTATAATAAGGATTCGAGCTACACTTACACACACCTACATCTAATGGTTAAAGAACATACGATTTATGTGGATGATGAATTTCTGCCTCACGAAACGATGACTCTTCAACACTCATAAAACACCTTCAAAGGTGGCCATTAAGATGTAACTCTATTTATAAATGATATATAATATGTTTATGTTTTACTTGAGGTTCTTTATTTTTCATTTATTGTATACCTTTATTATTTCCATTATGGGTAAACGTGATATTTTCATTTTAGGAAGTGCGGACTACCGCCCCCTCAAAGTGATTTGAATCGTTAATACCATATGTGGGATGTATAAAGGATGGAGTAAATGATATTATATATGATGTTATACTGGAATTATAATATACCTTTATATCATTATTATTTCATTAAATACAAAATAGAAATGAAAGTAGCGTTCATGCGTACGTACGAATTACCGTCTCCATGAATGGTGCATTTCATTTCTTACCTCTAAACGTTATGGAATATTATAAATTCATGTATATACTGGATATATATTAGATATATGATATCTATATCATGAATATAATTCTGGATATAATGGATATATCACCACATGAACAACTTGTAATTATAAGAATTTTATTTTTGACTCAAGTACCTAAGATCGACAAAATGACCGTTATAAACTTTAATAATTACATAATATTCATAACATGGTAATAAGGGATATAAAAGAAATAATGAACATGAAAAAGGTTCTTAAGTAAATAGAAATTAACTCTAGTTTATTATTCAGGAGGTTAAAGAACGGTCGAGTCAAAACAAGACGCAAGGTAAGGGAATTTCTTAACCCAACTTCTATTCTTTGGGTTAATCTCCTACTTTCAAATTATGTCATGATATTATTATGTCTTATTTTGTATTATTTATGTGTACCTATAGTGAATACACAAAATAGATCTATTTTATTTTAAAAATGATCTTTTTAAGGACTTCGTCTCAATCTCCTTTCATTGAGGCATATTTGGTTTTATACACAACTTTCTTTTATACGGTGTATAAACCCCTGTGACTTTTACGTTTATTCAAAAGGAATCTTTTTTATACGAAGCATTTTACTAAACGACAAAAAGGGAATGCTTTTCTTTCCGTACTTATGCGGCGACAACGACTTCTCCGCTGCCATGACCATTATTTGAGTTTCGGCTTCCTCTACAAGCCATCATTTTTTTAATGAAAAATAAATAAAAAGTTTTAGCTTTATTTTATTTTGGTATTGAAAATGGTTTTGAAAGCATTTTTATTATATCAATGTGTTGTATTGATATCTTGTGATTGAAATGTGGAAATGTTATGTTTCCTTTATGCATGTTTTATGTGATACGATTATGTTATGGTTTATGATATGTTTAAACCTATTCATATGAGGAATGCATTGGACTTAATAAGTGACGGGTGGAGCCCGCTATAGCTCCTCGATGCATCAGTAGGTCTCATGAGACAAACTAGTGTCTTGGAACGAGGCCTTGACAAAATCTTATTTGTGGTCTTGGCACAAGGCCTTGACTACGTGGTTATGATAGTTTGGAATTATGCATTCCATCATTATGAAAGTGGTTATTAATATTGCATGTGATTATTCGACTAGTAGAATATCCATGTGAAGAAGTAAATGGCATTATCTCATTTTACTTTTTCCATATTATGTTGAAGTTCAAGTTCAAAAGGCTTTTGTTTTAGTTATACATTGCCTTAAATGTTAATTTTTATTTATGAAAGCTTCTGCAATATTTTTATCCTTACTGAGCATCTGAGCTCACCCCTTTCAATGTTTTAATATTTTCTAGGATGTGAAGAAGTATTTTATGAATGACCTGCAGGGATAGTCAGAAGAGGATATGAGTGTGGACTATGAAGAATTTGTTATTAGTTTTTTTTACTTTATGATGTAATGAAAGACTTATGAATGTATCTAGTGTTTCCAAGGCTACTAAACTAATCGGTCTTTTGAGACTTGATCTTTTGTGATCATGCCAATGTTACAAAGTAATAAACCGACTCCGGGTAGCTGGGGTCGGGGCGTTACATGTACCATGTTCTCAATTAGGGTTCTTGTAGTAATTGGGGTCTTATAAACTAGCTCACCACCTATAGAATCATCAATCATATTTTGATCAACAGTAATGAAACCTTCATAAAAATGATGAATTAAAAGTTGACCACATATTTGGTGGTGTGGGAAAATTGAACATAACCTTTTAAAGAGTTCCCAATATTCAAGAAATATTTTCCCTTATGATTTCTTTATACCACATATTTCTCTCTTTATAGTTTCAGTTTGAGAGAATGGGAAATATTTTTCAAGAAAAAGACGTTTCATGTCTTCCTAGCCTCTAATTGGTGAATTAACATAGTAAATCCAGTCTTTTGTAGTGTATTTTAACGATAAAGGAAATTATTTAAGCTTTACTCATTCTTCATCCACATTTATAGGTTTTAATTTATATCTCACAATATGAAATTATTTTAAGTTCTTATGAGGATCTTCTCTTGCAAGTCCATGGAATCTTGGTAATAAGTGAATTAAACCATATTTTAGTTCGAAATTGGGTGCCTCACCTTGTATTTGAATGTAATTGGGTTGGATATCAACATCAAGTGAGGTTAGTTCTTTTAGTGTTCTATTATTTTCCTCCATTTTATGCAAGTTTAGTTTAGTTGTTATGTTGGTTCTAGAAGAATAAGAAGAATTAAGAAGAGTTTCGATGTTTTGTGTGTCCTACTTCAAAGGGTTCTCTTGTGCATCTCAGTGTCGCTAGTGTAGGATCATCTCTAGTTTGGGTTCAAAAGGTGGTAAGTCTCCTATAGTAAAACGAATTATGAATATAACCTACATAAGAAATAATTCAGAGCACAACAAGATAGGTAAAGGTATACGATAAAATAAATAAATATTCACAAAATTTACAAAAAAATATTATAAAAAACATGCACTAAAAACCAAAGAACTATTTGAATGCTTTATCATGAAACGTCAAATTGATTATTATTTTAAGGTTTATTTATAGTATAGTTCATACCCTCGGTCTTATATCAAGGAGAGTTGATAGGTTTAAAGTGTGTATTCTTAATAAAAATTACTAAAAGAGGGGGTTTGTTTTGAAAAAAGCTTTAAGAAACTAACTTAATTTAAAGAGTTTAATAGTTGAGAAAGAAGTATATTTTGAAAATATTTGATAAGTATGTGATCATTTCTAAGTTACTACACCACTTCAAAAGTTATTTTCTATTAATTCATTATTAATTTTTTGGTGTAATCCTTTGATTGAGGGTTAACCAAGATCTTGGGTACCCACAACCCCTAAAATGATGAAAATAGGACTAAAACATGACATAAAAATCATATAGTCAAGTTACATAACCTTAGAATGAATTAAGGTTTATCAAGGAACACTGAAATATCAAATTTTTGGGACAGAAGGGGATTATTATGTTGTCCAATCGGAACAACACAAGTCGTACACTTAGAATTACACACATATCGGTTATGAAATAAAAAGCGTTTCAATTAAATACATAAAAAAAGTTAAGATACATATAAAAGAACAATTAAAAACCAAAAAATACACTAAACTAGTAGATAATTATGTGTTGAAACTCCCTCTTTAAGTGTGTAGCTCCCTCATAAGGATCACCCACTGCTTTTCTCGACATCGGGATGAGGAGGAAGCTCAGGTGGAACTCCTTCTTCATTCTTGACCCCCTATGAGGATAGGGGAATCCAAACTTCTTATATGAGTAGAGGGATACTTTCAGAATCCAAAATGGCATATCTTTTCTTCAAGTTCAAACTCACAAATGAGGTTCCCAAGGTATCATTTTATAGGCAAAGTGGAAGGTGGTTTTGGGAACACATATTTTATAAAACCACTTGGACCATTGTTTTAGACCTCTAGAAAGTCTTATATCACTTTTGAGAAAACTAAAAAGGTGTATCCTCACCTATTTAATATCTCCAATGAAATTTTTTCATAAGTTTGACAACTACATCTCATGATATTGACATAATACAGAACATCACTTTTGACTTTATGCATATTTAATTCCTTAGAAAAATTTGTTCGGATGGACCTCTTAGTGGTAGAATCGGGCATGGGTTATTTTAGATTAAATGTATCCCACTAAATTCTAGATCTGTACACAAAATTTAATCCCATTTGGATTCACCGTTTAGTATCAGTGTGTAGTTTAGTCCACCAGTGTTCTTGGATCCTACGCAGTTTGGCCAATTTTTCTTGGACTTCATCATGGGCCCTCCAAATCACCTCCACCTAAAAATGTAATTATCAAAAAAAGTAACATTACCCTTTTTAATAGTGAAAAAAAAGAATAATTGAATCAAACTTGTAGCGAAATTAGTTATTATTTTTAAAATTTTCAATACAAAACTAGTTCAGCATAAGGGTGAAATTGAAACAGTGAATCACGGTGTGATCAAGTAGTTCAATTGAAGAAAATTATATTGAACCAAACCAACCCAAACTATCTTGGTCTAGTATAATAAAATCCAAATAGAACTCAATTGAATGTATTAAAATCTAATTTAATTGAATGGATTATAATTTAATAAAACCAAAGGGGACCAAAGCTGCTAGTGTACTCTCTAAATCTTATAGCTGATCATACTGTTTCATAATAAGATACACCTAATATTTAATATTATTCTTAATTTTATGAATTTCCATGCATGCTTCAGGATCCCTAATAGATATACCCAATATAAATTAAGTTACTAAAATGATATATGTGAGTTTCTAAAGACTCATGATGGAGATGATCCACAAACCACCCCCTACACATGATCATAATGCTATTTTCCTAAAACTCAAGCCATAGAATACTCTGAGGATACTAAATCTGAGAGAAAAAGGTTAGAATACCACACTTATTTGTGTTTAAAATGAAAATGGTATAAAATTATTTAATTTTAATGTGATAATAAAAAATAATGGTAATTAAATTTGCATACCCTATTTTTTTGCAGGTTTATTCACATAACTTCCATATTTTTTTTGTGGACATCAAACCACATCTCCATCCAACCAATAAGATGACCCACTTCCTTCAACTGTATCAAAATAGGCCTAGATAACATTTGTAAGGACTACATTACTTAAAGTGGTATACATATATATCATAATAAATTAAATGGTACCTAGACAACTAAACTCCAAGTGAAACTCTCTAACCTAGTTTTGTAGGGAATTAATTGATTTTCACAATTAGTCACATTTCTCATAAAAGGAACATAATATAATTATATATTAATAAATCTTTAAATGTTATTAATATAATTTTATTAATCTATTGACATATAATAATATAAATGATGCGATTCAAATCAATAATTATTAGTAAAGGCCTTTCATTGATCCCTAGTAATTTCCCCAGGGACCTTGTCATACATCTATAACACTAAAAGAGATGTATTATTAAATTATTTCCAAAATCTCAACTTTAAATATTTTGATTTCTTGACCATGTTTTTTATTTTCCATTAATTTGAAATCGTATCACACACATAAAAATGAAACATATCTACCAATAAAATACATTAAATTCATTATATTATTAACAAACTCAGAAATAATGTTCATTTTAATAATATATGTTTAAATAATAAATATATAACCTTTATTGGGCTATCAAACAACTCATTCATATAAAATAATAGAATATGCCTCTAATAAGAAAAATGAATGGGGAGCGACATCCATTCACATACCAACTATCAAATAATCTACCCATATATGCATGTATTATCCCTAATGGTTACTAAAAATACATCAAATGATATGATTATCTTTAAGTTTATAAAATTCCAAACATCTTAAATTTTTATATTTTTATACTTTATATTACTATTTTTATCAATGTTATATATAATTTGAATAATTTTTACAAATATTTTATATTTTTTTTCAGGATATAATATATACTGATAATAATTAAATTCTATTAGCCTCTTGATGGAAACTAAGTCTCAATATGAATTCATAACACCTAAACATCCTCAACAATATTCATAACTAATAATTAATGTGTAATAGGATAAGACAATATAATAATAAAAAGTATGAAATTGATGTGACATAGTGTACCCTGTGTAGAATATGTGGATTGGCTATCATTTACTTTCTTTGTAAACTAGATAAAAAGAGTATAATGATTATCCTGTGTAACCGGTGGACCCTATGTAGCATCAGTATATTGACTCTATGGTACTCCTGGTGTAATTTGGGTAGAATGAGTAGATTTTTTTTCATATGATGTAGAGAGGATACCATATCAAATACACCTTGAGTGATGACTTATCACGACTCAACCAATGGGGATCGATCCAAAACTACCCCAATCTCACCCCCATATTCCAGGGGCTAGCGACAAGTGCCAAAAGGCATAACTAATATTAGAGGAATTTACCTAATGTATCTGTATGCAAACAACCAACCATATCCATGTAGAAGTGTAGATGAATAATAAAAGATGAAATATCTTGAGAATAAACCATCCATGTAAAAAATATCTAGGGAGTACAAGAGTAAAACCATGCAATATGAAAAGGAAAAAGGGAAAAAATACATGCCCAACTAGAAAAATGTCCCAACCTAACAAAACTGAAAAATTAAAGTGTTGAGAGAGCCCAACTTCATATATCCAATCCCCAACCATCATACATGGTCTAGTGCACCAATGTATCTCTATACTCCTCTATAATATCCAATGACCTATCTATCATCCACATAAGATATTACACTTGAGGGAAAAGCCCATGCAAGGTTGATTATATACATACCCTGTAGGATTCTTCAAAAGATGAAGGGTGAGAAGTAAGAGACACGATTAAAGTAAACAACTCAACCCATAATAAGAGAGTAACAAAATCAATCAACATAGATAAAGATATATACATTCTCAATAAAATAATCCCAAACGAGAGAGAAAGAGAATCTCCATCTCACAACCCATCACAAGAAAAGAGTCTTTCATTAGTTCCAAGGGGTCCATAAATGGTTCCCATCATCTCATGTGTCTGTCTATAGAAGTAACCGTGTAGAGGTCCCACACCTCACCAATGTGATTCATAGTTGAGGGGGAATAATATCAAAGCAGAGGACCCATGCCCTAGTGTATTTTGGATGGGTGGGTGGGGGTGGGGTGGGGGGGGGTTCCAATTAGTAGATAGAGGACCCATTCCCTAGTACGAGGGGGGGGGGGGGTAACACTCAGTAGATAGAGGACTTGTAACCTAGTCCCTCAGCGGGTATTGATAAGTGTAAGGGGGCCCATGCCCTATCTGAAAGGGGTTACCAATCAATAGGTAGAGGACCCACTCCATAATTCCATAAGAGGTTACCTCTCAGTAGATAGAGGGCCCACACCCTAGTCTGTAAAGGGTGTACCACTCAGTGTAAGGAGGAATAACGCCTTATCCGATAGTGGGTACCACTTGAGTACCCATAACATAATTACATATGGGGTACCACTCAGTGTAAGGAGAACCTATAACCTATTATATTGGGGGGGGGGGTACCGCTTAATGTATGGAGGAACCTTTCTCTATCCTATAGGGGTACCACTCAGTAGGTAAAGTACCCATTCCTTAGTCCATTAGGGGGTACCGCTCCTCGTAAGGAGGATCCACATCCTATCCGATTAGGGGGTACCAATCAATAGATAGAGGAACCATGCCCTAATTCCATAGGGGAGTAACACTTAGTAAGTAGATTATCTTCTCCCTATTCCTTCAGGGGGTTCCACTTAGCATAAGGAGGACCTAGACCCTATACAATAGGGGTACCACTCAGTAGATTGAAGACCTAAAACCTAGTCTATCATGGGTACCACATAGCATAAGGTGTAACGTCCTAATTCCAAAAGCCGCCCAGAGGTGCCCTGTACCCAGTTGGTCACATGACCTCAAGTGAATTTCCCCTAACGTTAGAGGTTTCCAAATAGCAGCGAGTGCCTTGGGTGTGATAGTGGGGAAACTATGCCCTCATTGGCAAAGTAACACAGTATAAGAGAAACAGATAACAATAACGGAAGCAGTAATAATGGAATACAACAGTAAATAATGGAAGACTGAAAGAAATAAGAAGCTGGAGCACATATATAATGATGCATGATACATATGTCTAGGAAAACATCCAAACAAGTCACAATTATGAAATAAAGTACCAAAACAAAGTACAATAAAAACATTAAATAGCGCTATAGCATTGCAATACAAAGATTGGTCCCATGCTCTCCAGCTCCAAAGCAGTCAAGTACCTGAGGTAGAAGGGCACTTTCCCTTATCTATACCTGCAACAATATAATATGTTTGGGCCCAAAACCATGACCCAAATAGGGTGTGAGACTAAATCCCAATAAGCAACCACCAAGAGATTTGTTCCTAATAATCAATGAATATATATGGCAGGGATTAAACAAAAGAAGCAGTAAACAAGGAAGTACTAAACAGTAACAATTCCATAGTTTCAAAGCAATCAATTCCACATAGTAAGTAAATAGATAATCACAAATAGGTAACCCTCTGGGATGTACTCACAGCCTAATCCCCTCTGGTCTTACTTAGCAAACACAAGAAACCCTCTAAGAAGAACACACAGTCTAACCCCTCTGGTTCAGCTTTAGTATAGACTCTCAAGGGAAGCACTCACCATCAATTCCCCCTATAGTCTCGTATCGGTAACTAAAAGGTGCTATGGGGAAGAACTTATGTCACATTCTCCCTGTGGCCTGTGTCGAGGAACTACAGACACTCTGAGGAAGAACTTATGTCAATTCATTCTATGGTCTCACATCGTAACAAGAATAACAGACACTCTAGAGAATCCCTTACGTCTATTCTCTATATGGTCCACTACACCAGGTTCTCACGGCCCTGTGTAAGTCAAACAAGCATAACAATGCAAAGCGGCCAAAGTAAACCTCAATAACTACATGGATAACCAATATATAGAATAACAACAAGACAGATAAGAATAACTCTATCCTACAATAATAGGCATGGAAAGTAATCAGCTGCCTAATAGGAAAGGCCAGACCAAACGGTCAAAACAAGAAAACATGCATGGGAAAAACACTTCCAAAGCATAGAAATTAACCCTATTCACATTCATTTAACCTCTACTCAATCATACAAGCATAGAAGACAATTAACAGAGAAAAAATAGATAAACACACAATACCCCATTCAAGGTTATTGGGAAAATTGCACATATAACTCAAAGAATTTCTACAGAAAGGAACAAACCACCTACCTCGTCATTGTAGGATCGTTATACACGAACCTCAAGCCTTGAATCTCCCAAGAACACTATAGATCTAAAAAACGCTCAAAATGCTCAATCGAGGATAACTCTTGAAAGAGGAGAAATCAGGAAATGAAGCTCCAGCAGAAGGAAGATCTTACTGAGGTGATCTGAACGAAATCGACGATGATTGAATCATAGAATAGATGCTCGATCAGGGCCTCGAAGGAAGATCACGGTCATACGGGTTCTCTAGGATGAACTAGGATGATAAGTAGATGGTTTTATCTGTAAGATGCGACCCTGATATGTTTAATAAAAAAAAGTACACGATGTGTACTTACCTTTATCATCCCCCACATTAGGTAGTCTCTAGGTCACCACACACGGCCGTGTGCATGGCCGCTACACGACCAGCACCCAACTACCCGCGGTAACCGAGTACACGATGTGTACTTATAAAGTACATGAAATGTACTATAAAAATTTCCAAAAACTCCACTTTTTCCCAAAAACAACAGAAAAGGAAAAAAATACCTAAAAAGAAGATCCGGGTTCTTACAAACTTCCCCCCTTAAAGAAATTCATCCCCGAATTTCCCTATCAAGGTGGCGTAGAAGAAGAATCCTCAAAAAGCTTTAGTCACTGTGATCATACATCGGCCTCCCTCTCCCAGGTATCATCCTGTACTCACTCGTGATGCCATAGAACTCATACTAGAGGAAAATACTGGCCTCGGATAACCTTCGCACTCCGATCAACAATCCAGATAGGATGCTTCTCAAACTAGGCGTCCACCTCCAACTCCACCTCTTTGGGTTGAAGAACATGAGATGGGTCTGAGAAGTAATGTCAAAGCTGATAAATGTGGAAGACATCGTGCATATCCTGGTACCTCTGAGGCAATTCCAGCGTATAGGCAACCAACCCGACTCTCTCCAAAACCTCAAACAGCCCAACGTACCTTGACGAAATCTTACCCTGTCTCCTAATCCTCCTATGTCCCAACCTCAGTGTGACATGCAAGAAAACCTGATCTCCAACCTCGAACTCTAGAGGTCATCTCTGACGATCAGCATAAGAATTTTGTCTATAATGTGCAGTATCCATCCTTTTCTGAATCAACTCTATCTACTCTGTGGTCTCCTAGACAAGACGAGGTCCCAACATAGCTTCCTCTCCTGCCTCCAACCAACATAAGGGTGATCGACATGGCCTACCATACAAAGCCTCATAAGGTTCCATATGAATAGTTTCTTGAAAACTATTATTGTAGGAAAACTCCACAAGAGGTATGTGCTTCTCCAAAGTACCTCCAAAATACAGGATGCATGCTCAAAGCATATCCTCAAGCACATGAATCGTATGCTCAGACTGACCATCTGTCTGAGGGTGGTAAGTTGTACTCAAAAGTACCTATGTACCCAAAGCCTTCTGAAGCCCCTGACAGACCCAAAAAGTAAAATGGGTGTCCCTATCTGAAACAATGGAGTGTGGAACTCCATGTAAATGTACAATCTCTTAGATGTAAAATCTTCCTATCTCATCAACACTAAAGGTATTCTTGATTGGAAAGAAGTGAGAAACCTTCGTGTGTCTGTCAATGACAACCCATACAACATCATTCCCTAAAGGAGACCTTGGAAAACCCATCACGAAATCCATCATGACATCATTCCACTTCCACTCAGGAATGGGTAACTGCTACAAAATCCCCACGGGTCGATGATACTCCACCTTCACCTACTGATAGGTGGAACATCTCATGAAAAACCCATCAACATATCTCTTCATACCTGAACACCAATACTAACGGTGTAGACCACGATACATCTTGGTGACGTCAGGATGAACTGCCCAAATTGAGGAATGAAAGTCCCACATCAGCTCCTCACATATGTCTGCTGACACCCATACGCACCCATGAAAATGAAATATCTCATCCTCACTTATGGTCCATCCAGGAATAGGGTCCTCTCCGGACATACTTTCCCGTAGGACTAGGACTTCGGATTCTGATAGCTGCCTCATTCGCACTTGATCAAGTAGAGTAGAGGTAAAAAATATAGAAGAAAGAAAAGTCTACCCCTATCTATCATTTATATCTAAATGAATCTTAGAGAACATATCCATAAGCTACCACTCACTGATGGCCTCCTGAAATGCCTGTATCTGAGTCCTCCTGCTCATTGCATCATCCACAATGTTGCCTTTCACACGCATGTAGGCAAGCTCAAAGTCAAAAGACTGAAGGTACTCAACCCGCCTTCATTGTCTCAAATTCAGATCATACTGAGTGAAGATGTACTTGAGACTATTGTGGTCAGTGAAAACCACAAAATTCTCTCCCAGAAGATAATGTATCCAATAGAATAAGGCAAGAACAATTGCTTCCAACTCAAGATCGTGTGTTGGGTAATTCCTCTCATGTGGCCTCAACTACCAAGACTCGTATGCAACGACTCCTTCCCCCTGCGTAAGCACAACTCCCATCCTGATACCTGAAGCAATATAGTGAACAATATAGCTCTTAACCATCTTTGGAAATACTAGTATTAGTGCTGATGTCAACCTCACTTTCAACTCCTGAAATTTTGACTCAAAAGAATCTGACCACAAGTACTTTTCAGCCTTCTTAGTCAGTCCCGTCAATGGAACTTCTAAGCGTGAAAAGTCCTATATGAAACATCTGTAGTATCCAGACAGCCCTAGAAAACTTCGTACCTCAAAGACGTTCTTTAGATTCTCCCAGGAAACTACTACTCTCACTTTCTCTGGGTCTACTAATACTTCTGTCTCTGAGATAACATGACTCAAGAAGTGAATTTGGTTCATCCAAAAGTGGAATTTTGAGAGCTTAGAATATAACTAATTCTCTCTCATTGTACTCAAAACAATCTCAAGATGGGCATCTTGTTCGTGTCGAGTGTGAGAGTACACAAAGATATCATCCACAAAGACCACCACAAAAGAATCCAAGTATGGATGGAACACTCAGTTCATCAGTGCCATGAAAACTACATGTGCGTTTATGAGACCGAACGGCATAACCACATACTCGTATAGACCATACCTGCTCCGAAAGGCTGTAAGAGGTACATCTGATGGTTTAACGCGCAACGGATGGTAATCGGATCTCAAGTCAATCTTCGAGAACACTTGGGCTCCTCAAAGATGATCAAAGAGATCATCAATCCTCGGCTAGGGATATATGTTCTTGACCATAAACTGGTTTAGCTTCTGATAATCTACACAAAGTCTAAGGGTACCGTCTGCCTTCTTCACAAATAGAACAGACGAACCCCAAGGAGAAGTACTGGGTTGGATGAAACCCTTTGCCTGCAACTCCTCCAACTACTTGTTGAGCTACTACAACTCTAATGTATCCATCCTATAAGGAGGATAGGACACCGGTGCTGCTCCTGGAACAAGATCAATAGAGAAGTCTAACTCACGCTCTAGAGGAAAACCTGAAAAGTTATCTAGAAAGACATCCCTGAAATGATCCACCATTGGAGGTAAGTTCATATATGAATTCCCCTGTTCATCCAGATAAAGAATAGAAATATGGGCTGTAACTCCTCCAAACCCAAGATGCTCGGGTCCTGCATTGCTCGCCTGGACATCCCATTTGCACTTGTGAAGAAAAGATCCACCCTCTGGTGACGTGAAACTCACCCTACAGTGATAGAAATCGACAACTTCCTAGAAGGGAACTAACCAGTCCATTCTGAGAATGAAGTCATAACCTATCATCTCTAGGACATAATGGTCCCATAAGAAGTGAAACCCACCAATATCTAGAGGTCACTAATTTCACTAACGTACACTATCCATTCTAGTCCCCAACGGAGTGTCCAACATCAAGACATCAGTAGACGAAAAGATACAAAGCCCAAGAGTTTCCACAATAGAAACAAATATAAAGCTATGAGAAGCCCCCGTATCGAAAAGAGCAGAAGCTAAAACTGAGGAAACTAGAATCATACCTTGAACTATCGAGGGTCCGAGATCCTGCTTCTGCTGGGTCTATTCCACTGCAAAATTGTGACCTAGACCGTAGCCCTGTGACCCTGCCTGACCACTTTGAGATGATCCACCCTGTTGTCACTAAAATCCTGGTGACTGACTACCACGGCCGCGACCTCCCCCTTGGCCTGAACAGCCAGAATAACTCTTGTTCCCAGACTGGTGAGAAATTGGTGGCACTAATCTTGAATGAGGAGTCATAGAAGAATTCTTATCAACAATTGGTGGTGAAAATATCAGATAGAAATGCTGAAGATGACCCATCTTACCGCAATATCGACACTCCACTGGGTCTCTTGGGAAATGTGGCCTCGTATTCTTACTCTTCCCACACTGGTAGCACACCACATGGCTACCAGAGGGAATGTCTCACCTCCTTGGATCACCACACTAAGTCACCCTGCGGTGGTTCCTGCTGTCAGTAGGAGGGATAATAACTCCATATGTCGAGCCGCCCTAGATCACAACTCCAGAATCCCTCAGATTGCGCTCTGTGATTAGCACCTGGTTGATGATAGAAGTGATGGAATTCAGCCTAAATATGTTCACCTATGATCAAATGTCGTGCCTCAAACAACCCTCAAACTTTATTTCTAGGAATAACTCATCACCTCCTAGAATGGGCGTGAAGCACTTGAGCTCTTTGAAGCGATAAGAATACTCTATAACAGAAAGAGTACCATGCTCCATACTCATGAACTTTCAGGCTTGATCGTCCCTCAAAGTATCTGGGTAGAAGTAGTCATAGAAGGTATGCTGGAACTCATCCCACGCCATAACCTGCTGGCATCCCGCCTGTGAGATCACATCCCACCATCTCTTGGCAGAATACCGAAGCATGTACATAGTGAGATTGACCCTACCCTCTGGAGGCATCTCCATATGCTCGAAGATAGAAATCATGGATTCTAACCATGAATATTCAGCCTGATGTCCTTCTTCCCCTGTGAAGGTGGGAGGATGCTACTGCAGGAAAACCTACGTCAGCTCTTCCATAGATGGGGAAGGATGCGGTACTCCTTATAAAGTAGGCATGAACCTTATAAATCCCTCTCATAACTATGCATCAGCACCTGCATTCGGAATGATGGATAGTGCCAAGACTAGCATAACTGAAGGATCTATAGGTAGTCCCTGATCAGTCATGTACGGTGTTTGATCGTTTCCCTATAACTGGCATACAACTAGAGGAAGTCTCGGTGGCATGATTCTGCCAGATCAAATGCACACCTTAGATCAAGATTAATAGGGACTGAAACCTAGAAGGGTAAGAAGGTAATAGGAGAGAGAAATCATTCAAGTTTTAGAAAACATGGATACATGGCGTGTATAATTCCTACATAGTGTGTTACCTTAAGCCTTTCACATGGGTGTGTACTCCTACCACAAATGGTCGTATAACACCCCATACATGGTGTGTTGTCCTAACACACGACATGTACTTGAATCATCTTCCCCTTACCAAGTTCACTTACATGGATAAGACACACGGTTCTCCTAGAACAAGACTGCATGGTGTGTTTGTGCCAGACACGGCATGTACTAGACAAGCTTCACCGACCCATGTTGTTAGTTACACAACCGGATACACGACTCACACTACATGGTGTGTTCCAAATGGACACAACATGTACCAAAGGATTTCAACTGACTTGTGTTGTTAGTTACATGACCGGATTCTAGGGATTACACTACATGGCTTGTTCAAGACTGACACAGTGTGTATTTCTTAAGTTTTTATCCATCTGTGTCATTAGTCACACGGGTGGACACATGGTCTACAAAACATGGCAGGTAAAACAGGTACAAGACGTGTTCCCCCAAGGATTTCCCAACCCAGTGTCTCTGTCCACACAGCCAATGACACAGTTAGAGACTACACGGTGTGTACATACAATACACAACATGTACTTAAGAAAAACAGTTTCTTCCAGAACAGAAGAACACATGGTGTGTATTCATCATTACACGGTGTGTATTATGGGTTTTTTCCAGACAGTAAGCCTCTGAAACTACTCTGTAACCTAGAAAAACACTGAAAAAAAATTAAAGTTCCAAATTCTGATCATTGAAGGCCCATATCCCCCTCGCGAATCAAATCTTGGCATCTTATACATGTCATAAACAAGCATAATAGATCAATGATCCACCAAATTCTGATCCATGAGGTCCCATAACACCTCAATAACCAAATTTTGGAATCCATTCAAACAAAACCTTACACAATCCAATACCCTATCAAACAACATGCATTTTTATCAAGGCATCTATCACAACAACATGCATATCTAGCACAACATCTATCACAACAACATGAAATTTCTAATGCACCCTAAATGGCATGGAAAGAATGCATGACATTTGATTTATAATGAGTTCCTATATGATGCATGAGATGAAATACCCTCATCTGATCTAGTTGCAACAGAAATAGAACCTCAATAACATCAACAATAACAGTACAAAACATGTGAATCACCCAACAGTTAAATAAAATCAACTATAAATTTGAAAAACCAGAAAATTTGAAATAATGAGGTAGATTGGATTTTCCCTGTACATGGGTTAGCTAATCCCAGGAATATCTTATCACCAAGTACCTATTCCATCCTATCCCAGGCTATAGGCTCCAAACAGTAAGTCAATAGAAAAGAACTCCTTTGATACCACTTTGTATCGTCCAAGTTCCAGAAGCTGCCCAGAGGCGCCCCATAACCAGTTGGTTACATGACCTCAAGTGCATTTCCCCTAACTCCAGAGGCTTCTGACTAGAAGTGAGGGCCTTGGGTATGGTAGTGGGGAAACTATTCCCTCATTGGAAGAGTAACACAACAGAAGAGAAACAAATAACAATAGCGAAAGTAGTAATAATGGCATACAACAGTAAACAGCGGAAGAATAAAAGAAATAAGCACCTGGAGCACATATATAATGATGCATGATACATATGTCTTGGAAAATAGACAAACAAGTCACAATGCTAAAATACAATACCAAAACAAAGTAAAATAAAAATAGTAAACAACTCCACATCATCGCAAGACAAAGCTTGGTCCCATGCTCTCCAGCTCCAAAGCAGTCAAGTACCTGAGGTAGAAGGGCGGTTTACCTTATCTATACCTACAATAATATAATCTGTTTGGGCCCAAAATCATGGCCCAAAGAAGGTGTGAGACTAAATACCAATAGGCAACCACCAAGAGATCTGTGTCTAATAGTCAGTGAATATATATGGCAGGCAATAAACAAAATAAGTAGTAAACAAGGAAGTACTCAATAGTAAAAATTCCACAGTTTCAAAGCATTCAGTTCCACATAGAAAGTAAATAGATAATCACAAACAGGTAACCCTATGGGATGTACTCACAGCCTAATCCCCTCTGGTCCTACCAAGCAAACACAAGAAACCCTTTGGTAAGTACACACAGTCTAACCCCTCTGGTTTAGCTTTAGTATAGACTCTCCGGGGAAGCACTCACCGTCAATTCCCCCTATAGTCTTGTATCAGTAACTAAAAGGCGCTTTGGGGAAGAACTTACATCACATTCCACCTGTGGCCCGCATCGAGGAACTACAGAAACTCTTAGGAAGCACTTACGTCAATTCTCCCTGTGGTCTCACATTGTAACAAGACTAACAGATACTCTAGAAAATCCCTTACGTCTATTCTCCCTATGGTCCACTACACCAGGTTCTCACGGCCCTGTATAAGTCAAACAAGCATAAAAATGCAAAGCGGGAAAAATAAACCTCAAGAACTACATGGATAACCAGTCTATAGCATAACAACAAGACAGACAAGAATCACTTCATCCTATAATACTAGGCATGGAAATTAAACAACATCTTAATAGGAAAGGCTAGACCAAACGACCAAAACAAGAAAACATGCAAAGGAAAAACACTTCTAAAACATAGAAATTAACCCTATTCAAATTCAATTAACCTCTACTCAAGCATACAAGCATAGAAGGCAATTAATAGGGCTAAAACAGATAAACACACAATACCCCGTTCAAGGGTATTGGGAAAATTGCACATATAACTCAAATAATTTCTACATAAAGGCACAAAGCACCTACCTTGGCGCTGTAGGATTGTTATACTTGAACCTCAAGCCGTGAATTTCCCAAGAACACCATAGATCTACAAAAACGATCAAAACGCTCAACCAAGGATAACTCTTGAAAGAGGAGGAATCAGGAAACGAATCTCCAGCAAAAGGAAGAGCTTACCAAGGCGATCCTAATGAAATTGTTGGCGGTTGAATCGGAGAACAGATGCTCGATCAGGGGATTTGAGGAAGATCGTGGTTGTATAGGTTCTCTCGGACAAAGTACATCGAGAAGTAGACAGTTCTGTCTATCAAACGCAACCCCGGTACATTTAATGAAAAAAAGAAAGTACATGGTGTGTACTTTATAAGTACATGGTGTGTACTTGAATTCATCGGCCCCCGCATTAGGCGGTCTCCAGGTCACCACACATGACCATGTGCATGGCCGTTACACGGCCAACACCCATTTACCCGCGGTAACCGAGTACCCGACGTGTACTTCAAAAATTTCTAGAAACTCATATTTTTCCCAAAAACACCAGAAAAGGAAAAACATATCTGAAAAGACGATACAAGTTCTTACATAAGGAGGACCCACACTCTATTCTATAGGTGGTACCACTTAGTAGATAGAGGACCTGTACACTAATTCCATAAGGGGGGGGGTGGTTACCACTATAATGATCATGAACGATCACTATTATTGTCGAGTTCCACCTAAAGAAGAATCACACATAGATACATTGCATCATATCTCAAAATCCACTAAGAGTGAAATTATCACGTTCTACATGAAAAAAATCAGGATAGGCTACTTGCGGTCCAAAATTCGAGTCCAGATGAAGGAGATACGAGAGGTAGGAGTTTTTCAAAAAGGATAGTACACACCATGTAAGGGGACCCACACGATGCGTGGCCCCACTACACTACCTAGCTATGTCCTCCATTAGTAAATGGATTACTACCTATGTATCCCTACAATGAATACAATGATACTACACAATGTGTGTTCATCAACACCATGTCACATAGATTATGGCCCCCCACATGGTGTGTCATATTTAAATCACCAAAGAACTTTTTCTATCATATCCATGGGACTACAAAATGTGTGTTATTCAGACTACACGATGTGTTGTTGGGTTTTCTATAGAAAGTCTAGATATGATATGTGCATTCCTGATCTGCACCCACAGCCATGAATTTGGCTGTTTTTCCACCCTAAAATGGTGGAAATCTCATTTGGGAGTCGATTTTGGGCCTCTGGTGTCTGGAAATCAGATTTAGATCTATCTATCAAAGCCCATACAAACTTATCATGCACCACTATGTCTCCATTTGTCACCTATTATCTAAGTGGATTCCCGATCCATGGGGGAATCACCCATATCCTATAAAACATCCCGATATATCCTCTAATCACTGATATCTTCATCACATGTGAATCCTCCTTGAATCTTAGGATCTTATCATTGTCTGTCCCACCCGATAATAGTTGAATCATGTCCCCGTGGTCTAACGATGAAGAGCGTGAAGAAATATTAGGAGAAAAACACAAAAATAAGGGTGAAACAATCATTGGAAATGAATTATTGGAAAAAATAACTATATTGGGGATAAATGGGGTTATAAATTATGGTGGAATGGGGATTAAATAAACTAAATAATAAATTTAATTTGACAAGGGCTCATGTGAAGGTTTCAAGAATCGCAAGTCAATAAGAAGATTAATAATCCATACATAAACAGTTAAATCAAGAGAAGGGAAAACAAAATTAGCAATTAGTAACTTGATTCAGATCATTCATTGATGTAGAACATGTTTTCCAATGAAATAAGGATGGTATGTTATGTTCTTTGTTCCTCAATTCACCTTGATTCGATGGATTGTTGTCATATGATCTCGATTCTCTAATGACAGGTGGTAGAATCCTCCTCTAAATGATCCCAAGGTTATGCAGCTAACCCTAATGATCCACCATAACAACATATTTATAGAGGATTTAATTTTATTTCATTTAAATTAAATAATTAAATTAATCAATTAATTTAATTTAAATGCACCCGCCAACGATCGTTATATCCGAATGCCCCACACTGACCAACTTTAGGTCATGCCTAGGGTAAATATCATGTTCCAGATTCAACAATGGTCTTATATTTATAATCCACGATACTTTTTAAGAGTTATCCATTTTTTTTAAATCTGTGTTTATCTTATGTAAAATATATTTTATATTTTTATAAAATTAATTCTGGGCACAACGGGCCTTGGAATCACACGTCGTTTCAGTACCCGGCTCTGAAAATATTTTTATATATATTTATAAGTATTACAAGGAAAAAATGGGGTATATAAATTATTCATTATATTTTTAAATCCTCAAAAAGAAAAACCTAAACAAAAATTCTGGGATACTGATCTCGTATCTAGCTCTCCTACTCCTAGGAGCTCTCCTACATTCTCCCATGCTACCACAACACATGAACAAAGGGGATGGTATCTCCACATAGAATCCTCTCTTGCTGAACCTTGATCACCACTGGGTGCCCTACTAAAGTGGTTCCATACTTGACATCCAACTCATCCTAGTCAATAACGTGCTTGGGGTCATGCACATATCTTATTGAATGAGACATGTGGATGAAATCATGCACTCACTCAAACTATGGGGGTAGGGAAAGGTGGTAAGAAACCTCACCAACCCTCTGTAAGATCTAGAATGGCATGATAAACCTTGAGAATAACTTTCCTCTCTGGATGAATCTCCTCAAACCTCACCGTGGGGAGAATATTAGGAAAACATGGTCTCCAGGTTTAAACTCCAAGGGCCTACGATGTCAATATGCATAGTATTTATGCTGACTCTAGGTGGTCCTCATACGATCGTGGATCACCTAGACCTTCTCCACCACCACCTGCACCATGGACCCACATAAGGGTGACTTATAGGGTCTTTCGTATAGGTCATCAAATGGTGCCATACCGATAGTAGAGTGGTATCTATTATTGTAAGTAAAAAGCACCAAGAGAAAATAATCCTCCCCACTCTATCCAAATTCTAACATGAAATACCTTAGTATATCCTCCAGAAGCTAGAGAGTGATCTCGGTCTGCCCATCTGTATAGGGGTGAAAGTCTATACATATCCTCATTTGGATCTCGAATTCATATTGTAGGAATCTACACAACCATGATGTGAACTATTCATCATGGTTGGAGATAATAGTTAAGGGAACCCCATGTTGGTGGAAGATCTCCTGTAGATAAAAATTTACAAAAAAATCCACCAAAATCTGCTACTGGATAGAAATAAAGTGTTCCGACTTCGTAATTTAGTCAACTATCACCCAGATGACATCATGGCCTCTCGTTGTCCACAAAATCCCTATCATGAAGTACATTTATATTCCATCCTATTTCCACTATAGGATCTTAATAGGATGAAACAAACCTTCAAGAACCTGGTACTAAACCTTCACCTCTATAAAAGTGAGGAACTGAGAGACAAACTCAACCACTCTCTGTCTCAATCCATCCCATGAAAACTACTGATTAAGGTCTCTATACAGCTTCCCTACAACAGAATGTACAACCAAAGGGGATGTGTGAAACTCTCTCATCACCTTCTCCTGCATCGTGACTGGGACCAATTTCCATCCTTGTAAAAGGATTATGTTATTCCCTCCAGAAAACCATTTGGTGAATTTCCTAAATATATATGGCTATATAAAACCTAACAATAATTTTTTCCTAACTAGGACTCTCTCACATGCCGAAGGATCATATAAGTCAACACCATTGATTGAAAAAAATCTATACCCTCTTTCTCAACCAGGGCCAGCTGCAAGGAATCCATCTTCTCAGACACCTTCTACACCAAATGAGAATGGGACTTCATGCTAAGGGAATATGGAACCACATTTTCATTCCCTAGAGTATGGATTATATAAAATTCATAGTCTTATAGGGGCTCCAACCAATGCTTATGTCTCATGTTCATGTCTCTCTATGCAAAGACATACCTGAGACTGTGTGGTCTGAGTAAACAACAAAGCACTCTCCTAGAATATAGTGTCTCCACATCCTCATAGTGAATACTACCACTTAAAACTCTAGTTCATGAGTCGTTTAGTTCTACTAATGAGGTCTCAAATTCCTTGAAACATATGCGATAACTACATACCTCTATGTCAACATAGAGACACTCATATCTCCTAAGACATCATAATATACTACATACTCTATGCCTAGCTTCTGTAGTCAAAAAATAGAAGCACTCATTAGCCTTAGCCTCAACTCATCTAAGGCCCTATGACACTACTCATTCTAGGTAAAATAATTCTCTTTCCACATAAAGGAATTCAAAGGGTATGCAATACTAGAGAATTCTTCCACAAACCTCTAGTAGTACCCAGGAAAATCAAGAAAACTCCACACCTCTAACACACTCTTGGGTGGCTCCCAAGAAAGCACTGTATCAATCTTCATCAAGTACATATCTAATATATTATTAGAAATGAAATTCCCTATAAAGTGAACCTCATGGATCCAGAACTATAACTTCAATAGATTACCATAAAGATGGTGCTCCTGAAGAAAATCTAGGACCATCTTCAAGTGTTGTGCAAGTTACTCCTATGATGCAGAGTATATGATTATGCCATCGATGAAGAAAAAAAATCAGTCCAATTATGGCTAGAATATCTAGTTTATCAAAGATATAAATATATTGGGGGGATTTTTCACACCAAAATATATCACTAGGATCTCATATTGTTCATAACAACATTGGAATTTCATCTTCAGAATACTAGTCTCGCAAACTCTCAAATGGTGGTAGATGAACCTAAGATATGACTCTGAGAACCATCTTTCTCCTCACAAATGATCAAATATATTATCAATCCTTGATAAGAGATACCTATTATTTATCGTGTCTTGGTTTAGGAAACAATAATCTACACAAAGTTTCATGCTTCTTTCAACATTTTTCACAAACATTGGAGTTTCCCAAGGGTACATTGGATCTAATAATACCCATCTCTCAAAGCCCCTAAAAATGAACCCTCAACTCCCAAATATAGGTATGGGCCATTTGATATTACATAGAATATATTGGAGTGGTCTCAGGATGAGAGTCGATGAAAGACTCCATCTCCTTCCACATAGGTAGTCCTGAAACATCCTTAGGGAAGACATCTATAAAATCCTCCATGACTAAAGGAATATAGATGCTTGAAGAGAAAAATGTGGCAAGGAATACACTTTCTAACTAATGGGTGATGGGTTGTATCCTCCTTCTCATGAAACCAACTCTTCCTTCCCTAAGATATCTCGCACCCAAAAAGGAGAATCTTGTCCCATTAGTGCGAAGAAATATGATTCCTCTACAGTTAATGTCAATTTGGGCTCAGTCCATGAATAACTAGTCCATAACAAATATAACATCATAAGGTATCATCGTGTTGGCCAAAAGGTTCCATGAAAACATTTCTTCACTAAGATATATCTCACAACACTAGTATATAAATGATATAGAAGAAGCATTCCTCATAAGAACCTAAAGACAAAGATACTAGGCTAAAGCCTCTATTGGGAGCTCCAGATCCTAGACCAAGAGTAGAGAGATGAAGGAATGACTCACATATGTGTATAATAGTACTAAAGAAAGAGTAGAATAAACACATAACATACCTCTAATAATCTCCTGTGCTGTTAGGTCATATGAATCTATAGCCTGCATCTGCCCATGATCCCTACCACAAGCTCCTTGGTCCTTACATGGTCTTCCTAGTGGTGGTGTTTTAAGGATCTTATAACATCACTCACCACCCACAAATACTCCTCTTAGAGCTCCACTTGTTCCTCTTCCAACTCCGCCTCCCTCATGGCCACCCTACCCTTGCCTGGGAGACCCATCACAGAGTTTCCTCTATCATGGCAGTCCGTTCACTAACTACCTTCCCTCCTTAGCACATAGAGTTGGGAAATCACATTCCATGTGACCTCACCCATCAAATTTATATAATCATCCCTCTATTGTATTCCATGGTCCCCTATATAGTCTCTATTCCACATGACCACATGTATGAGTTTAGTCACAGGGAGGTATCCTATGCCGAGATCCTATTGACTTGTGCATACTAGCTACTATAGATGAATTAGCCCCATGCCACTGACTACCAGCTCTAGCTGCATGGATTACCTCTGATAGGAATCTCTCTATCACTAGCGCCTGCTCCAACACTTTGGAATAAGTGGGAATTCATAAGGGTACCATGCTGGAACATAAGTCTCTGCAGAGAACCCGCTCAAACTTCCACACCCGAAAGTATCCATCTTGAATCATGTTGAGGAAGTATCACGTAAGGTTAGTGAACCTTGAAGAATACTCAGTAACTGACATCCCTCCATGCTGATGCTCTAGAAGCTCCTGAATCTGAACTGAATAAAAGGATGAGTGGTAATAATCCTCACAAAAAAGATACTAGAAGTGGATCCATGAGAGTGTCGACTCATCATGCATATAGGTGAATAAACTCCACCAATACCCAGCTTATCTATGGAAAATGATGGATACTAGCACAACCACCTCATTAATCGGTGTCAGGATAATCCTGAAAAATCAGATAACTGAATCTAGCCAGTCTTCCACCGCCTGTGGATCTGAATCATCATGGAATTTTCATAGCCTCTAGAATTAGAACTTGTGAATCATGCTAAGACTACACACATCCTTATCCTGATCTACTAGTAATATCTATTTATCGATAGGTTGGGTGATGATACCTATCAACTTGGATAAAGAATCTCATATGATGACCCATGAACTATGGGATCATTACTCATCAGATCATCCTTATGATCTATAATCAGTAACATGGTTGGATGTCTTCATGGAGGCATCCTAAAAATTTATCATGGTGTACTATGGTCATATGATCATATATATAAATATATATATATAGGGATCTGAATCAAGAAGGTAATTTAAAGACTCATTCCTATATAATGAATGTACCAAAGTTCCCTAGAACTAATTTCTTAGTATTCCGAGTGGAAAATAAGGTAGTCAGATTCTAGATGCATGGATATGTTGACCATCGCAAAAACACTGGATTATCTATCCTAAGATCCCCACTCAAGGCATTTTGAAATTGTTTCCCTAAATACCAACCAAATCCTCATAAGGGGAATACTACAAACACTTTACTAAGGAATGAACTTATCTGATAGAAATCTATCATTACCCAACACAATGGGGCTCGAGCCGCAACTAACCTAAGCCCAACTCCATAATCCAGGGGATGGCGACAAGAGCTGAAAGACATAACTAATATGGGAGGCCTTTACCTAACTTACATGTACACAAACACCCAAAAATCTACATGAATAAGTTCATTTGAATAATAAAAGATGAAATATCTATAGAATAAACCATTCATGTAAAAAACCTATATGGAGTAAAAGAGTCTGACTATGTAATATAAAATGGAAAAAGAGGAAAAATACATGCTCAACCAGAAAGATGTCCCAAACTAAAAAAACAAAAAAGTAAAGTGATGAGAGTGCTTGGTTTTATATATTCAAGCCCCAAATACCTTAAGAGGCATAGTTCACCAGAGTATCCCTATTGTCCTCTGTAATCGCTGCTGACCTGTCCGTCATCTGAAAAAGACACAACACATTTGTTAAAATCCCATGTAGGGATGAGTATATAAATACCCATTAGGACACCTTTAGAGATTTACGGGGAGTAATAATAGACATGATATAAGTATAAAACTCAACCCATAATAAGAGAGTAAAAAAATCCATCAACATGGATATAGATATATACATAATCAATAAAATATTCCGAAATGAGAGAGAAAGGGAATCTCCATCTCACAGTTCAACCTTGTAAAAGAGTCTTCGATCAGTTGCAAGGGGTCCATAAATGATTCCTACCATCTCACGTGTCTATACATAGGAGTAACCATTAGGAGGTTCTACACCTTTCCAATATGCTTCATAGTTTAGGGGGAACAATATCTAAGGACCCATTCCCTAGTGCATTGGGGGGGGGGGGGGTGACACTCAATAGATAGAGGAATCATGCTATAGTGTGATAGGTGGTACCACTAAATAAATAGAGGACCCACAACCTAGTCTAATAGGGGGTAGAACTTAGTGTAAGGAGGACCTTAACCCTATCCTATTAGGGGTTACCGCTTAGTAGATAGAGGACCTGTGTTCGAGTCCATCATGGGGATACCACTCAGTGTGAGGAGGACCCATTCCCTATCCGATATGGTGTACCACTCAGTAGAAAGAGGACCTGCACCCTAATTCCATAGGGTGGTACCACTCAGTGTAAGGAGGAACCAAACCCTATCCGATAGGGGGAACCAATTAGTGTAAGGAGGAACCATGCCCAATCTAATATGGGGGGGGGGTGTACCTATTAGTAGGTAGAGGACCCATGCCCTAGTCTATTAGAAGGGTACCACTTTGTGTAAAGAGGACATGTACCATATCCAATAAGGGGTACCACTCAGTAGATAGAGGACCTAAACCCTAATTCCATAAGGGGTACCACTCAGTAGGTATAGGACCTACTCACTAGTTTTTCAATGGGTACCACTCAACATAAGAAGGAGCCACACCCTATTAGATTAGGGGTACCACTCAATAGATATAGGAACCTTTCCCTAATACCATAGGGGGTACCACTCAGTAGATATAGTATCCACACCATAGTCTATTAGGGGGTACCACTCAGCGTAAAGAGGACCCTCACCCTATTTGATAGGGGGTACCACTTAGTAGATATAGGAACCACACCTTAGTTCCATGGAGGAGGGATACCACTCTAATGATCCTGCCCTATCATAGTAATCATCGAGTGTAGCCTAAAGAAGTGTCATAATCATAAATCCTATCATCAAATCTCAAAACAACTATGAAGTCCACCATAACATTATACACAAAAAAATACTTAGGATAGGCTACTTACAGGCCAAAATCAAAGTCCAAATGAAGGGGAGATGAGAGATAGAAGTTTTCTAAAAATGGAGGGTACATGGTGTGTAAGGGGACCCACACGGTGTGTGACCCTGATCTACTGCCAATATGTTTCCTTATTCAGTACATGGATTACTCCCCATGTATCCTTACATGGTGTGTAAGGAGACTACATGAAGTGCCTCATCCACTTGGGGTCCTGCCTTTGCTCATGTTCGTGTCCATGTACCTTTTACATGTCCATGTCTCTAGCCATATTCCTATCCATGCTCGTGTCTATGTACTACCAGAGTACATTCTGGGTTTCCAAAACCATGTCACATGGAGTATGGGGGTCCTTCATGGAATGTGATATTTAACACACCCTGAAATCCTAGATTCCTCCATGATTATACATGTTGTGTGTTCTTCAGAGTACATGTTGTGTAGTCATGTTTTCCAAAGAAAGTCCATATCTTCTCTTAATGTTCCTGATACACACCATTTTCCACGAATCTAGCTATTTTACCATAAAAAAAATGGTAAAAATATCCTCTAAAAACTGATCTTGGAACTCTAGTGGTTGGAAATTGGATTCTAATATGTTGATCAAAGCCCATATGAACTCTTGTAGCACCACTGCCTCTCCAACCATCACCTGTTGCATAAACGGATATCCAATCCATGGTGGACTCACCCACACCCCACAAAAAATCATGATCCATCCTATAATCATTGATCCATTTTCTGAATGTGAATCTTCTGTGAATCTTGGGGTTCAATCATGCTTGGTCTAACCCTACAATAGTCGATTCATGACCCCGGGGTCTAATGATGAAGAGCACAAATAATGGTTGGGATAAAAGCTAAATAAAAAGGGTTAAACTATTGTTGGTGAAGCATTTTTGGCTATAAAACTAGATCGTGGATAACTGGGGTGATAAATTATGGTGTAATAGGGATTAAAAAAAATTAAATAATCAATTTAATTTGACAAGGGCTCATGCCAAGGTTTCAAGAATTGCTGATTAATAAAAAGGTTGGTAATACATACTTAAATAGTTTAATCTAGAGGATGATATCAATAATTAACAATTCCTTACTATATTCAGTTCATTTTTTATGAAGAACATACTTTACAACGAAGGAGGAAGGTCTGTTTCATTTGCTGCACCTCAATTCAAATTGATCCAGAGGGTTATTGTCATCTGATCTCAATTATGCAACAAAAGGTGGTGGAATCCTCCTATAAATGATCCTAGGTTTATGAAGATAACCCTAGATATATACCATTAAAACATATTTAAAATGGATTTAAGTTCATGTCATTTAAATTAAATAATTAAAATAATCAATTAATTTAATTTAAATGAACCTGCCAACGATCATTATTTCTAAATGCACAAAACCGACCAACTTTAGGTCATGCCTTGGATAAACCACAAATTTAAGAATCAACCATGGTCTTAGATTTCTAATCCAAGAATATATTTAAGACTTATCCCATTTTTCTTGAAAACTGTTCACATGTAATATTAAATATATTTAATATTTTTATAAAATTAATTTCGAGAACACCGGGACTCAGAATCGCGCGATATCTTAGCACCTGGCTCTTCAAATATTTCTAGATATATTTCAAAGTCTTAAAAAGAAAAATGATTCTCTATAAGAATTACTAAAAAAATACTAATAAATATACCTATTAAATTAAACATATAATTCAATTAAAAGTCATTATAATCATATTTATACAATGAAATATTAAAAAAAGTCTTTATATTCGATCTTATAATTAGTTTTAGCTTGCTAGATAATGTTGTTATTAGATTACATTCTGAACAATAATTCTTATTCTTCACCCTCCATCATAGAAATGAAATTTTCAATATTTTTGGGGTTAAAATTCAATGTGACTTTTTGAGGGGGTTAACTATCACAAATTACTTCACATTCATCACTCATACCATACATGTCTCTTAGTTTCACATGGACCACAAAACACCACACTTCATATAATATATCATTTACATAATACTATATTTTTTAAATTATAATAAGAAATATATAGATCATGTTCATCATATTCACTAGTATCAATTAATCAAGAGAATTTAATATAAGTAAATTGAAATGATTCTTTCCTTATGACTCATATAATATTGATTCACTTTCATTTGAATAACATAAATAAAATTCCCCCTGATAATTTGAATCAATAATATAAACCCAATTTATATAGTAACCATGATATTAAACTATAATTATACCACAGTTATATCAATTCAAATGATTATCATGATCTATAGTTTAAAACTTGAAACCACTAAGACTGAAATTATTGAATATATGAGAATTCTTCATTAGATCTTAATATGAATCCTTCAAATAAGATGGATGTTTATCTTGATTACCATAATCATTTACCAATAAAAAATGATATAAAATAATGATAATCTCATTTCATAACACTATATTTTTGGATTATAGAAAAATAGGAATCCACTTTTATGGGTTGAATACGAATCCAAACAATCCTGAAACAAAAAAAAAAGTTATACCAAAAAGGAATCCATCAAACCATTCCTAGTAAAACATAAGATTTTTTATTTATATTAGATAAATGTAAAATTTTTATATTTAAAATATATATTATATTAAGAACTTACATGATGTGAAAACTGATCATGAATTTCTTTGTTAACCACTTTTTTTATCTATGCCTCATTTATAGTTCAACTACCAAGACATCATTTCATTTATATACTTAATTATTTGATATATGGATAAAAAATATCAGTATTTATTAGAATATATTAGTGTTATTATCTTATATATATATATATATCTCAATGAAAATGAG
Source organism: Viscum album (assembly GCA_963277665.1). Classification (NCBI taxonomy): domain Eukaryota; kingdom Viridiplantae; phylum Streptophyta; class Magnoliopsida; order Santalales; family Viscaceae; genus Viscum; species Viscum album. Next base: position 1,617,357,702 of record OY728131.1, on the reverse strand, counting down.
GAGACTTTTTGAAATTTCTCAATAGGATCACATAATCACACTGGGGGGGGGGGTGAATTAGTGTGACCCAATTCTTTTCTCTTTTACAATTACCACTATTTTATTGAAAAACAACTACATATATATTAAGATAAATGGATATTATTATAAATTTACTCAATTAATTCACACCATATACATGAAAGAGAGTAAAAAATCATGGAACATAATTTTTTTACAAGGTTCGATCCCAATGTGGGTATCTAATCCTTGTTGTGTTTGGTTAAAGTATGAGACACATATATCCTCTATCATAAGAAGGTTAATTAAGATAGGATACCTATTGAAAGGACTTTACTATCACCTAATAGGTTTATTATACTAGATCCAACCTATTTTATAGTTTCCTGAAAAGTTTTCTTATACTGGCTCCTGCTAGTGTATAATGGTTACTCCCTACTCACTCTTGAACAAGATAATCCTTCAACATTGGACTTCACTGAATCAATATATAAGATCTTCCTATATATAATCAATTCTTTGAATCCCAATCAATATTTTACTATAATAGTACGTATGTTGGGATTATTTCTCTACTTAAACTCAATCTTATTCCTTAAGAGTATCGACACACATAATGTATATATAAAAAGAAACAGTGTTGGACTTCATCAACTAAACTCATTAATTTTTAATTTATTATGTTCTATATTTAATGATAAGAGGTGATAAAGAATAAATAACTCATCAGTCTCCTTCGTCTTATTTTATTCTTTTTTATTATCTGATGTACAAGATCTTGTTATTTTGAATGTCTTTATCTCATATCCCTCTCTTCAATACTCATAATATTTAATGGTATGAAATATTGGTTTAAAAAACTTATCATATACACATATTAATATATTATACTTCTCTTTTATATTTATAGAATCACATGAATATAATTTCTATATTTTGAATATATAAATTTTAGGATATTCACAATGTGATCTTATGAATAATATAATTCAATTTCTAAACTGAATCACATGGGTATGCTCCCCATAAACAAAGAAAATTATTATTTAATTAATAAAATGTCTCTACTGGTATTCTGTAAATACACATCTTCTCATTAAAAAAAGTTGAAAATGTTCTTGAGAAATCATCTAGTTTGGATCACCAATAATGATTTTCAAATCATAATATTTATAAATCTCAAAGTAATAAAGTAATGATATTATCAATTTATTCTAATTCAATTACCTACTAATCTAATATTGAATCACTTATAAATATCTAATGACATTTTAATATTAAAAATTTCAATTCCAACACAACATGTTTTGGATTAATCTTCTTCCAAAATCTCCAACCTTAAATATCTCATTTTCTCATATTATTAAACCTTAAGTGATGATTTTTTATTCTTAAAAATATCATCGGAAGACCAGTTTACCCTTAATTTTTATCTTGATAGCCTATAAATATCCTTCGATACTCTAGATCACCCTTATCTATCCCCTATTAACTATTACATATATACTAGAAATTTTGAGTCACCCTTACATATCATAGTATAAATCTTATATTTTTTCAAATCTTGGGAACTCTAAGCAACCTTATGTAACATCTAGTTAATTGTGATAACCCTTACATATAAAGTAAATAAATATTATGTATTACTGTGTGACTCAAATACATTTACAAATATAATTCTACCCATTGTGTACCTTTACATATTATATTTTACAAACTTTGATAACCTTAATGTGTTAATAAACATACCTTTATGTATTGTAGTGTGACTCATGAATTTACTAATTTACTATATTTAAGGTCTAGTAAGCCCTTACATATTTACTTTTTTATAGGGAAGTGGTTATGTATTTTTTTTAATGCAAGGAAACCATTATGTATTTATTACTCTAAAGATACCAAACAAAAAACTCTTATTTGTTCTCTAAAATCTTGGGGTGACCCTTATATATCTCTTAGAAGATCTAGATTCATCTTACATATAGAGGTGTTTTCTAATTTTTCACCTTCAACTCAAAATTTCAGAACATCAACTAATCAACTCATAATATCTTCAAAAAATTCTCAGGGAATCTCCAATAATTATAGATTATCTAAAAATAATTTTAATAACTTTAAGAATTAAATAAATCTTCTCATAACTCTTACATATAATTCTTAAATAATATTGAATAATATAAAATATTATTTAGTCTTTTAAGGAAATTTACCCTACCTTAATTGTTCTCATATTCAAACAAAGTCTCCTTTAACTATCTTCAAATTTGTAATCACCTAAACATTTATAAATTAATTTCCCTTCCAAATGAATAAATTCCTTATTAAGAAATGTAGTTATAGAAAACACATGCACTATATTTTATTTGTTACTTGGGACCATTATAAAATATATCCACAATTTTTCTATTAGTCTTAAAAGACCATTAAGTATCAAAATCATTGATAATGTAGTTATTCTATTGTGACTATTAAGACTAGTAAATATTAAGGTTTATGATAAAGTCTAATTGAAAAATATGGAAGAAGTTATGTCCTCGATCGGCATGATGATACCATATGAATCCCATTTATCAAATAGTTTGAGGGATATGTCATCAATGGGATTTAAACATGATGAATCCCAAGATTAGATTCTAAAATTGAAATTTGACAAAAACCATTAATGATATATTTTTATGCCTATTGAGATCACATCCCAAACCATGTTTACAAAAACCATCTCAATAATGTACCACTATCACACACCTTACACTTAGTGCATAAACTGGTGTAATAAGGGGTTATGTATCTAGACCCTAGTAGTATTATTTTTTGTATTTTTATGATTATATTAGTTCCTTTTCACACACACACACACATGATTATATAAGGAGTTTGATAATATTAAAATTTGAAACAAAGGAAAAAAATTGTATTTTTTATAAATATATAATTTCAAATAGAACAATGTTTTTAGAGATTAAATAATTTTTGAAAAAATGTCATTTTAATTGAATTTTATTAATTAATATTTATATAAATATAAATGATAATATAATCTAATGAAGTTCAATGTAACTTTTATAAGGGTTAGAAAGTGGTTAGTGTTGTAAAAAATAATATTTTCTAGTAAATAAGGATTTTTATTAAAAAGTGAAAATTTCCATATTTAGAATTTTCTCTAGTAAAATAAATATTAATTTTGAAATTAGTATTATTAAATTATCTAATGGTTAATTTTTCATAATTTTCCTAGACATTTGAATTTTTGGGTAAAAATCTAATACTGTATAAATATACGGAATGTATTATGTCATAATAATTGCCCAAAAGTGATGTAATTAACACTATAAATATAATAAAAAACTGAAAATATATTTCCCCTTAAAATATTGTTTTTTTGAAGTTATTTTATTAATTTTATTAACCTATAATGAATCCTCAAAAACAAATATTATATTATAATTTTTGAGAAACAACTATTTATGAACATGAAACACTTCCAAATCATAAATGGTAATAGTTTGTGAGAAAGGTTTTATCCTAATAAAATTTTGAATAGAAATCCTCTTTGGTAGAAACCATGAGAAAAAACTGTGAGAAAGTTTTTGATTTTTATTATTTTGTCACTTAAAATACCAAACCTATGTTTCAAAATTAATAAATAATTCCCCTATCCTTTACTATAAATACCCTATAAAACTCACATTACTCTTTAAAAAAACCTATTTATAATGAATTTACTCTCCATATACATCTTCAATTCCATCTAAAGGTGTTTCTAATATCTTAATAATCTCCTCCCAAGTTTATAGAAGAACTCCCACGGAAAAGGATTCTCTTCCTCCTCCTCTTGATTCAAGTACTTTCATTGTATTAATCCTTTTGATTTATAATTTTTCATTTTTTAATATATTTTAGCACATCCATTTACTATCTTCATTACACCCAAGTAATTATTGAAAACTTTTCACTCTCATTATCCCCTTGTATCAACCTTTATGTACACCCGTTATGCTCCTAAAATTATGTTGTGATTTTTCATGCCAAAGTTTTATGTTGGGAATAATTATCCCCATTTCCAATAAATGGGATTAAAATAGTTATAAATATACTTATTTTATTAGTTATATCCATTTATTTAACCTAAAATTCTTAACCATGGTATTAAAAGTGATGAAATACGTTTTTATTTTGTATGCTATATGTGGCACTCAAATGCATATACATGATATAAATGTGATGGGAGGTACTAGAATTATATAGCCCACAAATGAATTTGGTAATATTTTTATCACATTATATAACATTTATAGTTTATATGAGGTTATCCTATAAAAAATATTTTTTGATTTCTCAATTGTAACACCCTGAGATTTTGAAAAAGTTAAACAATGTTTGATAGCGTATATGACACACAACACTGAGTATAAACAAACCATGAAATATTATTATTTAAATATGTATGTTATAAACTAGATATTTAATTGGTAGGTATGGATATTATTAAATAATTTATGAAATATATATTATTTTACTACTCAATATAAACATGTCACATAATTTTTGGTAAAGTCATTTTATGCTTCACAAAATATGTTTTCTTCAAATTTTTTTCCTTTTGTGATAAAATATTATAATTAACTTTTGGAAATTTTATAAATGATATTTTAAAAAATTAACATAAATTTTTATTTATAATATCAAAATTATCCTAGGGTTTTTTGGATTCTTTCTGAAATGAATGATTTTTAGTGAATTGTGAAATTTACTAATTTTTTCAAATACAATAATTTCTTTTAATTAAATCAAGTAATTTAAAAGTACCATCATATTTTTAATTTTATATTAAAGTTAAATATGGAACATCATATTTATAATAATATAATAAACTGATTTTTAATCCAAAAGTTTTATAATTTTTGGTATAAGTTTATCTTTATGCTTAAAACACATTATTTTGAAAACTATTTTAAAGTGCATAATGTTTCCCCATTTTAATTAATTAAAAAAACCCCTAATGAGGAATGATTTAAGTGAGAATTATATATTATATATATAAATATTAATTTAAATTCATATAATTACAATTAATATTCATAGAGTTAATATAAAATGATCTTATGATTAAAAAATACATTTATTGAAAAACCATTTTTCTTTACGTTTTTGGGTTTGATTTTAAATTAAATTCTTCCACATATATGAGTTAAATCTGATAAAATTGATTTCATATTTGGAATCAAAATAATTAATATTATCTAATAAGGTCAACATATTTTTTTATTATAATGAATAATAAAAACAGTAAAAAATATGTTACCACGGTTAAAGGGTAAAATAGTTTTACCGAGGGTTAAATTAAAGAGATAAGTGTCATAATGAATTAACAACTAATAAAGTTTTTATGTTTTGGCCATATTTTGACTATATATCATATATTTTCTAGAAAATTCCCATTTTGGAGCCACATTCCATGATTTTTACCTATATAATAATTTATGTCAAGAAAAAGAAAAAAACCATCCTTGCTTTTAATATTTAAAATATTTTTTGATATAGATAAAAAAACCAATGTTTGGTTATAAATACTCATTTTAAGGATAAATGTTTTTTTTCATATTAATTTATTTTTAATTTTTGGTGATGGTATAATTTCCTTTAGAGCTTACACAATGATGAAAAAATAATTAATTAATTAATAGAAAAATAAAATAAATGATATAAAAAATAATCAAAGTAATATAAAATGAAAGAATTATTATGTTACATGATTTTTTAAATATTTATAATATTTTATGAAGGTTTGAATGTAATATTTTATAAATCCATATTTTTTAGGGTTTTTTAAATTCAAATTAAATTAATAGTGTTAAAATTTACATTAATGATATTTTATAATAAACAATATTTTATTAAATGATTTAAAATTTATAAAAATAGTATTTTCAGGAAAGTGAGTATGATATGGTTGAAAATAATAGCTATCTTCTAATTATTTTCTAACTGTACTTTTATAGTAACAATCTTTACCTTTAAATAGAAAAAAACTATTTACCATAGGTGAAAAATAAAATAAAATTGAGTAACCATTGTGATTAAGGAATAACATGTTTAAAAAATATTTTTTTCCTGTGTTGGAGGTGTGGATCAACCTTATCTTACCTAAACTCCATTTTCTTATATTTTTTAGGCACTTGGTTTGAGAGTGACTCCCCATTATTGAATAGTTTTGGGTATTTATAAAAGTGCCACTCATTCTAACTTATAAAAGGTCACATTCTCTTCTCTTTAATTCACACTCACGAAGCCTTTTGGTTCATCCAATACCTACCAAAATCCATTACATAAATCCCTAACCATTTCTTATGGGGCGTTATTTGATCATAAAACCAACCTACAAAATCTTTTGGTGTAAACCATTGGAGGTTGTCTGAAGAAGAGGTATAGTTCTTGACCAAGCATTTTCATATTGTTTTTTTTTCTAAATTATTAAAATCATATTCAACCATTATAAAACAATAAAACCAGTATCTCTCATATAATAAGATGTTATTATGTTAATGGAATAACCTATATCCATATTCTCTTCCATAAAATGGGGAACTGAACCATCATTCATGTGAATGTGTGGACTACCGCCTCACGAACCAATGTAGTTCATTTTTCATCATTGCCTATCAAAGATGATTGTAATGATGGATTTAATGTGTATATATATATTATATTCATGAAATATTTATAATTATTAATAAATAATATATCATTTACTTTATTATCTTTTCACTCACTAAAAAATGATAACACCGTTCGTGCATACGTGTGGACTACAACCACCATGAAGGGATGCGATTCATTTTTCATCACCACATAACATGGATGATATATAAAATAATATTTAAATAAATAAATTTGTATTTATGATATTATTATCATAATTTAAATATAAAATAATACTAACCTTCTGTCTATGATTATCAGTGAAAAATAAAAAAGTTACTCATGCGTATGTACGACATACTGTCTCCATGATTGCAACGTAGTTTATTTTTCATAACCATATTTGATGATTGGTTTTAAAAGTATAATTGATGTATAAAAATGATAATTATTTCAATGTTTTTATTTTTTATATGATATAATAATGGCCTCTTTGACCATATTTGTAACACTATGAGACTTTATGATTTATTTCTCTTTAAATAATTAAATATATTCGATAGCCTGGGATGCACACAACACCAGGTTTAAAAAAACACGATACTCTACTAAAATTTTATTTAAATATGAAAATTATAGCCAAGATTTTAGTTTTTATGTTATTTATATTAATAAATATATTATTAAAATTATGTTTATCTATTGATTAGAAATAAAATAAGAATCATTTGAATGTAAAATAAACATTTTCTGAAAAACTATAATTTTTTCAAAGAAAAACTTTCATCCAATTTGGGGAAGTTATAATAAAATTAATTTTTGAAACTTTTATAAATTTTATTTTATATAATAAAATTTATTTTTTAAATCATCATATCAAAATTTTCTTTGGGTGAAGTTTTTATATATTTTTGAAAAGTTTCATTTTTTGGATAAATTGTGAAAATAATAATTTTTATTCAAAACATCGTTTTCATTTAAATTATTTACAAAGTTAAATTATATTTTAAATTTATTTTAAAGTAAAATTATTTAATTTATTTTATAATAAATAAAATATATTTTAGTTTAATCAATTTTATATTGAATTTTCATATTAAATCCTTTTATACTTATGTGAATTTTCTCTTTGGAAACCCATATTTTCATCGTGTCTGTGGGAATAATTTAAAACAGATTTCACCAATTATGTGAATTGAATTTATAAAAATGGATTACATATTTGTAATCATCATAATTTATATTAAATAATATGCTAAACTTATTTTTTATATCATAATGAATAGTAAAATAATTAAAAATAAATCCCGTGGTTAAGGTAAAATCTAATTTACTAGGGGGTTAAAGTAAAAAGATAAGGGTTAAAACGACATACAAAATTTTAAAAAACAAATTTTATGGACATATTTAGGCTTTATCTCCTATAAGGGTCTATAATTACCCATTTTGGATACTTTTTTCATAATAAAAACATGTGTGTAATTGATTCTTTTTAAAAATTCCATGTGTGTCCTCTCCCCCACTTATAAAAGGCCACCCCTCTCCTCCTCTCTCAATACTTCCAAATCCATTTGTTTCCAAAAATATCTACCCAAATAACTTCCTTAATACACTCAAAACATACTAGATCCCATGTTTTGATAAAAAAACATCCTAGTAAGGATTTTGGTGCAAACCTATATAGGTTATCCGAAGAAGAGGTGACGTTCTTAAACAATCGTTTTTATTTTATTTATTCTTAATCCTCCTTAAAATTTTATTAAATCATGATAATATAATAAAAAATTTATGTAAAATATAGTAATATTTTATTATGTTAATTTAATAACCAATAAACATCTCCTCTTCTATTAAATGGGAAATAAAATCACCGATCATGTGTATGGAGGACTACCACCTCACAAACCGATGTGGATCATTTTCCATAAACACCTATCACGATTGTATATAATGATGGATTTAATGTATATATATATATAATATTTATGATATAATTACACTTAATTAATTATAATATTTCATATAAAATTTTGTAATTTCCATTTTTTAAAATACGACAAAGACGCTCAGGTGTACGGTGGACTACCGCCTTACGAAGAGATGTGATTCATTTTTTCACTTAATATTTACATGGAAGTTAATAAGGATAAATTTAATGAATATATGTGATATATATGACCTGATATAAATTATATAAAATTAATTTATTATACACTTCTTTACCCCCGTTAATGGAATGATTTCATCGCTCGTTCGTACGTACAACCTACCGTCTCCACGAAGGGATGCGATTCATTTTACATGAATTTTTTTTAATAATGATTATAATAATGTATATACTGAGTAAATATGATATTTATAACATTATTATCAACACAGGGATGATTTATTTATATACTATATACAATAAGTGGAACTTTCATTGCAAAACTTGGATGAGAAAACAAGGAAATTAACACCTAAAAAAAATGAAAATAATGAAATATTATTAAGAGATAGGCGGTAAAATATTATAATAGGATAATATATGATATTATAAATATTATCATGGTTATATTATAAATTAATAACATTCTTCAATCTATTATAACCGAATTTAAATCATATTCAGCTAAAGGAAAGTGTGAGGTAAGGGATTTCATCTCAATTTCCATTTCATTGAGACATATTTGTTAATATGAACCTATTCACTTTTATATAGTGTATATATTTCCCATTTTATGTATTTAACATTAATAAATATTTATTCATTATTATTAATGTTTCATTGAAATTTTATTCTTCAAGGTTTTACAATGTAAATGTTACCTTAGTGGTTAAAAAATTATTGTACAATCTCACTTTCATTTGTAATTGTTTACTTCCTCTTGAAACAATCACTTTCTTGTGATAATTTTTCATCAAGAACAAAATTTATATAGAATACCCATATTATGGTATAATGGATATTATTATTTCCTAAACTGTACTCCATTTTTACATATGATTTTTACTTTGAAAGTTATTTGATTAACTAGTGAAATATTGATAAATCTATATCCTTTACTCAATACATATATTTGATGATAAGGAATATTTATTTAGGAATTAAATATATTATTAAATATATGAAGAATTATTTTTAAATTTAGTTATGGGTGGGTCCTAGTTATAGATAGCCCATCGATACATCAAAAGGTCTCATGAGACAAATCAGTTGGCCAAATCAGATGGATTTTTACCTATAGTTTTAAACTGTCTTGTGAAAGGTCTTGAAAGTATAGGTATCATGATTCTTGATATATTTAAGTCTAATAATTTATAATTTAATTAATTTATAATTTAGTTATTTTTATTATCCATGAGATTTTTGCATTGATATTATCTTTGGATTCTTTTCATTCTCATTTTATTGATTAAATGGAATGAGTGTTTAGTTAGTTACCTTGATATATTAATTATAACTTATTTCATGACCAAGTTAGTGATTACATAGAATGGGTTTTTAGTGATTTAACTTTACATAATAAATATTTTTTTATTAATGGTAGATTCTACTATATGTAACCCTTAATGAGTATTTGTGGTCACCCTTTTTTTCCTTTCCCCAGGTCATGAAGAGGAATCATTTGAATAAGTTTCAAGTATGTTGAGAATTTTATTTTATTATGTATTATTTAATTTTACCAGTGTAAAAGGTTTTTTATGTATGTAATTGGTTCACTAAAAATTCTAAACTAATTATTCCTTTGAGATTTGTCCCCTTTGTATCTATGTTAATGTATTAAAGTAGGCACTGACTATGGGTTACTGGAGTCGAGGTCAATAAAGTTGGTATCAGAGGAAGTTTAGTAGATACCTTAGGAAATATATTAAGAAATAAATAGATTAGGGAACATAAAACTATGATAGTATTTGAGGATATATATAGAATAACATCCTAAAGTTTTTTAAGGAAGTAATTATGTGTTTTTTCCTAGAAATACATACCTATTTGGATACTATAAGTGGACGTGGTTTTAGAAAAGTTGCACTTATGGGTGATAACTCTAAAAAGGGAGAATTTTTATTGACATAATCATTTATTGGTGCATGAAAAATAGGCCTTACTATGCACCTGGTTTGATACTCCTAGGGGATATGATTAGGATAATTCACATTTAATTTACCAACAATTATGAAGGATTTGAAAATAAAGATATCTCCAAAGAAAAAAAGTTTATGATTATGAGATTAACAATGAATAATTTATTTTAATTTATGTTAAGTGTTACACCATATTTATAATTATACATAATTATCTAAAATTTATAATTTTATTAGATAATATAGTATATTCTATTGTTTCAAAATGGCAACTGGAAGGAAGATGAGTATTAATACTCACAACCAATGTAGATATTTCCCTACTGAGAAAGCTAATATAGCTAGTATTGTAACAAATAAGATCAAAAATATATTAGGGTAGATTAATTAGGTTATAAAAAATAACCTTTACTAGATTGATAAACCTATTCCACAATATGATTCTCCTATATTGGATCACTTTATGCAACAAAATCTCCCATAATTTGGTGGGACAACTAATCCATTGGTAGCTGAGCTATGGATTAATTTTCTTGAGAATATATTTATAGATTTCAGATTAAATGAAATGGAAAAGGTTTCACTTATAGTGTATTGTCTCAAAGTCAATTCTGATCAATTTTAGTCCTCAATCCAAAATACTATATAGGAAGATGAAATAGAACTCATGTAATAGAAAGAATTTAAGGATACATTATTTGATAAATATCTCCCTTGTAAGAAATAAACTAAAATGAAGAGAAATTTCCTTATCTTAAATAAAAAGGAATATTAAATTGCAACTGAGAATTAGGATTCCTTTACAAGGTTTTATAATTATTCTTTAAATTGCATATGTAACATAGAGTAAATGATTAACTATTTCATTGAAGGGCTTAAGCAAAGTCTCCAAAGGGAAATAGTCACTCATTTTTTTTATCATATGATGAAATAGTTTTATGTTATATCAAAACAGAGATGGAATTATCTAGATGATATATTTTTAAGAGAAATTAATAAAATAAGAGGTCAAAGGAGCACCATGAAAAATGAAACACATCAAAGAATAAAAAGAGAACAAATAAATTTTGATCTTGTAAGAATTGTGGAAATAATCATCCTGAGAAATTATTAAAGGTATTGGGAATTTTTTATAATTTTTGAGATAGGGTTCATTATGATAAAGAATGAAAAGGTATGAAAGAAAAAAATTCTATTAAATGTTTAAACTATAGGTGGATGAGGCATACACGAACAAATTCCCCAAGAAATAAGGGAATCAACCAAAAATGTGGCTAAGGGGATAGGTCCAAGCCTATGCAATCACTATAGTTCAGGTGGAAGTATACAATGATATGGTAGCATGTACTTTAATCATAACTTAAAATTTATCTAATTATTTATTTGATTATGTATCCTTCTTATCTTTTATATATTCTTTATTTGTTAATAAAACTAGATATTTCCCTAGAACATTAAGAAGATATTTTTCAATCAAAACTCATCGTGAAATTATTATTGCAAGGAAGATGTGTTAGACAGTACCCATTATAACACATAAATATACTTTATTTACTAACCTTCTTATCATACCTATGGTTTAATTTGATATTATTCTTGTTATATACTAGTTTTCAAGATATTATGAAAAGATTTATTAGAAGGTGAAGGAAATTAATATTTGTTATGAATATGTAGAATTACTTAACTTTAGAGTAGATAAATCATCATCTGACATATTTCTATATCCACCCCTAGTAGACCTACTGAATTATATTCTTGGGGATATATAAAATATAGGGATGGATAAAGTAATAATCAAATTGATGATGCATCTGTCATACAAGAATACGTTAATATATTTCATGAGGAATTAACTAGATTTCGAACAGAGCATTAAGTTAATTTTTATATTTATTTAATATTTGATATAAACCAATATCAAATAATACAAATAGAATAGAAACTATGAAATTAGTGGAGTTTAAGAAAAAACTAGAGGAGTTATATGATAATATATTTATTCAATATAGTGTTTTACCAATGGGATCACATGTTCTCTTTGTTAAGATGAAAGATGGATCCATGAGGATGTTTATTTATTATAGAGAAATCAATTATGTTATGATTAAGAACAAGTATCCTCTATCTCTAATTGATGACTCATTCTATCAACTTCATAGATCCCAATATTTTTTAAATATTGACCTCCGTTATGGGTATTATCAATTGAAACTAAAAAAGGAATAATTCTAAAGACAACTTTACAAACGTAGTAAGGAAATTATGAGTTTATATTAATTCTATTTGTATTTAATAATACACCATTTGTTTTTATATATTTAATGAATAGTGTATTCAAGGAATGCCTTGATGATTTTTTGTGGTATTCATTAATGATATCTTAGTGTCTTCTAAAATCTATGAGGACTATGAGAACCATATGTAGACCATTATTGATAATCATAGGAGGAAGAAGTTATATGGGAAATTTAGTAAGTGTAGTTTTTGGTTTCAATAAGTTTATTTTATTGGATATATTGTCTCAGGTTGGAGTCTTAGTTTATCCTATAAAGACAAAGGCAGTCAAAGAATAACCTATACCAAAGAATATAATTGAGGTATATAGTTTCATTGGTTTGGCTGGTTAATATCAGAAATTCATTTAGAACTTTTCCTAATTGGATAACCCATTAACCAAGATTACACATAAAGGGGTTAAGTTCATTTGGAAAAAGGAATGTAAATAATGTTTTAATGGACTGAAGAGGAGATTGTTAAATGCTATGATTTTGACTCTACCATATGGAAATGAATGGTTTGTGACATATAGCAATGAATCAAAGAAGGGACTTGGTTGTTTCCTAATGAAAATAATAAAGTTATTGAATATAAATCAAGGAAATAAAAGTCCCATGAATATAAATATCCAACCAATGATCTTGAGTTGTAAGCTTTTATATTTTATTTAAAGATATGGAAACATTATCTCTATGGTGAAAGATATGAGATATAAAAATATCATAAAAGCCTAAAGTAAATCTTTTTATAAAAATATCTAAGTATGAGACAAAGTTATGTCCCAATATACTCAATTATTGTGATTTATCAATACAGTAGTACCCAGGGAAAGAAAATATGGTAGTAGATGCACTAAGTAGGAAAGATCATGGATTTCTGACCCAAATGATGATTCAGATAGTTTTTATGTTAAAGGATCTAGTAAAGATAGATATTTTAATTATTAAAGAAGAAGATACATCACCTATTTTTTAAATGATTGAGAAATCATCTTTATTAGAAAAAATAAAAATTTCTCAATTTGATGTTGGGAAATATTAGAATAAAATTAAATCAGTGAATGATGGAAAATTATTAGACTTTATTTGTGAAGATGGAATTCTAAAATTTTTAAAGTGATTATGTGTTCCATCTATAACTAAGTTAAAAATGTAATTTTTGGATAATTATCATAGATTAAATTTTTCTGTACACCATGGTATCACTAAGATGTATACAGATTTGAGGGAACATTTTTAGTAGGATAACAAGAAGCAGGAAATTGTCGAATTTATATCAAGATGCTTGTTTTGTAAACTAATAAAGGATGAGTGAAAGTATCCGATAGAATTCATAAAACCTATTACTATTCCTATATGGAAATGAGATTAAATTACTATAGACTTTGTCACATGACTACCAAATAATCCTAGAAAGAATGATTCAATATGGGTTGCTGTTGATCAACAAACCAAATATGAAACTTTCCACTCAATAATAGAATATTTACCTCTTTAGAGCCTCAAAATACTCTATATAAATAATGTTTTAAGACTTCATGGAACACCTCTTTCAATCATGTCTTATTGTGATCCCTGTTTTACATCGAAATTCTAGAAGAGTCTAAAAAAGGCTCTTGATAATGAGATTTATTTGAGCACTGCCTACCATCCTCAAAATGAGGGATAGTCTGAAAGCACTATTCAAATAATGGAAGTCATGTTGAGATCATTTTACCTTAAATTTTAAGGTATGTGAGATCAGTATCCACCTTTATTATAGTTTTACAATAACAATAGTTTCCATTCAAGTATTTAAATAGAACCATATAAAGCATTATATGGAAAGAGATTTCATACTCTAACTGGTTGGGATGAAGTTTATGAAAGGAAAATTTTATGCATAGATCTTATTAAAGAGATAAAAACAAAGTTAAAGAATATTTAGGCTCATATTAAAGCATCTCAAAGTAGGGAAATTATTTATTCTAACAATTAGGGGAAGGATTTGGAATTCTTAGTAGAATATCATGTTTTCTTAAGATTATCTCCATAGAAGGGTGTCATAAGGTTCGATAAGAAAGGTAAATTGATACCTAGTTATATTTAACCCTTTAAAATCCTTGAAATAATTATATTTGTTGCTTACCTATTAGAAATTTCATCATGTCTCTCAAAAGTACATGATACCATATATCATTGGTAAGGAAATACATTCCAGAACCCACACATGTTCTCACCTCTAATGAATTATAATTGGAACTTGATATATATTATTATAAATATTCCATCTATATTATTGATGCTAGAGAGAAATTATTGACAAATCAGATGACCCAACCAGTAAATGTACTTTGGAGAAATCACAAAATGGAGGAAGCGACATAAGAACTAGAGGATACTAAGAAGAAGAAATACCATCATATTTTTAGAAGGTAACATCCATGAAATTTTTATAATGATTTTTTTTGGTATTGGGAAAGAATTTAACACCCCTATGATTTACAATTTATTTCCTTTTTAATAAATTCAATCTCTTTGATATCCTGCGATGCACGAAACACTGGGTTTAAAAGAAACATGATACTCTATTAAAATATTATTTAAACATGAACATTATAACCTAGCTATTAAGTTGGTGAGTATTAATATAACTAACTAAATTATTAAAATTAAGGGTATATATTTATTAGAAATAAATTAAGAATCATTTGAAAGTAAAATAAATGTTTTATGAAAAACAATATTTTTTTCAAAGAAAACGGTTTCGTCGCTTCTTGCGCACTTATGATAAAATTAATTTTTTAAAAATTAGAAAATTTATTTTGATAAAATTAACTTTATTATTGATTTAATCATATAAAAATTATCTTAGGGTGATTTTTTTGTGTTTTACTAAAAAGTTTCTTTTTCCGATGAATAGTGAAAAATACAGATTTTTATTGAAAACTACCTTTTCATTTAAATCATTTACAAATTTAAATTATATTTTAAATTTATTTTAATGTAAATTTAGTTAAATTATATTATAAGAAATAAAATTTAGGTAATTTTAATCAATTTAATATTGATTTTTTATTTTAAAACTTTCTATACTTATAATAATTTTCTCTTTGGAAACCCACTTTTTCATCGCGTATGTAGGTATAATTTTAAATTTGGTTCTACCACTTTTTTGAATTGAATTTCTAAAAATGGATTCCATATTTTAAATCATAATAATTTGTATTATAAAATGAGTTAAACTTAATTTTTTATCATTATGAATAGTAAAAGAAGTAAAAATTTATTGTCACAGTTATGGTAAAAACCGATTTACCAGGGTGTTAAACTAAAAAGGATAAGAGTTAAAATGACCTAAAAATATGTCCAAAACCCATTATATGGAAATATTTCTACCTTATAACATATAAGGGTCTATAATTAACCATTTTGGAGGCTTGTGTTTTGATAAAAACATGGGTGTAATTGATTCTTTTCAAAAATTTCATGTGTGTCCTCTCCCCCACTTATAAAAGGCTACCAACTCCTCCCCTATTTACACATAAAAATCCATTTGTTTCATATAATACCCAAAAAAATCAATTAATTATCCCTATAAAAATATCTTAGATCCCCTATTTTGATCTGTTGGTCGGATTGGACACTCAAGAGGGGGGGGGGGGGTGAATTGAGTTCCAATTAAATTTTCTGTTAGAAATATTTCTCTTAGAATCCCCCAATTTAAAATCAAAGTTAAACTGTAGTGAATTTATACAGAGTATAAATGTTCAATCAGTTTCTCAAAGATTTATTAGGTCTCAGTTAACTTAATCTGAAGATTAAATTAACTTTTGAAACTAACTTACTGATTTACAATAATTATAAACACTTTCTAATTTAACTATCAAAGTAGATTTAAAATAATTTTGTATTTCAAAGTAACAACAACAGAATATGAAATAAATATATTGCTTATAGACTCAAACTAAAATCACAATAGAGGTAACCAAGAGGTTCAGTCTCAAGCTGAGACTTAGTCCTCTCAACAATTTATATAAATTGATCCACACCCTGGATTGGGGTTAACAATAATGTGCACACTATCCAGGTACAAAAACCTTTACCATAGTTCTACATGGGAAAATAGACAATAGCCCATAGCTGTCCAGGCCTTACTCGACCTCTACCACTATCCTCAGTGGGAAACAAAAGAGTTAAAGAGTTTGAATGAGGATTTGAGAATCCTCCAGCTTAGCACAGGAGACAACGTGTGTGTAAGATAAAAAAGGTACACACAATGCTCGAAATTTAAATGAAAGAATCACTAAAAATATGTATTACTGAGGTTAGAAATGCTCTAGTGATTAGCAGTGCAGCTCTGGACTCGTTTGGTTTGTCAGAAAAGCTTCTGAGTCCCTTTTCTGGTTTCTTTTCAGAAAACAGAGTATCGTCTTCTTCCTTGGTTCCAGGTTCAGGTTCTGCTTATCATCCCAAGTGTATGAAGTGTTTCTGTTGAAGTTATTCACTCAGTTTACAGCTTGTGTTCTCCTAAATCGATTGCTTGATGTATGTTCAGTGATCTTGGAGTTTGGATGTAGTGTTAAGCTCTTGTCCCTTTCACCCTTAGTGTGCCTTCTTGGTTCTTCGATTCTTGCTGTATGCACACTCTATGTTGAGCTCTTCTATTTTTTGTATATGTCCTATGTTCTCTTTTCTGTGTATCACACCATGCGTCCAGTGTTCTCTTTCCTTCCCTTTATAGATTTTTTCTCCGGAAAAAGGAATGATCACCTTTTACATGGGTACTAGGTGCGGTTCCCTGACATGGAAACAAAATTCATTAAATAACACTAACTGCATTAAAAACATCAAATGTAACCGTTAGCTTAATAAATAAATAGTATGAAGAGTATAGGGTTTGACTGGTTGGTCAATCATTAGTAGCCTTTTATTGGTAGATGTTTCCGATGGACTTGTGTCGCAGGGCCTTCCATCAGTAGCTCTTTTGAACTTGCATCGGTAGCTCTATATACCGGTGACTTCATTCCATCGGTAGCTCTTGGTCCATCAGTAGATGTTGCTCCATCGGTAGCTCCTTGCATTAGCATTTCTGATTATCAGTAGCTCCTTGTATCGGTAGACTTGCACTATCAACATACTTCTATCAGTAGCTCGATGTATCGGTGACTATACTTGTATCGGTAACTATCTGGTAGACATGCACATCGGTAATTCTATACATATCAATGACCTTAGTGTATTGGTGACTCTGTCTATCGGTAGACTAAGTCTATCGGTAGACTGAGTACCGGTAGGTCTTTATCAGTAGCTATACACAGATCTGTGACTTTAACACTTGTCTGTTTTTATGAAAAACACATCCGATTGGAATAGAATTACATCATAACTTGTATAAACATAGATAAACAGTGATTAACATATTTCAGAGACTATTTTAATATTATTAACATCTTGATCATAAAATATCATAGATTGAAAGAATTATTATATAGATAAAAATGAATTGGGATTATCAAAGTATATGAAAACATAATTGGGATTATAAAAAAAGGTGAGGTTAACAATCTCCCCCTTTTTGATAATCACAACTTATGATATTATCGTTTTAAAAAAGTGAGTAATTGTATCAGAGAATATATCATTAAAATCAATTTTCTCAGAGAAAAAATAATTTATCAGAGGTGGAGTTAAATGTGATAGTATCAGAGATAAAATTAAAAGCAATGGTATCAGAGAAGTAGATGTAATGGCATCAGAGAATGAAAGTAAAAGCACTGGTATCAGAGGATGAAATTCAATGGTATCAAAGGGGAAAGTCATGATAGCTATTAGATAAAATTTCTCCTTCTTTGATACTTTCTCCCCTTTATGTATTCTCCCCCTTTATAAAAACGTTCTAAAATATTTCTCCTCCTTAATATCCCTGTAGAACATTTCTCCCCCTTTGTGATAATCAAATAAGTGGGAAATAACAAAGAGAATAAGAATTAAAAGAGAGTCACTTGTAATAAATGTCATAAAAAGGTACAGTGACAGAACATAAAATACAAAGATTCCCATCAAACATCTTATCCACTTGATAAATCCACATCCTCAATGTGAGATTTGTCTTTTGGATCAGAAGTGGATTTGGGTGGTGAGGATGCTGGTGAAGGCTTAGGAATTCCGGAAATGACCACAGGAGGCTGAGAAACTGATACTGTTCCTAGCCTGTATTGAGTAGTCCTTTGAGTGATCATAGGAGTGAGGCTTCGAATAGCTTGAGTAGGGGTCATTTAAACTAGAGAAGCAGTAGAGGAAGAGGAAGGCAAAGCAGGAGGTATAATTACCGGTCTAGCATCAACATGCAGGAAAGGTAGCAACAGATTTTTGAAATCCATAATGATTCCTCCTTCTCTCTCCATGGAAGATATGATGTCATCCTTGTTCTCCATAAACTTGTCCAACACTGGAGTCAATTCTCTTATCTTGATAACTTGTTCTTTAAAGGCTTGATTGACAGGAGGCAGTTTCATATTCTTTATTAGAAGCTTGAAATGGTTGGTCATTTGGGTCTTTGTGTAAATCTTTTGGAAATAGGAGTCCACCTTATCTTTCACTTCTTTCTGAGAGGCAGAAGCTTCTCTCATATAGTCTTGGACTGTCTTCATTATTTCTCTAGCTGAATCTCTAGTAGAAAGCACAACTTTTTTCAAATTAGATGAGTCCACAGAGCCACTCGTTGAAGCTGAACCAAGCTCCTCTTTCATCACAGCTCGAAATTGATTCAAATCCACTGAGGGTTTTGAAGCAAGAGAACCAACAGAGATAGATACAGTCTCTTTGAAGTTCTTGGTTAACCCACTAATAAGATTTTGAACTTGAGAATCCTAGGTTTTAACATGATCTTTAATAGAAGTTTTGAAACCTTATAATACTGAAACCATCTGGCGTACAACACTTTTCACATAATCCAAGTCCTTATCTGCTTGGGATTTTGAGCTCATGTAAGAGTCTAAAGAAACAACAGATTTCTTTAGAGATTCAAGATCTGCTTGTAGTATAGAAACTTGAGCCTGACAGTATTTAATTTCTTCCACTATCTCACTCATAAAGGTTGAAAAATTACAAGAGATAGAAAGCTCAAAGGATCTCTTCAACATACTCATCTCTTCCGCAAAACTGTGCTTCATCTCAGTAACCGAGGCACTAAAATATTTTTTCAGCTCATCCTTTAATGTTTCCAGATCAGCTTTGGTAACCAAATTAGAAGGTGCAACTGCTACAAATGCTCTTCCAGAGGATAAAATGGCAACTGAGTCAGTCATGATTGATTGAATTGAAGATACCATAGAAACTTCCATCTTCTTTACTTCTTCCACAAAACTGTCCTTAGGATTTTTCTTTAAAGTATTCAGGTCATTCATTATGAACACATCTTCAGGTAGCAACTCAAATTCAATATTATAAACAATCTTTGGTCTATTTAGAGATGCTTCATTCTCTAAATTAGGATAGTCTAAACCACAGACTACAAAACCTGGGTCTTCTGCCCAGTCCTCAATATCAACAGCCACTGTAACAATTCCAAACTTGGTTTGATGTTCCCCCTCAATGGGTGCATCCTCAAGTACAACAACATCATTCTCAGCTGGTCTTTCATCCTGAGGATAATCTTCTACTATCATTTCCATCTCTGTAGCAGCAGGAGGGTCTTCCAAAATAGTCAAGGGTATGTCAATTTCATTTGAATCCTTAGTAGGAACTAAAGATTGTCCAATCACCGGACTAAGGCTCAAAATGGTTGATAGAGATGCTTCACTCTCATGAACATATTCTTCATTTTCTACAGCAGCCTCTTCAACATCCTCTAAAACAACTTTTTCCTTGTCTGATTTCTGTTGATCTAGATTTTCAGGAGCTGGTCTAGGAGGTAAGTCAAGGTCTCCTCCTTCATCAGTAGAGGACTCTTCCTCTTCTGAATCATCATTGTATTCTGGCTCCTCTTCATTAGGTCCCAGACCTAGATCCCTCACATCCTTCGGTCTTGAAGGGTGATCCACAAGATTGAACTTATCATACACCCTCTGGTCATCAGTGACCCATTCTCCTCTCCAAGGGTTCCAATTTATTTTCATGTACTTACAGACTGTAGTTGTAATACAAAAGTTATTCTTTACTACCATTGTCTCATATTGAGACTCAACAACCCCTTTTACTTTGATCATCACAAATATCAACTTAGCAAAGAATATGGCATTTGTATTTGATTTCTCCCTTGTCATATATTCAATTTGGATCATCAGAAATCTGTACAAATTCACCTTTACACAATGTCTTAAGAGGTGCAAGAGATAGATATCCTGATATATCAAATTGGAAAAGTATTCTCTCATTGGTATCAAGACATGTTGAACAGATTTGAACAACAATCTATTCTCTCCATCCATTTCTACAGCAACTACTTGTCTTTGACTTCCATCACTAGTTAGCTCTTCCGAAGCAGTCTCATAATCAAAAATGTCACTAGTAGGTGGAATAGATCTCAAGAAATATCCAAATACACCTTCATGTGAAACTTTCAAGCACTCATCCCACTCCACAGATGAAAACGACATCTCCTGTCCATTCAAAAAAGAGGTTACTTTATTTTCATTATCAGATTTATCAAAGGTTACAAACTTGTAAAACTGTTTCACTAACTTTGGAAAGTAGGGACCATTGTTGTTCGAAAAACACTCCACCCACTTCTGATCTTCAATAACTTCGAACACTAAGGACTTGATAGGTAGCCACCATTCTAAGCACAACTACTTTTCAATCACGATGACTCTATTATGAAGATGAAGATTCACTGGTCACATCCCCAACCTAGTTCTAGTAACACTACCACTTTCTTCTTGCTCTGACTTCTGCTTCTTTTCTTTAGGCTCAACAATGTCATCTCTGACGGTAGGAAGTTTGGTTTTTCAATCGCTGGTTCGAAATATTTAGGGTTCTCAAAAGATTGAAGATCCAAAGTTTGAGGGTTAAGGTTTGAGGCTCGGTGGATTGAGAAGTATCTAGGACTTAGTTTTTATCATTTAGGAATCATAAAATAAATGAATAAAAAGAAATAAAGTAAGAATGATTCAGATTCTGGCGGCATACAAAAGTTTTAAAACAGAGCACTCATCGGTGAGAACTCCTATCAGTGAGGTTATGTTAGTGAGAATTTTACATCGGTGAGAATTTCACATCGGTGAGAATTTTACATCGGTGAGAATTTCACATCGGTGAGAATTTGACATCGGTGAGAATTTCACATCGGTGGGAATTTCACATCGGTGAGAATTTTACATCGGTGAAAATAGCTACCGATTGAAGTTAAACATTCCTAACTCATGTCTAATGTAACTTAACCTATACGAACTCAAAGTTTTAGTGAAAATATCAGCTAATTGATGTTCATTACCTATAAACTCAAGAGTAATATCACCTTTTTGATAATGATATATCAAGAAATGGTGCCTTACATCAATGTGTTTGGTCCTAGAGTGAGACACAGGGTTCATAGAGATAGTTATTGCACTAGTGTTGTCACAGTTGATATAAACATGCTTAAAGTCATACCCACAGTCCAAAAGAGTGTGTTTCATCCACATAATTTGTGCACAACAACTTCCAGCAGCTATATACTCTGCTTCGGCAGTGGACAAAGCTACAGAATTCTATTTTTTACTACACCAAGATACTATGTATTTTCCCAATAAATGACATGTTCCTAATGTGATTTTTCTATCCAACTTGCAACCAGAAAAGTCAACAACTGAATAACTTATTAACTCAAAGGATTGTCCTTTTGGATAAAATAAACCTAAGTTTATAGTGTGTTTAAGGTACTTAAAAATTCTTTTAACTGCAAGTAAATGAGATTCTTCCAGGTTAGCTTGAAATTTTTCACACATACACACACTAAAAATAATATCTGGTCGACTTGTAGTAAGGTAAAGTAAGCTTCCAATCATACCTCTATAATTGGTTTGATCTACTGGTTTCCCAGTTTCATCTGCATCTAATTTACAGACTATACTCATAGGAGTTTCACTTCCCTTATACTATCCAAACCAAAATGTTTTATAAGATCCTTTGTGTATTTACTTTGATTCAAAATAATACCATTTTCATTTTGAAAAACTTGAAATCCAAGAAAATATTTAAGTTCTCCCATTAAACTCATTTCAAATTCATTTTTCATACTCTTTGAACAATCAGTACATAAGGAATGTTTAGAAGATCCAAAAATAATATCATCAAAATATATTTGTACTATCAAAACATCTTTAGAAATTCTTTTGATAAAAAGAGTTGGATCAGCAATCCCTTTAGTAAAACTTTTTGAGATAAGAAAATTACTAAGTCTATCATACCAAGCTCTTGGAGCTTGTTTTAAACCATATAAAGCTTTAGAAAGTTTAAAAACCCGATTTGGAAAATGAGGATTAATAAATCCAGGTGGTTGTTTAACAAAAACAACTTCAACAATAAAACCTTTTAGAAAAGCACCTTTGACATCCATTTGATATAACTTGAAGTTTAGATGAGCAGCATAGGCAAGTAAGATCCTAATGGCTTCTAATCTAGCTATGGGTACAAAGGTTTCCCCATAGTCTATACCTTACCCTTGAAAATATCCTTGTGCAACTAGTCTATCTTTGTTTCTAACTATGTTTCCAGATTCATCAACTTTGTTTCTAAAAACTCATTTAGTGCCTATTGTCACAGTGCCCTTAGGTCTGTCAACTAATTCCCAGACTTTGTTTCTTTCAAATTGATTTAACTCTTATTGCATAACCATTACCAAAAATTCATCATTGATTGCATCATTGAAATTTTTAGGTTCTAGGTGTGAAATAAAGACTTAATGTTCAGCCTGGTTTCTTAGAGAAGATCTAGTCTGTGTCCCTCTATCAATATTACCATCAAAAGCATCCAAATGATGATTCTTTAGAATCCTTGTTGATCTAGTAAAGGTAGGACTAGAAATTTCAGGTTCATCTATAGGTTTGGGTTCAATAGAAGCAGATTCTGGAATATGTCTAGAACTGGATGTTTTTACAGCAGGTTATTTAGATTTATCATTAAGGTCCAGAACACTCAAATTTTCTTCAAGATTTTCAAGAGTGGTTTTAGGATCATGTGGATTAGTTTTATCAAACTTGATGTGAACAGATTCTTCCACACATTTGGTTCTTTTATTAAAGACTCTATAAGATTTTCTAGTTAAATAATATCCAATAAAAATTCCTTCATCACCTTTAAAAGCAAACTTTTCCAGATTATCCTTTTTATTAAGAATAAAAACTTTGCATCCAAAGACTGTAAAGTAACTAACTTTGGGTTTTCTATTATTCCATAACTCATATGGGGTCTTCTTAAGAACATGTCTAATTAAAACTCTATTAATAATATAACAAGCTGTATTTACAGCTTCAACCCAAAAATAAATAGGTAGGTCATACTCATTAAGCATGGTTCTTGCAATTTCTTGCAAGGTTCTATTCCTTCTTTCTACTACACCATTCTGCTAAGGTGTCCTAGGAGCAGAAAAGTTATAACTATAGCCATTGTGTGAGAAATAAAATTCAAAGTCTTGATTTTCAAACTCACGGCCATGATCACTTCTTAGAGTTTTAATCTTAAGCCCACTAAGGTTTTCTACAAACTTGGAGTATTTAATAAAGTAAGAACAAGCTTCACTTTTGTGAGCTAAGATATATACCCAAGTATATCTAGAAAATTTTTCTACTAAGACATAGGCATAGTGCTTCCCATTTAAACTATAAACTCTTTATGGTCCAAACAATTCCATGTGAACCAACTTGAGAGGTTGAGAAGTTGAGACTTATTTATTTGATTTAAAAGAAACTTTATGTTGCTTTCCCTTTTGGAAGGGATTACACACTTTGTCATTTGGGAATTCAAACTTAGGTAGGTATCTAACTAAGTTTTTCCTAGTCAATTTTCTAAGTGAATAGATGTTTCAGTTTCCTAATCTTCTATGCCAAAGCCAAGATTATTTATGAAAATCATTTAAATAAGTAACATTTTGCTTAGCTAAAGAATTGAAATCAACAGCATAAAAATTTTCATTTCTTAAAGAAGAGAATACTAAAACATTTTTAGAGTTAAAAACATTACAGGAATCATTTTCAAACTTGACATTAAAACCATCATCACATAATTGAGAAATACTTAACAAGTTATACTTATGTCCATCAATAGATAAGACTTTATAAATTAAAACTGAATTAGTGTTACCAATCTGGCCTAGGACGATGATTTTTCCTTTAGAATTATCACCAAAGGTGACATAAACTCCATCAACCATTATTAAGCTTTTGAAGCATGAGTAATCTCCAGACATATGTCTTAAACATCCACTGTCCTAGTACCATACCTTTTTGTGAGAACTCTTCAACAGGTTTCCTACAAAACAGATTTAAACAGAAAATAATTTTGGTACCCAGATCTTCTTGGGTCTAGAAAGGTTAGCAATCAAAACTTTAGGTACCCATATTTGTCTTATGGGTCTCATATAATTTACAGAATCAATAGATTTTGAGAGATAAATTTTATTTGATCTATAACCACATGAATAACTAGTTAAAGCATAGGAATTTATAGAACTGGAATAATCAGAATTTTGTCCAGACTTAGGGATAAATCGGGTTTTAGTGAACTATCTCTGTCTAGGTTTGTATCCCAAACCAGTAGTGTATTTCGGTGCAAATTTTTTACCTAACACTTGAGTAAGTGTGTCTTTTCCGTTTGTGAATTTTTCTAAGTACTTTCTAAGTTGCTCATTAGACATTTTTAGTTCTGTATTTTCCTTTAACAGTTGATCATTCTTTTCTTTTTCTACATCAAGAGAAGATTTAACATTGATAGTGAGAGCATACTATTTTTTAGTGACTTATACTTGTCTTTAAGTTAATTACATGTTTCTTCTAGCATATTAAAATATTCAAACAATTTATCCTTAGAAATATTTTCATCATTGTCTAAATCACTGTTATTTCCAGAATAATAATCGTTCAGCATAGGGGAAATAGGTACCTCAGATGTGTTGGTCATGAAGCACATGTTGGCATGATTCTTTTCAGAACCAGAAACTTCATATTCACTTGTTCTGTCCTCCGAAGCGCTCCAAGTAGCTTTCATATCTTTCTTGTATTTCTTGTCCTTATAATCATATTTCTTCTTAAATTTTAATTTTGGACAATTAGCGTTGATGTGTCCTTTCCTTTTTCATTCATAACAGACTACTTCATCATTATTGTCAGCTTTATTCCAATCCTTCTTCTAATGACCTTTGTTGTCATATTTTCCTTTGTAGTTAGATTTTCCAAGGAAATTCTTCTTCCTATAAAACTTCTTGAATCTCCTGGCTATTTGAGCCATATCAGCATCACTGTCTGAATCAGAATCTTTACTTGTCGAACTTTCAGTTTGTATTTTCATTTTCTCATTGTCTTTGCTCTTTGAACCAGTAGACTTGAAAGCTACAGATTTTCTTTTAGGTTAATCATCTTCCTCATTATTCACCTTGAGTTCTTAATCATACATCATTAGTTTACCAATAAGCTCTTTTACAGGTAGTGCTCCAATGTCACATGACACTCTGATTGAAACAGAAGTGCCACTCCATCGGTCTGGTATACATCTCAAGATTCTCATGATTTTTTCCTTTGCTGGAACAACCTTACCAAGTGAACTCATTGTATTTACTATCTCATTGAACCTGAGATACATATCAGAAATAGGTTCACCAGTCTTCATTTTAAAATTATCATATTTAATAATATAAGTATTCAATCACATTTCTTTATCATTAGTTGTTCCTTCATGAGAAACACCCAAAGTATCCCAAATTTCATAAGCATTTTTACAGGCAGAAATTCTATTGAATTCCCCTTATCCTAAAGAACAATACAGAGCATTCATGGATTTATAATTATTATTATAAGCAGTCTTTGTAGGTTCCTCCCAAGTTGTTCTTTCAGTTTCTGGAATTTTATATTGAGACTCTATAGCAGTCCAGATATCAAAACCCATACTCTCTAAATGAACTTTCATTTTAAGCATACACTGAGCATAGTTTGTACCATTGAAGAAAGGTGGCCTGTTAGTAGCATCACCTTCTAGTCTATTCTCTATAACTAGATATTAGAAAAGAAATTTTAAAGAGATAAAATTTAGAACTAACAGAAATTTAAGATCTTTAAAGATGCAACTAAAATCACATTTGAAAAACAGAGTATTTCAAAAATCCTTTAACCAAAAACAATTCCTATGATACCAAATGTTGGTTAGAGTGGACACTCAAGGGGGGGGGGGGGGGTGAATTGAGTTCCAATTAAAATTTCTGTTAGAAATATTTCTCTTAGAATCCCCTAATTTAAAATCAAAGTTAAACTGTAGTGAATTTATACAGAGTATAAATGTTAAATCAGTTTCTCAAAGATTGATTAGGTCTCAGTTAACTTAATCTAAAGATTAAATTAACTTTTGAAACTAACTTAATGATTTACAATAAGTATAAACACTTTCTAATTTAACTATCAAAGTAGCTTTAAAATAATTTTGTATTTCAAAGTAACAATAGAGGAATATGAAATAAATATATTACTTATAGAATTAAACTAAAAGCATAGCAGAGGTAACCAAGAGGTTCAGTCTCAAGATGAGACTTATTCCTCTCAAAAATTTATATAAATTGATCCACACACTGTATCGGGGTTAACAATAGTGAGCACACTATCCAGGTACAAAGACCTCTACCACAATTCTATGTGGGAAAACAGACAACATCTCACAGCTTTCCAGGCCTTACTCGACCTCTACCACTATCCTCAGTGGGAAACAAAATAGTTAAAGAGTTTGAATGAGGATTTCAGAATCCCCCAGCTTAGCATAGGAGACAGTGTGTGTGTCAGATAAATAGGGTATACACACTGCTCAAAATGTAAATGAAAGAATCACTAAAAATAAGTATGAATGAATTTAGAAATGATTTAGTGATTAGTAGTGCAACTCTGGACTCGTTTGGTTTGTCAGAAAATATTCTGAGTCCCTTTTATGGTTTCTGTTCAGAAAACAGAGTATCATTTTCTTTCTTGGTTCCAGGTTTAGGTTTAGCTTATCCACCCGAGTGTATGAAGTGTTTTTTTTGAATTTCTTCACTCAGTTTGCAGCTTGTGTTCTCCTCAATCAATTGCTTGATGTATGTTCAGTGATTTTGGATTCTGGATGTAGTGTTAAGCTCTTGTCCCTTTCACCCTTTGTTTGCCTTCTTGGTTCCTCGATTCTTTCTATATGCACACTCTATGT
This sequence comes from Viscum album, assembly GCA_963277665.1. Classification (NCBI taxonomy): domain Eukaryota; kingdom Viridiplantae; phylum Streptophyta; class Magnoliopsida; order Santalales; family Viscaceae; genus Viscum; species Viscum album. The sequence continues at coordinate 1,617,329,386 of OY728131.1, read as the reverse complement.
TGAGCTCTTCTATTTTTCATATATGTCTAGTGTTCTCTTTTCTGTGTATCACGCCACACATCCATTGTTCTCTTTACTTCACTTTATAGCTTTTTTCTCCAGAAAAAGGAATGATCACCTTTTACATGGGTACTAGGTACGGTTCCCTGACATGGCAAAAGAATTCATTAAATAACATTAACTACATTAAAAACATCAAATGTAACTATTAGCTTAATAAATAAATAGTATGAAGAGTATAGGGTTTGACTGGTTGGTCAATCATTAGTAGCCATTTATTGGTAGATGTGTCCGGTGGACTTGTGTTGCAGGGCCTTCCATCGGTAGCTCTTTTGAACTTTCATCAGTAGCTCTATATACTGGTGACTTTGTTCCATCGATAGCTCTTGGTCCATCATTAGCTTTTGCTCCATCAGTAGCTCCTTGAATCAACATTTCTGATTATCGGTAGCTCCTTGTATCGGTAGACTTGCACTATCTGCAGACTTCTATCGATAGCTCGATGTATCGGTGACTATACTTGTATCGGTAACTATCTGGTAGACATACACATTGGTAATTCTATACATATCGGTGACCTTGGTGTATCGGTGACTCTGTCTATCTGTAGACTAAGTCTATCGGTAGACTGAGTACCGGTAGCTCTTTATCAGTAGCTATACACAGATTAGTGACTTTAACACTTGTCTATTTTTATGCAAAACACATCTAATTGGGCTAGAATTACTTTATAACTTGTATAAACATAGATAAACAGTGATTAACATATTTCAGAGACTATTTTAATATTATTAACATCTTGATCATAAAATATCATAGATTGAATGAATTATTATACAGATAAACATGAATTGGGATTATAAAAGTATACGAAAATATAATTGGGATTATCAAAACAGGTGAGGTCAACATGATCATAAATCTATCTTTCTAAAGATTTTGGTGCAAACCTAAGGAGGCCTTCCGAAGAAGAGGTAACGTTCTTAAACAGTTGTTTTTAGTTTATTTCTTTTTAAACTACCTTAAAAATTTATTTAATCATGATAATATATTAAAAAAATTATCTACCATATACTTAGATACTATTGTTTTAATTAAATAACCTATATCCATCTCTTCTTCCATAAAATGTGTAATGAAATTGTCGATCATGTGTGAGGCAGACTACCACCTCGCAATCTGATGTAACTCATTTTCTATCAACACCTTTCACAGTTGGATATAATGGTGAATTTAATTTTTATATATATATATATATATAATATTTATGATATAATTAAACTAATTTAATTAAAATATTACATAGAAATTCTTTTTTTTAAAATATGATAACATCATTCGTGTGTACGACAGACTACCTCCTCACGAATCAATGAGATTCATTTTTCACTTAAGATTTACATAGAAGATAATAAGGAAAAATTTAATGAATATATGTGACATATATGAAATGATATGAATTATGTAAAATTAATATATCATAAAAATTCTTACCCTTTCACCTGTTAATGGAATTATTTCGTCCCTTGTGCGTATGTACAACCTACAGTCTCCGCAAAGCAATGCGATTCATTTTATATGAATGAATTTTAAGAATGGTTCTAATAATATATATAATGAGTAAATATGAAATTTTTTACATTATAATATTTCTGGTTATTATTTATTTATATCTTATATATAAGAACCGAAACTTCCATAGAAAAACATGATGAGAAAAAAGGAAATTAACACCCAAAATAATGAAAATAATGAAATATTATTAACAAAAGGGTGGTACAATGTTATAATAGGATCATATAGGATATTATAAATATGATTATGATTATGGGATAAATTAATAACATACTTAAAACCATTATATAGGAGGTTAAATAACATTTATCTAATGGAAGACATGAGGTAATAGATTTCATCTCAATATCCATTTCATTGAGATATATAAGAGCGAGTACATTATAGCCATCCAATTCATTAGGTTTGGAATTCGACCATATAGTTATTAAATTTTTAAGAGTTATTATAATAATTATAAAGAAATTATTTCCCAAGTTACCTACATGTTTTATCTATGATTTTTATAGGATTCTATTGAAATCAAATTATTTATCAAGGTAATATAATAATCTTACGTTTAAAAGAAAATATATACTACTTTTAAGGGTGAACATAAAAAAATTTGAAAAGGTTTTTAGGATTTTTTGTTATAGTAAATAAAACTTTGTGAGTTTTATTTTTTCATTTAAGATTTATTATTAAAAAGTATATGAAAATTTTTTGGAATAAAAGGTGATTTATTAGGTAAAAAATGTTTCTTTTGAGCTTAATGTTTATTTTGAAAAAAGATTTTTTAAAATTGTTCATGGACTAATAAGTTTATTTATTTCTTATTTTTATGTCCCTTACTAATATTTTTATTCTCATCCTATATTTTAAATTTTTTCATTGGGTTTGTGGTTAGTTAAGAGAAAACACGAATTCATGTTGAAATTTGTGAAGATTTTTCATTAAAAGAAAACATGTTTCTTTTTAAAAGTTTTTATTGTGGGAAAATGGATACTATTTAGAAGTTTGAACTTTGTAAAATATGGGTTTTATGTGTGTCTTATAACCTAATTCTCTAAAACTCTAAACCTAAAATGATCCTCAAAATGAAAGAAAGTAAATTCTTGACTAAAACTCATGATTATGTTATGTTCAAGGTCAAGTCCTTATAATTAGTATTATAAGATATATTTTGATAAATTTAGAGCTTTGGATGTTATTTGAGCTTATTTTAAAAATAATCTATAGCCAAAAAGGATAGTATGTCATAGAGAATTGTGATTATTTTGGATTAATTGTAAGAGTTGAGATAACATGGTTAAGGATATCTTAGTGTTTTCCTCCTCATAAGATGGTTTATTATGATTTAATATATATAATCACATTAGACTTTTTGGTTTTAGAAAATATAAGGTTTTAATAGGAACCAAATTTGAGAATTTACAGTGAGGATCAACATGTCACTGAGATGGAGAAGGGGTAAATCAATGATATCTTTTTATTATAATTTTCCTTAATTTTGAAAAAATATTCATCTCCGGTTAAAGATTTATCACTTTTCTGAAAACAAAATAATCAAACTTCCACAAGAACACAAGTACTTACAAGATTAACTATTCAAAAAGAGTATCTACATCCTTGGCATGGTTTGTAAAAAATCTAATACTATAAATTCCACTAGAAAATAATTCGTTTGTGTTGATACAAACAAGTAGAGTATACCCTTACACTTTTATAGAACTATGATCAATATAATAGTGTATGTGAATCTTCTAGAGTGAATAATTTAATAAAATTTGGTGTAATAATTAATAAAACCTTCACTAGTTGGTTCAAAACAATTTACCGTGTTGCCTTATCAAACTTCACTTCTGATAACTGTTAAAAAATTTATTCACTTTCCTACCATGTAATAAGTAATAAATTAACCTTTGTGCTTCATAAAAAACTTTGTCTGATGGATCAGTCCAATTTCCCTATCTGACACCTCATTCCAAAAAACAGATAAGAAATAATACATTGGAAACAATTCTGAACCACTTGAAACTTTCCCTGAAACCCATGTAAAATTGATTGGCCTGATTCAATAACCTATGGGTATGATCTTTCTTCTTATTCTTCTATATGAAAAACCCCCCTAGGAAAAATTTATACAAAAACTTCTTCTCTCTAAAAATCCAGTACTTTCATCTTCTCTATTCACACATGAATAATACTCCCATCAGAAAATACAATTTAGTTTATACTATTTATAGGTGTTCCATGAGAGGAATGGGAAAGAAGAAAATTTCATTTTCCCTCTCAACCAAATTTATAGAATTAAAATTTATAATTCATTTCAAATACATATTTTACTTCTTCATAATTTCTCATTAATTATCAATTATTCTCAAAACTTCTTGAACCTTCTCACTACTTCAGCTATCTTCAGACTTTCTAACCTTTCTTCAGCTTGATACACATGTCATTATGATGGAAACATATGTTAACTACAATTTTCTTGAACCAATTATAAGAACATGAGAACTTAAGACTACTCATTACGATTATTCATACAAACTTTTTAAACAAATGAATGAATCATCTCAATAATCTATATTAGTTGAAAGACATACAACTTTGAAAAAATTCTTTCATAAAAATTATTATAACTTCGTAAGACTTATATTTTTTTTACCATAAACATAGTTTAAAATTATGAAGATATCAACACCCTTTGGCAGTACTTCAACACCGGCTTCAGAAACCCCTTTGAAAAACACTTCCGTAAAACTCTTCAAAAAAAATCTCATTTCTTCATTTCTTCAGTACAATTAGCCTATATCTAATGAAGTATCAGTTTCATCACGAATCTGATGGATCAATCTCTTATTCACTCTAATGGATCAGTGTAAAGTATTGTTAGATGAACCATGAAATACTTAGAGAACATATAAGAGTTGTTTTACCCTTAATCAATTTAAAGAAAACCATCATTTTTTTTAATTTTATGAAAATGGTTGACTACATTATTGATTGATCTCTGATCCTTTTTTTGCATCATTCCCAAAAACTCCTAGTTATTTTATTATTCAATGGTCCCAAAAATCACCACATACAAACCTACATCAGTAAACCTCTCTACCTTTGATGGATTAGTGGAATATGATGTCTGATGGACCGGTGTCATTAGTGAATTATTTTCTTCCAGACTTTCCAACTGATTAATGCTCTTGTAAATTGTTTATTTTGGTAGATTGGATAGTTTGATGATTTTTTAGCCTGATGGATCAATGTCAGTGCTTCAAATTTATAGAATTCAAACTCTCCAAACATTCTTCCTTCATAAAATTCTTCTTGTATCATTAATTCTTCATGACTTTGAGAGCATTTAGATCGACATATAATCATCATAATTTCATTAGACAGTTTATATTATTTTCCATCCTTTCAATATATTTTGTATTTCGATCCAATCATCACTCTAATAAAAAAAACTCAGATACCTTTTCTCTCTTTCTTTCATAAGTCTTGCATCACAAGTTTCCTATGCAACTTATGATTTATGAGAACTCCATGATAAAAAAATCATCATCAAATTTTTTATGGAGACATTCAGACTTCGATTCATTTCCTCATACAATTGAAACATTCTTTCCAGACATAAGGTGAGTCTGAAAACTAACTTATTTAAAAAAATTATTTATATTAGGAAACCAAAAATGATGAAATTTCTTATAAAACTGCAACTGATCTTCTGATTACATTTCATCCTTTGGTTATTTTCATTGGAACACAAAAATATAAAAATTAAGGTGATTTATTTCCTAAAAAAATACAATAATTTTGTCATAAAATTATTTCAACATCCAAAAACAACTCCAACCAACTTGGTCCCACCAATTTCCCCCTTTATATTTTGTTTTCAACCAAGGTTTATAAATCACTGAACTTTGTAACCTCAAGAAATGAATCACTTATCAAAAATTTTAATCCTACATGAGAAAATTCCTTACAAGAAATAATAATTACTGATAGAAAAACCATGCTATACAAAAGTAGTGATTTAAAAAATTTCTTCAAATTTCAAATATTTTTTTCTTTAACCTTTTAAATCTTATTTTTCACTCTTATATAAAGTTTCTTACAACCATCTAATAAATTGTTAGCATAGTTCACACACTTACATGATGAGTTCATAGCTTACCCAAAACTCTCCCTAAATACATGATTCCTTAAATGGTTTAGCACATATCAGTGGATAGATTTTTGAAACATTTCCACCCTTGAAAACACTATCCAAATACTAGATAAGAGAGGGGAAAGACACATAACTCAAACATAGAGAGAAAGAGGTTGGATGCCCATGTTAAACCTCATTTTAAAAAATGATTCCTTTGGTAAAGTTTTTGTGAAAATTTCAAAAACATGTTCTATTGTAGGAACATACTCAAACATTAATTCATTTATCGTCACATTCTCTTTGATTAAGTGATATTTGATATCAATATGTTTTGAATGAGAATGTTGTACTAGATTTCTTTTAATGATGATGACACTTGGATTATCACAACCCAAGAGAAAGGGTAACTGCACTTCAATAAATAATTATATGAACTGGGTCTTCATCCATATAAGTTGGGTTGAAGCTTTTGAGGAAAAACATATTCATATTTAGTTGTGCTAATAGTTACTTAATGTTTTTTCTTAATATGTAACCTTATACAAATTTTCCCTAGAAATAAAACTCCACCAGACGTGGATATTTTTTCATCAATACTTCCTTCCCAATTAGCATATATGCAACCAAACAAATCAATACATCCTAATAAATCATACCCAATTCCATAATCTAATGTTCGTTTGATATATCTAAGGATTATTTTTCCATCCAATAGGTGTGATCATTTTGGAGCACTTTTGAATCTTGAACATAAGGTAATAGTATAAAAAATGTATCATATTAAGGTAATACAATATAGAAAACATCCAATAATCTTTCAAAAATATTTAAATTCAATTTCATACCTTCTCTATATTTAGTCAACTTGGTTCCCATTGAAATTGGTGTGGAAACAGGCTACAAATTTTCCATTCCAAATTTCGTAAGAAGTCCCTTAGAATACATTTCTTTAGAATTAAATATGTGTTTCTTCTTTTGTGAGATTTTTAACCCAAGAAAGTATTTAATTTCACCCAGCATGGAAATTTCAAACAACTCTTTCATATCTTCAGAAAACCTTTCGTAAGTTCTTTCATCATTCCTAAAAAATATTATATCATCAACATATACAATTACAATTAGGGAAATTTTATGAATTTATTTGATGTATATATTACTATCTACCTTTCCTTTCTTAAAATTCTACTTTATTAAGAAAGTATCCAATTTGGAATACCATTCCTTCAAAGGTTGATTTATTCTATACAATGATTTCTTCAGGTTTCACACATAACTTTCATCCTTACTAATAAAAAGGCACATGGTTGTTCAATATAAACTTCTTCATCTAGTTCTCCATTAAAAAATGTTGGCTTTTCATCTATATGATATATTTTTTAACTTCTTTGTGCATAATAAGAAAAAAATATTCAAATTTTTTCTAACTATTCCATTTGATAAAAAGTGTAATCAAAGTAAATGACTTCTATATATAAGTAATATTTGAAAATTGACCCTTCTTTATTTTTTATCACTTCACTATATTCATTCAAATTGTCCCACAACACCCACTTTGTACTAATTAATTTTTTTTCACTTAGTTTAGGTATGAGTTTCAAGTATTATTCTTCTCAATTTGATCAAAATATTCATTTATATCCTGAATCCATTACAGATTCTCAAAATCTTCAATAACATCTTTCAGCTTAAATTTTGAATTCAAAGAAGTATGTTTAATAACCTTAGATGTTATTCTTGTTTAAACCTTTTGATTCTGATAATTAATTATGTTTTGATATTCCACTTGCCTCCCCATCTTAGGATGAGATGTTTGAGATTCTTCCTCAAAAATAGAAGAAGATAAGTCTAATTCTTATTCTTGTGAAGGAATACAATTGTTTTCATCCTTATTAGAACTCTTAACTAAATTCTTTCATCCTATCTATCTTCCTTATCTGCATGGGTTTGTTTATCATATTCATCAATTTTTTAATTACTTTCACATAAATAGTGTCAAATAATATTCCTATATCTTTGTTGAAACATATATATCCTCTTCTATCTAGATAAGCTTCTAGAACATTATAACCAAGAAACATAAGAAAATGCAACATTCTATATTTCTAGATATGATAGTTCTTCACATCGAAGACCATAATCCCCTTACTATTCACATAATTTAGATTCTCCATAATAACTATTCTTAAAAAACTCTAACAAAGAGTAAATGAAGGGAACCTTTACTCTAATATCAATTGCTAATTCCCATCTAGGATCAATATATCACTAAGATGGGGATGGGGTGAATTAGTGATATCTTTTTCTTTTAAGTTTGCTTCCTTTTGAAAAAACCCTTTCCTCTTGTTAAAGATCTGTCACTTTTCATAAAAAAATCACACATCCATAGGAACATAAGTATTTACAAGGTTTAATACTAAACTAGAGTAGCTATGTCCTTGGCATGGTTTGGAAACAATATAATACCACATAATCCACTATAAAAAAAACCTTTTTTGTGGATAAAAAATTAGTATATACACTTACACTTTTGTAGAACTATGATATGTAAAACAATTTGTGTGCTTCTTCTAGTAATAATGATGTAATACAAGTTTATGTAACAAGTAATGAAGCATTCACTAGTTTGTTCAAAATAATTTACTATGATACCTTATTAACTATCAATTTTGATAACTATGAAAATAATTCTTAGCTTTCTTACCCAATAACAAGTAAAAAATTCACTTTTAGAATTTATACAAAAATCTATCCGAGGAATCAGTATGATTCCTCTATCTGATACCTCAGTCTGAAAAAAGATAATAAATAATACCGTAGAAAAAATTCTGAACCACTTGAAACTTTATCAGAAACCTGATTCTAATTTCTTGGTTCGATTTGGTAACCTATGAATATGATATCCATTCTTCTTCTTCTATTCAGAAAACCTCCTCAGGAAAACTTTATCTGGAAAATTATTCTCTCTAAAACTCCAGAATTTTTTACTTCTCTCTTCACACATGAATGGTACTTTCATATAAAAGTACAATGTATTTTCTACTATTTATAATTTTTCTAGGATAGGAATGGGTGGGAAAAAACATTCACTTTCCCACTCAACCAAATTTTTAGAATTTGAATTTATCATTCATTTCAAATACATATTTGAATTCTTCAGCACTTCTAAAATCTTCTCTATTATTCTTGAAACTTATCGAACCTTCTCACAAATTCATCCATCTTTATACTTTCGGACCATTATTCAGTCTGATACACATGCCTTTATAATGGAAACATACAGTCACTCAGATTTTCTTAACCTAATTTTAAAAACATGAAAACTAAATACTACTCGTATGATGATCCATACTAAATTATTAGATAAATGAATGACTTCTCATTCCTATTCTCAATATAAAATGGAAGACATAAAAATTTTAAAATATTATTCTATAAACATTTTTGAAACTTTTTTGGAATTTAGTTACTTTTATTTTACCATAAACATAGTTTTAACTTCTAAAAATATCAACACCCTTTGATAACACTTTAGAATTGGCTTCAAAACCCCCATGAAAAACACTTCCTCAAAAATATTCAAAATATATCCTTTTATTCTTATCTTTAGACTGATGATCCTTTGTCTGATGAAGTATCAGTTTCAGCATGAATCTGATGGATTGGTCTCTACTTAACTCTGATAAATTAGTATCAAGTATTGTTCAATGAATATTTACCTACTTGGATAACATATTAGAGTTCTTTTTTCCCTTAACCCAATTGAATCAAACCACCTTTTTATGTAAATTGTTGAATACATTTTTGATTTATCATTGATCCAATTTTCCCATCAGTCCCAACAACTCTTAGTTATTTTCTTATTCATTGGTCTCAAAAATCACCACATACAAACATAGGTCAAAAAACTTCCTTGCCTTTGATGGAATGGTGTAATACCATATTTGATAGACTAGTGTCAGCTACAAATTATTTTCTTCTAGAGGTTCAAACTGAAGAATGATCCTACGAATTGTTTCTTTTGGTGGATTAGATAGTCCAATGAATCAGTTATTTTGATCAATTGGTGTTAGTGTTTTGACTTCAGTAAATTCAAGTTCTCCAAAATATATTCTTTCACAAACTTCTTCTTGTATCATGAATTCTTCAAAACTTTGAGAACATTGAGATTGACATAGAATCATTTGAATTTCATTTTAATGTTTCTATTACTTTCTATCCTTTCAACATATTTTATCTTTCCATCCAAACCTCACTCAGATTTCCAAAACTCAAACACCTTTTCTCCCTTTCTTTCATAAGTATTGTACAAAAATTTTCCCATACAACTTATGATTTATGAGAAATCCAAGATCAGAAAAGAATTTTCATATTATTATGGATACATGTAGACTCTGATACATTTCCTTATACTGATTGAAACATTCTTTTTGGACACAATGTGAGTCAGAAAACAAACTTCTTCAACAAAACTTATTCAGAATAGAAACTAAAACTGATGAACTTTCTTATCAAAAAATGCATGAAATCTTAAGATTTGTTTTAACCCATTAATTATTTTAATCCAAACACAAAAACTTAAAAAGTAAGTTGATTTATTTCCTTGACACCAAAAGACAATAATTTCATCACAAAATTCTTTTAGCATCCAAAAATAACTCAATCCAACTTGATCCTAAAAAAATTAATAATATATGTGAAGTAAAATGTTGTGGTTTTCTAAGTGAGAAAGAAATGGATTGAGTGTTATAGTGAAGTCTCTTGTGGTTATTATTAACTAGCTATTCTGATTTATGATTATCAACATGAACAAACGTGTGTTTCTAACACATAAAATAAGAGATAAATTAAGATTCATGGAAGTTCAGGAGATAAAGGTCAAAAAGGTAAAAATATTCAATGACCTATGTGTCATGAATGTGGGAAGAATCATTGAGGAAATTATTTAAAAGTATGGGAATATGTTTTTTTATGTGGTAAAGGAGGGAATAAAGAAATAATATTCTATAGAAGAAGGATGCATTTAGTTAATTCCATGATGGAGAATAAAATTATTCTTAGGATGTCAATATAATGTTTTAAATTTGGGGAGTATAAAAATTATGAAAATCTATGTTCTAAGGGGAACGATCAAGAATGGGATCAAAAAGATGATATAGATAAATGTTTAGTTTGGCATTATTTCATTTTTGTTGAAGATGAGAAAACTGAAAATGAAATATAAAAGGTATGGATTATATCTTGGCCTATGTTTTGATGTTTTTGAATCATAGTACATAATTCATATTTTTTATGAAATATTTTTTAAGGAATAAGATGAAAAAATATGGTTAATAGAATATGAATAAATTTTAATGATTAAGGCATAAACAGTTAGGGAATCAAGAGTTAAAGTGTAGTAATATATTTAAGGATGATCAAAAGTTTAAAATCATTAGTACTATTTTGATGTTTTATGTTATGGAATTACATTGAGATACATTTATTGAATTTTTATAGATTTTTGTGGTATATGTAACCCTTAAGTTTAATATGTGAAAAATATATTTGATGATGAATACTCTTTTCATTTTGTGGACATAAGGTTAAAGGTATTGATAAAATTTAGGGTTAATATGATAATTGATGATTAATTTTATTTTTGAGGATGTTAATCATATTTTTTGGAAATTTATCGAAATTATATTGATATAGTTTTAGTAAAAAAAATGAGAATCCAGAATGGCCACTAGGCTTGAACCCACAACCGGAGGGTGATAGGTTGAAATGCCTACCACTAGCCAATGTTATGTCTTGGTCAGTATGACATTGTTTTTATAACAATGTGATAGATGAGGATTAATTTTATTTTTATAACAAAAATTTTATCATAGATATAACCATGGGATTAAAAAGTGGTTTGTTGATTAGGTGATTAATGTTATTTTTTAAGACGTCTTGTATCTTGGGAACATTATTTTATTATGGTAAATATAATATTATAGAATTTTACTTGAGGAGTAAAGGATGAATTATATTTTGGAAAAATATATTATTTTATTATGTATTTATGGTGATTCATGTCATTTATAGAAATGATTATCATATTATGGTGATTATATTGCTATATCATATAATTTTTTTGTATGAGAATTTATAAGTGACTAATGTTAATTGGAGATAAATTTTAAATTTATATTAGAATAATATGTGATCAATTTGTTTAATACAAGGGTTTTAATCTCTTTTAGTAAAATTTTAATTACTTTTAAGAATAGTTTTTATTGAATGATTTAGTTTGAACCTTGGGTGTAATAGTTGAATTTTGGAGATTAATGTATTATTTATTCATATAAAGATTTATTCATTTTGGGGAATTATATTACCTAATGTGAAATATTATAGTTTTTGTTAATGTATAAATATATGAGGAATAACTAGTTATACTTGTATGGAATATTAGATACATTAAAATATGATTATAGTTCTTTAGGCATAAAAAATCCATCTTGAATTCTCATCAATTGGATCAAAGGATGAGATTGTGGTGGAAATTGATTAATGGATGAATTTTTACTTGTCATGCAAGTATATTTCTTAATTTTATTCATCTAGAAGCTAAAATAATTACTCAACTTTAGGAAAATTATCTTTAAATTAAAATTATATCCTATTATCTTCATTTTTGACGAATCAATGGTATTTTTACACCTTTTTTGTTTATGGTTTTGTGGTTGTCATCTTTATCGAGATCATTTAATTTCATGTGATCAATGATATCTATATCTATCCATAATTATATGTAGATTATGTTTCTACTCCATGTTCACATTTTCACTTCCAACTAATGTTTTCCTTCCTATAAACCCAGTTATGTGTTATTCTAGATGACCTTTGTATTTACTTTCTCTCTTATAAAGTGGATGTTTTGTTAACCATTTTTATGATATGGGAATTCAAGAAAGGTATTTTAAAATTTCAAACCCTTGTAACCAATATGAAGTTCAAATTGTGAGGATGAAATTAATTAAAGGGAGGGGGGATGAAAAACCATGGGATTTTGAAAAAGGAAAACAATGCTTGATAGTGTATACGACACACAACACCGTGCCTAAAATAACTATGAAATATTATTATTTAAATATATACATTATAATATAGCCCTTAAATTGGTGGGTATAAATAGTATTAACTAGTTTATGAAAAACATATAATGTTCCTACTTATTATAAATGTTTTACTTAATTTTTGGTAAAGTCATTTTATGCTTCAAAAATGCATTTTCTTCAAAAATAATTTTTATTTCTTTTTGTGAGAAAATATTCTTATTAAATTATGTAAATTTTAGAAGTTTTATTTTATAAAATTGAAATAATTTTTTGAATTTATAATATAAAAATTATCCTAGGTTTTTTTGGAAATATTTCTGAAACGAATGATTTTTTAGTGAATAGTGAAAATTACTGATTTCTTAAATAAAATCATTTATTTCAATTAAATAATGTAATTTAAAAGTCCCATTATATTTTTAATTTGTTCTTAAATTTAAATATAATCCATTTTATTTATAATAATATAATTATCTTCTTTTTAATCAATAATTATCATGATTTTTGGTATAAGTTAATTTTTATACTTAAAAATGCATTTCTATGAAAACTATTTTAAAGTGAATAATGTTTCCCCATTTTAGTTAATTAAAAAAACTCCCAATTAGGAATTATATAAATTAAATTTATATATTATATAGAAATAAATTTGAATTTAAATTTATACAATAATGATTATTAGTCATAGAGTTAATATAAAATCATCTTATGCTTGAAAAATGCATTCCTTGAAAAACAAATTTTTCATCATGTCTCTGGGTTTGATTTTAAAATAAAATATTCTACTTCTATGAGTTAAATATAATAAAATGGGTTAAATATTTTGACTAATAAAGATTAATATTATTTAATAAGTTCAAATAAATTTTTGATCATAATGAATAGTAAGAACAAAAAAAACAATTGTTACCACAATTATGGGTAAAACAGGTTTACCAAGGGTTAAACTAAATAGAAAGGGGTTATAATGAGTTAAAAACCTGTCAAATATTAAATTTTTGGATATATTTTGACCCTATATCATATATTTTCTGTAATTTTCCCATTTTGGAGCCACATGCAGTAACGAACCGAAATTCTATAAATGAAATTTCCCTTATTATAATTATTTAATATAGTATAAATCACATAGAATCAAATAGAGAACATAATAAAAACGTTATAAATGAATAATTAATTAAATAAGAGTTATTTATAGAAATTAAGGAACCTAAACCAATGGAATAATAACATGGCCTTTGGAATAGTAATGTGACAATTAAGAATAGTAACCCATTCAATAGAATAGTAATATCACCTATAAAATTATAAATAATATCTAGGAATCTTATAAATTTAAATATTATATATTTATATCATGGAATATATAAATAAATGTTTTAAAAATGATAAAATAATTATTGGTATTTTTGTGAAATATAAATGTTTATTTACAATTTTATAATCAATCTAAAAATTTAAAATAAAATTTATTTTCATAAAATAGATTCATAATTTAATATTTTATTGTATTATTATTATAATAAAAATTTATAATACATTAATTAATTTTTCAAAGTGTTATAAAATTTTTTATAATTTTAAAATTGGAATTTTTTTTGAATAAATAATAATTGTAATTAAAAATTAAATTTATTAAATTTTAATTTTTTTATTAATTAAATGGATTCTATTTTTGAATTCTATACATTAAAAAAAATTTAGGGTAAATTTTTTGGATTTTTCTAAAATAGTTGAATTTTTGGTGAATAATGAAATACACTAATTTACAATATAAGATAAATAAATGAATTATCGAGTCATGAATGATGTACAGATAATTTAAACACTATTATTTTGAACTCACATGCACTAGTTACTATATTTAGTCATAATAATCAATACTATTCATATTATTGAGCCAAAATAATAAATAAATGAATCAAATAATAAGAAAACATCCCCCTCCTCCACTATAAATACTACCGCTCACTACCTCTTCTCCTTACACCACAAAATCCTTGAATATTATAAAAAATATTACCAATACTATTCCTAATTATCTCTCCCATGTCTAGGAGCCTTTGGTTTCAATAAAATACCAAACTTAAGTGCCTCGAGAAGGAATTCAAGAGGTAAAATCATCTTTCGTTTTCATTTATTCTCTTTTCATTTTCTTTTATTTTCCTAAACTCACCTCACATTTTACAAGTGAAATGAAAAGTCTAGTATATTTTATATAATTTAATTTTATTGTTTTAATAGAGCTACCCATCATCATTTCTCTTTCACTCCCCTTTTATTCTAAAAATGAAAACACCATTTGTGATGTATTAATTTATCGCATTCAAGGACAACGAGATTTAAATTTCTATTTCCACATTAAATGATGGTCATAAAACCAATATAGTGGTTAAAATAGATTATAATATTTGTATTATATCTTATTTAGTGTTCTGGAACCAGTATATATACATAATATTAATTAATAAAAAACTAGTTCACAATAATCGAAAAAAGCCAAAATAATCTAAATGGTAATCATTAAAATTTTATCTAATGAATCATCCTAACATATGGAAAAAATATTATATAAGATGATTTAATATTATTTTATTTTATTATTATCATATAATTACAATTATTGTTAACATTTCTCATTTTACATGATTTTTTATACATGTATATAAGTAAACCGATCATGAAAACCAAGGAAATGAACGTTTCCAGAATGAAGAAATTGTATCATATAACTCATCAAAAATCCATAAATGAGCTTAAAAAAATTATAATAAATGAAAAATATATATAATATATTCTTAATTAATTAATTATTGTTTCTAATTTTATTATCCAGTACATTAAGATGAATTGCAGAACAGTTTCAGACATAAGGTAAGGGATTTTTTCTAAACCTCCATTTTTTCCTTTAGGTTATGATTTCTCTATCTTTACCCCAATGTAATTATTAATTATTCTTATTTATTCCTTATAAATTATTATTTTTATGTTCCAATCATATTTACCTATCTCAATCATTATTTATTTTATGGGTAAATACATGTCATATAAGGTTCCCTTCTCAATTATTCCCGATGAGAAAGCTTGATCAAATGGAATTTACTAAATTCTTAGTGATTTTCAAGTAACATCCATAGTCTATTTTAATCAAAAATTATTTTTCTAAAATGAATCATTTTATAATGAAAAACTATCCTGGTTCATTTCTAGTTTTATATAAACAAATATTTTTTTTTGTATTTTAAAGATTCCTTAAATTTTTCCCTTAAATCGTACTAAAGTGTATCATTTATAAAGTTTTTTGAAAATATTTTTTACATGTTTTCGATTCAGTTAGACATAATTTATCATGATCTATGCCTATTTTCCCTTAATAATTTCAATTTATTATTTAAATCCATTCTTTCATAGACACTTTTATGATACACCCATTGTTTATGATTTTTGACATGGTTATGATATCCATTTATTTCATAGGTAACCCTTATGTTTACAACTTATGTTTGATTATTAATATGTAACACATATTCATGAACATGTTATGATGGGTACACCCAAATTTAGCTACAATTCATTGGGTAATGTTTTGTCTCATGAGACGTCATGTTGAAACATTGAGTAAAC
This sequence comes from Viscum album, assembly GCA_963277665.1. Taxonomy (NCBI): domain Eukaryota; kingdom Viridiplantae; phylum Streptophyta; class Magnoliopsida; order Santalales; family Viscaceae; genus Viscum; species Viscum album. The sequence continues at coordinate 1,617,312,970 of OY728131.1, read as the reverse complement.
CTGAATCCTTTATGGGACTTTGTCTGCCATGTGCAATGGCCTTGGAAGTTATCATTTACTCATGATCCTCCATGCACGATTGTATTGAAATTTATCCTTGAATCATGCTTACTTCATGTTTTATGTTTTTTCCACATTCATATTATTACATTATTACATGATTACATGATCCCATGTTATACATGTTATGCTTCCTTTGGTTTATTCATTCATTTTTATGTCATCATGTTATGCCTTCTAACCCATGTGATATGATTTATTCCTATGTTTCTTTTCCATAACTGGGATTTTTAGCTCATCCCTTTTTTCATGTAATCCCCAGGTCATCCTATATAGATGCAAGATCTCAATGAACGTTAGGATCCCACTATAAAGATTAAATAAAAGATGTTTTTATTTTGGTTTCATGTTTTATAATTATGTACCTAATATTCCAAAGAAACTATACTATATGATCCTTGGTTGTATATTATAGTCAATTATGGTTAAAATCATTTAATAATATATGTAAAAGGCTGGGGATGTTATATTTTGTATCATAGTATAGTCTAGTTATTTTTGGAGATTAGGACTAGATCACTTTAGTAAGAACCCTAGTTATAACTCAATCACTATAGATAACCTAGATTAGAACTTAAGGAATCACAAGTCAGGATATACTTTTCATTTACAAGTTTATCCTTCTATGTTCAAAGTTTTCTTTTTATATGCTTATTATCTAATTGTTCAAGCCCCATAATTGTAATTTATTTTCTTAGATAATGGACATAAATAGGAGAACCCATGCCAATAGTCAATTTGATAGGCAATGTGACTATTTACCTAATAAAATTCAAATTATTATGGGAATGGGAGCTCAAAAATTCATGATAGTAATTTCTCAACCTGCTCAAGTTTTGAATAATGTCTTGAATAATGTGAAACTCCCTGCTTTTCCTAATAAATAGAATGTTTTGGTCAAATACTTTATGAAAAAAGACCTCCTAGATTTAGTGGATATTTTTATCCCTTCATCATGAAAAAATGTATTAACTCTATTGAAAATATATTCTCTATGATCCAGTGCTTAGAAGAAGAAAAATTTGTACTGGCATTCTATAATTTTGATGGGGAAGCTAATTAGTTGTGGTAAGTGATCATGAACCCAAAGCCCAAGGATTAAATTGATTCCATAAAATGGGAAGATTTAATGAAAATATTTTTCACTAAATATTTTTCTAAAATCATCATATTAATATAAGGAGGGAATTCCTCAGACTAAAGAAAATGGAAGATGAGTCTATTGGGGCATACAAGGAAAAAATTACAAGGATTGAAAGATATGCCTATGGTTTTGTCATGAACACTGAAATAAATTTGGATTTGTTCTTTAGTGTATTAAAGCCATCTCTATAAAAGGAGTTAGTGATTTGAGACTTTAATAGCTTCGAGGATATTTCTATTGTGCCCTTAAGGATGAAATAGAGATCAGATACTTTCAGTGGTCTCGTGGGATCAGAGAAAAAAAATCAAAAAATGAAGTTTAATATTATATGATCAATAGGTAAATCCTATAACAGAAAGAAAACCCAACATACCACATTACAAAATTGTGAGGAGAAGCATCCTGGGAAATATCTAAAGGGAACTAGGAGATACTTCAAATGTGAAAGAATAGGGCATCTGGATACTAACATTTAAAGGGACATTAAGAATACCAAAAATTTAAATAAGAAACAAAGGTTCAGATCAATACTCTACATATAGTGCAGTGTTTCAACAACAAGGAACATGGGAATTATGCAATAAAATTCCATAAGCTAAGGGATGTTGGAGAAAATCAACAAAACAAACTTCAAGGTATCAAGGAATGAAATATGTTATCACTACTACTAAGGTGAAACCCAAAAATGATGTGGTGATAGGTACAATAGTTATTCATTAATGAATTGAGAACATACTATTTTATTCTAGTTCTACGCATTCTTTCATATCTTGAAAGTTTAGTAGAACTATTCAAACACAACCTTAAAATATGGAGGTTGAGTTATATGTGAGAATATCAAGTGGGGCAATTATTTCATCCAAAGTTTATAACTCATATCTGGTTAATTTTTTTTGGATTGAACCTCCTAGACAATCTATTATTACTTCATTTGGTGCGTTTTGATGATATATTGGGCATGGATTGGCTATCTTTATATAAATCCAACATCAACTGTCAGTAAAGGGAGATCACTCTTCACATCCCGAAGCATCCATCAATTATGAATAGGTATAAAGAGGAGGATAAATCCCCTTTAGAATCATTTTCCTAATTTTAGATACTATTTCCTTACGAGAAAGTATATCTAGATCAAATTATTGAGACATAAGGGGGAATCAGGCTCAAAGACATTCCCATTGTGAGGGACTACATTGATGTGTTCCTGAAATAATTTCTTAGTCTTCTTCCTGATAGAGAGGTTGATTTCTCAACTGATCTTATAACCAGATCTATACCTATATCAAATACACTATATAGAATGGTCACCATTGAGTTATAGGGAATGAAGAAGCAGTACAGGAGAATTTGGACAAGAGTTTTATACACCAGAGTGCTTCACTGTGGGGTGCACTAGTCCTCTTTATCATGAAGAAGGATGGATCAATGCAAATCTACATTGATTATCACAAGCTCAATAAAATCATGATAAATAAAATGTATCCCCTAAAACATATATATGACTTTTTCAACCAACTACTTGGGGATAAGTATTTCTCTAAGGTGGACCTTCAGTCAGGATATCACTAATTAAAGGTGAAGAAGGAAGATATTCCGAAGAATGCATTTCAAATGTGGTAGGGACACAATGAGTTCATAGTGATACCCTTTGGAATTACTAATGATATAGAAATTTTTATGGATATAATGAATAGAGTACTTAGATATTAACTCGACAAATTTGTGGTAGTATTTATTGATGATATTCTAATATACTCTAAGAGCGAAGAGGAACATGAGTCGAATTTAAAAAATATGATAAAGACCATGAAAATGGAGAAACTATATGAAAAGTATAGTAAATATGAGATCTAGATAGAGTAAGTGTCATTATTAGGGAATTTTATCACCAATAAAGTAATATCTGTGGAACCTTCCAAGACAATGTCAATTGAGGAGTGGACCGGATTAAGATCTGTAATGAAGATTCATAGTTTCCATGTCCAATATGCATATTATCAATTATTTATGAAGAAATTATCATGATTTTAAAGCGTAATAAACAATATGAATCGAAAGGGAGTGAAGTTTTTCTATAATAGTGAATTTGAAGACTGCTTCAAAGAGCTGAAAAAGTGGCTTATCACTACACTAATACTCTCACTACCGACAAGTGGGGAACTCTTTGTGGTGTACAATGATGCTTCAAAGAAGGACTTAGGTTTTTTACTAATGAAAAATGACAAAGTGGTATCCTATTACTCAAGGTAATTGAAAATTCATGAGAAAAAATATCCCACAAATGATCCATAGTTGGAGACTGTGATATTTTCATTGAAAATATGGCATCATTATCTCTCTGGGGAGAAGTGTGAGATATATACTGATTATAAGAGCTTAAAATATATATTCACATATAAAGAGATTAATATGCACCAGTGAAGATGGTTATAGATCATCCAAGATCATGATTAGTCAATCCAATACCATATTGGTAAAGAAAATATAGTGGTAAATACTCTAAGTAAAAAGGATCCAATATCTTTTTATCAATTATAAAAATTGAGAAGGATCCAATATTATTAGAATTACAAAGGATGGACATGGGAATCGTTAAGGAAGGAACATCATCTATCCTTCTCTCAAACGATTAATCAACAATACCTTATGGAGAAAATAAAGAATTATCAAAGAAATGATGAATAAATTCTGAAAAATTTGGAATATATCAGAAATTAGGAATCGTCAGAGTTCAAAAATAATGAGGAAGGAGATGTAAGATTTGGGTCATGACTATGTGCACCATCCAATCCAGAGACAAATAAAGAGATTATGAATGACACACATAACTCAACATTCTCTATTCATTGAGGGGCATAAATAGGTATCTTGATCTTTGAGAGCACTATTGGTGGGACAATATAAAGAAGAAGATCACTGATTATACATCAAAGTGCTTGATATTCCGGCAAGTAAAGATTTATGGGAAAAAGTCTAAAGGGATGATACATCCATTACCCATACCAACATGGAAATGGGAAAATATAAAACATAGACTTTATCACAATACTTCTAAATACATAAATATGAAACAAAGATATCTAGGTTGTTGTGGATTACCTTACAAAGAAAAATCACTTTATCACAATTTTAGAGGACTTCTCACTCAACCGAATTTCACAAATATACATCAAATAAGTGGTGAGGTTACATGGAGTACCAATATCGATTGTATCTAATAAAGATATGAGATTTACCTCCAAGTTTTATAAAAGTATCCAAAAAGATCTAAACATTGATTTGAACTTTAGTAAAACCTATCATCCTCAAACTGATGGACAATCTGAGTGGAAAACTCAGATAATAGAAGACATGTTGAGAGTGTGTTCTATGAACTTCAAGGGAGGATGAGACCTGTCATGACCCGATCCATATCGGGGATCGAGTCGCAACTACCCCAAGCCCTCCTCCATAGGCCAGGGGCAGGCGACTAGCGCCGAAGGCACAAAAAACTTGGGGAGGCCTTTGCCTAAGAAACTGTACACACACACGAAACCAAATCAAAGTAAAAGTTTAGAGAAATGAAATCAAGATACAACAATTCTACAAAAAGGAAAACCAACATACATGCATCGACCTCTAACCAGTATAAGTAAAGTGCTGAAAAGTACTGACAAGTAAACTGAATAGTAAAAGGGAAAAAACACGTGCCCAACCAGAAAGGTGCCACAAAATGGAAATAGGTAAAATGAAAGTAAACCACTGGTGAATCTCATACCCATAAATCCTCCTATGACCACTGAACATAGCCCAAGCTCCTGTGTCCTCTACGATCCTCCGTAGTCTCTACCGACCTGTCTGTCATCTGCAAGGGCACACCAAGTGCGGGCAAAGCCCAAGCAGGGGTGAGTATAAAGATACTTAGTAAGATTACCCGAAAGCTCGAGGGAGAAAAAAAGGAGGTACTAAAATGGTGAGCATTAGAAAGAACAAATAACAATGCAAGATTACAAAAGAGAGAGTGCGGATCAACCCAACAAAAGAAAGGAAGTAGACTCGTCCAATCCAAGAGGAGTTAGACATGGAAAGCATGTGGCATACCCCGCGCCTCTTCTCCCCTCCTAGAAGGAGAGTAACCAAACCCAAGGAGTGGGAACAAAAGTAGGGTGTATATATATATATGCTCAATAAGAAAACCCAAACGAGTGTGTATAGGAATATCTATCTCCAAGCTCATCCCAGCAAAGATTTCCAACAATTCTAAGGGTATCCATCATTGATTCCCAACAATCTCATACGTCAAAGCGGCCTCATCGCGAAACCGTACAACCAAGGGTCCCGCTCTGGTAACCATAGAGAAAAGTCACTGACTAGCCTTACAGAAAAGGGATGAGTCTGAAAGAAGTCATCGGGTAACCCACTGCCCATCCCAACTAGAGGGTAAACCCCAAAAGGTTGTCGGGTGACCCACTGCCTAGCTCTGCTGGAGGGTAAACCACAAGAGGTCATCGGGTAACCCACTATACAGCTCTGCTGGAGGGTAAACCACAAGAGATCGTTGGGGAACCCACTACCGAGCCCCGCTGGAGGGTAAACCACAAGAGGTCATTGGGTAACCCACTACCCAGCCCCGTTGGAGGGTAAACCACAAGAGGTCGTCGGGTAACCCACTGCCCAGCACCGCTGGAGGGTAAACCACAAGAGATTGTCCGGTAACCCACTTCCTAGACCTACTGGAGGGTAAACCCTAAGGTCAATAGGTAACCCTCTTCCTAGCCTCACTAGAGGGTAAACCCTAAGGCCAACGGGTATCCCACTGCCCAGCCTCGCTGGAGGGTAAACCCAGAACTTGTCTGATATCTCCTCACTACCCGTGCCATCACTGGGTGTCACTAACACCGCTACCAGGCATAGGTTTGGAGTGCTTCAAAGGAACCTATGACCAATTCCCTTTCATGTTTCCAAAATTAATGAGATCTCGAAAGAGGCTCTGCACGCCCAAACAGATCACACCGTTGCAATCCTCGCGAAAAAAAAACACGTGAGATAGAATAATTAATCGCTGGGAATGGGCTCCTGATGGAAGAGTTATTCAACACTGACTTATGCCCATATGGTATCTCGTGGGGCTCGCACCTCGGTCTAGAAAGAGGTTGGACGAACTGCACCATCGCGATGCTCTCGAAAAAACATTCCGAAATGACTACTCATTCACCCCGAACAGACTTATGTAGCATAAGTCATAAAAACGTAGCATACGTCCGAAATCCACCTCATGGGGCCCATGCCTTGGGCCTGAATTTAGGCGGGCAGATTTCACCGTTGCAATCCCCTCGGAAAAAATGCTCTGAAACAAGTACTCAAACACCCCAAACAGATGTCGGGTGAAAAATTGGCCTTTCACCGTAAAAAGTGAGAACTAGGACCAGTGGGGCCCACACCTTGTCTCCAACCCAAACGCTTTGGAGATTATCTCAAAAGGTCCGCACGAGGACTGGGGTCACGCTACCGCTGACGGCGCGTCAATCAGACATCCCAAACATGAGTTAGGTCCGACGCAACAATTAATTAATTAATTAATTATTCACATTTTGTGTTTCGTGCCACCAAGCAATGAACCCAACCCGCAAGGGTTCCTAAACAACTTTGGAAGGACCGTCTCAACTCCAGGTCCACCGAACCTCTGACGGCACGTCAAACAGACATCCGGCTCGCAAAGTACGTCCGTCATGATCTTTAATAATAATTTATTATTATTAAGTTAGAGTGTTCCGGGTTACCCGCCCTCAGGATAAGAACCCAAAATCCACGTAATCCACTTCAAATAGTCCTTCTTGCTGACACAGACCTACAACCGCAGACGGTGCATCAAACGGATGCGCCGTTTATAAATTTCGGCCCCCCGAACTCAAGGGGGCCCAACCGGGCCGGTTCACCCCGGCCGGCGTGGTTGGAACCTCCGGCCTACGACCCAACCGCGGGTTCGGCCCAAACCTCCATGGCCCGTCGGCCATGGCCCATTAGCCGAGGCCCACCTAGTAGCAGCAGACCCACCTTCGGTCTAGTTTTATAAACATACCGGCCTTTCGGCCGGTCTTCTCCGCGTCGCCTAGCAGGACCTGCAAAGGGATGGTCCTCGCCTCCTAGCCGACCATCCTTTAGTCGGTCTTTCTCAGCGCACTAGCAGGAACCTTAAATTGCGGGTCCTTGCTTCCTCCTCACACCCAAGGTCAAGCCTAGGGCTTCCCCCTGTCGGGTGCGACAGGCCAATGCCCTCGACCTCCGACAGCGCACCGCCGCACCAGCTCCGGCCGCGTCCCGTGCCACTCTGCCTGGACCCACCGACACCTCTGAATGCCGAGCTTCGCAGTTGCCTCGGCTCGGTGCCTCCGCCAGCTTCTCCTTTGACCATGACGGCCTGCTGGATGTCGGTGCCTCTTGCAGCGGCCTGCCGCAACACTGGCCTCCCATGCTGCGGCTGCATGGACTCCCCGCTCCACCTTCGAACAACCTGTCGCACAAGCTCTGAGCTCCGCCGGCCTCAGTCTCGCCTTCCTCCGCACGCCGCGCGACTCCGGTCTACACCGCCTGCCCCACTGGTGCCCTGTCGTCGAACCACGCCGGCAGCGCCCTGCTCCGGCCTCCTCTGCACCGGGTCGCACCCTCATTCCCGCTCGACCACGCTTCCCTACGTTGCACGATACCTCCGCCCTGGCCACCAGCCCCTCTACCACGCCTCCTGGCCGGTCTGCCACGCTCCACCACCACCACCGACAACTGAACTCGGATGGTCCATTCAGTGGATCACCGTGACTCGATCAGACACCCAATTATAGATCTGAGGACGTTTTTGTGATCCCTATGATGAGACCTTCGCAGCGCCGACTTCTGATTGATGATTCGACAGTCGGTTGACGCATCCGAAAATTATTTCGGGTGTTTGCGAAGAACGGAACCAAGAACAGGGTTCCAAACATAGATCTATGGCCGTGTTCATTCATCCATCGATTAAAAAAATTAAAATGATGAAACAAATGGAAAAAAAAGGATAATTAGTTTAAAGACTTGAATTGGAACTTAAAAGTAGAATAAATCCTACCTCGATCCGGCCATTCGTAGTTGGCGACGTGTCCGTTGTGATCCCGCTTCGATCCACCAGAGTTCGCTCCTCAATCCGGAGAAGAACAATGAAGAACGGTGAAGAATGTATAAGAACGCTCGAGGGAGAGAGAGAGATAGATAAGGAGAGAAGAGAAATTAGGGCTTTCCCATAATTTCACAAACAAATTTATAAACTCTCTCTGAAACTATTCCGGCGTGAGAGGATTCTGAAACCTCCGCGCCTGCCTATTTTATGTTGCGCCTAGGCAAAGCCTCCCATTTTGAACTCAACAGAAGTTTCAGATTTCTATTCTGAAGCTTTGTTCGAAATTTATTCGAAAAGAATGTCAGTGATAAAAATCACTAAGTCGTTAATTTAAAATGACGATTTTTCCCCTGGGTGACATCTCTCACAGAAGGCCCGCGCCCGTAACCTTTACACCCCACCTAGGGTAAACTGCATGTTCCGGACGCAACCGTGCCCTCAGATTTCTGATCCGAGCTACTGTTTAGGAGAAAACACAAACCCACCACGTACATAGTATAAAAACAATTAACATTTTTATAAAATTTATTCCGAGCACACTAAGCCTCGGAATTGCATGTCGTCTTCGAGCGTAGTTCTAGAATCATATGTAGAAATGTTACAAAGTATTACAGGAAAAAAACCGGTTCTCTACATCATTACATCTTTCATGTTTTTTTTCCTTGAAAAGAAAAACAAGGAAAAAAACTTGGGATTCAGAGCTCACACCTAGCTCATCCACTCCCAAAAAAACTTGCACAACACCATGCTAGCACAACACGAGAACCAAAGGGTTGGATTTTACTTATAAGGTCTGCTACTCTCGAGGATGTGCATAGGAATACACATGCACCTCATAAGCTGCGACATGTGGAAGACATCGTGCACCCACTCCTACTGTTGGGAGGGTAGGGAAAGACGGTATGAAACATCTCAATCGCTTGCACGATTCCTGGACGGCCCAGAGAAACTTGGGGGACTTCCCCGGCCGAACCTCTATTTTCCACGTCACGACCAAAATCACGGTTTGTTCCAGGAACATGGCCTCATGATTCCCTACTTCAGAATACCCATATGGTGAAACACCCAAGGATATCTGGTCACACAAGTTTTCACAGTCGGTGCATCACAACTGAGGCTCTCTGTTGAGGGAAACTGCTACAACAATTCCATCTTCCGGAATATAGACTACCTAGAAGTCATAGTCCTGCAAAAATCTCAACCAGCACCGTTGCCTCAGGTTCAAGTCTCTCTGGGTGAGGGCGCACCTGAGACACTGGTGGTCTGAGCAAACCACAAAGCACTCTCCCAGAAGATAGCATTTCCACATTATCAGCACAAGGACAACCATTACTTGTACAACATAGTGAAGCTCATAGTTCTATTTCTGGGGTTTCAATCTCCTCGGCCTGTACTTGATAATGGTATCGTGATTGATGTTGATAACACAAGGTACCAACGAACAGGGCAGGCGAGAAAACTCATCCAACTGCTGGAGGCTAGACATGTAAAGAACATGACATACCCCATGTGTCTTTTCCCCTCTTAGAAGGAGAGTAATCACCAAAATAGGCACTCTGACAAACCCTCTAGTGGCACTTTAAGCAAAGGGAGGTCAAGCAGCAAAGCCCCACCGGTAACCCAAAACCTGCTCTAACACTCCACCGCACAACCCCGCCATGAATGCACATGTCAGAGAGACTCATCCACCGCACCTCAATACTATACGCTTTGGGTGGCATTGAATCTCTCTCATGGTTTTGATCACATCACAAAAAAACATCTCAGTGGGGGAAGGAGCCCTCTTTACCGTGCATTCAAAGCTACGTCGGACAACACCAACACAGGGTTACACCAATGCCCTACGTCACCCTCGGTAACCCCTCGAACAAGGAGCTAGACAAAAAAGATTACCTCACATAGTGTTTAACAATTTCTACTGAGAAAAGTATAAAAAGACACAGAGTGTACCTCTTATCATCTCATGAGTTGTAGGATTGTAGACATCCATAGCGCACAGCCACCCGCGGCCCCATCCGTCAGCTCCCTGAGCCTGACATGGGCCGCCTAGTGGTGGTGGAAGGACCTCGAAACATCGTCTGCCAACCACAGTTCTTCCTACTTTTCTTCCAACACTGCCTCTCTGGGGAGCAAACTGTCCTCACATGGGGGTTCTCTGATCACAACACTGCCTTTGTCGTGGTGCATCATCTACAAACTATCTGGAAAACTCATCACATTTGGTCGAGTAGTCTCACACCACGTGACCTCACACATCACAAACATAACACTTGTCAACCTTGGGATATCTCGGTGCTCTACACTGTCCATGACCACGTTTCTGAGTCCCATCAAGGGGAGGATTTTGGCATCGATTCCCCGCCAATAGACGTCCCTCTGCCAGAAATTTCTCTGTGACCAATGCCTGCTCCAGCACTCTGAGATGGGTGAGGATGCACAAGGGCACTACACTGGTGTGAATCTCCTCTATAGAGACCTCACTCAAACTTCTATTCTCGGAAGTTACCGTCATGGAACACGTCCAAAGAGTACCAAGTAAGGTCTGTGAACCCAGTCGCGTACCCAGCCACTGCCATCACTCCCCGTTGAAGCTTCAGTAGCTCCCGAAACCGCAAAAAGCGTAAGTAGGAGGGGTAGTACTCCTCACGAAACAGATGCTAGAAGTCATCCCATGAGAGTAGTGACTCATCGTGTATCTGAGTAACCCTGGATCTACTAACGCCAAACTACTCGGTGGAAAAAAAAACTGGCTTTCAAGGCCACCATCCAACCTATCAGTGTCCAAAAAAGCCTGAAGAGGCAAACCACCGACTCTAGCCAACCCTTCACTATCTGACGGTATGGATCATCTTGGAACCTCAGTGGTCTCAGATGCTGGAACTCACGTAGCGCACCCAGCCTGCGCTCGTCATCGGCCCTCAGTGCCGGTACTATCTGCTATGCAACAGGTGGAGGTGCTACTGCCTGTCCTCCTGGAGAAAAGGTAATCATGTGATGGATCTTGAAATGAGGCCTCGTCACACACGGAGTCGTCGTCATGAACCAGAGCTAGTATCCTGGATGGATATCATCGTGGAGACATCCTGAATCTGATCAAGGAGTACCGCGGTCAAATGAGCACATATATATATATATATATATATATATATACCAACAACGATGGGGAGCTGGCTCAAGAAGGAAAGTAAAAGAATCAATCCTATATGATGCACACAAAAAATTCCCTACAACAAGTGTCTCAGTGTGCCGAGTCGACAAGCGGGTTATCAGGGTCTTGGTGAATGGATACGTCGGCCGCCGCACCATTACTGGACTCCCTGGCCTGAGAGCCGCTCTCGAGACACATTGACACTATTTCCCCAAAAATCAACCAATTCCTTTTTAGGGACGTCCGAACAACTCCCCAAGGAACGAACCACCTCTGATACCACTTTTTCATGACCCGACCCGTACCGGGGCTCGAGTCGCAACTACCCTAAGACCACCTCCATAGGCCAAGGGCTGGCGACTAGCACCGAAGGCACACCAATCTAGGGGAGGCCTTTTCCTAAGAAACTGTACACACACACACAACCAAATCAAAGTAAAAGTGAAGATAAAGGAAAGAAAGATACAGCACTGCTACAAAAAGGGAAACGAACATAGATGCATCGACCTCTAACCAGTACAAGTAAAGTCCTGAAAAGTACTGACGAGTAAATTGAACAGTAAAAGGGGAAAAACACGCCCCTAACCAGAAAGGTGACACAACCCACCAATATGTAAAACGAAAGTAAACCGCTGGTGAATCTCAAACCCAGAAATACTCTTACGACCACTGAACGTAGCCCAAGCTCTTGTGTCCTCTACGCTTCTCTGTAGTCTCAATCAACCTGTCTGTTGTCTGCAAGGGCACACCAAGTGCGGGCAAATCCCAAGCAGGGGTGAGTATAAAGATACTCAGTAGGATGCCCTAAAAGATCAAGGGAGCAAAAAAGGAGGTACTAAAATGGTGAGAAGTAGATAGAACAATGAATAGTGAAAGAGTAGAAAAGAGAGAGTGTAGCTTAACCCAAAAAAAGAAAGGAAGTAGACTCTTCTAATCCAAGAGTAGCTAGACCTGGAAATCACATGGAATACCCCGCGTGTCTTCGCCCCTCCTAGAAGGAGAGTAACCAAACCCAAGGAGTGGGAAAAAAAGTAGGGTGTATATATATACTCAACAAGAAAACCCGAATGAGTGTGTATGGGGATATCTATCTCCATGATCATCCCAGAAAAAATTGCCAACAATTCTAAGGGTATCCATCACTGATGCCCAACAATCTCGCACATCTAATTGGCCTCATTGCGAAACCGTACAACCAAGGGTCCCGATCCAGTAACCATAGAGAAAAGTCACTGAATAGCCTCATAGAAAAGGGATGAGTCTGAAAGAAGTCATCAGGAAACCCACTGCCCAGCCCAACTAGAGGGTAAACCCCAAAAGGTCATCAGGTGACCCACTGCCCAGCTCTGCTGGAGGGTAAACCACAAGAGGTCATCGGGTAACCCACTGCTCAGCCCTGCTGGAGGGTAAACCACAAGAGGATATGGAGTAACCCACATCCCAGCCCCGCTGGAGGGTAAACCACAAGAGGTCATCGGGTAACCCACTGCCCAACCCCATTGGAGGGTAAACCACAAGAGGTCAACGGGTAACCCACTAACCAGCCCCGCTAGAGGGTAAACCATAAGACATTGTCGGGTAACCCACTTCCCAGCCCCACTGGAGGGTAAACTCTAAGGTCAATGGGTAACCCTCTGCCCAGCCTCACTGGAGGGTAAACCCTAAGGTCAATGAGTATCCCACCGCAGAGCCTCACTGGAGGGTAAACTCGGAACTGGTCTGACATCTCCGTACTACCCGTGCCATCACTGGGTGTCACTAACACCGCTATTGGGAGTAGGTTCAGAGTGTGTCAAAGGAACCTCCGAACAATGCCCTTTCATGTTTCCATATTTAATGAGATCTCAAAAGAGGCTTCGCACGCCCAAACAGATCACGCCATTGTAATCCTCGTGGAAAAAACATGCGAGATAGACTACTTACTTGCTAGGAATGGGCTCGCAGTGGAAGAGTTATTCAACACCTCTTTATTCCCATATGGTGTCTCTTGGGACCTGCACCTCGGCCCCGAAAGAGGATGGGAGAACTACACCATCGCGATGATCTCGGAAAAACAACCTGAAACGACTACTCATTCGCCCCGAACGGACTTATGTAGCATAAGTTGTAAAAATGCAGCATACGTCTGAAAGCCTCCTCTCGTGGGGCCCATTCCTCGGGCCCGAATTTAGGCAGGCAGATTGCACAGTTGCAATCCCCTCAGAAAATCGCTTAGAAATGAGTACTCAAACACCCCAAATGGATGTCGGGTGAAAAAGTGACGTTTCACTGTAAAACATGCGAACTCGGCCTTGTGGGGCCTGAACCATGTCTCTAACCCGAATTCTACAGAGAGAATCTCAAAAAGTTCGCACAAGGACTGGGGTCACGCTACCTCTGACGGAGCGTCAATCAGACATCCCAAGCAGGAGTTAGGTCCGACGCAACAATTAATTAATTAATTAATTATTCACATTTAGAATTTCGTGCCACCAAGCAACGAAACCAGCCCGCAAGGGTTCCGAACCAAAAATGGAAGGACCATATCAACTCCAGGGCCACCGCACCTCTGACGGCACGTCAAACGGATGCCCGGCTCGCGAAGTACGCCCGTCGCGATCTTTAATATTAATTTATTATTATTAAGTTAGAGCATTCCGGGTTACCCGCCTTCAGGTGAAAAACCCAAAATCCCCAGAACCAACTTCAAATAGTCCATATCGTTGACATGGACCTACATCCATAGACGACGTGTCAAACGGATGCGTCGTTTAGAAATTTCGGCCCCCTGAACAAAAGGTGGCCCAATCGGGCCGGTTCACCCCGGCCAGCCCGCGGCCCAGCTGTGGGTCCGGCCCGAACCTAGGCGGTCCGCCTAGTAGCACCAGATCCGCCTTGGATCCGGTTTTACAAACTGAGGGGCCTTTCGGCCGATATTCTCCGCATCGCCCAACAGGACCCGCAAAAGGCAGGTCCTCGCCTCCCAGCAGACCGGCCTTTGGCTGGTCTTTCTCGGTTCACAAGAAGGACCCAAAAAGTGCGGGTCCTTGCTTCCTCTGCACACCCGAGGTCAAGCCTCGAGATTCCCCCAGCTGTGCATGACAGGCTGGTGCCCTAGGCCTCCGGCAGCGCACCGCCGCACCAGCTCCAGCCGCATCCCACGCCGCTCCTCCTGGACCCGCCGCCGCCTCTAAACATCGAGCTCCATAGCCGCCTCATCTCGGCACCTCCGACGGCTTCCCCTTTGACCGCGACGACCCGCTGCACATCGGTGCATCCTGCAGTGGCCCGCTGTGACACCGACCACCTATGCTGCGGCCGCCTGGACTCCCCACTCCGCCTTCGAACAGCCTGCCGCACCAGGTCCGAGCTCTACTAGCCTCGATCTCGCCTTGCTCCACGTGCCGCCCAAATCTGGTCGACGCTGCCTGCCCCACTGGTTCCCCGTCGTCGAACCACGCCGGCAGCACCCCGCTCCGGCCTCCTCCGTACCGGCTCGCACCCCCAGTCCTGCTCGACCGTGCTTCCTTGTGCTGCGCGACGCCTCCACCCAGACCACCGGCCCCTCTACCGCGCCTCCTGGATGGTCTGCCATGCTCCACCACCACCGGCAGCTGAACTCCGATGGTCCCTTTGGAGGATCACCGCGACTCGATCGGACACCCGATTCCAGATCCAAGGACGTTTTTGCGATCCCTACGATGAGACCTTCATAGCGCCTGCCTCTGATCGATGATTTGATAGTCAGTTGACGCATCCAAAAAATTATAGCGGGTGTTCGCGAATAATGGAACCAAGAACGGCGTTCGAAACATAGATCGATGGCCGTGTTCATGCATCCATCAATGAAAATAATTAAAATGATGAAACAAATGAACAACGAAGGATAATTAATTTAAAAACTTGAATTGGAACTTAAAATTAGACGAAATCCTACCTCGATCCGGACGTTTGTTGTTGGCGACGCGTCTGCTGTGATCCCGCTTCGATCCACCGGAGTTCGCTCCTCAATCCTGCGAATAATGGAGAAGAACGGTGAATAATGTCGAAGAACACTCAAGGGAGAGAGAGAGAGAGATAAGGGAAATTAGGGCTTTCCCCTAATTCCAAAAATGAATTTATAAACTCTCTCTGAAACTCTTATGATGGGTGAGGATTCTGAAACCTCTGCGCCCGCATATTTTATGTCACAACTATGAAAAATTCCCCCTTTTGAACTCAACAGAAGTCTCGAATTTCCATTCCGAGGCCTCATTCGAAAGTTATTCGAAAAGAACTCCAGTGATAAAAATCACTAAGTTGTTAATTTAAAATGATGATTTTTCCCCTGGGTGGCATCTCTCACAGCAGGCCCGTGCCCGCAGCCTTTACACCCTGCCTAGGGTAAACAACATGCTCCAGACGCAACTATGCCCTTGGATTTCCGATCCTGGCTACCGTTTAGGAGAAAACAAAACCCCACCACGTGCATAGTATAAAAACACTTAACATTTTTATAAAATTTTTCCGGGCACACCAGGCCTCGGAATTTAACACCGTCTTCACGTCTAGCTCTGGAATCATATGTAGAAATATTCCAAAGTCTTACAAGGCAAAAACCAGGTCTCTACAGGACCAATATATGTTGTTGGTTGAGTTCTCTTACAATAACATTTTTGACTTGAGCTTCCAAATGGATCTATATGAATACCTTTATTGGAAATGATGTATAAAACTGACATGATGGGATGAAATTGGTGAATGTAAGATGTTATGACCTGAAATGGTTGAAGTAATTGTAGAAAAGGAGAAAACCATTCAGCATAACATCAAGGAAGCCCAAATTCTTGTAGAAGAGATATGTAAATAATCATTGAAAAGGCCTATAGTTTAAGTTTGGAGACATATTATTCCTCCACATATTTCCATGGAATAGGATAATGAGATTTGTGAAGAAGGGAATGATAAGTCCTAGGTAAATTGGCCCCTTTGAGATTCTTAATCATGTCAAAGCTATGGCCTATTGATTAGAACTTTCACCAACCATGTATCAAGTATACAATGTATTCAATGTATCCTTCTTGAGTAAATACATACCAAATACCTCACATGTACTAAATTTA
Source organism: Viscum album (assembly GCA_963277665.1). Lineage (NCBI taxonomy): Eukaryota > Viridiplantae > Streptophyta > Magnoliopsida > Santalales > Viscaceae > Viscum > Viscum album. The sequence goes on along the minus strand of OY728131.1, from coordinate 1,617,296,411 downwards.
GAGGTTGTACACTTGGAAAATGATCTCTCATACGAGGAGCGACTGATGAAGATATTGGACCATAGAGATAAATTTCTATGCAACAAGAATACTCACTTAGTAAAAGAATTATAGTGGAACCATAAGGAAAAATAGGAAACATGGTAACTAGAGGAAGAAATTAATGATAATTACCCTCACCTATTTTCCACTTAGATTGTAAAATGAAATTTTGAGGGTGAAATTTCACAAGGGGGGAAGAATATAACAACCCATAATTCTATCAATGAAATTTCCGTTATTATAATTATTTAATATATTATAAATCACATAATATCATATATATATAACACAATAAAAACTATATAAATGAATAATTAATTAAATAAGAGGTATTTATATAAATTAAAGAACCTAAACCAATGGAATAGTAAATGACCAATGGAATAGTAATGTGACCATTAAGAATGGTAACCTAACCAATAGAATAGTAAAATCACCTATGAAAGTATAAATAAAATTGAGGCATCTTATAAATTAATATATGATGTATTTATATCATGGAATAAGTAAATAAATGTCTTAAAAATGATAAATTAAGTATTAGTATTTTTGTGAAACAAAAATGTATATTTACAATTTTATAATTAATATAATGATTTAAAATAAAATTTATTTTCATAAAATAAATTTATAAATTTATATTTTGTTTTATTATGTATATAATATACTTTTATGAGACCTTAATAAAATTTTCAAAGTCTTATAAAATTAATTATAATTTTAAAATTAGTATTTTTTAAATAAATGATAATTGTAAAAAAAAATTATATTTATCATATTGAGATTTTTTTTCATAAAATGGATTCTATTTTATAATTATACACATTTAAAAAATGGTTAGGGTGAATTTTTGGGATTTTTATAAAATAGTTGAATTTTTGGTGAATAGTGAAATACCGTAATTTATGATATAAGCTAAATACATGAATTATTGTGTCATGGATGATGTAAACCCCATTGTTTCGAAATAATATTCAATATTTACTATATTTAGTGAAAATATTCAACACTATTTATAGTTTTAATCCAAAATAATAAACAACTAAATAAAATTATAAAAAAACACCCCTCTTATCCTCTATAAATACAACCCGTCACCACCTCGTCTCCTCACACATAAAATCCCATGAATCTTTTTCAAAATCTACCCAATAATTTTTCAATTATCTCCCCCACTTCCAAGATCCTTTTTTCTCAATAAAATACCAAACTCAAGTACCTCTATGTGGTTCTCAAGGAGAAGGAATTCAAGAGGTAAAATCCCCTTTCATTTTCATTTATTCTCTTCTCATTTTATTTTCTTTTACTCTCCTCACCAAACCTTATCAACGTGAAATGATAAATCAATTATCTTTATTATATTTTAATTTTATTGTATTAATGGAACAACCCATCATTATTTTTCTTTCCCTTCCTTTTTTTTCTAAAAATGAAAACATTGTCTGTGATGTATTAATTTATAACATTCAAGGATGACGAATTTTCAATTTCCATAACCTCCTTCAAGTATGGTCATAAAAACAATATAATGGTTAAAATAGATTATAATATATTTATTATGTATTATTTAATGTTATGTAAATATTATATATACATAATATTAATTAATATAACAAAACTAGTTCATGATGATAAAAAAACACCAAAATAATCTAAACATTTATCATTAATGATTTATCTCATAAATCATCCTCATATATGAAAAAATGATATATAATTACATTTAATATTATATAAGTTCATTATTAACATATAATTTAAATTATGGGAAACTATTATCATTTTAAATTATTTTCTATACATGTATACAACACGTAAGCTGATCATGAAACCCAAGGAAACAAACGCTTCCAGAATGATGAAATTGTATCTTATAACTCATAAAAAGGAAATAAATGAACTTAATAAAGTTTAAATAAATCTAATAAAAATAAAATATATTCTTAATTAACTAATTAATGTATCTAATTTTATTATCTAGGATATTAAGGTCAAGTTAAGAACAATTTCATACATAAGGAAAGGGATTCTTTGCAAACCTCCATTTTTCATTTAGGTTAAATTTTATCTCTATTTACCCAAATGAAATTATTAATTATTATAATGTACTCCTACATTCTGTATGTATATTCCAAAAATATTTACTTATCACAATTATACTTTCTTTTATGGGTAAATACTTTTTTTATAAGGTTCTATTCTCAATTTTTTCTCGATAAACAAGCCTGATAAAAGGGAACTTCCCAAATTCTTACTAATTTTCAAGTACCATCCATTTTTTTAATAAAACACTATTTTTCTATAATCAATAATTTTATCATGAAAAACTATCTTGGTAATTTTTTGGTTTTATACAAATAATTTTTCCCTTTTTATTTTAAAGAATCTTTAAAATTTTTCCTTAAAATGCACTAAACTGTCTTATTTATAAAGTTCCTTAAATAATATTTTTACATGTTTTAAATTTAGTTGTACATAATTTATCATTATCTATACCTATATAACTTATTAAATTCCATTTATTATTTAAATCCACTCTTTCATGGACATGTTTATGATACACCCATTGTTATGCTTTATGACATGGTTATGATACCCATTTCTTTTATGGGTAACCCTTAGGTTTATACCTTATGTTTGATTCTTAATGTGTCACACATATTCATGAACATTTTATGATGGTTGAACCCATATATCTATATAATTAATTGGGTAATGTTTATTATCATGAGACGTCATGTTGGAACAAGCAGTGAGCCCGAATCCTTTATGGGAATTTGTCCGCCATGTGCAATAGTCTTGGAAGTTAACCTTGACTCATGATCCTCAATGTGAAATGGTATTAGAAGTTATCCTTAACTCATAATTATGTTATGTTGTATTTAGGTTCCACATTCCTATTATCCCATGATTACATGACCCCATGTTATACAGGTTATTCTTCCTTATGTTTATTCATTCTTTTTTATGTCATCTTGTTATTCATTCTAACCTATTTTTTATGCTTTATTCCTATGTTTATTTTCCCTTATTGGGATTTTATCTCATCCCTTTGTTCATGTATTCTCTATGTTATCCTATGCAGATGTAAGATCTAAATGAATGTTAGGATCTCATTATAGACATTAAATAAAATTTGTTTTTTATTTTGGTTTCATGTTTTGTAATTATGTACCTAATCTTACATAGGCACTATAAATTACAATACATAGTTTTATTTGATGGTTAATTATCTTAAAATCATGTAATAATTTGTATAAAATTATAGGGTCATTATAGTTCATATCATAGGATGGTATAGTAGCGGGAACTGTTGCAGTATTGTTGCAGTCACTGTTTGGCACTGTAGCAGCCGATAATATGACCCCGTTTGGGCCTTCGGGCCACCGATTTGGTCCTTGAGTCCTGTAAGGCCTTCGGGCCACCCATGCCTTCGGGTCAGTAAGGCCTTAGGGCCACCTCAAGGCCTTTGGGACACCTTTAAGTGCAGATGAAAACCAGACAAACCTACACGGAGGATGAGCAAAGAGCTTTCACCACAGCAGAAGTTAAATGGATTGCAAGAATGAGAGGGTATGGAACCTGCCATCGGGACAAGCCTGTGCATGCATGGGAATGCCTAGCCAAACAACCATGTGAAGCTGGAGAGCTGATTTCACAATGAAGACGCTGGGGAGGAGAATTTACAAGTAGTTAGTCTGGGTTGTATGTAATGTTTGAAGCCTACGAGCAATGAATTCTTCTAAGGCCTACGGTCCATGTAATACTTACACCTACGAGCCTTGTAAGGGTTCCACCTCACCCCTTGAAAGGTGGATTATCAAAATCAATAAAAAAATGAAGGCCTTAGGGCCATTGGAGGCTAGTGATAATTCGATAACTATCGATAATCAAGATTAAAACACAAGGAATCACAAGTTAGGATATACTTTTCATTTAAATTTTATCCTTTTATACTTAATTTTTACTTTTTATATTCTTATTATATAAGTATTTAATCACCCTAATTGTAATTTTTTTTAGTTAATGGATAGAAATATAAGAAACCATGAAAATAGTCAATTTTATAGGCAATGTGATGATTTACCTAATGAAATTACAAATATAATGGGAACTGGTGATAAAAACTTCATGAAAAATACTCGATCAGCTGGATAAAGTTAATAATAATAACTTGAATCATGTGGAACTTACTACTCCTAAAAAATATAAAGTTTCATTCAAATCCTCCATACAAAAAAGGCCTCCCATATTTAGTGGATCTTCTGATCCCCTCATCAAATAATAATAGATTAACTACATTGATATTATATTCTATTTCGTACAATTCATAGAAGAAGAGAAAGTTGTATTGGATGTCTATTATTTTGATGGGGAATCTAATTAGTTGTAGACACTAATCAAGAACACAAATTACAAGGATAAAATTGATTGCATAGAATGAGTAGATTTCAAGAAAATATTTTTCAATAAATATTTTCCCAGAAATATTCATCTTAATATGGAAGGAAGATGATTATATCAGGACATATGAGTCAAACTTTACAAGGCTTGAAATATATGTTCTAGATTTTTCATGAACACTAAAACCAAGGTGGATCAATTCTTTAATAGACTAAATCCAAGTCTATGAAAATTTTTGCTGACTCGAGACATCAAAATCTATGATAAGATTGTTCATTGTGATGTTAAGGTTTAAATATAGATCAGATATTCTCATTGGTCTCATGGGACTAGATATAAAAAGATGAAAATAGAGTTTAATATGGGAGGATCAATAGATAAATCACATGATGGAAAGAAAAACCAACATCCCACGTGTCAAAATTGTGGGAGAAATCATCTTACGTACTATCTAAAGGGAACCATGAGATGATTAAAATGTAGAAGAATGGTGAATCTAGATAATAACTTCTAAAGGGATATGAATAATCCCATGAATGTTTTAGAATAAAAGAAGGTTCAGATCAATAATTATCCTATAGTGTAGTGTTTCAACTTCAATGAATAGAGGAATTATGAGATCCATTTCCTTATGCTAAGGGTTGTTAGAGACAATCAACAACAATAACCTAAAAGGAATCAAATAAGGGCCTACTCTATCACTACTGTTGAGGTGGAACCTGACAATGATGTGGTAACATGTACACTGTTTATTCATTCAAGAATAATGAATATAATATTTAATTATGGTTCTATTAATTATTTCATATCTTGTAAGTTTAGAAGAACTGTTCAAACACCACCTTAAAATACGGAGTTTGAGTTATCCGTGTGAACAAAAAATAGAGAAATTATTATATACAAAGTTTATAACTCCTCCCCGATTAATTTTTATGGACTGAACCTCCTATAAAATCACATATTACTTCCTTTGGGGTATTTTTATGCTATATTGGGCATGGATTGTATATATTTATATAAATACAACATCAACTGTTAGTAAAGGAATACCACTCTTCACATTCAAAAGAATCCACCAATTATGTATAGGTTTAAGGAGGAGGATGAATCTCCTTTAGAATAATCATCTCAAATGTGGATACTATTTCCTTATGAGCAATCATATCTAGCTCAAATTATTGAGACAAAATTGCCAGGGACCACACTGATGTGTTCCTAGAATAATTTTATGGTATTTCTCATGATTGAGAGGTTGATTTATCAATTTAACTTATACCCAAATCTCTACCAATATCAAATACACCTTATAAAATAAACACCATTGAGTTGGATGGAATGAAGAATCAGTTACAGGAGAATATGAAAGAGGGATTTATATACCCGAGTACTTCACCATGGGGTGCACCAATCCTCCTTTTCAAGAATAAAGATGAATCAATGTTCCACTGTATTCATTGTCACAGTATTAATAAAATTATCATAAAAATAGTATCCCCCATCATAGAAAAATGACTTATTTGATCAACTATGTGGGGATATGTATTTCTTAAAGGTGGACCATTGGTCGAGATATCAACAATTAAAGGCGAGGAAGGAATATATTCCCAAGGATTCCTTTAAAACAAGGTATGAACACTATGATTTCATAGTTATGCCCATCAGACTCAATAATACTCTAGAAAATTTCATGGATTTAATTAATAGAGTCTTTAGAGATTACCTTAACAAATTTTTTGTATTATTTATGGATGATATTATGATATAATTCAAGTGCAATGTGGAACACATAGAGAATTCAAAAACCATGATAAAGACATTGTGAAGGGATAAACTATATTCAAAGTACAATAAAAGTGTGTTTTGGATAGAGGAAGTGTCATTATTTTGGAATGTTATCACCAAAAAAGGAATATATATGGAACCTTCCAAGAAAAAGGCAATTAAAGAGTGGCCTAGGACAACATCTATAACAAAGATACATAGTTTCCTTGGTATAGTTGGGTATTACTAACAATTTATGATAAACTTATCATGATTTTTCAAACCCAATAATCAATCTAACTCTAAAGGTAATGAATTTTGTCTCGACTAGTGAATATGAAGACTACTTCAAAGAGTTGAAAAAGAGGGTTATCATTGCCCCAATCCTCACAATACCAATAGTGGGGAACTCTTTGTGGTGTACAATGATGCTTAAAATAAGGGATTAATATGTGTAGTGATGAGAAATGATAAATTTATATCCTACACCTAAAGGAAGTTAAATATTCATGAGAAAAACTATCCCACACATGATATGGAGTTAGCGGATGTGATCATTATGTTTAAAATCATTCGGCATTATCTCTATGGGGAGAAGTGTGAGATATATACTGATAATAAGAACCTAAAATATATATTCACATAGAATGAGATTAATATGCACTAGTGAAGATGGTTATAGCTCATCAAGGACTACAACTACTCAAACCACTACCATCATGGTAAAGACAATATTGTGGTAGGTTCTCTAAGTAGAAACGATCCTTTATATTTATCAATGATGGGAATTGAGAAGGATCCAATCTTCTTAGAACTACAAAGGATGGACATGGGAATAATTAAGAAAGGAAAAACATCAAAACTTTCTAAAATGATTTCTCAACCATCACTTATGAAGAAAATAAAGGATTATCAAAGAAATGATGAAGAAATTTATAAAAAGGTGGAAGATATAAAAAATGGGAAATCCTCAGAGTTTAAAATTAATGAGGAAGGAGTTGTAATATTTGGGTCATGACTATGTGTACCATCCAATCTAGAGATAAAGAAAGATATTTTTAATGATGAAAATATCTCAACTTTCTCTATTCACCTAAGAGCACAAAAATGTATTGAGACCTCTGAGATCACTATTTTTGGGACAATATATTGAAGGAGATCACTAAGTATACATATAAGTTTATAGTATGTCAACAAGTGAAGGATGATAGGTAAAAGTATAAAGGGATGATGTAGTGATTACCCATACCGACATGTAAATGGGAAAAAATCACCATGGTATTTGTCACAATACCTTTGAAGACATATAGAGTAAATAATTCTATATGGGTTTTTGTGGATAATCTTACAAAGACAACTCACTTTATCACAATTATAGTGGACTTATCTCTCAACAAAATTTCACAGATATATGTCAAATAAGTTGTGAGAATGTATGTATTACCACTATCAATTATATATGATCTAAATTTGATATTTACCTCAAAGTTAAAGAAAATTATCCAACATGCTCTAAACACTGAGTTGAACTTTAGTACGGCCTATCATCCTAAATATTATTTTCAATCTGAGAGTATTATTTAGACGCTAGAAGACATGTTGAGAGAATGGTCTATGGACTTCAAGGGAGGATGAGACTGACATCTACCTCTGGTCGATTTCTATTACATTAATAGTTTCCACTCAAGAATCCAAATAGTTCCATATAGATCCCTTTATAAGAAAAGATATAGAACACTGGGATGTTGGGATGAAATCAGTGAACATAAGCTGAAAGGACTTGAAAGGGTTGAATAAATGGTAGAAAACGTGAAAACCATTCACCAACACATTAAGTAATCCCAAATTAGACATAATAGATATATATAAAATTTTCTAGGATACCAGTAGTTTAAGTTTTGAGACATGGTATTCCTCCACATATCTCTATAGAAGAGGATCATGTGATATTGGAAGATGGGAAAACTAAGTCCCACGTACATCGACCCCTTAGAGATTCTTGATCGTTTTGGAGATGTGGCCTATTAACTAGCACTTTCACAAACTATATATCAAGTATAAAATGTATTACACATATCCCTCTTGAGGAAGTATATACTAGATCTATCAAATGTACTGAAGTCAGAGGTGGTACAATTGTAAAATGATCTCTCTTATAAGGGGTAGCAGTGAAGATATTGGACCATAGAGATAAATTTATACACAAGACTACTCACATGATCAAATTACTATAGTGGAACCATAAGTGAGAAGAGGAAACATGGGGACTAGAGAAAGAAATAAAGGATAAGTACCATCACCTATTTTACCCTTAGTTTGTAAAATGAAATTTCAAGGGTGAAATTTCAAAGGGGGAAGAATGTAACGACCTAGAATTCTGTCAATGAAATTTTTCTTCTTATAATTATTTCATATATTATAAATTACATAAAATCACATATAGAACACCATAAAAACTTTATAAATGAATAATTAATGAAATAAGAGGTATTTATATAAATTAAGGAACCTAAACCAATGTAATAGTAACAAGACCTTTGTAATAGTAATGTGACCATTAAGAATGGAAACCCAACCAATAGAATAGTTACCTCACCTATGAATGTATAAATACAATTTTTACATATTATAAATGAAATTATGATATATTTATATAATGGAATAAGTAGATAAATGTTTTAAAAAAGATAAATTAAGTATTGGTTTTTTTGTGAAACATAAATGTTTCTTTTAAATTTTATAATTAATATAATGATTTAAAAGAGAATTTATTTTCATAAAATAGATTAATAAATTAATATTTTCTTTTTCTTATGATTATAAGATAATTAATGACACCTTAATTAATTTCTCAGTGTGTTATAAAATGAGTTATAATTTTAAAATTGGTATTTTTCAAATAAATGATAATTTTAATTAAACATTAAATTTATCATATTTAGAAAATTATTTTCATAAAATAGAGTCCATTTTGAAATTCTATACATAAAAAATTGTTAGAGTTAATTTTTTGGATTTTTCTAAAATAGTTGAATTTTTGGTGAATAGTGAAATATATTAATTTACAGTATAAGCTAAATACATGAATTATTGACTCAAGGATGATGTATGGATGATGTAAGAAACATTGTTTCAAACTGACATAAAATATTTACTTTATTTAGTAACAATAATCAATACTATTAATTTTCTTGAGAAAAAATAATAAACAAATGAATAAAATAAAATAAAAACACCCCTTATCCTCCAATAAAAATACCACCCATCATCACCTGTTCTACTCACAACTAAAAAGACTTTAATCTAGTCCAAGTTATACCCAATAATCATACCAATTATCTACTCCATGTAAATGAGCCTTTGGTCTCAATAAAATACCAAACTCAAGTTCCTCAAGGAGGTTCTCAAGGAGATAGATCTCAAGAGGTTAAATCCTCTTTCATTTTCATTTATTCTCTTTTCATTTTATTTAATTTACCTCTAATAATCACATATTATCCAAGTGACATGATAAATCCAGTATATTTTATATACTATAAATTTATTTTTTTAATGTAATGACCCATCATCATTTATCTTTCCCTCCCTTTTTATTTTATAAATGAAAACACCTTCCGTGATGTGTTAATTTATCGCATTCAAGGATAACGAGTTTCAATGATGGTCATAAAACAATTATAATTGTTAAAAAAGATTATAATATATGTATTATGAATTATTTAATGTTCTGTAACCAATATATATATATATATATATATATATAATTTTAATTAATAAAACAAAACTAGTTCGCGATGATTGAAAAAATACCAAAAATAATATAAACGATTATCATTAACGTTTTATCTAATGAATCATCATCACATATGAAAAAAATGATATATAAAACCATTTAATATTTTTTATGTTCATTAATTTCATATAATTTCAATTCTATAAAACTATTCTCATTTTACATGATTTTGCATACATGTATACAAGTAAACCGATCATGAAAACCAAGGAAATAAACGCCTCAGAAACAATGAAATTGTAACTTATAACTCATCAAAAAGGCCAAAAATAAACATAATAAAATTAAAATAAATCATATACATATAAAAAATATTATTAATTAATTAATTAATTGATCTAATTTGATTATCTAGGACATTAAGATCAAGTGTAGAACAATTTCGGACATAAAGGGATTGTTTCCGAACATCTATTTTTTTCTTTCTGGTTACATTTTATCTCCCTTTAACACAATTTAATTCTTAGATATTATTATTTAATAATAAAATATTTTCTATGTTCAAAAAATATTTACCTAGATCAATTATCCTTTATTTTATAGGGAAAAACATGTTTTATAAGGTTACCTTCTCAATTCTTCCCGATAAGGAAGCCCGATCAAAGTGAACTTTCCAAATTCTTACCCATTTTCAAGTACCATAAATAATATTTTTTTAAGAAAAAATTATTTTTCTAAAATCAATAATTTTATCATTAAAAACTATCTTTTTTAATTTCTAGTTTTATACAAAAAAATTACACCTTTTCAGTTTTAAAGAATCTTTAAAATTTTCCCTTAAACCACACTAAAGTAACTCATTTCTAAAGTTTTTTAAATAATCTTTTTCACATGTTTTGAATTAATTTTGAAATAATTTATCATGATATATTCCTATTTTAACTTATGAATATACATTTATTATTTAAATCCATTATTTCATGGACACATTTATGATACACCCATTTTTATGCTTTATGACATGATTGTGATACCCATTTCTTTCATGGGTATCCCTTATGTTTATAACTTATATTTGCTTATTCACACTAAACACATATTCATGAAAATTTTATGATGGTTTATTCTAGATATAAATCCAATATAGTGGGGAATTTTTAGTTTAATGATATGTCATGTTGGAATATGGAGTCAACCCGGATCCTTTATGGGACTTTGTCTGCCATTTGCAATGGTCTTGGAATTTAGTCTTGACTCCTGCTCCTCCATGTGAAATAGTCTTGGTAGTTATCCTTGAATCATGATTATTTCATGTTTTATGTTGTTTCGAAATTCCTATTATTCCATGATTAAATGATCCCATGTTATACATTTATGTTTTCTTATTTTATTCATGAGTTTTTATGTCATCATGTTATTCCTTCTAACCAATGTACTATTCTTTATTTATAACACCCCTAACATTTTATGTTATGTTTCTATTAAATAAATTCTATTAATAGTATATATTTCATAAATCACTTTGTTTATTTGAAAAACATTTCGTTATTTAAGATATAGTTATAACCTACCATTAAACTTAAATTTTCCACATTTGTGTTTTGAATTTTAAAAGACAGTCATCTATGGTTGTAATCAGAAAGTTATTTAGAGTCTGATAGAACCAACTTGTTTTTTTGATGAATAGTAGAATACCCTTATGAATATCAATATTAATAGTAATATTAACCTTATGAATAGTAAACCATAATGTTATTTTATTTTCTTGAGGTTATAAGGTAATGAAATGTTGATTAATTTTTCAAGGTATTAAAAAATGAGTTAGAAATTTTAAATTGTTATTTTAAATAAAATTTGATTATATTTAAAAATTAAATTAATAATATTTAGAAAATTATTTTCAAAAAAGGAGTTCATTTTTTAATTATACACGTCTAAAAATGGTTAGGGTGAATTTTTGGGAATTTTCTAAAATACTTGAATTTTTTTTTGAATATTAAAAATACAGATTTGAGTTTTTGGTAGTTTAATGACATCATAATGATGTAATAATTAATATAAAAGTCTGGTATACTTGTGTATAATAAAATAATACATGAGGTGTCCCAAGTTGATAAAACCATGGGCAAGCCCATGGTTTTGCAAAAACCACTAATGAGGCATCCCTTTAAATTAATAAAAAATACCCTCTCATTTACTATAAATACCCACTCATACATTCGTTTTATTTCATTAAAAACTCACAATACTGTAAAATATGATATTTGTACCTCCCTATTAGTCATACCAAGGTTTATTCAATCCCCCAAGGTCCCAACCTTCATGTTTTGTGAGTTGCTCTACAAGGTAAGGGAATCTACTACCCTTCTCTTTTCTTAAAGCTTTCATTTTATGTTTTCTATTTTATTTTAAATTTTATTATGTTGGGATATTCCATTACATATTCCCATTTATGTATATATTACTTAATATTGATTAGATACACCCTTTATCTCATAAAACTATTATATAAATTTTTAAGTGATGTCGTTAGGCTGCTGAGTTTTCGTGAGAGATTTCTCAATTTTTCTTTTATTTTGAGTTTTTTTATTTCCTTTTCATTACTAATCTCCCATAATAAAAATGCTATGATATTTACAGAACCTTAAATAAACTATAATTTTATTATGCTAATGTAAAATTTCATCATCATCTCTCTTTCCCCTCCTCTTATACTAAAATTGAAAACACTGTCCAAGATGTGTTAATTTATCATATTCAAGGACGACAGGTTCTCAATTATTATTACCATATTAAATTCTTTTCATGAAACCATTTTTATGGTTTAAATAGATAATAATATAAGTATTTCATGTTATTAAATGTTCTGTAATCCTTACACACTCATAATATACAACAATAATACAAAACAAGTTCATTATGCACAAGACCACCAAGTTAATCCAAGCCTTTATCATTAACATTAAACTAATGAGTTATTCTCATGGTATATAACCAAAAATTAATTATAAGATCATTTATAATGTCAATAATAATATATATTAACAATTATGCATGTTATACACATTTCAAACGAACTTCCATTCATGAAAACAAGTAAACCGATCTTGAAAACCAAGGAATAAAATGTTCCCAAAACAATAAAATTGAACCTATTAAACCCCTCAAAAAGGGAATGAATGAACCTAATAAGGTTATAATAAATCAATTAAATGTTTGTGAGGTTATATAATTATTAATTAATGAATTTAAATTTTATTATTAATGTCATTAAGATCAATCGATAACACATTCAGGCATAAGGTAAGGGGTTTCTTATCACACTTTTAATTCCATGAGAATTCCATTGTTCACCACTTATTTCTTGCATGTGGTGTATTATGTACTAAGATTTGATATATATTATCATTATTATCATTATATTCATGTTATTTGTGATTAATTTGGTGGTTATTAATTTTTTTTTATATGACTCAATTGATTAAAACGTGGTAAGGGACTTTGTCTAAATTTCCATTTCATTGAGACTTACTTGGTATTGTGAACCTAATCCTTCTTTTGTGGTGTATCCACTAAAAATTTGAGATAATTTTTCCATTTAAATTTTAAATATATTATATATACAAATTATAGTTTCATAGATATTATTATTTTTTTAATCTGTATACCCTTTTACATACGGTGTTTATTTAGAATGGTGTTTTAACTATGGAAATATTGATGAATCTGTATACTATAATCTAGACGAATATTGAGAATAAATATTGTACTTGTATTAAATATATTAATAAAGAATTATTTTGACTTCAAGTGACATATGGGGACCACTATAGCCCCTTGATGCATTGATAGGTCTCATGAGACAAATTAGTTGGTGAAAAACCCTTCGAGTTTGTTTCCAAAACTCAGATGGGTTTCTACCCACATACTTAAACCGTTGGGATGGTATAGTGGTATCATGTTCCAGATACATGAAATAAAATTAATAAGAATATCTCTTTATTAATTTTCAGCTATTACTATCCATGAGGTTTTCACTATGATAAAACTTATGGATGCAGTTTCATTCTCAATTTATTAATGGTGCGTGTTTTTCATTTATTCACCATGCCATATTGACTATACAAAATATTTTATGATTTATTTATTTTTTATTTATGATTCCACTATTAGTAACCCTTAATGATCATTTGAGCTCACCCCTTTCAATTTTTTACCTTCAACATGTTATGAGGCAGAGATCATATTTTGAGTTCTCATGGATGCAGTTTATTAGTTTTTGTTATGTTATGTTTTGTGTTAATTTACTAATGTAATGTGGGTTATATGTATGTATTTTTTTTCTTCAATACTACTAAACTTATCATTACTTTGGGATTTCATTCCTTTTAATCATGTCAATGTAATAAGTAATGCACTGGATCTGGGCTTCTAGGGTCGGGGCATTACATTATTCCTATGTTTATTTACCTTATATAGTTTTTTATATCATCCCATTTTCATGTATTATCTATTTTATACTATGTGGATGTAAGATATCGATGGAAGTTAGGATCTCATTAAGGAGATTAAATAAAATCTATTTTTATTTTGTTCTCTTGTTTTATAATTATGTACTTAATATTAGAAAGACACTTGAATTTAAGATCCTTGGTTGTATTTAATAGTTAATTATGCTTAAAATCATGTAATAACATGTGTAAAACTATAGGGCCATTATAAATGCTTTTATTATTACCTATATAATAATTTAAGTCAAGAAAAAGACAAAAAAGAACATTACTTTCTTTTAATATCTATAATATTTTCGGATAGGGATAAAAAAACCTATGCTTGATTATAAAAATTCATTTTAAATATAAATTTTTAGTTTTTATCATGGAAATTTATTTATATTTTGGCGTGTGGAAATAATTACCTTAGGATCTTATGAAACGATGACCCAATAAATATTTAATTAATAGAAAAATAAAATAAGTGATTTTAAAAATATTAAAAGTAATATAAACTGAATGAATTTTGTTCCATGATTTTTTATAAGTATAATATTTTATATAGATTAAAAATTAATATATTTGAAATCCATATTTTTCTTGATGTTTTTAAAGTCAAATTAAATGAATAGCATCAAAATTTACAATAATGATATTTAATAATAAATAATATATTATTAAATGATTTAATATTTATAAAATTCTAAATTTGGAAAATTGATTAAGATATGGCTTAAAATTTTAACCATGATACAATTCTATACCAATTTTCATTTTATAGTAACTATCTAAACCCCTAAAGAGTAAAAAAACTAGTTACTGTAGGTGAAAATTAAAATGGTAAAAGTAAGTAACCTTAATGGTTAAGGAATAAAATGTTTATTTTTTTTTGTGTTGGAGGTTTGGATTGAATTTATTTTTCATCATATCTATTATTTTTCAATTTTTGAGTAACTTGGTTTGTGAGTGACTCCCCATTATTAAATAGTTTTGTGTATTTATAAAAATTCCACTCATTCTCACTTATAAAAGGGAACCTCTGCTCTTCTATTATTCACACTTACAAAGATTTTTTTTAACCAATACCTACCCAAATAAATTAATTATATCGATAACCATTTCCTAGGGTCCTTTTATTTACCATAAATACAACCTAGGATAAGTTTTGGTGTTAACCATTAGAGGTTTTCCGAAGAAGATATATAGTTCTGAACCAAAAATTTTAATTTTATTTATATTTCTAACTTCTTAAAATATTATTCAAGCGTGAAGAGATAATAAAACTAGTATATATCATATAATTAGATGTTATTAGGTTAATTTAATAAACTATATCCATCTCATATTCTGTCCAATGGGGAATGAAATCATTGTTTGTACGAACATGGGGACTATCACCTCATGAATAAATGTAGTTATTTTTCAATAATCATATCTTATAACTGGTTTTAATTATGGATTTAATGTATATATGATATTAATGAAATATTTATCATTATTAAAATATAATATATCATTTACTTTATTATCATTTCACTCACTGAAAAATAATAACATTGTTCGTGTATACATGTGTAATATTACCTCTATGAAGCTATGCAATTCATTTTTGATCACCACATCACATGGATGATAGGTATAAGTATATTTAAATAAATAGAGTGTAATTTATGATATTATTATGATTATATAAATATAAAATAACACTTACCTTTTTGTCATGAAGATTATTGAAAAATGAAAATGTTATAGATGCGTACGTACGACCAACCATCTCCATGATTGTAACATAGTTCATTTTTAAAAACAATATTTAATGATTGGTTTTAAAATTATTATTAATGTTTAAAAATGATAATTTTTTAATTATTATTATTCTATAAATGGTTGAATAATGACCACTTTGACCATAGTCAACATACTGAAGACATTTTTTACATACGAGCCGAATATCATGAAAACAACCAATGTAAAATTAAATGATTAAGTAATTGTATTAAAAATAATAAAAAGTGAAATAAAATGGATAATAAACTTTAAAAATGTTCTTAAGAAAGTAAATAATTAACATAAGTTTATTATTCTAGAATATAATGAACACATGTGATATTTCAGACACAAGTTAAGGGACACTTTAACTTAAAACCTCATTTTAAATGTTTGAAAGAACTATTTTATACATCATTATATTACATGTCTATGTTATTATAAATGTTTAAATAAAATTCATACTTATTATTTAATGGATTATTAAGGTCATTTATGACTGTCGCACCCCAAACCGTGTGTTTATTTTATTTTATGATTTCTTTGACTTTAAATTATATTACTGCGGTTCATGTTCAGTATCAGACTGGGTTTTTGAGTTTTTGTTAAAAATGTGCGCTTTTTGACGCAACGTCGTTGGGCGCGTGAGCGGAGCCTGTTCTGGAAACCCCGCTCGTCCCTGCCCGGTGTATTTTCATATCCTGTTGTCTTTGGAAAATTTTAAATAGAGTCTTTATATTTAACGCGCACATCTATTGTTATCAGTTCATAGTTGTTTTTATTATTTAAGACGAAATGAGTATTTTTATCATTTGTATTTTTATCATCATGATTATTATAATAATAATAATAATTATTATTATTATTATTATAATTGATCTTAATAAAGATGTTATTAATTATTATGGTTATTTAATTATTTATTTTCTCTTTCCGAGAGTTGGGGTGAGTTTTAGACTAGTGCGCATGCACTACATGTTTGGCAGAGACTGTGCGGACAGCCTGGACACCGGTCTGACAACTTCTGGATCAGACAAAAGCTCACGCTTAGTTCGCGCACAGTCGTTAGAGGCATGTGCGGACCGCACAGTTGCGCTATTCAAATAAAATAATTATTATGAAATGAAATTATTGTTATTAGAGATTAAAGTTATTATTATTTTTATTATTATCATTCTTTTATTATTATCACTATTTTTGTTTCATTTATTTATCTCTTTTTTTATCTCTTTTCTTTTCTTTATTTTTCTTTCCCCCTCTTTTCCTCTAACCCTAGCAGGCTGCTCTTTTTTTTACTACTCTCGTCTCTCTCCCATTTGCAGCCGCCACCCCTCATCTCTCCCTTCTCCTTCCCCCGCTCCAACCTGCTGCAACCGGCCGCCGGCTTCTCCTCCCCCTTGCAGCAGCCGCACAGCAACCCCCGGCTGGAACTCTGAACCGGCCTCCTCCTTCCCTCGCGCAGTAGCACCGTGCAACCCGCGCCTTACCTGGATTGCCCCACCACCCCGCTCTTCCCTGTTTCCTTCCCTCAGCGCTTCCCTCCTGCTCAGCGGCTCATCCGACTTCCCCTGCTTCTCTCTTCTTTTTATAGTTTTTTCTTTTTTTCACGCTGCTGCACCTCCGGCGCTCGACCTGTCCGCTCCACCCATCCAGCCGCACAAGCCCTTGCTTTCCCCTTCCGTCGGCCTCCTCCTCTCCTCCCCTTTCCGGCGCGCACCCCCTTCAGCCCGCCGTCGTCCGGCGTCCCTCCTCCAGCGGCTCTCCCTCTCGGCTCCTCCGGCGGCACTCCCTCCGGCTGCGACTCCTGCTCCCGCTTCCCCCTCCCTCTTCCTCTTCTTCCTCCTCCTCTTCTTCTCTTCTTCTTCTTCCCTTCTTCTTCTTCTCTCCTTCCTCTTCTTCTCTTCTTCTTCTTTTTCTTTCCCCTGTCCGCCGCACTGCACCCCCGCCGCTCGGCCTTCCTCTTCTTCCTCCTCTTCTTCTCTTCTTCTCCTTCCTTTCTTCTTCTTCTTCTCTCCTTCTTCCTCCTCTTCTTCTTCTCTTCTTCTTCTTCCCTTCTTCTTCTTCTCTCCTTCCTCTTCTTCTCTTCTTCTTCTTCCTTTTCTTTCCCCTGTCCTGTGCGCATCACCCCCGGCCAGGTTCTTTTTTTTGTTTTGTTATATGTCATTAATTTTATTACTATAATTATTATTAATATTAATAATATTATTCTTATTACTATTATTATTATTATTCATATTATTATTATTATTATTATTAATTATGATATTATTAATATTATTATTGTTATTAATATTATTATTATTAATATTATTATTGATATTGTTATTTCAATTATTATTATTATTATTATTATTTTTATTTTGTTGTTATTATTGTTAATATAATTATAATTATAATTATTGTTATTATTATTATTATTATTAATATTATTATTGATATTATTATTTCAATTATTATTATTATTATTATTTTTATTTTGTTGTTATTATTGTTAATATAATTATAATTATAATTATTGTTATTATTATTATTATTAATCTTATTACTAATATAATAATAATTATTATTACTATTATTATTCATATTCTAATTATTATTGTTATTATTATTAATATTATTATTATATTCATCATTGTACTCTTGTTGGTTCATGTGTTTTATTTGACGGTGGGTTTTTATTTGTTGGCTTAGGACTTTTAGGACCCGCGCAGGGCGTTTCCGAGTGAGCGCCACCGCCGCGCCTTGTATTTGAGGTTCCGTCGTCGCCGCACTTTGGTTTCAAGGTGAGCGTTTATTCTCGCCGCTTGATTTCGAATGCTCTGGTGAGTTTTGGATGTGTCTGAGTCCTTGGTTTTGTTTATGCAGAGTATTAGACTTGGTCACGTAGTCTCGGACACACGTCGTGTCATCGCGCCTTGGATCCGAGGTTGTTTGTCGACGCGCTTGATTTTGAGGTAGGTTCCCTTTGCACTACTTTTAAAATTTAAGTTATATTATTTCATGCTGTTTGCGCACCCTAATTATTTAAAATCAACATTTTATTCATTTTAATAAATATGAGATAATATACGTTAATAATTTTTTAATATAAGATGGTTAATTTTTAAATGGTTATTTAATGTCAAAAGGAGCCGTTTATTTTATACACGACACATGAAACATCCTTTTGACGAGCGGACACCCAATAATGAAAGAATGCCCGTTTGGCTTTTAAACATAATTCACGGAATGTAAAACAGAGTTCCAGTTTAATGAGAAATGATTTCTTTTGAAGCATGAACAAATACTTTGGTTCGTTTGAGAAATTGCCCGGTTGGCTCTTAAGGATTATTTGGAAAAAGAAAATGGTTTGGTTTGGTTTATAAAAATATTGTTGGCATGTGACGTAGTGTTTTGGATTCTTTAAATAGTTTTAAACTGGTTTTGGTAGTGATTGTGAATTATATTAAATGCCCGTTTGGCACTTTATGGAAAGCGATGAAAATGTTTTTATAAAAACCCTCTTAAGACAACTCTCCAGCCTTGGTTGTGATTGTTTGTTTGGGAGGCCGCATTTAGAGGCTCCCGGGTACTTGACTAGTTAAAGGAGAGAGGTTGTCCCACGGAGTGGCTCGGGGTGATTCTTGTTGTGCTTTATATATATATACGTATATGATTGGATGCTCGGTTGGCATCAGTTGGCTCACCCCTTTTTCAAACACTTGAGACATGGGAATCTAGCATATTGAGAGAATATTCTAAGAACGATTGCTGCACTGGTAGGTTATGGTACTGACCAGTGGCCCATAGTAGGTGGATATATTGGTTTTATTGCTATGGGACTTGCCCTCGACCTGCCCGTGAGTGGATGGTCGAGCGTATTGGGCGTTTTGATTTCATCGTGACATGTCGATAAGGATGATTTCTCATGTATTGGTGTCTTCTGGTTTATTCTCGATCTCCTAGGTTTACCCATGTCTATTCAGCTTTTGTAGCTTGCAGTAATGATTATGATGCTCACATGTATACCTACATTGCGCTTGCTGTGTGTTTTACTTTTTGCATTCTGGTGTATTGTTTTCTTGGGAAAATGGTAAATTGCTTTTGATTAGGTTTCTAAAAATTATTTTCAAATAAAAGTGTTTAATCCCTTTTGTACAAATTTGAAAATTTAAACATCACTTTTCCCCTTTCCTGAAATGTCATTGACACTAATGAAATGAACCCGGATTTTGAAATGGCTAAGGGCAATGGTTCGTACTTTGTTTTTAAGTAAAATGCTTAGAAAAACATACTTTTATAAATTGTAGTTCAAACTTGAAATGATGTTTCTTTTATTTTAAATGTAGTGCATTGGGAATAGATATCGGGCTAGCCTACTGAGTTTTAATACTCACGCCTATAGTTTTTTTTCTTCTGTTTTTAGTGTTTGTGCAGGATATAGCTTGAGTGCGCTCGCCTAGGGCGACGCTTGATCGTTGAGACGGAGAGCGACCCGCGAGGTCGCACAGAGTTTGTTCGCACGTCGTGTTTGGTTAGTTTGATTCTTGTTTGTTCCTGTTTAGTCACTTTATCTGGTTTATCTTTTCTGCGCTGCTCTGTATTATTTTCGCTGTCTTATTTATTTATATTGGGCGAAATCGTTCCCATAGCTTCTGTTGATGCCCTGGCGCTTGTCGCCAGCCCAGGAGGATCGGGAACGCCTCTCGGGCCATGTCGCGGACCGGCTCGGGTGACCGGTTCAGGGTCGACCCGGGTTGGTTCGTGACAAAATGGTATCAGAGGAGGTTTTCTCTTAGCAGACCTCACTATTCAGAGCGCCCTTTGTTATTTGGGATGTCAAGGTAGATGGAGTAGGATTGTCGGGACTTGAGGGGTATGTGCGAGAAGAGCGTCACGAACTCTTGCCCGTACTGATCCTCAGGTTTCCATGGGAAGTCCGGTTTAATTTGTTTGTTTGGGTTTTTATGGAAAGGTTTTGTGATTGGGATACGACAAAGGGAGTTGGGCCACTAGTCCTCCTAACCCGCACGGCCTGGCAAGCCATGCAGAGCTAGGGGCATGGTCCAAGAAGGCTCTCTGTGTTAGTGACGTGTTTGGCATATGGCCGCCAACCATATGGTCAAGACACCCACTAACACTAGTCCCCTGTTTGAGTTGTTTTGGGTTTCCGTTGATTTCTGAAAGTGGTTTGAACCAGAAAAGTTGGTTTTGAAAAGAAAAAAAAAGTGTTGTTTGAAATGACATGTTTAATTTGTGGTTTGTTTTAAAAGAAGTGGTATGAATAAATTGTTTTTGGAAAATGAAGTTGCTTTGTTTTGACCTTGGTGTTCTGATGAGTGCTCACATGCATTGTGGTATGTTGGAAATGTGGATGGATTTCTGGTATGATGGATGGATGCCCTGGGTGGCATGGATACATGCATGTGAGTGAGGCTCTAAAGAGTACCAATGGCGAAGGTTTAACCCACTAAGCTTGTTCTAAATTAAAGATGTTTTCAAAGAGAAATTTTTTGATGTTATGATAACTTGTTTTCTCGGATTTCGAGCTTGTCACCTATGCAGTGTTTGATTTTGAGGTTGTTATTCATTCGTTGAGTTGGCCTTGATTGGGTTTTTGACCTTTCCTTGTCCAGCGGTTATCCCTTTGAAGCTTCGATGGGTGATCGTAGTGCGGTTGATCAACCTAAGGATTTTATGCTTGAGTTTCGGAAGCTCGATCCACCTCTCTTTTATGGTCAAGAAGAAACTTCTGTGGCAGAGGAGTGGATGCGGAAGATTAAAAGGGACTTTAGCCTCATTGAGTTGCCCGAGTCGTTGAAGGTCAAGTTTGCGACCTTCATGCTTGAAGGTTCACCGTGGATGTGGTGGAAGTCAGTGTCTCGGAACAAGCCCCGTCAAGAGGTTACTTGGGAGTTTTTCAAGGCCTCGTTCATTCGCCAGTATTTCTCTGAGGAAGAAAGGGTGAGAAAGGGGATGGAGATGTGTTGTCTGCAGCAGGGCGACGGATCCGTGTTAGAATATTTCCATCGCTTTGTGGAGCTAGTACCTTATGATTCAGAGTATGCCACAAATGACCCCGTGAAGGCTCGACGCTTCGAGGTGGGTCTCCGCCCTGATCTGCAGTCGAAGGTGTCAGAGTCCAACCTGACTTCTTTTGTTGATGTGGCGAGACAAGCCTTTCATGTCGAAGCCGCGATGGCAGGAGTGCTCGAAGTAATTCTCCCTCCTTCGATCCCTATGAGCAGTGGTGAAGATTCTGGAAAGGAAATGAGTAAGCAAATGGAAGTGGATGAATCAGGTCGTGGAATCAAGAGGCCTCAGGATCTTTCATCAACCTCTTCGGAGCGAGAGATTATTGTGTGTTATCAATGTGGCAAGCGGGGTCACAAGAAGTCATCGTGCCCAAGCGCTCCGAAGCCCTGCCAGGCGTGTGGACGCCTGGGTCACCTGCGACGATTCTGTCGGGGTGTTGCAAGAAATCATCGCAGAGGGTGTTATCAGAAGTAATGTGCTATTGGGTCTTTGTTCAGAGTTCTTGGGGTAAGCTTCCTTTCAGTTTAAGGGATCTTTTATCGTTGTAGTTATACTGGTGGTGTTTTGGGTTTGAAATGTATGGGAACTTCATGGGTCTTTTGATGAACCTCGGCTTTCAATGCTGGTGTGTTTTAATTTTAAAATCTTGTCCTTCAATCTGTCAGATCAAAAGATGTATGTATCTCATTGGGATTATCAGAACCTGACTGCGAGGCAAAAGATGCTTCATCCATCAGAGCTCCATCCAAAAGGTCTCGGAGTGAAGCCAGCGCGTAGTCAGGAACCCCCGGGGAAATTTTAAAGAGTCTGGTGAAAGTCGTGCTTCTATCGTCGTGGTGAGATAGTTTTGGTGTTGTTGCTCTGGTTTCTCTGTCGTTGTAGTTCTCTCTTGTCGCAAAGTGCGCGATGGACTTATCCCTCGTGTAACGTCGGGAATTGTGCCTATTGGATGTAAGTTGCTGATCAGTGACCTTGCGTGGGCCACTGATGTAAATCAGTTGCGGCCCTGGTTTGTGTCCATCCCGAAGTGATGGGTCGTGAGTAGTCATACGTCATAGTTTTAGTGATTTGATCCTTGGGCCCACCCTCCCCACCCATGGGGTTAGGGTTTTAGTTGCGCAAAGTATCCATTTAAGCTTCTATCCCTTTCGGACGGGAGTAAGTGGTTTAAATGTTTTTGTTGTGCTTTTATAGCTTGAGTAAGGCCCGGTTCTGGCCTAAGTTGGATTTCTGGTTGGTCGCTAAGAGGTCAGTCCTTTTATGGTGGGGAGACCCACCATGAGTCTCGTTGGGTTTTCTCCTAAATAGTTATCGAATTCTAGTGGAGTTCTTATGGTGGGGAGCCGTTCGGACCTCCCTCTGTTGATGAGTTATTTCGGGCTATGAGGTTTAGTCCTGTTGGTAGTCGGTATGATGTCCTTGAGATAAGAGGTTGGATCGTGTTCTGTGAAATCCTTAGGTGTTGATCGATCGACTGGTTGGTGTTGTGGATTTCCGGGGGCAGAAAACGTTATGGTGGGGAGAATTGTCGCACCCCAAACCGTGCGTTTATTTTATTTTATGATTTCTTTGACTTTAAATTATATTTCTGCGGTTCGTGTTCAGTATCGGACCGGGTTTTTGAGTTTTTGTTAAAAATGTGCGCTTTTTGACGCGACGTCGTTGGGCGCGTGAGAGGAGCCTGTTCTGGAAACCCCGCTCGTCCCTGCCCGGTGTATTTTCACATCCCGTTGTCTTTGGAAAATTTTAAATAGAGTCTTTATATTTAACACGCACATCTATTGTTATCAGTTCATAGTTGTTTTTATTATTTAAGACGAAATGAGTATTTTTATCATTTGTATTTTTATCATCATGATTATTATTATAATAATAATAATAATAATTATTATTATTATAATTGATCTTAATAAAGATGTTATTAATTATTATGGTTATTTATTTATTTATTTTCTCTTTCCGAGAGTTGGGGTGAGTTTTAGACTAGTGCGCATGCACTACATGTTTGGCAGAGACTGTGCGGACAGCCTGGACACCGGTCTGACAACTTCTGGATCAGACAAAAGCTCACGCTTAGTTCGCGCACAGTTGTTAGAGGCATGTGCGGACCGCGCAGTTGCGCTATTCAAATAAAATAATTATTATGAAATGAAATTATTGTTATTAGAGATTAAAGTTATTATTATTTTTATTATTATCATTCTTTTATTATTATCACTATTTTTGTTTCATTTATTTATCTCTTTTTTTTATCTCTTTTCTTTTCTTTATTTTTCTTTCCCCCTCTTTTCCTCTAACCCTAGCAGGCTTCTCTTTTTTTTACTACTCTCGTCTCTCTCCCATTTGCAGCCGCCACCCCTCATCTCTCCCTTCTCCTTCCCCCGCTCCAACCTGCTGCAACCGGCCGCCGGCTTCTCCTCCCCCTTGCAGCAGCCGCACAGCAACCCCCGGCTGGAACTCTGAACCGGCCTCCTCCTTCCCTCGCGCAGTAGCACCGTGCAACCCGCGCCTTACCTGGATCGCCCCAGCACCCCGCTCTTCCCTGTTTCCTTCCCTCAGCGCTTCCCTCCTACTCAGCGGCTCATCCGACTTCCCCTGCTTCTCTCTTCTTTTTATAGTTTTTTCTTTTTTTCACGCTGCTGCACCTCCAGCGCTCGACCTGTCCGCTCCACCCATCCAGCCGCGCAAGCCCTTGCTTGCCCCTTCCGTCGGCCTCCTCCTCTCCTCCCCTGTCCGGCGCGCACCCCCTTCAGCCCGCCGTCGTCCGGCGTCCCTCCTCCAGCGGCTCTCCCTCTCGGCTCCTCCGGCGGCACTCCCTCCGGCTGCGACTCCTGCTCCCGCTTCCCCCTCCTTCTTCCTCTTCTTCCTCCTCCTCTTCTTCTCTTCTTCTTCTTCCCTTCTTCTTCTTCTCTCCTTCATCTTCTTCTCTTCTTCTTCTTTTTCTTTCCCCTGTCCGCCGCACTGCACCCCCGCCGCTCGGCCTTCCTCTTCTTCCTCCTCTTCTTCTCTTCTTCTCCTTTCTTTCTTCTTCTTCTTCTCTCCTTCTTCCTCCTCCTCTTCTTCTCTTCTTCTTCTTCCCTTCTTCTTCTTCTCTCCTTCCTCTTCTTCTCTTCTTCTTCTTCCTTTTCTTTCCCCTGTCCTGTGCGCATCACCCCCGGCCAGGTTCTTTTTTTTGTTTTGTTATATGTCATTAATTTTATTACTATAATTATTATTAATATTAATATTATTATTCTTATTACTATTATTATTATTATTCATATTATTATTATTATTATTAATTATGATATTATTAATATTATTATTTTTATTATTATTATTATTATTAATATTATTATTGATATTATTATTTCAATTATTATTATTATTATTATTATTTTTATTTTGTTGTTATTATTGTTAATATAATTATAATTATAATTATTGTTATTATTATTATTATTAATATTATTATTGATATTATTATTTCAATTATTATTATTATTATTATTTTTATTTTGTTGTTATTATTGTTAATATAATTATAATTATAATTATTGTTATTATTATTATTATTAATCTTATTACTAATATAATAATAATTATTATTATTACTATTATTATTCATATTCTAATTATTATTGTTATTATTATTAATATTATTATTATTATATTCATCATTGTACTCTTTTTGGTTCATGAGTTTTATTTGACGGTGGGTTTTTATTTGTTGGCTTAGGACTTTTAGGACCCGCGCAGGGCGTTTCCGAGTGAGCGCCACCGCCGCGCCTTGTATTTGAGGTTCCGTCGTCGCCGCGCTTTGGTTTCAAGGTGACCGTTTATTCTCTTCGCTTGGTTTCGAATGCTCTGGTGAGTTTTGGATGTGTCTGAGTCCTTGGTTTTGTTTATGCAGAGTATTAGACTTGGTCACGTAGTCTCGGACACACGTCGTGTCATCGCGCCTTGGATCCGAGGTTGTTTGTCGACGCGCTTGATTTTGAGGTAGGCTCCCTTTGCACTGCTTTTAAAATTTAAGTTATATTATTTCATGCTGTTTGCGCACCCTAATTGTTTAAAATCAACATTTTATTAATTTTAATAAATATGAGATAATATACGTTAATAAATTTTTAATATAAGATGGTTAATTTTTAAATGGTTATTTAATGTCAAAAGGAGCCGTTTATTTTATACACGACACATGAAACATCCTTTTGACGAGCGGACACCCAATAATGAAAGAATGCCCGTTTGGCTTTTAAACATAATTCACGGAATGTAAAACAGAGTTCCATTTTAATGAGAAATGATTTCTTTTGAAGCATGAACAAATACTTTGGTTCGTTTGAGAAATTGCCCGGTTGGCTCTTAAGGATTATTTGGAAAAAGAAAATGGTTTGGTTTGGTTTATAAAAATATTGTTGGCCTGTGAAGTAGTGTTTTGGATTCTTTAAATAGTTTTAAACTGGTTTTGGTAGTGATTGTGAATTATATTAAATGCCCGTTTGGCACTTTATGGAAAGCGATGAAAATGTTTTTATAAAAACCCTCTTAAGACAACTCTCCAGCATTGGTTGCGATTGTTTGTTTGGGAGGCCGCGTTTAGAGGCTCCCGGGTACTTGACTAGTTAAAGGCGAGAGGTTGTCCCACGGAGTGGCTCGTGGTGATGCTTGTTGTGCTTTATATATATATACGTATATGATTGGATGCTCGGTTGGCATCAGTTGGCTCACCCCTTTTTCAAACACTTGAGACATGGGAATCTGGCATATTGAGAGAATATTCTAAGAACGATTGCTGCACTGGTAGGTTATGGTACTGACCAGTGGCCCATAGTAGGTGGATATATTGGGTTTATTGCTATGGGACTTGCCCTCGACCTGCCCGTGAGTGGATGGTCGAGCGTATTGGGCGTTTTGATTTCATCGTGACATATCGATAAGGATGATTTCTCATGTATTGGTGTCTTCTGGTTTATTCTCGATCTCCTAGGTTTACCCATGTCTATTCAGCTTTTGTAGCTTGCAGTAATGATCATGATGCTCACATGTATACCTACATTGCCCTTGCTGTGTGTTTTACTTTGTGCATTCTGGTGTATTGTTTTCTTGGGAAAATGGTAAATTGCTTTTGATTAGGTTTCTAAAAATTATTTTCAAATAAAAGTGTTTAATCCCTTTTGTACAAATTTGAAAATTCAAACATCACTTTTCCCCTTTCCCGAAATGTCATTGACACTAATGAAATGAACCCGGATTTTGAAATGGCTAAGGGCAATGGTTCGTACTTTGTTTTTAAGTAAAATGTTTAGAAAAACATACTTTTATAAATTGTAGTTCAAAATTGAAATGATGTTTCTTTTATTTTAAAGGTAGTGCATTGGGAATAGATATCGGGCTAGCCTACTGAGTTTTAATACTCACGCCTATAGTTTTTTTTTCTGTTTTTAGTGTTTGTGCAGGATATAGCTTGAGTGCGCTCGCCTAGGGCGACTCTTGATCGTTGAGACGGAGAGCGACCCGCGAGGTTGCACGGAGTTTGTTCGCACGTCGTGTTTGGTTAGTTTGATTCTTGTTTGTTCCTGTTTAGTCACTTTATCTGGTTTATCTTTTCTGCGCTGCTCTGTATTATTTTCGCTGTCTTATTTATTTATATTGGGCGAAATCGTTCCCATAGCTTCTGTTGATGCCCTGGCACTTGTCGCCAGCCCGGGAGGATCGGGAACGCCTCTCGGGCCATGTTGCGGACCGGCTCGGGTGACCGGTTCAGGGTCGACCCGGGTTGGTTCGTGACATTGACCATATTTCAATTTATTTACACTTTTTTTAAATAAACTTTATAAGGTTTTACATAAGGGGCTTTATTTTAATTTTTTTGTGTTTACCTTAAAAAACATTTTATTCCACATCCATATATTTAAAAATTACTTTATGGATATTTTTATATGGACATAAAATATTTATAAATATAATTTCTATGAACCCCTTTACTATATTCTAATAGTTTTGAAAACATAATTTTTTATGAATTTTTCAAATTTCTTTGGAAAAGATAAAAGGAATGTTCTATTTTAACATATAAAGAAATAATGAATTTTACCACCACAATAATGGTTAATTATTTTTTCCATCATTTACATGATTCCATATTTTCTTCAACAGAAAACTTTCTTTCCATTATTTATGGAAATTTTAGTTTTGAAAAATGGGTTTTCAAGAAAATGGATATATCAATTTATGAAATTAGTTTCTTATGGGTGCAAAGAATATTTTTATTATTAAATACTTTATGTGTTATGATTATGTTATGGTTATTGTGAATTTTTTATGATGACATATGGTTTTATTATAACCCAATGAAGGGTGGTTTCATTATAAACCAAGTATGGGTGGTTCCATTATAAACCAAGGATGGTTGGTTCTATTATAAACCAAGGATGGGTGGGTTTGTTATAGCCCTTCAATGCATTGGGTATGTAAGTCGACCATATAGTTATTCCATTTCTAAGAGTAAATATAAGAGTGATATGGAAATGATGTGCCAATTTACCTAAATGTTTTATCTATAATTTATATGAAATTATATGAAAATATTATGATTTTTCAATGTATTATAATGATGTTATTGTTAAAGGAAAGTATAATCTACTTTTAATGGTGAAAAATATAACTTCGTAAAAATATATTATTAGATTTCATGATTGAAAATAAATATTTATGAGTTTTATTTTGACTTTAATATTTATTATGGATTTCTTTATGAAAATAAATAGGAAGAGAAGGTGATTTTTTGGATAATAAAATTTTTATTTCGGGCCCAAAGTTTATTTTAAAAAATAAATATTTTTACAAGTTTTTATGGACTAACTGGTTTCTTTATATCTTATTTTTATGTCCCTTACTATGATTTTTGTGCTCATCCCATGTTTTAAATTTTTTTTCACAGGGTTTAAGGATGGATAAGAAAAAATATAAAGTAAAGCTGATAGTCTTGAATATTTATTATGAAAATAAAACATGTTTCTTTTTAAAATTTTTTATCCTAAGAAAAATGGATACTGTTTAATATATTAAACTTTGTAAAATATAGTTTTTATGTGAGTTATAACTTAATTATATAAAACTATAAATCTAAAAGGATACCTAAAATTAAATAAAGTTAATTATTTACTAAAACTCAATATTATGTTATGTTTAAGGCTAATTACTTATATCGGAAGTTAGCCTTGAATTACACTCATGTTGTTGTGTTTTATATTCTTTATAAATTTATATGATGCCTTTATGTTATAATATTATTTCATGATTCAATGTTCATGTATATTATAATCACAATTTTATGTCACCATGATATTCCCCTTGAATCACATATATTAATTTCATCATTTTGTTCTTTGATTATTTCCTTACCGAGGTTTATACCTAATCCCTTTCTTATGTACGTCACTATGTTATCCTGTGCAAATTTAGATGATCAATCTAACTATAATGTAATTTTATGGGGGGTATTTTAGATAATTATATTTTATCCTTTTTTCATGTTATTATGATATCTATCTAATTAAACAAATTCACTAGTCCTATCAATATTTTAGTATTGTGTTAAATTTATATTTATGTGAAAAATCATGAAATAAAGTGTATAAAAATATGGGTTGTCATAGTTGTTATTAGAGAAACTCTATTTATTTTTGGGGATTTCTATTAGATTTTTTTTTTCAAATACTTAGGGATAGGACTAAGAAATGGAAAACATCCCTAAATTTTGAGAAAATATAGAGTGTGTGGTTTCCAATAAACCCAACCCATTTCTAAATACTCAAGTGTATGTGGCTATGGCATAGTTGTACCTAGTGGTAGTAACCCTAGAAGGTCACATTTACTATTAAATTTATCTTCAACTAGTACATGATAAATGTGAATTTGTTTACATCTAGATTTACACTCTAAGGGGATATGCTTTGGTAAATTCACAAGCACATTATGAACAATTATGAAGGGAATAAAAATGCCTATGAAATAGACCATGGATTACATAATTTGAAACCTAGAAATTCTTAATATAATGAAGATATATAATTTATGAGTCATCCATTTAATTTTCATAGATTTAATTTTATTTGATTAATAGTTTGAAAATTCTCATCCTTAATTTTCCCTTTATTTTAGTCATTAGATGTAAATTGGAGAAACCAAGTCAAAAACTAATGTGATGTGAAATGTGATGACTACCCAAATGAGATTCTCAAACTGATGGGATTATGCGTTATGAAATTTATGAAAAAACTTAGTCAAATAACTCATGTTTTGAATTGAAACTTGAATTAGGGGAAAAAACCACAACCCCTTAGAAAGACCAAGTTGTAATTGAGACCTTTATGCGATAAAGGCCTCTGAATTTTAGTAGATCTTATGAACCCTTAATCAGGGAATAATGGATCAATATCATTGAAAAAGTCGTCTCTATCATTTAATGACCTGAAATAGATAAGGTTGTGTGAGATGTCTATCATATAGAGGGAGAAGCTGATTAATGATGGACATTGATCAAGAATATGAATCTTGAGGTAGAAATCATAGTGATGGAGTGGAAAAAATTAAGGAAAATGTTATTCAATAAATAATTTCCTCATTATAACTGAATTATAATAAAGAGGGAGTTAATTGGACCTAAGTAAAAGGATAATGAATATATTAGGGAATATGAGTAAAACTTCATAAGATTTTCATGATACACCTCACAAATTGTTATTGACCTTGAAATTAATGTTTATCACTTCTTCAGTGGGCTAAAACAATATAAAGATTCTTCAGCGATTTGAGACTTTGAAAAATATGAATAAAATGTATGATATTACCTTAAAGTAAAAAAAGGAGATCTATAAATCTAAAGGGTCACATGGGTTTGTAGATATGAAGTAAATAATAGATTTAAATTCTAGAATAGTGATGGAGAAATCTCATAGTGGTAAGAATGTATAATATAAAACTCTTCAAATGTGTCAGAAGAAGCATCGTAGACATTTAATTGAGGGAAAAATAAATAATTTTGGGGTGGGAAGGAGGGGAAACAATCCAGTGAATGATTTTAGGAGAAACCTACCAATGTGTTGGAAGAAAGGAATTATATATTCAGCCGTCACTCTATTGTCCAATGTTTCAACTATAAGAAGAAAAGACACTATCAAAACTAATTCACTAATCCAAGGGTTGTCAAAGATAAAAGGAGACAAAAACCTTCAAGGCTTGGGGAGAAAGTGTGAGCATATTCCATCACAATGATGAGATGGATTCTAACAACAATGTTTTTATAGTTATGCTAGTTATTTATTCAAGAATAGTGAAAATACTATTTGATTCTAGTTCTATTCACTATTTCATATCAATTTTTTAGAACAATTCAAACACCATAACAAAACATGGAATTCAAGATATCAGTGAAAATGAAAAATTATTCAATTATTACATCCCAAGAATATAACTTCTCTATATAAATATTTTTGTTCTAAAATTTCTAAAAAACATAGTTGTACTAACTTTTATGGAATTTGATGTTATCCCTGGCATGGATTGGGTTTACTTTTATAGAGCCAACATAAACTACCGGGAGAAGGAAATCACCCTTTGATTATATACAAGTGTAAGGAGGAGGATAAATCTCCATTTTAATCATCATATCAAGTTTAGATATTATTTAATTATAATAAAGAGTATCCAACTCAAATGATTAATACTAAGTAAAATATCATCCTTGTTGAAATGAACATTGCAAGGGAATACAAATTTCTGTTCCTCAAATAATTTCCTCGTCTTCCTCCTCACTATGAGTTTGATTTCTCAATAAAACTTATACCATGATATTTTCTAATATCCAACATTCTATATATAATGTCTGTTGTTTAACTTGTGAAGATAAAAAAGAAACTATAGGATAATATTGATAAATTATTTATACGACCATGTGTTTCACCATAAGGTTCACTAATCCATTTAATAAAGAAAAAGGATGGGTCAATGTGCTTCTACATTGATTATCACAGCTCAACAAGACCACAATAAAGAAGAAGTATCCTCTTCCCTATATTTATGAATTGTTCAATAAGATACATGGAGCCCAATACTTTTCTAGGGTGGATATTCAGTTAGGATATTATCAAGTAAAGGTGAAGAAGGAGGATATCCCAAAGACTATATTTTAAAGAATTTATGAGAACTATAAGCTTATAGTGATTCCATTTGTAATAATTAATTCTCTAGTTATATTCATGGACTTAATGAAAAGAGTATTAAGGTATTATCATGATTTTTTGGTAGTCTTTATATAATATATTATTATTTACTAAAAATTAAAGGATGAACATGTGGAGAATTTAAATACTATCCTAAAGACCTTTTGGAAGGATAATTTATATAAATAGTATAGTAAATATGATTTTTGGATGGAGCATGTAACAATAATGGGGTTTATTATCACCAAAAAGGGGATATTTGTGGATCCTTTGATGACAGAGGTAGTTGAAGGATGGCTTAGACCAACATATGTGACAAAGATCCATAGTTTTCTTATATTATATGGATATTATTGATGGTTTTTAAGAAAATTATCAGGATTTTAAATCCCACTAACCAAGTAAACCCAAAAAATAATGAAGTTTTTTTTGGATTGATGAATGTTAGGTGATCTTGAAAGAGTTATATAATAGGATAAACTGTTCACCTATGCTCACACAACCCACTAGTGGGGAATGATCCTCAATCTATAGTGATGTGTAAAAAAGTATTGGGTTGTGTACTCATGTAAAATGAAAAGGTTATATCCTATTCCTCCCACCAATTGAAGATTCATGAGTAGAACTATCTAACTCATGAGTTGGAATTTGCTACAGTGATATTCACATTGAAGATTTTGAAAAATTATCTCTATGGGGAGAAGTGTGACACATATAAAGATCATAAAAGCCTTAAATATATATTCACAAAAATGATATCAATATTCACTAATGAAGGTGGTTAAAGATTACCAAGGATTATATGTTTTTGATCCATTATCATATTAGGAAGGAGAATAAAGTGACATATGATTTGATTAGAAAGGATCTTGTAATCCTATACATGGTGAGGGTTGAAAGCGATACAATATTCTTGTACATGAAAAGTATGGATATGTGAATCATAAAATGAATTTCATCCTAGCATTATCAAATAATTACTCCAAAATTTATTCTTGATAATATCAAGGAGGCACAAAATGATGATGAGGCGCTATAATGAAAGGTAGTGACTATTCTATAGTTAAAAATTTATCAGGATAAAGTTATAATGATTGGATCCAGGATATATGTTCCATAAAAAAACTAGAAATGGAACTTCTTGATGATGTAAATATCTTATCCTTCTATATTAATTTAGGAATCACTAAGATGTATAAGGATTTTAAGAAAAAATATGGTGGGATAATATGAGGAGGGAGATTATGAAATTTGTATCTTGATTATTAGTATGAAAAAAGTCAAGGATAATTGAAAAAGTCTAAGGGTATGATGAAAACATTTCCAAAAACATTTTATATATGGGAAAACATAACCATATATTTCTTTATAAGACTCATTAGGACGTCTAAAGTCTATAATTCCATTTGGGTGATAATAATCTACTTTATAAGGGCATATATTTCATTACTATCAAGGACAATTTCTATCTTGACCAACTTGATAAGATATACTTAATAGATGTTATAAGAGTTCATGGAGTGACACTATCAATTATATCTGATCATGATCCAATGTTTATCTCAAGGTTTTGGATAATACTTTAGTAGGTGTTGGACACAAAGATGAGTTTCTGTACTACTTATCACCCTCAGATGGATGGTCATTCAGAGAGAACCATTCAAACTCTATAAGAAATTTCTATATCTTATTAAATGGATTTACAAGGATGTTTGGATAATTACCTTCCCATAGTATAATTATTATATAATAAAAGTTTTCATTATTGCATTCAATTGACACCTATGAGGCTCTTTATGGGAAGAGGTATCAGAATCCAACATGCTTGGATGAATTTGGATAATAGATTCTGATGAAACTTGTTATTATCCATGATATGATAGAGAAGGTTGAAACTACTCCATGTCATATTAAATACAAAAATATTTGATAGAAAATATATGAAGATAATGATCGATGAGACCTAGAGTTTGATGTCGGAGATAGGTGTTACTTTTCATATCAATATGGAATAAATTCATGAGGTTTGGGAAGAAGGGAAAACTTAGTACAAGATTCATCAACCCGTTTAATATCCTTGATCCTATCAGAGTAGTGTTATATTGAATAGTACTCCCACCTACCTTATCTCAAATATAGGATGTGGTCCATGTATCCCTCTTAAAAAAGTATATACCAGACCCATCACATGTACAAAATATAGAGGTGGTACTATTTGGAGAATGATCTTTAATATAAGGAACAACCAATTAATATCTTATATTATATGGAAAAAGTTCTAAAAAACAAGACAAATCACCTAGTCAATGTACTATGGAAAAGCCACCATTTTAAAGGGATAATTTGGGAATTATAAGAGGGGTTGAAACAAAATTACCCTAATCTATTTTAGTGTATGAAATGAAATTTCAAGGGAACAATTTATGAATGGGTAAAGAATGTAATGAAACATAATTTTATAAATAAACCCCCTTCTGAATGAATAAATTATTTATTAATTAATTTATTCATAGAAAAAATAGTAACTATATTTCATTTCTTACATTGGACTATTATAAAATATAGACATATTTTTTATGCCTAGCTTAAAATACAGTTAAGCATCATAACCATTTATAATATAATCATTCTAAAATTACTATTAAGACTAATATATTTTAAGGGATATGAAAAATTCTAATTGAAATAGGTTTTAGAAGTGATGACCTCAATCAGTAGGATCATACCCTATAAATCCCACTTATTAAATATTATAAGGAATATTTGATCACATGGATTTTTCATTGACTAATACCAAGCCGAGATTAAATAACAAAAACCAACCTAAAAAAGTACCACCATCGTACACCATACCCTTAGGTAATTCTCTAGTGTAAAAAGGGTTCATGTATCTAGACCATAGTAGTATGATTTTTTATATCTTCTTTTTATTGAAAGGATGATTATATTTATCCCTTTTAATATATATATATATATATAAGATTATGTAATGAGTTAGATAAAATTAAATTCTTATACAAAGTAACCAAAATTGTATTTTTTAGAAATACATAATTTCAATTAAAATAACCTTTTGATAAATTCATAATTTTTTGAAATAAAATTTATTTTCATGAAATATTATTATTAAATAGTATTTATTTAAATATAAATGATAATAAAATATAATAAAGTCTCATGTAATTTCTATTGTATTTTCAAGTATATTAAGATTTTTATTTAATAGTGTAAATTCTCATATTAAAAAAATTATTTCGGTAAAATAAATATTATTCTTGAAATCAATATGTTCAAATTACCCATTAGTAAATTTTTCATAATTTTCCTAGACAGTCGAATTTTCGGGTAAAAATTGAATACAATATAAATATATGGTATGTATTATAACATCATAATAGCCCAAAATTGTTGTAATAAATACTATAAATGTAATAGATGACCAAAAATATATCCCCTTTAAAATAATGTGTTTTGAAGTTATTTGATTAATTTTGATAACCTATAATGAATCCTCCAAAACCAATATTATATTTTATGGTTTAAAGAAAAATTATTTATGAACATGACTCAATTACACCTCATCAGTGGTATTATTTTAATAAGTTATGATCTTATACTAATAAAATATTGAAAACCACTACTCCTTGGTAGAATCCATGGGAAAAAACTATGAGAAGTTTTGTGTCTTTGGTTGTTTTATCACCTAGAGTGAAAAACATAAGTTTAGAAATTAATATTGAATTCCCCTATATTTTTCTATAAGTGCCAACCAAAAATCCCATTCATCTTCACTAAAAACCCATTGATCACAAATTTACTCTCACAATCTCTCTCTAATCCATCCCAATGTGTTTTTAAGATCTTAATAAGCTCCTCTTATGCTTTTAGAAGCACCCTCTCAAGGTAAGGGATTCTCTTCTTCTTCTTATTTATTCAAGGAATATTTTTATATTAAGCCTTTTTATATACAATTTCTCACATTTTAAAATTTTTTACACATAAATTTACTTTAAATATGATTCCCAAGTAATGAGATCCCATATTTCACTATCATTAATCCCTCTTATGAACCTTCATATAGACCCGTTATGGTGCTTAAATTATGTTGTGATTTTCCATGAAAAACTTGTATATTGTAAATTCTCTCCCCATTTACATTCAAGGGTATTCCCCTATTTTTAATTATCCTGAATTTATTTGGTAATTACATGTATGTGACCCAAAATCCTTAATCATGGGAGGAAAAGTGAAAAAAATATGTTCTTATTTTTTATAATCAATGTGGAACACATATGCATGTACCTGATATAAATGTGACTGGTGGGCCTAGAATTATATAGCCCTATAATGAAATGGTTAAATTTTTTATCTCATGAGATACCATGTATGGTATATTGGTGGTTATCCTAAGAACACTATGTTATGTTTTCTTAATGATTCACATTGAATTATTTTTATGTTGTCATGTTTTATGTTGTTTCCAAATTACTATGATGCCTTGATGTTGTCATCTTATGTCATGTTTTGATGTTATGTTTATGATTGTCACCCTTATGTCACCATGATATTACCCTTAACTCACATGTAACTCACATGTATGTATTTCATCATTATATTCTTTTTTATCCCCTAACTGGGATTTAGATCCCACCCCTTTCTTATATACATCCCTATATTATCCAATATATTTTTAGAAGATCAGTAAAAATATAAGGGCTTGTTATTGGGTTTTAAAATAATTACATTTTATCCCTATTTAAAGTTATTATGATATTTATCTAATTAACAAAATACATTAGGCCTATCAATCTTTTGGTATTGTACTAAGTGTTTCTTTATGAAATAAATATTGAAATAAAGTGTATAAAAGACATGGGTTAGCATAGTTGGCATCAGAGAAAGGTCTATTTATTTTTGGGTATTGGGATTAAAAATACTTAATCAAATAATTAAGGATAATACTAAATATAAGAAAACATCACTACATTTTATTAAAGTATAAAGCGAGTGTTTTAAATGTAATAAAATCCATTTCTAGATACTACAAGTCAATGTGGCTCTAGAACAATTGCGTCAATGAGTAATAAACCAAAAGGGTGAATTGTGTATTAAATCATTCATAAATTAGTGAAAAAATATATCTTAATGTATATCTAGTTCTACACTCCCAAAGGATATGATTTTTTAAATTCAGAAGCTCTTTATGAACTATTAAGAAGGGAACAAAGTGGCCTAATAAATTTTATTTTGAGAAATAGACCATGGAATACTTATATTGAAACCAAGAAAGTCCTAGTATATGGAATATGTGTATTTTATGAGTTATCCCTTCAATTTTTATTGTTTCAATTTTATATGTTTAATAGTTTGTAAATTTTCATTATC
Source organism: Viscum album (assembly GCA_963277665.1). Lineage (NCBI taxonomy): Eukaryota > Viridiplantae > Streptophyta > Magnoliopsida > Santalales > Viscaceae > Viscum > Viscum album. Next base: position 1,617,258,603 of record OY728131.1, on the reverse strand, counting down.
AATTTTCCATTTATTTTATTCAATGGTTATAAATAGGTGAAACTAATCTATAACCAATGTGATAGGTAATGTGGTGACTACCTAAATGATATTCCTAACATGATGGGAGTAGGATTATATAATATCTTGAAAATACTATAACGACCCAAAATTATATCAATGAAATTTCATTTCTTATGTTTATCTCATATAATATATATAATATAAAAAAACTTATATAACACAATAAAAACATCATAAATGAAGAATGAATGAAATAAAAGGTTTTTTCTAGAAGTTAAGGAACCTATACTGATGAAATAATAACATACCCTTAAGAATACTAATATGACCCTTATGAATAGTAAACTGGCTAATAGAATAGTAAACTCACCCATGAAATTATAAATAAAATTTGGCCATCATATAAATGAAATTATGATATAATTATATAATGGTGTAAGTAAATGAATATTCTAAAAATTATTATTTAAGAGTTGGTATTTTTATAAGTCATAAATATTTAATATCAATTTATAATTATTAAAATTATTTAAAAGAAAATTAATTTTCATAAAAATTATTCATAAATCAATATTTTGTTTTCTTATGACTTTTGAATAATTTTATGGAACCTTAGTTAAATTTTTTAAGTGTTATAAAATCTGTTAAAAATGAAAAACAATATTTTTCAAGTAAATAGTGATTTTAATTAAAATTTAAATTTCACATATTTAGAAAAACAATTTCATTAAATTGAGTTATTTTTTTAATTCTAAATGTCAAAAAATGTTTAGGATTAATTTTTTGGTTTTTTATGAAATACTTGAATTTTTAGTGAATAATAAAATATGGTAATTTACAGTATTAATACATTATAAGATAAATAAACTATTCCCTGAGTCATGGATAATTTAATCAACCTTGGTTAGAAATAAAATTCACTTATTATTGTATTTATTCACAAGAATCATAACTATTTATTGTTTTCAGAAAAATAATAAAATAATGAATAAAATAATGGGAAATCACCCCTCTCCTCCACTATAAATACCACCTCTCACCACCTCTTCTCCTCACTCCCATAATCCTTGAATATTGTCAAAGTTCTATGAAAATACTCTTACCTAGTCTCTCCTCACGTCCAAGAGCTCTTGTTCTTACTAAAATACCAAAACACCATTTTCCTAAGGAGGTTCTTAAGGAGGATAATTCAAGAGGTAAACCCTTTTCCTTTTTCTTTTAATTTCATTTCAATTTATTTTATTTTCCTATCCTCTCCTCACCTCATCTATACAGATGATTATGATAACTAAAATATCATATATTTACTTGAATGATATCATGTTAATGTAAGTTCCATCATCAATCTCCTTACTCTCTCTCTCTTTTATTTTAAAAACAAAATCATCGCCAGGGAGGTGCCCATTTTCGACCTTCATGGATGATGAACTATCATTATTAAATTTTTTCTTCAAGGATGGACATGATACCATTTTTATGGTTGAACCATAATTTTAAAATACTTATTATATATTATTCAAGGTTCTAGAACCATATTATATACATAATATTAATAATAGAACAAAACTAGTTCATTATGATCGAAAAACCGTTAAAATTACACTAAATGATTATCATTAACATGTTATCTAATGATTCATCCTCATATATGGAAAAAAATAATAATTAATACCAATTACACTTCTTTTTGTTAATTAATAACATTTAATTCCAATTCTGGAGAATTATACCCATTTTACATAAACTTCATTACTCATTACAAGTATACCAATCATGAAAACCAAGGAAAAAAATGCTCTTGAGTGATAAAATTGTATCTTATAACTCATAAAAAAGGCCATCAATGAACTTAATAAAATTATAATAAATAAAATAAATGTTTATATGGTTTTAAATTAATTAATTAATGTATTGAATTTATTATCCAGGATATTATGGTCAAGTGCATAACACTTTCGGACATAAGGTTATAGTTTCTACTCAAACCTCTAATTTCTTTCAGGGTACTCCTCTTCTCTCTTTACCACAATGAAATTTACAATTATTATTATTTAATACTAATATATTATGTGTGAATTTTCTATATATATGTACGAATCATAATCATTCTTTATTTTATGGGGGGTTACATGTTTTACAAGTATCTTTCTCAAATTCTTCCCGATAAACAAGACTGATTCTAGGGAACTTATCAAATACTTACCTATTTTCAAGTTCACTATATAATATATTTTGAGTAAAAAATATTTTTATAAAATCAAAAATTTTATTATTAAAAAACTATATTAATTCACTTCTAGTTTTATACAAATATTTTTCCAAAATAACTCTTCTTTGCAAAGTAAAAGAGTATTTCTCTCAAGTATTACTCGATGATTTATAAGAGTATTTCCATCTATTTCAACACTCTATATGATTATTATGTTTAATTGGGATTAATATTTTATGATACCATATACCATATTTTATTGAATTTTTATGATTAGTTTGACTGTGAATGTGCTATCTTGATACTATTTACCATATTACTCTGAATTGTTAGTGTTTATGTTTACTGATTGGGGAAAGTTATTTAGATTTCATATGTTAGTGTCAATATGAATGTACATATTGATTATGTTTCTATAATTTCATATAAGAAATTAATTTTACTTAGTAAGTGATGGGAGGGAACCACTATAGACCCTTGATGCATTGGTAGGTATCATGAGACAAAATAGATATGGACTTGGTTGAGACCTTGCCTATTTTCAGATATGGTTTTGGATGAGGCCTTAATAATTTTTAGTTTTCTAGGTCGAGGACTTTGAAATATGGTTTAGATGTCCCAAATTATTCATTCTTTCATTATTAAACTACTAATTGATAGTCTATATAGTTATTCAACAAGTAGAATACCATGGTTATGTTTTATTATGGAATTATTTAATCATCTTTTATTACTTCCATATTATCTTCATGATTATGTTTTAATGGATTTTCTACTTTTAGTTATTCACCATGACATATTATTTAGGATTTCACTATATTTCTTACCCTTACTGATCATCTGAGCTCACCCCTTTCTTATGTTTTATTTTTCCAGGATGTGAAGAAGTATATTATGATTGACATGAAAGGATAATCTAAAAGTTATTGATGTTTCCAAATGAATTTATATATTGTATTATATTTCAAGTTGTAATGTTTAACTTATTTATGTATCTTGTTTTCCAAAGATACTAAACTATTTGGTCCTTCAGGATGTATCTTTCTTGTTTATATACCAATATAATGAAGTAAGGCACTAGTACTGGGCAACTGGGGTCATGGTCTTTCAGTTGGTATCATAGGAAGTTTAGTATAAAACTTAGAAACTAGATTTAAAAAACATATATTTTGGAACAAAACCCTAAGATAGAGTTTGATGACGATCATAAAAGAACATTCTATAATTTGGGTAAGGTATAGATTATGCCGATCTTCCTAGAAAATATATCTATGTATAGATACTACAAGTGGATGTGGATCAGGCATAGATGTACCTAGGAGTAACAACTCCAGCAAGGTGTTTTGGGTGTGACTCTGGGTAACTTGGTACATGAAAATGGTCCTTACTACACACCTGTTTTGGCACTCTTAGGGGGTATGATTAGGATAATTCACCGTTTCTTTACAAACCATTATGAAGGATTTAAAAGTAAATTTTCCTCAAATAAACCTTGTTTATGATTATGGGATTATCTACGCATATGATTTCAATTTATGTTTAGTTGAGATTATACATTATGATTCATTACCAAATTTAGTGTATTCCATTATTTAGAAATTGTGCCTAATTGAATGAATGGAAATTACATAAACGCATGTATCACATGTAGGGATTTCCTTCTATATTAGATAATGATATCGGTATTGGAGATGCGACTGGTGCTAAGAAACATATAACTATACTGGGATAACTGACTCAGGTTATGAACAATAACCTTACTCGTATAGAGTATGCCAATCTGCAACATGGATGAGAAATATTAAACTGATTTATGTGACAACCTCCACCATTCAATGGGAATACAATCCCTATCACAACAGAGCATTGGATAAGTTATTTAGAGAAGTTATTTCTCACTTTGGAATGTAAAAAAAAAAGAGATGGTTATCATGATATTTTACCATTTCTTGAGAGATACAGATCAATGGTGGTCATTAATTCAAAAAAAAGAGGGATGATAAAATATAAGAAATGGAATGATAATATTTTAAGGAAATTTTCCTAGAAAAATATTTTCATCATGAACAATGAGAAGATTTGGAGAGGGAATTATTCAGTCTCATATAGAAAGGGGATGAAAATACAGAAATGTATGAAGACAACTTTACAAGTTTATCACGGCATGATGCGGACTACGTACATAATCCAAGGAGAAATATTGATCAATTATTTGATGGTTTATAATCATTTCTTTGAAGGGAACTAGTCTCCCAAAGTTTCTCATCATAATAAGATATTATCTCATGTGCTACCAAGACAAAGAAATAATTATCTATGTCTTATGACTTTAAGGGAAAATAAGAGAAGAAGAGGGTGGCGTAAGATATAATGGATAAAGGGAAGAATAAAAATGGGAATTTTCCAACATGAGATACTTGTGGAAGGAAACACCCTGGTTTATTCTTAAAAAGAAAAAGAGTGTGCTAAACGTGTGGATATAAAGGATTACATGCTGGTGATTGGAAGGGAAAGAAATAATCTATCAATGTTCAATGATATAATTTTAGGGAGATGGGACACTATTATAATGATTGTCTATAGTGTCAGGGAAATGTGCCTCAGAAAAGGCCAAGGGAGTAGGGCCAAGCTTATGTGATCACAATAGCTGAGGTTTAAATTCCTAATGATGTGGTGACATGTACTTTAATAATTTCTTATAACTTAGTCAATGTTTTATGTGATTCTAGATCATCTCATTCATTATATCTTCTTAGTTTTCCAAGAAAATTAGACATTTACCTTTTGATTTTATAAAGGATTTGTTAGTCAAAAATCCTAAGGGAAGTATCATTACAACAAAGATGTGTCGATATTTCCCCTTTATGAAACTTAAATGTGCTTTATTTACTAGCCTTATCATCATACCCATGATTTATTTTGATATAATACTCGGTATGAATTGGATTTCAAATTATGATGAAAAGATCTATTGCAAGAATAAGGAATTTATAATTTTTAAGAATGATGTAGAGTCCATTATCTTTAGAGAAGATACCTCACCATCTGATTCTTATCTAGATCCACCCCTAGTAGCTCTACTGAAATAAATTATTAGTGATGAAGAGAACACAATATCAATAGGTGAGTAATGAAATGTTTAAATTGTGGATTTAACTATTGTGTAAGAATACATTGATTTATTTCCAGAGGATTTACCTTGACATCCTCTAGAGTAGTAAATTGAGTTTTCTATTGATTTAATTTCTGGTGAAAGGCCTATATCAAATACTCCTTATATAATGGACATAATGTAATTATTAGAGATGAAGAAACAACTAAAGGAATTAAGTTATAAAGGATTTATTCTCCCAAGTGTTTTTCCATGGGGATCCCCTGTTCTCTTTATTAAGAAGAACGAGGGGTCCATGAGGTTGTGTATTGACTATAGGGAAATCAATGCTATTACTATAAAGAACAAGTATGCTCTTCCTCACATTGATAATTTATTTGATCAAATTCATGGAGACCAATATTTTTTAAAGATTTACTATTGATCTATATCATCAGTTGCATGTGAGGAAGGAAGATATTCCAAAGAAAATATTTCAAACCAGGTATGGGCATTAAGAGTTTATAGTAATGGATTTTGGATTGACTAATACACCCTATATTTTCATGGATCTATTGAATATGGATTTCAAAGAATATCTAGACGAATTTTTTGTGGTATTTATTGATGATATCTTGGTATACACCAAAATCTATGAATATCATGAGAATCAATTGCACATTTTTCTGAAGTATCTTAGATGAAAAGATTTATATGGGAAATTTAGAAAGTGTAAATTATAACTTTAAACAGTTTCTTTTCTTGGCCATATTGTCTCCAAGGATAGAATCTTATTTAATCCTGTGAAGATAATGGAACTTCAGGAATGTCCTACAACAATGAACAAAATAGAGGTACATATTTTTATTGGTTTAACAGGTTATTATCATCATTTAATTTAGGACTTTGCCCGATTAGCTATCCTATTAACCATGTTTATTTGTAAAGGGGTTAAGTTTTTATGGGAAAAAGAATGTGAATAATGTTTTGAAGAAATTAATAAAAGTTTAGTGAATGTTCCAATCTTTACTCTACCATCAGGAAATGGTGGATTTGTTATTTATAATGATGCATCAAATAAAGGACTTGAATGTGTCCCTATGTAGAATGATAGAGTTATTACCTATTCATCAAGGTAGTTAAAAACTCTTGAATAGAACTATAAAACTCATGATCTTGAGTTAGCATCTGTAATATTTTCTCTGAGGTTATGTAGAAAGTTTCTCTATGGTTAAATATGTGAGATATATACAGATCATAAGAGGTTGAAATATATCTTCTCGTAGAAAAAACTCAACATGAGGCAAAGGTAATGACTCTAGTTGCTTAAGGATTATGATTTTCCAATTCACTATCACCTAGGGAAGGAAAATAATGTACCTGATGCATTAATCAAGAAGGATAATGGATTTCTGAAAAAAACGAGATTTTACAAGGATCCTATGTATATGGATCTAGAGAGGAAAGATATAGATATTATCAAAGAAAGTGAAATGTCACTACTTTTTCAATTGGTTTCTTAACCATATTTATTAGAAAGGATTAAAATTTCTCATCCTGATGATGATAATATTTCAAAGAAAATTAAAGCAATAAATGATTGGAAGTTGGAAGACATCATGTATGAATATGTAATTATGAAATTTGGGAGAAGTCTATGTATTCCCTCTATCCCTAAGCTAAAAATGGAGTTATTGTATGATGCTCATAGATTGTATTTCTCTACACACCCTGGTAGCATTAAGATGAATACAGATTTGAAGGAACATATCTTGTGGGATAATATGAAGTAGGAAATTACTGAATATGTATCAAGATGCTTAGTCAATCAACAGGTGAAGCATGAAAGACAAAATCCTAGAGGATTTATGCAATATATTTCTATTCATAAATGGAAATTGGATGACATAACTATGGATTTTTTCACTCAATTACAAAAAACTCCAATAAAGAATGATGCAATATGGGTAATTATTGACCGTATTACCAAATCTGCACATTTCATCGCTATAAGAGAGGATATTTCACTAAAGCACCTTGAACAGATCTATATTAATGAAGTTGTAAGTCATCACGGATAACCTCTCTCATTTGTGTCTGATCGTGACCCATGATTTACATTGAAATTCTGGAAAATTCTCTATAAATATTTGGATACTGAGCTTTATTTGACTACTTCTTATCACCCACAAACTGATGGGCTGTCAGAAAGGACGATCCTGACATTAGAAGACATGTTGATATCATTATCATATGATTTTAAAGGTATGTGGGATCGTTATTTACCTTAGTTAGATTTTTCCTACAATAATAGTTTCCATTCTAGTATTCAAATAGCATCATATGAAGCATTGTATGGAAAGAGATTTCATACACTGACCTATTGGGATGAAGTTAGTGAAAGAAATCTCGTAGGCTCCGAGCTTGTGAAGGAAACAACCATGAAGGTAAATACTACTGAAACCCATATCAAAGTAGCTCAAAGTAGTTTAAAGAGCTATATTGATAATCAAAGGAATGATTTGTAATTTCTAGTAGAAGATCACATTTTCTTGAATGTATCTCCATAGAAGGGTGTTATAATATTTGGAAGGAAATGAAAAACAACCCCTAGGTACATTGGTCCTTTTGAAATTCTAGAGATAATTGGATCTATGGATTATTGTTTAGAGATTCCACATAGCCTTTATAAAGTAAAAAATGTGTTCCACATCTCATTTTTGAGAATTTACATTCCAGAACCAACACATGTACTCACTTATAAAGGTATCTAATTGGAACATGAATTATCTTACTATGCATAGCTTATCCAAATTCTAGACACTAAAGAATAGGTGTTGAGGAATCATATGATTCATCTAGTAAAGTTACTTTGGAAAAATCATAAAATTGAAGAGGTGATGTGAGATCCCAAGGATCTTATGATGAAGAACTACCCAAATCATTTTGTGAGGTGACATTTTGGAAATTTTGAGGATGAAATTTTAGTTGGTGGGGAGAATGTAACGACCCAAAATTATATCAACGAAATTTCCCTTATTATGTTTATTTTATATAATATAGATAATTTAAAATAACTTGTAGAACACAATAAAAACATCAGAAATGAGGAATGAATGAAATAGGAGCTATTTCTAGAAGTTAAAGATCCTCTACCAATGAAAGAGTAACATGCCCTTAGGAATAGTAATGTGACCCTTATGAATAATAAACCGAACAAAAGAATAGTATTCTTACCAAAGAAAGTGTAAATAAAATTTGGATATCTTAAAAATGAAATTATGATATAATTATATAATAGTGTAAGTAAATTAATATTTTAAAAATGAATATTTAAGAGTTGGTATTTTTATAAGTCATAAATATTTAATTACAATATTACAATAAATAAAATAATTTAAAATAAAATTAATTTTCATAAAAATTATTCATAAATAAATATGTATTGTCTTATTATTTTAGTATAATTTTATGAGACCTTAGTTAATTTTTTAGAGCATTATAAAATCATTTAAAAATTTAACTCTATTTTTTGAGTAAATAATAATTTTAATTAAAAATTAAATTTCTCATATTTAGAAAATTATTTTCATAAAATTGAGTTCATATTTGTATTCTAAATATTGAAAAATTGTTAGGGTAAATTATTGGGATTTTTATCAAATACTTGAATTTTTAGTGAATAGTAAAATACGGTAATTTACAGTATTAATACACAATAAGCTAAATACACTATTCCTCAAGTGTCATAGATGATGTAATCACCCTTGTATCAAACTAATATTCACTTATTAATGTATTTATTCACAATAATCAACACAATTTCTTTTCTTGAGAGGAATAATAAAGCAATTAATAAAATAATGAGAAATCACCCCTCTCCTCCACTATAAATACCATCCCTCACCAACACTTATAATCACTCCTATAAGACTTGAAGCCTGTCAAAGTTCTACCCTAATACTCTTCCCTAGTATCTTCCCACATCTAGGAGCTATTTTTCTTACCAAAATACCAAAACCCCTTTCCATAAGGAGGCTCACAAGGAGGATAATTCAAGAGGTAAACCCTCTTCCTTTTTCTTTTAATCTCATTTCAATTTTTTTATTTTTCTATAATATCCTCACCTCCTCTATCCAAATGATCATGATAAATCCAATATCATCTATATACTATAATGATATCATGTTAATGTAATATCCATCATAAATCTCATTACTCTATCTCTCTCTCTCTCTCTTTTTATTTTAAAAATGAAATCATCGTCCAAGAGGTGCCCATTTTTGACCTTCATGAACGACGAACATTAATTCTTAAATTTCTCATTAAATGTTAGTAATTAAACCATTTTTATAGTTAAAAAATATTAAAAAATATGTATTATATCTTATATAATGTTCTAGAACCATTTTATATGCATAATATTAAATAATAGGACAAAACTAGTTCATTGTGATCGAAAACCCGCTAAAATTAAGCTAAAAAATTATCATTAACATGTTATCTAATTATTCATCATCATACATGTAATAATAATAATAAATAATACCAATTAAAAATATTTTTTTCATTAATAACATGTATTTCAAATTATTGGGAATTATACCCATTTTACATAAACTTCATTACTCATATAAAAGTATACCAATTGTGAAAACCAAGGAAACAAATGCTACTAAGCGGTAAAATTATATCTTATAACTCATAAAAAATGTCTTAAATGAACTTAATAAAATTATAATAAATAGAATACATTTATATAAGGTTATTAATTAGTTAATAATTAATTTAATTTGATTATCCAGGACATTAAGTTCAAGTGTAGAACACTTTCAGACTTAATGTAAGGGTTTCTACACGAACCTCAAATTTATTTTGGGTCACTCCTTTTCCCTATTTACCATAATGAAATTCTTAATTATTCTTATGCAATCATCATAATTTTTTTTTCTAATTTTCAATATATATGTAAGAATTAGAATAATCATTTATTTTATGGGTAGTTACATGTTTTACAAGGATCTTTCTGAAATTCTTCCCGATAAACATGCCCGATTCCAAGGAACTTCTTTAATCCTTACCTATTTTCAAGTACAATCTATAATATATTTTAAGACACCATTATTTTTATAAAATCACTAATTTTATTATGAAAAAACTATATTAGTTCACTTATGGTTTTATACGAAGATTTTTTCAAAATAATTCTTCTTTACAAAGTAAAAGAGTATTTCTCTCAAGTATTACTCAATGATTTTATAAGAGTATTTTCATCTAATTAAACACTCTTTTTTATTATTATTTTTAATTAGGAGTAATATTTTATGATATCATATACCATATTTTATTTAATGTTTTATTATTAGTTTGACTATGGGTGTTCTATCTTGATATAATTCACCATATTACTTCAAATGGTTAGTGTTTATGTTTACTAATTAGAGAAAGTTATTTAAATTTCATATGTTAGTTTTAATTTGAATGTATATATTGAATATGTTTCTCCCCTTTTGTATTATAAATGAATTGAAATTATTATGTGATGGGTGGGGCTCACTATATCCCCTTGATTCATTGGTAGGTATCATGATATAAAACAAATACAGACTTGGCCGAGGCCATGCTCATTTTTAGATATAGTTTTTGTCGAGGCATTAATCATTTTTATTTATCTTGGTAGAGGATTTGAAGATATGGTTTAAATGTCTCAAATTATGAATTCACTCATTATGAAACTTGTAATTTATAGTCCATTTGGTTATTCAACTAGTATAATACCATGGTTATGTTTTATTATGGCATTATTTAATCATCTTTTATTCCTGCCATATTTTCTTCAAGATTATGTTTTAATGGCATGTGTACATTTATTTATTCACCGTGATATATTATTTATGTTTCCACTACATTACTTACCCTTACTGATTATCTTAACTCACCCATTTCTTATGTTTTATTTTTCTAGGATATGAAGAAGTATATTATGAGTAACTTGCAGGGATAATCTATGAGTTGTTGATGTTTCCAAAGGAATTTATATATTGTATTCCATTTCAAGTTGTAATGTTGAAATTATGTGTTTATCTTGTTTTCAAAATATACTAAACTATTCAGTCCTTCAAGATGCATCTTCCTTGTTTATATACTAATATAATTAAGTAAGGAACTAATATCGGTCAACTGGGGTTATGGTATTTACAAATAAATACTTAATTAACCCATGTTTTGAATAGAAACTTTATTTTATTGGAAAACCCATACTCCCTCAGAAAGAGAATGTAGAAATAGAGACCTTTATGTGATAAAGGATTCTAAATTTCAATGGATATTCTGATAACTTAATCTCATAGAAATGGGTCAAATCCATTGAAATAATATTCTTAGTCATTCAATGCTCCAAGAAAGAGAAGGACATACTATATTTTTATCTAATAGAGGCATAAGCTAATCAACGGTGGATGTTGTTCAAGAATACAAAGTCTGAGGAAGAAATAAAAGTAATGGAGTGGAAATAATTTAGGAAAATATTTTTCATTAAACATTTTCCTTTCACTATGAGGCTTAAAATGGAGAGGAAGTTCCCTTAGCCTCAATCAAAAGCATGATGAATCCATTGTGGCGTATGAGGAAGACATCACAATACTATCATGATATGCCTCTACCTTTGTTGTTGAACCTAAAAGTAAATTTGATCACTTCTTTAGTGGGATATAACTAAATTTGGGAAAATATTTAATGATTCAAGAATTTGTTAGCTATATAGAAATTGTATGACATGTCCTCAAAGTTGAAATGAACTTCAGATAATATTAAGGGTATCATGGGTATGGGGATAGTAATTGAATAATGGATTTTAATTTTGCTGAAGAAATGATTAAATCTCACAGTGCTAGGAAAGTCCAACATCACACTTGTCAAAAGTTTTGGAAGAAGTATCTTAAAAATTTCATAAAAGGGGAAATGAAATGATTTAGGTTTTGGAAGTAGGGGAACATAACTATTGAATATTGGCAATAAAAACTCACTAATGTGATAAAAGAAAGGAGTTATCTAGTCAACCCTCATCCTATTTCAAATTATTTTAATTGAAAGGAGAAAGTACACTATGAAAACAAATGCACTAAACCAAGGGTTTTAAAAGAAAAAATTTAAAAAAACCTCAAATGACTAGTGATAAAGGGAGATCATATTCCATCACAACTTATAAGGTGGATCCTGAACACGAATTATTGATTGGTACACTAGTTATTCATTCACTATAAGAGAATTTAGTATTTGATTTCAGTTCTATGTATTATTTCACATCACAAAGGTTTAGAAATTAATTAGAATACCACATCAAAACATAGATGTAATGTTATTAATGAAAATATAAAATGGGTTAATTATTACATCCCAAGAACATAAATTCTTCCCCATCAATATTTTTGGGATGAATTTCCCAGCAAACCTGATGATTTTTATTTTAGCATAATTTTATTCTATCTTGGGTATGGATTAGCTTTCCTTGTATATATCCAATATAAGTTATTGGGAGAAGGAAATCACCATTTATATCATATATCACACACTGATTATAACAAAGTGTAAGGAGGAGGATGAATGTAATTTGAGATCATCATCTCAAGCATGGATATTGGTTCTTTATGAGTAAGAGTATCCAGATAAAATGATTGAGACTAAGGAAAAGATCATCCTTGATGACATGAATATTTCAGGAGAATTTGATGATGTGTTCCCCAATGAATTACCTATTTTTACTCCTAACTAAGAGGTTTTGTTTTTAATTGAACTTATATCGGGTTCTTTGATAATAGATAAGATTCCATATATAATGGAAATTTCTTACCTTGAAGAGCTGAAGAAGAAACTACAAGATAATCTGGATAAAGGGTTTATATGCCCAAGTGATTCACCATGGGGTGCACTGATCCTTTTCATTAATAAGGATGAGGCAATGTGACAATACATTGATTTTCATGAGCACACCAAGATCAAAATAAAGAATAATTATCCTATAAAATAGATTGATGACTTGTTAGATCAGATACTTGGTGACCAATACTTCTATAAAGTGGATATTTGGCTGAGATATTATTAATTAAAGGTGATGAAGGAGGATATCCCAAAGTATCTATGTCATATAAGGTTTATAAACTATGAGTTCATAGTGATGCCATTTGGAATTAATTATTCTCCAACTATAATCACAGATTGAATGGATAGAGCCTTTATGTATTACCTCAAAAAATTTGTGGTAGTTTTTATAGATGATATTCTTATCCACTCAAAAATAAATGAGGAATATGAGGAGAATCTTAATTCTATATTAAAGACCTTATGGTATAAAAATTTATATTTATAGTATAATAAATGTGAGTTTTTGATTAATCAAGTAACATTCAAGGGGAATGTTATTTTCAATAAAGGGATATCTATTGATCCTTGGAAGATAGATGAAATTTAAGGATGTCCATAAATAAAATCAATGATAGAGATTCATAGTTTCCTTAGATTATTTAGGTACTATCATCTATTTTTGACAAAATTATCACAATTATCAAGCCCACTAACCAAGATAACTCATAAGGGAGTGAAGTTTTCTATATTCATGAATGTGAGGAGGTATTTAATGTTTAAAAGATGAGGCTAATCACTACACCTATTATAAAATTATCCACATATGGGGTAGTATTTATGATATATAGTGATATGTACAAAAAAGTATAGGGTTGTATATAGATACAAAATTAAAAAGTGATAGCCTATGCATCCCGATAATTAAATATTTATTAGTAGTACTACCCATCACATGATCAAGAGTTTACTTCAGTGATCTTGGAATTAAAAATTTACTAACATTATCACTATTAGTAAAAGTGTGACATATATATTGTGCATAAAATACTCATGTATATATTCACAAAAAAAATATCAATATGCACTAATAAAGGTGGTTATATCTAATCAAGTATCATGAATATTCAATCCATTATCATCCTGGGAAGCTAATTAAGGTGGTAAATGCTCTAAGTAGAAAGGATCCCACAACCATATACACGTTGAGGATTGAAAGGGATCCAATATTCTTGTACATGAAATGGATGGGCATGAGAATCTTAAAAGGAACATCAACCTACCTCTCTTAAATTTTTTTTCAGCCATCCATTCTTTAGAGGATCAAGGAGGACAAAAAAGATGATGAGGTTCCACAAAGAAAGGTAATGAATATTACAAAGTTCAAATTTTATAAGTATTAATTTATAATGTTTTTAGCCAATATATGTTTCAAATAGAAACCATAAATAAAGAGGTAATTTCTGGAAGATAAAAATAATTCATCATTCTCTATTTATCCAAGAAACACTATAATGTATAGATACTTAAAGAAAAAATCATTATGAGATAACATGAAGAGGGAGATTATAGAATTTTTACCTTGATGATTGGCATGATAATAAGTAAATTATAAAAAAACAAAGGGTATGGTGAAACCATTTACCAAACCAATATAGAAATGGGAGAACAAAACCATGGATTTTATTATAGGACTCACCCAAAAAACCTAAAGGAAATAACACCATTTGGCTGGTAGTTGTTTGCCTTAAAAAGTCATCACATTTCATTCATATCAAGGAAGATTTATCTCTTGACCAAATAACTATGATATATATAAGATAAGTGGTAAGAATATATAATGTACTACTATCTGTTATATCAGATCAATATTTGAGGTTTTCCTTCAGGTTCTGGAGAATAATTCTACAAGAAATGGATATAAATCTAAGTCTCAGTATAATAACCATTCAAACTCTAGAGGATATACCAATATATGGTTCAATATATTTCCTAGTATGTTGGGATAAACACCTTCCCCTAGTAGAGTTATCATATAATAATAGCTTCTATATTAGTTTTCAAATGGAAACTTATAAGGCTCTATATAGTAAGTGGTTTTAGTCTCCAACATGATGGGATAAATTTGGAGAGTGGAATATGATGGGACCTGATCTTATCCAAGATATTGAAAATAAGGTTCAGACCATTCTACTTCATATGAAATACAAAAAAATTTTATAAAAAAGCTATGATTTTTTTGGACATGACCTAGAGTTTGAGGTTGGTGATAAGGTGTTCCTTCATACATCACCATAGAAGAATTTCATGAGGTTTGGGAAGAAGGTAAATATTATTCCTAGATATATCTGACCCTTTGAGATCCTTGATCACATCAGAGATATGACCTATTAACTGGTACTCCCACCCAACCTATCTCAATAACCTGATGTGATCCATGTATCCCAATTAAGATAGCACATACCTGAACCCTCATGTGTATTAAATCCCAAGGTGGTACCATTTGAGATTGATTTTCATATGATGAGTATTTAATGAAGTTATTAGTTCATTGAGGCAATTTATATGAAATAAGACAACTCACATGGTCAAATTACTGTTGAAGAACCAAAAGTTTGAGGAGGTAACCAGGGAACTGCAAGAGGTGATGAAACAGAAGTACAATAAATTTTTTAGTGTATTAAATAAAATTTTGAGGGTGAAATTTATAAAGGAGGGAATAATATAACAACCAAAAAATTTATAAATTAAATTACCTTCTGAATGAATAAATTAATTTTTAAGTTATGTAGTTATAGAAAACACATGCATTATATTTCATTTGTTACATTTGATCACTATAAAATATAATAATAAATTTATATTAAAGCATAACAGACTATTATGTATCATAACAATTGATAATATATCCATTCTATAATGATCATTAATACTAGTATATATTAAGGATTATGATAAAGTCTAATTCACATAGACATAAGAAGTGATAACCTCAACCAGTATGATTGAACCCTATAAAGCCCATTTATCACAGATTTAGAGGGATATATAATTAATGGGATTTTCCCTAGACCAATCCCAATATGAGATTAAGAAATTAAAATATGAGAAAACCCATTTATTGTAGAAGTTAAATCTTATTGATATCATGACCCAAACCATGTTTTCCGGACCACCTCAACAAAGTACCACCATTACACACCTTACCCTTGGGGAATATGGTAGTGTAATAAGGGGTTATGTATATATACCCTAGTAGTATGAATTTGAATATTTTATTTTTAATAAAATATTGATTATATTTATCCATTTTCACACACAAACACACACACACACACATATATATATAATATAATGAGTTTGATAAAAATAAATTTTGATAAAAAGTAACCAAAATTGTATTTTTCAGAAATCTATAATTTCAATAAAAATAATATTTTGATAAATTCAAAAATATTTTAAATTAATTTTATTTTCATGAAATATTCTTATTAAATACTGTTTATGTAAATACTAATTATAATATAATTTAATGATGTATATTGCTATTTTTATATTGGTTAGAAAGTGGTTAGTTTCGTAAAAAATAATATTTTCAAGTAAATAAGGAATTTTATTTAAAAGTGAAAATTATAATATTTATAAAATTATTTTTTAAAACTGAATATTTTTTTAAAATCATCATGTCAAAACTATACAATGGTTAATGTTTTATAATTTTTTGTCACAATCGAATTGTCGGGTAAAAAATAAATATGGTATAAATATATTATATGTATTATCATATCATAATATCCCAAAAGTGATTTAATAAACACTATAAAGTTAATAAATGACAAAAAATATATTTTAACTTTAGAATAATGTGTTTTTAAGTTATTTTATTAATTTTAAAAACCTATAAAGAATCCCCTAAAACCTTCATTATATTTTAAGAAATTTCAAATCAATTCTTTACGAACTTGAATCACTTCCACATCATGAATGTTATTATTTTAATGAGTTTGGTTTTTATCCTAATTAAATATTTAAAACCAATACAATTTTTTTAGAAATCATGGGAAAAAATATTGGATGACTTTTTATTTTTATCATTTTATCAATCGTAGTACAAAACTAATGTTTAGAAATTAAAAAATAATTCACTTATCGTTTTTCTATACATACCCACCCAACCATCCATTAAACTTCATTAAAAAAAACATTAAGCACAAATTTAATCTCCCTATATATCTATATGTTCTTATAAAGGTGTTCCCTAGCTATTAAGAATATCCTCCCAAGTTTTTAGATTCACCCTCTCAAGGTAAGATATTATCTTCCTCCTCATCTTTATTCAGGCAAATTCTTTGTATTAAGCATTTTAATTTAAAACTTATCAGGTTATAACGTGTTTTAAAAAAAATATTTAATCTTATTATGATTCCTAAGTAATTATATAACAGCTTTTACTCTTATCAACCCCTCCTATAAACCTTTGTGTACACCCGTTATGCTGCTGAAATTATATTGTGATTTTGCATACCAGACTTCTGTATTGTGAATAACTGTCCTCATATTCACTCAAGGGTATTCAACTTTTTTTACATTTAATTCATTTATTGGAGACTTATATGTATTTAAACCACACTACATAATCATGATATTAAAAATTACTAATTACATTCTTTGATTTCCTGATCTATGTGGCACACAAATGAATATACATGATATAAATGTGAAGGGTGGTACCAGAATTATATAGCCCTAAAATGCATTGGGTAATGTTTTTTTCTCACGAGATACCATGTATGGTGCACGAATATTGTAACATACCACCCCTAAATATTGTATTAAGTCTAGGTAGAAGTTCTACTTGGCATTAATAGACATCCCTAAGGTGCTAAAGGATGGAAATAAATGCCGAGGGCTTCATGAACGATTGAGGGATGATTTTTCCGTTGAAATAAAAACAACCAACCAAACATGACATTACCACATAACAACTACATGATTAATTTAAACAATGTACTTCAACTCAAAAAGATACCAAGGGACCAAAATAACAAACCATACTAATGCCAAAACCAGAGTACAAAACGGAAGACTAAAATGACAAAACTCAAAGACTTAAAAATAAAGTTCCATAGCTCTACACCAAGATCCCAGATCCTATGGAAAAAGAAAACATTATAATCATAAATAAATAGTAGGAAAATGAGATTATTTACCTTTTAATTGTGTCTTGAGGTAAAAAATATACAAAATCAACCAATTTCCAAAGTATGGGGTGAGTAATAATACGCAGTAGGATTTACCAAAATGACTACCCTACTCACGCCACCAGGATTGAACAAGTTAACACATTTATATAAAAAAATTTATAACAATAAAAAAATTTCATAAAGACAATACATTCCATTCCAAAACATTTCTCCAACCAAAACATGTTTTCCAACCAAAACATTTTCCAAAAAAAAGAAATCAAACAAATCATTAACCCATTATGCAACCCAAGTTGGCCTAAATCAAAATATTCCACACATTCACACATCTAAACATGAATGTAACTATGTACCTCCATTTAATAATGATTAATGAGTCATACTTTCACTAAGACACCACTTAGTGAACCAATTTAATGTGGTAATTTCTTCCATTATCCATCCCAACCTTTTTATGGGGGTACTTTATTCCCTTTTCCATCCCAAACTTTTGATATGGGTACTTCATTCCCTTACCCATACTAAACTTTTTATGGGGGTACTTCACGCCCTTATCCATCCCAATTAACATTAACACACACCAAATTCCCATTCTAAACCCATTAAAAATCCAAGTGTTCCAAAACCAATCCAGTAAAACTATATTTTATTGAAAGCACTTTTGCATGCATCAAAACCAAACAACCATTTTAAAATCATCATTTAAAAATAATTATACCAAAGTCACTTTCCAAAGAAAACACCCCAAATTCAAAAATTATAAAAACCACCACCAAATAAGGTTTTAATAAACCATTTCACAACAATTTCAAAACCAATATGAACCCAAAACTACAAACTATTTCGAAATCCTCATTTAAAAAATCATTTTTACAAATTCCAACCAATCAAGCCATAACCATTTCAATAAAACATATTTTTTTTTAAAATACATTTAAAAACCCATTTACATGAATCAAACCAAGAAACCTATTTCAAAATCAATATTTTAATATCCAATAATAATGCATGTTGCACAACAATATCATAATTTCAAAAAAAGAAAAGAAAAAACATCATTTCAACCAAGCTTCACACATCAATTTCACAATCAATTTAAAGAAAAATAATTAAATTTAAATTAATACTTCTTATTATATGAATAATTTTTGAGCGTGAATCCAAATAACTTATGTTTTTGGTGAAAATGACAAATGACACAAACACTCACCGAATCCGGGTGAAAACTCCAAAAAACTGCCTTAGATACCTTCCCCGGACATAAAAAAAATAAAATTTAACCATTATTGGAAACAAAAAACCTAGATCTATATGAAATGGAACTAGATCTAGGGAATAAGAAGAAAGGGAAGATTATATCTAAAAAAACCAAGAAACTTCCATGAAAAAGACTTATTAAGGAAGATCTACCTTCAAAGTACCAAAAAAATCCCTCGAATCAGTTCCAGAATGATTGGGGGAGGTTCCCTAGCCTTGGAGGGAATATAATCTCAAGTGGGATTCTAAATGGGAAATAAATGAGGGCTTTAGGGTTAAAATTTTGTGAGGTCCAATTTTATAAAACATAATTTTTAACCCATGCATGGTTTAGACACACACTTAGGAAAACCATGTGCTAACCATGTGACTGCTACTATCCCAAAGGGTACCCTGCATGGTTGGCCTACATGGTCAGACCAATAATGCACTAACTATGCAAAATACCACTATCTCAAGTTACAAGATTTTCTTGGTGTGGGTTCATAGTTTTTAAATTATGTACCAACCCATAGCCCACTGCCTCATTATGTACAATTTCATGGAGAAGATGCATATTTTTCACTAACCATGCCCAAATTGGGTATCCTTATAAAATCCCCAAAACCTTCCCGAAACCCCTCCAAACTCTCCCAAACCTTAATCAAACACTTTATAGATAGTAAATGGCATAAATTAGGGATACATAACTCAAACTGGGGGTTCTATAGGTAATTATACTAATAACACTATAGTATGATGTCTTGGTGGTTATCCTTGAATTATGCTTATGTTATAATGTTTTATATTGTTTCTGAATTCCTATGACGCCTTTATGTCATCATATTATTTCATTATTTGATGTTAATGTTTATGATTCTCACCATTTTATGTCATCATGATATTCCCCTTGAGTCACATGTATTACTTTTATTATAGAATGACTAAATTATTACCTTATAGGGATTTATAGATCACCTATTTATTATGTATATTCCCAGGTTATCCCATTCAATTTTAGAATAACAATGGTAATATAAGGGAATGTTAGAGTTTTTTTAAATAATTTTATTGTATCCATATTTCATGTTATTGCGATATGTATCTAATTACCCAAACAAACTAATACTCTTAATATTTTCAGATCGTGTTAAGTGTATATTTTTATAATAAATAATGAAATAAATTATAAAAAATATATGGGTTACCATATATGTGATATTATTTATTTAATATTATAGCCTTCATTATTGACAACATATCGATAGTTCTTTACTATTCCAAACAAGTTGATTTTTCTCAAACACATATATCTTTAAACCTCATCAAGAAACAAGTAGAATAGAATCCTCTCTTTATCCAATAACAGTTATCATTGATTCATTACTAGACTAACTCTATAATCAAAATATATAAAGGTGAATTGTAGTCTTTACAGAGTTAACGTTTCTAATTTTATTAAGATTTATTTTAATAATCCGGTTATTTCCTTTGGTTTCAATTGATTATCTATTTTTAATTTGAATAGTTTCCCACTTTTTCCTTAAAAGTGATTTAAATAATAAAAAGTTAATTCTCAGTCACATATAAATGGACGATAGTAGTAACCTTCCCCTTTACTATCATGATATGTTAACATATCAATATATTGATTCATTAACAACAAATGAATAAATATTTAACATAATAGAAGACAAAAATATATATAACTTAGTGGAACTCAATATTGTATCTCAATCAATCAACCTTGTCTTTAATTGGGTACTTATTCAATCCAAAACCCATATTAATAACCCTTTTACTTATTTAAAACAAATATAATCATCATAATTAATCGATATCCTTAATATTCCCCTTTTTATTTTTTTCCAAAACCCATACCTACCTCACATAAATCGCTATTAGTATGTCTATATTTTTTTTATCTTCCCCTTATTGATAATGAATGCAAAGGTGTAAAGGTAAGGGAAAGTACAAATCATCTCATGCTTCAAATATGATATGAAATTTAATCTTATCCCCCTTAGTAAAAAATGATTCACAAGAGAGAAGGATAAAACCACATATTTATTAATAAATAAGCCAAAAATTAATCAACACAAAGTCTACTTGAGATGTATTATTGATGAAAATAATAGTGATCAACATAGAATAAAAATCTCTCTATAAAACTATTTAGTATGTGATGCTTACTCAAATTTCTCTTACAAAGGTATGTTCATGTCTATTTTCGAGAAATTTATAACATACACATAACTTAAGAAACATGTCAAAATCATTTAAATGTAAATTAGGTTCTCCCCCATTAATATACCATCAAGTTCAACTTAATTTTCCCCTTAATAATAATATTTTAGTCAATCAAGATTAGGAAGAGAATGTTATTATCACACATTATTATTATAATCCTCTAAAAAATTATTGAATTTATATTCACATGAAATGATTTCATCTAGTAGTTTTCTCATATTCTTAACTACCTATAAGTGGATACATTCCATAATTATTTTTCATAGTTGGTCTTCTATAAAATATACTCCAAAAATATCTTTAATGATACCAGCAATAATGATGTAAGGAGGAAATTTTCAAAGAATTCCATGATAGATAGATCTTAATTCTTTATATCACAACATTCACTAATTACCCCCATATTCATTAACTCTAATAACTATCCTAAAGAAACATTAGAAAAGCATATTTGGGAATGATTTGGTTTTGGATTAGCTTCTTAATAAGAGAAAAAAAGATAATATTTGATTTTCAACTTACAAAACCCTTTTATTATAGCCCCAAATTTATTAGAACTCTTCATACAATTACTTAATTTGATTTTATAGACTTGAAACTTATAGGGAATAAAATTTTTCTTGTTATTTTTAGATTTAATCTTATATGGAATAATACTCTTCAACTTAGATAATAAGGATCTTTCATTTTATTATATATGCTCTATCTTGTTTTCCTTTTCCAACCAGGCTAGACAAACATGCAAGAATTATTTTATAACATTATAAAATTAATTATTGTATGAAAACACCTTTTAATTATAATAAATCTTGGTAAATGGAGTTACTAGTGGTTTATCATCATTTTTCATCAACTCATTCTATCCTTGTAACCTTGTAATTCATTTTTATAAGTGTGATTAACTTGTTTTCACCTTACACACAAATTATCACTATTATTTGGGTTAAAATTCTTAGAAAAACATTAATTTTTATTCTTTTTGTATTTATTAAAATGAACCAATATTTTTATTTCCCTCTTGAATTTATTATTTTTGTTTCTTTATCTTTATTCCTCCAACATTGATGTTCATGTCCTTTTTTCAAAGGTTTATAATGTGGAATTTTCTCCCATAGTAGAATCATATCTTCCTTAGTGTAATATCTTTCCCAATATTCTTATTTTATGTGATTCTATTAACACTCTTATACTATTTATACCCCAAGGATATCTCAATACATTTATTTATTCATTTTTTTAATTTTTTTTACCATTATTAATCTTGTAGAACCTGAATCATATTTTGTATAATTATTACAGTAAGATTCATATTCATCTCATCAGTACTCCCATTAATATATGATCATATCCCCCTTGGAAAATTCCTTCTATAGTATCCATAAATTGACATATTACACCAAAAATCTATATCATTATCTCCAAAACTCTCACAACACCAACAATGAAAAATAAATTTTGATCTTCAACTTTTAAACTCAATATGGATAGATCTTTCTCCATATTATTTGATGACTAAAATAATATTATTTTGTGATCACATTGGGGATCCATTGTTCATTATCTTGTTCATATCAACCATTTATTTTATAGTGAGATTATTAGGAATTTTTTCAACACATATATTTATATAATTCAATTTATAACCTATACTCTCAAATGAAACTAAATTAGTACTAACATAAAATTTTGGGTACAAGTGACACATTTTTCTATGATCTTATAGTGGATATATTCTTGGATCATTTCAATCTCATATTTCAACTAATATAATTATTTTTTTAATTAAGTCTCTCATCATGAACTTTAATGGAATATTTTATTTTTACACCTACTTAGAAGGATTCAACTTTTATCACTTCTATGTTTCTCAATTTGAATTCCTATTCATGGAAAATCATGTTGAGGGTATTTTATTATTATTATCTAATATAATTATTTCTTTCCACTCATTTTTTTACTTCCAAATATATTCCCCATTCATCATACTCTTATCCTGCAACAAATTTTATTAATTCTTTATCTTTTTTCCAGGATTTCCAACTGAGCATCACTACCATTCATAAGGATTTTTATATTTTATCCAATAAATGAAACTCTTCATCAAATATATTTCTTAAATTTTATTTATCACCAAATTTACTTTCAAATTATTCTTTAGATAGGTATAGTTTTCCCTTATTGATAAATATAGATTGTTTATTAGCTTAAAGAAATTTCGTGAGTGTTTTTCAATATTTAGAATTATTTTTTATTTATTTTTTCATAGGTTCCACCACATTATCAAATGGGTTTTATCATCATGTAGTTTCATGATAAAATAAAATATATAATTGAAAACATCAATAGTAACTTTATTCAAATAATATTTAAATTCAGAGTAGTCATCTTTAACTGATTCAATAGACCCACACTCTTTATAATCTAATCATGATTCTTAAAAAGGACCATTATTATCATATTAAATAGATAAGATACCAATTTGACAACATTAAATTAGTGGAATACCATATTTATCCTTTAAATCCTTTCTCAATTTCATTGACTATTTTTTCTATCTTTTCCTCATGGTTTTTACTGAAACTTCAATGCTTATATTGATATGGATGGAAACATCATTCTCTATCTGAGGAAAATATAAAACTTCTTCAAATATACACATTATATATATATATATACATATCAAAATATATTGGTAAATAAACTATATCAAATTATAGAGAACCAATATTACCTATAATATTAATATACATCCCATAGAAAGATCTTGAAGTCACTTTGAGAGATGTGGGGGTGAGTCAGTGTGACCTAATTTTACCAAATTAATTTCACTCTTTAACTGTCTATAATTTTTTATTCACACTTATTATTTTCTTAAAAATTACTTTACTACATTCACACTTTATTCATGAAAAAATTAGAAAATAATATTATATAGTAATTTTCCAAAAATTCTATCTATATGTGGGTATATACTAATTAATGTGTTTTGGGTTAGTCTATGAACAATATATCCACTATCATAAGAAATTTAACACAAATAGTCTTTTACTCCAAAAAATCCTTTACTCACTCCTAAGAGGTTCTTTATGCTATATCACAACATTTTTATTATCTCCTAAATGGATTGATTATACTATCCCCCACTAGTGTATAATGGGTCCTCCCAAACAACTAATAAATGAGCTCATCATTCTACTACATATGTCACTACATCGCAATATAATAAATTCTTCCTCAGTAATAGGTCTTCAAATTCTAATATATATTCTACTATAGTATCACACACATTGACCTTGTTTCAAAACTCAATATCAATATTCTTATTCAAGATTCGCAACACATTGAATGATTATCTAAGCAACAGTAGTGTCAAAATTTCATAACTCATCATCATTTTATTTTCTTTCTAATATTTTACCTTAGATGATAATAGGATATGAAATATAATTACATCATTAGTCTCCTTCATATTCTTTTATTATTATTCTTCCATAATTAATGTCATTATCTTTTCTCCCTCAATTATATTCTTAGAATGTTCAACGATACACAATATCGATTTATCATAATTTTCATACAAACATATAATTATGTTATACTTCTATTATATATTTATAGAATCATATGAATAAAATTTATATATTTTGAATATATAAGTTTCATGATTTTTAACACCATGATCTTCTCAATAACCACATTTAATTTATCAATAAAATCATCTAGGTCGGCTCTCTATGATCTCATAATATTATTCATCTATTAACAATTTGTATCAAATGGTATTCCAAAAATACTCATCTTATCCTCAAATCTTGTAGAAATTTTTCTAAAAAAATCCTCTAATTTTTATAATGATTAATGATGTTTAAATCTTCATATTTTAAAATATTAGAATAACATAACAATGATATTTTACATTTATTCTCACTCAACTCTCTATAAATCTCAACTTAAATAACTATTAATACTATAAGTGTATCATGATGTTTAATTTTTTAATTAGATCAAAGTATTATCCAAGTCAATATTCTTCCAATCCATCTTTCCAAAAATCTGACATTTTCTCAACATATTAACCCTTAATTATGAATTTATAAACTAGACACATCTAAGGAAAATCTGTTAACCCTTACGTATCATTTTTTATCCTTTATGTATCCTTTAAAACAAGATATCACACTTAAAAATACTTGTATTACATATTATTTATATACTAAATATTTAGTTTCACCCTTATATATCACAGTGTGACTCTTGTTCCTTTTCAAATATTTATCCATCTACGTACCCTTATGTATCATTTTGTGAATTGTGATAACCCTTACCTATCATGAAACCAACTATTATTTATCATAGCATGAATAGGGTGATTTCCAAATCAAATTCTTCCCGATGAGTTTCTTTATGTTTTTAATTTGAGAATATATTATTTCCCCCATATATTAATCAAAATACCTTGAAATATCATAGTGTGACTAAGTAATTTGAAAATTTCAAGTATTCATGTTCTGGGAAATCCTTATGCATTTGATTTTCTATAGTTAAACCCTTATTTATTTTATTTCTGAAAAATACATTTCCAAAAATAGTTTCATATTCTACATTATCTTGGAGTGACTATTATATATCCATTAGAATATTTAGATGACTCTTACATAAAGAGGACTATCTAATTTTCCATCATCAAATCAAAATTCTATAACTTCTTTGAATTATATTTCAATCTCCACAAACATTATCAGGGAATCTCCAATGACTCATGCACTTCTAAAAACACTTTAAATGAATTCAATAATTTAAAAAATGTTATTATAACTCTTTAGTAGAATTCATAAATCATATTGTAGAATATAAAATCATCTTAAGTAACTCGATGAAAGATCCTCTACCTCAATAATTCCAAATTCACACAAAGTCTTCTCTAATCATCATCCAAGTGATATTACCTATTTAATATTATAACCATCATGCAAGATAACACAAGTATAAATCCTCAATATTTTATTTAGATTTTTTATTCTTCAACACTTCCATATCTCAACCTCATCAATAAATAATTGGAAGACAATGCTATCTTTCTCCAATGCCACTCGACATTGATTCATTGTAAGACCTACTCTAAAATCATCATATATAAATTCATAAAAACATTAACCTCATCATTGAATTTTAATCCATGGAAACATTTTAAATATGTTGATTCATTTTCACTTATGAGTGGATATCAAGAATAAATTAAAATAATATTTCATATAATCTAGTGGAACACTAAGCTATATCTAAATCATTCAACCTCTTAATTTAGTGTGATCTTCATCACCACCCATATTATATTTATATTCATATTACATATTCACAACAAATATAATCATTTAAATTAATTAGTATATTTAGTTTTCCAATATATCAACATAATGTTGGAAATATTAATGGTTTATTATCTCCTTGAGAATTACTTATATTATCATCCACATGTCCTACACGATTGAATATTATCTTTATAAAATTTAAATTCATTTAAAAAAATATTATAAAAACCAAGAAAAGGTAACCTACAATAGTAGAACCATCTATTTAAGATTTATTCTTTATATATGGCATCAAATGAATAAGATAACTGATAAAAATTAAATAAATTGTTACGTAAACATAATATGTATTTAATTTGAAAATTATAATTAATTAAAGAGAATAAAATTAAATTAAAGTAACTATATATGAGACATATCTATTGGTATATTATGGGTCCTCTAATATTATCTTCATTATACAAAAGTTTTTTCAAATGAATCATCTAAATGAATAATGACAAGGGAATGATAATCTCCAAATGAAATAGTGTTCTTAAAATTCATTCATGCAATTTATCTAGATCAATTAGTTTAATGTATTCTCACAAACATGTTTTAAGAATGTTAAAATTTAAATTAGAACTATATTTATTTTATTTGTTAACAAATTATACATTTTCAAAGGTATCAACTACTCCATAAGAACATATGAGTCATGATTTTTTCAGTCCATGTAATTTTCACTGACTCAAGTCAACACATATTGAAATTTTTCTAGGATATTAATTAGGCACTAAATTTTTTTTAAATCTTTGAAGGTATAGAGACCTACCTTTTTTATTTCATAAACCTTTCATTACATGGTGCAATATTTAATAATACAGAGGATATATTTTTTCATTTTCATGGAAATAAGAACAAAATACATGAAAAATACCTAAACATAAAAATTATAACAATACACTTGAAACATATATTAATAGGTTATTCTTAAGTTACTTTTATTTAATCTCATATCCTAAGGACATACATCAAAGAGACGGGTGAGCATAAAACCCAGCATAGGAATAATCGATGAAGATACATAGCATGTGAAAAATAGGTATATCAATAAAGAATGATCATATGACATGATTCGTATCATAATAGGTAGAACATGAATCATAACATTGAAATGTAGATACCATATAAAAAGGATAAATTCATAAGAATATCATGAAGGTTTCATAAATCATAATTACTAAGGTTTTTTACCAAAGTATCGCAAAACATGTCATATCTAGAGATTAATGATACACCAAATTCATTGGAGAACAATAAGGGTGAACCCTTCATATGTATTAATTAATTTGAGCCAAATGTATCATAATAAATCATTTCATCTATAACCCTTAGAAAATAATGAAAGTGTTTCATATCAAAATCATTACGTACAAAGAGCATAAAGACTTGAACATAACGTTATTTTTAACCCAAATAAAGGGAATAAGGGTTTCATAAATGTAAATACTAGAATAAATATGACATGTTTAAATATAGGTTAATAACCATATAAATATAAGAGGTTTGGTTATTCAAAATATGATAATATCTCATGTAAGAAGAATAAATTCAAGAAATGAATTTAATAGAATGATAATATAAATTGTGTCTTATGAAAAGGGTAGGGAAATAAGGTTTCCCATTGATAGAAAATAAAATTTTCAGTAAGGGTAATATAAATATTTTAATAAAAGAAATTTTATTAACATTTACAAGGTATATAGAAAAGGGGTCCTTGGATGGAAAAAGAGAAGAGGAGAATTCCATTACCTTGAATATTTTCTTCATAAAACTCGAGGATAGAACCTTGAGACCTTGACGGCACCTTGGATGGACTATTTGGGAGATAAAATTACTAGAAATTTATTTTTAAGGGATTATAAGTGGATATTGGGGGTGGGAAGTGGGTATTTATACTTTAGGATGGGTGGTTTTAAGTGATTAAATAATAATTATGTTGTATCTATGACTAACCACTATTGAGTGGAATTAATTCCAACGATTTTGGTAGAAAAATAACATTTTAAAATACGGTAAATTTATTATAGTACATAAAAAACCAATTTAATTTTGTATTTTTATGTATTTTAATATTTTACAATTTAACTTTAACCTGCTATATTATTTTACTTATACGGCGATAACTCTTTTTTTAACAGGGTAAAATTTTTATGTATAAAAATGAAATTAACCTTATTTACTAATTTATACCTTATAATTCCAAATATTAAATCCATTTTAATTTATTCAAATTATAAAATTTATAAAAATAAATTCTAATATGATACCCATATGACTCATAAAAATATTTTTTAGAAAGGATAAAATCATAGTTTTCAAAACGCTAAGCTTTTGTTTCTAAATGAAACACATTATAAACGATGTTATTCCATAAATAATTTTTTTATTAAGAATAATGATTAATAAATTTTAAATCTTGATCATATCATAATTGTATCATAATAATTATCATATTTAAAAAAAGTATTTTCACTTTTTATCCCAAAAATAATGTTTTTTAGAAAATTACCGTAAATTCACCCTAAGCTAATTTTGATGTAATGAATCCAAAAGTAATATTTATTTTATAAAAATAATAATAAAAATTTGAAAATTTTAAATTTATAATAATTTTTTTATTGAAAATTAGTAGTCTTTTATGATATAATAAACTTTCAAGCTGTTATAAAAAATTACATAGGACTTCATTGATTTGTTTTATCATATAAAAGTGTTTTATAAAATACATCCATGAAAATGTATTTTTCAGAAACTGATATATTTATCATAAAAAATAATATTATATGAAATTAAAAATATTTATATATTTTTATAAAAAGAAATTATAAAATAATCCCAATAGTCACTTTATTGCACCAACAATAATAATAATGGCCAACCGTCTTATTGATTAAAGGTGATAATTCCTATCGACCATATTATCCAATTTTCATCATGAATAAGAACCATATTTCCCTATAAATGCATCATATTTCTATCTTCATCCCTCATTTCATTACTTATAATGGTTCTTACATATAATTTTATATTTTTTTGTTGTTTTTATAATGTTTTTTATGATCTCCATGGGAGGGGAGATCTTCTTAGCAGATTTCCAAAAAATAGAGTTGTTTTTAGTGAATATATTATTATTAAATATGTATATCCATTTAATATTCCTCATTTTTTCCATGATGTGTAAATTCATTATAAAATGTAAAATTATTTTTTATGTTCTCATACTAAAAAATTAATTATAAAATAAGTGTTTTATTAATAAAATAAACGAATTTTCAGGGTCTTACATAAGGAAAACATCTTTCTGATGATTTTTCATTCAAAAATTTATTTTTGGGCACTTAAAATTATCATTTTCCCATATATAATACTTTATATTCAGTTTTTGTAAGTTATTATGAGAATTTAGATGATCCATATATTTATCCTTCTCATTAAGCCTTGTGGAAATAAAATTTCTATGTGCATTCTTTTAAGTGTGCATAAAATAAAGATAGAGACATAAAAAATTAAATACCTAATATTAAAGATAAAAAAATATCATCCTTTTTCCATTATTTTATTTCACTTTTATCTAATGGATTTCAATGTATTTTCCTTCCATTATTTAATAGAAACAATTTTATAAACTATATAATGAAATTTAATAATTCTTCCATGGTCTCTAATAAGAATAAAAACTTTAGTGGTATCCTAAAATATATTTCAATACTAAAACACGACTTGTTACTAAAACATCATTATATAACTATTATAATTCTTAGATAGAGGTTGAAGATAAGAATCCCTCTTATTTATAGGTATTTTTTACCAGGAATAATTATGAATATAATGATTTATGTTTATTATATAAACATCCATGGAGGTAAATTATAATGGATCAAAACAAACAATATTATATAATTTTTGATATTAAATATCCGAAAAGGATGGAATCTATACATTAAAAATCCTAAATGCGTATTTATTGGATCAAAATCGAAATCATGATATAATGAATCAATTGTAATTACATGCTTTTTAATCGCTTAGATTTCAAATTAAATCATTATTGTTACTGTCTAATGCATGTCATTTCACATGTTTAGTATATTTAAATGATATGAACAATATTCAAAATCTTAGTTTTAAAGGATGTAACATAAAAACATCATTGGAATTTTATTTTTCTATTTCTTTATGATAGTATGTTGATTCAGAAGGATATCATTGTTTGTTTACTCCCATTTTGAATAAAAATATATTTTTCACTCAACTATATTAGAATATTATACCCTATAAACATAAAGTCATTAATAAATTTATATATATTCATATAGATGAGTCTAATATTTATAATAACCTTCTTCATCTCATAAAATGATACATGTAACATAACTTCAAAAAATGCATCATGTAAAAATTACAATATCATAGAAATTATATTATTTATAATCCCACAGAGTCACTTTTTATGGAAAAACTTCAATTGAAAATAATGTATATAATACTTGGAACATCCATCATAAAATTATTGATTTATATTCCTTGATTAATTCAGAAAAGATAGTTGGTTTCCTAGTTAATTTTTCCATTATATTTGTCTCTAAAACAATAAGAATTAATATTTTATCATCTTAATTGATTTTTCCTGAGGTTCTGGAAGAATCATTAATATTTAAAACAACAATATATGGATCGACTAATGTATTAATATCTTGATATTTTTTCCTTACTATGTAAAAACCATCATTTATCAAGTTCTTAATTTTATTATCCATTGTTAAGGAATTAACCTATTTATTCTAATGTTGAACATAACTTCTCAAACTTTCTTTACCATTAAATTCTCTATTCTCAGTCCATAGTACATAATGGGGAAGAAATTATATCAATATAAATTAAACAAATTCTTCATCTATCTTCAACCATCATTTTAATTTACATATAGGGAATGAAAAATTTATTTCTTCCATATATCGTTCTTCATGTGTAAAAATAAAAAACTTATCAAAACCCTTGAAATACTAATATTTGTTTTGAGGTAATGTAATCATACTTTTATTTATACATAATAAATTACTGATAAATTTAGATGAAAAATATATTCATTATAATATACATGAATAAAAGAACAAATTTTAGTTAAAATAACATGAAACTCCAAAATCCAATAACCAAATAGTCTATCCATGAGGAAAAAAAGAAATTAAAGGATAAAGTTTTTTCTATAAAAATCATAGTAGCAAAAAAAGTGTAACAATTTTGACTATACATCTCATAGTTTAGTAATAATCCATCCATGAATGAATGAAAATATTAAATTAAAAGTCCCATATTGAGATCTCTTTCAATAATTATATTGTTTTTAGATTTAGATCAAAATGAACAATGAAAATTTTAAACTATAGTAGAGAGCATAGGCTATAATCATAATTAAACATGTTTCCTTGTTAAAAAACATCTCATGATTAAATTTTAATATTAAATATTCCAAGAAATGTTTTTTATTTAATTAATTATTAAAATAAATTATGTTGGGGTTATGAGTATTCTATATTGATCAATCATATACACATGTTATTTAATTATTTGGAAGAATTCGTAATTAGAATAGCATACTAAATTTCTAAAAATTAATTTATTTTACAATAGGTGACAATTCCTCTAGATAGTTTAAAAAAAATAAAGGCCTATCATATGAAAACTATCATACATAATCTGCCATACGCATGACTTATTAATCCTTGAAAATACTAGATGGCCTAAAATTTTAATAAAATATCATTTTGGGTATATTATATATTTTAGAGATATTTAATAGAATTAATTAAGTAGATCCACATATGTGTATTTTGGGTAAACATATAATATATGTTTTACCACATACACATAGGTTGTTTAGTGATCTATAAAATCATTTTTGGTTTTGGGATTTAAAAATTATTGTTGTTCATATGGGGACCTAGGTGAATAATTTATTTATGATTGAACAAAATCAAATTTTTCTGGTCATCACAACTAAAAAATTATTAGTTTTCATACACTAGTACAATATTGAGTATAGATACCATATATAAAGTGGTGTATTTAGAGGGATTATAATTTTTTTAACTAAAATAGATATAAAAAATAAAATTCAATAAAATCTTTTAATTTTAAAAATCATACAATGAATAATGAAATAATAAGAATGATGTTTGATATAAATAGTAGTGATGCAGGTTAATAATGTGAAAAAAATAATTAACATTAAGAAAAAAAATAATAGTTGGAAGAAATTATTGAAATCTTAGTAGTGAAAAAACCATTGTATAGTGGATTTTGATGTGCTTCCAATGTAGAGGTTGGCCAGGTGAGGGTTATAAAAAGGGAGTGGAGGTTGATAGTCGAGGAGGAGTAAAAATTACATAGGGATTTTAATGAAGCATTATATAAAACTATAATATTTTTAAATTATTATTTTAAAAATATATTTAAGATTTTTGATATTTTATGTTACATACAACACCATTCCTTGCTTTCATTATGTGAAATATTGAGTTTATCTTATGTTACAAGTAACATTGTGTGTAACTTGCGTTATATGTGACATTGAGTTAAAAAACATGGTATACTATTAAAATATTATTACTTAATATTATAGTTATCACCTATCCACTGGAATGGTGGTTATTAATAGGATTAACTAAATTATGAAAAAATAGGATATATTATTTTGTGAAAAATAATTAGAAATAAAAAAAAACCCAGAGGAAATATATTTTGGAAAAATATTTTTTTGCACACAAATAGTTTTTATGTTAATAAATTATATAAATAACTTTTTATGAATGGTTTTAATGAAATTTATATATTATATATTAAATAGTAATTTTAACACTCCTGTTATGTTTTTTCTATAAAGGTGATAAGAATAAAATCAATTTTACAATTAAAAACTGTATTTTTCTCAAATGTAGTATTTTCACCTTTTGTGAACTTATTTTAAAATAAATTTTTTCCACTTTTAAAAGATTTATTGAAATTATCATATCAAAATTATATTAGGGTGAATTTTTGTGAATTTTTTGAAAAATGTTTTGATGAATAATGAGAAATACTCGTTTTTGTTATAAATATCCATCTATTTTAAAGATTTTTAAAAAAAATTAAAATTTTTTTAGATGGTTTTAAAAAAAATAGTTAAATTATATATATATATATAATTATATATATTAATCTAATTTAATTCATTTAAACCATTTTCATATTCAATTTTGATATACAAAATTTTAAAATTTTGAACATTTTGTCTTTGAAAATCCATTTTCTCATCACATCTATGAGACTAATTTTAAATTATAATTTAACACTTTTATGAATGGTGTTAAGAATAATTGAATCTATATTTAGAATCAGAATAATTTATTTTACCTAAAAATTATAACTTAATTTTTAACCATAATTAATACGAAATACAATAAAAATTATTTTCTACTGTTAAGTTAAAAATGGGTTTATCAGGGATTAAACTAAAATGATAAGGGTTTAAAGTGATCCAAAACTTGTAAAAAATAAATTTTATGGAAATATTTAAAAATTATATCTTCTTATATCGATAAATTTCCATTTTGGGTCCTTTTTTCAGGAGAAATACATGGCTACACCATTTTATTTTCAAAAAATTAAAAGTGTGCCTATCACCTCACTTATAAAATGCTACCCATTATTATATTCTATTCACACTTCCAAAACCCTTTTATTAATCAATAAACTGAAAAAATAACTTCATTAATTCACTCATCTCATAATATAATCCTTATTTTTGTTATATATCCAACCTAATAACATTTTTGGTGCATCCCAAAAAAATTTGTCTGAAGAAGAGCTAACATCCCTAACCGAGAATTTTATTTTATTTCATCTTCCAGATATTTAAATTATTATTAGGAAATAATAAAATAATAAAATAATTATATTATATATAAGTATGTGTTATTATGTTAATTTATAACCTGTATCATTCTCCTCTTCCATTAAATGTGTTACAAAATCCTCATTTGTGTGTACAACAGACTACCACCTCGCGAACCTGTGCCATTTGTTTTCCACTACCACAATTTAGCACTGTATATAATAATGGATTTAAAAAATTTATATGATATTTATGATATTATTATACTTATATAATTTTAATATCACATATAGTGTTTATTTTCTATTCTATTTGAAATACAAAAAGGTCGCTCATGTGTATGGTTTACTACCGCCTCACGAAGCGATATGATTTGTTTTTCTTATATTCTTATTATTGAATGTAATAAGGATAAGTTTAAATAAAAATATATGATATATATATATATTACATTAAAATTATTCTATGATGTAAATATATTATTTAAATTTCTTTTGATGAATTTGTCAATAAAACGGAAATAATGTTCATGCGTATGTACGTCCTACCATATCCATGAACAGTGTATTTAATATTTATCTCTAAATTTTATAGATTTATATAAATAAATAAATATATAATGAATATATATGATATTATATCATGGTTAAAATTATAGAGATTATATAACCATGATCAAAGTAATTGGACCAAAAAAAAAATCACAAATCAAAACATACACAAAAAACAAATCAGTTATTACCCAAAACATGATTTTAATAAGGAATTATTGATAAAAATGTAATAAAAGGTCATAATTAAATAATATATGGTATGATAAATATGATTTTTTTCTATAATAAATTTATAATAAATTTATATTTATTATACCGTAGGATCGTATGTGTACGAAGGAAGTCGTTACTTAAGCTAAGGGATTTCTATTCTCTCTTTTATTTATAAGATACATATAAATATTCACCACTCATTTATTTTATGTGGTGTATATAATGAAAATTTTACATGTTATATAATTAATATCTTTATTTTCATGATATTTATCATTTCATTTGATGTTATTCTTTATTGGGGCTTACGATTTAAAATATTAATAAAGCTGTAAACAATTTTTTCATATCACTTTTACTTTTTATGAGACACATGCCATATTTACCACATATTTATTTTATATGATGTATATAATTCCTATGAATTTATTTTAATCTGATTCAATTAATAATTATTTGGATTTATATATCTTTTTGAGGATCTCTCTTTCATAGGGTTTATGGTTGAAAAGTTACCAAATCGATCAAGGATTTTTTATCTCAATTTTCATTCTTTGAGACATATGTTATGATATACACCTATATTATTTTATGAGGTGTATATAAGACCTTTTTGACATGTAATATCATGAATTTATTTATTATAATTATATTATATGTTTTATGTAATGTTATTACTTCATGGGGATTAAAATTCAAATTTACCAAAGTGGTAAAGATTATATGTTACAATCTCAGCATTTTTCAGTATTTTTTTGATTATGTTTCTAATGATAAAATATTATGATCCATCTCTCAATAAACTCCTGAATTTTCTTCTCCTATGGTTATGTAATGAGAATACATATTTTCCCTTCATTTTACTCTCTTTATGTACTCAATATCTCAAAATAATGTTTTAAAAAAACCATCTTTATTTCTATCATTAGTCAAAAAAAAATTCTTTTAAAACCATGTTTTCTAAAAATATTGTCAAAAATGTTATTAAAATACTTAAAATTACTTAATAAATAAATTTTACCCATGTTTTATTTTTTTTAAATGTTTTTAATGGAATATTCATGTTATTTTTCAAACAATAACAATTTGTATTTTACCAAAAATGTGAAAGGATTATTGCCGCCATGAGCATTATTTTATTTGAAGCTTCCTTTATAAATTTTCATGGTTAGTTTCAAAGGAAAGGATTTTCAAAATTTTATATGTTTTAAAAAGTGTTTTTAAAATAAAAAATGATATTTTCCTTGATAAATGTATTTAATTATTTTTGAAACTTCATTTTTAGTTTTTCAAGGTCATTTTAAATAAACATTATTTTCATAAAGTTTTATGTTTTAAAATGTTTTTTTTCAAATTGAAAAGGATATTTTTCTCAAGAAATTTTTTAAAAAATTTTTAAATTTTAATATACATATTTTTATGGCTATTTTAATGGAAATAGTTTTTCAAAATGTTTTATATTTTAAAAAGTGTTTTTAAAGCGTAAAGTATATTTTAATCAATAAATTTTTAAATTTTTTTTTAAATATTCTTTTTTTAGTTTTCATGGTTTTTTAAATGAAAAGGATTTTCAAATTGTTTTATATTTTGAATTTTTTTTCAAAGTGGAAAATATATTGTCCTCAATACATGTTTTAAATGGTTTTTAAAGATTCCTTTATAAGTTTTCAAGTTTATTTTAAGAACATTATTTAAAAAAAATTATGTTTTTTTTAGTTTTAAAATTTTATTTTTAAGGAAAAGCTATTTTACTCAAGAAATGATCCAAGAGTTTCTTCAAAATAATTATCCATCTAAGATATAATCCATTTATGTAACATATTCCTTTTTAGGGATATGTTCAAGTATACTATTCTTATTATTTCTTTGAATGGTCCATGTTTTAGATGATTTATTTTTTATAAAACCTATATCTATTCCAGGGGTCATACCATGATGAGATTCTTAATAAACCCTCTAATTTTAATGGGTTATACTATGATGAAATGATTAAATGATTATAAAGATTATCTCTTTTCCACAGGTTATGATATGATGAAATTTTTATGAATCCCATTTCATTTCAAGGGTTATGTTACGATGAATGTTTTACGAAATTTTGGCACAAAACATATTATTTTCATTATCTTATGGGTGTGATTATGTCTCTCTCTAATTAATTAGGTAACTATTTATATATTATGAGATATATAGGATTGGAATTGGGAGTAGAACCGGTTTAGTAAAGAAATTTTTCCACTATGATAATCTTAGGAGTCAACATTGACTAATGTGATGGTTTGGGGAGATAACCCATTAGACTATGATATCCTTGGTAGTGAGCCTTGAATATTATGGAAATTATTTTCTATACTTATGTCTATGACAAAATTCCATGTCTCATTCCAATGTTATGCTCTCATGGATCATGTTATTTGATTCCAATGTGATTCATGTCTTATAAACTGCTAAGATTTATGCAATGTCTCAAGATTATGGTCTTTTTTTATTTATAGGGTATGGTTTTAAAATGTTAAGATAATGTTCTCATACCCTTATTATCATTTCACAATTATGTAGTCATTGAAATCTCACTTTCTTACTGTTACTAAGCATCCGATCTCACCCTTTCTTATATTTCATTTCTCCAAGTTATGAAGAAAGGTTTTGAGTGTGTTATGTTTTTGAATATTACTAAAGGGTTACATATTTATGGGATATGCTGAAATATTTAACAAAATTAGAATATTTTACATCTAGTCTTCAAATACACTAAACTATTACAGTCCTTAAGTGTGTGTTTTTATACTATATTTAATATTCATATAAAAAGATATAATATCATATTAAATGATTGGGTCACTATAGTTAGTATCAGAGGATATGCTTAGTTAACATTTAGAAACTAGGATGACAAAAATTTAGTAAGATCCCAAAGGAAATATATAAGGATAATTCTAAGTATGATTCAATGTATAGGAAAATGTCCAGGAATTTTGGTAAAGGATAAAGAATGTAGTTTCCAAAAAAACAACATCACTATTTGGATACTAAAATTGGATGTGTCTCTAGCAAAAATGTACCTGGGGTTAATTAAATTGAAAGGGAAACATTGAGCTGGACTCGATCATTAACTGGTGCAAAAAAAATTTCCTTACTGTATACCTAGTTTGACACTCGCAAGAGATATGGTTTGGAAGTTCACAAAAAATTTATGAAACATAAGGAAGGAATTAAATAGAAGATAAATATTAATGAACAAGGATAAACCAAAAGTGTCGTAGATTAAAAATAAGGTGTCATTATTTAGACATACTATAAGTGATTTTTCATGTTTATGTGGTTTCCTACAATGAATATTGTCACTCACACTATACTTTTTGGTTTTAGTTAAGGGATGGAATCTGAAGGAATCATTTAAATGTTGAGTGGGATAAAAAATGTAACGATTTTCCTTCTAAGTAGCCAAAAATTATGGGGGATTTAAGGAAAAATCATGTATTTATACTCATATAATTTTTTAGGCTATGAATCATGGTGAAATTCTAAATGAGAAAAGGAGGGAATGATGTTATGTTGAGTTCTTATGTGGAAATGTCCAAATTGTTTTAGTGGTTCTTCTGGTCCACTTGTTATAGTGTAATAGATCATACCATTGAAAAGATATTTTCCATACTCTAGAGTTCATATTATGAAAAATTCCTTTTGGATGTCTATCATTTGGATGGATAAGTGGATCAATGGTAGAATGTCATCATGAATATAAGAGAACATGATAAAATTGACTCCATGGAGTGAGATGAGTTTAAGAAAATATTTTTCAATAAGTAAATTCCTCTTATGATTCACATGAAAATGGATATGTAATTCCTTGAGCTAAATCATAAGTATAATGAATCCATTGGTACTTATGAGGCATATATTATAATACTTATAAGGTAAACTTCTATTATTTTCATCCAAACTTAAAGTAAGGTTGATCAATTATTTAGTGAATTAAAACCAAGTCTTCAAAGGGTATTATCCATAAGATACTTTAGTAGCATTTAAAATTTTGTTTAATGTGTTACCAATGTATAAATGGATGTTGGAGTTATCTGTTAATATCATGGTTTTTACAATAAGAGAAATATAGAATCCAAAGAAGAATCTAAAAAACATAGAGAGAAGAAGATGAGCTTTACTTTATGGTCAAAGTGTGGGAAGTAACATTGGGGAAATTTTATTAAGGGGAATATTAAATTTTTTTAATGTGGAAATGAAGGTCATTGAGAAATTTATTTATGAAGTGATGGAAAGAAGTTATCTAATGATGAAAATGAATAAAAAGATTCACATAATACACCACCCACACTCCAATGATTCAAATTTAAGGAGTATGTGAATTATGTGAATCAATTCCTCAATCTAAGGGGTAATGAGGATGATAAGACACAACAACCTTTTAAGTAATAGGACAATGGGAAATCATATCCAACCACAATGGTTGAAATGAATCATGATAATTAGGGAATAATTATCCTCCAATCCCTATTTAGGAATTTTATATTTGATTTTGTATGAATAAGGATTATGATAATATTATTTTTCACCCTTTAGTGAAATTTCGAGTAATTTTGCGAATTCATTATCTCCCTCGACATGGATTATGGAATAATTAAATCACTTTTGATGTTCTATTGGTACAAGGTTGAACCAAAGATTCCAATGTAATTTTTTTGTATAATATTAGAGATTATTTAAGGAATAAAGGATGAATTATATTTTGGAACCATATATTTCTTCTGGTAAGATTAACTTAGGAGTTATGGAAACCATAATGGGTTTATGAGATTAAGGTTGAACATAAGTTCAAATTCATTGACACCCCTATAGAGGTTTTACATGATGTGAGTTTATAAATATTAAGGATATTTAAAGGTACATTTATGGATATACAAACCTCCAGTTTTGTATGTGTTTTATTGAAAGATTTATTTGAGGAGGAATGAAATTATTTTTTGTGGACATATGATTTAAGACTTATCTTATCTTTGATGTCGAGGTAATTATGGGTTGTATTTGATCACCTTACGAAGTCAGCACACTTCGTTGCTATCCAAGATTATTTCTACCAAGACCCTCTTTCCATAATATATATTAAGAATGTGGCAAGGTTATGTGGAGTACCAAATTAAATTGTATCTGACCAGGATCCAAAGTTTACCTAGATTTTTTAGAGAAGTATTCAGTAAGATCTTGATACAAAATTGATTGTATATCATCCTTATAAAGATGGTTAGTCTGAGAGAATAATTAAAACCCTATAGGATATTATAAGATCTTATTATATGGATTTAAAATGTGGTTGGGATCAAAAACTTCCTATAGTTGAGTTTTCTTACAATAATTACTTTCAATCACTCATTCTGATGGCACTTGATGAATTCCTTTATAGAAAGAAGTGTAGAACCCAAATTTAATGGAATAAAGTTGCTGAAAGAAAGATATTGGAATTTGAGATAGATGATGAAATATCATAGAAGGATAGATACATTCAACAAAATGTAAGGGTATAAAAAATATTATAGAAATGTTATGATAAAAATTTTCAACATGATCTAGAATTTTAAGTTGTTGAGAAGGTGTTTTTATGAATCTCTCTATTAAAGAAAGAATGAAAACTAAGCCCCAGGTATATCAGTCCCTTTGAAATTAATGATCATATCA
This sequence comes from Viscum album, assembly GCA_963277665.1. Classification (NCBI taxonomy): domain Eukaryota; kingdom Viridiplantae; phylum Streptophyta; class Magnoliopsida; order Santalales; family Viscaceae; genus Viscum; species Viscum album. The sequence continues at coordinate 1,617,217,071 of OY728131.1, read as the reverse complement.
AGAATATATATTATTTATTTTAACTTAAACCTAACCTATATTAGGTTAAAAAAGTGTTCCATGTACCTCTCCTAATGAAGTACACAATTGATCCATCACATGTACAGAACTCAGAGGTCATACTACTGAAGCATGAAATTTCTTATGAGGAATAACTGGTGGAGATTATGGACTGTATAGATAAAGTTTAAAAAAGAACACTCTCCTAATATATGTTTTTTTGTGAAACCACAAAAATATTTAACTTATGTGGGAACCTGGGGATGTAATGAGGAATAATTATCCTCATTTTTTGTACCAAATGATGAATTTTGAGGGTGAAATTCATTTTAAGGGGGGTTGAATGTAACACCATGAGATTTTCGGAATTATTATTTTTCAAATAAATTTAATAAATTTAATATTTTTATTTATAGACAACAATGTGTTCAGATTTCATTACACACAACACTATGTTTACCTTGCATTACACGCAACATTGGTTGTATCTTGAGTTACACGAAACATCGAGTTTCAACAAGACACAACTTGCTATTAAAATATTATTATTTAATATGATTGTAATAACTTACCCAATGGAATGGTGGGTATGAATAGGATTAACTAAATTATGAAACATATGATGAATTATTTGGTTCCTAATTATTTATAAATAAAAATAAAAACCATTTGAAAACAAAGAAAATCTTTTTCTGAAAAAGTATTTTTATGAACACAAGTATGTTTTATGTCAAAAAATTAAATTAATAACATATGGTGAATGATTTTGATGAAATTTATAAATTATATATTCAATAAAATGTTTAATATTCATCTCATCTATTTACTAGAAAATATATAAGAATACAACTAATTTTATGCTTAAAACATTATTTTTATAAACAATAGTTTTTCCTCATTTTTCACACTTATATTAAAATTAATTTTTTTCAATTTTAGAAAATTTATTTAAAAATATTATTATTTTTAAATAATTATGTTCAAAATATATTACGGTTAATTTTTGAATTTATTCAAATAAATGTTTCTGTGAATAGAGAAAAATTTCAGGTTTTATTAAAAATTGTAATTTATTTTAAAGATTTTAAAAACTTAAAAATTGATTTAAAATGGTTTAAAATGTAAAATTAGTTCAATTATATATATTTTTTTAATACAATTTAATTCATTGGAATAATTTTTATATTGAAGTTTTATATAAAAACTTTTTAAATAATTGAATAATTTCTGTTTGAAAATTCGCTTTCTCATCGCATATGCAGGATTAACTTTAATTTAAAAATTTCCATTGATATGAATTTAATTTGAAAAAATGACTTAAATGTTTGAAATAATAATAATTTATATTATCTAAAAATTAAAACTTAATTTTTGTCTATAATTAATAGTAAAAACAGTAACAATTATTTATCGCAGTTAAGGTAAAAGTAGGTTTATCGGGGGGTTAAACAAAAAGTTTAAGTGATAAAAATGACACAAAAATTATCTAGAAACTATTTTATGGACATATTTAGACCTTATATATTATAATATATATATTAATCCATTTTATCCTTTTTAATTGATATAAACATTGGCAAAACGGTTTTTTCTGAAAAATTATAAGTGTGCCACTCTCTTAACTTATAAGAGGTCACCCCTTCTTCTCTTCTCTTCACACTTTAAAAACCATTTTTTAGATAATAAATACCCAAATTTTTTTTTAATTACCTAATATAATCCTATAATCCCTAGTTTCTTTCATAATTCCAACCTTATAATCCTTTGGGTGCAAACAAAAAGACAGTTTCTCAATGAGAGGTAATGTCCCTAACATAGTGTTTTTTTTATTTCTTCCTCCACCTCCTTAAATTATTCTTATAACTTGATGATATAATAAAATTAGTATATTAAATATAGTTAGATTCTATTATTTAATTTAATAACCTAAATCCTTATCTACTTTCATCAAATGGTTTACAAAATCATCATTCATGTGTACATAGGACTATCACCTTGCTAACTGATTTCATTATTTTTCCACCACCACATTTCAAGGATGGATGTAATGATATATTTAATACATGTATATGATAATTATGATATTATTATACTTATTTAATTTTAATATCACATATAACTTTTTACATTCCATTCCACTTCAAATATGATAATGTCACTCTTATGTTTGGCAGACTGTCACCTCACAAAGAGATGTGATTCATTTTTTACGTACGCTTTACATGGAAGGTAATAATGATAGGTTTAAATATAAATATGTGATATAAATATGAAATAATTTTTTTTAATAATGGTAATATATTTTTCAAATTTCTTTCTATCAATCCTTTGAGAAAATGGAAACAACGTTCATGCGTACGTACGACCTACCGTCTCCATGAATAGGGTATTTCATTTTCTATCTCTAAATGTTATAAATTAATATAAATAAATATATTATGAATATATATGATATTTTAATAATGGATAAAATTATAGAGATTATTTATCCATTATCAAAATAATATGAAAAAATAACAAATAAAAAAATACACAAAAAACAATGCAGTTAATACCCTAAAAAAGATTTTAACAAGGAATTATTGATAAACGGGTAATAAAAGGTCATAATTAAGTTATACATGGTACAATAAATATGATTTTAGTTATTTAATAGATTTACAATAAACTTATATTTATTATACAAAGGTTTTTAATGTTTACGAAGGAAGTCGAGACTTAAGGTAAGATATTTATAGTCTCTCTTTTATTTCTGAGAGACATCTAGAAATTCACCACTCAATTATTTTTTGAGGTGCATATATTACCTTTTGACATGTTATATCATCAATATCCCTATTATTATGATTTTTAAATTATCATTGGTTGTTATGTTTTATTTTCTCTTGTGGTTCAAAATATTACTAAAGCATTAAGGGATTCTTATCTCACTTTTACTTTCTATGACACATATGCCATATTGTCCACATGATTATTTAATGTTGTATATATACTTCAAATGAATTAATTTTATAACTATTAACCTAAAAATTATTTTTATTTTTATATCTATTTGATGAACATTTTTTTAATGGGGTTTATAGTTCAAAATTGACCAAAAACTGTAAGGTAGTTCTTTTGTCTCAATTTTCATTATTTGGGCCATATGTTATGTTATACACCTATATTATTTTATGAGGTGTATATACAACCCTGTTGAAATTTAATATAATGAAATTATTTATTCTCATTAAATTATTTGTTTTATTTAATTTTATTCATTTATGGATCTTAAAATTCAATGTTACTAAGGTGGTAAATATTTTATGTCACAATCTCAACATTTATCAGGTTTGTTTAGGATTATGTTTCTGATGATAAAATATTATGATCTGTATCTCAAGAAACTCATGAATTTTATTCTCCTCTAGTTATGTTAGGAGAATAAATATTTTCCCTTCATTTTTCTATCATTATCTACTAAAGAGTTTAAAATAATGTTTTTAATAAAAATCATCTTTATTTCTCTCTTTGGTTGAAAACCCCATTTTCTTCCAAATCAATGTTTTCTAAAAATGTTTTCAAATTTTATTTAACATAATAAAATTTATTTATTAAATATATTTTTAACCATGTTTGATTTATTTTTTAAATGTTTTGAATGGAATCTTCATGTCATTTTCAAACATTGCCCATTTGGCTTTTACTAAAAAAGTGAAAGGAATTTTTTTTTTAACATGTGAAGCATTAGAAAAATTTCCCACCATCATGAAAATTATTTTATTTGAATATTCCTTTATATTTGTCAATTTTATTTTCAAAATAATTTATTTTCAAAATGTTTTATGTTTAAAAAAGTGTTCTTAAAATAGGAAATGATATTTTCTTCATGAAATGATTTAATTTTTTTTAAAGATTAATTTATATGTTTTCAAGGATATTTTCAATGAAAATGATTTTCATAATTATTGACACTACTAGAAAAAAAGTAACCAAAAAGATAGGAAACCTTTGAATATTTCAAATCCTAAAGAAATATTTAAAGAGTATAAAGAAAAATCCATTATACTCCCAAAGAGCTACGTGGCTATGCTACGCGGCCGAGCTACGTGGTCGAGCTAGGCGGCCGAGCTACGTGGTAGAGCTACGCGGTCGAGCTATATGCCAGAAGATGTTTTATGTCTATGCGTGGAGCACCTATGCGGCGGAGCTGCGTGAAGCACCTGCGCGAGGAAAATCTCTTCAACCAGGTCCATCCGTGCCAATAAATAGATCCCTTGGGATCCCCATTAATGGACTGAAAAAAAGTGAAAGACTCTTTTAAAGCTCCCATTACGTATCCCTTTCACTGAGATCTCTCAAATTGTCTCAGGTAGTTCTCTAAAATAAAAAAGAAAGGATAATCAAAGGGGATAGACATGTTTTGAATTTCTTTACATTCTTCAGTCCTCATCCATACCTACATGGTATATTTGCACGCCACACCTGCGCGGCACACCTGCGCACCATACCTGCGCAATATGGCAACGCGGGGTGCCTACGTTGCACACTTGTGCGAGGTACCGACGCGACCAGATCAAGTACCCTTCTTTAAAGCCTTCCATGGCGGGGTATCTCTTTCCTTGGTTCCCTTATTCGAATGGGGCTAAGTTGAAATCTCCACCAAAACCTCATGACTTCTCAAACCTTTGGGTAAGGCACATCAGCATGTCTCCAAATTGGATTTGTATTTCCGTATTAAAAGGTTTCCCAAATTAATTTCACAACGGGGTTACGATTCATGGGATGTTTTTGGGTTTATATATCTGTAGTCACATGGAATTTTCTCCTAGAAACAGTGATGGGAAGTTCTCGGTTTGGAGGATGGTTGGTTACCGGCCTCGCCCTTCTCAAAGAGGTGACCCGAAACCTCAGGTCTATAGTAGGGAGGGTACACTTCACACTTTCTATTCCGCGCATGTATAGGAGAAGTCTCCTTCCCCTACCAGAACCAATTTCAGGGCATCCATCCTGGTATAAGCCCCTCACCTTTACCCCTTATTCCTTACATTGGACCCTTGTCAAATGTAAATAGAACAGAGGGAAGGTTTGTCGCCTCACCCTCTTCCAAGTTCGACGCACCATCTTCCATCATCATGGAAGAAAAATTTGGAAGTGTGAAGTGTTATTATTGAATCTTTCATATCATATTGTTTATCACACTGAGCATGACTCAAGTGGGCTTAGAGATACATGATGGTTGCAACATGTGCACAAACACTCATACCAATGAACTACGAGAACTCTGATTCTTGTTGAAGCTAGGATATGTAGGAATCCCTTTTAGGGCCCGAGCTCATCCAACCCTAATTCCTCCAATTTGGGAATCCTCCTTAAGAAATAATCCCAAAATTCAATCCTCAAATCATCAAGGCATCCTTTTCTAGGAAGTAATCCCAAACACATCTCTCTTAGAGGACTATAATCTCCTATGAGATTCATCGAACTACATGGGATTTTATTCCCATTAATATGGGATATGTAGGAATCCTCCTTGAGGTTCATACCCAACACTTCAAATCAACCCTATTCTCTTTGGGTAATATTACCAATAGGGTATAATTCTACTTGGAAACTCATATCATTTCCATGTTCCTTGGGCTAATTCAGCATAAGTCCCACACTAAGTTTCAACTAAGAACCTTCTGCTTAGAGGTTCTTATCACATGACCTTAAAAGGTATGATGTGTCCTATTAAGCGGAACCGAACTACGAGGGTTCCGATTCCTTTCACAAGGATATGCAGGTATCTCATTTTATGAGCACGATCCCAAGATTAAAACAAACCTTCGTCTCCCTGGATGACAATAAATTTCAGAGTTCCCCACTGAGTGGCTTAAAAACCAGTATCATCATAACAATTATTAAAAGAATCACTAATCAGTATATTAGAGGATACCAATAATGGAAAAACTTGAATACATACTGATATTTCCATTGATGAAGAACCTTGAATGCATACTGATGATTCTAAATTTTACACATGTTAATAAGTGATTGTAAATTCCAAGGGATACTTATGATATACTTGGTGAATTAATAAGGATTCATGAAAATATTTTAATTTTACAAAGAGATTCCCGGAGTAGACAATAATTCTCCCTAAAAGGGTGTGATGGGTCCGACCTCCCATCCTCTCAACCAATGCACGTTTTTAAGTATCATAAAGTTAAAAACTTAACAAACGACTGACTTTGGAAAGTATGTCCTCTTTGGATAAAGAACTGTTGGAATTTTCTGGTTCCACGAATAAATCCAATGGAAACAACCTGGAAACAGTGATTCTTAAATCTAGAACACATGTTTCAAGGAACTACGAAACAAAAATGGTGAACTCAACATGAATCCTTAACCAAGTTAATAATGTTACTCACATGTTAGGCCCCTATCAATTTATAACATAAGGCTAGAAAAAGGAATTAATCACGCATGTATCCATCTGACAGGTTGTCACTTTAATAGAACTTGTTGTTGTTCTCAGTTTTCCACAGAATTTCCTTCAATCCAAAGAATGGATTTCTCCAAGACAACATCTGTGAACTTCCTGACTACTGCTCAAGATGAATCTCCATCAATAGGAAGGAAATTATCACCAACAAACCATCTTCAACACTGGGTATCTAATTTGATGATAAAGTAATATCTCCAGTATGGTACAATCCCGACATTGGAGGCTGCTCGACAGGCCCTCCAGGTCAATAATAATCCTCAATCATCTGGCCAACAACGACCAATGATCAAGAAGAAAATAGTTCGAAACACCATATCCAAACTTTTTAGGTCTTTATCCCCTGAACACAACAATCAATATCTCTAATAATACAGGGAGGTGGATCAAGAGGTCACTGAAGGCCTCAATTCAATAATACAGGAGTCCTTCCTGAGGACTCCCACCATCAATCGCTGTAAGAATCATGTCATAGTGTATCCCCACCATGATAGGGGTATTGCCTCTGGACGTTTGGCCCTGGTATCTCAGACCCAGGCACACAAGATGAACCACCAGGGATAATGTCCGGTTAACAGGAAGCAGGTTGTCACATCTCCCTCCACCTGAGAAGTCCATCAATCAAACTTTATGGCAAACAACGATCGAGAATATACATCCGTTCGTCCTAATTTGGTTGCTCATCAATCTCATCTGACAGCAACCCACCAATCCCACCAGATAAACTTAGTGTAGTACCATGAATAAGCACATACACCTGTTTACAAGTTATCAGCCAGTGAGTAGGCTCGTGTGACTTCATTTAAAGAGACCCACCAATCTAATATGGCGGAAACTGGTAAACATGAACATACACCTGTTTACAATCACAAATTATGTCACCAGTCTCGTCTTCCAGTATTGAAGGAATCCCATCAACCACACTTGATGGAAAATATCTAGTAGGCACATACACCTTCCATTGTTCATCAAGCCTGCCAGCAGTCTTGTTTAGTAGCACTCGAAGAAGTCAGTCGGAAAGATCTGATGAAAAATTTGGGGCAGACCCAACTCTCTACCCCTAGGCGTGAGTACTATCAATATCTATTGATAGGAAAAGGAGGATAGGAGCAGGCATATACACATACTCCAGATACAGAATGGACGTATATTCCTGTTCCGGCTGCTGAAGTCACCAAACACATCTTATCAATAGTGAAAGGGCAGACGAAAATCCCTGACCATATTTTGGAAGCATTCCAGGATATTTTAACAACTACATCAGTAGTATCAGGGGAATAAACACATAAATATGTCCCCACATATGGGATGAAACATCAGTATGCCATCCCAGAGTAGATACACACATCTGTTCCAGTCCAGGAGGGTCATGGGGCACACTCCCCCATATTTTACGGACAACAAGATCGGGAACATACTCCCTTTCCAATTGGAGGTAACTGGTCTATTCCATTAACTAATCCAAGGTAGGAACATATACCTGCCCATGATAACAAATTTTCCTAGAAAGTATCCCTAACTAAGTATAAGATAACATCCAAGAAGAAATCTCACTAAATACCGTTGGAAAATCAAGAGTCAAGATGTAATTTAGCTCCTTTTAATGATGGAGTTCTTGAAGTCCTCAGACATTTATCTATTGCTACTCAAGATCCAACCATCTCATTACCAATTTTTTTGTAGTGGTAGTTATAATTCTGAAGTTTCTCATCGGACACTTCATCATGAAGGCTTGCTTCATGAAAATTCAGTAAATCCAGAGTTTTTATCTTTGGATGAGAGTCATGACAACCCTCCGTGTGGCCAAAATACCAATAATCAAGAAGATTTATCCCTTGCTGTAATCCATCATGGTTATCCTCCCCATGATGGCATTCCCTGTGAAATTCCTCTCCACAGTAGTATTTCGCATTGTCAAAAAAAATCTATAATTGAAATTGTAGCAACAAAAAAGCCATCTTATCTTGAGGCACTTGCAAAAAAAAAAGGCCAGTCATGTCTGATGCCTTGTCATTGACGGGAGAAACAATTTCTCAGTCAGTAGACATCTTAAGGGAACAGTCACTCTCCAAACCTCCCTTGGGTCATTTATCCTCTAATGCAGAGCATCCACTTTGGTCAGGCCAAGTGGAGAAACCTTTAGTAGAAGATTATGAAGTTGTGTTAAACATGAGGAAACAATTAGCTAAAGGATAAATACCATTCATGTTATGTCCTTAAACAAATTATCAGTTTGATATTCTAGAATTAATGACAGAAGATTTCATTTATGACATTCACCTCAACTTATGGAAAACTCTTCGTCATTTGAAAACTAAAGTATTACCATATGATGAATAGCAAAATCATATAAAGGTAATAGAAGGGTAACAACACCAATTTGACTTAACATCTCTTTCAGTTTACCAACATCCAAGGGTTAACAAACAATAGATAACCCTTCAGCGCACATGTCTCAATTCTCTGAAGAGGCGGCACCAATTAATTTATGATTCCCCATCTAATGTTTACATCAGAGGATGGGGTGCATATGGAGAATTGAATTTCACTGCACTCCAAAATTAAAAAATTCCACCAAAAGTGGTATCATGCAATGTTATTTCCCACGATCGGCCATAGTCAATAGGTTTTGTATATAATCAAATGTACGCTCAAGAACAAACCTCAACCAGTTCACATCAGAATCAATCCCAAAGAAAATAAGTTGTTGAATTACTTCTACATCAATCCTTTGAGAATATTGAGTAGTCATCCCATTTAGAGGATGTCAGGTGTCAGAGGATTAAAATGACTGAAATATCACAACAATCTTCTGAAACAGGTGATTTAAGTAATTTTTGGATGATGCACCCAACTAATATCCGAACCAAAATCCTCAAAATCAGAAGAGCAGTTGCACGAATTTCAACTGTAGTAGTTCAAGAATCATCCCATCTTTCCAGGATGGGGGCTCATTTAATGCAACCATCAAATTCATTAAAATATGTTCAAATATTTGAAGAAGAAGAACATGATCAATCCCAGCCTGCAAGGCTGGGGGATTTTCCGCATCTACAATCCCCTCCTCAACAGAAGTCGGTTTTCTCCCAATTAGGGAAGATTCCACAAGGAAAGCGTAAAAATGAACTATCCAATGATTCCCTTCATGTTACCATCCTCTAAACAGTTCTAGGTAATTCTTCATATATGAGAACAATGTTTTGTGAAAGACAAAAAGGGAGAAGATCTACTAGAAACATTGAAAGAATGCCACTAATGCTTTATGCATCCGTGAATGTTATCAATACCATTGGAGAAGATCCTCTAGAAAATAAGTCTAGTTCAGGTGAATTGGAAGCTGAAGTTCTTGTCTATAATACGGTACACACTGAGGAAAATGAAGAATGTGTGCATACCCAAAATCATAGGGTTACCCAGAATCTAGATTTGCCTTAAAATAACCAACTCCCCCCTCTTTGAAAGGCATACAACAAGGGGAAAGGAAAAAGTCAGATTACATCTCACTTTTCTACCGGATAAGGTCAATCTCTTTCACTTGAAGAGAGATTTTCATACCAAGAATAGGAAATTAAGGTGTTGAAAAGACTCAACACGAAGTTACTTCGAAACAACATTTCTGCTAGACGGTATCCCTAGGAAAGTCCTCAACTTGAAAATACTATAATAGATCCTTAGCAAAGAGGATTTGTAGTAACTACAAAGGTTGATAATGAATTCCCTCCATTGGGTACACAATCAATATAGGCTCATATACATCTTGATAGACCTGTTTTTGTGTGTTATCCAAGACAGATAACAACACCACCATTAGTGTTCTTTCTGGTTATTTCACCAGCTCAAGTTCTAGTTGTAATACCTACACAGAGTCCAGATCATCCAGATATTCCCCAAATACTTATGAACACAATCGAGGAATTAATGACTCAATTGAAATATATGGAGGAAAAATGTGTACCAGTTCAACTAGAAAAGAGATCTTACCATGAATGGGTGGATGCAATTCCTCCCCCATCAAACTTTGTGAATATTACATTCCCAATTTTTAATGGTTCAGGAGATCCGAAACAATATCTAACACATTTTGTTTCTCGTTGTGATCCTATGATGAGAACCTCTCAAAAACAAAAAGCAATTAATCTTAGTTGTTTTGTGCATTCATTACAAGGAACATCTTTTGTCTGGTATACAAGTTTTCAATTGTGATCAATTATTGGGTGGGAAGATCTCTGTCAGAAATTTCTTCTTCTATTTAGCTCAACACTACCAAAGATGATAGTTTTTGATCTTACCAATTGTAAAAAAAGGGAAAATGAAATAGTTTCAGATTTCATTTCTCACTGGAAGGGATTAACATATTCCTTAAGTTTTGAACTACCTCAAGAAGAATTTCTGCCAATCTGTGTGGAAAATTTGCGTGATGAATTACACACACCATTGATCCCTATGAAATACACAGGATGGTTTCGAGACCTTACTTCAATCACTTAGTAGATAGAAGACTCTATTATAGATACTAAGGCTAAAAACCATGTAATTCCATTAGTTCTAGGAAGGAGAATATGAAAGGTGGAAGCTGCAGCAGTTACACTCAAAAAGGCACCTGTACCTGCTTCTAATTCAAGACCTTCATCATACTGAAGGGCTCCGCTTCCTGAGCATCAACAGCAACAACCACCTCGTCAAGATGATCAAATATATCAAAATCAGAAACAGTTTGAGGAATTAAAGAATAAAATCTATTCTTTACGGAATGAGCAAGTTCTTGGCTAATTCATCTCAGCCTTTGAAAACAATTTTGTTCAGTTGCCAAGGCTAAAGAAGCCAAATAAAGACGAAGATGAATATCATTCAAATTATTGTCCCTTTCATCAGATGTTGGGACACCCCATTCAGGAGTGCTTTGTTTTTAAAGACCTTCGAAAAAATATGGTAGACTCTGGACAAGTGAAATTGAAAAGTTCATCAGCTCAAGTAGCATGTGTTACTGCCACCAATCCAGAGGAAGAAGGATATTGGAAAGAGGTTAAAAGTAAAAAATGTACAAAAATATGATGATTGGATGATCAGAAAAACAATCAACTGAAATCATGATATTTTACGAACACAGTTGAATCAAACAATTTTGTCTTCTACCACTGTTGCCATAGCAAAACCATATTCATCAAAGGTTTGTTCCTCAAAAAAAACAAGGTGGTCACAAGGATAAAGAGAAGTCAGAAGAAGACGAGATCTCATCAAGGCCAAAGTTGTTCTTAACCCTATAAGATTTAATTCCATATGTTTAAAAATCATGGGCACCGCCCCACCAAATAGTACAAACAAAAATAACCTGTCAGGAAGAATCCTCATCAGACAAAGAATTGATCTTTGGTTTTGTTCATGTTATCCATTTAACAGATCCTTATGAAAATGGTGTTTCTAATTGTATTGAGCCAGAATTCCTTGTACCTAATTGGGGAACTAGAGTAAGAGGCCAAGGTCGAGGATACATGGGAAGATGTGGGAATTCCAAAAACCATCATTTTAACTCTACCCCTACTCAAACCATATATGCGGTAGAAACTCATGGAAGAGACCTTTTGTGAGCTCAAAAGGAACAAGGGGTTTCTTCCATGCAAAACAAGTCTAGTTCTAGCACAATTATTCGGGAGGACTGATTAGAAGCTACACCATCTTCTTCTCAGTAGATGAATAGACTTAGTCAGTCTAATTTTCCAAAGTCAGTGGTATTTCCCAATTCTGTTTCAACATAAAATACATCTACAATAGAAGAATCAACTTCTAAAGCACTTGAAAAACCACATATCCATGCTGGGAAACACAGACCTTTGGACCAAAAGTATGATATCTTGAAACAATTGGACCATGTAATAGACAAGTTATCAATTTTTTATGCTTTGAATAAGTCAAAAGGTCTTCAAGAAGCACTCATTGAGGCCTTATTAAGTCCTCAAGATTTTGAAACTGAAGTTGCTGCTGCTGATGTTTACCGTATAGAGAATGATTCAGCAGAATGTCATGCAGCCATATCTTTTATAGATGAAGATGAAGACCATGTGGTACATGGACACATCAGACTTTTGTATCTGTCTGGAAAGGTCAATTACATGGATATCCAACGAGCCTTCATTAATAATGGCTCTGGGGTCAACCTCATTCTCGTTCGTACACTTCGTCGATTGAGCCTGACTAAATTTGACTTATTTCCTTCAACTTTAATGTTGAAAGGATCTGAAAAGAATGAACAAGAACCTTGGGGAGAAATTACACTCAGAACTCAGTTTTGAGATCTTGTGTCTAATTAAGATTTCACGGTTGTTCGTCAGGACACAACCTTTAATATTCTTCTTGGAAGGCCTTGGTTGCATCAACATGCAACCATACCTTCATCATACCACCAATGTCTGAAATACTGTTTCAATGGTCAAATTGGAACATTGTATGGTGACAAGGATCCATTCAAAACATGAGAATCTCAATATATTGAGGTAGAGTTTTATCAGACAAGAGGAACAAAGTCCATGACCAAGGAGATAACCAGAGTTAATACTCCAAATGGACTAGAAAAGATTCCAGAAAATCCATTCATGCATTTGAGTACAGTTTATGTGTTACCCATCAATCAAGTTGAAAGGGTAAATCCAAATCCATGTACTCATCCAATAATTCCCATAATGTGAATTATGGAAATTGAGCCTGATAACATGGGAGAAATTATTGATGCACCAAGCATTGATGGAAGCTTGAATGGAGGTGTTTTTTTCATCTTCTGAACTACAATGATCCTCTACTTATTTAATCAAAATAAAAGAAATTGTAGAAATATTAGAGGAAGAAAAAGATGTTGATTCTCAATCCATCAATCCCTCCTTACTACAGGAAGACCCTTCGTCATCAGTAAGGTAAGATATGGTGGCTTATTCTTTGAGATGTTCAAATATCGACTCCTCCCCTAACTTTGGTAGTTTTTCCTTATCATATACCATGCAAATGGAAAAAGAAGAAGTGACACACAATTAAGAAGAATAGGAAGATCTTTGGGAAGCTCCTCCAGCATTTGAAGAAGGTGTTTCTACCACCATGGATGAACTCAGAGAAATAAATCTGGGTACATGGTAATATCCCCACACACCTTAATTAGTGCGGCCATGACCTATGAAATGAAAGAGGTGTATAATTCCTTCATAAAGAAAAATCAAGATATATTTGCTTGGAATTATACATAAATTCCAGGTCTTAATCCTGATGTATCCACCCATCATTTGGGTTTTCCAGAAGAACATCGTGGGTTCAAGAAAGCAACAGGAAGAACACTCCCAACTCATGCCCCTAAAATTGATGGTGAAGTTGATAAGATTATAAAGGATAAATTTGTCAGGGAAGTCCAGTATCCCAAATTTCTGGCCAATATTTTCCCAGTGAAAAAGAAGAACGAGCAAATTATATTCTTCATTTCTTTCAGAGATCTTAACTGGCATTGTCCTAAAGATGATTTTCCAGTCCCGATTACAGAACTTCAAATTGATGAAAAAGCTGTCTATGAAGCTCTTTCCTTCGTGGTTGGATATTCTGGGTATAATCAAATTCTAATGGCCCTTGAGGATGAAGAATATATAGCTTTTAGATCTCCTTAAGGCGTGTTTTGTTATCGGGTAATGCCCTTTGGCTTAATGAATGCAGGCACGACATACCAATGGGCCATGCACCATATCTTCAAACCCTTCTTAAGGAAATTTGTTAAATGTTATGTGGATGATTTGGTAGTAAAATCCAAACAATGTTCCAATCACTTGGATGATTTGGAAACCATATTTCACAAACTTTGGCAACATAATTTGAAGATGAACCCCTTAAAATGTGCTTTCGGGGTAACCTCAGGAAAATTCTTTGGCTTCGTTGTATGCAATAGTGGTATTGAAGTTGATCCTAAGAAAACAAAATCAATCCTTAGTATGTAACCTCCTCTAAATTTGAAATAATTGAGATGACTTCAAGGACACTTGGCCTATATTCGACACTTTATCGCCAATTTGGAAGGAAAATGTTTACCTTTCACCAGATTAATGAAGAAGGGAGTCACTTATCAATGGAATGAGGATTGCCAAGAATCATTTGATATACTCATGAAAAATCTCTTGAGTCCACCAGTATTGATGCCACCTGTTGAAGGAATACCACTCATTCTCTACGTGACAACATTAGAGCAATCACTAGGTGCCTTCCTCGCCCAAAAGAATGATGCTGGAAATGAAAACAACCATTATTATCTCAGTCTCACTATGATTTATGCGAAAACTCAGTATTAAAATATTGAGAAGTGCTGTCTGGCATTAATATTTGCTATTCAGAAATTGAGACATTACCTGCAACATTATGAGGTCCAATTGGTATCTCGTAATAACCTGCTCAAATTTATACTCAGTTGTAATATTCTTAATGGATGTCTAGCATGATGGGTGGTTATTTTTCAATAGTTTGATATCCAGTTTGTGCCTCAAAAGGCAATAAAGGTCCAAGCTCTGGCTGATTTCCTTGTTGAGCATCCATACGCAGAAGATACATCGTTTAATATAGAACTTCCTAATGAATAGGTATTCTCTATTCAAAATAATTCTCAAACATGGGAAATGTATTTTGATGGTGCTTCTAGAATTCCAATAGGGAAGAGACTGGAAAATCCTAAACTCAAAAAGGTTGGATTAGGAATAGTTTTTATTTTCCCAAAAAAAGGCAGTATTACCTTATTCTTTTCTATTATCAGAAGGTGGTACCAATAATGAAGCAGAGAATCAAGCTCTCATCGCAGGTTTGGAATTGGCTCTTCAGGTACAAATGGATCATTTATGGTTAAATGGTTATTCATAATTGGTAATAAAACAAATCAATGGGGAATACTCTATCAGAAAAGAAGAGTTAATACATTTTTGTGATTATGTCAGTGAGTTAATGGCTTAATTTCCCTCAGAGCTGACATTGTCCTATGTCCTGCGATCAAAAAATTCCCAAGAAGATGCATTGGATAATGCAGCTACAACCTTGGAAGATCCAAATCAGGATGAGACCGTTATCAGTATAACCCATCACTGTGTGTTCTTGCCTTTTGTTCAAACCAGAATAGAGGAAATTAATGAAATTTTCCCTATTTATGAACCATATGGTCATACTACAGGTTGGAGAACATCCATAATAGAATATCTTCAAAATGGAGTACTTCCACCAAATAGGGCTGAGAAGGATCAGATCCGGTGATGAGCGGCTAATTTTACTCTTTATGATGGTACAAACCACCAAAAGATCCTTTACAAGAGATGTTGTGATGGAATTATCTTCAGATGTATTGATGGAGAAGAGACTGCGGCTGTCATGAAAGAAGTTCATTCAGGATCTTGTGGTGCCCACCAATCTGGGCACAGACTCTCTAATCAGATCCGAAGGATTGGATAATTTTGGCCTTCAATGAAACAGGATTGTATAGACATCACAAAAAAATGTCATCCCTATCAAGTGCATTCCAACTTCATTCATCAACCCCCAGAGTTGCTACATATAGATAAATACTCTTGGCCATTTTCCACATGGGGAATTGATGTAGTAGGGCCTTATCCTCCAGTCACGGCTAAGTAGTTCAAGTATATTCTCACTGCTACTGATTTCTTCTCTTAGTGGGATGAGGCAATAGCTCTAAATGAAGTCAGATCCAAAAGCATCGTTAGTTTTTTAAAAAATAATATCAGCACCAGATTTGGTGTCCCTCATACTATTTTGATGGACAATGGCACCAATCTCGGTTCTGTTGAAGTAAACAAGTTATATCAGGAATATAATATCAAATCCAACCATTCATCTCACTATCATGTAGCGGCCAATGGACAAATAAAGGCCTTTAACAAAACCCTATCAAATATAATCCAGAAGATGATAGATAAAGATAAGAAATCATGGCCTGATAAACTTTTGAATGCTTTATGGGCTTATCAAACAACTATCCGTACTGCCACCCAAGAAACTCCTTATTCATTGGTATATGGAACTGAAGTGGTTTTTCCAATTGAAATACAATTACCTTCACTTAGAGTTGCAATCTATGATCAGTTGTCTACAGATGAAGGATCTCAGAAACGGTTCAATGAGTTGGAACGATTAGATGAGAAAATATTGCATACATTGCATCATCTAGAAGGCTATCAGAACCAAATAGCATGAGATTTTAATTAGAAAGTTTATCTTCATTCATTCCTTCAAGAAGAATTGGTATTAGTCCTTAGGACTCCAATGATACCAGGAAAGAAACCTCCAAAACTTGAACCAAAATGAGAAGGACCTTATTTCATACATAAAGTCTATTCAAATGGAGCCTATGATTTAATATCAATGGATGGAGAGCTCATTACATCTCCAACCAATGCGAGATTCTTGGAGAAATACTTTGTATAATTATACCCATTAGTCCTCACTAAAATAATTTAAACTGCACAGTACAATGTGTTTGCTGCAAGACATAAAACTACACAACATACCATATCCTAGTTGTAAGACATTAAACTGCATAGCAACCATAAGCGTCTAGGCTACATGACGTTAAAGTGTGAAGTATCTTCGTCCTTGTTGCAAGATGTTAAACTATATGACATCATATGTACAACTAATGTTTTCTCTATTTTAACGTTAGAAGATTCTATAAGAAAATTTCATTGATTTCATCACTACTTCTTAGTAGTACATGAGTCCCTCTCTTTCCTATGTCAGAGTCAGATCTGTATGGAGAACAAGTTTCAAGAACTACGTATGGACTGATTCTCATTTTCAATGAGATACGTAGAGATTCCGGAATCTCCAATTCTAGGCCCAGCCACAATCACAAAATTTTCTTATTTTCTTTTCTCTTCTTGTATATGAATCAGATCTATACAGAGTATTTCCTTACTATATATGATTTGGTCCTTATACCATTTCATGTCTTAAGAATTATTGTTCTTTCAGAACATATCAAAATCCCCATTCCTCATATCAAAATTAGCATGAGGAATGATTGTTTAAAGAACTACATATAGCTTGATTCTCATATATTTTTGAGATATGTAGAGATTCCTAGATCTCCAATCTTGGGCTTAGCCACAATAACAAAAAAACCCCTTTATTTCTTATATAAAATCAAATCTGCATAGGGAATGTTTTAAAAACTATGTATGACTTGATTCTTTCCCCAGAAAGACATATAGTGATACTTGGGATTTATCCCTTAATCAAGGTCCAATATATCTTTCCTTTCATATCAGTTCATTGTTGCCCTTACCTTATGACGTTACACTGAATGAAAATATAATACCCCTATTCTTCATTTGCATCACCTTTGCATTACAAAAGAAACACTTATTGCTCCTTGTTTCTCACACTGAGCATAGCTCACATGGGCTTATGAATTGAGTAAATGAGTTATTTATATAAGGTGTTTTAGGGGTTACTAATGTCATTACTGCATGACTTGAAACTGCATAGTATAATGTCCTTACTGCGTGACTTGAAACTGCATAATGTAATGTCCTTACTGCATGACTTAAAACTGTACATTACCATATTCATTCAAAGGAAACAAAGAAAGTCTCAATTTTTCATATGATTCAGATCTATGTAAAGGACATAAAATTCATGGTGAATATTGATTGAAATATTTCTCATATACATTGGGAATAACCCCCTTCTATATCTCACACTCTTAAACATGAATTTTTATTTTATATTTTCATAATCTTCCTTATGGTTTCTGGTGACAATGTTTCCAATATCTGAGAGCTCTTTTGCCTGACCATGCAGCACATGCCCTTAGGCAGCCTTACATAAGTTGCCTACATAACATGACTGTCAGCCAAAAGAGGTCATTATTTGGCAATGGAACATATGCCCTAGTTGTCCCTGCATGATATAGGCTCTATAACGGGTTTGTCAAATAATGGTAATTTCGTTCTTGGTTATATTATCTTTTCCCCCTTTAATCTTTGATGACAATATACAAGAATATGTATTTTAAAATAGTCATTAAAATATACTTGTCCCATTATCTTTCTCACAATCTGAAAGTCTTCAAGACCATGGTTTACACATTTCCCTCATCATGTGTTCGATAAACTATGAAATAATCTTGAAATCACTTGGACACATGTTATATATTGTTTCCATTTCTGGTCCTAGTTATATAACCTAAAACTACAGACACCATATCTTTTACATTTGGGCCAGACCATTGTAAAAGTCATATTCCTCCAATTCTTTAGATATCTTGATTAAAAATACCCTTTCCATATTCAGGTACCTTTCTCCATAAACCAAAATCTATGCTTTGGAAAATCTGAATGTCCAAAAACTTTCACTATGGGAAAAATCACTATTTGTGACGGGAAAAAATCCCGTCGCAAATAACCCGTCCAGGAAGCTATTTGCGACGGGGAAAGTTGCCCGTCACAAATAACCAATTATTTGCAACGAGATTTTGTCTCCCATCGTAAATAGTTTGGCACGACTTGCACACCAAACCGTGTGAATATTATTTGCGATAGGGAGATGTCTCCCGTCAGAAATAGTTTGGTGCAACTTGCGCACCAAACCGCGCGGCTTGCACGCGAAACCGCGCAGGGGTATTTGCAACGGGTCCCATCGTAAATACCCGGTGGTGGTCAATACCTTTTTGCGACGGGATGTCGTCCCGTCGCAAAAAGACTGTCGGTAGGTACTATTTGCGACGGGACCCGTCCCAAATAACCTTTTAACCGCCGACTGTAATTAATGTGGGCGAGGGTAACTGTGACGGGCCCCGTCGAAAATACCACCATTTGCGATGTGTGGCCGGTCGCTAATAACCCCGTCGCAACTAATCTAACCTATATATACCCCCATCCGTTTTTTTCCTAAATCATTCAGATCTTGCTCTCTCTGTCTCTCTTCATTATTCAGTTTTAAAGAGAAATTTTCTTTTAGTTGAAGTTTTTTAGACGAGAGCAATCAGAGGGCGTCAATATCTTTAGAATATCAAAGTTTAAGGAATTTATATTTTATTTTTTTATATTTATTTTATTTTCTTATGTTAATTTTAATTGTTGTTTATTAGTTCTAATTTAATTAGATTTCAATTGATTTTTATTTTTATGTAGTTTTACTAAGAAATTGATATTGTTAGTTATAATTATAAATATTTAGTTAAAATTAATATTAATTAGATATAATTAGGAATAAATGGATATAATTAGCAATAAATAGTTATAATTAGCAATAAATAGATATAATTAGAAATAAGTAAATATAATTAGGAATAACTAGATATAATTAGGAATAAATAGATATAATTTGGAATAAATAGTAATAATTAGATATAATTAGAAATAATTAGTAATAATTAGTAATAATTAGGAATAATTAGTAATAATTAGGAATAATTAGGAATAATTAGGAAGAATTAGATATAATTAGATATAATTAGGAATAATTAGGAATAAATATAATTAGCTACAATTAGCTATAATTAGATACAATTAGGAATAATTAGATACAATTAGGAATAAATAGCTACAATTAGTAATAAATAGCTACAATTAGTAATAAGTAGCTACAATTAGTAATAAATAGCTACAATTAGTAATAAATAGCTACAATTAGTAATAAATAGCTACAATTAGTAATAAATAGCTACAATTAGCTATAAATAGCTACAATTAGCTATAAATAGCTATAATTAGCTATAAATACCTACAATTAGCTATAAATAGCTACATTAGCTATAAATAGCTACAATTAGCTACAATTAGCTACAATTAGCTAGAATTAGCTACAATTAGCTATAATTAGCTACAATTAGCTATAAATAGCTACAATTAGCTATAAATAGCTACAATTAGCTATAAATAGCTACAATTAGGAATAAATAGCTGCAATTAGGAATAAATAGCTACAATTAGCTATAATTAGATACAATTAGTTATAATTAGCTACAATTAGCTATAATTAACTACAATTAGGAATAAATAGCTACAATTAGGAATAAATAGCTACAATTAGCTATAATTAGCTACAATTAGGAATAAATAACAACAATTAGCTATAATTAGCTACAATTAGCTATAATTAGCTGCAATTAGCTATAATTAGCTACAATTAGCTATAATTAGCTACAATTAGGAATAATTAGCTACAATTAGTAATAATTAGTAATAATTTGTATTAATTAGTAATAATTAGTAATAATTAGTAATAATTAGTAATAATTAGTAATAATTAGTAATAATTAGTAATAATTGGTAATAATTAGTAATAATTAGTAATAATTAGGAATAATTAGTAATAATTAGGAATAATTAGTAATAATTAGTAATAATTACTAATATTTAGTAATAATTAGGAATAATTAGTGATAATTAGGAATTATTAGCAATAATTAGCAATAATTAGCATTAATTAGCATTAATTAACAATAATTACCAATAATTAGCAATAATTAGCAATAATTAGCAATAATTAGCAATAATTAGCAATAATTAGGAATAATTAGGAATAATTAGAAATAATTAGAAATAATCAGCTATAATTGGCTATAATTAGCTATAATTATCTATAATTAGGAATAATTAGCTATAATTAGATATAATTAGCTATAAACAGCTATAAATAGCTACAAACAGCTATAAACAGCTATAAACAGCTATAAAAAGCTATAAACAGCTATAAACAGCTATAAATAGCTATAAACAGCTCTAAAAAGCTCTAAATAGCTCTAAACAACTATAAACAGCTATAAACAGCTCTAAACAGCTCTAAATAGCTATAAACACCTATTATTAGCTATAATTAGCTATAATTAGCTATAATTTTCTATAAATAGATATAATTAGGAATAAATAGCTATAAATAGCTATAATTATGAATAATTAGCTATAATTCGGAATAATTAGCTATAATTAGCTATAATTAGCTATAAATAGCTATAATTAGCTACAATTAGCTATAAATAGCTATAATACGAAATAGGCTTTGCTTTATTCTTAACATGTTCAAATCTCAAAGGGTCGCCAATTGTCAGGTCATGCGAAATAAAAAGCTTGTGTCAGCCATGTCCAATATAAAATCTATAATTGTCCTTGCATGGTTGATCACCTAACAAGTAGTGTTGCAATCAGACAAACTAAGTCATACCCTTCTTATCTATAAGAATAATCTCATATGAACCTTTACATAGGCCATTCTTCCTTGAAAATTTAAGGGGAAAATAAGGATATCCCCTTAAATTTTTAAGGAAGAATGATCTATGTAAAGTGTGATGTGAGATGATTCTTAGAGACGAGAATGTCATTACTTTGGTCGTCCTATTACAACACTAATTGTGAGGTGATCAACCATGCAAGTACAATTATAGATTTTACATTGGACATGACTGACACAAACTTTTAATTGCGCATGACTTGACAATTGACGACCCTTTGAGATTTGAACATGTTAAGAATAGAACAAAGTCTGTTGTGAATATTGATAATTTTAATATTTTATAAATTTTTTATTATTTTAATAATATTAATATTATTTTTTCGTATATATTGATAGTATAATTTTTTTATTACTAATAATTAGTAAATGAAATCTGCTTAGATAATGAAGGGAAAATTTGTAATCATCTCCACAACGATGATTACCAAATTTCCTTTTATTATTCAAGTAGTTTTCCTTTTGCTAAGTATTGCTAAGTATTGCTAAATTAGTAATAAATAGTAATAATTAGTTATAAGTAGTAATAAATTGTAATAATTAGTAATAAATTGTAATAATTAGTAACAATTAGTATTAATTTGTAATAATTTGTAATAATTAGCAATAATTAGGAATAATTAGGAATAATTAGAAATAATTAGCAATAATAAGTGTGAGAAAGATGCAATTAAATGAGTTGTTTGACAAAAGAGTAGCTGTCAATCCACTAGAAATTGTGTCTCCCTTAATTAATGATAATATTAAGTAGTTGCAATTATTTATCTTCTTTTTCAGATAGTGTTTTTATAATTTCAAACTATTCAAAAATAGTGATGATTTTATATTTTATGTAGAAAAATATGGAACAAGGAAGTTGACATCAGTCCTTAATAGATGATCGATCTTGGATAAATCAACACAGAAATCCAAATGGTTCTGGTTTAAATCCTGTATATATTGAGGGTGTTGAAGTTTTCTTATCATTTTAATCATCAAAAACAAAATATATTTTAAAAGGAACAATTAAGTGTCCTTGTACTAAATGTGCTCTGAGAGCGTTTGAAACATTTGACAAGGTTGAGGGACATCTCTTACGGTTTGGTTTTCAACCAGATTTTGTTTTTTGGTATCAAAATGGTGAAAGCAGTTCCAGAGAAGATCCTAATAACTAGATTTCAGATCCATCACAGTTTCATAATTTAGTACAAGATGTTGCAGGTCCATCTGTGAAACAAACTGAAACTCATGATGATATTGATTTAACTCCTGAGTTGGCACCAACCGAATTTTATGAGTTGTTGAGGTCTACTGAGGATGCATTATATCCTGGTTGCAAGATAAGAAAATTAGAAGCGGTTTCAAAATTTATGGCTATTAAATCAGATAATGCATGGTAAAACAACTTTTTTGATCAGATATTTTCTTTGGTTAAAACACTGTTACCTGAAGGAAATATGTTGCCTGCAAATTACTATGAGAGAAAGAGGCTGATTCATAATCTGGGCTTTAGTTATCGGAGGATTCATTCATGTCCAAATGATTGAATCTTATATTCTGGTGAAAATGAGTCATTGAATATTTGTCCCACATGTGGACAATCGAGGTATAAAGAAGCGTAACCAGGGAATTCTAGATCGATTCCAGTAAAACAGTTGAGATATTTCCCCCTTACACCCAGGTTGCATCATTTATTTATGTCTCAGAACACAACGTCAATGATTTCATGACACAAAACCAAGATTTCAACTGATAAAAGCTTGAATCATCCATCTGATAGCGATTCATGGAAACATTTTGACCATCTGCATCCGTCTTTTTCTATAGAAGCCCGAAACATGCGATTGGGTCTTTCTACTGACGGTTTTTGTTCGTTTAGTTCTTATGGTAGTCAGTATTCATGTCGGCCTGTCTTTATAACTCCGTACAATTTTCCACCATGGATGTTGATGAAGGATCCTTATATCTTTTTGACTCTATTAATCACAGGACATCCGAAAAATAATATTGATGTTTATTTGAAACCATTTATTGATGAGTTAAATGCATTGTGGAGTGATGATGTTAATACATATGATGTTGCTGCGAAACAAAATTTCATATTAAAAGCTGCATTGATGTGGATGATTGGTGACTTTCTGGCATATGGCATGTTATCTGGTTGGAGTACACATGGTCTGAAATCATTTCCTTACTGTATGAAAGAAAACAAAGCCTTTATACTAGTCAATTGGAAAAAACCTTGCTATTTTGATTTTCACTGTAGATTTATTTCAACCGATCATCCTTTTCAGAGGAACAAATCTCATTTCAGAAAAGGTACAATTGAAAGGGATGAACCTCCAAAGATGATCTCAGGTACAGAGTTAAAATCAGTTGTATTTTCATTAACCCCCATCACATTTGGGCCAACAGTAAAGCAACAAAAAATTCATGGCTTTGGGAAAGAACATAATTGGATAAAATGGAGCATTTTTTGGGATCTTCCGTATTGGTCTGATTTGTTGGTCCGCCACATGTTGGATGTTTTGCATATTGAGAGGAACTGTTTTGATAATTTATTTCATACAGTTTTGGATACACTAGGTAAGACCAAAGATACTTTAAAGGTACGATTAGATCTTGCCCAAATTTGCAGGCGACCAGAACTTGAATTATTTGAAAATGTCAGATCACAGAAGTTAATGAAGTCAAAATCAACTTATACACTATCCAAATAGAGTCACTTATTATCTTTTCAGTGGATTACAGATTTGAGACTTCCATATGGCTATGCTTCCAATTTGGGTAGATGTGTTAAAAATGGTTATATTACTGGATTAAAAAGTCATGATTGTCATGTTATAATGGAAAGACTTATGCTGATTGGATTTAGAGGTTTGTTGAATTCTATGATTTGAGATTTGATAACAGAGATATCATATTTTTTTTCGAGACATTTGTGAAGCGACAACAGACTACGATGCGCTAAACAAACTGGAAGAAGATGTTGCTGTAATTTTATGTAAACTGGAAAAAATCTTTCTGCCGGATTTCTTTGACTCAATGGAACATCTAATATTATATTTTCCACATGAAGCTAAATGTGGAGGTCCAATATAGTTTCGATGGATGTACCCATTCAAGAGATGCATGCAGAAATTGAAGAAAAAATATGTAACAAAGTATCAGTTAAAGTCTCATTTGCTGAAGCTTATTTGCAAGAGGAAATTGCTTTTTTCCGCTCTAATTATTTTTAATCTCAATATAAATCAAAATAGAATCACATGGGATGAAACGAGGGGAATGTTAATGACGAAAAGCACAATAAATTAATAGTTTTTAATCATCCAAATCTTGGTTTTGGTGGAGTTCATGAACGATGGATTTCAGATGATGAACATTACAGAGCTCATACATACGTTCTGCTCAACTGTGAAGAAATGACATCATTTGTCCTATGAGTGCTTCTATTACTTATTTTATAATTTATGTTACAGTATTTAAACTTATTTTATTTGTAGGTTATATGATAATCATATCATAAAACAACTTCCACAAATTACAGTAGCTGCTCTTGAAGAATGCAGACAAAAAAAATTCTCAATGGTTTCAAAAACTGGTAACATAAATTATTGATTGTTTAATATCAATTACGTTTATTATTTATTATATTGATAATTTTTTAACAATTTTCAGGTGTCTCAATATACTGAAAAAATTGATAAGCGACTGTGTATATTGAGTAACCCACCATCCAAAATGGTTAAATCTTATAATGCATATGTGGTGAATGGTTTTTGATTTCATACACATGCATACGGGGAATCAAAAAAAAACAATGAACAATGGAGTTTTCTTGATAGGATCACATCATAGAGAAACTGAAGTTGACTTTTATGGAATTTTGGATGAAATTATTGAGATGTGTTATCTAGGACAGAATTACATAACAATGTTTAAATGTCAGTGGTTGGATACTGAGATAGGTTTGCATGTTCATCCAACTCATGAAATCGTCGATATTAAATACAAAAGTCTTCTTGCAGTAAATGAACCATTTTTACTGGTTCAACAGGCACATAAAATTTATTATGCAAAGTACTGTGCCACTTCAAGAGACTTGAGCGATTGGTGGAGAATAATAGAAATGAAATCTTGGGAAAATCAGTTTACTCAAACTAAATGTGGTTCCACTGAAGTAGAAGGAATTGAAATTTTTCAAGAGACGACTCAAAATCCATATGATTCACAAAGAGACGTGAATATCGATGATGACACCCAACAATTAAGGATCGATGGTGATGAAGATGTTAATGATGTTACAAATAAATTTGAAATGACAGGAGATGCTGAAACTGAAACACGTATGGATATTGATGTTGCTAAGGAGGAAGATGAAGACATTGACATTGACAGATATGGAGTAGAGGATGAATATGAACATTGACACAGTTAAATGCTGGTTATAATCATAACTAATATATATCTAAACATAATAGTTATTTTCAACTATCTACTAACAACAATCATTTTGTGTTTCTGATGGACTCTGATCTATTGCGGGATTTAGAGGAGGCTGAGCTACCTTTGTATGAAGAGGATGTGAGATCAGCTGACCCTCAGCCTACTGGTGGTTCAGGAGGTACGCGAAGGGGGAGCGGTCTTGCACGACTGATGATTCCTGACTCTATACCCAAGCGACATCCACATCTTGGTTTCCATCCACGCACACGGAGGTATGATAACCTATATATTTTAGTTATATTTCATTAATTTATTTATATATATACTAATTGTTTGATTATTTATTCCTTTTTCACAGTTTTCAGCATGTAGCTATTGGACATGGGAGTGCTATATTGTGCAATTATTTTTCTCAGCCATGGATGACATGGGAACATATTCCCGTTGATGTGCGACGCGACATGTTCCATCACTAACTGGTATGTAAATAAATAATATTTACTTTGAAACTTATTTTATTAACAAATTAATATTATAAATTATTTGTAGGGTTTATGGAATCCTATCGATGATAGCATGCGCGACGCTATCCACGCGGTATGGTAGGTTTCTATGCGTGACTATTTCCGCCAGTTTTTGCACAATTTGAGAAGGACAACCATTAAGAAAGAAAGGGTGACATAATTTTATGAGTCGTATAGATCCCACTGACCAGAGTACATTTCATCTCACGTTTGGGATGGATTATGTTTATACTGTTTGGGTGGTGGATTTCAGAGGAGATCTTCAGTGGGACGACAGAACCAGGGGAGACAGGAGGTGACGCATCGAGCTGGTAGTCATACATTCAGTTCGTATATAGAGCATCTGGTATGTATATTTTTTAAATATATTATATAACTCTAAATATAAATAGTTTATTTTATATTTTTGTAGGCATTCGAGCATTCCGATATTATGGAGTTCGACGTTTATCGGAGGATGTACAGTGATCCAGCCAATGGAGAGATTATAGGTGATTGCCAGCATCTGATTGTGGTTAGTATTATTTTTTTAGTTTAACAAATTAACTGCATATAATATTTTTACAATTTTAATTTTAAATTGGAATTGAAGGAGTCATATGAGGCTGCGACCTCTCAGACACAGGCTGAGGGTTAGGACGAGACAATTGAGCAAACCAGTGCTCACCATTTCGATGAGGCGGTATGGATGCAGGCGGCTCAGTATGGCTTTGAGAAGGGAAGAGTAGTTGGAATCGACTCTCATTTGACTCCCGGTACTTATTATGGTACTGCTGCGATGTCGGCGTCCAGCTCGAGCGGAGCTCGTTGAGAGGCATCATCTTCTGGCTCACAGTATCAAGAGCAGTTGCGAGCACAGGCTGAGCATATATAGATTTTCCAGAAGCAGCAAGAAGAGATGTATCGGCGGCAGCAACAGAAACATGAGGAGGAGATGCTTTGATGGTAGCAGCAGTATCACGAGAAAATAGAGTACATGCATCGTCTGACTCGTAGTTTAGGGATGGAGTTTCCTCCACCAGTTCCTTCAGCTCCTCCACCTCCTCCAAAAGATGACCCCCAGTGATTTTTTTATGTTACAAACATTTGAATTTAACATTGTAATATGAATTATTTACATTTTTTGCCTTTTATATCAGTGAAAATATTACATAATTTAATTTATAATATTTTATTATTTTTTTGTGAATATTGAAATTTTAATATTTTTAATATTTTTTTATTGTTTTAATAATAGTAATATTATTTTTTCATTAATCGTAATTTTATTAATTTTTTTTTAAAATTAATTTATTATTAGCGATGGGACCTTTTGCGATGGGGTCCCGTCGCAAATAGTCTAACTAAAAATTTTAAAAAAAATATTTTCGACGGTACTACTTTCCCGTAGAAAATAATTTGTTGCGACAGGCCCGTCGTATAAAGTTATATATATATATATATTTTTCGGTGGGACGAGAGCCTGTTGAAAATAGTTTTTGCGATGGTCCCATCATGAAAACTTTTATGTATATATAATACATATAATCGGAAGCTTATTTGCAACAAGGATGTTTCCCATCGCAAATACAATTATTTGCGATGGACCCGTCGCAAATAATTGTATTTGCGACAGCGTTTTCTACAACGGGCTATTTGTGACAGGATCCCATCACAAATAGATCGTCGTAATTACATAACATGCATATCAGTCAAAAGATGAAACTATTTGGCTATACAGCATATGCCCCAGTTGGCCCTGTATAATACATCCCCTATAACAGGTTTGTCATGTAATGTTAACTTCGTTCTTAGAAAAGACTTCCTCTAATTCTTCTATCCATTTTCCCATACCATTCCTTAGTTTCAGAAATTCTCAAATCACAGTTTACAATTTTCCATTTCATACCTGAATATTATAGTATATTTCTAAACAAATTATCAAGAAATTAGGAGAGTTTCATACTTTTGATCAGAGCTAAAGACCTTAAATTAAATCCAAACCAATTTCCTCACTGCATGACTTAAAACTATACAGTACCAATGTCCTCACTACATGACTTAAAACTACACAGTACCGTTGTCCTTACTGCATGATTGTTGGATTTAAATAACCCTTTCTCATTCTTAAAATTCATTTCCTTGGAAAAACCACCTAATGTGGTCTTAAGTCACCAAAATCTTATTTTTCCCCTATCTATCAACAACAAAACGTTAAATTCTTAAAGATATATTTTTCCCGACAATGAATCATGTGCCCATAGGAGACCTTGCATAAGTTTCTTACATAATAGGCCTGTTAGTCAAAAGATTCCACTATTTGTCTATGCAACATATGCCCTAGTTGGCCTTGCATAATACAACCCACATAACAGGTTTTTCAAATAATGGTAACTTTGTTCTTGGAAAAGACACACATTATGTTGATATAGGATTTACGATTTGGTATCTATAAAAATCATGGCCCAAGATTCCCCTTGTAAATGTTTAAAGAATTTTAAAGCAATTCTTAGACACAGTTTTTTGTTTGGGATTTAATTCAAACTTTACGGTCAAAGAAATTTCAACCCTAAATATTATCCCTTTATAGTTCAACATGAATGACTTTAAAATACCAGTAAAAACAGACTCGGTACTCATTAGATTGAGAACTTGCAAGAAGAACTCTAAACAAAAGTTGAGTCCCAGCTCACTAAACATACATTTTTCTACGATTTAGGTAATATTAAGCAATAAAAAAGGTCAAAAGACACAAATTTTGTGGGGTTATCCATATAACCCTAGAAAAATTAAAATTATGCTCATTAGGTCTATCGGCATAATAAGAAAATTTTGAGCACTTCATTCTGATTATTATAAATAATGATTTTTTAATATAAAGGAATCATTATCATCATTTATCATTCATATTGCTATCATGAAAAACAGGAATGAATATTAATATGATTAAAAACAAAAATTCATTCATTTATATGAAAATATAGGGCCATCCACAAAATAGAGCCTCTCTATCATGTTTCAGAATAAACTCTCACCATGACTTTTCATTTGTTGGAACACTTCATAAGCTCTATAAACTGCCTATTAAAGTTGAGATAGTTGAGCAACTCCAGCGTTCTACGCCTGACGAAGTGCTTCCTTCATAGTTGAAATGGCAGTTATTCCCACTAATTGGGTTTCTCATAATGTTTGATTCAATTGATCAAGTTTGTTATGAACAACATCCAGTTGTTGTTAAAGAGATAACAACTCCTTTGTGGCTTCTATGATTTGTTGGATAATCTTGAGTGCTTTCTTGTTATGATTTTCCTCCGCCTCAACTACTGCAGTTTGAAAGACCTCGATATTGATGAGTCATTTAGCCTCTTCAAAATATTGTCGCAGCTTATACTCCTGCTCCCATCATTGAATATTCTCTTTCATGGAATCATAGACCGGTCGATAATTGAACCCACCAAATCCCAACATGCATAATAATGCTGGGAGTTTTAAAAAATGGGACGAAAATTCATTTAAAGGCTTTTCTGCAATTATGCTCCAAATCTGCCACCATGCCTTTTTACGTGCCATGGAAAGAGCATATTGCATCTCTAAATCTGATTCTGAGTCACTACCATGAGGTAAAATGTACTCTGGAAATAGTTTGCTTAGAGAGCTGCCTTGTTCTACTTCTCTTAGGATAGTAGAAGCTTCACCTTCTGATCTAGGAGCTAATAACCCTAAATAATAAATCAAGGTCATTATTAGTTTCAAATGGAGGTAAAAAATATGATTCCGATAGCTGATTATATTTACCCAACAATAAGTCAACTACTTGATTAGATTCATACACTGTATTCCCAGATCTAGTGTTTTGAGCAGATGTTTCTTGAGACAGGGTATTTTGATGAATTTTCTCAGTTATGAAATTTGTAGGCTCTGGAACATCTTTTGATGAAA
Source organism: Viscum album (assembly GCA_963277665.1). NCBI lineage: Eukaryota > Viridiplantae > Streptophyta > Magnoliopsida > Santalales > Viscaceae > Viscum > Viscum album. Next base: position 1,617,186,498 of record OY728131.1, on the reverse strand, counting down.
GATCCTATGTGGGTATTTCCCCAGCTCCAGTAAAAGGATAAAGTGGAATACCCCATTTCTGAAGAGTCTTTGCGACATTTTCTACAGATAAAGCTGCATGAGATGATTTTTGATGTAAATAATAAAGTTTAAGAACATATTATGTATGAAAAATGAAAGAATAGGGACTTACGCCCTTGAAATTCCTCATGAAAATCCCCAAACTTCATGATGGAACCTGGAATATCAATATTTGGATTAAGGGTGTCCATCATTTCAGTGTATATGGCCTGAGATGTTACCGCATCCTCACCATTTAAGGCATCCAAAAATTTTTGGTTGATGCCCAAATTGGCTCCACTGACATTTGATTCCATTGGATCTTTAATTGATACGTCAACATCAGGTCCTTCCAGATTTAGGTCAACATTAGCATCTGTCTTAGATTTCCCTAGATCTTCATTCCTTTCTTTTGAAGCAATAAGAATATCAGTGTTGATTATTTCATAATTATTTGATAAAATCCACTGAGGAATGTATTTAATCTTACCATGGATTTCCTCTCTCTCAACAGATATTAGAGCCCTTATAGCTGAATAGCTTGACAATTTGTCTACTAAAATTGCATATTCGTCAGCATTAACCTTGGTTTCCCCTAGGGCTTCTTTTTCTAGTCTTAAAAAAACCAACTCTTAATCCCTTGAGAGAGGAGAGAGACATAGATCCTACAAGAGGATAAAATGTAGTTACCATAACGTCTTGAAGAAGTTGTATTCCCTAATGATGGTATAAATACTTACTCTTTCGGCAAACGCTTCGAAGTAATCTCATTTCACTTTTGCATTTCTGTTCAAAAGATTGAGGAGAGATTGAAACACTTATCTTAGTAGGGAAAACATGAGGTAATGGTTGAGGATTATCTGTCGCCATTACCCCAATCATAATTGTTTCTCCTGGAGAAAGTTCTGGCGACTTGGGAGGATCATTCGATGTGTCAATGGGAGAACCTATAGGACTATACTGAGGCGATTCAAGAATCATTCCAGATCTTCTTTCTCTACATTCAAGATGCATAAAAACATTTTCATCAAGATTAATGATGATAAATGATAAATTTGAGTTGAGATGAAAGAAAAAGGGAAATTCATTCTCAGTATTAACATAGATATCCCACTCCTCCTTAGAGTCAATAATTACCCCTTCGCGGACTACTAAGTCCAACATATGAGATACTCTTTTAGAGGCTGGGATTTATTCATCAGTTGCATAGATAAAAGTCTCTAACTCCTCAATATACTTATGTACTTCAGCCAATTTATTGTCTAGATTGAAATAAGAAGGTGCCTTGATATCAACAATATCTGTTATTCAAATGCTATGCTAAAGAAATGTCCAGGCGTCCCTAAGATCATAAGTTACACTCTCCCAATGATGGATGGCCGAAGGTCACACATAATTCGATCTTGGCTTGTTTGACTGTGGAAGAGATTCAACACCTTTTGATTGAAGAGCTTCTTCAGACCTTTCTTCCTCAAAATGTTCAACAGATGGAATAGGAATCTCTGTTTGATGGAGGCGACTGGATCGCCTTGGCGTTGGAGGTATTTCTTCACTATACTTGGTATTCCTGGTATACATTCTGCGAAGACGTTTTGAGGGCTATGAAACCTCTGACACTTATGTATCATCTCAGGCCTTGGATTTCTTGCCACAATTTCCATGTGAAATAGTCTTTGTAGCTGCCACTTGATATATCCCTTTTGTCAGAGCCCCTTGGGGATATGAAGAAACCCAAGCTTTGGCATACCCAGCTTCCAATCCAATCGATGCATCTGGTGGAGGTAATGTAATTTATAATTTTGATACTTCTAATGTTGTCAGAATCCCTAATTTTCGCACCACCATTAGGTGTTTCTCAGTCTGACATATGTGGGTGAAAAAATTCTTGATTGTTGAAGACATATTAATTGATGAGAAAACCAATAGAGTACATAAGCCTTGCAGATAATTTCACCATCAATCCTAGTTGATAATACGCCATTAATGAATTCCATCATATAGGATCCCAGCTCATAATTCTATTCTTTACCATCATCAATAAATGTTCCAATTGGTGGGTCACCAAAAGGAAAGAAGCTGAATTCCCCCAAGACATTCAATGCCTTCAGCACCACGTCAGGTCTTTATCCTTGGGACTGAATACCAAAACATTTCTGTAGAAATAGAGTAAATCGACCATTGTGAACTCTAACTGAATTCAGCATAGAGTATGAAGAAAGGTGTGCTGCAATCCAGCCCCAAAACACTTGGAATGGACCCGCAATCCTAAATGGAGCCTTCCAATTGTATAAATACAACATGAGATGGTAAATTCGTGCTAATACAAGGGTTTCCAGCCCAATATAATTCCCCTCTACCAATTTAGCTGCAATGAAAAAGGTCCCTGATCTTACACCACCACTGGATTCATGGACTAGAAGCAAATAAACACTTATCCACATAGAAAGGAAGGAAGATAAGAGTACATTTCCATCTATATAGGGTTTGAATTTATATCCCCAGTGCTTGTAATTACCTCTTTCCAGTGTAGGCCAATATGTGCCTGAATTGCCTCAGTTATCTTTAGAAGAAAAAATAGTAGTATGTCCACAAGTTGGACCTTTCTCTGTAGTTAGTTCTAATAAATCTTCCATACACACTCTAGAATGGATATATTTCTTATCCTTGGGTAAATTATTCTTTATCTTAAGTAATTCAAGGGCCAGCAGTGGTGTTCTAGTAACATCCCCCCATGTTGTAGTAGGTAGGATAAATTCATCCTACATTTCCCCAATAATGGGAGTTCAAACTATTTGTAAATGTCCCAGAGACTAATACCAACTTCACCATGAGTTAAATGAAAGGAATTCATCTGTGGACTCCATCAGCTCAGTAATTCAGGAATGAATTCATTTTTGTAAACATAAGATTTCTCCATCTATATAGCTTCGTATATATGAATGTTTGATAAATCTTTTCTAAATTCTGCACAAGTTTGACGTACCCAGAATTCCCACATCCACTCGGGTTTTACACCCCCTCTAGAACTAAGGTCCCAGTCTCCTTTCCAACCATTAGATTGATCTATTTGAGAATCCTCAAAAGTGGAATCATAACAATGTGTTCTTGGCTCTACAATAAGATCCTTCATGTCTGGAGTGCAACCACTATGATGAAGGATACAACTAATAGGTACTGTGCCTTCTTGTATTGGAACCCCCCTTTCACTAATATTTATGCAGTTACTATTGGAATACTAAAGAAACCAATTATTTGGAAAGTACTGCTTAACAGATGGAACATGGGCGTCTTGAAAAAGTCCATGCCCGTACAGGGGTAAGTAAGAACTTTGTGGATAGTCACGCTGGTACAGAATCAGACCCTTCCATAGTCCAGGAAGATTACTTTCAACAAAATCATAATAGTCTGGCCCAACGATCTGCATCATTTCATTTTGGAGAGCTTTAGATTCTTCAATATGGGTCATCAAATGATTCACTCTTTCCTAAAAAAAAATAATTACTAAACATTCAAGTCAGAAAAGTGATTTTTTTTTGGCAAAGGACACTATTCGCGTAGGTCCTTCGACAAGGTCCTTCGACAAGATCCTTTGACAAAGTCCTTCGATGAGTTCAGTCGCGTGGGCCCTTAGAAAAGTATCCTAGAACAACTCCATCGTCGAAGTCCTTTTTTTTGTAGCTCCATCATGTAAATACTTTTTACCTTGAAAGAGATTTCAAGAGAATTACGCGAGAGCACAATGTGATTTAGCTGGGCGAATGAGCTACGCAACGAGAGCTCTAAATTTTGGAGAAATCACAAGTGAAGAAAACAATTGCGAAAGGTTGAGACCTATTTATAGGCAACAAAAGATCTATGTGACGTGACTGCACGTTTTACCTGCACGACTTACTTGTGCATTATACCTACGCGTCGTACCTGCACAAAGTACGTGTGTGACAAAACTGTTCTATTCATTAAATCTATCTTGATCTTTTTCCTATACTTTCACCTCAGGAACTGACCCTATTTTTATATTTCAGATCTAATCCTGAGGTGGGATTTTGTTGACACTACTTGAAGAAAAGTAAGAAAAAATATAGGCATCCTTTGAATATTTCAAATCCCAAATAAAGATTTAAAGAGTACAAAGAAAAATCCATAATACTCTTAAAGAGCTACGCGGCCACAATACGCGGCCGAGCTACGCGGCCGAGCTACGTGGCCGAGCTACGCGGCCGAGCTACGTGGCCGAGCTACGCGGCCGAGCTATGCGGCCGAGATACGCGGCCGAGCTACGCGGCCGAGCTACGCGGCCGAGCTACGCGGCCGAGCTACGCGGCCGAGCTATGCGGTAGAGCTACGCGGTCGAGCTATGCACCAGAAGATGTTTTATGTCCCTACACGGAGCACCTATGCGGCGGAGCTGCGCAAAGCACCTGTGTGAGGTACATCTCTTCGACCAGGCCCATCCGTGCCTATAAATAGAGCCCTTGGGCTCCCCATTAATGGACTGAAAAAGTGAAAGACTCTCTAAAGCTCCCATTGCATAGCTGTTTCACTGAGATCGCTCAAATTGTATCAGGTAGTTCTATAAACTAAAAAATAAGGGATAATTAAAGGTGATAGGCATATTTTTAAGTTCTTCACATTCTTCAGTCCTCATCCATACCTATGTGGTATATTTGCGTGCCACAACTACATGGAACACCTGCGCACCATACCTGCGCGATAAGGCAATGTGGGGTACCTATGCGGCACACTTGTGTGAGGTACCTATGCGACCAGCTCAAGTACCCTTCCTTAAAGCCTTCCATGGAAGGGTATCTTTTTCCTTGGTTCCCTTATTCTAAAGGGGCTAAGTTGAAACATCAACCAAAACCTCCTGACTTATCAAACATTTGGGTAAGGCACATCAGTGTGTCTCTAATTTGGATTTGTATTTCCACAGTCAGAGGTTTCCCACATTCATTTCACAATGGGGTTAAGATTCATGGGATGTTTGTGGGTTTATATATCCACAGTCACATGGAATTTTCTCCAAAAAACAGTGTTGGGATGTTCTCTGTTTGGAGGATGGTTGGATACCAACCTCACCCTTCTCAAAGAGGCGACCCAGAACCTCAGGTCTCCCGTAGGGAGGGTACACTTCGCACTTGCTATTTCGCGCAAGTATAGGATAAGTCTCCCTCCACTACCAGAACCAATTTTAGGGCATCCATCCTAGTATAAACCCCCCACCTTCACCCCTTCTTCCTTACATTGGACTGTTGTCCAATGTAAATAGAATAGAGGGAAGATTCATCGCCACTCCCTCTTCTACGGTCGACGCACCCTCTTCCATTAGCATAGAGGAAAAATTTGGAAGTGTGAAGTGTCATTATTGAATCTTTCATATCCTCTTGTTTCTCACATAGAGCATGACTCATGTGGGATTAGAGATACTCGATGGTTGCAACATGTGCACAAACACTCATACCAATGAACTACGAGAAATCTGATTCCTGTTCAAGCCAGGATATGTAGGGATCCCTTTCAGGGCCTGAGCTCATCCAACCCTAATTCCCCCAATTTGGGAATCCTTCTTAAGAAATAAGCCCCAAATTTAATCCTAAAATCATCAAGTCATCCTTTTGAGGAAGTAAGCCCAAACACATCTCTCTGAGAGGACTATACTCTCCTATAAGATTCATCGAACTACGTAGGATTTGATTCCCATTAATATGGGATATGTAGGAATCCTCCTTGAGGTTTAAACCCAACACTTCAAATCAACCCTATTCTCTTTAGGCCATATTCCCAATAGGGTCTGATCCTACTTGGAAACTCATATCCTTTCCAAGTTCCTTGGGCTGTTTCAGCATAAGTCCCACACTAATTTTCAACTAAGCACCTTCTGCTCAGAGGTCCTTATCACATGACATTAAAAGGTATGATGTGTCCTATTAAGCGGCACCGAACTACAAGGGTTCTGATTCCTTTCACAAGGATACGTAGGTAGCTCATTTTATGGGCATGATCCCAAGATTAAAACAAACCTTTGCCTCCCTAGATGATAATAAATTCCATAGTGCCCCACCGAGTGGCTTAAAAACCAGTATCATCATAACAATGATTAAAAGAATCTCTATTCGGTATATTAGAGGATACCATTAATGGAAAAAATCAAATACATACAGATTTTTCTATTGATTAATAACCTTGAATGTATACTGATGATTCTAATTTTTACACATGTTAATAAGATATTGTAAATTCCAAGGGATACTTATGATATACTTAGTGAATTAATAAGGATTCATGAAAATATTTTAATTTTACAAAGAGAGTCCCAGAGTAGACAATAATTCACCCAAAATAATGTGATGGGTCCGACCTCCCATCCCCTAGACCAATGAACATTCTTAAGTATAGTAAAGTTAAAAACATAATGAATGCATGCCTTTGGAAAGAAGGTCCTCTTTGGATAGAGAACTATTGAAAGTTTTTGGTTCCATGAATAAATCTAATGGAAACTGCCTCGAAATAGTGATTCATAAATCTAAAACACACATTTCAAGGAACTACGAAACAATAATGTTTTATTATTTAATAATTTTTTTAAAAGAGGAATGTATATTTTCTTCAAGATTTTTTAAAAAATATTTTTAAATCTTCCTTTATATGATTTCAAGGTTATTTATAAAGAAAATTATTTTCAAATTTTTTTATGTTTTAAAAAGTGTTTTTTAAAGAAGAAAGGATATTTTTCTCAAGAAATATTTTAAATTATTTTTAAGGAATCCTTCATAAGTTTTCAAGGTTATTTTGAAAGAAAGGTATTTTAAAAAATATATCATATTTTAAAAAATGTTTTTTCAAAGTGGAAAGGATATTTCCCTCTAGAAACATTTTAAATGATTTTCAAAGATACATTTACAAAATTTAAAATTTATTTTCAGTGAAAAGGATTTGAAAAATGTTTTATTAATTTTTAGTTTTAAAATTTTTCATTTAATGAAAAATTGTTTTCCTCAATAAATATTCCACATGTCTATTAAAAATATTTTTCCATATAAAATGACATATTTTTTAGGTCACTTATGACTTACTGAGGTTATGATCCACATATACCATTCTTATTAATTATATGAATAGTTTGGGTTGATGATGAAATGATGTTTATGAAACTTGTTTCTCTTGCACACGGTGTACCTTGATAAAATGCTTACGAAACCTACTTCTTTTCAAGGGTTATACAATGACGAAATGATGAAATGATTATGAAACCTTTATGTTTCCACTGTTTATGATTTAATGAATTTTTTATGAAACCAATTTCATTTCATGGGTTATAATATGATTAATTTTTTATAATCTTATGGAACCTATATATATATGATTTTCATTATGGGATGTGTGAGGCATATATCTCTCTCTAATTCATTGGGTAACAATTTATATATCATGATATAGACATGAATGGAATAAGGTGTGAACCTAGTTCATTAAGGGACTTTTTCTACTAAGATGATCTTGGGAGTTAACATTGACTACTATAATGGTTTGGGGAGTAAACTCATTCCACTATGATATACTTGGTAGTGAGCCTTGACTTCTATGAAAATTATTTTCTACACTTATGTATGTTCCATAATTTCATGTATTATGTCAAAGTTATGCTCTCATGTCTCATGTTATTTTATTCCTTTACGATTCACTTCTTATTAACATCTAATTTTTTTTCTTCTATTTCTCAATATCAGGATCTTTAATTTTTAGTGTATGGTTATCAAATTTAAATCTACTATTCTCATACCCTTATGCTCATCTCATGCTTATGACTTGACCTGAATTTTTTTTCAATCACTTTTAATGGAATGTGATCACCCAAAAAGTATAGAAATCAAACATCAAGTACCATAGGAGATAGAAAAACCATTAAATTCTATCTTCATCCTATTCGACAAGAAACTATTATGGTCCTCAGGCATGTGTTTGTATAATATGTTGAATATTAATCTAAAAATATGTAATATATATGTATGAAATGACTAGTTTTATATAATAATGATTTTAGTGTGGAGGTATATGAGTTAAGGGAGATAATGTAGGAGTGGAGGTTAATAACGGAGGATAGGGAATGGATTATGGATTGAAGGATTTGTGTTTAGGCTGTGGGGGGATATAGCATTAAAAAACGCTTCACCAAAATTTTAATTAAAAAACTAACTATTTTTTAGTTTTATTTTTTATTAGTTTCTCTAATAAATACATAATTTAACAATTATTTTAAAAATTTTCATGAAAATGGGTGGAAATCAACATTTAGTGGAATTTTTTGAAAATTCATCAATATAATAACAGATAAATATATATTTTTCTGTAATAACACTTGATGGCCTCTTAAAATTGTTCCATTGCTCAATATGAATCTTTCATTAATTTCTATATCAATCATAACCATTAACCATATCTTATTTATTTTCGTGAGTGTTTTCTCACCTTTTTTGATGTTTTCCTTTTAGTCCTTATAGATCAATCTGTAATGCCACAAGATTTTTCTATATAAATTTTCCTTTAATTAAAAATTATTTTGATAGATTAGTTCACATGAAACATAAAAATAAAATGAAATTTAGGTAATTTAAAATAAAATTATTAAATTTTATTGTTATAATATAACCGTTAAATCTGATGGTATAAAAGAAAGTAACAATATTACCAAATCTATAAAGAAATAGAAAAAAATAGAATCAAGTAGAGGAATTATCCATTAGGATGATTAATTTTTCATGATTATAAAGTAATTAGATTCCATATGGTTTTCCTTAATCCAATCCCAATATGAACTTAAAAAATTATGGTAAGAGGGAAATCTATACCACATAAATTCAAGCCTGTAGAAATTTCCATAAGATTCATGCTAGCAGAATCACCACAATCGACTACCACCAGAGCATACCTTATGCTTATATCTTGCATGATGATCATTAGTGGATATGTAACTATAAATTAGGACAATATAATCATGTAATTATAAATATACTAAGTTATTTACCACATGTATTTTATAGTTTTCTTCATATTGTTTTTTAAAGAAAAGAAAACTTTATTTTTCTATTAAATTATTTTAAATATATTCCTTATTAAAATGATAAATTTTTAATTTTTAGAATTTTAATTTTATTAAGTTAAATTTATTCAAAAATTAATAATGAAAATATGACGTGAGTGTGATTTTTAAAGAATTTTTTTAATATAAATATTGAAAAAATACAGTTTTTTCCAAAACGATGACTTTTACTACTTTATCAGTATATAAAAAAGACATATATTTTCATTTTAATAATAAAAATATTTATATATGGAATAAATTTATGAATTTAAGGGTATTTTTTAAAATTATACATCCCGTGTTTAACTTTATAAAAAAATATTTTATTTCAAATAAAAACTATTTTTGATATTTTATGTTAATTAATTATTTTAATGGTGAAATTATGTTTTGAATTTATTTTAAAACTAAATATATTTTTTTATTTATAATCAAAAAATTATGTCATAAATATTTTTCAACTTTATAACCATGGGTTACACAAATATTTTAAGCTTGAAAAGACACTTTTCCTAAAAACTTTTTTTACACAATATGTACGTTTATTTTAAAATTAACTTTTTAAACAATTACAAATTTTATTTGATAAATAATGATACATTTTGAAATAATAATATTCTAATTATTTAAATATTTCAATATTAATTTTTCTCATGAAAGTAAATTACTATTGATGGTAATTAAATACCCCGTTAGAAGGAAAAATGGTAAAAATTTATTTACTAACTGGAAATAATATAGAACATTTTAAAAAATATTTTCAAATGTATAGTTACGGTGATTTTCTTCAAAAACTCACATCCATTCCTCTTTTTTACCTTATTGAGCCTTTTAACCATGATTAGTAACTTTACATTTTTGGGAATGTAAAGGGTATTTCAAAAAGTTCCCTCTTCTTCACTTATAAAAGGGAACACTAACACCACTTCTTATTACACATTTATATTAGAATTTATTTATAAAAATATAATATTTTTTTCCCAATAGAACCCCATACGACTTCATTAATCCTCATTTCACCATTATTTATCTTAAGGCCTCCAATTACATTGAGATTTCTAGTAGAAAACTCAGGATCATGGTGTAAGTATTACATCATTCTTAATATTTTTTTCCTAATCATCCTCTTAGAAAAATTTTATAACCAAATTAATATAATTAAATATGTATAATTCATATAGCATGATTTTATTATATTAAACTAACATGCCTTATTTATTCATTTCCACCCACTAACAAAATAAAAGAATGTTGATCGGGCATACGTACAGACTACCCCCTCCATGAATTGACATCATTTTTTTCTTAACTAACTTTAATGATTGGTTACAATGATGAAATAAATAAATAAATATGGTATATAAAACATATTTATTATTAAATTTAAATTAATACTTACATTCAATCCTTATATTTCATTGAAAAATAAAAATTTCACCATGCTTACATGCAGACTACCACCTCTAGTAACAATGTGTTATTTTTCTTAACCACATAACATGGATGATAATAAAAGTGTAATTAATGAAATAATATTTTTTTATGGTTTTTTAGGTTTTTATATAATAAAAAATATCATATATTTCTCCCCCTCTGTGGAAAATGAAATCATCATCCTTGCATATGTGTGGACTAACGCCTCCATAGAAGGGTGTATTCAGTATTTCAATTCCAAATTTCATGACTAGATCATAGATTAGGTTTAATAGATAAATATTATGTTTATAAAATTATTAAGGTTTTGTTAAGTCAAATTTTACAACCAATTTTTTTTTTCAATAAACAAGTAATTTAAATTCAAATATCTAAAAAGTGCATACTAAGAGGGAAAATGATTTCATTTTATTATGTAATAAATTTTTATAGGTTACCTTATTCTTATAATAATTTAAAATTATAATATATAAAACTATTTAACAATAAATTAGATCATTATTTTTCTTTTATAATTATATTAAAACTTGTTCACTTCATAATCATCTGTTAGTTATAGTATGTTATTTTTTAGGTTGGTTTAACCACCTACTTGAACAATGAAATAAAGTTATGCATGACTATGAGAATTTAATTTAATATAATATAAGATAAAAATAATTAAATAATGAGTTGTTTTTATTTCTTATACAGTAATATAAAAATGTAACTCATTATTTAAGAAAACAACTCCATTCACTAAGAATCATCAAAACATGCTCATCGTCAAATTCATATTTAAGGATTATAACCAAAACTAACATAGAATAGAATTATAAAATTATATATAATTATAAACCATAAATTATAGTTCCTTTTATGACTTATTAATGATAATTATTTTTATAAGAATGAATAACAACACCACTATTTCAAAACTAGTTAAAAAGGATCATGATACTCAGAGTCGATATTGAAAATAAATAATAACTAACAAACATACATGTTGAAAATAAATTTAAATAATGAATTATTTTTTTATACAAAATAATACAGTTCTAAAATATGTTATTAATAGAGTTTTTCTATTTTATAGGACGTTATATTGCATTCAAATAAGTAGGAATATAAGGAAAGATTTTATTGTCACAATTTTCACACGTTGAGAAATATTTCTTATTATAAATAATTTATTATTAGGAATGAAGTACCAAAAATCCTTTTAATATTTTTTATTCACAATTAAATTAAATTTCATGATATTTAATGTTCTATTCAATATTCTTTCTACCATGGGGTTTTACCCCAAAAATTTCAAAATATTGTAAGGGGTTTTCCTAACTCAACTACTTTTTTGATTCATAATGATTCCTTTTTTACTAAGGTTTTAAAATATGGATTTATTTTATTATATTATGATATTATAATTCCTCTATCTTAGGAAATTAAATTTTTTTATTCAAATCAATAACTTGATGAATTAATTTCCCAAAATTTTTGTCATTGTTTAGAATAATTCAGATCATTTTTAATTATGGTTTTCCCTCCCTATCCATAATTTCCAATCTTAGTAATGTTATCCTTTATTAATGGAAACCCAATTATGTGTTATCATTTTAACTAATATATTTTCATTATCCTATTTTAAAGATGATGTTTTTTTACTCTTTTAACTATGTGAGTTTTAAATAAAGATATTTCAAAACATTAAAATGGTTTTTATCCTTTCAAATAAAATGTTTTATCTTTAATCCCACATTTCTTTTGACAAAATTTATTTATTTTAAATGATCTATTATTAAATACTATTTTTAAAAATTAATTCTTTTATAAAATTTTCACTTCACATTTTTTAAAATAACTTTTGAAAGTTACCCGTAAATTTATCTTTTTATGAATTCCCTATAAAATCTCTTTTTATTGTTTTCCATGTGAACACATCGTTCTAAAACCTTTGTAATTTTATATGAAACTTTATCTCTAAATATTGATAGTTTCTAAACAAAATTATATTACCTTAGTTTAATAAAATATTCATTTTTAAAATTATCTTAAAATATCGAGGATAATTATTATTTCCAAAGTGATTTTTATAATACTTCTAAAAAGTGTTTTTCATTTAACTAATTATACTTTGATATATATTATGCATGATCAAGTAAATTTTTAAAATGAAACTATCAACCTTATTTCTTTAGAGGGATTATGTAATGGAATTTTCTATCAAATACGAATCCCAATTTACTACCATGGGTTATTTATGATATGATGAATGATTATTTTCTATTGGCACTTAGGTTTATGGATATGATGGGTGGGGTCTTATATTACTATAAAACTAATTTTTTAAATGTTTTTATATTATGATTTAATTATATAATGATCACTGCACTATGAGAATAAGGTAGTGATTCCTACTGTACTATATTATGGGAATTGAGTATGGGATGCTCGCTCTACTATGAGAATAGGGAATTAATGCCTGATCCACTATGTTATGGGAATAAAGTGGTGAATCCTACAAAAATATGATATGTTTAAAAATTTTTATGGTTGTTCCACAATTCTATGATGCCTTTCATTCTAGGATATTCCATATTTGTTTTTCGGAAAAATCTTATTATTTTACTTTGACTATATTATTTCCTCAAGGGTCGTGTTTATTTATTCATGATCCTAACACATTTGATTCATTCATTATGTTATTACAATACTTATGAAACAATTTATGATCTTTTCTTTATTGGGTGTCAATTTCTTATAGATCCCAATTATCTCTATCTACTTATATTTTTTTATCTCTTATGTTTATCCTGACCGATCATCTGAGATCACCACTTTTTTATGATTCCATTTTCCCCTAGATATGAAATAAAGTATTATGTATAAATTATCTTGAAGATAATATTTCATGGAGAATTTATGGGAGATGTTGGAGAGTCATTTTTTATGTAGTTTCTTAAACAGTGGAAAAATTTCCATTTTACGGAATGAATAAGGGTTTTACAAGTTAAATATTTTTCATAAATATCCAAAAATAAAAACCTAAAAAATGTCCATTGGAATAAAAATGTTACATTATTTTTAAAAGGTCACATAATTAAGGATATGTAATAAATCACATGTGTTAAGTTTTTTGTTTTTAGCAGCTGTTCTAGGAGTTTGGGTCTTGAGCATCATAGTTGGTATTAGATAAGGGTTTAGATAAATCAAGAGGTTAGGATGATACTTTTGGATAATTTAATGGTCAATAATTTAATATATATCATAATTTAAAATTTATAGATAAACATTTAGGTTAGTTGAAGTAATATTGATTAATTTGGGGACATGGATAAGGTAACTTTATTGAGGAACCTATGGATAATTGAAGAGATAAGTCTGAGTATAGGATAACATATAGATGTTTTGGTAAAGTATATATTGTATGGTTATCCTAGAAATTACATATCACTTTGGATAATGGAGAGTAGATGCAGTTGTAGATCAAATGAACCTTGGGAAATCACCCTAAAAAAGGGTAGTTGGGAACTAACTCAATCTTCACCCTAGTGCACGATGATTGAGCCTAAGACCGCACACCTATATTGACACTATCAGAGTATATTCTTTTATTAATTACATCCTATTCAACAACCATTATAAATGTTTTTTTATATTAAGAAACTTGGATACATAATATCATAGAAAAAACACAATGAAACTTAGATTGTAATAAGAGTGATTTAGATTGAATTGAAAGCTAATGCAATGGTTTTTAGGAGTAATAAATTTCATGGTAGAGTTTTCTTAATACAATTTACAATATTTATCTTATAATGTTAATATTTATCACTCATAATTAACACTTTTGGTTTTATAAATAGCTAGATCTGGGAAGAATCAAGTTAACAATGGAAGTGATGGAAAACAAAATAATTTTACTAATTTTGTACATAATGGGATTGAATTTAGGGTTAAAAATCATTTGTTTGTGATCACAAAAATATATCAAATTATGATTAATAATTTTATTCATACTTAACATCTGAACACACTAAAGAATATAAAGATAGAGTTTTGAAGAAATTTGGGTGATGAAGACAATGAAGGAAAAAATATTCAATTTCCTTCGTATAAAAAATATGGGAAGAGAAACTCAAGAGAATGTATCAGAGGAATATGAATATGTTTTATCCATGGTATTGTAGGAAATTGAGAAAAAAGATTCAGAGGAAATTTAAGATTTTAGTTAACATATTGGGTAAAAATAATGTTCATCCTAAGGATACATTAACAGTTCAATATTTTAGTTGTGAGGAATTTCTCAACTATGAAAACTAATGAATAAATCTAAGGGATTAAGATTAAAATTGAAAAAAACTTATTAGGGCATGGTATCAAGGAAAATAATATTTAATAACTATTATTTAAGAGAATAATGATTATTAAGTGGTGTTAGGTACACTTATTCATCACTGTAGATTTACAAAAATTCTTATGTCATATATGTTTTCACTAACTATTATATGTGAATATAAAAAACCTAGTGGTATCATTATTGAAAACAAAGTACATGAATCTACTTCAAATTTTTTTTGGATTATGATTCATACAAGTCTTTACATACTTATTTTAGATAAATTTAACGTGATTTCTGAAATGGTTTTGTTTTCTCTATGTAGAGGAAAATAATTTTTGTTGTAATAAGGAAATAAAATTTCAAATAGGCCAATGATATTCTAGAAATGGAATAATGAGCATGATAACTCTTATAAAACTAATTCTACTATAATATTTATGATACCTAATCATGAGGTAAGTTTATCTCAAATTTTAAGGAAGAAAACTCATAGTGTGATATGTTTATTATGAAGTAATAAATGAGTTTACCAGACTTAACCATGTTATTGAGGCTGACACCTTTTTATAAATTATACCCTAAGTCATGACTACCTTAAGGACATACTTTACTATTTTTTATGATTATTAATTATATTTTTTAGGACACAATTTATATAAGGGGGGAGAATGTAATGCCTTGAGATTTTACTATACAATTTTTTAATCAAACACTTTTCCATAGTGTTATTGGACCACAACACAAAACTAAAATGAAATTGAGATGCTTTAAAATAAAATTATTATTATTTTATATTATATCTATAAAATTAGTGAGTATAATAAGAAGTAAAAATATTATGAAATATACAATGAAAAAGGAAATAAATAGAATTAGGTAGCAGGTGTCTCCTTCATGAATCTCATTTATTTGATCATGGAAAAAATGTAGATTCATTATGGTTTTCCTTAGACCATGCCCAATACAAACTTGAATAATTACTATATGATCAAAATTGTATGTGAGATAAATTCAAGCTCATGGAAATTAACATAAGATCTATGCAAGATGAATCACCATGAGCATACCTTATGATTACATCTGATGTGGAGATCTTAAGGGTATATTTAAATTGAAATTAGGATAATATAACCATGTAATTATAAATGTAATATGATAATTATCACATTTATTTTATAAGTTTTTTATATTTAATTTTAAATAAAAAATGTTCATTTTTCTATAAAAAAGTTTCATTTATAATCCATATTTAATGGTTAAATTTATAAATTTAAGAATTTTAATTTTCTAAAATGAACTATATTATAAAATTAATCATGTAAATATTTTATTAGGTTAATTTGTTTATATTTTTTAAAAAAATAATTGATTTTGAGATGAATATTGAAAGAATATTGTTTTTACCAAAACAATGAATTTAATTACTTTATTAGTATATAAGAAAGACTTATATTTTCTTTTTAATAGGAAACTTATATATTTAAGGAATAAATTTATTCATTTTAAAGTTATTTTTTAAAAATTTATAAACTCTATATTTAACCTTATAAAAAAGTATTGTTTTAATTATAATAAAAATTGATTTTGAAATTTTGTTTTAATTAAGTATTTTAATCATAAAGTTTAGTGTTGGCATGTATTTAAAGATAAATAAATTTATTTTTTTTATAATAAAACAAATTATTTTATAAAAACTGATAATGATGAAAAATATGTCTTTCACATTGGTTTTAAGCTTAAAAACCTAATTATCTTAAAAAATATTTTTACATGATATGTGCTATTATTTAAAAATTAAAATTTTACAGCTTTAGAAATTTTATTTGATAAAATTATTTTAAAATTTTCAATAATAAAGTTAAAATTAGATAAAAATTTCAATTTCAATTTTTTTCATTAAAATTAATTTTAATGGTTGAAAATTAATTACCCCAACAAAAGTAAAACTGGTAAAAATTGATTTATTAAGAGTGAATAACCTAAAAAGTTGTTAATAAAATGCT
The DNA here is from genome assembly GCA_963277665.1 of Viscum album. Taxonomy (NCBI): domain Eukaryota; kingdom Viridiplantae; phylum Streptophyta; class Magnoliopsida; order Santalales; family Viscaceae; genus Viscum; species Viscum album. The sequence continues at coordinate 1,617,169,625 of OY728131.1, read as the reverse complement.
AGAAAAATGTTTCCAAATGTATATTTGTGGTGTGGCTCGACTATAACTCATCTAAATTCCTCTTTTTCATTTTTTATCCTTTTACCCTTGAATAGTAACATTACACTATTGAAAATGTAAAGGATGCTTCAAAAATTTCCATCATATTCACTTATAAATGGTAATACTTCCACCAATTAATATTTCAATTTTACTACATAATTTATTCCTAAATTTGTTTCCCACTATAACCCTATCCCACTTTTTTAGTCATATGGTCACTATTAGTTTTATTAAGGCTTCTATTTCCAAGGATTTCATTAGGAGAAAACTCAGGCTCTCAACAAAAGTATTACATCCTTCGTAATATTTTATTCCTAATATTACTCTCCCAAACCATTTTTAACCACATTAATATAAATATATGAGTATAATTTATATAAAACTATGTTATTATATTAAATAAACAAACCTTATTTATTCATTTCTATCTACTAAGAAAACAAAAGAATGTTGATCGTGCATGCGTGCAGACTACTGCCTCCACAAATCGAAGCCTTTTCCTTTTAGTAACCACTTATCATGGGTGGTTATAATTATTTAATTGATTAATAAATAATTTAATAAAATATATTTAATATTTTTAAAAGAAAAATTAATATTTACCTTCAATCAATACAATTTGTTAAAAAATTAAAACGTCGTCATGCGTACGTGCGAAGTACTTCCACCATCAATGATATAATTTTTTTAGACCACATAACATAGATATATATAAAATTTTAATTATTGAACTAATATTATATTTATAACATATTTTATTTTCCAAATTAATAAATTAAATTATACATTTATCCCACTCTTTGGAAAACAAAATCATCATCCATGCGAACATGCATACTACCACCTCCATGGAATAGTGTATTCTATCTTTAATTACCTCTCATAGATGGTTAGGATATTGGGTTTTTGGAATGGATATTATTATTATGAAATTATTAAGGGTTTTGGGTCAAATTGTACAACCCATTAATAATAAGAGCATTTAATAACCATTGTAAATTAAACCGTCCAAAAATAGCATACTAAGAGGAAAAATGATTTCTTCGTATTATATAATTACTTCACATAAGTTATATTATTTTTTTTATTTAAAATTTTGATATATGAAACAAATAAACACTAAATAAGGTCTTTATTCTTCTTTTATAATGATATTAGCACTAAATCACTTCATAATCATCCATTAATTTTAGTACATTCTTGTTTGTGTTGGTTTAGCCACATACTCAAAAAGTGCTATAAATTTATATCATAGACGACTATAATAATTTAATTTCTTGAAATATATAATAAAAATAATTAAATTATAAGTTGTTTTTTGTTCTATAATTTTAATATAAAAATTTAACTCATTATTTAAGAAAACACCCTTCGTTCATTAAGAATTATTGAAACATTCTCATCACTGAATTCATATTTAAGGAAAGAAAAAGAAACTCCCATATAATGAAATTATAAAATTATAAATAATTATAAACCATTAATTAAAGTGAATTTTATGATCTAGTAATGATGAAATTTTAGATAATAATGAATAATCATATCTCTCTTTCGGAACTAGTTCCAAATGATCAAGATTACTCACACCCGATATTGAAAATAAATAAAACATAACTAATATAAATAAAGAGAATAATTATAAATAATGGTTAAAAAATATTATAGTTATTAATACTGTTATTAAATAAGTGATTAAGAAAGTTATATTTTTCATACAGGTTATTAGAGTGCATTCAACTAAGTGGGAATACAAGGTAAGGGTCTCTTGTCTCAATTTTCACCCACTAAGACATGTTTATAATTGTACACCTTATTTTATATTTAATGGTCCATATACATCCCTGGAATATTTTTGAAATTTTTTTATTTTTTATTTCATGATATTCAATTTTATATTCAAATTTCTTTCTCTCATGGAGTCTTGATTAAAAAATTTCCAAAGATATAAGGGGTTTTCTAGAATCAACATCATTCTTGAGTCATAATTATTCATTATTACAATCATTTTACATGATGGAGTTATTCTATTATATGATTATATTATATTTCTTCTATTTAGTGAAAGTGAAATTTGTGATTCAAATGACTAACTTTTTGAATTATATTCTCAAAAATTATGTCATTATTGAGAATAGTTCACATCCTTTTCAAGGACAATTTCTCCACCATGTCCAAAATTAACTTTCTCATAAATTTTATCATTTAAAATTGGAAACATAATTATGTTTTATCTCATGCAACCTCTATATTTTCTATATCATATTTTTAAAATTATTTTTTGTTACACTTTTTACCATGTGGGTTTTCAATTTTTTTTTCAAAACATTTTAAAGGTTACCATCCATTAATATCAAATTTATAGTCTTCTAACACACATTTATTTTGATAAAAATTATTTATTTTCAAGGATGTATTATTGAATTTTATTTTTAAAATTATTTTTCTAATGTTTTCACTTAAAATTTTTGAAAATATATTTCGGAAAAAAACCCATAAGTTCAACTTTTTAAATATTTCCTTTAAAATATCCTTTAATGTATTATGATTAAACACATATTTCAAAAAAAAATCTGATTTCATATTAAACATTCCATTTATGTTTTCATGGTTTCTAAAATAAATTATATTATCTTTATTTTAAAAAAATTTCCTTTTTTAAATGTCTTTCTGAAGATCAAGTGCATTCCTTATTTTCAAATTGATTTTTCTAAAACTCTTAAAAAGGTTTTTTTCATCTATGTTATTGTCCTTTAAAATTTATTCTAATTGATAGTGGATATTTTTCAAATTTTATTATCCACATTCTTTTCCATTAAGTATTATGTAATGTTTTATTCTATCAAAGATATGATCCAACACCACCCTTGTCATTACTAATCATATTTGGGGTATATCCATAAATTTTCCTCCAATTAATTTTATTTATGAATTTCCTATTTTCCATTTCATTGATTGAAGGGTGTTCACTAAGATTCCATACATCGATTGATTGGAGAAATTATTGTCTTAATCATATAACTTTTATCTATATAGTGTAAATAAAATTTGATTTATTATCTTTATTGAAGGTTATTAACTTAGAAAATTACTAAATATCTTTAGATTCCCAATATTTTCAATGGATTTACATTTTTATGATTATTGATAATTTATTTATGTTATTCCATTTGAAATGAATATGAAACCCAATTTATATCAATGGGTTCATTATGATATGATGAATGGTTTCTATCAAGTGGAACTCATGTGTATGGATAATGATGGGAGAGGTCTTATATCACCCTTCAATGATTTTTTAAGGATTTTCATCTCATGAAATAATTATGGGAATCATGTAAAAAATGCTAACTCTACTATAGGAATTAGTTTTTGATACCTTATCCACTATACTATAGTAATTTAGTATGATATTCTCACCCCACCATGAGAACAATGTAGTGATGCCTAATCCAATATGTTATGGGAATCAGGTGGTGAAGCTTTATCCACTATGATATGTTTCCTATTATAATGTTTTATCCAGAATTTTATAATAAACTTCATTTTAGGCTATTCTACATTTCCTTGTTTTTTCCACAATCATGTGATTTTTCTTATGACTATGTTATCCCCTAATAGGTCATGTTTATTAAATCATGTTCCTCACAATTTTTATTCATATCTTATGTTATGAAAATAAATTTTCAATGATTTATGATATATGATTAATTGGGTATCTGTTTATTATGTATCCTAATTACACCTATTTTCTCATCTTTTTTCATCTCTCATGTTTAACATTACTAAGAATATATGATTGCCCCTTATTATAATTATATCTTCAACATTTTATTAAAGGAAGTATTATATATGATTTATCTATAATATCATCTTATGTGGATAAATTATTAGATATATTGGATATTCCTTTTTTTATTATTTATTTTCTAATTTACTCGGAAACATTTCCTTTTGATATAAAGAATATGGGTTATACTAGTTAAATATTGGTCCTAAATATCTATAAATGTAAACCAAAAAAGTTTATTGGAATGTAAATCATACATTATATATCAAATTTATTATAATTAAGGATGTGTAACAAATCTAGTGTGTAAATTATGATGTTTTTAGTACCAGATTCATGATTTCGGTTCTGGGGTGTCGTGAATTTAATGATAATCACAAAAATATTTTTCAAAATAAAAATGTTCTAAGAGATGATAAAAGTAACGAAAAGTAAAAAAATCTTGTATTTACTTGATGTTGTGTCTATTGAAGTTTATATTGTAGAGTCATATATATTTTTTATGGTTTACCGTGAAATGATAATATAGGATTTTAAGAGAAAACATGTTGTTTGTATGTTTCATTCGACTATTTATAACATGGTATCACATTGGTTTGGTGGTGTATCAGTTGGTTCTATCACCCATAATAGAATGAGTGCATAAATTAATCTATGTATCATAACTCTATAAGAATGTATATAGTCCGTCCTATGTAATGTACTGGATTAACCTATACTTATAAGATGAAGAAAAAATTCTAGAGTGAATGTTGGGGATCCATGTATAATGTAATAAGGTTTTGTGTGACCATTTCATTTATTTATTATGAGTATCATGGAGTCATATTGATGTTTAATAGGTCACTTTGGTTTGTTAATCCTTTATGATGACACATTACCCTTAGTTATTTTATCTTTCCTTCTATTATCTCTTATATTCTTAGATAATGTTCACATTTATTCATAATTATAATTCTAGTTTTATTAATGCCTTATATTTCCCATTAGATCCATGATTACATGTTTTTCTTATATATAGATTAATATTTTCATGGGAAAACAATATAAATGTAGGGAATTAAAATATCCATACTTTCCTTTGTTATATTTTTGTAGAGTTTTATGGGAATTTCACTCATTTTATACCCCAAAAACAAAGATAATTTTATTTACCTAATTGTATTCAAATTAAAATTCAAAAAATTTAATTAATCTAAAAATTAAGATTTTATATGCGATATAGATCCCATTTCAATCTTAGAAAAATGTTTTATGTTTCACAAGAGTAGTACAAAATTAGTTAATTAGTTTTTCCTATAAATTCATGATTATTTCTGTACCCTTATATCATTATACATAATTATTGTAAATTATACAACATAATATTTATGAATCTATCTCTTTTACTCTTTGGTAATAGGTGAACAACATAATCTCTCTCTAGGTATAGTGTCCTTGAACGTAATTTTATCTTTATTTATATTTAATTATATTTCTTTCATGAATTTTTATTTATAATGATCCTATCATAACTAGGTAATTATTATATATTAACTACCAAAATATTATAGTTTATAGATTTAAAGTATTAGGATATACAAAACATCTTTAAATTTTTAAAATGAAATGTCACACAATTTAAACTAATAGAAATATATTATTCTATAAAACATATTAATAATATTTTCATTTGGATTTTCTATAAAAAATGTCACTAGCCAAAACATTTATTCCCTTATTGATCATATTCTTTAAAAAATCATATTATTTTTATAATTGTTAAAAAAGTATTGAGAATATAAATCTCAATAAGGGGAAAACAATGAACCTAAGATAACACAAAGAGTTGAATTTAATTTATATGAGATCATTAGTAAATATATATATATAGGTATAAAATAAAAAATATTATCATAAAAATGTTTTAAACTTTATATTCATATATTCGTGGTTTTTCCAATACTTTTTTTTATCATAATAGGAAATCCTACCCAGATAATTAAAACACAATTTCTCATGAGAATAACTTCATTACATAAAGAATTGGAGGACTGCATAATTATGGTCCCTCCCATAAAAATATATAATATAAAAGAACCATACCATGAATAAGATATAAAATATTTCAAATTAATTAATAATAAAAATAATAAGGTAATAAAAAAATAATCCCAATAAATGAAAATGAATCAAATGGAATATGTTAACAAATTAACTACTGAGAGAAAAATGAATGATAAACAAAAAACATATACATATATCTTTAATAATAATTAGTATAAGATTCATAAATAATATTAGAGAGTGTTAATAGTAACACAAATGGAAATAATTTGGAAAAAGGGAGAAAAATATGATAAAACATTAGAAAAATTAATAGAAAATCACATTAAATTTTTATAAGAAAAATGTAAGTGTCAATTAAATAGAGGATTATAAAAATATATAAATTACATATTAAATGAAATATATGATGTTTAAAATAAAATATAAATAATTTCCCACGTATTATGGATAAATATAAGATTATAACATGATTAACACTTGAATAAAGAAGTATAAGTTATATAATAATTATGTATGGAATGAAAAAACATAAATCATTAGCGAGCTATATGTAAAAAACCAAGAAAAGGATATGAAAATATATATGTGTCATTAATTGAATAATAATTAAAATAATTCTCATAGAATATATTAAAATAATAGAAAACCTAAAGAGAAATATAAGGAAACGCTCTTATAGATTACATGAAATTTTAAGTAAGAATTAATCAAATAAGGGATAAAAAAGAAAATTATAAATTTTTAGAAAAAAATAAATTTAATAATAGGCTTTAATATGATGGAATTTAAAATGAATGAAAAATAATTGGAAACTTAAAGAAATAAAATTGGGAAATAATCCCCTAACTTCATTCTGAGATAGCGTTGTAGGACGATTTTGGTATAAAGACATATTGTAATGCGTTATTATTTTCTTTTACTTTTAAGTATTTTTTTTAGAAATTAATATTTTTTTGTATATTTTTTATTCATACATTATTATACTAGATTCCTAATTTATGGTTTCATGTATAGGATATCAAAGGTAGGTAATGTTCCTCTATCATTGCGTGTCCAAATTATTTGTTTAATGAATTATATGTTATCATTGTTTTATAGTAAATTGTTTCATATGAAAAGAAGTTTTTTTTCAAAAAATATATTTTCAGATTTTGGTTGTATTTATTCTAAAAATCACTTAAAATAAATTAATATTATCATTGATGTATCATTGGAGGTGTTTCATGAAGATTATAATGTGGTAAAAGTATTTTAGTATGTATAAAAAATCATTGGTTCGGGTAGCTTCTACCATATCATGGAACATGACACTTAGAGAAGAGATATAATTGCATGTTTTGAAAAAAAGTGAATCTACTATACACCAGACATATGTGACTACCCTATGTTAATACCATTTCAGTAGAAAGATTTTATATTGTCCCTATTAATTATAGAGAGGGATGATGAATACATTATGGAATATGAAATTTCAAAGTGATGGATTTTGTGGGGTCCCCAACTCAAATAATAAAAATGAATCACAATACCATGGTGGAATTTGTTTTGGAGGAGGGTTTTTACATTATAACTATTTAAAATAGGTAGAATAGAGATTATTCAATAGTTTGAAGAAAATTTCATGGAGCTATACTATCTAATAATAAAATATCAAATAACATAGTAAAAAATATGAAAACTATTTGGTTGTAAGGGTGAGGTACTGAATATTTATTTATAAAAAATAAGATATTTTAAATTTATGAAATCAAAACACCATGGTTAAAGGAAGTCAACAACTCTAGTATAAAATAAGAAATGTAGTGACAACAAACTATTTCTTTTTGTCTCTGTGTTGATTGTAAATTCATGATAATACATATTATATTGGAATATGAAATATTTGAGACATAATGGGATAAAAAACTCACTATTTTAAGGGATATATGTTATAGAATGAACATATTTTTAATGCGGAATTAATATGGTATAATTGAGAATAGATTGATATAAATACTTATTACTTATTTTATTTGATAAAAAAGTAAATTAATACGGTGTTAAACAAATACCACATAGAGAGTGAAAGATATAGAGGGATTTCGTAGAATATAGAAATCCACTGTGTGAATTATAATTTTGTTATAAATTTTTTACATGAAGATACAATGGAACTAATCATTATAAATTGATAAAGAAATTTGAGTTAAATATTAAATTGATACAAAAAAGGTGTTACCTTACACTCGGTTTTATAGAAATTACTATGATGCATGTGATCAAGTTTTTTTTGGAAGGAAATGATATTTGAGGGAAAATTGTATACTCAAAACTTATGTAATCAAGTGAAAATTATATTGATTTTAATGTAACATATTATGTTTTTAATCAGTTTAAAAATCAAATGGAATTTGAATATTTTTTGGTGGATGGGAAAAATATTAAATTGATTCTTGAAACATAATTCCTAGAGTCAAAGAAATTAAAAGTATTTTTTTAAGGTTATAGGATAGGGGGGTATATCAGGCGTTTTTATGAGTTTTAAGAGCATTAAACCTTGAAAACCAGTTTTGTGAGAAGAATAAAAAGGAACAAGGTTGGCACACGGTTAGTGCTAACCATGTGGCACAACCTTATGACCTATTTTGTTAAAGGACATAGTTTTTTAACCATATGGGGTGAACTAGGAAACCACACATCTCTCTACAATAAATTGTATTTTTATCACATGGTTGGTGCTTGGTTAGTATAACCGCGTGGTTAATTGTTTGAGGGGGTGGAGCACTTGGAGAGTGTCTCTGTACAGGTTGTGTACAGATTATTAAACTGTGCACTTAGACTGTTTGGTAAGTGAATCTTAGGTATTAATCCCACATAGTCGGAGCATGGTTTGGCCAAACCTTATGGCCAAATCATGCATCCAATTAAAGGGATAGAAATTATTATTTTACCCTCGATCCTTATTTCCTTAATCTAACCTTTATCTTCCTCTCTCATACACATCAGCTACATGTGTGGATCTCTCCCATGGTGTCATCATAGGAATGGATTTTTCTTCTTCATCTAGTTTTTGAATCAAACTCTGTCGAGTGATTTGAAAGTGTATCAGTTAGCTCTTAGATCATATTCCTTATTTCCATTGTTTATATCACTATATGGAATGCTAAATCCATCCAATCTCTTTTGACCTATTTGTAGCGTGTTTGAATATTTCTTCAATTTCTCTCGAACCAGCTTGAATTAAATCTTGGTAATGGATGAGTGAAGAATCCTAAGAATAATTTAGGTAGTATAGTGATTTTCCATTAAATTCTATTATGTTTTTAAATTACACCATTATTCCACACACCAGATTCTCCATGTTTCGCCCCTTTAACAAGGAATTAATTATATATATCCAAATGTCTTAAATTAATTATCCATTATATATCTAATTTCATAATTAGAGGTTTTTCACCTCAACTCAAACCAAACCCTTGGGGTATGTCACTAATATTCGATGACCCTTTAGTTTTAGATTGGAATTAAAATCACCCTTTGAGCATGTTAGCTTGATTTCCATAAATGGAAATGGTTAAATGTAATTAAATTAACTATAAACATTGTGTGTTACTCACTTAGCTTACCATCACTATTTATAATATTCTAGGTCTATCCTTCATAAAAGAAATGGCTATTAAAAATAGAGTGGGATGCCTAGGGTATGCAGTTTTTCTTTCCCATGACCAAATAATTAATTTGAGTGCTTTAATCCTTCACTTGTAAGTGAAGCATTAAATGTAATTAATTCAATCGTCTTCTTTAGGTCAAATGATGAGTAGAATGGAATTTCCATGGCCTTCTTAATTTATTTTAAACGAATGGGAACAAATTGAACACTTGAGTTATTGTAAATGGAATGGTTACATACATTGTGCTATTTATTAATTTTTTCTTGAATTATCTTTTAAAAATGAAATTGTAAAAGAAGGAATAAAATGAGTTATGATACTTGAAATTGGCATGTATGAAGCTCATGGAAATGATTAGATACTAATATTAAACATGTAAAAGGGATTATATTATTATCTGAGAGATACTAGGGGTTCTTTTTACAGAACCCCTTAGATGGGAACATAGGTTATTTGAAATTATATGTAGCATGAGTGATACTTGTTTCCTCATTAAGAAATACCATGGACGTGATCATATGTTAATTGAATTATATTATTCCTTGAGTAATAATTGGGGTTTCTTTTTTACATAATTCCTTGGATAGGATGATAGGCTAGATGATTTTTCTCATGCCATGAGTGATACTTGGGTTTCCTTTTTTAGGAACTCCTTGGATGGGCTCATAGGGATATTTGAATTTACAATAGAGAATTGGGTTTCCTATTTACATAACTCCATGGAAGGAATCATAGAGTAAAAAAATTAAATTACTCCTTGAGTGATAAATGGGTTCTAAATTATGGAAATCATGGGATGGGATCATAGGAAAAATGAATTATTTGATGCTTGTTTATTATTACAAACAAATAGTGGTGTCTATTTATGATGATTACCATACTCAGATGCCTTGGATTATACCTCAGGTCCTTGAATAACTAATGGTCCTATGGTCAAAAACATGATACTACCCAAAAATGATATATGGTTTAGAGGAACTCATTATAATAGGACGTTGTGGATTTAACTTAGGTCCTATATAACTATTATTCTATTATGAAATTTTCTATGCTCCCTAGTTAGGATATATTAAATAAATTTTTTAATTAAATTTACAATCCTTGTGCTACTATCATATGGATTCCTTCACCTTCCTCCTCGGGTCCTCACTAGTACATGTATATATCTTCATATATTTATTTACATATATGATTATATATACATTTTTTCATGTTCATAGATATTTTGACTTTGGATGAAGTAGGTATGGTTGTCCAGGTGTCCTTAAGAAACTTGAGTTCAACCTATTTACATTTATTTATTTACTTCCATATTAATGTTCTTTTACACTACTATATTTTATATTCATAAAATAGATTAAATTAAAAACCATTGGTGATTCCATAATAAGTTTATCTCACACCCTATTTGGATTTCCATTACATAAAGGTACCCAAACAGACCTCGTGGTTATAGGTTCATGTTTTTGGATTATGCTTATGCTATTACATTTGAACATGGGGTCTTAGGAAAACAAAACTGATCTAGAGATCAGAATGATCATGGAAATAGGCTTTGAGAATTTTGTCTTTCTTTTTATATCATTTACGTGTTACCTGTTGTATGTATACTACTTTAATATTGTATATTCACATAAAATTCATGGTTGTTTATTTACCATTTTCCATTTTATCAATTATTATTTTATTTCATTGCCTTTCATTTATATTAATTACACTGTTTATTGAGTTATTATTATTTACTATTGTGCCACTCAGATTACAATGGTATAATATCCCCATCATTCTATCATTGGAATCTTATTTCATGTAATAAGCTTATAGTGTAAGGGGAGGCACACTTGAGGTCGTGTGTCCGACTAGCTTGGGGAACATTTTCAGTAGCTCTTAGGTCCGGATGTTAAAAATTGGTATCATATCTTGTTTTTCATTTGTCTTACTATTTTTTTCTAGTAGATAAGAGAGTTGGAATGTGTCACTACTTTGTAAATAGCTATGACTAGGAGTGATCAACCCATTCATGGGGATAAGACGAAGTGGCTAGGTATGGGACTGTTGTTCATGCTGTTTATTATTACAGTTGATTATTATTTAACCTTAAGGGATTGATATACCTTTTAATTATGATATATTTATGTGATTATAAAATTTTACCCTTTTCCATAATTTAAGTACATATAATTACATGCATAATTAAATTCACATATATATTTACATGTCATTCATATTCCATTCCACATAGGTTTCATTCATAGACTCCCTGATATTATGATATATTTCTTAAGTGTATAACATGATCATGTGATTATTTAGCATGCTTGATTTTATATGATACTGTGTGAAAAATTTCTATGTTTACATATTATTATTACTAGAAGATACAATTCCTTGAGATAATTATGGTATACAATTGGTTCAATAAAATGTCTACATCAACCTAATCGGTATTTTCCGGCATATATTGATGGTGGAACCCTATTTTGCTAGATGATTATGACATGTTTGAGTCATGGATCATTGGTCACATACACTAAACAATAACGGTTACAATTAAATAGATGTCATTTTTTCAATTTATATATTTTATTGGAGCTTTATAAAATGGGGTGACAATTCATATAATTGAACCATTATAAATGATGGGTTGTAGTTACATGAATGAAAATTGTAAATTGTAAAGGCATTTACCTTTATAATTTTGGAATGCTGATTCATCTAACCAAAACATTAAATAAATATAGATATTTTTAAAATGTGACCTAAAAATGATGCAATTACTTATGGGTTATTTGCCTAATTTGACCCAAGTAGGCCAGTCTTGTCCTGTTACAGTTCTAAGATAGACTTTACTCGACCCAAGTAGGTCGGCCATGGTGACTTATTTTTATTAGATAAACCCGATAAGGGTGTATGAAATATTTAATAAATAAACTAATGTTGGGTTTCAATTAAATGGAACCAGGATGGAATGATGGGACCCTCATAGGTCCCCTTTATATTTTTTATTCCTTAATTATTAACTCATGTGGGTATACTTATGCTCTATAGTATAGTTGTTTAAAGTGTTAGTAAGAATTTATATGGGTTATGTATAAATGGATGGTTGAATATTGTTGAACTTTTTTCCTTTTAATTAATAATGTCCTTTTATCTACTTTGGAAATTTATTATTATGAGGCTTTATTTAATTAAAATTACAATCACAACATAAATCATATTTTACCCTATATATTGGATTTTAAATTTTTTTTAACTAAGACCAAATTGTGAGATTACTTATGGGTAAATAAAATGTTTAGATGTAATTTATGATATAAATTTCGAAAAATGTGATAGGATGTTAGCTAAATAAATAATTCTTGGAATGATGTTTTATATAACTTTCCTATACTCCATTATACAGTTATCTAAATTAAGGACCAAGCCATTTTTTCTTATAAATGGAACTTGATGTTTAAACAAATAATTTAATATGTTTAAGATCAAATTTGAATTCATGTGATGGATTAAAATAATATGTAATGTGGTATTCCAAGTTTTTACCCTCATGCAAGGGTAGTTCAAATATTTTCATGAGATTCTCCTTGGATGGTAACATGACCACTAACCGTAGAATTCTTCTTCTATTACTTAAACCTAAATGATGGGTGGTAGAGCCTAATAATCTTTTTACTGAGACCTGGATATTAGGTTGATGAGTTTTCTTTAGTAAGTAGATATCCTAGAAGAGGTAGTTCTCTCAGAACTTGAAACCATTTCCAAATTCTTATGAGGAGTTTCAAAATTGAGGTTTCATTTGTCCCTTATTGGAATCTTAGTTTCTAAAATGACCCCCAGGTTAGATGGGTGGTTGTATGATAAGTTGATCCTTATTTAATGATGGGAGAATCATGCAATGATCTAATTCAGTTGGATAGGAATTCCTAAGGAATGATTGTTATCTTATTAGGTCGTGTGACCCTTCTTCATCTTCTTATGTGGTGGAAGAATTGAGAGGTTTCTAGATGGGTTTAAAGTCATATGGTATGATATTATTCTATGATAAATATTTAAAATGGTCCATCAAATGTTGGGATGCATAGGTTTTATAGGACTATGGATAATATCAAATGATGCACCATTGTGTTGATGAAATCTCAAGGATGTACAATTTGATACACATGGGGATCATTAAGTTTATAAAATGGTACAAAGAACCATGTGATTTAAGTATAAATCATTAAGCCTTTAGATGCTATGTTTGGATCATGGGTTATCTATGAGGTAGAGTGACTTGGGAATTGAAGGAAATATTACTCGTATTTGAGCTTGGTGTGTTGTTGTAAAAGGATTGGGTGTTGTGAAATGGTGGATAGTTTGGTTTTGGATTTACTTACTTATACTAATGATGTGTGTTATCATGAATTGGGAGAGAATCATGCGTATTAATAGAGTAAATCTGATATTTTTTAATGTGTCTAGTTTTTCTCTATTTTGGTTTGGAGGTTAATAAAATCTTGTTAGATACATTTGTAAACTGTGTTCAATAGTGGGTGGAGTGTGTGTTTTGGGATGAGTTCATTTTCTCATAAAAAGAGTACTGAGACACTCTTAAGGTGGAGATAATCACATCAGTTGTGGAAAAGTGTGTCCTTCCAATTATATGGAACAAAACTAGGGAAGACTATTTGAAAATGGCCATAATTACTTTAAATTCCCATGGGGATAGGAAGCTGGAAAGGTTTTAGTGCTTAAAAGTAAGAATGAAATTAAAATTGTTGGTGGTATATGAAACCTTTGACGATTTCATTAGTCAGTACAAAATTTTTTCCTTTAACAACTCTAGTAAAAGGGATTTATTAGTGCTATAGAAGAACTGATAATGTAACTGATGTTAAAGGGTGAACTTTAATAGTGCTCGAAAAAAACACTGATAAAGGTGGGATTTATTAGTGAATTTTTTAGTGCTAATAAAGGGGGTGTTTATCATATGTTTTTTATAGATATTAATTTCCACATTTATCATTGCTTTTTTTAGAAATGCTAAAGGTCCCATATAAGATCACTAAAAAAGCATTGATAAATTACCCATTTGTAACATCCCAGGTAAATAAAGAATATGAAATTTTCATATTTATTAATATTTGTGAATTAAATATTAATTTTAATTTAAAGGGGATTCTATGATTTATGGTGTACCTGATACACAACAATGAGTTTCTTTGAAATCTTACGTTTCACACAATGTTGAGTTATACTGAAAAATAATAATATAATATTATTATTTTAAATGGTAGTTAATGCATAACCGTTATATTGGCAAGAATGAACAGAACTAACTACAATATGAATACACATGTTTTTTAAATGTTTTTACTTTTATCCAATAAATGTTATAGTCTTAAAATGTGAATGAATCCAATTTTAAGCCAAAATACTCTAATATTCCTTAAAAGGTCGATTTACCGCCTTTTGATGGAGAACCCTTTTTAAATCTAGTTTTTGTAACTTTTTATATATTATATTTGAAAAAATAATATTCTTCTTTATAATTGGAACATCAAAATTTACTTTGGATTAAATTTTGGTATTTTTATGATAATGTTCATTTTTAATGAATAGTAAAAAATACTACATTTCAATTCAAAACAACCTTTTAATATAATTTATTTATATAGTTAGATTGTTATTTTAATTTGTTTTAAAGTGTATTTGGATTATATTTTTACCATTTAATACAATTTTGGTCATTGGAAGTCACTTCACTCTTAATTTGGAAATAAACAAAGGTAAATCTTTTGATAGTTATTATTTCTTAAAAACATACTTTATGATTTGACAACGAGAATTAATTTTAAATTAATTGCTTAAAATTCTGTGTTTTGAATGTAGAAAAATAGTTTCTATATTTGGAATCAGGATGTACAAATTTTTTAAAAAGGTAACTTTTATTTTTAGACATTCTGAATATTTACTTCAGTAAATATTTTATTTACCATGGTTAAAGGGTAAACCTAGTAAATAAGAGTGGAAAATAATATTATAATAATATTAAATTACCATTAAACTTACTCTAACCCAATTGGATGATACATTTACAACCTTGGAAATCTTTGGTTCAATTATGAGACCCCATGGAGCCACTTGGGAGTGATAATGACACTTTATATTAATTAATTTAAAGTAAGGAAAAAAATAACATAAACATGAATATTTTTACTAAATTTTTTTTATATGGGGTATATAAGTTATATATTCGACTATAAATATTAATTTTAAAGATAAAACTATTTCCTACATCATGGTATTTTATTTATAAAATTTAGATAATAAATAATAAACTTATTTATGACACAATGGTGATGTAGTAAACGCTTCATTAATAAAGGATTCAAATAAATGATATTATAAATATAAAAATAAATTTATTTTTAACCCTTTTATACCATAAAAGAATTTTATATATTAGTATGACTTGTTATATTTTAATTACTTAAGTTTTTTCAAATAAATGAAGTTTTTTTGGATTTTTTAAAAAGTCATGATATGAATAGTATTAAAATTGACATAAAAGAGTTTTTAAATCAATCAATATTTTATTAAATGATAAAATAGTTTTAATAATATAATATTCTTATAAATGAAATATATTATGTTAAAAATGTCATTAATGATCCATTTTGGGTCTCTTAGATTTTTATAAAAAAATATATTAAACATATAGTATGAATATATAAGAGGACATGGTAAAAGTTAAATAAGTTAACAAAGGGTTAAATAAAAAATATTAGGATTAAAAAATATCCAAAGACAGTAAAATTATTATTGGATGATTTTATTTCTACTTATATACAATTTATATTATAAATAAATAAGTTTTGAACCTGTAGAAACCGAAAATCATTATATAATAAAATAATATTTTCAAACTTTCCTAAAGAGCCCCTCCCCCCCCCCCCCCTTATAAAAATCCATGACCTCTAACCCTTACTCACACCTCTCATGACCCCTTGGATGTAACTCCCCGACCCCAGCTACCCAGAGTCGGTGCATTACTTCGTAACATTGGCATGATCACAAAAGATCAAGTCTCGAAAGACCGATTAGTTTAGTAGCCTTGGAAACACTAGATACATTCATAAGTCTTTCATTACATCATAAAGTAAAAAAAACTAATAACAAATTCTTCATATTCCACACTCATATCCTCTTCTGACTTTCCCTGCAGGTCATTCATAAAATACTTCTTCACATCCTGGAAAATATTAAAACATTGAAAGGGGTGAGCTCAGAAGCTCAGTAAGGATAAAAATATTTCGGAAGCTTTCATAAATAAAAATTAACATTTAAGGCAATGTATAACTAAAACAAAAGCCTTTTGAACTTGAAATTCAACATAATATGGCAAAAGTAAAATGAGATAATGCCATTTACTTATTCACATGGATATTCTACTGGTCGAATAATCACATGCAATATTAATAACCACTTTCATAATGATGGAATGCATAATGCCAGACTATCATACCCACGTAGTCAAGGCCTCGTGCCAAGACCACAAATAAGATTTTGTCAATGCCTCGTGCCAAGACACTAGTTTGTCTCATGAGACATACCGATGCATCGAGGATCTATAGCGGGCTCCACCCGTCACTTATTAAGTCCAGTGCATTCCTCATATGAGTAGGTTTAGACATATCATAAACCATAACATAATCGTATCACATAAAACATGCATAAAGGAAACATAACATTTCCACATTTCAATCACAATATATCAATACAACACATTGATATAATAAAAATGCTTTCAAAACCATTTTCAATACCAAAATAAAATAAATTTAAAACTTTGTATTTATTTTTCATTAAAAAAATGATGGCTTGTAGAGGAAGCCGAAACTCAAATAATGGTCATGGAGGCGGAGAAGTCGTTGTCGCCGCATAAGTACGAAAAGAAAAACATTCCCTTTTTGTCTTTTAGTAAAACACTTCGTATAAAAAATATTCTTTTTGAATAAATGTAAAAGTCAAAGGGGTTTATACACCGTATAAAAGAAAGTTGTGTATAAAACCAAATATGCCTTAATGAAAGGGGATTGAGACGAAGTCCTTAAAAAGATCATTTTTTAAAATAAAGTACATCTATAATGTGTATTCACTATAATTACACATAAATAAAGTACAAATACAAGATAGGACATAATAATATCATGACAGAATTTGAAATTAGGAGATTAACCCAAAGAATGGAAATTGGGTTAAGAAATTCCCTTACCTTGCGTCCTGTCTGGACTCGACCGTTCTTTAACCTCCTGAATAATAAACTAGAGTTAATTTATAATTTCTTAAGAACCTTTTTCATGTTTTTTATTCCTTTTATATCACTTATTACCATGTTATGAACATTATGTATTTATTTAAGTTAATAACGGTTGTTTTGTAGATCTTTGGTACTTGAGTCAAAAATAAACTTCTTATAATTACAAGTTGTTCATGTGGTGAAATATCCATTATATCCATATTTATATTCATGATGTAGATATCATATATATCATATATATCCAGTATATACATTCATTCATAATATTACGTAACATTTAGAGGTAACAAATGAAATGCACCGTTCATGGAGACGGTAAGCCGTACGTACACATGAACGCTACTTTCATTTCTATTTCGCACTTAATGGAATGAAGTCATAATTATATAAAGGTATAATATAGTTCCAGTATAATATCATATATAATATCATTTACTCCATCCTTTATACATCCCACATATGGCATTAACGATTCACATCACTTTGAGGGGGCGATAGTCCGCACTTCCTAAAATGAAATTATCGAGTTTACCCATAATGGAAATCATAAAGTATTCCATAAATGAGAAATAAAGAAGCATAAATAAAACATAAAAATAATATATATATCATATATAAAAATAGTGTCATCAAAATTTCCACTATTATAGGTGTTAAAAGAATTGGAACAATCATCGTTTCGTGAGGCAGTATTTCGCCACCCACAGAAACAGTATGTTCTTTAACCATTAGATGAAGGTGTGTGTAAGTGTAAACCAAATACTTATCATAAAAACATCCTAGTATATTTTATATACTGGTTTTGTTACAAAATAAAGGAATAAAAAGAGTTTAAGGGGTTGGAGAATCAAAATAAAACAAAACAACATTAGAGAAGACATTACCTTAAAAATGGGTAACTCTTTTTGATTTGGGACAAAGGCTTCCTTGGGAAGAATTATTCCCAAATTTAGGCTTCTAGGAGTAAAGGAGGGAAGTTGGGAGAGTATTTGGGCAGAGGTTGGCCGAGCCAAAAGGCTTGAAAGTGTGAATAAGGTGGGAGTGGTGGGGGCCTTTTATAAGAGGAGAGGAGGGGCACTCTTGGAAAGTAATGAAATATTACTTTATTATACAATGATTTTAGGATTATAAAGGTCCCAAACTTATATAATTCAATTCTAAGGTGATAAGGGTTCTAAATATACCCATAAAATAGTCTTTGTACAAGTTTAAGCCTTGGATTTTACATTATCTTTTCATTTTATTAAAATCGTTAAATAATGAGGTCATCGCTGCATCATCATGATGTCATAAATAATTTAATTTATTTAATGTCTAAAAATTATAAAAAAATTATGATGATGTAGGAAATATTTTAATCTTTCTAATGAATATTTATAGTCAATAATATGACTTGTATAACAAAATTTAAAAATTGTTTTAGTAAAACAACTCTTGTTTGTGACCTTTTTATTTTAACATTAAATAAAAATTTATTTATGTCCTTTTCCTACCAAAGTGGCTCCATGGGGTCCCCAAGTTGACCCATGGATTGTATTGGTCGGCCATGACACATCCAATAGGGGTAGGAAAATTTTAAAGGTCATTCCATATTTTTATAATACTATTTTTACCATAAATTTCACAAATTACCTTTAATCGCGATTAATTAAACTTAAAAGTTACTATTCACCAAAAAATTATTTTAATCCCATTGAACCACATTTTACTTCCTAATGACAACAATGTATGTTGGATTTTTGAAAATCAAATCACATAAGTGGTAATATTTCATTTAAACGAAAAATCAGTTATTTAACTACCACTTAGTGGTTTCACTATTCATCAAAAATTGAAGTTTTTCAGAACAATGCCAAAATTTAACTCTAAGATATAATTGATATTCCGAATCCAAAAATGATGTCTATTCTAAAAAATAAAAACATATAAATTTCATTAATTAATTTTATAATTAATTCCCGCTGTCACAACAAATAGCGTGTTTTTAAGAAACAATATATATCAAAAGATTGACAATTGTTTATGTCCAATTTCAAAGTGAAATTAATTCTAATGAACACCATTGGATAAAATGGTAAAAATATATTCTAATTATACTTTAAAACCACTAAATAGTATAATTTATCACTATTGATTATTTTTATCAAAAAAGTTGATTTATGTATTTTTCACTATTCATAAAAATTGGAAGCTCTCAGAAAATTACAAAAAAATTCAACTTTGGATAATTTCGATATTACAAATACAAAAATGAAGTCCATATTGAAATATAAGATTTCCATAATTTTAAAAAGTGGGTATTACTATTCATAACGGCTACTTTGATTAGTCGCGATGTGTTAGAACTCGAACTTGCGTACAATGCAAGCTATTGCATTATTGAAAGAGAAGCGTATAGTGGAAGCTCGGGGTGTTACATTCTACCCTCCTTCAATAAATTGCGTCCTTGAAATTTGAAAATTTTCTTTGAAAATAAAAGGTTGAAAATAGAAAATACCTTTGTGGAAAACCCACATCGGAAATAAGGTTAATAAAATTTAGCCTTAATAAGAGGGAAAGGGAAATGAAAAAGTCACCACCCAATTACGATCTCGATTAGGAGAACATTGGTGGAAATTAGAGACATATAATTGGAGGAAAAACGTAAATATTTGTAGGGAGTGATTGAGGTCATCAATCACAAACAAGTGTAAAATTGAGGGCCTCAAAGCCTTCAATCTATGTTGATTTAAAATATTATCAGTTAAACAAGACATAAGGTATTAGGATAACACATTTTTCTGTTTTAATATCCATTTACTAAAGTTTAAGAATTAATTTATTCATAGAATAAGAGATAGGTATATATATATTTATGCTTGACAAGTAGAGTTTCAACCTTCAACTAATTTCTACCACAACCTCATCTTTCACTCAAAAAGATAATAGAAATCAAAAATATTATATTTTTCCTAATCGTACAAGGTTCAAAATATTAACACATACCATTTAGATTAGAAAAACTATTTTGTAATAACCAGGGACTTCACGTAGTCCAGTGGTAGGCGATTAATCCCAATCGCACTATGGTTGTGGGTTCGATTCCCACAGCTTTGTCCGACGCGATGGGTTGTCACTCGGTCTGCGTGTTGTCCTTTTTATAAATATCCAAAAATAACCTTAACAATAGTATCCAATGTAAAATATAATCCATTCCAACCTTTATAGTTATCTAAAATACTTCTGTCCAACTCACAGTCCAGATTTTATGAGGAAGGTAAACATAATGAAGCTCCTTTTTTTCTGTGTAACAACATGTGAACACCTTCATCATGTATTATTTTAAAACACTATAACATACTGAATTACCGTAAATCCTTATTGATTACATTCATGATCCATTATTCCTTATAGAAAACTAGATATACTCCTTCTATCCAAAAATGTATACAAATCATTAATCAGTTTCAAGGATGTTAAGAATATCCAACATAATTTATCCAAATCAATCATGTATTATTCCAAAATCACTATCTCTGTATCAGAACCATATTATGGTTTATCTTTCTCTCAACCATATATTTTCCAAAAATTTAACCTGCTGTGGAGTCACTTTTCTTGGTTCCACACAATCTCAAGTCCTTGATGAAATAGTACTGCAGTACAATCCTTATATACTCCATAATTATTATAACCAGTGCATCATTGATACAACACTCAAATAAAAAAATTATTTAATAACAACATAAGAACTCTAATCATTCCTCCTCATCTGTGGTAGTATCATAACTTGATTATTATCCAATAACATCATTTGGGGCATACTCTGATGATTTGAACATTGGTTTGCGTAGTGTCCCCACTCCTTGCAGATGAAGCATTGTACATTTGAAACCGTTTTCCTACCCTTGTAGTCACGCACTTGGTGTCCTTTTTCTCCACACTTATAACAAACTCCCATTCCCTTCAGGAAAATTCCAAGTTGTTTCTTCCCACAGTTATCACATATTGTAAAATTCTTCTTTTCCCATGTCCCTTTTTCCATCATTCTCTCTTCCATCATTTTCTTCTCTTTCTTCCCTTCAAAGCCATAAGACTCAGAGAATTCTCTACTTATCTTATTAACACATGATACTATTTCTTCATATGTTGATAACACATGGGAGACTATTTCCCTTCTAAATGTTGGCTTAATACCATGAAAGATATGATCCTTCTTACTCTTTGGATCATACGTATTGATGGAGTTCACATTCCTTCTACTGGGCGCCATTTCTATACAATGCCATAAACTAGGTTAGTTTATGAATCGAAATACATAATAACAAACTTGCAAACACTTAACATAAATTGAACTATTTATGGATATAATCCATAATCATAATAATATTTTCTTTTAGGAAGTATATACTCATAACCCTTCATAGTGGTTTGTAAAGAAAATGTGAATTATAATAAGCATATCCCCCGGGAGTGTCGCAACCAAGAGTGCAGCAAGGCCCGTTGTCGTGCACCAGTTCTCGTTCGAGTCTAGATCAAAGCGGTGTTTTCAGGTTTTACCCCTAGGTACATCTGTGCCAGAGCCGCCTCTACCTGCTCGTATCCAGACAGGGGTGTATTGCTCGGAAAACTCACAACATCTCTATAATACCAAAATTATAGGAAGTTCTTCTATACTAATCCTCAAAGTCTATCTTTGGGCTATGTGCTCTAATCAGAGTTTATCTAAATCTAGCTTCTGAGGTTAGTACTAAACTGCCTCTGATACCAACTATAACGCCCCGACCCCAGCTACCCAGAGTCGGTGCATTACATCGTAACATTGTCATGATCACAAAAGATCAAGTCTCGAAAGACCGATTAGTTTAGTAGCCTTGGAAACACTAGATACATTCATAAGTCTTTCATTACATCATAAAGTAAAAAAAACTAATAACAAAGTCTTCATAGTCCACACTCATATCCTCTTCTGACTATCCCTGCAGGTCATTCATAAAATACATCTTCACATCCTGGAAAATATTAAAACATTGAAAGGGGTGAGCTCAGATGCTCAGTAAGGATAAAAATATTGCCGAAGATTTCATAAATAAAAATTAATATTTAAGGAAATGTATAACTAAAACAAAAGCCTTTTGAACTTGAACTTCAACATAATATGGAAAAAGTAAAATGAGATAATTCCATTTACTTCTTCACATGGATATTCCACTGGTCGAATAATCACATGCAATATTAATAACCACTTTTATAATGATGGAATGCATAATGCCAGACTATCATACCCACATAGTCAAGGCCTCGTGCCAAGACCACAAATAAGATTTTGTCAAGGCCTCATGCCAAGACACTAGTTTGTCTCATGAGACCTACCGATGAATCGAGGAGCTGTAGCGGGCTCCACCCGTCACTTATTATGTCCAATGCATTCCTCATATGAATAGGTTTAAACATATCATAAACCATAACATAATCGTATCACATAAAACATGCATAAACGAAACATAAAATTTCCACATTTCAATCACAAGATATCAATACAACACATTGATATAATAAAAATGCTTTCAAAACCATTTTCAATACCAAAATAAAAGAAAGATAAAACTTTGTATTTATTTTTCATTAAAAAAATGATGGCTTGTAGAGGAAGCCGAAACTCATATAATGGTCACGGCGGCGGAGAAGTCGTTGTCGCCGCATAAGTACGGAATGAAAAACATTCCCTTTTTGTCGTTTAGTAAAATGCTTCATATAAAAAAGATTCCTTTTGAATAAACATAAAAGTTAAAGGAGTTTATACACCGTATAAAAGAAAGTTGTGTATAAAACCAAATATGCCTCAATGAAAGGGGATTGAGACGAAGTCCTTAAAAAGATCATTTTTATAAATAATGTACATCTATAATGTGTATTCACTATAAGTACACATAAATAAAGTACAAATACAAGATAGGACATAATAATATCATGACATAATTTGAAAGTAGGAGATTAACCCAAAGAATGGAAATTGGGTTAAGAAATTCACTTACCTTGCGTCCAATCTTGACTCGGCCGTTATTTAACCTCCTGAATAATAAACTAGAGTTAATTTATAATTTCTTAAGAACCTAATGTAACTCCCCGACCACAGCTACCCAGAGTCGGTGCATTACTTCGTAACATTGGCGTGATCACAAAAGATCAAGTCTCGAAAGACCGATTAGTTTAGTAGCCTTGGAAACACTAGATACATTCATAAGTCTTTCATTACATCATAAAGAAAAAAAACTAATAACAAAGTCTTCATAGTCCACACTCATATCCTCTTCTGACTATCCCTGCAGGTCATTCATAAAATACTTCTTCACATCCTGGAAAATATTAAAACATTGAAAGGGGTGAGCTCAGATGCTCAGTAAGGATAAAAATATTGCAGAAGCTTTCATAAATAAAAATTAACATTTAAGGCAATGTATAACTAAAACAAAAGCCTTTTGAACTTGAACTTCAACATAATATGGCAAAAGTAAAATGAGATAATGCCATTTTCTTCTTCACATGGATATTCTACGGGTCGAATAATCACATGCAATATTAATAACCACTTTCATAATGATAGAATGCATAATGCAGACTATCATACCCACATAGTCAAGGCCTCGTGCCAAGACCACAAATAAGATTTTGTCAAGGCCTCGTGCCAAGACACTAGTTTGTCTCATGAGACCTACCGATGCATCGAGGAGCTATAGCGGGCTCCACCCGTCACTTATTAAGTCCAATTCATTCCTCATATGAATAGGTTTAAACATATCATAAACCATAACATAATCGTATCACATAAAACATGTATAAAGGAAACATTACATTTCCACATTTCAATCACAAGATATCAATACAACACATTTATATAATAAAAATGCTTTCAAAACCATTTTCAATACCAAAATAAAATAAAGTTAAAACTTTGTATTTATTTTTCATTAAAAAAATGATGGCTTGTAGAGGAAGCCGAAACTCAAATAATGGTCACGGCGGCGGAGAAGTCGTTGTCGCCGCATAAGTACGGAAAGAAAAACATTCCCTTTTTGTCGTTTAGTAAAACGCTTCGTATAAAAAATATTCCTTTTGAATAAACGTAAAAGTCAAAGGGGTTTATACACCGTATAAAAGAAAGTTGTGTATAAAACGAAATATGCCTCAATGAAAGGGGATTGAGACGAAGTCCTTAAAAAGATAATTTTTTTAAATAAAGTACATCTATAATCTGTATTCACTATAAGTACACATAAATAAAGTACAAATACAAGATAGGACATAATAATATCATGAAAGAATTTGAAAGTAGGAGATTAACCCAAAGAATGGAAATTGGGTTAAGAAATTCCCTTACCTTGCGTCCTGTCTTGACTCGACCATTCTTTAACCTCCTGAATAATAAACTAGAGTTAATTTATAATTTCTTAAGAACCTTTTTCAAGTTTTTTATTCCTTTTATATCACTTATTACCATGTTATGAACATTATGTATTTATTTAAGTTAATAATGGTCGTTTTGTAGATCTTTGGTACTTGAGTCAAAAATAAACTGCTTATAATTACAAGTTGTTCATGTGGTGAAATATCCATTATATCCATAATTATATTCATGATTTCTATATCATATATATCATATATATCTAATATATAAATTCATTCATAATATTACGTAACATTTAGAGGTACGAAATGAAATGCACCGTTCATGGAGACGGTAAGCCGTACGTACGTATGAACGCTACTTTCATTTATATTTCTTACTTAATGGAATGAAGTCATAATTATATAAAGGTATAATATAGTTCCAGTATAATATCATATATAATATCATTTACTCCATCCTTTATACATCCCACATATGGCATTAACGATTCACATCACTTTGAGGGGGCGGTAGTCCGCACTTCCTAAAATGAAATTATCGCGTTTACCCATAATGGAAATCATAAAGTATGCAATAAATGAGAAATACAGAAGCATAAAGAAGACATAAACATAATATATATATCATATATAAAAATAGTGTCATCAAAATGGCCACTATTATAGGTTTTAAAAGAATTTGAACAATCATCGTTTCGTCAGGCAGTATTTCGCCACCCACAGAAATAGTATGTTCTTTAACCATTAGACGAAGGTGTGTGTAAGTGTAAACCAAATCCTTATCATAACAAAATCCTAGTATATTTTATATAATGGTTTTGTTACAAAAGAAAGTAATAAAAAGAGTTTAAGGGTTTGGAGAATCAAAATAAAACAAAACAACATTAGAGAATACATTACCTTAGAAACGGGTAACTCTTTTTGATTTGAGCCAAAGGCTTCCTTGGGAAGAATTATGCACAAAGTGAGGCTTCTAGGAGTAAATGAGGGAAGTTGGGAGAGTATTTGGGCAGAGGTCGGCCGAGCCAAAAGGCTTGAAAGTGTGAATAAGGTGGGAGTGGTGGGGGCCTTTTATAAGAGGAGAGGAGGGGCACTCTTGGAAAGTAATGAAATATTACTTTATTATACAATGATTTTCGGATTCTAAAGGTCCCACACTTATATAATTAGAGGATAAGGTGATAAGGGTTCTAAATCTACCCATCAAATAGTCTTTGGACAAGTGTATGCCTTGGAGTTTACATTATCTTTTCATTTTATTAAAATTGTTAAATAATGAGGTCATCCCTGCATCATCATGATGTCAAAAATAATTTAATTTATTTAATGTCTAAAGATTATAAAACAAATATGATGATGTAGTAAATCTTTTTATATTTCTAATGAATATTTATAGTCAATAATATGACTTTTATAACCCCATTTAAAAATTGTTTTAGTAAAACAACTCTTGTTTGTGACCTTTTTATTTTAACATTAAATAAAAAGTTATTTATGTCATTTTCCTACCAAAGTGGCTCCATGGGGTCCCCAAGTTGACCCATGGATTTTCTTGGTCGTCCATGACACATCCAATAGGGGTAGGACAAGTGTAAAGGTCATTCCATATTTTTATAATACTATTTTTACCATAAATTTCACTAATTACCTTTAATCACGATTAATTAAACTTAAAAGTTACTATTCACCAAAAAATTATTTTAATCCCATTGAACCAAATTTTACTTCCTAATGACAACCATGTATGTCGGATTTTTGAAAATCAAATCACAGAAGTGGTAATATTTCATTTAAATGAAAAATTAGTTATTTAACTACCACTTAGTGGTTTCACTATTCATCAAAAATTGAAGCTTTTCAGAACAATGCCAAAATTTCACCCTAAGATATAATTGATATTCCGAATCCAAAAATGATGTCTATTTTACAAAATAAAAACATATAAGTTGCATTAATTAATTTTATAATTAATTCCCGCTGTCACAACAAATAGCGTGTTTTTAAGAAACAATATATATCAAAAGATTGACAATTGTTTATGTCCAATTTCAAAGTGAAATTAATTCTAATGAACACCATTGGATAAAATGGTAAAAATATATTCTAATTATACTTTAAAACCACTCAATAGTATAATTTATCACTATTAATTATTTTGATCAAAAAAGTTGTTTTATGTATTTTTCACTATTCATAAAAATTGGAAGTTCTCAGAAAATTACAAAAAAATTCAACTTTGGATAATTTCGATATTACGAATACAAAAATGAAGTCCATATTGAAATATAAGATTTCAAAAATTTTAAAAAGTGGGTATTACTATTCATAACGGCTAATTTGATTAGTCGCGATGTGTTAGAACTCGAACTTGCGTACAATGCAAAGCTATTGCATTATTGAAAGAGAAGCATATAGTGGAAGCTCGGGGTGTTACATTGGATCTTCCAAAATCTGCCAAAATAATCTCTCAAGATCCCTATTTTTGTCATATAATCCTTACATTAGGTAGAAATATCTTCAAGAAACCCTTTTGGTTCAGACCAACGAGAGTTACCTGATTTAAAGGTAACGTCTTCCCTCAAGTTCTCTTCTTTTATTTTACTTATTCACTCCATATAATGTTCTTATTATTTGTTTACATAACAATAATAGTATAATCAATATACTAGGTTTTTTATGATAAGAATTCAAACTACACTTACATACACCTCTATCTAATGGGTACAGAACATAATGTTTCTATGGATGCCGAATTACTGCCTCACAAAACAATGATTGTTCAATCTTCTACTACCACTTCTTATGGTATCCATTATGATGTAATTATAATTATATTTGATATTTATGATATTTATGATATTTATTTTATATATATTCCTTTTTAATTCTATTTTATAACATATATTTAGGCTTTTCATGCTGTATATATACGATAATTTCATTTGAGGAAGTGCGGACTACCGCCCCCTCAAAGTGATATGACTCATTCATACCATACATGGAACATATAGAGGATGGGGTTAATGAACTTACATAACGTATATAAAATATTATATTTTACTTTAATAAATATATAGCTATGTATTATTTGGTTTTTATTCCTTATAAAATGAAAAAAATGAAATGGAAGTAGCCTTCATACGTACGACTTACCGTCTTCATGAACGATTCATTTCATTTTCATATATCCAAATGAAATGGACTATTATAAAAACATATATACTGGATATATTTTATATATATGATATATAAATCATGGATATCATTCTAGAGATAATATAATTTTGACCACGTGGACAATTTATAATTATAACAAGTTCATTTTTGACTTAAGTTATGAACATTGAAAAAATGTATGATATGAACTAAAATAATTAACTAACGTTTATAATGTGGTAATAAGTAATATAGAAGGAATAATACACTTTTAAAAGGTTCTTAATCAAGTAGAAATTAACTTTAGTTTATTATTCTAGAGATTAAAGAACGAACTAGTCAAGTCGGACATGAGTTAAGGGACTTCATCTTAATCTCTTTTCATTGAGGCATATTTTTATTTATACAAGACTTTCTTTTATACGGTGTATAAAAACCTTTGAATTTTCA
Source organism: Viscum album (assembly GCA_963277665.1). Classification (NCBI taxonomy): domain Eukaryota; kingdom Viridiplantae; phylum Streptophyta; class Magnoliopsida; order Santalales; family Viscaceae; genus Viscum; species Viscum album. The sequence continues at coordinate 1,617,140,803 of OY728131.1, read as the reverse complement.
TTTCATTAAATTGAAATCTTTTCTCTATGAATATTTTTACTAAACAACAAAGGGAATGTTTTTTTAACGTAAACAGTGATAACAACCTTTCCGCCGGCGCGAGCGTTATTTGATTTTTGGACGTCTTGACAAGCCATAATGTCTTTAAACGGAAAATAATTACCATATAATCTTTTACGTATTTTGGTATTGAAAATGATATTGATAATGGATTGGTTATTTCAATATATTTAAATGATATTTTTTTATTTAAATGTGAAAATTTTATCTTTTTTTTATGTTTGTTTTATGTGTTATGAATATGTCATGGTTCTTGGGCATTGTTTACATATACGGGCGGTTTTGTGATAAAACTAGGGTGGGTGATCCCGAGATAGCTCTCCAGTTCATTGGGTAACATGATAGAGGTAAATGTAAAACTTATCCTAAAATATTTAGGGAATATACTGTAGTGGGTATTCCATATGTAACTCCCTATGTAGCTATGAAAGCTACAATGTATGTATGTGATAGATGCCACAAGTTTCCTTTATGATTTATGATTTCCATTTTTATTCATAAATCTTATGATCTAGTGTGGTATGTCAAATATTGAAAAGTATGACTTCATTGACTTTTATTTATTGATGGATTAATGATTTCTTTCTTTATTTTATAATCCTTACTGAGATTTTTATGCTCATACAATGTTTTTTTGGTAATGTTTATCACCAGACTTAAAGATGAATATGGTCAAGGATGGGATCCTGGAAAAGTCATTCTATCATAAATATTGAACTAGACATAACTCTTTTTTTTCAAGAGTTTTTATTTTATGAAAAAATGGGCCCTGAGTATAAGTGACTACTTTGTAATATTTGAGATACAATGTAATAGTTATGGCCCAATTCTCTAAAACTCTAAACCTGAAAAGATCCTCAATGTGAATTATTAACTTAATTCAAGATTATGTAATGTTTAAGGATGGGTCCTTATAGTTGGCATCAAAGGTCATTTTAGACAACTTTAGTGATTATGAGTTTTCGTTAAACACATGGTTAGTCCCTAAGTCTATTTTTTTCCAGTTAAATCCATATTTTATAACCTTTTCAGATCAAGGAAAGTAAGTTAAAAATGGAAGGAGGAGGATATAAAATGACATTCCTATATCTTCTTGATGACTTTCTTGAAATAATTATAGCAAAGTAATGTAAAAATGACTCTAAAACATTTTTTAACATACAACTCACTTGCAATCAACTGTTTGAGATATCCAACACCTTCTCTATACCTCTATACTATCGTGGATCATGGGTTTTATTTAATCAAATATTATTGTCTCAAAATTCTCATATTTTCAAGAAAGGTAATTATTATCAAGGAATTTTCAAATATTTTACCTTATCACTAGATTTTGAAGAATATTATGATTTTGAAAAAGGTGTTAATAAAGGAGACCCTTGAACAACCAATTTATATTTTCTTTTAAATTATAGTCTTTTAGAACATACTTATGGTATTTTAAAAGGATCATTGATTGAAAGTTTCAAATCAAACTCAGTCCGATTGTTTTATAGAAAGAAAGTTTTGTCATATGTTTTGAAATTATATGTCATACATGATTATTTTTCTAAAACTGTTCTTCTATGATCACCTATATGACCCAAGTTGTACGAGTTGTATTTTGATAAAGAAAGCAGATGATTTTTAAGGATATCTAAATCATGGTTGCAATTCATGGACTATCTATCTACGTAAACAAGATGAATATGAAACTAGGTGGACACCATGATCAAGGTATAATGTTCTTTCTTTGGAAATAGTGTTATTTTATGGAGGTAAACGTTTTTTTCAATATATATAAGACTTCATGAATTAAGATATTGAGGTCATTATGGGTTGGGATGAAAATGAGAGGCATAAGACAACCATTGAGGTTAGATCATGTTATATTTATTTTTGAGGAGTTTATTTCATTTTTGGGAATGTTATAAAATTATATAGTTTTTGAAAAATAACAACAGGCAGACAGTGTGACACCCCACCACGTCAAACAATGTTGTGGGAATCGAACCCACAACCAATGTGTGATTGGGATTTATTGCCTACCACTGGACTATGTGAAGTCCCTAGTTAGTATGACTTATTTTTTTTAGTTAAATGATTTTATTGATCCAGAATATGTTGATTTGGGATCTTATATTTTATGAAATGGAGATCCTAGTATAGGAAAATTATTTGGGAATTAAGTGATAAAGGTTATTTTGGAAGACGTTTTCTCTTTTTGGGAAACTATAATCCTAAGGAAAATAGAATACTTTGGGATTTCAATTGAGGAGTAATGATGGAATTTTATTTTGGAAGAATATATGTTTTTTATTATGGACATATGGAGATTTGGGTTATTTATGGAAATGATTAACCTATCATAGAGAATATGTGATTTGGTTAATTATACTTCAGTATGAGACTTTAAGAGTAGTCGATGTTATTTTGAGATAAATGTTATGATTTACTATGGAAGACTATGTGAGAAAATCCTTCTCAATTTTTGGTTTTAGACTTAGTTTGGATTATTTTAATGAATTTTAAGGAGATTTTTTTATTGAATGGTCTTTGTTGAAATTTGGGTACTGTTTGTTGAATTTTAGAGATTAAGAGCAGTATTTATTTTTAAAAAGGATTATCCTTTTTTAGGATTATCTGATCTTGTACTAACCATTTTGGTTTTTCTTAATGTATAAAGACAAGGGAAATATATAGTTCATATTTGGTGGATAATGTGATTCTCTAGAAGTTGATTCTAGCACTTTAGGTGTGACCATGTCATCTTGAATACTCATCATTTGGAGAAAATATGAATTTTTGGTAAACACTTATTAAAGGATGAAAATATACTTGAAAAGTAAGTATATTTATTTATATTCTTAGTCAATTTCATAAATAAATTCTACAACTTTACGAAAGGGAACTTAAAAAAATTGTCTGTTTACTTTTACTACTGGGGAATCAAAGACCGTTTAACCCATCACATGTTTGTGATTTTCTGGTGGTTAACTTTCTCCTAATCACTTTTTCTATCACACTCTATTAGAAATTGATGCTTAGTTTCTCCTACAAATACATGTTTTCATTCATAGAATCCTAATATGTGTTATCTTGGTGGACCTTTTAAATTATCATTCTTTCTTTTAATGTGATATTTTTATTGACTCTTTTTCCGATGTGGTACTTTTAATGAAATTTCCAAGCCCAATTTTAAAATTGCGCAGACGCGATTTCCAAAAGGAGGGAAGGATGTAACATCTCAGGTAAATAAAGAATATGACATTTTCATATTTTTTAATATTTGTGAATTAAATATTAATTTTATTTTAAGTGGGATTCTATGTTCGATGGAATACAAAATACTAACCAACGTGTTTCTTTGAAATCTTACATTGCACACAATGTTGAGTTATACTGAAAACTAATAATATAATATTATTATTTTAAATGGTAGTTAATGAATAACTGTTGTATTTGAGGGAATGAATATAACTTAATAAAATATGATTACAAATGTTTTTTAAATGTTTTTACTTTTATCCAATAAAATATAGAGGCTTAAAATGTGAATGAATCCAATTTTAAGCATAAATACTCTAATATTCCTTAAAAGGTCGATTTGCCGTCTATTGATGGTGAACCATTTTTAAATCAAAATTTTGTCACTTTTATATGTTATATTTGACAAAATAATAATCCTATTTAGAATAGGTATATAAAAATTTACTTTGGATGAAATTTTGGTATTTTTCTGATAATGTTCGTTTTTAATGAATAGTGAAGAATACAGTATTTTAATTCAAAACTGCCTTTTAATCTAATTAATTTATATAGTTAAATTGTTCTTTTAATTTTTTTTTAAAATTTTTTTGGATTATATTTTAACCATTTAAGCCAAATTTGGTCACTGGAAGTAATTTCACTCTTAAATTTCAAATAAACAAAGGTAAATATTTTGATAGTTATTATTTCTTAAAAACAAACTTTTTGTTTTAAAAACGGGAATTAATTTTAAATTAATTTCTGCCACATATGTATTTTGAATTTGAAAAAATGGATTAAATATTTAAAATTAGGAAGTACAAATTGTTTAAATATGTAACTTTTATTTTTAGACATTATGAATATTTACATCAGTAAATATTTTATTTACCGTGGTTAAATGGTAAATCTGGTAAATAAGGGTGAAAAATAATACTATAATAATATTAAATTAACCTTAAACTTGACCTAAATGTATTTAATGATATATTTCCGACCATGGGAATTCTTGGGTCGATTTTAGGATCCCAGGGAGCCACTTGGGAGTGACAATGAAACTTTATATTTATTAATTTAAAGTAAGAACAAAAATAATATAAACAAGAATAGTTTTTCTAAAAAAAAATTTATTTGGGTTTATATAAGTTATCTCTTATACTATAAATAATAATTTGAAAGCTAAAAAATTTACTACATCGTGGTATTTTATTTATATTTTTTAGACAACAAATAAATAAACTTATTTATGACACAATGGTGATGTTGGAATTGATTCATTAATAAAGGATTCAAATAAATGATATTATAAATATTAAAATAAATTTATTTTGAAATTTTTTATGACATAATTTTTTTTATATATTATGAATACTTGTTATATTTTAATTAATGATGTTTTTTATGAGTAATCAAGTTGTTTTGGATTTTTTAAGCAGTCATGATAAGAATAGTATTAAAATTGACATAAAAGAGTTTTTAAATAAATCAATATTTTATTAAATGATAAAATAGTCCTAAAAATTGAAGATTCAAAAAAATGACATATATGATGTTAAAAATGTCATTAATGATTCATTTTGTGTATCTTGTAATTTTATTGTAAATATATCAACCATATAGTATGAATATATAATATGATATGGTAAAAGTTAAATATGTTAACAATGGGTTAAATAAAAAATATAAGAATTAAAAAATATCCAATGCCTATACAATTCATATTATATGATTTTATTTATACTTATATATACACCTTATCTTCTAATTGAATAATTTTTGGACCTTTATAAACTGAAAATCGTTATATAATAAAATAATATATTCAAACTTTCCTAAAGAGCCCCTCCCCCCTTATAAAAAGTCATCACCTCTAACCCTTACCCACAGCTCTCATGCCACAATTGGATCTTCCAACCTATTCCCAAATAAGATCTTAATATCACTATCTTCCTCATATAAGACTTACCATAGGTATAAATCACTTCAAGAAAGCCTTTTGATTCAAACCAAAGGGAGTTACATGATTTAAAGGTAACATCTTCCCTCAAGTTCTCTTCTTTTATTTTACTTCTTCACTACCTATGATATTTTTATTCTTTTTTTACATAACCAAAATAGTTTCCACAATATATTAGGTTGTTTTTATGAGAATTATTAGAACTAAACTTATACACACTTCTTTCTAATGGGTATAGAACATAATGTTTCTGTGGACGATGAACTACTGCCTCACGAAACGATGATTGTTCAATCTTATCCTACCACCTCTTATGGTGACCATTATTATGGAAATTTTATTATATATGATATATATGATATTTATTTTATCTATATTCCCCTTTAATTATCTTTTATAACATACCTTTATTCTTTTCATGTTGTATATATACGATAATTTCATTTGAGGAACTGCGGACTACCGCCCCCTCAAAATGATATGAATCGTTCATACTATACATGGAACGCATAATGGATGGTGTTAATGAACTTAAATAATTTATATAAAATATTATATTGTACTGGAATAATAATATATTTAAGTATCATTTGGTTTTCTTTCCTTTTAAAATGAAAGAAAATGAAATGGAAGTAGCATTCATGCGTACGTACGGCTTACCGTCTCCATGAATGTTGCATTTAATTTTCATATATCAAACTGATATGGACGATTATAAATACATATATGCTAAATATATGTAATATATATGATATATAAATCATGAATATCATTCTGGAGATATTTTAATTTTGACCACACTGAAAATTTATAATTATAACAATTTCATTTTTGACTCAAGTTCCGAACATTGAAAAAATGCCTGATATGAACTCAAATAATTAAATAATGTTTATAATGTGGTAATAAGTAATATAAAAGGAATAATAAACTTAAAAAAGTTCTTAATCAAATAGAAATTAACATTAGTTTATTATTTGGGAGATTAAAGAATGAACAAGTCAATTCAGACACGAGGTAAGGGACTTCGTCTCAATCTCCTTTCATTGAGGCATATTTTTATTTATACACGACTTTATTTTATACGATGTATAAACACCTTTGAATTTTTATTTCAATCAAAGAGAATATTTTCTCTACAAATCGTTTTACTAAATTACAAAGGGAATGTTTTGTTTTAACATACGCGGTGAAAACGATCTTTCCGCCGCTGCGAGCGTTATTTGATTTTTGGCTTCATTAACAAGCCGTAATTTTTTAAATGAAAATAAATACCATATACTCTATTACATATTTTTGTATTGAATTTTTTTTATAATGTATTGTTTATGTCAATATATTTAAATGATATTTTTTAATTGAAATGTGTAAGTGGTATCTTTTCATTTTGTTTGTTTTATGTGTTATGAATATGTCATGGTTCTTGGGAATTTTTTACACATACAGGTGGTTTTGTGATAAACCTAGGGAGGGTGAGCCTGAGATATCTCTCTAATGCATTGGGTAACATGACATAGGTAAACATAAATGTTTCTCCTAATATATTTAGGGAATATATTGTGATGGGTATTCCAAATGTAACTCCCTAAGTGGATGTGAAAGATACAACATAAGCATGTTATGGATTCCACAAGTTACCTTTATGACATATGATTTCCATTTTTTATTCATAAATATTATGATCTAGTGTGGTATATTAAAGATTGAAAATTATGAATTCATTGACCTATAAGTATTTATGGACTAATGTTTTCTATATTTATTTTATAATCCTTACTGAGCTTTTTATGCTCATCCCATGTTTTTTTGAAATGTATTGTACAGGACATAAAGATGAATATGGTCAAGGATGAGATCATGGAAAAGTCATGCAGTTTAAAATATGGAACTAGACAAGAATTTTTTTTCAAGAGTTTTTATTTTATGAAAAAAATGATACTGATTAGAAGTGATTACTTTGTAATATTTTAGATATAATGTAATAATTATGGCCTAATTCTCTAAAAATCTAAACTTGAAAAGACCCTCAATGTGAATTATTAAATTAAGTCAAGATTACATAATGTTTAAGACCGGGTCCTTATAGATGGTATCAAAGGGCGGTTTAGACAACTTTAGTGATTATGGGTTTTTTTAAACACATGGTTAGTACATATGTCTATTTTTTCTGTTAAATCATTGTTTTATAACTTTTTCAGATCAAGGAATGTCAGTTACAAATGGAAGGATGAGGATATCAAATGACATTCCTATATCATCCTGATGACTTTCTTGCAATAATTATTTCAAATTCATGTCCAGATGACTTTGAAACATTTTCTAACATACAACTCACTTGCAAGAAATTGTTTGAGATATCAAACACCTCTGTTATACCTCGATGCCATCTTGGATCATGGGTTGTATTTAATCGAATCTTATTTTCCAAATATTCTCATATTTTCAATAAAGGTAATTATTATCAAGGAATTTTAAAATATTTTACCTTATCACAAGATTTTGAAGAATAATATGATTTTGAAAAAGGTGCTAAAGAAGGAGACCCTTGAGCAACCTATTTATATTTGATTTTAAATTATAGTCTTTAAGCACATACTTATTGTATTTTAAAATGACCATTGATTGAATGTTTCAACTCAAAACCGGTTTGACTATTTTATAGAAATAATGTTTTATTAGATGTTTTGAAATTATATGTCATACATGATTATTTTCTGAAACTATTTTTCTATGATCACCCATATGACCCATGTTTTATGGGGTGTATTTGGATAAAGGAAGTATATTATTTTGAAGGATCTCTAAATCATTTTTGCAGTGCAAGGACCATCTATCTACATGAAAAGGATGATGATGAAACCAGGTGGACACCATGATCAAGGTACGATGTTCATTCTTTGGGAATAGTGTTATTTTATGGAGGTAAAAAAATTGTCAATATATATAAGGCTTCATGAATTATAATATTGAAGTCATTATGAGTTGGGATGAAAATTAGAGTTTTAAGACAACTATTGATTTTAAATCATGTTATGGTTATTTCTGAGGAGTTCATATCATTTTTTGGAATGTTATAAAATTATATAGTTTTTTGAAAAGGACAACATGCCGACCATGTGACAACCCGTCACATCATACAAAGCTGCAGGAATCAAACCCCCAACCAAAGTGGGATTGGGATTTATCATCTACCACTGGACTATACAAAGTCCCAAGTTAGTATGACTTATTATTTTTCGTTAAATGATTTTATTGATCAAGAATAATTTGATTTGTAATCTTATGTTTTATGAAATGGAAATCCTTATTATAGGAAAATGATTTGAGGATTAAGTGATAAAGGTTATTTTGGAAGACATTTTCTCTTTTTGGGAAACTATATGCCTAAGGAAAATAGAATACTTTAGGATTTCAATTGAGGAGTAATGGTGGAATATTATTTTGAAAAAATATATGTTTTTATTATGGACATATGATGATTTGGGTTATTTATAGAAATGATTAACTTATCATAGAGAATATGCGATTTGATTAATTGCACTTCAGTATGAGACTTTAAGAGTAGTCGATGTTATTTGGATATAAATGTTAAGATTTACTATGGAAGACTATGTGATAAAATCCTTATTAATTTTGGGTTTCATACTTAGTTTGGATTATTTTAATGAATTTTAAGGACATTTTTGTATTGAATGATCTTTTTTGAACATTGGGTACTTTTGTTGAATTTTGGAGATTAAGTGCAGTATTTTTTTATATTAAAGGATTATCCTTTTTTGGGATTATATTATCATAAATTAACCATTTTTGTTTTGGTTAATGTATAAGACAAGGGAAATATATAGTATATCTTTTGTGTATTATGTGATTCTCCAGAAGTTTATTCTAGAGATTTAGGTGTGATCAAGTCATCTTGAATACTCATTGTTTAGAGAAAATATGAGTTTTTGGTAGAATCATATCAAAGGATGAATCTCTACATGGAAAGTAAGTATATTTCCTTATGTTCTTAGTCAACATCATAAATAAATTCTCTAAATTTATTAAATGTAACTTAAGAAAACATTGTCTGTTTACTTTTCCTTCTGGGGAATCAATGACCATTTAACCCATCACAAGCTTGTGATTTTCTGGTGGTTAACTTTCTCCTAATCATGTTTTCTGTCACTCTCTATTAGAACATGACAATTAGTTTCTCCTATGAATCCATTTTTTCATAGAAGGAATCCTAGTATGTGTTATCTTGAGTGACCTTTGTAATTTTAATTATTTATTTTAAAGTGATAGTTTTATTGGCTCTTTTTATAATATGAGACTTTTAATGAAATTTCCAAGCCCAATTTTAAAATTGCGAGGACACAATTTCCAAAGGGGGGGGAGGATGTAACATCCCAGGTAAATAAAGAATATGACATTTTTATATTTATTAATATTTGTGAATTAAGTATTAATTTTACTTTAAAGGGGATGCTATGTCCAATGGCGTACCAGATATGCAATAATGGGTTTCTTTGAAATTTTACATTGCACACAATGTTGAGTTATACTGAAAAATAATAATATAATATTATTATTTTAAATGGTAGTTAATGCATAACCATTGTATTAGTGGGAATGAATATAACTAACTACAATATGATTACACATGTCTGTTAAATGTTTTTAATTTTATCCAATAAAAGTTAGAGGCTTAAAATGTGAATGAATCTAATTTTAAGCATAAATACTATAATATAACTTAAAAGGTTGATTTAGCACCTTTTGATGGAAAACCCTTTTAAAATATAGTTTTTGTCACTTTTATATGTTCTATTTGAAAAAAATAATATTATTCTTTATAATAGGAAAATAAAAATTTACTTTGGATGAAATTTTGGTATTTTTCAGATAATGTTCATTTTTTGTTGAATAGTGAAAAATATTGCATTTTAATTCAAAACTGCCTTTTAATCTAATTTATTTATATAGTTAGATTGGTTATTTAATTAGTTTTAAAGTGTATTTGGATTATATTTTTACCATTTAATCCAATTTTGGTCATTGGAAGTAATTTTACTCTTAATTTGGACATAAAAAGGTAACACTTTTGATAGTTATTATTTCTTAAAAGCACGCTTTTTTTTGACAACAAGAATTAATTTTAAATTAATTTCTGCCACTTCTGTGTTTTGAATTTGGAAAAATGGATTCGATATTTAGAATCAGGAGGTCCAAATTGTGTAGATATTTAACTTTTAGTTTTAGATATAATGAATATTTATTTCAGTAAATATTTTATTTACCATGGTTAAAGGGTAAATCTGGTAAATAAGGGTAAAAAATAATATTATAATAATATTAAATTACCCTTAAACTTTTTATAATGATATTTTATGTTACTTTCAGACCCTGAAAATCCTTGGGCCGATTTTGGGACCCCATGGATCCACTTGGGAGTGATAATGAAACTTTATATTAATTAATTTAAAGTAAGTACATAAGTAACATAAGCATGAATATTTTTACTAAAACAATTTTTATATGGGGTTATATAAGTTCTTTATTCAACTAAAAATATTAATTTTAAAGCTAAAAATATTTCCTACATCATGGTATTTTATTTATAATTTATATACAATAAATAAATAAACTTATTTACGACACAATGGTGATGTAGTAATTGCTTCATTAATAAAGGATTCAAATAAATGATATTATAAATATTAAAATAAATTTATTTTGAAACTTTTTATGCCATAAACTAATTTTATAGATTATTATGGCTTGTTATATTTTAATTAATGAATCTTTTTTGAAAGAATCATGTTGGTTTGTATTTTTTAAATAGTCATGATATGAATAATATAAAAATTGACATAAAATAGTTTTTAAATCAATCAATATTTTATTATGTGATAAAATAGTCCTAAAAATATAAGATTCTAAAAATTGACAAATATGATGTTAAAAATGTCATTTATGATCCATTTTGGGTCGATTGGAATTTAATAGTAAATATATTAACCATATAGTTTGAATATATAAGGGGACATGGTAAAAGATAAATAAGATAACAGAGGGTTAAATAAAAAATATAAGGATTAAAAAATATTCAACTCCAATTCAATTATTATTGGATGATTTTATTTTTACTTATATACACCTTATCTTCGAATTAAATAAGTTTTGAATTTTTAGTAGCCGAATATCATTATATAATAAAATAATATTTTCAAACATTCCTAAATAGACCATCCCCCCTTATAAAAAGCCATCACCTCTAACCATTTCTCACACCTCTAATTCCACCTTAGATAAACCAATATCTACCCAAAAAATCTCTCAATATCCCTCTCTTCCTCATAGAAGCATTACCTTAGGCAGAAATCACTTCAAGAAAGCCTTTTGGTTCAAACCAAAGGGAGTTACCCGATTTAAAGGTAACGTCTTCCCTCAAGTTCTCTTCTTTTATTTTACTTCTTAACTCCCTAAGTTATTATTATTCTTTGTTTACATAACAGAACCAGTATCCTCAATATACTAGGTTGTTTTTATGAGAATTATTCGAACTATACTTACACACACTTCCATCTAATGGGTATAGAACATAATGTTTCTGTGGACGACGAACTATTGCCTCACAAAAGGATGATTGTTCAATATTCCCCTACCACCTCTTATGGTGGCCATTATGATGGAACTATAATTATATATGATATTTATTTTATCTCTTTGCTTATATAAATATCTTCTATAATATATCTTTATTCTTTTCCTATTGTATATATACGATAATTTCATTCGAGGAAGTGCAGACTACCGCCCCCTCAAAGTGATAAGACTCATTCATACCATACATGGAACATATAAAGGATGGTGTTAATGAACTTACATAACATATATAGAATATGATATTGTACTGGAATTATAATATACCTATGTATCATTTGTTTTTTATTCCTTTTAAAATGAAAAAAATGAAATGGAAGTATCGTTCATGCATATGTACGACTTACCATCTCCATGAACGATGCATTTCATTTTAATATATCCAAATGACATGAACTATTCTAAATACATAAATGATATAGATGATATATAAATCATGAATATCATTTTGGAGATAAATTAATTTTGACCACATGGACAATTTATAAGTATAACAAGTTCATTTTTGATTCAAGTTCTGAACATTAACAAAATGTCTAATATGAACTCAAATAATTAACTAATGTTTATGACATGGTAATAAATAATATAAAATGAATAATAAAATTGAAAAATGTGCTTAAGAAAGTATAAATTAACTTTAGTTTATTATTCAGGAGATTAAAGAATGAACGAGTTAATTCAGACACGAGGTAAGGGACTTCATCTCAATCTTCTTTCATTAAGGCATATTTTTATTTATACACGAACTTCTTTTATATGATGTTTAAACACCTTTTAATTTTCATTTAATTCAAAGGGAATATTTTATCTATGAAGTATTTTACTAAATTACAAAGGTAATGTTTATTTTTAACGTACGTGGTGAGAACAACCTTTCCGCCACCGCGAGCATTATTTGATTTTTGGATTCTTAACAAGCTGTAATGTTTTTAAATGGAAAATAAATACCATATATTCTTTTACATATTTTGGTATTGAAAATGGTTTGGATAATGGATTGGTTATGTAAATGTATTTAAATAATATTTTGTTATTGAAATGTGGAAATGTTATCTTTATTTTATGTTTGTTTTTTTGTGTTATGAATATGTCATGGTTCTTGGGCATTGTTTACATATATGGGTGGTCCCGGGATAAACCTAGGGTGTGTGAGCCTGATATTTCTCTCCAATGCATTCGATAACGTGAAAAAGGTAAATGTAAATGTTTCTCCTAAGATATTTTGGGAATATAATGTGATGGATATTCCTAAAGTAACTCCCTATGTAGCTATGAAAGCTACAATGCAAGTATCTTATGGATTCCACAAGTTACCTTTATTATTTATGAATTCCATTTGATATTCATAAATCTTATTATCTAGTGTGGTATGTTAAATATTGAAATGTATGACTTCGTTTACTTGTATTTATTGATGAACTAATGTTTTTTTCATTATTTTATAATCATTATTGTGACACTAGTGCAGAAAACGTTTTTTACATCGGTTATTTTTAATTTTTTACGTCGGTTTCTAGCCGAAATTAATACGTGCGACGTTATAAATAAGGTTTTTGACGTCGGTTATTTAAAAACCGATGTCAAAAACATAAAATCGTGATGTTTATCTCGTCGATTATTTTAGAACCGACGTGATAAAGGGCCTAGAGAATGGTTTATCACGTCGGTTATTGAATAACTGACGTGATAAATGGCCTGGACAATGGTTCATCACGTCGGTTCTTAAACAACCGATGTGATAAATAGGGGCGAGGGGGTTTATCACGTCAGTTCATATAGAACCAACGTGATAAACTGGGGTGAGGGCAGTTTCTCACGTCGGTTCTATAAGAACCGACGTGATAAACCGGGTTGAGCGTGGTTTATCACGTCGGTTCATATAAAACCGACGTGAAAAACCGGGGGAGGGGGGTTTATCACGTCGGTTATTATATAACCGCCGTGATAAACCGGAGGGAGGCGGTTTATCACGTCAGTTATTGAATAACCGACGTGATAAACCATTGTCCAGGTCGTTTAGCACATCGGTTATTCAATAACTGACGTGCTAAACCATTCTCCAGGCCCTTTATCACGTCGTTTATTAAATAACCGACATGATAAACCATTCTCCAGGCCTTTTATCACATCGGTTATTAAATAACCGACGTGATAAACCATTCTGCAGACCTTTTATCACGTCAGTTATTAAATAACCGACGTGATAAACTATTTTCCAGGCATTTTATCACATCGGTTATTAAATAACCGACATGATAAACCCAATTTTTTTTAAACTGAATGCAGTGATCTTCTCTCCACCAGAATCAACCAGAAAACAAATCAAGAAATCGTACCACAAAAACAGAAGTACATGAAAATTAAGCATGTACGTAGATAACATATAAAACTTACCCACTAGACAGCATCCACCCTCATTTATACCCCATGGACAGTCCTCCCCCACCCCGTTGGAGCCCTCACCATCATGTATACCCTCTGGACAGCCCTCCCCCACCCCATTAAAGCTCCCACCCTCATGTATACCCCTTGGACAACCCTCCCCCACCCCATTGGAGCCCCCACCACACTCCTGGACTGCCCCCCGACCCCCGGACACCCACAAACACCCCTCGACAACCCCCACCCACCTGAACAACACCTCCTCACCCCCTCACCCCACTTGACAGCCCCCACCACACCCCCAAACAGCCCCAAACACCCCTGGACAACCCCCCCCCCCCCACCCCTGGACAACACTCCCACACCTCTGGACCGGCTTCCCACACCCCTGGAGATCCCTGCCACCCCCCAGGACTGTCCCCCCACCCCACCGGACAGCCCTCCCAGACCGCTGGACACCCCCAACCCCACTGAACACACCCCCACACCCTTGGAACCCCTCCCCCACAGACCCAAATCCATACCAGAAGAACCATCAAAAGTATACCAAAATAAGAAGTAGAGAAAAATTAAACATTCACTTATATAACATTCAAAACATACAATGTCAACTTCAAAAAAAACTAAATCAAACCTAAACAACTACCAAATACACAATTAAAACGACAATATTCAAAATTACATTTTACATTACAAACAACTAAAATTGAATCAAACCTGTAAAATAATTTGACCACTCCACTTGTACGTGTTTGATGTCTTCAACAGTATAGGGTTGAGGGTCATCAAAAAGCTACAAATGAAAAATTAGATAGTTAACGTGTATAATGAAAAAATCAAATTGAAATATTATGGCAAAGTTTAAGAGGAAATCGTACCAGGTCAAAATTCACAACTGTCCCAGTTGTTATTATTTCATACATAAATCTTAACATATAATATCCGCATTCGATGAGGCCTTGTTGTTCATGACAATTATGTTTTGAATGAGTGTAAATTCAATATATTATTTTTATGTAATAAATCAAAACGTACAAATTATAAATGGAAATTTACCTTCACATTTACATATTTGATCATTGCATTTATTTTCTTTGTGTTTTTTCGAAAGTAGACCCATGCACTGTTAGAAAATAATACGAATGGGGTAAATTTAAAATTCATTATAATATATAAAACTATTAAGAAATTGAAACTTACTTTTCCAATATATTCTTAAAACTTTCCCGCACATCACCATGAACAGAGCATATCCAATAAAGGGCTTTCTCCCTTGGGAAAAAAATCCCTAACATCCAATGATCACTGATAAAAGGAAATTTATTGTTAGAGGTTTTTTATGTTAAAATATAATTAACTCTTTGAGAGAAATGTGTTTCATACCTCTCACAAAAAGGCATCATCCAACATTGTCTGATTATATTCTTTTCAAATCCTTCAGCAATATAAACCATTCTTTGTTCCTCAGTCAATGCACATGCTTCAAGGGAAATCAATTGGGGGTCCATGAATCCATATACTTCTGTCAGTTCATTCCTCTCACAAATTTTATAAAGATACCTAATAAAAAACATATATAAGTATACATTTTTAATAAATATAACGCAGGGAAAAGGTGTTAAGACTTACATGGAAAAAATTTGCACCACGTTGATGCCCAACTTATCTCCAGTAACAAGCTCCATGATATCAGATTTTGTAATCCCCACACTTATTTCATGTCCAAAAATATGAGATTCCATTGGAAACTCATAAAAACCCAACAACAAATGTGAATATCTTGACAATCTGTCAAGACCACTAGAATCTGTATCTGATGTCATAGCCTGTTGTCTTTGTTGTTGTCTATACAATATTTATTTACCTTTGAAGTATTCCTGTGAAAAAAAATTGAGAAATATAGTAGTTTTCAAATGATAAAACAACTTTAATAAAAAAAATAAATAAAATATATAACATTCATACCTCTAAGGTAATGAGTCGAAGAAGTCTGGATGGCCAAACTAAAAAATGGCCGATACTCTGTCCAACTGTCACCACCTCATCTGTAGGTATTGGTACCCTAGCTGATCTATTTATAATATCCTGTATAGTGACCCTCTGATTCTCTACCTCTAATCGTTGATGATGACCGATATCTCCTATACAATATACTAACCCGTATGCTACTATATGATGTTGAGAATCATCAACATAAAACTCGCAATATGTAGGAAGCTACGGCGGAGGCATGGGATAAAAAATGGGGTCCGCAGGCTGAGGTGGGGGAGTGGGAGCTACTGGCGGAGGTGGAGGATAAATAATGGGGTTTACAGGGGGAGGTGGAGGAGTGGGAGCTGCAGTCTGAAATTGTCTTTGCATTTCTGCAAACATAGACTACACCGACTCTCTAATCTTGTCTTCCATCGTCGCATTAATATTTTGAACTTCAGCCTCCAAGGATTCTATTTTTTTATAAACCCCCTCAATGTTAGAAGTTGAAGAACGTGGAAACACTTTTCTTACCGATACACTTGCCAGATATCCTCTTACACGACCAGGATGTTCGGGCCTTCCTAATGCTGCAAATAAAATATCTTCCCTCCCAGTAGCTGTAAATGTCCCCTCTGAACTCTGCTCCTCAAGAGAGTCCTGTATTAATTAATTGAATATTTCTGTAATGATTGAAACTTATATGAAGAAAAAAGTTAACTTAAATAAATTAAATAGATATCTTACAATCCTCTCTGCTACGATTCTCGATTCTTCCGAAAGATATTGCCCTTTTTTTCCCTTCCGAGCTCTCTTCCATTTTTCATGTCTAGATGGAGGGGATGGAGGGGCCACCTCTCCAGAGCTTGAAGACTCAGCTCTTAGTTGTTGAAATTTTTCCGCCATCATTTTTTCTTCTAATAATGTATACCCACCCCGAGATAAACTATGAGGGTATACATTTTTAGATTGGATCTCCTGATGAGCTTTCCTTGTTTGCTGTAATTTTAGAATAAGAAATCATTAACAAAAAATTAATAAAATCATTTATATAAGAAAGTTTATAAAAGTTTACATTGCCCTTACCAGAAATAACTCTTTTTTTCTACTTTCAAAAAATTGTCTCCATGTGTCTTCATCTATAAAAGCATATATACGACATGGATTGTCATGAATCCTATGACCATAAATGAAATCAGATGAGAGGGTTGATTTGAAATCCCTCCATCTCCTGGCAGCCAACGATAAGCATTTCTTCCTAACTCCTCCAGTGTCAGGAATATCAAATGTCATCTGATAAAGAAGAGGTTAAACATATTATATATACTAGAAACATTAAAAGAATGGTCAAACAATGACAAAAGATCTTACCAAAATCGTATCCCACAACTGAGAGATAATCAATTTATCCACACCTCTCCAATCATCATATAGAATGCTTACTTTGGTCTTAGCCTGAGTTGCAACAAAACTCTTAAAATCTTTGGCATTCGGACCATTAGGAATATCATCATCATCAAACTCAACTACTATCCTCTGATCCTGCGTACGTGTAAGTGATAATTTTGGTAAACGTGTGCACCCACGTTTACCAACCTTTGAACTCTTTGTCGTCATATGAGCATGTGAATGTTCATCCCCAGAGGTATGACCAGCAATATGCTCCTCTCCAGAATCATGTGGTTAATCATCTGAATGATCTGTCATTATCCTTCAAATAAAAAAAACGTTAGTTCACAAATATACAAATTCAAATATTTTAATACTACTGTAATCAGAAAATAGAAAAGTGTACTAAGTTACATAATAGTAAACATTGGTAATATGGTAAGCATGTTAAACAATGTTAAAGATGGAAAAGATGGTCAAGATGGTCAAGATGGTAAAAATGGAAAAAATGGTAAACCTGGTAAACATTGTAAACATGGTAAAGTAATTGTCAGTGAACAAATATACAAATTCAAATATTTTAATACTACTGTAATCAGAAAATAGAAAATTGTACTAAGTTAAATAATAGTAAACATTGGTAATATGGTAAGCATGTTAAACAATGGTAAAGATGGCAAAGATGTTCAAGATGGTCAAGATGGTAAAAATGGTAAAAATGGTAAACCTGGTAAAAATTGTAAACATGGTGAAGTAATTGTTAGTGAACAAAAATAAGCATTTTAAAATTCATGTAATGGTTATAAACATGATAAAGTAAACTAAACAAACTTAAAACAAACAAAAACAAAAACATATACTTATTTTATTTTAAAACATGTTTTAATAAATAAAAAACTTACAATATCTAACATTTATGGAAAAAATAAATGTAAAAAAGAAATAAACATATGTTACCTGTAATTTTAGGAATGTACAGATGGATTGTTTTCCCAAATTCCTTCATCGTGATCGTTCCTTATGGCACAAACTATGTCTTCAACATGATCGTCATTATGCTCTGTTAATATTTCCATGGAAGTAGGGATCTCACATAAATCAGCATATTCATCAAGTTCATCCTCACCAACATATTGTTTTTTCCCTTGTAAAAAAATAGTCCACTGCATATCTGATTGATCTACTACATAAAAAATTTGTTTTGCATGTGTTTCCATTATAAAAGAATCAGCTGTGTCTTCCAATCTATTCAGATTAACAAGTGTCATTCCAAATTCATCGTGTCTGACACTGTTGTTACCGTTAAACCATTTACAGTTAAAAATAGGAACTTTAATTTTAAATTAATCAACCTCCCATATGTCTTCAATCACTCCATAATATGCATTTGATGCAAAAATTGGGTTTTTGTCCTTAGCACTCGAAAAATGCATTGCTTCTGCAAACACAAATACACCACTATTCTGAACTGCACTTCTATTGTCCTGAGCTTTTGTATGAAATGTATAACCATTAATGTCATAACCAGACCATGTTATCACATTTAAACATGGACCACCCACTATCCATTTTAATGTCTCTGATACATCTGATCTACCAAGCAATGTCTTTTTAATCCATGACAAAAAAGTTTTGTTGTGCTCATTCAAAATCCACATTTCTTTCTTCTTTGGATGACATTGTTTCAACTCATTAATATGCAATGTGATATACGGTTGAGCATCAGCTATGTTATTCAAGATGTATGATTCTAACTTCTTCATCTGTTCAGCTGACAATGATTTCACATTCAAGCCGCGAATCCCCTTT
This sequence comes from Viscum album, assembly GCA_963277665.1. Lineage (NCBI taxonomy): Eukaryota > Viridiplantae > Streptophyta > Magnoliopsida > Santalales > Viscaceae > Viscum > Viscum album. The sequence goes on along the minus strand of OY728131.1, from coordinate 1,617,121,356 downwards.
CCCTCATTATTAACTCGTTCATGGCGAGATGGAGGCAAACCTATGTGTTGAGACATAGCCAAGTAGCTCGTACAAAACTCTGCTACCTCCTCAGAAATATACTTTTCAATAATGGAGGCTTCAGGTTGATATAGATTTTTAACACACCCCTTTAATATTTTCATATACCTTTCAAAAGGATACATCCAACGAAGATATACAGGTCCACAAAGCTTTATTTCTCGAACCAGATGAATCATTAAATGCACCATTATATCAAAAAAAGTTGGAGGAAAATACATTTCCAATTGACAAAGTATAAAAATTGCATCCTTTTCCAAAATGTTCAAAGCATTCACATCAATTGCCTTGTTACAAATTGAATTGAAAAAATAACACAACTTCATTATAGTCTTTCTGACATGAATGGGCAATATTCCACGCAATGTAACTGGTATAATTTGTTGCATCATGACGTGACAATCATGTGATTTCATACCTATCAACTTCAAGTCCTTCAATGAGACAAAATTTTTTACATTAGAAGAATAACCTTGAGGCACTTTGGTATCATGATGACACTCACAGAAGCTAATTTGCTCCCTCTTCGATAATGTATGACAAGCCGGGGGAAGAAATGTTCGTCTTCCTTTAGGAGTGGGAGCTAACTCCAAACGTATTCCCATTGATAGTAAGTCTAATATTGCATTCAACCCATATTTAGTCTTTCCTTTAATATCTAACAATGTTCCAATCAAAGAATCATAGATATTCTACTCCACGTGCATGACATCAATATTATGTTTAACTTCATGATACCTCCAATATGGTAGCTCAAAAAAAATTGACCTTTTCTTCCAAATATGTCTATCATTACTAGATTTCTGTGTCTTTCCCAATGTCACGTCAAGGTTTTTCACCCTCTCAAAATACAGATTAGGGGATAAAGGTTTTGGAGCAGTATCAAATTCATGTGAGCCATTGAATGCCTTTTTTAGTCTTCTATAAGGGTGTTCCATAGGCAAAAACTTTCGATGACCCATGTACACTGTTTTCCTCCCATGATGCAATTGACAATAGGACGTCTGTTGTTCGCAAATTGGACATGCTTTATGCCCTTTAACACTGTATCCAGAAAAATTTCCATACGCTAGGAAGTCATTTATAGTGAACAGAAGCACTACATGCAGTTGAAAATATTCCATTTTATAAGAATCATACACCCTAATACCATCAGCCCATAACAGTTTCAAATCATCAATCAACGGTGACAAGTAAACATCAATTTCATTACCGGGTTGCATTGGACCAGAGATCATTGTACTCAACATGACATATTTGCGCTTCATACAAACTTCAGGAGAGAGGTTGTAAATTACCAATAAAAAAGGCCATGAACTATGTGTGCTACTGAGTGTTCGGTGTGGATTCATTCCATCTGTGCACAACCCTAGTCTGAGATTTCTAATTTCATTTGCAAAAGTATAATACTGCGCATCAATTTTCTTCCATTGTGGACAATCAGCTGGATGACATATTTTCCATCACATACCTACTCTTCAGCATGCCATCTTAACCTTTTTGCATCATGTGAATTAGCAAATAAACATTTGAAACGATTAATTATAGGAAGATTCCAAAATACCTTTGAAGGGAGCTTTGTAATCTCTACATCACCCTGTGATTTTTCTTTCACCTTATACCGTGATGTCCCAAATTTTGGACACTCTGACAGAAATTCATATTCCTTCCTATATATAATGTAGTCATTCAGACAGGCATGTATTTTTTTGTATCCCAATCCCATCGGGCATAATATTTTCTTGGCTTTGTAATGTGAATCTGGAAGATCGTTATCTTTTGGAAGAATGTATTTCATCAATTGTAGAGGCTCTGTAAAACTTCTGTCACTCCATCCATGCTTCGCCTTCAGGTTAATCAATCTTAACACCGCCGAAAAAACCGTAAAATCTGTACAACCGGGATATAATGCTTTTTCAGCATCACCATATAGACGTGCAACTTTCGGTTCTATCTCAATTTGTTCTGCTACAATATCGCGAATCATTTCTTTAATTCCATCGGAGTTACCATCTTGCGAATCATCATCATCAGTGACATTCCGTCCAGTTTCACCATGCCAAATCCAAGGGCTGTAACTCGGATTAAAACCATGACATATCAGATGATCTTTTATCTCTCTACTTTTCAACTTCTTTATATTCAAACATTTCAGGCATGGACAGAAAAAAATGTCACTACTTGGAACATTTCGTTTTGCAAATTCCAAAAAGGCATCAACACCTTCCTCAAATTCATTGCTCATTCGATGTGCCGTAATCCAACTTCGACTCATTATTACCTATAACAAATATCAACAAAAAAAAATATATATTTTTAAGATAAGACAAATACATGTTTATATGAAAAAAATCATAATTTGAATGTAAAACAATTTAAAATATAAAACAAATCTATAGGTATTTAAAAAAATATGCTTGAATATTATTTTTAAAACAAAATATAGTTAGATATAACAGTTTTAAATTTCATTGAATCAAAGAAAACCATGACGCCTACATAGATTAATATTGATTGCGGTTTTGATGTTTTAATATATTAGATAAACAACCTATTTTAAATGGCGTGCAGACCTTGATATTGGTCTTCATCACCCTTCGGTGTGACTGGCAAAAAGAGGTCTACTAGCATGTTATTATTTTATCAGCAATTCACTCATTCTTGTTTCTGATGATCGTTAATTGCATTGGCAGGCTGAGAGGGCCGCCCAGCGCGTCCAACACTGGTCTTCTCAGAATAACAATAGTCCCACTGATTCGTTTTAATCCTTTATTTCTGCTTTTTAATCCCATGTAACATATCTTGTGTGGATTTGATTTTGTACATGGGCTTCAGCTTTAACGGTTCTCAATCAAAATAAAACTCCACTAAAAACTCTGTTTATTTTAGGTTTTCAAAATCCAAAAACGAAAACAAAACAACCATGGACAAAAACTGAATTCCAATTACATGAAACATGTTCAGAAATTCTAAACACCAAGAATTAACAAATATCAACAACAATAGTGAACAGCCTGTCAATTACATGACTAAATATGTATATGTATATGATTAACAATAATAATGTGTTTTATATTCTCAAGTGAATGTTCTAAATGATATGGTAATTCATATGGTTTAATATCATTGGTAACATGTTTTCGATTCCAATGAGACATAGGCGTGAGAGCCATTGATAATGGAGTAGTGGCATAATCTCAATCTAGGTCCAACATCCTCAACATATTCTTCTAGGGGTAGAATTTAGTATGGTTTGTGTTATTTTAACACCTCAATATTTATTATAGGTTATTAAATCAAATTATTTTGATTAAATTTTTTTATTCATCCTTGTATTATTATTTTTTGACTTTTTAGGATATTATAGTTTTATATTCTTATTCATGGTTGGAACATGGTTAGTGAATACCATGAGGTTATACCTAAGAAACATTTTACATTTGTTTACAAATATAATGGAGGAAATATATTTTGTACAAACCATACTTATTTATCATGAAATCACACAGCATGATGCATATAAATTTTTTAGGGTTGGTTCTAGGTTTTCCATACTGTGTGGTTAAACCATGGTAATCCTCCAATATCATATAATGGGGATCACATTTATTGTTTTATTTTATAAAAAACCGATCCAAAATATGATATAAAAAGTAATTATTATTTATTTTCCTTTAAAGTAATGATGCACGTCTTTTTTATCTCATTATTCATCTAGTTTAATGTTCCCTCAACATAGTCTGTTATATCAACAAAATAGTCTGTTATATCAACAAAAAATTCCACGAGATTCAAATAACCATTTGAAATAACAAAATACAAATAACCATTTGCAATACAAATAACCATTTTCAATAACAAAATACAAATAACCATTTGCAATAACAAAAAATTCCACGAGATTCAAAAATGAACGAAAAGCACATCAAGAATCGAAACAAAAACGAACGAAATAAATTCGTGGAAGGCTTACTTGAATGTTGCGAGTTGAGGTGATAAATCCGAGAGGAGTGAAGAAGATAAACAATGAAGCCAAATTGAGTTTAACGCAGGTCGATCGGTGAGCCAATTAGGGTTTACCGCGCGAGAGAGATGAGCCGGCGGACTGTCAATCGAAAAATCGTAAATGACAGTCCATGGGCTTTAATTTTTTTAAAAGTTTTATAACGTCGGTTCTATAATAACCGACGTTAAAAACTATTTTTTAAATTTATAACGTCGGTTATTTTAAAACTGACGTAAAAAAGCTCCTGCGCTTTGGTTTTTTACGTCGGTTATTTTATAAACGACGTAAAAACCCCCCCTGTGCTTTGGTTTTTTACATCGGTTATAAAATAACCGACGTAAAAAATGCATAGATATCTCGTTTTTTACGTCGGTTATATTATAACTGACGTAAAAAACCAATGCGCGGGGGGTTTTTTACATCAGTTATTTGGAAACCGACGTAAAAAAACCAGATATCTACGCGTTTTTTACATCGGTTATTTTATAACCGACGTAAAAAACCAAAGCACGGTGGGTTTTTTACGTCGGTTATTTGGAAACCGACGTAAAAAACCCAATATTGATGCGTTTTTACGTCGGTTATCTAATAACCGACGTAAAAAACCAAAGCCCGGACGCGTTATTTACGTCAGTTGTAAATTAAACGACGTAAAAAACCCTGCGCTTTGTTTTTTACGTCAGTTATTTGATAACCGAAGTAAAAAACGTGTCAATATCAGGTTTTTTACGTCAGTTTCCAAATAACTGACGTAAAAACCCCCCACACATTGGTTTTTTACGTCGGTTATAAGATAACCGACGTAAAAACCCAATAGGCGCGATTTGTAACGTCGGTTATTAAAATAACCGACGTTAAAAATCTACTCGCCGCATTTTTACATCAGTTATATATAACCGACGTAAAAAAAGGTGATGTAAAAAACGATTTCTGCACTAGTGAGATTTTTATCCTTATCCCAAGTTTTTTTTAAAATGTTTTTCACTAGACTTAAAGATGAACAGGGTCAAGGATGTGATCATGGAAAAGTCATGTTGTCCAAAATATGAAACTATACATGAATCTTTTTTTTTCAAGAGTTTTTATTTTATGAAAAAATGGATATTGAGTAGAAGTGTCTTCTTTGTAATATTTGAGATGTAATGTAATAGTTATTACCTAATTCTATAAAACTCTAAACCTAAAAAGATCTTCAATGAGAATTATTAACTTAATCCTAGATTATGTAATGTTTAAGGCCGAGTCCTTTTACTACAGATAAAGGGTTTAATTTTTTAACTCCCCCCTTTATCAGCACCCACATATATTAGCACCTCCCCTAATCCATTTATTTGTGCTTCCCACAACCATTTATCAGTTCTTCACCCAACACTTTATTATCACTTTATCACACATTATGACCCCTACCTCCAGTGAGTTTTAAACCTGGGACTTCCAGCTTATACAGTAACGCCCATTCCACTACCCTATAATTGTGTATACATTTTATGATCTATCTATATATTTATATATATTTAAATATATTTTTTGTATCCATATATATATATATATTAAAATGAATATTAACTCTAAAAACCTATAAAAGACATAAAAAAATTAATAAAATATGAAAACCCTAAATCCCCTAAAAACAATGAAATAACCATAACATCTAATCAGGGAGTCTGTTTCAGCTCCACAACTAGTCAAATCAAATCTCATGAAAAATTATTTGATATGATATGTGGTATAGGTTGACTAAAAACACAGATTAGAAGTTACAACCATTTGAATTTCATGAAATCAGGGTCGACAACGAAAAAGTCTATTTAGGAGTCCTTCAAGGCCTTTATGGGGAAATTGGAAAAAATCCTCAAATATCTAGTCTCAAAACTAAATAACGTAGATCTTTTCACATGATTTGATTTTGTAACGACCCAAACTTTCATTAATGGAAATTCATCTTGATCTAATTAAATGTCTTATTAGGGTTATATAAAATGTGAACTTCATTGGTTTTATTTTCCTGGATTTTTAAATACCATTATTAATTGTGACCGTTGCTAATATAGCCGCTGAATAGTGATCACATGATTTGTATAAATATAGGGCTTTAACAAATCTAATTTACTCAGAAAAAGGAATTGATGGCCTCATCTAGTAGACTTTCCCCATACAAAGCCCATTTTTTGGAGCTCGGAACGGAGGTGGCGTCATTGGGCTTCGCTCTTGAGCAAGACCAAGTCGAGCTTGAACATGTTAAGCTTGAGCGGAACTGACTACGAGAGAAGTGGATGTCACCTGAGTGATGTTATCTGAGACACCCCAAGATTTTGTCCCCATCGCACACCTTACCCTTCAGTATTATGTGAGTGTTATAAGGGGTTATGTAATAAGACCCTAGAACTATGACTATGCTCATTATCTTCGTATAAAGAATGTGCATTCATTTTATTATTGTTACTTTGTAAGTATATTTTAAAGTACAAATAGTATTTTTAGTTAATATTCTACTAAGAAATATATTTTGATTAATTAATGGATTTTTGAATTAAATAATATTTTAATAAAATATTCTTATTAAATTACTTTTTATTAAATACAAATGATCATATAATTTTATGAATGCAATTGTAATTTTTATTAAGGTTTGAAAACTATTTTTGTCAGAACCCGTGAATTTTTGGTAAATGTCGGTTTTTATTTTAAAATAAAAAATTCAAATATTTATAAAATTATTTAGATAAAATGAATATTATTTTGGAATCAGGACGTCAAAATTATCCAATGGTAAATTTTTCATAATTTTTTGAGACAGTCGAATTTTTGGGTAAAAATTTAATACCGTTTAAATATATAATGTGTTTTATGACATAATATTGACACAATAGGGATGTAATAAAATAAAAAAACATTATGTTCGGACAATATATGTTTTGGAAGTAAAATAATGTGATTTTATATTTGTTTAATTTATTTTACAAAGCATTAGTGGACCCTCCATGACTTATAAAGCATTTTGTCTTTTTAAATTGTTTTACTTAAGAGTGTGACTCACCTCCACATAAGAAACCCTATTATTTTAAGATGTTCAGAAATTGGCCTTAAAAAATATAGTTTTCCACTCCCCTTTTTCAAAAACCATGGGAAAAAACCATGGGCTTGTTTGTGGTATAAATTAGTTTAATGTGAGGTGTCCCAAACCTAAATAAAAAAGAATTCCCTCTCCTTTCCTATATAAACCCACCCAAACTCCCACTTTTTATCTTAACTCAAAGCCTATTGAGTTAGGCCAACCCATGCCCTCCTCTATCTAGAATCCTCCCAAGGTGCCCCAAGCTCCCAAGAAGTCTCTCTCAAGCCTCTCCCAAGCCTTTGGGATCACACTTCCATGTAAGGGATTTCTTCCTTTCTAAATTTTGTCCAAGTTTCTTTAAGTTCTTATGCCATTTTTTTTCAATTAAAAATGTTGGGGTATAATTTTTCACCTCCCCCATACTGCCCTATTTTTGTTAAGATTATGGAAGACCCCTTTATCTCTCATTAATGCCTCCCATGTACACCCATTACCATGAAAAAATTCCATGAGGGATTTCTCTCTCCTCTTTTACATCCAAGTAATTATTTTCTATTATGCATCTAAATTCCATTACGTTTGTTGGGAAATGTATCTATATGACCCCCTTACTATCTATTTCTTTTAAATATGATGAGACACCCCTTTATCTCTCATCAACCATTTTTTTACGAGTTCTTATTTCACGTCGTTATGCTGCCGAAATTGCACTACGATTTTCCAAGCCAATGTCATTGTGTAGTGAATACCATGCCCATTTCCCCATCAAGGGTATTCACCTTTATGAAAATACTTATTGATTATAAAGATTCATTTATGCATTCCACATCCATTTATCATGGAATAAATGATGATGATTGATACCATGTTGTATGACACATGTGGCACACTTATGCACGAAATGAAATGTTTAAGAAGGGTGCACCCTGATAGCACTCCAATGCATTAGGTAAAGTATAGTATCATGATATGTCATGTGAAATGTGTGTTGACTCATGATAATTAAAGTTAAATGAGTTTTTACTCATGCTTCATGTGTAATTAGGGTTTACTCAGGCTCCATGTGCAATGAGCCTTGGCTCATGCTAATTCCATGTTAAGTGTTCTTGCCACATTTCCAAGTTATGATTATCATGATTTATTATGCCATTATTTTCATGTTTCTCTTGTACTCCATTTATATTCCTATTGTATAACATGTATTTTATTACTCATTTTATTCCATGTTTATTCCCTTACTGGGCTTTATAGCTCACCATTTTCTTTTGGGTGTCATGAGGTTATCCCATGCAATGCTAAGTATGAAGGAATGTAGTGGTCATGTAAATAATGTTTTCAATAAAGATGTTTTATTTCATGTTTTAACTTTTTATGTAATGATATTAATCCCCAAATACACTATACCACTCGATATTCTATGTTTTATCAAGTGAAGTTTATGTAATAAATCATGTTAATTTTTTTTAAAAAAGCAGGGTTGTTATAGTTGGTATCAAATGATAGGTTTAGTTATTTTTGGGATTAGGATTTGAAAACCCTAGTGAAGACTTATAGGCAAGAATAATTATAATAAAATATACCTAAGTATTGTTGAGTATTTAGTAATTGGTTTATCAAGAAAATTCATCCATGTCTGGATACGAGCAGGTAGAGGCGGCTTTGACAGAGATGTATCCTAGGGGTAAAAACCAAAAACACCGCTTGAACTAGACTCGAACGGGAACTGGTGCATGACAATGGGCCTTACTGCACTCTGAGTTACGACAATCGCATGGTATATGCTTTGGTATATTCACAATCTTATTACGAACTCTTATTAATGGAATCAAAAAAATTTCCCCTAAGAATATATGTTTGAAAGTAGATCATTAATATCATAGATTGAAGCCTATGGATTCATAAGTTAAGGAAATAAAAGTTATTTATAAGTCATCAATTTTTTTCCTTGGATTAACCTATATGTGTTACCCCTAACTCGTCTTTTATTCCAGCCAATGGATGGTAATAAGAGGACTCAGGCTAACAACTAAGGTGAAGATCAATGTGATGACTATGCAAATGAGATTCCCAATCCGATGGGAGCGGGAATCACATACTTTGTCATGCTTCTCTCTCAATTAACTCAATATTTGAATAGAAACATGGGTCAAGAGGAACATTAAACCCCCCTAATAAAGAAAAAGTCTCAATCAATAGATTCACGAGGCAAATGCTTCCTACTTTTAATGGATTATCTGATCCCTCAATTGATGAACAATGGATCAAATCCATTGAAAAGATATTCGCCATCCTTCAATGTTCCGAACAAGATAAGGTTCTTTTTTTTTGCTTATCATATGGAAGGTGAAGCCGATCAATGGTAGACATTGATAAAAAATACGAAGCCTGAGGAGGAGATCGAGGCGTTGGAATGGAAGGATTTCCGGAAGATGATTTTTTATAAATATTTTCCATGATCCCTCCGAATCAAAATGGAAAGGGACATCCTTTCCCTCAAGAAAAAAGATGTTGAATCTGTTGGAGTGTATGAGGCAAGCTTCACAAGGTTTTCATGATACGACTTTGGCTTTTTCAATACCCCAGAATGCAAGGTTGACCTCTTCTTTGGTGGGATAAAACCTAGCCTCTGGAAAGCACTGGCGATCAGTGACTTCGACGGCTATGAGAAAATTGTCTGATGTGCCCTCAAGGGATAAATGGGGATCATAAAGTTTTTGGGGTATCATAGGGATAGGAAGTATAAGGTGGACTTCAATGCTGGCGGTCCGATGGATAAATACAATGGTTCTAAGAAGATACAACACCCCACTTTCCAAAGGTATGATAATAAGCACCCCAATAATTGCCTGAAGGGGATGAGAAAATTCTTTAGGTGTGGAAGAGAAGGGAACTCAACTATTAACTGCCGATAAGAAAAACCCACAGCTACAACAGAGGAGAGGAATGCTCCGTTCGAACCTCAACGCGTTGTTCATTGGTACAACTACAAAGAACCAAGGCATCATGCAAATTAGTGCCCTAAGCCAAGGGTTTTCAGAGGCAACCAACAACCTCCAAGGAAGCAAGGGAGATATTTTTCCATCACTACTGCTGAAGTGAACCCTGACAACGATGTGGTGATAGGTATCTTATTTATTCATTCAAGAATAGAAAACATACGTTTTGATTTAGATTCTATGCATTCTTTTATATCACTAAAGTTTAGTAGAATAGTCCCAGCACCTCAAAAATCATGGAAGTAAAGATGTTGCTGAGTATGGAAAATGGGGCAATCATTGCATCCCATGAATATAACTCCTCCTCTGTCATAATATGTGGATTGAATTTCCCAGCGAACCTCATCATACTCCCTCTGGTGGAATTTGATGTAATTCTTGGCATGGTCTGGATTTCTTTATATAGAGCCAACATAAATTGTCGTGAGAGGGAAATCAAATCTCCATGTAGAGAATCAACCCCTGATTATATACATGTGAAATGAGAAAGATGAATATTCTTTAGCTCCATCATCTCAAGCGTGGATATTACTACCCTATGAGCACGCATATCAGGTTCAGATGATTGATTCTAAGGAGGCAACCATCATTAAAGACATTCCTATTGTGATGGAATTGGATGAAGTTTTTCCCGAGCAATTTCTTGGTCTTCCTCCTAGAAGAGATGTTGAATTCACAATTGATCTTACACCTGGGTCGTTGCCAATATCCAAGACTTAGTATATAATGGTTGTTGTGGATCTTGAGGAGCTGAAGAAAAAACTACAAAAGAATCTGGATAAAGGGTTTATACACCCATGTGCTTCACCATGGGGTGCACAAGTCCTCTCCGTCAAGAAGAAGGATGGGTCAATACACATTGTCATCGATTATCACGAGCTTAAAAAAATCACGATAAAGAACAAGTATCATCTCCCACGAATTGATGAATTGTTCGATCAGCTATGTGGAGCCCAATACTTCTCCAAGGTGGATTTGTGGTGGGGATATTATCAAGTAAGGGTGAAGAAGGAAGATATCCCCAATACTGCTTTTCGTACAAGACATGGGCACTATGAATTCATAGTAATGCCTTTCTGACTCACCAATGCTCCAGAAATCTTCATGGACTTGATGAAAAGAGACTTTAGGGATTACCTCGACATATTTTTGGAAGTATTTATAGATGATATTCTGATATACTTCAAAACCAAGAAGGATCATGAGGAGCATCTAAGAACTATTCTAGAGACCTTGTGAAAGGAGAATCTCTATGCAAAGTACAACAAGTATGAGTTCTGGTAGAAGGAGATCTCATTTTTGGGCTACATCATCACAAGCAATGGGATATCTATGGATCCCTTCAAAACAGATGCAATTGAGGGATGGACAAGGCCAACATCGATAATGAATATTTGTAGCTTCTTGGGGTTAGTTGGATATTATCGACGATCTGTGAGAAATTTTCCACAATTTTCCAACCCTCTTACCAAGCTAACTTGGAAGGGAGTACAGTTTTCCTGGAGTGATGAATGCGAAGAAAGATTCAAGGAGTTAAAAAGGAGGCTTATCACTACGCCCGTGCTCAATTTACCCACAGGTGGACAACTTTTTGTGGTATTCAGTGATGCTTCAAAGAAGGGCCTGGGATGTGAGTTGATGTAAAATGAAAAATTCATTGCCTATTCTTCAAGGCAATTGAAAGTTCATGAGAAGAATTATCCAACACATGATTTGGAGTTGGCTGTGGTGATCTTAAATTTAAAAATTTGGAGGCATTATATATTTTGGGAGAAGTGTGAAATATATACGGACCACAAAAGACTCAAGTATATATTCACACAAAAAGAGTTGAACATACGCCAACGAAGATGGTTAAAGTAGATCAAATACTATTACTGGTCAACCCATTACCACCCTAGGAAAGCGAACAAGGTGGCAGATGATATATGTATAAAGGACCCAACATTTCTATCATTGATTAGAATTGAAAAGGACCCAATCTTCTTAGATTTGATGGATATGGATATGGGAATCATAAAGAAGGGAACATCATCAGTCTGTTCACAAATGATTGCTCAACCGTCTCTTTTGGAAAGGTTAAAGGATGATGTGGGAATTAAAAAGATAGTGGAAGCTATTAAAAAAGGTAAATCTGCAGATTTCAATGTTAGTGAAGAAGGAATTGTGAGATTTGGGAAAAAAATATGTGTTCCATCAAGTATGGAGCTGAAGAAGGAACTTTTGGATGATGCACACAGTTAAAATTTATCTCTTCACCCAGGAAACAAAAATATGTATCATGATCTCCAAGATCATTATTGTTGGGATAATATGAAGAAGGAGATTTCTGAATTTACATCAAAGTTCCCGGTGTGTCAGCAAGTGAAGGAAGAGAGGTAGAAGTTTAAGGGGATAATGAAACCATTGCCTATAACAGCATGGAAATGGGAGAACATCACCGTGGACATTGTCACCAGATTTCTAAAGGCATCCAAAGAAAAAAATGCAACATGGGTTGTTGTGGATCGTCTTACAAAGACTTCACACTTCATTGAAATTCAGGAGGATTTCTAGTTAGATTAGCTGGCATGAATATATATTAGGGAAGTGGTAATAATGCATGGAGTACCACTCTCTATTGTATCCGATCGAGATCCAAGATTCACCTCAAAGTTTTGGAAGAGTCTTCAATATGCTTTAGATAATGATATGAACTTCCGTATGGATTATCATCCTCAAACTGATGGCCAATCTGAGCGGACTATCCAAACACTTGAGGACATGTTGAGAGCATGTTCTATGGACTTCAAAGGAGGGTGGTACCAACATCTTCTATTGGTTGAATTATCCTAAAATAATAGTTTCCACTCAAGAATCTAAATGGAACCTTATGAAGCCCTATATTTTAATAGGTACAGAACATTGGTATATTGGGATGAAGTTGGTGAATGTAAGCTACTAGGACCAGAAATGGTCGATGAAATGGTGGAGAAGGTGAAAACCATTCAACAACATATCAAGGTAGCCCAGTGTCGGTAGAAGAGTTATACAGATAACCATTTAGGAGACCATGAGTTTAAAGTTAGATACATGGTGTTTCTAAGAATATCTCCATGGAAGAAGGTCATGAGGTTTGGAAGGAAAGGGAAGTTAAGTCCTAGGTACATCGAACCCTTTGAGATTCTTGACCATGTTGGGGTTGTGGCCTATTGACTAGAACTTACACCTACCATGGACAAAGTACATGATGTCTTTCATGTATCCCTCTTAAATAAGTACATACCATACCCTTCACATGTACTCTCTTCAGAGGTAATACAACTAGAGGATGATCTTTCTTACGAGGAGAAACTAGTGAAGATATTAGATCATAGAGAAAAAGTTCTACGAAATAAGACAATGCCCCTTATCAAGGTGTTGTGGAAAAACCACAAGTTTGAAGAAGCGACGTGGTAATCGAAGGAAGTGATGCAGCAAAGCTACCCACATTTGTCTTAGAGTGGGAAACAGAATTTTCAAGGGCAAAATTTATTAAGGGGGAAATACTGTAATGACCCAAACTTTCATTAATAGGTATTCCTCTTGATCTAAGTAAATATCTTATTATGGTTATGTAAAATGTGAACTTCATTGGTTTTATGTTTCTGGATTTTAAAATACTATTATGAATTGTGACCATTGCTAATATAGTCGTTGAATAGTGATCTCATGATTAGTATAAATATAGGGCTTTAACAAATCCAATTTACTCAGAAAAAGGATGCGATGGACTCATCTAGTAGACTTTCCCCTTATAAATCCCATTCATTAGAGCTCGAAAAGGAGGTGGCATCATTGGGCTTAGATCTTGAAAATTACCAGGACAAGATTGAACACATTAAGCTTGAGCGGAACCAACTACAAGATAAGTGGAAGTTAATAGAGATTACCACCTGAGAGACGTAATCTGAGCCACCCCAAGATTATGTCACCATAACACACCTTACCATTCAGTATTATGCAGGTGTTATTAGAGGTTATGTAACAATACCCTAGCACTATGGCTATGTACATTATTTTTGTATAAAGAATGCAGATTCATTTTATTATTGTTACTTTTTAAATATTTTTTAAAGAACAAATGGTATTTTTAGTTAATATTCAACTAAGAAATCTATTTTCATAAATTAATGGATATTTTAATTAAATAATATTTTAATAAAATATTGTTATTAAATTAATTTTTGTTAAATATAAATGATCATATAATTTTATGAATGCAATTGTAATTTTTATTATGGTTTGAAAACTTTTTTTGTCAGAACCCATGAATTTTCAGTAAATGTTGGTTTTTATTTTAAAAGTAAAAATTCACATATATATAAAATTATATAGATAAAATGAATATTATTTTTGGAATCAGGATGTCTATAGGGTCCTGAAAAATCCGCAAAGGAGAATGAGAATCCTCTTTTAATAAAAGGGAAATTCCACCCAATTTCCCCCCAAAAGAATTGGTAATGGTGGAAAAATACTCAAAGGATGTCCCAAGACGAACTGGTCCGCAGACCGGTCCAATTAAAACACTACGCGACTGGTTCCGCGAAGTACCCCCTCCGTGGACCGTTGTCGTTCGTGGAATGGAGATGGAGATCCTCCGTGGGTGCGAAGCAGGACCAACGCCAGACCGGTCCACTTTCACGAACCACCCAGCCTCAGAACACATCGACCAGCCCAGGCTGCATCTGCTGTCATTCACGGAATGGAGGCAGAACCTGGCGCGGCCGCGAATCACTCTTAGAGATCGTTTGGTTCACTGGGGAAATGCGTTAAATGCCCCCACGAGTTGTAGATTGACCAAGTCATCCGTAAATCGGGTTTTTGGTCATGGGCCTCTGTAAATGGTTCCGCATGACCACATATACATCTCTTTCCCCACTCTATAAAAGGAGACCGAGGGGGAAGAGGAAAAGAGGATTCGGAGAGATCGATCAGATTCAGGTGGAAGGATTTCGAAGGAAGGAGCTTAGGATTTCGCAAACCACGAAGTTCAAGTCCGCGAACCAGAACAGGTATGAAGCTAGAAGAAAATTAACAAGGAACCAAAAATGCATAATAACTTGGTGAACTGCGAACTTAAAATAACAAAGAAAAGAAAACCGTGAACCATGGCCCCTCTGCAGATGTACTCCTCACGGACTAGGGAGTTTATTCCCTTTTTCTGATCCATCACACCGCGTAGCACCATCCTACACGGGCGAAGCCCCGACCGACGAACACCCGACCGGTGCCGCCATCAACCTCCACTACTCACATGGATCCCTCGGCGTACCACCCTGGTACGTGGTCCAAACCTGAAGCTGCGAACCACCCTAGTTCATGGGATTCCCTTCAGTCCACGGACTACCCTGGTTCACGGATGGCCTCTCCAGCTGCTTAGAACCTCCCTATGAGAAGGGCACCACCACTTATACATGTGTGTGGCCCACCAGATCCTTCATAGTTCCCATTACCTGAGCCAGATAAAATCCTCCCAGTCCGACCTGATCCTCCACAGCTCCCTCGTAGGCCCATTCATCAGCCCCGAGCCGAGGCCTCCACCAGAGCCATCAGACCCATGTGATGTAACCTTAAGGAGCACCAGCATGCCGTTTTGAGTTCACATACCCACGATAATAAGGGGCAAAGGGGCTGCCCCGACCCTTGGGCGGATTCCCAAATCATTCTTGGGTTCAAATTCCCATGGTAATGCGGAGTCTAAGCCCAGAAGCCCCCTCTCTGTCCCTCCACTTGTTAGGACTGGGGCACTTCTCCCCTCCCCGAGGCATGGCGGGATACCCAACCGAAAGAAGCCCCCATGCACCTCCGTACTTCCCCACAGCCATGGCCAAGTAAGAACGTAGTGGGAAAGGGTGATGCCCCATCCTTATTAGGGGCCAAGTCTTTCCCCCGTTGCACTTTTTTTCCATGGTCATCTACCTCGGAGTAAGCCCTGATCTTTTGGGATGCCTTTATGCATAAGCCCCACTCCACTTCCCACGGATGCACCTTTCATGACGTGATCGTTTGGTCCCTGCTGCCTCTTGTTTCTCACACCGAGCATGACTCACATGGGCTTATAGTAAGCATCGACCATGAAGTCCTCTTATGGGCCTCCTCAGAGTTTAAGTCCCAATCCATTATAATGGTTCTCCTCAGAGTGTAAGCCCCAATCCATTACCTTAGGACTCTTCATAGTGTAAGCCCCAGTCCATTACTATGGGCCTCTTCAGAGTGTAAGCCCCAATCCATTACTATGGGCTTCCTTAGTGTGTAAGCCCTAATCCATTACTATGGTCCTCCTCAGAGTGTAAGTCCCAATCCATTACTCTGGGCCTCCTCAGAGTATAATCCCCAAGCTAATGCGAACTATGATGACTTTGATTCCCTACCACAGGGATACGTAGGAATCCTCCATGAGGTTCAAGCCCGATCACCATCGGACCCCCAGGTTCACATTCTCATCGGCTCTCCGACACTCCTACTCGAACTACGTGGACTTTGATCCCTGTCTCCTAGGTAGGGTACGTAGGAAGCCTCCCTGAGCATCAACCCCAACAACCGGTCGATCTGATTATATTCACGTCAGTTCACCGCACTGCTCCTAGTGCCACCTTAATGAGTCCATACTCCTCGGGGTCATTAATCCAACGAGGGATGGAAAACCTCAGGCATAAATGATTCCGAACCCCTGCTTCCAGCTGACCATTTCCAACCAAGAGTAATCCATGGATAGAATGCTTGGGTATAAACCAAAGATTCACGAACATATGAACACATCTTAAATCTATAAGAGAGTCCCAGAACATGCAATAATTCCCCCCAAAAGGGTGAAATGATCCCGAATTCCCATTCCATCGACCAATGTGAGTTCTTAAGCGTCGCTGGTCAAACCACCCAGTGAACACCTAACTTTGGAAAGCAGGTCGACGAATTACTAGATATGGAACCATCGAGAGTTTTGAGGCGGAACATTGTGCACCAAATATCAGTGATTAAGCAGCACCTAACCTTCTCTAATCAACCATCAGGTAGCGTACGTTTCTTCCCCACGACCCCGTCATGCACTGCGAGACAAAAGATGGTGAACCCGACGTGAATCTTTAACCAAGCATGACAGATTTAATCTAATCACACCCTATTCCCCCTTTATACTCACAAGGAGGGACAAGAAAGGTCATTAATTATGCATGTTATCATGAGATACTGTTTTGACGGGTTAGATTTTTTTATTTGTTAAAATGTTTTACAAGTACCACATAGAACTCCCTTCTATCCAATGGCGTCACGAAGGAACTCTGAAGCGCATGCTTCCAATAACGCAATGACTGAACTTCCTCACCAATGGAGGACCCCATCACCTACCCAGTGTCTTCTACGCTGTGTCTCAGATGCACTGATCCGAGAGTACCATGTGAATGGTACTCTCCCGACGATGGAGGCGGCCATGCACGCCCTCCAATCTGCTAGGACTCGCCGGTTGCCTGCCCAGCAACGACCGCAAAGGTAGATCCAGACAACTCCTATTTCCATATCAAACCGTTTTGGGAGTCTATCCCTAGAATGAGACAATGCGTACCTCACTTATCTTAGGGAGGAAGAAGAGGTCAACGCAGAGGACTTCATTCCCGCTGAACGGGGGTTCCACTCCAAGGCCCCTGTCAAAAGACGTCATCGTGGTCATGCCGTGACTCAACATCCTCACGCTCAGGAGGATGTAGCCCCAAGGATCCAGGCTCACGCTCCCCGAGCTCCCGCCCCTCGGACCGCCCGATGAGGGCGGAAAACTTACAACCGGGGACCTGTCATCACCCTTGACCCCAAGGAGGAGCTTCGTTGCCCAGTCACAGAGACGCATCAAGAACAGGCACATACACCGATTCTCTCCTCAAAAGCCTGCCATCCAGACATGGAAGCCCGCCATCTAGATATGGCGGCATCATACGAGCAGGCGCGAATCCCCACCGGGCTCCATCAAGCCCGTCGCTCACACAGGACGTCACTTACCTAGAAGGCACCTCTCCCTACCCAGGGTTGTGAAGCCCACCAACCCGACGTGGTGGCGACCCAGCGCCTACAGGAACAACTCCTAGCAGATTCTCTTGATGCCTACCATCCCGACATGGTGGAGATCAACAAATCTTGCCACCCAGATGTAGCAGCAACTCATAGGTGGGAATGTCTCCCCGCCAATAAAAGCCACCGACTCGATACGGTGGGAAAACAACATATGCAGGGCCAGCTCCCTATGGATGCAAGTAAAGTCCGCCATCCCGATGTGGTGGAAAATGGAGAGATAAACCGGCATATCCTGGCCCAGGGGAAGAATCGTTCACCTACCCCGACATAGGAAAATTTTTAGTACCCACTGACCACCGGAGGACCGGAGCAGGATATTCCTATTCTGATACTGGAATGGGTCTTCATACCCGTTCTAGCCAAAGATGTCTCTATTCATGTATTGGAAATGATGGAGGATTAGGTAGAGATCCCAGATCATATGTTGCATACTTGCCAGACTGTAATTGCATCAGCGGAAACAACAAGGACTCGAGCCTGTGAACCCGTCTCCCCAATTGAGGCAACTCATCTAAGAGACGAGATAGCTGCCTTTGAGAAGATCTGCACCCCATCTTCTGCCCAGGAGGGTCGCCGGCTATATTCTGCAACAGAAGGGCAACCAGATCGAGATGCTTCACTCGTTCCAACTGGGGGACACCCGTCCATCACGGTGGATGCTCCAGACCAGGCATATATCCCTGCTAAAAGTCAAGATGTTCGTCAGCATATCTCGGCATCATCATGGGACCCAATTAGATAGGGAACCAAAGGTGAATGACATTTTCAATAGTAGACGGTCCCCGCTGCCCGCAAGAAAGAACCCCGAATGCACCGAAGGAAGCTGGAAAATAAAGAGTTAGTTCATGACTCCCCTCTGCTTGAAGCTGGGGTTCCCAATGCTGCTAAGAGCATATCAAAGGATCAGAACCCTACCCACCCATTACAATATTATGGTAGTGGCAGTAGCAGTTGTGAATTTCCTCCCCGCGATGTTGCTACCAGCGGCTTTGATGGTCCTCCCCAGAGCACCCGTAGGGGGCCTCCCCCACGGGCATATAATGATCAATCACGAGAACTCATCTTTTGATGTGAGTCACAGAAACCCTCCACGTGACCAGAAGATAGAGCAGCAATAAGGTCCCCCCTTGCTGCGGTCCACCCTGAAGGTCCTCCCCTGGGTACACGCTGAAAACACTCTCCATGAAGTGGGACCACATATTATGATAGTAGTCCTCGCTATCATAGTCGCGACTACAGAGGCCCTCCCCGTAGTGACGTCTCATCACGACAAGAAGGCCCACCCCTTGTCGTGGCCTAACCTGAAGGTCCTCCCCAGGGGTTACGTTGCAATGACACTCCACGTAGCCGGGCATCAGATCCCGGTGGTAGTCCTCGCCACCCGGATAACGGAGGTCCTCCCCGTAGAGACGTCAAGAAATGAGAAGTCCCTTCCCTCATTACGGTACATTTTGAAGGCCCTCCCTAGGGTGTACCACACAAATATTCTCCCTGCAGCAAATGTAATGGTAGTCCTCGCCATTGCAGCAGCTGTGATGGTAGTCCTTGCCACCATGGACACTATTGTGAAGGTCCTCCCCGCAGTGGCCCCAAGCAACAAGAAGGTCCTCCCCTTGTCGTAGTGTGTCTTGAAGGTCCTGCACAGGATGCACATTAAACGTCAAACCATTATGGTCATCCTCACCATGATGGCAGTTGTTATGAAGGCCCTCCCCGTAACAATGCTACTCAGCCAGAAGGTCCACCCCTTGCTGCGACACGCCTTGGAGGTCCTCCCCAGGGTATGCACTGCAAAAGTTTTCTATGCGGTGAGGCCTTAAGCAGTAATGGTAGTCCTCACCATTATGACAGTCATTGAGAAGGCCCTCCCCGTGATGACATATCATATCGACAGGAAGGTCCTCCCACTGCCGAATCAAGCACGGAAAATCCCTCATATGCTGAGGCACTCAGAAGGATGATATTAAGCATGTCAGATTCCCAGTCAATCACTAACGACACCCTTCTTCAAATGGGAGACGTTTCGAGGCCACGTTCATCTTCTGAACCACCTCAAAATCGCCCACGTGACAATTCAAAACCTACCGGTCCCACTGCCTCCAACCACCCTATCAACGAGCGTCTCAGTTGGGCTGACCAGGTAGAGGAATCGCTAGCGGAGCAGTATGCCGACATGTTGCACCGGAGGAAACGACTGGCCAAGGATGATATACTAGTTATGTTTTGGCCCATGACCACCTCTCAGTTCGACATACCCAGAGATTTGTTAGAAGAATGTGTGCATAGAATCCGCTATAATATTTGGACAACCCTGCGCCGACTGAAATCAAGCTTTCTTCCCTACGACGGGTATGTAGACCATGTCAAGGCAATAGGAGACCTCCTGCATCACATCGACCTGGAAGTTCTTCCTTCGGCGCGGCAACAGCTACCTAAGAGGCATAAAGGAAACATGGAGATAGCCTGCCTCTGTGCGCTGCACCAGTTACGTCGCCTCATCGGTGACGCTCAGACGGGAGTCCATATTAGGGGATAGTGGGAACATGGAGCTCTACATTTCACTCTGATCCCCACCCAGAAGAACCCATTTGGCATGGTGTCTTGCAATTTCATCACTTCAATATAGAAATCGAGTGGTCTCCCTGTTCGCAAAAGGCAACACAACCAACAGAATCAGGCCTTGAGTAAGTCCCAGAAGCGTCAAGCCCGACGATAATGAGCCATTCAAGAACTCCTGAATCAGGCCACCGAGAGAATACAACATGCCTCTTGCCTAAGAGAGGCCAATCCGCGGTCATTTCCTGCCTCCCTAGAAGGGATTGATTCACAAAAGAACTCGGCACTAAACCCAGTTCACCCCCGAATGGGGGCACAAGAGATCAGGAAGGTCGCGGTAGTAACCTCCACCACCGCAATCCAGAGTCAACCCCAGCCTGCAGGGCTGGGGGAATTTTTAACAACAAATGCTCTCGTAAGACCAATAAAAACTGGAAGAGACTCAACATCCAAGTAACAGAGCCAACCCCAGCCCTCAGGGCTGGGGGAATTATTACCTCCTCAACAAGAACCTCCCCCACAAGAATTAGTATTCTCTCGTCTAGGGAGGACAGTCAAAATAGGAGGTTACCGCCCTATCCCATCGTTTGAATCATCATCCCATCCAAAAGGGAGGCATACTATAAGGTCACATCAGAGAACTCTCTGCGTCACCCTTTGTCAAGGATCCCGAAAGCAATACCAGTACATAAGAGGGAATACCAGTAAAAGACGTGGGAGATCCTCTTCCTATGTGGAAGATCACACCTTCTCCTCCCCGTGATATGCATCCATCAACACCATAGAGGTTAACCACATGGGTATCAACGAAGATGGTGAACATATGGATGGATCGAGAGACGATGGTTCCAGTCAGGATGTGACTTATAACGAACCACCAGGTCTGCACACTCAGAACAAGAGGGACACTCTGAACATGGACGCCCCTTCAGCTAACCTTCTTCTGCTCACCCTGTGAGCTTCCAAAAAGGATAAGAACAAAGGACCGGTTACCCTTAACCCACCTCCTTCTCTCGATAAAAACGAGACACTTAAGCTCGAATAGAGATTCGCTTGACAAGAAGAGGAAATGAAAGAATTGAGGCAGCTTAACGCTGAGCTACTCCAGAGGAACCGTCTTATTGAAAGCGCATACCAAGAGGAGACACATTATGCGCTACCAGTGAGTGCACCTCAAAGACCATGGTTTTCCCCAGAAAACGAAGCATGGTTAGGGATCCTGCCCAACGAGGCACCGGGCCCGTCCAACTACCTAAATGTGGATCTGTATGAATACCAAGACTTCCCTCCACTCAGGGAGAAACCGAAGCAAGTGCGTCTGAACCCCCCAAAGGTGTCACAAATGACACACGCACCCCAGGTGCCAACCGAGCTGGATCCCCAAGCAATACCTTGGGCTACACCTTCACAGGACCAAGCCCAACAGGATGTAAAATAGGGTCTCACCAATACCATTGAGGCACTAACAGCTCTATTGGAAGCAATGGAAGGTCAACGCGCTCTGATACAGCCAGAGCAGAAGCCTTACTCGGATTGGGTGAGAAACATGACACCTCTACCCAATTTTGGGAGCCATGTATTCCCTATTTTCAATGGATCAGGCAATCCAGAATAGCATTTGATGCACTACACGTCTTATTGTGACCCTATGATGGGAACTCTGGAAAAAAAGAAGCAGTTAAACTCAGATTCTTCATACGGACCTTTCAAGGATCCTCCATTGTCTGGTATACGAGTCTGCCGGCCCAGTCAATAAAAAGTTGGGAAGAACTTCGGTAGCAGTTACTCTTCCACTTCAACTCAACGTTGCCTAAAACAATGGTTAGTGACCACATGAACTAAAAGCAGCGGGAGAATGAGAGGGTCTCAGATTTCATCGCTAGATGGAAAGGTCTAACCTACTCTCTGAACAGGCAAATTCCTCAAGATGAGTTTCTTGCCATATGCATCGAAAATATTCGAGATGAGATGAAAACTCCGCACATACCAGTGGAATGCACCATAGGCTTTCGCCATCTCTTGGCCATTTCCCATAGAATCGAGGACTCCCTGCAGCGGACTAATTTGAAGTCCTGAATAGCCTCGCAGTCTCCTGCAAAGCGAATAGTTAGAGATGAACCATCCTATGTCATGCTCAAACCATCCCCTTTGCCTGCTCCAATGCTCAGGCCTCCACCAAATCGTCATGGCCCCCCTGCATATTAGCGGCCACCTCCGCCACGGCAGGATGATCAGAAAGGGTTGAAGCGAAACCAGTTTGAGGAACGAAGACATAAAGTATACTTGTTCCGAGAGGACCAAGTCCACGGATACTTCATCACCGCCATGAATTACAACTTTCTACACCTCCTGGAGCCGAGGAAACCTGAAGAAGTCAGCCGCGATGACATGCCAGATTACTGTCCCTACCATCAAATGTTGGGGCAAAATATTCAGGAATGCTTTGTCTTTAAGGACCTCCTACAAAGGATGGTAGACTCAGGGAAGGTCGAGCTGGGACCACCCCCAGCACATGTAACATATATCTCCACCACTGACTCCAATAAAGAGGAGGGGTGGCAGGAAGTCACCAGTAAGAAGGGGCATAAATTTGATAACTGTATGACTCGAAAGACTATCAATCGAGCCCAGGGCATACTCTGAGCTCAACTACAGTAGTCGGTGTTGCCGCCAACAGCCCCTGATGTCGCACATTCGACAATATCGGCCTCACAACCCTCCACAATCCGGTTATCTAGGCGTAATTGAAGAGGGAGGAGACAAGTGAAAGAGGAGCAGTCCACGATGAGGCCAAAGTTAGCCCTGACGCTATCAGATTTCATGCCCTCAAATTTGGCGCCACGAGAACCGACCCACCAAACGACACCTTCAGGGACAACCGACCAGTTTGAACTGTCAGAGGATGAAGAGCCAATCTTTTGTTCCATCAACTTCATCCATCTTATGGAATCGTTCCTTGAAGAAGGGTATGGTTATGAACCCGAGTTCCCAATACAAGGAGTTGGGATGAATAATCACAGAGGCAGGAGATATCAGGGAAGGCGCAATCGTGGCCGAAACCAACCCTATGGTTGGAACTCAGCCTGAATTGTTAATATTGCGGAAACTCGTGGGAGAGCCCTTTAACGGACTAAACAGGAGAAAGAAAATCCCTCCACCTCCACAAGCGGACACTCTTCCCCCGTCATTCTGCGGTACCCATCAGAGGAGGAACAAGGGTCTAGCCACCTAGTGCGCACAAACAGACTGGCCGGTCTGAGTCCTCGGAACCTGGGGACATCATCGGAATCTGACCCCGCAGCTAGTCACTCCTCATCATGAATTCCAACTCCCATGATGCCCGCTAAAACTCTCCTGCCAATGGAGAAGTGCCGACCATAAGAGCAGAAATATGATATCCTTAAGCAGCTGGCGTCGGTACCAGCCAAACTGTCGATCCTGGATGCCTTGAGTTTGTTAGCCGACCTCAAGGAGGCACTTATAAAAGCCTTGAACAGCCCCCAAAAATTTCAAGCCGAGGTAGCTGCCGCCGAAATTTACCAGATGGAGACTGGACCGGCTGAATGAAATGCGGTGATTTCATTCGTCGATCATGATGAAGATGCCGTCATGAAAGGACACATCAAACCACTATATTTGTCAGGAACACTAAATGACGTTGAGATCTGCAAAATCATTATTGAAAACGGATCTGGAGTTAACCTCATTCCCCTACGGACACTCCGTAAGTTGGGCTACAGTGAGAATGATCTGGTACCCTCAGCCACAACTCTGTTAAGTTATGATAAGCGTGAATAGAATCCAATGGGACAAATTAAGCTAAAGACCCATTTTGGAGACCATGTGGCCCATTCAGAATTCCTGGTGGTCTGGTAGAACACAACGTTCAATGCCCTACTGAGAAGGCCATGGCTCTATAAGAACATAGTCATTCCTTCATCTTACCACCAGTGTATTAAGTACTGCGTCAATGGGAAAAGTGGGACATTGCACACAGACA
Source organism: Viscum album (assembly GCA_963277665.1). NCBI lineage: Eukaryota > Viridiplantae > Streptophyta > Magnoliopsida > Santalales > Viscaceae > Viscum > Viscum album. The sequence continues at coordinate 1,617,096,604 of OY728131.1, read as the reverse complement.
AGGCCCCTTTCGAGCTCTTCGAGTCACACTACATTGACGCAAAGTTTTATGAGAAAAAGAAGAAGAAGCCTGTGGCCAATGGTGTCGACTGGATCCCCACTCCAAACGGTCTGGAAATGGTTCCTGATGACCCCCTCAGACAGCTTGGCAGAGACTACGTACTTCCCATCAACCATGTTGAGAGTAGGGCTTCAGGTTCGAAAACATACTTAGCCTTCCTCATGACTTTAGACATAACGGCCGAGCGTGACAATGTGGGAACGTCTGCTGACCCTCAGTTTGGGGGAAAATTCTTGAACAAGGACACCGACAACGCCTCGCCTCCAGACTCCAAAAATCCCGAGTTAAGAACTCTCCCCTCGTCAGATCAAGAAGATAAGGATTTGGGAGAAGAAGAGGAGGAAGATCTTAGGGATGCACCTCCCACATTTGAGGAAGGTATCTCCACCACTGTGGACGAGCTCAAGGAAATAAACCTGGGTACCGAGGAAGACTCGAGGCCCACTCTTGTTAGTGCAGCCATGTCCCCTGAGGAGCATGAGGTATATACCTCTTTCTTTAGGCAACATCAGTATGTCTTTTCCTGGAATTACACGGATATGCCGGGACTCGATCCCAAAGTGGAGACACACTGCTTAGGTTTTCCAGAAGACCAACAGGGCTATAAATAGGTCTCCAGAAGGACACACCCCTCGTATGCTGCCAAAATAGAGGCTAAAGTCGATAAGCTCATTAAAGCATGATTCATTTGGGAGGTCTAGTACCCCATCTGGTTGGCCAACATTGTCCCCATAAAGAAAAAGAACGGACAAATCTGTGTCTGTATTGATTTCAGAGATCTCAATCAGCATTTTTCGAAAGACGATTTCCCGGTCCCAATCACCGAGTTGTTAATCGATGCAACGGTCGGGTATGAGGCTCTATCCTTCATGGATGGCTATTCTGGGTATAATCAAATCAGGATGGCCTAAGAAGACAAAGAATCCACTACCTTCAGGGCCCCCAAGGAGTATTCTGTTACAGGGTCATGCTCTTTGGTCTCAAGAACGCTGGCGCCACATATAACCGTGCCATTCATTGTATCTTTAAACCATTACTAGGGAGATTCGTCGAATGTTACGTAGATGACTTGGTGGTCAAGTCCATAAAATGATCAGATCACCTATCAGATCTTGAGACCATCTTCAAGAAACTTCGACAACATAGTCTGAAGATGAACCCCTTGAAGTGAGCCTTCAGGGTTACCTCATGGAAATTACTTGGCTTCGTTGTACGCCATCGTGGCATCGAAGTCGACCCTGAAAAGACAAAGGCTATCCTCGGCCTACCACCCCTCCACAATCTCACCGATTTGAGAGCATTCCAAGGGCACCTGGCCTATATCATGTGGTTCCTAGACAACCTAGCAGGAAAATGTTTTCCCTTTACCAGGTTAATGAAGAAGGAGATTACCTACCAATGGACAGATGACTGCCAATAGGCGTTCGACTGCCTAAAGAGATACCTCTTAAGACCACTAGTTCTCATGACCTTGGTTGAAGGAATACCTCTCATTCTATACGTGACGACCCTAGAGTGGTCACTAAGAGCCTTTATCGCATAGAAAATTGACACCGGTAGTGAAAATAGACTCTATTAACTCAACCGAACCATGATTGATGCTGAGAATCGATACTCAAACATCGAGAAGAGTTGTTTGGCCTTGGTATTCGTAGTTCAAAAGTTGGGACATTATCTACAGCATCATGAAGTCCATTTTTCCTCGTGTAATAACCCGCTCAAGTACATCCTCAGCCGCCTAATGTTGACCAGGCACCTATCCTGATGGGCAGTCATCCTACAATAGTTTGACATCCAGTTTGTGCCTCAGAAGACCATCAAAGGCCAGGCATTAGCAGATTTTTTAGAAGAGAAACCTTCAACATGGACCGCCTTACCAGACGTCGAGCTACATGATGAAGTCATCTTTGTGGTTCAAGAGGAGCTCCCAACATGGGAAATGTAATTCGATGGCATGTCCCGAAGACCAACCGGGAAAATGATGGAAGATCCCAAATTTAACAAGGTGGCCTTGGGGATAATACTCATGTCCTCGGAAAGGCAGTCTTTCCATATTCCTTCCTCTTGTCAGAAGGATGTATGAACAATGAAGCGGAGTATCAAGATCTCATTGCAGGCCTAGAGCTCACGCTCCAAGAACAAGTACAACACCTTAAGGTAAAAGGTGACTCGGAACAGGTCATCAAGCAAGTCAATGGTGACTATGCTATTAAAAAAGGAGGAGATGATTCCCCTATTTGACCATGTCCAAGGGTTAATGGAGAAATTTCCCATAGAACCAACATTGACCTATATTCCCCAGTCTCAGAATGCCCAGGCCGATGCATTAGCTAATGCGGCCACAACCCTAGCCGACCCAGACCGGGATGAAACAATCATCAGTGTTGCTCACCGCCGAATGGTCTTGCCGTTTGTCCAGACCAAGACGGAGGAAATACACAAAGTCAGTACTGTCCCTGATCCATATGCTCCCGCCACCGGTTGGATGACCCCCATTGCAAAATACCTTCAATGGGGAGAAATTCCATCAGACAGGGCTGAACGAGAGCAAATACGGAGAAGGGCAATCAACTTTGTCCTATATGGCAGCACATGTCAGCAAGATGTCCTCCACAAATGAGGCCTTGATGGAATTCTCCTCAGATGCATTGATGGAGAAGAAACTGCAGCCATCATGACGGAAGTGCATGCCAGAGTATGTGGAGAACATCAGTCAGGGTCCAAGATTTCCCATCATGTCCGAAGGCTTGGGTACCATTGGTCCACAGTGGCACGAGATTGTGAGCGCTTTACCACAAAATGCCACTCATGCCAAATTCATGCCAACTTCATACACCAACCCTCAGAGTTACTCCATCAGGCCAAGTAATACAAGCCATTTTCCATCTGGGGAATGGACGTCGTGGGACCATATCCTCCCGCCACAGCCAAACAGCTGAAGTATATCCTAACGACAACTGACTTCTTTTTCAAATGGGCAGAAGCTGTACCCCTTAAGGAATTCGGGGCAAGAAACATTGTCAGCTTTGTGAAAACCAATATCATCACCAGATTTGGTGTCCCTCATACCATAATGACGGATAACAGCACTAACTTCTTCTCTACTGAATTGGAGAAATTATACCCAGAGTACGGTATCAAGGACAACCATTCATCCTGCTACCACGCAGCAGCCAACAGAAAGATAGAGGCTTTCAACAAGACCCTGTCCAACATTCTCCAGAAAATGGTGGACAAAGACAAGAAGTAATGGCCGGATAAAATCCTCCATGTATTGTGGGATTATTGAACCACAATCTGCACCACTACTTGGGCTACTCCGTACTCATTAGTATACATAACAGAAGCGGTCCTGCCCATTGAGCTCCAATTACCCTCACTCTGTGTTGCTATTTGTGAAACATTATCCAAAAATGATCAATCATAAAAGCAGTTAGGAGAATTGGAATAGCTAGATGAGAAGCGGTTGCACACTTTGCACAATCTGGAAGTATACCGTAACCGGATCACACGAGCATTCAACAAAAAGGTCCGTCTTCGGTCTTTCTTGGAAGAAGAATTGGTGTTGGTCCTCTGGACCCCAATGAAACTTGGAAGGAAACCTCCAAAGCTGGAGCCCAAGTGGGAGGGACCATATGTTATACACAAGGTCTACTCTAATGGAGCATATGCCCTGATCTACATGAATGAGCAGTTCACCACCGCTCCTACAAATGAGAGATTCCTGAAGAAGTATTTCGCATAATAACTAAAAGCAATTATCGTTTGAGCTTCAGGATGTTAAACTGCCTAGCACTCAACGGTCCATACTCTATGACCCTAAACTAAGAGTATTTCATCCACACCGACATAACTAAAAGCAGTTATCGTCTGAGCTGCAGGACGTTAAACTGCCTAGCACTCAACGGTCCAAACTCTATGACCCTAAACTAAGAGTATTCCGTCCTCAACGGCATAACTAAAAGCAGTTATCGTCCAAGATTCAGGATGTTAAACTGCCTAGAACTCAATGCTCCAAACTCTACGACCCTAATGTAAGAGTATTTCGTCCTTACCACATGACTTTAAACTACACCGACAAGAAGTTTTAAAAATTCCCCTTCCCCTGTGAATAGACCAGACCTGCACGGGGTGTACTCCTTTAGGAGAGCTACAGATGTCTTGATTCCTGCCTTCGTAGGATACATAACGACGTCGGGATCCCCTACCCTGGCCCAACCACTCCCAAATGGAATAAAATTAAAAAAATGTCCCCTTCCCCCATGTATGGACCAGCCCTGCATGAGGTGTACTCCTTTTATAGAACTATGTACGAATTTATTCCTGTCCTCACAGGATACGAAATGATGCAAGGGTTCCCCATCCTGGCCCAGCCATGCCCGAATAAAAGTTAAAAATGCCCTCTCCCCCCCCATGTATGGACCAGACCTGCACGGGGTGTATTGTCTTTCAGAGAACTATGTAAGGATTGATTCCTGCCCTCGCAGGATACGTAGTGACGCCAAAATTCCACACCATGGTCCAACCATTTAAAAAAATTCCCCTTCCCCCCCCCATGTTAGGACCAGAGCTACTTTAGGTGTATTTAGGAAAGAACTACGTGTGGCTTGATTCCTACCCTCGTAGGATACGTAGCAACACCAAGGTCCCCCACCCTAGCTCAACCATCCCCAAATAAAAGTTAAAAATTCCCTTTCCCCCGTGTACGGACCGGACCTACATGGGGTGTAATCCTTGTCCTTACCGCACGACGTTAAACTGCAAAGATAAGAGGTTAAAAATGCTCCTTTCCCCCGTGTATGGACCAGACCTACACTGGGTGTACTCCTCATCCTTACCGCATGACGTTAAACTGCACGGATAAGAGGTTAAAAATTCCCTTTCCCCCCCATGTATGGACCAGACCTGCACCGGGTGTACACCTCAGCCTCACCACACGACGTTAAACTGCATGGATAAGAGGTTAAAAATGTCCTTTTCCCCCGTGTATGGACCAGACTTGCATGAGGTGTATTCCTCATCCTCACATAACAACGTTAAAACTGCACCGACTTAGTCGTGAGCCACCCAATATATATGAAAAAATGATATGGGAATACTCCTTGCACATTTGGATGCATCCTCTCCATACATCATACTCCATGACCCGGATAATTATTGATATTCATAACCATTCACGACTATCGGAAGTGGGAATTTATCAACCCGTGGACACCTTTTCATGATTATGCATATCATTCCCTCAGCGGATATGCATATTGATAGCCCTTGGCCCGTCTACCAAAGGCAAGATTTCCTCAGGCAATACTCTTCCTAGCTCCGTACACTTACCGGCCTCAGAGACCCCATATCATATCTCCTGATCCAGAAATTTATGGCGCAGTGGTTTACAAGTTAGTCCCCCTTTTCAAATCCAAATGTTTCTAGGGTATCCCTAACCGGTTAGCTTATGTATCCACTCGTGGTTCACATGATGACTTGCATCAACGAACATCAAGCTAGGGATGGGCTACTTTGACTCAATGAAGAATTGCAGTGAAGATGTTTCTTATATGCTCAGACACCATTATCCCCACATGCTGAACTCTGTACTCTGAGAAATCTCAGGTTTTCATAATCATTCATGGCCATCAGAAGTGGAAAGTCATCGACATGGGGACACCTTTGCATGACTATGCATACCATGCCCTTAGAGGATCTACATATTGATAGCCCCTAGCTCATCTACTAAAGGCAAGATTTCCTCAGGAGGTACTCTTCCTAACTCCGCATGATTACTGGCCTCAGAGCCCCCACACCACATCTCCTGATCTAGGAAACCTCAGAGTTACAGTTTAAAGACTTCATCCCCCACCATATTCAAAGTATATCAGAGCATGGTAACTCAGTTATCCTTCGAGTGACTGTAGCAATCATCACCAAATGGTCCGAGCTCTATGACCGCTAAACTAGGAGTACTTCGTCCTTAACGCACGACGTTAAACTGCATGGAGTGAAGGTACACCCCTGCTCACAAGATAAATCAGTGTAGGGAGATCTCTAAGCTTTAACATCAACCAAGACCGAATATGCCCGACATATCCAGATATTTTCTTACCAAATGACAGACTTCATGGCCCGGACAATCGCAGATCCTCATAACCATTCACGACCATCAGAAGTGGAAATTTATCGACTCGTGGACACCTTTTCATGACTATGCATACCATTCCCTCAGCGGCTCTTCATATTGATAGCCCCTGGCTCATCTATCAAAGGAAATATTTCCTCGGGCGGTACTCTTCCTAACTCTATACGCTTACCGGCCTCAGAGCCCCCATATCATTTCTCCTGATCCAAGAAGCCCTGGAACCACAATTTTAACCAATCAACCCCTCGCCACGTCTTGGGCATGCCGAGATGTTCAAGCCCAGTTACATTCTGATCAAGAGCGGCCTTTGCAACTATTTCCTTAACGCATGACGTTAAACTGCACAGAACATCTTGGCTGCATGGCATAAAGCTACAAAGACCAATCATTAAACATTCAGGGAAATGCCTATAATTATAAGTATTTTCACTGGTTTAAAAAAATTCCCCCTTCCTTGTCGCATGACGTTAAACTGCATTAAATTTAAAAGTACCCCCGTCCTCTCTGCATGATGTTAGACTGCACAACATCCTTGAATAATGCTCCTCGGCTTTACCACATGACGTTAAACTTCACGAAAGCCATACTTACCGCATGACATTAAACTGCATGGCCAAACCTGTCATGGGTTCAATAAGGAACAGAGGATTTTCTTAGTCCCTCAGTGCACGGGTAAGACCTGCACAAAACACCATCTCACACTAGCGTGAAAAGGTATGACTTCACCCATTATATGAATATTTAACCTAGATTTTTCTCCCGTATCCAGGCACCCTCTCCTCATAAACCATAATTTGTACTCAGAAAAAAAGCCGAACACTCATAAACCACCCCTGGTGGTCCCGAATCTCAAACTTCCTTGATGTTTCCCGGCTATCGGTAGAATGAAATCATTGAACTATGGACACCGTTGCATGACTATGAATACCATGCCTTCAGCGGGTCTGCATATTGATCGCCCCTAGCTTGTCTACCAAAGGCATGATTCCTTAGGCAATGCTTCTCTCCATACGCCCCTTGGCCTTTGAGCCCCCATATCTATCCCGGGGTTCGAAAACCCTATGAGATACAGTTTACCAGCCTCTTTCACAACCCTACCTGAATATGGTGGAACGTCTCTGATGAGATTACCGAGAACCAGGAGAAGCTGTTCCATTCTAGATGATGTCCCGACTGCATGACTTTAAACTGCTCCAAGATCCAACCCTCCTTTACACTAGATAAATGAGTAGGACAGAGACCCTGAGTCCACACTCTTGATTAATAAAGATGTTCCCAGACACTTTCAGACATCACACACCCTTTCCAAGCCACCCCTGATGGTTTTCATAATTCTCCAAGACACCCATGGTGGTTTCCAGAAACCAGACTTCCATGAAGTACTTAGGCCATCGGAAATGGAGAGTTATTGACATAAGGACACCATTGCACGACTATGCATACCATGACCTTAGTGGCTCTGCATATTGATCACCCTTGGTCAGTCTACCAAAGGTAAGATTTCCTTAAGCGATGCTATTCCTACCTTTGTACGCCGATACAACTTCTATGCCATGAAACATGCCCTACATGTCGTTAAAATATAAACATACTCCCCCCACATGCGTATTAAGGATATCGAGACATCTTTTAATCAACTAAACCTTATTGGGGCCCTCACCCCACCATATCTAGTCAAAGTTGTTCGACCTAAAACATCAGTAATAATAGTCTTGTCGGTGGGCCTTTAAACCGCTCACAAAAAGAGGCGCAAAGCCTGTTAGGCTGAAAACCCGAAAATGGTGACCTAAGAAAAAGTCAGGCCATACCCAATAGGTCCACACTAAATGGGCCTAGAAAAATTTAGCTTATTAAAAGAAAATGCAAAAGGTTTTTGGGGTTTTTCTACAAAACCCTAGCAATAGTCAAACTATGCTCGCTGGATCCCATGATCCAAGAAAAAGTTAGAGATCATTTATTATTTATTTTTATCAATTGTCCCGAACTTTGATTATTATGAGTTCGGTGAATCAGTATACAATGAAATTGCGCCAAATGATTCCAATCACAGGAGAAGACAACAAGAGAACTAAGGAGAAACATTTCTTTGTTTCATAATGATGTTGGTAAGAAGGGAATCTACAATTTAGAGCCTCCTCTGGCATAAAAGGTTATTACAAGAGTTTTTCAGCAGATTCAAAATGTTTTATCAGCTGCTGATGAGAATCCTTGATTGTTTGACGGAGATTATGCATTAAGGTTGTCCCAACTTCTGCAGCAACCTGCAACGCTTCCAATTCCTGGGCCGCCTTTGAGCTTTCCCTCATCTCCTCCTCCACCTGCCGCTACCCTTCTTCAATCATGGCGATGACATTAGTCTCTTCCTGCTATAGTCATATTATGTCATTCCTTAGAACCTCCAGTCGAGAACGCTGCTCAATGAGTTCTCCCTAGAGTCTTGCAACTACCCCAGCATGATCATGAGCCTCTGTTAGGCAAAACTGTTGGGTTGTGGAAAGGTAGGCTTTAGATTGAGCAGCCGAAAGGTGAGATTCGAAAACACCCAGTCTTTCCCGACCAGCGACCACCTGCTTGATTATGTCATAAATACCATGGTAGTCAAAGCTGTCAAATCCCAACAGCATAAACATATTGCACAGCTTCGGTAATTTGGTCGGCATCTCGGCTAGGGGCGTATGAGAAATCATCTTCCAAATTTTCTCCCAAGCCTTTTGGTGATCAGGTCGAAGACTAGAGAGAACTTGTTGATCAGGTTCAGATTCACTCTTGGATGAAGATACGTATTCAGGGATGAATGTCACCAGGGAGGGACCTGATGTGGCTTCACTTACAAACTCTGGCGCCACGACAACTTTTCCCCCAGCGGTTGTGGTCACATGCACGATCGGATCCGACGACACAATCGCCAACGCCAAAGGTCGTGGTCCTAAAGCCCAAGAGTCGATAAGACGGATAAGTATCCCTAATCAGAAAAGGAAATAGGAAAGAGTTGGTGGCAAGAGATTGAGGGACTTACCCTCGGTCATCAAATAGTCGGTATCCTCAAGCTCTGCACCGCTAAGACCACTCGGGGAAGACACTACATCTTCGAGAGGAAAGGGAGTCTTGGGAACCCCGAGAGGTGTCCAGGACCTAATTCCATACCCAAGGCTAGAAAATACGAGAGCTGTCCCCAAGCGATCGGCTACGGAGATCAAGCTCGAGGAAATCACTCCCCCAGTAAATAAAATAATGGCCAGCTCTGGGATTCCAACAACTGGCCTAATGGAAGGTTCTTCCTACATCGCAAAGGGGTCCGTTGGGTCTGAGGTAGATGGCCCGGTCAGGTTTGGGTCCTCTTCGGTAATCACAGGCATACTATCCTTCGTCGCGATTATAAAGGCTGTATGATCAGCGGGAGTCTCGGCTTCCAGGTGTCCCTCCTTGAACATATCTATGATTGATGAAGGAAGAAGAGAAACATCCATGTCACTTTCCCCTTCATAAGGGCCCTCCATCTCAGAATTCTCAGGTGTGGATGCAGGTTATTCCTCAGATGATAAAGGGGCAGAAGGTACAACCGCTCGGGTAGCCACGGACTGGTCTCCGAATGGCCCTACATTGTAGTTCCAAAATGGTTAACAACTAACAGAATCAGAATATATGAGTCTGTGATCAAGGAAACAAGAAGTCATAATTACCCGAAGTCCCCTGCCTGAGCCGTTCCGATAAACGGGATGCCTTCTGACGTCTCTGGATCTACCCCAGGAACAATTCCTTGCTTGGAATGCTGGGAGGGACTGGAGGATGAAAGACCCTAGCTGGGTCCGCATTGGTCACTTCCATGAGCCCAGCAGCGCCAGGAGACCCCTCCACGACGATCCCCATAACTGAAAGCGCGTGTTCTCCTACCACGGTACCACAGAGAGTGTACTATGGGGAAGGAATTTCCCCATGGGACTCCTCAGCACCCTGTATAATGGGAAGAAACTTTAGAACCTTCACGGTAAAGGAGGAGGGAAAGAAGGAATGGATGAATAGGAAAACCTCTTCTTTGGGATTGGACAAATCAGGATGTCTTATCATCATGGACACCTGGGTATACCCATAAATCTGGTTCCGGAGTGAATGAATATAGGTTTCCATCTCCTTCAGTGAGGCGACTATCTCATCTAGATCCTCTTCCAGAAGCAAGTGGGGGTGGATCGAAGAACATCCCAATACACAGAAGCTCGAGAGGGCCCATTTAGAGTAACGCCCAGACCTCTTCATCCGAGATACTGACTCTCAGGTCATCCCAAATCCTCCAAGCATTCAGAAATACATCCATAACAGGAATAGCTAATCGGGGAGTATCGACCTGAGAGGGCCTGGCAGCAGCAGGGGCTGGTGGGGTGCCAATGGACGTGTTTGTTTTATTGGATCTCACCGCCAACCTATAAGTCTCTGGAGCTACCTGTGGATGGGACCTCACGGGTGGGGTGGGGGTGGGGGGGGGGAGAATTCCCTTGTTTCAGCCATGACAGGCTGTCCATCGAAATCATTGGCCCCTGAAGATTGGTCACTCCCTTTCCCCTCCTCATCAGTCAGCAAGTTCAGCATGGCCTGGACTCGGTGGGTTAATACCATGTAACCCTGGTGTGCATAAATGTAGGCCTTGAGGTCCCAGAGATACCAATCGACCCTCTCTAGGTCCGTATTGTAAAGGATGTCAACAGGGGCAGATATGTAGCCTAGCCCATCAAATGCCACTTCTGATTCCTGGAGATACTGCCATAGAGAACGTGGGTACTGGCTGCGAAAGGATGACCAGCCTTTGAATTCGTCCCACTGGCCCCAGGCCGTCGGGAAGGTAGCATCAGCAGGGATAACCATCCCTATTCGGGTGGCTTCGAGGGCATGAGAGGATACACCTCTGGCCGTTAAAACCTTCCCCAGAAGCACGGGACCGACATGGTGGCGAAGAACCTTTCCCAGCCTGGTTGAAGCCGTATCCCACTTTCGCTTCCTCTTTCCCTTCGATGGCTTAGGACTTGAGATGGTAAGCACCAACAACCCTAGCTGGCCATTCGGGTACAATTACACCCAGGAGTCGGCGTAACTCTTGGATAAGAAGGGCGTGGAGTATGAAAGTGCGGGAGTCATAACCTCGCAGCCGGTATCCTCCTTGGTAAACATTAACCACAGTTTCCTAGACACCATTAAATGACGATTCTCATGGGTGCCATTGAGTTCTGGGGGACACAATGCCTGGATGCAGCCAAATTGACGTCTGAATTGGCAAGGCGCGTACCCCTCACAGATCATTTCCCCGCCAATACGAGCCACCAGAATGCCCTATCGGAGGGAAAAGAGGTAGCCCCACTTGCTAAAATCTTCTATTATAGTATTCGTGATTGCACCGACTGGGAAGAGATATGGATGGAAGTTGAAATGATCATAACTCGAGATTCGGCTCGACAACAGATGCATATTCTGAACCCTCTGTTGACCATCCTTATCTTGGGTTGCCCACTCTTCGGGCATAACCTCGCTGGTCAGTTGCAAGTATGGTCGAAATGTGGTGCCTAGAATCTGAAAGGGGTTGATGAAAGTATAGCAGTTCTTAATATGTGCTACCAGCCATCCCCAGAGAATTTGAAAAGGGACGACTACCCAGTTTGGTCGGCTCTCATCGATAATATTGCCGATAAACCTATAAATACTAGAGAATACTGGGACGGGTATGTTAATAACGTTGCCAGTGGCCAATTGTGCTACCATGACAAAAGTAGAGACCCTCACACTGCCAGTCTCACGTACGGGCAATAGCCAGCCACTCAAGAACATGGATAGAAATGCCGCCAGTCGGAGTAGCCGATCAACGTCTAGAACATGTTCCCACCCCCAGTCGTTGAGTTGGCCTTGCTCCATGATTAGCCAATAGCTGCCCCTCGGTTTTTAGAACTCCATCGTAGGGAAGATTGTGGGCCTGTACAGAAGATCCATGGACTGACTCTCTTTGGTGAAAGCCTTTATCCATTCGCAATACAAGATAAGATGATTTGGAGATGTATCATTCGAATGCTCTTCGCGATCCGGGATGAGTTGTTTCAGAGATGTATCCTTCGAATGCTCCCAGGCCAGATTAATAAGATGTTTCACCAGGGGGGTCCTCTCTTCATTGTCCCACACAGAAGGGGGAGGTAGCAATTCATCATACATACCCCCAACAATGGGGACCCCTGAAATCTGCAAGATGTCCCAATGACTAATACCCACCTCCCCATGGACCAGATAGAAAGTGTTGGTGTCCGGACTCCAATAGCTCACAAGTTTCTTGGTGAGGGCTTGAGGCCAGTGGGTATTGGTTTGGGACACCCAAGCAGCTTCATACAAGCCTACGACTCATGATTCTCCTTCAAACTCAGCACAGCTCTGGCAGAACCAGAAGGGCCACCCCCAATCCAATGACTTAAAAGCCCCTCTGGGTTGGTGGTCCCAGTTCGCTGACCATCCATGCTGGTTGTTTACCATGGAATTACGGGAAATGATCTAGTAACAGTGAATTTCCCCTTCCTGCTAACGTTTTTCTCCTTTCGGGGACACAGGAAGGTGATTCAACACAGATCTGACAGTTTTATCCCTTGGGGTAGGCTGCCCTCTGGTGGATATCATAAATTAAGGGATAGTGGCAGTAAATATCCATGCTCCAGGATTGTTGTCACGGGAGGGTACCAGAATCGGCGTATCGGACTGTAAACTGAACCTATAGGTATGAAGGATATTGGAAAAGGGGTACTCCCGCTATGACTCGGAGAGAAGATCAGAGATGGAGGGGTTCAACGTGGAATGAGAGATTCCATCCTGAACAGAGCTGGCCACATCCTTCAGGCGTTGATCGCCAATTGAGAGAGGCTCGACAGTGGGCCTGGGTGCACTGCGAGGGGAACCATATTTTCTCCCTGCATTATGAAAGCCAGCAAATGGTTAGTCTGGAATAATAAAATCTAGACAAAAATACCAAATATATGTCTAAGGATTCATTCAAGGAGCCTTCATAGCAAGGTCCCCGAGTAGGCCTCACAAGGATGGTTCGCGACGACTGCTTCCGCGAACCAACCCTGCGCGGAAGCAGTCCACAGTACTCTGTCCGGCAGAGCGTTGGAAAGAAAACCACGAACCAGGTAGCTCCATAGAATCATAATCCTAGATTTAAATAATTATATTCATAAGACTTAAGAAGTTTTCAAAGTCGGGAAAATTTCAGTCCGCAGACCGTCATAACTGCGGAGAAAGTTCTTATGCGGCCCATCATGACTTACTTTTTAATTAATTAAAAGTGTTAGTTCGCGGCAGGATATTGGTCCGTGGCTTAAGGCGACCACGAACGAGGAATAGTTCATGGAAATGGTAGCTAGTACACAGACGAGGCGTTTCGCGAAGGAATGAGCACGCAGAGACAAAAAGCGAGAGATCTCTGGTTTTGCGAAGAATCTGGTAAAAGAAAAAGGAAAGTCCCCTATATTTATAGGTGTGGTCCCCTACTAGGTCCACTCTCCTACTAAAAACCATCCATGTTTCAGGACCACCCTACATCGGAATGGCCTCCTCTTTGTTCCGATCAGACCCCATTCTGATGGGGGGCATTTGTAGGGTCCGGAAAAACCCACAAAGGAGAATGAGAATCCCCTTTTAATTCAAGGGAAATTCCACCCAATTTCCTCTCAAAAGAATTGGGAAACGTGGGGAAATACTCAAAGGATGGACCAAGATGAACCGGTCTACAGACCAGTCCAATGATAATGTTACGCAACTGGTTCCGTGAAGCACCCCCCCATGCAGACCGCTGTCGTTTACGGAATGGAGATGGAGATCCTCCATGGGCGCAAAGAAGGACGAGCGCCAGACCGGTCCACCATCACGAACCACCCAGCCATAAACCACATCAACCGGACTAGGAAGAATCCTCTGTCATTCGCGGAATGGAGGTAGAACCCGGCGCGGCCGCGAAGCACTCCCCGAGCTCGTTCGGTTCAGGGGGGAAATGCGTTCAATGCCCCCCGTGAGTTTCGGATTGACCAAGTCATCCGTAAAATAGGTTTTCGGTCATGGGACTCCAAAAAAGGTGCCGCATGACCACAAATACATCTCTTTCCCCACTCTATAAAAGGAGATCGAGGGGGAAGAGGAAAAGAGGATTCATAGAGATCGATCAGATTCAGGCGGAAGGATTTCGAAGGAAGGGGCTTAGGATTTCACAAACCGTGAAGTTCTAGTCTGTGAAACAGAATAGTTATGAAGCTAGAAGGGAATTAATAATGAACTAAAAAACGCATAATAACTTGGTGAACCACGAACTTAAAATAACAAAGAAAATAAAATCGCAAACCATGGCCCCTCCGCGGATGCACTCCCCACTGACCAGGTAGTTTATGCCCCTTTTCCGATCTGCCAATGGACGTGTTTGTTTTATTGGATCTCACCGCCGACCTATAAGTCTCTGGAGCTACCTGTGGATGGGACCTCACGGGTGGGGTGGGGGGTGGGGGGGGGGGAGAATTCCCTTGTTTCAGCCATGACAGGCTGTCCATCAAAATCATTGGCCCTTGAAGATTGGTCACTCCCTTTCCCCTCCTCATCAATCAGCAAGTTCAGCATGGCCTGGACTCGGTGGGTTAATACCATGTAACCCTGGTGTGCATAAATGTAGGCCTTGAGGTCCCAGAGATACCAATCGACCCTCTCTAGGTCCGTATTGTAAAGGATGTCAATAGGGGCAGATATGTAGCCTAGCCCATCAAATGCCACTTCTGATTCCTGGAGATACTGCCATAGAGAACGTGGGTACTGGCTGCGAAAGGATGACCAGCCTTTGAATTCGTCCCATTGGCCCCAGGCCGTCGGGAAGGTAGCATCAGCAGGGATAACCATCCCTATTCGGGTGGCTTCGAGGGCATGAGAGGATACACCTATGGCCGTTAAAACCTTCCCCAGAAGCACGAGACCGACATGGTGGCGAAGAACCTTTCCCAGCCTGGTTGAAGCCGCATCCCACTTTCGCTTCCTCTTTCCCTTCGATGGCTTAGGACTTAAGATGGTAAGCACCAACAACCCTAGCTGGCCATTCGGGTACAATTACACCCAGGAGTCGGCGTAACTCTTGGATAAGAAGGGCGTGGAGTATGAAAGTGCGGGAGTCAAAACCTCGCAGCCGGTATCCTCCTTGGTAAACATTAACCACGGTTTCCTAGCCACCATTAAATGACGATTCTCATGGGTGCCATTGAGTTCTGGGGGACACAATGCCTGGATGCAGCCAAATTGACGTCTGAATTGTCAAGGCGCGTACCCCTCACAGATCATTTCCCCGCCAATACGAGCCACCAGAATTCCCTATCGGAGGGAAAAGAGGTAGCCCCACTTGATAAAATCTTCTATTATAGTATTCGTGATTGCACCAACTGGGAAGAGATATGGATGGAAGTTTAAATGATCATAACTCGAGATTCGGCTCGACAACAGATGCATATTCTGAACCGTCTGTTGACCATCCTTATCTTGGGTTGCCCACTCTTCGGGCATAACCTCGCTGGTCAGTTGCAAGTATGGTCGAAATGTGGTGCCTAGAATCTGAAAGGGGTTGATGAAAGTATAGCAGTTCTTAATATGTGCTACCAGCCATCCCCAGAGAATTTGAAAAGGGACGACTACCCAGTTTGGTCGGCTCTCATCGATAATATTGCCGATAAACCTATAAATACTAGAGAATACTGGGACGGGTATGTTAATAACGTTGCCAGTGGCCAATTGTGCTACCATGACAGAAGTAGAGACCCTCACACTGCCAGTCTCACGTACGGGCAATAGCCAGCCACTCAAGAACATGGATAGAAATGCCGCCAGTCGGAGTAGCCGATCAACGTCTAGAACATGTTCCCACCCCCAGTCGTTGAATTGGCCTTGCTCCATGATTAGCCAATAGCTGCCCCTCGGTTTTTAGAACTCCATCGTAGGGAAGATTGTGGGCCTGTACAGAAGATCCATGGACTGAATCTCTTTGGGGAAAGCCTTTATCCATTCGCAATACAAGATAAGATGATTTGGAGATGTATCATTCGAATGCTCTTCGCGATCCGGGATGAGTTGTTTCAGAGATGTATCCTTCGAATGCTCACAGGACAGATTAA
This sequence comes from Viscum album, assembly GCA_963277665.1. Lineage (NCBI taxonomy): Eukaryota > Viridiplantae > Streptophyta > Magnoliopsida > Santalales > Viscaceae > Viscum > Viscum album. The sequence goes on along the minus strand of OY728131.1, from coordinate 1,617,080,266 downwards.
TAAGATGTTTCACCAGGGGGGTCCTCTCTTCATTGTCCCACACATAAGGGGGAGGTAGCAATTCATCATACATACCCCCAACAATGGGGACCCCTGAAATCTGCAAGATGTCCCAATGACTAATACCCACCTCCCCATGGACCAGATAGAAAGTGTTGGTGTCCGGACTCCAATAGCTCACAAGTTTCTTGGTGAGGGCTTGAGGCCAGTGGGTATTGGTTTGGGACACCCAAGCAGCTTCATACAAGCCTACGACTCATGATTCTCCTTCAAACTCAGCACAGCTCTGGAAGAACCAGAAGGGCCACCCCCAATCCAATGACTTAAAATCCCCTCTGGGTTGGTGGTCCCAGTTCGCTGACCATCCATGCTGGTTGTTTACCATGGAATTACGGGAAATGATCTAGTAACAGTGAATTTCCCCTTCCTGCAAACGTTTTTCTCCTTTCGGGGACACAGGAAGGTGATTCAACACAGATCTGACAGTTTTATCCCTTGGGGTAGGCTGCCCTCTGGTGGATATCATAAATTAAGGGATAGTGGCAGTAAATATCCATGCTCCAGGATTGTTGTCACGGGAGGGTACCAGAATTGGCGTATCGGACTGTAAACTGAACCTATAGGTATGAAGGATATTGGAAAAGGGGTAATCCCGCTATGACTCGGAGAGAAGATCGGAAATGGAGGGGTTCAATGTGGAATGACAGATTCCATCCTGAACAGAGCTGGCCACATCCTTCAGGCGTTGATCGCCAATTGAGAGAGGCTCGATAGTGGGCCTGGGTGCACTGCGAGGGGAACCATATTTTCTCCCTGCATTATGAAAGCCAGCAAATGGTTAGTCTGGAATAATAAAATCTAGACAAAAATACCAAATATATGGCTAAGGATTCATTCAAGGAGCCTTCATAGCAAGGTCCACAAGTAGGCCTCACAAGGATGGTTCGCGACGACTGCTTCCGCGAACCAACCCTGCGCGGAAGCAGTCCACAGTACTCTGTCCGGCAGAGCGTTGGAAAGAAAACCACGAACCAGGTAGCTCCACAGAATCTTAATCCTATATTTAAATAATTATATTCATAAGACTTAAGAAGTTTTCAAAGTCGGAAAAATTTCAGTCCGCAGACCGTCATAACTGCGGAGAAAGTTCTTATGCGGCCCATCATGACTTACTTTTTAATTAATTAAAAGTGTTAGTTCGCGGCAGGATATTGGTCCGTGGCTGAAGGCGACCATGAACGAGGAATGGTTCATGGAAATGGTAACTAGTTCACAGACGAGGCGTTTCGCGAAGGAATGAGCACGCAGAGACAAAAAACGAGAGATCTCTGGTTTTGCGAAGAATCTGGTAAAAGAAAAAGGAAAGTCCCCTATATTTATAGGTGTGGTCCCCTACCAGGTCCACTCTCCTACTACAAACCATCCATGTTTCAGGACCACCCTACATCGGAATGGCCTCCTCTTTGTTCCGATCAGACCCCATTCTGATGGGGGGCATTTGTAGGCTCCGGAAAAACCCACAAAGGAGAATGAGAATCCCATTTTAATTCAAGGGAAATTCCACCCAATTTCCTCTCAAAAGAATTGGGAAACGTGGGGAAATACTCAAAGGATGGACCAAGATGAACCGGTCTACAGACCAGTCTAATGATAATGTTACGCAACTGGTTCCGTGAAGCACCCCCCATGCAGACCGCTGTCGTTTACGGAATGGAGATGGAGATCCTCCATGGGCGCAAAGAAGGACGGGCGCCAGACCGGTCCACCATCACGAACCACCCAGCCATAAACCACATCAACCGGACTAGGAAGCATCCTCTGTCGTTCGCGGAATGGAGGTAGAACCCGGCGCGGCCGCGAAGCACTCCCCGAGCACGTTCGGTTCAGGGGGGGAAATGCGTTCAATGCCCCCCGTGAGTTTCGGATTGACCAAGTCATCTGTAAAATAGGTTTTCGGTCATGGGACTCCAAAAAAGGTGCCGCATGACCACAAATACATCTCTTTCCCCACTCTATAAAAGGAGATCGAGGGGGAATAGGAAAAGAGGATTCATAGAGATCGATCAGATTCAGGTGGAAGGATTTCGAAGGAAGGGGCTTAGGATTTCACAAACCGTGAAGTTCTAGTCTGTGAAACAGAATAGTTATGAAGCTATAAGGGAATTAATAATGAACTAAAAAACGCATAATAACGTGGTGAACCACGAACTTAAAATAACAAAGAAAATAAAATCGCAAACCATGGCCCCTCCGCGGATGCACTCCCCACTGACCAGGTAGTTTATGCCCCTTTTCCGATCTGTCGCACCGCGTAGCACCCTCCTATATGGGCGAAGCCCCAACCGATGAACCCATGAATGGTGCCGCCCTTGGCCACCGTTGCTCGCATGGATCCCTCCGCGTACCACCCTGGTACGCGGGCCGAACCCCAAGCCACAAACCACCCTGGTTTGTGGGATTCCCATCAGTCCGTAGACCACCCTAGTTCAAGGATGATCTCTCCATCCGCATAGCACCTCCCTACGTGAAGGGAACCACCACTCATACACATGTTTGGCCCACCAAATGTTTCAGAGTTCCCATTCCCCAAGCCAGATAAAATCCCCCTAGTCCGACCTGATCCTCCGCAGCTCCCTCATTGGCCCATTCATCGGCCCCGAGCCGAGGCCTCCACCAGAGCCACCAGACCCGTGTGATGTAAAATTCAGGAGAATCAGCACGCCGTTTTGAGTTCACATTCCCACGGTAAGCAGGGGTGAAGGGGCTGCCCCGACCCTTGGGAGGATTCTCAAAGAATTCCAGGGTTCACATTCCCACGATAATGTAGAGTCCGAGCCCGAGATCCCCCTCTCTTCCCCTCCACTTGTTAGGACTGGGGCACCTCTCCCCTCCCCGAGGAGTGGCAGGATACCCATCTGAAGGAAGCCCCCATGCACCTCCATACTTCCCCACGACCATGGCCAAAGAAGGGCGTAGTGGGAAAGGGTGTTGCCCCATCCTTATTAGGGGCCATGTCCCTCCCCTGCTCGGCTTTGTCTCCATGGGAATCCACCTCGGAGTAAGCCCTGATCTTTTGGGCCGCCTCTATGCGTAAGCCCCACTCCACTTCCCATGGACACACCTTTCGCGAAGTGATCGTCTGGTCCCATCTACCTCTTGTTTCTCACACCAAGCATGACTAACGTGGGCTTAGAGTAAGCATCGACCATGAAATCCTCTTATGGGCCTCCTTAGAGTGTAAGCCCCAATCCATTACTATGGGCCTCCTCAGAGTGTAACCCCCAATCCATTACCCTAGTCCTCCTCAGAGTGTGAGCCCCAATCCATTACTATGGGACTCCTCAGAGTGTAAGACCCAATCCATTACTATGGGCCTCCTCAGAGCATCATCCCCAATCCATAACTATGGGCCTACTCAGAGTGTCAGCCCCAATCCATTACTATGATCCTCTTCATAGTTTAAGTCCCAATCCATTACTCTGGGCCTCCTCAGAGTATAAGCCCGAAGATAATTCAAACTACGAGGACTTTGATTCCCTACCACAGGGATACATAGGAAGCCTCCATGAGGTTCAAGCCCGGTCACCATCGGACCCCTGGGTCCACATTCACATCGGCTCTCTGACACTCCTACTCGAACTACATTGAATTTGATCCCTGTCTCCTAGGTAGGGTACGTAGGAAGCCTCCCTGCGGTTCAACCCCAACAACCGGTCGATCAGACTATCTTCACGTCATTTTAACGCACCTCTCCTAGTTCCGCAACAATTATTCCAGACTTCTCAGGGTCATTAATCCAACGAGTTATGGTAAACCTTAGGCATAAATGATTCCGAATCCCAGCGTCCCGCTAACCATTTCCCACCAGGAGTAATCCATGGATACTATGCTTAGGTATAAACCAAAGATTCGTGAACATATGAACACATCTTAAATCTATAAGAGAGTCCCAGAAAAAGAAATAATTCTCCCCAAAAGGGTAATATGTGCCCGGCTTCCCATCCTCTCGACCAATGTGAGTTCTTAAGCATCGCTGGTCAAACCACCCAGTGAACGCCTGCCTTTGGAAAGCAGGTCCATGTATTACTAGATATGGAACCGTTGGGCATTTCGAGGTGGAAAATGGTGCACCCGATATGCGTGATTAAGCAGAACCCAACCCTCTCTAATCAACCATCAGGTAGCACACGTTTCTTCCCCATGACACTATCATGCGCCGTGAGACAATGCCGAAATTATCCAATGCTTAATTTTTCATAATTTTATAAGACAACCGAATTTTTGGGTAAAAATTAAATAACGTTTAAATATATAATGTGTTTATGACATCATAATGACCCAATAGTGATGTAATAAAATACTATAAACATAATTATCGTCCAATATATGCTTTATAATGAAAATAATGTGATTTTATATTTGTTTGATTTATTTTACAAAGCTTTAGTGGACCCTCCTAGACTTATAAAACATTTTTTCTTTTTAACTAGTTTTCCTTGAGAGTGTGACTCACCTCCAAATAAGCAACCCTATTATTTTAAGAAGTTATGCCATTGGAAATATAAAATATTTTTTTCCCCTCCCATTTGGAAAAAACCATGGGCAAAAACCATGGGATTGTTTGTGGTAATGATTAGTTTAATGTGAGGTGTCCCAAACATAAATAATAAAGAATTCTCTCTCCTTTTTTTATATAAAACCACCCAAGCTCCAACTTCCTCTTCACTAAAATCCTTTTTAATTCAACCAACACCTTCCCTCCTCTCTTTATAATCCTCCCAAGGTGCCCCAAGCTCCCAATAATCCTCTCTCAAGCCTCTCTCCAGCTTTTGGGATAACACTCGAAGTAAGGGATTTCATCCTTTCAAAATTGTTTCTATGTTTCTTTAGGTTGTTATGCACTTTTGTTTTCAATTAAAAATGTTGGGGTATGATTTTAACCTCACCCATAATTTCCTCATTATTTTTTATGATGTTATAACCCTTTATCTCTCATTAATTTTTCCCATGTACACCCGTTACCATGACGAAATTCTGTGAGGTATTTCTCTCTCCTCTTTAGCATCCAAGTAATTATTTTGTATTATGCATCTAAATTCCATTAAGTTTGTTGGAAAATGTATCTATATGACCCCCTTACTGTATATTTCATGTAAATATGATGATAAACCCCTTTATCTGTCATAAACCATTTTTTACGAGTTCTTATTTCACACTGTTATGTTGCCGAAATTGCACTATGATTTTCCAAGCCAATGTCATTGTGTAGTTAATACCATGATTATTTCTCTATCAAGGGTATTAACCTCTATGCACATTTACTTATTGATTATAAAGCTTCATGTATGTATTATACATACCTTTATTGTGGAATAAATGACAATGATTAATTCTATATTGTATGATCCATGTGGCACACTTATGCATGGAATGAAATGTTTTAGAAGGGTGCGCCCTAATAGCGCTCCAATGTATTAGGTAAAGTATAGTATCATGATACGTCATTTTAAATGGGTGTTGAATCATTATAATTCAAGTGAAACAAGGTTTTACTCTTACTTCATGTGAAATGATGGTTTACTCATGGTCCATGTGCAATGAGCCTTGGCTCAAGCTAATTATATGTTAAGTGTTTCTACCACATTTCCATGTAATGATTATCATTCTTTATTATGCCTTTATTTTCATTTTTCTATTATGATCCATTGATATGACTATTGTCTAACATGTATTGTGTTCGTCATGTTATTCCATTTTTATTCCCTTACTGGGCTTTATAGCTCACCCTTTTCTTCTTCATGTCCTCAGGTTATCCCATGCAATGAAAAGTACGAAGGAATGTAGTGGTCATGTAAAAGAAGTTTTAAATAAAGATGTTGTATTTAATATTTTAACTTGTTATGTAATGATTTTAAGCCCCAAAGACACTAGACCTATCAATTTTCTATGTTGTATCAAATGAATTTTATGTAATAAATCTGGTTTAAGTTTTTAATAAAAGAAGGGTTGTTATGGATTTTATATGGCGTAGAGCCCAAAAAGATACCTTGATCAAAATTAATGGCCATTTGAAGTTTGAGTTCGATTTCAAAATTTTTTGAAACTAAAATAATTTTTATTATTTTATTTTTAACACAATTATAAGATAATATGGTTTTATATTGTTTCATAAGATTCAATTTGATAGGCTGTGGAGTTGAAATAGACTTCTGGATAGAAAGTTGTGATCCTTTCAAATATGTTAGGGTTTTTTGTTTTTTAGGGTTTTAGGGGGTTTAAGGGGTTTTCACATTAAAAAAACATAACTTAAGAACCATGTGTCTATTTTTCCTACACCACATATAAAATCAAAGATTTAGATGGTATCTATTCCTCAGTGACCCACGAGAACCCTCAATCACCTCTATTAAGGCAAAAAAAGATCTAAATGGCCTTCAAATGGCCATAACTTCTGCTATAGGTGTCCATTAATGATTTTCGGAATCATAACCTTTAGTAGTGCTAGTGAAAAATCACTCATAAATGGGGGTCATTTATCAGTGCATCTTTAAAATCACTGATAAAGACAACCCTTTTATCATTACTTTTTTTGAAGCGCTAATAAAGACCCCCTTTATCAGTGCTTTTTAATAGCACTGATAAATTCTCTCTTTATCAGTGAATTTTTACTAGTGATGATAAAGGAGGACTTTATCAGCACATTTTTATAAGAATGGATAAAGTCCCCACCTTTAGAAATGTTTTTTTATCACTATGAATGACCTCATTTAATAATGCTAAAAAAGCGATGTTAAAGATCCACTTTAATAGCTTTTTTTCTAGAGCTGAGAAAGGGGGTTTTAACAGTGCTTGAAGTAGCGATGTTAAAACCATATTGTTGGATAAACCTCTTTTTTTAGTAGTGATTCAGGTTGTAAATCACTTGTTATGATTGAATGATCATAGGATGCCTCAGTAGTGTGGTAATTTTCGTCAGTTAATGATGATATATCAGTTGGTGCAATCGAGATCTTTCCATGGAAGTCAGCTAGAGGTAGCTTGCCAATTCTTACCTATATGTGTTTGAATATTATTGGTTATAAACCATTATGAGCACTTCATATTGGATTTTATAGGAGTTTCTCATGTTATTATGGTAATACTTGATATCCCCTTACTATACTTTTAGCTTAGTGACAATAATGTCCCATACCTTGACATCATACAACGTACAGTAAGAGAGTATTGGTTATATGTATAAGTAAATATATATATTTAATCACCGTATTGGATCAATTAATAGACTCATTCAGTTCCTAATGAGCGTGAATAATCACAGAGGTGTGAAATTTTGATAGTGATACTTCAATTTCCAAATATGAAGACCTTGGACAAACTCCATGGCACCGGTCGATTCTTTGACTCAATTTCCTGGTTGGATATCGTATCTAGAATTAGTAAATATTCATGATATGAGGGTGTTTCTTCCATATAAATACATTCAAATTTTAAAATCTACAGTATGGACTACCTTGGAGGAGTTTCTTGGACCCCAATAGTTTATTTTGAGGTTACTCCAAAATTGTAGTTGAGATTATATGATATTTTATGAGTGTGTAAATCCAAGGGTGTTGGATCTGGTATACACATACATTTTTTTGTGACATAGTGACATAAATGAAAAATTGGGTTGGAGGTATCAATATAATCTTGTTACAAGATTCATTGATCATACTCAGGATAAACCTCAAAATTATTTGGTATAAAGACATCATACACATGTTTCAGATTCATCAACAACTAAAGTGCAATGTTTTTCTGGAATAGTCAGTCGGTAATGGAATTACTTTATTTCATCTTTGTTTATTGAATTTAGTGGGTGAGGAACTACATCAATAATTTCATCAATATAAGAAAAGTGTGGTGTAAGGGTCTGATAAGACTTTTCATGGAAAATGTGGCATGACCAAGCTAAATGTGGTTGATTGGAGTTCGATTGAACTGATCCATAAATGACCCAGAGTATTTCCCTCGTATGTAATCTGATGGATGTTCTAGAAGTTTCATTAGGACACTACGAATGTTCTTCAATAGGTAGTTACAACGGTGGGAATTCTGTAACTTAGAATTGGCCATTAGGAATCTAGAACTTACGAGGGGAAGCTCTATAAGATGGTTGATAAAAGAGATAAGACATGGTCATATCTTAGGTTAGACAGACACGAGTAAGAACCATATTAATGTTTCATCTTAGGATATATGCATTAGCTTTAGTTTAACTATTCAAGTACCATATCTTTAAAGTTTCTCTTGAAGGTGAATTGGGAATTTTGGAATGTAACTCAACCATTTGAATGGAAATTATTGACCCAATTAGGTCATGTGATGTTTTCATAATTTATCCAAGATTTATTGGGGACAAGAATTTATAAGGTGGAGATATTGTAATGCCCCTTGTTTTGAAATTATTGATAATTCCAATGGAATTTGAACATTTCATTTAGTGGACATGATAAATATTAAATTAAGTATCAAAACATGATTATTAGAGTTATAAAACATAAAAGTATTGTTTTTTGGATATGGTTTAAGGATCATGTGGTATCTTGGGTGTTCAGATATGTTTTGGGAGCATCATACCCCCAAAAAATAGTTTTGGGAGAAGTAGAGAAGGGAACACAATTGGTGCATGATTAGTGCTAACAAAGTGTCCCAACCATGTGGCCTGTTTTGTTAATGGATATAGTTTTTTTAACTGTGAGAGTTTTCCTTGAAAAACATGTAGCCCTCTATAATAAATTATAGGTGCATCACATGGTTTTTCTAACTGTGTTCCAAACCATGTGAGGGGGGTGGGACACTTGGACAAAATCTCCACATAGGTTGCACACAATTTATCAAATCCTGTGCCTAGCCTGCATGGTTAGTGCTACTTAGGCATTGATCCTATATGGTTGTAACATAGTTGGGCCAAACCATGTGGCCAAGACATTTGGCTCACTATAGGGATAAAACTTACCTTTTTTTCCTACCCTCAATATTTCCTTGCTCCCTCCCTTTTCATCCTATCTCATGAGAAAAAACCCCATGCATGGAGCTCTCCCTTGGCCTCTTATTAGGCCTAGATGAATCACATTCATTTAGTCTTTGAATCAATTATTTTTGGGTTTCCTATAGGTGTTTTGGTAATCATTTATATCCTCTTACTCTATTTATTTATCTTAATGTATAGAATTCTAAATCCATGCGATCTCTTTTCCCCTATTTGTAGGTTATTTGAAAATTTATTTGATTTCTCTCAAACTGACTTGAATTAAATCTTTGTAATGGATAAGTGAAGTATCCCAAGCATGAGTTAGGTGGTATCATGTTTTTCCATTAACGTATAGCATGTTAACAAATTATACTATTGTTCCATGCGGTGGATTATCCATGTGTCACATATTTAACATGATATTAACTACGTATAACCAAATGTCTTAAATTAATTAGTTCTTATGTATCTAATTACCCCATTTTAGGTCGTTCAACTAAACTATAATCACCCCTTGGGGTGTGTCACTTCTATTACATGAACCTTAAGCTTCAGCTTCGAATTTAACTAACCATTCGTGTATGTTATCTTTATTTCCATCTAGGGAAATGGTTAAATTAAATTAAATGATCTATACATGTTTTGGGTGACACACTTATCTTAGGATCATCATTTATAATTTTCCAGGACCATCCTTAATAAAATAAATGGCTAATCAGAGTTTAGAGGGAAGGTTAGGGTAAGGATTTACTCTTGGCCAGGACCAAATTATTAAATGGAGTGCTTGACTCCTTCACTTGTATGTGAATTGATAAATATAATTAATTGAATCTTCTTGGTTGAGTCAAATGATGAATGGAATAGAATTTTATTGGAATACATCATTAATTGTAAGTAGAAGTCACCAAATTGAACACTTGAGTTGTGATAAATGGAATTCTTACATACATGGACTTATTTTTTAAATTATTCTTGGATTATATTTTACAAATTAAACTATGAAAGAATTAATGTAATTAGTTATGATACTTGAAATTAGTCTGGATGAATCCCATAACCAATGGTTAAATTATAATATGAAACCTATAAAAAGGAATTATATTACACCTTGAGAAATACCTAGGTTCCTTTTTATGGAAATCCAAGGATGGTAACCTAGAATTTTTTAGATTATATATACCATGAGTGATACTAGTTTCCTCATTATGAAATACCATAGATGAGATTATAGGTTACTTGAATTATATTACGCCTTGAGAGATACTTGGGTTTCCCTTTTATATAACACCTTTGATGGGATCATAGGTAATATGCGTTTTCCCACACTTTGAGTAACACATGGGTTTCCTTTTTATGGAATGCCTTAGGTGGGATTATAGGGAAATTATAAGTTACGAGTGATACTTGGGTTTCCTCTTTAAAAATTTACATGGATAGGCTCATAGAATAAACCAAATTACTTTACTCCATGACGGTTCCTCATTTTAGAATGTGTTGGATAGGCTTATAGGACAAATGAATTATATCATGCTTGTTTATTATTACACATGAATTTTTGTATCTATTTAAGATGATTGCTATACTTGGATTCCTTGGGTTTGTACCCTGGGTCCTTGACCCACTAATGTTCATTATTTTAGATAAATGTCTACCTAAAATTGCTCCACGATTTAGAGGCCCTCATTATACTTGGACACCATGGGTTTAAACTGATTCCTATAGAACTGTTATATGATTATGAACTTTTCATGTTCCCTGGTTAGGATGTCTTCAATAATATCCTTAGTTAAATAATTGATACTTGTTCTAATATCCTTGGGATGCCTTGGAATTATACCTTGTGTCCTCATCAGTACATGTATATTTCCTCATGTATCTTTTTACATATATGAATATGTATACATGTGGGTATGTTCATAGATATTATGTCTTAGCCTAAAGTTGTTATAGCAATAAAATTTTTCTTACAAAACTTGATTTTGACTTATTTATATTTATTTATTTATTTCCTTATTTATATTCTTGCACACTACTGTATTTTATACTCACAGATTTGATTTCATTAGGCACTACTGGTTGTGGCCTACTAAGTTTATCTAACACCCTATTTGGGCCTCCATTTCACTATGAAACCTGGACATACTTCATGGTTGAAGGTTTAGGGTTATGGATAATTATTGGACTATTACATTTGTATATGGGTGCTTAGGAGTATATGTTTGTGATGAAGATCAGGATGCACATGGATATAGACTTGAGGATTTTGACTTTTTTTTCATTTTTGTGTTATATTATGTATTTTATTATTTTCATATTTTATATTCACATATAAAATCATATTTGGGTATTTGGAGTTGGAAATTTTATCAGTTATCATTTTCTTCCACTACCATTAATTTGTACTACTTCCACTATTTATTTATTTATTATCTTATAATACTATGACCCTCTGATCAATAAGGTATATTCTACCCACCATATCATTATTGGATCCTCACTACTAGTCTAAAGCCTCTAGGATACTAGGAGGCATGATTGAGTCCACGTAACCAATCAACTTGGGGCTCCATTTCAGTGGCTCCCAAGCCTGGATGTTACATTTTAGAGAGAAGATAGTGAGTCACTCATACTCCCTTGTATATAGTATTCACATCGTGGTAGAACCAAATAAAATTTTCATGTGTATTATCATTCATTAAAACATTCATATCAAATAATTTTTTGAGATAAGTCCATATTCTCTAAGTAACTTATGAAAAAGATCCAAAAAAGGGAAGAATTATGCAAAAAATATAAATAAAATACCATAATTAAACCCACCCAATCCTATAATATTTTTATTATAGTATCAATAATTTTTCTAAGAGTGATTGTTTCTATTATTGGTGTATTATATCCTAAAGAGTGTAAATAAAGATGAAAATAGTGAATTATAAAGGTATTTTGATCGTTGAAGGTTAAAAAAATTAGAATTATGGAAGAATAAGATAAAAAATATCTCTGATCTTTTGAAATTTATGACCATGTTTTTGTAACGAATAGAATTTCTATTATAGAAATGGAAAGTAGTGAATTAATTCTAAATTCTACATAGAGTTGGATTTGGATTCCAAGTGACTAAATACTCTAGGGGAGCACTGTCTAATATGGTATACATAAACTTGATTTCATGAAAATATTCTTTGGATTTGAAAGATAATCTGTCTATCATCTATCAAGGTAATACAAAAATAAAATATGAAAAAATTTAAGTTTTAAGGGGAAATTATATGGAAAATAAATTTCTCCTAATAGAGTCTATTTATGTATTTTTCTATTAGGTGAATTGAATAATAGAAGATATATGAGGAATTTATGGAGTCATTGAAGATTGAATCATTGTGAAGTGAATTACATAAAGATTACATATGGATTTCAATATGAAAGTATTAATAATTCAAGAAAGGGATTTAAATATTATATCCTTATATGATCTTTAAAGAAATATCATGGAATATGAGATGATAATGAATGAGAATAATCTGACTGATGATAAGAATATGAAGAACATGATGTTCATATGAATAATAATCTATTAAAAATACTTATAAGGTTAAATCTCAAGGGAAAACCATTTTTCACATGAATTAAAATATTATAATGAATTTAAAATTAATGAGATAAATGATTTCAAAGATGAACTAATGGATTCAATAATATATTACCAAAAAGATTTAGTGACCGTTAAAGATAACTATAAAGGGAAATGATACATGGTTGACTTAAAGCCTTAATTTGAAGATACCATTGATGAGATAAGTGTGAAAGGATCTCTAGAAAATAAGAATATTGGTATTATAAAATTATTTATATCATAAATAAAATAATAAAATTAATAAATTTATGGTTTAAATAAGGAATTTGAGTCATTTGAATATGTAATTATTTAAAATCAAGAATAATTTATTCATTTCAAGATCAAGTTTGAAGAAGAATACTTCTTCATTGAGGTATTGATCACTCTAGTAAAATATAAGTGTAATAAAATTGGTGATCTCAAAGGTGAAATTATTATGTTCATAAGGAGTATCAATGATGAAATACAACTTTTCACTCATGTCCTAAAATCCTGAAAAATTCTAAAATTTGGCAGTATATCTGATGAGAAGGTAAAAGAGAAATAGAGTGATTCCTAAAGAAGAATATAGGAATTAATAAGTTAATAGATATTTTTTATATTTAATTCCAATTATTCTAAGGCTATGATGAAACACAAAATAACATGGATTCAACAGTGAAAATGAAGAATGTCATCTTGAAGAAGACTAATTTAGGGAATTCCAAAATAGTGGTTTTTTATTAAATAATAACCTATAAAACACATTATAAATTATATGTATTTGATATTGGAAGATGGGGAATTCAATAATGATTTGTTTCATTGCATATAAGAGGAAGGTAGCTGAGCAATAAAACAAAAGTAGGACTAACTCTATTCTTTATCAATAGAACTTTATATTCCATGGATATTACTATTTTTTCAGTTTTGGTTACAAATATCTATATTTACCGTCTTGAAGAACAAAAATACACTGATAAAAAAGATAAATACCTCTCCTAATGGAATTATAAAAAGGATTCTAAGTCAATATTCGGAGTTAAAAAGGAATGTTTTTCCCTTATGGAAACGATCTCTTATTCTATGATTAAGAAGTTAAGGTAAATATTCTTCCAATCACTATGCAAATTAAATTGGTAAAAAGAAGTAAACATAAGAAAGATAATGTTGTTGAATTAACTCTAAAAAAAAGCAATGTAGATGGAACCTAAATATTTGGTAGTTGATATTCTTCCAAAATTATGAAAAACTAAGAATTTACTTTCCAGCATCAATCATATGAAAGATGAAATTGTATAGTTCAATAATAATAGTGAATTACATGTTAAAGGAAACAAAAAATATGAAATTAGATGCATGGATCCTTGGAATATGGATATAATCTACATCCACAGGGATGGAATATAACCTTCATTATATAACTAAATTATGTGACTTTTAATTATATAAAATTTTATGAGAATACATGTACTATAAAATCCAGATAAAATTTTATTTCATTGAATGTAAAAATTAATAGAATAAATGATTAATAAATTAATGTAAAGGAAAATCCTATTTCCTTTTAAAGTCAGAAGAAAATAGACTATGATATGAATTTATTATCTATAAAAATGAGCACTCACTAGAGGAAATAAATAATTTTTTGGATACCAAGGGTTATCTAATAATTAATTAAGATCATGATTATGTTTGCAGATCTTTTAATGAATGTAAAATCATAAAGAAAATATATATGTATAGAATATAGAAATATAAAAACTTATTGGAGATAGTTTATAAAGATATTTGTGCTCTAATTCGTCTAAAAATAGATGATTCTCAAAGGTAATATTCATTTTTTATTGATTATTATAGAAGAATACCTTGGGTTTTTATTTTTACATATATAACTAAATTTAATAATTTCCTAAAATTATGTTAATAATTTATTGAAAGGATGCACATTAAGAAAATCATTAATTTTAGACTTAAAAATGAAAATGAGTCTTAAATAACTCGGTGGAATATTTCCTTAAAAAACCATAGGATCATTCTTAAATTTTTTGAATAAATGAAAATTTTAACTTATTAAATGAACAAATAAAGAAAAAAATCATGAAAAACCAATGGAAACTAAAAACATACTCCCATGCCTCCAAAACCGTTACAAAACGAAGTAAAAATAGAAAATACTTCCATCCAATTCTACACAAGATACTAAATGAGACACCAATATATAGGATATGAGGAAATATCATACCACCCATGACCTCCCCTATCAAATAGTTTTAGGGTAACACGAAGAAAACTTGGTAGCAAAAAATAATAGACCAACAAAACCCAAATAGAAACCTATTCATACTGCACAAAAGGAACAACACAAATCATGCAAAAAAGGCTACCCTAAGGATAACTTTACATCATAATTGCACGCTTGAAACCCACATGTATCAGTTATAAACTTGGTATTGAAACTATAAGGATATTTCCATCACATTGTATAAAAAATGAGTTAAATCATCATCTGATCATAGTAAGATTCCTCTAACTACTTTTGAGATTGCAATTATGATGAAACATCAATCCAATTATCCAATAGAGAATCAGGAAACCAATTATTGAGTTAGCACTGAATATCTAAATTGAAAAAACAACACTTCAAAAATTATAAGGAACCATCACGATCCTTTTTTCTTAATTCAGATTTAAATTGTAATCCCAAAACAAATAGATCCATCTTAATGATTACTGCTCATCTGAGGATGAATCCAAAGAATTTTATTTTTTTTGATATTGTTTAAAACCCGAAAACCATGAACCATATAAGAATATAAAAAATAACGTAAAAAAATAAAGTAGAAAAGAACCTCTAAAGCATTTAAGGATTAATTTCCTCAAATAGATGGTATTTATCATAGTTAGAAGACATAAGATTAAAAAAACCAAGGAAATGAGTACTAAAAAATTCAACATTAAGGGGGTTTATATAAAATATATCTAGAAAAAATAATCCAACATTAACTCAAAAAAAAAGAATAGATCATCTGGATAACCAATTAGATCACTATAAAATCCCACCAATAAAGATTCATTATCGTGATTACTAAGGCCCCTTTATAACATTAAATCTACAAACCACCAAAAATATAGTAGAGATAAAGTTTGAAATAGTAGGAATGAAATTACAAATCACCTTAAAAATAAATCACTTTTAGGTATCAATGAAAATAATTAATATATAGAAGACCTGACCCTAAAAACAAAGGAATCCTATTTTGATGAATAAGGATGATTTATATCCACATTGAAGAACGTTTTAGAATATTACACTATAAAAATGAGTCTTAAAAAAAGTAAACATAAGCAAAAATAGAGAGGTGAAACACTAATATTGACGTGAAAATAACACCAATGAGAAAATCCAACCAGAAGGGATCAAATTAAGCACAAAAAACATCAAAACAAATAGAATAAACACTAAGAAGAAAAAAATAAAAATAAAAAAACATATAAAATCACTTAATTACAGTGATAAAGGGATTCTCCTCAGTGCAAACTAGTCATCGGGGCACCCTCCCTTGCTGAATCTCCCTTTCATAACACTTTGGATATGAGGAAAACTCAAGAAACAGTGTATTTTGAAGAAGAAACTAAAAGTTAAACAACATATAAATTATAATTATAATAAAAAATATCTCTATAAAAAATTATCAGAAGAGAGATATTAGCATTATTGTGTTTACTACCAACAAGAATTGTTTTAAACCCTTTAAAGAATTTTTTTTTAATATTATATATAAAGTAATGAATAATATCTAAATATTTTTAATTTTTTAATTTATTATTATATCATAAATATTTCTATAAAACAATGGGATTTTGGTAGTGAATGTGATGAATGAATATTTATTGACTATGTATCCAAGAGTAATGCATTATAATGTCTCAACAAAAGGATATAAAATATATTTAAATGTAATGATAACACTATGGGTATATATGATACAAAATTACTCAAATAACAAAGGTGAACATGAAGAAAATAAATGAAAAATATTCAATCATGAAGTTATAGTTATAGAGAAGTATATTATGAGGAGAAAAAAAATTGGAAGATGAGAGAATAATTATAGAAAATAAAGAAAGAAAAATGAAAATGGATAGAAAAATTTTAATTAAGGAACTTCAATGGTGAAAAAATTACCCAATTAAAGAATGAAGGATAAAGGGTTTGGAAAAAATAAATTTATTATTTTTTGTAAAACTATAGAATTTTAAAAAAATCTAATACACAAAAAATTGGTTCAAATCCTTGTATGATGATTTTGACCATATTAAACTGAATAATTGTTGGAATACTTTTCCAATGAAGGTAAATAAAATATTACCATAAAGATTTTTTAAAACAAGGTGAATAAATACACCCAATTAAATATGAATAAATCATGACAAGTGTAAAAATATTTGTTCCAAACTGAAAAAGTGCATGTTGATATGAATTTCTATCTAGTGGAATGATATGGAGAAAATAAGGGTTTTATTATACATTTATGTCCAAAAAAAAGTTTAAAATAATTAAAATGGATTTCAATTTTTTCTTTATCAATGGGATATGAGAAAAAGAAGTAATCATTTAGAAAATATATGGATTTATCCTCAATGATGATGCATATAAGGTGTGAGACTGAATAACATACTATAACAACTTGAATTTCCATATTCATAGTTTTTTTAAAATATTTTATTCATAAAAAAATATTTTTATCAAAAATTAAATGAAAGGAAGACTCATGAAAATAGAATTATGATATTGGTATATGTAAATTAATTTTTTTAGAGGTTCAATGGAATAGAGGTATGAAGAATTCGTTAGAATTATGAATAATGAGTTTATAATGTACATGATTGGGTAATATAAATTATTTATTTTAATTCATGTTACTCAAAATACGATTGGAATATTCATTTTAAAATATAAATAGTCCAAAGTGATTACAAGGCCCCATCCTTAAACATTACTTAATCTTGAGATAAGTCAATAATTTGACATTAATTCACATAGATGATCTTTTCTGGTTTCAGGATTTATATAATTAAGTCATAATTTATATATAACATCATGAATATTACAAGTATACACTTATACTCAATATAAATGTTTTTTCATAAAACAAAAACTATTTTAAAAGAAACATGACCTTGTTTCATGTTTTAACAATGTAACTTTTCCTTGATCCCATCATGACTTTATTCTTCTTTATGTCCTGTGAAAAACATTTCAAAACCTAGGATAAGCATAAAAAGCTCAGTAAGGGATACATAATTAATTAAAACTATTAGTCATGGAAAAATATTTTAACCATAAAAACATTATCATAAAGTAATACCTTTCTCCTTTAAGAAGTAGTAAATATACTTCACTGAATATAAGCTAACTGCTTACCCTTTTTGTAACTAAAAGATTACTATAAATCCCATAAAAAGACACATATAGAATATAAAGGTAACTTGGGACATAAAAATACTTAAATGGAATAACCATATGGTTGAATTCAACACATATCCCTAAATGGAATACCCATATGACTGACTTCCATACACAACGTATTGGCGGTTATAACGTAACCTCCTGTCCTTGATTTATCACGGAACCACCCACCATTTGATTTATCATGTAACCACCCGTCCTTGGTTTATCATGTAACCACCCATCAAATGTACAAGTAAAATTTAATAATAATAACACATTAAACAAGAATAAAGTAAAAATAAAATTTCCACACTGTAACCACATGATATTATTTTTAGATATAGAAATATTCTACCCATTTCCAAAACAATTTAAAACATTTAATAAAGATACTTTTGAATCAAAGTTTACCATACCACATTGAAATATTTTAAAGAATTTGAAATTTTAAAACATTCATGTTCATATAAATAAATTCATAGAAACCATTTTTAAAAGATGGACATGAAATAGACGTTTTTAGAAGAATAAATCATTAAAACATTAAAAAAAAATTTATAGTTAGAGATACCTTTTCCACTTGAGAAACACTTGAACAAAAATAATTAACATTAATCAAAACTAAAAATATCATGATAATATACTAATTCATGATATAATGAGTCAAACAGTTGTATATACACTTTACAGGATAATAAAGGTGCATAACATCAAGATATGCCTCAATGAAGGAGATTGAAATGAAGTCCCTTACAAAGATAGTATAAATGATGTAAGAATTTATCAGTGGGGTGATTTCATGTAGTAATAGTATATCCAAACAAAGGGAATTGGAAATTATGACATTAATATATAAACAATTATTCCAAAAATAGTCCTGGAATAATATAATCAACAAAGTATGCATAATACCCAGTGAGAGGAAATTGACTTTAGAAATTCCCTTACAAAAATTCTGCAACCTAACAACATCACTTAAAAATTCAGAAAATGATTTGATGAGAGAAAAAATGTTCTTTGATCATTTTGAAATAAAATGGACCAAAATAAATATATTGAATAGCATACCCCAACAAAAGAAAATGAAAATTAAATGATATAACATAAAAGAAGTCTTTGACTAAAAGAGGATGGTGAAAGGTTCCCCTACCTTGATCCGACTTTTCTCATTCATTATTTATATTCTTGAATAATAAAATTAGGTTAATTTATAAATTCATCAGAACCTTTTTAAAGTTTATTATTCCTTTTATATATCTTATCACCATGTTATAAAAATTACATAATTATTTATGTCCATATCAGATGTTTTGTCGATATTTGGTACTTGAGTCAAAAATGAACTTGTTTTGATGTAAGTTGTACTTATAGTCAAAAT
Organism: Viscum album; assembly: GCA_963277665.1. NCBI lineage: Eukaryota > Viridiplantae > Streptophyta > Magnoliopsida > Santalales > Viscaceae > Viscum > Viscum album. Next base: position 1,617,060,825 of record OY728131.1, on the reverse strand, counting down.
TCCATAATCTCTATAATATTAGTAATGATTTAAATATCATATATATTTAGTGTATATATTTTTATATTATCCATAATATTTTTAGATAAGAAATGAAATGCACCTTTCTTAGAGATGGTAGGCCATACGTACGCATGAACTCTAGTTTCATTTGTTTGTCATATTAAAGGAATAAAAACATAATGATACATAGGTATATTATAATTAAATTATAATATCATATTTTATATATGTTACATAAATTCATTTACAACATATTTTATATGTTCCATGTATGACATGAACGATTCATATCACTTTGAGAGGGCGGTAATCCACACTTCCTCAAATGAAATTATCGTATTTACACATTATGGAAATCATAAAGGTATGTTATAATTGAAAAATACAGAAGTATAGAGACAATATAAATATAATATATACCATATATTAATACAGTTCCATCATAATTTCCAACATGAGATGTGGTAGGCTAAAATTGAACAATCATCGTTTCGTGAGGCAGTAGTTCGTCGTCCACAGAAACAATATGTTCATATCAATTAGATGGAGGTGTGTGTAAGTGAAGTTTGAATTATTCTCATAAAAAAACTAGTATATTTATGATACTAGTGTTTTTATGTAATAAAATAATAAGAATATAATAGGTTGTGGGGAAGGAAAATAAATGAAGTGAACTTGAGATAAGGCGTTACCTCTAAATCAGGTAACTTCTTTTGATTTGAGCCAAAATGTTTTCTTAAATTTTCTTCTGACCAAGTTAAGTATTCTAGGAGGAAGGGATGGATATTGTGAGATTATTTGAGAAGAATTAGTATGAGAAAAGGGTCTTGATATGTGTTATTAAATGGGTATAGGTGGTAGCCTTTCATAAGAGGGCGGAGGGGTGCTTTAAAAATATTTTGAAATATTAATTTATTATAAATAAAATTTTGATTAAAAATGGTCCAAAACTCATTTAATTATAATATAAGATTATTTAGGTTCTAATACCCATCATAAATTTATTTTTAGAAGAGTTTTGAATATTTTTTTATCCTTATCTTTTTAGTTTAATACTTATTTTACCCTTTTTAGTCTCACAGTGATATCATGTTATTTACACATTGTTGCTTAATGTAAGTACCATATCATGTCAAAAGACCCACAAAAAAGTAATTTATGACATATTTGGACTTTTATTAACAATTTAGCCGAATCTTAGATTTTAGGAATTTAATATCATTTAATAAACTATTTTATGTTTTAAGTTATGAATTATGTCAATTTTGGACACTATTCATGCTCGATTTTTTTACAAATTCATAACAAATTTATTCATTCTAACTAAAGAAATTAACTCAAAGATAATATGTAAATATCATCCAAAAAATCGTGGATGACATAAAAATAACCAAATTACAATGATTTTAATATTTATAATATCATTTATTTGAATCCTTTATTAATGAAGCAATCACTGCATCATCATTGGGTCATAATTAATTTTATTTATTTAATTTCTAAAAATTATAAATAAAATATCATGATATATTAAATATTATTATATTTTTAATTTTTATTTATAGTCTAAGAGATAAATTATTTAACCCCATATAAAAATTGTTTTAGTAAAAGATATATGTTTATGTTATATTTATCTTTACTTTAAATTAATTCTTATAAAATGTCATTTTCTCATCCAAGTGGCTCCATGGGGTCCCAAAATCGACTCAAGGATTCAAATGGTCTGAAATATATCATAAAATATAATTATTACATGTGTTAGGGTATTTAATATTATTATAATATTATTTTTTACCCGTATTTACCAGATTTACCTTTTAACGAGGGTAAATAAAATAACTACTAAAGTTACTTTTAATTATGTAAAAAAATAAAAGGAACCTATTAAAAAAATTTAGACCTTATTATTCCAAATATAGAATCAATTTATATAAATTAAAAACACAAAATTTTTAGTAATTAATTTAAAATTAATTCCTATTTTCAAAACCAAAAAGTGAGTTTTTATTAAATAATAACTATCAAAAGATTGTCATGTGTTTATGTCTAATTGTAAAGTGAAATTAATTATAATAACCAAAATTGGATTAGATGATAAAAAAAATCCAATTAAACTTTAATACCAGTTAAAAGGAAAATCTAACTTTATATATAAATTAGATGAAAAGACATTTTTGAATTAAAATGCATTATTTTTCACTATTCATGAAAAAATGAACTTTATCAGAAAATTTCAAAACATTTATCCAAAGTAAATTTTGATGTCATGATTCTATAGAATATTTTTTGTTTTTTCAAATAGAACATATAAAAGTGACAAAAAATATATTTAAAAATGGTTCTCCATCAAAAGCTAGTAAAACTGCATTTTTAGAAAAATACTTCTTTTATCCGAAAAATTTAATTTGTTATTATATCATATCCAGAAAACATATAAGATGAATTTAAAACATTACATTGAATATATAAAATATTTATTTCATTAAATAAAAATCCATAAATAGTGATATGATTTTATAAACACAATTATTTTCTTTTAAATATAGTTCCATAAATACACATCCTTTATATTCAATGGGTTTTTATTTTCATTTATAACAAATTTTGTAACCAATGAATCATTATTTTAATATTTTTAAACCATTTTTCAAAAATTATTTAATAATTTTAATTCTCTCTATTCCAACGGTTAGGAGTTAACCTTATAATAATACTATTATTGTATTATTTTTCGGTATAACTCAATGGTGTGCACAATGTAAGATTTCAGAGAAACCCATTGTTGCGTGTCAAGTATGCTATTAGAAAAAGATTCCCCTTTAACATAAAATTAACATGTTATTCATAAATATTTATAGTAATGAAATAGTATTATAATATAAATACATGGGTCCTTACATCATTCCTCTATTTGGAAATTGAGTTCTCGTAATTTTGAAATTGGGCTCAGAAACTTTATTGAAAATCCCACATCGGAAAAAAAGAGTCAATAAAACTATCTTTTTAAAATAAAGAAAGATAAGTACAAAGGTCACCCTAGATAAAACATACTAGGTTTCCTTTTAGGAAAACATGGATATGGAAGAGAAACTAACCATCACTCTCTGAGGAAGAGTGATAGAAAAAATGATCAGGAGAAAGTGAACTACCAGAAATCAATAAAATTATGATGGGTGAAATGGTATTTGATTCCCTAGGAGGAAAAGTAAACAATTTTTTTTTATTTTAAGTTCCTTTTCATAAATTTGAGGAATTTATTTATGAAATTTACTAATAAGTTAAGTAAATATACGTAATTTTCAAGTAGAGTTTCATCCTTTAATAAATATCTACCAAAAAAGCATCTTTTATCTAAATGATGAGTATTCGAGATGAATTGGTCACACCTGAAGTGCTAGAATCAACTTCTAAAAAAAATCACAGAATCCTTAAAAGATTTGATATCTATTAATCCTACCTTGAAACATTAACCAAAACCAAAATGGATAGTATAAGATCAGATAATCCCCAAAAATATAATAATTTATAGAAATAAACACTACTCTTAATCTCCAAAATTCAACAAACAATTCCGAAATTTCAACAAAGACCATTAAAAAATTGTCTTTAAAATTCTTCAAAATAATCCAAACTATGTTTGAAACCCAAAATTTAGAATTATTTGATCACAAGGTCTTCCACGATAAGTCTTAAAATTTATTTCCAAATAACATTGACTACACTTAATGTCTCGTACTTAAAAGTAATTAACCTAATCACATGTTCTCCATGATAGGTTTATCATTTCCAGAAATAACCCAAAATTTCCATATGTGCATAATAAAAACATAGATTCTTCCAAAATAAAATCTTACCATTACTTCACAAATGAAATCTATAGTATTGTATTTTTCTTATGTATATAGTGTTCCCAAAAGAGCAAACATCCTCCAAAATAAAATTTATCAATTAATCAAAAGTCACATTCCTTTACCAAATATATCCATTTGATAAAAAATAAGTTCCCAAAAATCATCTTATTTTTGATCTATAAAATCATTTAACTAAAAATAACAAGTCATACTAACCAGGTACTTCACATAGGCCAGTGGTAGGTGATAAATCCCAGTCTCACTTTGGTTGTGGGTTTTATTCCTATGGCCTTACTGGATGCGATGAGTTGTCACCCTTCCTTCGGGTTGTTCTTTTCCCAAAACTATATAATTTTATAACATTCCAAAAAATGAGATAAATTCCTCAAAAATAACCATAACATATTTTAACCTCAAAGGTTATCTCATACCTCTCATTTTTCATCCCAAATCATAATAACCTCAACATCATATTTCCTGAAGTCTTATATGTATTGACATTTTTTCCACCTTCATATGATAAAATAAAACTATTACCAAATAAATAACATTGTACCTTGATCACTGTGTCCACCTGGTTTCATCATCTTCTTGTTCACCTATATAGAAGGTCCATGCATTGAAATAATGAATTAGAGATCCTTCAAATTGTTTCCTATATCCAATCACACTTTGTACAACTTGGGTCATATGGGTGTTTACAGAAAAATAGTTTGGAAAAATAATTTTTTATGACATAAATTTCAAAACATCTGTTAAAACATTCTTTTTATAAAACAGTCGAAACGAGTTTGAGTTGAAAATTTCAATCAACGGTCCTTTTAAAATACCATAAGTATGTTATGAAAGACTATATTTTGAAAGAAAATATATGTAGGTTGCACAGGGGTATCTTTATTCCACACATTTTTCAAAATTAGAATATGATTCAAAATATTGTGATAAGGTAAAATATTTGAAAATTCCCCGATAATATTTACCATTCTTGAAAATATGAGAATATTGAGAAAATAGGATTTGATTAAATACAACCCATGATCCACGATGGTAATGAGGTATAGTAGAGGTTTTTGATATCTCAAACAACTTATTGCAAGTGACTTGTATTCTAAAAAAGTTTCACAATCATCTGAACATGAATTTGTAATAATTATTACAAGAATGTCATGAGGAAGAGATACAAATGTTGTTTGAGATCCCCCTCCTTCCATTTTTAACCAAATTTCCTTGATCTGTAAAAATTATAAAAAAGGATTTAACTGAAATAATATACATAGAGACTAACCATGTTTTTAATGAAAAATTTTAATCACTAAAGTTGTCTAAACCTTTCCTATGATACCAACTGTAAGGACCCAACCTTAAACATTACTTAATCTTGATTAAAGTCAATAATTTTAATTTAATTCACATTGAGGATCTTTTTAGGTTTAGAGATTTAGAGAATTATGTCATAACTTATACATAACATCTTGAATATTACTAATAGAAAATTCTACTTAACATCCATTTTTTTCATAAAACAAAAACAATTTTAAAAGAAACATGACATCGCTTCATTTTTAACAGAATATCTTTTCCTTGATCCCATCCTTGACTATATTCTTCTTTATGACTTGTGAAAAATATTTCAAAACATGGGATGAGCATAAAAATATTAGTAATGGATACATAAATAATGAAAAATTTTAGTTATGTTAAAACATTTAAACCATAAAAGTATTATAAAAAAGTAATACTTTTAACATTTAAGAAGTAGTAAATATACTTCACTGAATACAAGTTCATTGATTACCCTTTTTGTAACTAGAAGATTACCATAAAGCCCAAATAAAGACACATATAGCATATAAATGTAACTTGAGACATACAACTACTTAAATGGAATAACAATATGGTTCAATTCCACACATATCACTAAATGGAATAACCATACAATCGACTTCCATACCCAATGCATTGGAGGTTATAACATAACCACCCATCCTTGGTTTATCACGGAACCACCCGTCATTTGGTTTATCATGAAACCACCTATATTTGGTTTATCAAATAACCACTCCTCACATGAACAAGTACCATTTAATAATCATAACACATAAAACAATAATAAAGGAAAAATAACATTTCCACGCTGTAATCACAAGAGATTATTTTTAGATATATAAATATTCAACCCATTTCCAAAACAATTTAAAACATTTAATAAATAGACTTTTGAATCAAAGTGTCCCATACCACATTGAAACATTTTGAAGACATAGACATTTTAAAACGTTCATGTCAATATAAATAAATTTAGAGAAACCATTTTAAAAACATGGAAATTAAATATAAGGTTTTAGAAGAATAAATCATTAAAACATTAAAAACAATGCTTTATTTAAAAATACCTTTTCCACTTGAGAAACACTTGAAAAAAATAATTAAAGAATAACATTAATCAAAACTATAATTATCCTTAGAATATACTAATTCATGACATAATGAGTCAAATGGTTTTATATACACTTTATAGGATAATGAAGGTGCATAACATCAATACATTCCTCAATAAAAGGAGATTGAGACGATGTCCCTTACAATGATCATATAAATGATGTAAGAATTTATCAATGGGGTGATTATGTGTAAAAACATTTTATCCACAAAAATGGAATTGTAAATTATAACATTAATAGATAAATAGATATTCCACACATAATCTTGGAATAATATAATCAACGATGTACGCGTAAACCCAATGAGAGGAAATTGAGTTTAGAAATTCCCTTACGAAAATTATGTAACCTAAAGTTATCACATAAAAATTCAGAAAATGAGTTGATGAGAGAAAAAAGTGTCTCTAATAATTTTGAACTAAAATAGACATAAATAAGAATATATAATAACATACCCCAACATAAGAAAATGGAAATTAAAATACATAACCTAAAATAAGTCTTTGAAAAAAAGAGAAGGGTGAAAGGTTCCCTTACACTGATCCTTCCTGTCTCGTTCGTTCTTTATATTTCTGAATAATAAACATTGGTTAATTTAGACATTCATCAAAACCTTTTTCAATTTTATTATTCTTTTTATATAACTTATTACCATGTTATAAAAATTACATAATTATTTATGTTCATATCAGACATTTTGTCGATATTCGGTACTTGAGTCAAAAATAAACTTGTTTTGATGTAAGTTGTCCTTGTAATAAAAATTCCATCATACCCATAACATTATTCATTATTTAAATACATAGATATCCAGTATATATGTAATTATGATATCCATAATATTTGGAGATAGGAAATGAAATGCATCGTTAAAGGAGATAGTAGGCCGTACGTACGCATGAATGCTACTTTCATTTCTATGTTGTAACACACCAAGATTTCATAGTACGTTATTTCTTCAAATTAATTCAATAACATTCACTACACGCAACACCGAGTTCTAGCACACCATGACTTACCAAAAAAGACGTTCAAAAGTGGTTATGAATAGTATTAACTGAATTTTGAACTTTATATAATACTTATAATTTTAGAATTCATATTATGAGTTTCTTAGACATAATGTAGGAACAAATACATTTTTTTCAGATAAAAAAAAGTATTTTTCAAGAAATGCAATTTTAGCGCCTTTTAATGGAGAAGCCTTTTTTAAATCCAATATTTGAAACTTTTATATATTCAATTTGACAAAATAAACCTATTATATAGAATCGAGACATAATAATTTAGTTTCAATAATGTTTTGGTGTTTTTCTGATAACTTTCATATTTGGGTGAATAGTGAAAAATAATATATTTTAACTAAAAACAACATTTTTAATCAAAATAATTTATATTGTTAAATTATAAATTTTTATGGTATGGAATTATAACTAGATTATATTTTTACCATTTAATCCAATGATGGTCATTTTAAGTAATTTCACTTTTAAATTGGACATAAACAAGTGTCAAACTTTTGATAGTTATTATTTCATAAAAATATGCCTTTTGGTTTTAATAGAGAGAATTAATTTTAAATTAATAAATTCAAATTTTATGTTTTGAATTTTGTAAAATATAATTCATTTTTGGATTCGGAATATCTAACTTATCTTAGGGTGAAATTTTGGTACTTTTCTGAAAACTTTCATATATTGATGAATAGTGAAAATTAATAAATTTTAATTAAAAACAACTTGTTTAATAGAAATAATTAATAGTGATAAATTATGAATTTGAGTGATTTTAAAGTATAATTAGATTATAATTTTATGGTTTAATCAAATTTTGGTCATTGGACATAATTTCAGATTTAAACTGGACATAAGAAAGTGTCAATCTTTTGATAGTTATTATTTGTTAAAAACACTCTTTTTGTTTCGACAACAGGAATTAATTTTAAATTAATTTATTCCACTTATGTGTTTTGAATTTAGAAAAATGGATTCCATATTTAGAATCATGAGGTCCATATTGTTAAAATAGGTAACTTTTATTTTTAGACATTTTTAATAATTACTTCAGTAAATATTTTATTTACCATAGTTAAAGGGTAAATCCAGTAAATAAGGGTAAAAAATAATATTATAATAATACTAAATTACCCTAAAACGTGTCCTAACCCTATTTATTGATACGTTTATGACCATGGGCATATTTTTGTGGATTTTGGGACCCCATGGAGCCACTTGTAAGTGATAATGACACTTTATATTAATTAAGTTAAAGTAAATGGAAAAATGACATAAGCATATTTCTTTTAGAAAAACAATTTTCACATAGGGTCATATATGTTTCATTTTCAACTATAAATATTCATTAGAAATATAAAAATATTTACTACATAATGGTAATTTATTTATAATTTTTATACATTCATTAATTAAATTTAGTTATGACACAATAATGATGCAAAATTTTCCTTAATAATAAAAGAATCAAATAATTGGTATTATAAAAGTTAAAATAAATATAATTTGAAAGTTTTGATGACATAAACGAAATTTATTGGTTAATATTACATGTTATGATTTCTTAAATTAATTTTATCTGAATTAATAATGTTGTTAAGACTTTAACAAAAATCTATTAATGAATAGTGTCAAAATTGACATAAATGTGTTTTTTAAACAAATATTATATTATTAATTGATATTCTATTGATAAAATTATAAGTTTCGGCCAAAGGACTTATATAATGGTAGGTGTATTATAAATGGACCACTTGTGGGTCTCTCGTATGTATACAATATGTTTATTAACTATATAATATAAAAATACAAAGTGACATGGTAAGTGTCAAACTAATTAACTATGAGTTAAAACTAAAAGATAAGGTTAATAAAGTGACACAAACCTATATAAAACCTATTTTTTGACTTGTTTTCAACCTATACCCACCTTATAAATTGAATAATCCACTTTGGAGCCATTATAAACCGAATATGAATGTATTATAAAATAATACTATAAGTGTTTCCTAAAGAGACCCTCCTCCCTCTTATAAAAGGACACCACTTATAACCAATTACTCACACATATCAAGCCTTTTTTATCATCCGACCTCTACCCAATTAAGCTCCCTATATCCCTCTCCTCCTATTAGAATCCTGACCTAAAGAAGAAGTCACTTCAATAGTCCTTTTTGGTTCAAAGCAAAGGGAGTTACCCAAATTAAAGGAGGTTAAACTACCCTCGACTAAGGAAAAGTACAAGCTAAGGGTTAATTTCTCAATCTAATTATTATCCGAGATTTTTTATGTGTAAGTATTTACTAGGACATTTTTTTCATCCATGTCCATTTTTCATAAAAATGATTTCAAAATGAATATTTTAAGGATTTATGAAAGTTACTCTTTATCAAAATCATAATTTTAATTGTTTTAAAGATTTATCTTTCTAAATATTTTTAATTAATGTCCATGCTTTAAAAATGATTTTAAGAATTTATTAATATGGACATGAATGTTTTGAAATGATAATTATTTTTAAAAATTTCAAAGTGGTATGGGACACTTTGATTCAAAAATATATTTTTTACTTCCTTTATAAATGTGTGACTTTTCAATGATTTCAAAAAAGAGATATTTCTCTCAAATAGTTTTGATTTCATCTATGTCAACATCCTCTAATGGATTTTAATATTATTTGAAGTTGATTTATTATGATACAATATTCCATATTGTATTGAATGAGTTATGTTTGACTGTGGATGTGCTATTTTAATACCATTCATGGTTTATGGATAAAGTATTGACATTTCGTATGCTATTTTTAATACGAATGTTTATGTTATGTTTAAACTTGTTCATATGAGGAATGCATTGGATTTATTAAGTGACGGGTGGAGCCCGATATAGCTCCTCGATGCATCGGTAGGTCTCATGTGACAAACTACTGTCTTGCACTACTAGAAATTCTGGCTATAGCCACGGTTTTAAACTGTGGCTATAGGTCTTCAAACCATGTCTATAGGTAAAAGCCATAGTTTGAGGAACCGTGGCTAAGTTTTGCGTGGCTGTAGGCTTAGAATTATAGACACGATTTGGAACCGTGGCTATAAGTCTAGAGCCATGGTACAAACCGTGGTTCTAGGTATACAACCACAGTTCTAACTGTGGTAATACCTCTATAGCCACGGTTTAGAGCCGTGAATATACTATAAGAGGGACACAATTTATTTCCACTGTTAAAAACTGTGGAATTAGACCTATAGCCCCAGTTTTTAACTGTGTCAATAGACTTATAGCCACGGTTAGAAACCGTGGCAATTGGGTATGAAAAACCATAAAAAATAGCCCCCCACCCCCTACATAGCCCCCTTGTAGTGGCCCACCCCCTACAGACCCCTCCCTCCTAGACACTGGACAACCCCACCCTACATAAACCCTCCTCCTCTAGATATCCCCCTCCACCCTGGACAACCCCCCCTGCAAATCCCCCCTCCTGGACAGACCCTAGACACCCCCAGACAGACCCTAGACACCCCCAGACAGACCGTGGACACCCCCCGGACAGACTGTGGACACCCCCCAAACAGACCCTGGACACCCCCCGAATAGACCCTAGACACCCCCAGACAGACCCTGGACACCCCCCGGACAGACCCTGGACACCCCTTAGAGAGACCCTGGACACCCCCAGACAGGCCCTGGACACCCCCCGGATAGACCTTGGACACCCCCCGGACAGACCCTGGACACCCCCCGGACAGACCCTGGACACCCCCCAGACAGACCCTGGACACCCCCCAGACAGCCCCTGGACACCCCACGAGACCCTAGAAACCCCCTAGACCCTGGAAAAATCCCCCTGGATAGCCCATACCTCCACTCCTCTGGACATCACCCCCACCATCCTAGACAGACCATGGACCCCCCCCCCCAACCTGGACACCACCCCATTCCCCCCATACCATGGACCTTTCCTGGACAGACTCTGGAACCCCCCCAGAACCTGAACACCCCCTAGTCCTGCCCCTACCCGTTTCCCCTCCCCTGCCCCTTCCATCCCCCACTTGCACCCCCCTACCAGCCCCCACTTGCACCCCTTCCAATCCCCTCCCCCCTTCCAGTTTCCCCCCTACCCCCTATCAGTCCCCTCCAAATTAAATTATACACAAAATTTACTTACATAATGAGAATTAAACGAATCCAAATATAAAAAAAACACATAACTTCACTTACATGAGTCTTACTGTAAGAAAAACTATCAAAGAAGTTTTGAACCAGCTCAAAAGTACCTACAACACAAGGTAGAACATAGTACTTATCATCCCCTAAAATTATGGTAAAACAAAACATCTTAGAATATTCACAAAGAATATAACTCAATAAACAAGAATAGTGCAGCCCCCCTGCTGGACCCCTTTGGACAACAGCCCCCCACCTTGCTGGAACCCCCTGGACAACAACCCCCCCGGACAGCAGCCCCCCCTGTTGAACCCCCTGGACAATACCCCCCCTGCTGGACCCCCCTGAACAGCTACCCCTTGGACCCCCCTGGACAACAGCCCCCCTGCTTAACCCCCCTGGACAGAACCCCCCCTGATGGACCCCCCTGAACAGCTGCCCCCTGGACCCCCTGAACAATAGCCCCCCACTGCTAGACCGCCTAGATAACATCCCCCCCCCCCTGCTGGGCCCCCTGGACATCAGCCCCCCCGGAAAGCAGCCCCCCCTGTTGCACCCCCTGGACAGAACCCCCCTGCTAGACCCCCCTGAACAGTTTCCCCCCCTGCAGGATCCCACTGAACAGATGCCCCCCCTGAACCCCCAAGACAACAGCCCCCCTACCCCCACATATCCCTTGCCCCCCCCCTGCACCCCCTGGACAGCATCCACCCCTGTTGTCTGGCTAGTTATATGGAGGTGTATAGGTGTGTGTTGTGGTTCTTCCTGCTTTCAGGTCGGGTGGGGAGGGGCTACTCAGGTGGATGGGTGTATGTTCGTAGGGAGTGGTATGCAGGTTACTTTGGATGCTTCTTAAGGTTGAGGCTAGGAGATGCTGGGTTTATCCAATAGATACTTACAGAGATTCTCTTAGTGGGGATATAGGTTTCTTGTGGAGGATTTAGGAGGTGGGGTTGTGAGTTTCGTGTTGCTGTTTGGAATTATAGGACCTTTGAAGATGGGATTCAGCTAGGGGTGTTGTTGTTTGGATTTTTCTATATGGTGTAGTACATGATACCCTTACATGGTTCATGGTGTTGGTTGGTTTGTGATTTCAACTATGGTTGGTAACATGTTTTGGGGGCATAGGGGTTGGCTTTCTGGTGTTTCTTCTTTGTTTTGGATTGCTATTGTAGGTTTATGGTTCTCTCGATTGTCTAGTGTGGTCGATATAGTTTGGGGTGGGTCTTCTGGTGGTGGTTTGGAGTAAGTTCAGTTGGCCTGTGCTCGGCTTACCCATATTGTGTCTATTTTCCATGTTTGTGGAAATTCATATCAGATTTGAATTTGAAGCTACTATCTTCCTTCAATTTTCTTTCTATAGAAGTGTAGTGTCAACAGGTAATAGGTATTTCTCTCAATGAAAGCACCAAGTTGATAGGTGTTTCCAACAGGTAGAGGTAAATAGGACTATAGTTTTTCTCTCTTCTGATTAGTTCAAACTAGTATATAATGAAAAAAAATTATACAGACTTCCCTCCAGGGAGAATATGGCTATGAAATCCCTAAAACTAGCGAGGCTCTAACAAATAACAGAATACCCATCCCCAATGGCCCCGCCCTCCAATTTATTTAACAAACCATTTACCATTGAAGTCTAATTACAACACTTTCCCCCAGTAGTCACATTCCAATACCAGAATTGTGTTTGATCTCTGAGAAGGTTGCCTCCTTTTAGGGAAATTGACTACACCATTAAGCTAAAAATAAGGGATGAGCTAGTGAATATAAAACCATAGAAACATTATTACAACATGAAAATTGAAATAGACAATCAAGTATAGGAGCTGCTGTAATTAATATTTATCATACATAGTCACATACCATATTTGATCCCGATAATTGTGGTAAAAATGAAATATAGGGAGTGGTGAATGTGTATTGACTATCATGCTTTAAAATAACTAATAGTTCCTGATAAGCATCTTATTATTGTAATTGTGGAATTAATGGATGGGTTGCATGGAGTGACTTATTTTACCAAGTTGGATTCAAAGTCAGGTTTCCACCAGCTACGAATGAGGGATGTGGACATTGGAAAAATAGTGTTCAAGACATACAAGGGGAACAATGAATATATAGTTACATTTTGTTTGATTAATTCACCAACAAACTTCTAAGAAAAAATGACTAACATATTTCAGGTAATGTGGTAGGAGTTTTAGTTTTTTATGATATATTACTCTAAAATAGTGGATGAAAGGAGAACCAAGAAATGTTGTAATAGATTTTACAACTAATGAGAAATAATGCCTTACATTATAAAAAGTTTAATTTTGGAAAATGAAAAGTGGAGTATTTTGGGAATATTTTTTTAGCAGAAGGTGTTTCCATGGATCTTAAGAAACCAGAGGCAGTGGTGGAGTGGAAAGAACCATTATATTTTAAGGAGATAAGAGTGTTCCTCAGACATACTGGGTTATATTAAAAGTTTATAAGAGATTATGGGAATATTGTATGACATTTTATGGTATTAAACAAAAAAGTGGAATTTATTCTGGTTGTTGATGTTGTATGTATTTCTATGGTGGATGTTCTAAAATTCCCTTGAGATGCTGGATGCTATAGGTTGGGAGGCATGTTTATGGTAGATGGGTGGTTCTCTTTCTATGGTGGGTGCATGTTGACTACTTGGTGGGTATAGAGGTGTTGGATTCAGGGTGGGTATTAGCTCACATTTTTATCAGGGACTGCTTGTAGATTCTTTAGGTTGTATGATGGGTTTAGGTGTGGGTGATGCAGGGCACTTTGGATGGACGGTACTAGTTGACTGCTAGTTTTTTAGACTTTCTTATGGCCGGGTGGTACATTTTGATACAAGGTGTTCAGATGGTGATGGATGGGGCCAGATGGTGGTCTGGGGATGATTTGGTTTATAGCTAATATTTTGGGTGTTGTGTCTACTATAGGTGCTTATTGTGTCTACTATAGGTGCTTATTGTGGTTGGATCTGGTGCGGTTTAGGGTTCTTGTGCAAGTAGGTGTTGGTGTAGTGGCCATTAGTTGGCATGGTTGTCTAGAGGTATTTCACTCTAGGCTTTGTTTGGATAGGGATGCTGGTCTGGTTGGTTGATGTTGGTTGTGGGGCAGGGGGTTCAATGGTTCTATTTCTTTGGATAAAGCTAGACTTTTAGATGGGTGATGGATTTTGGAAACCTGTGTGCGGGTGGGTCGGTGGGTGTGTGTGTGTGGGTGGTTGTGAGTGATTTCATGAATGTGTGTGTGTTTTTGGTTTCTATCATTTGTGACTACATATTTTTGGGTTTTTATATTTCTCCTTTATCCGCCTTGTTTCCTTGGTTATACTTCCCCTAGGAGTGCTTGTTGGTTTTGAGCTTAGGAGCTTCTGCGATTCCTTCTGTTGGGTTGTAAGTGGTGCATATGCAGGGATATTATGCTATTTGGTGGGTTTCTAGTGTGCTATTGATATGATACAATATATATATATATATGGGCTATTCATTAGATGAAATATGGAAACCCAAGTTATGGATGTTGTAAAAATGGAAATTAAAAGAAGTGAAAAGGAAATAAAAGGGGAAGGGTGATAATTAATTAAGACCCCAATGATACTTTCTCCTTAAAAATCTAATTATAAATCACCAAAAAGGATGATCACTCCTTTGATAATCTTTACATGAATTAACCTAAAAATAGAAGAATCACAAACATAATAATTTTAGAAAATCTCAAAATTCGTAATTAACCTTCAATGGGTACAAAGAGGTGGCTATTTATAACCAAATGTGAGGGATATATGTCTAAATACCTGGCCCAAAAAACATCTAAACCCTAACCCTTGATTTTAAATTTCTTTACACATGTCCATGGATTTAGGGGACAATATATCCACCGAGAATACTTTTTGACATCACCATAAAAACTTTGGGGATTCCCACCATGACATTGGAGGTCGGGGGGCTGGTGAGGGATAGAACTGGTGGCTAGGGCTGTTTTGCAGGTGGCAGAGGGCTGGCATGAGTGTTTTGCAGGAGGCTGGGGGTGGTGGCTGGTGCGGGATGGATATCATGTCATTGGGGGATGGTGAGGGGTCTAATGCAGGTGGAATGGGGTTGGAATACTGGTGGAAGGGGGTTGGTTGCAGGTGCTAGGGGGATGGTGCGGGCTGATTTGAAGGTGGCGGGGGGGGGGGGGGGGGGCTATTACGGGCTGGAATGCTGGTGGAAATGGGCTGAAATGAAGGTGGAAGGGGGCTGGTGTGGGCTAGATGTGGCTGGTGCAAGGCCAAAACACGACATTATCGTGACATGACCGCAACGTGAAGGCGACGTGACCGCGGCGTGTTCGCCCAGTCCAGCGACATCCGTAGGGAAGCATCTTCTGGACATGAGAGAAGGGAGCAGGAGGAGGTGGGGAAACATTCTAGACATCGCCCCGCTGGCAGAAATTGTGATTATTCAGTCTCAACATTGATCACAAGACTCATAGAATACTATCACAATGAACCGCTGTAGGGTGTTGTCCTGGAGCAGGGCCAAATCACGGCATTACCGCGGCGTGAACGCGGCGTGACCATGGCATGACCGCGGCGTGACAGTGGCGTGATCGTGGTGTGACCGTGGCGTGTTGGACCGGTCCAGTGAAATCCATGAGGAAGCATCTTCCGGCCAGAAGCGAAGGGATCAGGAAGAGGCGGGGCAACATTCCGGTTGTCGCCCCACTGGTATAAATTGTGATTAGTCAGTCTCAACATTGATCACAAGACTCATGGAATACTATCACTGTGAAACGCTGCGGGGTATCGTCCTCGAGTAGGTCCAAATCATGGCATGACTATGGTGTGACCGCGGCGTGTTGGCCCGGTCCAGCGACATCCGCGGGGCATCATCTTCCAACCAGGAGTGAAGGGAGCAGGAGGAGGCGGGGCAACATTTCAGCCGTCACCCCGCCCGCAGAAATTGTGATTAGTCAGTCTCAACATTGATCACAAGACTCATGGAATACTATCACTGCAAACCGCCGTGGGGTGTCTTCCGGGATTAGGGCCAAATTAGGGCATTACAACGGGGTGACAATGGCGTGACCGCGGCGTGAACGTGGCGTGACCGCGGCGTGACCACGGCGTGACCGTGGAGTGACCGCGGCATGACCGCGATGTGTTGGCCCGGTCCAGCGACATCCACAGGGTAGCATCTTCCGGCCAGGAGCGAAGGGAGTGGGAGGAGGCAGAGCACCATTCCGGTCATTGCCCCGTCGACAGAAATTGTGATTAGCAGTCTCAACATTGATTACAAGACTCATAGAATACTATCACTGTGAACTGCCGTGGGGTGTCATCCTGGAGCAGGGCGAAATCACGGCGTGACCGAGGCGTGACCGCGGCGTGACCGGGACGTGTTGGCCCGGTCCAGCGACATTCATGGGGAAGCATTTTCCGACCAAGAGCAAAGGGAGTGGGAGGAGGCGGGGCAACATTCTGGTTATCGCCCCACCAGCAGAAATTGTGATTAGTCAGTCTCAACATTGATCACAAGACTCATGGAATACTATCACTTTGAACCACTGTGGGGTGTCTCTATGGAGCAGGTCCAAATCACGGCGTGACCACGGCATGACTGCGGCATGACCGTGGTGTGTTGGCAGGTCCAGCGACATCCGTAGGGTAGCATCTTCCGGCCAGGAGCGAAGGGAGCGGGAGGAGGCGAGGCAACATTCCGACCATCGCCTTGCCGGAAGATGGTAGAACAGATAAACTATTTAATATGCTATAACAAGGGATCTCCAGAGAAGGTTGTAGCGAGCGACACAATGACACAACGTCAAAGGGACACAAAACGACGTAAAATAATCATACACCCTACACAAACCTTTTACAAATTCATTCACTTTGCCTAAATATGGAAATTTTATTTATAATATTAAAAGCGTGAAAAGGAAAGTGCCATGGTCAAGGCATATGCCTACTCGGGCAATGTCATTTGAGTTAAACGAGTATGATAAGCCAATTTATATTATTCAAAGAAAACAAAAACTAACTAGCCACAAAATAATCACCAACAAGAGGCATATGAAAGACTCAAACCAAATCTAAACAGGATACAAATAACTATCACTACTCTTTGGTTTAGAAGATAGCGCACCTCCGTTGGAGGGGTTTTATTATAAAATCATGGCATTACTTTATCACAAAACTCATTTAATTATATTTAACATTTATTCTAAAACTCATTCAGCACAAATAAAATGCAAAAATTTAAGCAACTAGATCAACATAACTATCACTGTGAGTTTTCGCAGATAGAGTACCTCCGTTGGAGGGGTTTTATTATAAAAACATGACTTTATTTATCAAATGAAACAATTATATTAAAGAACACTTATTCAATATATGAAATTCAATATAATTAAGCATAATTAAGAAAGAAGCTAAATTCAATTTAAAGAATTCTTGAATTAAAGAGGCTAGAAGAGGGTTCCTACCTCAAGGTGGAACCAAACCGTCCACTTAGGCTCTTGGAGCTTTCTAACTAAAAGTTTTTTCTCCCCCACTGGGTATACCCACCTTCAAACATTAAATGTATTTTACAGAAACCTTCAAATTAAATGGGAAATGTATCACATAAAATTTAAAGAGGAAGGTGGAAAAACATAAAAACATTGAAAACAAATAAGAAACACGAACCTGGATCTTTGTTTATGCTTCATACAACAGTATGATTCGATCTTCAACAGGTACATGAGGTGCTGTCCAGCTTTTTTCCTGCCTAGAAAACACAAGAAAAATGTTTAATCGCGAACCAAAAAAAATAGTAAAAATGAAATATGGCATATCAAAGTTTTTAATCCAGATAATGGTATTTACATATTTATCAGGAATTTCAATATGGACAACCACATGAATGAATAATGAGAAAATACACCTCTCAACATTACAGTTGTAGTATGGTAATAAGAAATAAATGAACATGCCAAAATGTTACCTTCGAGTAGTAGGGCACCTTAAGAGTACATTGCCTTAATAGTAAATTGTCAAATAGATTAGTCTTATGGATGGTAAAACTGACGTTGTTGACCTGTCCCCTACCACCTAGCCCTTGCCCCCTCCCCCCTGCCCACCACCACCCTGCCCTCTGCCCCCAGCACCCCTACACCCCTCCACCCTGCACCCTGGCCCATGCCCCTACCCCCTACCCCGTACACCCAGCCCCTAGCCTCCACATCCCTCCCTACACCCCCTGCCCCTACCCCCCTCCACCTTCCCCCTTCCCCCTGCCCCCTCCACCCTGCCCCCTTCCCCCTACCTCCTGCCCCCTGCCCCTTGCCCCAGCCCCCTGCCCCTCTGCCCCCCTGCCCACCTCCACCCTACCCCCTGCCCCCTAAACCCCTCCACCCTGCCCCTACCCCTTCCCCCCTGCCCCCTTCCCCCCTCCACCCAGCCCTCAAGCCTACACAGCCCCCCATGCACCGCTCCTGCCCCCTGCCCCCTGCCCCCTCCACCCTCCCCTGCCCCCTGCCCCCTGCCCCTGACCCCTGCCCCCTGCCCCCTACCCCCCTCCACCCGCCCCCTGCCCCCTTCCCCCCTCCACCCTGCACCCTGCCCCCTGCACCCATCCCCTAGCCTGCACAGCCCACCCTGCACCCATTTCCCCCTCCACCCTCCCCCTACCCCCTGCCCCCTGCCCCCTGCCCCCCTCCACCCTGTCCCCTGCCCCCTGCCCCCTTCCCCCTCCACCCAGCCCCTAGCCTGCACAGCCCCCTACCCCCCTCCATCCATTTCTAGTTGCATAATATTGTTTTTTTATTATGTAAAAGTGTTTTATGAACCTAATTTTCCTTTGATACTAAACATTTAGATCCTTGAATGTATTATTATGTTATTTATCTTAAAAATTTTGTAATAGACATGTAAAAATATGTTGGTTTTCTATATAATGAAATCCCAATGTCCCTTTACATGGTTTTACATGAATATGATAACAAATACCACTATAATCACAATATATTATTTAGTACATATCATTGTATACATTAAAATTCTAACACCTGAGGAATATGGAACTTTTTCCATGTATTGGCACTCTTCTTCCATTGTGAGTTCTTATGCCATAGTCAAGTTGAAGTGGAATGCAAGATGGGTAGTCATTGTTTCTCATCTATTCACGCGCAACATTTTGATGATCCTATTGATATGCTCCTTCTGGGTTATTACTAAATCTACATTCTTATTATCTATTTCTATACTTATCCACAATATCATCTCGTATTTCTTGGTATTTTTCATCTCAAAACCTCCAAAAAATTATCCATAGATTTCTAAATCATTCAATCATCTAGTCTAAGTAGAAACATGTAATTGAAATACAATATTAAATTTATTAAGGTACCATTATCCCATTTATTTTCGTAGAAGTAATTATCTCCATTGCAACTATCAAAGCCTTCATCAGTGATAAATGATTCAAATTTATTATTAAACTATCACAGTAGTTGCTTTATTCTATACAAGATTTTATACAATATACAAACCAAGTCATGGATCCCAATTGCTGGTACTCATATAGGTTGTTTCATATTGATTTATTCCTTTAACTCACCATGAAGCAAAGTTGTCTTGATGTCCACCTAATCTAGAAGCATATTTTCCAATTCCAACCGTATCTTTAATTTGATGTTAGTTATGCTAGCTCTGACAACTCATCACCCAAATATAAGTTCACTTCTCCAACCCTATCTTTAGAAACTGGGAATGGACTCCCTTCAATCCTAATGCTCTACAGATTCTAGTTCAGGACATGTCAGTGACTGAAATTTCAGGTTCTGAAAACTGTGCAAGTATAACAAAGGGTGGATTTGATGACTTCTTCTGATGAATTACTATTCCTATACAGTATGTAGTAGTTTTTATGTCCCTACTGATTCAATTTGTCAATCTAGTTAACATTAAACTCTGTCCATGTGGAGAAGGCTAGAAGAAGATAGATTTGTAATGTGTACAAGTCTGATGGAAAATATCAGCTATCAAATTATTCATTTTTCCTTGTTCTTTTGAAGGAAAAGAGTAGGAGGGTGACTGTAAATCACCATGAATGATAATTTTGAGTTCAAATTACACTAGTAGGCCTGTAAAATTAATTTTAATGAAAGGGAGAATAAAGGATTAAAAAGTAACACTTATGATACATAATTAGTGTGCTATTTTGATAATGGAAACCTTACCGCTTGGCTAGATGAAGACAATGGATCTTGAGCACCAGCAACATGGACATGGCTAAGGGCAACATAAAAAGGTATCCAATCTTGTTTCATGGCCTCCAGGTAATAATCATGTGTGTTCTACAAGAAAACTTTAATACCTGTGAAAGTTTTTATTGGTCACATGTAAGTTCATAGAAAGGATAGATTAAGGCAGTTGTCATCATCATGTGTTTCTTTTTTCCTTTGTTAACATGATATTAGACCTAACATGAATCCCACTATCCCTACCACATGGCTAATTTCACCCCTTGAATTAGGTAATTATTTTTACATATAATGAGATCACTATGTTTATGGTATTGGGGTTAAAACCAAATATACTTTTCACACAGGGCATGGGAGTAGAAACAATACACTGCATTTTAGTACTAAGTAGTAATCTCAATCCACTATTCTTATTGTATTGTTATGTAAACCAAATCCTTTATTATAGGAAAAAATTATTTATGATCAATCCATTTGGAACAACCTATGGGCAGATACAATATTGGAATAGTAATAATGTTTTTAATACAGTTAGTTTGCGCCAACATTTAACAAGTCAAAAACTGAAAAAAGAGATAGAAAAGGAAAATAAGTTATTATCTATGTGTTGAGACATACCTATCTTGAAATTAAGATAAATATTATAGAATATAGTAGTCCCAAAAATAGGCCCTTGCTGAAATCCCAGGGAGGAGCAGTATAACGATTTGAATTTTAGAAAACCATATCTTGTTGTGTAGAGATAAACAAAGAAACTGTTAACAAATATAAAAAGATTCTAATTCATCAAGAATAATACCTTTCATGTTTCCATCGCCTGGAATAAAAACCATTTCCCATAGTGCAATCATAGCATTATGTGGGCCTGACAGCAAGAGAAAGTATCCATCAAAGCAGTTTGATGACACAAAGTCTAGGGGAATCCCTTCCACCTGAGAAAACTATAGGAAAGGAAGAAATGATCATCTTGTAAATTAATACATTAACATATATAGATTCTTTAATGGAAAATCACATAGATCCCCCTACATATGATAATTCCTCAAGAATAATACCTTCCTGGATTCTATCACCTAGAATAAAAACCCTTTCGCTCGGCACAACCATAGATCCAAGTTGGCTGAACCCCTAGAGGAAGTATCCATCAAAGTAGTTTGATGATACGAAGGCACGGGGAATCCCTTCCACCTGAGAAAACCTTGGGAAAGGCAGAATCTGCATACCTGTATGGAATAAAAGATGGACCTGTTTGAAAAACAATATGAACAAATTAGAACCAAAATATGAACCTGTTAAATTATGGAATAAAAGATGAACCAGTTTGAAAAGATGGAACTAACTGGGCCTTCCTAACCTAGCTCCTTGAAGAGGTTATTTGTATATGTTGTGTTGTACTGTTATCTCCTTGTGTAATTAAAACAACAAAACATAAAACATTAAGATATAAGGCAGAATATAAAGAATATAAAGATACGATACAATACATGAACCTTTTATTAGTAGAATATCATACACAGTTCCGGTCGTGTTTTGGTTGTGTTTGAATAACACACTTGAAGCACAAAATAGCCTCATTTGGCATTTCTAGAGCCTGTAAAAGGTTAACAAATTGCCTCAGTCAAGTAAAATATTAGGCACTTACAACAACACAACGTAACCACAACATACATTATAGACAGTTCTAAGGTTTAGGTAGGTATCAGGAAATGTTGGTTTCATCTTTACAACTTCTTGGATGAATGAAATTGGTAGGAAGGAAACAAAAATAAAAAATTGGAAAGGTAACCAAAGTCACAAGTTTTTCCTCACTCATTCTAAATAACTTCCACACCTTCCAGATGTAATTGGGTTGAGTCGGGTATAAAGTATCATAACTTAAGTCCCTCAAAATCCTCATCCCTAGGATCTATTTTGCTGGAACATGATTCTTCATCTTGAAACTTCCAGAAAATTCGATCATTATCTCATCAACTATATATTTTATTGGACTTTAAATAATAATATCATCAACATGGATATGTAGAATGATGAAGATCCAATCTTAGAAAAAATTCTGGCAATAGTAACGATTTGTATTGTTTCAGATGAAATATTGTTCCATCGCGAAGTAATTAATCTTCTAATTCTGCTTCCTTGTTTCCTAGAGAAATAGTACAAAAGTAGCTTTCACTATGTGCTTCTCTTGAATGATAGAAAACCTGAGTGGCTGAAGAAGTCTATAATTCTAAAAGACTCAAATTAATGGGAGTTGGAAACAATGGTTGATATTGATTCCCTCCATGTGTTTAGATCATAAGTGATAATAGAGTGGAATTTTAGGAATAATATTGCTAAAAAATATATGTTTAGAAGCTGAAGGAGGAAGGGGATGGTATATTGAGGTATAAGATGAAGCTAGTTGTGAAAGACTTTTTTTTGGGATCATGGATACATTTTGGAAGACCACTAGAAGATATATTCTAGAAATTACTTAGACAGAAACAATGTATCAATATTCAATCCCACACTACTATATTCGAGCAAATACTTAGAAGGATGTGGACATAAATCATAACACTAAAATGAAGAAACCACTTCAAAGGGACACACACAAGAGTATCAAAATATTATCATCAAAATGGAAAAAAGAAAAAAAAAGAAAAAAATATATTTACATTGTCAAGATATGATTCCTACTCCACAACGAGAATACTATTTTATTTTTATTCAAGGAATCAAAAATTATTACAATTTACTAATACTGATTAAATAATCCATGTAAATAAATATAGTAGAATCCATCTAGTGAAACTAGATGCCATGTATTTTAATCTCTATGAGGAGTGATTATATATATCTCATATCTTCACAACCATCTCTCCATTCTATCAAAGGATCCCACCACCTAAAATCATTCACCTAGTACATTGTGCACATTATAAAAATATCATGAGAAAAACATTATGTTTGATTCATTAATAAACTAGTATATTATCTTTTCTAAAATATTCCAAGAGTAAAAACATACATACTCTTCAATCAGGAAAAATATATGAATGTCCTTTTCATTTTCTATACTACTTCATTATAATAAGTTGTTGGGAAATATTTGGTTTTCATTTTCTGACTGCACCATCCAGTTAAAGTAACTTCTATTCTTCTATAATTTTTAGCTACTACGCCATTATTGCAATCAATGTTCTAGAAATTACTATTCTGGAATTCACCCTTCTATTTGACTATGTTTTGGAACCTAAAAATGGTTTTCACACACATATATGAAACCTAAAAATCTGTAAAATTTGGAATCTTTTTTTTAGATTCACTATTGAGTCCCCCATCAACTTCTATAAACCTATTTCTATTCCTCATACTTCCTTAACAGATTTATGGTTCTCCCTTGATGATTTTATTTATCCTTGGTCAACTGAGGTGAATATCCCCACAAAACATTCTTGACAATGACCTTTTTTAGTGTATCTACCATATTTTGAGTCCCTTCTATCTTTCCATATATCCAGTACTCTATCCCCCAAAAACTTATAGATAAAGTGATAATTCCTCAAAATATTCTTCATACTAGATTAAAACATTATATTTTTTACGAATTGAATCACAATTTGTGATTCAAAAAAAAATATATCATCATATTTACTTCTTTTGAGATATTTTAATGTCCCTTTCAACCCAAACAACTCCTTTCCAACTTCGATTAAAGAAATATAATCTACTTTTATTATTGAGAGTGAAAATATCAATTAAATCTTTGACATTTGACACTAATCCTTTCCTATGAAATTTAACACATATATAGTGGATCTCTTTCAAGTGTAACAATATCTCTCAAATTATGGCTTAGAAAAACCAGGAAATGTCTCATCTATTTTGATGGAAATTTCTAAGCTTCTAGAACTCTTAAATTTCTATAAAATCCACTTCACATCAACCCAATATTATCTTATGGGATTCTATGTATTCATTCTCTTTTCTCAATTTGAAATGTTCAACTAGGGGTTTGGTCATTGGTTTCACCTCGCCCGTGATGAATTGATCCACCAATTTCTAGATGTAATCAAAATAATTTAGGTACAAAGTACCGAAACATAAGTCCCTAAAAATCCTCATCCTAAAGATCCATTTATTCAAACTAGTGTTTATCATCTCAAAACTTCTAGACAATTCAATCTTCATCACATTGACCCTTTCCTTTACTGGATTGGAAATAAGAATATTATGAGTATAGTTAAGTGGGATGATGTATCTCATATCATCAAACACCCAGCGATAACAAAAAAAATTGTTATTTCTCTAGATAAACTTCAACTTCACCATGAATTTATTAAACTTCCAATTCTATATCCTTGGTTCCATGTACAAAGGTATGAAATTAACTTATGTTACTTGTATCTAATGGACGATGGAGAAACCAATAGCTTAAAAGAGGAAATATATTTGAAACACTTTAATTAGTGGGAGTTATAAATGAGGGATGATAATGATTACATCCATGTGTATGGGACATGGGAGAAAATAGAGAGGCCTGATAGAAATAAATTTATTCAGAATAAATGGATGTATCAACTAGAGTAGGTAGAAGATGATAAATAGTGTTTTAAGGCATGAGTATTTGTGAGAGGGTTTTTTGGGTTCATGGATATCTTCCAGAATAACCCTTAAATATATCCTCCAAAATTTTTTTATGAAGAATCAAAGTACAGATAGTTGAGCTCATTCTTTGGAGTCTATAACATAAAAACCTATGCACCTATATCACCACACTGCAATGTACAAACCACTACAAATGAACACAATCAATAGTTTTGGAAGAAAATGATTGAAAAAGAAGAATTAAAATGAGAAACACAAATTTAACCCCATTGTCTCAAACTCAATAAAATTAAACATAGTATAATGGGGAATGTGTAGCAGCGTCTATATCCTACTTGTTACCTAAAAATATTGAGCCTCTTTCTAGTAAGTTTTTCCTAAAGATCCCCTCCCCCCTTATAAAAAGACACCACTTCTAACCAATTCCTCACACCTTTCAAGAATTTTGGCTCGTCCAACCTCTTCCGAATTAAGCTCCCTATATCCCTCTCCTCCTCCTAGAAGCCTTACCTTAGGCAGAAGGCATTTCAAGAGTCCTTTTTGGTTCAAACCAAAGGGAGTTACCCAAATTAAAGGAGGTTAAACTACCCTCGACTAAGGAAAAGTACAAGGTAAGGGTTAATTTCTCAATATCATTATTATCCAAGATTGTTTATGTGTAAGTATTTACTGGGAAATTTTTATCATCCATGTCCATTTTTAAAAAAAAAATGATTTCAAAATGAATATTTTAAGGATTTATGAAAGGTACTCTCTATCAAAATCATAATTTTAAATGTTTTTAAGATTTATCTTTCTAAATATTTTTAATTAATGTCCATGTTTTCAAAATGATTTTAAGGATTTATTTATATGGACATGAATGTTTTGAAATGATATTTTTTTCAAAAATTTCAATGTGCTATGGGACACATTGATTCAAAAATCACTTTTTTACTTCCTTTATAAATGTGTGACTTTTCAATGATTTAAAAAAGAGATATTTCTCTCAAATAGTTTTGATATCATCTTTGTAAGCATCCTCTGATGGATTTTAAGATTATTTGAAGTTGATTTATTACGATACAATCTTTCATATTTTATTGAATGAGTTATGTTTGACTGTGGATGTGCTATTTTAATACCATTCATGGTTTATGGGTAATGTATTGACATTTCGTATGCTAGTTTTAATAGGAATGTTTATGTTATATTTAAACCTATTCATATGAGGAATGAATTGGACTTAGTAAGTGACGGGTGGAGCCCGCTATAGATCCTTGATGCATCGGTAGGTCTCATGAGACAAACTAGTGTCTTGGCACAAGGCCTTGAAAGAATATTATTTGTAGTCTTGGCACAAGGCCTTGGCTATGTGGTTATGATAGTCTGGCATTATGCATTCCATCATTATGAAAGTGGTTATTGATATTGCATGTCATTATTCGACTAGTATAATATTAATGTGAATAAGTAAATGAAATTATTTTATTTTATTTTTTCCATATTATGTTGAAGTTCAAGTTTAAAAGGATTTTTTTTAGTTATACATTGACTTAAATGTTTATGATTATTTATTAAAGTTTCCACTATATTGTTATCCTTTCTGAGTATTTGAGCTCACCCCTTTCTATGTTTTATTTTCTCAGGATTCCAAGTAGTGTATTGTAATTGATATGTAGGGTTAAGCCAAGGGAATAATGGTGTTCATAAAGGATTTCTTATGTTGTTTTTTATGTTATAAAGTGTAATGTAACATTAATGTATGTAATCTATTTTACAAGACTGCTAAACCAATTGGTCTTTCGGGACTTGATTCCTTGTAATCATGCCAATGTTTTTAAATAATGCACCGACTCTGGGTAACTGGGGTCGGGGCATTACAGTTTGTATCAGAGGGAGGTTTAGCAATAAACTTGGAAACTAGATTTAGATAAACTCTGATTATAGCACATAGCCCTAAGATAGACTTTGAGGATTAGTATAGAAGAACTTCCTAGAATTTTGGTATTGTAGAGATTTTGTGAGTTTTTCAAGCAATACATCCCCGTCTGGATACAAGTAGGTAGAGGCGGCTCTGGAACAGATGTACCTAGGGGTAAAACCTGAAAACACCACTTTGAGCTAGACTCGAACAGGAAATGGTGCACGACAACGGGCCATGCTGCACTCTTGGTAATGGAACTCCCAGGGGATATGCTTAGGATAATTCTCATTTTTTTTAAAATCATTATAAAGGTTTTATGAGTATATACTTCCTCAATGAAAATATCTTTATGATTATGGATTATATCTATAAACCATTCAATTTACGTTAGGTATTTTACAAGTTTGGAATTATTGAAATTCATAAACTGACGTAGTTTATGCTATTGTATAGAAATGGAACTCAGTATAAGGAATGTGAACTCGAGCAATACGTATGATCCAAAGAGTAAGAAGTATAATATCTTTCACGGTATTAAGCCAACATTTTGAAGAGAAATTGTCTCCCATGTATTCTCAACATATGAAGAAATAATATCATGTGTTAATAAGATAAGAACAGAAATCTCTGAGTCCTATGGATTTAAAGGGAAGAAAGAGAAGAAAAGGATGGTAGAGAGAATGACAGATAAAGGGAATAACGTAAAGAAGGATTTCATCATATGTGATAACTGTGGAAAGAATCACCTTGGAAAATTCTTTAAGGGAATGGGAGTATGTTATAAGTGTGGAGAAAAAGGAAACCACGTTCGTGATTACGAGGGTAAGAAAAAGGTTTCAAATGTACAATGCTTCATCTGCAAGGAGCAGGGACACTATGAGAATCAAAGTTCAAATCATCAGAGTATTCCCCAAATGATGCTATTGGATAATAATCAAGTTATGATACTACCACATATGAGGAGTAATGATTAGAGTTCTTATGTTGTCATAAGAGAATTATGTCATTTGAGTGTTTTATCAACAATGTACTGGTTATAATAATTATGTAGTATATATGGATTGTACTACAGTACCATTTCATTAAGGACTTGAGATTGTGTGGAACCAAGAAAAGTGACTCAATAGCAGGTTAAATTTTTGGAAAATATATGGTTGAGGGAAAGATAAACCATAATATGGTTCTAATACCGTGATAGTGATTTTGGAATAATACATGATTGATTTAGATAAATTATATTGGATATTCTTGATTACCTTGAAACTGATTAATGATTTGTATATTCCATAATTGTTGGACTTTACAACATTTTTGGATAGAAGGAGTATATCCAGTATTCTCTAAGGAATAAGTGATCATGAATGTAATCAATAAGCTTTTATGGTATTTCAGGATGTTGCAGTGTTTTAAAAGGACACATGATGAAGGTGTTCACATGCTATTACATGGAAAAAAGGATCTTCATCATGTTTACCTTCCTTATAAATTTTGGATAGTGAGTTTGGATAGAAGTATTTTGGATAAGTCTAGTTTGATATTATTTTTGGATTTCCATAACAAGGACAACCCGGAGGGCGGGCGACAACCGTCGCGTCTTGCAAGGCCACGAGATTTGAACCCACAACCGAAGGGCGACAAGGGTGTATTACCCACCACTGACCCATGGGATGTCCTGGATTAAATAATGTATTTTTTATTGGTTCGTCTAGATGAATTAAAAATTCATTTTTTTAAACCCTATATGAATATGATAAATATAATATTATTTTTAAGTTCTATTATCATTTAGAGTGAAAGATGAGTTTGTGGTAGAACTTAGTTAAAGGATGAGACTATACATGTGAAGTATATATTTTTCTTCTTCTATTATTCAATGAAGATATTAATTCTTATACTTTAGTGAAGTGATCAAAAAACAAAAAATGTGTTAACCTAATACCATATGTTTTGTTGAACCGATGGTATTTTAAATCATCATAGATTGATGAATTTAAGGCCCTCAATTTTACACTTGTTTGTGATTGATGACCTCAATAACTACCTATAAATATTTACATTTTTCTGTCAATTATATGTCTCTAATTTCCATCAATGTTCTCCTAATCAAGATCATAATTTGGTGGTGAACCTTTCATTTCCCTTTTCCTCTTATTAAGACTAAATTTTATTAACCTAATTTCTGATGTGGGTTTTCCCGAAGGTACCTTCTATTTTCAACCTTTTATTTTCAAAAAATAATTTCAAATTCTGAGGACACAATTTATTGGAGGTAAGAATGTAACACCCCAAGATTTCATAATACATTATTTCTACAAAGTAATTCAATAACTTTCACTACTCACAACACCGAGTTCTAGCGCACCATGACTTACCAAACAAGCCGTTCAAAAGTGGTTATGAATAGTATTAACAGGATTTTGAACTTTATATAATCTTTATAATTTTATAATCTATATTATGAGTTTCTTAGACATAATTTAGGATCAAATACATTTTTTTCTAATAAAAAAAATTATTTTTCAAAAAATGCAATTTTACCACCTTTTAATGGGGAAGCCTTTTTAAATCCAATATTTGAAACTTTTATATAATAAATTTGAAAAAATACACTTCTTATTTAGAATCAGGACATAAGAGTTTATTTTCAATAAAGTTTTGTTGTTTTTCTGATAACTTTCATATTTGGGTGAATAGTGAAAAATACTATATTATAACTGAAAACAACTTTTTTAATTAAAATAATTTATATTGTTAAATTATAAGTTTTAATGGTATGGAAGTATAAATAGATTATATTTTTACCATTTAATCCAATTATGGTCATTTTAAGTAATTTCAATTTGAAATTGGACATAAACAAGTGTCAAACTTTTGATAGTTATTATTTCTTAAAAATAAGCATTTTGGTTTTAATAGCGGGAATTTATTTTAAATTAATAAATTCAACTTTTATGTTTTTAATTTGGTAAAATAGACTTCATTTTTGGATTTGGAATATCTAACTTATCTGAGGATGAAATTTTGGTACTTTTCTGATAACTTTCATATTTTGATGAATAGTGAAAATTACTAAATTTTAATTAAAAACATATTTTTTAAGCAAAATAATTAATAGTGATAAATTATGAAAATGAGTGATTTTAAAGTATAATTAGATTATAATTTTACCATTTAATCCAATTTTGGTCATTGGACATAATTTCATATTTAAACTGGACATAAGAAAGTGTCAATCTTTTGATAGTTATTATTTGTTAAAAACACACTTTTTGTTTCGACAATGAGAATTAATTTTAAATTAATTTCTTCCACTTATGGGGTTTGAATTTAGAAAATTGGATTCTATATTTAGAATCAGGATGTCCAAATTTTGTAAATAGGTAACTTTTATTTTTAGACATTTTGAATAATAACATCAGTAAATATTTTATTTACCATGGTTAAATGGTAAATCCGGTAAATAAGGGTAAAAAATAATATTATAATAATACTAAATTACCCTAAAACGTGTCCTAACCCTATTGGTTGATATATTTCCGACCATGGGCATCATTGGGTCGATTTTGGGACCCCATGGAGCCACTTGTAAGTGATAATGACACTTTATATTAATTAAGTTAAAGTAAATGCAAAAATGACATAAGCATATATCTTTTAGAAAAACAATTTTTACATATGGTTATATATGTTGAATTTTTTACTATAAATATTAATTATAAATATAAAAATATTTCCTACATAATAGTATTTTATTTATAATTTTTAGACATTGAATAATTAAATTTATTTATGAGACAATAATGATGCAGTATTTTCATTAATAATAAATGAATCAAATAATTGGTATTATAAAAGTTAAAATAAAGATAATTTGATCGTTTTGATGACATCCAAGAATTTTATTTGTTAATATTAGATGTTAGGATTTCTTAAATGAATTTTATTTGAATTAATAATGTTTATATGACTTTAAGAAAAATTAATTATTGAATACTGTCAAAATTGACATAAATGAGTTTTTAAAACAAATATTATATTATTAGTTGATATTCTATTCCTATAATTCTAATGTTCGGAAAAAGGATTTACATAATGGTAGGTGTATTATTAATGGACCACTTGGGGGTCTCTTGGATGTATATAGTAAGTTTATTAACTATATAATATAAAAATACAAAGTTACATAGTTAGTGTCAAACTAATTAACTAAGAGTTAAAACTAAAAGATAAGGTTAATAAAGTGACCCAAACCTGTATAAAACCAATTGGTTGAGTTGTTTTCGACCTATCCCCACCTTATACTTTGAATAATCCACTTTTCAGCCATTATAAACCTAATAAGAATTTATTATAAAATAATACTTTAAGTTTTTCCTCAAGAGCCCCTCCTCCCCCTTATAAAAGACACCACTTTTAACGAATTCATCACACCTCTCAAGCCTTTTGGCTCAACGAACCTCTTACCAATTAAGCTCCCTATATCCCTCTCCTCCTCCTTGAAGACTTACCTTAGGAAGAAGGCACTTCAAGAGTCCATTTTGGTTCAAACCAAAGGGAGTTACCCAAATTAAAAGAGGTTAAACGACCCTCGACTAAGGGAAAGTACAAGGTAAGGGTTAATTTCTCAATCTCATTATTATCAAAGATTGTTTATGTATAAGTATTTAATGAGGGATTTTTATCATCCATATCCATTTTTTCATAAAATTTATTTCAAAAAGAATATTTTAAGGATTTATGAAAGGTACTCTTTATCAAAATCACAATTTTAAATGTTTTAAAGATTTATCTTTCTAAATCTTTTTAATTAATATCCATGTTTTCAAAATTACTTTAAGGATTTATTTATATGGACATGAATGTTTTGAAATTATAATTATTTTCAAAAATTTCAAAGTGGTATGGGACACTTTGATTCAAAAATCTCTTTTTACTTCCTTTGTAAATGTGTGACTTTTCAATGATTTCAAAAAAGAGATATTTCTCTCAAATAGTTTTGATTTCATCTATATCAAAATTATATGATGTATTTTAAGCTTATTTGATGCTGATTTATTATGATACAATCTTCCATATTGTATTTAATTAGTTATGTTTGACTGTGGATGTGCTATTTTAATTCTATTCATGGTTTATGGATAAAGTATTGACATTTTGTATGCTAGTTTTAATACGAATGTTTATGTTATGTTTAAACCTTTTCACATGAGTAATGAATTGGACTTAGTAAGTGACAGGTGGAGCCCACTTTAGCTCCTCGATGCATCAGTAGGTCTCATGAGACAAACTAGTGTCTTGACACAAGGCCTTGACAAAATATTATTTGTAGTGTTGGCACGGGGCCTTGGCTATGTGGTTATGATAGTCTGACATTATGCATTTCATCACTATGAAAGTGGTTATTGATATTGTATGTGATTATTCAACTAGTAGATTATCCATGTGAATAAGTAAATAACATTATTTTAATTTATTTTGGCCATATTATTTTGAAGTTAAAGTTTAAAAGGCTTTTGTTTTAGTTATACATTGCCTTAAATGTTTATGATTATTTATTAAAGTTTCCGCTATATTGTTATTCTTACTGAGCATTTGAGCTCACCCCTTTCTATGTTTTATTTTCCCAGGATTCCAAGAAGTGTATTGTGATTGATATGCAGGGTTAAGACAAGGGAATAATGGCGTTCATAAAGGATTTTTATGTTTTTTGTATGTTATAAAGTGTAATGCAAAATTCATGTATGTAATCTATTTTCCAATACTGCTAAACCGACCGGTCCTTCGGGAATTGATTCCTTGTAATCATGCCAATGTATTAAAATAATGCACTGACTCTGGGTAACTGGGGTCGGGGTGTTACATATGTCATATTAAAGGACTGAAAACTTAATGATACATAGTTATATTATAATTAAATTATAATATAATACATTATATATGTTACATAATTTCCTTAATACCATCCTTGATATATTCCATTCATTTCATGAACGAGTCATATCACTTTGAGGGGGTGGTAGTTCGCACTTCCTCAAATGAAATTATCGTATTTACACATTATGGAAAGAATAAAGGTATGATGTAAATGAAAAATAAAAAAGAATATATAAAATATAAATATAATATATATCATATATAAATATAGTGCCATCATAATGGACACCATGAGAGCTTGTAGATGAAAATTGAACAATCAGCATTCCATGAGGAAGTAGTTCGTCGTCCATAGAAACAGTATGTTCATATTCATTAGATGGAGGCATGTGTAAGTGTAGTTAGAATAATTCTCATAAAAACATAATAGTATATTTAGGATGCTAGTTTTGTTATGTAATCAATGAATAATAATATAATATGGAGTGGACAAATAAAATAAAGGAAAGGAACTTGAAAAAAGACATTACCTCTAAATCAGGTAACTTATTTTGATTTGATCCAAAAGTATTTATTGGATTACCTTCTTCCCAAGGTAAGGATTCTATCAAGAAGGGAAAGATATTGAGAGATTATTTGAGAAGAAGTTGGATGAGCTAATGGGATTGAGAGGTGTGATTAAATTGGTAGTGGTGGTGGCCTTTATAAGAGGGGGGATGGGCACTTTAGAAATATCTTGAAATATTAATTTATTATAAATTAATTTTAGATTAAAAATTATCCAAAACTAATTAAATTAAAATATAAGATGATTTTGGTTCTAATTACCATCATGAAATATTTGTTATACATGTTTTGAAATTTTTTTGTCCTTATCTTTTTGGTTTAACCCTTATTTTACCCTTTTTAATATTAAAGTTATATCATGTTATTTATACATTATTGGTTAATGTAATTACCATAAAATGTCAAAATACCAACAAAAGGTAATTTATGACATATTTGAACTTTTCTTAACCATTTGGAAGAATATAATATTTTAAGGAATTTAATATAATTTAATAATCTATTTTATGTTTTAAGTTATGAATTATGACAATTTTGGACACTATTCATACATGACTTTTTTTCAAATTCATAAGTTGATTACATCATACCAAAGGAATTAACCCAAATATAATATTTAAATATCATCCATAAAATTTTTAGATGACATTAAAATAACAAAATTACCATTATTGTAATATTTATAAAATCTTTTATTTGAATCATTTATTAGTGAAGAAATCAAAGCATCATAATTGTGTCATAATTAAATTTATTTATTTAATGTATAAAAATTATAAATAAAATATCATTATATAGTAAATATTATTATATTTCTAATGAATATTTATAGTTTAAGAGATCAATTATATAACTCCATATAGTTGTTTTGTTAAAATATACATGTTTATGTTATATTTCTCTTTACATTAAATTAATTCTTATAAAATGTCATTTTCCCATCCAAGTGGCTCCACGGGGTCCCAAAATCCACCCTAGGATGACCATGGTAAAAAATATCTCATCCAATAGAATTAAGACATGTTTTAGGATAGTTTTATATTATTATAATATTATTTTTTACCCTTATTTACTAGATTTACCTTTTAACCATGATAAATAAAATAAATACTGAAGTTACTATTCATAAAGTCAAAAAATAAAAGGTATCTGTTCACAAAATTTAGACCTTAGTATTCCAAATATGGAATCCATTTTTCCAAATTCAAAACAAAGAAGTTTTGGTAATTAATTTAAAATTAATTACCATTTTCAAAACCAAATTTGTTTTATGAAGTAGTAACTATCAAAAGATTAACATATGTTTATGTGAAATTTAAAAGTGAAATTACTTACAATGACCAAAATTGGATTAAATTATAAAAACATAATACAATTAATATTTAAAAACAATTAAAATATAATCTAAATATATAAATAAATTAGATGAAAAGAAAATTTTGAATTAGAATGTAGTATTTTTCACAATTCATTAAAAAATTGTCTTTATCGGAAAATTATGAAAAATTTATTTAAAATAAATTTTAATGTACCTATTCTATATAAGAAGATTATTTTGTAAAATAGAACATATAAAAGTGGAAAAAAATTGTTTAAAAATGGTTCACCATCAAAAGGAGGTAAAACTGCATTTTTAGAAAAATACTTCTTTTATCTTAAAATTTGAATTTGTTCTTATATCATATCCATAAAACATATAAGATAAATTTAAAATGTAACATTGAATATATAACATATATTTTTAATTAAATAAAAATCCATAAAGAGTGATATGATTTTATGAACACAATTATTCTCTTTTAAATAGGGTTTTATAAAAACACATCCTTTATATTCAATTGGTTTTTATTCTCATTTCTAATAAATTTGTTAACCAATTAATCATTATTTTAACATTTATAAAACATATTTCAAAATTAAGTTGATACTATTAATTCCATCCATTCCAATGGCTAGGAGCTATCCTTATAATAATAATAATATTTTATTATTTTTTGGTATAACTCAATGATATGGGTAATGTAAGATTTCGGAGAAACCTATTGTTACATGTTGAGTACGCTATCAGAAAAAGAGTCCTCTTTAATGTAAAATTAAAATCTTATTCATAAATATTAATAGTAATGAAAAATTATTATTCTATAAATACCTGGATCATTATAGTGGTATTAAATTAAGTTCATATAGAAGATAGAAAAACCAAGTTGATATTCTTTTAAACTAGAATGAATTTGTTCAATGATGAATGTATAAAGTATTTTAATATCATGTTTTATAGTAAAATCATTGAAAGATTACTAAATTTGATAATGAATTGAAATAATATGGCGTTTTCCATATACTAAACTATAATTTATCAAAGTGATATAAAGGAATAAAATTATTTTCTAGTTAATAAACATTAGTATATTTAATGTACAATAGACTTTGATTTTAACAATTAGGAGCCAATTGAGTAGATATTTTTAGGATTAATGGATGATGATTGGGTTGGTTTGGAGGATTATTATAAATAAAATTCTAATAAATCATTCTCTCTTGGAATTAGGTGTATCTTATTGATTTTTAAAAATTATGATTTTATTTCACCAAGTATTATGGAGGTCCATGAAATTACTGGAATTCAAGAATACAAATAATTGATTTGGATTAAGAAATAATTAGAGGATGTTATAGAAGCGTAAGTATCTACTATCATGAAAATTTGTGACAATATCACTGCTTTAAATATTAGAAAAAATCAAGTTCAATACTCAATATGTAAACACATTAAACTAAAATACCATTTTATCAATGAAAAATGTAGATAAAGGAGTTGAGAAATTTAAGTTTTTATCTATTAAGGTTAATGTAACTAAAGTTTTCATATAATAACTTCCATTATTATTGTTAGATAATCACATAGTGAACCATCGAGTTTCTACCTTACCCTTAACCTATAGTAATCAAGGATAATCTAATTTATAAAATGTTATTTATTTACCCTAATGGTTGATATATTTATAGGATATTTTTACACATTTTTTAGAATAAATTTTTTTTGATTCGGAATCGAAATCACTATGGTCTATTTTCAAAGGGTATAAATTTTTAACGATATAGAATTATAAGGAGAAGAATTTAAAAGTAACTATAAGGGAAAATTAATATATTTTGTTAGGGAGAGATAAAAATAAAAGGGAAAGAATTTTATAATAACTATACCACAAAAGGAGAAACCTTTACGAAAGAAATCTAGATACAAGTAAATTGAAGAAAATAAGGGAGTTGGAAGATTGTATAAGATATCACCATATTATAATGGTATTCAAAAATTGGTATTAAATATCATGTTATAAATTCATATTTATTCCTATTTATATAATTCATTCTACTATTGTTCCATATACCATGTCTAACTCTCAATGGTTTGGTGTTAATGAATCCAATTTTTTATAAATTCACAAGAATATTTTTATCTATATATAAATGTGTTTTTGGAATTGAACATTAGAATATGTGTTTCTATGTTAAGTGTATGTTCTTATGGTGGTATTTCCAAAAAACCTAAATGGGTAGATTATTGTTTGAAAAATGTTTCATGAAGTTTGTGTCATGTTATTTGGAAAACATAACTTAACAACTCATGTTATCATTGAATTGTATTGGATAAGTTTCATGAAGTTTGTAAGAAGATATAAATTATTTTGGTTTAGATATCCAAAAACTTTAATATGATGTCTTATACTAAACCATGACCCATTAAAATATGTTTTTTTGTAAAATAACATAACTTAATAGCCCATATGAATAAAAATTTGGTTAGTCAGTTTTTGTGATACACAAGTTACCACACTATAATCAATGTAATTTTGAGAGAAAATATTTAATGAGTCCCTATCCAAAATAATGATCTTTTTTTAACATGTCATATAATAAGTCATTAAAATAGATAGATTTGGTAAAATACTTATCAGAAATAGGAAGAATGAATAAAAAACCACGTTGGAATCCATTTTGAGGGATAGTGTGTTGTGTTCATTCTATATAAAACAAAGAAAATATTTTTTATTTTATTTTAGATAATATTTTTAATTGAATAAGGAATAATCAATAACAGAAGTTAGAGAAACACTATATACCTTAGGTAAATAATGTAGTGGTGATGATGAGATATTAAATACCAAGAAATATAATATTCCTTTTGAATTGGTTCACCATTGAAAATGGGGGTTGAATCGGTGGTGTGTGTTATTTACAATTTTAGTGTCTTAAAGTTTACCTTTGTGATATTAAGGATATGATCCACTAAAATAAAAATAATAGACATAAATGAATAAAATAGATATAAAAATAGATGTATAATCCTCTACCCTGGTAAATTTCTAAATACTACACAATATACTTTTGGAATCACAATATCTCAATGGTTACAATATGATCGAAAGCGTGTGAAAGTGATCACAAAAGAACTTGGGTTTCTTCTAAAAATCATTAGGATGATATTCCTCTTTGATCCTTATAGATAACTAGAAAACAGTATTCTCACATGCTTTGGATCATCAACCTTATATATTCTATATTCAACCAATATTATCTAATTTATCCCCTTATACAGATGTATTTGATGTTATACTTTTGAATATCAAATCACTAAATATCCGGGCTCTTCAAGTTTTCTTCCCTATTATGGTATATACTCTTAAATCATTTTTTATCACACTTATCTATTAAATTATATATATATATATATATATTCAATATTATCCCCTTAATCTAGAATTTATAATATTCTAAAATTAATTAAATTTTAAAAATCAACACCACCTCATATTCTTGGAAATTAACTAAACAGAAATATACAACACGGTCCACTATGTATTTATTCAATTATTTATTAATTTGTACATTCTCCCATAATGTATAAATATTCTATTATCATTTAAAAAATTGTAATTTTAAAATTCCATTAATATGGTCATTTTAATTAAACCTCATTTCAGATGATTAAAAAAATATACTCGGGTATTTCTTCAGTAGTGAGCACTAAAAAATAATTCAAAAATATATGTATTAGTGAAATCAAGAATATTTTATTAGTGATTTTCTCTATTTATATCACTAAAAAAATTATAGATATTATCTCTATCGATATGATTTATTATATGAAACATCTCATCTATACACAACATTCTAATTACTCACCTTGAATCATAACATAAACTCATGATTTATGAAAATCATATTATCAAAACATCATCCCATTTTCCCCAAAATATTTATTCTGATGATTTCAATCATTAGAAATATAACCTTTTCTCTAAATTTAAAAACTCACATAAGGAAATTAAAATATTAAATTTCATAAGTGTGTGTACCAAATAACTTTTTCATCATATTCTTTAGCATATTTTTCAATTGATGATCAATATGTGTGTTTTTTTTCATATATGATGCATATGTTTTTGGGCATAACTAAATACTAGATCACCAGTTCAAAAAATTGTCTCACATAATACATTAGATTCTTCTCATTTATGTTGTTCTATTTCTATGTTAGGAAAAAATGCTATACAAGAAATTAATTATCCAAATTCATTCTCAACCTAGAAAAAATGTTATGTATTCTTCAAACATCATAGATATCTATTGAATTTTAGAATTTCTCAGCACCTATTTGGAGAATTTATTATGCATGAACTAATATATTACATATCATATTCCTTTTCAAAATTCATATAGTGATTAAAAAAACTTAGATATGAACTCAGAAAGCATACAAAACACTTTACTAATCAAATTTTCATGATAGAACTTCAAAAAAATATGTATCATCATAGGATGATATTAAATATACAATTAACTATCAATTCATTTTTTTTGTTTTGAGATAAAAAATTACATTATGCATTAATTAAAACCTTTTTAAATATTCTCATAAATTCTTCAATTATTACATAGACTATTAAAACACACCATCTTAAATAAAAAAAATTCAAAACACACTCAAGGACAATATCAACACCCTTTAATGATTTTTATTCATGGTTGATAAAAAATAAAATAATTAAAAACTTCCATTATTCTATTTAATATTCACCTTCAGATTTTTTTCAACTCTATTATGCTTCGTCATCAAAACTAAAATATTTTAATAAACCTAATAAAAAGCATCATAATAATAAAATCACAACATTTATTAATTAAAGAAGAGTCTTGACATGAAGCTACTGAATAAGGAAATGTTTTTGAAAGAATTAAATATCTAAGGGATAAATAATATTTTCTAAGTGACTGAGATGTTTCTATTCTTGATTCATATTTTTATTTATTCCACTTTTATAAATAACCACAACTTCATATTAATATAATATAAGGAAAGAGATGTATGATATTCTGACCTTTAAAAATAGTTGTACAATTATCTCTCCCACTTTGAAAACATAATCCAAAGCACTATTTGGGTGTATCCCATACATATTCAAGTTAAAGGGGTATGATAAATATGTAGTTTCATCATTAGTTGTTCAAATATTTATCTTATCATTTATTTTTTAAAAACTACATCAATCTATACTATTTTAGATACATATTATATCTTCACAAAAAATTATACTTTTTATTTTATGAAATGAAATATTATATCAATATGCTTTGATACTGTCTATTGAATCAGGTTTATAGATAGTTCATTAATACTGTGTTTTTCACAAGCAATATATAGTGTATTATCATATTCAACTTTCAAATATTCCATAAAAAATATCAACCACAGTA
Source organism: Viscum album (assembly GCA_963277665.1). Classification (NCBI taxonomy): domain Eukaryota; kingdom Viridiplantae; phylum Streptophyta; class Magnoliopsida; order Santalales; family Viscaceae; genus Viscum; species Viscum album. The sequence continues at coordinate 1,617,020,423 of OY728131.1, read as the reverse complement.
TCTATGTGTTTTTATGGATTGTGATTATATATTCTTCCTCTATTTCTCTCAATGAATCCAGCCTTTCTTATTGATATGATAGCTTACACACCATCAACAAAAAAAGTTCTATTTTATATGGATTATATCTCTATGTAATCACCATCCTAGTATGCATATATACATCTTAAAATGTTCAATTATATACTTATTCTATATAGAATACCGTAACATAAATTCACTTTAACATATATTCGTATACTATTTTATTACAGACATGTGAAACTATTTGGGATTACTCTTATTTACAACACATAGATTCACTATATATTATATATATGGTTCTGAATCGATTAAATACAATATAATCCGTATTATTTTTCTTAAATCAGTCTGATTTACAATACTTTTAGATTTATCTTTTTTTAGTCTAGTGCTAACTACTAAGGGCGTTGAAACTTATTTAGAATTATCCATGCTGAATTTCTTCAATAATTTTCTAGAATAATTCTCCTGGGATATAAGGACTACATCATATTTTTATGAAATATGTAATATTAGAAAATAGTACATCTCACCTAGTATAGACATTAAAATTTTTATCTCTATATTCATGAAAAAATACTTACAGATTTACTATTTTCAACTATAAATGTTATATAATCAACATTAACTATTGAAATTATAGTACATGTGGATATCTCTTTCACATAAATATTGTTGTCATCATTTCCTTTAATGAAATTAATTTTTATTATATTTCCATATAGATTATAATATTAGGCTGTAGGGGATTGTTTCAAACCATATAAATCATTTTCAGCCTCTATACTATTCTTCCATCACTATCAAGTATAAACCGTTCAGGTTTATTGGTAAAAACTTCTTTTTTAGGGTCACTATTTTAAAGTGTGTACTTCACATCCATTTAGAATACCATATAGTTTTAGTGATATTCTATTAGGTGAAACATTATTATATCTTCAGTTATTTCCACTAGTGTAAATATATCTTCACATTCAATACATTCTTTCTAAGTATACCCTTTTCATAGCACTCTTGATTTTTTTCATAACAGCACAACTTTCATATTTAATTTTTTTTCATAATACCCACATGCTGCTAATCAGATTTCATTATATATTGGTAAAAAATATAAAGCATCATTATTCTCAATATTATTTAGTTATTCATTAATTTAATTGATACATTCCTTGTGCTTTACTACCTCCAAATATCTTTGTTTATCAACGTATGAAATAATTTTATTTTTATTTTAAAACCATAATCTTCTTATTGTGCGCAATGGTGATTCCTAATTTCCAATGACATTTTATGAATAAACAAAATTATTAAATCTATTATATCCCAGTTTATCTTTTTTGTAAATGTTATATTCATCCCTATATTTCTCAGAATTTATATTAAAATATTTCTACCCATTCCCACCATCTTAATTATTATTTTTATCAGTGGGAATTATTCTTCCATATTTAGTTTTTTCTAATTATTTTTATATTTATTTTAATTAATTTTCACTTAAAAATAGTAAAATAACATTTGAATAATTTTATTCCATCATTTTTAGTTCCTTCCACTAGATAAACAGCCCATGAATATCCCTTCTTCAACTTAATATTCAAACAATTCTCAATTAATGATTTTACCTTACTTTAACATGAAATACCAATGTATATGAAGTATTTAATTATTGGATTTATTTTATACCACATTTCATATATTATCATTGTTTTCTCAAGTCTCAAAAAACACCAGTACTATATGTATATTGAAGTATATATAGCATGAATCTTGAGTAATTTGGATAACCTGTGTTTAACAAGCATAGTTCTACCCATATTAAATAATATTCTATTCATTATTTTTTCTACTTAATTATATTAGGGTGTAAGTGTTCAATATATTAGTTATTGATTTAATTATTTGAAAAATATCTTTTAAAATCATTACAGCTGTATTCCCAACCATTATTCATTCTCAAATTTTTTATATAGACTCACATCTCTTTCTCAACCAATCTTTTGATGTTTTTCAACAAATATACTACTCAAGGAATATGATTCATAAACAAAATATTGTTTATATAAGTGAAACAGTAAATGAAATTAATTAATATAGATCCCCTCTAGAATACTAATGTCCCATAGGACCCCAAAAATCTAAGTGATTTAACATTAGTTTACTATTGGACTAAATCATTACTCTTTTGTGAGTTCCTTGAACCATTTTCTCCTTGTGATATGTTTAAAAAATACTATATATCTATTTTCAATAGGGTAAGATCTTTAACTACATTATTATTTGATATTTTACTCATATTTATTTTTCTAAGGAGCCCAATAATTTTTTTCAATATTTTTTTATCATCTTTGTTACTCAAATAACAAGAATTAGTTGGAGCATTAATTTGGAACATATTTCCACTTATTCTTCTATATTTTTTGATAGTTGTTATATCCGTTAAATTAATGATGATAATTGAGTTTCTCTTGAAAAAAAATTATTTACCTCATCACATAATTGGTTCAAACTTAAGAGAATATGTTTATGCCCCTTAATATAGAGAACAAATTAGTATTTTAACCTCTGAGCTTAAATCTCAAAAGTTCCAACTCCTTTGAATTTTAGAGAGATATCATTTCCAAATTTCACTTCCCCTCTATCATGTTACTTAATATTATTAATTTTTTATGAATATACATGTGTTAAAAAGAACCATTGTATAAAATCCATGTTTAACCTTTCTTTTATGATTTCAAAAAAACTTTTATAATTTATGTATTTCTTTCTTCTTATCTTTATAAACTCCCATTAATCATTCATTATAGGAGATCTATATAGAAGTAATTAGAAGTATTCGTCAACCTAGAGACCTTTTTTTCACACATACAAGAAATTTAATCCAAACAATCATACATGTTCTATGTAGAAAAATCAAATGAATATTTATATATAGACTAATTTGTTTCAAAATATCTTTTATATTTCTTATATTTTATCAACTAAAATCATGATTTCTATATCGTAATAATTTTTTTACTAACATCAGTATTATTTTTACCAATATATTCTACTACAATTGTAGAAACCATTGAATTGGGGCCTTCTATTTGGATAGTAATTTTATTCAAAAACTGGTTGTTGTTGTTGTTATTCCATATGCTGTTCTTAGTTTTGTCTTATAAAGGATGACTATATAGAGATAATATTCTCTTCTATTGATTTGAATGAGGGTTTATCTAAAAAATTATTATTAAAAAATTTTCCAAATTGGAAATTTGAAACTACACGGTTAGAAATAATAGTTTTATTTTGATATTTGGTAGGAAAAGTTTTAACCTACTATTTTGATATCCCAAGTTTGATAGCCTATTATGATATTCTCTAATTTAAAAAAACTTATTGAAGTATCCCAATATATTGTTCAATGCATTCTTAGAAACAAGACACATTAATTTTTTTATTATCTCATATTCCTTAAAATTAAGTTTCTTTCAAAAATATTTTATGATTTTTTCATGCCCAGTAAATCTCATCATTAAAATTTTAATCACATCAATTAATTTATTTTTCCACTTTAAAATATATTCAATCTATAAAATTTTCTTATAATCTTAATTTTTTAAATAATTTTATTTCCTTATTAAGTGTTGTAATCTTATCAGGATATGATTCTAGTTAGAAATTCAACATGTTCTTCACGTATAATTTCTCACATTGTTCTTTTATACATCTCTAGGATTATTCATATTATCCATATGTTCCCTAACATTTGTAAAATTATAAAAATATTTTTCTTCTAATTATATTCTTAAATAGAATCAATAATATTCCTCTTTACTCATCCTAATTATATTTTTATTCTCATAATCTTCTTTATGCTAAAAGTATATTTTTAAACCTCTTTTGAGTTTTTACCCAATTTCTTCTTGTGAAGATACTCATTTTGAGCATCATCTTCATACTCATCACCATTATTCCTTATAAATTTTATAGTAAAGTGTCTAATGTAACCAAACTTAAAAAAATTATATGATATTTTGTACTTTATAATTTCCCTTTAATTTTATAAATTTTATTTATATAGGAGAAATGATTCTATTATAGTCATAATAATTTTTTTACTCATCATAATCACTATAATATTACACATCATCATATTTGATATTGAGTTTTCTCATGGATTCAAATTCCATTTCTCTTTCAATTTCACTTTTAATTTTGGTGCCTTACTCATATAATATGAAATGAGAATATTTTTTAATAAATCAAGTTTAAGATCCTCTATATCTCCCAATTTTAAAATATTAGGATTAAACATGTCTAGAAAATTTCTCATTAGCACTTATATAATATTTGAGTCTTAAAACGTTTCACCATCACCTCTGATATTATTAGATGTTTCACTTAATATTGAGAAATAGTCATCTATGGTATATCCTTCATTATTAATTACATATTCAAACCAGTTTCTCTATATTTATAATTTATTAAATTTAACCTTAAAATTTCCTTCATAACTTCTCCACACTTTTTTCTACATTTATTTTTCTAATTAAATCCCCATATCCTTTGTGTAATTTTTTTGATAGATGCATGAAATGAAATTTCAAGATTTTCTATCAACTTTTAAATTTATTTTATATCAAATTAAGTTGGATAATCTCTCTCAATAAGTCGATATCCCGATGGTGTTATATCAATAACCACTAGGAAAAATTATACTAGATATAATAACATCATATTCTTCAAACTGAGATAATTTATTCGATTGAAGGTTGGATCACCCTACTATTAACTAAATACAGATTATATATCTCTAGTAACTTGAGGATATAATAAAATTAACTTGGTTAATCTCCAATACTTATTGATATAACCTTGAAATGGGTGAAAAACTAAAAAGTGTGGGGGGTGCTGAATAAATGATTCTTTTATTTTATAATTTCCTTTCTAAAAATTTAACTATGTGATATATTAGGATCAAATACACTAAAATATGAATCTAAAAACTACCAAAATAAAATAGATATGAAAATGAATAATACATAAAATATTTTTTACAAGTTTTAGTCCATGTTTAGGTACCTACTCTTTATTATTGGGGTGAGTCTGAGTCACATATTTTCCTCCCGAATGAATCCCCAGTTACAAATTTTTAGGGACGTATCATATTATTCCATAGTTTACTTCCTAACACTACTCAATATTCTATTTTATTAATATAATATTTATGGATATAATATGTTTTTAATAGTGTGATAAAGATCACAAGAGAATCTATAATGACTTAGAAACTGATGACACTGATTTTTCTATTTGAGCCTTCAAGATAATCAGAAAAGAGCATACTCACCTCTTAAGAAAAATAAAACTATGATATTAAGTAATGAACTCAAGTTAGTTTAACTTTTTCATTTCATGTATAATTCATTGATGATATTCTTTGAAATCATGAATGATCAAATTCATGGAATCATCACGTTTCCTTCTATATTCTAGATTCCTAAATTTATTCACTTTTTCCCCTCAAAATTATATCTCCATTTTTATTTGTATATATATCTCTTTCCAATATGCTTTTCTTTGTCAATAATTTCTCAATATTACAAAATTAATATAATTCTAAATATTTTCCCACCTTATATTCTAGATAATTCTCACAGTTGAATCATAAAACATGCTCCATTTGTGTTTCATTAATCTGTTGTTCGTGTGGGAATACATTTATTGTAACCTACAGGATCAAGATCCCACTCAATTGGTTCCCCATACCAGGTTGGACACATGACCTTAAGTGCAATTTCTCAAACACCAGAGGATACCGACTAGTAGCGAGGGCCTATGGTGTGATAGTGGGGAAACTATTCCCTCATTGGAAGAGTGTAACATGACAAAATCAATAATAATCCAATAGAAGAAATAGTGAAAAAGATACAACTGAAATAAACAAAGGAATACTGATAAGATAAATAACTAGTCATCATTACATACAAAAGATGATGCAGCATGTCACATGTTCTAGGAAGGAAACCAAAACAGGATACACTGTAGTCAAATACAATATACAATACCAAGGTATAGAAATAAAAAAGAAAACTCAGAAGCATCGAAAGCATCATCTTAGTCCCATTATCTCATGCTCTTAACAAAAATAAAGTACCTGTAAAAAGGGAACTCTCCCTTATCAACACCTGAAATAATATAATCTATTTGGGCCCAAAAACATGACTCAAACAAGGTATGAGAAATAAATCCCAGAAGGTAACCACCGAAGATCTGTGCCATTCTGTTGGTGAGTATATGAAAAAAAAATGTACCATAGTGAAAGCAATAACTAGGAAGTAATCAAAATCAAACAATCATACAAGCACAATCATGATTTTATATTCTTCTCACGTTCTTTAATAAATTCAATTAAATTTAATTATACAAGTCGAATGATCTTGCCTAAGCCCATCAATCCCCTATATAAAGTAATCACAACAGATACCTTAATAGGATATCTAAACAAAAATACGTGAAGACTAAATCCAAGCTTGTGCTTTGGCTTGACAGATGAGTCATAAGTCATTCAATTTCGACATGTATCACTACCAAGCTTGATGTATGAGCATTTTAGCATATTTCAAAGATTTACTTTCCCAATCTATCAGAATTTCAGCATGTGTCAGGGTAAAAACCCAGTATATAAGAATTTCAAAATGTATTAATTAGGGGAAATCTCACTATATCAACATTTAAGCATTTTTCATGGTAAAAACCTGACATATAAGAATTTTAGCATGTTTCAATCAAGGATGAGCCCTATATATCAACATTTCATCATATTTCAAATAATGAAAGTAAATTAAACTATCAAATGGTTAACAAATTAACAACTCATGTGGGAAAAAATCATGTCACAAGCCTAACATGCAATCTAACAATTACAAGGCTTAACAAATATACTCACATGGGAAGTTTATATATGACAAGAAAATATTCCAATTAAACTATCATGAGGATTAAGAAATTTTAATCTCATGTGAGTAAAATTAAATTAACCAATTTCATTTTAAAAACCCTTAAAAGGGAAAAAAAGTCATTCCCAGAGGAATACTGGGACAAATGGATAAACAATGGTCATCTGGGGGAAACACACCCATAGGGAGGCCCTTAATCAAACTAGACAAGATCAAACATGCTTCAATTAATTTAATCGATCACCTAATCATCATTAGACAATAATAAAGTTCAATTTACATTCAAGGTTACACCCTAAACTAGGGAGAATAACACTGAAACACATATAAACAACTTGAAATTGAGTGAAAGGTACAAGACCACCTACCTTCTCCTTGTACAACTCTCCTCATACTGTGTAAGACTTTTATTTGACCTCGAAATGAGTAGATCTAAAAAATGAGAAAAAACACTCAACCTTTGATAACTCAATTGATAGAAAAAATCAAAAATAATGGATCAGGTGGAATTGTGAGCTTATCGATTGGGTTCCAACGCATCTTATGGTGACCGAAACAGAGTTCTGATGGAGAATCGGGAGGCAAAATGACCTCTCGATGTGGATGTTTGTTAAACAGGATGAGCCCTCTATCCGTCTGATGAAACATGAGGCTAATGCCTGATTTAATTTGTTTAGAAAAGTGCACAGTATGTACATGAAATTACATTTAGTGTCTGTAAAATTCCTGGAAAGACCATTACATGGTCATGTACTGGGATCTTATGGAGTGTAACCCTCCTTACACGATGTGTAATTGAAAGTACATGGTGTGTAAGTCTCATTTTCTTCCATCTTCTTAAGTAAAAATTGAAAAGGAAGGATATGTACCTCAAAGGAAGAACTGGGTTCTTACAAAGTTTCCCCTTAAAGTAATTCTTCCCTGAATTTCCCTTCCAAGGGTGGTGAAGGAACATCATGGAATAACTTCAGCCCTTGTGATAGAACCTTGGCCTCCCTATCTCAAGTCTCATCCAGCACCATTACATGCTACCATCACAACTGTACTAAAGTAATATATCAGTCATGGTGAAGCTTTATTCTACAATCCACAATATGAATGGGATGCTCCTCGAAGGACGCATCTTCCTACAACTTTATTTCCTCGAGTTGAAAGGTGCGAGATGAGTCTCTAAAATAAAGTCGCAATTGAGAAACATGGGAGATTTCATGCATCACGCTATATATTTGAGGTAACTATAATCAATAAGAAACTGGCCTGACTCTCTCTAGAATCTCTAACGGACCGACGTATCTCTGCGAAATCTTACCCTGTCTCCTGATCCTCTTTTGTCCCCACCTCGGTGCGAAACGTAAGAAAACTTGATCCCTGAACTGGAATTCCAAAATTCATCTACGAAAATCAGCATATGATTTCTAATGAGGCCATGTAGTATCCATCTGATTTCAAGTCAACTGAACCTACTCAGTAATATCCTAGACAAGATGAGATACCAGCATAGCTGCCTCTCCTACCTCCCGCTAACACTGGGGCGATTGACATGGCCTACTGTACAAAGCCTCGTATAGAGCTATCTGAATAGTACCATGTAATCTATTATTTTTGTAGAACTGAAAGGGGTATGTTTCCCTCCTAATAACCCTCAAAACCCATGACACATTCCCGAAGCATGTCCTCCATCACCTGAATCATGCACTTTGATTGGTCACCTGTCTGATGGTTGTATGTCATGCTCAGAAGCACCTGTATACCCAAACAACTTTATAACCCTTTCCAGAAAAAAGAAGTAAACCCTACATACTTATCTAAAATAATATAAAAAGAACCCTGTGATGGCGTATAATATCACAGATGCCCAACCTTCCAAGATCATTAACATCGAAGGTTTCCTTTATCTGTAGGAAGAGTGAAAGTTCATGAGTTTTTTAAGAATAAATAAAATGGAATCATTACCACAACACTTACACCACTGTAAAATTCCAAAAAACATACCCCTTAGAATTTTAATGACTCTTTTGGTGTGATTTTATATTAACTGGGAAAACCAAACCTAATAGGGGTCATAAGGGAAGCCTTACAACAAAGAATGACCGAACCCTAATCGACCTCATCAAAAGGGATCACAGAATCTTTCCTCAATAGACATTGCATTATTTTACACCACACCAATGTTAAAATGGAGAAGTGTTTAAAATGTATCACTATAACCAAACATGAAGAACAAGAAGGATAATGAGTCAAGCCATCACTCGATGACTTATCTCAGAAATGCCCAGCTTAGAAGGATGATGTATTTCAACAGAACACAACACCTATTCCCAAGGCACCATATGCCCAAAATGACCCCATTCACTGATGGTCATAACTATATCTTAGTGATTCTACTCTGTTAATCCATCCCTTGATCATTTAATAGTTCAGTCCACAACATATGTAAAAGTGTACTTTAATATCATTCCAACCAGGACCATTACATCTTTTCAAAGCATCACATATGCGCCCGACTATATGTCCTAGATAACCTTAGATTCAATATAACAGAGTCTGAAGAACTTACCAAGGTGGTCCATACTACTCGTTACATGTGAGACTTTCATACAAGGTTGAAATCCCCCATAAGAACACTAACTAAACCTAGAGCAGAATCAACCTAGTGGTCATGTGAAAGAAATCACCAAGAATCCAAAGTCCATACAAGGAGTTCTTATAACGAAACCCAAGTATCACTCATGATTAACCAAGCCTCTCCAAAACCACACATCCATCACATAACATGGAAGGAGATCACAAACTAGTCCAATGACATTAAACTATAGTGAAAAACATTGCTGATTCTCTCTTAGTTCTTCCAGGACGACTTCAAGAGAGGGGATATGCTTGTCTATTAAAAAATATACAACTAAGAGTATTTCAAGAATTACCAAAAAGGATAGCCGAACCACTAATGTTCAATATTCTAAAGGAAACTCGACTTCTCTTGCCGACACATTATCATTTAACTAACCACAATTCTTTTATCCCAAGGAATTTCTGAAGAATATCACACTTAAACAGTGAGTTCCACTCATTATCATCGATGCCTCACAAGGGTTGAACACACAAACAAAATGAAAAAACATGAATCAGGGCTCGAAAGTCACAGAGGAATTCAAGTAGAAATGACCATCTCTAAATGGTCCTTGATTGTGATCCTTCTACTTGGAAGAACACATTTAAACAGAACCAACGTGACGCTCCCCACCTAGGAGTGTCTTATACATCGAGAATAATGAACAACCACTCTAAAAAGTTCTAGTTCAGAACCAAATTAAATACTCAAGTGTCATTCTATGAACCATGATCACTTCATCATATCACTTTTCATGAAAGCCTAAATTAAACCGACGACATGTCAAAACATACGATTCCTAGAAAGTTCTCCCGAGTAGTGAGATAAACTTGGTTCCACAAATATCAGGTCACTCTACTCTAGAGATAACCCAAGAACATACACAATAGCTCAAATCGCAATGATTTAATGTAACTCAACAACTCATTTTAACATTTATCACTCAATATGTACTGCGTATGTCAATATATAATATACTGAGTTTACAAAAGAAACAACACATTCTGGGTACTATTCATAGGCTTCCCACCCTATGCATCCTAGTGATAGATCGCCTACGTTAGAACTGGATCAAAATCACATAATCTAAACAACCATTTACAAGGACAATGATGTACTAAGTCTCCCATCACTTGAGGAAAGAGAGGTTCATAAAACCTACCAAGTAGCTGACCATGCTCGAGGCATGTATAACCTTCCAAATAGAGAATTCCTCAATTCTCATTCCCACATCAAGGGTCAAGATACAAGGATCACTAATCCAAACAAGAGAACCCTCTCTAAAAACCAAATGTATTACTAGGTACAATGACACATGAGTGGAACCAACATTAGAAATCTCACAATAGAAAGCAATAGAACAAGATTTAAGGGTTTCACCTACCATGGGATAGCCCCTTACAAAGTATAAGCATTGACTCCTAGTAGTAGGTCACACAAAAGTTTTTTACTAGGCTTAAAGAACGTTTTTAATTAATCCAATGCTAAAAGAAACATCCTACAAATGATTTCTCACATCTATGCTCCAAGGCATAACTACAAAAAGTTAAACTACCCTTACATGAGGGTTTCTAGGTGTGAGGACAACTCGTACCTCAAAAATTCATATATCAAAATAGGACGGGTCAACAAATTCCTCTAAGAACTCTCCCTTATGTCTACCCCCAAGGTCAGGTCTAGGTGTCAAACAATGAGGGATACTACCAAAATCGGACTAAGAAGGTTGGTTTTGGTCAATTAAAACACTGAAAGGCATCATACTTGGGATCCTATAGGTAGACACGAGTGAAGGAATCCAATACAGGATCCTTATCTAAAAAGGAAAAAAAAGTAATCTTACATGAGATCCTCAAACGATAAACAGAAGAGGCATCCTATAATAGGGATCCTCTTAAAGGGTACATATGAGAGGGATCCTAAAAGGGACTCCCTAGAACAATATAGATCAAGAGAGATAGCTCACAACTCATCTCAGATCAAAAGTCTCAGCTAGGTTGGTCTGAACACCCAACCGATTATTTACGCCAAGTTTCACTCTCAGGTGACAACAAGAAATGATAACTAGAGGAATAACATATCCATTTAGATAGATGCCCCAAACACCCATTAAGAGTACCCAAAATTCTTCACAGGATACACCATTATAATCAACATATAAAAATACTCATAAAGGACTACTCTCATGTCAAAAAATGACAAAGGGAAAATAAAATAGGAAAAGGACCTAAAGGGTACTAGAAAATAAGTACACAACATGTAGAAACCACACATGACGTATACCCTCAAGCTCTTACATAGGAGTGTACTCCTGGAATACTAGGCATGTAAACATAATAGGTACGTAATGTATCATCCAGACACATGATGTGCACTCAAGTTTTCTCTCCTGGCCATGTACTTTCACATAGCCAGAGTCACACGGGGTCTTCCTATGAAAAACTACACGGTGTGTATCTACTGTACACAGCATGCACTAACCAAAAACCAACAACCCATGTTCTCTCTCACACATCTAGACACATGATCAATTACTACACGACATGTACTTTGAGTACATGACGTGTACTTAAGAAAATTTCCATCTTCCTGAACTGAAGAACACTTGGTGTGTGTTCATATAATCACATGCCATGTGGTCTAGGTTTCTAGATAGTAAGCCTCAGAAACGTCTCTGAAACCCTTTGTTTTTCAAAATAAAGAAACGGTGTTTCAAATTATGTTCCGTGGAAGCCCATACTCCCCACAAATAAAATCTTGGCATCCAAATACAGAACATAACAACACAATCTATATCCCATGGATGAAACATGATCCACCAAATTACGATCCAAGAGGGCCCATACTCTTCAAGGACCAAAGATTTTCATCCATCCAATTCTATCATAAAATGTATCAATTCAACTTTCACAACAGAAGGCATATCAATCATGGTACCTATCACAACAACATGCATATCTAGCATGACATCTATCACAACAACATGTAGTCATTAATGCTCCTAAATGGCATGGTAGGAATTCATTGCATTTTAATTTTAAAAAGTGCCTATATGAGGCATGAGATGGAATACCCTCATCTCATAGGGTTGTAAAAAAATAGTACCACAATAATAACAATAATAATATCAAAAAACAAGTGCATCACCCAATTGTGAAATCGAATCAACTGTATCAACTCAAAATCCAAAAGTCACAATTAAATTAGAGGAAATTTGGATTTTCCCTATACGCGAGGTAGATAATCCCGAGAACAAATAATTACTAAATAAATTTTCATTCCTATCCCTATATAATGTCACCAAATAGTAAGAAAAACTAGAAAAAATCCCTTTGATACCATTTTGTAATGTACCCGATCTGGATGCCACTCAACTGGTTCCCCGTACTCGGTTGGCCATATGGACTCAAGTGAATTTCCCCAAATGCCAGAGGCTTCTGACTGGCAGAGAGGACATTGGGTGTGATAATGAAGAAACTATTACCTCATTTAAAGAGTATAACATAACATAATAAAAAATAATCCAATAGATAAAATAGTAAATAGAATACAACTAAAATAAACAACTGAAGACTGATAAGATAAATAACCAGGAATCATTCTATACAAAAGATGATGAAACATGTCACATGTTTGAGGAATGAAACCAAAATAGAATACACTATAGTTAGATACAAGATACAATAACAAGGTATATCAATACAAAAGAAAACCAAAAAGCATCACTAGCCTCAGCTTGGTCCCATGCTCTCCTGCTCCTAACATCAATCAAGTACCTGAAGAAGGGAACTTTCCCTTATTGACACCTAAACTAATATAATCTATTTGGGCTGACAAGAATGACCCAAATAGGGTGTGATAAATAAATCCCTGTAGGAAACAACACAAGATCCATGCTAGTCTATCAGTGAGTATATACAACAACAGTGTACAATATAAAAAGCAATAACTAGGAAGTACTAAAAAATAAAACAATTTACAAGAAGTGTTATTATTTTACATTCATCTCCTATTCTTTAATTTATTCAATTACATTGAATTATAAAAGTCCCGAGATCCGACCTAATCCCATCAACCCCCTGTATAAAGTAAACACAATTGATACCTTAACAGGAAATCTAAATAGAAATAAGTGAATACCGAATCCAAGCATGTGAATTGGCTTAACAGACGTGTCATAAGTCATTCCATTTCAACATGTCTCAGGGCCAAGCCCGATGTATAATAATTTCATAATATTTGAAATATGGATGAGCCTAGTATATCATTATTTCTGCATGTGTTAGGGTAAAAACTTGGTATATAATCATTTCAGCATTTTTTAATTAGGGACGAGCCCAATATATCACTATTTTAGAATTTGTTAGGGTAAAAACTCAATATATAATCATTTCAGCATGTTTCAATCAAGTAAGGGCCTAGTATATAAATATTTCATCATATTTCAAACAACGCATGTAAATTACACAATTACATGGTTTAAAAATTAAAAACTCACATGGGAAACAATCATGTCATAAGCCTAACATGTAATCTAAAAATTACAAGGCTTAACAAATATAATAACATGGGCAGTTTATATATAATAATAAAACATGTAAATTAAACTATAACAAGGCTTAAGTGATTGTCATCTCATATGGACAACATTAAATTAACCAATTTTATTTTAAACAACCCTAAAAATGGAAACAAAGGCATGCCTATAGGCATCCTGGGCCAAACAGTTAAACAATTGTCATCTGAGGGAAATGCACCTACATGGTGGCCCTTAATCAAGCCAAAAAATCTCAAACATACTTTAGTTAATTTAATCCATCACCTAATAATAATTAGGCAACAAAAAGGGTCAATTTCCATTTTATGATACACCCTAAACATGGGAAAACAAAACTACAACACATATAAACAACTTGACATTGAGCGAATGTTACCAGACCACCTACCTCATACTCGTACGAATATCCTAATCCAGCATTGGGTTTGGATTCAGCCTAGAACATGGTAGATATATAAAACAAACAAAAATGATCAACCTTTGATAACTCGATTGAGAGATGAAATCCCAAAGAACAACTCAAGTGGAATCGATAGCTTATCGATTGAGTTCTAACACATCTGATATTGATAAAAACAGAGTTCAGACAGACAATCAGAAGGAAAAATGACCTCTCAGCATGGCTGTTTGTCAAACAGGATGAGCCCTCTATCCGTCTGACAAAACATGAGGCTACTTCCTGATTTATTTTTTTTTAGAAAATTATATGACATGTACTTGAAAATAAAAACTGTTTCCATACATGTTCTGTAAAGACCATTACATGGTCGTGTATTGGGATCATATGGTGTGTAACCCTCTTTATATGGTGTGTACTTGAAAATACACAGCGTGTAAGTTTCTTTTTCTTCCATCTCCTTAAGTAAAAATTGAAAAGGAAGGATCCATACCTCAAGGTAAAAATTGATTTCTTTCCAATCTTCTTTTCTTAGTCAATGATTTATTAATATTATAAAATTAATATAATTCTAAATATCATTTACACATTATATTTTATATATTTAACTTATTTGAATCATAAAACATGATCCCACATGTTTTTCCTTAATCATTTGTTCACGTGGGAATAAATTTATGATCTTGGAATATTCCTTTCTCATTTAAACAATTGTTTCTATTGAAATTCATGTAATACCCAATATCTCATAAAAAATTATTTTAGGTGATTCAAAAAATACATTAGTTTATTTTTTCTATAATTATTAGAAGAAAATAATTCCAAACCATATATATTTGTGAATTCTTGAAGTGATCTCCCCTACTCATGTTAGTGAACCAGATTTAGATGACTTCTCTCTCAATATACCTCATGGAGTGAAACATATCATTACAGATCAACATTCTAAATTCCTAGCTCGAATCAATGCATTATCATGTTATTTATAAAAATATGATCAATATAGCATTATACCATTTTATTTCCCATAGTATATTTATTTTAAAAATTTTAGACTCTAGAAATAATTTTTTTATCGAAGTGTGAAAAGGTAAGTAAAAAAGATGAAAATATTACTTTTTAGAAATATTATTTATAAATATCTTACAAAAAATATGCCTTAGAATATTTTTCAATATATTATTAGTATATATGATTTTATTTTTTTATGTGCTATATAAGTTTTTGTACATAGACGAATTCAATTATCAGTATCTATAATAACTATCTTATGTAATATATATGATTCATCCCTTGGTTTTACTTTTAGTTTTAAGGAATAAAAAACTATTGCTTGAAATTAATTTTCTAAATTCTAGTCCAACAAATACAATATATTATTTATTCTTAAAACTTATTACATATCAAATTTCTTAACAAATTTCTCATAAATATTTATGGATAATATATTAAATATCATAATTATATGTTATGTGTCATATTCCTTTGGAAAATTCTCAAAGTGATTATAAAAACATAGGTATGAACTCAAAATCCATACAAAACACTTGTTTTAACAAATTTTTAGTATCAAATTTAGAATGAAAATATATATCTTTATAAGAATATTTTACATATATAATGAGATTCCAACACTGAAAATTAGGTATTGAGATAAAAAATATAATATATATGAATTCAGTTTTCTTCAAATATCTATAGAACTTTTTTAATTCTTCCATGGACTCCTACATCCATTATAGCTCAAATAAAAAACATTCCAACACTTTTAAAAACAATATCAACTTCCACTAATAATTATTATTCATGGTTTTAAAAAAATACAACAGTTCAAAAATTACATTGGTATCTTGAAAAAAAAATGAGATAGATTTTCAGAGGATGAAGAGATTTTGTGCATTATGATTTAAGTGATTCGGTTAATTAATTGACAAAACACACCTATAGTGAAAAGTAACCATGCCTAGGACTATGTGTGTATAAATAAAATTATTTAGAATTAAAATATCACTCCAAGTTGAAAAGTGTAAAGACTTTATAGGATTATTGAATTCTTGATTTTATATTAAATATAAAGGAAGTATGCAATTCTATAGTGCTTCACTATTATATTACACCCTTATGACATATTTTAATCTATTTTTTTATTTTAATTTTCTAATATAATAATCAATTTTACATCTCATTTCTTTAAATAGATGTGAGGGAAAGGGGAAACATTAAAAAGATAATCATGAAACATAAAAACGTACAAATAAAATCAATGAGACTCAAACTAGATATCTCACTAAGACCCATAGGGGTAGCTACAACTTTGTTTTAACCTAAGGGAGCACTTCACGTATGGATTTATAAATTAATGTTAAATAATTTTTAAAGGGGATTTCACTTGTTTTGATAATTTCATTCCATGTAGGGGTTTTCACACCACAAACTCATTTTTATTTTATTTCATTTATTTTTATTTGTTTCTTGATTTTTGTTTTTTGGTTGAGTTTAATGTTCATTTCCCAGTGAGAATTTTTGAGTTTTGGAGGTTTCAGGTTTCATTTGACCCTATACATGCTTTGTGGAGAAACCATGCAGCTGATGAATGTTGGGGGTCTATTTAGTTCAATTTTATCTTGCATGTTTTTTTCCACAAGCAGTTCATGGTATGGACCAAAGGTTGATATCCAAAGGAGTAATTTTGCAACATCTTAGTGGTATTTTAGGTAAGGTGAATGGATAGTAGAAATTATGAATAAAGCATGTGGGAGGTACTATATTTTTTTAGAACCAATTTTCAGAGTTGGCATACAATTTCCTAAACTGTGCAGACAAACTATGAAGGCCCACCTTCCTTCTAGTAAGGTGAACACGGTTAATAAACAATTTAGTAATCCATGAATCCAAACAATGTTACTTTCCTAGATTATTAAAATTTTAAGTATCCAAGTTTTTACATCCCTCAATTAAACACCAATTTAGTTTTCACATCTCACAATCAACCTTGTAACATAATGGGATCTTCCAAACACTCTTTCCTTGGATCTCATCCCCACCATTGATTCTCATTAAATGTTTCTAGGTGAGTTTCTTGGAATTTCTTGTCAATCTTCTCCTCTTCTTCACTTCCCCTCTTGTTTCTATTATCCATGTCTCCTTTGTTCCTTCTTGTAAAAAATCCTAGGGTGAGGGTTGGCTTATGTTTTTTGATTTCTTTGATGTTAAGGTGTGTGGTTTGTCTCATGGAATTAGTTCTCCCTTCTCCTAGAGTTTCGACACAGCCCAAACTATTAAGGTATGTGTTTCCATTAATTTATTTTCCAAAACATTCCATTTGATGATTTATCTCTTACAATTAATTTCTAAATATGTTTCTCATTTCTGTGATGTGTTCATATTAATTTCTATGGTGTTTTTATGTTGGAAATTTGATGTAAATGGGGTTTCAAGGGATTTCCTTAGTTATACCTATATATAAATGTATTCAAGGTGTTTCATAAATTTCTAATTGGTCTTTAAAAAAGAAATTGATTAGTTTGGATTGTTCACTATGTTTTTTGTGTTTTATAAATAGGGTGATATGTGAAAATGAGCTTTGTGTGTGGGTTTTGGAGCCTCTTTTTGTCTTGATGCTTGTATGTGAATCCTTGTGTTTCGGTGTGGTTCTTGTTACGATAATTTCATTTAAACCATGGAGTGTATTATGGTTATAAATTTATATTCCTATGAATATTGGCATATCCACATGTGCCCAAGGTGCACATCTGGATATGCACATGTATAAAAATAAAAATTCCATAAAAATTTCCAAGTGATAACAATGGATTTTCAGAAATAAATATCTCAATCTTATTTTCCCACTTTATTTTCTTTCTTCCAAATTAATTTTATAAAAAAAATCATAGTGTTTCTAAAATGGATTCTTAGTTTGTTAATGACTTCAAAGATAGTTTTTTAAAAAAATTCTATAAAATTTTGTTAGTTTGGAGTGTTTAATTTGATATTATAGTCACATGAATTTAAAGACCCATTTGGAATCATCCAAGAATGAATTATTTTCTCAACTTGGTTTTGAAAATGGTTTTCAAATGAAATGTATTTTATTTGGAAATGGTTTATTGTTTCAAAATTTATTAATTCTTTTTTGTTACCTTTTGATGTTTTGGGAAGTGATTTAAATTCGCATGATGTGTAGACCTGATTTTCAGTTTTGAATGGTTCCATGTATTATGGGAACCCCTATGGTCATCCCTATGAGGAGAGGGCCTTCACATATTTAGTGTCAAGGATTATGCAAGGAATTCACAGAGGCAGCGAGTTAAGTTTAATGCAAAGTGTGTGATGACCTCCTCATTTTATTTTATATTATTATTATGGAATTCATGGAATTCATATAGAGGATCAGGTGAAGATTTATTTCTAGTCCTGATTAAAATGATTAGAACCCATGGAAAGAGGATAGGTAAGGTGGTATTTTTCACTGGTGAGGCTAGTTTAGAGAAGTTGGGTTGGTTGGTGACTATAGAGGTAGACCATGTGCCAGTAGGTGGGTACGAAACAAGTGCATATAGGGATTAATTCTAGGAATTTTAAAGAGAATACCATGATTATAAATATGTATGTTCCTATTCATTTTATAGTTCCTTGGTTCCTTATCCTTTAGTATTTATCTTCTCATATATGTGTTGTTTCTTTTATATATGGATACATTTGATATACCTTCAAGTGTATGCTTATCTATTTTTTTATATTTTATTTTCTTTACACAAGTGGTGTGTTGATTGGGTTTTCAAATTAGGATTTTATAAAGGAATATTTTACTTGATTTTACAAATTAGAAAAACAACATTTTCATTTAATGTATTTCAAATTAGTGTTGATGGACTATTTCAGGAATGTATATGTATGGAATCTGCGGTGATTTCCCTCTAATATATTTTATTCTAACACACTACTTGTTTCAATCAACATATGTAGACATGAAAAATTTTATAGGTATTGATTTCATTTTGGTATGACTATGATTTGGGATGGTCTTGTAGGTGGTGGTGACCCAGAGGTCATAGAGTGATCATGTTGGTTCTGGAAGGTACCAATTTTGTTTTAGTTTTCATTTTTCTTCCACTACTATTATATTTGGATCTATTCATGTATTTATTTCATTTAGTTATTTATAGATTCATTTTTATGTTGTGTACTCTATCTTTATTCTTTTATATTCATTTATCCAAAACTAGTTGTTAGCTTAGGAGGATCAAGAATAACTCTCAAGCCTTGACACAGGCTGGCTCGGGTGACAGGTTTGGGATTGACGTGAATTGGTTCACGAAAACATGATATTAGAGGAGCCCTATGTTATTTGGAGAATCATGTAGTTTGGAGATAGGATTATAGGATCTTGAGAGTTAACAATGGTAAGATAGTCGAGAAATCATCATTGTTCTCATCCTTGAGTTACCAGGGGTATTCCTGGAATTGAGTCTTTTGTTTTGAATTCTTTGGTTTAATTTGTTGGTTCTTGTTGGGATTATGATTTGGGGAGTGGAAATAGAAGTGAACTAGTTCTACATGGTGAGATTTCATGGAGTAACAACCCATGTGGATCTTGAGTGCACTATTTAAGATACTTATAGTGGTCATTTCATTCTCAAGGCATGGTCTTTGAAATAATGTGGTTGGGTTATGAATGGACACTAGTTCCCTATTTTAGGAGTTTTAGTGTGAGTTATGTTTTGGTCGATTTTGGTCAGTGTGAGTAGATTTTGACTAAAAAATATTTTTTAGAAAAAGGTTCTAAAAAAGAAAATTATTTCCATACATTTTTTTATTTTAATAGTCATATTTTGTGTTTGAGTTGGATTTGTAAATGAGTTTTGGTGTTTTGGAAATGTGTCCTTGGGGTCAGATGAATTGGAATTTTAGAATCAAAATAGTGATTGTTGAAAGAGAATTATAATTTAGATTTGTGATGTTTCATTTATAAGTTTCGTGTTCTATCTTGGGATGTTATTTTAGTTGGAATTTGGTTGGATGTAGATTGAGTTCTATGTTTTTGTGTTATATAGATTATGTGACCCAAAAATATTGTTAAGGTTTCTTGCAAGTCTATTATAATTATTAGCCCTTCCCAAACTCCCAGTAGAGTGGAAGAGTTGGGCTATTCTTAGTTGTTGCTAGTTTTATGTGGTAAAAAAGTTCTGTTAGATGATATAGAGTGGCTTGATAAAGTGGAAGGTATTTTCAGGTCTTTGGAAACTCTCGAAGTTTTGAGGGTGTGAGCTATTTGGGGTTTAATTGAGGGTTTGGGTTTGGATCGATGGATGGTGGTCTTCCTGACATCATTTAAAGTTGGGATGTCTTGGGAAGTATTTAAGACAACTTTTATCCAATGGTTCATACTAGAGGAGGTGAAGGTGATGAAAGTGGTGGAGAATTTGGGTGTTTATTAAGGCCAATGAACCATGAAGGAATATGTTTATCATTTTAAATATCTTGTTTATTTTTGTCCATATATATAATAAAAGTATCCAATAAAAACACCCCTCTTAATCTAGGGTGTTCTTCCATAGAATAAAGATAGATTCTTATAATCTAGGGATGTTTTTTTTCAGAAGCTATTGGATGATGCCTTTTTAGCCAGGTTGGTTTTCAGAGTGTAGTATATAGGGGTTGGTAGTTTGGTTTCTCTTAGAGCTTGTGAGGGTTCCCCATCTAGCGTGGAGTGTGTTTTAGAGAAACCCATATCTACGACGTCTCTATTATTAGTTCCTATTTCTCTTTTACCAAACCACCTGATCATATGTTTTTAGTGTGTTTGTTTTGGGTACTCAAATACATCCTTTCTTCATCCATCGAAGGGTTGCCGATTATGTGGCTATTTGGGTCACTTATAGAAGTTCTACAAGAAGTATTTATTGAAGAGGAAGCCTCAGTCAGAGGCTACCATATTTTGAATACATTCCAATAGATGATTCAACACCTTGAGGATCTATACTTAGGCTCCTGAGTGAATTTCTTCATGCATTTAGGAATTTTTGGGTGTGGGGGTGTCAGACCATCTTTTTTCTCCATTGTTCGAGTGGGAATTATTTGTGTTCTTCATGTTTTATTTTCCTTTGTTTTTGAAGATGATACTTCTTATGGTTCAGTTTTTTTTGGGTGATTCTCATTTGGAAATACTTGTATATTTTGGAAATGATGAATCATTGTTTGGTTCATTCTTTGTTTGAGTCTCTTTCATTAGGTTCCCCTTATGTTGGGAGTTTTGATGATGCAGTCATTCTAAAATTCAATCTCTAAATGGATGATATACCCACCAAGGTTATTCCAGTGATTTTATCTAGTGTTATTTGGGCGTAACTTGTGGAGATAAAAGGTCACACCTATAATCATGGTTTAGTATGCCCTTGATTATTTTTGGGCTCTAGTTTTGTTCCATGTTTAGAATAGTGACTTTCTAGGGGTATAATATTTTTATAAAGGGGGGAATTTTCACACCCCAACATCAATTTTCTTTTATTTCTTTTATTTTTTCCTAGATTTTTGATCTTTTTGTTGAATTTAGGGTTTATTTGCATGTGATAATTTTTTAGTTTCATAGATTTCAGGTTGTTTTTGACCCTATGTATAGTTAGTATTCATGGTTAAAGGATAAATCCTACGGATGATGGATTTAGGGGATGTTCTCAGTTCATTTTGTTCTTGCATAGTTTTTATTGCATGTCCTACACACATTTTGGCCCAAATATGCAATCGAAATGAGTAAATGTGTGTCCTGTTACTGGTGTCTATGTTAAGGTGCACATGTTAAGCACAATTATTAGAAAATGTGAAGTAATAATTCTAAAGGTTCTATCATTTGGTAGAACCAATTTTCATGGTTAGTGCATGGTTTCTGAAACCATGCATCCGACCCATACGGGGTCCCCTTCCTTTTAGTAGGTTGGACAAGGTTGATGTATGGTTTGGTAAATCGTGTGTTCATACCAGGTGACTTGAACACATTCTTAAAATTTTGTGTTTACAATTTTTCCCCTCCGTCAATTAAACCCTAATTCTAGTTTCTCATCCCAAACTTCACACAGGCCCATGTAGGTGACTCCCAAACCCTCCTATATTGGCTCTTATTCCCCCATTGGTTCTCATTCAAGGTTTTTAGGTGAGTTTTTTTGGATTTTTGGTCGATTTTTTCCTATTCTTCACTTATTATCTTGTTTTTCATGTCTATAATTCCTTATTTTGTTCTTGGATGACTTCTAAGGTAAGTATTTGATAATATGGGTTGATTTCATTGATGTCAGGGTGCTCTATTTTTCTCTTCGGATTAGTTCTCCCTTCTCACATAGTTTTTTCACATTCACAGACCACTGAGGCTGGTTCTTCCATCTATTTACATTCTAGAACATTTCATTTGATTCTATAGATCTTATAAATAATTTATATATTTTTCTCATGTTTTTGATGCGTTTTTATGAATTTTTATGTTGTTTCTATGTTGGAAATTTGATGAAAACGTGTTTTTAAAGGATTTAATTTGTTATACCTATACTTACATGTATAATAGGTGTTTGATAAAATGATAATTGGTATTTAAAAATGTAATTGAGTACCTGGGATTGTGATTTTACTTGTTTGAATATTGTTAATTGGGTGACATATGAAAATGAGATTTTTGTGTGGATTTTGGTGCTCCATTATGGCTTGATGCTTGTATGTGAATCCTTGTGTTTTTGTGTGGTGAATATTATGATACTTTTATTGGACCCTTGACATTCTTTTGGTTATCCATTTATATGCTGGTGAATGCGGGCTTATCCAAAAGTTCACGGGGTTCACATATGGATATGAAAATGCATTCAAATGCAAATCCAATAAAAATTTTCAAGTGATGGTCTATGATTTTAATAAAAATAAATATCTACATATTCTTTCTAATCTTCATCTTCTTTCATTTAAATGTGATTTCTAAAAATTAAAAGTGTTTTTAAATGGATTATTGGTTTCTTAATGACCTAATAGGTGGATTTTCAAATGTGTTCTCTAAAGTTTGGCCCTATTCTTACCTTGAATATGATTTGAAAGTAACATTACTTGAAGGAACATTTGGAATATATAGAACTTGAATTATTTTTTCACCTTGGTTTTGGAAATGGTTTTGGAAATAAAGGTATTTTCATTGGAAATTCTTTATGATTTCAAAATTTTTTAAGCTTCGTTAGGTACCTTTAGATGTTTTGGGAATTGGGTTTTAAATTATCATGATGTGTAGGCCTAATTGGAGCTTTTTAAAATTTCCATGTATAATGGAAACCTATATGGACATAATTTAGATGAGAGGGACTTTTAATAATTAGTTTAAGGGATTGGGAAAAGAATTCGTGATGGAATAGTGTTATGTAAAATTCCAAGA
Organism: Viscum album; assembly: GCA_963277665.1. Taxonomy (NCBI): domain Eukaryota; kingdom Viridiplantae; phylum Streptophyta; class Magnoliopsida; order Santalales; family Viscaceae; genus Viscum; species Viscum album. The sequence continues at coordinate 1,616,996,501 of OY728131.1, read as the reverse complement.
ATGTGATGACATCCTCATTCTATTTTAAACTATTATCATAGGAATCCTGGACCATCTAGAGGCCTGAGTGATGATTTATTTATAGTTCTAATTATATGGATTTTAACCTCTTAAAAATAGGATACCCTAGGTGGGATTTTCCACTGGTGAGGCTAGTTTATAGTAGCTAGGTTGGGTAGTGACTATGGAGGTGCACCATATGTCGGTAGGTGTGTATAAACCGAGTTCTTCCATGGATTTATTATTGGTTTTTTAAGAAAATACCATTATTGCCTATCGATATGTTCCTATTTATTCCAAAAAACTTTGGTTTGTTATCCTTTATTATTAATATATAGGTACCTTTGTTGTTTCTTTTATATTTGGTTGTGTTTGATATACCCTATAGTTTATTCTTAACTCATTTTTTCTCATTTTTTATGCTTTACCCATATGATGCCTTGATTAGGTTTTAGAACTAGGTTTTTATAAAGTAAAGGTGTAATTGATTTTCTAAATGATAAAATCCATATTTTCATTTAATGAATTTTAAAATACAATTTATAGACTATTTTGGGAAAGTAAATGTATGGACTCTATGGTGATTACCTATTTAACTATTTTATGCTCACACATTACTTGTTCCACTCGGTGTTGATAAAATCGAGCTATTTTATAGGTCCAGATTTTGCTCAAGCATGCCTATGATATGGGATGGTCTTATGGATGGTGTGGACCAAGAGGTCACATGGTGATTGTGTCAGTTCCAGTAGGTTCCAATTTTCATTTATTTTTTAGTTTTGTTCTTCTGGTATTGTATTTGGATAAGTTAATGTATTTATTTCATTTATTGAATTGTGGATTCTTCTTTTATGTTGAATAATCTATATTTATTCTTTTAAATATTTTTATTATCAGCTAAATCATTCCCAATTGCAATTTATTAGATTATCAACACAAGTTACCACCCTGGGAGGATCGAGAATGCCTATTGGGACTTGTCAAAGAATGAATTGTGGTGAACGATTTGGAGTTAACTTGAGTGGGTTCACAACATATGTGACTTGAAGATACTAATATTAATTCAAATAAAAATGTTCTAAACTTTATGGAATCCAAAACATATATTTTCACCGATATTGAAATTAAAAAATAATCTTCCCTTATAATTAGGATGCAATTTTTTTGGTGGATCTACGAATATTTTGGATATGAATAAAATAAATTTATTACCACTTCATCCATTTGGATTCCCAAATAAAGGGATATATTTATAAAACCAAAGATACTAAATATCAAGAGTAAAACTTGGAATTTTTATAATATATCCCATTTTAGAACCTAAATTATGAAAAAAATTTATGTAAAGGAAGTAAATAGGATTGAAAAAATTATCTAGTTTTATTAAAGTAGTGATTTGGAATTTTCACATTCCTAAAACCGATATATAACTGGTATTATGAAATTTGTGTGAAAAACACACCATTTCTTTTAACTTAAATTGACACCTAGGTAACCACAGTTTAATCTTTTGAAAATGGATTAAAATATATCCCTTCAGAGACAGAAAATAGTTCTCATCATTACAAAAATTCTAGAACTCACTATCCTCATAGGGGTAACAAAAATAAATATGGATACCTATTCAATCCTCCCACTCCTCTCTATGAGATAATAATAGAGTACCATTATGAGGGAGATACACATAATTAATGAGATTTATAATTCCACATGTGAATATAGTTTTAATGTAATTTGAGTTTTTTAATACATTTTTTTATTTTTATATTGATATAGTTTCAATTAGAGCATTCTGTTACAATAATTTAAATGAAATTCACTTTTTATTCTCTTAATTGATCATAATTGAATCTTTAAATTGGTAACATGTGTTATAAGGTTTTTTTCATGGATATATGATAGTTTTTCCATGGTTTATGGGCAACTGTTTCATTTTTAAGTGATAAAGAGAAACTGTGATATCTGTAAAACAATAAAAAAGAATTATATTAAAATAAACAATATTATACGAACAATGAACATAGAAATTTTTTAATGTAAAAATTCAAATAACACCAAAACATATCCTTTAGAAATCCAAATTAATTTAACAAAAGTATTAAGTTAATATTTATTATATTATTTTCTTCAATTTTGAATCATCATCATAGCCTCCCATGTTTTTATTATCTTTTTTATAAATATTATTTAAAATTAAAAAATTAAACCTTAAAATAACTTTTAGATATCATATAGAGACCTATCTATACTATATTTAATACTCTAAAATCAATTAATTTGTTGTGTAACAATAGTGCAATAAAATTTGGCAATGTTGTCAGGGAGCGTCACTGTTTAGAGTGTGCAATTTTGAAATGTTTCTTATAATTTATATACATATTTAACTTCTTCATTTTATTTATTATTTTTACATAAATGATTATTCTAACAATTATTTTACTAACTTATAATTCATTTATCGTCAAAGTGATGCACCTCAATAAAAATGCTTCTCTAATATTTTTTCTTTATCTTGATTTCTCATTCATTTTTCATTTAATTATTTAATAAACATGTCATGATTAAAATTTTATGATTGAATATTTGAAAGAAAATTAAAAAATTTCTTGCATGATTGTTAATTGACTATTTTTAAAGAATTTAAGGACTGATTGACCATTGACGATTCTAGTATTCTTGTAAAATAGTATTGCACATATAATTATGACTTCATTTACTAGATATTCATATTTATTTATTTTCCCCCTTTAATTGAAAAATTATATCTTATGTATGTAGGTAGGTTTTTAATATATTACCATTAAAACATTTTTCTTGATTTCTCAAACTTATAAAGGATTAATGAAAATTAATGACAAGAGAAACATTTTTCATTCTCAATATTTGAATCTCCATATATACACCTATATATTTCATAATTTTTATGGATAAAATATATAAGAATGTATAGCAATTTAAGTAAATTCCACTTTCTATTTAAATATATAGTTAATTTAAAAATTAAACAACTACACGACATATACTAGGGCTACACAACATTAATAAATATATAAACATATAAATACACACATACACATATTATAAAAATAAAGTGTGTGTATCACATATAATCATGTATATTATCATTAAAAATAAGTAAAAAACATTATGAATATATATATATATAATAAATGAATAAAATAACAGAATAAAACTTTTTTTCAAGGGAATAGTGAAATATTGGGAAGTTACTACTCACTGATTCAAATCCACATTCAACCATAGTTTCATGATTTTTTTAATTTCATATATACACAAAATTTTTATTTAAAATAATTTTGATAAAATAATAATTTATAAACAAAAAAATTTAATAACAAAAAAAGGAATAAAATTACCTCTTCTGGTAATGGATGACCAATGAAATTTAACTCTTTGTATGTTTAAATATTTCCTTAAACACTAGAGTGACATATATTTCAGTTATTTTACTATAATTAACTATAAACCATGTATATTATTGTGCATAATTTATTTTTTTGATTATTTTTTTTAAAAATATAAAATAAGAATCATAATAAAATATTTAAGAAAAAACAAATTCTGCAATTTTTTACGTTGATCAGTTGAATTGAATTAGATACAGGTCCAAACCCCACCCAAACCATACATACAATGATTATTCCTTATTTTTATTTTTAAACAAGTGAACATAATTTATATATATATATGTAGGTATGTATTTATATGCCGTGTAAATTATTTATCTAAATTTTTATTTTAGTTATATTCCCTTATAGATTGAAATAATGAAAAAAAGAAACAAAAACACTAGGTTGTACCTTCCCTTTTCGACCATTATTTTTTTAATTTGAATAAATAAAAAAATATAGGTGTGGGGGGGGGATACTTTCTTGAGTTATATAAGAATTTTTATATTAATTTTTATTTCTTTTGTTGTCCTGTGTGATATTTTTTATGTTTCTTATTTTTATATTTTTTTTCTAATTGCATGGTATTTTTGGGTTTTGTTTTGTTTTTACTCCATTTTTAGTTACTCTTATACCGAAACAGTCATATTAAATACCAATATCATCATATAATTTATTTAAAATTAATTTTAAATTACATTATTTCATGTTTTGTTATATTTAAATATATATATATATATATTTTCATTTTTGGTATGTGAGTATGATCATGGATTTAACAGTAATGGGAGATTTTAGTAAATTTAGTTTTTTATTAATGTTTTGATAATATGTATCTTTAGTAATATTATATATGTTAATACTATTTATGTTTGTTTTTATAAGAAAATTATGTAATTTACTATCTTTACACATCATTACACATAATCATTAAATTTAAATTTTTTCCACTTAATTGAGGTTATATATAAGTAAGGTTAATTTGATTTATATTTAAAAGTGTTTTTTTTATTCATTTTTTATCCAATTGATTTCATAACTGTACAAAAATTAACCTATTATTAATAAATAATGTTTTTATAAAAAAATAATTTGAAAAATAAAAATAATAATAATAAAAAAAATCATAAATTATAGGATGATACCTAAAGGATTTATTTTTGGAAACATTAAAGTGATTAGGTTTTGAAATTCCATTGATACTTGTAAAATCGTGTTTGGGGGAAAGGAATTAGGTAAGTTTAAATTTGTTTAAAAAACCTATATTTACTAAATAGGAAGTGGAAGGATAGGAATAAAATGGCTCTAACCCACACATATGGATTTAATGGAATGGTTTTATCATGAATTTACTTTATAGGATTAATTATGTGTATCACCTTGATATTTGTTCCCATAAAATTTATATGACACTCATTTCCATTCTTAATGAAATGGAATCCATGGTATAGTTCTTTCTTTTTTTAACATCACTCTTGTGAATTGACTTATATTTCATTTTAAAATGAAAAGGAAATAAATGATAAATATTTCTAGAAATAATGGACACAAAGAATAATTCTTACCATTATAATTTTTAAAAAAAATGAATCAATTGAATTGAAAAGAAATATAACAAATACCTTTACCATTCATCCAAAACTTATACTTTTGTTGATTTATTATAGTTATAAAAATTTTAGTCAAATTACAAGGAATTTAAAAATGGAAACCAAAGTGAGTAGGAAGATATATAAATTATGCTGTATTAGTGCCTCTCTTATATCGATCATGAAAAGAGATAAAACCACTTATTTATAAACATTTTAAGGTTTAATCTAGAAATTTTTGTTTTGAAATATCTAGAAATTTCTGGATTTTAAATATAATATATATGACATTTATTATTCAATATAATTATCCTATAAAACCTTTAAAATTATTTTATCCACCTATTTTTCATCACTTTACACATGACACATCACTTAATACACTATTTTTTACTTTATCTTATATTTTATATGATCTTGGATACGATTTTTTGAAAAATTAATTAATCGTTATATCATATAATTGAATTTTTGTTTTTAGAATTAATAATATTTATTAATTTTACTCACATGAAAATTAATTTTATAACTCTTAAACATTTTAATTTTTTCACAATAAATTATTATAATAAAATAAATCATAATTTAAGAAAAAATTTATAAGTTAATTTAATTATAAAATAATTAAAAAATTAAAATATCAATTACATTATCCATTATATATCATATTATTATATTATATAAAAGTATCAATTCAAAAAAAAATATTTATTTCCCATATAAACTATAATATATGTTATTATAGCATATTTTACATTTTTTTACATATTTCCAAACTTTGGAAATATAATTTAATATTTCCACAATTTCAAAATTTAAATATAATAATTCAAAAATATAAATCCATATTATAAATAAAATTATCTCTACATATAGAATATTTTAAATAAATAATATATTTAAACAAATTAAAAAATAAATATCACGAAAAGGGACATTATTTGGCTTCTAAATAAAACATCTAATCATGAAATGTATAAAACTCAAAATATATTTTTATGAAAATTATTTTTTATAATTGATATTTATGATGAAATTTAAATTTTTTTACATAATAAATACCTATTTGATCATATAATGTATATCAAAAAATAATAATTTGTCAACCCCATTGGTCTTATATTGACTACCTCATATAGTCATATAATCTGTACCTTAATGAATATATAATGAAAAACTACTATATATCATTATTTTATCAGAGTTTTTCTATGAATTATCATATTTTTGGGAAACACATTATTATAATTTATATTTATTTTAATAATTTCAGTATTTTTCACTTATACAATTTTATATAACACAACTCAATTTGATTACTAAATTCAAATCATTTACTCTTCTAATATGAAATAATTTTAAGATTCTTTATTTCTTATCTAATTTTTTTTAGAATAAGTAAAATAACCTAGATTATTGAAACATTTAAAAAAAGTAACTTACTATTGATATAAAAATATACATTTTTTACTTTTTTTATTTAATAAAAATTCAAAGTAAAATAAATTTCATCATAATTTTCACATAAGTGTTTGTGTATATATATATATATAATAATTTTGTTCTTAAAATCTCTCATCCTTAATGATATTTGTAACCCTAAAATTTCAATCACCAGTAAATAGGATATAATATACTAATAAATACCAATGGTTGTTAATGTTCAGTTTAACATAAGATTATATATTAATGATTCCAAATATATTACCTAACTAAAATAAAAAAAAACTAAAGTTATATAAATCATTCACTCATTTATTCACCAATATACCTTTAAACACATAACATTATTTAAAACATTCTTTGATACCAACTATAATAACTCACTCATAAAAAGTTCATTATTACATATTAACTCACAAAAGATGTTATTTTAATGACTGAAAGGAATGAACAATACGACACAACTATAAAATTTATAAATGAATTCTCAAAATATTTACATATATTAAAATCCATATAATTAATGAAAATTTTCATTAACCTTTAATTTTAATATTACATGGTAAATAAAATGAGCCCAAAAATTTGTTCCCTTAAATATCATATTGATTCTTGAATCTTGTGATTTTCATAATGAAGAAAAGAAGAGAAAGAACATAAATCTTGCATGGTGTAAAACATAATAAATATGAGATAATGATATAATATATATATATTCAATTCATAAAGGATCATAAGAAAACACACACACACACACACACACACATATATATATATATATGTGTGTGTGTAATAAGTAATATCATTATAAAAAGTTCATATAACTCATATTTATGTAGACAAATATCAAGTTTAGACTTTTTACCCCAATAGAAAATGTTACCTAGACAATACCAACATAATTTATGAAGGGGAAAACTTTTTTCATATTTCATTATAGGGTTTTACATTTCTAGACACACCCACCAAAATATACAATGAAGAAGAACTCAAATCAATCTTTAACTATAAGTATAAGTTAATGAATGTTAAACATAATAAAATATCATTAATTAAATTGAATGAGTTAAAAAATTCCTATTAAGAGAAACATAGAGAAAAAAAATATAAAGTATGACTATTGATATTCAAGAATATAAGGAATAAGATTACTAGATAACATTATATAGAAATATATTTAATAAAATCATAAGGACAAATAATAGGGAATTATAGAGAAAGGTTGAGATGAATTAGAAAAATGATTTAAAAATATCATTCCAATTTCATGACATATGAGGTAAGGGTTTGGAAATATGAGGATAATAAAATATACATATATCGATATAAAATAAAAAATATGAATTTAAACTTATAATATAATAAAAACAACCCATGGAATATATGTATAGAAGAGATTATATAGTGATTACACCATGATGAGAGTAGTACAAGTTACGTAATTATTTTTTCAGGTGTTAATAGACAAAAATAACAATATAATGATATTCAAATCCTCAAAAAAGAATATAAAAATAATTAGGAGTCATTAAAGGTATAAAAATAAAATTTTTTACAAAGGAATAGTTTGAAATTAATTAAAATATTAAATATAAGGTTATGGAAACCCCCTTAGAATGTTTATAATGTGTTATGTAAGAATAAATACAATAACTGATATAAAATAAACATATAAGTATATAAAAATATATATAAATAGAATAAGGGAAATTAATTGTGTAATATATACAATTATATACCATGATTAGAAAACTAATAGAAAAAATATTAGTAATGAATCCCCTTACATCAATCTAATATGGTTCTATGAGAGGGTATATATATCAAAATATATTACAATGTGTAATTATTTAGTATATTTTTAAATAAATTTAATATTAGTTAATATAATATCATATATAATTATAATAACTCATATATTATTTCGTTGGATCCCTAATTTATTATTCCATGTCCATGATATGAATAGTAATAGATGTTCTACTATCTATGTAGTTCAAAATTCTATATTTATGAAATTTTATATCATCATTATTATATAGTTCATGGTTATATATGTATGATGATACCAATTTCTGGAATTTATATGTTTAATATTCATGGTATTTTTTTTCTTATTGTTCAATTTTCAGCATCACCTGGTTAATAATTTATGAAAAATTATTTTTGAAATTTTATCATTATAGGATTGAATAGGTATTTAAGTATATAATTAACAATCATGATGATACCCTTAAATAATATAAATTTTCTTATATTTCAACAATTTTCAATCAAAAATATTAATTTTTCACAAATTAGAATTTATTTATTTTAAATAAAAGTAATTAATAATAAATAATTGGCATTAGCTAAGGCCTCACCCCTTTTTTCTTAAAAATTTACTAATTTGATTAATTATTAAAATATCTAGTATGTTTCCTATTTTTTCACATTGGATTCTATATCAAGTAATATAAGATATATTATCATAAATTTTAAATAAAATAAAATAAATATTTTTTAAATTATAACATTTAATATTTAAAAATAGAAATAATACATTTAGGGGATTATTTAGTATAATGGGATTGGGAATGAAGACAAAAGACACCCAATAAGAAATAAAAATAAAATAGGTATAAGAATAAAAATCAAATGGTGTTTAAAAATATGTTTACTATGGTTGATTTTTTTAATTGGAAATAAAATTCTTTGTTAACAGTTTAAATTTGACTTGAAATGATTTTCACATGAAGTAATTCAATGTTATTTTTCAAAGATTCTTGTGTGTACTAATATTTTGGTTCATATTGGGTATTGATGGATTTAAATATTTGATTAATTTATCTAATGAAGTGGAATTTTTTGAACTAATTAGAGTGACCAAACCCATGAACTTATTTTTTATTGAATTTTTTCATGCCTAGAAAAAAATATGTCACCCATGTCGAATAATATTTATCTTTAATAAAATAATTATAAAAACATTGATAATGGATATTTATTCAAGTAACAAAATTTAATGAGTAAAATTATATTTTATTATAGTAAATTTATCAAAACCAAATGAATATTCTTATAGTTGTTATTATTATATATGTGTTTCATAACCATGTCTTCCCATATCCAAATATAAAAATACTAAATCCATGAAAAATGATCTGATTAAGGGATTTATATCCATGCATATTTTCTATGTATATAAGATAAATACTAATTTCATATGCTATTAATTATTAAAATAATACTGGATTTAAAAATCATCATGTATACATATCATGATCATATAAAATAAAATTCAGTGTTAATTTTTTTTATAGAGAAGAAAAATAAAAAAACACCTTATGACACATTTTCATAAATAATTTTTTGAATGTAAACACCATTTTTTATCTTTTTCTACCTTTAGAGGGTTGGAAATCATAATATTTTCATTTTCTCTAATATAATATGTAGTATACTAGAAATATTCTTTCTCTTGTGAAAATGTATTAATTATATAATAAAATAAAATTTTCCTTATAAAAAACTATAGAGAAAATCTTGAACAAACAAATTAGGAAGAAAAATAAGAACAAGAATAAGAAGAAGGTTTCCTACCTTTAAGGTCTTGAACATGATTTTAAAGTAGGTTGTTTTTTCTAAAAAAGTATTATAGTAATCCCGAGATAACCTAATATCAATAGTTCAATGTCATACATGTATAATGGATTCAAAATCTATATATGAATCACAATAAATATATATATAAAAAAATTTCAATATAATGTAAAATTTTAGTTTTTAAAATAAAACGTGAAATGGAAAAATGAAAAATGAAAAGGGGAGATAACTAAGAAACAATTTAATAAGAGAATAAATATGAAAAAATATGGATAAATTGGAAAATAGAATTATAGTGATTAAATACAATTATTTATAGATGAGAAAAATATAATAATAAATAATATGATAAAAAATATGGAAGACATATTAGTGTTATTAAAAATCCAAAAAAATTATAATTACATCAACTCAATACCACATATGCGATTAAAAATACTATATAAGGAAACAATTACATCGATAATGAGTTATAGGTAAAAACATATTTGATAAGTAAATAAATTAGTGTAAATTTTTTTATATTGAGTGGATAAATGATTAAGTAGTGTAGAAAAAGTACAAGTTATTATCTATGGAATGATGATGATGTGTTATCTAGAATTACAATCTAATTTTTAAGGTGGGTTGAGAGATATGGGGTACCTTAATTTCTTTATTTAAACCAAAATATTCTTACTTATTCCATTGAATTATAATTCGTTCACTTGGAATTTAATATAATTGTGGAAAATTTAACTCATAAAAATGAAAAAATCAAAATATTATTTATTTGATTTCATAAAAACATGTTTTTGTGATAAAATAAGAGTTATTGATGATTGTGTGTACTATATATAGGTTTTTATGACACTAGGGATTTCTAACCATGAAAACATAGTTTTAGTGAATGAAGATGATCATTTACATGAAAATTTTGATGTTGGAAATAGTCTTTTCAACTATATATATATATTAAAGAAATTCAAGACTCAATTGTATGAAAAAATGATCTAAAAGATTATGTACAACTATAATTTAGGTTTCTCCGTATACACTATTACTTGAGATTCCTCTACCATGGTAGTGATAGAACCATTTTTAGATTTGAAGAAAAATAAGAAGATAGATCATACTAAAGATGAAAAAATTTCCATAGATAGTATGATATATTGTATAACTTTATGAAAGAAATTAAGGACAAGACGATGATGTTATAGAGGTTTACATATCTGAGACATCATTTTTGTAATGAACCCAAATATAGTAACCCTAAAGTGGTATTTACACTATTACATTACTACAATATAAATTGGATAACACCATATAGGATAATTCAATTAAGAAGTCTTATAAAACTAGAAAGAAAATTTATTCATATATTACATTATAAGTATAAAAATAGAGAAAAAGGAACATTATTTCATTCTTGAAATCATTCAAAACATCCTTATACATATCTTGGGGAAATGAAAATAATGGGTGATATCATATTCTTAGTAAGGGTTATACACAGTGGGAGGTATTATGAATAAATAAGGAATAATCAATATGGTTGATTCAATAATCAAAACACATTTAATTTAATCAACAACTTGAGTACAATGTAAATCCATGGATAATACAAAAATAACAATCACATGTATAATGGAAAATAAATTCTTCATAAAGTAAATGGATAAATCTAAAAATTAATGATCTTTCCATCGTGTCCTCGATCAAAATATCATGAAACAGATCATCAAGGCCACGATGAAGTTATTTTTTATAAATGGGTAGTTGTAAACCAGATATCCTTATAATATAACAAGACTGATATTTTTTTTCATGAAACATGTCAATGCATCGAAGGGATATCTATAATTGAACTCCACCCATTACTTACACATCTTTTTAATTCTTAATATATTTAATGATCAATACAATTAATTCTAAAAATTCCTTATAAATCAATATTTATCCATTTTTAATCCCGAATATGAAATAATTCCCTAGTAAATGAAATAAATTTATTTTGAAACCTCCTTTAATGAATACTGTATATAGAAATGGTATATTATTGAAACAAAATCAAAGTGACGAAAATGATGCTATATAAATCTATGATACTTAATGTATGAAACATATGAGAAGATAAATCTAAATAAATGACATAGAGTAATAAATAATTTGATCATGAGAAATTTAACATATATAATAACATGATTAAATAAAGGATAAAATAAGACCATAAATTCACCAGAAATGATTTTTTTTTCGTAAAACCAAGTATTTTAGAAAAGAAAAAAAATTAAATAAAAACATTAAAAATAACCTATTTATAACATGGTGCAAGAATAAAGTTATAATTTATATTAAAAATTATTTCCATTGCTATAAGAGAATAACACCCTTTTCTTTTGATAAAATATTAAATATAAATCTATAAAATCAAAATGCAAATATTTTTTTTAAAATAAAAAAGGAAAATTGTGATGGAATATTAAAAGTAAATAATTTTTATAATGATATGATTTTTTTCATGGGGTAAATGTTATAAAAAATATTTCCTTCACACTTTCAGGTAAAAGTCCAAAAGTATGTTTTATTTTGTAAATTACAGAAAGATTCCTTTTAAATTTTTTGAAAGAGTGTAAAATATGGTTGAATATAAATTTAAATAATCATTGGTGTTTAAATAATAATATTATCGATAACATTTAAAAGAACTCTGACATTGAAGAAAAATTGTTGGAATGAAAACTTCAAAATAGTTTTTTAAAATAAATCACCTTACATGTCACTCACTTATTGATTCTTGATAGAACAAGAGAATAAATGTAAAATAAACATATAGAACACAAACATACCTAGATGATATGAAAATATATTGGGTTTAAGTTATTAGGATCATATAATTTTTCCAATGGAAATATGAATATAAATAATCACTAAATAAAATGAGGTTATAATAGAAATCCATTTCCTTGAATTTTTCTTAGTTGTAAATTCTTAATCATACTTTATAATGGAATTAAATTTATTAAATACTTTCATTAGAACATATTTCATCAATATTACACTTATTAAGGCCATTCTATAATCATTTGATATCTATTCATTGAATATTTCGTTATTACATCAACCACTTTAGGTTTTTCGGTCACTTTCTCCAAATTAATTTTGTATATTGTTCATGGATAATGTTGTAATGAAATGGTTTGATCATATACATAATTTTAATAATTACATAAACATTTTATTTATTTATTATATATAATTTTATAATTATCCATGCATGGTGGTAATAGAAAAAATAATCACATCGCTTCATGGAGGTTATATTCCACACGTAAACATGAGCATTGTTATCATTTTACAAAGGATGGAAGGGTAATAAAGTAGATAATATGTTATATTTATGGAATCATGAAAATTTTACAAATATTATATATATTAATTAATTCCATTTTTATATCCATCCAAGTAAAACATTAATGAAAAATGAATTACAAAACTATGTGGAGATAATATATCATACATACCCACAAGATATATTTTCATTTTCAGTATGATGGAATGAATATTGAAAATATATTTTACATTAAAATAAATCCATCTTAGTATTATGAATATAATAATGTAATTATGTTAATACGTAAAATAATATTTGGAGGAGTTTAAAGAAGAAAGGATATTGAACAACTTCAGTAATGACATATACCAATTGTATTTGTAGCCTCCATTGGAATATACATTAAGACTTATTGAAGTTGTCTTTTGGAGATAATAGACACACTAGAATGAGAAAAATAATGTTGGGAATGAAGTTTTAAAGATATTGGTTGATATAAGTGGCTCAAGTTATGTGTATAATTAAGGAGTGTGGGTTTCCTTGTGAAAAAATATAAATTCTGGAAAGATTATTATATATTATATTTCCTACTCAAATAAAGTGGATAAAAATTATTTAATTTGTGACTATTATACTGTTAAGGTCAAAATAAATCCAAAAAATGAGATTTAATCAAGTCTTTAGCAAAAAGTTTGTTCAAATTAATACCAAATATTAATTATTATATATAAAAATATAGAATACATTTTAATGAATTTAATTTATAGAAGTGGTAAAAATTAATTTTAATACATGTTCATAAAATGAAACTAAGAAAATTTTTAGATTTTTTAAAAAAAAATGAGTTTATAGAAAAATTAAATATAATGTTATTTCTAATAAAATTAATTAGACTATTTTAAATAGAGTAGAAATATTTTTCTTTCAACCCAACCAAAATTGAATGGAACATTTTAAATACTTTATTAACAGAGAAGAACTAATTTATTTTTATTTGAACAAAAACATTAATTATTTATTAAAAATGTTGAGAATATATATCTAAGTTCAATACTATATTATTATATGAATTATATGAACTATTTATTATATATTTGTTCCAGAAAAATTGTATCATAAAATTTCATAGAATTATTATATAATTATAATTTTATAAAAGTTAAATTTCTCAAAAAATAATTATTTTTACACTATTCAACCAAAAAGAAACTATTTCTAAAAATATCAAAATTTTACCCTAAGTTAATTTTTACATATTGAATTCAAAAATGAAATTCATTTCATCAAATTAAATTTATAAAATTTTGGAATTTAGGTTTTAATCACAATATTAAATAATTTTATGTGCGTTATGTTATCATATCATTAGAAAGAAAATATTACTTACTATAATTAAAGTATAGGGTGTTACATTCTTCCCTTAAAAAAATTCATCCAAAAAAATTCCAAAATGTCACTTAAGAAACCGATTTTAGTAGTTTTGTATCATAACATATTCGGGACACTATGTTACCACTTCTATTTTATGATTTTCTTGATTTACCTTCACCAATAGAGTCATCCAATTTTGCATCACTTGATCTCTAGTGTTAATATTGTAGATAAGATCATATTAGTATGATAAACTAGGTTTTAATTATATTTCCTCAGAGGTGATCATATACATTAGGTTTAGAATATAATTCCTCGGTAAAGGGAAATAAAATACATCATTAACATTATATAGACTATGTGTCGTTTCTAAATGGTTATCCAAACCTCTAATTCTTTCTATAATTTCAGAAGGCCCGATATTCATAGCTCTTAGTTTCCATTTCTTATAAAAAATTATAACACCCTTCCATGGATATAACTTTAATAAAACGTGATTTACCACTTTAAATTATGAATCGTTCCTTCGGTTATCAAAATAAATATTTTCACTACTTTTAGATCCTTTATCATGACTTTGAATAGTTATCACTTTCATCATTATCTCATCAAAAAGTTCTTGGACTAAAATCTTCCCTTTACCAAATTCATCCCAAAAAGTTGGTGTATGAAATATTGTCTCATAAAATGATTTATATGGTTACATTTGATTTCTTAAATAGAAGATATTATTATACATAAATTACACTAATTTTAGGTACTAATTCCACATACCTTGAAATTCATGTGCTTAGGACCTCAACATGTCCTCAAATGTTTTGATATACCTTTTAGGAAATCCATTTGAATGATGATGATAATTAGTTCTTTAAGGTAACTTGGTTTTAAGATAATTATAAAAAATCTTATATAATTTCAACATAAACCATGGTTCATGATTGGATAAAATAAAAAGAGGTTCACGATGAAGTTTCACTATTACTTTATAAATATAGAGACGTGCTAGGAAATCAAGTAGTATAACATACCTTTTTGAGAGTAAATGTGTGTAAATGGTAATTAAATAAATAATATTCCACAAGTCATCATTATTTCTAGGATCATTTGGAAATCCAAGTAAAAATTCCATAGTAATATAATCGAATTTCCACAAAAGAATAGGTAAAGGTTTCATAAATCCAATAAGATATTGTCTCTTAGTATTTTTCTATTTAAAAACAGAGCATCTTGATACATAGTATAAAATTTATCATTTCATACTATACCATAAAATATTTTCCTTAAAATATAAATACATTTGGGTCCTATCATGGTGTGTATAGAAATTTTATCTATGAGCTTAATTTAATGATTCTCTTTTTAGATCAGGAATAGATGGAACACATAGCCTCTTTCCAAATTTCGATATAATATATTAATAGATGAATTCTACTAACATCACTTCATTCAAATATTTTATTTTATTTATAATATTCTAATCATTAAGCTATGAACTTTTTATTTTCTCTAATATGGATGTTTTGAAAATCACATGGAAAATACATGATGTTTCCTATTACTTAATGATTCCCATTTCAAAATTTACTTAATCCACGGATATATGATCTTTTTTTATCCTTCAAACTCTAAGATATTTCTTAATTCTTGCATCAACCAGCACATCTTACTTCCCAGGGTGGTATTGTATTGATCGATCATAATATTTAAGTTATTATATCTAACTCATATGCCTCATGTTGATCTATTTCAGTGAGAACATGTATTTCAAACTTTTCTGATTGATATAAATTTCATATTTTTCAAAATAAATTGAATTCCTCTATATATTCAATAAAAATATTATAACATTCTACTCAATATACTAGGTTTTATAATTTTTTTCATGGCTATTTTACTTCCTTGATTCATAGGAAATAAGTCTATCATTTTGTATAAGGATTCATCCAAACCCCTTATTTAATACATCATAATGTATAAAAAGTCCATACCTTCCCAATGTAAAATTTAATATTGATGTATTGACTAATATACCTTTAATTATTCAAAAAATTATTTATATACATCTGATCATATGAAATTAACCCCCTTTTGTGTCATCTTGTTTAATAGTTTAGTTAATTGAGAAAATGTTTTAACAAATCATTGATAGTAACCTAATAATATAAGGAAGCTATGTACCCCTATTATATTAATTTACATTATCCATTATATCACTAAGTTTTTCTATGAAAGATAAATTGAAATTCTATCCTTAGAAATATAATGGCCCTGAAAAATAAACTTCATGAATCTAAAATTCCCATTTTCTAAATATAAATCATTTTCTATAAGAGTATTAAGAATTATTCATGAATGACTCTTATACTCATTATAACTTTTAAAGAATACCAAGATATAATCAATAAATACCAAAATGAAATTATTGAGATAATACCTAAATACTATGTTGACCAAATCAATAAAAATAGAGGTTTTATTATCAAATGTAAAGTTTATTACTATAAATTAATAATTTATATCCTCATATGAATTATTGTCATTGGAATATCTTCCTTCTTTATTCAGAGTTGGTGTTACACAGAATACAAATCACTATTTGAAAAAAATTATCTCCGTGAATTAAATTATAGAGGTGTTCAAAGTAGGGTAGGTGATACTTTTTGTTTATATTAATGTCATTTATTTTCGTGTAATTTATTAACAGAATCATAGAACAAAATTTCTTCTTAACAAAAAGAATTTTGTCTCCCCATGATGAAACACTTAGATATATAATTCACTTATCACACAATTTCTATATTTTTTTCTTTAGTTACAAAAATTACACCATGTCTATCTTATATGGATTGTTAGATATAGGTTTCAAATTATATATGAGATTAATGAATAAATAAAATTCACACTCAGGTAGATATATAGGTTGTTCCTAAGGAAACAAAACAATGTATTTCTTCACAATAGGTTCATACTCTATTCTAAGGACACCTTTCCTATTTATAGGTTTTTTCTTCTCTTATTGTATAATAATTTCATTAAGGATAGCTAACGGAGGTATACCATGACATGATTTTTATAATTTTTTCTACTCTCTGAGGAAAAGGGATTCTACATCTCCTCTATGAATCATAATGTACATCTCTTGGAAATAAGATTTTTCATTTTTATTTAAAATACAATCCATACCAAGGATTATATAATTTCATGTATTCGTATAATAATAATGTTTTAAAATACGATAAGTCTATGTGTAATAATGGGAAAATAATGACATATATTTATTTCAATAAGATCTTTTCTAGGTGTCTTGATTTAAAAATTTCTTCCTAAGGTGAAAGAGAAATATATAATTTTCTTGAAAAAATTGTAGATATATAAGAGTGAAAATATTATAAATAAAATAAATAATTAGTTAAATTTCATATTTCAATAAAAGTACCTTCCACCACATCTTTCAGAACATCATCATTAGTTTTAGCAATCTAACAAGCCTATCCTTCTCCCCTTGGTAACTTCTACAATAGATGACATTGACACTAAGAACACTATATTGAATAAATCTACATCCATTTACTAAAAAATAATTGATTAAAATTGGTTTATTTCTTTCCTTGAATTCATGATCCCTATGAACACTTTATACACCATTTAAATATACTATTTTTTCATTATTTAAATACTTGTGTGTTTATTTCCACAATTATAACATGTAAAAAATATCACCTCCCCTTTCTACATTTCTAACACTTTTTTTTGTCTTGGTTCTCAACCGACCATTTCTTTTCTTTATTTCCCTTGAATATGTAATACCTAGAAAATTATTTCTCTCTGTTGATGGAACTTGACACTACATGATAATATAATTAAAATGTTTTATATATAGTTCCCTTCAGAGACACTTTTTTTTCCTTTTAAGGAAATGATTAATCCTTCTTTCTAGATTATGTATATATTTTGCATCATACTAAGTTAATCATGTAAATTTATCATCATAATCAAAAATAATTTCTTTATCCATCTACAATAAAGTGTAGAATATCCTCTCGAATTTATCTTATTTCACTCAAAGAACGTATTTCTTGAATAATACCACTTAAAAATCTATTTATTATATACTTTCTATTTCATCATCCACTTTAGTATTGTAAATCACTGACCACCACTGGTCATTATATCCTTTCATATAATAAACTTATAGAGTAAATATTTCATTTCCATTACTTCACATGGAATAAAATATATTTCTAAGGGACTTAATCCATTATCAAGATACAAATTAATTAATAGTTACATAAAAATATATAGGATTCTATCACCTTAAGTGATACAACATATGTGAATTGTGTTGTGGGACAATAGTTTTCTCTATAAATTCATGGTCATTCATCATAACCTACGTCATACACCTTAACATGTTCATGATATTTTCATCTCTAACACCAGTTATACTGTATTTCTAAATAGGTTAGTCCCAAAATTGACTATAAGTGTTTATTCCCTTCCTTACACTAGAGACCATAACTATACTATTACAGACACTATGTAAGTTTATAATCATCATGGATTTTTATCCATAAAATAAAAATCCCTATGATGGTAAAATTTCTCAAATACCATAATGAATCATCATAATTATGATTCTATCAATTTTCAATTAAAATTTAGTTCCCATGTTTCATACTAAACTTTATCTGGAACCAACAATAATGTCCCTGAATCCATTAACCTAGAGGTAGTGTATACATTATTACATTGGTAAAAGATTCAATAAATATCACAATATGGGATCAATCAGTTTTGTGGTATTGGAAAACTAGATAAATACATCATTACTATATTTCATTGTAAATATTAAAACATAGTATAAGAAACATTCTTGAATCCTTTAAATCATTCAAAATATCCTTCATCATATCATGTTGTAAAGTAAAATTAACAAAGGGTGAGCTCATATTATCTCAAAGGGATTTGTATTATAGAATCTATCATTATTAAATAAGGTATAATCAATATGATAGGTTGGATAATCAAAACACATTCCATTTAATCAAAAACTTGAGTTGAATGTACATCCATGGATGATATTAATATAGAAATCACATGGATAATGAAAACTATATTCTTAATAATGTAAATGAATAAATCTAGACATTCAAGATCATACCTTGAAGGCCTTGACCAAGATATCATGAATCATATCATCAAGGCCTTAAATAAGAAATTCTTAATAAATGGGTAGGAGTAGACTAGATACAAAAATAATATAGCATGCCTACTATTTTGTCGCATGATACTTGTCAATGCATCGATGCTATATCTCTAACTAGGCCAAGATCATAACTTCCAAAACCTATGGATTATTTATATATTAAATTAACAATGCAATCCAATATCAAAATTTAATATAAAACAACAATTATCCATATTGAATCATGAATACATAATATTTCCCAGGTTAATGAATTAGTTATTTTTAATAAAATTCCTTTAATGATACTATATATAGCATTGCTATACTATTGATACAATATCAAAGAGACGAAAATGAATTTTTATAAATCCATGATACATTAAATATTTACATAGAGGAGAAAATAATGTCTACTGAAATTATGGAGAGTGATATGGAATGTGATCATGAGAAAGTTAATAACCAAAAAACCATGAAGCGATAAAAGATGAAATAAGTTAATAAATTAATAAAAAATAAAGGCTTTTTATTAAAACAAATAATTTAGAAAATATAAAATATAATTGAATAAAAAAATTGACAATAATATATCTTTAACCTTGTGTAATAATGATGTTATAAATAAATTAAAAATTATTTTTATTCTTTTAAGAAAGTAATTTTATTTTTTTCATAACAATTTAAATAGAAATTTGAATAATATTAAGAAAAAAATTCTATTTGAAAATAACCAGGTAATATTGTAATATAATTATAATATTATTTAATGGTTATCATGATAATAAATTTTATTCTTTTGGCAAGCATCAAAATAATGTTTCGAATTAAATTTTTGGTTAAAGGTCTAAAATTGTCTCACTTAAAAAATGAAAAAGGATTCCTTTTAAAACACAGTAATGAAAATAAAATTTTGTTGAAAATGACTTAAAATAATTATTGTATTTTTAATAATAATATTCTTTAAAACTTTTAAAATATCTTAGAAATAAGACAAAAAGCGTTGGAAAAATTATTTAAAAATAAGATTTAAAAACAGTCTCTCACATGTAACTTACTTGTTGATTTTTGATCAAAAAAGAGTTGAAATGAATCAATAAACATGAATAAATCATACAAAACTAGAGGATGAAAAATATATGGGTATCATATGAATAGCATCATTTAATTTTTTCATAGCAATTCATAATATAATCAATCCCAAATTAAAATGGTATTGTAACAAAAATCCCATACTTTGGGTATCTTCTTAGTTGTATGTTCTCAATCCTCTTATATAATGAATTTACATAAATTTAATATTTGAATAATAATATATTAATTTATATTATATTTTTAAGGTCATTTTTAGTCATTTTAAATCCATTCATTGAATAGTTCTTGGTTACGTCGATCAATAAAGGTTATTCGGTCAATTAATCCAAAATTAATTTGGTATATTGTTCAGTGTTAAAGATGTTATGAAATGGTTCATTCAACTCTTGAATATTAATAACTTCATTAACATAATATGTATTCATTATATAAAAACTTATGATCATATATGCATGGTGGTACTGGAAA
Source organism: Viscum album (assembly GCA_963277665.1). Taxonomy (NCBI): domain Eukaryota; kingdom Viridiplantae; phylum Streptophyta; class Magnoliopsida; order Santalales; family Viscaceae; genus Viscum; species Viscum album. Next base: position 1,616,975,042 of record OY728131.1, on the reverse strand, counting down.
AATGAATCACATCTCTTCGTAAAGGTGGTAGTCCACATGTATTCATGAGCGATGTTAACATTTTCCAAAAGATTGAAGGGTTAGTAGTTAGATAATATATTATATTTTAAGAAAATAAAAAATTAATAAATATCACATAAATTCATTAATTAAATATTTATAACCATCCAAGTAAAATTATGTTGAAAAATAAATTACATGGCTATGTGGAGATAGTAGGTCATATGTTCGAACAAACAATGTCTTTTTTTACATATGATGTAAAGGGGATAAAAATTGATGTAAAATTTAATTAAAAAGAACTCAATATGGTAAATATACTCATTAAATTATTTTAATAAGTTTATTTAATATTTTAAGGTGGTCTAGGATGAATGGAACTTGAGAAATATCGGTAAGAACATATACCTCTTTTTTGGGTAACATCAGTTGGATTACACATTAAGAAATATTAAAGGGGTATATTGGTGAGAATAGGACCTATAGGGAAAAAAATTGGTAAGGTGTTTGGGTAGATATTGTGTCACGAACCAACCCGGGTCGACCCTGAACCGATCACCCGATCCGGTTTGCGACATGGCCCGAGAGGAGTTCTTTTTCTTCTCGGGCTGGCGACAAGTGACATGGTATCAATAAAGGGAAAGAGGGAATAATTTTGACCAATGAAAATAAATAAAGTATCAAAAAATGTATAATAATGTGAGACAAATAAATGAACAAAAAGAAGAACAACCAATAACAAGAAACTAACCTGACCATGACCAAAACTCCTCACGACTCCGAGAGTCGCTCTCCAATCCACAACCAAATCTCACCCACGGTGAGTAAGCTCGAGTCAAACCTGCAACAGAAACTAAAAACAAGAAAAACACTATAGTTGTGAGTATTAAAACTCAGTAGGCATGACCAACTATCTATCCCCAATGCAATACCTTTAAATAATGAATTTACCAATTTCAGGTTTGAACTAAATTATATGAAATTTTGGTTTCCACACACACTTTCATTTCTAAAAAAAATAACAATCCAATTACCTTTTGAATTTAAAAACAAGTTTAATATTTTAATGGAAAATTTGCATTAAATTTTAAAACATTTTCATGAATGATTTAGAAATCCAAATTTTAGTTGTTAGTCAAGAGTGAAAACACAAACAACACACAATAAGGGAAATGGGAAAGTAGAAAATGGGGACCAACAACCGAATTGAGCCCTTGAATCATCTTCCACATACAAATAAGCAGTAAAAAATATGGTTCAAAATATGAGCTCATGAAAAAACAAGAACGTACTATACATGTAACTCATCCTGATGGCATGACCTACTCAATGACGTCCTAACGCCCTAATGCCCTATCGTCTCCCTACCTATCCTGATCAAGGGGCCCAATCCCATTACAATAATAATAAAAGACCTATCTGCTATGGTCCACTACCCAGTGTATAATCTAAACTATTACAACAATCGTTCTCAAAAGATTCACTTACTATGCCAGGTTCCCATGTCAACACGTGTAATAACAGTGGGGGGTGAGTCAAATATGTAAATCAACTAGTCATAATGCACAAAAATTACACACTACTCACACAATCAATGTACATAAAAATATCACCCTTGATTCACCTCAAAGAATGCTTTCCAAAATAATTTATTCTATCAAAGTGCCAAATAGGCCTAATGAAAATTTTAAAAGAAACACCATTTCCCAAGAGAAACAATACCATTTGCTCTCTTTTCAGTGGAAAACATTTACCACAAACCAAAAACACACTTGAAAATTTGTGAATTATGTTCAAATTCCAAACATGAATTCTTTCACTATTATGCACCAGTTCATCATGAAAATAATTTAGGTGCCGTGTATAAAATATACAGCTTCGTTTACATTAAGAAATTATTACAAAATTAACTATCTAACAATAGTTATTATTTATTAAAATCAAAAAAATATCAAGAAATTAATAAATTCTAAATTTAAAAGGAGAGTATAGGGGGGACCTACCTCAATTTGCAGCTCTAACACGATGATGCGGCATGCCTCTCAAAGGCGTGCAAGCACGCACAAGACGATGATTGTAGTATCGTGGGTTTTTCCTTGCCGACACACTGCAACAAACATACAATAACTAAAATTACACAAACATGGAACTTAAAAAATCCAAAAGAACAAACAATGCAAAAGAACTACCTCGACATATTTTCAAACATACTTCACACCATCCATACTATTCACTAATCCACTTTAAAATTTATAAAATAATTTCTGAAGAGTAACTCACGACTTACACACACAATACCCCCCTTAAAAAAACTCTTTTAAGATCAACCTCACATCCTCAACATTCTAGAGAAGAAAAAACACCATATGAACCGTTAAATAAACTAACTACATAACTTAATCAAAATACACCACACATGAAAACCCCATTTTGAAACCATGCACACACACCACTTTAAAAACTGTAAACCAAAAGACTACCTTTTTAATCAGGCACGCCTCAAAATATTCCAAAACAATATTCCACACCACATATAATATTTCATAAAATATTCAAAAGTTTATAAAACAACTTTAATAACATCGCAAGACACCAATTAATTATCAAAAAAATTTGAAAAACCTGAAAAAACTGAATATTAAATCAAGAAGATTTGTGCAAAGTGGAAACTCACTTCAATCGATGAAGAACACCCGGAAAGTGGAACGAAACAACATTCGCACATCAACTACACACTTTAGAATTTTAATTAAACCTTATATAACAAATATTGAACCCAAAATAAAGGATAAATCAAGAAATTTAACCCTGCCACATAGGGTTTTAGAAAAAAATAAAACCTCCTCAATGAACCTACTAACCAAGAAATAACCTTAATTCAAAAGGAGGCGGGAAAAAATACCAAGAAAGGGAGGCTGCCGGAGGAGGACCGCGTCAGCGATGCAGGTTTCCAGAGGGAGGAGTGTTGGAATAGGGTGCATCGGGAAGGTGAGGGGTCATCATGGCTGGATGGATTCCAGAAATAGCCAGAGAGCAGGGGGCATATTGGCTCGGGGAAGGAGGGAGCGGGCTGAATAGCCAGTGTAGGGCTGGGGGCTGGGATAGGTGTGGCGTGCTGGAGCTCGCAGGTAGGAGGTGGAGGCATGGAGGGTGGATGCTGGAAGTCGGTGGCTATAAGGGTGAAGGCTGCAGGTCTTGGCTGGTAGGATGGAGAAGCGAGGTACGATGGTGGAGGCCTGGGTATGGATTCTACAAGGGTGAAGGTGGTGGGACTGGAGCACGACGCCGGGGTCGAAGGAGGTTTGGTGTGCCGAACAGGAGGCTGAAGGGGAGGGGCGTTGTGAAGGTGGTGTGGTACAAGGAGAGGTTCTACTGAAGTAAGGGGGCACCAGGGGCTACGTAATAGGAAACCACGAACAAGGGGAAAGTAAAACCCTAAGGAGAGGAAAAAAAATAAAAAGAAAAGAAAAAAAGAAAATAGAAATGAAAAAAAAACAAAACAAAAAACAAATATAAATAATGTAATAATAATATTCCTCTATAATACTAATAATAATATTAATGATAAAAATAATAATAATAATAACAATTTCCCTTCTTAAAGATGATAATAATAATACCTATAAGAATAAAAAAACAACATTATAAATAATATAAAAATGTTAAAAATAACAATTTAATTTTTTTTATAATGATAATTGTTTAATAATAATCTTATATTATTATTCATAACAAATAGTGTTATCATTAATCCATAAGTTATTTATTTAACCAAATTTTTGATTTTCAACTCATCCAATTTATTTTTATTTGGTCGATTCAAGGACCGCAACCGTACGGTACTCGGGCTGACTACACGGATTCCGCTAGCTGTGTGGTGCCCGTACACTGGCCTAAAATAATAATAATAATAATAATAATAATAATAATAATAATTTATTTTAATAATAACATCAATAAGAATAATAATAATCATACCGAAAAAATATAAATAATTTAGATATATGTTTCACATTAATAATAATAATAAAATTATTAACAACAATAAATAACACATCAAATTACCAATGTTTCTAATTTTAATTTTCCAAAGAAAGGTGGGTCAAGTTGTTGCATGGGCAAAGCAGCGTGGGTTATCCAAAACGCGCTCCACCCAGGCGCTCAGTGACATGAACTCAAAAACGCGCATTTGTTTGACAAAACTCAAAAATCTTATTTGGGATTCAACCCGAACCTCGAAAAAAAATTTAAAACCAAATAAAATAATAAAATAAAAATAATAGATAGGTCAGGGTGTGACAATTCTCCCCACCGTAAAACTTTCCACCCTCAAAAATCCGTAACAAGATCTAGACCCAAAGAAAAAACTTATCAAGTGTCACCCACTTCCAAAAGTTTAAGAGCCTCCAGTTGATCGATCCAAACAGACTCGGAAAACCCATGACACACAACTCATCCTTAAAAAAGTCAATTAAAAAACAACCAAAACAAAACTCAAAATGAAACTCTGATACTGACATGGGGAGGCCCAGACGGACTCCCCTCCAAATAAATCAAGCCAAACTAAATTCAACGAGACCCACGATGGGTCTACCCACCATAAGGACTGGCGAGATTAACCGAACATGAATGCTTTACAGATGGACCAAAAACCCCACCACAAGGGTAAGGGAGGGAAGGGTCCAACCAATAGATCATCAAAACTACCATCACTACTACCTTTATGATGTCACAACCACAGAAGAACACAAACCATGCCACACTAAAGGTCGAGATTAAACCTAGTCCCTTATTCACCATTGGGGTTCTCCTGACTATGTGCCAGCTACACTCTGGGACCTATGGCTGGAGCACCGATGACTGAAGCATCTCCTACCTCGCAGTCAGGCTTAATAATTTCTCAAACATAACACACGAACCAGAATTTTACCAAACACACTTCCATTAGAATAAAGGTTTTCAAAGAGGTTCGAAAATAACCATTCTTACAACTGAAGGAAAAGAAACACCATAAAACACTACAAGAGATGACCACTACATTAAAGGAACACTAAAAAGAGAAAAAACTCAGAATTGATCCCCAAACATCACCCTACAACTGCTGATGGGACGAGGTGACCCTCGATGAGCCAGGTCTGGCTTCAGTGCGCTTCTTGGAAACACTTCGGAAGAATTGCTACAAGTGACCCATATGTCCATAGGTGTGGGACGGTCTTGGAGGACTCATGCACATCAGCCTCTTATGTCCCTACTTACCAAACTGGTGATAGATCATGACATTGCGTTGTGAAGAAGATGACTGGAGGTCTGATGGACTCTTGATTCTTCTATTAGAGCCACCAACATCAGGTCACTTCTCATTCTTCCTATCATTATCCTCTATACTACTACCCAAGGCCAGGGAGGATTCTCCACCTCATTCCCTCTAGCTAACTCATCCTCGGCCTGTAAGGATTTCCCCACAACATCCGAGAAGGTGGTTGAGCTGAGCTTTGCAACTTTTGACCGCAGTTCAGGTCGGAGTCCAGAATCAAATTGTCGAGCCTTCCCAGGATCATTTGCAACAAACCATTAGTCGTACAGAACTAGGTCTATTAAATTTATATATAATTGTATCACTGATTCATCACCCAGATCAAGAAAACACAACTCCATCCTCTTCCTAAGCTTCGTAAACTTAGATAAGTATTTTTGTATGAACAAAGACTTGAAGAATTCAAAAGTGAGATCTTCTCGAGGATATCTTGGAGACACGAACTTCCACTATTTCCAAGTTAGACCATCGAGAATAAAGGTAGACAACATCACCTTGAAAGACTCAGAAAAACTAATGAAACTGAAGTTCCTCCAAATCTTCCGCAACCACTCCTCTTCCTCAAGAGGCTATATTTATCCATAAAAGAGAGGAGGGTTAAATTTCCAAAACTCGAGGTTGTAATCTATGGGCTGGTCAACATGAGGATTTTCTAAGGATGAACTTCCCAAAGTTTCACCTTGGGCATCCATCGAACCTTCATGGGGGTGAACACAACGGAACAAGAAAACATGGAACGAGATCAAAACCTGGCTATTTCCATTTCAAATTCAACATTTCAAAAATTATAAAATAAAACATTGCAAAAAAATTCTTAGAATCAAAGAAGACCCAAACGATTCACTAAAGGAAACTAGTGTTGATGGGTGACTCAGACATATGGTTGGTGGACATATGCCAGTCACACCACCATCATAGGGAATACTCTAGGGTAATGTCCCCGATTCCACATGGCTTTCCAAACCATGTGATCTCACAGAGGTCACTTTCATGGCTCCCATTTCATTTTTCAATACCTAAAAAACCATAATAATCAAAGTACATCGACCAACTCCAACATCCCATCATAACCCGAGGTTCAGAACAATCAAGGGTTCATGACTTCCTTCTCGTCCGTACTCTCCAATTGTAATGTCCTAGAACTCTATGGTCCATTCCTTTAATGAAATATGGTGTTTGAGGTGTTCCAGGAGGTTAATGTGACATATACCCAACAATTTTCCAAATTTCCATTTCTGTGAACAGTTCCATCGGTGACCAGTTCCAATGGTAGACCATTGTGAACAATGCAATGGTGACCTTTTGTGAACAACATCACCGGTAACCTTATGTGAACAATGCACCGGTGACCTTATGTGGGCAGTGTATCGGTCACCCTAGGTAAACAATGTAATCAGTAGCCCTAGGTGAACAGTGTCATCAGTAGCCCTAGGTGAATAGTGTCATCGGTAGCCCTAGGTTCCAACGGTGAGGTTCCAATGGTGATATTTTTCCTTTTCCAAATTTTGAGTTCATGAATAGTGTTTCCAGAACGGTGAGGTTCCAACGATGACCATTTTGTTTTGGAAAATTTTGAGTTCATGAATAGTGTTTCTAGAATGGTGAGGTTCCAACATTGACCTTTTTCCTTTTCCAAATTTTTAGTTCTTGAACAGTGTTTCTTGAATGGTGAGGTTCCAACGGTGACCTTTTTCCTTTGCCAAATTTTGAGTTCATGAACATTGTTTCCAGAATGGTGAGGTTCCAAGAGTGTCCCTTTTCCTTTTCCATAATTTGAGTTCATGAACAGTGTTTCCAGAATAGTGAGGTTCCAACTATGAGGTTCTATTAGTGAGGTTAATGAACAGTGATTCCAGAATGGTAAGGTTCATGAATAGTGTTTCCAGCTTCCTACAGTTATCCTCTTTAATGTTTCCTTTGAATTAAAATGAATTTAAATTCTTGTTTTAAGGACTATAAGGCTGATTCATATGCCGTAACTCTTATATTGATTTCTCATAGGGATTGAGATGTTTTTACTTGGTTAATCCGCATGGTTTAATGTGATCCGCTTTTAATGGAAAACCCATCATATCTTAAACCACTGATCCTTTAAATCTTCTAAAGGGACGATATATCTTCCGCCCTAGTTCTTCCTCCTTGTTCTCAAGAGTTAGAAGATTGAACATCCCATTCCTTCTTGTAGGAGTTGTGAAATCATACTTTCCTCCTAGGATTTATTCCGCTCTATTTTGATGAAACCAAGAAATATCGATCAGTCTTCAATATAAGGTATGCTCTATCATTATTATTTCGGGTTCATCTCCTTCTTTCTCCTTACCCTTTTTATTGAATTTTACCCCCATGTTCTTAATGGGATTTTCGCGGGTGTTTCCCAATGTGGAGGTGTCTCTGCATCCTCAGGTGGAAACAGTTGTCATTGGGAAGGAGATCGTAACCCGTTGTGTGGCTCGATCTCGTATAAAGAACGTCAAGAGATGTTTGAGGTAGGGGATTCATTTCTTCTCTTTTCTGTTACATTCAACAGAAGAGTTTTCCTATTTTATCCCACTAGATCACAATAAAAATGGCATAATAAATATTTGAACTGGGTAAATAAATTGAGATCAATCGTATGTTATTGCGTCTTGTTTTTATAGATAGTGTGATATCTATTCTTTCTTTCATACTTTTTCATTCTTGATAAAAATTGGTAAAGAACATAAAGCCAGAATAAATTGATAATTGTTTGGATAAATATAAATTGGAATATAAGTGAATCTGGTTCCTCTTGTTGTCATTTGATGTTAATAAAATTGGTTCAGTCAGCATGTTTAATTGTTTGTGATAGATTACTGATTACGTTTCCCGAGTTTGGAACCTAAAAATAATAAATCGATTAATCCAAGATGGATTAAAGAATTTTTTGTTTGATAAAAGATAATTCATTGTAGGGTTTTGAGTTACCATCTTACTTTTTAAAGGTCCAAGAGCCCAATAGATAAGATTTTTGTTTTTCCTACTATTTGTGTTGTGATGTGAGCCTAGATGGCTGTTGTGATTTGTGTTGGTAGGGAGGCCTATTGGTTGTGGTAGTAGATGACGCCTAGAGTGTAGAGATGCATCAGTTTATGCATGTGGGTGTTAGAGAGGACACCATGGATGATGGAATGGGTTGGATGTGAATTTTTGGGTGCTTGCTGTTTCTTTTATTGGTTGTCTGATTTACTTTCTCAACTACTCGAGGCAGCTGGTCTTGCTTACCTTTCATCCGAAAGGGGAGAAGATGCATGAGGTATGCCACATTCATTTCGTGTCTAGATTCTTAAGGGAGGATGGGTCTACTCTCTTGATATAGGTGACAATGACTAGATATGTAGTTCATCTACTCACCGTGTTGTGCCCCCTTGTGTTTATTATCATATAATATTTTTCTAGAATGCCTGAGAATATGGGAAATTAAGGATGTAAATAAATAATTGAATATATTATGTTAACCCATGGGGTTAGAGCTTGCTAGGACGCAATGATGAGGGCAACTAACTTTGAGTGTGATGCTAATGAAATATAATGGGGAAATTGTTAATAGTTAATTAATTTGTAAATAATTAATTAATGTAAAGTTAAACCGAGAAAAGGGAATGAAGTAATGTAATAAAGATCTTTAAATGGTTGTGTGCTTATTGGATACCTAGTCTTAGAGTTGGATGTTGGGAGCCTGAGAGACGTTAGCTTTAGTTGAGTTTAATACTAGTTTATGCCAATAGTGTGGTTGTGAGATATAGTATATTATGTACTTTTTGTGTATCTATACGCAACTCCACCCTGTCAGTTAGGGAAACTGACACCCCAGGGATTCTGAGACCTAGGGGGTGTTTTCCCCAACATTCTGGTGGAGGGATGGATGGCTGACTAACCCCTTTGGCCGCGCTCTCTTCTCTTGGTAGTTACTTGTGCTGGTAGGAACAATGGTTAATTTCCCCATATATGTGTGTAGAGGGCTATAATGGCTTGTGGTTATTCACACACATATATTTTGTATATAGTATCCTATGGACAACTATAGGTGTAATGTGTATAGGATGTGATGGATTGGCGATTATTACTCAGTGTGTGGGATGTAATGGCTTGAGGTTTAAGACCCGATGTATGATACACATTATGCGAGCTGTGGCGGTTCCTAGAAAATACCTGGTTACTTTTCTTACATGGACATGGTGGTTCTGTTGCACTAGGTGCATGTTGTGGTGCTTTTCCCAGGTGTCTATGGGAAAGACTTTTTGGAGAGAGATTCTTATGACGTGTGACATTGGGGCACAGAGGAAAACTTGTGGGGAAGTAGTAGTGGGGTACCCTTGTTATTATTTATTATATTATATACTCTTGTATGTGTTACTTGGTGAGAGTAGCCATGGTGAGGCTAGGAACTTAGTATACCTGTTTAGGTGACGAGTTAGTTTGACTTGTTGTTCACTGTGCTTTAGCATGCATTCTTTACTTTTGCACGAGAGGATCCATGGAGGATCCAACTGAGTATACGATTATACTCACCCTAGGTATATAAAAACTGTTTTTCAGGTCACTTGGAGTAGGTTTAAGATCAAGATAATTTATATGAGCTTGGGGTTGTAAGAGCTTTTTGAGCTTGTGGTTGCTACTGTTTTTACATTCTTTTGGGTACTTTCATTTTTCCCCTACCAGTTGTAGTAGTTTTTCATGACATTACATATGTTCCCTTGGGTTTTAATTTATATTTCAGTCCAAGTTGGAGTTGGTTGGTGTCCATCTTATCTCTCCTTTTCGTATGTGTTCTCTTAGAGGGTAATGCCTCTTATATGTGTGTTTTCTATACCCTTAGTGATAGTCGCCAACCCAGGGCCTACTGGAGGCGGGACTCGAGAACTCATTATCTTCCTTCTCACATTGCCAACCCAGGAGGTGTACACCTTGTGGGGAGGGGGTCGTGACAGAGTGGTATCAGAGGTCTGGTTAACAGATAGGATGGAGTATAGTGTTAGGCACAGGTGAGGTTGCATGGGTTGGTAGGGAAAAAGTGTTAGTCAAGTTGAGCAAGTGATGTAAACACTGGAGACCAGCCAAGACATAGGCGTTTAGGGACCCCTATGTTCATATGAATGGACCTTTAAGTTTACAATGGCTCCTAAATGAGGTGATACTAGTTGTATTGTAGAGACATATGAAAGGATCTTGTTTCATTCTTCTTTGTGCCTGTGTTTGAATGGGTAGACCTTGGGATAGGATTACCTAAAATTAATAAAAGAAAACAAATAATTAATTAATGCCTAGTCTTTCATATTCCGGGTTTAGGATCTCTAACTGTTTGTTATTTTACAGGTATGGATCCAGGTCGACGTCCTTGTCAAGATCACATAGAAGATGTCCAGCAGGCTATGCCAGTAGATCACCGTAGGGTAGTGGTTGACGATGATGACACTTGGGGAACACTCCGAGAGTTTCAGTGCCAGTGTCTGCAAAAGTACATGGGATCCGTTTTAGATGCAGTCACAAAAGACTGGTTGGAGGATTTTGAGATATGATTCAGTTTGATCCGTGCATAGATGGAGCATTGGGTGTCCTTGGTTGTGACGATGGTGCATGGAGCAGCGAGGAAGTGGTAGTTCTTGTTCATTTGGGATTGAGAGGAGTCCACGATCTCATTGGAGGAGTTTCGAGACAAGTTTAGAGTGTAGTTTCTCTCTTCGACCACAAAGGTGTCCAGTCTCCAGGAGCATCTTACCCTTCGATAGGGGAACTATAGTGTGCGAGAGTTTGGCATCCATTTCAGGAACCTTTTACGATATGCTTCGGACCTGTTTCTAGTTGAGTAGGCCAGGGTGAGGCATTTCGAGGAGGCTTTGCATCCAGAGATCTTGTTCCAGGTCACCTCATTTATGCTGAAGACACATCTTGAGGTGTTGGCGAGGGCAGAGGTCATCGAGAGAACATTGGATAGAACAGAATTATCATGATAGGGGAGTCATCATGATTCCTCACGAAGCAGAGTTATGGTCTGGGGTTCCTGGTTTTCAGGGAAAAAGAGTTTTCATTTGGATGGGGGTAGGTCCAAGCCCTCAACATCTCTTTTCTCTTGGGGAGGCATCTCTCAGGCCTATGCCAAGGGATCAGGAACTTGTTTTTATTATGGTGTTCAAGGTCATCAGCCGATATAGTGCCCGAACTTTCAGAGCAATCATCATGCACTAGGTTTTCCACTCCAGGTTCCTCTGTTGAGGTAGTTTCAGCAGAGGTAGTAGCAGTAGTTTGCACCAGCTTTAAATCAATAGTGGGTAGATGAGAAAGGCCTAGGACGAAACCATGACTCTCCCTATCCTGAAATAGAGGAGTTCGGCCATGTTGGTGGTCGTCATCAGGGTCAGAGAGGCCGTAGAGGAGGTCATGGACAACTTCATGTTTAGAGCTTCCAGAACCAGGTGAGCTAGACGTCGTTTGAGGTACCCTATTATTGTTTTCTATCTTGGTGTATGCCTTGTCTGATTAAGGAGTGATACACTCTTTCATATCACCTACCCTTTTTCATGCTTTGGGATTTGGGGTAGAGATTCTTCCAGTGCCCTTGGCATTGACTACGCCAGTTGGAGGTCGAGCTGACTTATTTGACGTATTTAGAGACTGTGAGCTAGTGATACGGTAGCGCTGCTCTTGGGGATATTTCCTATGTCTACGAATACAACCATATGATTTCATCCTCGGCATGGATTGGTTGTATTCGGTGAAGGATATCGTGGATTGCTTCAGGAAGAAGGTCATTTTTGTCGATGTGGATGGAGAGACGGTGGTGTTTTTTGGTGACCGAGATCCTCATATGGGTCATAGGAATGTTCCATCCTTATCATCCATGATGGCTGAGCTGATACTGAGTTCTTTAGAGAATCAACAGTTGGTGTTTCCTAGGTTCATAGAAGAGTACCCTGATGTCTTTTCAAAAGAGGTTGAAGCATTACCCCCTTGACAAGATATCGATTTTGGGATCGAGCTACAACTAGGAGCATCTCCTATCACTATGAATCCATATAGGATGTCCCCTTATGAGTTATGAGATCTATGTATATATCTTTATGGTCTGTTACAGTGTGGTTTTGTTCAACTGAGTGTGTCATTGTGGGGTGCACCGGTTTTTTTGTGAAGAAGGCTGATGGTAGTTTGCACTTGTGTGTCGATTATCGTCGCTTAAAAAAGTGACAATAAAGAATAGCTATCCTATTCCATGGATTGATGATTTATTCAATCAAATTATTGGTGAAAGTTGGTTCTCAAAGATATACTTTCATTCAGGATATCATCATATGCATGTGGAGGATGAGGATATCTTGAATATTGCTTTCCGTTGTCGTCATGGGAATTTTGAGTTCGTTGTAATGCTGTTTGGCATGAAAAATGCTCCAGCTGTGTTCATGGGAATGATGAACGCTATGTTTCGTGAGATCCTAGACAAGTTCGTGGTGGTTTTAATAGATGACATCTTTGTGTACTCCACATTTGAAGAAGAGCATGAAGAGCATCTACATGCCGTTTTGGGAGTTCTTTGTTAACATCAGCTATTTGGGAAGTTTTCGAAGTGTGAGTTTTGGGCTCAAGAAGTCCGTTTCTTAGGGCATGTGGTCTCCCATTAGGGAGTAGCTGTAGATCCATCGAAGATAGAAGTATTTGTGTCTTGGGAAGCACCCAAGACAGTGTTAGAGGTGTGAAGTTTCCTTGGTCTCACAGCCTAATACATGAGGTTCGTAGTTGATTTCTCCCGAGTTTCGACTCCTCTGATAGCTTTTTATGAGGAAGTATCAGACGTTCATATGGACTGATCAGTGTTAAAAAGATTTCAAGTATCTAAAGGAGATGTTAGTAGGTGCTCCAGCTCATTGTCTTCCAGATGAGGGAGTTTAGTTTGATGTTTTCTACGATGCTTCACATCTGGGGTTGGGCTGTGTTCTAATGCAGCAAAGATCAGTTGTTTCTTATGTATCTCAACCGTTGCATCCTCATGAATATAAATATTCCACCCATGATCTTGAGTTAATATCCGTGGTGTTTTATTTGAAGTTGTGGAGACATTACCTCATTGGTGAGGGCTTTTTGGTTTCCACCGATCATAAGAGTCTGGGGTATGTTTTCTCCCAACATGACTTGAACATAATACAACATCGGTGGATGGAGTTCTTATAGGAATACGACTTTGAAATATCATATAAAGCTTGTTAGGGGAATGTTCTAGATAATGCGATGAGTCAGAATTCATGTAGTGATGCAGTGTGTGAATCTGGTGACTCCTGGAGAGTAATGTAAGAACTTTAAATATTACATCTTGATATGGGAGAATTTGGGGGAAGAGGTTGTCTTTTTCAGATTATGGTGTAGTCATCACTGGCGTAGAAGGTGTAAGAGTCCTATTTGGGGGATCTAGAGGTGGAGGTATAGAGAGACCGAGTTGTTTATGGCGAGTCCCCTGATGGATGGTCTAAGGATGAACAACACCGAGTGTTGTATCACGAAAGTATTTTTTATTCCTTTGAAAATGTGTCAGACAGTTCTCTAATAGTTCCATAGTTCTTCTTTAGTGGTGCATACATGTGTGAAAAATATACCCTGAGCCTTGATGAGCTAGTTTTGGTTTCCTGGGCTGTAGCATGAATTTGCAGAGTCTGTTTCTTGATGTTTGGTCTGCCAGAAGGTGAATATCGAACACTGTGTTCCTCGTGGTCTACTCCAGCCATTAGATGTTCCTCAACGGAAGTGGTAGGACATCTCAATGGACTTTGATACTGGTTTCCCTCGAGCTCATGGAGGACATGATGCTACTTGGGTGGTAGTGGATCATTTAACAAAATCATCCCACTTCATAGAAATCAAGGAGTCAAGATCAATGGATGTTTTTTCGAGGCAGTATCTGGAGGAGGTGGTGAGAATTAATAGAGTTCCGAGGAAGATCATTTTTGATCAAGATCCTCATTTTACCTCTAGGGTGTGGTGAGGTCTTCAGCATGATTTTTGTTCTTAGATATTCCTTAGCACTGCTTTCCATCCTCATACGGACGGTCGAACAGAGCAAACCATCCAGACTCTTCAAGAAATGTTACACTCTTGTGTCCTGGATTTTGGAGGTTTGTGGATGAGGCACTTACCCTTGGTGTAGTTATCTGAAAAAATTATTTTTCAATCCAACATCATTATGGCGCCATCTGAAGCCTTGTATGGCTGACCTTTCCATTCTCCATTATGCTGGACTAGGGTTGGAGAGTCAACAATTCTCAGACCGAAACTAGTGTAGGATACAATAGAGATGGATCAGGTGATTCGTGAGAGGATGAAGACAGCATAGGATCGTTAGAAATCATATTATGATCAAAGGAGGAGACCCTTAGAGTTTGATTTTAAGGATCACGTGTTTCTGAAGGTGACTCCCCATCACGGGAAGTCATGGTTTTGTCATGGGAGTAAGCTTTCTCCCCGATTTGTTGGGCCTTTCGAGGTGTTAGCTCATGTTAGAGATGGTGTCTTATCAAGTAGCACCCCCCACACAGATGAGTTGGATACACAATGTTTTTTATGTGTCATAGCTCCATCGTTATCTTCATGATGACTCTCACATCATCGATTGGGGAGAGATCAATGTTTATGATGATGAGAACTTTGATGAGTGACCTATGGAGATCCAAGACTACAAAGAGAAGGTGTTGTACGAGCATTATATCCCCTTGGTTCGTGTCTTGTGGCGACATGGTGGCATGGAGGAGAGTACCTGGGAATGTGAGTCACAGATACATGATCAATACCCAGATTTGTTTGATGTTTAACTCTTTTCATGTAATGATACACCCTTTGTGGTTATAGAAATATCATGTTTATGAGATGGATTTATTTGGTTTCTTCTTGTGGATTTCTCTCTTTGGATAGGTATCTTGATGGGGGGTTTCTCATACTTCTTTTCTATTCCCTTTTAGGATTGTTTTGAATTATAGAGTACAATAATGTTTTGAGAGCTATATAATGTAATGGCCCAGACCTCTCTGGTCTATTAATTTACTGAAATATGGTGTTTGAGGTGTTCTGGGAGGTCAAGGTGACATATCCTCAACACTTTTCCAAATTTCCATTTTTATGAACAGTTTCATCGGTGAACAGTTCCAACGGTAGACCATTGTGAACCGTGCAATGGTGACCTTATGTGAACAGTGAATTAGTATCCCTAGGTGAACAATTTCATCGGTAGCCCTAGGTGAATAGTGTCATTGATATCCCTAGGTGAACAATGTCATCAGTAAACTTCTATGAACAGTGCAATGGCGAGGTTCAAATGGTGAGGTTCAAATGGTGAGGTTCCAATGGTGACCTTTTTCCTTTTCCAAATTTTTATATTATGAACAGTGTTTCCAGAATGGTGAGTTTCCAACATTGATCTTCTTTCCTTTTCCAAATTTTGAGTTCATGAACAGTGTTTCTAGAATGGCGAGGTTCCAATGGTGACCTTTTTCCTTTGCCAAATTTTGAGTTCATGAGCAGTGTTTCCAGAATGGTGAGGTTCCAACGGTGGCCTTTTTCCTTTGAAAAATTCTGAGTTCATGAACAGTGTTTCCAGAACAGTGAGGTTCCAATAGGGACCTTTTTCCTTTACAAATTTTGAGTTCATGAACTGTGTTTCCAAAATGGTGATGTTCCAATTGTGACCTTTTTCCTTTTCCAAATTTTGAGTTCATGAACAGTGTTCTAGAATGGTGAGGTTCCAATGGTGAGGTTCATGAACAGTGTTTCTAGAATGGTGTGGTTTCAACGGTGAGGTTCATGATCAATGTTTTTCCATTTTCCAAATTTTATGTTCATGAACAGTGTTTCCAGCTTCCAATAATTTTCCCATTTTGCATTTCCTTTGACCTAAAATGCATTTAAATCCTTTTTTAAGGACTCTAAGGCTAATTCAAAGTCTGTAAGTCCTATATTAATTTCTCCTAGGGCTTGAGATGTTTTTACTTGGTCAAACTGCATGGTTTAATGTGATCCTTTTTAATGGAAAACATGACATATCTTAAACCACTGCTCCGTTAAATCTTCTAAAGGGACGAGATATCTTCCTCCCTAGTTCTTCCTTCTTGTTCTAAGGTGTGAGATGCTCTAACATCCTATTCCTTCCCATATGAGTTGTATAATCAAACTTTCCTACTAGGATTTGTTCTACTCTGTTTTGATGCAACCAAGAAATATCGATCAGTCTTCGATATAAGGTATGATATATCTTCATTATTTCGGGTTTATATCCTTCTTTCTCCTTCCCCTTTCTATGGAATTTTACCCCCAGGTTCCTAATGGGATTTTCTTGGGTGTTGGCCGATGTGGTGGTGTCTCTGCATCCTCGGGTGGATACAGTTGTCAGAAGGGAGGAGATCATAATACGTTGTGTGGATCGTTCTTGTATAAAGAACGCAAAGAACTGTTTGAGGTAGGGGATTCATTTCTTCTATTTTCTGTTACATGAAACTATAGATTTATCATGTTTTATCCCACAGAATCACAATCAAATTTTCATAATAAATATTTGAACCAGATAAATAAATTTCGATCAATCATATGTTATTGCCTCTTTTTTTTCAAGATAGTGTGATATATATGCTTTCTTTCTTACTTTTTCATTCTTGATGGAAATTGGTAAAGAATGTAAAGACAAAATTAATTGATATTTGTTTGGATAAATATAAAGGGGCATGTAAATGACTCTGGTTCCTCTTGTTGTAATTTTATTTTAATCAAATTGGTGCAGTCATCATGTTTAATTATTTGTGATAACATACTGATTAGGTTTCCCGAGTTTGGAACCTATGAATAATAAATCAGTTAATCCAAGATGGATTAAAGAACTGGTTGTTTTATAAACGATAATTCATTGTAGGGTTCTGAGTTACCCTCTTACTTATTTAAGGGTCAAGAGCCCAATTGATAAGAGGTTTTTTTCCTACTGTTTGTGTTGTGATGTGAGCCTGGATGGATGTTGTGGTATGTGGGGGCAGGGAGGACTATTGGTTATGGCATCAGATGACACCTTGAGTGGAAAGATGCATCAGTTTATGCATATGGGCGTCGTAGAGGACACTAGGGATGATGGAATAGGTTGGATGTGAATGTTTGGATACTTTCTGTTTCTTGGATTGGTTGTCTACTTTACTTTCCCCACTGCTCGAGGTAGATGGTCTTACATACCATTCTTATAAAAGGGGCAATGATGTGCAGGGTATGCTACATGCTTTACATGTCTAGATTCTCAAGGGAGGATTGGTCTACGCTTTTTCTATAGGCAGGAAAGACTCAACGAGTAGTTCATCTACTCACCGTGTTGATCCCCCTTATGTTTAGTATCATAGAATGTTTTTCCAGAATTCCTGGGAATATGGGAAAGTAATGCTGTAAATAAATAATTGAATAAATGATGTTATCCCATGGGGTTGGAGCTTACTGGGACTCAATGCTGAGGACATTGGACATTGAGTGTTATGCTATAGAAATATAATGGGGAAATTGTTAATGGTTAATTAATTTTTAATTAATTAATTAACGTAAAGTGGAACTGACAAAAAGGGAATGAATTAATCTAATAAAGCTCTTTAAAAGGTTGTGTGCTTATAGGATACATAGTCTTAGAAGTGGTAACTGGGAGTCTGAGAGATGTTATATCTAGTTGAGTCTATGACTAGGTTATGCCCATAGTGTGGTTGTGAGATATAGTATATTCTGTAAATTTTGTGTTTCTATATGCTACTCCACCCTATCAGTTAGGGCAATTGACACCCCGAGGATTCTGAGCCCTGGGGGGTGTTTTCCCCAACATTCTGGTAGGAGGATGGATGGCTGACTAGCCCCTTTGACTCTATTCTCTTCTCTTGGTAGTTACTTGTGCTGGTAGGCACAATGGTTATTTTTCTCCATATATGTGTGTAGAAGGGTGTAATGTCTTGTGGTTATTCACACACATATATTCTTGATATAGTATCCTATGGACTACTATAGGTGTAACATGTATAGGCTGTGATGTCTTGAATATTCTTACTCAGTGTGTGTGTTGTAATGGCTTGAGGTATAATACCTGATGTATGATACATGTTATGAAAGCCATGGTGGCTCCTAGAAACTACCTGATTACTTTGCTTATGTGGACGTGGTGGTTTTGTTGCACGAGGTGCATGTTGTGGTGCTTCGCCCAGACGTCTGCGGGCAAGAATTTTTGGAGAGAGATTCTTAGGAAGTGTGACGTTGGGGCAAAGTGGAAAACTAGTAGGGAATTAGTAGATGGGTACCCTTGTTATTATTTATTATATTATATACTATTGTATGTGTTACTTTGTGATAGTATCCATGGTGAGTGTGGGAATATAGTATACCTATTTAGGTGACGAATTAGTTTCACTTTTTTTTTCACTGTGCTTTAGTATACTTTCTTTACTTTTGCACGAGAGGCTCTAGGGAAGATCCTTATGAGTATACTGTTATAGTCACCCTATGTATATATAAACTGTTTTCAGGTCACATAGAGAAGGTTTGAGATCAAGCTGGTTTCTACTATCTTGGGGTTGTAGGAGGTGTTAGGGCTTGTGGTTATTGTTGTTTTTACTTTCTTTTGGGTACTTGTAGTTTTCCACTTCTAGTTGTAGTAGTTTAGTATGACATTACATATGTGCACTTGGATTTTCATTTATATTTCAGTCTGAGTTGGAGTTTTTTGGTGTCTATCTTATCTCTCTATTTCGTATGTGTTCACTTAGAGGGTAATTCTGCTCATCTGTGTGTTTACTATACCCTCAATGCTAGTAGCCAACCCGGGGCCTACTAGAGGCAAGACTCGGGGGTCATTATCTACATTCTAACATTGCCGGCTTAGGAGGTGTACAACTTGTAGAGAGGGGTTCATGACACCAAGTCCCGAAAATTCTACTTATTCTACCATGACAACCCCAAATAACATTGGGTGCTCTGAAAAACAAGGTCCGCTCAGGATGCAATCCTCTCTCTGATACCATTTTATCACGAACCAACCCGGGTTGACCCTGAACCGATCACCCGAGCCAGTCCGCAACATGTCCCGAGAGGTGTTCCCAATCCTCTCAAGATGGAGACAAGTGCCAGGGCATCAATAGAGGGAAAGAGGGAATGATTTCGCCCAACAAAAATAAATAAAACAGCAGAAAAAGTAAAATAACTCAAGAAAAATAAATGAAACAAAAAAGGAAGAACAACCAACAACAAAAAACTGACCTAACCACGACCAAACTCCTCGCGAATCTGAGAGTCACTCACCAATACAGAACCAACTCTCACCCATTGAGAGCAAGCTCGAGTCGAACCTGCAATAGAAAATAAAAACAAGAAAAACACTATAGGCGTGAGTATTAAAACTCAGTAGGTGTGCCCAACAAACTATCCCCAATGCACCACCTTTAAATAAATAATTTACTAATTTTAATTTCGAACTAAATTATATAAAATATTTGTTTCCACACACACTTTCAATTCTCAAACAAATAACAATCCATTTCCCTTTTGAATTTAAAAAAAAGTTTAATATTTGAAGGGAAAAGATGCATTACATTTTAAAACATTTTCACAAAAGATTTAGAAATCCAAATTTTAGTTGTTAGTCAAGAGTGGAAACACACAAAATACACAACACACAATAAGGGCAATGAGAAAGTTGAAAACAGGGACCAAAAACCAAACTAAGCCCCCGAATCGTCCGCCACATAAAAAATAATCACTAAAGAAAACATGGGTCAAACCTAGGAACTCATGAACAGACCAGAACATACTATACGTGTGACTCATCCTGAAGGCATGCCTTACTCAAAGATGTTATAACGCCCTAACACCTGATCATCTCCCTACCTGGCCTGATCGTGGGCCCAATCCTATAATAATAATAACAAAACACCTCAAACCTATGGGACCCTAGCCAGTACGTAATCTAAACTAGTACTGCAATTGTTCTCAGAAGATTCACTTACTATGCCAGGTTCCCATGTTAACACATGTAATAAAAAGGGGGTGAGTCAAAAATTTAAATCAACCTGTCATGATGCCAAAACATCACACACAACTCACACAATCAATATGCACAAAAAGATCACCCGCCGAGTCACCTCAAAGAATGTTTTCCAAAATAATTTATTCTATCAAAGTGCCAAATGGGCCTGATTCCACATTTAAAAGAAACACCATTTCTAAAGAGAAACCAAACCATTTACTCACGCATCAGAGGAAAACATTTACCAACAAACCAAAACGACACTTGAAAATCCATGAATTATGTTCAAATGCAAAACAAGAATTCTTTCACTATTGTGAATCAGTTTATCAAGAAAATAATTCCGGTGCTGTGTATAAAATAAACCGCTTCGTCTATATTAAGAAATTATTCTAAAATTAATTATCTAACACTATTAAACATTCATTAAAATAAAAAAAATATAAAGCAATTAATAAATTCAAAATTTAAAAGTCGAGTGCAGTGGGATACCTACCTCAATTTTCAGCTCGAACACGATGATGTGACACGCCTCATAAAGGTGTGCAGGCACTTACAAGGCAATGGTTGCCATATCGCGGGGTTTTCCTTGCTAACACACTGTAGAAAATGCACAATAACTAAAATTTAAAAAAACATAGACTTAAAACAATCCAAACGAACAAAAAAAGAAAAAGAACCACCTCAACGTGTTTTCAAACATACCTCACACCATCCAAACTATTCACTAAGACAATTTAGAAATTATAAAATAGTTTCCGAAGAGTAACTCACGACTTACACACCCAATACCCCCTTGAAGAAAAAACTATTTTACGATCAACTGCACATCCTCAACATTATAGAGTAGAAAATGAACCACTTACACTGTCATATAAACTAATTGCATAACTTAATAAAAATACACCACACATCAATAACCCATTTTAAATCCATGCACACACACCACTTTAAAAACTGTAAATCAAAAGTCTAACTTTGAAATTAAGCATGCCTAAAAATATTCCCAAAACATAATCCGCACCACATATAATATTTAATAAACTAGTTAAAAGTTTATAAATTTTTTTAATAACATCACAAGCCACCAATTAATTATCACATACAAAAAAAACATGAAACAAGTGAATATTAAATAAAGAAGATTTGTGAGAAGGGGAAACTCAGCTCAATCGATGAAGAACACCCCAAAAGTGGCGCGAAACACTATTCGCACCTCAACTGCACACTTTAGAATTTTAATTAAACACTAACCAACCAAGATTGAACTCAAAATGAAGGATAACTCAAGAAATTGAACACCAAAACATAGGGTTTTAGAAAAAACTAAAACCTCCTCAAAGAACCTACTAACCATGATATAGACTAACATAAAAAGGAGGAGGGGAAAAAATAAAAATAAGGGGAAGCTTCCGGAGGAGGACCATGTAGACGAGGCAGGTTGCCAGAGGGTGGAGTGCTGGAATAGGGTGCGTTGGCAAGGGGAGGGGTCGAGTTGGCCAGAGGGATGCCGGAAATAGCTAGAGAGCAGGGGGTGCATCAGCTTAGGGAAGGAGGGAGAGGGATGGATTGCTGGTGCAGGGTAGGGGGCCGAGATGGGTGTGGCATGTTGGAGGTCACGGGTAAGAGGCGGTGGCGTGGAGGGTGGATGCTAGCATTTAATGGGGTTGCAAGGGTGAAGGCAGCGGGACTTGGCTGGCAGGCCGGAGGTGTAAGGAACGAAGGCAGAGGCCTGGGCGCAGAGGCTGCAAGGGTGAATGTGGTGGGATTGGAGCACGACACTCGGGTCAAAGGGGGCATGGTGCCCCAAACAAGAAGATGAATGGGAGGGGCACTATGACGGTGGTTCGGTGCGGGGAGAGGTGATGTGGGAGTAAGGGGGAACCAGGGGGCTGTGCATTAGGAAGCGCCAAACAAGGGGAAATGAAAACTCTAAGGAGAGGAAAAAGATAAAAATAAAAGAAAAAGAGAAATTTTTTATAAAATAATAAAATAAAACTAAATAAAAATAAAGTAATAAAAACATTACTCTATAATACTAATAATAATATTAATGATAATAATAATAATAAAAATAATAAGTACTGTTTTTAAAGATGTTAATAATAATACCCCTAAGAATAATAAAACAAAAGTTAACAATAATATTAAAATGTTAAAAATAACAATTTAATTTTTTTTATAATGATAATTCATTAATAATAATCCAATATTATTATACATAAGAAATAGTATTATAATTACTCCATAAGTTATTTATTTAACCAATATTTTGATTTACAACTTGTCCAATTTATTTTTATTTGGTTGATTCAAAGACCGCAACCGCGCGACTCTCGGGCTGACTACACGACTTCCATTAGTCGTACGGTGCCCATGAACTGAACTAAAATAATAATAATAATAATAATAGTAATAATAATAATAATAATAATAAATTAATAATAATAATAATAATAATAATAATAATAATAATAATAATAATAATCATACCAATAAAATATAAATAATTTAGATATTCAGTTCACTTTAATAATAATAATAAAATTATTAACAACAATAACTAACACATCAAATTACCAAATTTTCTCATTTTAATTTTCCGAAGATAGGAGGGTTGTGCCATTTCGTGGGAGAATCCACACAGGGTATCCTAAACGTGTTCCACATAGGCTCTCAGTGACGTTAACTAAAAAATGCGGGTTTTTTTGACAAAACCCAAAAATCTTGATCGGGTTTCAACCCGAACCTCAACAAAAAATTTTAAAACCAAAGAAAATAATAAAATAAAAATAATAAATAGTTTGGGGTGTGACATATTGGTTTATATAATTATCTCAATTATTGTGGATAAAATATGACTGGGGGTTCCCTTTTATAAGTGAGATGGGTTGTGAACTTGTAAATGCATAAAAAATTATCATTTAATATATGTCTTACTCAAGTCAAATAGATCAAAATTGTCACAGATTCTAATATTATAAGGCTAAGATAGAAATATAACTAACAAATTATATTTTAATAATTTTTTTATGTTATCTTCAAGCCTTATCCCTTTATTTTTAACCCTTTTTACTCATTTTGTCCTAAATGAGGTGATAAACATTTACAATGGTTTTTAATCATAATGACCAAAAAATATGTTAGTATTATAAAATTATATTAATTATAATATTTAAAAATATGTAATACATTTAGAAATATTCAATTTACAAAATTGGTAAAAATTACTTTTCAAATATCTTTGCAAAATGCAACAAAAACCATTTTTCAAATTTTTTTTATTTTACTCATAAACATGATTTTACAAAATAATAAAATGTTAAGAATATATTTTTATGTTAAAAATTATATTTTTAAAAAATTTATATTACTTATTAAATATATATTTATTCTATAAAATGGTCTCATAAAATTTTATGTCATTTATATTTCATTATAATTACTTAAAAGTGATGGTTTTTGTAAAATCAATATTTTTACACTGTTCACCCAAAAATCAACTATTTATGAAAAATATCAAAAATTCAACCTAGTATAGTTTTGAGAAATTAAATTTATGAAATGTTTTAATTTATTTTTAATCACATTATTGAATAAATCTAGGTGAATTAGGGTATTTTTTTCAAAAATAAAATTTTAGTTAATGTAATTGAAGCTTGTGTGTTATAATTTTTACTGCCCATACAAGGACGTCATTCCCTCTCTTTCCATTCCACCTCCATATGTTCACAAAAAATTATTTTATTGATATATAAATAAATTTATAAGTGAATATAAAAATTAACATGTGTAAAATTTTATATTAGTACAATTAATAATAATAAATTTACCCAATATTAGTAAAATTTTTGTCATTTGATAGAATTGAAAAATATTTTGTATCATATAATAAATATAACCAATACTTTGGAATAAGTAGTTATTTTAAGAAATTATATATATATAAAATTTTTATTACCATAAAAATAAAAGTTCATGTCCCACATTTTCCAACAAAACCTCATAATTGAATAGAAAACAATGTGAAAGGAAAAAATATCCATCAATTTATTTTTCAATCATCGGAACAACCATAAAAATTAATCACTGAAAATATTTATGACAAAATTCATAATAAATTTAAAACATTTTACTAAAATCGGGGAATTTTGATTTAGATCATTTATCCTATAACTTATGATAATAATCTATATATTCAATGTTGTTTAGATGACTTAAGAGGTGTGAACCTAAAACTAAACATTATTAAAAGAAAAATAGATAAATAATAATATAAAAGAACTATTAGTGTAAATGAAGTTTGAAAATAATAAAAGAAACAATCCTAATATATTTAGAGGAATGCATTTCAAATGTAATTAAAGATATATAGAGATTTCATATTTAGTACATTCATATTGTGTATAGAAGTATATGTATATATAATAGTCAAAACAACATATTGAGTATTTTTTATATGAATAATCCTTATTTAGTACATTCATATTCTATATAACTATATACATATATTGGATATTATAAAGTAATTATATGTACACTTAGTAAATTTATATTTTATACTCATCAAATTCATAATTTATATATTAGTATCTACATATTTAATATTATAATTTCTATATGTGAATAATCTATAAATAAATATTTTGGATAAATGTACTGAAATTGTTGTAATGAATCCAAATATAGAATACAAATTCAAAAATAAGAATGCAACATGTATTCTATTCATTTATATAACAAATAATACTTATTATTGAAAACATGTTAATTTATATATTTTAATGTACTCTAGAATGAATACAATAATAGTAGAAAAATAATCTTGTTGAGACCAAGATGTTTTGAGTTGTTGTTATTGGATTGATGACGATGTTGGTGAACTAGAATTCAGACATACTCCCAATTTGTTTCCAACACATAAATAATGTTATCTTATAAGAAGAGTTTTTAATTTGGAGATGAACAATAATGTGGTCTTATAAGTTTCAAATATAAAGATAATGGTTTTAATGATTTCTATTATATATTTTTGGATAATTTTTAAAAGAAGTCATAAGGTTTCATATGGGTAGAAGTTGAAGCTTGAAAACTGGTTGAAGAAGTGCACCACCTATGAGATTTTTCACATGTTCTCAACATAATAGAATATCAATGTATAAGATTTTCAATATTGAAGTATATATATAGCTGAATACACATAATTATATCTCTACATAATTAATTTAGATACATTATTATTTACATAGGTAAATCTATGTATATAAATGATTTGTTGCATATGTGAATTGGTCACATAGGAAAACTGGTCACATTGGAAAATTAGTTACATATGTGAATGGATCAATACAGGAAAAGTATTAACATGTATTAATTTAATATGGACGATAACCATCCATTTCAGGTAAGGTGCATTTCAAACATAATGTATGTGAATTTTTCTTGTACGATAGTTGCATCACATATTCAAATGAGTCATAAATGGGAATTGGTTGCATTAAATAGAAATTTTTTGATGTATTAAAATTGGATCTTGGAGTATACATTTGAAATATGAGCTATGAACTATAAAACAAGAGAGTTGTGACTGAGACACATTCATATTAAACATGAATACATGGATACAATCATTTTAGGATATAATATTTATCGAGCTATTTTGGTGATGATTTTGTCGAATGAGTTTAATTTAATGATGCATGATATTTATACATATTATAAAATAAGAGAAAGGAAGGTTTATAAGTATTTTAAAAACATTAAATACTGGAAATAAATGATCATAGTAGTTTTGAATAAATAAATATCTATAATTTTAAATAGTTAGTCTAGAGTAATAGTTTTCACGATCTTTTAGATACATGAAATCTTGATAATTCTAAGTGATCATTTTACATGGTATTTTGAATATTGAAGAGAGATAAAAATATGAAATTAAACCCAAACTGTTTTTTTCTGTAAATAGTTGTTAAAAATCATGAATGGGCTATGAGGAAAGGATAAAGTCATAAAGAGGAGGAAAATTACGAAATAAGAAGAAGGTAGAAGAGGTTTATGCTCCCTATTCTGAAAGAAATAAAATTAAAAAAAAATTGTCTTGCATAATTATAATTGTGAAGAATAAAAGAAGCATATTGATGATGTGTTGAAGTCTATTTCTAAAGGTCTATTATATTATTAAAATATAATTTCGTTCATATAAACTGTGTGAGAAGCACATGAACTATTACATAAATATAGTGAAATGAATGTTATCGATATACCTTACTTACCATAACTATGATGGATTATTTATTTATGAGTTTTGTGGTCTTGTAATGTTTCTAGATCATGATAAGGGATATGTATCTTATTGTTTAGTGATTCATGTAAATTATTATGTTCCAATATTTATTATTGTGTGTTGTGATTCAGTAGAGTATTTTCTTTCTATATTAAGATTAATGTTGTTTTAAAAAGGGAAAACATAAAAAGAGAAAACTACCAATTCACCCCACCTCTCAGTGGTCTCATAGATCCTAGATGGTTCTTACAATTGGTATTATATCCATTGTTCATTAATTGACTCTAGGATACTTTATTTTTTAAGAGGAATAAGTAGACTTCCAAGGATTTTCATAACCCAATTAATAGTATTGGGATTCAAGTCTTTGATAGGAAGAAATATCATATATTTAATGAAATAATGATAAACTATTTATTATCTATTATTTGGGATATTTTGATGGTTTATAGAATTATTTTTATTCCATTCATATAAGGTTATACCATAACAACTACAAATAAGAAAAATATATTCAATGATGTATGAGATTGAAATGTTATATTTTCCTCTCTCTTAGAAGGTGAATTCCTGATGGTTCATGGAATTGGAAAGGCTAAAGGAATCTGGGATAGTATGATGAATATTTATGAATATAACATGAAAGTAAATAGATCCGTGTTTAAAATTTGAATATTGAAATATGAATATCTAATAATGGGAGATGATGAATCTATTGGTGAGTTATTCTCAAGGGTTAATGATATTTTAAGAACCATAATAATCATTAGAGAAAAATTACAAGACTATACAGTTAAGGATAATATCTTTAGAATTATTCCTAGTATATTGGATTCCAAAGTATCATAATTTTAAGATAGATATTTTGAAATGATCTCATTGGATTATTTTCATATAAATCTAATTATATATGAGATGAAAAGTGAGAATTATATCAAAACAAAGGGGAAGGTTGATCATGAAATCTCCATCAAGTACCATAAGTATAAAAATACGAAGAAATTTTTTATGGAGAAATAATCCAATTATTCTAATTGATAAGATGAATTTATTTAGAAGTTTGGTTTATTCATTTCTTTATTTTCTATAAAATTGATAAGAGAGACAAGGAATTATAAATGAAAGTATATATTAAAGTGATTTAACTGTGGAGCCATTGGATATTTTAGACCAAACCATCCAAGAATAAAGGAATATGAATATAGTAATATAGAATATAAAATTAAAAGAAAATATCTAAATAAAAATATAGAGAAATAAATTTTAGGGATGAATAAATATATATCCAAATATAAAATAGATTTTCTTCTAAACATAAATAAAGTGATGCTAGTAAAAAATAACTATAAGATAAAAATTCCAATGATGAAGGTGGTACACAAATTCTTAATAAAAGGAGAATGATTAGAGTTTTACTATTAATGAAAGTATAAAATATAAATAAGAATATTATTAAACTCATTTGGAGTCCATGCTTAAAAGGGAAATGAAAAATTCATTTTGAAATTTTCAAATCCTGAGAATGAGAACAAGAAATTAAAGAAAAAATATCTATAAAAAAATCATGAATTAGAAATTTTGGTTGCTAAAAGAGATTGGAAATATTACGAAACTACTTGATAAATATAATACATTAAATAAAATTATAGAAGAAAAAATAAAGGTGATAGAGGAAGAGCATTATGTTATTTAATATAAAATGGTTAAATTTGAATAAGAAATATATACCTTCCAAAATTAAAATCAAGAATTTAAAAAATTACGAAAGATATTTTAAGCATATAAGGATAATAAAAAATAAATTATAAATGATGATAACAAATTAGATAAGATAAAACAAGTCAAAGGGACTTTGATTATAACTAAAATAAGATCATTTCAAAATTATGTATTTTCTAAGAAATAAAATTTTGTTGAAAAATATGTTATAACTTGAAATTTTATTAAGGATTAGAAGAATAAAAATGATGAAGAAGAAATTTTTTTGAGCCCAATATAATTTTATTTTACAAAAAATTACCAATATCAGTGGTCGAAATGTTAATGGAATACCAGTTCATAGTTTACAACAACATACTACTTTCAAAGTTAGATATTATTTTTATGGATACGGCGGACACCATGGTCACTTTGGGAATATAGAAAATATGTTTTAATTTAATAATAAACACTATAGGTAATCCATAATGAATTTTAATTATATTTTGAGGGGGATATTACATAATTAATGAATATTGATTTGATGATAACCTGAAGAGTCCAGTTTGAATACTAAAGGTAGATTTTATCAACTAGAAACTATTTTTGATAGATTTGATCAGTCAGGTAATCATGATAAATGATGTCTTGTGATAGTTCTAGATCAATTAATATTTAATTAAAAATATTAAAATGATAAAGAGGTTGATGAAAAGGGAAATGAAAAATCCATTATTTTTGAAACCACCCTCAAAGCTAAAAGAGGAGAGAAATATTAGATATTGGTTAATGGATGTTCTTTATAAATGGATAGTGATTTTAATTTATTATAGAATGTGAAAAACATAATAGAAGGGATGATTTATTTCTAAAATGAATAGTTTCTATGAATAAAATACATTGGATCTTTTTTCATAGGAAAAGAGGAGTTGAAATCTTGAATTTCCTAATTTGTTGACGGGAAGAAACACAATTTTTTGAGTGTTTCATAGGTTTGTGATGATGTAAAAAAATTTATATTTAGTATATATAAATTTATTATTAAAAATAATGAAGATGATGAATTTATGATAAGAGGATAAGGAACCAAGAGAACCCTATTCTGGGTTGGTGATGCACAAAATTTATGTTATCTGAGTATGAAGGAAGAAAATAAATTATATAAAAGAAGGGTTGGCCATATATGAAAAAGAAACGTGAATAAGTTAAATCCTATAGGAATATTTTTCTATGTCCCTAATATGATAAGAATAATATATTGGTATTGTTATATATGAAATAAAGATAAATGTTTAAATTCAACATATAATAAGGTTGAGATACATACATCTCATACCTTTGAGATTATTATTTCTTACATATGTGGGTAAATGAAAAAGGAATAAAAAAACTGGGATAAGTATTTTATTTCATTTATTAATTATTTCACACATATTACATGTATTATGTTTTTAAAAAAAATAAAATGCCCCCAATATGTTCACAATTTTAAGGAGAAGTGATAAAAAGCAGTGTGGATACTCTATAAAGAAAATCTGAATTAATAATGATGTAGAATAAAAAATGTGAAGATCATTAATATTATCTTGAGAAAAATATTATTCATTATGAAATTAGTTCAATATATGTAAAAAATTATGTTGATAAAAGAAATAATATAATATTTTATGAGATGGTTCAAACGTTGTTAATTTAATTCGACACTTCTCAATTCCTTTGGAGACAAGATATTAGTGCAGTAGTAAAAATTCAAAATCACTTCTTCTATAGACCAAATTTATATATTTTTTATGAGATGTAATATAATAATAAGTCATGTTTTATGTACTTAATTGTTTTTGGTATCCCATGAATTATTAGAGTCAAAGTTGAAAACATGGTAAGTATGATCGAAGAGGAATTGATGGGATATTCTTTAAATACCCTCTAAGTGTTAGAGAATAGAGTTGTTACAATAAGGGGATTGAAGAATCATATAATTATATGATTTGAGAGTACTATAAAATTAAAAATATGAAATTTCATGAGAAAATTTATATTTAAAGGAATACGAATATGAATCTGTTCTGGGTAATAATTAGGATAATGTCACTAAAAGAGATGAAACAGATGATGTTGTGTAAGGAGTAGATGTAGAATCTGTTGTTTCCAATGATGAATAATAATCTTTTTTGCACATTGAAGGATAAAAAAGAAAGTATACATATAGAAAATTAACGGATATCAGTAACAATAGGTTCAAACTAGAAGAACATTGAGTACATTTTTCCATACCTCGTTGTTTTCAAATGTTGATCCAAGAGATATTAAAGAAGCATTGGAGAATCAAGAGTATATTGATTTCATGAATGATGGATTAGATAATATTAATGAAAATAATTCATGGGAGCTAGTACCAAAACATGAAGATAAAAATGTGATTGGAACAAAGTGGGTTTTCTAAAAAAAAAGAATAAATGGAAAAGGTGAAGTTGTAAGAAACTAGAAAAGACTAGTTTATAATGTCTATTCACAGGTTGAAGGAATTTATTTTTATGAGAAATTTTACCAATTCAAGTAATTGAAAAGATTTAAATATTTAATTATATTTCTACACAAATGACATATATTTTTTTATAAATGGATGTAAAGTCTGCCTTTCTTAATGGAGAATTTGAATAATAATTATATATTAAGTATCCAAGTGGTTTATTTCTGGGAAAATAATTGGTATATGTTTATAAGTTGAAATGGATTTATATTGGTTGAAGAAATCCTCAAGATACTGGTATTCCAAGATGTATTCCTATTTAATGAAGATTAACATCAATAAAGGAAGAGTGTACAATAGAATCTATATAAAATAAAATAAAGAGGATTCCCTCATTTTGATTTATTATATTGATGATATCATATTTATAGGGAATAATGAAAAAGAATGTGAAGGGTTTTCTATAGAGAATAAGATATTGTTTAAAATGTCTATATTGGTATAAATGAGGAAATTTCTTGAATTTAAAATCTATCATGATAAGGATTCTATTTTCCCATTATAAGAATAATATATTAGGGAAAAAAATTAAATATTTTTCATAAAATATTAAAATACAAGTTTCTACACCTATATACGTGGAAAGAAAGATATTTTTTAAGGTTTTATACGGAAATGATATTTATCCTAAATATTTTAGAAAGTTGATTTAAAGACTTATATATTTAATTTCCACAAGAAAAAACCTTTTTTATACTATTACCTTTGTTCCAAATTTTAAAGTTCACAAAAAATGTCACTTTGTTTTGTTAGAAAAAGAATTTTTAGATGCATTAAGTGAACTATAGATTTTGGGATACTATGTAAGATCTAATTTTTTAAATATGTATCAATCTAATTTATAGGTATTATTTGTCCTTATTTTTACTATAACATTATTGGGTCTTAACTTGGGTGATTTCGGGTAAAAATTAGAGAAATTTGTAAGGAAGATAAGTTGTGCATAGTTGGCGCATAGTTTTCTCAAACCATGTGCCCAACCCAGAAAACCATGAAAACCCAGGAAGAGAGGGTTTTCATGGTTGGAACATGGTTTTTCAAACCGTGCACCCTATAAGGAGAAACTGTGCACCCCCTTAGAATAAGTGCATGGTTAAGGAACAGAGTTTGACAAACTGTGCACCCATGTGCATGAAAAAATGTATATGGTTTTAACAAGCCCAAAAATTAGATTTAAAATTTTACTATCCCCCATATAAACCCCAAATAAACCCCATCTCTTCACAATCCTATATATCTAATTTTTGGAAGCTTGAGGATGAATTAAAATGGATTTTGACCTCTGTTCTTGGAAAATACAAGGGAGTTTTTAAGATCTGCACCTCTTAGGGTATATTATTTCTTCCAATTTTGATCTCTCTATCCCTCCTGCTCCTCTTCTCGAATAAAAGAGGGATGATTATATTATGTTGTTTCTAGATCTAGATCTAGGGTTTTTATGTATTTATTTTTTTGATCTTAGTTCTAGGTTTCAAATCTAGATCATGTTCTTTATCTTTGGATTGAGCTATCCATTTCAAATTAATGATTTCCATTGGCATTTTTTCATCGTCAAACTTGATGTAGGTGGAGTAAATTCAAACTCCATAATCATGAATTTCAATTACATCTATGTAATTTTAGAATTTATATTTTACCTTTAGTAATTGGGATTCATAAATTTAATTAATTATATTGGTTAATTAATAAATTTATTTACTCTGTAATTATTTGATTTATGGGGTTATGGAGTCGATCAATTAATTTATTGTGTAATTGGTCAATTAAATAAAATTAATTAATTATAGAATTAATTAATGTTTGGAATTTTAAAATTCTGTAATTGGATTAATTTATTGTTGAATTAATTAATGGACATTTGGAATTGTGGATTTTGGAATAATTAATTGTTGAATTAATTATCGAGATATTGAGATTGTGTAATTGGAGAAATTAATTGTTGAATTAATTAATGGATTATTGTAATATGTAATTTCTTAATTGGATAAATTAATTATTGAATTAATTAATGGGATTTTTTTGATTATATAATTGATTAAAATGGGTTAATTAATTGTTGAGTTAAATAATAGATGTTGGGATTGTGAAATGTTATGAGAGGGTTAATTTTGATTAACCTTGATTGATCTGATATATGTGAAGTTGTGATACATGTTATTATTGTCATATTTATGTGTGGGACATGGCATGGAGCATCAAAATCACATAGTGATAAATTGATATTCAGTTTTGGTACATGAATCACTACATCAAAATCCCATAGTGATAAATCGATATTCGTGTGTGGGACATAACCTGTTACATCAACATCCCAAAGTGATAAATTGAAATATTATTGTGGGACAGAGAATAGTGCTTCAAAATCCAACTTATATTTTTGTTTTAAAAATGAGTGTGGGTGTAACACCCAAAGATTTCATAGTACGTTATCACTTTAATGTAATTTAATCGATTATATTGCACACAACACCGACTTGGCTTGCGTTATACGCAAGATTGAGTTTCTGTGAAACAACACAATAGTATTATAATTATTTAAATAATATATTTATTTATTAATTACATATTGTCAAATAAATAGTAAGAAATTAATTTTAAATGTTATTTATAATGTTTTCACATAAATAAAATATATTTATAATGAAATGTATAAGTTTTTTTAATATAATTATATATTTATAAAATCTATTTTCTTAAAAGAACTACTTTTTATGTACTTTTCTGAATAATAATAAAATTAATTTTAGAGACTCTAAAAAATTGAATTTTTTAAAATATACTTTATTTTTTAATTCATAATATCAAAATTAGATTATGGTGATGTTTTGGTATTTTTCTGAAAACATTCAATTTTAATGAATAGTGAAAAATATTACATTGTACATAAAAACCGACTTTTTCATTTTAATAATTATTTTCAATTAAAATTTATCTTAAAGTAAAAATAGATACATAATACATATAATAGTCTAATTTAATTCATTTGATTAATTTTATAATTACATTAGATATATAAAATTTTATTGAACTTTTTAAATTCTTATACCCACCTTCTAGGCACATTTGCAAATTAGCATAAAACATAATTTTACCGCCTCTGTGAAATGGCTTTTGAAAATCTGAAATACATGGCTGTCATAAGTATGTAAAATGTGGTAAAATAGGATATAAATAAATTTTGGTGAATAATAACATTGGAATTTTATTTACCATGGTTAAAATTAAATAGGGTAATTAGAGGTAAATAAAATAATACAATAACATAAAATTACCCCAAAACATGTCCCAATTTTATTGGATAAGTGTTTTTAGAAAAAAAATAAACCTTTGGAAAAAAATATTATTCTTTTTGATCCACATGGGTTAGATTAGGATATTTATTATATTTTATTTAAATAATAATTAAAAGTGTTAAATTCAATGTTTAATAACTAAACCATTTTTAGTATTTAGTTATACATAAGATAAATTATACTATAAATATTTATTAGAAATATAAAAAGATTTCCTAAATCATGGTATTTTATATATAATTTTTATACATTAAATATTTAAATTTATTTATGACACAATGATGATGGAGTAATTACCTTATTAATGAAAGATTAACATAAATAATGTTATAAATTTTAACATAAATGTATTTTGAATATTTTAATACCATTCAAAAATTCTGTTTATGAAATTGAAAAGTTATGGATGAGTTAATAACTTTGGTTTCGAAGGAATCAAGTTGTTAATACTTTAACAAAAATCAATTACTAAATAGTGTCAAAATTTTCATAAATGAGTTTTTAAAACAAATACTATTTTATTAAATGATATAAAAATATAAAAAATATAAGATTATTCCAAATTAATAATATAATGATAAAAAATGTCATTAATTATCTACTTTTGGATCCCTTGTCATTTTATAGTAACTAAATTAACCCTAGAGTTTAAAAAAACAAGAAGACATGTTAAGAGTTAAACTGTTTAACTAAGGGTTAATCCCAAAAGATAAGGATAATTTTATGAACTTAACATGTCTAAAACCTATTTAATGATAGTATTTAGACCCATAATCATATTATATTCTAAATAAATTAATTTTTAGCTATTATAAACCGAAAATAATTTTATAATAAATTGATATTTCATGCTTTCCCTAAAGATCCCCTCACCTCTCTTATAAAAGGGAACCTCCATTTCTCTTTAATTAACACATACAAAGCCATATTTCTCATCTAAAACCTGACTAAATATCCTCCCAAGTTTCCTAACTTCCACCTAGAGTTCTTACCTTGAGAAGAAATCCATCCTAAGGTGATCTTTTGTTCAAATCAAAAGGAAACACCCGAAGAAGAGGTAATTATTTTATCATCTCTTTCAAAGTTATTTTCTTCTTATAGTTAATATTTCCTTGTTGTTACCATACTAAAATAATAACTCCAGTACATTATACATGATTAGATGTAATTATAAATATGTTACAACCATATTCATTATTCTATCCAACCTATTAATGACAAATTCACCATGCATGCATACGTACGGCTTACCGTCTCCATGCCGTGGTGTAGTTTGTTACTGAACACTACATTATTTGGATGGGTATACTAATGAATATAATTAATGTAAATAATAAATATAACATGGTAATGATTATATATATATATATAATATACCATCAAAATAAATGCTGTTTGACCATCAATAGAATTATATTTTCATTCGTGCGTACATACGACTTATCGTCTGCATGGCGCGATGAGATTAATCTTCAATGATCACCATTCAAGAATTTTTATAGAAACATATATATTGATTAACTATTAGATATAAGAAAAAATATTTATAATGTAATAATATATATTTATGTAGATAAATATATGTTGTTTACTTACTTCCAAACTATATGATAAGAAAACGGAAACAACGTTCATGATTACGTACGGACTACCGTCTCCATAAACGGTGTTTCCATTTCACATATTTATATATTATAAATATTTATATTCTGAATATAGATGATATATAAATAATTTTTTATATTACATATGTATGTATATCATGATCTAAGTGAAAGGATCAAGACTAACAAGTTAAAACACGTATGATAAAGAAATATATTATTACCTGAAATGTTACTTTAACATGGAAATTATTATTAAATGGGTAGTATATATTCATAAATGAATCATATATGATATCGAAAATATGAATATGGTTATGGTATAGTTTAATAACATACTATGGTCATTATAGAGGAGGTTAAATGTACCCTCGACTAAATGAAAGTACAAGGTTAGGGTTAATTCCTCAATCCTATTATTATCTGAGATTGTTTATGTGTAA
This sequence comes from Viscum album, assembly GCA_963277665.1. Taxonomy (NCBI): domain Eukaryota; kingdom Viridiplantae; phylum Streptophyta; class Magnoliopsida; order Santalales; family Viscaceae; genus Viscum; species Viscum album. The sequence goes on along the minus strand of OY728131.1, from coordinate 1,616,938,867 downwards.
GTATTTACAGGGAAATATTTATCATCCATGTTCATTATACATAATTTTTTTCAAAAGGAATATTTTAAGTTTCTATGGAGGTGACCCTTTAACAATATCATAATTTTAAATGTTTTAATGATTTTTTTAAATCTCTGTACATGTTTTCTAATTGATTTTAAGGATTAATTTATATAGACATGATTGTTTTAAAATGGTAATTACATTAAAAAGTTTCAAAGTGGTATCGAAAACATTGATTCTAAAATCTTTTTTAAATGAATTCCTTTATAATTTGTGACTTTTAAATGATTTCATGAAAAATGGATATTTCTATCAAAGAGTTTTACTGGCCATTTTCAAATATTTCAACATCCTTTACTAAATATTGTTCTTGATTGGGATTGATTTATTATAATACAATCTTCCATATTATATTTAATGAGTTATGATACGTTTTGACTATGGATGTGATATTTTTATAACATAATGGTTTATTGTTAATGTATTGACATTTCGTATGCTAGTTTTAATATTGATGATTATATTATGTTTCACCATTTTCTTATGAGGAATGAATTGGACTTAGTAAGTGATGGTTGGGGATAGCTATAGCCCTTAAATACATCGATAGGTCTAATGAGACAAACTAGTGTCTTGGAACAAGGCCTTGATAGAATATTTGTGAATGGTCCTGGCACAAGTACTTGACGTGGTAGTTATTATGTCCAACATTATACATTCCCTCGTTATGAAATTAGTTATTAAATATGATTATTAGACTAGTAGAATATCCTTGTGCATGTTTATATTGAAATGTTTGATTTATTTTTTCTATATTATGTTCAAGTTTATGATTAAAATAATTCTGTTTTTATTATACATCATGCTTTAAAATTTTATAGCTTCTGATTAATTATTTACCCTTACTGAGCATCTGAGCTCACCCCTTTCTTATGTTTTATTTTCCCAGGATGACCAAAAGTTTATTATGATTGATAATAAAGGTTAATCTAGGGGAATAATGGAGTTATCAAAGGATTATTTATTCTATGTTTTATGTTAGAAATTTTAATGTAAAGTTCATGTATGTAAATTATTTTCTAAGACTGCTAAACTTATTGGTCCTTCGGTACATGATTCCTTGTAATCATGCCAATGTATTAAAATAATGCATCAGCTCTAGGCTTCTAGGGTCAGTGTGTTACAGTTGGTATCCAAAGAAGATTAGAAAAAACCTTGGAAATTGATTTAGAAAATGTAGACTAGGGATCATAACCCTAATATAGGCTTTGGGGATATGTATAAGAGAACCCCCTAGAATTTTGATAAAGTAGGGATTACATCTATATTCCAAGAAGTACATCCCTGTCTAGATACAACATGTGGATGTGGTTATGGAACAAATCTACCTTGGGGTGAAAATTATAACATGGTGTTCCGAGCCTGACTCGGCATAACCTAGTACATGACAAAGAGCCTTATTGCGCACCTCGTTTGACACTCCCTGGGTATACGCTTAGGTTAATTCACATTTTCATTACAAACCATTATGATGGATTTATGATTAAATATTCTTGCAGAGAAACCATTATGAGATTAGATATGCATAAAATTTTCAATTTATGTAAAGTGTTTCAATAGTTTTGGGATTATGAATTATTTAATAAAATATATGCCACTTTATAGAAATGGAACCTAGTGGAAGGAATGAGAACCCAACCAATGCACATAATCCAAAGAATAAGAAGGATCATTTCATTCATGATCTTAATCCAAAATATCGAAGTGAAATAACCTCCGATGTATTCTCATCATATGAGGAAATAATATCATGTGTTAATAAGATAAGTAAAGAATTATCTGAGCCCTATGGCTTTTAAGGGAATCAAGAGAGGAAAAGGATGGTAGAGAAAAAGATGGATAAAAGAAATAAGGGAAAGAAGGATTTTACCATATGTGATAACTATGGAATGAATCACCTTATGTAGATCTTGAAAGGATTGAGTGTTTGTTAAAAGTGTGGAGAAAAGGGTCATCAAGAAAAAGAATGCAAAGGGAAGAAAGAAAAGACTAATATTTAGTGTTTCAACTATAGTGAAATAGAAAATTAGGCAAACAAATGTCCTAAACATCAGGGAAATATAGCTTAGAGGAATAAAAGGGATCAAGGTCAATCATAAGCTGTTACTACAATCGACATGGAATAATTAATGTATTAGTGTTTATTGATTTAAGAATTATTTCACTTGAGTGTTGTATCAATGATGTACTGGTTATATGAATCATGGAAATAAATAAGGACTGTACTATAGTACTATTTCATTGAGGATTTGAGATATTATGGTACTAAGAAAAGTGACTCAATAACAATTTAAAAAATTTGTAAAATACATGGTTGAGGGAAAGATAAACCATAATATGGTTCTGATACAGAGGTAGTGATTTTGGAATAAGTGATGATGGATTTGGATAAATGATATTGGATATTCTTGGCTACCTAGGAACTAATTAATTGTTTGTTTATTCCATCGTTGTTGTAGTTTAAAACATTTTTCGATTTAAAGTTTATTTCTAGTATTCTATAAGGAATAAGGGAGCATAAATGTATTCAATGGGGTTTTATGGTAATTTAGGGTGTTATAATGTTTTAAGAGAAACACGATGAAGATATTCACATGCTATTATGTGGAAAAAAGAGATATTCATTATGTTTACCTCCCATATTAAATTTTGGACTATGAGTTTGGAAACAAGTATTTTGGAAAAGTATAAAGGTTGGAATGGAGTGGCTGAGCACTTGATATTTTGTTTGAGTCTAAAGTATAATTTATTGGATACCTTGACCTAACCTTTTGGATTTCAATAAACAACTAGAGTATTAAAGAAATACATGTGGACCTTATGATTTATTAAATGTGCTTCAGGAATAAAAAATCATTTTTATAAATTAATTTACTATTGTAAGGGAAGAATTGAAAATATATCGAAGCACAAACATATGATGATATTATGATTATTAAAGGTAATGAAATCAATTATTTTTTCTTGAGTTCATATCTTGATAGTAAATTAATCCCTCCTCTTCAAAAAAAATATCTAAAAGAAATATGTTATCCAAATACCTTATGTGTTTTGAACTGATGATACTTTAAATCATCATATATTTGTGGATTTGGGCCTTCAATTTTCAATTTATTGTTCCCTTATTTGTCATTGATTACCTCAATCACTCCGTATAGATTTTTACATTTTTACTCTAATTATGAGCCTCTAATTTCCACCACCGTTATCCAATTCGAAATCCTAAATTGGTGTTGACTTTTTAATTTCCCTCTCCCTCTTATTAAGACTAAATTTTATTAACCCTATTTGGATGTGGGTTTTCCTCAATGGTATTTTCTATTTTCAACCTTTTATTTTCAAAGAAAAATTTAAAATTCTGAGGATTCAATTTATTAAAGGAGGGGAGAATGTGACACCACAAGATTTCATAGTACGTTATCTCATCAAAGGAATTTAATATGTTATATTGCACACAACACTGACTTGGCTTGTGTTATATGCAAGATTGAGTTTCTGCGAAACAACACATTAGTATTATAATTATATAAAGTATATATTTATTTATAAATTAAATGTTGTAATATGAATAGTAAAAAATAATTTTTAAATTTTATTTATAATGTTTTCACATAAATAAAGCATATTTATAATGAAATTTATAAGTTTATTTTAAAATAGTTATATATTTAGAAAAACTATTTTCTTAAATGAACTACTTTTTATGTCCTTTTGTGAAAAATAATAAAATTAATTTTAAACACTCATAAAAATTTTATTTGGTAAAATATACTTCATTTTTGTATTCATAATTTCGAAATTATCTTAGGGTGAATTTTTGGTACTTTTATAAAAACATTCAATTTTTGATGAATAGTGAAAAATACTCCATTGTACATAAAAACCATCTTTTTCATTTATATGATTATTTTTAAATAAAATTTATCTTAATTTAAAAATAGATACATAATATATATTTTATTCCAATGTATTTCATTTCAGTCATTTTATAATTATATTAGATATATAAAATTTTATTGAACTTTTTAACGTCTTCTAACCACCTTCTAGGCACATTTACAAATTAATATAAAACATAATTTTAACACTTATGTGAAATGAATTTTGAAATCCGACATACATGGCTATCATCAGTAAGTAAAATGAGGTTCAACAGGATGAAAATATTTTTTGGTGAATAGTAACTTTTTGAATTTTATTTACCACGGTTAAAAGTAAATAGGGCGATTAAAGGGAAAAATAATATTATAATAACATAAAATTACTCCAATGCATATCCTAATTCTATTGGATAAATGTTTTTTGAACAAAATCAACCTTCGGACAAAAAATATGATCCTTTTTTACCCACTTGGGATAGACTATGACATTTATTATATTTTATTTAAAGAAGAGTTAAAAGTGTTAAATTCAAATTTTAATAACTAATCCATTTTTAATATAGTGTTATACATAAGATAAATTATACTATAAATATTAATTATAAATATAAGTATATTTCCTACATCATGGTATTTATTTTATAATTTTTAAATATTAAATAATTCAATTTATTTATGATACAATGATGATGCCGTATTTACCTTATTAATGAAATATTAAAATAAATGATATTATAAATATTAACATAAATTTAATTTGAACATTTTGATTCCATCCATGATTTTTTAGAATAAAATGACATTTTAGGGATGATTTAATAGATTTGGTTTGAAGGAATCAAGTTTTTATGACTTTAAAAAAACCAATTACTAAATAGTGTCAAAATTTACATAGAAGTTTTTAAAACAAACACTATTTTATTAAATGATATAAAAATATTAAAAATATAATATTTGTTCAACTGACTTAGATAATGATAAATATGTCATTAATTATTCACTTGAGATTCCATTGTCATTTTATAGTAACTATATTAACCCTATAGTATTAAAATATAAGAAGACATGGTAAGAGTTAAACTGTTTAACTAAGGGTTAATTCCAAAAGATAAGGATAATTTTATGACCTAAACATTTATAAAACCTATTGGTTGAGAGGATTTTGATCCATACCCATCTTACCCTTTAAATAAATCAATTCAAATCTATTATAAACCAAAAATCATTTTATAATAAATTAATATTTCATGCTTTTCATAAAGTGCCCCTTACCTCTCTTATAAAAGGGAACCTACCGTAATCTTTAATTCACACCTCCAAATCCATTCAGATTGAAAAAACCCTACCCAAATCTCCTCCCAACTTCCCTCACCTCAACCAAGAGTCCTTAACTCGAGAATAAATCCAACTTGAGGAGCCCTTTTGTTCATATCAAAAGGAAACACCCGAAAAAGAGGTAATTATTTTATCACATATTTGAAAGTACTTTTCTTCTTCTAATTCCTCTTTATTTTTTGTTACCATACTAAAATAATAACACTAGTACCTTATACATGACGATATTCTATTATAAATATGTTACAACCATGTTCATTATTCTATCCGTCCAATGAATGGAAAAGTCGCCATGCAAGCGTACGTACGGCTTATATCTCCATGTTGTGGTGTAGTTTGTTATTCAACACTACATTATTTGAATGGGTATAATATTGAGTATAATTAATTTATATAATCAATATTTCATGTTAATTATTCTGTATATATAATATAACATCCAATAAAAAATCGTTTCACCATCAATAGAATGATATTGTCGCTCGTGCGTACATACGACTTGTCGTCCCCACGACGTGATGAGATTCATATTCAACGACCACCATTCACGAATTTTTATAAAAATATATATATTGATAAAGTCTGAGATATATAAAATAATATTTATACTGGAATAATATATATTAATTTTGATAAATATACATCATTTATTTACTTCCATACTATACAATAAGAAAATGGAAACAACGTTCATGCTTACGTACAGACTACCATCTCTATAAATGATGTTTCTATTTAATATATCTATCTATTATAAATATTTTTATTCTGAATATATATTATATATAAATAATTTTTTATATTCTGGATGTGTTTATATCATGATCTATGTGATACGATCAAGAATAACAAGTTAAAACATGTATGATAAAGAAAGAGAAAATTACTTGAAATGTTACTTTAACATAGAGATTATTATTAAATCGGTAGTATAAAGTCATAAATGGATCATATATGATATCCTAAATATGAATATGGTTGTTTTACAATTTAATAACATACTATGGTCATTATACAGAAGGTTAAATATACCCTCAACTAAAGGAAAGTACAAGGTAAGCGTTAATTCCTCAATCTCATTATTATCCGAGATTGTTTGTGTAAGTATTTACTAGGAAATATTTATCATCCATGTTAATTATTTATAAAAATTCTTTCAAAAAATATATTTTAAGGTTATATGGAAGGTACTATTTAACTATAACATCATTTAAAATGTTTTAAGGATTTATTTTTTTAAAATCTATCTCCATGTTTTCAAAATGATTTTAAGGATTTATTTATATGGACATGATTGTTTTAAAATGTTAATTAATTACAAAAATTTTAAATTGGTGGGGGAAAATGTGATTCAAAAATATATTTTAAATGACTTCTTTTTTAATTGTGTGACTTTTAAATTATTGCATGAAAATACTTATTTATTTCCAAGAGTTTTACTAATCATTTTTAACTACTTCAGCATCCTTTACTGGATATTATTATTGATTGAGGTAGATTTATAATAATAAAATAATTAATATTGTATTGAATGAGTTATGATATGTTTGACCATGAATGTTCTATGTTTATACCATTAATAGTTTATGGTTAATGTATTGACCTTTCATATGCTAGTTTTAATACAGATGATTTTTTTATGCTTCACGCTTTTCATATGTGGAATGAATTGGACTTAATAAGTGAAGGGAGGGGCCTAATATAGCCCCTCGATTCATTGGTAGGTCTAATGAGACAAACTAGAGTCCTAAAACAAGGACTTGATAGAATATTTGGGAATGGTCTTAGCAAAAGGCCTTATCATAGTAGTTATTATGTCCGACTTTATGCATTCCCTTATTATGAAATTAGTTATTACATGTGATTATTCGACTAGTAGCATATACATGTGCAATTTTATACGGTAATGTTTGATTTATTTTTTCCATATTATGTTCATTTTTATGTTTAAAAGGATAATTTTTTTATTATACATCATTCCTTAAAATTTTATAGCTTTCGTTTAATTATTTACCCTTATTGAGCATCTGAGCTCACACCTTGATTATGTTTTATTATCCTAGGATGCCAAGAAGTGTATTATTAATGATATGTAGGGTTAATCTAGGTGAATAATGGCATTATCAAAGGATTATTTATTTTTTGTTTTATGTTATAAATTGTAATGTAAAGTTCATGTATGTAATCTATTTTCCATGATTTCTAAACTGATCGGTCCTTCGGGACTTGATCCCTTGTAAGCATGCCAATGTATTAAAATAATGTATCAGCTTCAGGATTTTGGGGTTAGGGAAATACATTGTGACATAGACTAATACATCAAAATTTCATACGGTCCTAGGTACGGTGACCTAGATGAAAACTATTGGAATTTGACTATGGTTACAATAGGGCATATTATAAATTAAAATGAAATTTATAGTGAAATCCTTTTTTTATAATGAATTGTGAATTGATTAGGTAATATGGTTTAGTCTCTGGCATAGGCTGAAGCAGGTATTGAGAGTTCAAGTGTCCTTCAGAACCTAGGGGTTATTTGGTTAAATAAAGAGTTATAGAATAAATGTGAACTATTTGTTTTATCGATTTTATTTATTCTTTATACAATTGCATACATTATTATGGAATGGAAATTATTTTAGACATCATTCGTGGTGGTCTATTGAGTTCTACTCACACCCAACTCAAGATGCCTTCTTTATACCCGCATAGATTTCATGGTTCTAGAATATTGTAAGGTAAAAATCTATATATTAGATGGATGATTCGACATGGATCATGGAGGAGGAGGCTAGATATGGTTTGGGTCCCTCTTGGGGGTTTTTAGTTTATTTATTTTGGGTTATTAAAATTGAAACTTGACATGTACTAGCATGAAATATCAACTATTCAGTATTGGATATTGTATTTCCTGTTTTGGTCATAACATGATATTGTCATTATTCTGGTTGGGGTTAGATATTTTGGTTATTGTGTTTTATATTCTGTGACGCTATTTATATTATAAATAGTGTATACTCTCCCCATGATTGATATTATACCCTTGCTACTAGTTGGCAGCCTTTGGTGTATGGGGAGGTGCACTCGAGGTCATGTAGTGAACCCGCTCGGAGCACCAGTGTGCAGCACTTGGGTTAGGACGTTACAATGTGTTATTAGGGGATGTTTTATTCTCTTTTATTTTTTATTTATATTTGGGAATGGTATATAGCAGACTATGAATAGTCATAACTTGGTTATGAGATCATGAATGGGAGTAGCTAACCCATGTATGGAGGGAACCCATGTACCTAAGGTGGGATTTCTATTATTGATGTTTGTTGTTACAGTTGATTCTATTTGACCTTGGGTGATGTAGTTGTAGTTTGATGTGATTATTATTTATTAGTTTCTATGATATTTTTCTCATGGACCAGTATTTCATAAGAGTTGAGTATGTATGAATTATTCTAGTCACTCAAAATTATTATGTTACATACATCATTTTAGGCACACATGAAAATGAAGGTTTTGGGTAATTTTTTTTGAAATTGAAATTATTTCCTTGTCTTTAAAATTTAACTGAAAAAGGAACCTAATGACAAATTATGAAATGAAGAAAAATTTGAATAAATGGGTATTTAATGTGAAACATGACCAATGAGAATGAGTTTACCCTTTTTTAACCATGACCTAGACATAAGATGGTTAAGGGTAGTAACAATTCCTCTATTTTGACAATGTGGCAAGGTATGGGGAAAAGACATGTTTTGTCTTATTGTGATTTTTATCTTATGTAAATGTGTTAAAGTTATGGTATATTTCTTGAGAAAGGTTTTGTTCATTATATAGATATTCTTCCACGACGATGCTTATTGAGTTGATGGAAGGAGGACATGTCGAGAGATGATCCACTAGTAATGGAACCTGAGGAACCTGTAGTTCCAAATGAGGATGTTAGAGTGAAATTATGAGACAAAATTTTTTTTTATGAAATTCAGGGAGAGAGACCTATAGAGGATGGTGAAGAGTATTTATGACCTTACACGGGTGTTTCAGTTACAACACCCACTAAATTTTACAAGAGAGGTTAGTCCGGAGTCAGTAGAGATCTGGATTGATTCCATCCATACTATACATGAACATTTAGAGACTCTAGTAGAGAAGAGAGTCAATTTTAATGCTTATGTGTTATGTGGTCAAGAGAAGTGTTTTTGGGACATCGAGACTCGTGATCGTAAATGTGAGGATATTGATTGTATGGACTTTCAAGAGAATCTCTTGGATCACATTTTTCCCAAGGTGATTTGGAATGAGAGAGTAGTTGAGTTTATGTGGTTGAATCCGGAGAGTATGTTCATGATCAACTATGGTGGATGTTTTATATATTTTTAGTTCTTTTATCCAGCATTGGTAGGGATGAGTCTAATTCAGTAAAACAATTTCAGGATAGAATTAATTATGGAATTAAGTCATAGGTGAATATCGTTAGGATGAAGCAATTTTTAGAAGTGGTAAATCAATCTATCATATCTAAGGGGAACCTGAAAAAGGATTCTAGTGGAGAACATGTGGTTTCTGTTGGATATTCTAGATGTACCACTTCTGAGATTAGGAATCATATTTATGAAAGTTTTATCTAGATCAGTGGGATGTAGAGTGGCTAGAGGATAGTAATATTAGACATTTCATGAGTGATTTTCCACTAATGTGGTAGGTCAGGACACACCCATAAATAGTGCCATTGACCACCGATAGAGTTCCGATCCTATAGTAGGATGGGTCATCTATAGAATTTATATAGGAAACCATGATGGGTAGTGATGGAGAAACTAGATAGAGCCCGGTTATAGGAAGGGTATCTTCAACACCTTATTATTCTAGTAGTTGGAGTTCAACCGACCTTGGTGGTAGAGGTAGTAGACTTGGAGCTTCTAGGAAAGAGAAACCGTATCAGCAGAGTGGTGCAGATCATGTGACTCTGAATTCATCACTAATAAGAGGGGAATGAAAATTACATTCTATTCATCCAACACTTGTGGATAACAAGGCATGACCATTGAAAGTAAGAGGTACCATTCTCATAGCTTATATACTTTCTAGTAACTTATTTGATATGGGTACCTCTCATTCCTTTATTTCTTCACAACCTAAGAATGGTTTGAGCCTGGCTGTGGATTTCCTGAGTGGGGTGTTGATGATAGATACACCTTTGAGAGTAAAGTCAAGAGACATCAGTTTTTTCAATGGGTGTTATCTCATGATTGGGGAATATATTTTTATTTGGGATATTTATATTATTAACTTTCCAGGCCTTGTCCTAACTTTAGGTATGGACTGGTTAGTGGGATACTGATCCCACAAATTTTTTTATTTAGGATATTGACTATTACACCTTCTAAGGGCAACAACTATATTCACCAAGTATAGTGGGACATCTAGACAGGCCGTGTAGGTCCAGTTCATCAGTAACTCAGTGAGCTCACCACCTAGGTTTTTAATCTATTTATATATAAATATTTTTTGAAGCATGATGTATTTGCACCTGTAGTGGACAGGTTTTAGGATGCGTTTATTAAATGATTCTCAGGGTTACCACTAAGAGAGATGTGGAATTTACAATTCATCTCATTTCGGGGGATAATATAGTTTTTATTCTACCATATATAATGTAACTGACACATATTCAAGAGACCAATACATAAATAGAAGAGTTGATAGATAAGGGGTTAATCTATCAAAGTATATCTACTTGGCGTTCTCTAGTCTTGTTTCCATAGAAGGATGATGAGACTCTATGCTTATGTGTTGATTAATGAAAGTTGAATTGGATGACTATGATGAATCAATATCCTCTTCCCTAAATCGAGGATCTATTTGACCAGTTAAAGGGATCTTGTGTTTTATCTAAGACCAACTTGAGATCAGGGTATCATCAGTTGAGATTTAAACCTTCTGGTATACCAATGAATACTTTTATAAGTAGATATGGGATTTATGAGTTCTTCATAATGCCTTTTGGGTTTATTAATGGACTAGATGTGTTTATGGCATTGATGGATAGAATATTCCATCCATCCTTAGATCAATTTGTGGTAGTGTTTTTTGATGATATCTTGGTGTACTACAAGACTCATGATGATCATGCCCAACATCTTGAAATCATCTTAAGTATACATAGAGAGTATCATATATACTTCAATCTATCTAAGTGTCTAGTTTGGATTGATCATTTACACTTCTTAGGCCACATCATCTCAGAGGAATATGTGTTAGTGGATTCGAAGAAGGTTCAAGTAGTTGTTTCTTGTGTGAATCCCAATAATGTTTTCAACATCCATATATTTTTGGGATTAGAATGATATTATTAATGGTTCATCCAAGACTTTACCTGATTGTAAGAACCACTTTTATGCTTGACTAATAAGGGAGTATAGTTTTAATGGTCTCAAAAATGTGAGAATCCATTTTAGGAGTTGAAGAAGTGTTTTACTATGACACCGGTCTTGATTCTACCCAAGCCTGGTGAGGAGTATACAATGTATTGTGATTCTTTTGGTATTGGTATTGGAGTAGTGTTTATGAAAAGAGATCTATTTGTGGCATATGGTTCTTGGTATTTGAGGAAAGTTGAATAAAACTACCCTATCTATTCATGACCCGATTTCACCATAGTTTTTATGCTTTGAGGGGTTGGCATCATTATCTATTTGGCGAAAAGGTTACTTTGTATACTGGTCACAAGATCTTGAAATATATATTTTCAATGAAATAATTGAATACCCCATAGTAGAGATGGGTTGATTTTATGAATTTATTCAACTTTGATCTATCATATTTTCTTGGGAAGGGAAATAGTGTGGTTGATGCATTGAGTAGGAAAATTCAAAATCAGGTAGTTCATGAGTCTAATGTTGAGTGGAGGATGATGAATTTGATGGATGAGATGAATTTTGTGGTTTGGGAGAGTTAGAAGTAGATGAATTTTTTATCAGTTTCAATAGAGTCTACACTTTTGAGTTGGATCACACATAAGTAGTATTAGAATTCAGAATTTTTGTCCTTAAGGGAAATCCTTAATGGTGGGGAGTCACCTTCAGATTGGAGTATAGATGAGGCGATATCATTTATCTTAGGAATTGGTTTTTTGTGCCTACATGTATGGGGGAGGAGATGATGCATGAATTTCATGCCTCGATATGTGTAGTACATCTATGTCTGAACAAATGTACCATAACCTATGATGACAGTTTTAGTGGCCAAGCATGAAAATGGAGATGTCAGGGGTCATGATATGATGATACATCTATCAATAGGTGAAGGATGAACATCAACGACATGGAGATTATCTTCATCTGTTTCCCATTACAGAATGAAAGTGGTACAATATTACCATGAATATTATGGTGGGTCTCCCGATGATGCGTTTGAAGAACAATGCTACTTGGGTAGTTGTGGACCGATGGATGAAAGTAGCTCATTTCTTTCATATACAGGAGACATTCTCAATGGAATAGTTGAGATAATTGTACGTTTGGTAGATATTCCGTCTATAAGTGGTGCCAAAAACTATCATTTCAGACCATAACTCTAACTTTACTTATTACTTCTGGAAGTTCTTGTAGAAGGTTTTTGGTACACATGTTTAATTGAATATGACTTTTTACCCACAAACAGATGGTTTGTGAAAGCGTACTATATAGGTTATTGATGATATGATTTTGGCATATTTTCTTGACATGGTGGGTCTTTGGAGAAGCACCTAGATTTTGTGGAGTTATCCTATAATAACAGTTATCATCAAATTATTCAGAAGGAACCATACAAGGGTTTTGATGATAGGACACATAGATAACCTCTATGCTAGATAGATTTAGGTGAGCCCAAGTTGTTGGGACCAAGTCCCATATAGGAGATGTTAGATCAGTTTCAACTGATTAACAAACATATGTTTATAGCTCAGATTATACAGAAGTCATATGATGATAGATGTCGATGAACCTTAGAGTCTACAAAGGGTTATTATGTATTCCATTGGGTGTCTCCTAGATTGGGTAACCATAGGATACATGGAGAGTGAAATTTGGAACCAAGGTTCATTGGACCATTTTATATTGTGGAGAGAATTGGTCTAGTGGAATACCAATTGGATCTTCCACAGAGTTACAATGAAATTCTTGACATTTTTCATGTGCGACAGATTTAGTGGTATCACCCCAATCTTTCTCATGTGAATGACGAAGATCATGTTGACCTTGAGATAGATGTGTCCTCTAAAGAGAATTTTATATGTATGTTGGATCACTATGAGAAAGAGTTTTGAAGAAATACCATGTCAATAATTCATGTATTTTAGAAACATGGATGTGTTCAGGATGAAACTTAGGAGAGTGATTCGGATATATAGGACTGGTGGCCCAATCATTTTGCCTCGTAATCTTAGAGATTCTTAGGAATATAGCTCGAGGGTGATCTCTTATAATGTGGGGAGATTTTAAGATCCCTAACTTTTCTAAATATGTATCGAGGTCGTTTATAGGTATTTATTTTCCTTATTATGAGTATGATTGGTTTGGGTGGGGGAATCATTATCTATTTTAGGGCTTATTGAACCGATGGATCCATTCTCTCCCAGCAGGCTCCCTTGAGCGCTATACTACCCTTCCAAGGGTTTCCTCCTCCATTGTTGGGGAATCATCTATGGAATCCTTTTCCTTCTTCTCCCGTTTTTATTTACCATGTTTCTTCTACGTCTGATCTGTTGATTTTTCCTTTGGTCTCCATTTTTGATGGTATCCTCTTTTTTGACGACCTAGTTTCTCTCTACAATTCTTTGACATTTAGTTTTTCTTCTCCTGACCTCCTTCTCTATCTTCCCTCGGTTCTCCTCCCAGGGTTTCTTCTTTCCATTCTTCCCTCTATCGGATTTTGAAACCTATTTTTGGGCCATTGATCATGAACCAAGACTACTCTAATGACCAGATCTGCCATGCCAGATCCCATTTGTGTTCCTGTTCTCTATTCGCTCGTGGTGGTTTGGGATGTGATGGAGGTTCATGGTCACAGGTCACTATTTTGGACCTTTAATGAATATTTATCTATTCTTCTATTCTACTAGGTCTTTGGTTTGGTGGTTTGTTTTTATATTCATCGATGCCGATGACTTCGACTGGTGTTGGGGTTTTTTCTGTAGGCTTTGGTGTTTCATTTTTCACTGGTTATGTTCATGTTTTCTGATTTGATTTTGGTTTGGTCTTCCTGCATCATGTGTCTGTATGTCATGATGCTCGTATGCATAACTCTACTCTATCTTTAAGGTACTTTGCAACCATCCATGTCAGTATGGTGCAATGGTCTAGAATGAGGTTTGGGATGTGTTTTTCGAGCGGGAGACATCATTCCAAAGGATATTTGGTGGGTTTTCTAAGATCAGTGTTCTTGTTTTTTTTTCATCCAATGTATCTTCTGGTCCTGGATTGATGAATTGGGTAGAGGTGGTGAGTTTGATGATTTTTGGCTTATGATGACCTCAAGGGTTTGTGTTTTTGGTCTTCGGAGAGAATGATCATTGGCAGTGATGCATGTCAGGGGCACTATCTCAAGGTAATGGATGTGCATCTCAGGGAATGGATCGGAGATGTTGGTGGATCCGGGGATCACAACCCATGGATTTTTTGGTGTTATATTCAAGGAAGGTTTGATTCAAATTTTAAATATCATCTTATTGATGGATTCAAGAATTTATGACATTATCGATGATTTGTATTCGGTGTTTTAATTTCCTTAACAGTTTTTGATGGTAGGCTATGATGGGGTTTTTTGTACACTTCATTTAAATTTTTAACAGATTTCAGTAAGCCTAAAAATAGTTTTTAGAAAATACAAAAAAATATGGATTTGGAGTATACTTGGGTTGGATCTTAAATTGGGTTTCTTTGGGTGAAAATTGGAGAAATTTTGAAGGAAGAGAGGTCATGGATGATTTTCCAACCCCATGCACCTAGCCCAGACAACCATGAAAACACAAAGAGAGGGGATTCACACGGCTGGAGAATAGTTTTTCAAATGGTTCAACCTATTTGGATAAACTATGCACCCCTAGAAGAGGTTCATGGTAAGGTGCACAGTTTGAAAAATTTCG
The DNA here is from genome assembly GCA_963277665.1 of Viscum album. Lineage (NCBI taxonomy): Eukaryota > Viridiplantae > Streptophyta > Magnoliopsida > Santalales > Viscaceae > Viscum > Viscum album. The sequence continues at coordinate 1,616,923,468 of OY728131.1, read as the reverse complement.
CACCCATTCTAAGGAAATAGTGCACACAGTTTTAATTAGCCTGATAATTAGATTTTAAAAATCCTAAAACCCCATATTGACCCCAAATAGACCCTTTCTTAGCCCTAATCTATTTACCTCATTTTTAGAGGCTCTAGGATAAATTCCTAAGTCTTACGACCACTGTTCTCATTGAATCGAAGGGAATATTGAAGATATGAACCTGCTTGAGTAAGTGTTTTCTTCCAGCTTAGATATCTTTGTCACTCCAAATCTTATCCCCGTATAAAAGAGGGATTTCTATCCACTTTTGGTTCTATATATAGATCTATTTTTGTTATATCATTATTTTTTTGATCATGGATCTAGGTTTTAGATCGAAATTGTGTTCTTCCTCATGGGTTTAGCCTATCTGTTTCAAATTGGGTATTTTCATTGGCAAGTGTTCATCATCAAACATGAGGTAGGTGGTCAAAATTAAAATTCAATAGTCTTTAATTTCAATTACATGTATGTAATTATACAGTTTCTATTGTACATCTAACAATTGGGGTTCAAGAATTGAATTAACTAGTTTGGTAAATTAATTAATTAAGGGATTGTGGAATTTATTGACTTATGGGGTTATGAAATTGATCAATTAATGTATTGTGTAATTGATCAATTAAATTGGATTAATTAATTAAATAATTAATTATTTTATGTAATGTTTAAATTGTGCAATTTTGTTAAATAATTATTGAATTAATTAATGTATTTTTAGAATTGTGAATTTTGGAATAATTAATTGTTGAATTAATTATCAAGATATTGAGACTGTGTAATTTGACTAATTAATTGTTAAATTAATTATTAGATTATTATTATTATGGAAATAATTAATTTTATTAATTAACTTTTGAATTAATTAATGGGAATTTTTGTGATTATGGAATTGATTGAAATTGGTTAATTAAATATTTAATTAATTACTAGATGTTTTGATTGTGTAATGTAATGAGAGGGTTAATGATGATTAAACTTGGTTGATGTGATATATGTGAAATTAGGATACATGTTATTATTGTGATATTCATGTGTGGTACATGGCTTGTTATGTCAAAATACCATAGTGATAAATTGATATTTCTGTGAGGGACATGGTCTACCATGTCCTAATCATATAGTGATAAATTGATATTCTTGTGTGTGACATGATATGTGACATAAAAATACTATAGTGATAAATTGATAAATGAGTGTGTGATATTAGTTTCTACTTCAAAATCCCACTTGTATGTTTGGGTTATAAATGATTTTGGGACACATACTACTGCTTGAAAAGATCATGGGGTCCCAGGCATGAAGAACAATACCCAAACTATTAGCATTAGACTGTGGTTCTAATTGGTCATATTATAAATTGAAATCAAATGGATAATGAAATCCTATATATTATAATGAATTGTGAATTGATTATGTAATATGGTTTAGACTCTGGCACGAGACAAATTAGGTATTTGGAGACCATGCATCCCCAAGAACCTACTGGTTATGTGTTTAAATAAAGAGTAATTTCATAAATGTAAACTATTTACATTATTGATTTTATTTATTCTTTACACAACTGCATACACTATTATGGACTAGATATTGTTTTAGACACCGTTGGTGGTGTCTTACTGAGTTGTTATCAAACCCTAATCAGGTTTCCTGATCGGTATCTAAATTGATTTCATGAATGTAGAACTGGTTAAGGGGAAGAGACATATATTAGAGGGCTAAGTTGGGATAGAGCATAGGGGAGGTAACACGATGTAGTTTGGTACCCACTTGGGTTTTGTTAGTGCCTTTATTTATTGTTGGTTTCATGTTGAAAATTGACACGTATTGGCATGAAAATTCTACATTTTAGTTTTGGATATTATATATCTTATTTTGGTGACCACATAAAATTGGTGTTATTCTTGATGTAGTTATACCATTTGGTTAATATATTTTATTTTATGCTATGTTATTACTCTGATAAAGAGGTTATAGTATACCAATGATCGATATTAGACCATTACTGCTAGTTGGCATCCTCTGGTGTATGGGGAGGTGCGTTGGAGGTCATATAGAAAACTAGATTGGAGCACCATTGTGTGGAACTTGGGTAAGGATATTAAGTACTAGTATGAAAATGTAGTAAGGTTGAACATGTTTTTCTATATATAAATTTATTGGGTAGGTTGAGTCGATGATAAAAGACACATATCTGATGGAGTCATCTATCTAAGAAAAGGATGTGTGAGTTAACATATAAAAATCAAATATTCAGTGACTCTTAGAACTACATAATCTAAGAATATGGCTACCACTCAAGATACAATGTTTATGATATTGTTGAAGAAATTATTGGATGATTTTTTTTTTCATGTGAAGGTAACACTTCTCTTGAGTTATAATAAAAAAATTACTATCAATCTCATAATGAATCAAGTGAAACATTCAAGACCATCACACATTAATATTAAATATTAGTTCATCAAGGATCTTGTGGGATGAAATGAACTAAATGTGGTATTTGTACCTATGGAGGATCGAGTGGTTGATATTTTCACTAATCCACTGTTTATAGATACATATGAAAATATAAGGTTGATCATGGTTGTTCAATCTCACTATATTCAATGTTAATTTATATGGGTTCTATCCCCTCTCTATTCTATATATTGGATAATGCTTTCAAAGTGGGAGAGATATGGAAACCAAAATTTTTCCACTGATATGTGATTTACCTATTTAGGGAGGTAATATATTTATGGGGTGTTTTTAAAAGGGTTAATATATTATGTAATCATTTATATATATAAAATGATTTAACAGTTTTTTGAACTAGGTTCATGAACTGTTTCTTATAAGTTGAAGTCTATTTCGGTTTTGAAGATCTTATGATGATGTTTTGAGTAAAGATAGAAGTAAGGAGTGATTTTATATCACTACTTTAAAATAATCATGGTATTATTTTTCAGTTATTTATGTTTCCTACACCAAGATACCTCAAGTAGGATTAGAATTATAGTATAGTGATCCATAACTTGAGTTTGAAAGATTCAGTGATTTATCAACATTGTTTTACAATGAAATCCAATATTAGATAATGTTGAGACCAATATATTTTGATATTTTAATTGGATTTATGATGATATTGATGAACATGAAGTGGGAATCCATATGGTTTTGTGTTTTTTTCCAATACATATAGTGGTTTATCTTACATAAATATTTTCAAATATTATAATGCAATGTGAAGTATTATTCTCAAGTTTAAATATCATGATATTCACTTTCATTATTTTAGAAGTATATTTTTGGATGAAGTATAAAATAATGTTTAAGGTTTCATAGGGAGAAAGATGAAGTATGGAAACTATTTGAATAAGTGAACCATGTATATGAATTTTCATATGTTCTCTACATAAGGGAATATCTATATACAAGTTTTCTAATGTATGAGTATCTACTTATCCTAATTAACAGAAGTAGTTTTCCACAGATGAAAATTTAGATATGTGATTGGTTATGCAGGGGAATCTATAAATAGAAATGTTCTAATGCATATACTAATTGTTCACATAGGAAAATTTCTCACATAGGTGAATTGGTTTCATATGATAATAGATCAACATAGTTAAATGATTTCTATATATTAATTTTATATGTATGGGAATTTGACACATTATGTAATGTGCATGTGAGAAATTATTTTTCCAAATGGGCCATATATGAGAGTTTCATTATGCATGAAAATTAATCCAGAAAAAGAATTCGCTACGTCATTGAAAAAATTGGTTTATGAAAATTAGGGCTCTATATATGAATTTGAACAATGAACTGTGTTCCTTGAATCAAGTGATTTGTTACTATAACAAACATATATTAAATATATATAGGTAGATACATGGACAATTTAATATATATGACTTGTGGGGTTTTTTGTGGTCTGTATTTTTTGGAGTGATTTTAATAGAAGGATGCACATAATTTGAATATATTGTAAAAGAAGATAAAAGAAGGTGTCTAAGTCTTTAGTAAATATTAATTATTGGAAAGTGATGATCGTGGAGGTTTTGAGGAAAGAAATATGTATAGTTTTAAATAGTGATTTTTTAGGAGATTTGTTTCTAGATCATTGAATTATTAAAATTTTTAGAAATTCAAAAATATTGGTTAACATGGTTTTCTGAATGTCGAAGAGTGACAAGAAGAGGAATGGAAACTAATGCTATATATTTTTATAAACAGTTTCTAAAGATCATAGATGGGTTTTGAGTAAATTATATAGTTCTAAAAGGGAGGGAAACAATAAATGAATAAGTGGCCATTTCTTACTATTTTTAATGAAATTTATAAAGAATAATAATAATTTACTTATAGAATACAATGTGTGAAGAATCCAACAGGCACATTGAAAAAATTTAATGTCAAGGTAGAATATTTAATTACAAAACCCTTTTTTCATATCGAATTTGTGACAATCATATACACTATCAATGGACTATAGTGAAAATAATGTGATAGATATACCCTTCTTGGTGTAACCACAATGAATTATTTTCTAGTGGGATACATGGTCTTAGATTGTTTCTATATCATTCCAAGTACTATCTACTATTTTTTAGCAGTGAAATATTTATACTATTATGTTCATGTGGGTGTTCTTGTGTGTTGTGATTGAACAGATTCAGTTCTCTCTAATAAGAAACCAATGTTGTTCTAAAAATAAAGAAAATTAAAAATACTATACCCCTGATTCACCCACAATAGTCTCATAGAGCCTAACCATTTCATACTAATGTAATTTAGAGATTGTAAATCATTTTTCAAACTAGTATGAAATTGGTGTGTTCTTGAATGTATTAAATAGAAAAATAGAAATCAATTAATTTATTATATACTGCTAATGTTTTTGATGTTATAATTTTTTTTCTTTATTGAAATTAATAGAATTAATTTGATGAAAAAATGAATATTTTAAAATAATAATGCATCATGTAATCTATTAAATTACGAAACATATAATCCTTTAAAATTAATTAATGTTCATTTATATAGTATAATGTATTCTAGAATGAATTTTTTAATAGTTGTAATTATTATAATGTAGAGATGAAATTCAAAATATTGAAATTATCAAATAATTTGAATATTCTCCAATGTTTATATATAATTAATGTCATAATTTGATTAATTGTATATAAATATGTTACTATTAGTGAAAAATAATTAATAACTTGTTATATATTATGAAATTATATTATTTAAAATATATTATAATATATTATATCATGTGAATTATTGAGTAATTAAATAGAATAGTAACTAGAAGAGATAGATATACGTGTGATCTAAAGATGTATTATGAACATTATAATGAAAATATGTCATATAGGTAGTAAAATAAAATCTGAATTTTTATATACTCATTATTTAAATAATAACGAATAATAAAAATATAAAATAGATTTATGTTAATGTGAAATGATCATAAATTCAAGTAATTATATAATTATTCTATATAACATTGAAACCTAATGAATAAGATAAATGAAGTACATTTTCCTGAATATCCATGTTTTCATTACTAGATAGAATTATTTAGGATATATGTGGGCCCATTTGTATGTGAAATTATAGTGAATGTTTTATTATTATAAATATGATGTCTAATGCCACTTGCTTCAAATAAAAACATTCAAATCACAGCAGTGACTTATATAAAATCAAAATATTTATATTGTTATGAAGGTATGTTGAAAAATACAAAATAATATGTTTATAATAAATATGGAATTGATTTTTTCTAGAAAAAATTAAGGATAATTAAATTATATATAAATAACAAATGGGTAATTGAAATTAATGTGTACTCGGTGTAATTGTTGTCCCATGGATAATGATGTTTTATTTTTTGTTAATACATTTAGTGAGGTTTAATAAATTTTAGAATAAAATACAATGTTTGATAATGATCTTAATATAAATTATAGTCTCTAAAGATGAATAGAGATGAGTTGAGAAGGTTTAAGCTACGTTATGGATTTTTTGTAAAAATTTTAAATTTTTTGTATAGTATTGAGTCACAAAAGAATAACTTAGAGTTAAATATAATACATAAGATTTAATACAATGTTTTAAGGGATACATAAGAGTAAATATTAACATATAATATAATATATATGATTAAATCGAACCATGTGTAAAAATAATTTGGTGATACTTTAGATTAACTATGATGTTTTATAGATTATATAATATTAACTAGAGAATATGTAAGAGTAACTTTATATTTCAAAGGATATATATTAACCTTCAAGTGGTCACCTATTATTAAATGTTTTTTCTTAAGTGAATCCAAATATTTAATCTAATGATTCTATGTTGATCTTTATGTGTTAAACATAATAATAATGTAATGGTGTTCATGAGGCACCCTAGATCTGTACTCCTAGATCTGGTGATAAAAACTTATTCTTAAAATACTGGATTTAATAAAAATTGAGATAAACAATTCATTATTTTACAAAATTTCTATAAGTTAAAATTTATATTTGAAAAATATTAACTCAATCAAAAAAATGTATGGTTTAGTGTCTCTGATGATCTACAACATTAGAAACACATTTTATGATACATGTAAACATTTATCTATAATAAAAATTATTTTAGACTCCCCTCTATACTTCTCATAAGTTATACACATATTCTAAACCCGGGGAATGGAAAATTAAGAAAGGAATGAGGTAAAATTCTCAGTAAGGGGAAAACCTAAAAATAATAATCAAGAGTTAGATTATATATATGTGAAAAAATCATCATGGGATAAATATGTTATTAAAATGAACTTGTAACAACAAGAGTCATTCAAAAGTCATGAAATAAGAACATGTAATCTTAAATTATCAAATATATTATATGGTAAAAGAGTTTGATGAAATAAACATCAACTAATGGTTATAATAAAATTAAAATAGAAATATAGCATGTCATTGAAACATAGAATAGTAAGGTCATATATCAAAAATATAAGCATAAAAAATATTGTGAAAAAAGATTCCCAAATAATGTTCAACCAAAAAACATGTGAAAATTACTTTTTCATCATGTTCACACACAATAACATAAAATAAATCTTATTGTATTATGTTCACACAATAAAATTGTGAAAAAAGATTCATACATCATGTTCCCACAAAAAACATACGATCAAGGATTCATGAATCATGTTCACACTAAAAAACATTTAAACAATGCTTCATTCATCACATTCACACAAAATTTCATCATATCATATCATATGAAATCTTAACCAATTCATTGGAGTGAGATATAAGACTCCACACATTATTCATTCTCACATATTTGTTATAATGAAAAATAGTTATTCATCACATCATAAAGATCCCATGGAAGGAAAAATGGGGTTTATAACATTTCAAGATTGTATCACTACAATTTACCTCAATATTTTAAATTATTGATACATAAAATTAAATCACCCAGAAATAGAATTTTATATGAATATTTAGAGGGATATTTTGAAAAATAATTTCTAAAAAATAAATCCTTTAGATATAAATATAAAACGATAGTTAAATCATAAAAGTGTTTTTAAAAAAAGTAGTATAAAGAATGAAGTTATAATCACTTTAAAAAGCCATTTTTGAAAATGTTGTGGGAATTTTTTTGAAATAAACATTACTTTTAAAAATAAAATTCAATTATGGAGCCTCCAAATACAAATAATATTTAAAAAATTTATGTGAAATCATTTTGAATCAATTAACTTTAAAAATAAAGTTTATCCCCGGATTCTTGAAAATGAATAAACATTTTTAAAAAGGTGAAGCAGAAACATTTTTAAAATATATAAAGGTTATTAGAATGGAATATGATGGTGAACCAAGAAAATAAAACATACACATTACATAACTTTATATGAATATTCAATATATATAAAAAATATACACACTTAAGAATGAAAAGGGGTCAGTGTATTTTAAGACTGGATACATTAACATATTATTTCAAAAAGGATCTTTAATTTCTCCTAGAAGATTCTTATATCATATTACTCTTCATAGAAATACCCTAATTTAATCCTTTCATCATAACCTGGGGAAAATATAAACATAATAAATGGTGAGATGCCATGATTAGTAAAGGTAATTATTGTAGATATTAGTCAAGGATATAATGTGAGAACAAGGGTATGATAAAATGATCATAAAATAAGAAAGTCATACCCAATCAATAAAATATCATTAATGAAAATTAATTTCAAAAGTATTTTTTATAACAAATGGAAAATGTACCAAGAGTGTATAATCGTCAATAATTAATCATGTTCTATGAGAGAATATACTAAACATTGGAATGTGGACATGTATAAATAGTTATAGCTTCACTCATTAAATTAAGGGCATGGAGTCAGGTCCTCATATAAACATATAGACTTGAAACTAGTTCTATTCGTATACTTATAGATATGAAACCAAGTCCATACATAATGTTGTGAACATGAAATTAGGTTTACACGTAACATAGTTATCTCATGACCTATCAATCCTTACTCAATGCATTGGAGGGTGGTAATAAAACCATCCATTACATAAAATTAAAACATAAATGTTCCAAAAGATCATAAAAACATAAATAAAATTATCATATCATAATTCATTTATAGGAAATGGGTGTAATTATGTTATTTCATCATATCGTAACCTTGGGAAAGCAAACATCCTTCATAATTATTTCATGATAACCTAATTAACTAATTGAAAAGAAAGGGGTTTTATAGTATCATTGTGGAATAATTATAATCACAATACCTATAGAGAAATAAATTCTATGGTATCATAAGATCATATCACTAGTTAAAAAAACTAAATACTTAAATGATTTTGAAATAGATGAAAAATATATATAAAAAATCATTAAATCCTTTCATTGAAAACATTAATAAAATGTGATTTTATTTTGATTACATTTCAAATAAAAATTATAAGAATATCAAGAGGATAATTTTATTTGAAAATAACAATGGAAACTTGAAAATTATTATTTAAATAAAATAATAGTTCTGATAGTGGGAAAATATGTTCATATCATATATGTTAAAACAATTTTTTTAACAAATTCTGTAAAAATCATAAATTTCTAGTTTGGAAAACATTGTATAAATTCATATCTAAAACAATAAAATGAAATTCATATATTATTGGAAATTAATTTAAACATTCATTGGATTATATAAAATAACAATTTTTAAGACATTTTAAAGAAAATGGACATGGAAGAAAAAGTTCATCAACTAAAGTTGAAATAAGGCCAGATTTTCTTAAAAGAATTTTCATGATCATTTTTTGTACCGATGAGTGGAAAATGGAAATCATGGAGGAATATTAGTAGAATAAATATAGTATAATAATATAAATTGGGTTAAAAAGATAAATATCATATAATTTCCCACATTGTAAATTTAACATAAATAATCCTAAAAAGAAATGAGATTGTAATAGAAATCCCTTTCCTCAAGTCTCATATCACCTCGTACAGGTTAAAAAATCCAATAGTATATATATATATATGTTTTAATTATTTTTCAAAATATATAAATACATATCATACCATATAATAGTTATTTATAACATATTATCACCCATTATTAATAATTCTTTATTAAAATCACTATTTCAGGTGATAATTGTTTCGTTTTTCATGCATGTTTCTATTTGGATGTCTCGATCCCTATACTTAAATCCGGGTTCCATATTCTTGAAAATGTTAATCATGTATTAAGTATCATATTTATTCATTATATACAGATATATAAATATTCATATAAAGTGGCGATGAAAAATTAATTACATCGCTCCATGGAAAAGGTAGGCCACACGTATGCATGAGAGACAGTGTAATATTCCAATGGATGAGAAGATAATAAGATAAATAATATATTATAATTATAAAAGAATATTTATTTCATAAATATCATTTATAGATAGAAAATCTATGAGAATAACCAACCGTGAAATTTGGTGAAAGAAAATGGAATATATTGTTACGTGGAGGTGGTACTCTACAAGCATAAACGAGTGATACTTTACCATTTGATGGAAAAGAGGTGGAAAATGGTTTTCATACAATAATAAAAACATATAACTATAATTGATATATATTATTAATCATTTTAGGATGAATATAATATAATTATAATAAGTATAAAAATAAATAAGCTTTTAAATATTTCGGTAAGGCGATTAAATCTTCCACGAGAGACCTCCTTTGGCTTACACATTAAGACATATTAGGATGGTATTTGGGGAATAAAATAAGATCTGTAATGATTTTTATGGATCTATAAAGGCAATAGGGTATGGAATGACCAAGGCAGAGTGCTAAAACATTGTGAATAATGGACTGGAGAAGGTTCCCCTTTATATGTTAGGTAAATTACATAATAAGAATTACATAAAATATTTAACTATAATATATATCGTAATTATTTTATGTGGATCCAAGGAATCCCAAATTAAGAAAATATTATTTTATATGAATAAAAGTAATATTTATATATGTTTTTGTGACATTTTAATCTTTACCACCAAGTTAAACAACTTTAAATGCATTATGGCCTTAACCATGACAACATAACTTTTTTACCATGATAACATAATTATATGACCAAAAATATAATGGTGCATCTAAAAATTGAAATTCTCATTAAAATTTTTTAATTCATTTTATTAGGTTCAATTTCCATAGGTTGCAGTAATTACATTTAATATAAGAACACAAAATACATAGAAAACATATTTTTGGAAAATACACAAATTTTAGCGTAAAAAACATTTGACATTGAAAAAAAAGATTTATATTTTTTTTATATTTTAGTAAAAAATATGGTTTTTATATTTTTGGATCAATCCAAAACTAAATGGAACCTTCCTACCTTACCATTAATTTAAAACACCAAAAAATGTTTTTTAATTAGAATAAAATATTAAATATGTTCACAAAAGTCAAACATGGGTTCCCAAATTCAAAATAATATTTTAAAATAGTTAATTTAACCCAAAAACATGTATTTTGATGATAATTGTTTTTAATAATTTATTAAGTCTCACTTACATCATAATAATTTCATAAAAGTGATAGTATTTGAAAAATTGATATTTTTTATGATTCAATCAATAATAAATACTTTTATAAAATCATTAAAAATTAATCCTAAACCTATTTTGAAATGATTATTAAAAAATGAAAAACAAATTTTCAAATAAAATTTATAAAATTTATATAAGACAATTATAATATTCACACAAAAAATATAGTAAAAACCATTTTGAAGAAAATATATTTTTGAAGCATAAAACGACTTTACTAAAAATTGGTTACTTAATTATTATACATAAATAATTAAATTTTAATTATATAAAATCTTTACAAATATCTTTCATAATTTTCATATTCCTAATAATACCTCCATTTTAAAAACTAGGTTATTAATGTCCCATTATATATAAATATTTGAAATGTATGTCGTAGTTTTTTCAAACTCACTGTTGTGTGTAAAACAAGATATCAAAGACTTATAATTTATATAAATAAAAATATATTATAAATTAAATGGGTGTCACATTATACCCCCTTATAAGAATTTATCCCATACAATTTCATCACTACGTTACAAACAATTGAGGATACTTTCACCCCATCACTTTCTTATGTTGTCACGGAGCTTCCTAAATTTATGGCTTCTCTATAAAACATAGATTAGATGAGTGGTCTTTTTCCACATAACTTTTTCTTTTAAATTAAAAATCTATATCATTTATTTATCACAAGGGAGATCATGCTCTATCGGTATGACCTCTGCGATCAGTACATGTGTAGGATTATGTACGCAGTTCTTTAGGAAAGATCTATTAAAACATATCATGAACTTATAAGAGATTTAGTAGAAGTTCCAAGAAATAAGATACCATCATGGTTCAATCAAGAATTTTTAAGAAACCAATATATCTACAAATAAATATTATTTTATTTTTAAATAACATAATCTTCTTCCAAGGAGATATTCATAGGAATACCATGTCACCATCTTTAAACTCTCAACCATATTGATAATTGTCAGTATAAATTTTCAATTGACTCTGAGCTTTCCTAATGTGATTTTGAATGGTTCTAACCTTTTTGGGTATTTCCTTAGTCATATAATTTCATAATTGATTTCATTCTTCAACATCATCATAATAAATTTGAGATGTACACTTCCTACCATAAAGGGATTCATAAAGATCCATTTGATTTCGTGATTGAAATTATTATTGTATGAAAATTACATCTAATTAAGGTATTCATCCCAATTAACTTTTAAATACATATAAAAAGATATAATCTTATCATCTAGGTTTATAATGGTTTTCTCAGATTGTCACAACCTGACCCACCAGGTTCTGAACCGTGACTACCCCAAGACCACTTCCAATTGGACAGTTGTTGGAGACTAATGTTGTGTAGGAATATCCCACAAATGGGTGGCATTAGCCTAAATTACCTGTACACACGCACAAATCTCAAAGACACACAATAATATAATGTAAAACAACTGAAAGAATGCATGCATACAACTAATATCCCAAAACCAGAGTACAATAGAAAGTAAGGGAAAAGTAAACAGGGCCAAATACATGCCCACCACAAAGAGAGTCTGTATACAAGTCCAACTAAAATTGTAAAGAGTACAACCTGATCCATGGTAGAAGACTAAGAAAATGGTATGCTCCCAGTAAACCCCTTTTTATGTCCATCTCTAGCTATTATCCACCCTCTCTATATCCACCTAGGACACTTTTAAAAGGGACACTATCTGCACAAGACATAACACGAGCAGAAAAATCCCATGCAAGGGTGACTATAAGAATACTTAGTACAACACCCCAAAAAAACAAAACATGAACCACCATGTTTAGTGTTTTCAATACAATATGTAACAATGTATCACAGATTCAAGTAGCACAAAATCCCATATATACTCAATAAAGACACCACACCATCAGGCAGTAATAACCAACTACCATCCATATGATTCTTCTCGAAGAAAAACTCATTCTATAATAAATCACCACATGATCCATGTTATGATTGTTTATACTCTATGAAGATGTAAAAATCACTTGGGCCCCACTCAAAGAGAATATACGGGTCTGAGAAGACTCTGATACACAGAGAGGGGGTTAAACCTAGAAATATTGGGGGGACACCAAGAACCTAATAAAGATCAACCCTATATATAGGGGTTCATACAATAATGATTCCACATGCACTAATTATTCATCACACTAGATGGAGGATCGACATTATACTCAGGAAGGTCACACTAATCCAACAAAATCCACTAGGGATGATAGAGGATCGCTCTCCAGTCTAGCAGAGAGGCACCACAACTATACCCGAGACTCAACCTCTATTGGGGATTACAATCCAGTGATTTGATGTAATTACTCACTTTACCATTGAGGAAAGTATCAATGGAATAAAATGAACCTATAATAGTCCAAAATAAGAAAATTAAGAGCCTCAAGAACTCTTGTTGGGAGTACACGGTGTGTCCCAGGGGGTACAAGATGTGTTCAGCTATCCCAATATCTTTCCCATGTGGAAATCCTCACACATCATTTAGTATCTATATAAATGGTGTATATGATGATTAAATATCCTTTAAAGACACATATTTCCCTACCTATGTTTCATGGCTATGTCCGTGTACCGATGTCTTGTTCGTGTACCAGCCTATGTATATCAGGTTGTGTCAGTGTCTAAGAACACAACATGCCATCTAGTTATATACTATCACTCGGGTCTATGTAATCTATGGAGTAAATACTGATTCATCTAGATAGGGTTACATGTCGTGTGATAGGGGTCACATTCCGTGTGTCCCTTAACTCTGGTCAAACCCAAGTGTCGCAGTTAGGGGGACCCACACATCGTGTAATACAATATTATACATAGTGTGTTATAAAATTTTCTAGAATCCCTAGTTCTTCCTCCACTAGAATTCACATTGTTGCTTCCTTTGGATCTAGTTTCAATCTAGCTAAAATACATGGATCTACTACAGCCGAGCCTCTCATTCAACAAGAAACAAACTCCAACCTTCAAATCAGGCCAGAAATTGAAGGTGTTTATCCGGTTCATCTTCCATGTCTGAAGCTCAAAAATAGGGGGTTTCCAAACAACCTCAATCCATCCACATCCAATTTCATGGAACCATAGTTTTATTGCACTAGGTTCGGAACTACAATCTTGGATCATTGCACCAAGAATCATGCATGAAATGATCGATCCGTCAGTAGGGAGTCGAATTGAAAACTAAGGGGTCTGCCATGATGAATACGAAAAGAGGGATTAAAGAAAAATTAAAAACCCTGAGGAATGAACCCCATCCATTGTTCATTTCAGTCTCAATCAATTTCTTTAAGGATAATAAATGAAGATGATTGAATAACCCTGAGTAATATCCCACATAAACCCCACAGAATAAAACCCTTCCCACAAGGTGATCGATCTGCAAACTAATCCATTCAATGATTTATTTTCCATCATTGTAGAAATCAGTTATAGAGAATTAAAAAATAGAAACAAACAACCGACCTAGAGTTTGGATGGATCATTGATGAGGAATGATTTTGTTACAACCGTGGATGAGATCCTCAATCTCCGCTGGTGCGATGATCCATGATCTGATCCTGATCTCTTATCATCCACCAAGAAATCTATCCTCCAAGAGCTTCTAGGTCTCTGGGGTTTTGTGACCAACCCTAGTACAATTTTATTATCTCTAAACATATAGAGGAATCAGGTCATTGTGGAAAATAAAAATAAAATAAAATAATCTTTTAATTTATTTTATCTATTTCACGGTCCCAACAACCTTTACAAATATTACATGTGCCGACCAATGTTAGGTCGCACCTATGGTAGAGATGTTATTCTGGATTCAATTATGACCTCATATTTTTAATATGGGAATTCATCTAGGATCTATTTCAGTTTTTTAGGAAACCTGCTTGCACATACTATTAAATATTTTAATATTTTTCACGCATCTGTTATGGGAACAACATGCCTCCAAATCGAACGCCATCTTAGAAACCAGTATAAAAAATAATCCATATAACATCTAGAAATAATACATTGAAAATAAGAAACATTAAATTCTCCATACCTTGAAGATTTACGTCCTTGAAAATACAAAATAAGGGTTACTCAAATAGATTAGGGTACCAAGCTGGAATTTGAGCCTTCTAATCCAATATTCTCTCCTAGAGACTCCTGTCTTACCACCAGACACACACTAAGGGAATCAATCACCCACAAAGGATCCTCTCCGACAAACCCTTGATATCCACTAGGTACTCAATTTTTTTTCTCCATACTCATTGTACAAATTTTCTCAGTCAATGATGTTTTATGGTTCATGCATGTACCTCCTCAATTGTGACATGTGGAAGAAATCATGTGCCTGATCTACATGTGGAGGTAGATCCAAGAAGTACACAACCTCAACAAATCTAAATAGTATCTAGAAAGGGCCAATGAACCTCAGAGATAGCTTTCCTACCCAACTAAATCCTTGTAATTCACATCAAGGTGAAACCTGAAGAAACACATGGTCTCATTTCTTTAACTCCAAAGGACTCCACTACTTGTCATCATAAGACTTCTGATGACTCTGTATAGTCTTTATCCACTCTTGGATTATTTTAACCTTCTCTGTAGTAGCTCAAACCAACTCTGAGCCCGTGATTGATGACACTCATGGGCCAGTCCAGAAAAGTGGTGACCTATAGTGTCACCCATAAGAAGCCTTGGGTGGGGCCATATAAAAAGTAGAATGGTTTTTGTTATTGTATGAAATCTCCACCAGTGGTAGGTGATCCTCCCAAATATGGGAAAAGTGTAACATGAAAGCTCATATCATTTCCTCCAGAACCTGAATGGTCTGCTCAGTGTGGTCGTCTATCTATGGGTGAAATGTTGTGATCAAGCATAACGTGGTCCCAAATGTCTCCTATAATCCCTTATAAAACTAGGATGTAAATAGAGAATCGTGATAAAAAATAATATTCAATGGGAATCCATTAATTAGGATTATCTTAGGAATGTATAGGAATCCCAAGCTACCTACTTAACTTTTCTCTCAGAAATCTAAGAAGTGGGACGACTTGGTGATTCAGTCAATGATCACCTATATGGCATCATGCCCCTAGACGTACATGGTAAACCCATCACAAAGTCCTTAGATATCCCATCCCAATTCCATTATATCTCCTCAAGGGGTTGAGATAAGCTTGTTGGAACCTGGTGCTTAGCCTTCACCTGTGGACAAACAATGAAATGAGAAAGTAACTATATGAATCCTTTCATCATCCCTGGCCACCCATACTAACATTGGACGTCCTTGTACATATTCACCACACATCTATACACTTTAAAAGGGTATGTATGAAACTCCATTATAACTTCATCTTGTAACACCACTTGTACTATTATGTTTCCTCTGAAAACAATGACATGCTCCCCACATTTTGAATATCCATTAGAATCATTCCCTATAGATGGTGGATCACATAGGGTCTCACAGTTTGTATCCTAAAGTTGTGCCTCCTTGACTCGCTATAAGATTGGTGGGGTGATACCCATCGACTAAAGGTTAGATAATCCATCTCTATCCATAAATTATAACTACAACGAGGACAACTTCTTTGATTCCTCATTCAATAACTGTGAACTAGATCTCCCACTAAGAGAATCTTCCACCACTTTCCCCTTCCTAGGAGTACAAAAAATCTCAAAGTCAACATCCAATAGAAACTCTAGTCATCACCTCTATATCATGTTAAGATCCTTTTAAGATAAGATATACTTGAGATTCTTGTGTTTAAAGTAGAGGATAAACCGATTTCCTATCAGATAATGTGGCCACATCTTCAAAGAAAATACCACCGCTGCTAACTCAAGATCATGAGTTGTGTAATTATGCTTATGGGGTCTCAACTGGTGTGAACCATATGAAATAAATACATTCATCTGAATTAAGGAACAACTAATATCAATTCCTAATACATCGTATAATACCACATACTTGATGACTTTCTCCAACAACCTCTAGATGGGAGTGCTCGTCAACCTCTACCTCAGGTGCTCAAAGTACTGCTGGTTATTTTCCATCCATATAAAAGGATACCACTTTTGTGTAAATTTTTTCAAGGGTTATACCACTCTATAGAAGATAGGTACAAACTTCTAATATTACCCTTGTATTCAAAGGAAACTCCACACCTAGGCAACACTATTTGGTGGATCCTAATCAAGAACTTCCTCAATCTTCGCTATGTAACGCCCCGACCCTAGTTACCCAGAGTCGGTATAATATTACATAGCATTAGAATGAAACAAGGAATCATGTCCCAAAGGACATATTAGTTTAGTAGCCTTGGAAGTACTAGATACACACATATGCCTTACATTACAACTTTAATAGAAATAAAACACTAATTTATTCCATTAGAAACATCCAAGCCTAATAGATTATGCCTGCAAGTCACTCATAAATAACTTATTCATATCCTTGGAAAATTACACATAAGAAATGGGTGAGCTCAAACACTCAGTAAGAGTAATCAATATAGCAGATGATAACATAAACATTAGGCATGATGAATAATTGAAAACACATGCCTTTACAAATAATAAAAATGGACACTTTATGGAAAAAATATGATGTGAGTAAATAATACCATAAGAAAACATAGTCATGGTATTCTACTAGTTGAATAATCACATGAACCATAAATATTATTTTCATAATGAGGGAATGTATAATACAGGACATTCTAAAACATTTTGTCAAGGCCTTGGCCAAGATGTCTAAAAATGATTAAGGCCTCGGACAAAACCATATATAAAATTGGGAAAGGACTCATCCAATTCCATGTCTAATTGTCTCATTATACCTACTCATGCACCGAGGAGGTATAGTGGGCTCCACCCGTCACTTACTAATTCCAATACATTCCTCAAATGATAAGTTTGAAACATAACATAAATATTCGAATTAAAACTACAAAATGAAATGTCAATACTTTAACCACAATCCATGAATGGTATAAAAATAAAAAATCCATAGTCAAACATATCACAAAACCTTAAATACAATATTGAAGATTCGTATCATAATAAATCAACTTCAAACAAGTGTAAAATTTATAAAAGGATGTTGACATAGTTGAAATCAAAACAATTTGAGAGAAATATCTCTTTCTATTTTGAAATCATTTAAGAGTAACATAATTATAAAATAAAACTTTTACTTTGAAAATATTCTTATTATATTGTAAGGGAATCTTCAAAGATGTTATAATGGTGGAAAATAGACACACCCACCATATAAGTCAAAAAGAGCATTCTTACCTTAATTTGTTAAAAAGGTCATTAAGTACCTTGTTTGGAAAATGATGGAAAGATTCATTTAAAACCATTGTATAAAAAATAAAACAAGGGTATACATGACTTTAACCCATATTATAGTAAATAGTAAAGATATTTTGAAATACATTTTTAATTAACACGGATGTGGATGATAAAGAGGTCCCAGTAGACACTTACGTAAAAACAACCTTGGATAATAGAGAGATTGTGAAATTAACCCTTAACTTGTACTTTTATTTGGTCAAGGGTACCTTAAAATCCTGTTTAATAGTTAAATAATTGTTATTAAATTATAAAAGAACCACATATATGAATATGATATCATATGTGATCTTCTAATATTGATTTGTTAAAAATATTTTAGTAGTATCATTATTTCTGGTGTTAACTATTTCATTTTCCTTTATATGTTTTGTTATGTAAGCCATTCTTGTTAAGGATAGGATGCATTTGATTCAAATACATGGTGAAATTAAGTTATTAAAAATTATTTTTAATAATCAAATGAAAATTATTCTTGAATGGTTACGATGTGGAATGAATCTCATCGCGTTCGTGGAGACGGTAATCCGTACGTACACACGAACACTACTTCCATTTCATTTTTTTTATTTTAAAAAGGGAAGAAGACCAAATGATAAATAGGTATATTATTATTCCTGTATAATATAATATTTTATATATGTTACTTAAGTTCATTAAAACCATCCTTTATATGTTCCATGTATAGTACGAATGAGTCATATCACTTTGAGGGGGCGGTAGTCCGCACATCCTCAAATAAAATTATCATATATAGACAACTTGAAAAGAGTGATGGTATGCTATAAAAGATAATTATAGAAATTTATTGATAAAATAAATATCATAAATATCATATATAATTATATTGCTATCATAATTTCCACCATAAGATGTGGTAGTAGAAGATTGAACAACCATCGTTTCATGAGGTAGTAGTTCACTGTCCACAAAAACAATAAGTTCTATACCCATTATATAGATGAGTGTGTAAGTTTATTTCAAATAATTCTCATAAAAACAACCTAGTATATTGAGTATTCTGGTGTTTTTATAAGAGAAAGGAATAAAGAGCATTCTGGGGGTTGGAGAAGCAAAATAAAAAAACTTAAGAGGATATGATACCTTTAGATCAGGTAACTCTCTTTGGTTTGAACCAAAAGGATTTCTGGAAGTTCATTATGAATAAGGTAAGGCTTCTAAGAGGAAAAGAGGGATGTAGGTAGCTTAATTGGATAGAGTTTGGACGAGACAAGGGGCTTTAGAGGTGTGAAAAATGGGTTAGAGGTGATGGATATTTATAAGGGGGAGGAGGGGCTCTTTAGGAATGTTTGAAAATATTATTTTATTATATAATGATTTTCGGTTTATAAAATTAAAAAAATCATTAAATGAAAATATAATTTGACTCATGTTCGAAATAAAATCACCAAATAAGAATATTACATGTTTTGGATATTGTTTTAATTTTTATAATCTCATTTATTTAAATCATTCTTTAATGAGTTAAACACTGCCTCATTATTCTGTCATAAATAATTTTATATATTTGATGTCTAAAAATTATAAAAAAATATCAGGATGAAGGAAATATTATTATCTTTCAAATTAATATTTATAGTTGATAATATAACTTATATAACCCATTGTAAAAATTATTTTACTAAAAGATATATGTTTATGTCATTTTTGTCTTTACCTTAAATTAATTAATATAAAGTGTCATTATCACTGTCATGTGGCTCCATGGGGTTCCAACATAGACCCTAGGATGCCCATGGTTAGACATGTATCTACAAATAGGAATGGAACACATGTTATTATAGTTTAATATTATTATAATAATATTTTTTTACCCTTATTTACCATATTTACCATTTAACCATGGTAAATAAAATATTTATTGAAGTAAATATTCATAATGTCTAAAAATAAAAGTTACCTATTTACACAATTTGGACCTACTGATTCCAAATAAGGAGTCCATTTTTCAAA
Organism: Viscum album; assembly: GCA_963277665.1. Lineage (NCBI taxonomy): Eukaryota > Viridiplantae > Streptophyta > Magnoliopsida > Santalales > Viscaceae > Viscum > Viscum album. The sequence goes on along the minus strand of OY728131.1, from coordinate 1,616,902,951 downwards.
ATTCCAAACACATATGTTTCATAAATTAATGTAAAAGTAATTCTCATTGTCAAGATAAAAAGCGTGTTTTTAAGAATTAACAACTATCAAAAGATTAACACTTGTTTGTGTCTAATTTAATAGTGAAATTACATCCAATGACCTAAATTTTATTAAATGATAAAAATATAATCTAATTAATTTGTTTAAAACCACTAAAATTTATAATTTATCACTATAAATTATTTCGATTTAAAAAGTTGTGTTCAATTAAAATTTAGTATTTTTCACTATTCATCAAAAATTGAAAGTTATCAGAAGAGTACCAAAAATTCATCCAAACTAAATTTTTATGTCTCGCTTCTAAAAAATAATTTAATTTCATTAGATGGAAAATATAAAAGTGTCAAATATTGGTTTTAAAGATGCTTCACCATTAAAAGGTGGTAAAATTTCATTTTAAAAAAAAATACATATTTTATCTAAAAAAATGAATTTGTTCTTATATTATGACTAAGAAACACATAATGTGCATTATAAAATTATTCGGAGTATATAAAATTTAAAATTCAGTTAATAATATTCATAATCGCTTTTTTAACGACTTGTTTGGTAAGTCATGGTGTACTCGAACTTAGTGTTGTGTGTAGCAAATGTTATTGAATTAATTTGAAGAGTTAACGTACTATGAAATCTTGGGGTGTTACACACTATATCTACTACAAAACCAACATCTAAGATGATGTGTCCTTGAAAATGTACCACCCTAATCCAGAAGTAGATAATCGATAGCTTCCCATAATGTTGGTTATCTCAGATTGTGTCTAGGACTATCCTGAAGCATCTCACATGCTCCTTCTCGGACGCAGAATACACTAGGATGTCATTGATGAAGACTAAAATGAATTGGTCTAAGTAAGGCTAAAATATCCTATTCACGAGTCCCATGAAAACTGTTAGGGTGTTCATCACACCGAACAGAAATACCATGTACTCATAGTGACCTTAAGGACATATGAAGGTCTCCTTTGGTACATCCTCAACCCATACTCATAGCTGGGGATAACCTGGTCCGAGGTAAACCTATGGGAACCATCTTTCCCCTTTCAACTAATTAAAGAGGTCATTGATCCTTGGTAGTGGATAAGTTTTCTTCATGGTCACCTAGTTCAAGTGCCATAAAACTACACATAACCTCAATAACCCATCTTCCTTTTTGGCCAACAACACTAGGGCTACGTAGGGTGAAACATTGGGTCTCACAAATCCCTTCTTCTATAAGTCCACCAAATTTAACCTTAGATCACGAAGATATACATGATCCATCTGATATGAAGGTGTAGATATCGGGTTTTTCTTAGGGGAGTATATCAATAAAGAAGTCTATCTCCCTATAGGGAGGTAAACCTATAACATCTTTAGGAAGAACTTTCCCATACTCTAACACCATTGCTAGAAACTGAATACTCAAACCATCCACTACACCGAGGGTCAGGATATCCAACTAATGAGTAATCAGTTGCACCCTCCTATGTGTGAGTCTATCCCACACTACCTGTATTTTCTTTTTACCAATAAATGGAAAATCAGTCTCATCACTATGTACACACCACATTCTGGGACTAAAATAGTTAATACGAGCATGAAATGTGAATAACCAGTCCATACCATGAATGATTTCATAAGGCCTCGAAGACACTACCAAGATATCCCAACATAAACTCTCACCGACAAGAGTTAGCTCACAATGTCAGCACCAGAGTGTGATCATTGGATATCATGTATTAGGAGTCTCCATGTGCATGTATCGAGTCAACAATTCAACCAGAATCTTCAAGTCTTGAACAAGATTCAAGGAAAGAAAAGGCTGACTAGTACTTATGCCTATCAATACTAAAACTAAGGTAGAAAATAAACATATTTTACCTTGTATCATCCTTGTAGCCTTGGTTTCATAAGCCTCCATAGCCATTAGATGGCCTCGTCCCTGTCCGCCAGCTCCCTGAGCCTGCCGTAGACCACCTAGTGGGGGTAATGGTAATAGGTCAAAACTCTAACCACATCATACTACCCTACATACCACCCTACTTCTATCTATATCACTATCTCAATGATTCCTAGACCATCTCCTGATTAGCTACATGACAGGTTATGTAATCTCATGCTAGATGTCCCTGACCGTAGCAAGAGAAAAACTACCAGTCCCTTGGCTGATTCAAGCTACCCTAGGATCCATGTACTATTGTCCCTAAGTCATGGTATTTCCTTATAAAGTTCCTGAACTACTTGGATCCCAGTGACTACCATCTACTACCTGCTGCCAAGGTCTCTACTATCGGGTGCCCACTACCATCTCCCACGACTTGTGTCTGCTAGAAAACATTCCACTAATAAGGATTTCTCATGTACTCCAGCATATATAGAAAGGTTAAGGGATACCATAGACTCCCTCATACACCATATCAAGAGATCATCGAAGGTCCGATCCCTAAATAATTGTTCGCATACCATATTCAAAGAGTAGGGTGAGAGATCTGAAAACTTCCCCGAATACTCTTCCATGGTCATACTACCCTACTGTAGATGCAAGAGATTCTGTATGCATACCGATCACAACATGGACAAATAGAAATCCTCTCTGAATAGATGCTGGAAGTGTATCCTGAAGAGAGGTATCTCATCATGTGACTGAGTCACCAAGATCCACAATCACCCAGTGTAGTTCTGAATAAGACTCGTGGAAAGAAATACCATCTAATTGGAAGGTGTCCTCATAAGGAGGAAAAATAGTTGAATGCCTTAATCCAATACTCATCCATATGGGGGTTGGATCTGCATGAATCCTGGGAGGTCACTACCTTTGAAACTCATGCAATTCACTCAGCCTTTATGTATCTCAGTTGGTAGTGCCGCTAATAGTTGTCTCTTAATGGGCGGTGGTATAGATGGTAAACCACCAATATGTGTTATCTCTTGCACATGCCCCTGTACTGATGCCTCATCACTGGTAAAATAATATTAACGATCATGTTGCGTAATCCTAGCTAGATTTCTACATGGAGGCATACTGAGATAAAACAAGATGTACCACGGTCAATAGAGTACATCTGGAGAGCTAACTAAAGAGGGACATGGAAAACCCAATCATTCCTATACGATGCATGTTCCATTGTTTTTTCCTACAACTTGTATTGTCAAGTATCGAGTTGAAAAGAAGGTGATCAAATTCTAGGTGTATGGATATTCTATCCTCCACACCAACAATAGAGTCCATGGCCTAAAATTTGAACTTGAAATGCTTAACGTCGTTTCCTCAAACCAATCTCACAGACTCTCAGTCCTAAAGTTGAACTAACCTATCTCTCATAGCACTCTGTCGTGAACCAACCCACTGGGTTCTGACCCGTGACTACCCCAAGCTCTCCTCCAATAGTCCAAGGATGGGCGACCATCACTGAGTAATAATATCCCACAAATGGGAGGCATTAGCTTCATGTACCCGTACACATGAAACCATCTCCAAGATTAAAAATGATGAAATTTTAAAAAACTGAAACGGTTCATGCAGGTAACTAAGATCCCACAACTAGAGTACAACCAGATGTAAGGGAAAAATAAATAAGGCTAAATACAAGACCACCATAAAGAGAGTTTTTACACATGTCCAAATGAAAATGTAAATATTCTAACCTACTCGAAGGGAGAGGAATAAGTCTAGGGTATTCTTTCAGTGAACACCTTGGTTTTTAAAGCACTAGCTATGTCCACCCGCTCCATATCCTCTTAGGAAACCATTAAAAGGCCTGCCGTCTGCACAAGGCATGTCACGTGATGGAAAATCCCGTGCATGGGTGAGTATAAAAATACTCAGTAGGACAGATTGAAAACACTAAACATGAATAAATAATTATAATCATCACAATACAAGATGTACCAATATATTATAGAGAAAAGAAGAAAAACCTAGATATACTCAAGAAAGACACCAAACCATTAGGTGATCATAACCGACTACCAACCACATGATTATACTTGAAGAAACACTCATTCAAGGAGAAATCAATCCATGATCCAAGTTATCATCAAGGACACTCAACAAAGAGGTATATAACATTTGGGACCCCACTAAAAGAGAACGTACTGGTCAGAGAAGAGTACGATACACAGAGAGGGGGTTATTCCTGGAACTGTTGGGGGATACTACAAACCAAATCTGGATCAACCCTCTATGTAGGGGATCATATTCTAATGATTCCACAAACCCTAATGATGATGCCCACTAGATTGAATTTCAATGTCCTACTTAGGTAGGTCACATTGATTCCACAAACTCCACTAGGGATGATAGAGAACCGCACTTCAGTCTTGCAGAGGGACACCACAACTCTTCCTAAGACTTAGCCTCTAGAGGGGTTAAAATATAGTGATGTGGATGTAATTCCACACTATAAGATCAAGGAAAGGTCCAAGGTATTTAAATAACCTTATAATGGTATAAAATAGGAAAACAAAGATCCTCAAGCACTCTTGTTGGGAGTACACTACATTTCCTAGGGGGTACATGACATGTTCAGATATCCCAATCTATTTCTCATGTAGAAATCCTCACATGACATGTATTCTTCATAAAAACAATGTGTAGTATGAGTGCACAGTGTGTAGAGAGACACGGTTCCCTACCCATGTCGCCTGGCCGTGTTCATGTACCAAAGCTGTGTCCATATACCAGTCCTTGTATACCAAGCTGTGTATGTGTTTAAGTACACGATGTTCCATATAGGCATGTACTATATCCCATGTTTGTGTACTCTCTAAATTTCATATAAAATCATCTGGGGAGGGTCACATGTCATGTGATAAGGGTCACACGCTGTGTGATTCTTAACTCCCACCAAACCCTAGTGCCGCAGCCAAGGGGCCCCATATGTCGCGTCATCTAGGATTACACGCCGTGTGTTAGTGGATTTTCTAGAATCCCTAGTTATTAATATAGATCATGTCCACACTAACAATGCCATTGTATCCAGCTTAAATCGGGAAAAAATACATGGATCTTCTCTGGTCAAGCCTCGCTGTTGATGAGAAACACACTCCGACTTTTAAATCTGGCCAGAAATTAAAGGTGTTTTTCTAGTTCGTCATCCACATCTGAAGCTCAAAAAACAACGATTTACATAAAGAATCAATTAATATTCCACTATCACCATCACACCTCCATTTCATTGAAACACTCCTAGATCTACAATCTTTGATCATTGTGCCAATAATCATGTGTGCAATGATTGATCCTTCTGTGGGGATTTGAACTGTGAACCAAGGGGTTGCTTGAGATGATCCAAAAAAGAGGGAGAAAAGAAAAAATAAAAACCTGAGGAACTAACCTCAGCCAATTTTCATTTCAGCATGGATCTATTTCCATAAGTACAATAAATAAAGAGGATTGGATAACCATGAGGAATCTCCCACGTAAACCACGTAGAATAAAACCCCCCCCGCAAGGCGATAAATCCAAAAACCAATCCACTTGTCAATTGAATTTTTCTAACAAAAAAAATTAATAACATGAAATTAAATAATTGAAAGAGACACCCAAAATAAATTTTAGATTGATCTTTGATGTGGAACAGTTGTGCTACCACTGTTGACGAGATCCTCCAACTCCATTGGCACAACGATCCCCGATCTGATCATGATCTATTATCATATGCCAAAAACACCCTCCTTCAATGAAATATATGTCTCTAGGGTTTACTATCTAACCTTGAGGAAATTTACTTAGTAATAAACTTATAGAAAAATTAGGTTTCTACGCTGACGAAAAATAAAATAAAATATTCTTTTAATTTATTTTACGTATTTCGCAACACTGAGAAATTTTTCACAAATGACCCACTCCAACTAATGTTAGTTCATTCAAAAGGTTACACCTCTATTCATGATTCAATGTTTCCCTCATATTTCTCATCTAGAAACTCATTTAGGATCTATTCAATCTTTTTAGGAAAACAACGCGTACATGTTATTAAATATTTTAATGTTTTTCAAACATTTGTTTCAGGCACACCGGGCCTCAGAATCACACTTCGTCTCAGTTCCTACTCATTAAAGTAATCTATATTGTTGATCAGATTGGATACTCAAGAGGGGGGTGAATTGAGTTCCAATTAAAATTTCTGTTTTAAAACCTTTGTCTTAAAAACCCCCAAATAAAATACTGAATTAAACTGTTGTGAATTTATATCAAAGTAAAGGTTCTGTTGGGTTCTCAAGGGATTGATTATTTCCCAGTTAATCAAAACAGAAAAGTTGATTAACTATTGAAACTAACTTACTGATTTACAACTAATATAAACATTTGCAAGTTTAATTATCAAAGTGACTTTAAAACTGTTTTGGCTTCAAAGTAATTAGCATCAGAATAAAAGAATAACTTTGAAAGATATAGCAAAGTAGATATAACCAAGATTTTCTGTCTCAGGCCGAGACTTAGTACTCTCAACAATTTATATAAATTTGATCCACACCCTGGATCGGGGTTCACAAAAGTTTACAACTATCCAGATCCAAGACCTCTACCACTGTTATTCGTGGGAAACAAAACAACAACAACCAGCTGTCCAGGTCACACACGACCTCTACCACTATTACTGTGGGAAATGAAAGATGTAAATAGTTTTCTGAGGATTTAAAGATCCTCCAACTAAAGTACAGGATACAGTGAGTGTGTTAAATACAGCAGATAACACACACTACTCGAAATGTAAAATAATGAATCACATAGCAGAGATATAGAGTTTAGAAATGGCTCTAGTGATTGTAGTGAAGCTTTGGACTCCTTGAGTTTGATCAGAAATGGTTCTGATTCCTCTTCTGGTTTTTTTCTGAAAAACAGAGTGTCGTCTTCTTGGCATCCAGGTTCAGAGGTAGTGAGAAATGTAGTTGATGAAGTTCTTCAACGTCCTCGTGAATGCACAGAACTCTTTTTGAGTAAGCTTGAGTGTGTATGAGCTTCTGTGTCTTCTTATTGTGTGGTCTTTTCTTTTCTTCCACAGTTATCTCATCTACTACTCTTTGCACTCATATAAGTCTTGTCGTTGTCACATGGTGTGTTTGCACTAACAGGGACTTCTTGTATTTATGGCACGAGTTCCAGCAAAAGAAATGATTTCTTTTTGTAGGTATGAGGTACGGTTCCCTGACATCCAAAAAACTTCATTAAATAAATGTCAGAGCATTAAAATATACCTAATATGATCGTTGGGTAAATTAAATAAAGATAAAGAAATTCAAACAGCTGTTTATGACTATCGGTGAGTCAAGTGATCGGTAGGTCATCAGCATCAGCATCAGTGGCTAGACATCGGTGTGTCCTGATCGGTGACTCAGATGATTATCATTGGTGTTTTATGATTGGTGACTCATTTGATCAGCATCGGTGAGTCATGATTGGTGACTCATTTGATCAGCATCAGTGAGTCATGATCAGTGACTCATTTGATCAGCATCGGTGAGTCATGATCGGTGACTCACTTGATCAGCATCGGTGAGTCATGATCGGTGACTCATTTGATCAACATCGGTGAGATAGTAGTCTTTTGATATGGATCGGGGTGCGAACATTCACTTTTGATATGGATCGGTGCGACCGTTCACTTTTGATATGGATCGGTGTGACCGTTGTCTTGTGATATGGATCGGTGCGACCGTTGTCTTCTGATATGGATCAGTGCCACCGTTGTCTTGTGATATGGATCGGTGCAACCGTTGTTTTAACAGAACAAAAAGTTTCTGTTTGATCTAGAAGACTTCCAGAATACTTTTAAATCAATAACAAAGAGATAAAAACATGATCCAACCGATATAAACAAATTCACTAAAAAATTGTGATTATGTATATGAGAAATCCAACTGGATTAAGTAACAATGATTTGTGATTATCAAAACAGCAATCATTGGAAGAATTCAACAATCTTCTAGAGGTCTCAACAATCTCCCCCTTTTTGATAATCACAAATCTTATCCATAAATAAAAATAATATATCATTAATAAAAGTGACAAGGCATAATAAGAATAAAAACGTAATGAGATATAAATCTCCCCCTGAATTTATGACTTTGTATATTTATGTAAACACTGCTCCCCATGCCATAGTATGTTTCTCCCCCATAGATATAAATCTCCCCCTTTGGGATAATCAAAAAGGAGGGAAAAAAATAAAGAAGAGATTAAAAGAAGGCATCATAGAATATAGAGAGTGAAGAAAAGGTTTGTTAAGTACATCAGAGTATAAACAGAACACTGTTCACCCTATCAACCACAAGACACAACTATTTCATGGGATGTAACGGTGCTTTGACTTTATCATAAGGATCAATGGTTGGTAAGTTGGAAGTCTTGGAGGCAGGTTGAACTGGGCGAATTTGAAAAGGCGGTAAGATGACTCTCGAGGGTGGAGGAGAGGATGCCACTAGGATTTGCTGTGGAGGAGTAGTAGCTGGTTGAGAAGATTGCTGAGGAACTGGTCGTAGGTGAGATAGAGCTTGAGAAATGGAGATCTAATTTGGAGCAACATCAGAGGCACTGAGAGGTTCAGCAGTAGGAAGCACAATGGCGATGGCTTGTTCATTCAGATAAGGCTTCAAAAGATTTATGAAATCCTGAATAACTTCTGCACCATACTGCATAGCCTTCTCAAAATTGTCCTTATTCTCCATGAACTGTTCCAAGGTAGGAGTAAAATCTTGCAAGTGAAGAACTTGAGTCTTGAAATCTTGAGTGACTGGAGGTAGTCTCTAATTTTTATCCAACACTTTGAAATTTGTAGTCATCTCATGCTTGGTATAGATTTTTGAAAAGTAATGATCAACCTTTTCCTTGATCTCTCTCTGAGCTTTAGTGGAATCTTATGAATATACTGTTACCATCTTATGAATGTGATCACTGTGCTCCTTCATCTTCCTCAAAAGAGTCTAAATCAAGAACTTTTCTAATGGCGGCCAATTCATCATGCACCATCTGCCTTAGAGCCTCTAGCTCACGAGTAGTGATCTTGTTTACTTTGGCTGTACTGGCTTGAGCAACTATCTGAGTTATCTCAGCTTTCAACTTTCTTAGATCAGACTTCTTAAGATGTTCAATTATATTCCTCAACACTTCCATCATACCAGAGATGGTTGATCTAAATTCATTTGATAATGAAACTAAGACAGATTTTAGATCCTTCAGAATCTGATTTAGAGAGGCTATGTTCCTGCCAATAAACTCACCAGTATTGGCCAGGTCTGGTCTAATAGCATTTTAAATTTCTTCTCTGACTGTATCTATCACATCAGCAAGAAACTCACTTTTGAAATTATCAAAATCATACCGAGAGATAGTAGAACTAGGTAGATGAACATCTGCAGCATCAACAGCATGAGCAAACCTTGCCTCAACTGGTTGGATTTCCTTCACAACCACAAAAAATTCTGATTCTTCCTCCTTTTATTCAGAATACTCTAAACCCAAAATAGCAAAACCAGGCTAATCATCCCAGACAGCAGCACACAGAGTATATTTCGGTTTATCATAATTTGATTTTCCACTAATTTCTAGAGAATCTCTCTTACCATTGGAATTTGTTTCTAGTACATATTGATGTGTTTCTTTTGGAGGTACAACAAGACCATCCACTGGTCGGTTATCACCATCATCATCATTATCATAATCATCATCATCATCATTCCCATTTCCATTCTTCACAGAAAATTCATTGTCCGATACTTCAGTGTCACTAGCTTCTTCATCACCAAGAACTGGTTCTGATTCAGGTAAGGGTAAAGGTGGACTGGCAGATCCAAAGTCCACTCTTCTCGTAGGGCTCACAGTATCAGGATCACTCCTATCATCAAGAGGTTACATACTTTCTTCTTCTGTTTCAGCTTCTTCCATCCCTTGTTTACCAGACTCTTCAGTGTCCTTATTCCTTTCAACATCTATTTCTTCCTCATCATCAGAATAAATTGGCTCATCATCTGATTTCAAACCAGGGTCTCTCAAACCCTTCAGCCTCTTTCCATAATTAGTGGGACTGTAGGATTCATACAACTTGACCTCATCAGCAACCCAACATTTTTTCCATGGGTTCCAGTTTATTTTCATCCTTTTACAAATTTCTTTTTTAACACAAAAAGCACTATCAGATTCACCTATCTCATCAGCTTCATCAACACATTCCAGATTCTTTAACATAGCAGAGATCACTTTGGAATAGAATAGGGCAGTGGCTTTCTTAGAATGTTTCACTATTCCACCTATGTTCACCGTTAGATATATACACAAATTGATCTTCTCATGGGTATTTAGTAAAAAAAATAGAAAAACATCATGGTATTTTACAGCAGCAAAATCTCCTTTCCTAGGGCAAATTTGGTGTTGAATAAACTTAAAGATAATTCTACATTCACCATCCAACTCTGAGGCTGTGATTCTCCTTGAATCTATGTTTCTAGTCAAAAGCTCTAAAGCTAACTCATAAGAGAAGTATTCATTGGTTGGAGGAATGTTTCCAGCATAATCCTCATAACGACCCTCATGGGGTACATTTAAACATTCAGCCCATTGTTTAGACGAAAAAGATATTTTCTTTCCTTTCACTAAAGAAGACATTCTGGAAGCCTCTACACCATCTAATGTAACTTGTAGATTTATATAAAACTCATGCACTAGCTTTGGGTAGTATACACAAGTGTTATCTGAGAACCAGGCTTTCCATCCTTGCAATTCTAAAACTTGTAACAACAGTGACTTACTTGTCAAAAGCCAGGCGGAACTGACTTCCTTTTCTACAGCAACAATCCGAGTTTCCATGTTTGGATTTACTGATCTTTGAGTGGTACTACTCGAATCGCCTCGAGCACGCTTTGAAGTTACATGACTTTCTGATCCTTTGCTTGGTCTCTTCTGCCTATCCATTTGAAGATTCTAGGGAATGCAGGAGTTCGAAGGTTCGAAGTAGAGGAGAAGAGAGGATATAAGGCTTGGCAGGAATTGAAAGGTCGACGGTCTGGGGAATAGAAATAGCCACGTATAATTTATTTCATCATTTAGGGTTTCCATAATAATGATAAAAGTAATAAATTAATTACAACATAATAAAAAGTAATAGAAAGGATGATCGGTTTGACAGATCAGTTTCACAGATCGGTTTCATAGATCAGTTTCACAGATCAGTTTCACAGATCGGTTTCACAGATCAGTTTCACAGATCGGTTTCCGAGATCAGTTTCACATATCAGTTTCACAGATCAGTTTCACAGATCGGTTTCACAGATCGGTTTCACAGATCGGTTTCATAGATAGGTTTCACAGATCGATCATACACAATTCCTGTTTAATAAAATTCATTCTTTCAGAGCATAAAGGCTTTGTAAAAATATCATCTAATTGATGTTCAGAACTAATAAATTCTAGAGAAATATCACCTTTCTGATAATGATCTATTAGAAAGTGATGTCTGACATCAATGTGCTTAGTCCTAGAGTGAGACATAGGGTTCTTAGATATGTTGATCGCACTAGTGTTGTCACAGTTAATTAAAACATGTTTAAAATAAAATCCATAGTCTAATAAAGTGTGTTTCATCCACAGAATCTGTGTACAACAACTACCAGCAGCTATATATTCTACTTCAGCAGTAGACAATGCAACTGAGTTCTGTTTCTTAATACACCATGATTCTAGGGACTTTCCAAGTAAATGACATGTTCTAGATGTTCTCTTCCTATCTAAATTACATCCAGTAAAGTCAGCATCTGAATAACTAGTTAGGTCAAATGATTGTCCTTTTGGATAAAACAAACCTAAATTCACAGTATACTTAAGATATTTAAAAATCCTTTTAACAGCTAGTAAGTGTGATTCTTTAGGATTAGCTTGAAATCTAGCACACATACACACACTAAACATAATATCTGGTCGACTAGAAGTAAGATAAATTAAACTCCCAATCATACCTCTGTAATAGGCTTGATCAACTAGTTTCCCAGTTTCATCAACATCCAATTTACAGGTAGTACTCATAGGTATATCACTTTCCTTAATACTATCCAAACCAAAACATTTTAATAAATCCTTAGTATAATTACTTTGATTTAGAATAATACCATCTTTAGTTTGAAAGATTTGAAATCCAAGAAAATACTTAATCTCTCCCATTAAGCTCATTTCAAACTCATTTTGAATACCCTTTGAAAAATTAGTACATAAATAATTTTTAGAAGATCCAAAAATAATATCATCAACATAGATTTGTACTATTAAAACATCTTTTGAAATTCTTTTTATAAAAAGAGTGGGATCAGCTATTCCTTTTGTAAATCCTTTTGAAATAATAAAGTTTGAATGTATTTCATACCAAGCTCTTGGAGCTTGTTTTATACCATATAAAGCTTTAGAAAGTTTAAAAACATGATTTTTAAAATGAGGATTTGAGAAACCAGGTGGTTATTCTACAAAAACATCTTCAATAATAAAACCATTTAAAAAAGAACTGTACACATACATTTGATGTAACTTGAAATTCAGATGTGATGCATAGGCAAGTAAGATCCTAATAGCCTCTAATCTAGCTACAGGTGAAAATGTTTCCTCATAGTCAATTCTTTCTTCTTTATTGTATCCTTGTACAACTAACCTAGCTTTGTTTCTAATGATGCATCCAGATTCATCAACTTTGTTTCTAAACACCCATTTTGTTCCGATGGTTATAGTGTCCTTAGGTCTTTCTACTAATTTACAGACTTTGTTTCTTTCAAATTGATTTAGTTCTTCTTGCATAACCATTACCCAAAATTCATCATTGATAGCATCATTGATATTTTTAGGTTCTAACTGTGAAAGAAAAGCTTGATGTTCAACCTGATTTCTTAGAGAAGCTCTAGTCTATGTTCCTCTATCTAAATTACCTACAACATCATCTAACAAATGGTTCTTTAGAATCCTAGTTGGTCTAGAAAAGGTAGGACTAGAGATTTCAGGTTCATCTACAGGTTGAGGTTCAACAGAAGCAGGTTCTAGAAAATTTCTAGAACTGGATGTTTTTATTACAGGTCCAATGTCTTTATCATGAAGGTTCAAAACAGAGAGATCATCTTCAAGATTTTAAAGAGAGGTCTTTGGTTCATGTGGATCAGTTTCATCAAATTTGATGTGAACAGATTCTTCCACACATTTGGTTCTCTTATTGAAAACTCTATATGCTTTACTAGAAATAGAGTAACCTAGGAAAATTCCTTCATCACTCTTGGATGCAAATTTGTCCAGATTGTCTTTAGTATTAAGAATAAAGACTTTGCAGCCAAAAACTCTGAAGTAGTTAACCTTAGGTTCCCTATGCTTCTATAACTCATAAGGGGTCCTCTTAATAATAGGTCTGATCAAGACTCTATTAATAACATGAAAAGCTGTATTTTCAGCTTTAGCCCAAAAATAAACAGCTAGGTCATACTCATTAAGAATAGTCCTAGAAATTTCTTGCAGGGTTCTATTCCTTCTTTCTACTACACCATTTTGTTGAGGTGTCCTAAGGGCAGAGAAATTGTGACTATATCCACTGTGTGAGCAGTAAGATTCAAACTCATGATTTTCAAACTCGCGGCCATGATCACTTCTCTGGTTTTTAATTTTAAGTCCAATAAGGTTTTCTACATACTTGGAATATCTTACAAACCAAGAAAAAGATTCACTTTTGTGAGCTAGAAAATATACCCAAGTATATCCAGAAAAGTCATCTACAAGAACATAGACATAGTGCTTCCCATTTAAACAAAAAACTCTGGAATGTCCAAATAAATCCATGTGAACCAACTCTAGAGGTTGAGAAGTTGAAACTTTTTTCTTTGATTTAAAAGTAACTTTATGTTGGTTTCCCTTTTGACAGGGATTACAAACTTTGTCTTCTAGAAATTCAAGTTTGGGTAGGTCTCTAACTAAGTTCTTACTAGAACGTTTTCTAAGAGAATGCACATTGGAATGTCCTAATCTTCTGTGCCAAATCAAAGACTCTTTATGAAAATCATTTAAACACGTAATATTCTGCTTTGCTGAATAATTTAAATCAACAACATAAACATTTTCATTTCTTAAAGAAGAAAACACTAAAACATTTTTAGAATTAAAAATATTGCAAGAATCATTTTTAAATTTAACATAAAAACAATCATCACATAAATGAGAAATAATTAACAAATTTTATTTAATTCCATCAGCAAATAAAACTTTAGAAATTAATACTGAGTCAGTGTTACCAATCCGGCCTAAGCTGATGATTTTTTCTTTTGAGATATCATCAAAGGTGACAAACCCTCCATCAACTCTGAATATGCTTTTAAAGCATGAGAAGTCTTCTGACTTATGTCTTGAACATCCACTGTCCAAATAACAAGGCTTTCTACAGGAGCTCTTTAAGCAGGTTCCCTACAAAATAGATTTAGATAGGAAATGATTTTGGTACCCAGATCTTCTTGGGTCCAGACAGGTTAGCCAATAAAACTTTAGGAACCCATATTTGTCTAATGGGTCTCATAAGATTTCTAGAGTCAACAGATTTTGAAAGATAAACCTTATTAGATCCATAACTATGAATATAACTAGTTGAAGCATATGAAGTTTCAGAACTAGCTACATTCTGTCCAGATTTAGGAATGATTTTAGTTTCGGTAATTTTCCTTTGTCCAGGTTGGTATCTTATACCAGTAGTGTATCTAGGTTCTATTTGCTTACCTAGCATCTGAGTAAGAGTATAATTGCCATTGATAAATTTATCTAAGTCTTTCTTGATTTGCTCATTATATAATTTCAGTTCAGTGTTTTCTTTATGCAACCGATCATTCTTTTCCATTTCAATATCAAGATCAGATTTATGTTTAACAGTTAAAGCATACTGTTTCTTTAAACCTTTGTATTTGTCTTTCATCTCATTACAGGTTTCTTCTAACATATCACAGTATTCAAATAGTTCAGATTTTGACATGTTTTCTCAGTCAGAATCATCTTTAGAATAATATGAATTTAAAGTAGGAGTTTCAGATGTTACCTCAGAGGTGTTTGTCATAAAACACATGTTTGCCTTATTTCTGTGTTCAGTTTCAGAAACTTTAGATTCAGTGGAGTTATCCTCAGAATAACTCCAAGTAGCCTTCATGGATTTCTTAAACTTATTGTCCTTGTATTCATACCTCTTCTTGTATTTCAAATTTGGACAGTCTACTTTTATGTGTCCCTTTCTTTTGCACTCATAGCCGACAACTTCATCTGATTTGTCAGATTTCTTCCAATCCTTTTTCCAATGTACCTTGTTATCATACTTACCTTTATAATTTGATTTTCTGAAAAAACTTCTTCTTCCTATAAAATTTTTTAACCCTTCTGGAAATGTGATCCATCTTAGCATCACTATCATAATCACTTTCACTGTCTTCATAGCTTAAACTCTCATTTATAGCTTGAAGCTTCTCCTTATCCATGTTCTTTGAAGTTGAAGTCTTGAAAGAAACTGAATTCCTTCTAGGTTCATCTTCTTCTTCTTTGTTAACCTTGAGTTCCTCTTCATACATCATCAACTTTCCAATTAGTTCCTTGATTGGCGGTTCACCAATATCACATGATTCTTTAATTGACACAGAATTTCCTCTCCATCTTTCAGGTGGACATCTCAGAATTCTCATAATTTGTTCCTTTGATGGAACATCCTTTCCCAAAGAAGTCATTGTGTAGACAATTTCTTTAAACCTGAGATACATGTCAGAAATGGGTTCATCAGGCTTCATCTTAAAATTATAATACTTAAAAGTATAATTATTAAATCTCATTTCCTTAATGTTAGTTTTTTATTCATTAGAAACAGATAAGGTATCCTAAATTTCATAAGAAGTTTTACAGGCAGATATTCTAATAAATTCTTCATCTCTTAAATCATAGTACAAGGCATTCATAGATTTGCAATTATTATTGTAGGAATCCTTAGTAGCTTCATTCCAAGTAGATCTAACAGTAGTAGGAATTTTATATTCTGATTCTATTGCAGTCCAAATATCAAAACCCATGCTCTCTAAATGAATTTTCATCTTAATCTTCCACTGAGAATAGTTGTTTCCATTGAAAAATGGTGGTCTATTGGTAGAAATACATTCAAGTCTGTTATCCATGATAACTTACTTAAAGAAAAGATTTTAAAGAGATAAAAATTTAGAAATAACAGAAATTTTATGAACTTTAAAATACAACTACAATCATAGTTAAAAAAAAACAGAGTACTTTAGAAAATATTTTAAATCCTCTGATACCAAATGTTGGTCGGAGTGGATACTCAAGAGTGGGGTGACTTGAGTTCCAATTAAAATTTTTGTTTTAAAACCATTTTCCTAAAAACCCCCAAATAAAATACTGAATTAAACTGTAGTGAATTTATATCAAAGTAAAGGTTATGTTGGGTTCTCAAGGGATTGATTATTTCCCAATTAATCAAAATAGAAAAGTTGATTAACTTTTGAAACTAACTTACTGATTTACAACCAATATAAACACTTTCGAGTTTAATTATCAAAGTGACTTTAACACAGTTTTGGTTTTAAAGTAATTAGCAGCGGAATAAAATAATAACTTTGAAAGATATAGAACAGCAGATATAACCAAGAGGTTCAGTCTCAAGCCGAGACTTAGTCCTCTCAATAATTTATATAAATTTGATCCACACCCTGGATCGGGGTTCACAACAGTTTACAACTGTCCATGTCCAAGACCTCTACCACTGTTATTCGTGGGAAACAAAACAACAACAACCAGCTGTCCAGGTCACACACGACCTCTACCACTATTACTATGGGAAATGAAAGATGTAACGAGTTTGCTGAGGATTTACAGATCCTCCAGCTAAAGTATAGGAGACAGTGTGTGTGTTAAATACAGCAGATAACACACACTGCTCGAAATGTAAAATAATGAATCACAGAGCAGAGATGTTGAGTTTAGAAATGGATATAGTGATTGTAAGGAAGCTTTGGACTCCTTGGGTTTGATCAGAAATGGTTCTGAGTCCTCTTCTAGTTTTTTTCTGAAAAACAGAGTGTCGTCTGTTTGGCATCCAGGTTCAGAGGTAGTGAGAAATTTAGTTGATGATGTTCTTCAATGTCCTCGTGAATGTACATAACTCTTTTTGAGTAAGCTTGAGTGTGTATGAGCTTCTGTGTCTTCTTATTGTGAGGTCTTCTCTTTTCTTCCACAATTATCTCATCCACCACTCTTTGTACTCATATAAGTATTGTCATTGTGACATGGTGTGTTTGGACCAACATGGACTTCTTGTATTTATGGAACGAGTTCCAGCAAAAGAAATGATTTCTTCTTGCAGGTACGAGGTACGATTCCCTGACATCCAACAACCTTTATTAAATAAATTTCAGAGCATTAAAATATACCAAATATGACCGTTGGGTAGATTAAATAAATATAAAGAAATTCAAATAGCTGTTTATGACTATCAGTGAGTCATGTGATCGGTAGGTCATCAACATCAGCATCGGTGGCTAGACATCGATGTGTCCTGATCGGTGACTCATATGATCATCATTGGTGTGTCATGATCGGTGACTCATTTGACCAGCATCAGTGTGTCATGATCGGTGACTCATTTGATCAGCATCGGTGAGTCATGATCGGTGACTCATTTGATCAGCATCGGTGAGTCATGATCAGTGACTCATTTGATCAGCATCAGTGAGTCATGATTGGTGACTCATTTGAATAGAATCAGTGAGACAGTTGTCTGTTGATATGGATCAGGGTGCGACCATTCAATTTTGATATGGATCGGTGCGACCGTTCACTTTTGATATGGATTGGTGCGACCGTTGTCTTGTGATATAGATCGGTGCGACCGTTGTCTTCTGATATGGATCAGTGCGACCGTTGTCTTGTGATATGGATCGGTGCGACCGTTGTCTTAGCAGAACACAAAGTGTCTGTTTGATCCAGAAGACTTCCAGAATACTTTTAAATCAATAACAAATAGATAAAAATATGATCCAACCAATATAAACAGATTCACTTAAATATTGTGATTAGGTATATGAGAAATCCAAGCGGATTAAGTAACAATGATTTGTGATTATTAAAACAGCAATCATAGGAATAATTCAACAATCTTCCAGAGGGCTCAACATATATAATATCTAAAAATAATAAATAAAAAATTTTATACATTACATATAATTACCATCTATTTGAGGATGATAAGTAACACTAAATATTTACTATATTTCTAGATATTTATGAATACTTCCCTATAACATTGAGGTATACTTTGGATCTCGATCATATACAAAGGAATGTGTTACTCCATGATATATTAGCACTTTCTTAATGTATATCCTAGAAATAATGTCAATATATAAATATTATCCGTGTAAAAAAATGCATTGATTTTGTAAGGTGATTTACTAAAACCCAAATAGAATTTTGGAATTTTGATGTTCTGGGGGAGTCCAAGGATGAAATACATGGAAATGTTTTCACATTTCTATTCTAGTATGGGAAATGGTTGTAACATTCCCTTAGAATTTTCCCTCTCATCCTTAACATGATGATATAAAAAATATTTAGATACAAACTTTGTAATATCTCTCTTTATATTATCCCCCACTAGAAATACTCATTCAGATATCTATAGATCTTTATACTTCTATGAAAAATAGAAAATGATAAACTATAAGTTTTTTATAGTAACTTCATCTTCAAGTCATTAATTAATGGGACATATACTTAGTTCATGGATCTTACCATTTAATCACAATAATATTTTAACTTAGGAGAACTCCTAACATTCTTTTATAGTTTGTCACCTTCAATCTACACCTTCTTAATCCTTTCATTGATGGATGGTTGAACAATTATATGAGAATGATAAGATATATCCCATTTTTTCATGATTTATAGACCCATATTATGAATATCCATAAATGTTGGATCCCTTTATAGACTTATCATGGAAAATTTAGCGTGGTCTTTCCGACTCAAAGCATCAACCACCTTGTTTTCTTTCCCAATGTTGTAATGTATTGATTAGTCATAATCTTTAATCAACTCCAATGATAATCTTTGGAGTATATTTAACTCTTCCTATGTGAATATATACATAAGGTGTTTATAATCAGTATATATATCAATGTTTTCACTAAAAAGATAATTACTACATATTTTAAACGAAATAATTACTATAGACAGCTCTAAATCAGAAGTAAGGTAAATTTTATTAGGAATTTTTAATTGGTGTGAGGAATAATCTATCACTATATTATCATTCATAATAAAGCATCCCAATAAATTATTTGATGAATAATTATTGACCAAAAACCCTTCTCTACTACGTGGTAGTGTGAGTACAAGTTCAATGACCAACATTCTCTTAAGATACTTAAAATTATAACCACATTAATTTTTTTATTGGAACTTTGATCCCCTCTATGTCAACATGGTTGGTGACTTAGATACCCATGAGAATGTTTTCACAAAGTATCAGTAGTATCCATCAAACCTAAGAAGACTATGGATCTCATTAAAAATGAATTTTATAGGACATTTTTTACCTTTAAAGGATCCACTTATTATTAGGATATGGGGAAGTACTTCGTTTGATCCAACAGATGGACCTAGAAATCACAACATACAGCAGACAAATGTTGTCCCGATCACAAAAAACTGCATGGTAGAAATATCCACAATGTTATTAGATAGAGTTTTTCCCAAAAATATACTCCTTTGAGTTTGTTCATTGGAACTAGGATGACATCACACTTAGTTAACTCAAAAAACTCCATCAACAACTCCACATGCATAGAAAAACCAACAGACAAACAAGATTTCTCTGGATTACACTAATTTCAAATATCCACAGAAGAACAATGAAAACCTTTTCAAATAAAAAGAAATAAGTGAATATAACACAATATCTTAATCCCTCTACAATTTAAAAATTCTAAGAAAATAAATTCATAAATTCTCACTATTCAACATATAAGTATACTTCAGTAACACCCATCATAACTGGGTCCCCACCTCTCTATATAGTGGTCTCTGTCTGGTCCACTAGTTTAACCAACCTTATAGATTCATGATAAACATATAATTG
Source organism: Viscum album (assembly GCA_963277665.1). Lineage (NCBI taxonomy): Eukaryota > Viridiplantae > Streptophyta > Magnoliopsida > Santalales > Viscaceae > Viscum > Viscum album. The sequence continues at coordinate 1,616,882,810 of OY728131.1, read as the reverse complement.
ATCTATCTAATTCAATACTTAACCATCTAATGTAATCACCAATATTTGATCACCATGTATACAACCTATACATTGAGTTGTAACCCCATTGTACACTAATTCTTAGAACTCCATTTGATGGTTTTGTCTGGTCATCCAAGTATCACCATATAATTCCTCATTATAATCATCTATATCTAATTTAATATATCCCATGAAAAACTTTATACCATAACCACAAAAGTCTATAAAATATGAAACATATATATGGTGGTATCTATCAGGTAATCTTTATCAGATCATCTTTGTATGATGTCCTCTATTTGGAAAACCTTTTCTTGTGAAACTAGTGATTTTAAAAAAAAACCAACAATATATCACCTTAAAATTGCTTCAAGATTTTATTATTTATCAATGATGAAGCTGAGATCATCCTCTGTTTGACAAAAGTATATTTCTCTACTCCGTCTGATTAGTTGAGTCCAACATAAGCACAATATTTTTCCTTAATTTCATAGATAATAACCTTTATAAATATATTAGTAAAATTCAACTTCCTAGTAACATTTTAAAGATTCAACACTTTATATTGAAGTTCACCTAATATAATGTGCTACTTCAGACCAATGTGGCTCATTCTTCTATGAAACACCGGATTGAAAGAAAGATGAATGGAACTATGATTAGCACATTATAACATTCCTTTTTATGATACCTTTCTATGTTCATTTAGATAGATCATAAACCATATCAACACTTTAAATGATTTAGTAGTATAAAAATAATCTACATACATTGTAGACAAAGTCACAAATAGCTAAAACTTAGGCATCTAACTATTTATTGTTCACCAAAAGTAAATGTGAAACCTTTAGTATTTTTCTATGACTCCATATATCCAGTAAAATATATATCATTAAAAAATTCAATTTTTCATCATCTCTAAAGAATAAATGTGAATCCCCTAATTTATTTAAGTATAAACTGATTTATTTCATAGTTTTCTAATGTTTCCTTATATCATTTAATATGAAATGACTAACAATTCCCACTAAAAAAGAAATATCTAGTCGAGTAAAAACCATTACATACATTAATATTCTAGTAGATAAAGAAGAAGTCACCTTCTCCATATCATATAATTCTTTATCACTTGATGATTCATAATATTTAAAAAGGTTTATGTTTCCAGCGAGGGAGGTTAAAATGGGTTTACAACCCATCATTCCAAATATTTTTGTGATCTTATGATGTATTCTTTCTAGGATAAAACTAAAGAGTTGGTTTTCCTATCCCAATCAATTCACATCTCCAAGATATTATTATATTGTCCAATGTTTTTTTATGTCAAAAATTATTGAAAATTTTCAATTTAGTTCCTCAATCCAATGGAACTAAGAACTCCAAAATGAATATATCATCCACATATAGAAACAATATGATATGTGTTCCATCATCCAATTTCCCCCCATAACAGAAATGATGAATCACATCAATTGAAACATTCTTCAAGCATGAAAGTGTCTAAATTCTAATTCAACTATCTTAGAGCATTATTTAATCCATAAATGCTTTTGTTTCATCTTGGAAACCAAATTCATCTTCCAATGAACTTCATAACCCTTGGGATACACCTTATTAATTTCTTCCCCCAAATCCCCATGAAGATAGGTTGTCTTTATATACATCTACTCTATGTTTAGATCATCAAAAATATATTTCTTGAGAAATATTCAAATTGATGTGTGATTTACCAAAAATGAGAAGATTTTACAAATTTCAATCCCTTCCTTTTACTGAATTTCCTTCAATAGCAATCTTACATTGTATGTAATACTTTAATCAGCTTACACGTTCAAATAAAAACCCCATTTATTTTATTAATCTATTTCCCCCTCTAGTATTTCATCTCACTCTCAATTATTTTTGATGTTTAATGAATTCATTTCCTCTTCCCTGGATAAATACCACGATTTCATGTCTTTGAAAGTAGCTTCTTCCTCCAAAAAATCTAATTCCCATTCATCAATTAGAAGTAAAAAATACATATCAGCTCCAAACTCTAAACTAGTTTTCTAATATAAGTGGATATACTCATCAAAACCTCACATTCATATGTTTAAACCTACTATATTTAACATTATTTCATCTAGTAAAACTAGTTTTGACCATTCATCATTATATATCCTGACTATAAGAGTTCCAAAATATGAATTTTACATAGAAGCTTCTAGATGAAGAGTTTATCTAATAAAATTTGTCTAATAACCCGAGAAATCAATAATTGATCTTTCCCCATTATCATGAATATCTAAATGTTGATCTTTTTAAAAAATTTATACATTGAAAACAAATTCCCCTCCTAGTATGACTTGTTTCTAATCATCATCCCGCAACTGATATCCAATGTTCTCACCAACAAATTTTATTACAAGACCCACCTTGGATTTTTCTTCAAACTTATATATGCATTTAGAAACCATATGAACATATGTGATAATTATAAAACATTGTAATGGTTCACCTCTGGTCTCAGAATAAACCATATTTAATCTAGATTTTTTTTTTCATACCCTAAGCTAGACATATGTTGAACCAATACACTATAGTATTGATATATTCTACCAAAATTCCATTTGGAATTTTAAAGTGAACCCTTATACCACAATATTTCTATTACGGAGTCCGATTCATTATTTTAACTAATTTTTTTGAGTTCTTGGAACATTCTTCTCATTCCTGATTTCTTTCTTTCGATAAAATTTAAAAATGATGTGTCTGGTGTATTCCCTATCATTGACTATTCAGAGAAATGTTCACTTTAGTTTACACACATTCTCAACCAAACCTTACACTAAATAAATTTGTAAAAAAAATAATATTTATTTTTTTGAAGTAAAACAAAAAAATTCAAGTGGAATCATTAATGAAGGATTCCAAGTACAATGATCCTATATTCGAGTAAATTTGGGATGGTCTCCTCACATCAGAATGAAAAATTTCTAACCTTATATTTACTAGATTAATAACATCCATGTTGAAGGAATATCGTTTTATCAATAAAATAATACTATCACCTCCTCCAAGGTCCATGCTATCATGTTCAGGTATGCTCTTCACTATTATGTCTTTTAGATAATTTCAATGATGTAGGAAAAACAAAATATGATGCATTTATGGGAAGTCTAATAAATTATTCCGATCACTTGATCATCATCGTTGTGTTTTATAAAGTATAATGTTTTAATCATTATTCTGCAAATTATTTAATCTTTTTTCAAGTATTTTACCACTATATTTTTACATTTTACCATTTTTATTTTTACCTTGGTATGTATTTTTTACCCTGATAATTTTTATTTTATTAAAATTATAAGGTAAAACATTTGAAAAATTATGTTTTTATGAAGATAAATTTAGTCTCTACATAATCTTATTGAATTTATAAATAATTGTAAATTAACTTTTAAAGTAAAACATTTATGATATTGAAAAACTATTTTATAGAAAAATATTAATTTTCACCATTATGTGTTCTTAAAATTATATAACATTAATTACCAATAAACTAGGTTATAATATATTTTTATAAATGTGTAAAAATTATATCAAATTAATTATATAAAATAAATATATTTAATATATTAGATAAAAATTACGTAGCAATAATAAAATAATTCTTCAAAAATAACCCTTTCATTATTATCATATTCATTATTTTTTATCATTGGAATCATAATTTTATGCCTAAAAAAATTTACCTTATTACATAATATGAACATGATGATATAAAATATGAAATTAATTTTCATTTATTTAGTTTCAATAAGTGATGGAATCTAATTGTTTAATATAAGTGAATAAATATAGTTTTTTAATTAAAAATAATTATTAAATTTAAAAATGTTAAACATGTGTTTTATAAATTCAACATACAATTTTTAAATGATTTGTTTTACTTTATGAATATATATTTTTCAATAAAAGAGTTTTCAAAAAACATTTAACTCAATATTTTATTATGATATGGTCATAAAATTATCTGTATTAGAAAAATATGTATTTTTTCACTATTCACCTAAAAATAAATTATTTTAGAAAAATATCAAAAAATAACCCTAATATAATTTGTTACATGTTGAATTTAAAAAATATTTTCATTTAAAAACTATAAATACTAAAATGTATTTATGTATATTTTAAATGAAAATATAATTTATTAAGATACCAATTATTTTATTTGAAAATTACTCTTTAAAATAGTAAGTGTCAACAATCCTATTTTATATGAATTTAAAATTTATTAAAACAATTTTATTTATAATAGGATATATTATTAATAAATTTTATTAATAATATTAATTTAATTTTTAATGACTTGTTTTTGTTTGGTATTACATTCAAAGAAATCAATTGAATATAGTATTGATTTATAGAAAAATAAATTAAAAAATGTCTCGGTGGTATATACCCCCTATATAAATTACTAATGGTATTATTATTATAATTATAACTCACTAAAAAATGAAGCCAGTGGATCCATAAAAAATTAAAGACATAATATTTACTAATATATCAACCTCACAATCTTAGAAACCATAAGAATTATATTTCCCATTTAATGGACATGTATTAAGATTTTTTTATCACAACAATTTACACCAAATATGCTTCCTTAGTTAGTTATAAGATTTTCTAGAGACATACATTTTACAACATCATTTTCATGATCATGGTTAAAACCAAATAATAAATCCAAAATGTTTATGATATTATCCAATAAAATTATAATAAATTATCTTGTGAACACTAAAACCCAATTATATGATGTATTCTCTAATGAAACCTTATATTTAACCTATGATACTATTTCTTCAAGAATGATATAATTGTATCAATAGATAACTCATTTAGTTTAACCTTGGTTGTCCATGGTTATATTACTATATTAAATATATTCTCAAATACTTTATAATAGTTCATAAATAGTATATAAATCACAAATTCATACCCTATGGGGGACCAATTATCTTACACTAAGAGAAGATTGATATGATACTCAATGAAACTTTTTTATGGTGATTTCCCATAGGTGAATCATTAAAACAACTACATAAAAATTCCAATATCTACATAGAGATGTAATTTCTAGAAAACCATGTAATCCCTATGTTACCAAAACATTAAGACGTTATGGAATGACCTAACCCGTTGGGGCCTTTCTGGATAACATTAAGACGAGTTTTATATACCAGGACCACCTTCAATAGGCTTGGGGTTGGTGACCAATGCTTATTAATCATGAAACACACATGGGATGCCATAGTATAGGGTACCTATACACACATAAACATATCAATATTGCCACATGAAGCTGAAAGTTAAAAGACAACTGATATTATAATGCATGCATACATCTATATCCCATATCATAGTACAAAAAAATGTATTTGAAAGCATAAGGGTCAAAATAAAATCCAAAAAAATATAAAATTATACAACCTACTAAGATGGAGGGAACTACTATCAAATGTAAAATAATGTATCAATAAAGGTCCATCTTGCTCAAGTATGATCTGCTTACTCCTAACCCACCAAGGAATCTGTTGAAAGGACTATCTTCTATATAAGACATGACATAGTGGGAATATCCCATGCTCAGATGAGTATATACATACCCTATGGAAAACCATTAAATCACAAAACAAAAATCATAAAGATAGTAGTCAACTTATTATTAAGAAGGAATGAAAGTTAGGATATGAATCAAAAAAATATAATAATAACAAAGATATGATCAAGTTATACACCAAGTCTCATGGTGAGGTTATGATATCAAAACTAAACTTGGATTCTACTAGAGGCTCAAAAGTATCATTCATCTCAAAGAACTCACCCCATGAGTCAAGTCATCACTGAAGAAACTCGTCATAGAGGTATCAATATTTGGGTATTACTACACTGATGGAACCCATATGAGAGAACCTAAAAATAATGCCTTTCTATAAATAAATATGAAGGAAACTAAGACGGATCATCCGAGATACACACTTAATTACACTACACATCATTAGAAGACAAAAGATGTCGATACATATATAGGTAATCATTCCTAAGGAAATAGGGTATATTGAACCCTTTATGGAGTAACCCCATAATTAGGGGATTGTATGATTATGTATTTTGGTCATGAAGATTCTTAAAACCCCACATAGGGAAGAATAAAACGATTGAGGATCACACTCCAGGACTCATGGAGGGACTCTATAAATCTTTTTAAAACTGATCCTATAGTGGGGATCACACCATATAAATAAGACGTGATGCCTCAAAATAGCCTCATAAGTATGGACTGAGGGAATTTACCCAATAATAATAGGTCCCCACTAAAATGGTTCATGGTAACTCACCCAATATCATAATAGAGATGAACTGAGAAGAAAAAAGGCTTTATGTTTCCCTTTAAGAAGTATATTATGTGTCACTAGGGGTATAAAACATGTCTCACTAATCAGGGAACTATAGATGTCTCACACTCATAAGACATGAATTTCTAAAATACATGGAATCTAGAGGTCACTCTTTCACTCAATGTGTTTTCTATTATAGCCCATGTATTGTTGTCCATGCCTGTGTACTGGGGAATTCCCATGTATACTAGTTATGTATTATTACTTTCCATAGTACATAGGGTGTAATTTTATTACATGGTGTGTACTAGCAGGGCCAAAAAATGGCGTGCTCCTTCCTCACATTCCTTTATTCCATCCAAATCACATTGAGTGTGCCTTTCCATACGTAGCTTGTTGGACCATATGGTCTCTAGGGATTGTAATCCCTATACACAATATGAAATCCACCAAGGTGTTCAAAATGTGTGATTCAATTCACATAGCGTGTAGTGTCACATGGCTTCCTGGGAATTTACTACATATACATGATGAGCTCAACCAATAATGGGACACATGAAATGTTGAAAAATCACATGGAGTGTGATATTTAACTTCATGTGAAAACCCTAACCACCACATAATGGGGGTCTAAATGGTTTTTTTCTAAACTATTCTCCATGTATATTGGGTTTTTCCAGAACTTACCATTTCTTCACACGATTTCACTCACACCTCTGCTAGATCTACCATGATTCTTTCCCTAAACCATGGATCTATATTGACCGAACTTACCTCATCATTGGTGAATGGATTCTCACTATCCAATCCTCCTAAGAATCTTCTCTAGAAAAAATTCCCCGCCATGTATGAATAACATCAATCTAATCCCAAACAATCTCAAGCCATCTTTTATTGTCACTACACCTTTATCGCACCACCGATCAAATATCATACACATGGTGAGGATTTTTTGCATAAAAGAACATTTTTATACAGATCCTTTTATGGTATTTTTCAAAGAACTGGGAAAATAAAATTTTAGTGATGAATGTGTGAAGTACGATGAGATAAATGCCCAAAACACAAACATGAGGAACAAACATAACCATTGATTGGGTTGGACTAAATCTGTTTCCATGGGAATGATGAACACAAACAATGTAACATCATTTAAATATCGTATAAAGATAAACACATAAACCGTAAATCATAAATCAACCCTCGAATTAATTTTTAGAGGGATTGGTTCATGCTTGACATAGAATAAACTAATTTGGGATTAAACAAATATAAAAAAATTCTATACATTATGTTTGGACTAATCACTGACAAATAATGGTTGATGTTGTTGTTGGAGAGATCCACACACTTCATTTTCATAGGGTGTCCTTGGAAAATAATCCTTCGGTCCTCGATCCCATTGATGTCTTCAGAAATATCCTCCAATAACCCATCTATATATCCCTGAGTTTAAATGGATAACCCTAGGGATTTTTCATAATTATATATAAATAAAGGCGATTGGTTCACGGAAAATAAATGACTAAAAAATGAATAAATTAATTAATTAAATTACTAATTTCACTACAACCACTCTTAACTAAAACACTCGATATACAAAAATATTATCATGTCCCTATGGTAAAACACATATTACAAATTTAATGGAGGTATCGTATTTCCCATCCAAGAAACCATTCTAGAGTTATTGCATGATTTTATTAAAAGTATGCATATGTCATATAGTATATTTAATATTTATAGTATCACCACACTAAGGCTCTTTAAGCCCCTGAATTTTAAGCTAAGACAATACTATGATATGAAAATATTCCACAAAATATATCTTAAAGTATTAAAAGGAAAAAATAGAGTCATTATATTATCCACACCTTCAAATATTGATATCTCAAAAAGTGAAAACTAACTTAGAGTAGTGGGCACTGATTTCACATCTTGAACTCCCACTCGAATGAGCTATTCTAGAGGTTAAAATTCTACCAACAACATGTACCTGGGAGAAACACTTTCCCACAAGTGGTTCCTTTTTTATTAGTCCTAAAATATCATCTGACTCCTCAAAAAGGTAACACCACCCATGATTTTCATTGCACCCCGGTCGACATCATGAAAAGATTCGAACACATGTCTCCCCAACTATGATACTTGAAAGCACTATAAACTCACCCTAATCAAGTTCATATTTCTAAGTGGTACACAGCCTCACTAACCCAACATAGTAACTTGGAAAAAGGTCATATGAACCATATAGATAGCCTACAAGCTTTTCCAATTCTCCTAAATTATAAATGAAGTGTGATCTTTTAGAAGACAAGATCTTTCCATAGAACTCCAAACACCAATGTCATCAGTTGTAAAAGTACTCCCAACATCTCTCTGAAGTCCTCACCCATACCCAGATTAACTGGACCTTTTTATAACCATCATTCACACTAACTCTAGAACCATAAATGAAATCTCCCACTAGATCTAATCAATGTTAAAGTTACCTATATGGTCACCCATACATTTCCCAAAAAGGTTCTACACCTATGGTTGAGTGGTAACTTTTATCATATGAAAACTGAATTGATGGTAGACAATACTCCTAGATACATACAAAACTAACATGAAATCCCAGACAATGTTCTCTAGAAACTGAATGGTCCTCCTTTAGTTTTCCATCTTCCTAGGGTAGTGACACTATGGTCAATTGTAACTGGGTCCTAAATGCCACATGTATCGTCTCTATAATTGGGACATGAAGTGAGAATCATGGGTTTAAATGATTTTCATGGAAATAATGTGAACTTGAACTACCTCATGCATACATAGGAATATCAAACTCTCTACTATGATATATGCTCATATTGTTATGAAGTTGGATAACTTGGTTAGTAGTTCTATGACCACTCATATAGCATCATGAACTCCAGCTGATCATGGAAGCCCAGTCATAAGAACCAAAAATATATTACCCCATTTATACTTCCAATCAGGCACCTCATCCTTCACAAACTAAAAGTTGTTCCATTTAGAGTTAAACTTGAACAAACACTAAAAAAATTGTATGTCAAAATAGGTTCCAAAGGATCATAGTACACCCTCACCTCTCCTAGATATAATACCAATAGAAGGTATGAAACCTCCAAAGTACTTTATTTGAATAAAAAACATATGTCATTTTCCATCCTTGAACAATAATTTCATGCTCCAAACCCTCATAAAATCCATCAAGTACAAGTCTAGTCGATAGCTGGTCATGAAATATCTCATAATCGATGACCAATGTCATGCCTCCTTAACTCACTGAAGAATAAAATGGGGAAACAACTATCTAGTGGAGGTATAATTCCACACTCTCATCCATAAGGGTAAACTAAAAGAGTTAAAATACACCGTCAACTTTCATGGAAATATTGAATATAAAAACTTGTGGTGAGAATATTTCATCACCACCATGCTCTTATGATGCTCCCAATATCACACTACCTCAACCATTGTTAGGTCCACTAACACTCTCACTTACGAGAAGATGTATCCAAATAAGATGACCTCTTGAATCCATAACAGATACATCATGTGATTCTAGTAAATTTGGTACTCTTAGATAATGTCTAGATCCATCATCAAGTGTCCCATGTATTCCACCTTTGATGTCGAGTTTAGATGGATGTCACTGAAGAAGACTAACATGAACTAATCCATGAAGGGTTAAAGATGAGGTTCATAAGTCCCACAAACTTTGCTCGAGTAATGAAATTGCTGAAGGTATCACTATGAACTATTATAAATCATACAAGATTTATAAATCCACCTTTGGTATATTCTCCTCCTGAACCTGGAGAAAGTGATTACCCATCCAGAGGTCAATATATGAGGTCCACTTTTCCCCTAACCCCTAGTGGAAGAAGTCATGAATTCTATTTGGTTTAAACTCCTTCATGTATCACCTGGTTCATATGAAAGTAATCCATATATAACCACAATCTCTCATCCACTTTTTAGGTGAAAAATAATGGGGTACGTAGGGGAATATGTTGGGTCTAATATTTCCCCTTATCTATATAGTTTTCTATCAGCACCATTATATCTCAAAACTCTATGAGTTTATTCGATATACTAGAACCAAAATTGAACGATTCATGGAAGAAGTATATATACAATAAAAAATTAAAATGGAGAGTTATACATTGAACATCCTTAGGGAATATGTTCTCATACTCCTCCAATATCATAATAACTTTAGAATCAATGTACTCTATAATATAAGGGTTATACTAGCCAACTGATTTTAAATATTATATATATTCCCATAGATAATCCCATAAAACTCTTCATAGGATCCCTTCTCACCAAAGAATGAAAATTCCATCGCACTAAATTGGTTACACTACAGCCCTAACTGGAATCATCAAATTGGAATTGAGAATAGAAAACTATTCCATACTAAGGAAAACATCATAGGGACTCACCACTTCTACAAAAATATTAAACATTAGGATCTCTCTCCCCCTAGAGTCATATCACACTATTAAACAAAGTGTGTGAATTCTGATCATCTATGTAGGAGACTCAAAATATAAGGGTATAACTAAAATAGATTTACTTGTAACACTAGGTATTGAATAGGGGATATGTTCATGGAAATGTGTCTTGTGGATGTTTAATAAAACTGAAGCTGGATTAGAGAAGACACATGTCATACCTCAAACCACACTTAAAGAATTCATTTCCCAAGATCATACCATCCAAACCTATCATTTATATTGCCAACTTATTTATTCACATTTGGATATCGTTCCAAAACCTTATCAAATTAGAATGACCATAGACACAACATTCAAAGGAACTCATCCACCACACCACGACACTATCTGATTTGGGAGGCATTGACTCACTTGTATAGATTTGATCATATCACAAGAATGTGTATCGATGGGGAAAGAAACCATATTAATTTCATGATAGAATAAAAATAAAAAACACTAACACATGGATATAATGATGTGCTATTTTACCCGAGAGAAGTCGCACCAGATGAAAAATAATCTATAGGGATCTTATCTAGGTATTACATTTGAACCATTGGATTATTCCATCCCTCTTCCACATAGAAGGGGGCATCTCATACCAAAATTCATGGGTGTATTTATCTCAAAAACATGTGAATAAAAATAAGGAGAAGTTTTTCATCCACTGGTACTACTGGAACTAACCATTTCACAACATGAAAGGGAGAATCCACTTTAACCACTAGAGGTGGTTCAAGATGTAACTAACCAGGTAGAGACCTTGATCACAGTCCACTGGGAGGAATCACCTCCTACACAGGTCCACAAACTGAAGACTCATCACTAAGAGGATCATTACCATAACCCCACTATATAATCCTAATTAGATTTCATCATGGAAGCTTCTAGATATAATTGAGATGCATCATGGAAAAACGAGCATATCATGGGATCTGACTCAATATGGAAACATAACCACAACCAATTTATGCATGATACATGCACCACTATTTTCCCTATAACTAGTGCCTATATGTGTCGAGTCAAAAAAATGTCATTAGATTCTTACTGAATGGATACTTCAACCACTTCACCAATACTGGGATCCCTGGCCTAAATGAAAAACATGATAAACATTAACACTATTGACATAATTCCTTAACAAAACATCACAGATATTAAATATTTAACCTAAATTCCAAAGAAGAATATTTTTTGATACCACAACATTATGACCTAACCCAATGGGCTCTTCTTGACCTATAGTAAGATGATTGTGACACCCCAAGAACACATCTAATATGATAAGGGTTAGAGAGTAGTGTTTAGTAGGAATAACACACACATTGGAGGCTTTATCCAATGGTACTATACATAAGCACACAACTCAAAATACCCAAATAAAGATTAAAGTTATAATAAAACTAAAACCATAATTCATGAATAATCTATATCCAATATTATAGTATTAAAGAGGTACTAGAAATCTTAAAGGGACAAATACATTCACAAAAAAACAAGAAAAAAATTCCTACATGCTTGGAAGGAGGAGATTTTGTCAAGTGAAACACCTAGTATGAACCATGGTTTGTCTAACTCAACTATTCTACTCTTACTCCAAGCCCACCTAATACTCCGTCTAAGTACATGTCTTCTGTATAAGATATGACATGTGAAGGAAGATCCCATGAAAGGGTGATTATATAAATACTGAATATGAAACATTAAAAATATAAAACACAAATCATCAAGAGAGTAGTCATCTCATTACCAAAAGGTATATTAATCAAGATATGAGACATAAAAATATAAAAATATCCCCAATACTATAAACATACACACTAAGTGTCATGGTGTGGCCATGACTTCACTATTTTTCTAGGATTATACTAGAGGCTCAAAAACTGACACTCACTTGGGAAACTCACTCCATGAGTCAATCCATCGTGGATGGAACTCATACAAAAGGTTTTACTCTAAACAATTCATACTATATAGATGAAACTCTGTCAAGATAACATGCCCATTGAGTCTTTCAATTAATATGCATAAAGTAAATTGAGACAGCTCATCTGTGATACACATATAATCAAACTACACCTCATTAGAAGAAAACAGATGTCGATACATAGAGAGGGGATAAATCTAAGGGACATGGGGTAGGTCAAACCCTATTTAAAATATCCAACTATGTAGGGGATAATAAACCTATGTATGTTGGTCATATAGATTCCTAAAACCTTACCTAGGGAAGAGAAGAATGATAGTGCATCACACTTAGGGCCTCAGAATATTATTTGATGTCTCTACCCGAGACTAATCCCATAGATAGTATCACACCCTATGTATAGGGCGTGATTCCTCCTAGTACCCTCATTGGGGATAGACTAATGGACCGTACCCAAGAGGAATAGCTCCATATTGAATCGGTTCATGAGAACATAACCAAGATCACACTAGAGATGAATTAACAAGAACAAGGGCTCTAACATGCTATTGAAAAATTCCAATGAGAGTCCATAAGGGTACATGGTTTGTATCAAAAAAACTAGAACTAATCATGTCTCACGCTCAAAAGAAATTCATTTCACAAAAATATATAGCCTGCCCCAAGGTGTAGACAGTGTTTATATATTTGTTTGGTAGTCAGCGTTTTATCCAATCTAGCTAGTATAATAATTCCAGTTCCCAGGTACTTAGGGTGTGCCTGTGTACACTAGATATGTATGAGTTCTTTCTAAAGTACATGAGGTGTACATAATTTTACATGGTGTGTAGGGGCTAGGCCGACAATCATATTGTGACATCTACCCATGACCGCGTACTATCCAAAGTACATGGCATGTTCCCTACCATACACACTGTGTGGGACAACATGGAATCCTGGGCGTGTGATCCTTTACATACTGAGCCATTTGAAAAGGTATACATGATGTGTGATCCAATACACATGACATGTAGTTCCACATGGCTTCCTGGGTATGTACTCCCTATACATGCTGAGCTCAGCTGACTATGGGTCACACAACATGTGGAATCATCACACGACATGTGATATTTAACTCTACATGTTAACCCTAGATGCTACACATTGGGGACTACATGACATGTCTTCCTGAACTACACACAGTGCATATCATGATTCTCTGAAACCGGGTGATTTTTCCCATGTTTTTATTCATGCCTCCACTATTTATAGATCCACCATGACTGTCACCCTAAATCATAAATATGTGTTGATTGTGACTGCCTCATCTCTAGTGGATGGATTCTAGCTATCAAATCCACTCAAAAATCTTCTACCACAATAGAACGCCACCATTGTAATGCCCAAACATGCACGAGGAACACTGATTCGACCTTGAACCATATCAAATCATCTGTAGCCATTGTCACAACATGTTCTTACCACTTATCCAAACCCACAAACATTGTAGGAATTAATTATTTAAAATAATGGTTTTTCAATGAACCTTTTTTGGGTTTTTTTGACCCAACATCCTATGAAAATGTTGTAAATGAACACAAAAATAATTATGCAATAATTATACAAATCATAAACAATAGGAATGAACCTCAACAATTTTTTTTGGGTTAGACTCAATATGTTTCCATAGGAATGAAAAATAAAGATAGAATAATAGATATTCATAATTCTTGGAAGAAAAAAACCTCTATTATAAATCATCATTTGGCTTCAGAATCAACTATTGTGGGATTAATTAACTTTTTACCTAGAAAAAGAAAACATGATACTAAAAAAATATAAAAAATTCCCTACCTCATGTTTGGATTAATCAATAATGAATATCGGTTTAGGTTGACTTGGGTGAGATGCACAAACTCCATTGGAATTGACTATCCTTGGAAAATCATCCTCTGGTCCTTGATCCCATTTTCATCTGCCAAAATGTCCTACAATATCCAATATCTCAATCCCTAGGGTTATTTGCATAACCCAAGTGATTTTTCAAAAGAGGGATTAAATATATGAAATTATTTCATGGTAAATAAATGACTGATAAATCAATAAATTAATTTATTAAATTACCAGTTCTCCCATGACCGCACATAACTCAAAGACCACATACTCACAAAGAATATATCCTACCCAGGGTAAAACTAACAATCATTACTTAATGGAATCCTTATATTTTCCATATGAGAAACCCTTATGGAGTTATTCTAGGATTTTATAAAAACTATGCATGTGAGATATAATATATTTATAATTTTTTGTATCACCACACCAAGGATATCCGGACCTCAAAATTCTATGTTGACTCAGTTCCACGAATTGAAAATATTCCTTAAAATATTAAAATTTATTACAAGGAAAAACATATTTGTTATATGTTATCCTATACCTAGACTAATCCCCCACTCTTATCTATATGGTTTTCACTAAAGTGAACTTATACTATCCTAAAAAAATAAAAAAAATACTAAAAAAATTAACTAAACCCTTTAATGATACCCACTATAAATCCATAAAACCAAACTCCTATATCTGATACTAAAAACCATAAGGTAAACATTTTATCCCACAAAGAAATAAAATAATCGCAAGAATGAAAATTTTAGTGTATTTTATGATCAACTACAAAATAAATTCATTTTATAATACTTGTGAATATTTATCCATAATTGAAACCCCTCTAGAATCCATTTTATATTTCTCATAATTTATACTCATATTCTTAACCCAAGGAATGGAAAGATAAAGAATGGTGTTAACTTATATTTACAATAAAGGAAAAAACTAATAAATATTTCATCAAGGGTTAGATCATATTCATATGAGAAAATAATAGAATAATAGAAATATATTATTAAAACAAACAAGTAAAAATAAGAGTCATTAAAAAGTCATGATAAATGGAAATGTAATCTTAAATTATCAAACCAAATAAATAGAAAAATATTGTAAGACAATAAATGTGATCCATGGGAAATGATCACAGTAATATTGAAATATTCCATGTATTTGAAATATAACATAATGAATTTTTTTGAAATAAACCTAAGAATAAAAAATCTTTCCAACAAAGTATCACATATCATGTTTACCAACCAAACATGTGAACAAATATTCCAATATAATGTTTACATAAAAAAACATATGGAAAAAGATTCTTATAAGATGCTCACACAAAACAGTTGTGTACATAGCCTCCCAAATCATTTTCACAAAAGAAACGTCTAATTAAAGATTCCCACATCTAGTTCACACAAAAAACCAATAGACAAAACTTCCTACATCACGTTCATATAACATTTCATTGTATTATATGGTATGAAATATAAAAAAATCAATTTCATGGAGATATAATATCCCACCCTTCAATCATCAATACATATGTGTTCCAATTGAATATAATCATTCATCACATCATAAATAAACCATGGAATTAAAAATGGGGTTTGTAACATTTCTTTATGGTATCACCAATACTGAACTCATAAATATAAATAGTTGATACTGAAAATTCAACCCACAAAAGTGTATTTTAAATTAAAATTTATATGATGATTCAAAAACAAAATTCCAAGGAAATAAGTCACTTAGATAATGGAAAAAATGGAATTGACTTTTTTAAATATTTTTTTGTTAAAAATTTTGTTTTTCGAATAAAATATGATGTTTTGGTCATATTGAAAAGTCATTTTTGGAAAGGTGAAGTTAAAAATTTAGAAAAAGATTTAATTTTAAATATAAAATTCATTTTTTATGCATTGAAAAGATATAATTATTTCAATAAGGCAATGTAAAAAAATTTGAAGTTATTTACATTTAAAAATAAATTTCATTGGTGGATCCTCAAAAATAACACAACAATTTCAAAAATTATGATGTTGAAAATAGTTTCAAAACCATAACTTGAAAAAAAATAAAAAAATAGATATTTAAAAAGATACCAAATATATCAAAATTTAATGTGGAGTGTAAGATAAATTTTTTTATGTTTAAGGAATGGAAAACATTTTGAATATTTAGAAATAAATTCATTGAAACCCGACATCATAAAAATATGTTGTGAATATTCTCTTTTAAAAGTGGTAATGTTAAATATTATGTTCACATGAGTATGAAAATATTTAATTTAAAAATAATAAAGGAAATTGTTTTTGTGAATAATGATCATGAAAATGGTAGAAAAACTATTTTTAATGAATATTATATTATACACTTAAAAGAATTTCAATTTTATGATACAAATATTCATTAAAAATGAATAATTGAGTTAAAAAAATCATTTTACCTATATAGATAAGAGTAAGTATATTATGAAATAGTAAATAACGAATTTATTAGTATTAGAGGAATGATTATCATGGGATAACATTTTGACTCAAAGAATGAAAATTTGAGCATACAAACTCTTTATAGATATGATAATTATTTAAGAGAATTTTAGAAAGGTTTTTATATATTAAAAATATAAATGAGTGGAAAAATAAATATAAACTACCATATCATAAAATAAAATATCATAATTTTGTTTAATTTTATGAAATAAGTTCAATATGAATTATTATAATTAAATGAACAAAAATTGAGTTTCATAAAACCCTTAAAGAATCATAATATTTCCAATTGAAAATAAATGGATGTTAGAACATAGTATACATATGTAAATAATTTATATTTCATTAAATATTATATTAAATAAATATATGGAAAATATATGTTGTAAAAGTGGTTTCCCTAGACCAAACATTATCAGAACACTTTAATTACCATATAAAGGATAGAACATGTTATACATGATTCAAAATTACCTTAATAGTGTATATATTTATGGGTCCTCAATTTAAATGGGAATATATATAGATTAATTATCATACAAAAATGTTATAGTAGTTACCAAGCTATAATGAAAACCTTGATATACTATGGCATTAATTTTAAATATATATCCTATGGTCTAGATACATCATTCTGATTGAAACATTTGATGTATGACTACTAGCTGCCTAGGGCTCATAATCATTGAGAATTCTTCTCATGATGTTCGAACATGGTGATCTTTAATAGGTGAGATCATGGGGATATAACCACCAATAAGAACACTGAATTTTTTGGGTATCATTGTATGTTCTTATCAATGTAAATTTGTATTTGTACCCTATCTTTAGATCATTATCAAGGCATTTCATTTGATCACATAATTAGATGAAAGGATAAAACCATGAAAATGAAGTCATGGTGAGGTAGCTTGTGTTGGGTGTCTCATTGGTTGTATGAAATTGGTTAAATGATAAAGATAGAATTTATCAATTCTGAGTTGTCAAAGTAATATCTCGGGCATGGTTCATTTGTATGGAAGTACCTTCATAAATCCTTAGAGAAGGTAGTCCGAGGAAAGTCCAAATATCTATATCAAAGAAAATCATAAAGGATGATGAAAAAAGTGTGTTTCTTCCATAATGAAATATATAAAGATAAAGAGATTATATTACATAGTGCTTATTCATATGATGGGTTTCATTACTATGAGTATTCCATATCTCTTTAGGGGCCTTGATGGGTTTCTAGACTCTATTCCTTGGAAGTGAATAGTACTCACTTCTATCAAGAAAAGGGATTAGAGGATCACACAAAATAGCGTATTAAAAAATCATCCCAATTCTGGTGAATAGGTATATAGAAAATTGTGGGACCCACCATAGGGTTCAAGAGTTGTCTAGATATTAATAATCACCAAAAAATAAATAATTACCTTATTATTCGAGTACATAATAATTTGGTTTAATTTATTTATTAAATGTATTTACATGTATTTAAGTGAAAACATAAATAAAATTATATGAAAAAATATTATTTTAATATTCACGGTTTATTTAACATTAGAGGAAATTATGAGTCAAGTTAATGAATCAGGTTTATGATGTAATATACTTATTATATATTACATGTATGTGGTAAAATATAAATAATTCTAATGATGTAGTTATTTTTTTATAACGTGTCATTTATTTCTTATCTAGTGGGTCATAATTTTTAGGGGCTGGGAACCGTTCCAAATTTTTTGATACATCTACTATATAAGCAGAAGGAATGGCTCTTTCCATGCATTGTCCATTCTAACATAATGAGATCCTCTCTCTTTTCACACAATATAGAGAGAGATAGTCTCTCTTCGAGTGATCAATCCAAGAACACCTTCAGTAGATCAAAGGCATGGGATCAAGGTGATCATCACAATGCTGAAGGATTATTTAGAGCTCTACACTAGCACTAATAATTTGATGAACAACAAGAACATGGATTCTTAGAGAATTTGTTGATGAAATTGAGGGGTTCAACTACAGATCCTTTGATAAAAGCTCACCAACAATGAGTGGAAGAAAATTTCACTTTTTTTGAACAAGGTATTTTTTCAGTTTTAATTTTTATTCTTTTTAAATTCCCACAATATCCTCATACCAATAACAGGGATCAGATAGATAGAGATGAAAATTTTCATCACTCCGGTGATGAAAACTATTAATTCCCTAATCCACTGGATTCTACTTATCACTCCATGACCATGATATGGTCATCCAATATTTTTATATAGATCATTTTGTTGTTTTTAGGTATGAAAATTGAAGAATAAATGTATATATATATGTATATATATATATATATATGTGTGTGTGTGTGTGTGTCTATGTGTGTGTGTTTTTTATACCCAATGGAAGTTGACGATATAATTCCCATCATTTCCCAAACATATTGGTGACCAAAATAGTATTTTCTATCTAGTTAGATATCCCACCATCATGAAATTATATATATATATATAAACATATTTAATAAGCCTATCAAACTAAGAAGTTAACCAATTATTAATAAAAACAAATCTTATAAAAATATAGGCATAAGAATTATAATGTAGGTGGCTTGACTTTATGAAAACAAACAAATATAGGTGACCACGAGGGAGGGTATAAAAAAATTAAAAAAACAATTATATTGAAGAGTGTAATGTTGGGTGGATCACTATAGAAAGAATTAATAATATAAAAAGTCTAATGTCCTAGTCTCCTTCTTTCCATGTTCTAAGGAAGGTTCCTCTCACTGATGGTCCTCCTCAATCTCCATAAGCCACTTTACTGGATCTCTCTTTGGAGTAGATGTAGGCCATAATTGGTTGGACTCGCCTCATGTTACCCTCCTCACCACCTGGTAAGGACGCCAATGCTGGTCGCTGCCTCCCTGGACCTGTTACGGGGCATAAGACATCCGACTAAGACACCAAGGCTGTCCTCACCCACAACATCCCTTCTACTACAACAAACTATAGTGAGCCCTTAAATAGGGTCAATGGACTATTGATAACACCCTCACACAGGGTCTATTGGATCTAAAATTGGTACATGCGTAGTCGGCCTGATCTGTATTACCCCTACATTGGGATTTGGGGCATGGTAGAAATTATATTTAAGAAAATTAATTTAGTATGTTAATTTATGTTTTTAATTAAATTAAATTAATTAATTTATTTTTTGGATTAAAAAAATAATATTTTAATAATTTAAGAAAAGTAATTTTAATTTAGGTATTAAATTTATTTATTTATTTATTTATTGGAATTAAAATTAAATTAATACCAGGTCCGAATAAATTATTTGAATTGAAATAATTTATTTTTTTTATTTTAAATCCCACAAAATTTAAATTTACTATAATTTATTTTATCGTGCTGATCGGTCTTGAGAACTAACTGAATCGATTTATGTTTGGTTATATTTAATTAATTAATTTTTTAATTTTATTTGATGAATGAAATTAATTATTTAATATTGTATGCACATCATGTTTTTTTTCAATTAATATGTATAAGGGTTTGTGTTCCCAATGAAAAGTAATTTATTTTTATTTTGCACCGCTGAAACCCCATCACCTATGTGCAAGTATTATTTGTACTTTGAGGGAGATGGTGTAAGACACATCATCATCATGATAATTTATTTATTTAAAAAGAGCATGCATACAAAATAAATAGAAACAATGAAAAACATGGGGTTAAGGTGGAATAAAATAATGAAGACCAATGGAATCCCCTCACACTAGATTCTCCCTTTATGGCATAAAAAAGGTGGAGCTCGAAATGCAGGTGACATGCGGTACTTGTTCTATCAGGGATGCAAGGTGGTCCACAACCATGTTTCCCTCATTACATGTGCGAAGGGCCTAAGTTTTTTTTGTCGAGAAGTCTTATTCACCTTCTGATAAAACTAGTGAATTATCATGGGATAACTCATTTTTGCCTTTACATAGTTGTGTAAAATGATAGAATCGGTTTTCACCTATACAAGTTCAATTTTCCTTTGACAACATAACGAGATACTGGTAAGCATGGAAATGCCTTTGACCTGGAGATAATTACTGCATCCTAAATGAGCCATGAAATCCATAATAATAGTCTCTCTTGGGTCCCAAACAACACCCCTCCTCACATGTCACGTAGGCTACAAGAGCCATATGTGTTCAGCTTGAGGCCCAAAAAAGGGGGACTCTAGTGGACCCAATGACCCTTTGAAACATTGTTCATGGAGTGGAGAAGAGGGTTACTCCCATGAAGTAATATGAGAGTGGGATCACCCCACCTATTCATAAACATTCATACTATATTGAGTTAGAGGTTCATTGTTTTGATTATAATGTTTTTCCAGATGCAGAAGACTCCTCATATCGATCCCTATTTCTAGATTTCTAGATGATCCAGCACCCAATAAGAAATACGATGGACCATGCCATTTTTTCTAAACCGGGTGAACCTTCACTATGAAACCATATTTCTAGAAATGAGTCACCGAGAGGTTACTGATAATAGAATCTAGTGAATTTTCCGTAGCAGCTTCATATTGCATGTTCCCATTCAACTTCAAAAAACAGGTGATTATAATTATCCTCATAGAAAACCTTGTAGAAAGGGTACCTGGAGGCTGGATTCATACCAATTATTTTGATATTGTCATCATTGGGTATCACGTCACTCCTTATTCTTCAAATCAAGAAGTTGTATTTTTCCAGAATTAACATGCACCATAGTAGCTCGTTCTGACTACCAGCTTGATCATGGTATATCGTCAACCTTCAGAACTTGATCATGGAAAAGGACCCTAAATTAGAGTCTATAAACATGCAAATGTCATGTTCTATATTTATTCCAATAAGGTGAAAAGTTTATTGTTGATTCTTTTCCCGAATAGATTTTATAACGATGAGTACATACTGGCCTCTTTAAAAGAGATCCTTAGAGCCGAGCATCTTGGGAAGCCAAATTGTGCACCGTCCCAGTTGTGATGCAAAAATAAAATATTGTCTTTCCCAAAATCCAGTGAGTCAGCGGCTATAGGTTTGAGACATGTGGAAGAATAGTGCTCCATAAAGGGTTTGAATATCCATTCTTCACCTCCATAGCCCGCAATAATTTATATACATCACCTTTCCCCATAGGATTTGTTCCTCGAAGAATTCCCATGCAGGATTTTCATGTATGTAGTGAAGAGTGTTGCCTAAATTCCACAGATTGATACCCCTTCCTAGATTGGACTTTCCATCTTAGTGTAAGAGACCTAGTGACATTTCCCCTCTGAGAGACCATCCCAAAGAAAGCTAGCCATAACCTTTTTGATGTTTGATATAACTACCTTGGGGACTTTGACAACTATGAGCGTGAATTGGTATGGATGTGAGGATAATTTTAATCAGATCGATTCTACCTCAAAATTATAAATAATGTTTTTTTATAATTCACGACGTGACCCATGATACTGACGAAAAGGTGGTCAATGTTAGGAATTAACCTCCTTCTCGATGATAACTGGGCCCCTAGATGCTCTATCATGAAGCTCCCTCTCTGCATGGCCATACTACTACAGAAGGAGGCCACCCATCTATTCGTGCATCTATATGAGATATAAAGATTTCTCTTTTCTTAGTTTATTATTTTTCTAATCCATCGATTGTAATCCTTAAGAACAGTATTAATTCCTCAAATCAATCCCATTTTCCCATTAATTAGTATTATCATATCATCTACAGACACGAGATTAGAAAATAGAGGGGGCTGATCCAGATTTGATAAAGAAGGATTAATACATTATGTATACTCATATTAATTAGTTGATTTAGGAAATATGGGGTGAGAATAAAAATAATTGGGGTTATAGGGTCACCTTATCTTGGCCCACGAGTTTCCCTGAAAATGTTGTGGTTATTTCATAAGAATGAGACAACCAAACATGATAAGCTAATGAACCTGAATATTTAGTCATTTTCCCAGGTAGAAAATCACATACCTATAAGTACCTTGATGATAAATCTCCACTCAATTATCTCATTGGATTTTTACATGTCAATCTTGGTCACCAAGTTTGAACCATGAGCCATGATGTTGATGTCTCTAACCACCTATTAATCCAGTGTAATATCTCTTTGAATTGATCATACCTTAATGAATTCAATATATTCCCTATATATCCAATGGGGAATCTGAATTGACAGCCTTTTGTTGATGAAACTCTTTAACACTTTATATGGAAATTTACACATGCTCACCAGCATATAATATTGGAGGAAATAAGGGTCCTTGATCTTGAGTATGAGAACCATAGATGTGGTGTAGGAAACACGTGGAAGACTTACTCCTTGAAAAAAAATCATGGATGGCTATGGAAATATCACTCCTAAACACATTCCATGATTCTCTTGGAAAAAGAACCCAACAAACTATCTGGTCATAGAGTGATATTTGGATTGAGATCCATCACAACCTCATGGATTTCTTCCATATTAGGAAATGCTTCAAAATCCCATTTTTTGACTAAATTTAATGTTTGGGACAACTTATAGAATTTTAGTTTCTTATCTCTAGTAACGATCCAACATATATAGATTAGGACATGCAAGGATAAATTTAAAAAAATAATCGGTCATACCCCCCAAAACTTCATAATCCTCAGAGTTATATCCATACTATAGTAGTATGTTGGGTTTGATGAGGAGCCTTTTCTCCCTAATACATGCCTGGAAAAAAGATTTATTCTTATCACCTTCTTAGAGGCACCATACTCTCGACTTATCATGTGCCTCACATTCTTTCCTCAAGATAATCTCTACCAGATTTCCTATTTTACTGATTAATTCATCTAACACCATGTGATTATAGGATTCTTCAAGGCTATATTCTAGCCGATCGATCTTCTTCTTTATTAGATCTATATCTCGAATGTGTGGGGGATTCTCTTTGATCCATGATTGTATGTTGTTTACGAGAAATATTTTGGTCGAAGAGAGTAAATCAAGAGGGGGGGGGGGATTGAGTTATCAATAAAAATTTCTATAAATAAACTGTCCTATTAATCAAAAAAAATATCGATATAATATTTATTCTTTTAAATGATTTCTTAAATAGTGATTAGGTCTCAGTTAAAATATGGTTTCAAAATACCTTAACTTTTGAGATCAATTTATTTAGATAGAAACATATATAAACACTAGTTAAGATTAAGTATCAAAGAAATTGTTTTGTTTGTTAATGAAATATTATATTGAATGCGATATAAAAACAAAACAAATAACACAGTGACATAGAGGAATAAAAAAGAGGTTTAGTATCAAGGTGAACACTTAATCCCCTCAACTTAAAAGTCACCTACTTCCAAGTAGATTATAAATATAATCAAAAAACATCACAACCTGGATTAGGTATATAGACAACAAAAACAAGTTGTTCAGGTTAAAATGACTCTTTCATAGTTATACACGGGATGAAACAAAAACACAGGTCACACAAGGACCTCTTCCACAAACATAGTGGGAAATAAATTGATGATGGAGAGAATAAAAAGTGTTATCCTAGTATATTTAAGAGATGGTGTATGTTGAATAACCAGAAAAAAACAGACTACTCAAAAGTAAAACAATCAAAGAAAATAGAAAGAGATTAATATTATGTGTTCTATATGTTTGTAATCATCTGATCAGTAATGGTGAAAACTTAGTGATTTGTTCTAGAATATTGAGGCAGAACAGTAAATCATAGAAATCTTCAGAAATTTTTCAGCTGATCTCTGTCTATTGTACCAATCAATATTAGTAATGGGTTTAGTGATTACATGTCGTTTATCTTCATATAATGTGAATCAGTAAGTTCAATAGAGTTCACAGATTTTATCACACACTTTTCTTAGTCATCTATAATTATTGTATTAGTAAAGCATCATTATACCAAGAGATATCCTTTATGAATATATAGTAGTTATTTTTGAAGGAGATAAAAATTCCTAGGATTGTATTTTACTATGTCTTAAAGACTTTTTCAAACCATCCAGAAATCTATTTTTCCATTTGAACCATTCCCACTAAAGATATCAGACAACAATGGTAACAAGATTTTTGGCAGTGACTCAGCATCTGGTACTGAATTCACTGATAGTAACTCCTTTGGAGGTAATGATGAATCACTTATAATGGTTGCTCACCCTAGCAGTAATAGGTACTTAATTCTGGAGGCTGCTCATCATGGCAGTTACAGTGACTTGAGTCTAGCAGCAGCTCATCCTGGTGGTAACAATGACTTGAGTCTTGCGGTAACATTCCATATATCTTAATAGAAATATTATTGAAGTAATATGGTCATATAAAATTCTATCAAACAACATGTGAACCATTAGTAATAAATGAATTATAGTTTGTGATCATTAAAAAAGTGATGTAAAACACACTCCATCAAAGTATGTACTAACATTATCCCCCGTTTTGATGATCACAAAACATGTCATTTTGTAAAACATGTACTAAATATATACTTAACAATGATTAGCTATAGATATGCATATATAAAAATTAAAAATTTCGAATTATCTCCCCCTTTGAGATTATCAAAATTATAATAAAACTAAAGAAAGGAAAAGAATAGAAAGTACATTTATTAATTTTTTTTCAAAAAGATATAAGTTAAATATGATAGGAATAAAGTACCGGATCCATATCTAAGAGATATCACACAAAAAAAAGATTCACTCCGTAGAGGCTGGTGAATGATCATCTTTCTCCTTTCCTTTGGATTTTTCCATGACTCTGTCATCATCCTAAGAAGAGACTATTGAAGTATAAGTTGGGGAATTTTTTTAACATATGGAAGAGTGGTATTAGGAAGAATTAGTTCTCTAAAAATAACTAGTCTGAGTTATCTGATAGCTTCAACTGTTGAAAAACTAAGAGGCTAAAGTCTTGGTGGCATAATATTGGTTGACTGAGAGATTAGAACAAGCCTGTATAGAACTGTCCGTGTGGTTTTGGTTGAATGAACTAAAGAAACAATAACAGAATATCAAGAAATAATAGTGGTTTGATTAAATAGAGGTAAGGTTTCAAAATATTAATAAATTCCACAATGATAAAGCCTCCCCTTTCCATTTCATTAAAGAAATATACATTTTCATCCATAAATATCTAAAGAGATGGAGTGAGAAACTTTAACTGACTCACCTATTCTTTGAAGGCTCTTTTCAGTGGTGGGATATTCAATTTCTCAGAAAGAAACATGAAATTTCTGGACATATCATGCATAGTGTAGATCTTTAAAAAATAATATTGGGTATCCTTTTTGACTACTTTCTTATCTTGTATGATATCACCAACATATTATTTTAAGAATTTAAGAATATATTCTCCATGAATATATATCTACTGAATATAGTCTTCATGAGTACTGACATCACCTAAGTCATATCATATTTCTTCTCGAAAAAACTTTGGAAAAAAATATCTATAAAATGGTAATAAATCAGGTGGATGTGAAGATTATGTAGAGGTAATAAAATCCAAACTAACCAACCTATGAGAAATGGAACTCACAAAATCTGAAAATAGTCTTGATGACCCTCCACTGATGATTTCAAACTTTCTACCTTAGATATCTATCTTATATTTTCAACTTTAATTTGTTGAATATGAAAATTAACACTAGGTTTAATATGAGATATCACCATCTCAGCTAAATATGTTACACTATCTTCATTAAGGAGAGTAGTGGGAGATGTTTTTTTTATGACTTGGGAAAAGTCTGGGAATTTTTTTTATCAAGGATTCCATATCTGATTGAAAAGGTTTCTATAAAGAATCTAAATCAGACCAGGTTACATCATTAGGAGGAAAACCTATTAAAGGAGTGAGAATATTTCCTTGTTCATGTGACACTGCATCCTTATATGGTCTTTCTGTTTCCATGGGAGTGAAATGTTGTAACTTACCATCTTCATCTATCTGATTAACTAGGACTAATTCTATTCTAAATTTAGATTCATCATCTGAATCATTGAATGTCATCCCAAGTCTTACAAAACCAAGAAATATCTCACATTATAAAAAATATCTAACTGAAGATATATCATTGGGATGAATTGTAGTGTCTCTGGTCTTATGAAAGCTTTGACCGAATTCAGTTCTGGAGTGTACAGGTGCTATCTCTTACATTTGTAAAGTGGATGTCTATGGATTCTAATCCATTAACTAAGTAACTAGAAATGTAGTCAACTCCCCTTCAGTTATAGCTGGTAGAACTATTATCTAATTGGCTTCTAATGTATCCACTTATTCCAAATGAGCCAGTTTATCTAACTGCTCATCATGATTGGGAATTTTCTCCCACTCACTTGCTTCTTTGTTATCATTTGAAAGAACTACTAGAGTATTAGGTATCCATGTGTCCCTTTATTGAATTTATTTGTTGTTAATGGATAAAAATTTTATAGAGGGTAGAAGTTGGACTAAATCTTGTGAAGAATGAATTAGATCATCACCATTATATGAATTATTTTCCATTGAAGAACAACCTTATTTGTGTTGATCAACTTTGTGATCAGATCCACTTCCATTATGTCCAACATGAGGATTATCATCAAGTGATTCAACTTCTTTATACTTATCAACCCCACTGGAAGATTCATCAAGTTCCCCCAGAACCATAATCTCTTTATCTAATCTTTCAAGAAAAAATATTTTCCTCCAACAATACTTTCTTCACATTAGGTCTTAGAGGCAGCTAATTTGTACTGAGATTATTTAGAAGCTTCAATATCTTATTCATTATTATGTTTAGGTATGCGTGTTTCTCAAGAAGGTAGAGAGCATGTATAACTAACATTATCACTAGATACTCTTGGTGAATATTTTATGATCTATGGATCACTTCCTTCTTCAACTAACTCAGATTCCTCTTCTTCCTTTCTCTTTCAATAATAACATCTAAAATAGAATACTCAGGAATCTAATCAAATTCAAGACCAGGATCCATCATATCCTTTAGTATAGTTGGGTGATCAATAAGATTAAAATAATTATTATGTTTTTCATTATCCTTAAACCAACATCCCTTCCAAGGATTCCAACCTACTTTCAATATTTTTTAGATTGACTTATAAAGACAATAACCACCCATTTTATCCTTAGATTCTTCTCTAGCTTTAACATAAACCCTGGAATCTAGAATGCCATATATCATTTTGGAATAAACTAGGGAGTTTGATCTGGATCATTTCTTTCACATCTCATGCATGTGGACCATAAAAAATAAATAAATATTTATTCTTTTCCCATTATTATCATATACAAGATGTAGAGATATTGAAACCACATTGTTTTGAAGTTATCTTTTCTGGGATATAGAACATGCTACATAAACTTAAACAGAATATTGCAGTCACTATCAAGCTATATATCACTTGGTGTCCTCTTGGTTCGATCTACAGTTATTTCTAGGAGAGCCTATTAAAACTTATTGTTAGGTATACTACCTTGGAAACATTGATATACCCCTTTGTGAAGAATCTTTAGACATTATGGCCATTATCTGGATGAGAATGAAATATCATCTCCATCTATACTGCTATGAATTCAATCAAAATTCGTCCCAAATAATAATCATGCATGATGATAAAATTCATAATCTATCCTTAGATAATACACTCTATTATTCAAGGTAAACTAGTTAATACACTTTTTTTTCAATTAACTTTCTCACTTGAACATTTCTATTTGGAATCTATTATGAATCAATCTCTTTTTCTGCTTTAACTATATGGTTCTTTAGATATGGGTTTGAAATGACTTTCAAAAAAATTGTGGATACTCTTCGTCTCTTAGAAGGACTCATATCTTATGGATTTGATTTCGTAAATCACTTTATAAATTCCATTTTAACCAGTTAGAGGATTAATGAGGATAAAAGAAGAGAGAAGATTGGTTCGTGGGGAAGGAAAGGGATCATGATATCAAGGGTTAGAAGAAGTGAATTAATTTTGAGTAATCCCAATGTTTTTATCATTTAGGAAATCTAAAGGAATAATATTAAAATTAAGATAATAAAAATTTAATTGGTATAGGGAAAATCACAACTGTCATAAAAATAAAGGTAACATAATAGGAATAGTGACTCATTAATGATGAATCATCAACAGTGACTCATCAATGATGACTCATCAACGATGACTAATCAATGGTGACTCATCATTAATGACTCATCGACCAAAGTTTATAATTCCTAATTAATTTTTTATGTAGTTTAATCATTAATAATTCAAAGGCATCATGAATATATCATCTAGATGATGTTCATTTCCAATAGATTCTAAAGTTATACAACCATTTTGATAATGATCTCTCAAAAAGTGTTGTGTTACATCAAAATGTTTTCTTTTAGATTGAGATACTGGATTTTTGGAATTTTTATTGTACTTATGTTATCACAATTACTAGGTACATGTATAAATTGGAATCCAAAGTTTAGTTAAGTATGTTTCATCTACATGATTTGTTCACAATAATTTCCTGAAGATATATATTCAACTTCAGAAGTAGATAGTGCAACCAAATTTTTCTTCATAATACACCATGATACTAGTGATTTTTCTATATGATTCAATTTTCCTTATATTATTTCTCTATATAACTTGAAACTACCAAAATGATAACATGAAGAACATACTAAATAGAAAGCATGTCCTCTTGGGTAGAATAATCATAAATTGTTTATATACTTGAGGTATTTAAAAATTATTTCGACCTATAATAATTGAGACCCTTTTGGAATTTCTTAAAAGCGATCACACATACATAAATGAAACATAATATCAGGATGACTAGTTGTTAAGTATAAAACACTACCAATCATACCTGTATAACTAGTTTGATATACCGAATTCCCAATTTCATCAAGGTATAGTTTACAGGTGGTACACATGGGAATATCACTACTTTAGGTACTCTCTAAAACTAAATGTTTTAAAATATATTTAGTGTATTTATTTTGATTTGAAATAATTCCATATTTATTTTTAATAATCTCAAAATGAATAAAGAATTTGAGTTCCCCAATTAAACTCATTATAAAGTCACTTTTCATTAATTTTAAAAATCAAAACAGAAGGAATTTTTTGTAGATCCAGAAATAAAATCACCCACATAATCATAACCTATCAAAATGACTATTTTAATTTTTTTTATAAAGAGAGTTGGATTATATATTACTTTTTAAAAACATTTTGAAATAAGGAAAGATTTAATACTATCATACAAATCTCCCAAAGCCTGTTATAAACCATACAAATATTTTGTTAATTTAAAAAAATAGTTTGAAAAATGAGGGTTTTGAAATACTGTGGGTTGTTCCACAAAAACAACATCAATTATAAATCTAGTTAAGAATGAATTTTTAACATCCATTTGATATAGTTTTAATTCCAAAAGTGATTCATAGGAAATCAGTATCCTAATGGTTTGAAGTCTTCCTACAGGTTCAAATGTTTATTCATAATCTATACCTTATTCTTGATTATAACCTTTTGAAACTAATCTAGATTTATTTCTTAATATAGTGCTAGATTAATCAACCTTTTTTCTAAACACCCACTTAGTGAAAATATTTAAGGTATCCTTAGGTCAGTCAACATGTTCCCAAATGTTGTTTCTTTCAATCTTATTATGTTCTTCTTGAATTTCCGTTACCCAGGATTCATCATTGATGGAATCATTGATGTTTTTAGGTTCAATCTATGAAAAGAAGGATTTATGTTAAATTTTATTTCTCAGAGAATATGTAGTCAGTGTACCACTATCTAAGTTTCCTATTATTTCATCTAAAGGGTGGTGTCTATGTGTCTTAATGGGTATATGAGAAGAGGGCCTATTAGGCTCAATATTTTCTTCCTGTTCAAGTTCTGGTGGATCACTGGTTGTAGTGTCTGTTTGTTTAACGGAACTTATAGATGGTTTGGAGTTGATATTCAAAGATAAAATATCATCCTCAAGCTCTTATAAGATAGTCTAAGTCTCATAGGTATAAGTTTCAAAAAACATGATATTAACAAATTCTTAAATTGTTTAGGTATTCTTGTTGTACACTCTATAGGATTTGCTGGAAGTTGAATACCCAAGGAAAATTCCTTCATCACTATTAAAAGAATTTATTTTTAAATATTCCTTTGTATTCAGAATAAATACTTTTCATCCAAAAAAATCTAAATAATTATCCTTTGGCATTATATTATATCATAACTAATATGATGTTTTCTTTAAGAGCTATCTAATCAAGACTCTCTTAATAATATAATAGGATGTATTAATGGATTCATCAAAAAAGTTGATTGGTAGGTTATACTCATTTAACATGGTTCAGGATATCTCTTGAAGAGTCCTATTTATTATTTATACCACTCTATTTTTTTGTATTGTCTTTGTACTTGAAAAGTTGTGATTATATCCATTTTGAGAACATAATGATGCAAAGTCTTTATTTTCAAAATCTTAACCATGATCAATCCTTAAGGTCTTAATCCTAAGTCCACAATGGTTTTTTACAAATTTAGAATACTTAATAAAGTAATAACAAGCTTCAATTCTGTGAGATATTAAGAATAACCCAGTTTATCTTGAGAAGTCATCTTTAAGGACATAAGCATAGAGTTTTCCATTTAGACTAAAAACTCTAGAATGTCCGAAGTGGTCCATATGAATTAACTCTAGAGGTTGAGAGGTTTAAAATTCTATCTCTGATTTAATATAAATATTAAAATGTTTCCATTTTTGATTGAGATTACAAACTCTATCATTTGAGATGTCAAGATATGGTAGGTCTCTAACTACCCCTTTCCTAGTTATCTTTAAAAGTGAGTGAATATTGCAATGGGATAGTCTGTTATGCCAAAGACAATATTTTTTATAAAAGGCACTTAAAAAAGAAATATTTTTATAGTATAAAAAATTTAAATCGATTGAATAAATATCATCATTTATCAAATAAGTAAAAATTAAATTATTTTTATTAATAAAAAACATGAAAGGAATTATTATCAAATTTCACGAAAAAACCATCATCACACAATTTTGATATTCTAAACAGATTATATTTTCAACCATATATATAAAAAACTTTGGTAATCAATACTAAATTCAAATTACTAATTTAGCCAAGGCTGATGATTTTCCCCTTTTCATTTTCACCAAAAGTGATATTGCCACCATCATATTCAATCAAATTCTTGAAATTGAATACTCACCAATCTTGTGTCTGGATAATCCATTGTCTTGATACCATATCATTTTGTTGGAGGTCTCCAAATATGTTTCAATAACGCAATGTTTATGCCAAAATGATTTTGGAACCGAAATTATCTTGGGACTATATATGTTAGTAAAAAGAGATTTTGGTATCCATATTTTTTTAAAAGGTTTCTTAAAAACATATTGAAGACAGTTAGAGATAAAAACATTATTACGTACTATTGAGTAGGTGTTTTTAGTATATAAACTTTCAGTACTAGAATTTGATGTAAATCTAGTTTTTTTGTAATTTTTCATTATCTTGGCTGGTAACCTATTCCTGTCGTATATGTGGGTGGAACTTGTTTCCCAGTATTTGAGTTAATGTTTTCTTACCGTTAGAAAATTATTCTATGTTTTTATTCAATTGTTCATTTTACAATTACAATACATTAGTTTCTTTCAATAGTTGAATTTTTTTTCTCTCTTTAAATAGTAAGATTATTTTTATCACTTATTGTTAAAGCATGGTATTTTTTGAGAGAATTATATTTATCTTTAGGTTTATGAAACATGTCTTCTATCATGTTATAGTAATCATAAAAATTGGTTTAATTCATGTTTTACCCATTATCTTTAATTTCTTCACATAAAAAACGTATGAAGCATTAGTAGGAGAGAGAGGAAATTTTTTTTTACCTTTGATGTTATTTCTTTGAAGAACATGCTAGATCTATCAGGATTATCTTCTTAATTAGTGTCTGATTCACTTGAACTGTCATTGGAGGCACTCTATGTTTCTTTCATGGCCTTTTTATATCTCTTATCCTTATCCTCATACTACCTTTTATATTTTAATTTTGTATAGTCATATTTGATGTTTACTTTCTTCAAACATTCATAATTGGAAAATTCATTTTGAGTAGCATCCATTTTCCAATCGTTTTCCAATCCGTTTTCCACTTTCCTTTATTATCATAATCTCCTCTGAAATTTTATTTTTTGAAGAACTTATTTTTTTATTTTAGAATTTATTGAATAATTTGTCCATGTGTGCCATTTCCTCATCATTGTCATTAAGAGATCCTTCTTCACTGGAATTATTAGTTTGTACCTATTATTTTTGTCTGCAGGTAGTATATTTAATGTCTAATGATTTTATTTTTGGATCATCTACATAAATATTTTTTTTTAATTTATGCCCTTATTTATACGTCATTAGCATTCCTATCAATTCTATAATGTCTCTAACCCGAAACCCACTAAACCGATGCTCTGATATGGGTCATCACATGACCTCAAGAGCATGTCACCATACTACAGAGATTTCGGACTACCGACAAGGGTCCAATGAGTTACATGGGAAGACTATACCGTCTCGAATATAGTAATACACAACAAGACACAGTATAAATAGTGGAAACAATGTGAACAATAAACAATCATGCATAAGAAAATGTTTCCCAAATGGTGTAAAAACACAAATGAAATACGAAAATGCCATGCCATACTAGTAGTGCAAAGTGAAAGGAACCCAAAACAAAAAAAAAAAGAAAAAAAAATCTCCAAATGGGTCCCGACTCTATGTCCAGATCCTTATCCATGTCTATCCCAAGCCCAACTCAACATCTTCATGTAGGGCCCTTACCCTATTCCTATCCTGGAACCAAGATATATGGTTGGGTACCCA
This sequence comes from Viscum album, assembly GCA_963277665.1. NCBI lineage: Eukaryota > Viridiplantae > Streptophyta > Magnoliopsida > Santalales > Viscaceae > Viscum > Viscum album. The sequence continues at coordinate 1,616,848,697 of OY728131.1, read as the reverse complement.
ATGATGGCCTAAGCAGCGTGGGAGTACAAAACTAAGTAGGCCACAACTAATTGTGTTTACAAAATATACAGTCTAATAGATAGTTCATGCATGTAAAAAATAAATAGTAAATAAAAAAGGGACGGTTCAGGTGCCATATGTTAACAATGTTCATTTAATTTATTCATAACATTTATCCCAATTACCTTCCTTATACCATATTCATTTCTCAATCCATTTAATCACATGTTCCCTAGGTTAGGAATAAATATCATCAACACAAGGGTCTATGGAAATCAATCACAGTGAATAGGGAAAATAAATCAAGTCCCTATATCACTAGGGATACACATATCACATTAACACATTATCCTCACCTTGTAGCCTCAGTCTGGGTGGAATGAAACCATTAGGGAAATGGAGCCTTTATCTCCTTCCCTAACCCATGCATTTTGGGGTGGAGTTTAGAGCCTCACTCTAACTTGACCTGTGGGCGTAGAACCTCAAGTCAATAAACCATTCTACCAAGCCATGTGCACATTCTTATTTATCAAGTCACCACAACCATAACATATCACAACCAAGAATATTAAATTCCATTAAAATTCACAATAAATGATAATAACATGGGAATTAATATCATGTAATAACCCATTAACACATTTACCAATTTTCATTCATAACCATCTAGAAAAATTCTTATTCTCGTACCTTAACCCTTGTATTCGAAAAACCATATTCCTTATCCAAATTAATCATTGACCACACATTTACCCATTGATCCAATTTATCATTTAACAATCATTCACCCAATTATTCATTTTAAGTACAATTCTCATATCACATAACACAATCCATTTATTACATTCAATCATTTAGTTGTACCACCTAATTGTCATGTATTAACCTATTCTACAAATTCATACATTTACTTATCACATAAAATTAACATATTCCCCATTTCCAATTCCATGACCCAATTAAAAGTTCACCATTTAATTTGTACCAACCCCTTTAGGAATTTCTAACCAAAATTCATGAAACGATCAACATAATCTCTTTCAAACCAATTTCCAATTTTCATATCTTTGCAATAACATCTTATTCCCTTATATCCCTATGAATATTTATCATAATTCCATTTACAAGTTAATAAACCATTAAAACATGTTCTACATGGGTACCACCTTATTATTCAGTAATCATTTACTTAAACCTTACCACACTCTAGGTTCCGAAATGTCGGCGCACCCCATCGGTGGCCCTAAAATGGTCAAGTCATCCCCCACACATCCCAGGGGGATCATGAGGGTTTCAAGGAAATCATTTAGAAACCCAATTTTCCCAATAATACTTAATTCATCCAGTACAAAATAAGAGATACAAAAATTTCCAACACACATTGAAAAATCTATAACAAAACTATGAGATATAACCTGTAGACAACCTACCTTGAATTCAATGATGAATAAACTCTTAATCGTGGACGTAGATTTAGATTCAAGCATCCATTTAAGACTAATATTAAATCTCACTAGAAAAAGAGGGTTTTAGAGCTTTAGAAGAAAATATGAGAAAAATGAAAACTCTAATAAAAAAGAGGAAGCATTGAGGCAGTTAGACTAACCCATGTCTTCGTTCCCCAACCAAAGACACTCCAAATAGGAAAGAATCGAAGGAGAACCATCTATTGGATGCTTGGGTCTTCCTAGTTCATCACTAGGTTTGCAGTGGATGAAATGGAGGAGAATCCCAAGTTGGGGTTTAAAAACATAGAGTGAAAATTCTGTAAATTTTTTCAATTTTTTCAGCCGCACGGTTTACCCACACATTTTTACAAATCACGAGAAAACCGTGCGCGAGACAATTTCTGAAAAATACCCTTTCACAGGGTTTACCCACACAGTTTTCTAAACCATGCACAAACTGTATGGAAGCTACTGCCCAAAAAATCACCACCATTTCCCGATTTCCCAGAAATTAGTCATGGTTTTCTTAATAGTGTGCCAACTATATGTAATTCTCTGTCCAAGGCTACACGAATACTCGGGATGCTCTGCATGGTTTGCACAAACCATGCACAAACCGTGCAACATGTCTAGAATTTTGTTTTCTTCCTCTTTTGTGTCCCGAACCCCTAGAACACCCTTGGGTCTTCACATGAACAAGGGGAAACATTTATCTAACCAAAAAGAAGAGTCCAAACACAGAAATAAACAGAAAAATGCCTTAAGAATATTCGATAACTTACAACCTCCCCATCTTATAATGGATCACCCTGAAGTCACTCTTCCGAGCATCACTAACGTCAGTCACAAGGGGTCATTCCATAAGGCTTTTCTACCCATTCCAAATTTCCATGTTCCTTGTTTCACATCACAAGGACACCAAACATAGACCAATGGCACAAAATGTTCCCTCAAGGATTCCTCACCACATCCCACAACACGAACTAGAAAAAATCCTTAAGGATGCATTCAATTCACCCATTCTCACCACAATAACTTCATGGGGGAAACTCAAGTGACAACACCTAAATCACAACACATTGAAACATAACACACAACATCACATGGTCATAGAGGAACCAATCGACACCTCATTGGCCCGATCCTCTGTAGAACTCATGACCCAAATCACATGGCATCATTTTCCAGTTCCCCCAACTCTAATGGTGACTAAACCTGGTAACACCCAAAGGAAAATATAGGATCCTCCCAACCAAATTTCCTAACAATTTCACCCATAACTATACATACAAACTCCACCCAAAAATATCATCTACTCGACCAATTAATCATGTTCCAAAGCTCTCTCCCAGGGCCAACTCACTCAAACAATGACCAATCAAGTTTTTCCAACTTGAAAATGTGATCATGTTATCAAGCAAACATTTATTTAGTATGGTTATCTCCACCATTTTCAGTTACATGGAACCTCCAATTTTAATGAATGACCACTCGAACCTCAATCTAACTTCAAAACACCCAAATTTTTCCAACTAACCATGCCCCGACATCCATAGGAGAATTACTATGCTTTGGTATCCAACCACACCGTCGAAACAATCCATAAGTACATAACTGCACTATCCCTTCAAGGAATAAGATCAACACGACCTCACTCATGTACAACTTCATTTCCAAAAGGCACTTTCCACCACAATATGAACCAATAGGTGGGTCACTCCCACCACCCACTTCTAATTTTATCACCTCAGATCACCCGACTGGCTTTCCCTAGATCACCCACTCTCCAATGATGGTACACTACCCCCTTTCTCATCTTCCCAGGGAATCTATTGAATTAAATCCCATCATTACCATCCCACACACCCACTAAAGTTGTTTCCTAAATTCTAGTATAATTCTATCATCATGGCTTTATCACCCTCTAGACTATCATCAATTTCACCCTAGGTATGACACCACATGGCATAGCCAAGGTTCACCCAACTTCAATATGTTCTAAAACCACCCATGGAGAAACTACCTAAGTCTAACCCTAATCCACGTTGGATTTTGAGAACCCAACCTATAATTCCCCAACTTATTCTCATAGCCAACAATATCCAAGTCCCACATTACCTCTCAGAGGAACCTAACAAGCACCTTACAGGTTCTTCATTGGAATCCTAGTGCCACGACATCAACTCAGTGTTCTCTTCTCCCCATCTAGGGCTGACTCATCACTCCACACCATAGGAGTGTTGTTTTCACTACTCTCAATATGGGTTTAAACCACCACATCTTATACCCGATCCCAAACTAAACCCCAATCTTAGACATGTCCATCCATCATTTATCAAAACAGGAAAACGAGTGTCACCTTGTGCCTATTCCTGACTTATATGAACGGCACCCATGCCGTTTGTCAAAATTTGGTCCATCCTGGGGACCTCACCCCAAGACATATAGGGTGTGCATCCCATTATCAAGCTCCACACATGCTGTTTCCATGAGCCTAAACTCCATGATGTCCCTCATCCAAACAAAAATCTTCATGTCTCTTGGCATGATCCAGAGCTTCTCAATGTACCTGGGACGATGTTAAGATGTTGGGAAGGATGATTAATTGTTGGGGTATGCTAAGAAGTTGTCAAAGAACAGCACCACAAATTTATCCATTTTTGATGTAAATCTATGAGACAATACAACCTTCTCAGGATCTCAGGCTTCACTGTTGAACGTGTATCATCAACACTTAACCACCACAACTCAAATTATTCCGATGTGTCCCAAACAGCTAACGATCTAAACACAATGGTCTACCACGCAAATCAAACCAACTATCTCACACAAATAAACTTTAACTTGGGTATATCTCATCACCTACTTACATACCTTACCATATATCTTGGTTAGTCAGCCTCATAAACCCTGAGGCGTCTCTATATATCACCCAACAACCAAACCATTCATACAAAAAAGTTCATCCATGTGACCACCCTCACATCAGGTTCCACCATCGAGAAAACTCATATAACTATATTTTAGCCACCCTTGTCTTTTCTACTCAAAAAAAACATGAAGACCCCCGTTAATAATTTTCCAATAGGAGAGTCAAACATCCCTACGATACAACCCTTCGAAGAAAACCTTAGATCCTATCACAAGTACTCGATTTTCCTTAAAAAAGAGTCAGGTATAACTATACCATTTACTAAAACATCATGGTACTTAGAACATATTAACACCACCTCTGAAGCATCTCCCATGATTCATATTATATGGTACCTACACCGCTGGGATAACCCCCCACATGTTCATCCTTCCATTTTTGAAACTATCAATTCATAACGAAAACTCGAGTAGAACCACCAACTATCAACCTTCAAACTAAGACCTCTAGGTCAAACCTACACCATACAAGACGCTAGGTTCCACTATCAAAGTCCAAAACATCTACACGTGCAATACACACCCAAAGGCACTAGGAACCCTGTATGACCTCCCTCATAGGTCACCATGAAGTCTGAATGATACCAACTCCCCAGATTAGTGTCACAACTAGGAAAATAAATTTTTCCTTTCTCCAAACTATACATATTAAGACATGAACAAAGCAATGCTCATGAATTGAACTCTCATCCATATTCCAGTGCATATTGTGTCCAGCAAACCAAAAAACCATTTAATATATATTACACACCAAAGGTGTACACATTAATTGACACTATGAGACAAAAATACCTTCCAAGATTATAAACACAACTCATACGGTGTCTACTCACAAGGTCACCAAGACCCAGGCACCATCCTTTGGGTCCAACACGCACTCCATATGGTCACGAACCATGAGAGTTTCCTTAATCACTTTACTGAACAACACCTTGCAACCCAAGGGTCACAACCCCACAATGGATTCCCTAAACACCCCACCTAGGCCATATCATAAAAAGAAATTCCTCACAATCCAAATCCAATGTCTCAATCTAGGGAACTCTCACTGCCCCAACCTATATATAAAAGGGTCAATTGACAACACAAAGGATGACCACCATTGAACTCAATCATTCCTATTTTTAACTTATCATTCACCCAACACATTGAAGGATAACCAAAATGATTTAAACATAGATGGAAAAGGTATCAATCTATCAACCTTAAACAACCCATACTTAATACTCTATCTCAATGGTTGTCACAACACATAGAAAACTACCCTCTACCACACCTACAAAGGCATGGTCAACATGGGGTAACCAATTTACTTAATCTCATGTCATTCATCAATAACTCTTCAAACCAATTATTATTTTAAAACACAATACACTATTCTTTGGCACATTTCATATTTCAAAACATGTTAAAATCATAATTTTAACTAATTTCACCTTTAATTAGGAAAAATATTTTGACTATTTTACTGCTATTATGCAATCATTCTCTTTTAGATACCAAACCAACCATTACAACTTATAAAAACCCAAAATGTTATCCCATTCATAAAATTTCATTATACAAGATATTAATTAACTATTAATTGTAATTCGTTTAATTCACCCGATTACATTACCATTATTAGGAATCATTTTCTATAGATTTATCAAGGAAATAAAATGAATTCTACTCTCTATTACCCACACACCCATCCCGTGTGTGTTCCTATTATGATGCATGCCACCCATATCCTTAGTTTCCCAGAATGATGCATGAATGCACATCCTCATGTCACTTCGAAAATGAAAAAAATATCATTAATAAGTCATATCACACAACATGTGCATCACCCAATGGTGAAATATCATTCAACTATAATAACACACATCAAGAACACAAATTCCCACCTAGGGTAACTTGGGATTCCCTCATACATGGGTTAGATACTCCCAAGAACGAGCTCATTACCAAGGTCCGACACATCCTAATCTCTTGTCTACCATCACCAAACACTATGAACGAGAAAAGAACACCTCTGATACAACTTTATAATGTCCCCAGCCTAGATGACACTAAACTGATGCTCTGATTTGGGTCATGACATGTCCTCAAACACATTTCCATGCATGCCGGAGTTTTACGACTAGTGGTGAGGGTCCAATGATTTACATGGGGAGATTATACCCACTTTACCTTAGTAAGCCACAAAAGAACACAATATAAATAGCGGGAACAATGTGAACAACCAACAATAATGCATAAGATAATGCTTCCCAAATGGAGTATAAACAGAAATCAAATACAACAATTCCATTCCATACTAGTAGTGAAAAGTGAAAGAAATCCAAAATAAAACAAACGACAAAAACTCAAAATTGGTCTTAAATCTACATCCAAATCCTTATCCATGTCCATACCAAACCCAACTCAACATTTTCATGTAGGTCGTCGACCCTTGTCCTATATTGTAATTAAGAGATCTACTCAGGTACCCAATGACGACCCAAGCCTGGTGTGAGTAAAAAACTCAGTAGGCCCCCACCAATGGTGTCAAAAAAATATAAAGTGTAATAGATAGTTAATGAAAGTGAAAAATAAATGGTAAGTAAACACGTGACAATTTGGGTACCATAAGTTAAAAAAGTTCATTTATTTATTCATAACATTTATCCCAATTAACTTCCTTATACGGTCTTCATTTCTCAAAAAATTTAATCACATTTCCCTAGATTAGGTATAAAAATCCTCTATAGAGAGGTATAAGGAAATCAATCATAGTGCATAGGGAAAATAAATAAATCCCCTATCTCAATAGGGATACACACATAACATACACACATTATACTTACCTCAATGCCTCAGTCTAGGGGAATGAAACCATTAGGGGAATAGAGCCTCTATCCCCTTCCCTAACCCAATCATTTTGTGGTGGAGTTTAGAGCCTCTGTCTAACTCGAACCATGGGTGTAGAACCTCATGTCAATACCCCACTCTACAAAGCATGTGCACATGCTTATTTATCAATTCACAACAACCATAACATAACACATCCAATCATATGCAATTCTATTATAATTCACAATACATGTCAACAACATTTGTAATAATATCATGTCATAACCCATTAACATATTTTCCAATTTCAATTCATATCCATCTATCCAAATTACCATTCTTGTGCCTTAACCCATAAGGTGTATTAAATAACCCCTATGACTTGTAAAAATTCCTCATTGAACATACATTTACCCATTGATCCCATTTATCATTTCACTAGCATTTACCCACTTATGAATTTCAAGTAAAATTCTCATATCACATAACAAAATCCCTTTATTACATTATTTAATTTATGTGTACCACCTAATTTTCATGTATTAACCCATTCCATAAATTCATCCATTCCCTTATCGCATACCATTAAAATATTCCCTATTTCCCATTCTATTACCCAATTATATGTTCACCATTTAATATTCACTAATCCCCTTAGGCATTTCTAACCAAATTTCATAAAACGATCGACATAATATTTTTCAACTGAATTATCCATTTTCATTTAATTAAAAAAACATTTTATTCATTTATCGGCCTAGGAATATTTATAATCATTCAATTTACAACTTAATCAACCATTGAAATATATTCTACATGGGGTCCACCGTATTATTCACCAATCATTCAATTAACCCTTATCACTCTCTAAGTCCAAAAATGCTAGCCCACATAATGGGTGGTCCTAAAATGGTCAAGTCACAGCCCAAGAATCCCACAGGGATCATGAGAGTTTCATGGAAATCATTTAGACACCAAATTTACTCGACCATTATAGCAACCCTTCTTTTTATTACACATATAAACCTGATTTATTACATAAAATCTTCACTTGATATAACATAGAATATCAATATGTCTAGTGTATATGGGGCTTAGGAACATTACATAATATATTAGAATATAAAACACACAACATCTTTATTGAAAACTTCCTTTACATGTCTACTACATTCCCTCGTACTTAGCATTGCATGAGATAACCTGAGGACATGCATAAGAAAATGGTGATCTATAAAGCCAAGTAAGGGAATAAAAATGGAATAAAAATATGAATAAAATACATGTTATACAATAGTCATATCAATGGATCACAAGATAAACATGAACATAGAGTCATGATAAAGCTTGATAATCATAACATGGAAATGTGGAAACAACACTTAACATGGAATTAGCATGAGCCAAGTCTCATTGCACATTGAGCATGAGTAAACCCTCATTGCACATGAAGCACGAGTAAAAACTCATTGCACTTGAATTTGAATGAGTCAACACCCATTGCACATGAAGTATCATGATAATATACTTTACCCAATGCATTGGAGCGCTATCATGGCACACCCTTCTTAAACAATTCATTTCATTCAGACGTGTGCCACATGGATCATATAACATGGAATCAATCAACATAATTTATTCCACGATAAAGGGATGTGGAATACATACATAGAAATTTATAATAAATAAGTAAATTTTTATAAAGTTGAATACCATTGATAGAGAAATGGTCATGTTATTGACTACATAATGAAATTGGATTGGAAAATCATAGTGCAATTTCGACAGCATAACAGTGTGAAATAAGAACTCATAAAAATGGTTGATGAGAGAGAAAGGGGTGTATCATCATATTTACATGAAATGTGTAGTAAGGTGGTCATATAAATACATGTACCCAACAAACATAATGGAATTTAGATGCATAATTCAAAAGAATTACTTGGATGTAAAAGAGGAGAGATAAATCCCTCATGGAATTTCGGCCTAGTAACGGGTGTACATGGGCAGCATTAATGAGAGATAAAAGGGTATCCAATTATAAAAACATAAATAGGGAATTATGGGATAGGTGAAAAATCATACCCCAATATTTTTAATTGAAAACAAAAGGGAATAACAACTTAAATAAAATTGGACAAAAATTTGAAAAGAAGAAATCCCTTAATTGGAAGTGTGATCCCAAAGGCTTGGGAGAGGCTTGAGAGAGGATTCTTGGGATATTGGGGCACCTTGGGAAGATTCTAGAGAAAGGAGGGAAGGGGTTGGTAGAACTCCAAAGGATTTTAGGGAAGAGTAAGTGGGATCTTGGGTGGGTTTATATGGGAATGGAGAGGGAATTCATTATTATTTATGTTTGGGACACCACACATTAAAATAATCAAAACCACCAGCCATACCATGGTTTTTGACAATGGTTTTTGCCAAAGGGGAGTAGAAAAAAATATTTTCGGACTCAAATGGTAGAAATTATTAAAATAATAGGGTTCCTTATGTGGAGGTGAGTCACACTCTCAAGGAAACCAATTTAAAAAGATAAAATGTTTTATAAGTATTGGAGGGTCCACAAAAGCTTTTTAAAATAAATCAAACAAATATAAAATCACATTATTTTAATGATAAAACATATATTGGCCTAAAATAATGTTTATAGTATTTTATTACATCACTATTGGGTCATTCTGATTTCATAAAACACATTATATATTTAAACGGTATTTAATTTTAACCCAAAAATTCGACTATCTCAGAAAATTATGAAAAATTCACCACTGGATAATTTTTACTTCCTGATTTCAAAAATAATATTCATTTTTTCTAAATAATTTTTTAAATATTTGAATTTTTACTTTTAAACTAAAAACCGACATTTACCAAAAATTCATGGGTTCTGACAAAAATAGTTTTTAAACCTTAATAAAAATTACAATTGCATTCATAAAATTATATGATAATTTATATTTAATAAATATTAATTTAATAATAATTTTTTTATTAAAATATTATTTAATTCAAAAATACATTAATTCATCAAAATATATTTCTTAGTTGAATATTATCTAAAAATACTATTTTTGATTTCAAACTATTTACAAAGTAAAAATAATAAAATGAATGAAAATTCATTATACAAAAATAATGTACATTGTCATAGTGCTAGGGTATTATTACATAACCCCTTATAAAATCCGATAATGTACATAGTCATAGTGCTAGGGTATTGTTACATAACCCCTTATAACATCCGCATAAGACCGAAGGGTAAGGTTTGCGATGGTGAAGCACTCTTGGGGTGGCTCAGATAACATCACTCGGGTTGTAATCTATATTAACTTATAATTCTCCCGTAGTCAGTTATGCTCAAGCTTAAAGTGTTCAAGTTTGGATTGGGAATGGTCAAGAGAAAATCCCAATGATTCCACATACTTTCCAAGCTCTAAAAAATGGGCTTCGTACTGGGAAAGTCTACTAGATGAGGCCATCGCCTCCTTTGTCTGAGTAAATTGGATTTTTTAAGGCTCTATATTTATACTAATGATGTGATCACTATTCAACGACTATATTAACAATAGTCGCAATTAATAACCTTATTTTAAAATAAAGAAACCTAAAACCAATTATGTTCACATTTTATATAACCATAGTAATAAAATTAATTAGATCAAGTGGAATTTTCATTAATGAAAGTTTGGGTCGTTACAATATTCCCCCCTTCAGAAATTTCGCCCTTGAAATTTCATTTTCCCACACTAAAATAGATGCGGGTAACTTTTCTTCATTACTTCTTCCGATTCCAATGTTGCTTCTTCAAATTTGTGGTTTTTAAACAACACCTTGATGAAAGGAATTATCTTATTTCATAGAACATTTTCTCTACGATCTAAGATCTTCACTGTTTTTCCTCATAAGAAAGATCATCCTCTATCTATACTACCTCTAAAGAGAGTACATGTGAAGGGTCTGGTATGTACTTCATTTAGAGGGATACATGAAAGAAATCATGTACTTTGGCCATGGTAGGTGGAAGATCTAGTCGATAGGCCACAACCCCAACATGATCAAGAATCTCGAAGGGGCCGATGTACCCAGGACTTAACTTCCCTTTCTTTCCAAACCTCATGACCTTCTTCCATAGAGATATGCATAGAAATACCTTTTCTCTAACTTTAAAATCATGGTTTCATCGACGGTTATATGCATAACTCTTCTATCAACTCTGGGTTTCCTTGATATGATGATGAATAGTTTTCAGCTTCTCCACCATTTCATCGACTATTTTTGGTCCTAGCAGCTTACGCTCACTAACTCCATCCCAACATGCCGGTGTTCTGCACCTCTTCACATATAAAGCCTCATAAGGTGCCATTTGGATGCTCGAGTGGAAACTATTATTATAGGAGAATTAAACTAGTGGAAGATGTTGGTCCCACACACCTTTGAAGTCCATAGAACACGCTCTCAATATATCCTCAAGTGTTTGGATAGTCCACTAAGATTGGCCATCAGTTTGAGGATGATAAGCTGTACTGAAGTTCTACTCAGTATCTAGAGCATATTAAAGACTCTTCCAAAACATATAGGTGAATCTTGGATCTCGATCAGATACAATAGATTGTGGTACTCCGTACATCCTTACCAATTCCCTGATATATATCCGTGCCTGCTGATCCAATGAGAAATCCTCCCAAATTTCAATGAAGTTTGTAGACATTGTAAGACAATCCAAAAAAACCCAGATTTTATTATTGCCTTTGGATGTCTTCAGAAGTCCGGTGGCAAAGTCCATGGTGATGTTCTCCCATTTCCATACTGGTATGGGCAATGGTTGTATCATCCTCTTAGACTTATTCCTCTCTGCCTTCACTTGGTGACATATTAGTCACTTTAATGTATACTCATTGATCTCCTTATTCACAATATCCCACCAATAATTCTTTTGGAGATCTTGATACATCTTGGTGTTTCATGGGTGAATAGAGAAACTTAAACTATGTGCATCATCCAAAAGTTCCTTCTTCAGCTCCGTACTTTATGGAACACAAATTGTTTTCCCAAATCTAAAAATTCATTCTTCATTAACATTGAAATCCAAGTATTTCCTATTTCTGATTGCTTCCACTCTCTTTTGAATTCTGACATCATCCTTTTGACCATTGTTTAACACTTCTAAAAGAGACAGTTCAGCAATCATTTATGAAAGGATTGATTATGATCCCTTCTTTATTATTCCCACGTCCATATTCATCAAATCTAAGAAGATTGGATCCTTTTCAATTCTCATCAATTATATAATTGTTGGGTCCTTTCTACTTAGATCATCTACCACCATGTTCTCTTTCCCAGGGCATTAATGGATTGAGGAATCGTAGTATTTGATCAGATCTAACCATCTTCATTGGTGGTTGTTCAAATCTTTCTATGTGAATATATACTTGAGGCTTTTGTGGTCCGTATATATTTCACACTTCTCCCCAAAGAGATAATGCCACCAAATTTTTAAAGCAAATATCATCACAGCCAACTCAAAATTATTTGTTGGATAATTATTCTCATAAACATTCAATTTACATGAATCATAGGCAACAAATTTTTCATTTTACATCAACACACAACCCATTCCCTTCTTCGAAGCATCACAGAATACCTCAAAAAGATCTCAATTTGTGGGTAATGTGAGCACGAGCGCAGTGATAAGCCTTTTTAACTCCTTGAAGCTTTATTTGCATTCATCACTCCATGAAAACTTTACTCCCTTCCTAGTTAGCTTGGTAAGAGGGTTGGGAAATCATGAGAAATTTCTCACAAATTGTTGATAATATCCAGCTAACCCCAAGAAGCTACGGATATCTGTTACCGATGTTGGCCTCATCCATCCCTCAATTGTATCTATTTTGGAGGGATCCACATATATCTTATATTTTGTGATGATATGGCCCAAGAATGAAACCTCATTCAACAAGAAATCACAATTACTGTACTTTTCAGAGAGATTATTCTTCCATAAGGTCTCTAGTAGAGTTCTTAGACGCTCCTCATGAACCTCCTTGGTTTTGGAGTATATCAGAATATCATCTATAAATACTACCAAAAATTTGTCGAGGTAATCCCTAAAGACTCTATTAATCAAGTCCATGAATATTTTTGAAGCATTAGTGAGTCCAAAAAACATTAATATTAATTCATAGTGCCCATATCTTGTTCAAAAAGTAGTCTTGGGGATTTTTTCCTTCTTCACCCTTACTTGATAATATCCCGACTGCAAATCCACCTTGGAGAAGTATTGTTGTCCACGCAGCTGATCGTACAAGTCATAAATTCATGGGAGAGGATACTTGTTCTTTATCGTGATTTTGTTAAACTCACGATAATTGATGCAAAGGCGCATTGACCCATCTGTCTTCTTGACAAAGAGGACTGGTTCACCCCATGGTGAAACACTTGGGTGTATAAAACCTTTATCCAGATTCTCCTACAGTTATTTATTTATCTTCTAAAGCTCCACAACAACCATTCTATATGGAGTCTTGAATATTGGCAATTCCCTAGGTATAAGATCAATTGAGAATTAAATATCTCTTCTAGAATGAAGACCAGGAATTTCTTCAGGAAACACTTCATCAAATTACCTCACAAGAGGCATGTCTTAAATGATGGTTTCTTCATTGGAATCAATCATATGAGCTAGATACGCATGCTCATAGGGAAGTAATATCCATGATTAAGATGATGGAGCTAAATAAGATTCATTCTCCTCCTTGAACTTTTACTGAATCGGGGGTCGGTTCTCCATAAAGAAAGTGATTTCTCTCTCATGGCAATTTTTTTTGGCTCTATATAAGGAAAGCCAATCAATTCCACGAATTGCATAAAATTCCACCAGAGAAAGTATGAAGAGGTTCATCGGGAAATATAATCCATATATTATGACTGGGGAGGATTTATATTCATGGGATGAAATGATTTCCCTTTTTACGTACTCATCAACATCTTTACTTTCATGATTTGTGGTGGTGATATGATTGTTCTACTAACCTTTTGGGATATAAAAGAATGCGTAGAACCTCAATCAAAAAGTACGTTCATTATTCTTGAATGAATAACTAGAGTACCTATCACCACTTTGTTGTGGGGGTTCACTTCGACAGTAGTGATGGAAAACACTCTCCCTTGCTACCTTGGAGGTTGTTGGTTGCCTTTGAAAACCCTTGTCTTATGGAACTGATTTGTAAGATGCCCTGGTTCTTTGAAGTTGTAGAAATAAACAGCGCGTTGAGGTTCTAATGGAGTATTCCTCTCTTCTATTACAATCGTGGATTTTTCTTGTCTGCAGTTAATATCTAGGTTCACTTCTCTTCAACACCTAAAGCATTTCCTCATCCCCTTCAGGAAATTTCCAGGGTTCTTCTTTCCACAACATTGGAAGGTGTGGTTCTTGATCTTTTTAACAACATTATATTTATCCATCGAACCACCAAAATTGAATTCCACCTTAAGATTCTTATCCCCATGCTACACCCAAGATTCTCGGAACTCCATTTCTACATTGAGGGCACATCAGACAATTTCCTCATAGCTGTCAAAGTCACGGATCACCAACGATTTCTGTAGGCCAGGTTTTAGCCCACCAAAGAAGTGGTCAACCTTGCATTCGGTGGAAATGACAAAGCCAGAGGTGTATAGTGCAATGCTAGTGAATTTTTCCTCACACACTCTGACAGATTCATCATCTTTTTTCTTGAGGCCAAGGAAGTCACTTTCCATCTTAAGTCGGAGGGTGTGTAGAAAATATTTATCAAAAAACCTCTTCCAAAAATCCTTCCATTCCAATGCCTCGATCTCTTCCACAGTCTTCATAGTTTTTATCAATTTCCACCATTGACCGACTTCACCTTCCATACGATAAGCATCCAGAATAAATTTCTCTTGTTCTGAACATTTAAGGATGGAGAAGATCATTTAAATGGAGTTGATCTATTGTTCGATGATTGAGGGATCACATGATCAATTAAATGTAGGAGTCCTTTGTCTCATGAAGCTCTCAATAGTGACATGTTCTTTCTTAGGTGGGGTTGAACATTACTCTTGACCCATGTTTCTATTCAAATATTTAGTTAACTGAGAGAGAAGCATGACAAAGTTCATTATTCCTATTCCCATCGGATTGGGAACCTCATTTGCACAATCATCACATTGATATTCACATTGGTTGTTAGCCTGAGTCCTCCTATTACCAACCATTGGCTGGAATAAAAGGAAAGTTAGGGGTAACACATAAAGGGTAATCCAAGGATAAAACTGTTGTATTATAAATAAATTTTATTTCCTTAACTTATGAATCCATGGGCTTCAATCTATGCTATCCATGATATAATTTCTAACATATATTCTGAGGGGCATTTTTTTTTAATTCCCTTAAAAGGGTTCATACTAAGTTTGTAAATTTACCAAATAATATCCCCTCGGGAGTTTCATAACCAAGAGTGCATTAAAGCCCATTGTCGTTCACTAGTTCCCATTCATGTCTAGCTCAAAGCGGTGTTTTCGGGTTTTACCCCAAGGATACATCTGTGCCTGAGCCACCTCTACCTGATCATATCCAGACTGGGATATATTTTCTAGATAAACCACTTACTCAATACTCACCAAAACATAGTTTTGTTTTTATTATAATTATTCTTGTCTCGAAGTCTTCACTAGGGTTTTCTAATCATTATCCCAAAAATAACTAAACCTATCATCAGATACCAACTATAACAACCCTGCTTTTTATTACACACATAAACCCGATTTATTATATAAAATACGAAGGTTCCGGGCACAGCTGAAGCGTGTGGGTGGATGTTCCCACTTGGCCTTTTTCATTAACAATGATCAATTTGGGATCAATATGACGATAAATGCAAGTCTCCATGGATCAAATCATAGAAATAGACAAAGAAAAGGAAAGTCTCGGAACCATAAATTAGGATCGTTGCAGGTTGATTATAATTAATTTAATGAATTGAAAAGAAATTCCTATTGGGTGTTCTTTCTTCATTGATGTTCTTGATGACATTCCGATGTGATTCATCGTTGCGTCAAAGAATCCAAGTGTATATTTCCTCTAGTGGTGATCCACACATGTACCTCATATCTCAGGATGTCTCCAAAGGAGTCTCTGAGTGCTAGCGTGGAGAAACCTTTGCTTGCGTTGTACACCTTAGATCATCTTGATCCGATGGAAGATGATCTCTCTCAGTCTTGAGAGCGTTCTTGGAGGAAGAGGTTCTTTCGGGCTTGAAAGAATTCTCCAGAATTTTTGTGCACAACGATTCTCTTGTGTGTAGAAAAGAGTTGGGGTTGTGAGGATATTTATAATCGGGTTTGAGGTTGTAGAGTTATGACAATAAATAAACGTGTTACTTGTTTTATTTATTTCATTAACTCCCTTTTGAAAACCCCATTTCGAGTAATTAATTACTTGACATTCCCCCACACTGATTATAATAAATATCATTTAATAAAACAATATTTCCTCAAAATCCCGACTGAAAAAACTACACGACGTGTATTAATAAATACACGGAGACTAATTGTTTTGCATTGAAAACTACAAGATGTGTACATTCAATGTACACGGTCTGTATATCTTGTTTACAACTATTCATTTCCATTCCAAAATGAAAACTACATGGCGTGTACATTTAATAATACATGGCGTGTACTTGTTTTCAAAATAAAACTACACAGCGTGTAATTTTTGATACACGACGTGTAATTGTTTTATTTTATTCTTCCTCCAATATTAAAACTATTTTAGGATTCCTTGAATAATTAGTAAACCACGTATGGGAGTAATCTTTATTCTACATGCGATATTTGAATACACTTAGTGTGTGACCCTCTAGGCCTCTTTCTCATAGGCATTAGGTGGGCTTGACTAAAGTCCAAGATTATTGTCTAGAAACGGGTCAAGGCACCCAAGAGAAAGAAGTTGACGCTGCATTGATGTACCACCTCATACGAATGCTTATTGTGTAATTTAATCTCTTTGTCTCGATATCTCATCAAGCAGGGTTCATGGAAGTGTCATAAACCTATATTCTTGATCCATCATTCATTGACTACCTGGAATAAACTCGTTGTTTACACCATGGCCATGAAATTTAATGCGACACATCTATTTCAATCAAAGGGCCAAGATATCAACTTCTATAAATGGAAGGGACAAATACTTCCTCATCTTATCCATTAAAAACATGTCATTTGTGACGCACCCAACATACCCACCTTCCCACCAACTGTCTGCGTGACAGTTTTCATCAGTAAATCTAAGTGCGCGAGTCATGAAATGAGTTAATGATAATCTTCCAGTCTAAGGACCATTACACACACTCGTAGATAGCAATGTCCGATGAAACCAATACATGCGAAATTTATACTGGCATGTCAGTTCTCAAATTCTCCCATCTTGATGATTACCAAGTGCAAACTCCATGAGAGATTGTCTCGTCTTCTTACGAGTACTCGCACATGACGGTCTGTATACTATGTGTCCTATCATAGTATGTCATCCAACCGAAAAAATTTATTTAAGAATATTGTTATAGAATTTCAAGGTTCTCATCATTGTGGGGATCTTCCACGACCTTATTAATGTAACAAATATTCTAGGACATTATTATATTATAGTCAGGAAAAACAATGAACAATATATAATAAGTGAACATTCATGTAATAAAAGTAGAAAATAGTTGGTTCTCAGGAGACCAACCCTTAAAAAATCCCACTTGGAATAGAGCCAAATGGCTACGAATTTTTTTCCTCTAATCCTCACATGATGATAATGTTTCTTATGAGTCAAGGATTTATTCAAGGGGTCCACCATGTTGTATTCCGTGGAAATACTGCTCACTGAAATTTCACCTCTCTGAGAAAAATTTATCAAGAGATGATAATTCCGAAGTATGTGCTTTGTCTGCTGATGTGACCTTGGCTCTTTTGAAAGATCCATCGCTGCAGTATTATCACAATAGAGTGTGATATGATCTTTACTGCTCGGTACTACATCCAACTCTTGGACGAATCTTTGCATCTATACTGCTTTTTAAGCTGCCTCAGAATCTGTGATATACTCGGACTCCGCTGTAGAATCTGCGACCACAGTTTGTTTTGAGCTCTTCCAACTCACTACACCTCCATTAAAACTGAAAATGTATCCATTCTACAACTTCATGTCATCTTGATCAGTCTGGAAACTAGCATATACATGTCCTCTGATGACTAGTTCCTCATCTCCTCCATAAACCAGCAACATATCCTTATTACACCTCAGATACTTAAGGATAGTCTTGACTTCCATCCAATGGCGGTCTCCTAGAACAGCTTGATATCTTCCTACCACACTTAATGCGTAAGAAACATCTAGCCTTGTACATAGCATAGCATACATGACTGACCCAATCGCGGATGCGTAAGGGATCCTTGCCATTTTTGTTATTTCCTCATGTGTTTGAGGACACATTTTCATGGAAATATGAATGCCATGTGACACTGGAAACAATCCCCTCTTGGAATGTTACATACTGAATCTCTTCAGTATCTTGTCAATGTATGTAATTTGTCTCAAGCCCATCATTCTCTTGGATCTATCACGTTGGATCTTGATCCCTAGAACATATGATGCCTCACCCAAGTCTTTCATGGAGAAGCATTTATGAAACCATGCCTTAATAGACTGTAAGACCGGTACTTCGTTTCCAATTATTAATATGTCATCAACATATACAATTAGGAAAAAAGACTTCACTTCCCCTACTACTTTTGTAGACACAAGGCTCACATTCGTTTTTGACAAAGAAAAATTCTGTTACGGCTTCATCAAAACGAATGTTCAATGACCATGATGTTTTCTTTAATCCATAAATGGATTTTTGCAACTTGCATACCTTGTTGGCATCCTATGGAGTCACAATACCTTCAGGTTGTGTCATGTAGACATCTTCCTGGAGGTTCCGGTTAAGGAATGATGTTTTTACATCCATTTTCCAAATTTCATAGTCATGGTAAGCGGAAATGGCCAATAGGATTCAGATGGATTTCAGCATCGCAACCGGTGAAAAGGTTTCATCATAGTCAATTCCTTCACGCTGTCTAAAACCTTTTGCAACCAGTTGTGCCTTGTAGGTGCTGACTTGCCCCTCCATGTCTAGTTTCTTCTTGAATACCCATTTTTTACTAATAGGCTTTAGATCAACTGGAGGATCTACCAAAATCCAGACTTGGTTTTGGTACATGGAATCCATTTCAGAATTCATGGCTACCTGCCACTTGGAAACGTCTGTGCCTTCAAATGCTTTCTTGTAGGTAATAGGATCATCATTGTCAACCAATAATGAGTCACCATCCTCGGTGACAAGAAAACCACATCGTTCTGGTTCTCTCACCTCTCTCATGATCCTATGCATTTCTTGTGTATCTGGAATAGATTGTTCTCCCATAGGGATTTGTGGAATTTGTTCTTATACAAACTCCTGTGTATCTTGAGCCTCGACTTCATCAAAGTATATTTCTCTCCCACTATCTCTTTTTGAGATGTGCTCCATCTCAAGGAATATGGCGTGTCTTTCCACTGAAACATTTTTTTCTGAGGGTTTGTATAGGTAATATCCCATTGTTTCCTTGGGATATCCTATAAAGATACACTATGTGCCTCAAGGCGCAAGTTTGTTACTTGAAGAGGCCTTAACAAATGCTTCTCCACCCCACACATGTAAATTCGATAACATAGCTTTGCGTCCACTCCATAACTCGTATGGAATACCATTTATTGATTTAGTTGGTAATTGGTTTAGTATGTGTGCTGTTGTTTGTAATGCATATCCCCAAAAGGATAATGGAAAACTTGAATGAGTCATCATTGATCTCACCATGTCCAACAGGGTGCAGTTCCCCCTTTCGCTTACACCATTCCACTGTGGAGTGTAAGGAGGAGTGAGTTGAGATATAATCCCAAACTCCCGTAAGAAATCAATGAAGTCCTGATTAAGATATTCTCCTCCTCTTTCTGAGCGAAGTTTCTTAATCTTCTTACCATTTTGGTTCTCAACTTCATTCTTGCATTCTTTAAATCGATCAAAAGAATCTGACTTATACCTCATTAAGTAGATATATCAATATCAACTAAAATCATCAGTAAAAGTTATGAAGTATGAGAACCCACCCATTGCCTCAATAGGAAATGGCCCATACACATCTGTGTGAACTAATTCTAGAATATCTTTAGCTCTTTCACCTTTACCACTAAATGGTGATTTGGTAATTTTTCCTTGTAGACATACATGACATACACCAAGTGGTTTTAGTTCGAAATAATCTAAATACCCAACTTGATGTAATTTTGTCAAATGTTTCTCATTGATATGACCTAGCCGGTGATGCCAAAGTTGGGTGTGGTATGAGTCATGTGAATTAACTTTTTCATTGACTGCCATTACTTGGTTTGTGTAGTCTAACACATAAAGGCTGTTATATAAATGTGCCCTACCAAAACAAATGCTATCTTTATAAAAGTAGCAAAATCCACATTAAAACATGAATATGAATCCATCAGTATCTAATCTGGATACTGAAATAATGTTTTTGGTTACAGAGGGTACATAATAACATCCGTTAAAAACAAAGACCATCCCTATAGGCAATGTGATATGGTAGTCTCCGATAGCTACATCAGCGAGTCTGGTTCCGTTGGATTCTCGTAGATCTACCTCCCCTCGATCAATCTTCTTGAATCTACTAGGTTCTTCTATTTGGATATAGATGTGAGCACCACAAGTAGTATCTAATACCCAATTTTTAGAAACAGATAGATTGCATTCGATGAAAAATTCACTTGAAGCTTCCCCTTGCTTCATAGGTTGGGTGCAATTTTTCTTCCAGTGGCCCTTCTTGCCACATGTGAAACAAAAAGCTTCCTATTCTCTTGCATCCCCTTTGATCTTCTTTTTCTTAGAAGGCCTTGAAGAAGCTTTGGGCTTAAATCTCTTCACCTTCCCTTTCCTTTTATTCACCATAAGGACATAAGGATTTTCACACTTCATTTCATTATCTACTTGGAGAATAAGGATAAGAAGATCAGATAGAGACTTCTCAATGTTGTTTATGATGAAATTAATAAAATAGTTTGACAAGCTCTGGGGGAGTGATGAAAGAATGAGATCAGTGCCCAATTATTTGGGGAGTTCAAACCCTAAAACCTGAAAGTGCTCAATTTATCCAATGAGCTTGACTTCGTGGGGCCCAGCTGGGGCACCCTCTCCAAGCTTGCTCTGAAATAGAGCCTTGGAGATCTCAAACCTTTCATATCTTTCTCTCTCCTGGTATAGACCACGTAGGAGCTCAAGCATTCTATAGGCATCCATGTCTTCATGAGACTTCATGAGCTCACTAGACATCGATGATAGCATCAAACATTAAACGTCAAGGGAGTCTTTAAAATTTTGATCATAGACGAGGAAATCATCATCACTCACCCTTGGGGCAGGAGAATCAGGAAGTGAGGACTCTAGCACATAAAACATTCGTTCATGGTGTAGGATAACCCAAATGCACCAAAACCATTCCGGAAAGTTACTGCCGGTGAGGATATTGTCTTTATCCAGAATTGATCGCAGAGAAAATGTGGTTTACGAGTTTGTCATTTTGATTCTACAAATTAAAAGACTAGATTTATCAGTAATTTCTTGATTACATTTTATGAAAAATAATTAATTCTCCCACTATTTTATCAAGTTCCAATGGCCCTCACCATTGAACTCGGAATGTGCAATTTATTTGAAATTCTAGTGTCAAGGATCCATATTCCCCTTCGCATAACCCAAAGCTATTTGAATGTATTTAGGTAGGTAGGTCTTTGGAAACTGTGAGATTACAGTTCCTTGATCTGTTGAGTTGACTCCCCAATCCTGAAATCCTAACTTGGATTTCCTCCACTCTTGCCTCCAATATTACACCATGTCTAGAAAGGGATACCCCTCTTGATGTAATATGGTTAAGTCAACCCGAAACATTTCATAAGGGATTCCTTTATAAAAGTAAGTGTCCCAACAAGAGTTGGTCAAACATATAGTTTTATTGAGTCTTTCCCTTAATCAGGTAACGGAAGGCTTGTTCTGACTTAATACGGTATTTGAGGGAATTTATTCTTTATGTGTAGTTTTTCATTATCACAGGCTTGTTAATATTAAGTGATTCTTGCTTAAGTGATTAACCATGTTCTGATAATGTTTATGCATAGTCCCGTTTTTATTTAATTCCATATTTTTATTCTTTTTATTTCATTAATTATGTGATCACGACAACACATACAAAATAAATAAACCATGAAATTAGACAGAAATAAAATAATATTCCATGATCATGAGCTTCTATTGGTTAGATTATCTAGCAGTTTGATAAGATAACCCTGACCTAGGGAAAAACACCTTGAACCGATGGTTCATGTTTTGCAGCTCCCACCTGTCCACCTTTGTATCTTCTGGGGTTAGTTTCACCTCAGCTTCGGGTCTTGAACCATCCCCTCTAACTTGGGATATCCTCCATTACATGGGTTTACATTAATGAAACTATGGGCACGCAGGCCCTACATTTTATTGGAAGAAGTCTTGTAGGACAACAAATTTAAATTTAAAAAAATTTAAATGAAACCATACACACATAAAAAGGTTCTTTGGTCCAGCTCATGATCATCCATAGCATGCAATGACATTTACATATATTTAGAATTTAAATTCTATTAATCGTTCTTTCATTTAAGATATATCGCGCTCGAATTCAATTAATTATGATATTATAATTAATCAATTCTTTATCTTAAATTCCTTTCTAAATTTCCTTGATATTCTTCTCATCCATATTCCTTGTACATGTCTTTGTTCTTTTGGAGGAATCCTGGTGAAATTTCTGGAAAGTACACGGCGTGTAGTTTATATTTACACGGCGTGTATTTCTTTTCACCTTTTATCCAAAGTACACGCCAGGGGCTTTGGCGTGTTTTCTGTACTTGGGAAATTTTGGAGTACATGGCATGGAGATAAATCATACAGGGCATGTACTTCCTTGTTACGCGGTTACCAGCCTGACAACCCCATGTACGCGGTACGTGGCTTATCATTGTACACGGTTTCACCTGGGCTGGAACAGACTACACTGCGTGTTTCTCCAACATACACGCTCTGTATTCTGGTTTCCATGCACCGTTCAATTCTGGTCCACACGGCATGATTAATACTTAGGCAAAATCACTTCACACAGTGTGGTTTTCCAGACCAGTGTCGGTTCGTTGAACCTAAGTACACATCATGTAGTTTTAATTACACGCCGTGTAATCCCATGTTGTACAAACAGAAAGAGTGGCTCCTCAGGATGAGTTCCTCATTTTTATTTTAATCAAAAATTAAAATTAAAAGGCCATTTCTATGATATGAATCAAGAAACGAAGGAGGAATAATAGATCTCGTTTATTCAAATTTATGGAACGATTTATTTCGAATTGAATCAAATAGAAATATGTAAATTATTAATGAAAATTAAATAACTATAATCAACGTTGTAACCTCCCTCTGATACCATTTGATGGTTCCGGGCACAGCGGAAGTGCATGGGTGGATGTGCCCACTTGGCCTTTTGTCATTAACAATAATCAATCCAGGATCAATACGATGATAAACGTCAGTCTCCATGGATCAAATCATAGAAATAGACAAAGAAAAGGAAAGTCCCAAAACCATAAATTAGGATCATTACAGGTTGATTATAATTAATTTAATCAATTGAAAAGAAATAACTTTTGGGTGTTCTTTCTTCGTTGATGTTCTTGATCACGTTATGATGTGATTCATCGTTGTGTGGCAGAGTCTAAGTGTATACTTCTTCTAGCGGTGATCCATACGTGTACCTCGTATCTTGGGACGTCGCCAAAGGAGTCTTCAGGTGCTAGCATGGAGAAACATTTGCTTGCGTTGTCCTACTTAGATCATCTAGATCCGATGGAAGAGGATCTCTCTTGGTCTTGAGAGCATTCTTAGAGGAAGAGGTTCTTTCAGGCTTGAAATAATTCTCCAGAATTTTTGTGCACAACAATTCTCTTGTGTGTAGAAAAGAGTTGGGGTTGTGAGGATATTTATAATCGGGTTTGAGGTTGTAGTGTTATGAAAATAAATAAATGCGTTACATGTTTTATTTATTTCATTATCTCTCTTTTGAAATCCACATGTCGAATAATTAATTCCTTAACATGCTCCCACACTAATTATAATAAATATCATTTAATAAAATGATATTTCCTCAAAATCCTGACTACAAATCTACACGACATGTATTAATAAATACACGGTGTGTACTTGTTTTTCATTGAAAACTACACGGCGTGCACAATAAATGTACACGGCGTTTATATCTTGTGTTCATTTATTCATTTCTTTTCCAAAATGAAAACTACATGGTGTGTACATTTAATAATACACGACGTGTACTTGTTTTCAAAATAAAACTACACGGCGTGTAATTATTGATACATGGTGTGTACTTGTTTTATTTTATTCTTCCTCCAACATTAAAACGATTTTAGGATTACTTGAATAATTATTAAACCACGTATGGAGGTAATATTTTTTCTACTTGAGATACTTGAATACACTTAGTGTGTGACCCTCTAGGCCTCTTTCTCATTGGCATTAGGCGGGCTTGACTAAAGTCTAAGATTACTGTCTAGAAATTGGTCAAGACACCCAAGAGAAAGAAGTTGACACTGCATTGACGTATCACCTCATACGAACGCTTACTGTGTAATTTAATCCCTTTGTCTCGATATCTCATCAAGCAGGTTTCATGACAGTGTCATAAACCTATATGCTTGATCCATCGTTCTTTGACTACCTGAAATATACTCATCGTTTACACTCTGGCCATGGAATTTAATGCAACAGTTCTATTTCAATAAAAGGTCCGAGATATCAACTTCCATAAATGGAAGGGACAAATCCTTCCTTGACTTATCCATTAACTACATGTCATTAATGACGCACCCAACATACCCTACTTCCCGCCAACTGTCTGCATGATGGTTTTCGTCAGTAAATCTAAGTGCGTGAGTCATGAAATGAGTTAATGATAATCTTCCAGTCTAAGGACCAATACACACACTCATAGATAGAAATGTCTAATGACACCAATACATGTGGAATTTCTACTGGCAGTTCTGTTCTCATAATCTCCCATCTTGGATATTACCAAGTGCGAACTCCATGAGAGAGAGTCTCATCTTCTTACGAGTACTCGCACATGACGGTCTGTATACTATGTGTCCTATCATAGTATGTCATCCAACTAGAGTACTTTATTGAAGAATATTATTATACCATTTGAATGTTCTCATCATAGAGGGGATCTTCCGCGACCTTATTAATGCAACAAATAATCCAGGACATTATTATATTATAGTCATGCAGAACTATGAATAATATATAATAAGTGAACATTCATGTAATCAAAGTACAAAATAGTTGGTTCTCAGGACACCAACCCTTACAAACTCTCACTTAGACTAGAGCCAACTGCCTACGACCATTAGTCCGCTAGACCTCACATGATGATCATTTTTCTACTAAGTCAAGGCTTTAGTCAAGGGGTATGCCACGTTGTCTTCCATGGAAATAATGTGCACTGTAACTTTACCTCTTTGAGAAAAATCCCCCAAGATATGGTACTTATGAAGTACGTTCTTTGTCCGCTGATGTGACCTTGGCTCCTTTGCAAGTTCCACCACTGCATTATTATCACAATAGAGTGTGATAGGATCTTTACTGCTCGGTACTACATCCAAATATTTGACGAATATTTGCATCCATACTGCTTCTTTAGCTGCCTCAGAAGCTGCAATATACTCGGAATCTGCTGTAGAATCTGCCACCACACTTCATTTTGAGCTCTTCCAGCTTACTGCTCCTCCATTAAAACAGAATATGTATCCATTCGGCGACTTCATGTCAGCTTGATCAGTTTGGAAACTTGCATCAACATTTCCTCTGATGACTAGTTCCTTATCTCCTCCATAAACCAGGAACATATCCTTAGTACGCCTCATATACTTAAGGATAGTCTTGAATTCCATCCAATGGCAGTCTCCTGGATCAACTTGATATCTTACTACCACACCTAATGCATATGAAACATCCAGCCATGTGCATAACATAGCATATATGACTGACCCAATCGCGGATGCGTAGGGGATCCTTTCAATTTTCGTTTTTCCTCATGTGTACGAGGACACATTTTCTTGGAAAGATGAATGCCATGTGACATTGGAAACAATACCATCTTGGACTGTTCCATAATGAATCTCTTTAGTATCTTTTCAATGTATGTAATTTGACTCAGGCCCATCATTCTCTTGGATCTATCATGATGGATCTTGATCCCTAGAATATATGCTGCCTCACCCAAGTCTTTCATGGGGAATCATTTATGTAACCATGCCTTAAATTACTGTAAGACCGGTACATCGTTTCCAATTAGTAATATGTCATCAATATATACAATTAGGAAAACGATTGCACTTCCACTAAGTCTTTTGTAGACAGAAGGATCACATTCATTCTTAACAAAGAGAAATTCCATTACGGCTTCATCAAAACAAATGTTCCATGACCTTGATGATTTATTTAATCCATAAATAGATTTCTGCAACTTGCATAGCTTGTTAGAATCTTTTGGAGTCACCAAACTTTCAGGTTTTGTCATGTAGAAATCTTCCCAGAGGATCCCGTTAAGGAAAGCTGTTTTGACAACTATTTTCCAAATTTCATAGCCATGTTAAGTGGAAATGGACAATAGTATTATGATGGATTTCAGCTTCGCAACTAGTGAAAAGGTTTCATCATAGTCAATTCTTTGATGCTGTCTAAAACCTTTTGCAACCAGTCATGCCTTGTTGGTGCTGACTTGCCCCTCCATATCCAGTTTCTTCTTGAATACCCATTTATTACTAATAGGCTTTAAATCAAATGGAGGATCTACCAAAATCCATACTTGGTTTTGGTTCATGGAATCCATTTCATAATTCATGGCTTCTTGCCACTTGACAATGTCTGTTCCTTCAACGACTTCCTTTTAGGTAAGAGGATCATCATTGTCAATCAATAACGAGTCACCATCCTTGGTGATAATAAAACCATATCGTTCTGGTTCTCTCACCTCTCTCATGCTCCTACGCAGTTCTTGTGTCTCTGGAACAGATTGTTCTACCACGAGGCTTTGTGGAAGCTTTTATTGTACCAAATCATGTGTATCTTGATCCTCGACTTCATCGAAGTCTATCTAGCTCCCACTATCACTTTTGGAGATGTGCTCCCTCTCAAGTAATATGGAATGTCTTTCCATTGTAACCTTTTTGTCTGAGGGGTTGTATAGGTAATATCCCCTTGTTTTTTTGGGATATCCTATAAAGATACACTTTGTGCCTTGGGGTGCAAGTTTGTTACCTGAAGAGGCCTTAACAAATGTTTCTCTACCCCACACATGTAAATTAAATAACATGTCTTTGCATCCACTCCATAACTCGTATGGAATACCATTTATCGATTTAGTTGGCACTTGGTTTAGTATGTGTGCTGCTGTTTGTAATGAAAATCTCCAAAAGGATAATGGAATACTCGCATGACTCGTCATTGATCTCACCATGTTCAATAGGGTGCAGTTCCTCCTTTCGCTTACACCATTCCACTGTGGCGTGTAAGGAGGATTGAGTTGAGATAGAATCCCAAACTCCTGTAAGAAATCAATAAAGTCATGATTAGGATATTTTCCTCTTCTATCTGAGCAGAGTTTCTTAATCTTCTTACCAAGATGGTTCTCAACTTCATTCTTGTATTCTTTGAACCGATCACAAGAATCTGACTTATACCTCATTAAGTAGATATATCCATATCTAATAAAATCATCAGTAAAAGTTATGAAGTATGAGAACCCACCCCTTGCCTCAACTGAAAATGGCCCACACACATCTGTGTGAACTAATTCTAGAACCTATTTAGCTCTTTCACCTTTCAAACTAAATGGGGGTTTGGTCATTTTTCCTTGTAGACACGAATGACATACACCATGTGGTTTTAGTTCGAAAAAATCTAAATACCCATCTTGATGTAATTTTTCAAACGTTTCTCATTGACATGACCTAGTCGGTGATGCCAAAGTTGGGTGGGGTATGAGTCATGTGAATTAACTTTGTCATCGATTTCCATTACTTGGTTTTTGTAGTCTAACACATAAAGGTCGTTATATAAATGTGCCCTACCAAAACAAATGCTATCTTTATAAATGTAGCAACATCCACTTCCAAAATTGAAGATGAATCCCTCAGTATCTAATCTGGATACTAAAATAATGTTTTTGGTTAGAGAGGGTACATAATAACATCCTTTCAAAACCAAGACTATCCTTGTAGGCAATGTGAGATGGTAGTCTTTGACAGCTACAACAACAATTCTGGCTCCATTGGCTGCTCTTAGATCTACCTCCACTTGATCAATCTTCTTTAATGGACTTGGTTCTTGTATTTGGATACAGATGTGAGCAGCACAAGTAGTATCTAATACCCAATTTATAGAAACAGATAGATTGCATTCGATAAAAAACGCACCCGAAGCTTCCCCTTGCTTCCTAGGCTGGGTGCAGTTTTTCTTCTAGTGGCCCTTCTTACCACATGCAAAACAAACAACTTCCTGTTCTCTTGCCTCCCCTTTGATCTTATTTTTCTTGGAAGGCCTTGAAAAAGCTTTGGGCTTAAAGCTCTTCACCTTACCTTTCCTTTTATTCACCATAAGGAAAGAAGGCTTTTCAGGCTTCATGTCATTACCTACTTGGAGAATAAGGATAAGAAGATCAGATAGAGACTTCTCAATGTTGTTCATGTTGAAATTAACAACATAGTTTGAGAAGCACTGTGGGAGTGATGAAATAATTAGATCGGTGCCCAATTATTCAGGGATTTTAAACCCTAGAAACTCCAAGTTCTCAATGTATCCAATGAGCTTGACTACATGAGGCCCAACTGGGGCACCCTCTCTAATATTTCTCTAAAATAGAGCCTGGGAGATCTCAAACCTTTCCTGTCTTTCTCTCTCCTAGTATAGACCACAGAGGTGCTCGATCATGCTATAGGCATCCATGCCTTCGTGAGGATTCATGAGCTCACTAGACATCGATGATAGCATCAAACATTGAATGCCAAGAGAGACGTTAAAATTTTGATCCTAGACCAGGAAATCGTCACCACTTGCCCCTAGGGCAGGAGAATCAGGAAGTGAGAACTCCATCAAGTAAAACATTCATTCATGGCATAGGATAACCCAAAGGCGCCTAAATCATTCCTGAAAGTAATTGCCGGTGAATATATTGTCTTTATCCAGAATTGATCACAGAGAAAATGTGGTTTGCGAGTTTTTCATTTAGATTCTACAAATTAAAAGATCATATTTATTAATAATTTATTGATTACATTTTATGAAAAATAAATAATTCTCCCACTATTTTATCAAATCGCAATGGCCCTCACCATTGAAATCATAATGTATAGTTGCATAGACATTATAGTGGCATGGATCCATATTCCCCTTCACATAACCCCAACAAGGGTTGGTCAAGCTATTTAAAGTTATTTAGGTAGGCAGGTCTTTGCCAACTGTGAGCTTACAATTCCTTGATCTTTTGACTAGACTCCCCATTCCTGAAATCCTGACCTAGATTTCAACAATTCTTGCCTCCAATATTACCCCAAGCCTATCAAGGGCTACTAATCTTGATTTAATATGGTTAAGTCATCCCGAATCCTTTCATAAGGGCTTACTTTATAAAAGTAAGTGTCCCAACAAGGGTTGGTCAAACAGATAGTTTTATTAATTCTTGCCCTTAATCAGGAAACGGAAGGCTTGGTATGACTTAATACGGTATTTGATGGATTTTATTCTTTATGCATAGTTTTTCATTATCAAAATCTTCTTAATATTAAGTGATGCATGCTTAAGTGATTAACCATGTTTTAATAATGTTTATGCATTGTCCGGTTTTTATTTTATTCCATCTTTTCATGCTTGTTTATTTCATTAATTATGTTATCGCGACAACACATACATAATAAATAAACCATTTAATTAGACAGAAATAAAATATGATGGCATGATAATGAGCTTCTATTGGTTATCTTATCTAGTGGTTTGATAAGCTAACCCTAACCTAGGGAAAAACACCTTGAACTGATGGTTCGTGTTTTGCAGCTTCCACTTTTCCACCTTTTTATCTTCATGGGTTGGTTTCACCTCAGCTTCGGGTCTTGAACTGTCCCCTATAACATGGGAGATCCTTCATTACATGGGTTTACATTAATGAAACCATGGCCACGCAAGCCTTATATTTTATTAGAAGAAGGATCGCAGGCCAAAAAAATTAAAATTTAAACAAATTTAAATGAAACCATACACACATACAAAGGGTCTTTGGCCTATCTCCTCATCCTCCATAGCATGCAACAAAATTTATGCATATTTAGAATTAAAATTATTTTAATGGTTAATTCATTTAAGATAAGTCACGCTCAAATTAAATTTATTATGATCCCTTAATTAATAAATTCTTTATCTTAAATTCCTTTATGAATTTCCTTGAGATTCTTCTCATCCATCTTCCTTGTACAGGTCTTCGTACTTTTGGAGGAAACCTGGTGAGATTTCTGGAAAGTACATGGCATGTAGTTTATATTTACACGACCTGTATTTGTTTTCAACTTTTATCCAAAGTACACGATGGGGGATTTGGCTTGTTTTCTGTACTTTGGAAAATTTTTGAGTACACGGAGTGTACTTCCTTGTTACGCGATTACCAGCCTGACAACCTCATGTACGCGGTATGCGGCTTATCCTTGTACACAGTTTCAACTAGGCGGGAACGGACTACACTGCGTGTTTCTCCAACATACACGCCGTGTATTCTGGTTTCCATGTGCTGTTCAATTCTGGTCAACACATTATGATTAATACTTAGTCATAATCAATTCACACGACATGGTTTGGCGGACCAGTGTCAGTTTGTTGAACCCAAGTACACGAAATGTAGTTTTAATTACACGCTGTGTAATCCAGTGTTGTATATACAGAAATATAAGCTCTTCCGGATGAGTTCCTTGTTTTTATTTTAATAAAAAATTATAATTAAAAGGCTGTTTCTATGATATGAATCGAGAAACTAAGGAGGAAGAATAGATCTCATTTATTCAGATTTATGGAACAATTTATTTCAAATTGAATCAATTATAAATGCATAAATTATCAACAAAAATTAAATAAATATAATCCACATTTTAGCCTCTCTATGATACCATTTGAAGGTTCCGGGCGCAGCGGAAGTGCATGGGTGGATGTGCCCACTTGGACATTTGTCATTAATAATGATCAATCCAGGATCAATATGACGATAAATGCCAGTCTCCATGGATCAAGTCATAGAAATAGACAAAGAAAATGAAAGTCCTGGAACAATAAAGTAAGATAGTTACAGGTTGATTATAATTAATTTAATCAATTGGAAAGAAATACCTTTTGGGTGTTCTTTATTCATTGATGTTCTTGATCACATTCCGATGTGATTCGTCGTTGCGTTGCAGAAGCCAAGTGTAGACTTCCTCTAGAGGTGATCCACACGTGTACTTCATATCTCGGGACGTCACCAAAGGAGTCTCCGGGTCCTAGCATGGAGAAACCATTGCTTGCGTTGTCCACCTAAGATCATCTATATCCGATGGAAGAGGATCTCTCTCGGTCTTGAGAGAGTTCTTGGAGGAAGAGGTTCTTTCGGGCTTGAAATAATTCTCCAGAATTGTTGTGCAAAACGATTCTCTTTTGTGTAGAAAAGAGTTGGGGTTGTGGGGATATTTATAATCGGGTTTGAGGTTGTAGAGTTGTGACAATAAATAAATGCGTTACATGTTTTATTTATTTCATTAACTATCTTTTGAAAAACCCATGTCGATTCATTAATTCCTTGACATGATCCCACACTGATTATAATAAATACCATTTAATAAAATGATATTTCCTCAAAATCCCGACTGGAAAAACTACACGGTGTGTATTAATAAATACACGGTGTGTACTTGTTTTTCATTGAAAACTACACGGTGTGTACATTCAATGTACATGGCGTGTATATCTTGTTTTCATTTATTAATTTCTTTTCTAAAATGAAAACCACACAGATGTATATTTAATAATACACGGCGTGTAGTGGTTTTCAAAATAAAACTACACGGCATGTAATTATTGATACACGGCGTGTACCTGTTTTATTTTATTATTTCTCCAACATTAAAATTATTTTAGGATTCCATGAATAATTATTAAACCACATACGGGAGTAATCTTTATTCAAATTGAGATAATTGAATACACTTAGTGTGTGCCCTCTAGGCCTCTTTCTAGTTGGCATTAGGCGGGCTAGCCTAAAGTCCAAGATTATTGTCTTGCAATGGGTCAAGGCACCCAAGAGAAAGAAGTTGACGCCACATTGACGTATCACCTCATATGATTTCTTACAGTGTAATGTAATACCTTTGTCTCGATATCTAATCAAGAAGGTTTCATGGCAGTGTCATAAACCTATATGCTTGATCTGTCGTTCTTTGACTACCTTAAATAAACTCGTCGTTTACACCATGGCCATGGAATTTAATGCGACAGTTCTATTTCAATCAAAGGGCCGAGATATCAACTTCCATAA
This sequence comes from Viscum album, assembly GCA_963277665.1. Classification (NCBI taxonomy): domain Eukaryota; kingdom Viridiplantae; phylum Streptophyta; class Magnoliopsida; order Santalales; family Viscaceae; genus Viscum; species Viscum album. The sequence goes on along the minus strand of OY728131.1, from coordinate 1,616,815,701 downwards.
ATGTAAGGGAAAAATCCTTCCTCGACTTATCCATTAACAACCTTTCATTAATGACACACCCAACATCCCCTACTTCCCGCCAACTGTTTGCATGACGGTTTTCGTCAGTAAATATAGGTGCGCGAGTCAGTACATGAGTTAATGATAATCTTACAGTCTAAGGACCATTACACATGCTCATAGATTGCAATGTACGATGACACCAATACATGCGTAATTTATACAAGTGGGTCTGTTATCATAATCTATCATCTTGGAGATTACCAAGTGCGAACTCCATGAGAGAGAGTCTTGTCTTCTAACGAGTACTCACACATGATGGTCCGTATACTATTTGTCCTATCATAGTATGTCGTCTAACCATATAACTTTATTTAAGAATATTGTTATTTCATTTCAAGTTTTTCATCATATAAGGGATCTCTTATGACCTTATTAATGCAACAAATATTCCAGGACATTATTATATTATAGTCATGTAGAACAATGAACAATATATAATAAGTGAAAATTCATGTAATCAATGTAAAAACAGTTGGTTCTTAGGACACCAAACCTTACAAAATATTCACTTGATACAACATAGAATATCAAGAGGTATAGTGTATTTGGGGGTTAGGAACATTACATAACATCTTATAACATAAAACACACAACATCTTTATTGAAAACATCCTTTACATTACCACTACATTCCCTCGTACTTAGCATTGCATGTGATAAAATGAGGACACGCTATGAAAATGGTGAGAAATAAATCTCAGTAAGGGAATAAACATATAATAACATGAGGAATACAATACATGTTATATAATAGTAATATCAATGGAGAACAAGAGAAACATGAACATAAAGTCATGATAAAGGATGATAATCATAACATGGAAATGTCACAACAACACTTAACATGGATTTAGAATGAGCCAAGGCCCTTTGCACATGGAGCATGAGTAAACCCTCATTTTACATGAAGCATGAGTAAAACCTCGTCTCACTTGAATTAGAATTAGTCAACACCCATTCCAGATGACGTATCATGATACTATACTTTACCCATTGCATTGGAGCGCTATCAGGGCGGAGCCATCTTAAACATTTCATTTCATGCATAGGTGTGCCACATGGATCATATAACATGGAATCCATGAAAATAATTTATTCTATGATAAAGGGGTGTTGAATACATAAATGAATCTTTATAATAAATAAGTAAATGTTTATAATGGTTAATACTCTTGATAGAGAAATGGGCATCGTATTCACTACACAATGACATTGGCTTGGAAAATTATAGTGCAATTTCGGCAGCATAATGACATGAAATGAGAACTCATAAAAATGGTTGATCAGATAGAAAGGAGTGTATCATAATATTTACATGAAATGGAAAGTAAGGGGTTTATATAGATACATTTACCCATCAAACGTAATGGAATTTATATGTATAATTCAAAAGAAATACTGGGATGTAAAAGAGGAGAGAGAAATCCCTCACAGAATTTCGGCATGGTAACAGGTGCACATGGGCAGCATTAATGAGAGAGAAATGGGTCTCCAAATATCCAAACAAAGAGAGGTCAGTATGGGGGAGGTGGGAAATCATACCCCAAAATTTTTAATTGAAAACACAAGGGCATAACAACTTAAAGAAAATTGGAAAAAATGAGAAATGAAGAAATCCCTTACTTGGAAGTGTGATCCCAAAGGCCTGGGTGAGGGTTCATAGAGGCCTATTAGGAGGTTGGAGCACCTTGATAGGATTATAGAGATAGGAGGGAATGGGTTGGTCAAACTCCAAAGGCTTTGAGTGAAGAGGAAGTGGGAGCTTGGGCGGGTTTATATAGGAAAGGAGAGGGAATTCATTATTATTTAGTTTTGGGACACCACACAATATACTAATCAAAACCACAAACTAGCCTGCGGTTTTTCCAAAGGGGATTCAAAAATAATATTTTATGAGGCTAATGGCCGATCTTCTTAAAATAATAGGGTTGCTTATGTGGAGGTTAGTCACACTCTCAAGGAAAACAATTTAAAATGAAAAAATGTTTTATAAATCTTGGAGGGTCCACAAAAGCTTTGTAAAAGAAATAAAAAAAAATCTAAAATCACATTATTTTAATGATAAAACATATTTTTGCCGAAAATAATTTTTATGGTATTTTGTTTATATCACTATTGGGTCATTATGATGTCATAAAATAGATTATATAATGAAACGATATTTATGTTTTACCCAAAAATTCGACTCTCTCAAAAAACTATGAAAAATTCACCATTGGATAATTTTGACATCATGATTACAAAAGTAATATTAATCTTATCTAAATAATTTTATAAATATGATTATTTTTACTTTTAACATTAAAACCGTCATTTACCAAAAATTCATGGGTTCAGACAAAAATAGTTTTCAAACCGTAATAAAAATTACAATTGCATTAATAAAATTATATGATCATTTATATTTAATAAAAATAAATTTAATAATAATATTTTTTTAAAATATTATTTAATATATAAATTCATTAATTCATCAAAATAGATTTCTTAGTTTAATATTAACTAAAAATACTCATTGTTCTTTAAAACTATTTACAAAGTATCAATAATAAAATGAATGCACATTCATTATAAAAAAATAATGTACATAGTCATAGTGCAAGGGTAATGTTACATAACCCCTTATAACACCTTCATAAGACCTAAGGGTATGGTGTGAAATGGTGATAGACTCTTGGGCTGACTTAGATAACATCGCTCGGGTGGTAATCTCTATTAACTTCCACTTCTCTCGTAGTCGGTTCCGCTCAAGCTTAACGTGTTCAAGTTCGGCTTGGGCTTGGTCAAGAGTGAAGCCAAATGATGACAACTCCTTTATGAGCTCTGAAAAATGGGCTTCATATGGGGAAAGTCTACTAGATGAGGCCATCACTTCCTTTGTCTAAGTAAATTGGATTTTTTAAAGCACTATATTTATACTAATCATGTGATCACTGTTCAACAACTATATTAGCAAAGGTCAAAATTAATAATGGTATTTTAAAATCTAGAAACATAAAACCAATGAAGTTCACCTTTTATATAACCATAATAAGACATTTATTTAGATCAAGAGGAGTTTTCATTAATTAATGTTTGGGTCATTACAACCATACTCAAGGAAACCAATACAAGACAAGAGATAAGAAAGTTCCCAACACACATGCCCAAATCGATAACAAAACTATGTGATATAACTTCTAGACCACCAACATTGAATCCGATGATGAATGAATTATTAGTCGTGGCCTTAGATCTAGATTTAGGAATCCATTTATGAGTCAACCTGAATCTCACCATAAAAGGAGGGTTTTAGAGATTCAGAAGAATATGGGAGAAAGATGAAAACCCTAATCGAAAAGAGGAAGCAAGGAGGAGTTTAGAATTACATGAGGCCTCGATCCACAATCAAAGGAACTCCAAATGGACAATAATAGAAGGTGAACCACCTATTGGAATCTTGGTTCATCTACGTTTTTCTCTAGGGTTGCAGGGGTGAAATTGAGGAGAATCTCGAGTTGGTGTTTAAAAACCTAGAGTGGCAATTTTGTAATTTTTTTCCTCTTGTCTGGGGCACAGGATTTAACTAAATGGTTTTACAAATCATGTGAAAACAGTGCATGAGACACTATCTAAAAAACACCCCTTAAAATGGTTTACCCTCATGGTTTTCCAAACCGTGCACAAATCGTGCTGAAGCTACTTCCCGAAAATCACCCCCTTCGCACGGTTTCCTGGAAATTTTGCATGTTTTTCTTAACCATGTGCCAATCATGAATAAGGATCTTCTAAAGGCTACACAGATACCTGGGATACTCTACATGGTTTTACCTAACCATTCAAAAACCATGAAACATTCCAAAAAATTTCATTTTCTTCTTCTTTCGTGTCACAAACCCCCCGAACACCCTCGATTCTTCACATGAAGATGGGGAACCCCTTATCTAACAAAAAATAAGAGTAAAAAATAAAACAAAAAAAATATGAATTAAGAAGAAGTGGGATCGTATAAATTAATTTATAATATTTTTACTTACATAACATGATTCTATGATTGACACGGATGTTCCTCTCCATCTATCTGTTAAGCAACTGAGTAGTCTCATTACTTGATCTTTATCTATCACATGCCTTCCAAGTGAATACATAGTATTTAATATTTAATTGAACCTGATATGAATATTATAAATAGGTTCATTAGATATTATTTTTAAAGAATCATATTTTTTTGTATATGTAATCAGTCACATTTCCCTGACATTTTATGTTCCTTCATGTGAGGAAGATAAGGTATTAAATATTTCAAAAGTATATTTTAATGTCGATATTCTACTGAATTCATAATTTCCCAAAGCACAAAAAAAACATTTAATATATTTATAATAATTATTTTAATAAGTTTTTGTATCATTAATCTTATCAGTTCTAGGAGTTTGTGGTATTTCATATTGATCTTCTAGTACAATCCATATATCAAAACCTATACATTCTAAATGCATTATTATTTTTATTTTCTATTGAGTATAGTAGTTTCCATTAAAATAAGGTGGTTTGTTGGTAAAAAATCCTTCTTTTCTATTATCTATAGAGAACTAAAATTTATAAATGACAGAAAATTGAAATCATTATAATAAAACTAAAATCACAGTAAAAAGAGGTAAATTGTAAACCACCTTTGATACCAAATTTTGGTCAGAGAGAGTAACTAAAGAGGGGGTGAATTGAGTTCTCAATAAAAATTTCATTAAATAAACTATACTATTAATCAAAACAGTAGATCAATATAAGATCTATCCATTTAAAATATTTCTTAAAGAGTGATTAGGTCAGAGTTAAAATTTGTTTTATAAATTACTTAAATTTTGAGATAAATTAAATTACATATAAACATATATGAACACTAGTTATGATTGATCATAAAATCTATTGTTTTTTTTGTTGATAAAAGTTTTTCTTGAATAAGATATAAAAAAAATAAAACATCGACTGTAACGCCCCGACCCAAGTTACCTAGAGTCGGTGCATTATTACATAACATTGGCATGATCACAAGAAAGATCAAATCTCAAAAGACCTATTGGTTTAGTAGCCTTGGAAACACTAGATATATTCGTAAAGTTTTACATTACATCATAAAGTGAAAAACTACTAAAATAGCATAGTCTCCATATACCACACTCATATCCCTACATACTATCCCTATGGGTCATTCAAAAATTACTTCTTTACATCCTGGGAAAAATAAAACATAGAAAAGGGGTGAGCTCAAATGCCAAGTAAGGATAAAAATATAGCGGAAAATTTCATAAATAAAAATAAACATTTAAGGCAATGTATAACTAAAAAAGCCTTTTAAACTTGAACTTCAACATAGTATGGCAAAAGTAAAATGAAATAATGCCATTTACTTATTCACATGGATATTCTACTAATCGAATAATCACATGCAATATCAATAACCACTTTCATAATGATGGAATGCATAATGCCAGACTATCATAACCACATAGCCAAGGCCTCGTGCCAAGACTCCAAATAAGATTTTTCCAAGGCCTTGTGCCAAGACACTAGTTTGCCTAATGACACCTACCGATGCATTGAGGAGCTATAGTGGGCTCCACCCGTCACATATTTAGTCCAATGCATTCCCATATGAAAAGGTTTAGACATAACATAAACATTCGTTTTAAAACTAGCATACAAAATGTCAATAATTTCACCATAAACTATGAACGGTATAAAAATAGCACATCCACAGTCAAACATATTACAAAACCTTCAATACAATATAGAAGTTTTGTATCATTATAAATCAACTACAAATAAGCGTAAAATCCATCAAAGGATGTTGACATAGATTAAATCAAAACTCATTTTAGAGAAATATATCTTTCTATTTTGAAATCATTTAAGAGTCATATATTTATTAAATAAAACATTTTCTTTGAAAATATTCTTATAATCTTGTAAGGGAAGCTTCGAAAATTTTATAACGGCGGAAAATAACCGCACTCGCCGTATAAGTTAAAAAAACATCATTACCTTAATTCTGTCGAAAAGGTTAAAAAGCACCTTGTATGGAAAATGATGGAAAGATTCTTTTATAAACCACTTATAAAAAGTCAAAAAAGGGTATAAATGACTTTAACCCATATTATTGTAAATAGTAAAAATGTTTTGAAATACATTTTTAAGAAACATGGATGTGGATGATAAAGAGATCCCGGTAGATTATTACGTATAAACATCCTCGGATAATGAAGAGATTGTGAAATAAACCCTTACCTTGTACTTTTTCTTGGTTAGGGTAGGTTAACCTCCTGTATAATGGTGAAATAATTGTTATTAAATTATAAAATAATCATATATATTAATATGATATCATATATGATCTTTTAACATTGCTTTGTTAATAATATCTTAGTATTATCGTCGTTTCGGGTGTTAACTTACCCGTTTTCTTTTATATGTTTTGTTACGTAAGACATGTTTGTCATGGATAGGTTGTGTCTTATTCATATCAAGAATTATATCAAGTCCTTTAACATTATTTTTAAATCATAAAATGATAATTATACTTGAATGGATATGATGGAGAATGAATCTCATCGCGTTTATGGAGACGGTAGTCCGTACGTACGCACGAGCGACAATATCATTATTTTGATATTAAAATAATATATAATTGGATAGTATATCATATATACAGAATCATTATAATGTTATATTTATTATTTACATGAGTTACACATCATTATTATACCCATCCAAATAATAATATATTGAATAACAATTACACCACGATGTGGAAACGGTAAGCTGTACATACGCACGTATGGTGACATGTTGTTCAAAGAATGGATAGAATACTTAATATGGTTGTACCATATTTATAATAAAATCACAGTATATATATGATACCGGAGTTATTATTTTATAATGGTAACAAAAATTGAAGAATAAGTGGAAGAAGAAAGGAACTTGGAAAATGGTGGTGAAATCATTACCTCTTCTTCAGGTTCTTTCTTTTGATTTGATCAAAAGGGCTCCATAGGTTGGCTTTATGATCAAAATAAGGCCTCTAGGTTGTAGTGAGGGAAGTTGGTAGAGTATTTGGGAGTTTTTCCGAACCAAAAGGCTTTGAAGGTGTGAAGAAATGAGAAGGAAGAGTGCCCTTTTATAAGAGGGGTGAGGGGCACCTTTGGAAAAGCTAGAAATATTATTTTATAAAAAATTAATATTCGGTTTCTAATGGCTCAAAAGTTTATTATTAAAAGGTTGAGGTGGGGATAGGTCGAAAACCATTCAACCAATATAATTTAGACAGGTTTGGGTTACTATATTAACCTTATCTTTTAGTTTTAACTCTTAGTTAATTAGTTTGACATTTACAATGTCACTTTGTATTTTTATATTATATAGTTAATAAACTTACTATATACATCCAAGAGACCCCCAAGTGGTCCATTAATGATACACATATCATGATATAAGTCTCCTGGATGAACCTTAGATTTTTAGGAATTTAATATCAATTAATAATATAATATTTGTTTTAAAAACTCTTTTATGTCAATTTTGACACTATTCAATAGTTGACTTTTTTGAAACTTATAAAAGAATGATTACTTTGAAAAAAGTCAATTAAATCAATCCTAATATTTCATATTATCCTATAAAATTATTTTAATTCATTAAAAGTCTCAAATTATATTTATTTGGGTATTTATAATATCAATTATTTTAATTGTTTACTATTATGGAAATTACTGCATCATCATTGTGTCATAAATAAATTATATTATTTAATGTCTAAAAATTATAAATAAAATATAATTATGTAGGAAATATTTTGGTCTTTATAATTAATATTTAAAATCAAATTTATCTTATGTATAAACCTATATTAAAAACGTTTTAGTAAATAAACATTGATTTTAACACTTTTAACTCTTCTTTGAATTAAATAATAATAATTTTCCTAATATAATCTAAGTGGACCTAAATGATAATATTTTATTCCTAAGGTTGTTTTTGGTCGAGATACACTTGTCCAATAGAATTAGGACATGTGTTAGGGTAATATTAATATCATTTTTACCCTTAATTACTCTATTTACTTTTAACCGTGGTAAATAAAAGTAAAAAGTTACTATTCACCAAAAAATATTTTCATTTCATTGAACCAAATTTTACTTATTGATATTAACTGTGCCTCTTGGATTTTCGAAATTTCATTCACAGAAGCGGTAAAATTAAGTTTTATGAAAAATTCATTTTTTTAACTACCTCTTAGTAGTTTCACTATTCATAAAAAATTGAAGTTTTTCAGAATAATGTCAAAATTTCACCCTAAGCTAGAATTGATATTATGAATTAAAAAATGATTTCTATTTTACAAAATTAAAAACATATAAGTTTCATTAATAAAATTTATAATTAATTCCTGCTGTCACAACAAATAGTGTGTTTTTAAGAAACAATATATACCAAAAGATTGACAATTGTTTAGGTCCAATTTTAAAGTGAAATTAATTCTAATGAACACCATTGGATAAAGTGGTAAAAATATATTCTAATTATACATTAAAACCACTCAATAATATAATTTATCTCTATAAATTATTTTTATTAAAAAAGTTGTTTTTAAGTATTTGTCACTATTTATAAAAATTGGATGTTCTCGGAAAAATACCAAAAAATCATCTTAGGATAATTTCGATATTCCGAAACCAAAATTGAAGTCCATTTTGAAATATAATATATATATAATTTCAAAAAGTAGGTATCACTATTCATAACGGCTAGTTTGATTGGTTGTGGTGTGTTAGAACTCGATGTTGCGTACAAAACACGCTATCACATTATTCAAAGAGAAGAGTACCGTAGAAGCTTGGGGTGTTACATTCTTCCCTACTTCAAATAATTTCGTCCTCAAAATTTCCAGAATACTACCACATGAAAAGACTCAGGTGGTTCGTCATCATAAGTTCACCGGGTTCCCACGTTGCCTCTTCCATTTTATAGTTTCTCCACAAAACTTTTACCAGACGCGTTGTCCGGTTTCTTAGTACTTGTTCTCTCATATCAAGAATCCTGACAGGCTCTTCGAAATAAGGCAGATCGGGTTCCAGTTCTAATTCCTCATAGGTGAGTACATGCATTGGGTCGGGCATGTATTTCCTCAATAGAGATACGTGGAACACATCGTGAACTTTGGAGAGACTTGGCGGCATTGCCAATCGGTAAGCTACATCGCCAATTCGTTCTAGAATTTCGAAAGGTACGATGTACCTGGGACTCAATTTACCTTTCTTACCAAAACATATGACCTCCTTCCATGGAGATAACTTCAGGAATACATGATCACTGACTTGAAATTCCAAATCCTTCCTTCGATTATCGGCATAACTCTTCTGCCTACTTTGAGCTGCTTTGATGTGATTTTGGATTAACTTCACCTTTTATATCATTTACTCCACCAGTTCTAGACCTACAAGTTTTCTTTCACCAATGTTATCCCAACAGGTTGGTGTGCGACATCTCTTTCCATATAACGCTTTATATGGTGCCATCTGAATACTCTAATGGAAGGTATTGTTATAGTAAAATTCTACCAGAGGTAAATAATGATCCCACATACCCTGAAAGTCAAGTGAGCAGGATCTCAACATGTCTTCTAAGGTTTGAATAGTCCGTTCTGATTGTCCGTCGGTCTAAGGGTGGTAGGCAGTGCTCAAATAAAGTTTAGTCTCTAGGGATTTCTGAAGACTATTCCAAAATCTTGAAGTAAAACGGGGATCACGATCAAAAACAATCGACAGGGGTACTCCATGAAGTCTCACAAATTCATTAATATATAGTCTTTCTAGTCGTTCCAGTGGTAGATCTTATCCTATAGCAAGAAAATGTGCTGACTTGGTAAGATGATCAACAATAACCGATATTGCATCGTTCCATCTAGGAGTCTTTGGTAGACCCATGACAAAGTCCATCGTAATATTGTCCCATTTCCACTCCGGTATGGGAAGAGTTTGCATGACTCATCGAGGGTGTTGCCTTCCAGCTTTCACTTGTTGACAAACCATACATCGTGACACGAAATTAGCAATCTCCCTCTTCATATTGTCCCACCAAAAATGTTCCTTCAAATATCTATACATTTTGGTTCTCCTAGGGTGTATAGAGAAATTGGAACTATGAGTATCATCCAACAATTCCCTTTTTATATCAGGTATATCGAGAACACAAAGCCTCTTCCTGAATTTCAAAATTCCATCTTCATACACAAAGTCTCTCAATATCCCATCATCTACAACTTTAATCTTCTTTTGAAATTCTTCATCATCGGTCTGAGAACTTTTAATTCATTCTAGTAAGGATGGTTTGGCAACCATTTGAAAAAGAATTGATGTTTCACCTTCCCTGGTTATTCCCATGTCCATCTTCACTAGATCGATGAAAATTGGATCCCTTTCAATTCTCATATTGTTCAAAACTCCATGGTCTTTTCTGCTCAAGGCATCTTCCACCTTGTTTTCCTTCCCCGGGTGGTAGTGTATCGTACAATCATAATCCTTGAGTAATTAAAGCCATCTCCTTTGCCTCATGCTGAGTTCTTTTTGTGAGAAAATATACTTCAAACTCTTATGATCTGTATAAATCTCACATTTTTCACCATAGAGGTAGTGCCTCCATATCTTCAAAGCAAAGATCACAGCTGTTAACTCAAGATCATGAGTAGGGTAGTTTTGTTCAGGAATTTTCAACTGTCGTGATGCATAGGCAATAACCCTATCATTCTGCATAAGGACACAACCATGTCCTTTCTTCGATGCATCACTATAAATAACGAACCCATCATTCCCCGATGGTAGAGTCAATATAGGAGAATTGACTAATCTTCTCTTTAGTTCTTCAACACATTCTTGATACTCTTTTGTCCAAACCAATTTAACCCCTTTAAGTGTGAGATTCGTTAATGGGTTAGCCAATCAGGAAAAATTATTGACGAAACGTCGATAATAACCTGCTAAACCAATAAAACTACGTACCTCAGTTATACTTGTCGGTGCTGTCCATTCTTGGATTGCCTTGGTCTTAGAAGGATCAACAGAGATTCCATCTTTAGAGATATTATGGCCAAGAAAATAAATCTCCTGAAGCTAGAATTCACACTTGCTAAACTTCCCATATAATTCATGTCTTCTCAGAGTCTTCAAGATATTGCGCAAGTGATTTTCATGATCTTCGTAGATTTTTGAGTATACCAAAATATCATCAATAAATACCACCACAAATTCATCAAGATATTCCTTGAAAACCCTATTCATCAGATCCATGAATACAGAGGGTGCATTAGTCAATCCAAAAGGAATTACTGTAAACTCATAATGCCCGTACCTGGTTCGAAATGTTGTCTTCGGAATGTCTTCCTTCTTCACACAACTGATGGTATCCAGATTGAAGGTCAATCTTTGGAAAGTATTTAGCTCCATGAAGTTTGTCAAATAAATCATCAATGCGAGGTAGGGGATACTTGTTCTTTATCATTATAGCATTGATCTCCCTGTAGTCAATACATAACCTTATAGATCTATCTTTCTTTTTAACGAAAAGAACAGGGGCTCCCCATGGAGAAACACTAGGGCGAATAAATCAATTATTACTCAATTCGTCTAGTTGTTTCTTTAGTTCGACTAATTCTACAGTGGCCATTCTATAAGGGGTCTTCGATATAGGCCTTGATCCAGGAATTAAATCAATGGAAAAATCAACTTCTCGTTCTAGAGGATGTACAGGTAAATCTTCCAGAAATACATCTACAAATTCTTTCACAACTGGTACATCTTCTATTTGAACATTCCTTTCCTCACCCACAGTTATTTTATTCTATTCCTCCCCAATAATTGAATTTAGTTGAGCTACTGGGGGTGGATCTAGATAAGAATTAGGTGGTGACTATTCTGCTCTAAAGATAAGGTGTTCTTTATCATCATCATCAAGAATCATAACCTATTTCTTATTAAAATAAATCTTCACATCATAGTCCGAAATCTAGTCTATACGAAGGATTATATCAAACTCAATCATAGGTATGACGATGAGATCGAAAGATACAGAACATTTATGTGCTCTAATGGGGACTGATTCACAAAACATTGTTGTAATGATACTTTCCTTAGGAGTTTTAACTGAAAACTCCCTTGTTAAATCAAATTGGAAATATATAATTTTATTAGAAAACATGGAAGATATGAAACAATGTGATGATCCAGAATCAAATAATGCATTTTCTAAACTTGAGTAAACTATTAAATTACCTTCCACGATGTCTTTCAGAGCTTCTACCTCAGCAGTAGTGATAGAACAAGCTTGGCCTTGATCCCTTGGCATTTTCTGAGGTAAGTTCTCCTGACACTTAGGACATTCATTTGCATAATTCCCCATCTCCCTACAATTGTAGCTCTGAACATTGGTAGCTTCCTTCTTCCCTTTGCAATCACGAGCATAGTGTCTTTTTTCACCACACATGTAACAGACTCTTGTTCCCTTCAAGAAAGTACCAGGGTGTTTCTTCCCACATTTACCACAGGATGGATATTCTACATTTCCCTTCTTCCACTTATTTCCATTCCCAGATTGATCAGCATATCTCTTCTTCTCTTGCTTTGCTTTAAAGTCATAAGACTTAGAGAATTACTTTTTGGTCTTGATAGCACATGAGACAATGTCTTTGTACGACAAGAAGGATTGTGATACTAATGCTCGACAAAGAAATGGTTTTAACCCATCAAAGATACGATCAATATTACTTCTTGGGTTACATATATAATCTCCAGCATACCTTGATAAACTTGTAATGCTAGCCTCATACTTTGTGACATTCTCATCCTCTTTTTGTCTCAGACTCAGAAACTGCCTTTCTATATCTTCTCGATGGTCGTGAGGAAAGTATTTTTCTAAAAACAGATCTTTGAACTCCTTCTATTCTTATATTTCATACTTCATCATCTTCCTTCATATTTTGAATCAATGACCACCATTGAACAACATCTCCAGTGAGGCGGTAAACTGGCATGATAACTTTTTCCCTTTCACTACTCCCCAAAGCCTGAAATATTTTCTCTAGGGAAAAAATCCATTACTCACCTACTAAGGGATTTGTAATCCCATTGAACATTGGTGGTTGTTTCCTCATTAAGCTATCTAACATTGATCCTCCATGCTGTGGATCAGGGTGCTCACTACGGGTAAGGTTATTATTCATAACCCGAGTAAGTTGTCCCAGTATGGTGATTAGCTGATCGGCACCAGTTGCATCACCAGCTCCACTATAATTATCTTGAGCAGGAGGGAAATCCCTACATGGAGTGCGTGCATTGATACGGTTTCCATTTCTTCCACTAGGTGCCATTTCTAAACAATGTCATAAACTAGATCAGTTTATGAATCAAAATACATAATCCCATACTTATAAAACACTTAACATAAATTGAACTATTTATGGATGTAATCTATAATCATAAAAATGTTTTCTTTGAGGAAGTATATACTCATAAACCCTTCATAATGATTTTTAAAGAAAATGAGAGTTATCCTAAGCATATCCCCCAGGAGTGTCGTAACCAAGAGTGCAGCAAGGCCCATTGTCGTGCACCAGTTCTCGTCCGAGTCTAGCTCAAAACGGTGTTTTCGGGTTTTACCCCTAGGTACATCTGTGCCAGAGCCGCCTCTACCTGCTCGTATCCAGACAGGGATTTATTTCTCAGAAAACTCACAAAATCTCTACAATACCAAAATTCTAGGAAGTTGTACTATACTAATCCTCAAATTCCATCTTAAATATATGTTCTCTAATCAGAGTTTATTTAAATCTAGCTTCCAATGTTTTTACTAAACTTCCTCTAATACCAACTGTAACGCCCCAACCCCAGTTACCTAGAGTGAGTGCATTATTACATAACATTGGCATGATCACAAGAAAGATCAAATCTCGAAAGACCGATTGGTTTAGTAGCCTTGGAGACACTAGATATATTCGTAAAGTTTACATTACATCAAAATGTGAAAAAACTACTACAATAATAGAGTTTCCATATCCCAAACTCATATCCCCACATACTATCCCTGTAGGTCATTCATAAATTACTTCTTCACATCTTGGGAAAAATAAAACATAGAAAAGGGGTGAGCTCAAATGCCCAGTAAGGATAACAATATAGCGGAAACTTTTATAAATAAGAATAAACATTTAAGGCAATATATAACTAAAAAAAAGCCTTTTAAACTTGAACTTCAACATAGTATGGAAAAAGTAAAATGAAATAATTCCATTTACTTATTCACATAGATATTCTACTAATCGAATAATCAAATGCAATATCAATAACCACTTTCATAATGATGGAATGCATAATGCCAGACTATCATAACCACATAGCCAAGGCCTCGTGCCAAGACTGCAAATAAGATTTTTCCAAGGCATTGTTCCAAGAAAGTAGTTTGTCTCATGAGACCCACCGATGCGTCGAGGAGCTATAGCGGGCTCCACCCGTCACATATTAAGTTCGATGCATTCCCATATGAAAAGGTTTAAACATAACATAAACATTCATATTAAAACTAGCATACGAAATGTCAATAATTTCACCATAAACTATGAACGGTATAAAAATATCACATCCACAGTCATACATATCACAAAACCTTCAATACAATAGAAAAGTTTTTTATCATAATAAATCAACTTCAAATAAGCAAAAAATCCATCAATGGATGTTGACATAGATGAAATCGAAACTCTTTTTAGAGAAATATCTCTTTCTATTTTGAAATCATTTAAGAGACAAATATTTATGAAATAAAAAATTCTCTTTGAAAATATTCTTATAAGATTTTAAGGGAAGCATCGACGATTTTATAACGGCGGAAAATAACTGCACCCGCTGTATAAGTTAAAAAAACATTCTTACCTTAATTCTGTTGAAAAGGTTAAAAAGCACCTTGTTTGGAAAACGATGGAAAGATTCCTTTATAAACCACTTATAAAAAGCCAAACAAGGGTATAAATTACTTTAACCCATATTCTTCTAAATAGTAAATATGTTCTGAAATACATTGTTAAGAAACATGGATGTGGATGATAAAGAGAATCCAGTAGATTATTACGTATAAACAATCTCGGATAATGAAGAGATTAGGAAATAAACCATTACCTTGTACATTTCCTTGGTTGGGGTAGGTTAACCTCCTGTATAATGGTTAAATAATTGTTATTAAGTATTAAAATAATCATATATATTAATATGATATCATATATGATCTTTTAACATTTCTTTGTTAATAATATCTTAGTATTATCATCGTTTCGGGTGTTAACTTACTCCTTTTATTTTATATGTTTTGTTACGTAAGCCATGTTTGTAATGGATAGGTTGTATCTTATTCATATCCAGAATAATATCTAGTCCTTAAAAATTATTTTTAAATCATCAAATGATAATTATACTTGAATGGATACGATGGAGAATGAATCTCATCGCGTTCGTGGAGACGGTAGTCCGTACGTATGCACGAGTGATAATATCATTCTTTTGATATTAAAATAATATATAATTGGATAGTATATCATATATACATAATCATTATCATGTTATATTTATTATTTACATGATTTACTCATCATTATTATACCCATCCAAATAATAATATATTGAATAACAATTACACCACGACGTGGAGACGGTAAGCTGTACGTACGCACGTATGGTGACATGTTATTAAAAGGATGTATAGAATACTGAATATGGTTGTACCATATTTATAATAACATCACAGTATATATATGATACGGGAGTTATTATTTTATAATGGTAACAACAAATGAATAAGAAGTGGAAGAATAAAGGAACTTGGAAAAGGGTGGTGAAATCATTACCTCTTCTTCAGGTTCTTCATTTGGATTTGATCAAAAGGGCTCCTTAGGTTGGATTTCTGATCAAACTAAGGCCTCTAAGTTGTATTTAGGGATGTTGGGAGAGTATTTAGGCAGATTTGGGCCGAACCAAAAGGCTTTGAAGGTGTGAAAAAATGAGAAGGAAGAGTGCCCTTTTATAAGAGGGGTGAGGGGCACCTTTGGAAAAGCTAGAAATATTATTTTATAAAAAATTCATATTTGGTTTATAATGGCTCCAAATTTTATTATTAAAATTTTAAGGTGGGTATAGGTCGAAAACCATTCAACCAATAGAATTTAGATAGGTTTGGGTTACTATATTAACCTTATCTTTTAGTTTTAACTCTTAGTTAATTAGTTTGAGATTTACCATGTCACTTGGTATTTTTATAATATATAGTTAATAAACATACTATATACATCCAAGAGACCGCCAAGTGGTCCATTAATGATAAAAATATCAGGATATAAGTCTCTTTGCCGAACTTTCTATTTTAAGAATTTAATATCAATTAATAATATAATTTTTTGAAAAAACTCTTTTATGTCAATTTTGACACTATTCAATAGTTGATTTTTGTGAAACATATAACAGACTGATTACTTAGAAAAACTTCAATTAAATCAATTATAAAATGTCATATTATCCTATAAAATTAGTTTAATTCATTAAAAGTTTCAAATTATATTTATTTTGGTATTTATAATATCAATTATTTTAATTTTTCACTATTATGATAATTACTACATCATCATTGTGTCATAAATAAATTAAATTATTTAATGTCTAAAAATTATAAATAAAATTTAATTATGCAGGAAATCGTCTTATCTTTCTAATGAATATTTACAATCTAATTTATCTTATTTATAACCCTATATTAAAAATGTTTTAGTAAATAAACATTGATTTTAACTCTTTTAACTCTTCTTTGATTTAAATAATAATAAATGTCCTAATATAATCCAAGTGGACCTAAATGATAATATTTTATTCCTAAGGTTGTTTTTGGTTGAGATACACTTGTCCAATAGTATTAGGACATGTGTTAGGGTAATATTAATATCACTTTTACCCTTAATTACCCTATTTACTTTTAACCGTGGTAAATAAAAGTAAAAAGATACTATTCACCAAAAATTATTTTCATCTCATTGAACCACATTTTACTTCTTGATATTAACCGTGTCTCTCAAAATTTTTAAATTCCATTCACAGAAGCGGTAAAATTATGTTTTATGAAAAATTCAGTTTTTTTAACTACCACATAGTATTTTCAATATTCATCAAAAATTGAAGTTTTTCAGAACAATGCCAAAATTTCACCCTAAGATATAATTGATATTCTGAATTCAAAAATGATGTCTATATTACAAAATTACAAACATATAAGTTTCATTAATTAAATTTATAATTAATTCCCGCTCTCACAACAAATAGCGTGTTGTTAAGAAACAATATATACCAAAAGATTTACAATTGTTTAGGTCCAATTTCAACGTGAAATTAATTATAATGAACACCATTGGATAAAGTGGT
The DNA here is from genome assembly GCA_963277665.1 of Viscum album. Classification (NCBI taxonomy): domain Eukaryota; kingdom Viridiplantae; phylum Streptophyta; class Magnoliopsida; order Santalales; family Viscaceae; genus Viscum; species Viscum album. The sequence goes on along the minus strand of OY728131.1, from coordinate 1,616,798,161 downwards.
AAAAATATATTCTAATTATACTTTAAAACCACTCAATAATATAATTTATCACTATAAATTATTTTGATTAAAAAAAGTTGTTTTTAAGTATTTTTAACTATTCATAAAAATTGGAAGTTCTCAGAAAAATACCAAAAATTCATCTTAGGATAATTTCGATATTCCGAAACCAAAAAATGAAGTCCATTTTAAAATATAATATATATATAATTTCAAAAAGTAGGTATTACTATTCATAACGGCGAGTTTGATTGGTTGTGGTGTGTTAAAACTCGATGTTGCGTACAACACACGCTATCGCATTATTCAAAGAGAAGCATACCGTAGAAGTTTGGGGTGTTAAATCGACATAGCAGAATAAACAAGTGGTTCAGTCTCAATGTGAGATGTAATCTCCTCCATTTGGTAGTCACCTAATGAGAAGAATATTATAAATACAATAAAAAAAAATCACAACCTAGATTAGGTATACGGTCAATAGAAACAAGATGTTCAGGATAAAAAGCCTCCTCCATAGTTATAAATTGGATGTAAGAAAAACACAGGTCACATAAGGGCCTCTTCCACAAACATAGTGGGAAATATACTGATGAAGGAGAGAATAATAATTATTATCCTAGAATCTATAGGAGACAGAGTGTGTTTGATAATAGGAAAACAACACACTAATCAAATGTAAAATGGACAGAAGAAATAGAAAGAGCTTAGTCTAACGTTTTCTATATGTTTTTAATCCTCAGATCATCAATGGGGAGGAGTATGTGCTTTGTTCTGGAATATTGAGGTAAAATAGACGACCGTAGAATTCTGAAGGAATGCTTCAGTTGATCTCTGTATATTGTCTCAATCAATATTAGTTATGGGTTTAGGGCTTATTTGTCCTTAATATTCATAGAATGAGAATTAGAAAGTTCAACAAACTTCACAAATTTTATCACATAGTTTTCTTGGTCGTTAGTAACCATTTTATTATTATAGAATCGTCATACCAAGAGAGAGACCCTTTAAAAATATATATCATCACTTTTCGAATAATATCCACATTTCCCGGATTTTCATTTACTAAGTCTTCATGACTTTTTCAAACCATATAGTAATAGATTTTTTCATTCGAACAATTCACGCCAAAGATCTCTGACATCAACGGTAACAAGAGTGCTTGCGGTGACTCAACATCTAGCAGTGACTTTGCTGATAGTAACTCTTTTGGAAGTAGTAGTGACTCACTTATAATAGTGGATCATCCTAGTGGTAATGGTGAATTGAGTCTTGAAGTATCTCATCCTGATGGTAACCATGAATTGAGTCTGGTGGTAGATCATCCTGGCGGTAACGGTGACTTGAGTCTAGCAGTGGCTTTCCATAACACTTAACAGAAATATTATAGACATAATATGTTCATATAAAATGATATCATACAACATGTAAAGCATTAATAATAAATGAATCATGTATTATTATCATTAAAATATGAGTTGACAAACACACTCCGTCCAAGTAGGTGCCAACAACATCTCTTCTTTTTGTGTAATCCAATCTATGAGCTTCCTTGTATTGGCTTGTTCCACAAATCACTATCCACCTAATTATATCATAAGATTCAGGTCCATAGATAAGAGAATCTAAGGCACTAGTGACTCTCCTACTAAAAAGACAAGGAAACCAAAAAAGGTGAGTGATCTGATATTCCTTAGTCTTGGTGTGATACATCTTCATTTGGGTTGGCTGATATTACATGTATGTTTTCCAGGAATCAATGAAGGAGACACCACATTCATTGAACCGCTCTCTGATTGTTTCACCAAGTGAAGTGGTCACCATTTTAGCCCATGTCCATGAGCACCTTGTTATCCATGAACAATGTGAAGTCCATTATAGAATTATAGGGGAAAGAACTTATTCCCTTATTCTCATTTGGATTTGCTATTACATTAAAGTCACCTCCATCTATCCACGGGGCATCCCTTGGGTCAAAGGCTTCAATCCCAATCCACAGGTATTATCTACTTTGTGCTTCTCATCATCTATAAATGAATGATATGAATAAGATACTATTACTTGAAGTAACTTTTGTAGTAATAAATTGGTCATCCTATTGTATCATTCCCAATAAGATGTTATTATAATAGAAGATCCATATATGGGGGGTTTTAGGGGATGAGGATGAGCTACATCATGAGAAAAACTATAATTCAGGTATGATACCACAAGGATATGGTTGATCCAATGAGTTTAAATGGATCATCCAATATTAGTTTTTCAGGACCATTCATGTAATTTTATTTCCATTATTCATTTTTTTACTATTTTATGCATTTTGATGATAGTGGGAAACACATAAAATAATAAACCAAAAAACACATAAACATGTGATTATTTTTTTTCTATTAATGTTCAGGTGTGAGCGCAAAACCATAGAAAACAATATTAATAGAAATGTATTACATTCAAAAATAATACTAAAAATACTCAAAGAGATATTAATTCAATAACTCCATTTTTCTTTAATTTTAACACAACTAGGTGTTCAGGGATATTGTCATCCATAGTTGAGGGTGCCTCTTACTATTGGGGAGTTCTTATGAGAATGAGGGGTTGAATTAATTGAAGATAAAATTAAAGGAGTATATACGGCTATCTTACTGAAACTTCATACGAAAGTGTTGAGTAAATCACATTTATGATTTTAGAAGCTGGGACATCACTCAATAGATCAAGGAGTCATGTGTTAATGTGGTTGGCCAGTCAAATGAATACCTTGAACTCTTAGAGTAGTGTCATAACCATATATTTTAGGCAATTAGTATAGGATTAAAGGATTATTTATACTAGGATAATCAATTTAATAATAATTATGATTATAGTGTAGAGGGTATCTAAGGATTGATAAAATGGTGGGAGACATTTTATGATTGAATTAATCAGTAATGTCTTGCAGGTAATCAAGATAAAATTAATAATTTGGTAGATTTTATTTTTTATAAAATGGAGAGTAATAGCACAAGTACACTCTGATAATTATTGGTAAAAGAAAATTTTAAAAATAGCATTAGTTTGTAAAGATCAGTACAAGATCTTGGGAAAAGTACTACAACATAGTAAATTCAACGTGTTGGTGACCCATCACCTGTTGAGCCACCCCTAGGAAGAAAGGTTGAGAAAAATTCTTACATGAGAATCATGTATGATGCATATAGTAGTTATTTCATAATTCTACCATCAACATTTGATGTGAGTTGTAGATACTACCTCAGGTCATGGATGATATTACATGTTGTTTCATCTTTGATAAGCTTTTGTGGAGAAAGAGAAGCGTATATATGAATATGTAATGATTACAATGGATATGTGTAAATTGAAATTTGGATCATGATCTTTCAATGGATCCCTTTCTCATATCAATTTCAATAATTTACTCCAAATTTTTTTAGGATTACAAAATGAACAGTATAGAGAAAACACTTAGTTACCTTCTGGGCAATGTTCATCAAGAAAATAAGAACTTAAAGAAGGTTTAATACTTAGTTCTTATGGAGAACTAGCTGAAAGGAAAGGTGAAAATTCCACTCAGAAGAGTAATTCCTAAAGATCCATTACATCATAATTCAAATAAAATTGGTACTAAACAATTGGTTATTTTCTTTCAAATAATGAAATAAATATATGGAAGTTTAAATGAAATTAACTAAATCACAGAAGCAAGAAATCTCATATTCTTCAAGAATATTCTTTAATATAAAAGGTAAATATTCTATCATAATTCTTGGGTATTAAATAAAATATGATTATAAAATATGTCTATGTAAATATAGAAACCATGTAACAAAAGAAACATCACAAGAAGTAATGTGTGTTCTCCAAGTGGTAGAGAAAGGGTTGTTCCTAAGTCAGTGCTGGGAAGTACACGACTTCTAATTTCTATGTAAATTTTTCTCATTGAACATTTATTGAGTATAACGAAAAAATATATCTCATGTGTCTAATGAATAAAATTATACATTATTTTAGTTGAGGAATGAATCTTTTTTTGGTTCTTAATACCCAACCAATAGTTTATTAATGCATGAATCATTGGAAATACACAATGAATATAAAATGTAAGACTTATAAACCTATTTATGGAAAGATAATAGTTTTTTAAAGAAAAAATAAATATTTTTCAAGGATATAATCAGAATGGTTTAAGAATCATTGTAGTTAAAGGCTGTAGGTATTATAAATAAACTTATGTACTTAGTTTTTTACAATGAAACCTTTAGAAATAATGGTAAGTCACAATGATTTCATAATTAGTTCAACAAAAGAGTGTGAACTATTACAAGGTTAAGACAGTGGTAAATATACTTAATAAGATTACCTTAAGTGTTTAAGGAATGTAAAAGTGGAGTACAATATATGAATGGTCAGAAGATATGAGTTCTTTTGGGCCGGTATGGTAAAGAATATACTGACGAAGCATTCATTGATCATTATAATATTGCATGGAGTAATTCCTAAGAGCACATTACCTTATCCACATCAATGATATGATGCCTATAAGAAGAATAAATGATGATTATTTCATGTCAAAATTTATCAATATAATGTAGAATGGAGTAATTACAAAATAAATTTTCCTTATACACACTAGATTCATTATTTAAGTAAAAAGAGAATCAATGTTTCAACTTATATCAATTAACAAAACTTATATTGTTTTCATTACATGCAAAAAAATAATGACATTATCCTATTACAATATTATAACTATAATGGAAAATGTATATCATATGAGTTAGTATAATGGAAATACACTATGGCATAAGAACATGTGTTTTGATGAAAACTATTTGTTAATGATATAAACAAAATATATATCAAGAAAAACACAATGTGTGTATAAAGTAATTATCCTAAAAGTTTATTATCATATGCTAAAAATACATAATATAGAAAAGTGATAGTCAATTCATGGAATATATTTCTATAAAAGGATTCACATATCTATTTAGTATAGTGGGATAATGGTTCACCAGGATTTAGTCAATGATAAAGATACAAACATATTTGATAAAGGAATGAGTTCCATCGGAGGTGTGAAAGGGGAATGTTCTAAAGATACAACTACACAGGAAAGATAAATAAAGAGTGATGTTTTTATATTCACCATAGCTAGTGATACATTATTAATTGAGAATAATAATTCCTACAAGTAAGAAATATAGGAAAATTAGCTAATATTGAAAAGATTAATTAAAATTCAATAATGGATTCCATGTATCAAAGTACATGGGGCATATTATTTTGAATACTATGGTGGGTATTCAATTGGGATTATGCATGAATGATATAAGCGTGGTACCAATAAATATAGATTGGTAATAGAAATTTGATATTCCAAAATCCATTTCAATTTTATTTGTCATAGCTACATTATATGATCATTTTTATTTATCATTGGATGTCAAGACCACAAATCGTGGAAGGCCTCTATATAAAAACCAAAATAGGGATGGGGGCACAATAAAAATCCAATAAGGGGTGGTTGATACTAAAATCTAGTTTATGATTAAAGTAAGTGATAAGATCATAGAATATTAATTTGGAATTAAATTTTTACATGTGTATACCAGAGGATAGTGGGATCATTATTATTTTCCAAGTAACTTATGTTTGTTAAAATAGGGAAAAACTATTGGTCTTAAAGTTATTTAAGGAAAGGATGAAAAAACAATAGATATTGACTTAAATTAGTAACCAATTTTCAAGGGAACATGATCTACTATGGTATATCTAATTGTTTATTAAACCTATACAATCATACAAATACTGACATAGTGTTGAAAAATATGTGGTATAACAAACTGAGAGAATACTTGTCACCAATGTCACATGATATAAATCTCTCCAAGAAGACATGTATGTGAATCAGAAGATATTAATGTGGTGATTTTAATTCCATATTATTATTTGTTGAATCAATCACATATTATTTGATATAAAAAATATGTGATATTTAAAACATATGCCTTATTTTAGGAACATATCAGTTATATTAGATAGAACTGTAACTCAAGAAGTTAAAACTATCCAATTGAACTTGAACAAGAACAAAGGGATATGTTCCTAAAATGTTGATGAGAGGGTATAATCGTCACAAGGGGAAACAAAATAGTCTTACTTTAGATCAATATGATCTTATATCATAGTTAGGTTAAGCAAATGAGTGAGAAACGATCATACAATACATTGGTAGACATTCCTATATATATCAAGTGAATTGTGGATTCTAAGGAAGCTAAAGAGCCCAAGTTCCTCAGCCCGATTGGTGATGACTCAACAAGTTCCTCTAAGAGACCTGAGATCAAATTTGGGAAGAGGAATATTTACGGGTTACTGTAGTAGGGTTGTATAAGGTACTATAACAAGTACTATTCAGTATTGTAGTATCTGGAACAATTCATCCGTTTAGGCTTTTAGGCCACTAGTTTTGTCCTTGAGTCCTTTAAGGCCTTTAGGCTACCCAAGGCCTTTGGGACAGTAAGGATTTTGGGAAACCTCAAGGACTTAAGGACACAATAAGGCATTTAGGGCACATAAAGGACTTCAGGCCACCTCAAGGAATTTGGGCCACATGATACTATAATTAAATAGACAAAACAGAATCTACACGGAGCAGGAACTATATGAGGATTTAGAGTAGGCGCATTCACCAGAGCATAGAAATCAAATTTAGAAGAAAGAGAGGTTATGGATGTTTCCATTAGGACCAGTCTGTGAATTCATGAGAAGCCTATCAAAACAACCATGCAAAGGTGGAGAGATGGCATAATGATATAGATGATAGGGAGTAGTAGTTCCAAGTAGTTATAGTTGGATGAATTCCTGTAATACCTACTGGTCATGTAATTTCCCAAAGCGTACAATCCATCTAAGGGCCCCCTTCATCCCGTATGAGATGGATTATCAAAAATGAATAAAAATAGAAGGCCTTCAGGCCATTGAAGGATGAATCTAAATAAGTAGTGTACAAAATGACTTTTTTTCTAGTTGTTGGAATCAAACTTAATAAGTAATGGTTTATCATTATAATAATTCAATAACTGGTATTATCTAAGATATTAAGTTCAAAAAATGTAAAAGGGATATACTCAGGGATATTATCTCGTGATAATTTTTACTCAAGGATGTGGAGTCATAGATAAAAAAATATCCGCATAATGGAAATTTGATAGGCCCATGACTGAAGAAATATATTAGTAGAAACATGGTCTTATCATGTGGGAGATAACAAGGATGGTTAGAATATTGGATCTAGTGTATGTGGGAGTGTTATAAAAGTGGTTTCCCTAGACCTAACTGTATGAGTAATTTTTGATTACTATATCATGGATATAATGAGTTATACATGATGTACATTTACCATAATTTCATATATATGTCTACATAAACAATTTAAATAGTAATTCCCATAGGCTAATTTTTGTGTCAAAAGATTATAAAAGTTCCTGGGCTATAATAAGAACATAGAGATACTATGAAATTAACCAAAAAAATATGCCATATGGTTCAGATACATCATATAGATTATACCCAAATGATTTATGACTATCAGATGTCAGGGGCTCATAATCATTGATACTTTTTCTCATGAAGTTCACACATGGTGTTCTCTAGTAGGTGAGATCATGAGGATAGACCCGCCAACAGGAACACCACATGTTTTGTGTGTTATTGAATGTTTTTATCTACCGAAATTTTTATTGGTATCTTGAGTTGAGATTATTATCAATTCATGCCATTTTATTGTAAACATTTATTTAAGAAAAAAACCTCACAATGAAGTCATGGTGTGGTATCTTTTGTTGGGTGCCTCATTGGTGGTATGGCATTAGTTGAATGATCAAGATATAAATATTTTTACTTTCTAGTTGAGGAAGAAATATCTTGATCTTAGTTGGAAAGGATGTTAAAACATCATAAATCCTTGTCCAAGGTATTCAAAGGTATGTTTTTACAGTTATATGAACCAATAATAAATGAATACATGATTATGACATAGGTGTGCATCCTAATTTCTGAGATATCTAAAGTAGAAGAGATTATATTAAAAATTGTGAGTTCATAGACTGATTGTCATTACTCTAAATATTACTTATCTATTTAAGGGATTTGATGGGTTGTTAGAATATAATCTTGGTCTTTTAAGAATATTTATTTATATCAATATAAGGTCCTAGATGGGCACACAAAATATCATATTCATGAATCTTCTATATTTTGGTGAATAATTATATAGGACATGGTGGGTCACACCACATGGTATGATATTTTTAAAAGTATTAATGATTACTCAAAAATTAATTATTTTACTTTTATTAGATTATATAATAATTGGGTTGAATTTATTTAATGTGTTTACAAGTATTTATGTAAATATATGTAATAATACTATATGAATGAATAATATTTTAATATTTAAGGTTCATTTATTATTAGTGGGAAATAAGAGTTAAATTAATGACTTAAGTTTATCATGTAATATATTTATTATATATAAAAATTAGGTAATTATAGTGATCCTCACATCCTATATATATACATTATGTCACTTTTGAGGAACATTTAATACATTACACAGACGCCCAATGAATGTATTAGTTTAGTGCCTTTGGAAACATGAAAAAATAAAAACTAGTACGTATGTGAGATAAATTATCTCCCATTATGTTCTCCATGAGTAGAACCCTTCTTCTAAACACCACACATAATAATTATCTTCATAACCTAGGGAAAGGGAACATGAAAATGGGTGAGCTTAGATGCCTAGTAAGGGTAAATTAGGGGGAGATGTATGAATAATCATAAGCATAAGGGTATGAGAACATGATCATAACATTATAAAATCATACCCTCCATATCAATGATCATAATCATGAGTCATGGAATAAATATTTGAAGTTAATAAGACATTAATCATAATGGAATCAAGAGGATAATCCATGAAAGCATAAAATAGGACCAAGACATGGAATTATGGCAAACACATAAGCATATAAAATTGATTTTCATAATAGTCAAGGTTTAATGACAAGGGAATCTTAGTTTAATGGGTTCACTCCCCAAATGATATTAGTTTTGAATGTTCACTCCAAAGACCATCTTAGTGAACATAGTCCTTTACTAAACCAATTTTGATCCATATTCTAGCAATTTCCACCACATGATATATAAATCTATACTCAATTTATTGGGGGTAGATATAGGTCCCACCCATCTCATAAGAAAATCATACATATGCATGACTCAAGATGAGAAAAAATAATCATATCATAACCCATGAAATTAAATGGGTTCCATAAACATGTCATCACATCATAACTTATAGAAAAGAGAAATGTTTTATAATCATTTCATAAAAGAATAACCCATGAAAATAAGTAGGTTTAATAATTATATAAACCATGAAAGAGAAATATGTTTCATATAAATCATGACATCAAAAAATAAACAATTCTGAGAAATAATATAAATGGTACCATTGGATCATATCCCCAAGAAGTTATGATTAACACAAAAAAATCCATCTTGGATGGAAATTAATTTTGAATGATCTTTTACAAAACATTTTTTGATGAAAATTTCATTTTTTCATTGAAAAATTCTTTTTAAATGGTCATTTAAAGACATTAAAAAATAATTTTTGGAAAACATGGTTTTTAAATAAAACAACTTTCTAAACGAAGAGAGAAATGATGTTGGATTTTTTTAAAAACATTTTCTTAATAATATTAAGCAAAAAAGAGATGAAAAATGGTAAAATTAGATGAAAAATTTCATGAAAAACTAGAGTAGAAGAAAAATCAATAAAATTATTAAGATATTGATCAATATATTACCTTAGTGGAAACATAATCTTAATCAATACTAGAAAATAATGAGACTGTAACAATAAACTCTTACCACCATGGTAACATTGAATCAAAAATATCCATGAAAGAATAAAATTACATGGAGAATAAAATGTCATTAATATAATTAAATTCATGATAAAAAATTTAAAATGTAAGTATATACACATCATAAAAGAATATAGGTGCAAAAAAAAATGTCTATCAAAGAAGTAAAATTGAGAAAATTTTAGCTTAATGATTTGGTAACTTTTGATCCAAGAAACCTGATAAAATAGATTTCATAAAATTGATATTTTAGAACCCAAAAATGTAAGTATTAGTTTCATAGAATTCATAAATGGTTAGTATATACACAAAAAAAACAAGAGAGTGGTGAATAAGGAATAAGTCTCACAGAAATAAAAGTGAGACTAAAAATCCCCATACCTTATGTCTTGACTCCACTCGTACTTGTGAAAACCTCTAATATAATAAATATAAAATTATTATACATATATTAAATTACTAAATTTAATTATATCATATAATGTATTATTTTATGACGACCCTTTATTTATTGTTTATTAACAATTCAATGTTAATGTTATATTACATGCAATAGTCGCTTTATTTTTTGTATGTGTTTTGATTTGATACATATTTTTCCTATTACTTTTATCATGATTTGATCATATAAATAAGTATAAAAATGTTATTAATATAATATTTATTCATTATATATGTAGTTATAAATAAATGATATAATTTAGAAATGAAATACACCGTTCATGGATACGGTAGGCGATACTTACGCGTGACCACTGTTTCCATTTTCTTATCTTATTCATAATGAATGAAAAGTAAATTATATATATATATATATATTATTTTTTGAGTACAATTATATTCTCATATATAAAAAATATATATATTAAACCCATGCTTGATACATTTCTTTTAATTTACGAACGAATTACATCTCTTTTTGGTGGAAGTAGTCCACACGTCTCAAAATAATGTTATTGTATTCCCAAAAATGGAATGTATAAAGGTAGGTGTTATTTAATAATTAAAAAAGAATAAATACATCATATGTATCCTATATATCATATAAAAACATAAATTACATCATTATTACCAACTTCAAAAGATTGTAATGGAATAATGAACGACATCAGTTAGCGTGGCACTTGTCCCTCGTACACACGAACGATGATTGTTTATCCCAGTTGATGGAAGTGTGTGTGAGTGTAGGTACTACCCTTAACATAAGAAAATATTTTTATATTTATTATACTGAGTTAATTATATCAAAATTTAATAATGATAATTTATGGGATGGATAATGAAATAAAACAAAATTTCTTGTTGAATTATTTTTCCTCTTCTTTGGGTAACTCCTTTTAGTTTTCATCGAAGGTCTTCCTTGGATAGCTTTATAACCAAAGAGTGTCTTTTATGATTAACGGCGGTAGGTTTGGAAGGGATTTGGATTGGATTTTTCCTATCCAAATGGATTGAGAGTAGTGAAGAAGCGAGGGGAAGGAGGGGGGGTGAGCACCCATTTCTAAGTGGGGGATAATACACACTTGTAATTTTTGAAAGGAATTGTGTGATACCCACACTTTTAGCAATCAAGAGACTTTTCTGGTAGAAATTTGTTTATCCATGAATGTTTAAGTTCAAAATATGACCATATAGTTGGTGCTTTAAAATTTTAAGGACATGTTTACAACTTATATTCTATGTTTAGTTATTAAGTAAACTTGTTTTTACCTTAATCACTATAATTATTTTTAATTAACATTACTAATATTTTTTGTCATAAACATAGTTGAAATTATTTATAATTATAAATTATGTTGATTACAAATATAAAATCCATTTTTTGAATTTATAATAACATAATTGGATGAAATTAATTTAAAATTAATCCTGCAGATGGGATGAGATGACAAAGTTTTAATGTGAAAAAATTTGAAAGATTAAAATATTATTAAATAAAATTTCAATATGAAATTGATAAAAATGACCTAAATTGTATTAATTAATGTATAATTTATCTAATTTTACATTAAAAAAATTAAATAAAATTTAAATATATATATAACATAGTTGAGAAAGAAGTTTTAACTAAAATTCAGTATTTTTCACTATTAATCCAAAAATAAAATATTTTTGAAAAATCTAAAAACATATCCCCGAAATAATTTTGAAATTTTAAGTTAAAAAAATAAGTGTATTTTATCAAAATAAATTTTTATAAGTTTCTAAAATTAATTTTATTATTTTTCATAGAAGGACATAAAAATTTGTTCTTTTGAGAATATAATATTTTTCAAAACGTTGAATTTACAAAAAATATGTGTTTTATTATCAATATATATTGTTTATATAAAACATTACAAATATTCTTTTAAAATGAGTTACTAATATTCATATTAATAATTTTAAATGCAATATTATAATAGTGTTTTTTAAAAAATTATAATAATTAAATGATTTTCATAAAAACTCAGTGTTGCATGTAATGAAAGCTATGACAATGTTGTGTGTAGCGCAATATTAACTTTTTCTAGCATATATTTAATGAATAAATTGTTTTAACATGAAAGAGGATATCAAAAAAATTTAATTTATTCAAAAAAAATGTTCATAAAAAACTCAAGGTGTTACATTCTACCCCATTAATAGGAATTTCACCCACAAAATTCATTATTCTGATACAAAAAAATGCGGATAATTTTGTCTCATGATGTTCTAAAGTTCACATGTAGATTCCTCTAATTGGTGGTTTATCTAAAAAAACACTAACCATGTGAGTGTTATTGTTTTGTAGAACATTATCACTATGATATAAAATTTCATCTGGTTGTTCCTTATGAGAAAGATCCTACTCTAGTGGTATGACCTATGAGTTCAGTACATTTGAAGGGTCAGATATGTACTTCTCAAGAGAGATTCATGCAAAAAATCATGGGATGGGGAGAGATTTTTTGGATGTAACAAGCAATAAGATACCATCTCGATGCGATCAAGATTTTTAAAATGGACCAATATACCTAGGGGTTAGTTTCCCTTATTCTCAAATCTCATAACCTTTTTCTAGGGAGATATTTGTAGAAACAAATTCTCACCAACATAAAATTATAGATCATGTCGATGGTTATTATAATAACTTTTCTAATGAATTTGGGATTCCTTGATATTATGGTTAATGGTTCTAAAATTATCAACCATTTCTTCAATAATAACATGTACTAATATATTTCATTCCCCAAATCCATTCCAATATGTTGGAACTCTAAATTTATTTTCCAAGAGGTCTTAATAAGTATCCATTTGAATTCTTGGGTTAAATGTACTGTTGTTTGAAAAATAAACCAGAGGAAGATGTTGATCCCAACCGCCTTTGAAATCCAGAGATTAAGATATCAACATATCCTCTAGAGTTTTAATTGTTCATTCAGAGCGACTATTCATCTAAGGATGATAAATACTGATGAAGCTCAATTTTCTATCAAGGGATTTCTAAAGACTTCTCTAGAACTTTGAGAAAAAACATATATCCTGATTAGATAAAATAGAACGTGTTACTCCATGAAAACCTAACCACTTCCTTAATGTATATCCCTGAATGATAATCCAGATTTAATTATTCTCTGAAAGTGATGAAGTGTGCTAACTTAGTATGGTGATCTACTACCACCCATATAGAATTATTCCATTTATATGTTTTAGGGAGTCCAACAACAGAATACATAGTGATGTTCTCTCATTTCCATTATGATTTGGGTAATTGATGAAACATGCCCTTATAATTTTTATTGTTTCAGCCTTAACTTGCAGGCATACTAAGCATCGAGATACAAAATCTGTGATATCTCCCTTTACACCATTCTACCATAAGTATTATTTAAAATATTTATATATCTTTGTACTTGTAGGGTGAATAGAGAATGAAGAACTATGATATTCTACTAATAGATCATTATTCCAATATTGTATGGATGGATCATATATATGGTTAATGAACCTTATCATACCATCTAGATCAGGGATAAAATCTAGAACATTTCTAACCATCTTTTATAGTTATACATCTTCCTTCTACTCAACATTAATGTTCACTTGGATAGTGGTTTGGACATTCAGTTGATAAATATAAGATTTTCCCCCTTATTTAAGATTTCTAAGTCCATCCTTTTCAAATATAGAAATATTGGATCTTTTGTGATCCTCATAATAGATAAAATATCATGATCCTTTTGACTCAAAGCAATGTCCACCTTGTTCACTTTTTCAAGGTGGTAATGTATTGATCATTATTAACCCTTTATCAGCTATAACAATATTATACGGTTAATGTTCAACTCTTTATGTGTGAATAAATGGTAAAAAACTTTTATGATAGGTATATATATAAAATTTTATCTATAAATATAATTCCTCTATATCTTTATTGAAAAAATTAACGAAACATACTCCAAATCTTGATATGGGTAATTTTTCTCACGAATATTCAATTATTATGAGGAATAAGCTATATACATGTTATTGTTCATAAGAACACATCCCAATACTTTCTTGGATGAATCACTATAGATTAAAACCCCTTCTCCAGTATAAGGTAATGTATGTATAGGTGCACTGAATAACCTTCTCTTCAATTCCTTGAAATTTTCATCACATTCATCTATCCATAGGAACATGGAACCCTTCTGTGTTAAATTAGATAGAGGGTTGGATGTTCTGGATAGATCCTACAAAAACCTTAGATAATATCCATCTAACCCTAGAAAACTATGGATTTCTGTCACTGCGATCAGTCTGGACCTACATTCAATATCCTCTCTCTTTGATGGATCTACTACTCTACCCTCCCTTGAGATTATATGAACAAAAGATGATACATTTTTTAATAAAAATTCACACTTTTGTAAACTTTTCATATATTTTCTATTAACATAGGGTATTTATTATAATTCTAAAGGGGCCATAATACTATTTATTTCTATTTGAATAGATACAAATATCATCTATAATGACTACCACAAACTAATCAAGGTAATCTTTAAAAAATCTATTAATCAAATCCAAGAAGTCAGAAGGGGAATTATTTATATTGAAAGGCATCACTATATATTCATAGCCTCCATACCTTGTACAAAATTCTATCTTGGGAATATCCTCCTTCTCCATCCTCAATTAATGATATCCCGAAAAAAGGTCAAAATGAGAAGAGTATCGAGCTCTATGCAATTGATCTAAAATTCATCAATATGGGGAAGAGGATAGTTGTTATTGATCATGATACTTTTTACTCTTGATAATCAATGAAAAATTTAATTTAACCATATTTTAATAATCAAAAGAGTAGGTGTACCCTAATGTGACATACTTTTTCAAATAATTCCATTTATAATGTTTTCTTGGAGTTTAATATTCAATTATTTCAAATGAATCCGGACCATTATATAAAGAGTCTTTAAAATTAGTGTGGAACTAATTATTATTTCTATTGAAAACAAAACTTCATGTTTTTTTGAATGCTAGGAATATATTTTGAGAATAAATACAAAAAATATTGAAACATAGGCATATAATTGATGCCGGTTTTCTCACAAACCATTTGATATAAACAACCCTTATGAATAGAAACTAATCCCATACAATAGACGTAATATCCCTAATAATTTAATACAAATCATCAAATTGATACATAATAATAGTTTGGTTTAAAATATCAAATTTAACTTCCTTTAATTGATAGTTCATGTGGGATTGACAAAAAAAATCCATTCTATGCCTAATATGTAATCAAAATCAACTAGATAAAGAATGATAAGATTTGGAGGAAGCACATTACCACCAACATCAACCAGAGAAGAATCATAGACATGCGATGAAATCATCATACCATTAGTGTTATACACTGCTAATTCCACATATAATCATTTGGATGGAATCATTATACCCTCATAAAATTATTTAGTTATGAAATAGTTGGTAGATCTAGAATCCAATAAGACATTATCTATTTTAGAGTGTATAGAAAGTGTACCTTTCACTACAACATTTCCGTACCCCTTTTAAGAAAAAATTATCACATGATATTTCCCACTATCTATCATTATAAGAGGTTACTGACACCAATTATCATCATTAGCCTTATGGATTGGTCACTGGTCAGTATAATGTCCATTCTCCTTACACTTGAAGCACTGATGTGGGGTAGGTTCATTCTGTACAACTTTCAATCCATTCAAATTGTTGTTTAACTACTTCTTATCACTTTATCAATTGAATTTCGGATAACCTTCCCTTCATCACTTAAAAATTTTATTATACCCCTTAAGACAATTTACTCAATGCTTGTTTCCACACTTTGAGAATAAATGAAAGCTCATATTCTTCTCTCCATGGTATTTATATTTTCTATTTAACTCCATATTTATTTTCTTATCAAAATTATTATATTGATATTTAACTCCAACCTCTATTTCAAACATGATTTCACAACAGAAAATAAATTCATAGACAATGAATTAACTTATGGCTAATACCCTTATAAGACTTGGATTTTAGACAATGAAAAATCATTCATATTTACTTTTAGTTTGGATGATAATTCAAAAGAATATCTTGAAAGAATTATAAAAATATTCTCATATATACCAATAGATTCCCCTTTACATCAATTCAAATCAAGTAACTCTTTCTCCATATTCTTACAATTAATACAAGGAATGTACTTGTGGAATTATAAGTTATTGAGCTTTTCCCATTATATAGTGTAAATTTCATCTTTCTACATTGTATTCTGGATTAGATTCCACCACTGGTCCACTTATTCTTATAAATGATAAATATGAAGACATAATTTCTCATGTTATGAACATTGGAGAATAGAGGATATCTTTTCAGTTATACTAATCCATTGTTTAGAAAAAAGTGGATCGTAAAACCCACTAAAATAATGTGGATGTTTTCTCATGAAGGATTCAAAAGAACATTTCTCCCTTCTTTGTCCATTTGGATATCCCCCATGATTCATAGATTGATAAAAATGGGTGATCATAGGAATGCTATTCTTCATTCCTTATCCCATATCATTCTGATTGTCTGGAGTAACATCATTTCATTTGTCATCACACACAACATTGATGAGGTTCCTTTGAGTTCCATCCATTGACTAAAACCAAAAATCATAGAGTACAAAAAAATAATCATTTTATGAAACCTTAAAATCATGGAAATACATATAGGATGTCTAAATTATGACACCCTCATTAAACTGTAACTTCTTATTTTTATCCTTTGTTATTTATAACTACCTTCAATTTATATCATCCATGATGGTTCATAAAGAGCTTGGGAACTACAAAAGAATATCCCCCAAGAGCGACCAAATTAGTGAGCAACAAGTCATGTTACCTTTCACTAGTTCCCGATTGAGTCCAACTCAATACATTGTTTAGGGGTTGTTACCCAAATGTACATCTATGCTAGAGCTACATAAACTGTTTGTATCTGGAAAGAGATGTATTACTATGAAACCACTAGATCTATCCTTTATCAAAATTCTAGGACATTTTCCTACAATTTAGTCACCCTTGGACTTATCTTTCGAGAAATGTTATTAAAGATATCACTAAGGTTTCAACATCCCAGTTTACAAAGGTTAGATAAACCTTTCTTTTCTAATACCTACTGTACCAACCTCAATTCTCATATATAGACATTACATCACTTTTTATTAAAAAATTTGAAGCATTACACAAATATATTCCCAAAGACTGAATTAGTTTAGTTACTTTGGAAACATGGAAAGATAAACACTAGTATATAAGTGAGCTACATTATCTCCCTCTTGGTTCCCCATGACAAGAACCCTTCTTAGAAAAATTGTACTTAATACATATCTTTATAACATGGGAAAAATAAACATGAAAATGGCTAATCTCAGATGCATTGTAAGGGTAAAAAAGGGAGATATGTATGAATAATCATGATCATAAGGGTTTGAGAACATGATCACAACATTATATGATCATACCCTACATATCAATGATCATAATAAATAGTAATGGTTTAAATATCTGAATTTCATAAGAAATGAATCATACAAGAATCAAGATTACTAGATATTAAATGATATTATTGGAATAATAAATGTAGTTGTGGAAGAAACATAATAATATTAAAATTACTTACATTGTAATCAAGGCTTAATGACAAGGTCATCTTAGTGTAATGGGTTCAATCCCCGAACCATATTATTAGTCAAGGTTCACTCTAAAGAAAATCTTAGCGGAAATAGTAATTTACTCAACCGAGTTCACTCCTCATTCTCGCCATGTATATCTCATGAGATATAAATATTTACCCAATTCATTGAAGGAATATATAGGCCCCAACCATCTCATAATGAAACTATACATATGTGTTCCAAAAGATCATAAAACATGATCATATCATAATCCATGAAAGTAATTATTATCCTAAAAATTACATCAGATTGCAACCTTTGCAAAAAAGACATGTTTCATAATCATTTAATATATTAAAAACTCATGAAGTAAAAATGGTTTCATAATAATATAACTGATGATAGAGAAGAGAGTGTAATAGAAATCATTCCATCCAACTATAATCTATACAGAGAAAGAATATGAATGGGTCCCTTCAATTATATCTCTATCAATGCATGAGTAAAACTCACGAATGTCATCATATATGGATAATTATTTTAAAATATCATTTAAAAAATATTTCTTCAGGAAAATATCATTTTTTTACTTTCAAAAACAATTTTTAAAACATAAAACATTTTAAAAAACCTTCTTCATTAAAAAAAGATTAGAAAATACATAAAGGATAATTTGAAAATCCTTGAAATCCATTAATTTTTAAATCATCATAAAAGGTAATTTGAATAAATTTTGATTTTTTTTAGAAACATAGTTTTGAAATAAAATAGATTTCTGACTAAAGAGTGAAATGAAGTCAGATTTTCATAATTTTTTTTTCTAAATAATCTTGAGTACCAAAGAGTGAAAAATGGTACCATTACAAGAGGGTATCCTGAAAAAACATAAGATAAGAAATTTCATGAAAATTATTGAGATTTTGATCATAAAATTTTATCAAAGGAAGAATAATCATAAACAATCCAGATAAATGATGAGATTATAGAAATACACTTTTACCACCTTTGTTACATTGAATACAATATTTAATGAAAGAATAAAATTAAATAAATCTTAATATATCCTGTAAAACAAATATTCATGATATAACATGTAAAATTGTTTTATATAAACCTCATAAAACAATATAGGTTCATAATAAAACAAGTTTCTCAAAGTTGGAAAATTAAGACAAAATTACCTCCCCGATTTGGTATCTTTTCAACCATAAAAATTTATAAAATAGAGATAATCAAATGTATATGTAAATACCAATAATTTTAAATATAAGTATCATATAATGAATTCATGGGATGTATATATACCACACAATATAAATGAGTGTTGAATAAGTTATAAGTCTCATTAAAATAAAAAGGGACTATAAATATTATAACCTTTTGTCCTTATTCTTTTTGTACTCATGAAAATATCTGATATAATAAAAATAAATTTATTATAAATATATTAAAAACCATATTCAATTATATCATACAGTATATGATTTTAATATGACCTTTTATTACCCATTTATTAAAAATTCCATGTTAAATTTACATTTTGGGTAATAGCTGCTTTGTATTTCACATGTGTTTTTGATTTGATATATTTTTTGTCCTCCTACTTATATCAAATTTTCATTACCTCTAGAATGATAAAATTGATAAAAATGTTATATTTATTTAGTATATATATACTTATCTATAAAAATTTCCAATTGAAAAAAATACACCGTTTATAGAGATGGTAGGCCATACATACACAAGAACACTATTTCCATTTTAATATCATATTTTTATAGAATGAAAAATAAATGATATATATATATATATTCTTTAGAGTTGAATTTAAATTTAAAATATAACATATTTTATTATTAAACACATATTTAATACATTCCCTATAAAACATGAACAAATCACATCACTTGGAGGAGATGGTAGTCCACACATTCACAAAAAAGTTATTGTATTTTCAATCAATAGAAATAATGAATGTATGTGTTAAATAATAATTAAAGAAGCATAAACACATAATCAATATCATATATATATCATATAAATAATACTATGTCATAATCCTGCCTGGGTACCTTGATAACCTGATAACCTAGCCGATCTTGACATAACCCAAAGGGCATTCCCGATACCCACAGGTCAGTGACTTTCACATGGAATCAGATAAAAATATAGAGGGAATACGTTTTACATAATAAATTTTAAAGTAAAAAAATAGTATAGTATGCATACAAAAGAAACTCTACTAGGGGAGTTGTACCATATGTCAAACAAGCATAAAATCCCAAAGTACTACAACGAAAGTACAAAAAACAGGGAAATGAGCCCTAACCCCAGAGGACAAAACTCACCAAGTCCATATATAAATAGTTAAAACCAACACCAATTCATGTTTTACCAATGATTGAACCTGGAAGAAGATAATATATAAACAGGTGAAGGCACAAGTAGGGTGTTAGTAAAAATCCCAATAGGGCTTTATAAAGGATTTTATAACAGATTCCAAAATTAAATTAACCAAAGAATGTTCATTCAGTTTTAATCAAATAGGTTTGGAATTTAATAATAATAATTAAAATAATTCATGATTTATATGTCAAATTATGGAAGTAATTTTAAAATAAAAGCATCAAATATTAACTGATGGAATATTTCTAAAAAATATCAATTTTCACAAATGGATTAAATGAAAACAATTATATATAACCATTAAAATAAATTAGAACGCATGTAAAATAGTTTACAAAATTGAATGAAAGAAAAATGGTTATATTACTAAGAAGGTATGACAGTTATAGGATATAATGACTCTACACTCAAGGTGATACCGAAAATATGTACATACACCCCTTTGATCTCAGGCCAAAGAAGACTCATCACTATCTCTTAAGGGATGGGATATGATGATATGATGTTTTATAATGTTTTAAATCATAATGTTCCATCTAATTAAATAACTATATACCTAAATATTTGATGTACTCTAGTAAAAGACAATAATGAAAAATTTATTTTCAGACTTCTTAAAATACAGTTAATCATGTCCTACATTTTATTATGCCCATTTCAATTTAAAAACCAAAATAAGTTTTTTTATCAAAACATGCCTTTTACAAATACAAAACCCTAAGGTTTCTATCAAATGAATTTTATTCCATTTTCAAAAATAGGGATTTTAAACCAACTCAAAATTCAATTTCAAAATCCATTTTCAAAATTTAAATTCAACAATTTAAATTTTCAAAAATTCCATCAGTTTTAAAATAAACACCCAATTAAATGTAATTGGGTTTTTTCAAAACATTCTATAAAATCCTTTTTCCAGAATTAAATTCAACAATTTAATTGAAACAATTTCCATCATATCCAAAAATTAATTTTCAAAAATTTCTATAAACACACCCTGATTAAATGGAATTGGGGGTCTTCCAATATCACACTAAGAAATCATTTTTTAAAATCCCAATTCAACAGAATTGGTACTTTCCAACAAACCAATTGAAAATAATTTAATGAAAAAAAATTATTTAATTCAAAAAAATTCAAATAAAATAAAACAATTTTGTGTTAATAAAGATCAGGCATCATAATAGAACCATTTACCTCAGGATCAACTGTTATTAAATTACACAACCGTAAGTGGACAAATAAAATTGAGAAAAACCAAAATAAGGACCTACAAATAAAACCAAGTTTTATATCCATAATAGTGGGTATTAGATCCAAAAATCAACATGGGGATCCATATAAACCGAGGGATGAAGAGGGAGATCCCAAAAGATAGAGATCAGGGTGAGGAAACTAATTAGAATAATATAGAAGGGTGTTCCTCCAACTTTGAAACACTTCTAGAGGGATACAAGGGACCAAGATCTCTTCTTGGGTTCTCTATGGAAGGGAGAAATCACTTCAAGGTCATACTGATCCATCATGGTCCAAAAATAGGGGTTTCTGATTTTTTAATAAAAAAACCAAAATAATTAAAAACATGTATGCACAGTTTTTTGGGCAGAGTCATATGGTTTGAAAAACTCTGCAGACTTATTGTGAACATATTTTAAGTAGGCCACACATTTTCCTATAGGAGGTGGAACAACTGGAAAACCATGTTTCCACTATGTAAAATCCCACTTTCTTGGGTTTCATAGTTTTCTCTAAGGGTGCACACTATTTGGGAAATCCACACGTCAACCATGATGTAGCCCAAAAATTTCAAAAAACATAAAAAATTTACCCTAAGCAACCCCAAAGAAAAATCAACCAAAGATTGATCAAAAGGATGGGTTTGGTAATACTTGAAAATAGTAACTAGATGTTACAACCTCCCCACAAGAGCAACTATCTATCCCCCGAAATCCTATAAAGAGGATTTCATTCCAAAAAAGATGAGGCCACTGCTCTCTCGTAAATTACTCCCTCTCCCACATCTCATGAGAATTGGAACCATGCAACCATAACACATGAAATAAATGTTTCATCCATCAATGAAGTTCCTTTGATTTAGTGTCAACTATCATGACTATTCATTCAGTCATGGAGAAATTAGGTTCAACCTCAAGATCACTCTAGCCCAGAACATGATATGGATCATATTGATACTTTTGAAGATGAGATACATGTAACACGTTATGTATCGATGTCAGCTATGATAGAATTTATAAACAACAACACATATCCACACTTACTAAATAACCTCAAAAGTCCCCACAAAAATATGTGCATGTTTCCTTTTCCTCCAAGGTTGTCGATGACCCAACCGAGGTAAAACATTCAAGAACACTTGGTCACAAATTGAGAATTCCAATGGTCTGCGATTATGATCACCATAATACATGTAACAAATCTGTTCTGTCAACATCCTTTTATAAATCAACTAGATATTGGCTATCATCTCTTGTACCAAACTTGGTTAAACTAAGGAAATTTCACTAATCTCTGACCAACACGGTGAATATTTTCATGGTTGGCCATAAAAGCCATCAAAATGATCTATTCCAATCACGAGCTGGTAACTATTATTATAAGAAAACTCAACCATCCTCAAATAATCACCCCAAGACCCACTAATATTGGGAACACAAGCATGGAGCATATCTTTAAAAAACCATATATATCTCTTTTTCTAGCACTCTAATTGTAGATGGTATGCCTTGCTCAAACAGACTTGAGATCCCAAGGCCTCTTAGAGGCCTCTCCAAAAGAGAGAAGTGAACCAATGATCTATACCTTAGACTATATAAGAAGTAACTCCATGAAACCAAAAAATATATTTCACATAGATTTCTCCCAACTCCTCAACTTTGTTTGTATCATGAATGTATATAATGTGAGATGACATGGTCAGCCTTTCAATCATAAACCATATCACAATCTTTTTTCTATGGATACAATGAAACCCAATGAAAAATTATATAGATATGACATCCCACTTACAAGTTGAGACTACAAGTGGATAATGCAATCCCTAAGGTTTCTAGTGCTCATCCTCAACCTCTAGACATGTATAATAATGAGAGAAAAATTCAAAAATTCCCCATCTCATACCTGGAAACCAGAACTACTTCCACATGTCCTAGAACATTTTTGTGGCACTTGGGTGGACATCCCATTGGGAATTATAGAAACCCCCCATCACAACATGCCATACCAAATATGATAATGCAAATAGCTTCTAAAAGCATAGAATTTCTTCATGGGAGAATAACCAATCAGTTATGATCTCTTCTGCATAATGAAAGCCTATAATTATACATAACTCATCATCAAGACGCTATTAATATAGAATAAATTCAAGAAGAGCGGATGTCAAATGAACACTTGACAAGGAAACCTTAACCCCTGATTCCTAAAATTAAATATGAAGCTGGGTAATTATATGAATCATGTTACACATTTCCAATGATTCTTTCACTACTTAGTTTGGAAGTTTTCTACTCAAAGAATCTACAATGAAATTCCCTTTCCCCAGGGTATATGCGATTTCAAAATCAAAATACTATAGGTATTCCTCCCAAAATATATAGTGAAGATTTAAATCATTTTGAGAGATGATATAACTCAAGATCTTGTTGTTATAAAACAAAGTAAGACGTTATCTGAAAAAAGTAATGCTGTAATTTTTGTGTGCGTGCATCAAAACTTTATTTTAAAGGTAATGGGTCAGATAATTATTCTAATGTGACCTAATATTAAGGGATCCATAAGCAACAATAATACCACATTGTAGAAGAAAAATGCTGAAACCTGAACATGATACATTTCAAAATACCATACAGCCCTACCCAGCGTTAGGAAGATTCAATAATGGTGCAGTAGTATAAATATTTGTTACCTAAAAAAAATAATTTTGACATTTGTTATCCTAATAAAAAATTTCACCCATCTGAGTTAGTGCAGTCATCAAAGAAGAAATCTTTGATAAGTCCTTCAAAAACTGATGATAACATCTGACAAATCCCAAGAGGATCTGAATCTCTATGTAATTTCACGTTTTATCCCAAGTCAAAATAGCCTTCACCTTCTCCACATCAATTAATATTCCTTGTTCCAACACCTCATGTCCAAAGAACTTCACTTACCAAATCCCGAAATTACTTTTTTGAAAGCTAGGAATAAATTCAATGATTTCTAAAAAAACTCAGATTTGTTCTTAGATGATGCAAAAGATCCTCCCTAGAATTATTGTATATGATGATGTCATACAAAAATACTACCATTAATGTACCAAGATACTCATTAAAATACTATTCATTAGAGAAATAAAACAGTATGAGCATTGGTCAGAAAAAAGGGAATGAGAAATGGTCATACCTACTTTGAAATGTGGTATTCTTAATGTCATATTCTTTTATCCTAAATTTACAGTAAGAAGAGAGAAGATAAATATCTGTGAACTACTTTCCCCTTTCAACTAATCAAATATATCATCAATATGTTGCAATAGATACTTATAATTTATCATAACTCAATTGAGTTTTCAACAATCAAAACATAGGTGAAGTGAACCATTAGCTTTATTAGCAAAGAGAATTTGCACCACCCAATTTGAAAAACATGGGAGTATGAATCCTTTATTTAGATGAACTTTAATTGGGGACTTTATATATTCTAGTTCATATGGTTAATACAGTATGAGGGAATAAAAATAATTTATCACCAGAAATTAAGTCAATAGAAAACTCAACCTCCCTTACTGGGGGAAAACCAGAGAAGTAAAATCAAAACACGTCAGAAAACTAGATGAAGACTCTAAGGAGATAAATAGTCAATGATTGTAGCTCTAGATCAAAATAAAATACTAATATTACTTTCCCAAACTTCTAATAATAAGGTCAGTGTATCCTCGACCTTGGGATCAATTCCTATTGAATGATATGACACGTACCATTAGGCGTAGTTAAGAAGACCTGTCGAAGATAACAATCATTCTGGGATTTATTGACAATGATCCAATCCATCCTAAAATTAATGTTAAGGGATTTCATGTCAAGAATTAGAAACATCCAAGCAAGATCATAATCTAATAAAGATAAAACACAAGCGGTACTATGAAGATCCTACTCTCTCTTTATACTAAGGGGTGTAATAAAATTAATTATACAAGATATAATCTCTATATTAATATTAAGAAAATTCACAACATGGGTTAAAATAAATGAATGATATGAACCAATATAAAATTGATCAATTAATAACAATGAAGTTATAATGATGGTACCTCTCACTATCTATATAATCGCATCTGCTTCCTCTGGAGACTCTTCCACTACGTGAAGAAGCTTCATTATAGATTCCTATGAATGTAACCCATTTTCATGAGAATTATCTGATTTTGGTGTAGTGTTTTAAGGTTATAATGATCTTGTGACACTATGCAGAGTGTAATAAATGTGATAGAACCTATATAAGTGACCTGAGCATCCATAGGATCCACAATTCTTAGGATCCACAGTGATACCACTATTTTAATGTCCCGACTTTCTACACTATTAACAAACTAAAGGACCTCTTCCAGGAGCTGCAGGAGGTCTAGAATGAACCTATTGTCGAGAACCACCATTAGTATCATCAAACTTCCTCTTTCCCTTAGATAAGTTCACACTTCTAATGTGAGATAAAGGAACTCTAGATAACCTAGACATTCGGGCCAGGTCCATCTCAACAATCAACACTCTATCTAGTACATGAACATATAAAGGTATATTCTGTAAGAAAACATGAGATTGAATATCTTGATGAAGCCCCAACAAAAACCTTTGATCATTCATATTCTCATTTGATACTATTTCTGGTGAGAAATTCAAATGATGAAAAAAATAGTTTTCATACTCTATCATAGTCCTATCAGCATACTGAAGTTTAATGAACTCCATATCCATGTCCAATATCATCAACTCAAGATAGAAATATTTAGTGAAAATAACCTTGAAGTATTTCCACTATAATCCCTCATTATTCTTCTCCATCACCATCATGTCCCACCATCTATTACCCAAACATTCCATCACGATGGTGGAACCCTTCACATTGATTTTGCCAGGTGTGACCAAAATCCCAAACAAACAGCCCATTATTCTAAATAACTCTTTATCCTCTTAGGGACTATTTGATCCATTGAATGGATCTAGCTTATAGTAAATGAAATATTGAGAAAAAATAATGAGAATAACCCTATAAGGTTCCACAACAAGAGCCTAAATGGGAACTGAAGGTGGTTCCTATCCCAGATCTTGGATAGTGCACCTGATCACCTCAATTAGGTTTGGGTCAAAAAGAGGAATCAATCACTAAAGATAAATAATATGTTCCTAATAGATCCTATTTTCCCATATTATTGGAGGCATGATGATTCAAAACATTAGAAGATAGTAATAAAGAAATTATATTGACACTCAAATAGAGCACCAAGTAGATTAATCTGAATAGATAGAAAATAAAATATTTCAATTTCAATCTATCCAAATAAAAATAACGAAAATAGTAGAATAAATCCATAATATAAACTTCCCTAACAAATATCCAGAGACTTAAGGTTCATTGTAGTGAGAGCTGGCCTGACACTCAATCATAACTACCTCCTATGTCCTAACAAGATTTCAAAAACTTATACTGACTTCAAGAAAAAAGATCAACATGGAGATTTGATACCACTTTATCAGAAACCAGCCTAGGTACCTTGGTAACCTGATAATCAATCCGATCCTAAAATATCCTGAAGGGAATTCTAGATCCCCACAGGTCGGAGAATAACACCTGGAATCCTATAAAAAGTGAGTGGGAACAATTTTCCACAAACATTGTGGATGTAAAAGAAACAAGATAGTATTCATACGAAAGAAACATCACTTGGAGAACTGTACCAAAATTAAAATAGTCATAAATCCCAAAGTACTAAAACTAAAGTACAAAAAACAAGGAAAAAAACCCTAGTTCCCATGGTCACATCTCACCATGTCTATGGATCAGAATCTAGAACCACCTATAAGTGGTGATTTACCCCTACAGGAACCAGGAAGGAGATAGAATACAAACACCAGAAGGCACAGGTAGGGTGTGAGCTAAAATCCCAACAGTATATCACCACGAATTTCATAATAGAT
Source organism: Viscum album (assembly GCA_963277665.1). Classification (NCBI taxonomy): domain Eukaryota; kingdom Viridiplantae; phylum Streptophyta; class Magnoliopsida; order Santalales; family Viscaceae; genus Viscum; species Viscum album. The sequence continues at coordinate 1,616,770,481 of OY728131.1, read as the reverse complement.
TCTAATATTATATTAACCAAAAAAAGTAACTTCATGTTAAAATAAAAAGGTTTTTCATTTAATAAGCATAAATAAAACAATTACTTCTTTACAATTCAAATCATATAAATTCTTATAAAATAAAATATTCATATTTCAATTAATGGAATATTTCCAAAATAATAAAACATGCCAAAAAATGTCTAAAAAAAACATTTTTATATTAAAAATTGTATATAAATTATAAGGAATGTAATGTTTTTTTACAAAAATGGCATAAATTCATTGGAAATACAAACAAGTGATAAACATGGTCATATTCCTAAGAAGGAACAACATTTCTAGTCTATATGGACTCCACACTGATAGTGATATGAAAAATATGTTGACACACCCCTTTGATCTCAGTATAAAGAGGACTCATCGCTATCTCCTAAGGGATGTGATGCGTTGATATGATGTTTTAAAGCAATGAAAATTATAAAGTGGAATCCAAATAAATCACTAACTACCTATGGATTTCATGTAATCTAGTACAAGAAAATGATGGTAAATTTATTTCAAAATTGATTAAAATACAATTAGTCCCATTCCCCATTTCAAATATTACAATTTATATTAAAAAATGGATTTTTAATAAAAAATTCATTTTTACCAAGACAAAACCCTAAAGATTCCATAAAACCATTTCAATCCATTTTTAAAAGTATATTTTTGAAACCAATTTAAAATTAAATTTCACAATCCACTTTATCAATTTAAATTCGATAAATTAAATTTTCACAAATTACATCAATTTTATAATAAACCCCTAATTCATTAGAATTTTTGTTTTTCAAAACCTTCCATCAAATCATTTTCCAACATTAAATTAAAAAATTTAATTGAGAAAATTTCTATAATACCACAAATTTAAATTTCAAAAATTTCTATAAAGACACTTCATAAATAGAATTGTGGGTTTTCTAATTTCATCCCAAAAATCTATTTTTTAAGAACCCCAATTCAACAGAATTGGGTATTTATAAAAAAACTAATTGAAATCCATTTAATTAAAACCAATAAATTAAATTTAATTCAAAATTATTGATAAAAAATAAATAATTTTATGGTTAATAAAAATTGGGCATCCTAACGGAACCACCTACATTAGGATCAAAAAATCCCAAAACATGAAGTCGTAAGAAAAAAACTCTATAAGAGAACCACAAAAATAATGATCTATGAATAAATCCTAAGTTTAGATAAAATATAGTGGTTATTATATCCAAAAATAAATATTGGGATCCATGGAACCATAGGTAGGAAGAGAAAGATCATAGAAGATAGAGATCAGGGTGAGAAAACTAACCATATGAAGATAGAAGGGCATTCCTCAGGCTTCGAATCGCTTCCTAGAGGGATATGGGGAACCATGAAATATTCTTGGGAGCAACAAGGAAGGGATAAATCTCTTCTAGTTTATACCAACCCATCGGGGTATGAAAACAGAGGTTTGGTATTTTTAATCAAAAATTAGATTAATTAAAAACCTATAGGCATGACTTTATGGGAAGAGCCACACCATTTGACAAACTGTGCATACTAACTATGCACTTGTTTTAAGTAGGCTGCAAAGTTTCCCAAATGAGTGAACAATATTTTTAAACTGTGTGATATTAATACAAAATCCCACTATCTTGGGTTAAACATCATGTTCTAATGGGGTGCATAGTTTGGAGAAACTGTGCGCTAACCGTGCACTAGCCCATAAATTTTTCAAAAACATCAATAATTTACCTGAAGTAACCCCAAAAAAACTCAACCAAAGAATTATAAAAAGGATGGGTTTAGGAATTATTAGAAATAGTAACAAGATAAAATAGTCCATCATTATTAATATCCTTGAAATATGGTAATGGAAGAATGAATGACATCAGTTCATGAGGCGGTAGTCCTGCACACATACAAATGATGATTCTATATCTCATTTGATGGAAGTGTGTGTGAGTTTAGGTCATAAAATTAACCAAAAATAATCTCAGTATATTCAGTATATTGAGATTATTATATAATCATGGAATAATAATAATTTATGGGGAGTAGAAAAAAATAAAAAAAAAAGTGATTTTGAAGGATGTTACCTCTTATTTGGGTAACTACATTTAGTTTTCACCAAATGGCTTCCTTGTTTAGATTTCTTCCAAATGCGAGTCTTCTAGGATTAATGGAGGAATGTTGGGAAGATATTTTGATAGATTTTGGATGATAAAAATTGCATTATGGGTGTGAATTAGTGAGGGAGGTTGGAGGGGGGAGTGGTAGTGCCCTTTTATAAGTGGGGCAGAGTACACACATGGTATTTTTGAAAATAATTATATACTCCCCACATTGTTTTTCCTATCAATAGGATTCCATGACACACCAAATTAGATAAATGAAGGTTTAAGGTCATCATATGGCCATCCATTGGGTTTTCTAAAAGTGTAGGATTATTTTTACACCTAATATTTTATGTTATGTTATTAAGTAAACTCGTTTTTACCATAATCATAATAGTTAATTTAAATTATTTTCCCTAATATTTTTGGTCAAAAAATATGTTGAAATTTATATACATTATATATATTTTTTATTTTAAATTTGGAATCTATTTTTCAAAATTAAAATTACAAAAGCGAAAAAAATTTATTTAAAATTGATCCTCCAAATGAAATGAGATGACAAGTTTTAAAAGTTAAACAATTCAAAAGTTTGATATGTTTTAATATTAAATTTCATTTTTAAATTAGTTAAAATGTTATATGTTTGATTAATTGGTGAATAATTTATCTAATTATATAATAAAACCGAATTTAAATAAAATTTAACTATATAAATATATTAGATGAGAAATCAGTTTTCAATTAAAAATTAGTATTTTCACTATTAATCCCAAAAAAAGAAATACTTCAGAAAAGTCCCAAAAATTCACCCTAAGAAAAAATTGAAATTATAAATTTTGAAATTAGGTTTATTTCACCAAATTAAATTTCTAAAAGTATCTAAAATTTATTTTATTATTTTTCATATAAGGATATAAAAGTATTTCTTTTGAGAAAATAGTATTTTTCAAAACTCAGACTATAAAAATATATGTATTTTATTATAAATATATATTAATTATAAAAAACCATTGTAAACCATATTTAAGAAATATTTATTAAAATTCATATTACTATGGATAACTTCTATACATTAATTTCCTTGTTTAAATAATTATAATAATAAAATTTTGTTTTCTAGAAACTCAGTGTTGCGTGAAATGAAAGCTAAGTTGATATTCTTTGTAGTGAAACAATTACTAGTTGTAGTGTATAATAAAATATTAAATTGGTGTTTCTTAAAAAATAATACAACAAATAAATTTAATTTATTTAAAAAAAGGTTCCAAAAAACCGAGGGTGCTACAATGATAAAACATAAATCATTTTAATGATGTATTTATTTTGTTATAACATGTCATTTATTAACTATTTAGTTGGTGTTAAATTTCCATGTTCATGGGAACCATTTATGAGTATTTTAATATTTTCATTATATAATTATTTGGGGAGACTCGTTCCAGGAATTGTTCATTCCAATGGAATGAGAGCCACTCTTTCCTCCTTCTTTCTAGATAGAGAAAGCCTCTCTCCAAGTGATTGTTCTTGGAATGCCATTGATAGATCAAAGACACATGATTGAGGTGATCTTTATATTACCTATGGATTCACAGATCTGCATAATGGAACCTAGAAATTAAAAAATGGTGAGAACATGGATTCCTAGAGCATGTGTGGATGACATATAGGGGTTTGACTTAGAATCATTTGAGTAATGATCAACCAAGACATGATCTAGTTGATCACTCTCTATTTTCACACATGGGACTTTTTAGTTATAATATTTGTTCTTATTATTTTCATTTTATATCCTTAGGCCTCTACCGAGGCTTAGATTGATAGAGAAAAGAAGTTTTATTACCCCAGTGATAAAGAAATTTAAATCCTTAGACCACCATATTCCAATTCATGCAATTAGACCATCAATATATGAACCACAGAAATAAACAACTGTTGAATAAAAATCATATCTTAGTAAAGAGAAAGTGAGATGAAAAAACCCTTTCAGTAATGTTAAATTTTGAATAAAAATAAAATAAGAGGTATAACATGAAATGGAAATTAAAATATTATAAAATTAGGATACTAATTATACATAAGGTCATTATTCTTGTGAATACACTATATAAAATAAGTGATGGTGTGTACTATCAAAAAATTTTCATGGAATTTAAAATTGAGACAAATGACCCTTACCATAAGTAATAATTAATTATGTGTGTGTGATTAACAACCTAAATAATCAGATTTAGTTTATTAAAAAATTATTAAGAGAAGTTTCAAACCACATTTCTTTTTATAGGGTCTATTTAGTATCATATGTAATTTATTTATTAAATAGGTTTTTCTTTTACAGCATACATGATTTGCTTTGACCGGTTTCTAGGAATCTTACTAGGTATATAGACTATGGTCAAATGGGTTGTAAATTAACTTCATAAAAGATAAAATTTTAGATTTCTGTGTATTTTATTATTCGATTAACACAAAATTTTATAGTTCCATAGGTTTTCCCAAAATGGACTCAAATTATGATATATGCTTCCATATGTTCATTTAAGGTTGTTAAGTTTACTATGACTATTTATTGTTAATATCACTTATAGAATTTCTAATATTATCTCCCCAAAATATTAATATATTTTTTTAAATATCATTTTTATATGTTAAATACATTTTTAAAGTTATAGGTCTTTGTTAGTAAGAGAAAAATATTTCACTCTCTTCTTAGAGGCAGTAATCTGCACTTACACATGATGATATATTCCTTTTTTTGAATGGTTTTAGAGGAAGGTAGAAAGTGATATTCCATTAGTATAATAACATTTTAGTATATAAATAATAATTATGTTGTCATACTTTTAGGTATGGAATATATTTAAGGAGAATAAGATGAAAATAATTAACTAATATCAGTTGAGAACGTTACCACTAACTGTGGATGTTATCCCTTGGGAAAATACTTAATGCTCATTTTCATTATATTTTAGAAATATAATGGAATATAGAAAATGGGGATATGAATTAAAAGTTAATGTGGAATATATTTTATATATCTAAGTGTTTTTAATTAGGGGAGAAAGGTGGTGTAATTTATCTCCTTTTACAAGCAATGAAAATGTAACTTTTGTAAACATTGATTACATTTTCAATGATATCATGACACTATTCAAGGGTCATGAAAAAAAATTATAGAATAATGAATTTTTGGGTGATATAGGTTCTATAAATCCTATTATAATTATTTTAAAATATTTTTTAAACATGGTTTAAGTCTTTTACCAATAGTTTTTTTATATTTTACTATTTTTATTTTTACTATAGTAACTAATTTTTAACAATGATGTTTATATGTTATTAAAAACATAAAGTAACCACCATAATTTTTTTATGATCTGAACTTAATTTTAATCTCCATATAATCTAATTAAATTTTTTAATTTTAGGAAATAAATTTTAAAATAATAAATTTAATATAAGGAAAAAATGTTTTGCAGAATAATTCTATTTTCACCTATATGTGTTTCAAATCTTATATACCATCAATTACCAACAAATGAATGATAATTTATTTTAATAATGTGCAAACACATATCAAATTAATTATAAAAAATAAATTAGTTTATTTTATTAGATAAAAATTACACAACATTAATGAAATAATTCATTGAAAATATCTAATCCACAATTATCACAATCATTAATTTTATCTTATTAATCATAGTTTTATGCCAAAAATAAAATTTAAATTACTAAATAATATGGAATTTTTTATCTAAAATATGAAATCTATTTTTTAATATTTAACTTCTATAAGTGATGAAAAATATTTTATTAATAATAATGATTAATTTTTTTGAAAAAAATATTACTAATGATTTCAAATCAATAAACATGAGTTTTATAAATTTACCATATTATTTTTAAATTATTTGTTTTAATTTATATTTATTATTAAATATGATTAAAATATTATTATTTCATTCATGTATTATGATAATTTCATAAAAGTTATGGTATTTTCAAAATCAACATTTTCTCAATATTCACCTAAAAATTAATTAATTTGGAACAATCAAAATAGATCACCCTATGCTAATTTTGGCATGCTAAATTGAAAAATGAAGTTTATTTTACAAAATAAAAATATCAAAATTTATATATTTATCCTTTAAATGAAAATAAAACATATAAAGAATAACAATTTCTATTGAAAAGATCCTTTTAACAACTTTAACAGTGCTAAATCCCATTTTGTATGCATTTCAAATTGATTAATTTTTTTAATAACATGTGGTATTTATATTCATAAATTTTATTAACAATATTCACATAATATATCATTCTTTTTTTAGTTTGGTTTTTTGTGTTGAGAAAGCTATCAATGATATTATTGATTTAGAGGAAAATATATTCCAAAATATTGTGGGGTTATAGTTTAGGGTTCAAGGTGAAGTGTCTCCATGTTATTAAAAATAATATCGAACATGAGTAGTGGAGTGACTGTGATCATGAATATATTGAAAATAACTATGAATTTTATAAAAAATTTAATAAAGTAAGAAGTTAAGTTTTATATAATATTTACAATGAGAAGACTATGGTTATTAGAAAGAGATATTTTAATGATATTTTAGGATTCAAATGGGATATTTTTTCATTATTTTTATGATCAAAGAATCCTGTTTTGTCAATTGAATATTTGATAAGTCTTAAATAATCAATATCATGTTACTATTTTTATATACATTCCAAATTGTAAACTTGGAATTTTTTTAACATGATCCTATTGGGATTAAAATAGAACTAGAGAAATATTGAGTGGTAATGATCTAAAAGAAAATTTCAAGAAAGAAGAAACTAAAAAGAGATAGTTAAAACTGAGTAAATAAGATAATATCAATATAATATATTAGATATGTTATCTTTTCTTATAGATAATTACAAGTTTGTTCATATAAAACTATAAGTTTGTGCTTTTATTGATGTTTCATGATGGCATTGGGTTCATGGTCATATCTTTATCTAGGTTGATTTTGGTATAAATATATCCATTTTTTGTTTATTAGGTAATTAACCCTATATAATGGGGACAATGTACTCCATACAAGATATGAACTTCATTTAATTTAATGAACTATTTATTTTTTTCTATTCAAAATTGGGTTGAGGGATTATAACGAACAATCCTAACCGTGACATTTTTTGAAAGGGTAATGTTTTCAACACTAATTAAATCCCTCCTCTTAATGTTGATCATCCATTAATGTGATACTAAAATTAGGTATCATTTCATGTTTTAATGTGAAGTAAATCTATTAATTATTAATTTGGTTCATCAATCTTGATCACACTTTGTGTATGTTTGATTTCTTATTATCGATCATGTAATTTTTATGGTTCTTAATGTAAATATATTGATGAAGAATAATTGTAGAGAAGAATAAGTTATTGTATTTTTTAATAAAATCCCAAGGATGTTTTGAAGAATTATGCCTTTTAAAGTGTCTATTTTTACTAATTAAATAATTATTAAATAAACACATCTTTCAAGATTTAAGTCATTTCCATTAAATTTATATAGATTTGAGTTTTTTGTATGTCTTCGAGTTCTAGTGAGAATTTTTAATGGTTTATCTTATAACCGTATATAAATAAGGTATTTGATAAATTACAAATATGATTTTTATGATAAGCATAAAATAAAAACTGGTGAATTATATTAAATATAATAAAAGAAGAAGATAATTAAGAAGAATGAATGTTGGTTCTTAGGGATATTACTTTATATCAACAATTATTCAGGGAAATATGAGGGAATTAAGTAAAAATAATAGGGCCAACTGAAGGATAAATAAACACTTGAGGAAATATTCCATCTCATAGATATAGTTATCCAATTATAAAAAATATCCATCCAAAAGAAGTATAGAGGTGGTATATAGAACAAAGAGGATAATAAATATTTTTGAGGGGTGACATAGTCGAGCCACCATGTGAGGAAGGCATCATGTATTTTTTTTGGGTTGTTCATAGAGAAAATATACTAATAAATTAGCATCCATCATTTATTAAATTCAGATTTTGGATCATGTATAGTTCAATATGATTCATCTTTAAAAACCATGTGATATAGAGCTTGAAATAACTCTGTGTAGTTTATTGACTTCCTCACATGACTCAAATTATGTTATGCATATCATATATCACCATATATTTAAGATAGATCTTTAAAGAGTTATTTGATGTTTCATTAGTGGAAGATAATTATTTCTTGAGTCATGGTCATTATAAGATACATGTTATGGTAGTTTTCTCCAATGTTTTCTAGGAGAATGTGTGTGAATGTTTACTAGAAGAAAGGTGACATGTTGTGGTCACTGTGAATTGGAAGAATCATGAGAAGGTCTACTAGAGTATGTGCATACTATAAGTACAACATAATAATAATTTTAGATTAATATGGTTGAATCTTAAAGTTGGTAATAGTAAAATATACTATCTTTGTAAAGTGTATTTACTGAAAAATGAAAATTTGAATTTTCATAAGAGTAATTTCATAAAATTTGTAATTTAAATTTAGAAGAGTGATAATCTATGTTTGAAAGAGTAAATCCAAATTTTGAAATACTATATTCAATGTTAAAAATAGTAAACATAAATATCAAATACTTTTTATGATTTCATGATGTATATAAAATATGAAAATACAATGTAAACCGAGATTTCAAGGATTGATATATAACATGATATAATTATTGATTACAGAAGAAGATGGTAAATGAAAATTAATAATGAATGGGATATTTATACATAAATAAATTAGTAAAATATGACTATAATTTTCCTGCTATTTTAGGAATGTTTAAATGAGAGATCATGAAGTGGTTTTTGGAGATGTTTTTATGAAAATTGGTTTTTTAGAAGGATTATGAAAGGAATCAATTATATTATTCAATGGAATAATGAAATAAGGTAGATGAATATAATACATATTATTGTGGAGAATTCATGAGAGTTTAAAAATATATTATTCAAAAATTTAAATGGAACTATATGTAATGAAAGAATATATAATATCTTCTGATTTAAAAAGGATAAGAATTCAATTGGGATTTTAAATAGAGAAATCTTAGGGATTTTTAAATACAAATAATTATGGAATTTAAATTATTTTATCTAAAAAATAAATTGGATATAATAAAGGTGGTGGAATATAAAGAAAATTAAGAGAAAATAATGCTTCAAGATTTCTTATATATATATATATATATTGATAGGTTGCTAAATACTGGTTTCCTTGAGAATAATGTGTAATTTACGCTATTGAAAAAACATTAGTATTGATGAAGTGAGAAGCCTATAATATAAAATTTACTATATATTTTTATGAGTTAAAGGGATGAATATATCCAATTCCATATTTTTTCACTAAAGAAAATTAAGAATAGGGGTGAAGAAGAATGAGTTTCATGCATTATTTTTTTAAAATAAAGAATATAAGGATTAAATTTTGGAAAGATAAGATTATGAAGGAGAGGATTTTTAATTCATTGTTTTGAAAAAGAATGAGAGTCAATATGTAATATTGGGCATTAAAATAAAGGCTAATGTTTTCGTCCATATTTATGTACAAGTAAGCTAAGAATAAGTAGAACATGTAGAAAATAAATAACTCATGGAGTTTATATTTGTGGAATTATTTCTTATTTTATCAAGATTCTATATTGTATAGTATTGAAAAGTAGTATTAATACTCAATATGATAATGTATAAGTGAAGGGTTTACCATGAATTTTTAGGATACATGTAACTAGTGTGTTGGATAATCCGTACTCATCTATATATCACAATTTGATACTGGTGGGTCATGTGATCATGGTTTTTCCAACTCACCCCAAATAATATATTTTCATTTTTAAAAGATAACCCTATAAATATAGTCTAATATTATGGGTATGTGTTTAGAGGGGTTGAACATAAATTGAAGGTGGGAAGAGATAATAAAGGATCCACTCAATTATCTAAATAAAGAGGTAAAAGGTGAAAGGGGTAGAAATGTTCTTAAAGAAACTAATAGTAATTAACCCCTAACTATTCAGTGTTGAACATATCTTAATTGGTTATCTAAATTGTTTTTATAGAAATAGTCCACAACAGTTTGATTTATTTAATTTTAGGTTGTGTTGAAGATTTGGGTATCTTTGTGAATTTATAATGAGTTATAGTTTTGTAATATATACATCTATTTATAATCATAATTCTATCTGTATCATGACCATGATGAACATGGAAAATAAGAATATGAGGAGATTAATGAAATAATAATTCACCTGATAAGAATAATAAATGTCAATCTCTCCATTACATAATAGTGAAGAAGATAGTTCTTTATTGAAATAGGAGTAATGGAAATTTTAACCTACCACCAATGTGATAAATAACCATTCTATCTCATAAGAATTATTGAATTCTAGTGATTAAGAGGTAAGTGAACTTTCTTATAAAAATATGATTTTGATTAACTAAGAATTAGTCGGGGTGATCACATGTCTACAATATCACAAGGTATATCATTTATTAGATTAAATTATTTATTTTGTATCATTCCCAAAAAAATTGTTTCTTATATTTATGGGATTCTGGAAAGTTAAGAAGAAGATATTATCAATGTGATGACCAAATTTTCCTCGGCCTTTCCTTTGTGAAAATCCAGTAGTCGTAATATTAGTGGGGGTCACAAAGGGTTGCTTCAGGAGTTTTCCAAAAACATGGTTCCACCAAAACATTTCATCAAAATGGTGGCACTGTCGCAGTTGAAACGTTTAATGTGGCGCTTTCATAGTTTCACAATTTATGGTGGAACTATTATAGTGTCTCACTAAACAGTGTCACACCCGTCTCCCTGTTTTGTGAGTTTTCCTAGTTTTCCCCCTATTATGTGTTTTTCTCCATTTAAAGTTAATCTTCCAACTCAAAACCATCCTCTGGTCTATCTCCACTATTTCCAAGGGGAATTATTAAATCTAAATTAATTACAATGTGTGAAACCGGCATACCGTGTGGTCAAACCACAAGCCATCTTTCAAGTACATAGAAATGGTCTCCCTAATTTTAGGATATAACCACTCATTAAGATGAGATTATCTCTTCCCTATTCATTTTAATTTCTCCTGGTGCGCCTAGAGACTTCCTCCTGAGACAATTCATTCCCCTGTGATGGATCCCTTCCCACTCAGCCTTTGTGGATTTCTTCCAGCATGTCACACCATCCACTATTCTTGTCGAAAAAGGAACTTTGATCCCTTGATCTATAGGTAGGGACTTTGTTCTACTTATATTTAATTGTGAATCATGTTGGGTGGGTATATTAGAGGTTCCTTATATGGAATGGCTTTATAGACTTCTTGAGTTGAGAATTAAGAAAGAATTTAATATGAACAAAAGATAACATACATAAATAATATAATGTGTAGGGTGTGGATTGATGTTGGTTTCCAGTTTTATTTTGTTATCTTGGATTATTTATGATTGTTGTGGTTGTATGCCTTATGAAAATCTTGGTAGTTGGTGGTCTTTTCTTATGCGCTGGTTGTGTTCTATTTCATTGTGATTGTTTGATGTATAGATGCAACATGAAATATGATTAATCATGTACAGTCGGTTAAATAAAGGGATTCCCCATGATCAAACCTAATCTATGATCACCTAGGTTATATTAAAGTGGAAATTAAAGAACCCATGTTAGTTAAATTTGAATACACTTGATTTGATGGTTGTGGTCATGAGCTGTGTGTTTTGGTATGGGTTCTATGTGCATGGTATGGGGGGGGGGGGTACATGGGGGTGTTGGTGCATCAGTCTGAGATATTTATTGATTGTCGAATGAATGAACTTGTTGGCAGCTGAACTACCTTTCTGTTGTGTTTTGGTCATGAAGCTACTTCATGCAGTGGGAATGTGGTGTAATAATTAACTCGTTATATAGTGGGAATACATAGGTGAATTATTTGGGTAGCGAGGCTGCAGGGATGGGTGGTGGGAGAATGAATGGGGGGTATCACTTTGAAGAGTGATAGTTTGAAGTAGTTAAATAGGGATGTGTAGTGGGACTGCAAGTTTAGCTTTGTGCTGTTGTGGAGTGGGACTGCAGTTTGGTTTTGATCATTGCTTGGTATGGTTATGGTAGTTAGTTTCCCGGTAGTTTTGTATTGATATAAAGTGAATCTCCTTAAATACATAAAAAAATGAACAAAAAGGGGGTTGGGATTATTCTTAGAAGTGGGTTTTCTATGGTTGTTCACATAAGGGTAGCAGTAAAAGCGGTGCTATTATGGGATTTTTTTCTATTCTTGTGAAACCTATAGTTTGGGGATGAGTGTATTATCACATATATATATATATATTGTAGTTCCTTGTGATTTTGTTACGCGTCGCACCCTAGTTGACCACCATGTGCCGAAGTACTCCATTTCATGGGGGAGGGTGTCTTTCCCAACATCTTGATGGGAGGATGGATAGCTAGTTACTGACTTTATTCCTCAGACAATCTATTGGATCTTTTTATTGGGAATTTCTAGGAATGCTATAATGGTTTGAGGATTACCATAGTCTAGGATTCTTTAGGAAAGGGTTTGTTTTGGATGAGAGTCCTTGGTGTTTGCCTGTCAGGTTTGTTTTTCCAAGTATCTTATGGATGAGGACCAGGTTTTCTAAGGAGAGTTGTGTGGTTATTGTGGAAAAGGTGTGTGTGGGCGTTGTTGTGTGTGGTTTGGGGCCCAGGTGTGTGCGGACATGTTGCGGTAGTGGGACTATGTGGGGGAATAGTTGAAGCGTCAAGATGTTATACCATTTGGAATTAGCAGTTAACTAGTGGGAAAGGGGTCTGAGGTACCCAAATGTTAATGTGCTTATATTATTACTTTACATGACTTGCGTTACATTGGTAAGTGTTCCTTGGTGAGGTTTGGATGGTTAGTATTCCTTGTTAGGTGCTTGAGGTTCTACTATTTTCTCAAAAGGGCATTAGTATGTCCCCTAACATGTGCACAAGTAGCATTAGTTTCCCTACTAAGTATACTTATATGCTCACCCAACATATATAAAATTGTTTCCAGGTTTCTAGGAGGACATTGGGGATAGTGCTAGACTTCACTTTCGTGGGCATCGGGATAGTTGTTGTGGATACTTCTTCTTTTTTCATTTGGTACATTACTTTGGTTGTTTTGTCATACTTTTTATAACCATTACTTTTGATCATGCATGTGGGAATAGATTCATGGATTTAATTTTACTTTTAGACTTTGGTGTTGCTAGTATTTACCATCTTATCTCCCAATCTTGTTCTATAAAAAGGGTAATGACTTAAAAATTATGTGAGATTCTATACCCTTGGTTCTGGTCGCCACTCCGGGGCCTACTGAAGAAAGGACTTGGGGGCCATTATATTTCCTTTATTCGGAGGAAGGATGGTCCGGGCACTTTGTCATCCATTCCTTCATCATGAAGAAGGTGGGTCATGAAAGAATGGTAGCATAGGCATATTTATTAAGAGATCGTGGAGAGTTTGGGGTTAGGCATCGTGATGATTGAATGGGATGGTAGGGTAACAGTGTTAAACAATCTTAGTGCATGAAATAGGCCAGGGAAGGCCGGTTAGTACATGGGATTTTAAGGCCCCCCGTGATCTGATGTAAGGACTCTGGACCTACTGAACGACCAGGTGAGGCTGCACTAATTTCAGGGTATAGACCCTAGGAAAGGTACATTCATCCTAATGACATGTGTTATTATGTGTTGGGGGGGTTGGGAATTTTAAATAAATAAATAGTTCAAACAAGATTTACAAGTAATATTCTATACTACTCGGTCTTAGGTATTCCTAGTTTCTCTTTTCAGCTAAGGAACCTGGGCGTCGTCTATGAGTGGTATGAGAAAATTGATTCCCAAAAGTTTGATCTAGTTGATTAGTAGAGGGTTAATCGAGAGGAGGAGTATGACCAGTGGTAGAAGATGCTTTGTGCCTTCCAGTTGAAGACTCTAGGAATGTACGAGGGCAACATCTCAGACATGGAGATGAAGAGCTAGCTCGAGGATCTGGTGATCACTTTGAGCTTGATATGGGCTCCAAAAAATTACTGGGTTCCTCTATAAGTTATCCATATGCGAGGAGAAGCACATCATTTTTGGATGCTTTACCTCAGGGAGATTAAGTAGACTGATGTCTCATGGGTTGACATTGAGAATGAGCTCAAGGAGAAATTCCTTTCTTCCACGATGAAGGCTGAGAAGAGGCAATAGTTACTCCCCCTCTATAAAGGAAGTATGTCACTGAGGGAACTAGGGATCATGTTCAAGGATCTCCTTTGCATTTCACTAGACCTCTTCTCAAAAAAAGAGTCTCAATCAAGATGCTTAGATGAGGCACTCCGACCATATCTTCAGTATAGAGCTTCTTCTTTCACTCTACCAATGTACTTGGAGGTTCAGAATAAGAAAGAAGTAGGGGACCCGATGAATATGTTGGGAGGTTTTCCCTAAATGGGGATCCAGGTGAGTTCATCAATGGGGAAGACCATCAGTAGCTGGTCTCCAATGTCCGGGTCTTCTGGGTTTTGTCCAACGAGGAGTTGGACTCAATAGTTCTAATTCGTATCTCCCTGTCCTCTCCGTTTCCCCATGGGCCTAGGACTGACATGATTTTTTTGTGCTAGACATGGGAATAATTAGAATTAGTTCCCTATATGAGTGTAGTAAAGTGGGGGTGGTCATATTAATCGCCCACCTTAGTAGTACCAGTTTCCAGCTAGGCCTTTCCAGCAACAGGGGTAGCGAGTTCTCACTCCACCAAGGGCAGATGGTGTCGATGGAGGACGACCTCAGTGCACTCCTCAGGGACCACAACCATGGAATTTTAGGGGAGGTGGTTGTTAACCGAGGAGCATAGGGGTTGGGTGTGGGTTGTTTCACACCACAAAGGCATCTGTTCTAGAAGGGCCAAAGGTTGATCGAGGTACGATCAACCTGTTTAGTACTCTTGCTTATGACTTGATTGATTCAGAATAATTGCAATCCTTTTTTCACCCATTCTAGCCCATACCTTGGTTCTAGACGTAGAGAGTCATTCCATGCACCTGGTGTTGAGTATTCCAGTTGGAGGTCAAACCAGTCTATTTGATGTTTTTCGAGGATGTAGACTGAAGTTGGGGCCACATCAGTCTAGTGGGATCTTCTTCTTATAAAAATTCATCCATATGATGCCATCCTAGGAATTAAATGGATGATTTATATGCACGCTATTATCGGCTGCTTTCGGAGACAGGTCATGTTCGTAGATATGGGCGACCATCATGTAGAGTTCGTTGGCATGCAATGTTTCTAGGAGGATTTCTAGCGTGTGGAGACCCTTATTTCCTTGTTGGACAAGATATCAGTGGAATTAACAGACTCATAGATGGCGGAAGCTCTGGGTATTTTTAGTGAGTTCTTGGACATCTTCTTCAAAGAGGTTTTGACTCTACCCCCTCAATGTGATGTTGAGTTTCGAATAGACTTATAACCTGGTGCCCATCCAATTTTGATGGATCCCTATTGGATAAAGCCTTTTGAGTTGCGAGATTGGGGGATTCAAGTTGATGACCTGATGAAGAAGGATTTCATCTAACCAAGTGTGTTTCCAAGGGGCATTCCAGTCTTGTTCACCAAGAAGGCAGACAGTGGTCTCATGTTGTGCATAGACTACCGAATACTGAATCAGCTGATGGTCAAGAACTGTTACCCACTCCTCAGGATCAATGAATATTTTAAATGGTTGAAGGAAGATTGTTGGTACCTTAAGATTGACCTATGGTCTAGATATCACCAGATGAGGGTGAAGGAGGGTGACATCCCAAAGACCGATTTCATGTGTAGGTATGGCCACATTGATTTTTTTGGTCATGCCATTCGGTGTTATAAACACACCAGATGTGTTCATGAGACTCATGAAATATATTTTCTGTGAGCATCTAGACTATTTTGTGGTCATGTTCATCAACGACATCCTAATCTACTCAGGATCAGAAGAGTATCACACCAATATTCTTAGTACAGTTTTGGAGGTAATCTCACACCCTGAACTCTATGAGAAAATTTCATAGTGAATGTTCTGGACAAGAGATGTGTGCTTCCTTAGGCATGTGGTGTCCCATAAGGTAATAGTAGTGGAACCATCAAAGGCCAAAGTAGTTGTTTCATGAGAGGCACCCCAGAATGTGGCAGAGGTTCGTAGTTTCCTGGGTTTGGTAGGTTAATACCGGAGGTTCATACTTGACTTCTCTCCTGTTGAGGATCAATTGACGACTTTTACTAGGAGAGACCAGGACTTCGTGTGGAGTGAGCATTGTTAGGTGGCTTTTAGCTACCTAAAGGGGAATCCAGTCAGTTCCCCAGTGCTGAGGTTTCCAGAGGAAGGTGTAATGTTCAAGGATTTCTATGATGCTTCCGGTCTAGGATTGGAGTGTGTGTTGATGCAGAATTGGGGGTGATATCTTAAGGGTTTAGGTAGTTACATCCTTAAGAACATAATTATGTCACCCATGAACTAGAACTGACAGTGTTCATGTTAGAACTAATGTTTTGGAGGAATTACCTCATTGAGGACCACTTCATAGTCTTCACGGATCACAAGAGATTGAGGTATATCTTCTCCAAGTTAGACCTGGAAATTCAGTAGTAGAGGTGGATGGAGTTTATTCTTGAAAACAACATAGAGATATCATATACCTGAGGAAAGGAGAATGTGGTGTCTAATTCCATGAGCAGGACGTCATTGAAAGATGTAGTTTAGGAGTCCGAAGATCCTTGGAAGGTAATGGAGGAGTTGGATTCTTTACATATGGGCATGAGGTTGGAGGACGGTAGAGGCCGTCTATTTTAGATGATAGTGAAGTATTGCTTGGTACAGTAGGTGGAGGAGTCTCAATAGGGAGACTCATAAGATGAAGTGATTCATGATCAAAGTATCTAGGGTGATGATCTGGAGGGATGGTCAGAGGATAGTCAAAATTAGATGTTGTTCCATGGGAATATGTTTTACCGGTGGCGATGTGTGAGGGTGTCCTCGAGGAGTTCCATAACGCACCCCTGGTGGTACATCCAAGAGTCTCAAAGATGTACCATGGCTTGAGAGGTTAGTTTTGGTGACTCATAGTGAAGTGAGTAGTGGGCGAGCTGGGTAAAGGTGCCTCATGTGTTAGTTGGTGAAGGACTTGAACCATGTTCCTGGAGGACTATTGCAGGCCTTAGACGTTCATGAGTGGAAGTGGGTTGATATCTCAATGGATTTCCTAACAGAATTGCCCATGGATAAGGGGGGATGTGATTCTATAAACATTGTGGTGGATCAATTGATGAAATCATCTCACTAATTTGTGGCGAAGGAGTCAAGCCAAGTTGATGCCTTAGCATAGAGGTATGTAGTTGAAGTGGTACGACTGCATGGAGTTCTAAGATACTTCATTTCAGATCGAGATACAAGCTTTAAATCATGAGTCTGGAAGGGATTACAATGTACTTTTTGAACCTAGCTATACATAAACACTACTTTCCACCCTCAAATGGATTGTAATATATAAAGGACCATTTAGATGTTGTAGGATTTTCTAGGAGCGTGTCTTATGGACTTTGGAAGATCATGGGTATGACACTTTCCCCTAGTAGAGTTTTCTTTACAACAATATCTATCACTTTACCATTGCCATGTCACCATTTAAAGCCTTGAATGGAAAACCATGTCGCTCAACGGTGTACTAGACTGAGGTTGGAGAAGTAGCCCTTATTAGACCAGAGGTAGTACAGAGCATAGTAGAGAATGATTAGGTTGTTCGTGAGTGGATAAAGGCGACTCAAGACCAATATAAGTCGTATGATCATAATTGGAGGATGCCTTTGGAGATTGAGGTTGAGGACCATGTCTTCTTAAACGTTTTCCCTTGGAGTGGGAAGCAGAGGTTTGGATGAGGGATAAAGCATTCTCCCCAGTTCATCGGGCCCTTTGAGGTGTTGGGACAAGTCAGCGGGGTGAAATATCACATGGAATTTCCACCATGGTTGGGGAGGATGCACGACATCTTCCATGTCTCTTAGATCAGACGATATCTAAATGATGACTCTAATGTATTTGACTAGGGAGAGTTGGATATCAAGGATGATGTGATGTTCATGGAGAGGACAGTGAGAATTGAGGATCATAAGGGGAAAGAGCTTCGTGGACAAACCATTCCTTTGGTCCGTGTGCTCTGGAGGCTTGATGGCCTCAAGAAGAGTACTTGAATTTAGAAGCATAGATGCATTCCTAGTACCCAAAACTGTTTTGAATTTTGAATGTTATGTTTTTCTTTTTTTCCCTTATTGTGAGGAAATGTTGACCTTTTTGGCAATGAGGTGATCTATCTCCCTTGTTCTCTGAATGTGTGTGAAAATTCTTGCCATGTGGGAAGGGAGAAAATTATCTAGAATTAATACGCATTAATATAGGTGCGATTAAACTTGTGAAGGTGAGTCAATGTCGCCTAAAGTGGATAGTATATTGATAGGGAGGAAGGATTTCTCTAATATATGTGTCTAGATAGTGTGACCTTTGGTGTTTTTTAATATCTTGGGGTAGTGGAGCCTTAGTGTTTCCTTAATTATTTTGGAGATAGATATCAATGTGGTGTTCCTGAATGTTGAGGTTTCCCCTCTAGTTTTTGACATAGGGTTGTTTATCCCTCAGAGGTATCTTAAGAGGTTGCTGTTCAGACTCCCTCTAATTTGGTTTAGTTTTGAATACTTGAGGACAAGAATAGTTTGAGAGGTATCTCATGTAATTAACTAGATTTCGCTGGGGCTTTCCTTTATGAAAATCCAATGGTTGTAGTGTTCATGGTGTTCATAGTGGCTTACTCCTCATGTTCTCCATAAACTCGGATCCACCAAACTGTTTCAACAAAATGGTGGCACTATTATAATGGCATCGTCATGGTCACATATTCACTATCTCACCATTTATGGTGGCACCATTACAGTGTCTCACCAAACGGTGGCACACCCCCTTGCCCAGTTTTTTGAGTTTTCCATGTTTTCCCTTGTTACTTTTTTTCTCCATTTAAATTTAATCTATCAACTCACTACCATCCATTGGTCTATATCCTTTGTTTCTGAGGGGAATTATTAAATCTCAATTAATTCCAACGTGTGAATCCACCAAACCATGTGTTCAAACCACGATCTGAATCTCATGTAATTTTAAATGGTCTCCCTAATTTTATGATATGACATCTTCTTAAGACAATACCCTCTATTCCTTCTTTGTTTTCCTTTCTCTTGGTGTGCTTAGAGACTTACTACCGAGACAAGTCATGAACCCATGCTGGAACCCTTCATACTTAGTCGTCGTGATGTTCTTCCCGTAAGTCGCTCCATCCCATATTCTTAGTGCAAGAAAGAACTTTGATCCCTGGATCAACAGGTAGGGACATTATTTTTCTTCTCATTAATTGGTCATCATGTAGGGTGGGTATATTAATGGTTCCTTGTAAGGAACTACTGAATATTATTATTGAAATGAGAATTAAACAAGAATTTAATATGATCAAAAAATAACATGCACAAATTAAATAATGGTCATGGTGTGGTTTGATGTTGGTCTCTTGTTTTATATTGTTATATTTGATTATTTATGGCTGTTGTGGGTGTATGACTTCTGAAAATCATGCCCATTGGTGGTATTTTCTTGTGCACTGGTGGTGTTCTGTTTCATTATGATGCTTTTATGTATATATGTAACATGAAATCTGATTAATAACGTACACTCGGTTAAATAAACTGATTCCCCAGGATCAAATCAGTTCTGTGATCACCCAAGATATATTAATGTGAAAATTAAATGACCCCTATCAGTTAAATTTGAATACACTTGGTTTGATGGTTATGGTTATGTGTTGTGTGTTCTGGTCTAGGTTATGTGGTCTTCGTATGTGGGGTGGTACGGGGGGGGGGGGGGGTGTCTTAGTCTGAGAGATTGAATGATTGCAGAATGGATGAACTATTAGGCAGCTGAACTGCCTTTTTGTTGTGTTGTGGTCACAAAGCAATGAAAATATGTGGGACTGCGGTGTGGTTATGGACTTGTTATTTTGAACTAAATTGGGGTTTTTTAGGCATCATAGATACATGGATGGGTTGTGGGAGAAGGAATGGGCTACATCAGTTTGAAGAGTGATAGTTGGAAGTAGTTAAACGAGGATGTGTCGTGGGACTGCAAGTCTAGTTTATGCTGTTGTGATGTGGGACAGTTGTTTGGTTTTGTTCATTGATTGGTATGGTTAATGTTTTTAGTTTCATAATAGTGTTGGAATAATTTAATGTTAATCCACTTAAATAAATAACTGGAAAATGAACAAAAATGGGTTTGGTTTTATGCTTGGCAGTGGTTGTTGTAAGGTTGCACATATCGGGGTAGCAAAAAAAGTGGTGCTAGTGTAGGCTTGTTTTATATTCACGAGAAACCCATAGGTTGGGGATGTGTGTCCTATTACCTATATTTATATATAAAATTTAGTTTATAATGATTTCTATACGCACCCCACCCTTGTTGTACACCATGTGCTGAACACCTCCATTTCATGGGGGAGGGTGTCTTTCCCAACATCCTAGTGGGAGTATGGAGGGATGGTTACAAACTTTCTTCCTCACATCCTCTTTCGGATCATGCCACTTGGGAATATTATGGGAGGATATTATGGATTGAGGATTACTATAGTCCAATATTCTTCGGAAAAGGGTTTATTTTGGATGAAAGGCCCAGGTATTTGTGGGCCAATTTTATTTTCCCAAGTATCTTCAGGATGAGTCCCATGTGTCTTTGGGTGAGTGGTGTGGTTGTTGTGAACTAGGTGTGTACATGCGTGGTTTTTTGTGATTTGAGGCCCAGGTATGTGTGGGAAGGTTGCGACAGTGTGCCTGCATGTGAGAAGAGTGTCAGCATCAAGATGTTAGATCATAAGGAATGAGCAGTTGACAAGTGGGAAATTAGTGCCTACCTTAATGTTGATGTGCTTATATTATTACTTTAATTTACATGATTTACTTCTATGAGTGTGCCTTGGTGAGTTTGGACTGGTTAGTATTCCTTGGTAGGTGATTTAGGTTCTACTATTTTATCACACGGGAATTAGTATGTCCCCTCACTTGTGCATGAGTAGATTTAGTTTCCCTACTGAGTATACTTGTATGCTCACCCTATGAATGTAAAACAGTTTTTTGGTTTCCAAGAAGACATTGAAGACCATTCTAGAGATTACCAGCTCAGACGTCGGGATAGTTTATGTTTCTTCTTAGTCTCTTTTCTTTTGTCACTTTACATTAAGATTTTTTATACATTTTATCAACTTTAATTTTGAAGTTGCATGCGGGAATGAATTCTTTGCATTACTTTTACTTTTTTCCTTGTTGTTGTTGGGGTTTACCATATTATCTCCCAATAATGTTATATAAAAATTTTAATTCCTTCCAAATTATGTGAGATTCTATACCCTTGGTGACAATCGCCACTGCAGGGCCTACTAAAGGTGAGAATCAGGGGCCATTGTCACTCCATCTTGATGAAAAAAGGGTGGGGAACTTTTACATCCCTTCCATCATCAAGAAGATGGAGGGTGATGATAATCATGTGTGAGTAAGAGGTAGATAACATGAAGATATCTTTTGGAGAGAATATTTCAATTTTTTTAAATCTCTATAAACAACTACAATCTAAAGAAATGATAATTATGGAGATTAATATGAGATGATAAAAATTTGAGAATAAATTGATCTAATAAATTCACAAGTAAGAAAAGGTCAAGAGGAATTCTTGAATAGAACATCGATGAATTTGATGAAAATAATAAAAATAAAACTAACATCAAGAATTCATAATTGGTTGTTAAATACAAAAAGATAATGGTTATTAACAGATCATTAAAAATAAATGTTAAATTTGTAATGATGAAATATATAGAATTACAAATTAATGTGAATATGAGTTGAATGATGATGAGGATTATAAAAACAAAATCAATGTGATGATTTTTCAGTTTTAGGTTAATCAAATTTTTTTGAAATTATTATATATTTATAAGAAGTGGATGAAGGAAAGGATGGTTCTATAAATGTTTCTATGAGAGATTCTAATGTTGAAAGGAATCCAACTAGGAAAAAACTTCTTAAGATCATCGTATGATATTTCTTAAGAATTAATGAAGGAAATTATATCATCTATTTCAATATAATATGATTTAATAAATCTTTTTTTATGAATAATAATTCATTAAATAAAAAATAAGTATAAAAATGGATTAATAAATGTGATTTTAGTCCAACTCCCATGTGAAGGTTGGATAAATGAATTTGTATGAGACTTTATTCCCCCAGAAGAGTCCAACCATTTTATGAAGATAATAAAAATATCACACTAAAAATCTAATTTTTTTGGACAATAGACAATTTCAAGAATACTAACAGGTTTTCTAGTTCATTTAATGGAATTATAATAAATTTGTTTATGTGAAATTATATTTTTGTTTCAATCCATAAATTTCAGAAGGGAAATGGAATATTCTTTCAAGGGGGGTCAAGTATAACATTGTAAAAAATAACCAAACTATGAAAAAAATATTTCAATCATAAGTATATTTGAAATGATTGGAAATATTTCTGTTCTCATTAATGGTTTTGGTCACAGAAGTAACACATTCTTGAAATTTTCAAAAAATCATGTGTCAAAATAAAATGAACAGGGAATATCATAGATTTCGATGAAAGATGGTATGCTAGTATAATGAAATAAGTTGATTGAATATGAAAATTATAATACTCCTACGAAGATTCAAAATAAGAGTGGTCATCCTTTGAGAATAAGAAAAAGGAAGATCTGTTTCTAATAAAATACATGAAAACCAAGAGGAGTACTACAAAAAAATTATTTCTATTGTGGAAATAAAAAAATACCATAATATTAGGAAGATAATACATGGATATAGTTATTGTTGGTAAAAAGAAATTGAAAATGTAAAGATCAATAAAAGAAAGAGAAAAAATCAGGAATTGGTGAATAACATTCATAAGAATCCATGTTGAAATTAAAAACAAGATAATTCAGTTTCAAAAGAGTGTATAATTATTTATCCAATATATTTTTTAAAATTAATAAATATATAATAGGGAAAACTGTTGGTTTTATCTCATAGAAAAGAGGTAATTCCCCATGAATAATTCAAATTTTATGAGAATTTATCAATAAATGGTGACCCATGAGTTTCAAAAGACCATTGTGGAATGTTTAATAATGTTAAGCATGCTACTAAAGATAGTTTGACTATGTTTTGAACATAATAATAATTTATAAATAAGGTAAAATTTAAAGCACATGATACTTTTATCTTGATGACCCAAGACAAAATAATTATCAGTCATAATGAATTTGAAGAAAGGAATAAGTTTATACATTACATAATTAGACAAGATTTGAAAAATTATTGTGCAATCATGAATAATTTATAGACATGGTTGAGAAAATAATCTTGACCTTGTTGTCATCATTAAGGAATAAGTGTTCCACATTATTCCCTATAATTTTTGAATATTTATGTCTTAATTATTTAGTAATTGAAGGTGAAGTGTGTCTTATGGGGTGGAGGGGAAATTTATTTTTATGGCAGATATAAAAAGGAGAAAAAAAGGAATAAGTAACAATCATAGTGCATTCTCATTATAGTACATTTAAGAATCTCTGTCTGGAAAACATCTACCTTGATAATGATTATGTAAAGTGTCTCCTTGAGGGGAGAAAAGTGATCAAGGTTATGAAGAAGGTTTAAAAACTATATATATCATGAATATATTAATTATAAAATGATATTTGGTAAAGGTATTATTGGAAATGTTATGATTTCTTATTCTACCATCCTTGTTTAAAAAAATTGTAATGACCCCTATTTTTGGAGTATTTTTTTCTTTAATCATTAATATATTCAAAATATTATTTCTCATGAAAAAAAAGTAAAACAATTATAGTCATATTAGATGGGTATTATTATATAACATATATGAAAAATAAAAACCTATAATAAATAAAATTATATTAATAATTAAATAATTATAACATTTGGAGGATAAATAATAAATGACATTTAATATTAAAATGAACTGTTTTTTCTAAATAAATTTTAAAATGTATTATATTTTTTATCTAATAAATTAAATCAACCAATATTAAATGATAATATATAATATCTTAGTATATGAAAAAATATGATATTTCTTTAAATCAGAAATAGAAAGGATATAATATGAATAACACTTAATGATTAAAATGTATTTTTTTAGTAACAACAGTTTTTCTTTATATTTTATATTTATATTTTAAAACTATAATTTTAAATTCAAGAATGTGAATTTAAAAAAATGGGAATTTCTTTTGGACTTAGAATAATAATGTTAACATGGGATTAATTTTTGATATTTTCTAAAAAAGTGAATTTTATGTTAATAGTGCCATATATTTCTTTTACTAATACTATTAAGAAGTGTGGTATATGTTCCCAACATCTCTTCTCCTTTCTATATCTTTATGTAAAATTATTCTTAAAATTACTTTATAATTCAGTTTTATCACACTAATAACACATAATTATATCTTTATTTTATTGGAGTGATTATATTTATACTAATTCACCTTAAAATAATTCATTAATATTGATATGTTTAGGTTTTAGTTTTTTTACCACCTTCTTGAATAATGATATGAAATTATATAATGGATTTTAAGAGAACATATTAAGATGTGTGGTATATGTTCTTAACTTCTCTTCTCCTTTCTATATCTTTATGTAAAATTATTCTTAAAATTCCTTTATAATTCATCTATATCACACTAATAACACATAATTATATCTTTATTTTATTGGAGTAATTATATTTATACTAATTCACATTAAAATAATTCATTAATCTTGATATGTTTAGGTTTTAGTCAGTTTTACCACCTACTTGAATAATTATATGAAATTATATAATGGATTTTTAAGAGAACATAATTAATTATATAATATGCTGTAAATATTTAAATAATGAGTTTTATTTTGTTCTTGAAATGTAAAATCAATATTTATCTAAATAATTAAGAAAATTCCTTTTGTTGTTTAGGAAAATCATTAAACATTTATTATTATCGATGTCACCATCAAGCAAAAAAAGTGAAGCACTCATCATAGTAAAATGAAAATTAATATAAAATTATAATTAGTAAACTATAATTAATTTAACTATGTTGTAACTATGAACTTTGAATTAAGAACAATTGCCAACACTACTCATATGAACCTAGGACAAACAGTCACAACTATAAACACCCAATGATGGAAAATACGTAAAAACATACTAATATATAGGTATATAATGATTGTAAATAAAATTTAAAAATAGTTTTATGTATTAATTTTTTTTAAATAGTAGATTAAGAGATGTTTTTGTGGGATATTGTAATGCATTCAATTAAGAGGGAATAAAGGTAATAGGTTTTCATGAATCATAATCTTTCTTTGGGTCATAGCCACTACTCTTTGAATAAAACCTTTCAAGTTTGATTTACAGAACCTGTGATGATGTAATTTTTTATTTAAAACTTTTTTCTCAGGGGAATCGTTCTTCCCACCAAAGTATTATTCCTTTACAAATCTATAATTTTGTGTTATTGTAATTTTTTTAATAAAAATTCCAATTCATTTTAATGGATTTCCCCTCCATATCCATGTTTTTACATAACACCAAACATTTCAATTAACTAGAAGAAAATTAAATTTTTTTGAACTACAATTACACTTTTTATTCCACTTTATTTATTTTAAAACAATAATTTCATTATATTTTTAATGATTTATGTTTTCAATAAATTTATTTTAAAAAATTTAAAAAGTATTTTTCCTATCGTGATATAATATTCTTCCATTGTAATTCATATTTTGGCATATGTTTTATTTATTGTGAAGGTTTTTTTGGACCTTCATTTGAAGTAATTTTAAATATGTTTTTCTTCATACTCAATAAAATTCATTTTATAATGTGAATTGAAAATCATGCCTTTTTATTATGATATTGAGAAATGATTTTTAAGAAAAATAACTTTTGATATTTCTCTTCTATTTTCAAATTATTCTTATCTAATGGGGTAATAGGTCATAAATCCCCCTGTATATTCTCTATATACTAAATAATTAAGGTATATAATGTATTTGGTATCAAATAATCTTGTTTTTTATTTGATACCATTTGGAAAAGTAATGAAACTTAATTTTTTATCATCTATTTTTTTGATTGGATGAAATATTTGATTTTAAAAAGCAGTCATATGCATGGATGATGATGGTTTAGATCCTATATCATCCTAAAATAAATTAGTTATGTATATATATCACATGATATAATGAATTGAGGAAAAAATCTATTTTTTCAAAAATTAAACAGTTGACACCCTTGGATTTGTGAAAAAAGGGTGGATATTTTTAGAAATGTTCAAATGAAATTAATGGGTGGGCATACATGGATTTTTTCATAATTTTTTCCTATGATTATGTTTGATACAATTCTCTAAAATGATTATTATTTATAATATAAGTAATATTTTTATGATATTTCATGTTCTAAATATTTTCTACCTTATTATTTCATGATGTCATGTTTTTTTGATTTCATGTATGTGTCTCTATGATATGTTTTTATGAATTTTTTGGTCTTATGGTTCTATTACATGATACTTAATTATAAATCAAGTTTTATGATTTTCACTTATTATACCATGATATTATTTCTGTTAATTCTCCCTCACTCTTGTTTTCCCTTAAGTTTTTATCTAATTATTCTGAATAGTTTATATGTTTTCCTTACCAAGAATTTGATATCACCCATTTCTTATATTTCTATACCCCTAGATATAAAGATGATAATATCACATGATATTTCTTGAATAAGGTCTGGGGGATTATAATTATAGGTAATTATTCAAAAGTTTAGTAAAATTATATGCTTATATATATTTTCTGAAAGAGAATAAACTTTTAGGACTTTGGGTTGTATAAATTTTTATGACATGTGTTCCTTAAATCATAGAATCAATGTATTATTTATATATGAATAGCTTAGGTCTCCATAGTCGGTATTATATATAAGGTTTAGTTTTCTTTGGGTACTATTTTACTTATCATTGGATTTATGATATATAACATTAGTACAAACCCTAGAGATGAGTATATATCTTAGCAAATATACATAAAAATTAGTAATGTATTGAGTAAGTGATTTTTCATGAAATACTCCTCTATCTATATACTAGAAAGTGGATTCATCAATTGAATAGATTCTCCTATGGGAAATCACTATGAAAAGTGTTCATTGAGCATAAACTTGATCATTACTATGATGCATGTTGTGTGGGACAAATATTGGCCACATGTTTAGACACTCTCAAGGGATATTATTTTTCTAATTCTTATTCCCATTAGGAGGAAGGATTAGGGTTTTGAATATCTTAATATTTGAAAACATAATAATTAAATTAAAAAAATTACCTATATCGAATTCTTAAGGTTATTAAGTCAGGGTATTTACATCATTTATATGAGATTTATTCTAAGATCATAGTTTTCACTCAGTATAATTACTATCTTAGCTCTCTAAACATTATTTTATTTGAATTAATGGTTAGAACAAGGGGTAACTGAGCTAATAATGTGTGTGATAGATAATGTATCCATTATTAGAATGAACGACCAAATGGAATGGGAGAAAATATACAAGACTGAAAAGTAATTATTAGACAACTATTACAATCTATAAATAATAACACGTATCATATTGTGCTCCAAAAATCACTAAGGATGAAGAAACATGATATTGATTCCTTCATGTGACAACTTTTACCCTCCTTCAATGGATCTTCCAATCCACTTATCTATGAGGGATGGATCATTGTGATTGGAAAGATATTTTTTATTCTGTAATAATAAGAGAATGAGAAGGTCATTATTTATTTCTGTTATCTATAAGGATAGGATGAATTGTAGTGGAATCACAATAAGAATACAATGGAAAATGAAGAATTAGAATCTTTGTAATGATAGGAGTTATAGAAATTATTATCCCCCAAGAACATATATTAAACTCTTCACATGAGTATGGATTATAAATTCCAAAAGTTTAAATAATAGGAAGATTATTCTGTTTGCTTTTATGAATAAAAATACATAAATTTCATGTGGTATTATTCTAGTAATATCTCCCAATCTGAAATAAATATTGATCATTTTTTCAGTGGATTAAAAAAAGTCTTTGAAGGGAATTATCAATAAAAGAAATTTGAAGGATATGATGAAAATTTTCAATGTGAACTAAAAGTGGATTTAGTTAATAGTTAATATATTTATTTTGGGGAATTGAAAATAAATTTAGAGTAACATGGAACCTATGATGATTAGACAAATGGGGGAAAGAAAGTACAATAACGTATGTGACAAAGATGTGGGTGGAATCACCGAGGAGATTTAAAAAAGCTATATGGGAAGTTTTTTAATTCTGATAAGGTAGGTTATATTGTAATTTTATTGAAGTATTGATAAGATAATGATTAAAAAATATTGGTAAATAAGGCCCATACCAATTATCCACCTACACATCAATGTTTGAAGTGAAAGGATTTTGGGAAAATAAACATCACTGCCCAAAAAATAGATATGTTAAAGAGAATAGACCCTAGAAACCTCATAAACCTTGGGAGAAAAGAGGAGAATATTCTATCACTAATATTGAATTGGATCATGATATTTAAGTAGTGAAATATATATTCATTCTTAAGTCTAGATAAAAAAATGAAAAATTTGAATCTTACTCGTCACATTATTTTATTTCACAAAACATTTCTATGAATGTCGATTCACTATCTCTAACTATGAATAATGAAATATTAATGAAAAATTATAGTTTTTTGGTGATAAAATATGAGATATACAACTATTCTCTGATTAAGATTTTTGGGAAGGTATTTCATATAAATATAGTTCTTATACCACTAGTTTAATTTCATTTCTAGTTTTGGGAATCGATTGGTTATCCCTACATAAACCACATTTTAATTTTTTGGATAAGGAGGCCTTATTTTAGATCCCCAACCATCCTATTATCAAATATAAAGATGATTTTGATATCACATTGAATGAAAATTATATAATGTGGGTTATGATACATAGAAATGAGGGGCTAGTGGCTCAAATGATCTGGGATGAAGATGAAATTGATGAAATTCTTATTGTATAGGAGTATCATAATGTGTTTCTAGATGAACATACTAGTCTCACCCTAAGGGACTATGTTGAGATTTAAATCATGATCATACCTGGTAATATTCCTATCTTAAATATTCCTAATATAATGTCCGCCATTGAGTTTGAACAATTAAAGAAAAAACATCAAGAGAATCTGGACAAAGGATTTTTATGCTAGAGTGCTTCTCCCTTGGGTAAACTAGTGCATTTTTGTTATGGATAAGGATGGATCATCACACCTCTATATTAACTATCATAAACTTATCAAGATAAAAATAATGAAAATATATCCTCTACCCCATATTTATGATCTATTCGAACAACTATGAGAAGCTCAATATTTATCAAATATTTACTTTTGATCTAGATATCATCAATTGAGGGTAAGGAGAGAAGATATACCCCATAAAACATTTCACACAAGGTATAGATACTATGAATTTACAATGATACCATTTTGGTATAATAATGATCTTTTTATATTTATTTATTTGATGAATAATGACTTTTTATATTTACTTGAAAAATTATTGTTTGTGATTATTAATGATATTCACAAATATTATAAAAGGAAGGAATAACATTAAGATAATTTTATAATTTTTCTTAGGAACTTATGAAATAAGAAATTATATGCAAAGTTTATAAAGTGTTAAATTTGGTTGAAAAGGTATCCTTTATGTTATTTTATCACCAGTGAGGGTATATATGTAGGCACATTAAAGGTAGACATGACTGAAAAATGTTCGACACCAACCTTTTTGTTAGAGATAAATAGTTTTCTTAGATTATGTAGTCACTATAATCATTTTGTGAGAAACGTCTCATTATTATCTCATAAATTAACAATGTTTACAAAAAATGGAGTAAAGTTACATTGGACAGTTGAATATGAGAATTTATTTAGAGAGATTAAGAAAAGATTGGTTACTGCACCTAATGAGATGAACTACCCAACACATGATCTGGAACTAGAATCAGTATTGTTGATATTGAAAATTTTTTGGCATAATTTTCATGGTGATAATTTTTATATTTATACTAAAATTAGGTGCTAATGTATATACTCAGAGAAAAAAAATTGAACATGCACCAATGGTTAACGGTTAAAACTGGTCAAGGAAAATGATTTCTAAATACATTACCATCCTAAGATGGAACATAAGGTAGATGATACAATGAGTAGGATATTCTATGACATCTTATCAATAATGAGTATTCATAAAGGCTCAATAGACATGGATTTACAATGAATAATGGTTGAAAATATAATGGAATGAGTGAAATACTATATTTACAAAATAATTTATCAACCATCTATTAATATAATGATCATATAATCCTAAATAGATGATGTGTAGCTATAGAAAATGGTAGTGAAAATTCTAGAGTTCATCTTTGATAAAGATTAAGTTATATGGTTTGGAATTAGGATATGTGCCCCATAA
The DNA here is from genome assembly GCA_963277665.1 of Viscum album. Taxonomy (NCBI): domain Eukaryota; kingdom Viridiplantae; phylum Streptophyta; class Magnoliopsida; order Santalales; family Viscaceae; genus Viscum; species Viscum album. The sequence goes on along the minus strand of OY728131.1, from coordinate 1,616,739,560 downwards.
AAATTAGAGCGTAATAGGAAACTTTTGGACGTTTCTAATAAATCATACCCCTCTATTCATCTATGAAACATGATGATGTTTAGTGATTTAAAGGAAAATTTATATTGTGATAACAAGAAGAGGGAAATCGTAGAATATACAAACCGATGTTTGGTACGACATCATGTTAAGGATGGATAAAAAAATTATATGGTTATTTTACCACCATTAAAAATACCTAAAAGTAAGAAAACATTTCCATGGATTTTTATGGGACTCCCTGGGATAACTAAAGGACATAATTCCATCTTTCTTATAGTCTATTTTCATAAAATTATACTGCATTATTTTCCGATAAATATGATTTCTCTCTTAACAAACTCTCTATGATATATTTATGATAAGTGGTAATAATTCATGGGATTCCAATCTATTTTACATCCGATCAATATATAAGGTTTACAGTGATGTTCTTGAGAAATATTTAAAAACAATTCAAGAAATAGTTGAGTTCTATCCATTCATATCACCCTCAAATAGATGGCCAGCCTGAGAGGACCATCCAAGCATAAAAAGATATATTGAGATCTTTTTTATGGAATTCCATGGATTTCGTGATTAAAATATCACCTTATAAGTGTTATCATAAAATTATAGTTTCCATTATAACATTCATATGTCACTATATGAGGCTCTATATGGAAAATGATGTATGACTCCAATTTGTTGGGATGAAGTTGGAGTGTGGAAGGTGATAGGTCCCGATCTATTCCAATAAATTATAGGTAAGGTTAAAACCATTAAAAACATATGAAATATGAATTTTTTTATAGATGATCTTTGTAAATAATAATTGATTATATCTAGAGTTTGAAGTTAGTTACAAGGAATTCCTTTAGATATTTCCATGTAAGTGGGTTATGAGATTTAGGAAGGAAGGAAAGTTGATCCCTACATATGTCAGTACCTTTGAGATCCTTGATTGTGTCTAGGTAGTAGCTTATTTCTTAACAATCTTTCCAGATGTATCCCTAGGGGATGATCTTTTTCAACTATTTCTTTTCATAAAGTAAAAATAGAAATTATCAAATGTACGGAATTTAGAATCTGTTATACAATAACATGATATCTTGTATGACAAAAAACTATTATAAAATTTGGATCAAAGAGATAAGGTGTTGAGGAACATGGCCACTCATCTGGTCTAAGTTCAATGGAGGAGTCATATGTTTGAAGAAGGTATGCATGGATCATGGGATATAATGAGGAAAAATTAACCATAATTATTTCTATCTTAGTAATATGAATTTAGAGGATGAAATTCTCTTTATGGGGGGTATAATGTATCAACTCATGTTTATAAGATATACATTTTTTCATTAAATTAACTTCTTCATCAACAAAATTTGTCACACACAACACCAAACTAAAATGATATGATTCATATTAGATGAATATTATTAAGATATATATAAGAAATATAAAAACATTTATAAAATAATCATAATAATATTCATATAAAAAATAAAACATTAAAATCATAAAGAATAAATGATATTTAATATTAAAATGAATGGTTTTTATCAATTAAATTTATAAGAACATTGTATATGTATTTTATAAATAATTAATTCAACCAATTTTGAATGATAATATATAATATTATAGTATAATAACTAATATATTATTATTCATTGAATTGTAAATTGATATGAAATAATATTCAGAACAATTAATGTTTAACATGTATTTTTTCCCAAAAATAGTTTTCCTTTTATATTATTTATTTTAATTTAAAAGATAAATTAATATAATTTTTAATTTGAATTTAAAAAAAACAAAAAAAATTCTGAAAAAGAATAAAAAAATATATGAATATTAACGTTTTATTTTTTTCTAAAAAATGATTTCAATGTGAATAGTGAAATATGAATTTTTTATTAATACTATGAATTTTTATGCCATATTAATATATATGTATTAATTAAAAATTTATGAACTCATTTTATTGAAAAAATATATATTTAATAATTATAAATATTAATATTTCCATGATTATGGGGCATTTCTATTCGATGTATCAAATACACCAGTTGTGGTCATGAGACTAATGAACATTGTGTTATCTGATTTTCATGACCAGTTTTTTGTTGTGTTTACTGATAATATCCATATGGAATATGGTTCAAAGGATGAGCTTACAAAGCATCATTATGCCATTTTTTCGGTTCATCAGTTCTAAAATATTTTTTGGGAAGTTGTTGATTTGTTTGTTTTATTTCCATGAAGTGCATTTGTTGGGACATTTTATCCCACAAGAGAAAGTAGTTGTTTATACTTTGAAGATCAAGGTATTTTTGTCATTGTTTTCCCTTGATAATCATACAAAATTAAATAGTTTTATTTGTCTCACAAACTATTATAGGAGGTATGGGCCTGAGTTCTCTCATATTATGAATACATTAATATACATGACTTAGAAGTATTGAGATTTGGTGTGGACTGGGCCAAGTCAGTCTACTTTAGAATATATTAAGTGGAAGGTATTTTGTGTTATTAGTCTTTGTCTACTAGATGTTGGAGTTAGGTTTAGGATTTTTTAATATTATTAATTCTTTGATTGGGTAATTTTTTGATGCACCAAATATCATTCATCTCTTATATGTTTCACTAGTCATAACCGAATGAACATAACTAATCTTCCCATGATCTCGAGCTTCTTGTATTTGTGTTTTTATTGAAGTTTTAGTGAAACTATCTCATATGGGATCACTTTTGGATCTTCATGGATCATAATACTTTTTTATATATCTTCTCTTAGAATAATTTAAACATTAAATAGTGGTTTTCCATTGAAATATATCATGATTATGAATTAAATATTTATTATTCACTATAGAAATTTATTGTTGTTGTTAATGCATTGAGTTGGAAGTTGCATATATATATATATTGTTTGATAGAATATGGATTCTTAGAGAGTGATTAAAGATCTTGAGATGATGTACATTTATATGGATAATTTTTATGGTATAGGGTATCTCTAAGAGGTGATTGTGCATTCATATTTGGTGTGGTAGGTGGAAGAATCATAGTTGGGGGATTTTGTGGTGAGAATTTTGATGGACAATGTTGTTTATGATAATTCTCAAGGGATATGGTTTGAGGATGGTCAATATATAGTGTTATTCTTGGGGGGGGGGTATATCCATTCCATTAGAAATATGGGAGGTGGTTCGTCTTGAGTTTCATAGTTCACCAATGGTCATGAATCCTGAGGTGGATATGATTTATTATACTACAAGAATTCAGTTTTGATGGTCAAGGTAAATGTAATTTTCTGAAGAGTTTGTATCACAGGGTTTGGTTTTATAAAAGGTTAAGGCCTAACATAATGTTCCCAGCAGGATTATTCAACAACTAAGTGTCCCTTAGTGTATGTATGAGAAAATATCGATATATTTCATGAAACTTTTACCTAAATATAAATGTGTATATGATGATATTTGGGTGACTGTGGATCATTTAAGGAATTTGTTTCAATTATTTATGATTAAGGAATGTATAACAATTGAAATCCTATCAAGGATGTAATTGATAAATATTTTAAGAAATTAAAGTGTAATGAATGTGATTATATCTTATCATGTTCCATGTTTTTTCTTCTAGGTATAGAGGGGCTTCCAACATGATTTGGTCTCTCAACTATGGATTAAAACATATTTCTGTCTATAGATAGATAGAAAAATAGAGTAAACTATCAATATTTTTGAGTACATGTTACATTCATGAATTCTGAATTGTATGTATTTTAGGCAAGGAGACCACCCATGGTTGAGATTTCATATAATAATGTCTATAATTTGATCATTGGAATGGAAACATTCAAATTTTGGTATGACCAAACATATAGATATCTTATGTGTTGAATCAAGGAAGGGGTATCTATAATTTTCAGAATGAAATTATTACCAAAATGATGAATAAGGTATAGGTGATTCATGATCATATGAAGGTAGCTCATAATTTTTAGAAGTACTATGTGAATCATTTGACTATGCCACTAGAATTTGACATTAGAGGATATTTATTCTTTGAAGTATCTCATAATTATAGGAAGTGGATGTTCAGTTGTGTGGGTAATATTTTTCATCTGTTTTATTGGATTTTGAGGTTCTGAAGGGAATTAATTAAGTTTAATATTGGTTTTCAGCCCCATTAAAAATAGATTAGATCTATAATGTTTTCCATTTGACTTAGTTCCATCAGAACCTTAATGATCACACCCATTTCACTGAATAAGATGATTTATAAGTTGAGGTTGAAGACACCATTGAGGAGTGGCATATTGATATTTATAACCTTCAGGTGGAGGTATTATATAGTAATTTTTTTCCTTTAGTTTGAGTCCAGGGGATGAATAATGTATTAGAAGGGTGAAATCGGTAATGTGAGTTATATATGTGCTCTAAATATTCTATATTGTTTAATGATTGAATTTTTATGACATTAATGGGTTTGTCCTAATATATGAGATGATTGATAATGTAAGGTTATTTTATACATTTTTATCTTATTATGGGTCTGTTGGGATCTTGTTATAGAGATACCTCTCAGAGATATCATGTAAAGTGTTTGTATTAGTATCTCATTTTTGTTGTCATTATAACTTGTTTTTAAATTTCAAGGATGAGAATCATTTATGAGGAATTATATATAAGGACCTAGATTTTTCATAACTATTCCATTAATGTTTCTCGGTTATGAGGGATTCTGGGAATTTCTAGTGGTGATATTATGGCTGTTGGAAGGAGTTTTTTTATTTATTTCATTCCATTTTATCTGACAAGAAATTTGATCTTATAAAGTTAACAATAAATAATTCATTATTATATTAGATTCATTAATACATTTTGTTTAATCTAATATAAAACCATATTACTCATATGTAAGATCATTATCTTCTCATACAATGTTATAATAATTCTGATGTTAGATCAGATGTAACCGATCTCTCATTATATTAAACTTATCTTCCAAGACTTATTCATACAAAACATTGATTTTATCCTTTTGTGGTGATGGAATTATTCACAAATAAATTTGATTTATTTTAATGAAGATAAAATATTAAAAAATTAATCTTACATAGCTTCAGTGACATTTATTATTAGTATTATATAACATCTATAAATTCCAAAAAAAATCTTATATAACATCACAACATAAAAAATTGGCCTCAAATTACTATTATAACTTCAATAATTTATTTATAAACATATGTATAAGTTATATAAATAATATTTATTCCCTCTATTCATAAGAATAATGTCTTCTATGCCTATAAATAGTATAATTTTTGAAAATATTTATTTCTTTGGATTAGATAGAACTATATTATAAGACTGATTGTCCAATCATAAATAATAAAAACAGGATATTAATTGATTTTTTCCATAATAAAAATTAATTTTCTTCTTATTGTATGATTTGATACCTTTTCAGGGAATTAAATTGTCTACATAGTGTTAGTTATTTTTATATAACATTCCACTTAAACAATTAAATATTGTTGATAGAGTTTCAAAAGAGAGAAATTTCAAGGTGACACAACATGATTAGTGGATTAAAAATTCTAAATATGTTGTGTATCTACTTGTACTTTGACCATTTTGTTCTATATTGAACCAGAATGACCAGAGATACATCTTTTAAGACCAGTGACATTTCCTTTACTAATTTAATCCCTCATTATAGAGAATGAAATCTGTTCCTTGTTTTTCAATCATCTTCCCCTCCCTGTTCACATGTAGTTCCAATAGAGGTACAAGAATGGAAACTTCATCTATTTATTTATGTATGATTGTGATATTTATATGATTTATAATTTTTAAGGATAAATATTCAGAATCAACCTTAAAATTTTAAGAATTTTAGATTGATAAATTTTTAAAGGGATAGAAGAATTATTTTACATAAAATGAAAATATATTCAATAAATGGGTTATGCCATTTTGGAAATTTTTTTGGTGTATTCTACTATGATTCTATATTTTTAATACCACAACTAAATTTTTTCACATTTGATTATGTTATTAGTCCATAATGTTTCCACCTGATATTTTCTTTAGATAACATAATGATGTTATGTTGGGAATATTATGGCCCCTATAAATAATTGGAATGACTAAAATGGATTAAATTATTTAAATATGGAAATTCAAGGGAACTCATAAGGGAATATTTCATGGAAATATAATTATTCCTTTAATTTTCTTGATATGAAATGGAATAGAATTAAACATAACTATTTTGTGATTATTGCCGCAATTGAAGGATTTCATCTAACATATAATATTCAAATTATTATTAATATTATTTACTTTTTTATTAGTTTTCAATGATTATTGAAACCTATTCATATTAAAATGATTTTATCAGGATGGTAAATAATGAAATTATAAATGTAAATAAATATTAGTGTTCGATTATGTTTTTATTTTGTTACTATAAGGTTTTGTATGATGATTGTAGTTATATTATTTTCTACTTTATAAATAACTATACTAGAAATATAATTTAATGAAATTAAAATATTAATTAAATGTATATTGTGATTTAAAATGAAAAATTTATTTGGTTGGTGGTATGTTGGGGGTTGAGTTGGGTTGATTTTTTATAGTGATTTGATGTAGTTTATGGAAGAATAGTATGGATGATGTAGAAAAGTGTTCAGAAAGATGATGTGATAATTGGATAAGAATAAGAGTCTTGTATATTTACTTCATTCTTAATTGTTATTGAAAACTTATTCTATTTTAGGTATATTTTCCTTCAAGTGGGAATATATTAATGATAGTTCCTAGAATCCGCGAAGGTAATTATAAATAGCTTTATTAAATTATAAGGATTTTATATATCAGATGGTGGAATTAAAAATAGAATACGATTAAATATTTAATTTTATTAAGTGATGATACTAATTTAATATTGATTAGAAATTAAAATAATATAATCAGTTTAGAAAATAATTAAAATATTATGGGAATGAAATGTATTTATAAAATTGAATCTAAACACGTTTTATTAGATGATCAATTTTATAATTAATCCAAAATTGATTTATGTATGTTAATTGAGTATTAGAATATATTTTGTGACAATACTAATCTTTGAAGCTTTTGTTATTAGAAAAGTATTAACTTACTAGCCATTTGTTATTGAGTTTGACTTATCATAAGGGATATAAGATATATGTCAAGTATTAGGCAGGTTAATTTCCTATAGAATGGTTATATGCAATATATTTATTAGTTTTGATATTTTATTACTATCCAACACATAAGTTAGTTGGGGAAATTGATTCCCATATTTGAACGTTGGAACTAGGTGTTTTCCAACATCTAGGTTATCAAGGATATGGATGGTTGACTACTCTTACTACCACAATCTCTCTTCAAAATTTAGTATGGTGAGTAAGAATTCCGAGGATGTGGTAGTTTATGGTTATAGGTTGTGTAATCATATGGGTTTTTGAAACTCATGGTTATGAAAAAAATGTATATGTGGGTTATAACAGCTTAAGGTTATAATATGTACATGAATCCATAATATAATGTATTCTGGTTATTATATGTTTGTATAAACCTATGTATATAGATAAGATTTAGATTTTATAGGAATTTTGAATTAGTGGATTAGTTGGAATTTTTTTCTAGGACGTGGGGTAGTTTTTTGAATGTTTAACAGAGGAAAATAGTGTTTTTGGATGATTAATAGAGGCTAAAATGTGGTCATGAGAAGTGAAAGGGATTTGTAATGAAAATTGGATATAGTTTATAGCCACCAGCATACTTGTACCAGTTGATTGACTATACTGTGGGGTGGGCAGCGGTCTGGTGCCACTACTGGTGCCACTAGCTAGCAAGTGGGGTGTTAAAAGGGGGGAATTACAATGTACCCCCTAAAATTTTAAAGGGGTATCCCCTCATCTCACTCTCATTTTTCTAATGTGTCTAGGAGATCTCATCCCCTTCACATCCCTCTTCTCCTTAGTGATGGGGTTTTCTTCATAGGAAATTCTTAGAATTTTGTGGTATGTCTTCAACTCATGTGATCTCGATCAATTACCTATGTTATATTTTCTAATTTATATCTTCTTCCAACTAGGTTTTTTTATTATGATTCATACAAATACTAGAGGAATTAGTCAATCGATATATATTTTATTATTCCTATAATGGGGACATCTAGAGAGGCCATCTTTTTACCATTGTTCATCTTTTGGTGAAGGTACTATGTGATGCCAATTTATTTAATGTTTTTATGTGATTTTAAATTAAATTTATAATTTAATTAGAAAAAAATGATAGTGATCTCGCCAAGGTTGATTCTATGGGCCCTCTGAGGACTTCCCATGGGTGGTTGTTTTTGGTTTGGATATAGAGTGGCATTTTCGTGAGAATTTAGCATCTATGGAAAATTGATTTTTTTTAATTCAATTACATATTCATTAAATTAATTTTATATTGAATATAATAATTATTTAATGGATTATATATTTCCAACTACATTGATCATTAGTATCAAATCCTCCATCAATTGTATTTTCAGTGGGTCCCTCCATTAGAAAAATATTATCACTTTTCTTTAAAAGAAATGTTGTATTCCACATGCTCTTGGAATCCTTATAATTAAGAATATTTTCATATTTAATCAATCACATTAAGATAATTTTATATTTAGACTTATCAATGAAAAATAAGATTATATTTTCTTTCTCAGATCAATATTTTTGCGCATGCTGAAATATAGAAACATGAATTTTTTCGACTCCACTATTTGGCATGCCTTTAAATCTATTTTATCCATCAGATACTTGGTATCTCACAAGTTTTTTATTTTAAATCACTACTAAATTTATGGTTTTTAAAATTAGAAGGTGTTAATATTTTGGATCTATTGAAATCCTCTAATCAAGGTTTTAACCTCAATATCAACATCAATGATCAGATGGGCAGCCTTGGAAATACCCCTATAGTGATCAAAGATTTTTTTTAATAAGTAAAATGTTATAAATTGTTATGATTTTATAATCTAGTAAACTGTGGGGGTAGGTATTATTATCCTAAGGTTGTATTATAGTAATGAAATTCATTGGAATTTACATAGTTGAATTATAAGTCTTAATGAAATATGGATCATGCCTTCTAGATTCACATTACTTTGGAGGCTAGCTTTTTCAAATCTCATTATCACCTCCAATATTAAAAATATGGTTATCTCAATTTTTTCATATGTAGACTATTACATCAATACAAAGAGGATGTATAAAACATATTCTTAAATTAGAACTCTACATATAGCTTATATAAAGCTATCTTTTTCAGGATTGATGTAATCCCCCCCCCCAAGATACCAATCCGGACCTTCTCAAGGCATGTTGTAGACTTTCCATCTCCCAGAAGCTTCCTAATTTCTTTCTAGTGACCATTTTTGAACTCACCCATATCATATATCATATCATAAAGAAGAGAATACATGATATAACCCCCAAAAACATATAGTTTTCCATTTAAGAAATCGTTGTGTCAATTCAAATTAAGAATTACATCTAGAATGATCATTTCAAAAATTATGTTCAAGATTTTTGAATTTTGAAATTCCCTATTATTGTAGGTAAGTAATGTCCTCCCATTAGAACTCTATAATTCATATGGAATTATCAATTTATTGGTTGGAATAAATTCAACTATGATGGAGGTTCTAGATGGAATATAGGTCCTATAAGCTGTAGATCCATCTTTAGAGACCATAATGGTGATGTTACGATAATCCTATATAAACTCTTTGGATTTTTTTCATATATTATAGATGATATTATTAGATTGATCATGTCGGTGGATATGAAAAGGCAGCATGGTTGGAACATCTTATTATATGAAAGAGATTCTACTTCTGTTGTACGTGTATTAAAAATTGGTAAAATTATCTCTCTTGGAAGATGACTTCTCGATAGACCATGTTCATGGATAATTTTCATCTATTAATTACATAATTAAGCATGGATATTAGGAGGATAAAACCTTTTTGGTTTTCTTTGAAATAATGGGGTTGGATATGATGATCTCATCTAGTCCAATTCCCCCCTATAAAGATAATTCCTCTCTTACAATGAGATAGATGTAAATTTCTGTCCTACAAACTATTATATCTTGTTTTATTTCTATAAAAGATGTATTCCCCTAGAAATGTTCTTTTGGATTCTAAAAATTAAATAAATAATGATTTTGTGAATGAGTAGGAGGCTCAGGATTGATAGATCAGCTCCAATGATAGTGAATAGGCCTTGGCAGTTGCTGCTAGCCGTTGGAAAATAATTTAGAATTTTTAAAAGAGATAGGTTATCCCCAACACTTTCCTTATTTCTTAATGTAATTTATTTATGTTCCATGTGATGTTTCACCTCACAATTGATGGAATATTACTATATACTTGATTGTTTTATATTTTAAATTAAATTTAAACATTAAATTTAATTGAAAGCCTTGTAGTATAAAGAATGTGTTGATGAGGTCACATTGTCCTAGTGAATTATTTTATTGTCTCAGCCACTGATGATCAAGGCTAAGAGCTTCTCTAGTTTCTCCCCATGAAATTAAATCACATGAAGTGTGGAACCAAGGTATGTGTAACTTAGTGTCATTATATTGGAGTCCATTGTCACCTCTATATGGAGATGTGTCCTGGAATAAGTGGATTGGACAGAGTAAACTATGTGGGGACATAGAGACACATAAGATCCAATTGGCTCATTAGGATGGTTAGGTGAGATCCTAACCTAATGCCAGCATGGATTTTGAGATTGGATTTATAACACCTTGTCCGAGGGTTGCTTACGAGGTAGACCAAAGAGGCTTATGAAGTCATGCTATGTTTTGGGACATTCAAGGGCCAGTATGTCCTCACTATGATGTGTTGTTAAAAGAGTGACTTGACTAAGACTGAGCACCCAAGGGGGTGACTATTCACCTGTGCTTACAAAGAGAGACCCATATAAGGTGCCTTTTAATGAAGTGAACTAGGGGGGCCTATAGGTATCGTGATGATATGTTTCCATTGTTATGTGATGCTAGCATGTGTCACCTTATAAATGCTTCCAAACCTGTGATCTAGAGGGGCTTTGGAAAAATGAAATGAACATCCCCCAATTACCCAATTTGGGTTAGAGAGCCACATAACCTCATGATAACCTTCCTATATGCAAGTGGATATCAACCACTTGTGATGGTATAATGTAAAATTAGGTGACAATACCCATGATTATCATAATATAATGTTATGTCAGGTCACATGATAATAATAAGGAACCCCTAATGTAGCAGGTAAACACATGCAAGCAGTGAAAATGGAAGAAATAAATAAATTAATGAATCTATTGTTATAGATATCTAGAGTATATTATAATACCACATCCATCCCCCAACTCAAGGATCAATGTAAACCTATCATTACGACCTTTCCCTTAAATAGGTTCCAAATCATGAAATCTATATGCACACCAGGAATCTCATGAAGGGTATGAGTATATACCTAAGAAGACCCCATTAATGAATCATTAACATATGCGAACATTTATATATATTTGTTTCATATTATGGAGAAGTGAATTCACACCCAAGTATTTAATCAACCATATAAAAATCGATTGTGTGCAGCCAAGACACCTTGAAACCCGGCTGTACCTGCTTTGGTGCCCTGTTAGAATAATATCATAGGTTGTGTCATGGGACATAGGCCACAAAAATTAAAATTTTATACCTATAAAATAAAACCATGTTCCACATTAAATAACTAATATATGCTCTTTTTTATGGGAAATTTTCTTCCTTGTCACATGACTACCTTTTCGCCTATGATGGTATGCACACATGGCATGGACAAACAATGAAATCCATATAATATGAATGTTTATTCCCCATCAATATGTTATACTAGCACATATATAAACTCTTTAAAAAGATAATGAAGTTTCAATTTTCTAAAAATTACAAGATAAGAAAATTATCATCATATGAAAATCTATATATAATAAGTCATGTCACAAAAAATCCCCCTCTAAGGAGTCAATAAAATATGAAAAGGACACCTATCAACCTAACGGATAAAATAGAGATTCCATTGGATATGAAAAAACTTTACATAAGTTTTAAAATAACATAGAACAACATCACAAACCAGGTAATTCATATATAATGAAATATTAAACAAGTAATCAATGAAATAGAAAGGAACAACACATAATATCAATATTACATGAGATATGAAATATTTTTCAATAATACATAACATAACAAGGAAGATAAAATAAAACCAAAAGAAAAATAAATTGTATCTAACATTGAATAAAAAGAACAAAGCATGGAAATTGAATCCAAATAATGTCCTAATATGGTAATTACATCTTATCATTAACACATTGGTGGAAAACATTGAGACCCATTGAGAAATGATATCTGAGCCACCCCCGTGTAGACACTGGATTATGATCAAATGAAAAATAACCCTAGAATGGATAAAAATAGAATAATATCAAGGTTTTATAATTTAATTCAATATGGGAAATATAACTCTCCATGTGTTTAAAAGATAATACTTTGTTCTATAACATACATGACATGCAACACCAAACCCAAACAAGCATTGATTATTTCAATATGAACATTTTAAACATTCCATTATATTTATGGATAGGTTTAGGATTAACAAATTTATTATTATATATATATATATCGTAAATATGTAGATAAAATTTTAGTAAATAATCAATCAATTTTTGGTAATGTCTTTTTGTTTTCAAAATATGTTCTCTTAAAAAATGTTTTTTTAATTTTTGTGAAAATTTTTATAATTATTTTCCAGAAAAATTTTAAAATTAATTTCATAAAATTATCTAAATTTCTCATATCATTATATAAAAATTAACTTAGTTTTAAATTTTGGTATTTTTATGAAAATATAGTTTTACAGTGAATAGTAAAAAATACCGTTTTATGTAAAATTATCATTTATTTTAACAAAGTAAGATAAAGGAACAATATTATAATAATTTTATATAAAGGTAAAATAACTATTATTTAGTTATTATTAATTCAATTAATTATATTTTGTTAATTTGTTTTTCATATTTTGAGAATATGTTTATTTTCAGGAATAAAATTCATTTTTTCTAAGAACTATTTTAAAATTATATATGTTTCTCCATTATAATTAATTGAAATAACAACAAATGAGAAATTATTTAAAAAAATTATTTATATTGGATATATAAATTTTTGATGTTAAATTAATATAATGAAGATTACTAGTTTTAGAGTTAAAGTAAAATCATATTTTCCATTGAAAATTCATTCTTTAGAAAACATCTTTTCATCATGCTTATAGGTTTTATATTAAATAATATTCTACAACCTATGGGAATTGATTTTGATAAAATGGATTCCATATTTTGAATCATCATAATAAATATTATTTAATTAGTTTATCTAAATTTTTGAAGAATATGAATGGTAATTATAGTAAATATTTATTACCACTGTAAAAGAAAAGTAGGTTAATTAAGGGTACAAATAATTTGAAAATCTCTAGAAAAATGTAACTGTAATAGTTTGAACATTTATAAATCTTTTTCATAGAAATAATAATTATATTTATTTATTATTTTTTTCACTTTAAAAATGATTAAATAATCAATTTGATAAAAATTATATTTTGATATAACAAAACACAAATTGTTTTTTGAGTAATATACAATTTCTATTAAGATATTAATTTTGATTAATTAATGTATTTTTTAAATAAATAATATTTTAATAAAATATTATTATTAAATTATGATTGAAATATAATTTATAGGATGTCAAATGTTATTTCTATAATAGTTCGAAATGTTTTATTCTTAAAAAACGTAGCATTTATCAATAAATGTAAATTCAATTGTGAAATTGAATATTCATATAATAATAATTTTATTTATAAAAAAATATTAATCATGGAATTAGAATGCCTAAATTATCCAATTTTAATTTTTTTATAATTTTCAACGATAGTGTAATTTTCGGGTAGAAATTAAATATGGTATAAATATATGATCTGTAATATGACATCATATTGACCCCAATATAACATAATAAATAAAATATATCTTATCGAATACTAAATATCTTTTTTCCATTAAAAATAATTTTATTTTGATATTAATTTATAAATTTTATAAATCTTTTATGAATCCTCCAAAACATATACTATATTTTACATTTTTAAAATCATTCATTATAAATTTGGCTCACTTATACAACAGAAAGGGTATTATTTTAATAATTTAGTACCTTATCCTTATAATATGATTAAAAACTCCATATTTGGTAGGAAACATGGAAAAAACCCATGGTATGGTTTGTGGTTTTGTTTATTTTATTATATTGAGTGAAAAAACTAATTTTGGGAAAACATAATGAACTCCCCGCTCTTTTCCAATATAAACCTACCCAATATCCCCATTATATTTGCTCAAAAAACATGGAGAACTTCCTTAATCTACCATCCCCTCTATATAGTATTCCATTGGTCCCCAATCCCTCAAAAAGCTCCTCCCATGATTTTTGAATCACCCTCTCAAGGTAAATGATTTCAATCTCTTTTATTTATTCAAGAACCTCTTTTATGTCATACCTCTTCATTTCCATTTTTTAATTTTGGTTATGTTTTTATACATATATAATAATTACATTTTTATTTACATGTGACAAGAAACCAATTTCACTCTCATTAATCCCTCCAATGATCCATTATATACACCTATTATGATATCGAAATTGTCCTGTGATTTTCTATACCAAAAGTAAGGGACCTTTTTCACTTATTTTACATTCAAGAAACTTATTTAGTATTTAGACCTTTTTAATATCAGTTGGTTATTTTATAATGACTTTATAAATGTTTGGTTACTATAAAATTGATGTTATTAGGACTATAGACCATTTATTCCCTCTCATTATAACCTTAATGTAATCTGTTACTATGTATCCCTCTCTATTCTTTTCAATTCAAGAACCTTCCTTGTCTTTAGAATTTTAACCCTCAATTGGTTATATTTTCATGAAAATAAAAATACCGTTATTCTTTCTAAATAATTTAATAATATTGATATATACTTTATTCCCTCTCATTATATCATTTACATATGTTGTTACTATATCGAAATTTAATTCGGGATCTCCAACTCTTCTTTTTATTCATGGATCTATTTTATATAGTGATTAATTAATTAAAATTTTTATTATTTGTGTTTTTTTACATCACTATTATTGAAAGTTTTATGTCAATGTGATGAGATACCCCTTTCACTCCCATTAATCACTCCCATGAACCATTATGTACACCTAATACCATTCTATATTTTAGTAAGGGATCATATCATTAACTTATTTATTCCAGAATATTCATTGGTGTTTCCTTTGATATCCAATTAATAATGTTGGGATATGGTATTATACACCCAGTTACATTTCTTATGATGTTTAAATGAAGAGAGACCACTTTCTCTCCCATTATTCCCTTCCATAGACATTTATGTTCACCCCATTATAGTTCTGGAATTTCACCACGATTTTCAATGACAAACAATTGTGTATTGAATAACCGTAACCATTTACTATCAATCGGGTTAAGCTTTAAAAAATTATACTTATTTAATTAAATAATTTCATGTATGTATTCCATACTCCATGATCATAGAATAAAATGTGATGAAAAATTATTCAAGGTTGTTTGATCTATGTGGCACACTTATGCACGTGAATGAAATAAAAGTGATGGGTGAACATATAATTATAAATTTCTATAACTCATTGGGAAAGATTCCAGTCCCATGATTCAAAATATAAGGGATTATGGAGTGAACGTAGTACATCATGGGAATTTTTTTTGCGATGATGTATTGGATATTATCCTTGAAACTTGATTATGATGCCATGTTTAATGTTGTTAGAACATTTCCCAGGTTTCCTTATTGTTACCATGATATGTCATTCCACATTGTTCATGATTATGATTATCTAGAATTTTTTGTCCCATTGAAATGAATATTATCTAAAATTTAATCATTCTTTCATGTTATTCTTTTTATATTCCCCCACTTTGATTTATAACTCACTCATTTCTGATGTTTGTTCCCTGGTTATCCTATGAAGTTTTAAAATCTATAGAATTCTAGAAGCATGTTAATTAAGTTTTCAATAATGTTGTTGTATCCCATGTTCAAGATTTTATTCTATGTAACTAATTACCAAATACACTAAACTTCCCAATCATCAAATTTTTGTTATGTTTATTCATATTTAATAAATCATGAATTAATCCGTAATAAAGTGCAGGGTTATCATAGTTGGTATCAATAGAATGTTTGATTATTTTGTGGTATTAAGATTATGAAACACTAGATAAATCCTTACCTATAATACTAAACATAATAATACATCCCTAATTTTTGGTAAATTATTTATAATGTGGTTTCCCATCAAATAAATCTCTTTCTAGATACTAGAAGTTTATTTGGATATGGAAAAAATATACCTAGGGGTAAAAACCAATAACATTTTATTGAGAATGACTTGATCAAGAAATAGTGAAATAAAATGGGTCATTCTACACACTTGGGTTAATAGTCTTGGAGGATATGCTTTGGTAAATTCACAAGACCAATATGATCCTTTATTAAGGGAATATAAATTTTTATAAGAACCTATTTTAGAAAATAAATAATGGATAACTTAGATTTAATCCTATATTATCATAAGTTAAGGAAATACATGACATTTATTAGTTATGTCATTATTGTTATTGTTTTCTCATTTTTGTGTTTAATATTTTAAAATTACTCATCCATAATTTTCCCATTATTCTATTAAATGGCTAGAAATATGAAAAACCATGTCAGCAACCAATGTGATTGGCAATGTGATAACATCACAAATGTGATTCCTAATAGGATAGGTGCTCAATAAATACATAATTTTATTATTCCAAAAAACTATCAAAAATAAAAATTAAAAAATAACACACAGTTTAATGTCTAATGAACCCAAAAGAAGAAAAAGATGAAGTTTCAAGGAAGGTAAAATAATAAATAAGATAAAGGGAAGAATTTTCAATTTCATTCATGTCAAAAATTTAGAAAGAGACATGAATGGATATGCCATAAATGATCTCAAAGGTATTTTAGGTGTGAAAAAATAGGGCATAATGTAGATAGTTTCTATAAAAAATTGATTAAGATTATTATAAAAGAGAATATATTACATCCTACAACACCCTTTTTCATTCAATATCCTATGTGCGAATAATATGTGATTTATCTATGTAAATTCGGAAATACATGGGTTAAATCATATACTCAGGAAGGACATATTCTAGGGAAATAATTGAAGTGTACGGAATAAAGTGTTTTTGTTTTGGTATTTGAGAGTTATGTTGTAGAATTAATATATCAATGAAATTTTAGATATAAAAATCATGAAAGATCTAAGGATTGTTCAATAGTTATTTTTCTTTCGGTTCATGAAATTAATATTGAATTGTACCAATATCCTATAAGGATGATTTAGTAATAAAGTTATTTATACCCCTTAATATGTGTTTTATGTACGTATAAACCCTAACATCCTTGGGATGATATGCATAAGGATAATACTATGTGTAAAAGCATTGATATAAAATTTGAAGATTTATGTGATTGTTTTTTAGCATGATTAATGATATATTACAGGATCAAAACTTTTTATTATTATTGAGGTCGTTAATGATATTTTATGAGATGTTTTTTTGGTTAAGTTATATATAAAATTTATGATGAATTTAGAAGAATTCAATTTTTTTAATGTGAAAGCAGAGGGGTATGCGAAAACATTTTAGGTTAAAACATTATTTAATGTTGAGGTTATTAGTGTTATTTGGGATATATGGTTATTTATTTAAGGAATGATCTATGGTATTAGTTGTCTAATTTTGGGGATTAATTTATCAAGGGTTATTAATTTATAGTATTATCTTACATTATGCTAAAAATTCTATATTTAGTAAATATAGGAGGAATATTTTTTTTATTTTTTTGGTGGATTATGTGATCCATTAGAAACTCTTTTAGTGCTAGAAGAATTAAAATCACCTATAGTATACATCATTTAGAGAAAATATGTGATTTTAGTGGAAATTTATTAATGGATGGAATTATACTTTTTAAAAAAGAATATTTCATTATGTCCCTAGTCTAGATTGTTATGGAATTCCTTAACTATTGGAAATAAATCATAAAACCAAAATGTTGTCATATTATGACCATTTTGGATGAATTGATGGTCATTTTATCCATAAAACCTTTATGGTTTTGTAGTCATTGACTTCATCCTGACCATGTTATCTATCATACTCCGTCAGTTATTTACTAATGTTCTCTTATTTGGAAACCTTATTATGTGATGCCCTTCATACTCCCCATTCTATCTTCTCTAGAGGATGATTTAATAACCCTTATTTACGATGTAGGTTTTCAATAAGGATATTTTCCTGTATTTATTACCAAGTTCATGTATATTTTTCAAGGATTAAATTTATTATTGGGGGAGAATGTCACACCCTAAATTTTTAAAAGAGAAAACTACGTTCTATAGCGTATGTGATAAGCTACACTAAAACCAAACGAACAATGATTACATAAATATGAATATTTCAACATTTCAATTAATTTTTTCATGAGTAGGATTAACTAATTTATGATATTTATATTTGTCATAATTATATTTATAAATTCACAATAAATAATTGATTAATATTTTTTGAAATGTCTTTTTGTTCGTAAAAACATGTTTACTATAAAGATTATTTTTATTTCTTTTTTTGAAAAAAATTATAATTATTTTCTTGAACATTTAGAAAATTTATTTTAAAAAATATGATCTATTTTTTATATAATTATATTAAAAATAAATAATGTATAATTTTTTTTATTTTTCAAAAAATATTGATTCTTTAGTGAATACTGAAAAATACCATTTTATGTATAAATGTCATTTATATCTATAAAATATGTAATTTAAAATTTAAAATATTATTTTAATTTTAATTATAGGTAAAATAATTATTATTTAGTTATATGTAATTTAATTAATTAAATTTTGTTCATCCTTATACCAGATGTTTAGAATGAGATTATCTTTAGGCTAAAAACCCCATTTTCTAAAAACTATTTTGAAATGAATAATGATTCCCCATTATAATTAATCAAAATAAAAAAATAATAATAAATTATTTTTTTATATTATATATTTAAATATTTGAATTAGAATTCATATAATGAAGATTACTAGCTATAGAGTGAACATAAAACCATCTTTTCCTTGAAGATGCATTTTTTTTAGAAAACCACGTTCCATTGTGCATACAAGATTTATATTAAAATAAATTCTTAATATAAAATTGACCAAAAAAATTGGAATCGTAACAATTAATTTTTTTAATAAGGAAAACTTAATTTTTGAACAATCAATATAGTAAACATAGTTAAATTTTATAACAACGATGAAAAGAAAATATGTGAATTATGGGAAAAATAATTTAACGAAGACAAGAAATAAAGTAACCCTAAGAGTACAAATATTTATATTTACTTTTCATTGAATTAATGATTATATATATTCTATATTTTTTTAATTCAAAAATGATTCAGTAATAAATTTGAAAAAATTATATTTTGATATAATAAAAAATTTTATTTATGAGTAATATGGAAATTCAATTAATAAATTCATTTCATAAATTATTTAATTTTTGAAATAAATGATATTATAATAAAATATTTTTATTAAATTATGATTGATAATATAATTTGATGATATCAAATGGAATTTCTATAATGGTTTGAAAACTGTTATTGTCAAAAAACCCAACATTTCTCAATAAATGGAAATTCTATATTAAAAGTTAAATTTAAAATATTTAGAATATTATTTTTATAAAATAAATATTATTTCTGGAATTAGAATATATAAATTATCTAATGGAGAATGATTTATAAGTTTTTGAGACAATTGATTTTTCTGGTAAAAATTAAATACAGTATAAATATACAATGTGTATTATGCCATAATAATGACCCAAAAATGTTGTAATAAAAACTATATATTGTATCCAAGACCAAATATATTTTTTTACTATAAAATAATGTTATTTTGATCTTATTTTATTAATTTTATAAACGATTTACGAATCCTCCAAATCCAATATTATATTTTAAGGCTTTAATAACATTTCATTCTAAAAATGACTCAATTCCACATCAAAAAGGTTATTATTTTAATAAATTTGGACCTTTCCCTTATAATATAAAAAATAATCACCCATATTTGGTATAAAAAATTGGAAAAACCCATTGGTAGATATATGGGTTGGGAAATTTTATATATAGAGTCGAAAACCTATGTTTGAGAAATAATAAATAACTCCCCTATCTTTTCCTACATAAACCCACAAAAGATCCCCATTTTCATTATTAAAAAAACATTTATAACTTCATTACTATATACTACCATATCTATATTTTTCATAGGGTTCCACCAATCTCCCAATAATCTCTTATCAAGCTTTTGGAATCACCCACTCAAGGTATGGAATCTCTATATCTTTTTTTTCAATCACCTCTTTTATGTCATTCCTCTTAATTTCCATTTGATAATTTTTTGTTATTTTTTGTACACCCCAAAGACTAAAATCTTTTCCCATGTAATGATATAACTCTTTCCCTCTCATTAATCCCTACAAAGAACCTTTATTTAAACATGTTATGTTGTAGAAATTGTCCAACGCTTTTCTGTACCAAAAGTAAGGGACCTCTCTATCTTCTTTTACATTCAAAAAACTTGTTTGAATCTTAAAATTTTTAATCTAAATTGGTTGTTTTTAATTCCTTTATAAATTTCCATTTACTATTCAATTTATTATCTTATAATGAGAGACCATTTATTCCCTCTAATTAAAACCATTACCAAATATGTTTCGATGCCTCTCTCTTATTTTCAATTCAAGAACCTTATTTGTATTTATCCTTTTAAACCTAATTTGGTTATGTTTTCATGAAAATAAAAATATCCCCATAATATACCAATAATTTCTTAATAATGAGACATCCTTTATAAACTCTCATTATATCATTTAACTAATCCATTACTGTGCTGAAATTTAGATATATCCCTCTATTCTTTATATTGTAGCATCTTTTTATGTTATACCTATTTATTTAAATTTTTCTTTTTTTGGGTATGTTTTTATACATCCCTCTTACATAAATTTTTAAGTCTATATGATGAGATACTCCGTTCAATACCATTAATCCCTTTTATGAACCTTTATGTACACTAATTACCATGATAAAATTTAGTAAGGGATCCCCTCATTCTTTTCCTTATTCAAGTATCTTCATTATCTTATGGATTTTAACTCTAATTCCCATGTTTGGAATTTTTTATTCATTATCCCCCATAACTCCCTTATGATTTTAATATGATTATAGAACCCTTTTACTATCCTTAATCCCTTACATGAATATTTATGTTCCCCATTACCTTGTTGAAATTTCACCACGATTTGCCATACCAAACAATTGTATAGTGAATACTCATACACATTTCCTATCGATGGTGTTCGAAATTATGCACTAATACTTATTTCATTATATGATTATATGTATTTATTACATAATCATTTTTCATGGAATAATATGTGATGAAAAAGAGATTATATATTGTATTTTCTATGTGTAACACTTATGCATTTGAATGAAATGAAAGTGACGGGTGTGCCTGAAATTATATAGCACACCAATGAATTGGGTAATGTTTTATTCTAATGAGATGACATTCAAGTGCTTAAAGAGTGAACATAATACATAAAAGGAAATTTTCCATCATGATGTCCTTGTATTTAGCCTTAACCTATGTTTTTGATTCCATGTAGAAATTTATTACCAAAATTCCCATATTGCCTTTATATTACCATGAAATATCATCCCTCATTGTTCATGTTTATGATTTTCACCCATTTTTTGTCCAATTAAAATGAATATTTTCTAACATTTAATTCTTTATTTATGTTATGATTTGTTTATTACCTTATTGGGATTTACAGCTAACACCTTTCTTATGTATTCCCTCAGGTTATCCAATACAACTTTAAAATTTAGGGAATTTAAGAATCATGTTAAGGATGTTTTCAATAATGTTCTTATATCCCATGGTCAAGATGTTTTGATACGTACATAATTCAGAAATAAAATATAATTCTTAAAATTATATGTTTTATTATGTGTAATATTATATAATAATCATTAATTAAGGTGAAATAAGGGGAAGGTTTTTCATAGGAAATAGTCCCTTGAGAAGAAACCAAATCAATTTACCAGACAACCACCATCGTTATCTATAGGACTAAGTCAAGTTAAAGAAAGATAACATATCACTTCTATTAACAATTAAATAATAAATGAAGGATTACCTTAAGTCAAGATTAATAATATTTGTCCTATAATCCAATGTTTCCAGCATGGAAGGCTAAGAGATCTAAGTTGTCAAATAAAACAACCTCAACACAAGAAGGGTTGACCAAACCTACCCGAGGTTCTTCTGAAGAGAATATTTATCAAAGAATCAATTAATAGGGGGAGCATGTGTCAATATATAGATGGTGGAATTAAATAAAAATCATATTCCAGAACCTTCAATGAAGTCAAACATATTCTCCCTTTTAAATTCTATCGATATGTGGAATAAAGAGGTTGTTTCTATCATTTTGAAGTCCATCAACGATTCCATCATATCCTCTACCATATTCATGGCGTTTGTGATCTCACCATCCTAGGTATCCCAAAATAGACACCCCTTTTGTATTTAATTATGATCCTATATTTTTAGGCTCCGAATTTCCTTCACTGTGATGTAGTGAGTGTAATTTAGACATTTTTCATAGGAGTTATCTGAGAACTCCATGCCAAGGGCCATGCCCTAGACCAACTAATTTTCATTTCCTATTTTACATATAGGTTCACTAAGGAGTAACCCATGTCACACTATTATCATGATGTAACCTATGTTGAACCAAAAACCCATTAAAACATTCAATATTTATTCAAAAGATCACATGCTTCACCTAGGAATTGTTCAACCCAAAAGCACAATAGAGAAGATGGAAACAAGGATTATCATTTTATAAAAAAACTTCTATGGATTTACAATCTCTTCAAAAAGGATTTCTCATCCTCAATATGTGTCTCTAATGGTCCTTCTTGAAAAATCAATGCATTGGGAATGAACAACAATCTCCAACTCCATTGTCTTCTCTTAGATATATCTATGATATCATGGGATCTAAATAAGTGGAACTATATTACCCATCAAAACCTTTTTTTAATGGTCTATAATTTAAATTGGTCATTCTATAAATGATGCATCATGCTTCATCTCGAAATCCTTGCAGTCTAGAATATGAATAGGATCGGGAATATATATCCAAAATTGAGATAAATGGAACATATCATGCATTAATTGGTAACATGAAGGATTGTCCAAATGGTAATCTATATATCTTATATGTTTGGAAATAAAAAAAAGGTTAAAAAAACCTCATCTCTAGCTTTCCATGCTTCTATAATCATAAATTACCAAACCAAGGAGTCTCTTAAAAGAAAACTCTATCACAAAACAGTGAAATCAAAATATCATGTCCTCCAATCGGTAAAAGAACATTGCCTACATCGAGTGAAAAATAACCAATTCTAGATCAAATGAACTCTCTTAATGTCCTCTAGTACTACACTCTTCCAAATAATTCTGGCCTCACCCAAATAATCCCAACATAGTTATGAGAGACATGACCATCCATAAATATTCTTAGAAGGATCCATATAAATTGATTCCTAGAGGATACTATTGTATTTGAATTCAACCAAGTGCAGATGATCATCCAATGATCCACTGAAATCATGGGCGCATACCCACAATATATCCTCCAATATCAAGATCATCATCATTGATTACCCATCAGTCTGTCAATGATATGTTTTACTTATTTCATATGATTACCCAAAGACTTCCAAAAGTCATGAAAAATATAAAAAATTATGTGTGTGTCTCTATTGAATACATTTCACAAAGGAGTTCTATATATGCTTAAAATATCCAATACATACAACTTCTGCAACTTATCCCATAAAGGGGACTCTCTAATCATTAATAAATTATCCACATTCATCATCTGATCAATTATCACCCAAACGACAATATGACTCCTCAGTGTCATGAAAAATAATCATTATTTCAATTTTCATATCATCCAACATCCACCTAGGAAATGGATGTTTCTAAAGAAAAACACAAGTAAATTGATTCTCAAACATTATATTTTGGTAGGTCATGAATCCAAACAAAAAACCAAAAACATATCTCTTCATAGAATTCCACCAAAACAACTTTAAGATATCATGGTACATCATTTTCATCCCTGGATGCACTACCCACTTCAAATCAAGATATTATATGAATAATTTCCCACTTTAAAGAGGAAGTCACTAATAACCTCCCATGAATATAGATCATGTAATTATCTTCTAAATAACACCCTAAAATTGAATCATCTTCCACAAAGTGTTCTCTTAACACCACACACTTAGAAATAACTCTTTGCCTCTTTTCAAATGGACCTAAAAAAAAGACATGTTAACCAAAGGTGAAAAGTAATAACTCTGTGATGCTCTTATGAATCCATAATAGACTAAACCATAAAAACTAATATGATATGATTCTTATAGTTAAAATATATCACAAAGAACCTATGTATTTGGAATCATCCTTTGGACATCCTGGACCAAAATTCCAATTATATGCTCCCCATGCCTGGTTGGGCACAAGGCCTCATGATCATCTCCCCAACCACCAGAGGCTTCCTACTAGAAGTGAAGGACTAGGGTGTGTATATGGGAAGAATACGCCCTCATTACCAGATTGAATCATAGTAAAATAGTATAATATAACATACGTAAAAAATGAATACATAGAGGAATAAATATAAGTAAACATAAGTGACAATAGATGTAGAAAGAAGTAACAAACAACTAGAAACTGATATAAATATCCAAAAGTTGATGATTATATTCCATTTATATATATATCTAGAAAATATGTATATAAGTAGTGGAAAATAATGAAATAAAAAAGTAGAAAAAAGTAATCCATAAAGTATCCCATGAATCCCAAGCCCTAGTTTGGTCACATGCTACTAGCTCCATCTTAAAACCGAAAGCAGTCAAGTGTCCAAAGCCACATGACTCCTTTTGTCAACACCTTCATACATTTATTATTCTTATAGGTGCCTAGATAGGTGGTGGGATAAATCTTAGTAGGCCACTGCTATTGGTGTCTAAAAAATCTTGTCTATGTAATATACACTTTAACAGTGTGAAAGCATTCATATATAAAAGTAATGTTGTATAGTAATGTAAATACCCATATTCTTACTTCATCCCTCAGTTGGTGTCTAAACATTTAACCGGTTTAGTATTTAATTATGGTTCCAATTTATAAATTTAATTTACAAGATACATAGATATAATTGACAGATGATATTATTGAAAGCGTAAAGGATCCACGGAATATCAAGGAATCCTGATGTTATTTATAATAAAGAGGTTCCATGGCAGATACTAAGGAAACATATACCTTAAGGGCTGCTAACTAAGTATTAACCATAACCTGGCTATATGGGTAAGAGTGTAATCCAAGGAGAGTCATTAAATACATTCCACAACAGTGTGATCTAACTTAATCTAAGGAATACATCCAAGGTAAAATGGGAAATGATATGGCTAGGCCCAAGGATGTATCAAAGGAACCTCATGTCTGTAGAAGCCTTTTTGGATATAAGGAGTGTATCTAAGGAATCTTGTTATTATAAAGGAGAGATACTATTATGTCATACTAGGAATCCACTGATAGATGGGAATCATGATCCAAAGTGGGTCTCAACCAAGGAAACCAGTATCTCTTAATCAGAATGGAGTCCATGAGTTCTCAAGAAATTCCATTAGGAAACTAAGAACTATCGTGAGTTTGAAAACTCCTATAAGGATTTCAAGGACTATATGTATAATTAGAAACCTTACATTTAATTCATTAATTTTTTTGGGTCATATAGTAATTATTCTAGCTAATATTCCACAAGGTTCCTTCCATGCCTTTTATACAAGTGAGAAGGAATCTCATGTCATGAAACCATTTGTAATTCATTTATTTAAGTTATAATCATTAAATTAAATTCATTATTTTTAGGACCTACATTTCATTAGTGTGAAAAGGAAAAAGTAAAGTAAAACCCTTTCATTAATTCATTTTAACTATAAAAATTTATCTTAGTTGAAACTGCTACCTTCCACTATGAGTGGAAAGAGGTTCTATGGTAAGCCACCAACATTCATTCCATTTAAGAAGGCCATGTAATTCATATTTAACATGCCTTTCATTTACATATAATAGTAATTACTCATGTTATGAACATACCATAGTTAGTTCATGTGTGGATCAACATGGTACTATCCATTTAAAAATTCAATAGCCAATTGTTATAAGGAGGCTTACCATTATAATGGTCAAGATTAAACACACCTGAATAGTGGATAAAAGGTGTCAAAACACTAAAAAACCAATTTTTTATAACAACCTACATGGTATGGATAAAATTTTGGATGTAACCACCAATAATTATTAAAATAATATGGAACGGGTCATGGAATATAGTCCTAAAAACTATATGCAAGACATATAAATTCAACAAACTAAGCCCGATGAAATTTGTGAAATGACAGAAAAATTTATAAAATGATGGAAAATGAGGAATGGGTTATTGAAAACATACATCGTACTCATAAAAATCTTCTCATCCAGTATCATACTCTAGTTTTTCTTGGATTGGAGTATATATGATGAAATAATTAATTAACAAAAATTAGGGAATATGATCCAGAATCTAAATAGAGTCGTAGATATGATGAATAATGAATAAATATTAAAAATCAATTGATAATGTTTAATCATGAATCTAATGAGATGAAAAACAATCGAATCAGGAATCAGGCATATGGTAGATCTCTAATCATAGTTTAGGCCTTAAAGATCTCAAAAAGTGAGAAATTTGGATGGGCTGTCCACTGGAAAAGAATAAGGTAGGAGGGATTTGAGTTAATAGATATTTTATGGAAAAAATGATAAATATGTTTTTTTTATCTTTTTCACGGTTTGGATAAAACATTTGGACAAAAAGTGTGCCAAAAATGCATGTGTAGCTGTAGGGAGGAGAATACTACACATTTAGGCTACACGGTTAGGGAAACCATGTGCCAATTCTGCAAAATTCCATTATAAAATTGAAGACATTCTCAGATGGTTGTGTGGAGACCTTTTCATGGTTAGATCAAGCCGTTCACCCGTACAATACTCATTTTCCTGAATCAAATGGTTTAAATAAACCATTCAGCCTACATCACATAGTTAAAAAATTGAGACCTTCCATTTCATCCCAAAATTTGGGTTTCAGGCTCCAAACAATCCCCAGACACCCCCGAGACATCCTCTAAATCATTAAGAATCTACAGTAGGTCCAACAAATAGAACTAGAAAAAAATTTAATATATTGATACCTGAGTGAAGAAATGAGTTTTTAACATCTTTTCTACATAAAGGAACTCTTCCACTTTTTCACCTATCCAGGATGGTGAAACATTGTCTGAGAATATCTCGGGCCACTGGGCACATACGTCTGCCTCCCGCTCCTAAGAGTTGTCTTGTATAAGGCGTGCTTCCATATCACCCATACTAGAAGGATAAAAAGTCCTCCAGGAGTCTTCATGCTCTGGTAAATTATTCATATAGGATGATCCTCAAAATAAGAATCATTATCAAGCTCGACTTCTTCCAGATTAAAATTATGTGATAGTTGGTCAAGATAACAATGAAGATGTGAATTGTGGAAGACATCATGCATGAAACAATACTTATGAGGTAAAAACAATTTAGAGGAGACCAGATTGACTATCTCTTGAATATAAAATGGATTGAAAAAGTGTGGTAATAAATTCCTTTACCTCTGTGTCCGTTTATTCCCTAAACTGGTCGATGGACGGAGAAAAAACACAATCCCCAACCATGAACTCCGGAGTTTTTCGGTGGATATCATCAGAAGATTTATGTCTATAATGGGTAGTATACATACAGTTTCCGATCAATCAAACCTGCTCTAAATTATCTTTCAGAAGATGAGTAAAAAGTAGGGATACCTCAACTACCTCAACCTTGTATAGGGTTGAACGACATTGCCTACCGTACAAGGTTTCAAAAGGATACATATGAATTGTCACATGAAATTTCTTATTATTGGAAAACTCAAAGAGAGGGATATGATTCTCTATGAACCACCAGAATGAAATACAAATGTTGAGATCATGGCCTTCAAAAACAGTATAATTCATTCCAAATATCCATTGGTCTGAGGGTGAAAGGTTGTGCATAGAAGAACCTACATACTTATTTCAATCTACAACCCCTACCAGAGATGTGACGTGAATCAAGCATCCCGATCTAAAATAATAGTACAAAGGAGATTTTGTAGTAATATGATCTCACATAGATACAATTTTTCTATATCATTAAGTGAGAATGTCTCATGAATAAGAATGAAGTGGGTTACATTCAACAGTCCATCAATGAAAAACCATACAACCTCACTACCTCTTGGAGACCTAGGTAAGATGATTACAAAATCCATATAAAAAACATACCATTTCCACTCTAGGACTAAAAGAGGCTACAAAAAGCCTACATATATCTGGTGTTTTACCTCCACTTTCTAACTGCTGGAACACTGAGTGATAAAACATGCTATCTGACATTTAATCCTAGGCCACCAACACTGGCATGCCATTCCTCAAATACATTTTG
This sequence comes from Viscum album, assembly GCA_963277665.1. NCBI lineage: Eukaryota > Viridiplantae > Streptophyta > Magnoliopsida > Santalales > Viscaceae > Viscum > Viscum album. The sequence goes on along the minus strand of OY728131.1, from coordinate 1,616,710,497 downwards.
GAGATTTCTAGATGAACTTCCCATTAAGAATCATTGGAATCATGCATCAAATCCACAATCATATATATATAGGAACCTAGACACATCTATGTATTCACTAGATTTTTTCTCTGTCCATAGACCAATCTGGAGGTGGATCATCTCCTAAAATACTCACATGGATAACCGAACCTGTAAGATTTAAAAATTTCATACTCATCAGCTTCTCAAGGAGGTAATAGGTAACTATCAAGGATGAGAGATAAGACTACTCATTACTATTGTAAAAATATAGATGCAACTTGGAAAAGAGGTCCATCAATTTCTATTCATCACTAGCTTCCTATATGGAAAGTTCCTTAGTTTTTCGGCTAAGCATATCAGCAACTACATTTCCCTTTATAGCTTCATAGTTCAGCTCAAAATCAAACGGCTACATATATTTGACCCATAGTCACTACCTGAGATCAAGTCACACAATATAAAGATATATTTGAGACTCTTGTGGTATGAATACCCCATAAAGATCTCACCCACTAGATAATGTCTCTAGAATCATAGGCCATGGACAACTACTACTAGCTCAAGGTCATGCATTGGGTAAACTCACCCATGAGGCCTCAACTTTTGAGACCCATACACAACGAATCTATCCTCCTGTATCATAATTTCACCTAGGTCAATTCTTGATGTATCACAGATGATGGAATTTTAATTTCTAGACAGTGCAAGAGTTCATATAGGTGACAAGACAAGACTCCCTTTCAGCTCCTCAAAGGTTTCCTCACACGATTTTGACCACGAGAACTTAACAAACTTCCCTGTAAGACTAGTAAGAGGTAAATCAAGGAATGAAATTTACTGTATGAAACCCCTATAATAACCTTGAATCACCATGAAAATACCTATATAAAACATATTATTGGGATTCTCCCAAGAAACCACAACACTATCCTTCCCTAGGTTAACGAAGACTCCTGATTCTGTGAAAATATGACCCATGAAGTGAAATTTACTGATCCATAAATTTCACTTATCAATCTTGGAATAAATATGATTCTCTCTTAGTTTACTCAGAATTATGTCAAGGTTATTAGCATGGATTCTATGTGTTTGAGAATACACCAAGATGTTGTCCACAAGGATTACGAATAAATAATATAGATAAGGGTGGTACACCCTATTTATCAGATCCATGAAAATGGAGGGAACATTTGTAAGACAAAAAATGTTATGAGGTACTCATACAGACCATACCTACCATCTAAATCTGTTAATGGTATGTATTATGTCTTGAATCACACCTGATGATTGACCGATCTAAGGCTGATCATAGAGAAGACTCTAGATCCACAAAGATGGTCAATGATATCATCTATTCAAGGAAATCGATACCGGTTCTTGATCATAAGCTGATTCAACTGTCTAAAATCCAAGCATAGATGAAGGTTACCATCATAATTATTGAAAAAAATAATTTTTGATCCCTAAGAGGAATTTATAGGTCAAATATAACCTCTCGCCTTTAAGTCCTCTATCCTCAAATTAAGCTCTTGGAGCTCAGTAAGTTCTATACTTTATGGAGGAATGGGCATTTGGGCTACTGATGGAATGAGATAAATCATATACTGTACCTCTCTCTTAGGAGGTAATAATGAAAATTCTTCAGGAATCATGTCCCTGAAATGATCTACCACTGAAAGGAAATCATACTAAATTAAACACTGATCCTCTATGAATAGATTAGAAATCTAAGTGGTATCACTACCTATCCCATTCTTCTCTGATCCATATCTACTAGCCTGAACATCCCACTCACCCTTTTGTAGATAACTTCTTCCCTATAGTGATGTAAACGATACCATTTTGTGAGAGAAGTTTATAAATCCACGATACACAACCAGCCAATCCAATTAAAGAATGACATCAAATCCAATCATCTTGGGAAAAAAAGAGGTCCCATAGAATTGGATAACTACCTACCTCTATGGGACAATACTTACACTAGTGTATACCCAATGACTGTAGTCCCAACCATGTTTATGGGGTCATTACACCATAATAATACTGTATCTACATCCTAATAATTTTCACAATAGTCAAGGATTTAAATTAGTTTAAAGAACCTACATCAAATAAAGTAGATACTATATTATAGGCTCCTATAATAATACATAGAACTATAGATGGTCTTACTACCTGATCCCTGGGTATCAGTTATAACTCATGCAAGTGACCTGATCCATGTCCTTGTACAACAGTTGTACTACCACGATCAAAACAGTTCTGTTGGCACTATTGGTAATCAGGAGTCTGGATACCATGGCTATGACCTCATCTTCTTCCAGTCCGACCAGTGATACTCTAAATCCTTGCCTGACATGGCATAATATAACCCACCCTTCAAGGCAGCGTTGGTGTAGATCCTCTTATACTAGAAGATAATGGGAAGGACAAATAGAATATTTGAAGTTTCCCTATATGGCTACAAGCCCATCACATTATTGGGCCTCTATCACAATGATCTTTCATGTGTCCCTATCATCCAGTATGGTGACACACCATCGAGCTACCGACATGAGTACTAAGGATGCACCTGCCCTAGCATAAAACTTTGAGAGAACTCTTCCTACTGTCAGAAGAACTACTGGTCTGCCTTGGAACTAGTCCTCTTTTCCCAGTACTATCACCTTCCCATAGGTTATATTCAGTGATAAGAGAATTATATAATATTTTTGATAATTTAGGTACACGAAAGACATTCACCAAAGAAAAAATGGCATAATAAATCCCATCCTCAATGCATATAGCTCATACAAGCAAATCACCCGCTAAAAGAAGTGAAAATCGCTATAACTCATTGAAATGTTTTGAATACACCATAACAAACATTGAAACCTAATAGAGATGTGTGAACTCCCTAGATTTATCCTCTTTTAGTGTATGAGGAAATAACTGATCTTAGAAGATATTATGGAGATCATCCCATACCATACCCTGATGGTGACCAGCCTAGGTAACTATACCCCAACAGTTATTGGAAAAATCATGCAACATGTAAGAAGAAATATTTACCCTCTTCTCGAAAGGTATCTCTAGATACTCAAATATTGAAAAGGTGGCCTCTAAAAAAAACTCAACAACATGTAGACCACCATCCTCTAAAAAGATAGAAGGTTACTACTACTAGAACTAAAAGTTCAGATTAACCATTGTAGGTGCAAGCCATGTATCACCATGCATAGACTGCATTATAGGTAGGAAACTTTCTCAAACATGAGAATCAGTTCCCAAATCAAGTACAATAATTGGTTCCTCATGTTTAAATAAAAGAGGTAAGACTAGAAGCCCTAGACCACCTTTTTTAGATCATGGTCCTCACCACGTTATTGTCACACACCATGAGGATATTGTGAAAACATTAGTCTACAAATACCTAGAACATTCCTTAAAACAAGCCTTAAGAAGATATTTTGGAACACTATTGGAAGCTAAATGAATGAAATAGATAACTATCCATAACATTATACCACAACTAACAACATAGATGGATATGTATCAATCAGTGATCAATTATAAGTTATAGAATATCTAGTAGATAATGTTTCAACTATACCTTGAATCGTCATTTACTGGAAACCATTTCAATCATTTTATATTTAATTTATAGGTTCACTCCTTTACCTTTCATAAAAATGATAAGGCATGATAAGTATGTACACAAATTTCATTTTAAAAGTCATGTTTCACTCATTATTTTTTATTTTCATATTTAGACAAATCAAGGTTCATTTAAAATGAGATTTCTAACACAGTGAATCAAAGACCATACTCCTTATCACTGATATTAACATCCATTGGAATTTCTAATTAATGCTTGATTCAGTAATTTATTCATCCCAACCCCTGAGGGCCAATAACACCTCCTGAATTGAAATATTAAATCACTCTATCACAACAAAAAATTAGTAGAAGTATATATATATATAAGGAAAGTATCACTAAACAATAATATGAAAATAAAGAAATGAAAAGTAGTGAAATTCATCTATATGGCATAGAGATATGCATGATATGATAATTATAGGTGGCTAAAATTATTCATGTAATAATGCTCCCTTACGTATCATCATCAGTTCAAGAATGAAATAGATTTTAAATAATAATAATAATCAATAGAAACACATAACATGCGCATCACCCAATGATGGAATGACATCAAAAGTAATAATAAGAAATAGAACAACAATTACAATTCATGAAACTCAGCCTTTACCCCAAAAATGGGTTCTCGATTCCCAATCATCACTTATAACTAATTTATATGCATTCCCAATCTCCAATATATTTTCTCTAGAAATTAAATTAATAATAGAACAACTATGATACCTCTTTGTAATGTACCAGACCCATATTCCACTTTGAAGTGCAACAATCCTAGTTAGCCACATAGCCTTAAGCAAATCTCCCTAAACACCAGAGGCTGCTGAATAGCATTAAGGGCCCAGGGGTTTCCCATGGGGAGACTATTTCCTTATTACCATAGTGAATTTTATAATATCAATATAATAAAACATATAGAAAAAAGGAATAAATAGAGGAATCAATATAAATAAATAGAAACCACAACAGAAGCAGACATAAGTAATAAAATACTAACAACTGATATTAATATAAAAAATATCACACTAATATGCCATGTATCTAGAAAGATGGAAAACATGTATACAATTAGAGGAAATGCATCTATAAAAAATTAGTAAAAAGGAATAAAAAACTATCCCTAGAATCCATAGCTCCATCTCAGTAATCTTCTATGAGCTCCAGTAAGCAATTCAGAATCTAAAGCCTTATACTTCCCTTTGTCAACACCTACATACATATAGTCTTCTTGAGTATTTAGCGGTTCCCAGATTGGGTGTGATATAAATCTTAGTAGTCCCACAAAAAAGGTGAATATAACATATTTTATGTGTAATATAAACTATAATAGTGTGAAATATTGCATATATAAAAGTAATGTAGTATAGTTATGTACATATCCAAGTACTCGATTCAGCCCTCGACTAGTGTCAGAACATGTAAGTAATTCATTAATTAATTGAGGATAAATTATATATATTAAAGTCACGTGATATATAGCTAAAATTGACATATGATATGATATCAACAGTTAAGGATCTAGGGAATATCAAGTCATCTATATGTTATTTATAATAAAGATGATCCAAATAAGTAACAAAGGCAACCTAGACCTCAAGGGTCACTAACTCAGTAGTAACTGCAGCTTGACTATTGGGGTAAGAGTGGTATCCAAGGAGCATCATCCTAGGAAATCCACAATATTGTGATCTAACTATGTCTATGGAATACTTCCAAGGTAAAATGTGTGAAGTTAAGGATAGGACCAAGGATGTAACCAAGGCACATTTTATTTGTAGAATCCATTATTGATCCAAGGAGTTTATCCAAGGAATCCAGTAAGTATTTCAAGGTCCATATATATAATTTGGAACATTACGTTTATTTCATTCAATTTTTTGGGCCATATAGTAATTATTTCAATTAATATACCACAAGGTTAATTACATTACTTTCATAGAAGTGACAAGGCATCTCAAGACATTCGACCAATTGTAATTAATTCATTTATGTCAAAATCATTTCATTAAAGTCATTAGGTTCAATAATTTCGTTTTATTAGTGTAATAATTCCAAATGTACATAAAAACCTATCATTAATCCATTTATACCATAAAAATATATCTTCACTCAAACCACTACCATCCACTATGAGTGGAAAGGAGTGTTATGTCATGAAACCAACATTCATCTTATTTAATAAGGCTAAGACATTCCTAAAAAACAAGCATTATTTTTACATGTAATAGTAATTAATCAAGTGAAGAACCTTCCTTAGAAGGGTCAAGTGTGGATCAAAATGGTACTATACATTTACAATTCAATAGAAAATTATTATAAGGAGGCTTACCATTAGAATTTTCAAACTTAAACACACTCAAACAGTGGATCAAATGAGTAAAAACACTAAAATCCCAATTATGAAATAACAACCTACATGGGATGGATTATGTTGTGTACGTAACCACCAATGATGATTAACATATATAGAAAGGGTAATGGAATACTATTATAATGACTATAAGCAATACAAATAATTTCATCTAGCTACACAAGATGAAATCTGCATGATGAAACAAAAATTTATAAAATGATAGGAAAGGAGGAATGAATTATAGAGCACCTACATCATACTCATATGACTCCCCATATCTAGTATCGATATCTAGCTCAGCCTTGATTAGAGTAGATTTTATGAATAGATCAATGCCATGAAATTTTGTCATATGAGCCTGTATATAAATAGTATTGTAGATAGGAAGAATAAAGAACAAAGATTAAACAAAATTGAGAATGTACCAGTGGATATCCAATGAGATGAAAGATGATCAAATATGACTATGGACATATGGTAGATATCTAATCCTAGTTTAGTCCTTCAAAATCTCAAAAAAAGAGAACAAAGGAGGAGATTTCTATTGGAAAAGAAAAAGGAAGGATGTATTTGAGTTAAAAGTTATTTTAAGGGGAAAATGGCAACTCTGGTGAATTTTAGCCTTCACATGGTTGGGCTGAACCATTTTCAAACTAGGAACGAGCATGTATAGAAAAGACAATACCTCATGATTTGGCCACATGGGTTGGGAAACTATGTTCCAACCATGAAAAATGACACAGTTTAAATTATAGACATTGTCACACGGCCATGTGACCCACTTCACACTATTAGATTAAACCATTTTCCCCTCTTCTTATCACTGTCTAGCCTCTCCCAATTTAAACAAATAGTGCGTCCAACCTCATACAATTAAGCAAACCATATGATAGACCATTTTCCCCAAAATTTGTGTTCGAGGCTCCAAACATGCCCCAAACACCCCTGATACCTCCATTAACTCATTAGGCATCAACATTAGGTCCATAAAATAAAATTACTTTTTTAAAGGATCTATACCTGAGGAAGAAACTAGGTAAATTCATTCCTGAAAAGATAATCTTAAAAAAATACACTTTTCCCTAGACAATTGTCTATATCATAGGATAATGTCTAAGGATACTTCACCGATCACCTATTCTTTAGATTGAAATCCCATCGAGAGAAAATATATCTTAGAATTTTATGGTCCTTGTAGATGGTAAACCTCACAACTAAGAGATAATTTCAATAATAGTTCAAATTATAGACCACCACTACTAACTATAAGCCTTTAATCTTGTAGTTCAACTCATGGAGTTACAACTAACATGACCCATAATAAATCACTTTATCACTCTACATTAACACAGATCCCACCCAACTCTTAAGTAATCATAGTACACTACATATCATATATTGGGCTTTGGTAGAATCGAAACTGGATCTATCCTAAACCACATATTATGATCAGGGTAAAAATCATGCCACTAACCAGACTAGTAAAACATTACACAATTTTTATTATATCTTTTATCAATTATTAAAAATTAGAGAATCCATGAAAGAAATTTTGATATCACCCTAAAAGCCCATGGAAACTCCTGATCTCAAACACATTCATGGGTAATTCAAAAGATATCAAAGCCCATAATTTCTCTAGGTCACTATAATCAATATTTATAAATAACATAACCGAAGATCCAGACCTCCTAAATCAAAAAGCGTAACTTCAAAAATTCTACGAAATTTTGATGTGCTCAATGTATAATCAATACAATATGAAGGATCCTTGAATTAATATATCATGGATTAAAATATATCAAGATATCTTCCACATATAAAGTTATTTAGTATTGATGATATTGAAGGAAGTTCCTATAAATGAGATCCATGAACACTGTCAGTGCATTTTTCAACCTCAAAGGCATTATAAGATACACATAAAATCCATATCTACTCATAAATGATATATTGGGAATATCACATACTCTGACCACTATCTCATGGTATCTCGAATGAATATAAATCTTTAAACCCCACTAGGCTCTCCATATCTAATAAAAAAATCACTAATCTTATGTACTATTGAGACAGAAAAATTGACAATCATTAATACTTCATCTTATTTTTGGATTTTTCATTTCCTAATAATAAAATCCATGAAATAATTATAAATGTTTACTAATAATATGATATCAACCTCTATTATGTTTACATAAAATATATACATCATATCACATTATTTTCTTCACAACTAGCATAATTATTATACATATCACACTAAAAACATATCCTTATAACCTAGGGATGGGAAACATAAGAACATGTGAGATTATATTCTCAATAACGGAAAGCATAAGAGAGATCAATCAATGATCATGAAGGATCTTAATATAATAATATTCATATGATAACATAATCTTGACTTATAATCAGTATATCTAATGAATCAAATATATATAATCATGAAACATTGCATAAAATTTTTTTTAATCAAAATACATAAGACATATGAGTGTGGAACCATAAATTAGTAGTCATGATCCAAGATAATAATATAAAAATAATTAATAAGTATATGTAATACACATAATAAAATAAAATCATTACCTTAGTTGATGGTCACTGCCAAGACTATCATATTGGATTGGGTTCATATCCCATTCCATTTTGTCCCTAGTCAAGTGTCACTCCCAAGACTATCTCATTGGAAAATGTACCCTACTAAAGTAGGATAGATCTATATTTTTGTCCTTACTGTATCACGATATTTCATTTTTTATGCATTTCATTTAAGGTATATATAATTATTTTTTCAACTATCACATAATGAAAACCATACATACATATGCAATATTATCATAAAACATTCATCATATCATTATATCATAACCCTTTGAATGGATATAGTTTTCATAAAAAAATCCATAGAAATAATAATAATAATCTCACAAAATAGTCAATATAGTAACATTTAATAATACCCCCAATAAATCATAAAAAATATAAAATTATTTTATAAGAGATTAAAATAAATTTAATATATCACTAGAAAATTTTATTAGGAAAACAACATTTTAATTTTGAAATCAGTTTTTTAAAATCTGAAAATTTAAAATATATTAAGGAAAAAAATTTCACTAAATATAACCAAGGAATATTATAAAGTAATAATCAAATAAAAAATTATTCATGATGTTATGGAAATCCATCAATGTGGTGTAAGTTATAACAAAAATTCTAGTCACATTTTCGGTAATAGGTCAGAAGTACCTCATTCAGATTATTAAAAAAAAGACTCCAATAAGTTTTTTATAGAATGTAAAAAATTGGTAAAATTAATATTAATGAATTTTTATAATAGTAAAATTATTATTGAATATATATTTAACAAAATATATAAATGGACTAAATGACTACTGAAAAAAGAGGGAAATAAAGTTAGGTTTCCTTAAAAACATTATTTTGGTCTTTTGAGTACTTAAATAAAGAAGAATTAAAGAAAAATATGTAATTAATAGAAATAAATAGATGAGTGTATGATAAATACTATTTTTAGAGGTAGATCATATATTTTCATCATCATAAATTTATGCAAAACCAATCTCTATAATAAGTGAGATATAAACATTAACCCTTACCTAAAGAATGTCTTATGTCATAAATGATATAAACTCCTATATCATTTTTTAATTTATTAATATTATATAATAAAACTATAATCATACCAATAATACAATAAATTGATTAATTTTTAAATCTTATCACCTTTTCATTAACAAAATTTAATTATCATCATCATTTTGGGTGTTAACTACATTATTTTTTAGGTATGTTTTGTTTTGGAAATTTTAGTCCATGCACATTGATCATGAATACATAACATACGTAATTTTAACCATGATATAACTATCATATATATTAATTAAATACATATTTATAACAATAAATTTATTCAAGTGATGATAAATTAATTATATCCAACATGGAGATGGTAGTTTGTACATATGCATGAGCGATGTTTCCATTTTTCAATGGATGAAACAAAATAAAGGCCAATATTAATTAACATTTATCAAAGTAATATTATATAATAAATATAATATATATAAATTGAATATATAATAATAACAAAAAATTATATATTGTGATGTAAAATGAATCATATCACTATGTAGATATGGTAGTCCATACATACACACGAATGACACATTCATCCCCCATTTGTTGGAGAACAGGGGATAAATGGCTATTAAAACATCATAATAAAATCATATTATATTTATTATACTATATTAACAATTTTTTATTGATATAATAGGATTATTTGTTGTATATGAGGAAATAAAATTGAAATATATTGGTTAATATTTCTATATATTATTTGAGAGACCCCCATTGGCTTACACCATAAGCCATAAAGGATTGATATTAGGTAAAGAAAAAAATATCTAGGCTGAAGGGTAGGAACCGAGGAATGTTTTTGAGCATTTATTGGATAATATATATGGATAAAATGTTGTGAATAAGGGAGGATAATATGTTCCCACTTATAAGTGAGGGGAATGTCACACATAGAATATCTTTAAATATTTCAATGTTATAAGGACAATTTCATGGGAAAGTGGATCAAGTGACCAATTAATCAATATTAGAATCAACTAATTTTTAAATTCATTTTAAAAATAATAATTAGACATATGTGGGTTGAAATATAATCCTTATATCTTGGTTTAACACCTCGGTAAACATGTTTTACCCTAAATTGTGGTAACAAAATGTTAATATTTTTTTAATTCATAATGAAAAAAAATTAAGTTGACCCAATTGTAATATATTAATAAATAAGATTACAAATATATAATTTATGTTAATATAATAAATTTCTATAAGTGTAATAATTTAATTTTAAACTATTGATCACGTCGAAAAAAAATCATTTTTAGAAAAAGGATTTTATGCATAAAAATAAATTCACATCCATTAATTACCCTGTGAAAAACATAAATTTATCATGAACCAAGACAAAGTTCCATAAAATATAACACTTGGCATGTATTGTGTCATGGAGCAAAGGGTATTCCTAAACCCCATGAGCTTGCAATAAGTTCTTGGGTATCAAAAATATGAATTGAGAATGATTTCACCCATATAAATAATGACAAAAAACCAACTGTAATAAATAAACCAAAACTAAATAATCATAACCAAACATGGAATGGAAAATTTTAGATTCAATGTTCACATCTTCGAATAAAATACAAAACTAGCTAAAAAAGGGGAAACAAGACACTATCCGAGAAAACCACCATAAAACAAGAGGATCATTGTCCTCAAGCCACTACCACAACACCTGCAAGGGAAACCCACTAGCATCCCAAACCACCATCTATAAACATATTTCATTTACCTGAGTTAAGCATAACCAATTCAACTTACACCAAAAGGTTTAAGTAGTGTGTGAGCTACATCCTAATAGGATTCAACCTAGTAAAATAGATTCCATGCCATAACATTAAATTAAAAATTATCATTCACATTTACTTTAAAACATTTGAAGTATTTCTCGGGAAATTGTTTAAGGAAAACAATTTTAAAGGAAATCACTTTTAAAGGAAAATAATTTCTAGAGAAAAATAGTTTTCTCATGAAATATTTATTTAAAAATGAAATATACTCAAGATCCACTGTATATCTACCCATGACACTCCATGAAAAGAAAATACTAAATCACGGGATATCCCTATAGGTTCTAGGTCTTGTGGGACACTATGTACATTGTTTCATGGGGAATTTTTTTTTAAAAACCACCCTGATCATCTTCCTCATAAATGATCCAATAGAGAGGAATCTATCAAAAATTGTAGTGTTCTAAAACCATCATAGTTTAGTAATAATTGTATTCATTAATCCTACAAGATGAATCTGAGACAATCCAATTCCAAGTCATCTAGAGTACTTGACATAGTCCACCCACCTAGACACCTAGGACCCCCTTGATGCTCAATTTTCCATTCAGATGTCAAATAGGTCATTAAATTCATAATCACACATGCCAATTAATATAATTTTTTTGATAAACCCCAATTTCCACAACTAAAATCATTTCCAAATATGAATGAACACCAAAAAAAATTCACACCATTTTCACAATTTAATAAACCACTTTCACAATTTATAAAACACCTCTAGGGAATGTAACATGGGTTTTCACATGAATCACAACACATTTAATTTATAAAATCTTTGTTCAAACCATACGCACATCAAATTCTTTTGAAAAAACTTTTTACACCCCATAATTATTCAATTGGACTCATTTAAATACACATTCCTGCATTATAAAGTCATACAAAAATATTTCTAAAACATAGAATAACCTACCTAAAATGAATAAACTTCCCTAAAATAGTGATAAACTTCCACTACACTTGAATAGAACCCCATAAAGGTAAAATTGAACAAAAAAAGTAAAGATAAATTCTTATAAATTAAGATCAAACACTAAAAAGGTCACCCAACCCACTCGAGAATTGAAACCCCGTGAAAAAATAGGGAAACCCTAGAAAAGAAGATAGAACCATGAGAGAAGGGGGATTACTTGAAGCATTGAGGATGAATCACTTTAAATACACCACAAAAATGGAGATCTAAAGGAGGAAGAGGGAGTGGGTGAGGTGCCAAGGCTAGTAAATCCCTAGTGGGGGGAAGAAATGGGGGTTTATCATTTAAAATCAAGGGAGAGAAAATATAAAAAAACAATTTTTAATGACTTAGAAAGGCCGCACAATTTTACCTAATGGGTTTAAAAAACATGGGAAAACCATGAAACCTTTACTATCCAAGTATGAAATTCAGCATGATTTAAAAATCTTTCTCTAACCTTGTGATAAGCCTCTGTCCAAAAACCCCAATTAGCCGCACAATTACTTGGGCAAGGGTACATGTTTGAAAATTCATGTTTTAAATATGTGCCACCTGATCTTTTCCCCAAATTTCATTTTTCTGATAAAAATGAAAACCAAAAGGAAAATATGATAGATAAAAAATAAATATATAAATACCTCAAAGGTTTAGACCAGTCACACTTAGTTCACGGGAGAAAACAAATTACACCCATAAATGAACCTAATCCAAGAATGAAAACAAAAACCAAGGTGTGAAAAAAAGAATTTTAAAATATAATATTATATATATAAACTATAAATTTAATTAAATATTCTAATAAAAAGTGATTAATTTATTTTAATAAGATAAAATTCACAATGCGTGTATAAAAACAGTTTTGAGAAATATGTGTTTTTAAGCCCAAAAATGGACTTATACAAAAATAAAGTACAATTAAGATTACTTTTTTGACATGTTTTTTTTATAATTAGAGTATAATTATTTTACCTTAATATAATATTTAAAACATAATGGTACTCTTACTTAAAAATAAATGAGAGTTTTTTTTTCCAAAATCAGTATTTTCACTATTCACTAAAAATAATTATTTGTTTGAAAATTTGTAAAAATTAACCCTTTGATAATAATGACATGATGAATTCAAACATTGATATTAATTTACTAAAATAAATTATATGAATTTTTTTAGAAATTATTTATAATATTTGTGCTTTCAAAATGTAATAAAAAACCATTTTTGAAGAAAATATATTTTGGAGGCATATAATGATATTACGAAAAACTGATTATTTATTTATTATAAATTAATCAAAAAATTTACTTAATTTTTAAAAAATATAAATATTTTCTCAGAATTTGATCATTTCTATTCAGACTTACCTAATTAATGGCTTGGTTATTAATTATTACTTTATTATGGATCATTTAGACTCGGGGTTTCCCGTACAGAATGTAATTAAATACATCATGTATATTTCAAATTAATTACATGTAAATTGTCAGGGTGCTATATTTTACCACATTTTAAATTAATTTCTCTCCAAAAATACCATCCCCAGTTAAAAAATGATGATATCTCAGTTTCGTCACATCCTTTGGTTCCAATGTATCTTCTTTAAATTTGTGGTTCCAACAAAAATATTTAATTAGATGACTAGTGTTGTTCAATAGAACATTATCTCTGTGTTCCAAGATTTTTTATGGTTGTTCCTCATAGAAAATATCATTCACCAGCACTAAAACATTTGAGTTTCTCATATGTGAAGGATTAGGTATTTACTTTCTTATGAGAGATACATGGAAAAAATCATGAAATTGAGAGTGGATTAATGGGAGTTCTAAAAAATAGAAATCCATCCCAATATGATCATGAATCTTGAAGGGAACTATATACCTAATGATCATATTTCCCTTATTTACTAATCTGTAACCTTCTTCTATAGAAATATTTATAGGAATACGTTCTCACTAAAGTAAAATTATATATGTCATAGATGATTGTTAGCAAAAAACTTCTATTTAATTTGAGAAACCATGATGTGTTAGTGAATCGATCCAACCATATTTTCCATTTCCTCAGCTAGATCAAGTCCCAATAGAATTTTTTCTTCAAATTCATACTAAATTGTTATTGTTATGAAATTAAATCTATAGTGGGCCTCATGAGGATCCATTTGAATTCTCAAGTGGTTGATATTTTTGTATGAAAAGAATACTAAAGGAAGGTGTTAATCCCAAAAATATTGGAAATATATAGAAGATGATATGAACATATTCTACAGTGTTGTGAATGTTCCTCTTAGACTTAAAATTTTTCTAAGGATGACATGTAGTAATGAAAAATTGATGCATATACAATGCATTCTGAAAGCATCTCTATATATTTGAGGTAATCCAGAGGCCTTGATCTGATTCAATCAAATGTTGTAATCCATGAAACCCTTCCACTTTATTAATATATAATCTGTAAAGAAAATCAAGACAGAAATATTCTTTAGTAGAAATGAATTGTGTTGAATTTTTAAGGCAATAAACAATTACCCAAATAGCATTACAGCCTTTAGATATTTTGGGGAGTCTGGTGATGAAATCCCTGGTGTTGGTTTCAAATTTTAATTATGGTATGGTTAATGTTTATAACTTTACGTTCGACTTATGTCTTTCAACCTTAACTTTCTGACATACCAATAACCGAGATATATACTACACAGTAACTACCTCTATGTTTCCCCACCATAAATACTCAATCATATTTCTATACAATCTTTTTACTTATAGGATTAATAGAGAAGAATGAGATATGAGATTCTTCCAATAGTTGCTTCGTAAATTCTGTAATTGACGGTACAAATACATGGTTTTTTAATCTTATCATTTCTTCATATTCAATATTGAACTCATGAATATTTTTCACCATATTATATAACTCCATATACTCAGTCTATGCCTCTTTGATCTTCATATGGAAATATGATTGAACAATAATTTTATCCAGATGATATATCCAATATCCAATAGATATTTCAAGGTTTATATTTTTAAAATTTATAAGTATTATTTTCTTAATTTGTATCATAGATAATATAACATGATCTTTTTTTACTCAAAGCATCAAAAACCTTATTCATTTTCTCATTATGGTAATGCATTGATAAGTAATAATATTTAATTAATTCCAACCATTTTCTCTCGTTAATATTGTAATTTTTTATGCGAATATATATATAAGGCCCCAGCCTTAAACCTTACTTAATCTTGAGTTATTACAAGATTACACATTGAGGATCTTTTCAGGTTTAGAGTTTTAGAGAATTAGATCATGAAACTTGCATTACATTCCATATTTAGACAAAGTGGTCACATGAAAGACAGTATTCATTCTTCCCATCAACGGAAACATATTTAAAATAAAACATGGATTCTTTCTTGACACATCCTTGACACTGTCATCACATCATGTACCCTTCCCTTGACCTGTGAAAAACATTTCAAAAACTTGGGATGAGCATAAAAAGCTCAGTAAGGGATATAAAAATATGGAAAGGAATCATGAGTACATATATACATAAGAATGAAATCATAATTTACCCATAAAACATAGGCATATCAAATCATGAATAAATCATATAAAACATAAGACATAAAGGTAACTTGAGGCATTCATAACATTCTTACGTAGGGAGTAACCCTCTTGGTTACGTTTGGAATACCCATCACAGTATATTCCCTAAATCTCTTCGGAGAAACCTTAACGTTTCACTCCTTCGTGTTACCCAATGCATTGGAGAGCTATATCGGGCTCACCCGCCCTAGTTTATCACGGAACCACCCGTTCTTCATAACAATGCCCAAGAACCATAACATAATCGTATCACATAAAACATGAATAAAGGAAACATAACATTTCCACATTTCAATCACAATATAACATTTTAGGATATTGAAATAACGAATCCATTAAAAACCATTTTCAAAACCATTTAAAACATTTAATAAAGAGATTTTTGAATCAAAGTGTCCCATACCACCTTGAAGCTCAAAATTTTAAACCATTAATATCCATATAAGTAAATCCTTGAAATCATTTTGAAAACATGGATATTGATAAGAACAAATAATTAAAAAAATTTAAAATGATATTTTGGTTAAAGGGGTTTTACCAAAATTAGAGACACTTGAATACAATAATTGAGGAATAACACTTAGTCAGAACTTTATAATATCATGAGAATAAATGGATTCATGATATAATACTCCAAAGGACAGTATATACACCATATAAGAGTGAATTGGTGCATAACAACAATGAACCCTCAATAGAAATGTCAAATGTGATGAAATCCCTTATAAAGAAGGTATACTTAAATTAAGGACTAATCAATCTCAAAAATATGTGTGACAAATATAAATACACCCAATATAAGTGGATATTAAGTGTAAAACAATAAAAGGTCATTCACACATATTCAATGGATGACATATTCAATGACTACATGTTGAACCCAAAGAAGTCGAAATTGGGTTAAAAAGTTCCCTTGACAGCCTAACGGCATCACATCAAAATGAGTTGATGAGAGATAAAAAGTGTATCTCATCACTTGGACATAAAATTTACATCAATAAGGATATATGAGAACATATCCCAACATAACAATATGTAAATTAAAAGACCCAACAAAAGAAGTCTTTTAAAAAAGAAGAGGGTGAAAGGTTCCCTTACCGACTTGGGTATCTTTCAAAACATACACCCCATGAAAGAAGGACAATATATCATTGATGTAAATACTCATAAACAAAAGTATATTACACAAATATTAGAATAATGGGAAGTACATACACCACTAAATGGAATTTGTGGCAATGTAGCATAAATCTCACGGGAATAAAAGTGAGATGAAAAATCCCTTATGAAAACTCGGTAGCCTAACGGCGCCATATAAAACTTCCGAATATGGATTGATGAGATAAAATAGGGTATCTAATCACATTACAATAAAATTTACAGCAATAGGAATATAAAGGAACATCCCCCAACATCACAAAGAGGATCTTAAAATAAGTGACATAAAGGAGAGTACTTAAAAAGAAAGAGAGAGGTTAGATCTCTTACGAAAGTTCGGCAGCCTAACGGCGCCACTCAAAACTTACAAAATGGATTGATGAGAGAGAATAGGGTCTCTCATCACATGAACATAAAAATTACAGTAATTATAATATAAAAGAACATCCCAATCACAATAAAGATGAGCTTATAAGGAATGACATAAAAGAGTGTACTTAAAAAGAGAGGAGTAGGATCCCTTACCTCCGGTCCGACTTGACTCGATCGTTCTTTAACGTCCTGAATAATAAACTTGAGTTAATTTCTAATTGATTAAGACCCTTTTAAAAGTTCATTATTCCTTTTATATCAATTATTGACATGTTATAAACATTATGTAATCATTTAAGTTAATAATATTTGTTTTGCCGATATTTGGTTCTTAAGTCGAAAGTGGACTTCTTACAATTACATGTTGTTCATGTGGTCAAAGGTTCTTTATATCAAGAATGACATTCCTGATTTGGATATCATATATATCATATATATCCATCATATAAATGTATTTATAATATTACATAATCATTTAGAGGTAAGAAATGAAATGCACCGTTCATCGAGACGGTAAGCCGTACGTACGCATGAACGCTACTTTCATTTCATTGTCATATTAAAGGAATTAAAACTAACTGAGAGTTATGTATATTTTAATTACAGAATTATATTCACAATTTAGATGTATCATTCATCCTATATATCCATTATATACATGTACTTATAATAGTACATTACATTCGGGGATAAGAAATGAAATGCACCGTTCATGGAGACGGTAAGCCGTACGTATGCATGAACGCTACTTTCATTTCTATCTCATACTTTAATGGAAAGAAATAATAATGATATAGAGGTATATAATAATTCCAGTATAACATCATATATAATAACATTAAATCCATCCCTTATACGTCCCACATATGGCATTAACGAATCACATCACTTTGAGGGGGCGGTAGTCCGCACTTCCTAAAATGAAGATATCGCGTATAACCATAATGGAAGCCATAAAGGTAAGGCACAAATGAAAAATACAGAAGTATAAGTAAAACATAAACATATTATATATCATATATAAAAATAGTTACATCATAATGACCACCTTTAAGGTGTTAAATGAGTATTGAACAATCATCGTTTCGGGAGGCAGAATTTCGCCATCCACGGAAACCGTATGTTCTTTAACCATTTGATGTAGTTGTGTGAGAGTGTAGCTCGAATAAATCTTATAAAAACATCCTAGTATATTTAAGATACTGGTTTTGTTACAAAAGAAGTAAATAAAAAGAGTTTAGGGGGTTGGGAAGCAAAATAAATCAAATGAACATGAGAGAATGAATTACCTTTTAAAAGTGTAACTCCTTTTGATTTGAGCATAAAGGCTTCCTTTGAAAGGATTCTGCCCAAAGGGAATCCTCTAGGATGAGGAGAGGGACGTGGAGAGAGTAAATGGGAAGGGTTTGGCCGAGCCAAAGGCTTAAAGAGTGTGTGAAATGAGGTAGAGGTGGGGGCCTTTTATAAGAGGAGAGGAGGGGCACTTTTGGAAAGTAAAGAAATATTACTTTATTTGAAAATGTTTTTCGGTTTTAAAAGGTCCCACATTGATATAATTCGTGGCTAAGGTGATAAGTCTTCGAAATCCACTCATCCAATAAGTTTTGGACATGTGTAGTTCATAGATTTTACATTATCTTTCCATTTTATTTAAATCGTCAAATAATGATGTCATCGTTGCATCATTATTATGTCATAAATAATTTAATTTATTTAATGTATAAAAATTATAAAACAAATACTATGATGTAGGAAATCTTTTTAGATTTCCAATGAATATTTATAATCAAAAATATGACTTGTATAACCCCACTTAAAAATTGTTTTAGTAAAACATATCATGTTTGTGTCATTTTTACTTTTACATTAAATAAAAAGTTATTTATGTCATTTCCCAACCAAAGTGTCTCCATGGGGTCCCCAAGTTGACCCATGGCTTTTCTTGGTCGGCCATGACACAACCAATGAGGGTAGGACATGTGTCAAGATCATCTTATTTTATTAAAGCATTATTTTTACCTTAAACTACACTAATTACCACTAATCGCGATTAAAAACATAATAAGTTACTATTCACCAAAAAATTATTTTTATCCCATTGAACCACATTTTAATTCTTAATGACAACCATGTATGTCAGATTTTTGAAATTCAAAACACAAAGATGGAAAAACTTCATTTAAACGGAAAAATCAGTTTTTATAAGTACCACATAGTGGTTTCACTATTCATCAAAAATTGAAGTTTTTTAGAAAAATCCCAAAAATTCACCCTGAGCTATATTTGATATTCCGAATTCGAAAATGAAGTCTATTTTACAAAATTCAAAACATATAAGTCACATTAATTAATTTAATAATTAATTCCCGCTTTCAGAGCAAATAGCGTGTTTTTATGAAACAATAAGTATCAAAAGATTGACACTAGTTTAAGTCCGATTTCAAAGTGAAAGAAATTCCAACAACCACTATTGGATTTAATGGTAAAAATATTTTCTAATTTCACTTTAAAAACAATTTAAATGATAATCTAATCATATAAATAAATTAGATTAAAAAGAGGTTTTGAATTAAAATACAACATTTTACACTATTCATTAAAAAATGAACTTTATCGGAAAAATACCAAAAATTTACACAAAGTAAAATTTGATGTCCCGATTCTAAAGAAGAGTTTTATTTGGTCCAAAAGAATGTATAAGAGTGATCAAAACTATATTTAATGATAGTTCACCATTAGAAGGCGATAAGTGAACCTTTAGTGAAAATTAGGTTATAAAAGCCTAAAATTGAATTCTTTCCGTATTTTAAGCATTTTAGCTTTTATTGGATAAATGTAAAAACATTTAAAAAAACATATATAATCATATTTTAGTTATTTCTATCCATTCCCTCCAATACAACGGCTACATGTTAACTACCATTTGAAATAATATTATTTTATTATTAGAGTGCAACATAAGATTCCCAAGAAACTCGTTGTTGCGTGTTGGGTACACCATCGAGCATAGTGTCCCCTTTAAAGTCATATTAATATTTTATTCACAAATATGGATAAATATGAAAATTTCATATTCATTATTTACCTGGGGTGTTACATCCTTCCCCCCTTTTGGGAATTGCGTCCTCGCAATTTTAAAATTGCGCTTGGAAACATCCTTGAAAGTCCCACATCGGAACAAAAGTCGGTAAAACAAACACTTTAAAATAAAGACAGATAAGTGAAAAGGTCACCCGAGATAACCCATACTAGGATTCCAAGTATGAAAATATGGACATGGAGGAAAAAACAAAGGGTCATGTTCTGATGGAGAGTGATAGAAAACATATTTAGGAGAAAGTTAACCACGCGAAAATCACAAACTTGTGATGGGTTAAACGGTCTTCGATTCCCCAGTAGGAAAAGTTAATAGAAAACATTTTTTTTAAGTTACTTTTTATTGAGGAATTTATTCATAAGGAAACATAATCACTTATCATATTGAATTTCAACTTTTATTAGATTCCTTACACAAACTCATATTTTCTTCAAAAGATGAGTATTTATGAAGACTTGTTCACATTAAGAGTACTATAATCAACTTCTAGAGAATCACCTTATCCACAAAATAGAACTATATACATCCCATGTCTTTAGGCTTTAAGAAAAACCAAAACCAAAAAGGTTAGTACAAGTTCAGATAATCCAAAAAGGATAACCATTTATAAAAAGAAAATCTATTCTTAACCTCCAAAATTTGTCCAACAAACCCCAAAGTTCAACGAGGACCATTCTATAATCAATTTGTCCATAAAATTCTTCAAATTAAACCAATATAAGATTGAAACCCAAATATTTGAAGGACTTAGTCACATAGTCTTCCAAGTTATATCATAACATTTATCTCCAAACAACATCAGTTTCCCCTAAAGTCTCGTATTGAAAAGTAATTAACCTAATCACATATCCTCCAAGATAGGTTAATCATTTTCATAAATAACCCAAAATCAACTTACTATTAATTCATAAAATCATATAACTAGAAAGAATCAGTCAAACTAACCAGGGACTTCACGTAGTCCAGTGGTAGGCGATAAATACCAGTCGCACTTTGGTTGTGGGTTCGATTCCCGCAGCTTTGTCCGACGCGACGGGTAGTCACACGGTCTACGTGTTGTCCTTTTTCCAAAACTATATAATTCTTAAAACATTCCCCAAAATGAGATAAAATCTTCAAGAATAATCATAACATATTTTAACCTCAAGTTTATCTCATGCCCTTCATTTTCCATCATATCATATAATAACCCATAATTACCTCAAAAGTAAGGATCATATAAACCCTAATGGTTACCTTAATAATTATTACCTGAATTTCCACATTGAGTTGGCCATCTCGTACATGATCCATTAGAGAACTCACCAAGTTTGAAGTGATTGATCATGACTCCTTGATAGTTGGTTTAGAACAACTATGAGATTCCTCATTGAATCCCCCATCTTATCCAGTATCTTAATCATAGAACCACCACAGTTTCCTTCAAACCCATTGTCACTTTGGTGCCTGCTAGATCCAGCTATTTACTAAAACCAAAAAGTTCAGTGTGAGTATATCAACAAAACCATCATTTACTAATGAGGAAGGTAAACACTAAGATATACTTACTCATTCACTTTATCTAAAATTAGGACTCTTTCTGAAATCTTAACCATTATGGTAATGTCACTTATGCTTAAAGAATACCCTAACCTCTAAAGTTATCTAAACCGACCTTTGATACCAACTATAATTCCCCAGCCTTAAACCTTACTTAATCTTGAGTTATTACAAGATTAAACATTGAGGATCTTTTCAGGTTTAGAGTTTTAGAGAATTAGATCATGAAACTTGCATTACATTCCATATTTATACAAAGTGGTCACATGAAAGACAGTATTCATTCTTCCCATCAACGGAAACATATTTAAAATAAAACATGGATTCTTTCTTGACACATCCTTGACACTGTCATCACATCATGTACCCTTCCCTTGACCTGTGAAAAACATTTCAAAAACTTGGGATGAGCATAAAAAGCTCAGTAAGGGATATAAAAATATGGAAAGGAATCATGAGTACATATATACATAATAATGAAATCATACTTTACCCATAAAACATAGGCATATCAAATCATGAATAAATCATAGAAAACATAAGACATAAAGGTAACTTGAGGCATTCATAACATTCTTACATAGGGAGTAACCCTCTTGGTTACGTTTGGAATACCCATCACAGTATATTCCCTAAATCTCTTCAGAGAAACCTTAACGTTTCACTCCTTCGCGTTACCTAATGCATTGGAGAGCTATATCGGGCTCACCCGCCCTTAGTTTATCACGGAACCAACCGTTCTTCATAACAATGCCCAAGAACCATAACATAATCGTATCACATAAAACATAAATAAAGGAAACATAACATTTCCACATTTCAATCACAATATAACATTTTAGGATATTGAAATAATGAATCCATTAAAAACCATTTTCAAAACCATTTAAAACATTTAATAAAGATATTTTTGAATCAAAGTGTCCCATACCACCTTGAAGCTCAAAATTTTAAACCATTAATATCCATATAAGTAAATCCTTGAAACCATTTTGAAAACATGGATATTGATAAGAACAAATAATAAAAAAAATTTAAAATGATATTTTGGTTAAAGGGGTTTTACCAAAATTAGAGACACTTGAATACAATAATTGAGGAATAACACTTAGTCATAACTTTATAATATCATGAGAATAAATGGATTCATGATATAATACTCAAAAGGGCAGTATATACACCATATAAGAGTGAATTGGTGCATAACAACAATGAACCCTCAATAGAAATGTCAAATGTGATGAAATCCCTTATAAAAAAGGTATCCTTAAATTAAGGACTAATCAATCTCAAAAATATATGTGACAAATATAAATACACCCAATATAATTGGATATTAAGTGTAAAACAATAAAAGGTCATCCACACATATTCAATGGATGACATATTCAATGACTATATGTTGAACCCAAAGAAGTCGAAATTGGGTTAAAAAGTTCCCTTGACAGCCTAACGGCATCACATCAAAATGAGTTGATGAGAGATAAAAAGTGTATCTCATCACTTGGACATGAAATTTACATCAATAAGGATATATGATAACATATCCCAACATAACAATATGTAAATTAAAATACCCAACAAAAGAAGTCTTTTAAAAAAGAAGAGGGTGAAAGGTTCCCTTACCGACTTGGGTATCTTTCAAAACATACACCCCATGAAAGAAGGACAATAGATCATTGATGTAAATACTCATAAACAAAAGTATATTACACAAATAGTAGAATAATTGGTAGTACATACACCACTCAATGGAATTTGTGGCAACGTAGCATAAATCTCATGGGAATAAAATTGAGATGAAAAATCCCTTACGAAAACTCGGCAGCCTAACGGCGCCACATAAAACTTACGAATATGGATTGATGAGATCAAATAGGGTATCTCATCACATTAAAATAAAATTTACAGAAATAGGAATATAAAGGAACATCCCCCAACATCACAAAGAGGATCTTAAAATAAGTGACATAAAGGAGAGTACTTAAAAAGAAAGAGAGAGGTAAGATCTCTTACGAAAGTTCAGCAGCCTAACGGCGCCACTCAAAACTTCCAAAATGGATTGATGAGAGAGAATATGGTCTCTAATCACATGAACATAAAAATTACAGTAAGTATAATATAAAAGAACATCCCAATCACAAGAAATATGAGCTTAGAAGGAATGACATAAAAGAGTGTACTTAAAAAGAGAGGAGTAGGATCCCTTACCTCCGGTCCGACTTGACTCGATCGTTCTTTAACAACCTGAATAATAAACTTGAGTTAATTTATACTTTCTTAAGAACCTTTTAAAAGTTCATTATTCCTTTTATATCAATTATTGACATGTTATAAACATTATGTAATCATTTAAGTTAATAATATTTGTTTTGCCGATATTTGGTTCTTAAGTCGAAAGTGGACTTCTTACAATTACATGTTGTTCGTGTGGTCAAAGGTTCTTTATATCCAGAATGACATTCCTGATTTGGATATAATATATATCATATATATCCAGCATATACATGTATTTATAATATTACATAATCATTTAGAGGTAAGAAATGAAATGCACCGTTCATGGAGACGGTAAGCCGTACGTACGCATGAACGCTACTTTCATTTCTTTGTCATATTAATGGAATTAAAACTAAATGAGAGGTATGTATATTTTAATTACAGAATTATATTCATAATTTAGATGTATCATTCATCATATATATCCATTATATACATGTACTTATAATAGTACATTACATTCGGGGATAAGAAATGAAATGCACCGTTCATGGAGACGGTAAGTCGTACATACGCATGAACGCTACTTTCATTTATATCTCATACTTTAATGGAAAGAAATAATAATTATATAGAGGTATATAATAATTCCAGTATAACATCATATATAATAACATTAAATCCATCCCTTATACGTCACACGTATGGCATTAACGAATCACATCACTTTGAGGGGGCGGTAGTCCACACTTCCTAAAATGAAGATATCGCGTATACCCATAATGGAAGCCATAAAGGTAAGGAACAAATGAAAAATACAGAAGTATAAGTAAGACATAAACATATTATATATCATATATAAAAATAGTGACATCATAATGGACACCTTTGAAGGTGTTAAATGAGTATTGAACAATCATCGTTTCGGGAGGCAGAATTTCGCCATCCACGGAAACCGTATGTTCTTTAACCATTTGATGTAGTTGTGTGAGAGTGTAGCTCAAATAAATCGTATAAAAACATCCTAGTATATTGAATATACTTGGGTGGTTACAAAATAAGTAAATAAAAAGAGTTTAGGGGGTTGGAGAAGCAAAATAAATCAAATGAACATGAGAGAATGAATTACCTTTTAAAAGTGTAACTCCTTTTGATTTGAGCATAAAGGCTTCCTTTGAAAGGATTCTGCCCAAAGGGAATCCTCTAGGATGAGGAGAGGGATGTGGAGAGAGTAAATGGGCAGGGGTTGGCCGAGCCAAAGGCTTAAAGAGTGTGTGAAATGAGGTAGAGGTGGGGGCCTTTTATAAGAGGAGAGGAGGGGCACTTTTGGAATGTAAAGAAATATTACTTTATTTGAAAATGTGTTTCGGTTTTAAAAGGTCCCACATTGATATAATTCGTGGATAAGGTGATAAGGCTTCTAAATACACTCATCCAATAAGTTTTGGACATGTTTAGTTCATAGATTTTACATTATCTTTGCATTTTATTTAAATCGTCAAATAATGATGTCATCACTGGATCATTATTATGTCATAAATAATTTAATTTATATAATGTCTAAAAATTATAAAACAAATACTATGATGTAGGAAATATTTTTAGATTTCCAATGAATATTTATAATCAAAACTATGACTTGTATAACCCCACTTAAAAATTGTTTTAGTAAAACATATCATGTTTGTGTCATTTTTACTTTTACATTAAATAAAAAGTTATTTATGTCATTTCCCAACCAAAGTGTCTCCATGGGGTCCCCAAGTTGACCCATGGCTTGTCTGGGTCGGCCATGACACAACCAATGAGGGTAGGACATGTGTCAAGCTCATCTTATTTTATTAAAGCATTATTTTTACCTTAAACTACACTAATTACCACTAATCGCGATTAAAAACATATTAAGTTACTATTCACCAAAAAATTATTTTTATCCCATTGAACCACATTTTACTTATTAATGACAACCATGTATTTCGGGTTTTTGAAATTCAAAACACAAAGATGGAAAAACTTCATTTAAACGGAAAAATCAGTTTTTATAAGTACCACTTAGTGGTTTCACTATTCATCAAAAATTGAAGTTTTTTAGAAAAATCCCAAAAAATCACCCTGAGCTATATTTGATATTCCGAATTTGAAAATGAAGTCTATTTTAAAAAATTCAAAACATATAAGTTACATTAATTAATTTAATAATTAATTCCCACTGTCAGAGCAAATAGCGTTTTTTTATGAAACAATAAGTATCAAAAGATTGACACTAGTTTAAGTCTGATTTCAAAGTGAAATAAATTCCAACAACCACTATTGGATTTAATGGTAAAAATATTTTATAATTTCACTTTAAAAACAATTCAAATGATAATCTAATCATATAAATAAATTAGATTAAAAAGAGGGTTTGAATTAAAATACAACATTTTACACTATTCATTAAAAAATGAACTTTATCGGAAAAATACCAAAAATTTACACAAAGTAAAATTTGATGTCCCGATTCTAAAGAAGAGTTTTATTTGTTCCAAAAGAATTTACAAGAGTTATCAAAACTATATTTAATGATAGTTCGCCATCAGAAGGCGACAAGTGAACCTTTAGGGAAAATTAGGTTATAAAAGCCTAAAATTGAATTCTTTCCGTATTTTAAGCATTTTAGCTTTTATCGGATAAATGTAAAAACATTTAAAAAAAACATATATAATCATATTTTAGTTATTTCCATACATTCCCTCCAATACAACGACTACATGTTAACTACCATTTGAAATAATATTATTTTATTATTAGAGTGCAACGTAAGATTCCCAAGAAACTCGTTGTTGCTTGTTGGGTACGCCATCGTGCATAGTGTCCCCTTTAAAGTCATATTAATATTTTATTCACAAATATGGATAAATATGAAAATTTCATATTTATTATTTACATGGGGTGTTACAATATACTTTGAAAATGTGTGATTAGATTTTATGTCTCAACATTTTATAAAAATGTAATTCCACAAAATATTTGTTGAAAAAATTACTACTAATAACTCATGAGTCTAGTAATTTTTCTCATGAACATTAAATTATCACGAGGCATAGGGTATCACAATATAATTAAGAATAATAACACATCCCAACACCTTCTTCATTTCATCACTATAAATCACAAAAAATTCTCCATTGTAGGATTTTATGAGTTAAGGTGCACTAATCAACATTCTATTTAGTTTATTGAATGTTTTATTCATTCAAAATAATAAAGGAACAAAAATATCAAATTAAATTAGTGTGTGTATTATATATCCATGTGAAATACATTAAAAATTTATTATAATATACACCAAATTCAAGAAGACGATGCATCTCAGTCCGTGTGGTTTGAATGGGACTATGTTCATTAACTTTCATTTTTTACAGATACACCTATATATCTTCACTTGATATTATGTGAGCCAAAACCTAAACAATATATTGCCAAAATTTAAACATGGTAAATTTTTCATACTAATTCTACTTTCATATGGTCTTTAGTATAATCCTCAAGGGATATTCATACATTTTTTTTACAAAGAATATATTATAATATCTTCCATAAAGACTAACAAAAAGTGGTCAAGGTAATATCTAAATATTATATTCATTAGATACATGAAGATAATGGTAGAATTACCTACACCAAATGAAATCACAATAAATTCATAGTTCCCATACCTTGAATATAAGGTTGGATTTGGTATTTTTCTAATTTGAACATTGAACTGATTGTATATATATCAAAGATCAATCTTGGAAAAATATTTATCGACTCCTAATTGATCAAAAAACATCATTATAGGGTAGATTCTACTTATTCATGATCACAATATAATTTTTTTACCTTAAATAAATGTAGAGTCACATTGATCAACAATTCATTTTAA
Source organism: Viscum album (assembly GCA_963277665.1). Lineage (NCBI taxonomy): Eukaryota > Viridiplantae > Streptophyta > Magnoliopsida > Santalales > Viscaceae > Viscum > Viscum album. The sequence continues at coordinate 1,616,682,197 of OY728131.1, read as the reverse complement.
AAAAATAATAGGTTCACCCCAAAAAGACACACTTGGCTAAATTTATCCTTTATCCCAATCCCATGGAGTTTCTTCATTAATTCCTACAAATCAATAATGATTATTATATATGGAGTCTTTGAAATAGGTGTAGAACTGAGTTTGATTTGTATTGAATACTCAACATAAAAATTTAGGGGAAGACTGGTAAATGATTCTTTAAAATCATAAATAAACATTAATACAATAGGGTTGTCATAGATGTTTAGTTTCATCCCAACCATATGAGATGAATACCCACTTTAAATAGAAACCATGACCCATTCAATGGAAATAATTTCCATTGTAAGTAAAAAATTTTCCTTTCACTAATAGACAATCATTATATAGTTCAAAATATCAAATTAGAATCTCCTTCCTCAAAAATTAATATGGAATTTATATAATGATTATCAATCCATGCTGAAAATGACATAAAATTATATATGAAAGAGAATAAAAATATTTCTTGGAGGACATTTACAAAAAAAAAATCAATCGAAAAATAATTATAGACTTGATATAAAATCATAATACCTTTGATATTTTTTACTAGTAATTTACCATCTAATCATTTAATATATGAATTAGAATTACTTGATGATTTTCTTAAAATACATGATTCATATCTCTACGGAAAATAATACAACTACATATTTGAATTTACCAATCATGAACTCAAATTTATAATTCTATCTTCAATCCCATACTAAAATGAAAATTATTAGCATAACCATCATGATTTGTTAATAAAAGATGTTATTAATGAAAACATACTCATTGGATGTCAAAATCATGACACGTTTTTCATCCTATGACACCTTAGGTTTAATGTAGTAAATGAATTGTAAATATATATTCAAATCCATTATAATGTTTCATAAATAAAATTTGAATTAATAAAATAATATCCCTCAGAAGTGGCTAGAGAGGTATGTAGTCTTTACACCACATGTCATGCACCAATCATGATTTAGTTATTACCCAATCTTATCCATTCATAAATTTTATCACTAGATGAATCTATTCCACAACCACATCAACTTTCTATTTTAAATACATGTATGTGTTTTCAAAGAAAAACAAAATATATTTATTTCTATAAATTATGATGTTTTCATATACATAGTTTTATTTTATGTTTTTTCACTAAACTTTTATTATAATAGTTTCAAAAATAACTAAGTATTTCTTTGAGGCCAACAATAGTGACCACAAAATTTATAGACATAAATACATCATCTTATTAGTAGGATATTAATTTAATAATAATAGGATCCATGAAAAACCATAAATTTTTAGTGTATTTGAAAACTTTTATACAGAAAAAACAAGTACATAAAACATATATATAATTTTCAATTATATTTCACACAACTATCACCCATTTAGACATATCACACATAAAACCTTTATTCATATTTTTCTGAAGGGAAATATAAGGAATAATGAGACTAGATGATCAATAAGGGTAAACATAAGTGTAGAGACCTGTAGCTTGACGTACATGGACATTACATTACATTTGCAGAATACTTAGTACATAACAAAAACACACACACAAGGATCGTAATAGTTTAGTGTCTTTGGAAACTTGGAATATAATCTTCTAATCGTGGTGAAAGATCTTCAACATCTCCCATAAAGATATTCTTTTTTTACCTAAAACCATTCTTTATATCCTGGGGAAAAGAAAACATAAAAGGGTGAGCTCAAATGCTCAGTAAGGGTAAACAAAAGAAATATCAATCACATCATATTCATAAGAACATAACATTTTGGAAATCTTAACCTGCAAAAGAGAGCATAATTTCATAACATGGGATAAATCATAGTAGTGAAATGAAATCCCAATAATCATAACTTAAAACATGAAACTTTGTGGCATACACACATAATCTTAGAGAATCATATCTTATTAGTCAAGACTCATTCCCAAGACTATCTTAGTGGACAAAGTCCATTTCTGAACCGAGTCACCCTCATTTCAGTCCTGTTTCACTGAACCGGTATAACCTACCATTCCAGCCATGTCTATCTCATGAGATATAAAATCTTTACCCAATGCATTGGAGGGAGATATAGGTCCCACCCATCTCATAATGATACCATTCTTACGTGTGCCACAAAATCATAAAGCATACATCATAGCATAACCCATGTAATAAAAATGGGATTCTTAAACATCGTGACATCATAAAACAATTCATATAAGATAAAGGAATTCATAAAAAATAATTCCATCACAACATAATCAAATCAATGTAATAATAGGGATAGAAACAGAACCCTATATTATCTTAGATGGAAAATAATTTTGATAAAACACTTGAACTCCATTCTTGAGGAAAATATCCTTTCTACTTCAAAAACATTTTCCTTTCTTAACGTGTCATACAATTTTAAACAAAAATAAGTTGATTAAAAATAAACATGAAAACTTGTAAAGGAAGATTCTTGGAAATAATGTTTTAAAAATTTATTCATTCCGTATAAGTTAAAAAAAATTCTTCTCATACTTTTGTCGGAAATGTCAAAAAGTACCTCGTACGAAAAACGAAAAAAGATTCCATTCAAATCTTTTACTATAAACTCACCAAAGGGTAAAAATGGATTTAAAAAATTTTAGGTGGATAGAAATAATATTAAATATTGAGGAAACATGGATATGGATGATAAAATACACCCCAGTAAATACCAAAGTATAAACAATCTCGGATAAAAATGAGATTGTGACATTTCCCTTACCATATGTACGATATGATTTGTACGTATCTGAACCTCCTGTATAATGATTTAAATAATGTCATTAACTTATTAAAGAATCATATTCATTGTTATTATATCATATATGGTTCACTTATGAGTTTATATTACCCGTTCTTTTGAAAATTCAATGTTAAAGATGCGTTTTGGGAAAAATCGTTTCATTTATCGTAGGTGTTTGGACTTGTTGTTCTTGACATTATTATTACTTATATCATGATTTAATTACTTCCAGAATATAAAATATGATTTATATATCATATATATTCAGTATATATAAATATATATAATATATAGATAAATGAAATGAAACACACCGTTCATGGAGACAGTAGTCCGTACGTGTGCATGAACGCTGTTTTCCTTTCCTTATTGTCTTGAATGGAAGTAAGTATATGACATATATATATATACATAAATCCAGTAGATTTACCATGTCATATATTTCATTATTATTCATTATATATACTTTATAATAATTCTGGAATGGTTAACAAGGATAATGAATCTCATCGCGTCGTGGAGACGGTAGTCCGTACGTACGCACGAGCGATGATATCGTTCCCATGGTCGTGGAATTGTGTTTAAGTGTATAGATACTATATCAGTATCAATATCACTTTATAATAATCATATATAGTTACTCATTACACCATTATACCCATCCAATTAAGGTGGTGGCGGAAAATAGATTACACCACGGCGTGGAGACGGTATTCCGTACGTACGCACGCGCGGTGATTTCCTTTTTCCGTTGGATGGATAGAAGGTTAATTAGAGTTGTTTAATATTTATAATAACATATCAGTATATAATAAATACTTATGTTTTTACTTTATCATGAAACAACTAAAGAATAAGAAGTTGAAGAAGAAAGAAATTGAAAAAGATCGGTAATGGACATTACCTCTCTTTGACGCGCCTTCACTTAAGCTCCACTTAAAGAACTAAGGATGGTATTTGAAGAAGACCAGGACATCTAGGATGATACTAGGGAAGTGGAGAAGAGATTTTGGCAGGGTTTGGCCGAGCTTGAATGCTCAAATTGGTTTGAGGAGGAGAGGGAGGAGGTGCCCTTTTATAAGGGAGGAGAGGGGCACCTTAGGAAAATCTCAAAATATTATTTTATATTAAGGTCAAACTCGGTTTATAATGGTTCCAAAGGGTATTATTTAGAAACTAAAGTGGGGATAGGTCTAAATCCTCTCATCCAATATGATTTAGACGTGTTTAGGATATTATTTTAACCTTATCAATTAGATTTAAATTTAAGTTAAATAATTTAACTTTTACCGCGTCTTTTTGTTTTCTTACACTATATGGTTAATAAACATACTATATCAAGCCAAAAGAACCCCAAGTTGTTTATTATTAATATATATAACCTTATCTAAGTAATTTGGCCGAACCTTATATTTTTAGCAATAAAATAACAATTAATAATATAATATTTGTTTTAAAAACTAATTTATGTCAATTTTGACACTATTTGGTACATGTTTTTTATGAAATTCATTAAAAAATGATAAGTTCTAAAAAAGTTACTTAAATCCACAATAACATGTCATATTAACCTATAAAATTAGTTTATTTCATAAAAAGTCTCAAATTACATTTATTTGGGCATTTATAACATCAATTATGTCAATATTTCATTAATAAGACAATTACTACATCATCCTTGTGTCATAATAAATGATAATTATTTAATCCTTAAAAATTCTAAATAAATTTCTATGATGTAGATAATTGTATTAGACTTCTGTAGACTATTCATGTTTGAAGTTTGATGAAGTTTTTCACTAAATTAAAATTATTATACTTATACGATTTAAGAACGTGACATGTTGTCACATTCTTTGGTTTTAATAATAATTAAATTATTTTCATAAAAAAAATCCATTAAATGAATCTAATCCGACCCTTAGGTGATATGGGTCGACTTTTAGTCATCCAATAGGATTTTTACATGTCTTAGGGTAATTTTATAATATTATATTTACCCTTAGTTACCCGATTTACCTTTAACTATGGTAAATAAAATTTAACGTAGTTACTATTCATAATTCCCAAAAATAAAAAGTAGCTTATTAACATAATTTAGATCCACTGATTCCAAATATGGAATCCATTTTTCCAAATTCAATAAAAAATATTTCAAGGATTAAATTTAAAATTAATCCCATTGTCGAAAGAAAACGGGTTTTTCTTTAAAACATTGCAAAAGATTGAATTGATTTAACCTACGAATTCAAGGTAAAATCAATGCTCATGACATACATTATATTAAATGGTAAAAATATATTCTTTTTATACTTTAAAACCATTAAATATTATAATTTAACCACATAAGATATTATGATGAAAAAAGATGTTTTTAATTAAAATATATCGTGTTTTTACTATTCATTAAAATATGAAAGTCATCAGAATAAAATGAAAAATTTATCCAAAGTAAATTTTTATTTCTTGATTCCAAAGATTAATTTTATTTTTTCAAATGGAACTTATAAACATGTCAAAACCTATATTTAAAGTGGGTACGCCATCACAAGGCAGCAAAACTGCATTTTTTGAAAAATACTTATTTTACCCGAAAAATTTATTTTGTTCTTATACCATGTTCTAGAAATGTGTAAGAAGAATAATAATGTTATAAGATTCAAAATTTAGTTAATACTATTCATAACGGCTAGTTCATAATAATATTATAATAATATATCATTGTTTAGTAAAACCCGGTATTGCGTACAACACACGCTATCGAGGAAGGTCGCGATTGCATGTAATTCAAGCCATGTCAGGGTTGCATGCTGTGCAAGAATCCTTCATTGTTTCGTATATCATAATTCAATAATATTTCATTTATACATTGAATATATATATATATATATATATATAATCAATGTTGGGAAGAATAACTATTATCAAAATTGTGTGTAACACGATCCAAGAATAGTGTTGCGTATACTGAAAGCTAATACGGTGTTGCGTATAGTGCAAGGTAATCTTGGTGTAGCATACAACACAAGACATTAATGAAATTAAAAGAATATTTTTCATAAAATCTCAGGGTGTTACATTCTACCCCCTTAAAATGAATTTCGCCCTCGAAATTCGTCGGGGTTATAAATGGTTTACTATTTGAAAGATTCTTTAAAAGAAACCCACATCGTAAAAAGGAATACCAAAACCAATCTTTAAAAACAAAAGTATTAAACGTAACGGTTACCCAAATAAACTAATCACTGGGTTTCCACATAGGTGAAAATATGGATATGGAAGAGAAATCAAACCATAATGTTATGATGGAGAGTGGTAGAGAACATGGCTATGGAAAATCCAGCAATCACAAAGCTATTGATTTGTGGTGAACTAAGGTACCATCTAATTCATCGGATATAAGGGCAGTAGGACAACATTTTTTGGTTTTTTTTTCAAGATCATTTCCCTAAAGTTGATGAATTTGGAATTAGAAGAAATACTTTTCGTGATTTTGGTATAGTCTCACCGTTTGTCATTCTTTGGATAAATTCCACTTCATATCTTAAAGAAATGAAGTTGAATTTTTCATTCGTGATGTGTTAGCAGATCATGTGATAGAATGATGGGTCATTCCATCTGTCTCAAACAAAAGGTTAAAAAAGTTATCAAAAAATACATAAGTCCTTCTATAGTGATATTAATCATATATGGTTCCTAAAATAAACTTATACTTCATATATCATACCGCTTAATAAAATAAAACTAGTTTCTACTAACCAGGGACTTCCTGTAGGCCAGTGGTAGGCGATAAAGGCCAGTTGCACTTCGGTTGTGGGTTTGATTCCCACGGCCTTGTCTGGCGCGATGGGTTGTCGCCCATCCTGCAGGTTGTCCTTTTTCTAAAACTATATTACTATAACATCCCCTCAATAATATCGAAAAAACTTCTATCCTTAAACAATACTAACTTATGTCCAACATAATCCATTCCAATCTTTAGGCTTATCCATAATACTGCAGTCCACTCTCATAATATAGTGAAAATGATTACCAGAATTTTAATACCATCGTTGATCCCCATATATCATAAGATATGCCTTTTTGGTCACATTCCAAACATTCGAAGGCCTTAATCATGTATTCTCTTGAAGAATGAATACCCATTGAACCATAGTGAAAACATGAATGCAGTTAAAAGTTAACACTTTCCACATACCAAAATACTCAAAATTCTATATACTAAAACCATGATACCACTTAGTCCTTATATCAATCATGAGCTCATGAATACTGTCAAACATTTCATTTTCTCTTTATCCCTTCATTATGCGCATATTATCTACTTTCCAAAATATTTGAATCACTTTTCATGGTTACCGGTACCTTAAAATTATTGAAAACCACAATAGACCAATAAATAAATATTTCAATACACCATAAATGTACGTCTACAACATTATTCTTGAATACCAATACATAAACACTTCAGTCCATCCACTTCAATTATTGTCCTATAATAAGACCTTCCTGGATTTAGAAGTAACTTTTTAGGTCAGGGCATTGAGTTGGGTAATGCCCATGTTCTCCACAAATAAGACATTGAACTCCATAACAGTCTGTCACTCTATGACCCTTTTCTCCACATAGATAACATCGGTCCCTCCATTTGAGGTATTCCTCAAGGTTCTTCTTCCCTTATTTATAAATCTCAATCTTTCTTTCTTTATGCTCCTCAACATGCGAACATGAATAATAGTTTATCTTCCTCTTCTTTGATGAATTAGGCATACCACTAAATTTCACCTTGTTAATCATATATCACGATGACTGATTTGGCATAATCACAAGATCTTTCTCTCTAGGAATTACACAATTTTGTTGCTCATAGTCACCAATTTGTCCATTGGATTCAATGTTAACCGAATTCCTTCTGGTTCCCTCCATTAACTAAAACACAAAAAGAATCCTGTGAGAGGCAAAAATCATGCTAGGGAAAAAAACATAGTAAAGGGGGAGTACCTTCAATATCTAACATCTTAGGTTTAATTCTATGATCGTTAGCATAATTCTAGTATTATACCCTATACGTATACTTAACCTTAGGGACATCCCTAGACATACCTTAGAAATATCTCTAGGGATCTCACTAACGTTTTCGCATCCTAGTTTCTAAAGGTTGACTAAACCTTTCCTCTAATACCAACTGTAGGGACCTGAAGCTTGACGTACATGGACATTACATTACTTTTGCAGAATACTTAGTACATAACAAAAACACACACACAAGGATCGTAATAGTTTAGTGTCTTTCGAAACTCGGAATATAATCTTCTAATCGTGGTGAAAGATCTTCAACATCTCCCATAAAGATCATCTATTTTTTACCTAAAACCATTATTTATATCCCGGGGAAAAGAAAACATAAAAGGGTGAGCTCAAATGCTCAGTAAGGGTAAAAAAAATAAATATCAATCACATCATATTCATAAGAACATAACATTTTAGAAATCTTAACCTGCAAAAGAGAGCATAATTTCATAACATGGGATAAATCATAGTAGTGAAATGAAATCCCAATAATCATAACATAAAACATGAAACTTTGTGGCATACACGCATAATCTTAGAGAATCATATCTTATTAGTCAAGACTCATTGCCAAGACTATCTTAGTGGAAAAAGTCCATTTCTGAACCGAGTCACCCTCGTTTCAGTCCCGTTTCATTGAACAGGTATAACCTACCGTTCCAGACATGTCTATCTCATGAGATATAAAATCTTTACCCAATGCATTGGAGTGATATATAGGTCCCACCCATCCCATAATGATACAATTCTTATGTGTGCCACAAAATCATAAAGCATACATCATAGCATAACCCATGTAATAAAAATAGGATTCTTAAACATCGTGACATCATAAAACAATTCATATAAGATAAAGGAATTCATAAAAATAATTCCATCACAACATAATCAAATCAATGTAATAATAGGGATAGAAACAGAACCCTATATTATCTTAGATGGAGAATAATTTTGATAAAACACTTGAACTCCATTCTTGAAGAAAATATCCTTTCTACTTCAAAAACATTTTCCTTTCTTAACATGTCATACAATTTTAAACTAAAATAAGTTGATTAAAAATAAACTTGAAAACTGTTAAAGGAAGCTTCTTGTAAATAATGTTTTAAAAATCCATTCATGCCGTATAAGTTAAAAAAATTCTTCTCATACTTTTGTCGGAAAAGTCAAAAAGTACCTCGTACGAAAAACGAAAAATGATTCCTTTCATATCTTTTACTATAAACTCACCAAAGGGTAAAAATGGATTTAAGCAATTTTATGTGGATAGAAATAATATTACATATTGAGGAAATATGGATTTGGATGATAAAATACACCCCAGTAAATACCAAAGTATAAACAATCTTGGATAAAAATGAGATTGTGACATTTCCCTTACCTTATGTACGATATGCTTTGTACATATCAGAACCTCCTATATAATGATTTAAATAATGTCATTAACTTATTAAAGAATCATATTCATTTTTATGATATCATATATGGTCCACTTATGACTTTATATTACCCATTTTTTTGTAAATTCCATGTTAAAGAAGTGTTTTGGGTAAAATCGTTTCATTTATCGTAGGTGTTTGGACTTGTTGTTCTTGACATTATTATTACTTATATCATGATTTAATTACTTCCAGAATATAAAATATGATTTATATATCATATATATTCATTATATATATATATATATAATAGATAGATAAATGAAATGGAACACACCGTTCATGGAGACGGTAGTCCATACGTACGCATGAACGTTGTTTTCCTTTCCTTATTGTCTTGAATGGAAGTAAGTAGATGAAATATATATACACATAAATCCAGTAGATTTACCATGTCATATATTTCATTATTATTCATTATATATACTTTATAATTATTCTGGAATGGATAACATGGATAATGAATCTCATCGCGTCGTGGAGACGGTAGTCCGTACGTACGCACGAGCGATGATATCGTTCCCATGGTCGTGGAATTGTGTTGAATTGTATACATACTATTTCAGTATCAATATAACTTTATAATAATCATATATAGTTACTCATTACACCATTATACCCATCCAATTAAGTTGGTGGTGGAAAATAGATTACACCACGGTGTGGAGACGGTATTCCGTACGTACGCACGCGCGGTGATTTCCTTTTTCCGTAGGATGGATAGAAGATTAATTAGAGTTGTTTCATATTTATAATAACATATCAGTATATAAGAAATACTGATGTTATTACTTTATCATTAATAAACTAAATAATAAGAAGTTGAAGAAGAAAGAAATTGAAAAATATCGGTAATGGACATTACCTCTTTTTGACGCGCCTTCACTTAACCTCCACTTAAAGAACTAAGTATGGTCTTTTAAGAAGTCCAGGACCTCTATGATGATACTAGGGAAGTGGATAAGAGATTTCTTCAGGGGTTTTCCGAGCTTGAATGCTCAAATTCGTGTGAGGAGGAGAGGGAGGAGGTGCCCTTTTATAAGGGAGGAGAGGGGCACCTTAGGAAAATCTCAAAATATTATTTTATATTAAGGTCAAACTTGGTTTATAATGGTTCCAATAGGTCTTATTTAGAAACTAAAGTGGGGATGGGTCGCCATAATCTCATAAAATAGGATTTAGGCAACTTTAGGTTATTATTTTAACCTTATCAATTTGATTTAACTAAGTTAAATAATTTAACTTTTACCGTGTCTTTTTGTTTTCTTACACTATATGGTTAATAAACTTACTATATCAAGCCAAACTAACCCCAAGTTGTTTATTATTAATATATATAACCTTATCTAAGTCATTTGGATGAAACGTATATTTTTAGGAATAAAATAACAATTAATAATATAATATTTGTTTTAAAAACTAATTTATGTCAATTTTGACACTATTTGGTACATGATGTGTATGAAATTCATAACGGAATGATAAGTTCGAAATCAGTTACTTAAATCAACAATAAAATGTTATATTAACCTATAAAACTAGTGTAAGTCATAAAAAGTCTCAAATTACCTTTATTTGGGCATTTATAACATCTATTATGTCAATATTTCATTAATAAGACAACTACTGCATCATCTTTGTGTCATAATAAATGATAATTATTTAATCCCTAAAAATTATAAATAAATTCCTATGATGTAGATAATTGTATTATATTTCTGGATACTATTCATGTTCGAAGTTTCATGAAGATATTAACTAAATTAAAATTATTATACTTATAAGATTTAAGAAAGTGACATGTTGTCACATTATTTGGTTTTAATAATAATTAAATTATTATCATGGAAGAAAGTCCATTAAATGAATCTAATCCAACCCTTAGGTGATATGGTTCAACATTTAGTCATCCAATAGTATTTTTACATGTGTTAGGGTAATTTTGTAATATTATATTTACCCTTAATTACCCGATTTACCTTTTACTATGGTAAATAAAATTTACCGTAGTTACTATTCATAATTTCCAAAAATAAAAAGTATCTTATTAACATAATTTGGATCCACTGATTCCAAATATGGAATCCATTTTTCCATATTCAATACACAAAAGTTTCAGAAATTAAATTAAAATTAATCTCGTTGTTGAAAGAAAATGGGTTTTTCTTTAAAACATTGCAAAAGATTGAATTGATTTAACCTACGAATTCAAGGTAAAATCAATGATAATGACATACATTATATTAAATGGTAAAAATATATTCTATTTATAATTTAAAACCATTAAATATTATAACTTAACCACATAAGATATTACGATGAAAAAAGTTGTTTTTAATTAAAATATAGCGTGTTTTTACTATTCGTTAAAATATGAATGTCATCAGAATAAAATGAAAAATTTATCCAAAGTAAATTTTTATTTCCTGATTCCATAGAATAATTTTATTTTGTCAAATGGAACTTATAAAAATTTCAAAAACTAGATTTAAATTGGGTGCGCCATCAAAAGGCGGCAAAACTGCATTTTTTGAAAAATACTTATTTTACCCGAAAAATTTATTTTGTTCTTATACCATGTTCTAGAAATGTGTAAGATAAATAATAATGTTATAAGATTCAAAATTTAGTTAATAATATTCATAACGGCTAGTTCATAATAATATTATAATAATATATCGTCGTTTAGTAAAACCCGGTATTGCATACAACACACGCTATCGAGGAAGGTCGCGATTGCGTGTAATGCAAGCCAAGTCAGGGTTGCGTGATGTGCACGAATCCTTCGTTGTTTTGTATATCATAATCCAATAATATTTCATTTATACATTGAATATATATATATATATACACTCAATGTTTCAAAGAATAACTATTATCAAAATTGTGTGTAACACGATCCAAGAATAGTGTTGCGTATACTGCAAGCTAATACGGTGTTGCGTATAGCGCAAGGTAATCTTGGTGTAGCATACAACACAAGACATTAATGAAATTAAAATAATATTTTTCATAAAATCTCGGGGTGTTACAATAAGAGAAATAATTCAATGATCATGAGTCTGAATAATATATTCATATTTTTATGAGAATAAGATCAGAAATTATAATAAACACACCCAATCAGTTAATGATATTTAACCATGAGGCATTATTTATGTTATTTTAATCAAAATATTAAAGAAATAACAGTGAAAAATCATTAATAATCAATCATGACCCATGATAACATAACATAAGAATAAGACATAAGTTTATGGAATACATATAAGTGAAGAAAATAATTTCTTTAGGAATGTATTACATTACAATAGTGTATTTACTTCACTCCATATTACATTATTTCAATAGTCAATGTTTACTACCAAGAATTTATTATTGGAAAAAGTACCTTTCTGGACAAGGGTCCCCCGTTCTAGTTTTTATTATTTCATGAGATTGGTTTATTTACCCAATTAATGGAATGGATATATAATTCAAATCCCACCAATAAAATAATTAAAAACATATATATGTGTGCCAAAAGATCATAAAACATTCGTCAAATCATCATATCCTAACCCATGGAAATGATACGGTTTAATATACATTTCATCATAAAAATGAAACCCATACAGATTAATAATAATGATGTTAACATTAGATCATATCCCTAATAATTCATAAAAACATCAAAGAGTTTTTTATTTATGTTAATACCTTTATAAGATCACTAGAACACTTCTTTTGGAAAAATCACTTTACATTTTTAAATCACTTATCTAAAATATAAAAATTCCCAAAATATTACGGAATTTTTTTAAATTATCCAAGGAACCTTATAAAGTAACCTTGTAAGAAATATTATTTAAGATGATAGAGAAATATATATGTATGGTGTATGTTAACATAAAAAAAATAATCCAAAATTTTGATAAAAAGTCAAACGTACAAAATTTAGAAAATGACATGAAGTTGCCATTACATTTTTATAATAAAAAGTAATGAGAGGATAAAAATGGATTTAATAAATATTTGGGTAATAGTAAAAAAAATCTTGAAAATATTTTTATGGAAATATTGACATTGAAGAAATGATTCTCAAGTGAAGAGATAATTTATGCTAGTTTTCTTTAAATTAATTATTATAGTCTCTTGAGTACATATAGTGGAAAATTAAAGAATTTTTTTAATATTAAAAATAACTTTAGTAGAAGAAAACAAATATGTATTTGGATTCCTAGATCATATAATTTCATAAATGTAAATTAAATCACAAACAACACTGATAAAAACATGAGATTGTAATATAGAACCCTTACCTTGACTCTTTCATGCTTCATAAGTTCTCTAACCTCATTTGTAAAAAAATGATATTTATTATAATTATATAAAAAATGGTAATCACACCTATAATATTATTAGTATTTTACATATAAAATAATATCATCAATTTGTCAATAACCTTTAATTAGCATCATCATTTCATGTGTTAACTTCTTTTTTTCAGGTATGTTTTAGTTCAGATTTTATAGTCCCTTTACTTTGATCAGGGTTATTCACCTCAAAATTTTTAATCATGATATAAATATAATATAATATAATATATATATTTAATATATTTTTTGAAAACCATTCATATAAAGAGAATATTGAGAATTAATTACATCCCACGTGGAGAGGGTAATCTGCATTTACACATGAGTGATGTTACCATTTTATGATGGATGAAAAGAATAGAAGGTATATATTAATTCAAAATTATATAACCATTATTATATAATTAATATATTATATATATAAATTATATATATCTTAATAACTAATCATGAAATATGTTATTGCAAAATGAATAATATCTATATGTGGAACTGGTGGTCCACACACATGCATGAGCAATAGTTTCAACTCCCATTTGATAGAGAAGTGGTGGTAAATGGTTGTGTAATTATTAATATAACATCTTAGTAAATTTATGATACTAAAAACATAATTTTATGAAATATATATATTATGTTTATATGATGTATAATAAGAAACAAAATTGAATGATCTTGGTTAAGATTTATACCTCTTCTTTGAGACCCCTTCTCTGGATTACTCTTTAAGACTTCAAGGATTGGTCTTAGGAGAATTAAGAAAGATTTTGAGTGAAAGGAAAAAACATTAGAATTATTTTTATTTGTTATTGGATAAGATATATTTCTCATTTTTTTAACATGTGAAGAGATATGGTTCCCTTTTATAATCTAGGGGAAGAAAACACATGGAATTTTTTAAAATATTTCCATCAGATAAGATCTGTTCTACCGAAAATTGGATCCAAAAAGAAATTTATTATAATTTAGTATAATATAAAGTTTATATATATTCAAACAAAAATAATTATTCAATTTTGGTGAAAATATGACAATTATCTCTTTATTTAACCCTCAATAAACTCATTTTTACCTTCACCACGGTACTGAAATTTAATTGTTTGTACAATTTTCTGTGACAAACAAATTACTTAATTTTTTTATAATTTATTAATTATGATGATTATAAGTATTAAATCTAATTTAATGGATTCAATATCTATATTTGGAATAATTTAAATTTCATTGAGTGTGCACACCACAATGAAAACTCATTTCAGAAGAAATTGAACTTTTAAGCCTAAAATTGAATTTATATTCATTTCATTCATTGAAAAAAATATCAATTGTAACACCCAAAGGTTTTGAAAATAAATATAGAATTAAATTTTATAAACCCAACTTTTCCTCTTCTATGTTTTGAATTTCAAAAAATGGCCATCTAGAGTTGTGTTTGGTAAGTCAATTGGAGTCTGATAGAAAAAACTTGATTTTTGTTGAATAGTAACATACCCTTATCAATAGTAATAGTAATAGTAATATTAATATTAATATGCCCCTTGAATATTAAATAATATTATTATTTTATTCTCTTAAGGCAATATGATAATGGGATCTTAATTAATTTTTCAATGTCCCATAAAACTAATTGCACTTCAGGATTGTTATTTTTCGAATTAACTATGACCGTATTTAAAAATTAAATTAATAATATTTAGAAAATTATTTTTGAAAAATTGATTTCCCTTTTTAATTCTGAACTTCAAATAATGGTAGGGGTGAATTTTTGGAATTTTTCTGAATTTCAAGAATTTTTTATGAATAGTAAAATTCCATAAAATACGATAAATGCTAAATTCATGATTTACTGCATCATAGGTGATGCCAGGATGATGTAAGCCCACTTGGTTCAAACTCACATTCCATTATTACTATTAGGGGTCACATGAAACAATACTATTGGTTGTCATGAGGGAAATAATAAAATAATGAAATAACTATTCAAAAATTACCCCTCTCATCCACTAAACCCTCCCCCCCACTACCTCTTCTCTTCACTACTCTAAGCCATGAAGCTCCTCAAATTTCTTCCCAATTACCCTTACCTAGTATCTTACCACGTCCAATAAGCTTTTGGTCCTTACCAAAAGACCAAAACCCCTTCCCTTATGGAGTTTCTCAAGGTGGTTATTTCAAGAGGTAAAGCACCCTTCTTTTTCATTTGGTTTCATTTCAATTTATCTTCTTTTTCTATCCTATCCTCACCCTCCTCTATCCAAATGATCATGATAACTAAAGTAACATCTATATACTGGATTTATCTCATGTTAATGGAATAAGCACCATAAATATTCTTACTCGCACCCTTTTATTTTATAAACAAAATCGACGTTCATGAGATTCCAATTTATAACCTTCATGGACAAAAAAGTTTTGTTCTTCAAATTCTTCTTAATTACTGGTCATTAAACCATATTAATGGTTTAACCAGACTATATTATATATTTTATATCCTAATTAAAATTTAGGAACCAGAATATGTACATATAATTAAGTTATATGACAAAACTAGTTCATAATATTCCAAATACCGCCAAATAATCGAAGTGGGGGTCATCTAATGATTCATTCTCATTACATGTAACCAAATGATATAAATGAAAATGATCAATTCTCTATGTTAATTAATAATATATAATTCAATCCTGGAGATTGTTAACCATTCCACCTAAACTTCATTACTTAAAAACAAGTGAACCGAATATGAAAATAAAGGAAACGAACACTCCAGAACGACAAAATTCAATACAATAACATATCAATAAAGACATAAATGAACTAGCAAGAATTATGGTAAACTAAATACATGACTAATATGGTCTGAAATAATTTATTAACAAGTACAATTTCATATTCCAGGAGCTTATGTACAAGAGCGGAACACGTTTGGAGTTAAGGTAAGGGGTTTCTCATCTCACTTTCATTTCTGTGAGATTTCCATTGTTCACCAATTATTCCATATATTTGGAATATTTGTACTTCCATTTGATATATAATAACATGATTATATTTATATTAATGTTATTTAATGATTCACTTGATGGTTATTATGTTCTGGTCATACGGTTCGACTGATTACAATGTTGTAAGAGACTTTGTCTCAGCTGCTGTTTTCATTGTGACAATCTTTGTATTGTGCACTTAATAATCCTTATGTGGTGTACCTACTGACCATTTGAGATCACTTTTTATATGAAATTATATTTATATTAAATATCCATATACTCATATCATGGATATGTTTGTTTTCTAAACCGTATACCATTTTACATATAGTGTTTATTTGGAATGTTATTATGGAAATATTGTTGAATCTGTATACTCTACTCTATTCGGATATTAAAAAGGCATATTGATATTGCATTTAATCTATGTATAATGAATTCTTGTACATGAAGTGGTGGGTGGGGCCTAATATAGCCCCTCGATACATCAGATGGTCTCATGAGACAAAACAGTTTGGTGACAAACCTTTCGAGTTTGTTTCCAAAAATCAGACGGGTTTCTACACACAGAACTAAACCGTTTTTACGGTATTATGGTTTCATGATCTAGATACATGATGTACAATTAATAAGAATTATCTTTATTCATTATTCGTTATTATTATTATCCATGAGATTTTCACTTTGATAAAATCTCTGGATGTAGTTTCATTTTTAGTTATTAATGGCATTATTTATTCTTTTATTCACTATGCCATATTGATTATGTCATATTTTTTTGTGATTAAATTATTAGTGTACTCATGCTTCCGATATTTTTAACCCTTAATGAGCATTTCAACTCACCCCTTTCTTTGTCTACCTTCGAGAGGTGATGAAGAGAAGGCCTGCTTCTGAGTTTATGTGGATGAAGATTTTAGTTTTTGTTATGTATTGTATTTTTATCCTTTTTAAATGTAATTTGAGTTACATCTATGTATCTAGATTCTTCAAGACTACTAAACTGGTCATTTCTTCGGGATTTTCATTCCTTACATGCATGGAAATATCACAAGTAATGCACTGGCTCCATCCTATAGGGGTTAGGGTGTTACAGTTGGTATCAGAGGAAGTTTAGTAGAAAACTTGGAAACTAGAGTAGGAAATGTATAGTAGGGAACAAAGCCCTAAGGTATTATCTGAGGATTAACAAACAATAATGTCATGGTATTTTGATAAGGAATAGATTATGTGGATATTTTAAGCAATACATCCCTATCTGGATACGAGCAGGTATAGGGAACTCTGGCATAAATATATCTAGGGGTAAAACCCGAAAACACCGCTTTGAGCTAGACTCGAATGGGAACTGGTGCACGAAAATGGGCCTTACTGCACTCTAGGTTACAACACTACTGGGGATATGCTTATGATAATTCATATTTTCATTACAAGCCATTAAAAAGGTGTTAATGTAAATTTTTCCTCATAGGAACCATGTTTATAAGATTAGCTATGCGTATAATTTGAATCTATGTTGAGTGATTTTCTATTTGAGATTCAAAAAACTAATCTAGTCTATCCCCTTATTTAGAAATGGAATCTAATAGAAGAAGGGGAATCAATACTCGTGGGCAAGGTATGGATCTCCCTACTGAGAAATTTAACACAGTCAGCGTTGTAGCATATCAGATCTTGACCATATTGGGACAACTTAGTCAAGTTGTAACGAATAACCATTCTACACCTGTGTTGGATCATTTCATGCACCCGAATCCCCCATCATTCAGTTGGACTACTAATCCAGTGGGTGCTGAACAATGGATCAAGTCCCTCAAAAAGATATTCATGGAGTTAAGATGCAATGAAAATGAAAAGGTAGTACTGACAGTATATTGTCTCAAGGGAGAAACTGATCAATGGTGGTCCCTGATTCAAAATACCATGGAGGAAGAAGAGATAGATGATATGGAATGGAGGAATTTTTAGGAAATATTCTTCAAAAAATATTTCCCTCCTGAGCAACGAACTGAAATGAAGATGAAATTTCTTGGCTTGAAACAAAGGGAAGAAGACTGTGTTGTAGAGTATGATGCTACCTTTATAAGGCTAGCCAGGTATGCCATGCATTACTCACATAACTTGGCGAACAAGATTGATCATTTATTTTAAGGTCTTAAGCCAAGTCTTCAAAGGGCACTGGATTCTCAATCATTTTCATCATATGATGAAATTGTATTAAGTGCCATCAAAATAGAGAAGGAATTTTCTAGATCAAATTTTTTCAAAGGAAACCAAGATAAGAATCGGTATTCTGATAACAAAGGAAAAGGAGAAGCACCAAATAAGAGCAAGGGAACAAATAGTTTCCCATTATGAGAGAACTATGGAATGAATCATCTCGGGAAATGCTTGAAAGGCATTGGATTCTGCTATAAATATAGAGAAAAGGGTCATCAGTCTGATGAATGAAATGTGAAGAAACAATTCAATAATATTCAATGGTACAATTGTAGAGATATGGGAAACTATGAAAATTAATTTTATAAGTTCTAAAGAAAAATTCCTCAGAAAAAGCCAAGAGAGTAATGGAGAGCCTATGCAATTACAACCACGGAGGTTGATGTTCCTAGTGACATGGTGGAAGGTACTTTAATTGTTTCCTCAAACTTAGACAACACTTTATTTGATTTTGGATCATCACATTCATTTATAACCTCTCAGTTTTCCAAGGAATTTAGATATGACCAATTTGATTTAATAAAGGAGTTGTCAGTCAAAACTCCCATGGGATGTATCATTGCAACAAAGTCATGTTGACTAGTCCCCCTCCAAACCCCAAAACGTTCTTTAGTTTCTAACATTATCATCATACCCATGACTAAATTTGATATAATTCTTTGTATGGATTGGCTGTCAAATTATGATGCGAGGATTTATTGCAAGAATAAATATGTAAAAATTTTGTAAAATGGTGTATAAGCTCTTATCGTTAGAGAGGAGACTTCGCCATCTGATTCTTATCTAGATGCACCCCTAGTAGCTCTATTGAATGAAATTTATGGAGAGGAAAAGAATCCAATATCTATGGGTGAGGAAATAAATATTCAAATTGAAGATGTGTATATAGTGAAAGAATACATTGATGTCTTTCCAGAGGAATTACCTTGACCTCCTCCTAAGCGGGAAATTTTGTTTTCCATTGACTTAATTCCTGGTGCAAGACCTATATCAAAGACCCCATATAGAATGTATACTATGGAGTTAGTGGAGATGATGAAACAACTATAAGTGTTGAGTGAAAAAGGATTTCTTTGACCTAGTGTTTCTCCATGGGGATCCCTGGCCTTGTTTGTATAGAAGAAAGATAGATCCATGAGGCTATGCATTGATTACAGAGATATAAATGCTATTACAATAATGAATAAGTATCCTCTACCCCAGATTGATGATTTATTTGACCAAATTCATGGAGCTCAATACTTTTCAAAGATTGACCTTCAATCAGGATATCATCAGTTGAGTTTGAAGAAGGAAGATGTTTCGAAAACAGCATTTCGAACCAGGTACGAGCATTATGAGTTTACAGTAATGCCTTTTGGATTGACTAAGGCACCCTCTGTCTTCAGAGATCTAATGAATAGAGTTTTCAAGGAATATCTAGATGATTTTGTACTGTTATTTATTGATGATATCTTGGTATACTCCAAATGCTATGAATATAATGAAAATCAATTGGGCATTATCCTAAAGACTCTTAAAAGACATGAATTATATGGGAAGTTTAGCAAGTGTGAATTCTGGTTTCAGGAGATTTATTTTCTTGTCCATATTGTCTCTAAGGATGGAATCCTATTTAATCCCGTGAATAAAAAGGCAATCCAAGATTCATCCATGCTAATAAGCATAACTAAGGTATGCAATTTTATTGGCTGAGAAGATTATTATCAGTATTTTGTACAGAATTTTTCCTGACTATCTATCCTGCTAACGAAGCTCTCACGTAAAGGGGTTAAATTTGTTGGGACAAAAGATTGTGAAGAATGTTTTGAAGAACTGAAGAGAAGATTAATCAATGCTCTTATATTGACTCTACCATCAGGGAATGACGATTTTGTTATTTATAGCGATTCTTCAAAGAAAGGACTTGGTTGCATCCTTATGCAAAATAATAGGGTTATTGCTTATGCATCGTGACTACTAAAAGCTCATGAGAAAAACTATCATACTCATGATCTTGAGTTAGCTGCTGTAATATTTTCTTTAAAGATATGGAGACATTATCTCTATGGTGAAAAATGTGAGATTTATAATGATCATAAGAGTTTAAAATATATTTTCTCACAGAAAGAACTTAACATGAGGCAAATGAGATGGCTTCAACTACTCAAGGACTATGATTGAACGATACACAACCACTCGGGGATAGAAAATAAGGTGGAAGATTCTTTGAGTAGAAACGATCATGGAATTTGGAATAAGATGAGAGTTGAAATGGATCCTATTTTCATGGATCTAGTAAAGATGGATATGTGAATAACGCTGGAAGGTGAAACATCAATGATTTTTCAAAATGTTTCCAAACCATCATTAATAGAAATAATACAAGGTTCTCAGGCTAATGATGAGGAGTTTCAAAAGAAGATTAAAGCTGAGAATGACGGGATATTGAGTGACTTTGTATATGAAGATGGAATTTAGAAATTTGGGAAGAGACTTTGTGTTCCCAATATACCTGATCTAAAAAGAGAATTGTTGGATGATGCTCATAGTTCCAATTTCACTATACACCGTGGTAGCACTAATATGTATATAGATTTTTAGGAAAATTTTGGTGGGACTACATGAAGAGGAAGATTGTTGGTTTTGTGTCATGATGTACGGTTTTTCAACAAGTGAAAGCTGGAAGGCAACAGCCTAGAGGAGTATTTCAACCTCTTCCCATACGTGAGTGGAAATGGGATAATATCATGATGGACTTTGTCATGGGACTACCAAAGAATCATAAAAGGAACGATGAAATATGGGTCATTGTTGATTGTGTTACCATGTTAGCACATTTTATTTCTATAAGATAAGATCTACCACTTGAACATCTAGCAAGAATATATATTAATGATGTTGTGAGACTTCATGGAGTACCCCTATCTATTTTTTCTGATCGTGATCCACATTTTACATCAAGATTCTAGGAAAGTCTTCAGAAGGCCCTAGATACTGATCTTTCATTGAGCACTACCTACCACCCACAAACTGATGGACAATCAGAACGGACTATTCAAACATTGGAAGACATGTTGAGGACTATTTCACTTGATTTTCAAGGCATGTGGGATCATTATTTACATCTCGTAGAATTTTCCGACAATAATAGCTTCCATTCAAGTATACAAATGGAACCCTATGAAGTATTATATGGGAGGTGATGTCGTACACCAACTTGATGGGATGATGTTGGTGAAAGAAAGATTGTGGGCCCAAAACATGTTGAAGAAACAATTGAAAAAGTGAAGATTATCTAGAACCTTATCAAAATAGCTAAAAGTAGGCAAAAGCGCTATGCAGATAACTAAAGGAAGGATTTGGAGTTTCAAGAAGGTGATCACGTTTTCTTAAAGGTATCTCATTGGAAGGGAATTATACGATTCGGTAAGAAGGGAAAATTAAGTCCTACGGACATTGGACCTTTTGAAATTCTGGACCGAATTGGAGTCATAACTTACCGTTTGGCAATGCCGCCAAGTCTCTCCAAGGTTCACAATGTGTTCCAGGTTTCAATGTTAAGGAAGTACACACCAAACCCAACACATTTATTCATTTATGAAGAAGTGGAACTTGAGCCCGATCTATCTTACCGTGAAGAGACTATCAAAATTCTTGATACTAGAGAACAAGTATTGATAAATCGGATGACTCGACTGGTAAAGGTTCTATGAGGGAACCATAAGGTGGAGTAAGCAATATGGGATCCTGAGGAGTTCGTGTTAAAGACATACCCGAGTCTTTTTTAGGTAATATTTTATGAATTTTGAGGAAGAAATTTTTGTAAGCGGGGGAGAATGTAACACCCCAAGGTTT
Source organism: Viscum album (assembly GCA_963277665.1). Taxonomy (NCBI): domain Eukaryota; kingdom Viridiplantae; phylum Streptophyta; class Magnoliopsida; order Santalales; family Viscaceae; genus Viscum; species Viscum album. The sequence goes on along the minus strand of OY728131.1, from coordinate 1,616,659,502 downwards.
TGAAAATAAATGTAGAATGAAATTTTAGAAACAAAACATTTCCTCTTCTATGTTTTGAATTTTGAAAAATGGTCATCTGGAGTTATGTTCGGTAAGTCATTTGGAGTCTGATAGAACAAACTATATTTTTGGTGAATAGTAACATACCCTTATGAATAGTAATATGAATTGTAATATGCCCTTTGAATAGTAAATAATAATAATATTTTATTTTTCTTAAGGCAATATGATAATGGGATCTTAATTAATTTTTCAATGTCACATAAAACTAATTGCACTTCAAGATTGTTATTTTTTAAATTAACTATGACCTTATTTAGAAATTAAATTAATAATATTTAGAAAATTATTTCTAAAAAATGGATTTCACTTTTGAAATCTACACGTCAAAAAATAGTAGGGGTGAATTTTTTGGATTTTTCTGAAATTCAAGAATTTTTGATGAATAGTAAAATACGATAAAATACGATAAATGCTAAATACATGATTTACTGCATCATAGGTGATTCAAGGATTATTTATGTCCACATGGTTCGAACTCACATGCAATTATTACTATTAGGGGTCATATGAATCAATACTATTGTTTGTCTTGAGGGAAATAATAAAATAATGAATGAAATATTCAAAAATTACCCCTCTCCTCCACTATAAACCTCCCCACCACTACCTCTTCTATTCACTCCTCTAAGCCATAAATCTCTTCAATGTTCTGCCCAATTACCCTTCCCTAGTCTCTACCCACATCCAAGAAGCTTATGGTCTTCCCAAAAGACCAAAACCCCTTACCTTAAGGAGTTTCTCAAAGAGGTTATTTCAAGAGGTAAAGCACCCTTCTTTTTCATTTGGGTTCATTTCAATTTATCTAATTTTGCTATCCTGTCCTCACCTCCTTTGTAACGTCCCGGACCCGGGTGCCACGCAACGGGTGCCCCGAGCCCAGTTCTCCACAATACCTCAAGCGCATTTCCCCAAACGCCAGAGGCTACCGACTACAAGTGAGGGCCCAGGTCTGATAGTGGGGAAACTATGCCCTCATTTGTCAAAGTGTAGCGCAGTGGAATAAAAAATAAACATAAAATGAAAAACAATGGATGTAGTAAACCATACACAATGGAAATAAACTACAATAATGGATATAACCATCAGTATATAAATGATGATGCTACATGTTACAAGTTCTATGAAAGCATCCAGAACATGTTATACATCAATAAAATTCAACAAAATACAGAGCATAGAAAAACAGGCAAAACATGAAAAATAGCTGGCAGCGGCATCGCGAGCCTAGGCTCGGTCTGATGCCCTCCTACTCCTCAGCAACAGTCATGTACCTGTATAGGGACTATTTCCCCTATCTACACCTGCAGCAATGTAATCTGTTTGGGCCGAAAATCATGACCCAAACAGGGTGTGAGAAATATATCTTAGTAGGCACCCACCAAAGGCATGTTCCCAACTGCGTGTAAGAATGAAACAACAGTGTGAAATAGTAAAATGCAAGAAGGTAAGTAGTACTGAACAGTATCTAACTTCACAATTAAATTTCCATTTTATTATTCATTTCATTCGTTAAATTTAGTATCGTTCTATGCTCAACAGCACCACGCCCTCAGGCCAACAAGTATCTTGCCCTCAGGCTAATATTGTGAACCACACCCTCAGGCTATACAAAATCTCTCTCTCAGGAATTGTAACATAATTCATTCCCTCAAACATACGAAGTGTCGCCCTCAGGCACATAAGTCAAGCCCTCAGGCACGAATGGTTTCCCTCAGGAGGAATAACGACAGCCCTCGGACTAAAACAGTCACACCCTCAGGCTAATTTAGTCACGCCCTCAGGCTAATATAGTCATGCCCTCAGACTAATATAGGTAACCGGGCCATGCCAAACAAGTAAACCAGTAGTAACAAGAAATTCCTCTCAAGGCAATTCTACAATTACTATATTAAAGGCATACCCTCGGGTATCCTAGCCAAACGGCTAAACAGTGAAACACACCCCGGGGGTGGTTCTGGATCTAAGAAACGATCCCATCCAGCATTTTAATATCATAATTAAATACCTAATCTATTCTAGGTGTTTAATATAGCAACGGACTCAGCCACACGACACCGCATCATGGATTCATGGTACGAAAACGCACAAAACACACAACAGTTGGAAAACTAAACACCAATCCACCTACCTTATAAGTCAACGAGAGTTAAACTCGAATTCCGACTCTAGAAACGCCCAAGAATGGCGTATTTCTGACGAAGAACAAAAAACAAATGTAAATAACTTATGTTAGGAGAAGAATTTGCAATAATGGTACCAAGAGAGGAGAGGGCTTACCCGGGCGGTTCCAACAAAATCATCTGAAGCAAAAACTGATTCAAGACGAACGCCCGGTGGATCTTCAAAGATCCGGCCTCCTCCTTTGGCTCCAAAATGGTTCAAGAGTCTCTTATACCAAATGAGGAGGCTAATGCCTATTTTAAGCTGAAAAAGTACACAGCGTGTACTTCTTTCATTTAACTGTTCATTTGGCGGCACCAACACACTGTTCATCCGTCGACATGAGTACACGGCGTGTACTATCGCCCAGCTGGAGGCAACTCCACTGCCTTACCGTTTTAGCCTACTGACTGACTACAAGGCTTGTAGTTGGTTCCTACACCCTTCGTCACCAACATGGCTACATGCCCTGTGTACTCATCCCAACACAGCCAAATGTACACGACATGTGGATAACGTACACAACGTGTACTTCCAAAATTTAGTAGTTTTCCCCATTTTCCATATTTTCTCAAAACACTTAAGGAAAAGGAAAATGAAGAAGCTCGTACCGCTAAAATAAGAACCGGGTTCTTACAAACTTCCCCCCTTATATCAATTCGTCCCCGAATTTCCCTTCCAAAGGTGGTGAAGATAAAGCTCAGAACATCTTTGGACACTAAGCACGTACGTCGTCCTCCCGCTCCTAGGTCTCATCCTGCACTCGGCCATGCTTCCATAGCACCCGTACGAGAGGAATTGACTGGCCTTGGAGAACCTTCGTGCTCTTGTCAACGATACGGATGGGATGCTCCTCAAAGGACGCATCATGATGAAGCTTAACCTCCTATGGATGAAATGTGTGAGATGGGTCTGAATGGTATAGACACAACTGAGACATGTGGAAGACGTCGTGGATGGCTCAGTACCGTTGCGGTAACTGAAACCGATAGGCAACCTGCCTGACTCTCTCCAGAATCTCAAATGGCCCCACATACCTCAGTGAAAGCTTACCCTGTCACCTGATCTACTTGTGTCCCAGCCTCAGCGAAACACATAAGAAACCTGATCCCTAACCACGAACTCCAAAGGTCATCTGTGGAAATCAGCATAAGACTCCTGACGAGACTACACATTAGCCATCTGCTTCCGAATCAACTGGACCTGCTCAGATGTCTCCCGTACGAGCTGTGGCCCCAGTAAAGCTGCCTCACCTGCCTCTAACCAGCACAATGGTTATCGGCATGGCCTACCATATTAATCCTCATATGGTGCCATATCAATAGTAGCCTGAAAACTATTGTTATAGGCAAACTAGACTAAGGGTATATGCTTCTCCCAAAAGCCCCCAAAGTCTAGGACGCATGCGCGCAGCATGGCCTCTAGCACCTGTATCGTCCGATCTGACTGGACATCTGTCTGAGGGTGGTATGCTGTGCTCAGAAGCACCTGTGTACCCACCGCCCTCTGAAAACTCTGCCAGAAACGAGACGTAAAGTGGGAGTCTCTATCTGAAACGATAGAACGAGGGACCCCATGAAGACGTTCGATCACTCGGATATACAGCCTTCCAAGATCGTCCACACTGAAGGTCTCCTTGATCAGAGAGAAGTGAGCCACCTTCGTGAGTTTATCCACAAAAACCCACACGGAGTTATTGCCTTGAGGTGACCTCGGCAATCCCTTCATGAAATTTATCGCAACATCATCCAATTTCCACTCTGGAATGGGTAACTGCTATAACATTCCAGCTGGTCTCTGATGCTCTGCCTTCACCTGCTGACAGGTGGAACATCTCGTAGCAAACCCAACTATCTCCCTCTTCATACTCGGCCCCCAGTATTGATGTCTCAAGTCTCGGTACATCTTGTTAACCTCGGGATGAACTTCCCAAGCAGAAGAATGAAACTCTCGCATCATATCCTCGCATATATCCCCTGGAACCCATACTCGTCCATGGAAACACAAAACTTCATCATCGCCTATCGTCCAACCGGGAGGAGGGTCCTCACTTGCCACTGAATCCCGTAGAACTAGGCCTTATGAATCAGATAGCTACCTCACCCTCACTCTGTCTAGGAGGGTAGAAGTCACAGATAATGAGGACATATAAGGCTTCCCCTGTCTGTCATGCACCTCCAGATGCATCTCAGAGAACAAAGCCATAAGCTTCCACTCACCACTAGCCTCCTGCACTTCCTGTATCCGAGTCTTCCTACTCAGTGCATCAGCCACTGCATTACCTTTACCAGGTGTATAGGTAAGCTCAAAATCGAAGGATTGTAGGTACTCAACCCACCTTCTCTGCCTTAGATTCAGGTCACGCTGAGTAAATATATACTTGAGGCTTTTGTGGTCGGTGAAAACCACAAAATGCTCTCCCAATAGATAATGTCTCCAACAGCTCAACACATGAACAACTGCAGCCAACTTGAGATCATGCGTCGGGTAATTCCTCTCATGTGGCCTCAAGAACCAAGACCCATATCCAACAACTTGCTCGCCCTGCATCAAAACGGATCCCATCCCAATCCCTGATGCATCACAGTAAACTGTATAGCTCTTCCCTTTCTCTGGGAGTATCAAGATCAGTGCTGATGTCAGCCTTCCCTTCAGGTCCTGAAAAGCTGTCTCGCAAGCTTCTGGCCAAACAAACTTCACTCCCTTCTTAGTCAGGCCTTTCAACAGTGCTGCTAAGCGGGAGAAGTCCTGTATGAAGCATCTGTAATAACCGGCCATCCTTAAGAAACTCCGTATCTCAAACACGTTCTTAGGATTCTCCCAAGAAACTACCGCTCTCACCTTCTCTGGGTCTACTGCAACTCCTGCCTCTGAGATAATGTGACCCAGGAAGTGAATCTAGTCCATCCAAAAGTGGCTCTTCGAGAGCTTAGCATATAGCTGATGCTCTCTCGGTGTACTCAATACGATCTCAAGATTGGTGGGATGGTCGTGTCGAGTGTGAGAGTACACCAAGATGTCGTCCATGAATACTACCACAAAGGAATCAAGATACGAATGGAAGACAGAATTCATCAGATCCATGATAACTACTGGCACGTTCGTGAGTCTGAACGGCATAACCATGTAATCTTACGGACCATATCAGCTCTGAAAAGTGGTAAGCGGTATATCCGATGGTCTCACGTGCAGCTGATGATATCCGTATCTCATGTCAATCTTCGATAACACTCATGCTCCACAAAGCTAATCAAACAGATCATCTATCCTCAGAAAGGGATATCAGTTCTTAACTGTCAACTGGTTTAGATTCCGATAATCCACGCAATGTTTGAGGGTACCATCCGCCTTTTTCGCAAAAAGGACTGGAGAACCCTAAGGAGAAGTACTGGGTCAGATAAAACCCTTCGCCGGTAGCTCCTCTAACTACCTCTTGAGCTCCTGCAACTCAGGCGTGGCCATCCTATAAGGAGGAATGGACACCAGTGCTTCTCTTAGCACTAGATCGATAGAGAAATCCACCTCACACACCAGAGGTAGACCTGAAAAGTCGTCTGGGAAGACATCCCTGAAACGATCAACAATTGGAGGGTAATCTGTCTGACAAGTCCCCTGATCATCCAGGTACAAGCTCGCTATCTGGGCTATGACTCCACCTTTCCCATGATGCTTTGGTCCATCTCAACTCTCCTGAACACCCCATTTTCCCATGTATATAAACTCTTCTCCCTATGGTGATGTGAAACACACCCTGCGATGATAGTAGTATACAAAGGCTAGAAAGGGAACCAACCAGTCCATCCCGATAATGGCATCATAGCTCGTCATTTCTAAGACATAGAGGTCCCAAAGGAAGTGACACCCACCAACCTCTAGGGGCACTCCTTGCAAAGACTTACACAAACCATCCTAGTCCCCAATGGAGTGTCTAGCATCAATATATCGAAAGACGTAGAAACACTAAGCCCAAGGATCTCTACTATGGGTACCGATATGAAACTATGCGTAGCACCCATATCAAAAAGTACCAAAGATAAAACCGAAGCTACTAGAATAGTACCTCTGACTGTAGAAGGTCCGAGATCCTGCTCCTGCTAGGTCTGTTGCACTGCATATGCTTGTCCAGTGCCACGACCCTGTGACACAGCCTGGCTACCCTGAGCTGTCCCGCCCTGCTGCCTCTGCAATCCTGCTGTCTGGCTACCAAGACCACGACCACCATCTCTGCTTGCATGCCCTGACGTATTTCAGTTCCCTGACTGGTAAGAAGCCACTGGTCCTGCTCCCACACATGGAGTCTGCACAGAACCCCTCTCACTAGCCACTGGTAGAACCACCCTACAAAAGCACTATAGATGACCCATCTTGCCGCAAGCTCAACATTCCACTTCGTCTCATGGACACTGCGGTCTCTTGTGCCCCTCTCTGCCAAACTGGTAGCACCTGATCGGGGCACCTGAAGAAGCTTCCTGGCTGGTACTGCCACCCTGAGAGAAGTCCATCTGTCTCTTCCTCTTAATAGTAGAAATAGGACCTATAACTTGTGCTGAACCTCCCTGGCCCACACCACTAGATTCCTGCAGGTTTCTCTCTAAAATCAGCTCCTGGTTCACAATCGCGTGTACAGTAGGTAACCTGAAAACATTAAACAGTGCCCAGATTTCATACCGAAGACCATACTCAAAACTTCTGGCTCTCATCGTGTCGTCACCCACCAGCATGGGTGCAAAGCACTGAAGCTCTGTAAAATGAGCAGAATAGTCCATCAGTGACATAGCACCCTACTACAGATTCATGAACTCTCAAGCTCTATCTTCCCTCAGCATCTCGGGAAAGAAGAAGCCATAGAAGACTGCCTGAAAATATTCCCACGTCATGTCCCTGTGATGCTCTGACAGGGTGGTAACATCCCACCACCTCTTGGCAGAATCACACAGCATATATGTCGCGAGCTTGACCCTCCGCCCTGGAGGTGTCTCAAGATGCTCGAAAATAGTCTGCATCGACCCCAACCAAGACTCTGCAGCCTATGGTCCTCCATCCCTTGAAAATGTATTCAGATGCTACTGCTGAATGATACACGTCAGCTCGGCCATAGATGTGGCAGCCTGCGGTGCTCCCTGAATGGTCTGCATGAACCGCATAAAGCCTTCACAGAACTGCGCCTCCGCACCTGTGTCCATCATAGCAGCTGGCGCCGCATCTGGCTCTACGGGACGATCAACTGGTAGCACATGGCCCACTATCTCTGAAGTATAATCGTCACCGCTCTCTTGGAGAACAACTCACGGTCGTCAAGGCGGCATGACTCTACAAGATCAAAAGCACGCCTCACATTCCAAATTATTATCACCAAAAAGCGAAGAAAACACAGGGAAACAAGAGGAATAAAGCATTCAAAATTTTAAAAACAAGACTAGACAGTATGTACAATGACTACACGGCATGTACTTGACTTCCCTTCCCCTGCCCGGGTCCTTCTACATGGCTAAGCCACACGACTTCTGTTTAACAAAACTACACGGCGTGTATAATATCTACACGGCGTGTACGGTGTTATTTTGCAACTACACATGTCGTCTTTGACACGGACGACTACTCGGCTTTACTCCACACGGTGTGTTACACCCACACACAGCATGTACACCATCCCACATCCCAGCCACACGTCTAACTCCACACGGTCTGTCCTCGGACAAGACTACACGGCGTGTCCCACAGGTACACGACGTGTTCAGGGAGAGGTGACACCGGCCCATGTTGTTAGATACATAGCCGAGTCCCCAGGTGACACTACATGACGTTTCTGTTATTGAAACGACGTGTTCTGTCAATGAATTCACTGACCCGTGTTGTTAGTTACATGGCCGGACTCTGGGTCACACTACAAAGCGTGCACAAAAACTACACTGCGTGTTTTACCCAAGCCTTTCCCTACCCCGTATCGCCACGCACACGGTTTGTGACACGGAGAGAGACTACATGGAGTGTACTCAGGGTACACAGCGTGTACTCAAAAAGTTCATTTTTCTTCCCGAACAGAAGAACATACACGGTGTGTATAAAAATACTACACGGTGTGTATTCTAGGTTTCTGGACAGTATGCCTCAGAAACTTCCCCGGAACCCAGAAAATACCGTAAAACGACACATAAGTGTCAAATTACGACCTGTGTGGTCCCATACTCCCCACGAATCAAAGTTTGACATCTTATATGTGTTATAACCAATAAAAAGTCAAAGATCCACCAAATTCCGGTCAATGGGGGCCCATACTCCCCAAAAACCAATGTTTGGCGTCCATTCTATAAACAAGCTCAAACAAACTTACCATATCACAAGGCAGGTATTTATCAAGAAGTTATCACAACAACATGCTTTATTAGCACATCAACTACCACAACAACATGAAAATTCCAATGCACCCACATGGCATAGAAACTATACATGGCATGTGATTTCTAGCATGTGCCTATATGATTCATGAGACGACATACCCTCATCTCATCGGGTTGCAACTAAATAGAACCCACAAATAAAATATAAACAGTACAATCCAAGTGCGTCACCCAATGGTGAAAACATATCAACCTGAAAATTTCAAGATCAAAAGAATACAATATACGAGGTAGACTGGCTTTTCCCTATACACGGGTAAGCTACGCCCGGGCACATCTTATTACCAACTACCATTCCGTCCTATCCCTGACTACGGTTCCAAATAGTAAGTCAAAGAAATGAAACTCCTCTGATACCACTTTGTAACGTCCCAGACCCGGGTGCCACGAAACGGGTGCCCCGAGCCCGATTCTCCACAAGACCACAAGAACATTTCCCCAAATGCCAGAGGCTGCCAACTAGCAGCGAGGGCCCAGGTCTGATAGTTGGGAAACTATGCCCTCATTTGTCAATGTGTAGCGCAGCGGAATTCAAAATAAACATACAATAAAAAACAGCAGAAGCAATAAACCATACACAATTGAAATAAACTACAACAGTGGATATAACCAACAGTATATAAATGATGATGCTACATGTTACAAGTTCTATGAAAGAATCCAGAACATGTTATACATCAATACAATTCAAAAAAATACAGAGCAGAGCAAAACAAGCAAAACAGGTGGCCGCGGCATCGCGAGCCTAGGCTCGGTCCCATGCCCTTCTACTCCTCAGCAACAGTCAAGTACCTGTATAGGACTCTTGCCCCTATCTACACCTACAACAACGTAATCTTTTTGGACCGAAAAGCGTGACCCAAACAGGGTGTGAGAAATATATCTAAGTAGGCACCCACCGAAGGCCCGTACCCAACTGCGTGTAAGCATGCAACAACAGTGTGCAATAGTAAAATGCAAGAATGTAAGCAATACTAAACAGTAACTAACTTAACCATTAAATTTCCATTTTATTATTCATTTCATTAGTTAAATTTAGTATCATTCTGTGCTCAACAGCACCACGCCCTCAGGCCAACCAGTATCTCACCCTCGGGCTATTATAGTGAACCATGCCCTTAGGCTATACAGAATCTCACCCTCAAGCATCGAAACAGAATTCTAGCCCTCAGGCATATGAAGTGTCGCCCTCAGTAACATAAGTCAATCTCTCAGGAACGAAAGGTTTCCCTTAGGAGGAATAAAGACAGCCCTCGGGCTAAAAGAGTCACGCCCTCAGGCTAATATAGTCACGCCCACAGGCTAATATAGTCACGCCCTCAGGCTAATATAGGTAACCGGGCCATTCCCAACAATTAAACAAGCAGTAACAAGCAATTCCTCTCAAGGAAATTCTACAATTACTACTTTAAAGGCATACCCCCGGGTATCCTGGCCAAACGGGTAAACAGTGAAACACACCCCGAGGGTGGTTCTAGATCCAAGCAATGATCCCAACTACCATTTTAATATCATAATTAAATACCTAATCAATTCTAGGTGTTTAATATAGCAACGAACTCAGCCACACGACACCCCATCATGGGTTCATGGTTCGAAAATGCACAAAAAACACAGAAGTTGGAAAACTAAACACCAAGGCACCTACCTTATACGTCAATGAGCGTTAAACCCGAACGCCGACTCTAGAAACTCCCAAGAACAGCATAGATATTACAAAGAACAAAAACCAAAAAAACGTAAATAAATTACATTAGGAGAACAATTGGCAAGAACGGTACTAAGAGAGGAGAGGGCTTACCCGTGCGGTTCCAACAAAATCGTCCGACGCCGAAACAGATTCTAAACGAATAACCAGTGGATCTTCAAATATCCGGGCTCCTCCTTTGGCTCCGAAATGGTTCAAGAGTCTCCTCTTCCAAATGAGGAGGCTGCTGCCTGTTTTAAGCTGAAAAAACAAAGTACACGATGTGTACTTCTGAGTACACGGTGTGTAATTCTTTCATTTAACTGTTCATTTGGCGGCACCGGCACACTATTCATCCGTCGACATGAGTACACGCATGTACTCTTGAGTACATGGTGTGTAATGTCACCCAGATGGCAGCGACTCCACCGCCTTACTATTTAAGCCTGCCGACTGACTACATGGCGTGTAAGGTACCACAACACGGTGTGTAGTCGGTTCCTACACCCTTCTTCACCGACATGGCTACACGCCCCGTGTACTCATCCCAACACGGACAAAAGTACACGTCGTGTGGATAATGTACATGGCGTGTAGTTCAAAAATTTAGGATTTTTCCCCATTTTCCATATTTTCTCAAAACACTTAAGGAAAATGAAAAAGAAGAAGCCCATACTTCTAAAATAAGAACCGGGTTCATACATCCTCTATCCAAATGATCATGATAACTCCAGTAAAATCTATATACTGGTTCTATATCATGTGAATCAAATAACCACCATAAATATTCTTACTCCCTTCCTTTTATTTAATAAACAAAATTGACATCCATGAGATTCTGATTTATAACCATCGTGGACGAAAATGTTTTGTTCTTTAAATTCTTCTTAATTACAGATCATGAAACCATATTAATGGTTGAAACAGACTATAATATTTATGTTATAACCTAATTAATATTCTGGAACCCGAATATGTACATTTAATTAAGTTATATGACAAAACTAGTCTATAATATTCCAAATACCGACAAATAATCGAAGTGGTAATCATCTAATGATTCATCCTCATTCTATGTAACCAAATGATATAAATGACCATTATAAATTCTCTATGTTAATTATTAATATATAATTCCAAAACTGGATATTTATAACCATTCCACCTAACCTTCATTACTTAAAAACAAGTGAACCGAATATGAAAATAAAGGAAACGAACACTCCAGAACGATGAAATTCAATAAAATAACTTATCTATAAAGACATAAATGAACTAACCAGAATTATGCTAAACTAAATACATGTATAATAGATTCTGAAATAATTTATTAACAAGTATAATTTCATATTCCAGGAGCTTATGTACAAGAGCGGAACACGTTTTGAGTTTATGTAAGGGGTTTCTCATCTCACTTTTATTTCTGTGAGATTTCCATTATTCTCCAATTATTCCTTATATTTGGTATATGTGTAATTCCATTTTATATATAATAACATGATTATATATATATTTGTGTTATTTAATGATTCAATTGATGGTTATTAGGTTCTGGTCATACGGTTCAACCGATTACATTGTCGTAAGGGACTTTGTCTCAACTGCTGTTTTCATCGTGACTACCTTTGTACTGTGCACCTAATAATCCTTATGTGGTGTACCTACTAAACATTTGAGATCAATTTTCATTTGAAATTATATTTATATTAAATATCCATAAACTAATATCATGGATATGTTTCTTGTCTAAACCGTATACCATTTTACATACGATGTTTATATGGAAAGTTATAATCAAAATATTATTGAATCTTTATACTCTACTATATACGGATATTTAAAAGGCATATTGATATTGTATTTAAAAAATGTATAATTAATGCATGGACATGCAGTAGCGGGTGGTGCCCACTATATCCCCTCGATGCAATAGTAGGTCTCATGAGACAAAACAGTTTGGCGACAAACCCTTCGAGTTTGTCTCCAACAATCAGACGGGTTTCTACCCACAGAACTAAAATGTTTTTATGGTATTATGGTTTCATGTGCCAGATACAAGACATCTAATTAACAAGTATTCTCTTTATTCATTATCAGTTATTATTATTATCCATGAGATTTTCACTATGAAAAAATCTATGGGTGCAGTTTCATTTTTAGTTATTAATGGCATTAGTTATTCATTTATTCACTATGCCAAATTGATTATGTCAGATTTTTTGTGATTCACTTATTATTGTACTCATGCTTCCGCTATTTGTAACCCTTACTGAGTGTTTGAGCTCACCCCTTTCTTTGTCTACCTTCGACAGGTGATGAAGATAAGGTCTTCTTTTGAGTTTCTATGGATGCAGATTTTAGTTTTTGTTATGTATTGTATTTTGTAACCTATTTCAATGTAATTTTAGTTACATCTATATATCTAGTTTCTTGAAAACTACTAAACTAATCGTTCCTTTAGGATTTTCATTCCTTTCAACCATGCCAATATCACAAGTAATGCACTGGCTCCAACCTAGAGGGGTCGTGGTGTTACATCAATTGAATATTTAAATATTTTATTGAAATTGTAATCTATAAATATCATTAATCTCAATAATAAATATAGGATAATTTTAGTTATATAGATAAAACACAATGCACACATAAAACATTTTTTTTATAAAAAATGCGTTTTATGCCAAAAATTTAACTTACACCAAAATAAAGTATAATAATGATTATTTTGTAATTAATTTTATTATTTATAATTTAAGTATAATTATGTTACTTTATAATAAAATTAAAAAAATGATACATTTACATGAAAGGAACTGACTATTTTTTTAAAAAAATTATCTTCTCTCTTCACTAAAAAATAAATCATTCAAGAAAAATTCAAAAAAATATTCTTAATATAATATTTACGTATTGAATTAGAAAATTATATTGATTTAATATAATAAAATATCTAAAAATTGTTGTAATTAATTAAAATTTATGTGGATGACAAATGTAATAAAAAAAATTTTGAAGAATTTTTTTTTGAACTATAAAATTTAATTACTGAAAAAATATTTATTTATTTGTTACACATTAATTATTAAATTTACATTATTTGAAACCATTATATTTATGTTTTCATAATGTCTTTTTAACTATTCATACCTTCCAATTTAATGGCTTGTTTATAAAGTATTACTTTATTATTGTTCATTTACACTTGGGGTTGTGTGCAAGGTAATCCATCAAATAATTCAATTTTATTTCAATGTAAATACATATAAAATATTTGTGTGTTATAGGTAAAAGGTTAATTTTATTAAATTTTCCGTAATTCAAAATATTATAGACTATACAGATCCATATACTACATTATTCATTCATGGGAAAAAACACTAGAGTACCCCAAGCAGATGTACTCAGTCTGATAAAACCATTTGCCTCTAAATCCTTCAACTAAAAATTTAACCATCTCAACATAGATTGCTCCATATGTTAATGATGAATCAATATCTTTGCAAGCTTTTCTTAATATTAATCTCATAATCCATCCCTCATCATAGATGTAGACCTATAAAATTATGAGGAAATATATCAAGATAACAATCTATCACAAGTGGAATGATAAAGGGGGATATTGCTGATTCTATTTCAAGATATAAGTTCTCTTAAATAACCTATAATTTATATGATCTATGTAAAATTTGTTACCATACTAATTTCTCCAATATTTCACTCACCTATCAACATGAATGTTTCTCCTCTATGAGTGTTTAATGATACTCATGCATGGTAACAGTTCATCTAGGATTGCTGAATGGTTAACCAATCCATTTTGAATATCACATTGAAACTAGTTAACTCTAACATCCTGAAGCCCCTATTGTAGTATATAATAAGTGAAAACTATATAACACTTAAGAAATCGCTAGACACATTCTAATTTTCATCCCAATGGCCTGTGAAAAGAGAGTGACATAGAAGATAACCTAACCTACAAATCTTGGACAATAAAAATATGAGAAGAAATAAAATAATGTTACACTAATATATTGAACAAATAAGTATATAATATCGAGGTTATCATGAAAATACCTCTAAATATTGAAGGACCATATCCACTTTCTTTTGGACCCTTATCCATCATATAAAATGTACTTATCTCTAGAGAAAAAATTCCTAGAGTCACTAATGTATATTCTTCCTTGATATACTACTGTTGATGACCATTGCTAGAACATTGACCTATGCATCTTGAATTTGGATGTGATATGATATAAAAAAGTGAAAAACATGACCCATATTTCCACAAAAGTGACACTTATTCAATGGATTCAATAATGTCTTTCTAAAATGTCCCTTCCATCAATTTTTGCAGAACTTGGTTATAACTCCTCTAACGATGGGTCTCCTCCTGCTGTATTGAGATGTTAGATTATCAGTGCACTATAAGAGTGAAGAAAAACTGAAATAATCTTCTCCTTTATCCCATTATAAAAATTCATGGCCTTAATAATCACATGATCATATGTCATTAGTTTAAAGACACGAACTTAATGTTTATGATCTCGAAAAAGTACAATCTGAACCTTCTTAGGATCGTGTTCCTCATTCCTAGTCAAAAGTGAGGTATAGTGTTGAAACTCTCTGAAGAGACATGAGTATGATGAAACTAAACTCATTCCCAACTAATGATCTATAAAATTATGATCTCATTCAAACTATAGCGTGTTAATGAAGAAATAATTCAATAACAACTCTTTGATGTACTCCCAATTAAAATCCTCACTCATATCTTCTTGTACCACAACACCCAACACCTTTTAGAGGGCCCCTAAAGCATAAAAGAGAAAATAATAACCTTAATATCCCTAGTATTCTCTAGTAGATCAAATATTCCCTTAATGCGATCATTCTAGTCATCATAATCCATAGGAAGACAAGTTCCTTATAATGCTGGTGGATGTTAGATAAGAATATTTGGTTCATAATAGACTATAATCCAATATTCTCCTCCACCCTAGTAGAAAAAATATAAGAATTCTTGTTTGATTTTTTCCATGTATAAAACCCTGGATAAGGTGTGAGATGAAACTCAGGTGTAATATCCTATATAGCCTGTGGTGGATTGGTTGCATCATCCTCATAATGATAAATTTGGAATCTCCAAGGTGGTATTTTCTGAAATGATAGACAAACTCTTAGAAAACCTGTAATAAATTTCCCATGATAAAAAATTAATTAGTTAAAATAAAAACATAAGGGGTTTCAACAGGAATACTTATCCTTGGTGATACTCACACAAATATTATAACCCTCTTAGTTCTACATAAGGCTCAATTTTAGTCCTTCATACTTTCTCATTAGTCACAATATTATAAATAAAAAATAAAATTGTCCACAACTTCAACTAATTAATACAAGTATATATATCAATCAATAGTTATCAAAAAACAAGGAATTTAATAATAGAAAAATAATTCAACAAATAATGATAAAAATATATGACATGTGAACCTATATGGAAACAAATTATACATGAATACACCAATATCCAATAATCCATAACAACAATATCATCAATTATAACTCAGCAGTTTTCTACAAATGAGCTAGCTAGATAGATGGAAAGTCTCATAATCATGTTCCACAGAAAATAACTTTTATACCATAACCTAAATAGAGAGTAAATGAAACCCCATACATTTGGTACCATTTTTTAATGCTCTGACCTGAATTTCACTCTTGTGGTCGGAGACCCACATAACCTCATACATACCTCTACATATGAAAGAGGATGAAGACTTGTATTGAGTTTATAAAGTAACATGGGGCAGATATACCCTTGGTAATAAATGATATAATATGAGAAAATAACATAATTATATAGAAAAAATATCAAAAAATAAGATAATAAAAAATAAATTCTATAACATAATATCATATCAAGTGACATGGTAATAAAAAAACCCTCAATGTGATGGGTCAAAACATAAAATTATTAAAAAAAGAATAAAATAAATAAATGAATGTGTTTTGGTAGCTATATAGATTTTATCCCTATACCTCATCAATCTCCTAGCTCTAAGATCCTTAGTATCCCATCGGAAGGCCCATTCCCTTATCTAGATCCCTAATCTGAAATCTGCATGTACACTAGGATTTCTATATAGGGTGTGAGTATAAAAACATCAGAATTCTACCAATGATTCATTTAATTAAGTTCACATGTATATGGTAGTGTAAGACCTTATGGAAAATTAAATTCACACCCTACTATATAATCAATCATATATTGAGTGATCTTGCTTCAACCAAGCCACCATGAAACCTAGTTATACTTGATTTATTCCTAAATATAAGAATATCATAGGTTTTATTGCTTGAAATGGACCATGATAAGTTACTCCATCCACCTTCATAGACAATTCATATTCCTCCTTTAAGGAAAAACATGCCACCCACGATCAGGGTCATGTGTCCCCCAAGACACTTGACTACTAGATCACATTTTATGAAACACACACATGGAACTCCAAAACAATGAAATCTCTCTCATACATAAGATCATTCCCCCTTTTTAGGTCATACGAGTATATATGAGAACTCTTTTAAATGTTTATGTAATTCCCCTGGGGAGAAATAAAATTTAAGATGTTAACCATCCTATGAGAAGCCACATCCAATGATTAATGTTTCCCAAACTCTCCCTCTAACGAGTTAGCTAAATATTTTTGGGCCACCTATCAACCTAAGCGCTAAAACAGATATTACACAACTTATTCACAAAGCAGCACATAATTCTTTAAATACCGAGTAAAAATATAAGAAAACAAATAATTCAAAAGTTTAAAAAAAATAATGTTTGAAATAAATTATATATCATGTATCAACATGGAATATCACCTTTCCATGGGTTATAAAATATTACTCAATAATACACAACATAGAAATGAACACAAGAAAATATCCAAACTAGAACAATGAAACTGTCTCTACCCTAGAATAAATACAAACCAAATAGGGAAAAAAATTAAATAATTTTGAATGATGATAAGGACTTCTTATCTTTAGCTCACTAATGAAAAAATTTGAGACCCACCAAGAGATGACACATGATCCATGTCTATTCACCAACTAGATTGAGCTATCATGGAAAATACCCCTAGAACCAATCATAATACGATCATATATAGTGTTATAGAATATAATTAAATAAGGGAAATATGAGAAGAGGGATGACCAATATAAAATCGCATTACAGCCACCACCTTCATTATTTGGTCTTAGTATGATTGATGGAAGTGAACTATTCACTTTTTCAAATAATGTCTATAGAACAAAGGACATATTCTCCTGATTCTAGATCAACAAGAACATGCATAAACTAAAAATTTCTGATCTTATCATATGTGCAAGAAATGAAGGATGATATATTTGGGTTTTCTAGTGTAACAACATCAATATTATAAGGGTAAACTAAAATTATCCTAGGTTTCTCTAAAGAGTTCCATGATTTAAGGAATTTCCAAGTAGTATAAAATTGAAAAATTAGTTGAGGGGAGAATCAAATTAAAATCATATTGAGGACCCATTATTTAATTCTCATGTTTTTTACCGTTGAAAATAATGAGATTCATGGAATAGGTAACCTTTTATTATATTTATAACTCTGACAAAACATTACCATGGATTCCTCCATGGTTGTGGTGTTTGAAAAAAAACCATCCTTGGTATCCCAAAATAACCACCCCCTATGGAATGTTTCCAAGATTTATTAAATATTTGGATCACACCACCATTAAACATGGCATGGTTATTAAAATCTTTTAATTTTTCAATGGAGTTATCCAATAACTCCATGCCCATGTCCAGAAATAGGCCCAACCATTTTCCTTTTAATTTTTTTACAAATGGGATCACAGGGACCAATATGGCATGCACCACAGTCATAGTTTATCTTTTTTAAACCAAAATCCTATAAAACACTTAAGATTTTATCAATAGGTCATAGGTTCTACCCATGAATTTATCAATAATGAAATATAGATGACATGATTAAAACCAGGCTTTTTAAATTAGAAACAAATATTCTAAGGCTTTACAATAAATTTGGTCGGTTTATGAATTTTCCAGACACACTATTTTATTTATTTATGGTTTCACATAATTTCTCTTTATTCAAATATGATTACTAATACATGCTTCCTAGAACCTAGACATGGGTCATAATGCTATTTTATAGTTAAATTTGGGATAAACAGATCTATATTCTAGGTTATAGATTTTCAGCCTCATGTGATATAGATGAGATGCTGATAAGGTGGATGCATAGAGGAACTTCCTTGGATCCTGATTTGGACCTCATGTGATATAGGTGTGAGGGAAATTAGATTATATATGTAACCATGGATTCCTAGGTGTAACATAGGTATCAGTTGTGGAGGAGTGTAAAGAATGCATGAGATTCTATGATTCGACCTCAGGTCAATATGGGATTCTATAGACACCACGTTTCCATAAGATTCATTTTATATCTAAGATCAATCCATATAGGCCGAGTGGATTATTAAAATTCACATTGTCTTGATAATATTCCTAGGTCAGCCTTAGGATTAGATCATTCAATATTGATTATTATAAGTATTACTTATTAGGATTCTCAGGATGCTTAACTTTTATCTGTTTGGAAAGGTTACACGGTGATGATTCCGATTTTGTAATTTCTTTTAATTCCTGATAATTTGTGTATGACCAATTCATTATACCTAGAATTTGGATAGATGTACAAGATGATTGAGATCTAGGATAAGGTCCTTCATGATGAGTTATTACCCATTAGAACCTGAGTATATGGTATTCCTAGGTCACACAATAATATTTAATATTTATATAAATGAATTGTTATCCTGATGTTCATAGATAAAAACTGACACTAGATGAAGTAGGTATGTTTGACCAGGGTTGAAAATCTCCAGATTGATGATGATTTATAATTTATTAATTCCCTATTATTAATATAATGATTTTAGTTGAGAATGTAATATGCACATATCACTATATTGTAAAATTTTCATGGGATCACATTGTTCATTCCCTATTAAGTTACGTTCCCACTCTCTGCTCAGGCCAACATTGCACTATGGATGTGAGAATCCTTCACATGGTTACTATTTCATGTTAGAACGAGGCTCAAAATTTCTTGATCAAGAAGGATATTTTAAGATGGTTATAAGTTAAGAAATGACATGGCACCAAGTGTCTATTGATCCTTAGTGTATTTTCATTTTTAGACTTTGTATTTAATTATGTTATCTACCTAGTGGTGATCTATCTTGTATTCTTGTTGGTTTTGTTAAATTTAATATTATCATATGTTTTCATAATTCAAAACACTATATTTATTTACTACTATTATTTATGTTTGGTTACTTGGACACAATTTTTATCTCTATTACAATGGGTATAGACTCCATATGATACCTTATTAGACCTACACTGCTAATTAGTAGCCTCTAACATTCCGAGAAGTATGTTTGAGGCCATTTGGTGGCCCAAAATGATTAATGTTCATTGTGAAATGGGGTGAGGAATTATAAAGTTTTTATTATAGGGTTATTTTATTTTGACTTACTATATGGGATATGGTTGATAGGGATAAGAATGTTTTAAAGCCTATGATGGATATCAGGATAGTGCATCATGGACAAATTTAGTATCTGGATGTCCATGTTTCTAGGGTTATTAGATTGATGTTGTAGTTTTTTCATGGAATATTTATATATTATTTTCACTTCGTTTGATGAAAATGGTATTTGAGATTTATAATTTTTATTTTTATTCTTGTTCTTGGCCCAATTTTCAAGAATACAATTATTATATTTGGATCTTATCCAAAATAGACAAGATTCATTACATGAATCATGGTTAGGAATGTAGGATCCTCATGAAACATTTTTCTTCCTATGTCTTATTTTTATCATGAATTATAGGCTCTATTGTTTAATTAATCAAGAACATCTCATATGATGTTTTTGCATATACGTACTTGGTGGTATTTACTCGGTTAAAGTAATGTGTATATTCTTTTTCTTTTTATAGAAGGTCATCTGGATTCATAGTGAGATAATTAATTATGAATTTATTCCATTTGAAAAGGTGGCGTGGAAATCATACATGTTTAATGAAAGAATTTATTCCTTTAGGATAAAACACCTTGCGTGTCGTAAGTATTCAGGTCTAGTTATTAAAACATTCAGTAACAACATATATAATATCCTGGGAAAAAATTCCACTTAACTAAACTAGTGGTTGTATTCCTTTGGTATTAATTTCATAAGATGATGCTATTAGTTATAACAGTGACACCCAATTAGATCATTATTTTTGAGGGATCAATCTCATATGATGATACTCGGGGAAATATGGGCCAAATAGCCGATGGTTTTTGTCATGTGATATGTCGTGTGCTGTTTGAGATGGGTGAAAGGAGTATAGTCCCATGGATGTGACCTTATGTGAGACCACATTTATGGGATAGGTGAGATACCCTAGTGACCTTGAGATATGACTTGAGCCTTAGGGAGTATGTGGTTCATGTGGTTGAGAGAAACCTATGAGAAGGGTAATCATGTTCTTGTAAGTTCCTAGAGGAAAATAGGATTGGGTGGATTTTATACCTCATGGGACTATTTCACATGCGGTGATAATAGGGATACAGTGTGTGAATAGATACACCATGAGGTTTTACGAGGGTAGAAACATAGTTTGCAGATCTTTCAAATGTGAGGCACTTAGAGTATCTTTGAATTTAGGTGGATTTCTGATGGGAGGATCTGCTGAGTGCATATCCCTACTAGCTATGGATATTCTCAGTAGCATAAAAATTCATGAGAGATAGTTGTGTACTTGGAATAAATTTTATTAGTAGGTGGTTGTGTGATCAATAAAAGAATGGATAATGTACCCAATTTTGAAGAAGTATAAGGTTGAATAGGCTCTACGAGACAAACATACTTGAAGAGTATGTCAAGTGAAATGATTCTTGAGTCTAGTTGTGTTGATATAAAACTCACATGATCATGGGATGAGTTTTATGATCAGCCACAATGTGAGAATGAGATACATGGGGTTTGTTAAGATTAGTGTAGTGTTTGATAGATATGCATGATTCTTTTTAGTTTATAATAAGTGAGTGTATATATACAGTACAAGAAACAATGGTTATAATGAATTTTTATGGGTATTTTTCTTTATATTTGTGATGACATGAGGAATATCCCCCCATTGTAGGGGAGACATTGATAATGGATCAAGTGAAGTGGCATAGCTGATCTGGGTCAGTCCTGGAAAGGTATTGATTGAGTAATGATCATGGAATAGAATGAGCGACTGCAATATTATTATTAATAAATCAGATGAGGTTTTATCATTAAGGATACGTATACATATTTATGTCCATTAAACCTATTGAGGTTATGATCAAGGAGTTGAATATGTTGAGACAAATGGTTTTAGGTGAACTAATGGATCTATTAGGGTGGTAAACCTCGTTATGAATATTATTTTCAAGGTTACAATGGATATAATTTACGCGATTAAAAAACTATTAGTAATTGTCATTTCATATTAAAGCATTATTATGAGCAATAATTGCCTTGTCAGTCACCATTTTCTGTGATGGATGGGGTGGGGGCCACTATGATCAGGAATTTGGTAAATTAGTGAAATAGTAAGGATGATACTATGTTGGGGAGTGTGATGCCATCAATGGAGACATAAATGACATATGAGAGGGGTAATAGAGGTAAGGAACCAGTTGTTAGATGGTCTTTAGAGAATTTTGATATAGGTGGATGAATTAATCAAGTTATATCTGGATTCCTTAGTGAATTCTAGAAAAACAATTATAATTTGATATATGACAGAATTTTTCATTGTTTCTAGGATAGATATGAGAGTGAAATGATCTAAGATTTATTAGATTCGAGTAATGATGGTGATAATGTTATGTAAGGGTAGGATAATGGATAATTATCTAGGAAAACAACCACTATGTTACACTTGATTTTGTGTATGGAATTCAGTGAGCATGTCAAAATGATCTTTGTGTTCTTTTAGAGTAATTTTATTGGGATAAAGTATATATAATGTTGGTCAGTATATGGAGTCAATATTTTTTCTAAGAATTCATATAGAGGAGCTTGAACTATATTGTTATCATAGAGTGGGATGTAGTGAGCCAAAAGCAGCATCGGTTGCATTGTTTTTGATATAATGGCTATATTTTGGGAATTGTTCAGAGGTTTCTAAGAAATGTACATCATGCTTAGGTAGTGTATGGATGGTTGGATAATTTTCTATTTGACATGGATCTTGGAAACAAAAATGGATACATGTTTTTTATGATGTTTTAATATATGTTTTGGTTTATTCAATAAGAAACCACACCAAGTGCATCACGAGAATGAAAGATGGGTGTTCTGATGGGAAATTCCAATGGAATGATGTAATGAGATATTTAGATGATCAATTGTTAGTTAAATCCAATAATAGGCAGATCCATGGGGTATGTGATATATTTTTTGAGGAAAAATCATGTACCTAATGATATATTGGATGTGGAGGAAGTTTTTTTTATGTTTTGGTAATGGATTCGTGTGCGGGCTCAGTCTTTGGTAGTTTAAGAACCATATGATGAATGTTTCACTTTAGAAGTGAAATATATGATCAATGATGGGTCTTTACAATTTTATTTGAAATTGGGGACCCAATTAGGTTGGGTCCAGTGGTAGTATACCCAGTGACACTTCTTAAGGATGAGATGTTTTAAATATGATAAATTGTAAAACCCAATGTGTATAGATGGGTTTCATAATTTAGTGGAATTTTTAATTATAAATTAGTGCACGAGAAAAATATTGAACCATGATTCAGGATGATTTTATTAATGTTTTATCACCTCAAAATGATGTATTTTTTATGGGTAATGGAGGTAGGATAGTGGCAGAGAGTATGGGACAGTCTTCATAAAGAAGCTGGATTATATCAAGTTGCCACCGACTAGTTGTTACAAGCCCATAGACAAGCTGAAGGGGTACTAAAGAAGAAAAAATAAAACTTTTTCCCTTGATAATTTAAAGGGGAATCCCTCTAACTCCCTCTCATTTTGTTTGTATGACTAGGGGTTCCCGTCCCCTTCCTCTCTCTCTCTTATCTCTTGAATAAGGGGTGGTCCTCCTGATATTGTTTCTATCATATTGTGGAATTTCCTTTAGTATGGTGATATATGTCAATTCAGTCCTCCCACTTTTCTAATTTCTCTCTTCACCAAGTTTTTTTGAAATTATAATTTGATCATATTTTGGTGGAATTGAATAATAATGATTTTATTTTTTCTAGAAAGGTGATGTCTCAAAAGGTTGTCTAGTTACCACTATTTTTTTTGATGAAGGTATTTTGTACCAAAAATTTGGGGATGTGTTTTCCTTGATTTGAAATTAAAATCATTTTACAATCATGAACACATGATACGTATTTTATTCAATATGATGTCTAGGGTCCATTGTGGATCTCCCATAGGTGATTGGTTATGGTTTTGAAATGATCATACTTTGTTTTGGTATTTTTAATTCTATACCAAATTGAATTAATTTTGGAACTCAATATTAAATTGTTGGAATTAATTATAAATTGATTATAATTAAATAATGATATTTGGCATGAGTTAATAACGTGAGATGATTAGACGATCTTTTATGGGCCTTGGTAGAAACTACCTACCATTGTAATATAAATGGGAATAGATCCTAAAGAGTTAGGTGGTCTTCAATACATTCTCTATAGATTAATGAAAACTATTTTTGTTTCATGTGATGTGTCAAAACTCACCTAGGTCCTTTTAATCATTTAATTATCCTGTTGAGTTGTTAAATTAAATAAAAGTGTTTAACAGAAATAAAAACCCATTAGATAGATGGAATGATGTGCAATGGTCACATGGGCATTGTGCATTGTTTGATTATCTCGATTTCTGATGGCTGAGGCCATGAGTTGTTTTAGTGTTTTCATGCGGCATGTTTATCCTTGAAGGGAGTAACCAAGGAAAGCGTGACTTAGTGGACTTGTTTAGGATCCCTTGGACATATCAATGTGGATGTGTGTCATAAGATGAGATGAGTGCCCTGAGTAGGCTTTGCGAGGACCTAGAGACATGTGGGAACCTTATGAATCATTGGGTTGGTTGGGTGATTATCTGACCTAGGGTGACCATGGAGTTTGAAATGGGATTTAGGATATCTCATCAAGGGTGTTTCCAATAATTTATACCAATGAGGCCCATGTGTTCATGTCGTGTTATGAAATCATGAAAGATATTTATGTCCTCTATGTGATAGGTTATTATCAAAGTGAGTTGACCAAGACTAAGGAACAATGTGGGGTGCCTCCAGACCTTTTTAACCATGAGGACCCCAAGTAGTGTTCCAATCCATGATGTGACCTAGGGGACCACCGTAAGCTCCTTGATGATCGAACAACTTGAAGAAGGAGGTTTATGGGCTTGGGTAGAGATAGTAGAGGGTCTCTCCTTAGAAAATATGCCATACTTGTGAGCGTGAGGGGCTATGAATAATTGCACTATGAGTAGGAATTCAACACATCCCACATTTTTTTAATAATTATTTAAAATAGTTTCTATTAATGTAACTATTTATTCTAATATGTGCTTCCTAGGACCAAGAGTTTTGGGCATGGTACTATGTTACATCAACATTTGAGATACCCATAGGTACTTATTAGGATCCAACTTTTGAGCCTCATATGATAATAAAGAAATGATGTTAAGGAAGATAAAATGATTTTATTTTGGAATCTACCTTTGTGACTCATATGATACATATTCAAAATGTGTTGGATGTACCACACATCTATGGATAGTCTAGTGTAACCTCAGATCAAGCTATAAATTCATATAATAAATGTATTGGATGTATGGATTTGACCTTAAGTCTATATGGGACACCTTTTATGCCATAGGGGCGTAGGATTCCAAGCCTATCAATTATCCCTCTGTATAGGCTTCAGTTATTGTTATAATGGATATTATTTTTAGGATATTTGTATGTCTCCCTAAGGATCTGTCTAGTACAACCTAATTATTATACATGTTCATGATCAGGATGCCCAAGATGTCTAAGATATATTCATTTGGCTTAGTGACATGGAGATGATTTGGATTCAATGAATTCACATGATTATCAAGAATTAGCTTCAATCCATTCCTTATACCTTGAAATCTGAGATATTACAAGGATACCTAGTATCTAGTGGTTGACCCTTCATGATGAGTAATCATATAATTGAAACATTTTTTGTTGGATACTAGGGTTAAATTCTACGATATGGTATTTATATACAAGAATGGAAATAATGATGTTCTTAGAGATACCTCATCACTTTCCAAAGTAGGTATAGTTAGTCTGGGTCATGGACTTTAGGATAGACAATGGTTTATTATTTATTTATTTCAAATCATTTATTTACTAATTTCAACTGAGCATTTCATATGAAAATATCACGAATTTTTTAGTTATGTAGGTGGATATGCTCGTGGTTCTCTATAGAGTTATCTGATCACACCCTACCCAAGCCACCATTTCACTATTTCCACCCTAGAAACATTCATATGGATGAATGTTCCTATTTGGATAAGGCATGGTATTTCTTGATTTAGAAGGATAGCTGAAATGGTCAGGAGAGTAGATGAGGAATCGATTAGAGTGGTAGTGGAGCCTCAACACATATCTTTTTCTTCTGAATTTATATATGTGGTAAGCCTAGTCGTAAAAAGTCTTATATTCAAACCTATCTTCACTTAAATTATTACTAACATTTTTGGTTCTTAATTTTATGGACAATATTTATTTAATTCAATATTATATGCTTTTATATTTGGAAATTATTGTGTACATTGATAAAATGGGAATAACATCCCCATAAAACCTTCTTGGACCCCTAATACTTGTCAACAACCTCTAGAATTTTAGGAGGTGCTTTTGACTTTAAATGGAGGTCCATTCTGTTTAGTATTCATAGTGAACTAGGGCAGGGTGTTACAATGTGTATTTATTCATATTCTATAATATATTAATGATTAGTGTGTATTTACATGGGTTTAATGAATCCCTCTATTACTATAAGATTATGGGGATGTTATAGTGGTGTGATTTTGATTATATTTTTGCTGTTGTGATGTGTTTTCAATGATGTATGGTATGAATTATAGAAGGGATGGGAGCAACATGATGTAATAAGTTAGGATTTATGGTAAATAATTCAGTGGGAGAGTGACTATGGGGTACTAGTTTATATATATATATAATATTTTTCCTAATTTTATTGTATATTTTGTTAGAGATCCTTGGTGAGGGTAACAATATAGTTGGCATAATTTAGCTGTTGATTTTCATTATATGTTTTGTAACTTGGCCTTTACTATGATTCTTCCTCATTTTCTCAAGAGGTTTTGGGCAGTATCATAATGACTATACATGTATTCTCAACCATACATACTTAAACACACACAAACACACACACACACACACTCACAAATATATATATATATATATATTTCAAGTACATAGTATATATGAAGCAATTAATTTATGTGTTATTAGATCATGGGGTATTTCCATGAGTTACTGCTATTTTCAATTATACTCATAGTTGTTTCATTCGAATATTTTCATTTTGGTCATTCATTGTATAAAACTACATGCATTATGATCAATTTAATATGTATTGGGGATTTTATTGGTGGATTAATTATCATCTCTTATAATTTTAGTGTAATTATTCATGTTTGTACATGTTCTATACCCTTAGTGCTAATAAAAAACCCATAGTCCATTTAATAAAGGATTTGGGTGTCACCCACATCTTTATTTCTCTTTTAAGAGTGGTAAAAGTGAGGGTGGGTCAAGATAATGAATATGAGAACAAGAAAAAATTTATTAAAATTATATCATTTATATTTTAAAACTACAAAAAAGATAAAAAGGAAATAATAATGGTGATTTACCTATAAAATGATTCATTATTTGTAAAATTTGATACATTTATATCATGTTTCCTTTTAGAATCAATACTGATAATGATGTTAATGAAGATCCAATTTATATTTCAAGAAAGGGGACTCATTCAAGATAACGAAACAAAAATTTGAAGGAATGAAAAAGATGAAATCATTTTTTTAGTAATAAATTTTTATTTTTAGAAGACATTATTTATTATAGGGATGATAGTTAATGAGATGATGATGTAACTAAATAAAAAACACAACAAGCCCTCATGGATCTAAATGGTTAATTAAATGCATCATCTAAGGATGAAACAAACATCTATAGTGATTTTTAACTAAATAAGGTGAATCCTCTAAGGATTTGATTATTAAAATTGTAATCAAGAAGTTCTTAAATGAGATTTTAAGGTAAAAAAAATTAAAATTCACATCTCAAAGTGAAAATTGATGAAGGAAAAAAATCCAAAAGTGAAAAAATAGATCTCATCAAGGATGTTAAGAAACAGAATCTCAAGAATAGTGAGAGAAATAAGATCAATGATGATATGAATTATACTATAATCTTTAAAAATAGATACACTGAAAATATGAATATAATGATTTATATTGAAAATAAGTGCACTAATAAGTTAAGTGTATCTATAGAAAATATATTAAAGAACCATATAGTAGTTAAAATTTATATATTAAGAATCTCAACACTACATAATAGTTTAATAAGTGTCTATTTAAAAATAATCAAGATCTATTATAGGAAAATGAATTTTACATGATAAAAAAGACTCTACAATTGAAATAGATCAAAAAAATATCATATTTGTAGGATGTTCAATATAAAATATACTATTTTTACTATTTAAATGTATGAAGCTAGGCTAAAATCATTTCGTATCTGGAATAAAAATATTATAAAAAAGTGTAAATATTGTCCCCAAATATCTAAAAAAAATATCTTCAAAAGGACTAAATTTTTATCAAAGAAGGGTATTTTAGGGTTATTGTTAGTTATGAGTATTTTTAGCCCAAATTATTATTATTTTAGGTTCAATATGTATTTATTTTTTCAAAATAGATATCAAGATACATGTTTGTGACAATAGAAATAATTAATGGTAAATAAAATGATTCAATATAATGTGATGAAGATTGAAGTGAAAATGTTTTGTCAAAATTGGAATAAGTTTATGGGAAGTGTGATCAAGAAGGAAAAAATTTAAATGTGTTTTATACTATTTCATCATCTCAATTAGATAACAATTTAAGATTAGATAATTTATATGACAATAAAAAATACAAATAGTAATCAATTTTCTCTGATGTTTCTCCAATGGAATAAAAAACTAAAAATCCATGAGTATTGGACGATGGTTTATCATATAAAATGGGCGGTTATTTAAATAATTTGAAAAATGTGGAATGATATATGTGATGATTAGTTTTCTTTTGTAATGAAAGATCATTTAATAAAAAGGGTGATAGAGAAATAGAAAATGGTGATAAATAATTATACTCCTACTATGTTCTCATTATTGATGGGATAAAGTGTAATTTATTGAGTGTTTCAAAACATTTTGATGAATTAAAAGAAATAATTTTAAGAATTAATAGTTAAATTATGAATATATTGAAATATAGATAAGTGATACTGAAATATTTGAGAACTTAGTATAATGTACATCATGTTAGAGAAGATAAAATAAATTGATACATTAGAATATAATATAAAAAAATAATTTTCATATATGATATGTTCACCTTATCCAAAAGTGAATGTGAATTATATTTAATTTTGAGGTTATTATAAACATTTAATACATAAAAAATTCATTAAAAACAACTATAAAACATGTCAAAAAGGAAATTTAGTGAATAAAAACCATAGTGAGGTTGAAATTAAAACCCAACTACCATTGGAGTTAGTCCAATCTTATATCAACAAAAATATATAGTGCTAGATTTCCCATTAAACCCAAAAAACCATTTCTTATATGTGACATCAGATTAAATTAAAAATCAACTTATTTAATTAATAAAATTTAAATACTAAATAAAATATATTAATTTTTTTTAAAAAAATCATCATTATAAAAAATATATAAGGAATAAAACGACAAATAAAAAATTGATCTATTCATAATTATTCTCTACCTTGATGAAAATACAACCAATAAAAACTATAGAAAGAATATAAAATGTTAAAAATAATATAAGAATATTTTTAATAAAAATTATTGAATGAGATGAATAATTTTCATGAAACATGTATGAATATATATAAAAACATAATATGAATGTCATATATTTGTTTGTATTAAATAGTTTCTGGGTTTATATAGTATATGTGATTTTGGGGTTATCGATTATATAAGGTTTTTGAATAAAAAAAATATATATATACATATATATTTAAAAAGATAAATTATAATTTTGTTTTAAGTAGTATTCATTTAAAATGTGGTCGTTATAATATATCTGTTAAATTTTAATGTATAAATAGAAGTAAAAAAAGCATGTAATATATATAAAAAGGAAAAAATGGAAAAAAGTAGTAGAAGTGTCCTTTATGAGGTTAATTTTTCATAAAATTGAATGCCGCTAGCATCATTATATTTTTTCATAGAACAATTAAAAGATGAACCTTAACAAGTACAACATAAGAAAAATAATTTTTTTAGAGCAGTTCAAGCTCATGAAAATCATTATAATATCCATGGTAGCTAAATCACCAAAAAAAATTCCCATTATATCCTATACTAACCTTAGGATTTATGAATATGTTTTTAGGAGTTTTTATGTATAAGTTAGGATGTTATAAATAAGTCATTGTAAATGTAGTAAATGATATTTAAAAAAAATATTATTACTTGTTTTTTATGTTTGATATTTTTATAAAATTTAATTTAATGAATCAATGTAAAGAAATAAGAAATCATATTTTTATTAAAAAGTTACTCATAAAATTCAACAAATGGTTAGTAAATGAATAATAAATTATAATAAATTTAAAATGAAATCATATAATTTTAAAAGAGTGTTTTCTTATAGGATTATATTCTAAATGTAATTTTTTTAACATATTTGAATTAATCACATATAGATAATTATTTAAATGAAATTTACTGATAATATAAATAAATATATAAAGTAAAACTTATTTATTGATTATTAATTGGAAAATAATAAGAAGGAAATAAAATTATGTTTAAAAATACATATTTCCCAAAAATATTTTTATGCATTATATATTTTAATATTAACCTATATATTTATCAATTATAAAAAATTTGTTAAATAATACTGATTTATTATTTGAATTAAGAATATATAGATCATATAATAAGTTAAATTTCACTTTTTAGATAAAAAATAATTTACCAAGGAAAAATGTAATTTACCATACTAATGGTAAATCAGATAAAATTATTAAATCCCAAAATATCTCCAATATTTATCTATATATTCTGTGTATTAGAGTATTATTAATCGATTTCCATTATTGTTTTTCACTTTTACCCTCTTTTGTTGAGAAATTATATACCTTACACATTAATGAATGAGCAAGTGTAAAAAATCCACTCATGATCACCTATAAAATGACCCCTCCTCTACCGAAATCATAAAACACATTTACATTAGTTTCATCTTAAATTCCTAAAAATATTATCTTTAACTGTTTTAGTACTTTATGTCATAATAAGGATGCCCAAAACCTTCATTGATGATATCTTCTCCTAGAGAACATACATTACTTCAATATAATTATGAACTTCTCTGTTATAATTTTTTATCATTATTCCCATAAAATTAATAATCAATATGATTTATCAGTTCAATACGTTTTAACATTTATTATTCTATAAGTTTGATATTATAGCTATAAAATAACATGTTTTAATTTATTAGATCATTATAACTTATTCTTATATGAGTAGATTTTACTAGCTACATAAATTATTTTATAATATTTAATCATGAATTATTAATGAAACTTTAATACATGTAGTTTGTGGTAGTAATTAGGAAAAAAAGATGTTTTCAAAATTGAATAATGTTAATTTGTATAATTATAATTATTAATAATATAATATCAATTTTTTGAATTGACATCAAAAAAAAGGATATTTTAAGCCCTTATTATGAATCATCACTATAACTTCAATAAATTGATCATTTAAATTAAACTATATATATAAAAGACACCCACATAATAACTATTACCATTCATGGGGTGTTGAATAGATGATTAATGAGTAAGGATCTGATACTCTATGTTGACGCTTGCAATGAAAAAATGGGAAACTTAACTCCCAAATATTTATTTTATCAAATAATGACTAATTAATAGGAAATAGAAAATTATAATTGAATGGTATTATGTAAAATAAATATAAATAGTGTTCTTTTATATCTGGACAATAAAACTCAATTTATTATATATGGTATTAGAGAAGACCGACAAATCATGAATACAAAGCAATGTTTTTTACTCAAACTACTCTCATTGAGTGATAATACTTAATATTTGACTATGTTATTCTATTTTTGATATATTATTTCGTTTAGATTGGAATATTTAACATTGTTATTATTTTTTAGGACATGAAATTTTCATGTCAAAATATTCTTTTTGATCTATTTATTTCATCATAGTAATATGACATAATTAAGAATAATTTATCTCCCCTATATTTGATCATCCTCTTCCATGTGGATATTATTTATTAAGAAAATATTTTTTGTTTTCATAAATTGAAATAAAAACATGTATTATAATATATATCTTTAATATTTTTCATTTTCTATATTAAAATTAAATTTTATAATTCCTTCACTGATGCAGTTTTCTTTAGAACTACCTATAAAGCATAAAAATGTGTTTCTATTCACTTTTATATGTTCTACAAATTACAATCAATGTTTATTAATGTTTTGGCATTATTATATTTCATGGATCCGTAATTTAGACTTATTTTATTGTTTTTAATTTTTTATTTACACCCCTTTTTGAAAAAATGTTATTAAAACATTCAGAATTTTTTTTAGTTTCACATTCATTTCCTCTATATATAAATAAGATAGATATCATTTGGATTAATGTTTTTGGAATGAACCTATAAATTATCTTATGTAACTATTATTTTGGGTGACCAAAAATTTTGAGTCAACCAATAAAATTATTGATTTAATATTTTAAAAAACCCTTCGACAATGTAATGTTACACATTTTCTATCGAATAATTGTTCATTACAATATATATGATTAATTTACTATGGAATAAATATCTATGATTTTTCATTATGTGATAGGTGTGTATGATATAACTAACTAATTCATTCTTTAATGCATTATATTTAATGAGATAATGATGATATATGTAAACCTGATCATAGTTATATATGATCAAAATATTAAATCATTGACATAATTATAATTATCCATGTTAAAAACCTTATTCATATTTATAATTTTTGTTATCTATGATCTAAACATTATGAATGGAATTTTTTTGGTTATATATGTTCACAATATTATGATTTCTTATTTATATGTTTATGAAACATGTATTTTTCACTTCCCATTGTTTATTATTATGGTCCCATGTGTACAAATTCTTATTACATGGTATATATCTTTCTTTCGTGATGATAAATTTTATATTATCTATCCTTATTCCATGATATATAATATTTACTAATTACTAATGATTAACTATTATGATTCCATATTATTTTTAATAAAAATTTTCTCCAATGTTCAACTTTTCTTGCATACTTATGATTTGACCCTTGATGATTCATTGACATGATTATCTTATAGAGAATTTAGGGACACTATTTATATATTATAAAAGACCATGACCTTATACATTATTTTATCATGAGTTTTAGTCAATAATTTACTATATTTAACATTGAGGATCTTTTTAGGTTTATAGTTTTAAAGAATTAGGTCATAAATCATATATTAAAAAACAATATAATAAAATATTTTACCTTCAAATTAGTATCCATTTCCAATAAAATGAAACTTTTAAAATAAAACAAGATCTTTTTTCATGTAAATGTTTTATAACTTTATAAATGACTTCCAAATTTAGCTTACCCACATTTACAGCCTTTGATTTTTTTTAAATTTCGGATGAGCACAACCAGATTAGTAAGGATTACACTAATAAGGAAAACTGTTTTTTACATATAAAATCATATATAACATACCATTATCTTCAATGTTATTTGGGAGTATGAAATAAAAAATTTCAAATGAAAACCCGCACCCCTTTTTTAAAAAACAAAATCATTAAAACCTATAACAATAAATTAAAAACAATTATCAGTAATATAGTGCATCACATTCATAACCCATTTTAAACTCATGTCAGAAGTAATTTGAGATGACGTAAATCCATAAGTTGAATCCATTTGTAACTAGCTACTTCTTTAATTTTAAGAAAAGGAACATTATAAAATTAATTGGATCCATATATAAGTGATCACATCATTTAATCTATAATAGGATCACTTGATGTAATCGGGGGTGTCCCATCGTATAAGATATAATGGGATCACCCTATGATATTTAGGCCACCCCATCATATAATATGTAATAGGATCACTCGACACTATCTGGGCCACCCAATCATATAAATATGAAGTACCATAATATGAATAATACATTTTTATAATTTCAAATTTCAATTATAAAATATTTGAAAATCCCTTTTACACTCATATAAAAATAAATTTTGGATATTAACATAATATTTTCTTCTTAAAAACATTTCCAATAAAAAATAAGCCTTTCTTTTGAAAAAAATTTCAATACCAAAATAAAAAAATAAATGGAAAATGTGTTTTTCATTTTAGGGAAAAAATATTTCAATGGAATCTAGATATGAAATAAAATTCAAAATTGTAGGGAAATTCATTTTCTTCATTCCATTTAAAACACATGAATGGATTCCTTTCGAAATCAATTGAAATAAAATAAATTGTACTTTATAAATATTATATGTCCATATTAATATTTTCAGAAAATAATTTTAAGGAAATGTAAATGTAAAATTAAGAGTTGGATGGAAAACATTAAAAGATAATTTTATGAAATAAAAGTCCATTTTCACTTGGGAAACACTTGAATCAAAAACCTCATCAAATATATCATTAAACAAAACATTATATGTCATTAAAATAAATAACTTCATGATATAACATGTCAATGGCGATATATATATACACCTTTTAAAATATAGGTGTATAAAATCAAGATATTCCTCATTGAATGGTGATTGAGATGGATTCCCTTTCCTTGAGTCCGATTTGTCACATGTGTCATTATCATCATGAGTTATAATATTATGTGATATTTTTTAATTTTTTTGAAACCCTTTCAAGTTTATTATTAATTTTATTTCACATGTTAACAATTTATATAAAATTAATTTTAAAATTAATAATAAATCATATGTTTTTACATTATTCAGTTTATGTTCAAAAAATGACTTTCGTATGTCAACTATGGTCAAAGGTGTAATATCCTAATATTTTATAAATATCTTCTTTTAAATTAATTTAAATTATTTGATAGCTTGTGTTAAATTAAATAAACAGTTTAGATTTCATTATATGAAACAAATTTTTTACATGGGATTGCAAAAAACATTGATTTTCTTTGATAAATTATGTTAGATGCAAGACTGAGTTATACTAAACAATAATACACTTTTTGTATTATTATTTAATATGGTAGTTTTTCTACCTTTTAGTGGGAGAAATAAATTATTTTTTTGAAGCTATTTTAATTTTTATATTATAAAATAAACAACATTTTTAAAACAGATATTTAAAAATTTACTTTGGATGATTTGTTGATATTTTTTTTGAATATTCATTTCTGGGTGAATAGTGAATAATACTTAATTTTAGTTCAAAACTCCATTTGATGAAATTTATTTATATAGTTAAATTATTTTTTTAATTGGGGTAAAAGTATAATAAGATCAGTTATATATAAATTAAACCAATTCATGTCTTTGAAAAAATTTGAGTTGATATTTATATATAAAAGCATTGCAAACATTTAATGTTTTTACTTTAAAAACCCGCTTTGTTGTCCCGTCTGTGCGTTTAATTTGAAAATAATTTTTCCCACATCTATCTTTATAACATTAAAAAAAATATTCCATATTTTTAATAAAAAAATTTATAATTTCTACTAATTTAACCATAGTTTTTACAAAAAACATTAGTGAAAGTAATTAAAATTAATTACAATAATTAAGGTAAAAATGTGGTTTCTTAGTGGTTAATCTTTTATCTTAAGAAACAAATGACCTAGAAACATGTCCAAAATACATTATATGAAAATATTTTGATCATATTACCCTTGAGGTTTAAATTTTATGTGTTAGTGAGACAAATGTTAATGAAATTGACCCATATAATACATTAAGTAAAGAAAATTACAAAAAATTTACCTTCATTGCTTTTAATTCCTATAAATATTTTGAGTATGAATGAAACTACAATGATTTTATTATAAAATTTATTTTTAAATTTTAATGATTTTTTAACATGATAATTTAAATTTATTTTTTAGATATGATATAATTACATTAATCTCTTAAGAAAATCTAATACGGTGATTATTTAGTTAATAATTAATTAAAATAAACGATACTAAAAATATTAAAAATGAAAAAATTAAATGAATTGTTGTGTTACCTTATTTTAGTAGATTAATATTTCTTTTTAAAAATATTTTAACTTAATATAATTTAATTAAATAATTTTATTGATATTTTAAATCTAAATTATGAAAATAATGTCAAAATTAACATTAATAACATTTTATAATAAATGATATTTTATTTATTTATTTAAAATGTACTAAAAATAATATCTCTTGAAAATTTGTTTTTAAATGTTAATAAATATAAAATATTGTTTATTTATAGACCAATGGATATTTTATAATGAACACAGTGACTCATATATAGTATAAAAACCATGTCATTGCAGTTAGGGTTAAAGTAGCGTTTTTGTGCATTACATGCATTCCTGTTAAAATTAATTTCAAACACATATGATATTTTTATTTAATAATTTATTTGAAATATTTTATAACAATAATGTATAAATTTTATAATAATTATCTCATTTATTTAAACTTAATATATTAATTACATAGATTAGAAAACTAATACGTACATGAAAAACCAAAATGAAAAAATAGGAAAACATAAAATCTAAGAATAAAATATTAAAAATTCTTTAGTTTTTAAGTGTTGTGAGTGTGGATAAAAAATAATTATAATTTAATTCATTAGTTTTGATTTTTCAAAACACATGAGGTAAGGGAGATATCCCTATAGATTTTATACTTTTATATTTACAAGAATGACACTCCCCTCCACTATAAATGGGATTTACTATTCTCCTATATTCATTCCTCTCAAGAATTTTGGATCACCTAAAAACCTATAAAAAATTAAATAACTACATATTCGCTCACCCCATAGTTCTAAATTTGGGCATAAATCTATACAAGGAGTCCCTTTGGTGCAAAACAAAAGGATTTACCAAGAAAAGAGTTAACATTCTACACCATGTATTTGTGATTTATTTATTTATACAACAATTAAATTACAAATATTTCTTGATTATATAATAAATAAATTATCCTTAAAATAATTATATTATGTTAAATTATGTGTTAGACATACAAATACATATAGTTCCATCAAATGGGAAATGAAATTACCATTTTTGAATGGAAAACTACAGCCTCACAAAGCGTTTCCATTCATTTTTTCCTTTACCAAATATAATGGATAGAAATTAGGATGGACACAATATTTTCATATGATATATATTATATTTATTTTTTATTAAAACTTATTTAATTTCTATATAACACATACATTTATTATTTCCATTTTCTGTAAATACAATAACATCTTTTATGGACTTGTAGACTACCATAACATCAATGTGCTATGATACGTTCACACATTACATGGTATGTGTTAAGGATGTGTTTAATTAAAAATATGTTACATAAATAAAATATATATGGTATTAATTAATTAATTAATTTTATGGAAATATAATATATCACATTCTTATTAGCATTACACACACTCAAAAAGTGATAACATTGTTCGTGGACGTGTTGACTATCAGCTCCTCAACATCATGTGATTCAATTTTCATACCTAGAATCAAATATATAAGTATATAATATTAAATAATATTCTTTTTATTATATAATTATATTTCTATAATGATAAAAGTTACTTACATTATTTCCATAACCCTCATAGAAAAATTACAACATTACTCATGTGTATTACGACATATCGTCTCCATGATTTCAAAGTTGAATAATTTTTCATAAACATTATTCATGAATGGGTTTAAAATATTAATTTATATATAAATACTAAAATTATTTAATTTATATATATATATGTTTATATAATGAACTCATTGACCATAATCAACCTATTAAAGTCTATTTGGAGACATAAAACGAATATGGTCAAAACATCTAACTGAGACATTATAGATTAAGTAATTGTACATAACATGTTTCTAAGTGAAAAAAGGTAATAATAAACTTGGAAAAGGTTTTTAACCATTTATATAGTTAACATAAATTTAGTGTTTGGGATGACAGAGAACAATCGGGTCAAATCAGACTCGAGGAAAGGGGTTTTGTCTCAATTTACAATCTACCGAGGCTTAATTATTATTATGAATATAGTACCTTTTATATTGTATATATCAGAACCCATTAATTATACATGAATAATGTGGGTTCAAAACCCATTGGAAATAGGTATTGTAGTAGTATTGTAGCATAATGTAGCGACGATGGCACTGTAGCCATGACGGGCACTATAGCGGCGACATGTACTGTAGAAATGGTAGGGCACTGTAGTAGCATGAGTACAATAGTAGTAATATTCTCAGAATGTTACGTGGGCCAAAAATGGTCCTACGGTCCATGTAATGGGATAAATTACTACTGGTCCTTCGGGATATGTAATGGGTCTCCCTCTACCCATTTAAAGAGGTTTTTGTTTTTCTTTAATAATAAATGAGGCTTCGACCCAACCTTTTTTTAAAAAAATTATAATTATATAAGACTTATTATATGATTATTTTAATTTATTTAATCATACTAATTTCTTTAATTAATTTTATATCTTCAAGGATCTCATGATTCAAAAGTTACTAACGTAATAAGGGATTGTTTTCTAACTTTTACTTTTATGAGGAATACATCATAATCACCACTTATTTCCTTTATGCGGTGTATATAATATCTATTTTGATATATTATATCATGATTTATTTTATATTCATTTTTTTTAAATTATTCATTTTATGGTTATTAATTTTTGGGTTCTTTATTCAGATGTTACCACAATTGTAGGAGGATTTTTTGTTTCACTTATAATTCTTTGAGAGTTATACCATATTCACCAATTTTTTTGTTGTATGGTGTATATAGTGACCACATATGTATTTGATTATTATTATACTTAAATTTATGGTGTTTTTAAAATCCATTTTATGATATCCATTTCATGGGTTCTAAATTTTCTAATTTACCAATTCAACATTCAATTATCGTCACAATTTTCCTTCATTGTGATGTTTATTACATTATACACCTATATTATTTTATGAGGTGTATATAATTATAAATTTAAATGTTATATGACGAATATTATTAATATAATGATATTATAAGTTTTATTTAATGTTATTCCATCATGGATCTTCTAATATAATTGTTTCAAAGTGGTATGGGATGCATTTGAATTCATAGGATTATTTTCCTCAAGAATGTTTTAATGAAATTTAAGGTATTTATATTGATTAAAATACACAACCCTGGTTATTATTTATACTACACTAGAGATAATTTTATTGATACTGTACTTTTATGTACGTATTAATATTTTAAAAAAGTGATTTGTATGGAATCCTTTTCTTTTCCATGGTCTAACCATGTTTCAAATAGATTATTGCAGAACCCATCTCTTTTCCATGGGTTAATCATGTTCAATTTTTTTTCAACCCATTTATTTTATTAGTTAATCATGATTCCAATTGATTATTATGGAACATATTTATATTAAATTTAATCATGGTACTTGAGAATTATATTAATCAAGATCCAAATACATTGTATACAAAGGATTGAGTCCCTTTATAGCTCACAGGTGACCCCGATATATCTTATATAGGGGGTTAATCCCCATTATAGATCATGGAAAATTAGTGAGTAAAATATAGATTATACAAAGGGTGATCCCCATTTTAGATCTTCGATTCATTTGGTAATGATAATGTTATAAGTTGGTTATATGATTATTTAAATTGAAAGGGTTTTGAAGGGTTTTAATGAAAGTTATTCGCTATGTTACAAAAAAGAGTCTTAATGGCTTATTATGAGTTTATAATGCTTCTCACAATCGATATTAATATCATTTTGCTCAGGATTATTGTTTGTTTTGACATTTTACTCTACAATGTTTTCATGTTTTATGGTTCAGGTATTGATGTGTATGAGTTATTTTATGCGTTTCTCATGCACTTTGATTATGTCATCATATCCTTATGAACTCTTATGCTCAATGAAAATATGTAATGGTTAATCCTTAAGTTTACCATTACTGAGTGTTTGATCTCACCCTTACAATATTTCCTTTTGACAAGGATTTAAAGAATTATATTGAATGATTTATATTTATAATGGATTTCATAAGGATTATTTTGATAAAAAATTATAAAATAAGAAAAGATAGTTTAAATGGTAGAAATTTTCTTCTGATGACCTATAATTCATTTTTGATATGATTTTTTATATAATTTTTTATCTTAATTCACTAATAATATAATCCAAAAGGGTCATCATAGTAATACATGATCCAAATTTTACTTTTTTTTTGTTGTAAGGCTGAGATGATATATTTTGGTAACAATTATTGACTTCAAGGAAAAAAATTAATGTTTTGGATTTTTGCACAGGATCTGGGAGTGTGGGTTCTTGTATGTTATAGTTGGTATAAAAGGGTTATTTAGATGAATTTGGAGGTTATTATGTTTTCATTTTATGTTATTTGAAGAATTATGGATACCTTTATAAAACTATAAGCTTAAGATTGATAATGAGCTAAAATTATTACACACCACAATTAAGGGTTTTAAGCTATAAAAATATTTATTTTATTAAATAATATTTTAAATTTTATTTGGGTTAAGGTATTTATAAACCTTAAACATGAAGGGTTTTCATGGGGGATTAATTTTTCAAGATTAAAGATAAAATGTGGGTCAACCCAGATGTTAGGTGACAACTCGTCGTGTTTGGCTAAGAAGTGGTGTTAAACTCTTGAACAAAGGATGATAAGGATTTTACACACTACCACTGGAAAAAAAATTCCTTTTTAGCATTATGTTCTTTTAGATTAATTTTATTTTTGAGACATGGGATTTTATTTGAGGAATAGTGATTTATTTATTTTGGAATAATATATAATCAAATCCTTCTAATCGTGGGGTTTCGAACTGTGTTAAGAAATGTTATTGAATTTTAAGGATAATTATTTATCAAATAATTTAGTATGAAATTTTGGTATTACTATTAAATTTTGAAGATTAGTGTATAATTTAAAGGTTTAGTCATATTAGGAATTATCTCACAATGTGATAATCATTTTTGTTTTGGTTAATGTGTAAAGATAGGTCGAATTACTTAACTATCCATTTTTTTGGATATGTTGTCTTTAAAATTTGATTTTAGTGCATTAATAATTAAAACATCATAATGAATACTTTTAATTTGGAGAAAAAATAGGATTTTCTTTGAAATTTATTATAGGATGAAAATTTACTCACTATGTAAATATATTTCCTCTTGGACGAGATTGTTAGAGAATTGTTAAAATTCTGTAAATGGATTATGAAAGAAAATATTACTCTATTTCAATATTTATTAATGACATCAATAACTTTTCCAGACCTATTTCACTTGTGGTTTTATATTCATTGACTTACTCTTGACCATGTTCCCTATCACTCTCGATTATTCCATGGGAAATAGTTTTTCCTTCCAAATATATATATTAATTTCCCACCAATGTTCTTCTTATAAGGAATCCTTGTTAGGAATAACTTCATAATGACCATTATATTTCCCACTTCACCTATTAAGAATATTTTTTATTAACCATTTTTATGATTTGGGTTTCAATAATTCAATTCCCTAAATTTTTATCATTTTATAAACAATATTTATTTTTATGGAGAAATTAATTTTAAGTGGAGTAGGATATAACATACCAAGATTTTATAAATATATTCTTTCAAATTAATTTAAACACTTTGATAGCTTCAGTTACACGCAACACAGAGTTTAGATTGAATTATGCACAACATAATGTATACCTTGAGTTTCATGTAAAATTGAGATTACTTGATAACTTGTGTTACATGAATGACTGAGTTATACTGAA
Source organism: Viscum album (assembly GCA_963277665.1). NCBI lineage: Eukaryota > Viridiplantae > Streptophyta > Magnoliopsida > Santalales > Viscaceae > Viscum > Viscum album. The sequence goes on along the minus strand of OY728131.1, from coordinate 1,616,617,601 downwards.
TAATAATATACATTTAATATTATTATATAATATGGATGTTTTGTATCCTTTTTAGGGAAGACACATATTAAAAATAAATTTTGATAGTATTATAATTTTAATATAACTAAATAGGATTCATTTTTCTAAATTGATATATAAAATTTTACTTTGGGTAAATTTTTTTATTTTTTTGAGAATTTTTATTTTTGGATGAATAATGAATAATAATTTTTTTCTCAAGCCCAAGGTCATCAAAAAATAACATTAATAGAAGTTAAAATTAGAGAAACGCAATAATTCATGGATGGTTCTTTTAACTTATTACATTAACTCATGAAACCTAAAAATACTATGGTGGATGTACCTTTATGATTCAGGTATTGATAAACTACAATTATAGATCGCTGATTTTAGCTGCCTGACACTTCCTTCTCGAAACTCTCACTTACAAATTTAGTAGGAATTTGACCTATCATTACATCGAGAATATTAATTAGTTAATAATTATTTACTGTCATGTTTCTCCAGATAATAGTGGATATGTTTCATATGATATATATAGAGATGAGGTTTAGGCTCACCATGAAAGCCCAATATGAACAATTGTCTACCTTGATTGGCCTCCTAATCCTCTCCCAATCTACCTCATTTTTCCATGTTGTATGGGTCATAAAACAGATTAGAATGGGATCTGAGGGTTTTTAAGTTCCTTATGTATTTTGAATCAAATTTATTTATATAGTAAAATTATATTTTTAATTGGTTTTAATATATAATTATTTCAATTATATGTCAGTTAAACCAATTTATGTCCTTAGAAACAATTTTACTTGGAATTTAGTTATAAAAAAACAAAATTTTTGAAAATTTTTACTTTAAAAGCCCTATTTTTCCACTATACATAGGTATTAGTTTTGAATTAATTTCACCCAGTTTTTCATGAAATCTAACCAAGGAAGCACACCAGTGAAAACCAACTGGAGTTTCCCAAAAAAGCGGTAACATTCTTCAGAATGCATTTATGTATTATTTATTTATCCATTAATTTATTTATACTAATTCCATGATTACATAATAAAATAAGTTTCATAAATATATTGATATTTTTTATGATAAGGGCTACACAGAAAACTACCCTCACATCCTTCAAATGGGTAATAAAATTATAGTTCGGGTACGGAGAACTACCGCCTCGTGAAACGATGTCGTGTTTTTACTATACCACCTCTCATGGTTGGAAAATATGATGTAAAAATTTATTTATATAATATGTATGATATTTATGTTATATTAATACTTATTTACATTTTATATTATTCATACCTCTATGCTTTCCATGTGTAAATATTGTGACAGCATTTGTGGACATCTGGACAACTGCCTCCTCAAAGCGATGTGAAACAGTAATGCATTACATGAAATATATTAAGGATGAGTTTAATTAAAAATATTTGAAATACATAACATATAAATTATATTCATGAAATAATTACATTTTAGAAAATGTAATATATTATATTCTTTATTACCCATTCACAAACTGACAAAGTGATAAAGTCATTCGTGGATGTGTGGACTATCACCTCTTCCACACGATGTGATTCATTTTACATCCTAATAATTCTGTATATAAGTTTATATGATTAAAAAAAATCTTATTTTTGATATAATTATCATTATTTAAATATAATTATATCTTACCTTCATCATATAATGAACATATAAAAATAATAACGTTACTCATGCTTACATACGACATACCATCTATTTGATTTTAACATTGGTTCATTTTTCATAACCATAATTCAGGATTGGTATTAAAAGTTTAATATATGTATAAATATTATAATTATTTAATTTTTTTATTCTGGATGTGTTAATATAATTACATCATTGACAATAGTCAACCCATAAAAGTCAGTTTTGAGTCATAAGTCGAATATGGTATAAATATCCGCCCTAAATTTTTTTTGATTAAGTAATTGTATATAACATGTTTATAAGTGAAATAAAAGTAATAATAAAAGTTTTAATGTCTTTAAATATATTTTATAATTAACATATGTTTATTATTCATGAATATAGAGAATAATCAGGACAAATTAGACTCAAGGCAAGGAGTTTTCTCTCAATTTACATTCTATTGAGACTTAATTTTTATAATGAGCCTAATATATTTTATATGGTGTAACTAATTACATATATTTTTTTATATAATTATTTTAATTTATTTCATGATATTAAATTTTTTTAATTTATTTTATTCTTTCAAGGATCTTAAGATTCAAACGTTAATTAAGTAATAATGGATTTATGTCTCACTTTTACTTTCGTGAGGAATATATCATAATAAAAAATTATTTACATTGTGTGGTGTATATATTTACCATTTTTATAAACTATATCATTAATTATTTTATATTAATGGTATATGAATGTTTCATTTTATGTGTATTACTTTTTAGTTTTCCAATTCAGATGTTACCATAGTAGTATGTGAATTTCAAGTTTCATTTTTATTTATGCGAGACTTATTCCATATTTACAACTTGTTTATATTTTGTGGTATATATTCTATCCATGAATTTATTTTATCATTATTATCCGAAAATTAATGGTGTTTTACATATAATTTTTATGATCTCTCATTCATGGGGTTTACTTTTTCAAAGGTACTAAAGTGGATTCAATTTTTGTCACAATTTTCAGACTTTATGATGTTTGTTATGTTATACACCTATCTTATTATATGAGGTGTATTTAATTCTCATTTGAAATGTTATATAATTATTATATTATTATTATGATGTTATTATATTAATTTAATTCTATTCCTTCATGGGGATTATGATTTAAATGTTTCAATGTGGTATGAGGCACTTTAGAATGTTTAAGATTATTTTCCTCACGATTGTTTTAATGATATTTTAAGCCCATCAATCAATGTAAAATACCCTTATTGTTATTTATCCTCCGATAGATATATTTATATTTGATAACATCCTCATTATTTTATGTATGGATTAATATTGTTTTAAATAGATTATTTTGGAAACCATTTCTTTTCCATAGCCTAACCTTGTTTTTAAGAGATTAATGCAGAACCCATTTATTTTCTATGGGTTAATCAGGTTTAAGTAATTTGTTTTTAAACCAATTTATATTATTGGGTTAATCATGTTTCAATGATATTGTTATAGAAATAGTTTCTTTCCCATGAGTTTATCATGTTTCTATGTTTTTCTGATGAATGTTTTTTTATTCATGGTACTTGAGATTTATATGGAATGGTTTAGCCCAATGCAACTTATAAAAAGGATTGAGCACTATAATATCTCATGTTTGATCTAAATAACGCGTATAAAATTGGTTTATCCCCATTATAGATAAAAAATGGGTGATCTCGATATAGCATTTGTGAAGGGTGTCCCCCAATATAGATCTTCGATGCATTGGGTAATGATACTGTTGGAAGTAGGTCATATAGTAATTCCAATTGCAATGGTTTTGAAAGTATTTTTAAAGGGTTTAATGAAATATATGACCAATGTTACCAATAAGATTTTTAATTTCTTTTTATGAGTTTATACTATTTCTCACAATCGACATGGATATCACATTGTTCCTAATTATAGTTTCTATTTAATTTTGACTCCGCCTTGTTTTAATATTCAATGATTCATGAATATATGTCTATGAGTTCATTTATAACTCACTAATGCATTTTGATAATGTCTTAATACCCTTATACACTTTTATTATCATTCAGGACATTTAATGGTAAATTCTTATGTTTACCTTTAATGAGAATTTGAGATCACCCTTATAATTTTTCCTTTTCCTTATTTTTTAATGAATTATGTTGAAAAATATATTTCTATAATGGATTTAAAAATGATGATTTTTATGAACTATTATGAAATAATAATATCTAGGTTTACTGGAAGACATGTTTTTTGATGAATTATGAGTACAAGTTGATATCAGTTGTTTTGGTGAGAGTTATTCTTAATTCAATAAAATTATAAATCTAAAATTTCCTCACAGTTTTACATAATCCAAGTTATCCCTTTGATTTTGTATGGTTTAGGTAAAAAATTTGGGTCATAATTATCTACATCAAAGAAGTAAATGTAATGATATCAATTTCAGTATAACATCCTGGAGTGTGGGTTCTAGGACACAATAAAATGTTCCATGATTTAAAATATTTAGAATAAAAATCATGAAATTAATTTCATATTTATAAATAAATTATAATTATAAAACCAATCAGGAAATATGTTTATGTAAAATTAATTAACATTATGATCATGGTGACGGTTGGCCGTACGTATTCCTGAGTAACGTCTTCATTGTTCAATGATATTTACATAAAGATGATAAGAAACATTTTATCTTTTAAAAAAGATAATTATAATTTAAATAACATATTATTTAATCAAATATATTAATATATATCATTATTGTGATAGGGTGATTAAAAATATATATTTACTTCTCTTTGAGGAGGCGGTAGTCCGCCCATCCTCGAACAATGTTATCACTTTTTCATTTAGTGAAAAGGTAAGAAATAAAATGATATATTATAATTTAAAATGGATAAATATTTCATTAATTTCATAAATATTTCATGTATATCAAATTAATCTATTATATTTATCCTTATTAACATACACTGAATGTGTTAGTGAAAACGAATCACATCTCTTTATGAGGCGGTAGTCCGCCGTAAACATGAAAAATATTATCATATCCCTTACATATTTGAATATAAAAAGTTATATATGATATAATGAATCAATAGAAATAATTATTTTATAAATATAATATATAAAATTATATTCATCATTATTACCAACATTTAGAGGTGCTAATGAAAAAATGATCCACATCGGTTCGTGAGGCGGTAGTCTATCTACACATGAAAGATTATTTTGTAACCCATTAGATAGAGGTGTGGGTGGTTTTAGATCATAAAATAAACATAAAAGAATATTATAATAATAATGATAAAAATTTTATTATATAATAATGAAATAAGAAGAATTTTATTTGGTGTAGAAAAATATAAAACAAAAAATCACATTGATGAATGTTACATCTTGTTCGGGTAACTCCTTTTAGATTTCACCAAAGTTCTTACAGGGTAAGATATATTCCCAAATTAATGATTTTAGGATGAGAATAGATATGTATAGAATTTATTGGGGAATTTATTTCCCAAACCAATTTTATTTTATGGTATTAATATAGGAGAAGAGTGGGAGACCTTTTATAAGTTACGTGAATGGAAAACATGATATATTTTGAAAGCACGAATTCCACCAACATTGTTTCCATGTAACGAGTCCCAAATAATGAACAAAAATCATTAAAATGAAGAATAATGTATATATAGTTCTATTAAATAGATTTTGGGCAAGTTTCTATCACATTTGGCCCTATATAATTAAATTTTTACCATTATGTAAACTCATTTTACCTTAATCGATGTACTTAATTTTCATTGTTTTAACTAATCACATTGGTAAAAAGATAATATATAATTATTAGACATTATAAATTAATATTATTCCAAATATGGAATCCCTTTTGTCAAATTAAATTCACAAAACAAGATACAATTTATTTTAATAGAAATTTTAGAGACGCGACGAGATGTCGGGTTTTTAAGAAGTGTATTTTTTTAAAATGATGATTCTATATTAACATTCTACTAATAATATTCATTATAGGAAAAAAAAATTAACATTTAATAACTTATAATCTATACAATTCATTTAATTCATTCCATATTAAGTATTATTTTAATTAATTAAAATGGAAAATAATTATACATTTTAAAATAGTTTTTAGAAAAAAACCCATCTTTAAATAAAATAAATACTTATACTAAAAACCAATATATATTTGATTAAAAATTAATTAAGTTGATTAAATACAAAAAAATAATACTATGTTTTTATTTAAATATATTCAAAATATTTTGGGAATATTAAAACAATTAATTTATTAAAAATAAAATACTTTTTATAAAAATTGGTATTTTCACCTATTCATAGAAAAGTCAATATTATCTAAAAATATCAAAATTTTACCCAAATTAAAATAAAAAATACTAATTAAAAAATGGTGTTAATTTTATCAAAAATATATAAAATTTAAAAATCAATATTTTAAATAAAACCTAATAAAAAAGAGTTTAGTTAAACTATTTCTTGTTTTAATTAAAAAATTTCTTATTTTTTTTTATAACTCATATTACTATCTAATTTATAATAATAAATATTCTTATTATTTATTATATCATTAACTGATTAGTTACATCCTTCCAGAATTTTTTAAATTACATCCTCTCAATTTGATTTACTTACTAAAAAAATGGGGATATGTTTCCCTTATATCATTTTATCCTTTCCATGCCTCCACTTCAACCATATGGGTTTTCCAAAAAATAATAATATGGTGAATCAGATTTTAAAAAAATAATTGATCTCTATGGTCCAGATTTTGAATTGTATGTACCTTGTAATAAATATTCTCTTACAATTGAACTACTACTAGTCTTATAACATGAGATGAATCTGGAACATATTTCATTAACATTAAAACATAGAATACATTGTGTACTTGAGAGAAATAAGGAGGTAAAACCACTTGGTAGGAAAATGATCCAACATTCTCCATGATTTCATATTTTTCAATGAACCATGGACATAACTTCTCCTTATTACCAAAACACATCCTGATTTTCCATGGAGATATTTTGAGAAATACATGATCATCTACCTCAAAAGAATGATATTTCCTTTTGTTATCCACATAACTTTTATGTATTCTCTACGTCTTCCAAATGGGTTATTGAGTCAATGTAACATTCTATACCATTTTCTCAAACAACTCTAGTCCCATAAACTTCATTTCTTCTATATCATCCGAAAATACTAGTCTCTAACACCATATTCCATATAATTCCTGAAATGGTTCCATCTGTATACTAGAATGAAAACTATTATTATAAGAAAACTCCACCAAAGAAATATTTTGATCCTAATATAACTCACAATCCATTGAAAAAGACACACAATATCTTCCATGATTTTAATCATCCAACCATATCATCCAACTTATTTAGGATGAATAGATATACTATAATTTAATTCAATACCCAAAATCTTCAGATGTCCTTCATAAAATTTTGATGTGAACCTAGGATTATGGTTTGATACAATCAATATTTTAACTACATGTAACATGACTATATCCATTATATATATTTGATAAAGGTCATATAAAGGCAATATATCTTAAATGAGAAGGAAATGTATATATTTTGTTAATTGATTAATAATAAAAAAAATAACATTATTACCTTCTGATGTCCTTGACAATACCACCATGAAATACATGGATATATTTTCCCATTTTCACTTTAGAAATGGAAAATGTTTAAGAAACCCCTTTGATAACTACTGTTCTACATTAACCAATTGAAAAGTCAAATACTTTATTATTAAGTAAACTATATCAGTTTTTCATTCCATCCCTGTAACACCCGAGACTTTTATGTTATATAAATCATCAGAGGAATCTTTTTCTACACAACACTTGCTTGGCTTGCTTTACACGCAATCGCGACCTTCCTCGATAGCTTGCGTCGTACGCAATACCGAGTTTCACTAAACAACAATATGCTATTAAAACTAGCCGTTATGAATAGTAATAACCACTTTTTGAAATTTTATAAATTTTATTTCTCAAAATGGACTTCATTTTTGGACTCATAATATCGAAATTAGCCTAGGGTGAAATTTTGGTATTTTTCTGAAAACTTTCAATTTTTGATGAATAGTGAAACCACTAAGTGGTAGGTTAAAAACTGAATTTTGCATAAAACTTAATTTTACCGCTTCTGTGAATGGAATTTCAAAAATCCGACAGACACGGTTGATATCAGTAAGTAAAATGTGGTTTAATGAGATAAAAATAATTTTTTGGTGAATAGTAACTTTTTACTTTTTTACCGCGGTTAATAGTAAATAGGGTAACTAAGGGTAAATATGATATTAATATTACCCTAACACATGTCCTAATTCTATTGGACAAGTGTAATTCGACCAAAAACAAACTTATGAATAAAATATGACCATTTAGGCCCACTTGGATTAGATTAGGACATTTATTATTAATTTATTTAAAGAAGGGTTAAAATAGTTAAAATCAATGTTTAATAAGTAAATCATTTTTAATATGGGGTTATACATACGATAAATTCGACTATAAATATTCATTAGAAATATAAAACGATTTCCTACATAATGGTATTTTATTTGTAATTTTTAGACATTAAATAATTTAATTTATTTATGACACAATGATGATGCAGTAATTATCTTATTAATGAAATATTGACAAAATTGATGTTATAAACACCAAAATAAATGTAATTTGCGACTTTTTTATGAATTACACTAATTTTCTAGGTTAATATGATATATTAGTGTTGATTTAATCAACATGGTTCGAACATATAATTCTGTTATGACTTTCACAAAAATCATATATCAAATAGTGTCAAAATTGACACAAAATAGTTTTTAAATCAAATATTATATTATTAATTGTTATTTTATTCCTAAAAATCTATGGTTCGGCCAAATGACTTAGATAAGGATATATATATTAATAATAAACAATTTGGGGTTCTTTTGGCATGTTATAGTAAGTGTATTAACCATATAGTGAAAGAAAACAAAAAGACACGGTAAAAGTTAAATTAATTAACTTAGAGTTAAATCTAATTGATAAGGTTAAAATAATACCCTAAACTTGTCTAAATCCAATTGGGTGATAGGATTTCGACCCATACCCACTTTAGCTTCGAAATAAGACCCTTTGGAACCATTATAAACTGATTTTGACTTTAATATAAAATAATATTTTGAGATATTCCTAAGGTGCCCCTCTCCTCCCTTATAAAAGGGCACCTCCTCCCCCTCCTCCTCACACCAATTTGAGCACTCAAGCTCGGCCAACCCCTGCCATGTTCTCCTCTCCACTTCCCTAGAATAATCCTAGAGGTCCTGGTCTTCTTCAAAGACCAATCTTAGTTCCCTTAGTGGAGGATTCAAAGAGGTGTTCCAAAGAAGAGGTAATATCCATTACCGATCTTTTCAATTTCTTTCTTCTTCAACTTCTTCTCCTTTAGTTGTTTCATGATAAAGTAATAACATAAGTATTACATACATACTGATATGTTATTATAAATATGAAACAACCCTAATTCACCTTCTATCCATCCTACGGAAAAATGAAATCACCGCGCGTGCGTACGTACGGAATACCGTCTCCACGCCGTGGTGTAATCTATTTTTCCACCATCACCTTACAAGGATGGGTATAATGGTGTAATGAGTAACTATATATGATTATTATGAAGTAATATTGATACTGAAATAATATATATATATACTCCAATACAATTCCATGATCATAGGAACGATATCATCACTCGTGCGTACGTACGGAATACCGTCTCCACGATGTGATGCGACTCGTTCTACATGATCTTCATTTCATAATGATTATATAAATGAATTTAATGAATAAATATGATATATGTTACACTAATACCATTCTGTATATAAGGAATCTATAACCTTAAAAGAAGAATAAGAATGTATTCCGCAAAACACGCATAAGAACAAAAGGCAATAAAGACCTGAGTAACAAGTAACCATGAAATATTACTATCAAGAAGCTAAGAATATGAACATATATGATATCATATCAATATGTATGATTCTGGAATAAGTAAATAACATTATTTAAACCATTATACAGGAGCTTCGAACACATACAATGAAAATTGGACTTAAGGTAAGGGAAATATCACAATCTCATTTTTATCTGAGATTGTTTATTCGTAAGTATTTATTGGGGTGTATTTTATCATCCACATCCATGTTCCCTCAATATGTAATATTGTTTCCATCCAATTACACTAGTTTAAATCAAATTTTACCCTTCGGTGAGTTTTTAGTAAAGAATATGAAAGGAATCTTTTGTCGTTTTTTCGTACGAGGTACTTTTTGACTTTTCCGACAAAAGTACGAAGAATGTTTTTTTAACTTATATGGCATGAATGGATTTTTAAAAACATTATTTCCAAGAAGCTTCCTTTACAAATTTTCAAGTTTATTTTTAATCAACTTCTTTTAGTTTATAATTTTATGACATGTTAAGAAAAGAAAAGTGTTTTTGAAGAAGAAAGGATATTTTCCTCAAGAATGGAGTTCAAGTGTTTTATCAAAATTATTTTCCATCTATGATAATATAGGGTTCTGTTTTTATCCCTATTATTACATTGATTTGATTATGTTTTGAGGGAATTATTTTTATGAAGTCATTTACCTTATATGATTTGTTTTATGATGTCATGATGTTTCAAGAATCCCATTTTTGTTACATGTGTTATGCGATGATGTATGATTTATGATTATGTGGAACACATAAGAAAGGATTCATTATAAGATGGGCGGGACCTATATCTCCCTCCAATGCATTGGGTAAAGATTTATATCTCATGAGATAGACATGGCTGGAACGGAAGGTTATTTCGGTTCAGTGATACAAGACTGAAACGAGGAGTGAACTCGGTTCAGAAAGGGACTTTGTCCACTAAGATAGTCTTGGCAATGAGTCATGACTAACAAGAAATGATTTTCCATGATTATGTGTGCATGCCACAAAGTTTCAAGTTTTATGTTATGATTATGGGGATCTCATTTTCACTTCTATGATTTATTCCATGTTAAGATATTATGATCTCTTTTGCAGGTTTTGATTTTCAAAAATATATGATATGATTTTTATTTCCTTTATTTGCCCTTGCTGAGCATTTGAGCTCACCCTTTTATGTTTTCTTTTCCCCAGGTCAGGAAGATGGATGTTAAGTAGAATATGCTAAAAGGGACCCTAGATATGATGAAATAAATGGGAGACACTGTAGAAGATTTATGAACCAGTTGTTTATGTTTCCCAGTTTCTAAAGACACTATACATATATGGTCCTTTGTGGTTTTGTCATATGTTGTAATAAGTGTGCTTCAACTTTGAAGTATTAACAATGTATGTAAAGTGTGGGTCGTTATAGTTGGTATCAGAGGAAAGGTATAGTCAACCTTTGGAAACTAGGATGTGAAAGCCTTAGTAAGAACCCTAAGGATAAGTATAAGCATAGAACACAATCTTAGAAATGTCCATGAATAACCTAGGATAATACCATAAGCATGAAAATTTTATTCTTGAATTATGTGGTTTCCTATTATAATTAGTGTTGCTCACACTATTCTTCTTGGTTTTAGTCAATAGCTGGAACCCTAAGGAACCGTGTTAATGCGGAATGTGATGGGCAATGCAATGATTGTCCCCCTGCGCAACCAAACGATATGGGAGCTGGAATGCAAAATCTTGTAGCCATGCTCACACAACTTTCTCAAGCTATGAATCATGCAGGATTTCCAAACGAGCAAAGGAGGGAGCAACATTCTGTTGAATCCTTCATGAGGCAGCGTCCACCTTCTTTCAGCGGGTCTACTGATCCATTAGTTGCTGAACAATGGATTAGTACTACTGAAAAGATATTTTCAGTTCTTCAATGTTCTGAGCATGATAAAGTCATCCTAGCAGTGTATCGTTTGGAAGGAGAAGCGGATCAATGGTGGAATATTGTTAAGAATACGAGGCAAAGGGATGAAATTGAGTCTATGGAATGGGACGAGTTCAAGAACTTATTTTTCAATAAGTACTTCCCTCGTATTCTCCGAACAAAGATGGAGAAAGAGTTTCTTGAACTAAAGCAAAGGGATGATGAATCTGTTGGTACCTATGAAGCAAATTTTACCAGACTTGCAAGGTACGCTTCTGGTATTATTATCCAACCTGAGAGTAAGATCGATCGATTCTTTAGTGGCTTAAAACCAAGTCTTCGAAGGGCATTAGCCATAAGGGACTTCAATAGCTACGAGGAAATCGTTCGATGTGCTCTCAAAGTCGAGATGGAGATTGGAGTAACCCATCAGTCACATGGGTTTGATAAGAAGAGGAAGATGGAATTCAAAGAAAAATCTAAAGAGCACACGGAAAAGAAGATGAGCTTTTCCTTATGCTCAAAGTGTGGAAAGAAACATGGAGGGAGTTGTCTTAAAGGGACAAGTAAATGTATTAAATGTGGAAAAGAAGGTCATCGGGCATTTGAATGCCATGATAATGGGAAGAAGATGTCTAATGACGCAATCAAAGGAAGGGATACACATAATGAACCTACTACACTCCAATGTTTCAAGTGCAAGGAGATGGGGCATTATGCCAATCAATGCCCAAATCCAAGGGTTGATGATGATGGTCGACATCAACAAACTCTTAAGGCTAAAGACAAAGGAAAGTCACATGCAATTTCTATCAGCGATGTGGAGTACGATAACGATGTGGTGAAAGGTACACTTACCATCCACTCTAAAGTAGCAAATGTTTTATTTGATTCTGGATACACCCACTCTTTTATTTCTGAAAAATTTTCTAAGGGTATCACCGTATTACCTCAACAATTAGATGTTGAGTTAGCTGTGACAACACCTAATGGCACATCAATCGCATCAAAAGTTTATAATTCTTCTCCGATCGAAGTTTTTGGGAAAGTGCTTCCTGCAAATCTTGTGATCCTTCCTTTAGTGGAATTTGATGTGATTCTTGGCATGGATTGACTTTCTCTACATGGATCTCATATCAATTGCCAAAGAAGGGATGTCACATTTCATATTCCAGATCAATCTACGATCGTATACCAATGCAAGGATGAACATAACCTTCCAGTGGAAATTTCTTCCATCTTATGGGTATTGATTCCACTAAATGAAGGTTATTTATCTCAAATAGTTGGTGAGAAACTCACGATTAAGAATATTCCCATTGTACGGGAGTTTTATGATGTCTTTCCGGAGGAATTGCCGGGTCTTCCACCAAATCGTGAAGTTGAGTTTTCAATAGAACTTGTACCGGGTGCTTTGCCTATTTCAAAGACACCTTATAGAATGGCCCCAATTGAGTTGCAGGAATTGAAGAAGCAACTCCAAGAGAATCTTGATAAGGGATTCATGCGCCCTAGTGCATCACCTTGGGGAGCACCTCTTCTATTTGTTAAGAAGAAAGATGGATCAATGAGACTCTGCATTGATTATCGAGAACTTAACAAGATCACTATCAAGAAAAAATATCCTCTCCCACGCATTGATGACTTATTTGACCAACTACGTGGAGCTCAATACTTTTCCAAGATTGATCTTCATTCAAGGTATCATCAATTAAGGGTCAAAAGGGAGGATATACCAAATACGACATTCCGTACAAGGTATGGACACTATGAATTTATAGTGATGCCATTTGGTCTTACTAATGCCCCTGCTATCTTCATGGATCTAATGAATAGAGTCTTTAGAGACTATCTTGATCAATTTGTGGTAGTCTTTATAGACGATATTCTTGTCTATTCAAAGAACAAGGAAGAGCATGAAGATCACTTGAGAATTATATTGAAGACCCTGAGAAAGGAGAAGCTTTATGCCAAATTGACCAAGTGTGAATTGTGGCTTCAAAAAGTTGCATTTTTGGGTCACATAATCTCAAAAGAGGGGATATCTGTGGATCCAGCAAAAACAGAGGTTATCGAAAGATGGTCAAGACCAACAACAGTAACTGAGATCCGAAGTTTTCTTGGTTTGGCTGGATATTATCGACGTTTTGTAAAAGATTTTTCACGATTATCTAATCCACTCACCAAGTTGACTCGGAAAGGAGTTAAGTTTGTCTGGACAGAGGAATGTGAAGAGAATTTCAAGGAGTTGAAAAGAAGGTTATCCAGTGCACCTGTGCTCACACTACCTTGTAGTGGAGAAAGGTTTGTGATCTACAGTGATGCATCCAAGAGGGGATTGGGGTGTGTTCTTATGCAAAATGATATGGTGATAGCTTATGCCTCACGACAGTTGAAAATCCATGAGAAAAATTACCCAACACATGATTTGGAGTTGGCTGCGGTAATCTTTGCATTAAATATTTGGAGGCATTACCTTTATGGTGAAAGGTGTGATATTTATACTGATCATAAAAGTTTAAAGTATATTTTCACACAAAAGGAGCTGAATATGCACCAAAGAAGATGGTTGGAGCTGATTAAGGATTATGACTGCTCAATCCATTACCACCCTGGGAAAGCAAACAAGGTGGCAGATGCATTTAGTCGACAAGACCATGCTAGTTTATCCATGATGAGGATCACAAAAGATCCAATATTTATGGATTTACAAAGGATGGATCTTGGAATTATAATGGAAGGGGAAAAATCTTATCTTTCTCAAATGAATGTTCAACCATCTATACATGTGAAGATTAAAGAGGCACAGAAAGAAGATGTAGAGTTACAAAAGAAGGTGAGAAATGTTCCTGAATTCAACCTTGATTGTGATGGGATAATAATGTTCAGGAATCAGGTTTGTGTTCCTCCCATCCCCGAATTAAAGAAAGAGCTGCTGGATGAGGCTCATAGTTCTTCATTCTCTATTCATCCTGGAAGCACGAAGATGTATAGGGACCTGAAAGAGTACTTCTGGTGGGATGGCATGAAAATAGATGTTGCTGAATATGTCTCTCGATGATTGGTTTGTCAACAAGTTAAAGCTGAGAGACAGAAGTCTAAGGGGATGTTACAACCATTACCCATACCCGAATGGAAATGGAAAAACATCACTATGGACTTTGTCACAGGACTTCCTAAAACATCAAAAGGCAATAATGCTATCTGGGTCATAGTTGATCATCTTACAAAGTCTGCACACTTCATTGCTATTAGAGAGTATTTCTCTCTAGATCAGCTTGCCAGGATATATGTAACGGAAGTGGTAAGATTGCATGGAGTACCACTTTCTATTATATCTGATCGAGATCCGAGATTTACCTCGAAGTTCTGGCGAAGTCTTCAGCATACTCTGGATATAGAGTTGAGTTTCAGCACTTCTTATCATCCCCAGACAGATGGTCAGTCTGAGAGAACAATTCAAACCCTAGAAGATATGTTGAGAGCTTGCTCTATGGATTTCAAAGGAGGTTGGGATCAACACCTACCTTTGGTGGGATTTTCTTATAATAATAGCTTTCACTCCAGTATTCAGATGGTTCCTTATGAAGCTCTCTATGGAAAGAAATGCAGGACTCCAACTTGCTGGGATGAAGTTGGGGAAAGAAAGATATTAGGACCTGATCTCGTTGATGAAATGGCAGAAAAGGTTAGATCTATTCAACAACACATAAGAGCAGCTCAGAGTCGACAGAAAAGTTATGCCGACAACCGAAGAAAAGACCTAGAGTTTGAAGTGGGTGATAAAGTGTTCTTACGAATATCTCCTTGGAAGAGGGTTATGAGATTTGGAAAGAAGGGGAAGTTGAGCCCTAGATATATCGGTCCTTTCGAAATACCAGATCGTGTTGGGAAGGTAGCTTACCGATTGGCGCTTCCACCGAATCTCTCTCAAGTTCACGATGTGTTCCATGTATCTCTTCTGAGAAAGTACATACCAGATCCTTCACATGTACTCAGCTCAGAAGTTGTACCGCTGGAGCAAGATCTTTCTTATGAAGAACAGCCGATAGAAATTCTGGATCGTAGAGAAAAAGTCCTACGAAACAAGACCACTCGCTTGGCGAAGGTTTTATGGAGGAACCACCAACTTGAAGAATCTACATGAGAGCTTGAGGATATGATGAGGGACAATTATCCTCATCTGTTTGTTACAAAGTTACGAATTTCAAGGGAGAAATTCTTTTTAAGGGGGGTAGAATGTAACACCTGAGACTTTTATGTTATATAAATCATCAAAGGAATCTTTTTCTACACAACACTTGCTTGGCTTGCTTTACACACAATCGCGACCTTCCTCGATAGCTTGCGTCGTACGCAATACCGAGTTTCACTAAACAACAATATGCTATTAAAACTAGCCGTTATGAATAGTAATAACCACTTTTTGAAATTTTATAAATTTTATTTCTCAAAATGGACTTCATTTTTGGACTCAGAATATCGAAATTATCCTAGGGTGAAATTTTGGTATTTTTCTGAAAACTTTCAATTTTTGATGAATAGTGAAACCACTAAGTGGTAGGTTAAAAACTGAATTTTGCATAAATCTTAATTTTACCACTTCTGTGAATGGAATTTCAAAAATCCGACAGACACGGTTGATATCAGTAAGTAAAATGTGGGTCAATGAGATAAAAATAATTTTTTGGTGAATAGTAACTTTTTACTTTTTTACCGCGGTTAATAGTAAATAGGGTAACTAAGGGTAAATATGATATTAATATTACCCTAACACATGTCCTAATTCTATTGGACAAGTGTAATTCGACCAAAAACAAACTTAGGAATAAAATATGACCATTTAGGCCCACTTGGATTAGATTAGGACATTTATTATTAATTTATTTAAAGAAGGGTTAAAATAGTTAAAATCAAAGTTTAATAAGTAAATCATTTTTAATATGGGGTTATACATAAGATAAATTCGACTATAAATATTCATTAGAAAGCTAAAAGAATTTCCTACATAATGGTGTTTTATTTGTAATTTTTAGACATTAAATAAGTTAATTTATTTATGACACAATGATGATGCATTAATTATCTTATTAATGAAATATTGACATAATTGATGTTATAAACACCAAAATAAATGTAATTTGAGACTTTTTATGAATTACACTAATTTTATAGGTTACTATGATATATTAGTGTTGATTTAATCAACTTGGTTCGAACATATAATTCTGTTATGACTTTCACAAAAATCATATATCAAATAGTGTCAAAATTTACACAAAATAGTTTTTAAATAAACTATTATATTATTAATTGTTATTTTATTCCTAAAAATATAAGGTTCGGCCAAATGACTTAGATAAGGATATATATATTAATTATAAACAATTTGGGGTTCGTTTGGCATGTTATAGTAAGTGTATTAACCATATAGTGAAAGAAAACAAAAAGACACGGTAAAAGTTAAATTAATTAACTTAGAGTTAAATCTAATTGATAAGGTTAAAATAATAACCTAAACTTGTCTAAATCCTATTGGATGATAGGATTTCGACCCATCCCCACTTTAGCTTCTAAATAAGACCCTTTGGAACCATTATAAACCGATTTTGACTTTAATATAAAATAATATTTTGAGATATTCCTAAGGTGCCCCTCTCCTCCCTTATAAAAGGGCACCTCCTCCCCCTCCTCCTCACACCAATTTGAGCACTCAAGCTCGGCCAACCCCTGCCATTTTCTCCTCTCCACTTCCCTAGAATAATCCTAGAGGTCCTGGTCTTCTTCAAAGACCAATATTATTTCCCTTAGTGGAGGATTCAAAGAGGTGTTCCAAAGAAGAGGTAATATCCATTACCGATCTTTTCAATTTCTTTCTTCTTCAACTTCTTCTCCTTTAGTTGTTTCATGATAAAGTAATAACATCAGTATTACTTACATACTGATATGTTATTATAAATATGAAACAACCCTAATTCACCTTCTATCTATCCTACGGAAAAATGAAATCACCGCGCGTGCGTACGTACGGAATACCGTCTCCACGCCGTGGTGTAATCTATTTTCCCACCATCACCTTACAAGGATGGGTATAATGGTGTAATGAGTAACTATATATGATTATTATGAAGTAATATTGATACTGAAATAATATATATATATACTCCAATACAATTCCACGATCATAGGAACGATATCATCACTCGTGCGTACGTACTGAATACCGTCTCCACGATGTGATGCGACTCGTTCTACATGATCTTCATTTCATAATGATTATATAAATGAATTGAATGAATAAATATGATATATGTTACACTAATACCATTCTGGATATAAGGAATATATAACCTTAAAATAAGAATAAGAATGTATTCGGCAAAACACGCATAAGAACAAAAGGCAATAAAGACCCGAGTAACAAGTAACCATGAAATATTACTATCAAGAAGCTAAGAATATGAACATATATGATATCATATCAATATGTATGATTCTGGAATAAGTCAATAACATTATTTAAACCATTATACAGGAGCTTCGGACACGTACAAAGCAAATTGGACTTAAGGTAAGGGAAATATCACAATCTCATTTTTATCCGAGATTGTTTATTCGTAAGTATTTATTGGGGTGTATTTTATCATCCACATCCATGTTCCCTCAATATGTAATATTGTTTCCATCCAATTACACTAGTTTAAATCCAATTTTACCCTTCGGTGAGTTTTTAGTAAAGAATATGAAAGGAATCTTTTGTCGTTTTTTCGTACGAGGTACTTTTTGACTTTTCCGACAAAAGTACGAAGAATGTTTTTTTTAACTTATATGGCATGAATGGATTTTTAAAAACATTATTTCCAAGAAGCTTCCTTTACAATTTTTCAAGTTTATTTTTAATCAACTTCTTTTAGTTTATAATTTTATGACATGTTAAGAAAAGAAAAGTGTTTTTGAAGAAGAAAGGATATTTTCCTCAAGAATGGAGTTCAAGTGTTTTATCAAAATTATTTTCCATCTAATATAATATAGGGTTCTCTTTTTATCCCTATTATTACATTGATTTGATTATTTTTTGAGGGAATTATTTTTATGAAGTCATTTACCTTATATGATTTGTTTTATGATGTCATGATGTTTCAAGAATCCCATTTTTGTTACATGTGTTATGCGATGATGTATGATTTATGATTATGTGGCACACATAAGAAAGGATTCATTATAAGATGGGTGGGACCTATATCTCCCTCCAATGCATTGGGTAGAGATTTATATCTCATGAGATATACATGGCTGGAACGGAAGGTTATTTCGGTTCAGTGATACAGGACTGAAACGAGGAGTGAACTCGGTTCAGAAAGGGACTTTGTCCACTAAGATAGTCTTGGCAATGAGTCATGACTAACAAGAAATGATTTTCCATGATTATGTGTGCATGCCACAAAGTTTCAAGTTTTATGTTATGATTATGGGGATCTCATTTTCACTTCTATGATTTATTCCATGTTAAGATATTATGATCTCTTTTGCAGGTTTTGATTTTCAAAAAGATATGATATGATTTTTATTTCCTTTATTTTCCCTTGCTGATCATTTGAGCTCACCCTTTTATGTTTTCTTTTCCCCAGGTCAGGAAGATGGATGTTAAGTAGAATATGCTAAAAGGGACCCTAGATATGATGAAATAAATGGGAGACACTGTAGAAGATTTATGAACCAGTTGTTTATGTTTCCCAGTTTCTAAAGACACTATACCTATACGGTCCTTTGTGGTTTTGTCATATGTTGTAATAAGTGTGCTTCAATTTTGAAGTATTAACAATGTATGTAAAGTGTGGGTCATTATAATTCCACCAGTAATACACTGAAAGGTCTCTGTACAACTTAGTGCTACCTAGATGAATAGAAAACAAAGAAATGTGATCTTCAGTAAACATGTTGTTCCTAAATTGGGAATAATAAGGCACATATAGTATTTATCAAATCATAAAACTACTTCTTCTTCAAAATTAAAAGTAGGAAAATTTCACTTTATAATATATTCAACCTTTTCTTACAAATATGAACCGTCTTTAAGGGATTTCATAATTCTTCCCAATAGAGTCGAATTCACTAAAACCTAAAAAAAATAGTGGATGTCCCGACATCCCTGAATTATATGAGAAAATTATCAAATAATTAACCAAAGGGTCACAATCCAAATGTAACATGGATAATAAAACATAATTTTTCAACTATAATCATAAGCCATGTTGTTTGATTTTCCAAGATGATAATGAATCATGAAATCATAATCCCTGATAAGTTCCAGCCATATTCTGCATCAAATGTTTAGTTATTTTTGAGTGAATTTAAACTCAATATTTTTGATTTGTATATATTTCAAACTTTACTCTATATAAATGATCTATCCAAAAATTTAAATAAAAAACCACATCAACTAATTAAAAATCATATGTAGAGAACTTTTTTTGCATGAGGTTTTAGCATATGTGAAGTATAAGAAATTAACTAATCATTTTGCATTGAGACTAAACCAAGCCCCTTTAATAAATAATCACCATAAAAGATGAATCATACATTTTTATAATTACAATAAAAAACTGTATCATTCATCAATATTATTTTCAGTTATAGATTAAAATCATCACATTCTTTTTTCTAAATGTATTTGAATCCTTTCCAAGTTATCTTACTTAGTGGGATAGATAGTTAAGAATTGTTTTAAAAAAAACCACTAGTAATAACTACATAATCAATGAAAAATATGAATCTCTATGAAATTTATAGTTCTTGGCCATTCTTCAGAAATATTTGTTTTATTAGAGTCAATAGTTATGCTATATCTGGAAACAATATTTCCAGGGAATTAAATTTTTTACAACTGAAATTCACACATGCTAAATTTACCATAGAATTTATTTTATTTCAATGTTTGAAAAATAATCCTTAATTTACTTTAATGTTCTTATTTCCTATTATAATATAAAGTAATTTATTCAATATAGACAACCACAAACATTTCCAACAACTTCTGAAATTTTGTATTCATAAGATCCATAAATACTATAGATGAATTAGATAAACCAAATGACATAACTACAAACTCATAGTGCCCATATCTTGCACAAAATATAGTATTTACAATATTGAATTCCATCAAATTAAACTTATGGTACCCTAAACCCTATTCAACCTTCAAAAAATACCGATCTCCAAGGAGTTGATCAAAAAAATTATCGACATGAAGAAAATGATACATGTTCTTCATAGTGATGTTATTAAAGGTGCTATAATTAATGAAAAGTCTCATTGAACCATATTTATATTTAAAAAATAAAACAAGATCACACCATGGTGTATTGGGAGGTTAGATGAAACATTTATCTAAAAACTCATGCAATTTTTTTCAATTCTAAAAGGTCCAACTAAGTTATTTGATAAGGGGGATTAGAAATAGGAATAACAATAAGAACTATGTTAATAAAAAATAAACCTAAAAAACTAGAATAACACCAGGAAAATAATCTATAAAAAAACTATGTATTCTTTTAATAATATCACATCACTAAATTGAATAGTTTTTTTTGATTTTCAATAATATGACCTAGGTAACTTTCACTTCCATCTATAATCAATTTCCCAGATTCATGGTAAGTTATCAAAGACATGAAATAATTTAACATAACATTATTCACATTGAAATATATCTTATCATGATTAAATGAAATACAATCCACACTAATAATGATATTAGACACTAGTACGGCTAGTTCAACAAGATTTGTTGGAAAGATCATCCTAATGATAATAATAAGAAAATTTATATAAATATTGGTAACCTTAATACTTCTACCTAGAGTGGTCAACAAATTTTTTATCTTACTTTCATGAGGTGATATTACAAATTCTGTTAAAAATTTCATAGAAATTAATGAATGAAAAAATCCCGAGTCAAATAGGGTATTGGAATAATTTAAATAGACAAGTAAGATACTAATCATCACTTCATTTGATATCGCAACATCAACTATTGTAGTAGAATATATCTTCTCTACACATTTCTGTTTCTGATCATGATGATTTGAATCATATTAAACTATATTAGGGAATTAATTTGAATAATTACATACATCATAGAAACTAAATAACCTCACCATTAAATTGATATTAGTTACCCCATTCATTGGTTGTTCATGGCTCTTTTTGAAGCCACAAGCCCTATGACCAAACTAACCACACCAGAATGACTTCCCAAATCCCATAATGAATTCTTTGAAAATTTAATTTTCTACACTTGGAAATTTACAAGGGATTACCAATAAAAATATAAGCTGGTTGCATCTCTGTGGCCTATCACCTTGACCTTTTCTTACTATTTTCATCTCGAGGAACATATGTGTAAGAAAATTCCATCACAAAAATCTCAACAAAAAACCATTTTTTCATTACTTTTAAATCATCATGTGGCCAATAACATTCATAAACATGATTTGATCCCTGAGTAATTTTTTTTTTACAATTAGTTTCCAGAATAAAATTAAAAATATACGAGGAAATTCTTGTGAAGGTTTCTTCATATGTTGCTACAAAGTATTCATAATTATGCCTCAATTGTAGGAATTGTTTTTTCATCTGGATCCAAAAAACATGGAGAAATATTTATTAGAGAAAATATACATGAATATTTCACATTTCGTGAAATAAATTTCATATTTTTATATTGTATTCTTGAAAAAAAATCTCTGTCGATCAACTTCACCTTTAAAAATATAATTGGAAATAGTTAAAATTTTATGTTCTGAACATCCCATGACTTCAAATATATTTTCCAGATCATTATCCATCCATTGAATACCTCAAGCTCATATTCTCAACTGAATGATTGGTGATGTCTACTCATGAAATTACCCACAAAATAAATGTTTTTCATTGTAGATCGGGTTACTCTCTTGCATGGATAATACCGAAATTTATAGACTTTTTCAACTGATCCATATCTACAGGAAACAATTATTTTCTAATTACAACAATCACAAAATTATTATTAGGATGGATGTTTTCATCTCAATATATTTCTAAAAAATATTCCTTATTTCATCTAGGAAAAAACATTCTGAACATAAGTAGTTTTTCCAATGTAATATGGTATTCTCAAAATTATTTATCATTTTAGAATATCCATAATGTAAAATATTTCAATGTAAATTTTATAACATTATACTAACCTCTAAATTTTTCTAAAACATTATTTTAATACCAACTATAATTCCCCAAACGTTTTCAATATATAATGTTGAGTTTTATTCTATAATTTTATTTATTTCACTTTGTAGATATTTTCAGGATAATAATATTAGGGAATTACTCCATAACTCATATAGTTCGAGACCATATAATAAAAAGTTGACACATATGATGAGTATATATTTTTTAAATTAATTAAAACTTTTAAAATAAAACATGATCTCATTTATATGAAAATATTCATGACTTTTAATGGGAAATATTCTATCCTCTTACCCATCCTTAGAACCTATGAAAAACCTTTATAATCGTGGGATAAGAACAAAACCAACCACAGGGGATACAAAAAAAATAAAACTGTTAGTCATGTGAAAACATGTAAAATCATATATCATTAACCTTTATGTTTAATGTTATTTGAGAACATTAATGAAATAGTTCCACATAAAAAATACATGCACCATATTTCTCAAAGAAAATCTTTAAAACCAATAGAAATTAATGAAAAACACTTCTTGGTAATTTATAGATCATTTGTAACCCATTTTAAACCTATGTAAAAAGTGTCCAGAACCCAATTAAATAAATAGGAGAAACCCCTTGGTTAACTCCAAAATTATTCTTTATTAAGGAAAAGAAAATTACCCAATGCAATGGAGCACTATATGTGATTCCCCATCATATAAGATATAACAGTCTCATATAGTGTTATATAGTCCATCCAATTTTATATTCCATAACATGTTCACACAATGTTATATAGGCCATCCCATTATATACGACACAACAAGCTCACCTGGTGCTATTTGGGAAACCCCATTATTTAATGATCGTGTACCACATCATGAATAATACATTTTTATGCAATCACTTTTCCATCATAATTTTTATGAAAAAATCATATAAAGATATAAGAAAGGGAAATTTTTATATCAGAAAACCATTTTCATTTTAAAAAAAAATTTCAATGTATAAATTCCATTTTATTTTTACAAAAAATTAACAAATAAATAAATAAAAGTAAAATGTATTTTCATTTATGGAAACATTAAACATTTAAATGTAATCTAGAAATGAAATAAAAATCAAGACGCCAAGAAAAGACATAATAATTGTTCTGTTTAAACCACATAAAACGGTTCCTTTTAAAGAACACTGAAATGGAGTAAAATTTACATTAAAAATATTTTATTTCCAAATAAAAACATTCAAAAAGTTATATAAGTGGCATGAGCATGGAATAGGAATATTTGGATGAAAAACATTATGTGATAATATTTTTCAATGAAAATTCCCCTATCATTTGGGAAACACTTGAATCGTAATCCACAATGAAAAATAATATTAAAAACATTAAATATAATGAGAATATATAAATTTATGCCATATATTTTATAGTGGCTATATATACACCTCTAAAGAAATATAGGTTAATAAAAACAATATATTCCTCAATAAATGGAAACTGAGACAAAATCCCCTACCTTTATTCTGATTCGACACAAGTGACTTTTCCATCATAAATAATAAACATAGATTAATTATTTAATTTATTGAGAACACTTTTTAAGTTTATTTTTACATTTATTTCACTTTATAAAGATTTATATATGATTAATTAATCAATTAATATTAATTCTGATGTTTCTACATTATTTGATTTATGTGTCAAAAGAGACTTTGGTAGGTCAACTATGGTCAAAGAGGTCATTATTTAAAAATATATAGAATAATTATAATTAAATAACTATAATATTTATAAATCAATTATACTTTTAAAACCATCTGTAATTATTGGAAATGAAAAATGACCTAATATTATGATCATGGAGACAATTGGCCAATCATATTCATGCATAACGTTTCCATTTTTCAATGATCACTATGGAAATATGTTAAGTAACATTTATATCAATATAATGAACATTATTTATTTAATAACACATTAAATAATAATTTATACATATATATCAATATTTTTATTTGGTTATGAAAGCAGTGGAATAACATCTCTTTGGGGATGTAGTAGTCCACACATCTACATACGATGTTATCAATTTTTCGGTGAGTGAAATTGTAAGAAATAAAATAATAAATTATAATTAAGTAATGATAATTACGTCATTAATATCACACATATTTCTTGTATATTAGATATATTTAGTATCTTCATTCTTATTACCTTCCGTGTAATGTGTTAGTTAAAAAAAATCACTACTATTCATGAGGCAGTAGTCTGCTGTACATATGAGAAACATTGTCACCTCCCGTAAATATTGGCATATAGAAATTTTATATATGACATAATGACATAAGAGTTATAATTATTTTTTAAATATCATATATAATCTTTATATCTATCTTTATTACCTACCATTACAAGTGTGGGTGGATTTATGTTATAACCTTAACATAAATAAGTATCATTATATTTATTATAATTATTTTATTATATCATCATTTTATTAGAATAATTGAAGGGGTTATAAAAATAAATAAAACCAAACTTCATGTTCATGAACATGAACATTACCTTTTCATTGGGTAACTACTTTTGGTTTACACCAAAGGAATTTCATGGTTGGATTTCATCCCAATATTATGATTCTAGGATTAAATTAGGGAATTGGATAAGTTATATAGGAATTTATTATCCTCAACAATTTTTTGTTAATGTTTGAAAAGAGGATTAGTAGGGGTGGACTTTTATAAGTGGGGTGAGTGGAAAACTTGTAAGAATTATAAAGAGAGAATTTAAACAATTTTTTTCATGTCACAAGTCCCCAATAATGGATTAGAAATTTATAATATAAGGTATAAGATATATATATGTTAATGAAATGGGTTTTTAATGTTTTCATTGTATTTGGCCGCAAAATATTAATTTTTAACACTATGTAAAATTGTTTTTACCTTAATCATTGTAATTAATTATAATTATTTTCACTAATAAATTTGTTAAAAATTATTATTTTTCATTATTAGATATTATAAATTATTGTGATTTAAAATATGGAATCCATTTAACCAAATATTTTTAATATAAGTTTAATGTTTTAATTTAATATTAATCCTACTGACATTGCGAGAGAATGAGTTTTTTTTAAGACCAATATTTTTTTTGAAAGAGATTATTCCATATTAATTCTTTCACTAATAATTATCATTTTATGATTTTAAATTAATATTAAATGAAATATATTATTTAAATTTAATTTAAAACATTCCCCATTATGGATTATTTTAAATAATAATAAAGGAGAAACATTATGCTATTTAAAAAACTATTTTTTTTAAATCCCTCTCTAATCCCAGAAAACATTTTTTAGAAACTAATATAATGTTTTTTAAAAATATATTAAGTAGATTAAATATAAGTAAATATCACATATGATACATTAAAAATGTTAAAAACATATTGGTACACTTAAATCTTTCAATTTATTAAAAATAAAATACTTTGTTTTTAAAAAATATGTATTTTCAACTATTCATATAAAAATCAATATTTTCCAAAAAATTCCAATTTGTAAACCAAAGTAAATTTTTATATTCTAATTCAAAAAATGATATTGATTTTTTAAAATTAAAATTCTTATATTTAGAAACTAATATTTTAATTTAATCCTTATAATAAAATAACTTAGTTAAAAAATCTCTTTTTTGGTATAAAAAATTACATAATATTATTATATCTAATAAAACTATCTAATTCTTATTATTAAATATGAAAATGATTAATTCTATCATTACCTAGATTTTTAAATTTTACCATTTCCCCATGAAACAATTCTCAATATTATGTATATGAGGATGTTATGTTCTGAGAATTTTGTGGGATTTATTGAAGTAATAATGTGTAACAAGGGGTTAATGTAACTAATCTCTAGAAGCACCGAAAATTTGGGTTTTAGGATTCTGTGTTTTATTTCTGAGAGGTAATATGTAATTATAATAAATAATTTAATATCTTTATATGTTATTATTGGGTTATTTCAACTCTTATGTTTTTGGGGTCATGAGTAAGAAGTTATCAAAAATAGATAATTATTTTAACACACATGTTGATTATTTTACTAGAACAAAATTTATCATGTTTATGTTAAAAAATTACAATATTTAATTATGTTAAAATTTATTAACAGACTATATATGAAAATACAAAATTATTCCCTAAATATCCTATGATATGATAATGGAATTGAGTTTTCAAATTGAAGGATTCATGTGAACAAATCAAAAAAGTTTACAAAGAAACATCCTTTTAAAATTTCTATAGGAACATACTACCCTAATAAATTCTCAATGAGGCGCGATAAGGTTATTAAGGATAAAATAAGAATGCAATGTCAGTAGCTACCAATAGAGTTTCTCGGAACCCTGATATCCCTCAAAAGGATAAAGAAGTCCTCTTTGAGAGTATCTTTAATCAAATTTCTGGGAAGATATGATATTGGAAGACAGCATTTCCCTCCCTTGTAGGGTGAATAACCCTAATCAACATCACCCTCACCTTAGTTCCAATGAATATCATCTCTATTACTAGTAAACTAAATGAGACTCTAATAAGAATAGACAAAATAATGAGAAAATGCTTAAGGGATGCTTATCAAGTTGGTGGGTGAAACTAGGAATCCAATAAATGATTATCTATACCAATTAATGATGATTGGATTGACTTAAAATGTATTGACCAAGCCTTGAATTTTATGTAGTACAAGATTACATGGGATATTTTTACTTGGGACTCACTATGGGAAAAATTTATATGGTATAGATATGTATAATCTTGGGAGATTAGGGATGATACCTTAAGGAAGCTTACCATACTTTCATGATGCATGGTTAAGCACTTGGAAGCCTTTAATAACAAAACCAATGGGTACTGTGCAGTACTATAGCTCCGCGGGTACTGTAGAAGTACTATTCACATAATGGGCTTTGGGCCAAAAAATGGGCCTATGTGTCATGTAATGGGATAAATGCCCACTAGGCATTCGGGCTATATAATGGGTCTCCCTCTACCCAGTAAAAGAGGTCATTGCATTGCTTTAATTATAAATAAGGCTTTAGCCCCAACCTTTAATAATTTTTTTTCTAGGATATCCAATCCCAAAAAATTACTTCAATGAATAAATCATTCATCCAACTTTCATTGAGTCCATTCTTAGTTAATAATAGAAAAATTCTTCTGATGCTATTTTACTCCTAGAAGAACCATACTAATTTATGTTCACAGAATCAAATATAGAGAGATTTATTTCCCAAGACATAATGAAATCATTACATTAATTGAATGGAGTAGAATTAACGAATTACAAAGTATGGTGAAAGGAAATACCATGTAAAAATAATTTCTTGGTTTGGAGGCTGAGGAATAAATATCATCATCTAGATGAAAATATTTAGAGGAAGGGTATCACACTAGTGTGTAGATTTCATTATTGCAATTCTGCATAATTTGAGTCATCGAATCACTTATTCATTATCAGAAATTTTGTGATGTAAATATGTATATTCTTAGGTTTCCAAATAAACATTAATATGAATTAATGATTTTCTATAGGAGGAGATCTTTGACTAGATTCACAGGACCCACACATAGGGAGTGGAAATGAAGGATCATGTGATTATTTTCTCCACATCCTGCTAGAACCTATCGGAATACTAGAACACAATAAGGGTGGGAATTTTACTTTGTCTTATATTTTATCAGGTTCATCTAAAAATTAAGGTTAGAAAACATGGGTTACTTATTCTAGGTGGATCTTCAGCTATGGAATTGAGTAGGGTAATGTCGCTACTTTGTTCTTTAATGGATGGAAAAAATGGAAAGTAAGGGGAATGAATACAAGTTATATATCCTATATAAGGATAAAATTGAATTTGGAAGGATCTTATATATCAATGTCGATGTGAGGTATCAAAATATTATGAGACAACAAAGGCTTAGTTCTTATGGGGTTTAGTTTATTTTTTGGAGAAGGGAACTTGATTGAAGTGCTTGATATGAACCTCAATATCGACAAGTTTCTTTGATGGAGGAATAATATTCAAATAAAAAATTATAATAAATATCATGCTTTCATATGGTATTTCTATAGATAAAAAACTAACATACTTTGCAGCTAACTTATGTTGGTAGATGTAGTATAATGTTTATCAGATATAGAATCTGGGTTAGGCATACTTGGAGAGAAGGTAACTACACAACCAATGTGTTAGTTAGCAGATAAATTCCAGTTGAGAAAAGTATTGTTTATGATGGGATAGGGTCCTTCTTAGATGATTTCATGTTATTTTTCAAGGAATACTCCCTTGAACTTCAAAATTTCTATAAACCTTGAGATGAGGGATTTGTATGGATCAAAATAATAAAAATTTAATTTTAAATCAATCACATATGACCCTAACACAGATGAAATGTAGTATATCATTTAAATCCTAACATTTTTGTCTGAATTGATATGAGACCATGAATAAATATAATTATATTTATGGATAAGAAGAAGATATTAGACCAACTAAAGAATTGTAGAAACAAAATACATGAAGAAATTTGAAAAAAATAAGGTGTTGGGGTTAGTACATGATGGATTCTCTCCAATTTTCATTGTGAAAAAACTAATTATTTTTCAGCTCTTTGGCTAAAATCTCCCCAATGAATCCTTATATATTGAAACACATGTACTTAGTAATTCCACTACATGTGCTAGAGGCCAACGACCTTTGTAGAGACTTTATTATCAACTTTGGGGAGACTATACTTTCAATCTAATTACTATAAATAATAATAAAATACCTACATAATATAAAATAACACACATAAAAATATGTTTTTATAGATTTATAGCCTACGAAAAGCACAAATAAATAAATAGAAATATGTGGTATAAGAAATATTAATTTTTCATAGATTCAAACATGACACCACCTAGGCCGGTCATATATAAAAGGAGAACAAAAAAATAGAATATAAAAGCATCTCTACCAAAAAACCTCAATCCTCACCTAAATCATTATTCAATTATTTTTGTATTCTCATCATGATACACTATACAACTCTTATTATACCATATACTAGACAGAAGGTATGAATTTACACTAGGGTTCATTTACTGAGTGTGGAAAATATATCTTGATTGGGTCTCACAATTTTTTCCTAATATAAACCATCATATACTTGTCTATTTATAAGGAATATAAATAAATATAAAACATATAGTATGATAATGTGTGTTGGGTCATCATTTTATAACCATGTAATAAAAAGACCTAATTATACTTAGCTTGGACAATATACAAAGAAGTCACCTCATGCCACAAATCTCTACCCATACTATAAAACATATGGTATGGGGTATACCATGTAATGAAATATACTCTCTAAATCAATGATGGGTCCATTCTAAACCTCAATCACATCAAAAAATGGATCAACCTCTTCCATATCACTCATAATAGAACTCACATAGAATCTCAACCCAGTAACCCATCACATACCACCACTATCTCAGAAAGGGTGTAGTCACATAATACACCACATATCATGTCATGAATCAATATGAAACTCTACCCTCTCACTAAAGGTATGTTTCTCATCTCAAACCATGACCTATACCCTCTCAGTAAGGGTAGGTCTTCATACCAACCTCAATATATATCGTCTCACTTAGGGTAGTCTCTTGATAATATATCCTAACCCACATGCACACAATGGCTCACAAACTGGCACTAGTAACTCATTTCCTAGCCCATATATAAAAGAACATATCATCACCCACTTTTCCTCCAAGGTTAATGTCTATAATCCATAAAAAATACTATATTTATTTTTTGAAACAATCTGATCTTTGGTATTTACTATCAGAAAATATATTATATTACTCTTACCAAACTCAATCTCCACCCATCGGTATGGATCTTCATCAACCACCCCATGGTATCCCTAGCCTATAGGAACTACTATACACAAGATTCAAGAGGCAGGTCCAATAACAATTATAATCCACACATGAATAACCCAATCCCACTACCCAAGGACAATTTTAATCCAAAATTTCTCCGACCCCCTTCGAAATACAATGTCGAGCCATTAGTAAATACCAAAAAAACAATATTTTCTCACCTCCCATAGGGACCTCTAAATCTCTTATCTAAAAGAAACCCCATATTTCACAAAATATTATTCCTTATAGGACTTACACAACTCATCTAAATCACCAATACCACTATCCACCCTCAAGGAGGAACTACAAACATTATGATAGGTTCCCAACAATATCACTTGTTGACCATAGGGGTAAAACCATCAGGCCTCTGATAATATCATAGGTGGTTCATCCTAGGCTACCCACAACTCAAACAAACTATATGAAAAACCCTAAGACTCATGTAAAATCAAATTGCATAATCTCTCTTAGGAAACATGGTCATCATTCCATCCCAATTTCCACAACATGAAATAGATGAAGGAAATTGTTATAAGGAGATGGTAAGAAAAATAATATCACTGCTAGGGTTCTATCGATCAAAATAATGGTTACCCAAACTAGGAAATCCAATATATAATTACCAATTATATAAAAAAATTTATATAGTGAATTCTTATAGGGGCCACCTGACATGTCGAAGGACATATACTCCTAAATCCAATATTGTTCAAGGCTAATATGTGTCCGAGGCAAAACCCAATCCATTAGATGAGGCCGTATCTCAACTCTCACATCGAATTTTTTTATGGAATTAATAATTTATTGAACAATTAATTTTAACAACTATAATTAAATAATTTTTTAACCAACCTGGTATAGTCATAGAAAAAACATCAATTGTCCCAACACATAAAAACTATTAATAATATCATATGGAAGGTCCATTGAACACCCATGATATGACTATGAACAAAAAACCCACTAATCAGCATCCAATGAGATCTCAATTTTATGATGAAATTGTAAAATTTATAGAAAAATCATCAAGCAAATATCTGCCACAAAAACAATGAGATATGGAATGTTCTAATTATCCTTTTGAACCCTCAATCCACTGTATGCCAAAGCATATGTTGATAAAGATATAGTATAACACCATTAAGGGGTGGGATCATTGGTTCCCAAAAGAAACCAAATGAAATGATTCTGATCATTAGTTGGTGGGAATAGATTTTGATTGTAGTGATGTGATTACATGAGATTTTGTATGATTAAAACACATGGGAACTTGTTTTTACTTGGATAAGTCAACCTCATTACTTTTTGGCTAATGTTTGGTCTGAAATAGTCATGTTCACACTACCCATGTTCCAACTTATTATCAAATGAATAAGAATATGGGATATATTATTAAATTAGACTCATATTACAAGATGAATAATGAGTATCAACAAGATAAGAAATATTTACATCATGTACCTTGGGTTTATTTGTAATTTTTACATGGTGTGACCCATTGTTCTTTTCTAAAACAAACTTATTAAATATATCTTGGAATGTTGGATATAGCTAAAAAATACTCTCCTATTTTCATAACCTTTTTAGATATATTTAGTTCACTACCTATTTAAATAAAAAATATATATTGATGTGTGTTCCCTATGTCTATATCATAACACTAAGATATAAAAGTGATGGAATATAAATCCCAAATACCTCAAAGTACCTCAGAGTATCTTTGTTTTCTTTGTAATATAAATTTTATATTACTTCATGACCAGTTTGATATTTCCAAAACTAAGAATCCATTATACTTATTCATCTATATGTATCCCTACATGGATCATGCAATATGGAATGATATACCTTGAATAAAAAAAACTGAAAAAAATCCTCAAAACTTTTTCTACTATGTTGTAGAGGTGTGGTCTCACTTTTTGTATCATCGTTTTATTATTTTCACTAGATCTTATAGGAAAATTTATCTAGTGATAGTATGATCTTTATCACAATAAATTACATCATTTCTTAAATCAGAATAACCCAACAACACACTCATACAATTAATATTAACTCATTAGTCCTTAATAATAATTAAAACGAAACCAGAATGTTGAAAGAATGATCCTTACTCATGTAAATAAATATTATTTCTATGTCATACTGACTTGTGGAAATTTCATCACGGTTTTAGATGGCAACATCACAGGTAAATAAATAATATGATATTTTCATATTTATTAATATTTGTGAATTAAGAATTTATTTTACTTTATAGGGGATTCTATGTTTGATGGAATACTTGACACACAATAAGGAGTTTCTCTGAAATCTCATGTTTCACAGAAGGCTGAGTCATACAGAAAAATAATAATATAATATTATTTTAAATGGTAGTCAACGCCTATCCGTTGTATTGGAGAGAATGAAAAAAACTAACTAAAATATGATTACACATGTTTGTTAAATTTTTTTACATTTATCCAATAAAATTTAGAGGATTAAAATGGGAATGAATTAAATTTTAAGCATAAATACTCTAATATTTTTAAAAGGTCATTTTACCACCTTTTGGTAGAGAACCCCCTTTAAATCTAGTTTTTGGTACTTTTATATGTTATATTTGACAAAATAATCTTATTCTTTATATCCAGCACATAAAAATTTATCTTGGTTAAAATTTTGGTGATTTTCTGATAAAGTTCATTTTTTATAAATAGTGAGAAATATTCCATTTTAATTCAAAACCACATTTTAATATAATTTGTTTATATAGTTAGATTTTACTTTTTATTGGTTTTAAAGTGTAACTGGATTATATTTTTACCACATAATTAAATTTTGGTCATTATAAGTAACTTCACTTTGAAATTGGACATAAAAAAGTGTCAATATTTTGATAGTTATTATTTCTTTAAGACACATTTTTTTATTTTGAAAATAGGAATTAATTTTTAATTAATTTTGGAAACATCTGTGTTATGAATTTGGAAAAAATGGATTCCATATTTGGAATCAGAAGGTCAAAATTTTTGTAAATAGTTATCTTTTATTTTTAAACTTTATGAATATTTACATCAGTAAATATTTTATTTACCATGATTAAATGGTTACTCTGGTAAATAAGGGTGAAAATGATATTATAATAATATTAAATTACCCTAAAACTTGTCATAATCCTATTGGATGTGATATTGACGACCCATGACATCCTTGGGTCGATTTTGGGACCCCATGGTGCCACGTGGGAGTGATTATGACATTTTATATTAATTAATTTAAAGGACACTAATAACATAAACATATATCATTTAGTAAAACAATTTTATATGGGGTTATATAAGTGATATTTTCAACTATAAATATTAATTTTAAATATAAAAAGATTTATTACACCATGATATTTTATTTATAAATTTTAATAATTAAATAAATAATGTTAATTATCACACAATAGTGATGTAGTAATTACTTCATTAATAAAGGATTCAAATAAATAATATTATACATATTAAAATAAATTTATTTTGAATCTTTTTATTCCATACCCAAATTTTAGGGATAATAATGACTTGGTATATTTAAATTGATGATGTTTTTAGAGATAGTAATGTTTTTAAATATATTTTAAAAGTCTTTATATGTATAATTTATAAATGGATATAAATGATTTTAAAAAAAATTAATATTTTATTAAATGATAAAATAATCCTAAAAAATATATGATTAGTAAAAATGACATAAATAATGTTAAAAATGTCATAAATGATCCATTTTGTGTCGTTTGGAATTTTATTTTAAATACATTAACCATATATTATGAATATATAAGAGGACATGGTAAAGGTTAAATAAGTTAAAAAATGGTTAAATAAAAAAGAAAAGGATTAAAGAAATATCCCAACCCTGTCCAATTATTATTAGATGGTTTTATTTTGACTTATATTTACCTTATCTTAGAATTAATTTTTTTTGGACATTTTTAAAGCAAAAATAATTTTTTAATAAAATAATACTTTCAAACCATCTTGAAGAGCCTCTCATCCCTCTTAAAAAAGTCCACCACCTCCGTCCCATTAAAAACACCTCTCAAGCCCCTTGTGTCATCAAATACCTGACCAAATAATCTCTCAGAATCCTTATATTCCTCCTATAATCCTTACCTTAGGCAGAAGACACTTCAAGAAGGCATTTTGGTTCAAACCAGAGGGAGTTACCTGATTAAAAGGCAATGTCTTCTGTCAAGTTCTCTTCTTTTATTAAACATCATCACTCCATATTCAATTATTTATTAGTTTTTTACATAAAAAGAATGAATACTCAATATACAAGGTTGTTACTATGATATTTATTATAAATAAACTTTCACACACCTCCATCTAATTGGTAGGAACATATCGTTTCTGTAGACGTCAAACTACTACCTCACGAAATGATGATTGTTCAATATTCTCTACGACCTCTTATGGTGGCCATTAATATGGTACTATATTTATATCTGATATATATTATATTTATATTAACTCTATTCTTCAGAATTTTTCGTTTATAGCATACCTTTATGGTTTCTATAATGGGTGAATATGATAATTTCATTTGAGGAAATGCGGACTACCACGCCCTAAAAGGGATATGACTCATTCATGCCATACGTGGAACATATTATGGATGGAGTTAATGATATTATATATGATATTATACTTGAATTATAATATACTTATTTATAATTATATTTTATTTCCATTAAATATGTAATTTAAATTAAAGTATCTTTCATGCGTACATACGACTTTCCATCTCCATGAACAGTGCATTTCATTAATTATCTCGAACTATTATATACTATTATAAATACATATATATAATAGATATATATGATATAAATTATATCTAAATCATTAATATCATTTGGTAGATAATTTAATTTTGACCACATAGACAACATGTAATTATAGGAAGACCATTTTTTACTCAGGTTACAAATATCGACAAAACTACCATTATTAACATAAATGATTTTGTAACGATTTTAACATTGTAATTAGTGATATAAAAGGAATAATAAACATGAAAAGTTTCTTAATAAAGTAAAATTAAATTTAGTTTATTATTAAGTATATTAAATAACCACCAAGTCAAGTCGGACATGAGGTAAGCGGTTTTTATCTCACTTTTTATTCCCGTAAGATTAATGCTACATTTGAAATTGTTTCCTTTTGTGAGATGTACATACAACCCATTATTTTTTCCTTGTTTAATATAATTAAATTTATGGTTATTTACATATTCATTGTGTGATCCTTCTTTCTTGTGGTGTATGTTTCGTATGTTACTAAATCGGTAAGGGAACCTTTCACCATCCCCTTTTTGTCAAAGACTTCTTTTATGTTATATGTTTTTAAATTTTCATTTTATAATGTTGTGATCCATTATTATATATCCTTATTGTTTTAAATTTTATTTATATGTGATGATAGATCATTTTATCTCTCAAAAAATCATTTTTTTGAATTTTAAAGCAATGTCGTTAGGCTGTCGAATTTCTATAAGGGAAGGTCTAAGCCCTATTTCCATTCTTTGGGTTAAACTTCTACTTCTTGATTATGTGGTGCTATGAATATATGTGAATGATATATGATTTCTTAACACCTAATATCCACTTATATTGGGTGTATTTATAATTTTGACACATAATTATTTCATTTATTTATCCTTAATGTAATGATATGAACTTTGTAAAGGAACTTCTTAACCCAATTTCCATTCTTTGGGTTGATCTTATACTTCTTGATTATATCGTTCTATGAATATGTTTGAGTGAAATATGATTGTTTTACACTTAATATCCACTTATATTTATAGTATTTATATTTTTCACACATAACTATTTCATTGATTTATCCTTAATCTAATGACACAATCTTTTTAAAGGACTTCATCTCAATCTCCTTTCATTGAGGCATATCATGATATTGTGCACCTTTATTATCCAATATGGTGTATATACTACCCATTGACATATTATATCATGAATATCCTTATTCTCATGATATTATAGTTTTGTTTTAAGGTTATTCTTTAATTATTTTTATTCAAGTATTTTCTCAAGTGGTAAGGTACTCTTTAACAAAAACATTGTTGTATATCTTTTAATGATTTAATCATCTAAATATTTCTCATTAAGGTCCATGTTTTTAAAATGGTTTTATGGATTTATTTATATTTACATTTAAGTTATAAAATGTTAATTTCTTTAAAAGTTTCAACATTTTTTGAGACACTTTGATTCAAACATATCCTTTTTAAATGTTTTAAATGTCCCTTTTAAATTGGATTGGTTATTTCAATATCTTGAAATGATATATTGTGATCTAAATGTGTAAATATTATCTTTATTTTATTATTTTTCATGTGTTATGATTATGTTAGGGTTCTTGGTAATTGTTTATGCATACAGGTGGTTCCATGATAAACTTTGGGCGGGTGAGCCCGAGGTAGCTCTCCAATGCATTGGGTAACATTACAGAGGTAAATATTTATGTTTCTCCTAAGAGATTTAGGGAATATACTATGATGGGTATTCCAAACATAAACACTTATGTAGATGTGAAATATAAAATGTAATTATGTTATAGATGCCACGAGTAACCATAATTATTTGTGATTACTATGTGTTATTCATAAATGTTATGATTTCATGAGGTATGTTAAAGATCTTATGTTTTGTATCAAATTATATAATAATGTTTTATTTATTTATTTTATAACCCTTACTGATATTTTGATACTCATAACATGTTTTTAAATGTTTTTCACAGGACATAAAGATGAATAGGGTCACATATGGGATCATGGAAAATTCATGCTGTCTAAAACATGGAACTTGACATGTTTCTTTTTTTAGTATTTTTATTTTATGAAATAAATTGAAACTGTTTAGAAGTTTCTACTTTGTAATTTTTGTAATGTAATGTAATAGTTATGGAATAATTCTCTAAAACTCTAAACCTGAAAATATCCTCAATGTTAATTCTTAACATAACTCAAGATTATGTAATGTTTAAGGCTGGGGCCTTATAGTTGGCATCAAAGGTCGATATAGACAACTTTAGGGATTAAGAGTTTCCGTTAAAAACATGGTTAGTCCCTATGTATATTATTTTGGTTAAATCCTTGGTTTATAAATTTTAAAGATCAGGGAATATTGGTTACAAATGGGATGAGGATGATCTCAAACAAAATTCTTATCTCTTCCCGATGACATACTTGCAATAATTATTACAAATTCGTGTTCATATGATTGCGAAAATTTTTCTAGAATAAAACTCACTTACAAGAAGTTGTTTGAGATATAAAAAACCTCCACTATAACTAGATATCATCATGGATCATGGGTTGTATTTAATGAAATTCTATTTTCACAATATTCTCATATTTTTAACAAAGGTAAATATTATCCAAGCATTTTTAAATATTTTACCGTAGCACATGATTTTGAAGCATATTAGGATTTTGAAAAAGGTGATAAAGATGGAGACCCTTGAAAAACCTATTTATATTTAATTTTTCAATATATTATTTCAGAACATACTTATGGTATTTTAAAAAGACTATTTATTGAATGTTTCAACTCAAACTCAGTCCGACTATTTTATAAAAATCATTTTTTATTAGATGTTTGGAAATTATTTGTCATACATGATTATTTTCCAAAACAATTTTTTTGCAAACACCCATATGACCCAAGTTGTACATGGTGTATTTGGAAAAAGTAATAAATTTATTTTGAAGGATCTTTAAATCAATGATGCAATGCACATACCTTATACCCATGTGAACAAGATGCTGATGAAACCATATCGACACCATGATCAAGGTATGTCGTTCTTTCTATTGGGAATAGTTTTATTTTATCATATGGAGGTAAAAAAATGACAATATATAAGATGTTTAGGTCTTAATGTATTTGGATGAAAATGAAAGGTATAACAAAACCTTTGAGTTTAAAACACATTAGGGTTATTTTTGAGTTTTATAAAAAGGAAAACCTGATGGTCGGGTCACAACTCGGCGCGTCTGGCAAGGCCGCGAGACTTCAACCCGAAACCAAAGGGTGACAAGGGTGCATCACCTACCAATGACCTTGAATAGTATGACTTATTATTTTTAGTCAAATGATTTTATGGATCAACTATAATATTATTTTGGTAACTTATGTTTTATCAAATGGATATACATAATATAGGAAAATGATTTGTTGATTAAGTGATAAAGGTAATTTTGGAAGATGTTTTATTTTTTGGGGGGAACATTACATGCTTAAGGGGAGTAGAATACTATGGGATCTCATTTGTGGAGTAATGGTTGAAATTTTATTTTTGAAGAATCTATGTTTTTATTGTGGACATATGGAGATTTCAATTATTTATAGAAATGATTAACCTAGCATAGAGAATATTTTATTAGGTTAATTACACTTCATTATGAGACATTAAGAGTAGTCGATGTTATTTAGAGGTAACCGTTAAGATTTATTGTGGAAGACTATGTGAAAAACCTCTTCTGAGTTTTGGGTTTCAATCATAGTTTAGATT
The DNA here is from genome assembly GCA_963277665.1 of Viscum album. Classification (NCBI taxonomy): domain Eukaryota; kingdom Viridiplantae; phylum Streptophyta; class Magnoliopsida; order Santalales; family Viscaceae; genus Viscum; species Viscum album. The sequence goes on along the minus strand of OY728131.1, from coordinate 1,616,578,191 downwards.
ATATTGAATAGTTTTAAGGAAAATTGTGTATTGAATGGTGTTTGTTAATCTTTGGGTACTGTTTGTTGAATTTTGAAGATTAAGAGTAGTATTTCATTTTATATAGGATTATCATTTTTTGGTATTATCTTATTTCTTACAAACCATTTTGGTTTTGGTTGATGTCTAAATATAGTATAAATATATAGTTCATCTTTTGTGAATTATGTAATTTTCTAGAAGTTTATTTTAGCACTTCAGGTGTGACTAATTCATATTGAATACTCATCGTTTAGAGAAAATATGAGTTTTAGTTGAAACTTATTAAAGGATGAAACTATACTTTAAAATTATGTATATTTTTATATGTCCTTAGTCAATATCATAAATAAATTCCTCAAAATTATGAAAAGAAATATAAAATAAATACATTGTCTGTTTACTTTTCCTACTCTGGAATCAAAGACCGTTTAACCCATCACAAGTTTGTGATTTTTTGGTGGTTAACATTCTCCTAATCATGTTTTCTATCAGTCTCCATCAGAACATGACACATATTTTCTCCTCCATGCCCATGTTTTCCTACATGGAATCCTAGTATGGGTTATCTCGAGTGACCTTTGTACTTATCTTTATTTATTTTAAAGTGATAGTTTTATTGAATGTTTTTAAGATGTGTGATTTTTAATGATGTTTCCAATCATAATTTTAAAATTTCAAGGATTCAATTCCCAAAAGGGGGGAAAGATGTAACATCTTGGGTAAATAAAGAATATGATAATTTTTTATTTCTTAATTTTTTTCAATTAAATATTAATTTTACTTTAAAGGGGATTCTATGGTTGATGGAATACCCGACACACAATAATGGTTTTCTTCAAAATACCATGTTGCACACAAGGTTGAGTCATACTAAAAAATAATAATATAATTTTTTTAAATGGTAGTTAATACATAGCCATTTTGTTTGATATAACTAAAGTAACTAACTAAAATTTTATAACAATGTTTGTAAAATGTTTTTACATTTACCCAATAATATTTAGAGTCTTAAAATAATAATGAATCCAATTTTATGTAAAAATACTCTAATATTTTTAAATGGTCATTTTACCACCTTTTGATGAAGAAACCATTTATATCTAGTTTTTGTTACTTTTATATGTTCCATTTGACAAAATGAACTTATTCATCTCAATAGGGTCCTCAAAATTTAATTTGGTTAAAATTTTGGTATTTTTCTGATAATGTTCATTTTTTACGAATAGTGAAAAATAATTCATTTTAATGCAAAAATGACTTTTAATATAATTTATTTATAGAGTTAGATTGTTATTTATTTGGTTTTAAATTGCAATTTGGTTATATTTTTACCATATAATCAAATTTTGGTCATTGGAAGTAATTTCACATTAAATTTTAACATAAACAAATGTCAAACTTTTGGTAGTTATTGTTTCTTAAAAACATGCTTTTTTTTATTGACAACAGGAATTAATTTTAATATAATTTCTGAAACATATGTGTTTTTAATTTACGAAAATGTATTCCTTATTTGGAATCAGAAGGTCTAAATTTAGTAAATATTTAACTTTTATTTTTATACATTATGAATATTTCTTTCAGTAAATATTTTATTTACCATCGTTATAGGGTAACAATGGTAAATATGGGTAAAAATAATATTATAAAAATATAAAATTACCATTACACTTATCCTAACCATATTTTATGAAATATTGACGACCCAGGGAATCCTTGTGTCAAATTTGGGACCCCAAGGAGCTACATGGGAGTGATAATGTCATTTTATTTTTATTAATTTAATGTAAGGACAAAAATAACATAAACATATATCTTTTATTAAAACAATTTTATATTTGGTTATATAAGTGATATCTTAGACTATTAATTTTCATTGGAAAGCTAAAACTATTCCATACATCATGGTATTTTATCTATAATTTTTAGATATTAAATAAATATTATTAATTATGACACAATGGTGATGCAGTAGCTGCTTCATTAATAAACGATTCAATGAAATGTTATTATAAATATTAAAATAAATTTATTTTGAATCTTTTTATGCCACACACAAACATTAGGGATAATAATGACATTTTATTATTGAATTAATTATGTTTATTATATAATTAAATGAGTCTGTATATATTTTTTAAAAGTGTTTCTCTGAATAATTTATAAATTGACATAAATAATTTTCTAAAAAAATTAATATATTATTAAATTATAAAATACATCTAAAAATCTTATATCGGGAAAAATTACTTAAATATTGTCAGAAATGTAATAAAGGATCCATTTTGGGTGTTTTTGTTTTTTATAGTAAATATATTAACCGTATAGTATGAATATATAAGACAAAATGGTAAAAGATAAATAAGTTAACAAAGGGTTAAATAAAAAAGATAATAATATAAAAAATATCCAAATCCTATCCAATTATTTTTCAATAATTTTATTTAGAATTATATTTACTTTATTGTATAATTAATTATGTTTTTGACCTTTTGAAATCAAAAATCATTTTATAATAAAATAATACTTTCCAACATTCCTAAAGAGCCCCTCCTCCCTCTAATAAAAGGACACAACCTCTAACCCATTAAACCCACCTCTCAAACCCCTTGGATCATCAAACTCCTACCCAAATAATCTCCCAAATTCCTTTTATTACTCCTATATTTCTTACCTTAGGCATAAGACACTTCATGAAAGCCTTTTGGTTCAAAATAAATGGTGTTACCTGATTAAAAGTAAACGTTTTCCCTCAAGTTATCTTCTTTTATTTTACTTATTTACTCCCTATTATATTCTTATGATTTGTTTACATAACAACACCAGTATCTCAAATATAATATGTTTTTATTATGAGAAGGATTAAAACTAAACTTCCACACACCTTCATCTAATGGATACAATCATACTTTTTCTCTAGATGGCGAACTACTACCTCACGAAATGATGATTGTTCAATCCTCTCCTACCACCTATTATGGTGGCCATTAAGATGAAACTATATTTATATGTGATATATTTTATATTTATATTGTTTCTATGATTCTGTATTTTTCATCTATAAAATACCATTATGGTTTCCAAAATGGGTGAATATTAGAATTTCATTTGGGGAAGTGCGGACTACCGCCCCCCTCAATGTGATATGACTCGTTCATGCCATACATGGAAGATATAAAGGATGGATTTAATGAAATTATATATGATATAATTCTAGAGTTATAATATTCCTATGTATCATTAATTTTTCATTACCTAAAATATGAAATTGAAATGAAAGTAGCGTTCATGCGTACGTATGACTTACCGTCTCCCTGAACGGTGTATTTCATTTCTTATCCCCAAATGATATGAAATATTATAAATAAATATATATACTGGATAAATATGATATATATGATATATAAATCATTAATATAATTCTGGATATAATGTACTTTTGACCACATAGACACCTTTTAATTAAAAGAAGTTCATTTTTGACTCAAGTACCAAATATTGACAAAATTACCGTTATTAAGTTAAATGAATTTTTAATGTTAATAACATAATAATAAGTGATATAAATGGAAAAATGAACTTGAAAATTGTTCTTAATAACATATAAATTAACTCTAGTTTATTATTCAAGAGATTAAATAATGAATGAGTCAAGTCGGACATGAGGTAAGGGGTTTTCATCTCACTTTATTATTTACATGACATTCATGATATATTTGCAAAAAATTTCTTTTGTGTGGTGTATGTTCTGCCCATTATTTTATTCCTGGTGTAATATAATTTAATTTATGGGTTTTTACATTTTAATTTTATGATCCTTATTTCCTATGGTGTATGTTTCTTATGTTACCAAATCGGTAATGGAACCTTTCACTATCCTCTTTTTTCCAAAGACGTCTTTTATGTTATGTCTTTTTAAATTTCATATTTTTATTATAGGATCTGTTTTTCTATATCCTTATTACTGTAAATTTTTTGTATATGTTGTGAGGGAACCTTTTATCTCTTACAAACTCGTTTTCGGAATTTTAATGCAATGTCGTTAAGCTGTATAATTTCTGTAAGGGAACTTCTTAACCCTATTTCTATTCATTGGGTTAAACTTATACTTCTTGATTATGTAGTTCTATGAATATATGTGAATGACCTATTATGTTTTTACACGTAATATCCATTTATATTGGGTGTATTTATGTTTTTCACACATAATTTTGTCATTAATTTATACTTAATGTAATGATATGATCTTTGTAAAGGAACTTCTTAACCCAATTTCTATTCATTGGTTTGATCTTCTACTTCTTGATTATGTCTTTTTATGAATATGTGTGAATGACCTCTTATTGTTTTACACTTAATATCCAATTATATTGGGTGTATTTATATTTTTCACACATAATTATGTCATAGATTTATACTTAATCAAATGGTATAATGTTTTTAATGGACTTCGTCTCAATCTCCTTTCATTGAGGCATATCTTGATATTGTGCACCATTATTTACCTATAAGGTGTATATACTAACCTGTGATATATTATATCATGAATAATATTATTCACATTATATTATAGGTTTCTTTCAATGTTATTCATTAATTATTTTTATTCAATTATTTTCTCATGTGGTAAGAGACTCTTTAACTAAAACATTGTTTTAAATGATTAAATGATTTAATCTTCTAAATCATTCTCATTAAGGTCCATTCATTTAAGGATTTATTGATATGTACATTAATGTTTTAAAATTTTAATTACTTTGAAAGTTTCAAAGAGGTATGGGACACTTTGATTGAAAAATATTCTTTCTAAATGTTTTATTTGTCTTTTTTAAATTAGATAGGTTATTTCAATATCTTGAAATGATAGATTGGGATTTAAATTAGTAAATGTTACCTTTAATTTATTATTGTTCATGTGTTATGATTATGTTATGATTCTTGGGAATTGTTTACGCATACAGGTGGTTCCGTGGTAAACCTAGGGTGGGTGACCCTGAGATAACTCTCCAATGCACTGGGTAACATGGCGGAGGTAAACATTTATGTTTCTCTTATGATATATTGGGAATATACCGTGACTGTTATTCCAAACATAACTCCCTATGTAGCTGTGAACGTTAAAATGTAAGTATGTTATGGATTCCACACGTTACCTTTTTTATTTGTGACTACTGTGTGTTATTCATAAATATTATAATTTCCTAAGGTATGTTAAAGAGATTATGTTTTTTATGTAATGATATACTATGTTTTCATTCATTATTTTATATCCCTTACTGAGATTTTTATGCTGATCCCATGTTTTGAAATGTTTTTCATATGACTTAAAGATGAATAGGGTAAAGGAAAAGTCATGCAATCTAAAACATGGAAGTAGACACATTTGTTTTTTTATGAGTTTTTATTTTTTGAAAACAATGGAAACTAAGTAGATGTGTCTACTTTGTAATATTTGAAATGTAATGTAATAGTTTTGGCCTAAATCTCTAAAAATTTAAACATAAAAACATCTTCAATGTGAATACATAAATAAATATTATGTAATTCTTAAGGTCGGGGCCTTATATAGACCTTCACAAATAATTTTTTTAAGCTACAACTAATGTCAATTATTTTCATTCCTATGTATCGGAACTTAACTTCACAGATTTGAAAACATATTAATGAACATGTTTTCAATTATTATTTTTTAAAAAATTTCAACTCTGGATTGAGTTGTATCATTAAACATACAATACATCTCATATACAGGTCTTATAAATACATCAAAAATATATTAGAATTATTATTATTATTGTACTCCATTCTATGGTGCAATATCAAATCTATATTGGAAATGTCATAATAAACACCCCCATTTTCTATTCACTTCAGGATAGATTACTCTTTCTCTTAAGGGGAACTTTAGTCTCCAACTTTTATTCTATGGAAATATATGAATTCGTACATAATATATTCTCTAAACATAATATTATAATCCTATAAATTCCACCATGATAGTAAGTTGAAAAAGAAATAATATTCCTCACCCATTTTGAGAAGGTATCTTTTTTTCCTTACCATTTTATTGACAAATAATAATTAATGAAAAAAGGGAAATCCCAATGAAATTTTACTTCGAATTTGGAAAATAATTCATTCCCAACAATAATCTCATATGTTGGAAAGCAAATATTGAAAGAGGATTTATCAAGATATCCATTACTTATTCCAAAACTGAATAATAATCCAATGAGTGATTATGACATGAAAACTCATATTTAATCAAGTGGTACATAATATCAGTATGATTTAATATTGATTAATTCAGTATCTTATTTAATAATAATATTAGAATATTATTGTCACAAAAAATCACCAATCAGTATGAAACATTAACCATTATGACTTAATGTTATGAATTTTGCCACATCATTTGTATTATGTCCTAGGATTCCCCTAAACACTTAGCATTAGTTGCGGTAAGATATAATTATTTTATTATTTAGAGTTCCAAAAACACCTCTTTGTTAGATAATGAATTGACCTATGAATTATACCATTTGTCTCCCATATATCCTTACCAAATTTTTATTTGTATATCCATAATTCATAAAGGATATTCTAATTTCATATCTTCAGACAAAAACAAGTTTTCATTTTATATATCTCTTGATTAGTTTTATTTATAAGATAAAAAACATATCCATTTTCTTTTTAATCATGCATATAGAGTAAACTATATGATCTTTAAATTGTTGTCTAGGTTCAAATAACAGCCTCAAGGTTATTGTTTGAGCCCTTATAATTCCTTCTTCAAATTTCACACCAAAGATGTTTCATCACCATAGAAAACCCACTATAGTTGTTCAATGTATACTTCTTCATAAAGTTCACTATTAATAAATAATATCTTTACATCTATTGGGAAAACATTATATTTTTATAGATCATTCATCACATGAAATATTTTAATTATATCAATCCATGATACATGAGAAAAATTCTATGAAACATATACACCCTCAATTTAAGAGTATCATTTAAAATTAAGAATATTTTTTTTGTAACTTCAACTTTTACATTAAAATAATTACATAAAAACAAATTTATGAAAATCAAAATTTTATCATTGGGACAAAAAAATGTGTCCTGGTTATCATTTTTATCATTTTCATTCCCCTATTCTTCCATTTATATAACCCAATGCTCATGTTATTGGGGTTCATCAACACTCTTTGGCATAAAATGAGAAGTTATTATGGAATGATTGATAATTATTTAGATTGTTTTTGTTTTTACACCCTAATCGCTATCCTAAAAATATTTTCAAGATCAATTTTTGTATGCCTTTATATCAATGAACATCATTTATCTTAACCTCTATAATTATCATACATTATTGAGTCATCCCAAACTTTATAAAATCTACTAAATAATAGGAATTACTCTCTTATTTTTAATCCTATCCTATTGCTTCAATGTCATAATCAGGTTGTAATGATGCTTGTGAATGTTTTGACATATTAACAAAATTACTTCAATGTAATTGCTAATTTTCTTCATATATTTGTTATAACATTGGTAACTTCTTCGACTGGGTGTATACCAAGTAATTATTCCTTCTTATGCACACTCATAAAACATTCCAAAATGGTTACCTTTAATATTGGTAAATAACATGATTCTGAATTACATAAGATCATTAAATAATGGATTCCTTCCAAATAATACTTCATATGGTATTTTGAATGAAATAGGTAGAATATGTATCTTTTTTAGAATGTAGATAGAAATTAGTGTATCTTATATCCAAATGCATATTTATATGGCATTCTCGTATAGAATTTCTCATCAAATGTCCATAAAAATAATATTCTTCAGATTATTAAATCCATTTTATTTAAATGTATCCAATTTTATATTCGTGTTTAATATTATTCTTCTTGTGATATACCTATAACTCATTATTCTTATATTAAAATCTATTATCACATTGAAATTATTTAACAACACACCTTGTTTGATTCTTAAAATTTATTAGAACGTGTTTAAATTTCTAAAGAGGTTGTGATTTACTCAACATAAAATAGAGATATTTTATATGTGTAAAATAATTTTAAAAAATCATAATGTACTTATATTTATTGGATGATTTCATTCTCATTGTTTTTAATCATCTGAGTGTAAGAAGTATTGAGGATTTTTTTCATTTCCATTTTCACTTGTTTGTGACACATGTTTTCTAATTTTCCATTATTAAATTTGATACATGGGTTGAGTGTTCCAATTTTCTGATTTACTAGATTATAAAAATATTATCCTTCAAAATATTAGAGATACTATTCTATAGAAAATGGCCACTAATTAACTACTGATGTTATTTTTACTTCATAATTCTAAAAAAATATAACTCTTAATCATAAAATAATAATAATAATTTTAAATTTTCTATCCCACATAATAATAATTATTCCATTCATAAAAATATTAACAAAAAATTAATTCTTATAAATTTTTAACTCTTTACTATTTTTATAAATTTTCTAAACACTAAGGATAATTTTCCCCAACCCATTAATACTGAGAATATTAGGGTATGTCTTCTTAACAATATTTTAATAACCAAATCCATTAACATTGAGTGGTATTTTGTTTTTGAATGTGAATCATCATTTATTAAATCATTATATATCTTATAATATATTCTTATTTTAATTTGTGTGTGATGAGAAATCACTATTGAGTAGGTAGAAATTCATTCCTTTTGAATCATTATACACAACCTTGACCACTATTATATAGCCTGGATTACTCCTTCTCATAAAATATAAATATCGTTTTATTTTTTTTTGTTTCTATGATATTATAGTGATTTTGTTTGGTGGTGTGTTTTTGTTGATCAGAACTAACAGAAGTCTCTTCAATATACTCAATGAAAATTTTCAGTGTTATCAACTCATTTGGATATTTCCTCTATTGGAATCTATGTTCTTCATATTTACTACCTATTGATCCATTAATTCTGTTAGATTGTGGAATTGAAATTTTAATCCAAAACACATAGGTTTTTTACCATACCTTCCTTTACAACAATATGTTCCCTTAAAGGAAAATCTCCATCGATATAAAACTACTTCTTTAAACTTTTCTCATCGAGTTTCATTCCAATTTGAGATATTATACTATCGTTAAGCCACATCATGCATAGGATCCTTCTTTAGGACCTTGAAGTTTTCATTAAGATTATCCAAAATATGGTTACCATTACACACCTATTAACCATTTTAATTTCCAGTACCATCATCAACCATGGAGGTGGGTGTGTTTTATGATTTAGGTGAAGTAATCACCTCCCTGTTTCCATTAATTTGGTTCTGATCACTAGAATCATATGGTCATGATTCCAATGAGATTTTTATTTGTACCGTTGGACAATAAACATGATAACTAGTAATATTATCAATTTTAGCTTCTATTTTAGTGAATTCCCTTACTTTTTTATTTAAATGTTTTATCAAAAAATCATTGTATTTTCTCAAAGGATTTTTTGGTCATATAGGATTTTCGTCACGATCCTTTATATCCTCATTATTGGATATTATATATGCATAGATGATGTCAATAATTTTGTGTCATTATTTCTGATTTGTGTGTAGATCTCCTATAATTCATTTAAACCCAATTTACATCTCCACAATAACTACTAAAAACACATCTTTAATAGTGCTGGCATTTATCAACATAAGAAAATGCCCTGATAAAGTCCATATTTATCATCACTAAAATAAGTGTTGATAAAGGAAGCCTTTAATCGGTGCATTTATTAGTGTCGATAAAGGGAACCATTATAAGAACGTTTTCTTAGAATTGATAATGTGAACCATTTATGAGTCACTTTTTAGAACTCATAAAGGTCCAAAATAAAATGATATAATAATATAATAAAAATTACTAATTTAATAATTATTTTTAAAAATGAATAAATTTAACACACACACACACACATATATATATATAAATAATAAATTGTATATTTTAAATATATTGATATGGAAAATGAATAAATTAAAAAAATTAAAAAAATTAAATGAGTAAATTATGGAAAATATTAATTATTTTATTAAATAAAAAATATTTTATAAAAAGGAATAATTTTAATAAATATATACATAGATTATAAATGTTAATTAATAGTATTTATTAAATATATATATATATATATAATGAAATGATTGAAATAATTAAACAACTAAATTAAAAATGAATAAATTAAAAAATTATTTAAAGATTAATTAATGAAACAATTATTAATAAAAATGAATAAGTTTAATATATATATATAAATATTAATAAATAAAATATATTATATATAAATATAAATTTTAAAATGAATAAAATTTTAATTAAAAACATATTAATGTATTATTCATTTTTACTATTGTTTAATTTTTCAATTTAACCTATATCAAACATGGTGTGTTACATTGATTTCAAGTATAGAAATATAGTTAATTAATGCATTTTTATATACAAAAGCACACACAAATATATTTACACAATATATAGAAACACATACACATAATAATTATGGTGTGTCTGATGTTATTTAATAACATGAATTGGTAACTATTTGGGTATACTAGGTAAAAAATGTTAACAAATGGAATGATACTAAGACAAGGGATATTATTATTGATTATATCCAAATGATAAAACATTATGCACATAAGAAGAAATCCATAAATATTTCAGGATAACATAATTTTTTTGGATACTTGAGTTTCCATATAAAGTGTTTGTTTTTTTGTATATTTTTTCCTTGACCTATATTCTTTTGTCTCATGGATCTTATTTAAGATTTAATAGGTAGTAATTTGTAATAATATATGGAATATAATTTTTTTAGGTGTATTTGTTTAATTTTTAATAATAAATTATAATTTTATATTAATTTAAACATTTATACTCAATTTATAGTGTATTCTTATTTACATATTAGTTACGATTAGGTTTATATAACTTGTAAATTGACTGTGTATATTTAGTAACCCCATTTGTTGATACTATTAGTTATATTTTTCATTATTATATTTAATATAACACATCTAACATGTTTTAAATTATATTTTAAATAATGAAAACACTTGTTAAAATTTAAATGATGAGAGAGAGGTGTATGGGTTCAAATATAATATAGATTATTTTTTTCATATTTATAAAATATTATTTTCTTGGAAGGGGAAAATTATGTGAATATCTACATTAAAATAGAATATTTCACCACTCTATCCCATAGATATCCATAGGAAGGATCCAATGGAAATAAATTTTTTGCTAGAACTTATATTGATCCTCATTTCTTATAGGTAACTATAGATATACTTCAAGCTATGTAGGATACTTTTCACTAACAGGATCATATTGTATCTTTGGATCCTCTAAGATTTTATGGTATTATATCATAAAAATAAATTTATAATTTCATTGAATATATTCATTTCATTTATAATAGTAAAAAAATTATTGATCAATACTGAGGGTAAGTTGAAAAATTCACCCTTTTTTGGGATGTATGTTATTAGAGAAATTTTATGGTGGATTAAAAAAATATCCAAAATTAGAAGGTGATAAATCCTTTAGTAGATATAATTAATGTCGAATGTAGGTACAATGAGATTAATTTCTTCAAGACCATTAGAGTTGATGTATTACAACTCATCTTTAACCAAGGAAACGTTTTGAGTGATTCCATCAATGTAGGTTCCTAGGACACTTTAATCAGTATTGCCTCTTTGATGTGAAGCATTTTTATTGATGTGGTTAATTGGGGAACCTCGAATGGTCCTTATAAGTTATTTATTCTAGGATGGGTCATTATATATGGAATGTATATTATTTATGGATGAGTAGTGTATAAATGATTCTAGGAAAGGTTCTTATGTAGTGATAGCTACAATCTTTTTATATTATCCTCTTGTTGATGGTATTACAATAAAAAATCATCATATTAATTATTTATGAGTATATTATATTGCATTTGGGATTGATATTAGAACTAATTCATAATGTAAGTAAAATCAATATCATCTATAAGTAGTGATATGGAAAAAGAGTAATCAATGTCAATTTTATAAAATAGGGGTAGGCCCCAGTGGTTATATCTTCTTGAATTGAAAGTGTAAGTTTCCTCAATCTATGAAAATAATGGAAACAAAAATATCTCCCTATATCTTACATACCCATACCTACACAATTCCACCCCTATTTTGTACACTCATTGTAGCTTCATATGAGACCATTGTGAACTGCATCTCCATCAGCTATTGTGAAACAGGAATACAACACATAATAGTTTTAAGAAACAAAAATTACTTTTCTTAAAAAATAAAAACATGTTTTTTGTATAAGGTTATGTAAATAAAGATTAATTTTGGTATGATAGATATAAAATACAACACATTCAATGCATAAAAGCCCAAAATTTCATGCATATCGCATGAAAATTGTTACCATATTGGACATAGACATAACACTTCAATACTAAAGTACAAAAAACCTTCAATACCTTTATCCAATCTGTCTTTATACGTATGATTTACTTCCATCTATTTATGATGGATATGAATACCTATTTCAAACTACCCTACCTCCCATCATTATGGTTCCAAAGATCCTGGATGACATACCTCCCACTCATATTGTATTCATTAATCTCTGTCAAAGAAATTTCCATGACTCCGAATACCTCATCTCCAACCCATTATTTATCATTTTTTTTTCACTTCATCCTTCTCATTTACTACTTCATGAGAACACAAAAAATGTCACTAAAAAATTAATCAATAGATAATGAATGAATTTTATTGGTTTCTTGGTATTCATTTTATAATATGAATCACTAGGTTACTTTTCACAACAGATCATAAGAAATTACTTTTATATTGAGTGTGGTTACATTTGATCATGTTATAACTCCCCAGTTAAAAAAATATGGTAGAGAATATTACTAGAATGAGTGAACTCCTTAATATACTCATGTTTCACATTTTTTTGTGAAATAAATGCCAAACACAAATTTTTATTCTCTTCCCCTTCAACATTGATAAATTAAAAAGGGTGACAGTCTGACTCTCTAAGGTTCTACTTCCATAATATGAAAATATCTATGGACCTATTATCAACTTCATCCCCAGGATACATTCTCCTGGTATCTTGGAGAAATAGTTGGTTTTAAATAACATTCACCTACATCACTCTATTACCACCACATGTTTGTATCTCCTCTAACACCTACCAAAAAAGAAATATTTTAGAGGTAGTGGAAAACAATAAATGTTTGTTAGTGGATGTAAATGAATGAGGGAATAATTCATGTGTATTTTAATGTTCATTCATTCATTTTTTGTACTGTAATATGTAAGAATATATAATTAAAGTTTCATTTACATTATTTTTTATCCTTAGTGGAAACTGAACTTTCATCTATTGAATATTTATTATTGTATTTTTGTTTCTTGATATTCATCCCCAATCTATTTTGTATTGTTTGAAATAATTTAATTAGTAGTCATCCCAAATGATCACCAGTAGAGAGTATGCGATGACTTTTGGTGATACTAGTCTAACAAATATAGGAGGATATCTAAAAAATAAAAGAGATAAAAACCATAAAAAATGAAATAATAACTATTTGGGATGTAAGAAATAAAGGGACATTAGAATAATAATGATGGGAGGAATGATAGTTTGAAAGAGGTAGTATAATCCATCTTCAAGAGAATGAAGGAAATCAACGGATTATGAAGGATTAAATAAAGGCAGGAAAATTTTGTTGTACTAATGTATTGAATTATTATATCTATATTTAAGATAGTAATTTTTTTAACCAAGATGCATGAAAATGTTGGATTTTATGAATAGAGTGTGTTATATTATTGTTAATAAATAAAAATTAAATGTTTGACTACTCATACAAAAAATTTCTTCTGAACATGATGATGTTACCAATCCTGAGGAAGAATAGATTATTGATGATGAAACTATAGAATTATTACAAAATAAATAAAAAATTGATGAAAAAAAAGACATAGTATCATAATGGGTAATAAAATTATCAAGTCAAGTTACCATGGTATAAAATGTTAGGTTAGTTGGAATCAACACAAATAATCTATTGACCCCAAAATGTCAATGTTCATTAGTTATCTTAGGGTAACAACAATGATGAATGTGCTTATTGATATCGGTTCATGGAGCCACATCCAACATTTAATGAAGGAAATGCTTTGGAAAGATATAACATCAATTTTACGTTATACTTTCTCTATTTTATAGAAAACTTATATAATGAATCATTGATTTAATTATCATTATTCCTCATAGAATTCATTTATTTTAGATTCTTTCCCTAATAAATTTGTCTCAATGTACATCGTAAAATAGCACATAGGATTTCCAAATCTTATTACAATGTTACATATATGGGATACTAAGGATAAAATAACGCCCCACCCACCACTTAGTTATGCACACATTATAAAGCAAGAAACATGGACTAATTTCATAAATTGTCATAATGATAAATAATTTTAGCTGCATTATTGTTGATAACATATTATTTAACATTATTTATTTTACCCAAAGTGGTTCAAAAAATTTAATTTATGAAATGGAAAAACATTTATGAAAATAAAGTGTATTAAAACCAACATACCTCTGTCACAATGCAAAGATGGGGTACATTTTATTAGAGAAGAAATTGGTATATATTTTAAATCAAAAATAAAATATTAATTTTATTATATGAAACAACATATTTTTCTTTGTTTATATTTAGATAGATAAATCAAAATATAAACCCACTTCCACCCCACATCATGTGATATAAAAGGTGGCTTGGGTAAATAATGAGGGTGAATTAGTTGATGAAAAAAACTGTATAAGAAGCTTGTGTAATTATGAAATAATTGCAATTATATGTTAATTATAACAATATTACATAAAAATAAATATTTATGTTCATAATTGTTCATATAGTTTAGACCTAAGAATGAGAAATGACTGTACAAAAAGAAAAGCTACTTTCAATAGATTTGAAGAGGCTTAATCAATACAGTCACGTTAGAGGATTTGGTTGTGGTGTCCCTCCTAGAACATATTTAGAGAAGATAAAATCACATTAAGATACATATAATATGGTTAGATGATTGCAGACAAAAATAGCCTCACTGAAAGATATTATTTTTTGGTCTTGTTTGGAAGACCAATATATAAGAAAGGATCAAAGTGAACAGGTTGTGGAGAAAATATCCAAACATTAACCAAATGATCCCACAAGGTCGGAGGCTATTCATTCTGCCAACCACATACCTTATAATGGGTAATCAATTGTCTCATTACACTTTCTCCAAAATCTTAATCAAACCACATCTGATAGCATTATATTTGTAAAATTTTCTAGGTTACAATTGTATGCAATTTTTATCTTTCAAAACCCACGTACCACTATGTTGTGATGGGTATAGTGTATAATATCCCAAGATACTAGATAAACAATCAAAAACTCCCAAGATACCACATGAGAGTGGGTATTTAGGTATCATATGAGATGATTGCTAGGTATCTTATTCCACTTGATGGTTCAGATATTACAACGGTCGATGCTTCAATAGGAGATTTCATTGCATGGTCTTATAATATTATAAGGATACATGAGGTATGTCTTTAACAAATTTTTTCACATGAAAAACATGTAAAAAATGATGATAAAATGAATGAAGTGGGTTTTTATATTACAGATAAATAATGAAATGGAGAAACGAATGGTCGAATCCAGAAAATCTAGTGAATGGACCAAGAAAACAAAACAACCTTCTGAGAGTATCTTCTGCCTGCTAGTTCGAGAGAAACATTTATTATCATTACAACCTAATCCAAAGACCACATTTAATGATAAAACTATGAATTAAAATAAATATGAATAAAAAATATATAGATAATTCTTAACCAATGAAATTGGTCTAGAGACTCTAAATGAGATTCTGAAGCATGAATGTTTGGGCATCTCAATTATGAATACAAACATAAGGTAAATTTTCATAAAACATCTGTCCAAATAGTGAGATAATAGGTTTATTAATGTCAAAAAATATTCATATTTTTTACAAGTATTTAAATAATAACTATATAAAAGGAATATCTTGTGAATCATGATTTGGACTCATTAATCCTTATATCATTTATATAATAGAACATACTTTGAATGAGAATGAAATTAAGAATAAAAATGATGAGTTACTCAATGTTTTTAAATAAAATTCATGAGACAGAATACTATTTTTGATTCCTACAATGTAAAGGTAAAACTATACAATATAATAACAAAGAATATATTTTTAATTTTTTTCACTACTTATTTGTTTTTTTAGGAAGTAGTTGATGCTGATAGCACTCAATCTGGACACCCCAAATACTTATTCATTTGATCCAATTCATAGATATTAATAGAAATGACCACACATTATGTGTATTTGGAATATGTAATACAATTCAATCAACATGACAAAGATAATTTTTGAATTCATTGTGCAGTCTATGTTTTAACAAGAATTTTGTTATGATAGGGATGTTTCTAAATATTGGCTAGATCTTGGCATGAATTTAGTTCGAAAATGGTTAAAGCTTATGGATTACTAAAAATTGAAAAAAATTATGTTATACATAGAAATATTTAACTATCAAAATATTTAAAAAAAAATCATGTATTTTCGTCAATGTTTCTACAATGTCCAAAATAAGATAATGACAACGATTATGGATATTATTCTTGAAAATTTATGATAGAAACTATAATTAATGAGAATTCTAACATCCCCCAAGAGGTTATTTCTAAAGGTAATTCCAATTTAATTAAATATATTACATAATTATTTGTTTTAATAGATTTTCACAATACTATTAAGATTTTCAACAACCTAGTGACTCAAAATAAGAAATCAATTTTTTCAGAGATTAGTGGTAAATATACTTTTTTTTCAGAATGTATACCGATAATAAATTAATGTGATTAACTAGTATGCTTGTTATCTAGTATGAGTTAAGACCTTAAAAATATATTTTGTGTTTGAATAATTAATTTATAATATATATATATATATATTATTTTTCATCTCTTTCTCAAGGAGAAGTATAATTGATGTAAAAAACTTTTAGGAGCATTGAATTGAAAACAATAATTTATTTCCAAATTCATAGAGGTAGAGGAAGATATGAAGGTTGAGGAAGAGGTGAAGGTGGAGGTGGATGTAAAGAGGGAGGTATATTTAGAGGCAGTGTTCGAGTCATAGATCGATGAGGGGGTGGATGCAATAGTAAAGACCGAGATAGATACTGAGGAGGAGGAGAATAAGAAACACTTTCTTGAAAATAATATTTTTTGGGAAATTATGTAGAATGTAGATCATACTATGACTCTGGTTGAGAAAAATAGTTTAAAAGTGCACAAAACACATTTCAATTAAGATAATATCTATTATGGAATTGTTTCATGTGACTTATTAGAATAATGTTTTTCACCACTTGTTTATGTGATTTTATACTTGGTAATAATCCACCTGTAAGAACATTTTGTATTGGAAGCTTCAATGGCTCTTCTATTGTTATTAAAGAAACATCTTTACAACTCCCAATCATAAAATATGTATGTAATCTAAAATAAATTTTTGAATGAATATGTGTGTAATCAACTAATTAAGTCACTGATAGTATTAATTAACTATTAGAGTAAAACAAACATTGATATATCATGGTTATCAAGGAGGTTTGGTGTCAAAGTGTCCTTTATTAGTTTAAAATAACCATTTTAATACAAAAAAGTATCGCTTAATGAAAATAAAGAAATGCCCTCAGATTTTCATTATAATTTGGTACAATGATTTATAATTCCTTTGTGACATGTATGAACTAGTCTCATGTAAAACCCACACATGATACCACACGTATGAATCAAAGTGTTTGTTTCTATTTTAAAATGAGATTTTAGTAAAAAATACAAGTGGTATACTCAAAACCAAGAAAAATAAATAAAATTATTTTTATACTTCATTAAAATGATCCACAAGTCAATTGAGATGTGAACGAATCAGCCAAATTGTGTGGATGATATTACTCAAATTGCATCTTTAAATTCAATATTGATATTTATTTTAGTGAAAAAAACAACTAACACACTCAAAACCAAGAAAACACATTCATACTATTTGTCAGTTTATTATAATGATCCAAAAGTCATTTTTGATGTATAGTAATCGTCCACACCACAATATAACACATGGTGTGACTAGTATGACTCTAATTGTCCATTATTAGTTTAAATTTGACATTTTAATAAAAAAAGTTCCACACAATGAATATTGAGTAAATATTATGATATAGTATTTATAATTTATAAAAAAATTAATAATTAATTTTGCGACATTTATGAATTAGTCTCATGTCAAACCCATACATGATGCCACCTATATGGCTCAATGTTCATTTTCTAGTTTATTTTTTTTTTGTAAACAAACTAGTGGCACACGCAAAATTAAAAAAAAACATGTAATTATTTTGATACATTATTAAAATGATCCATAACATATCTGGGTCTTGTAGGAATCAACTTCACCTCATTCTGATGTATGTTGTGACCTATATGAATCCTATTACATCCTTTTAGTCAAAATTTACATTAATTACAGTGAAAAAAATCAAGTTCCACAAAAAAAATTGAGAAAAAGAATTGGGGTTATTTTGATACTTTAGGAAAACTATCCATATGTTATTTGTAAAGTGTTTGAATGAGAATAACCACAATTTGACTCACAATGTGTCCGGTATAACTCCATGTGTTCGTTATCAGTTTAAAATTGGCAATTTTGTACAAAAAAGTTCCCCTCATTGAAAACCAAGAAAATGTTCCTAGAATGTGTTGATAATTTTGGAAAATTATATTGAGATGGTATGTGAGTATGATATACTCTATAATACAAAATGTAGAATCGAAATAACAGAGATACTGTATGAATTATCTAATGATAATAAAAATACAAGAGGGGGGTGAATAGTATAATTTTAAAAATTCCTTTGAAACTTTCAAATATGGTTATGTTTAACAAGGTTATACAAGGTAATTCACAAAACCTCTAGTTCTACATACTTGCTTGATTCTGGAAATATGATTCCGAGAATTTCAATACGGAAAAGATGATTCTGGAAAAAGAAACTTAATGAAAATTTACAAAGATGTATATTCTACCTTAAAGAGTATAGAATCTAACTAAATCAGAGTACACGTATAAGTAAGTATAAGATAGTTATAATTTACTCAACAATAAAAATTCATCGGAAAACTGGTAACAAAACAAGTAACAAATAGTAATCTTTTAACCCAAAGAGAAGGGTATCCAACAACCATGTATAAAGGTCCCTTGATTTATACTTTCAAGAATGTCTGTCTTACCCAAACCAGGGTAAGCCCTTGATACGAAGATCAGAGTCTGTCTTGTTATCCCCGAATTCCCTCAACTTCAAGGTAGTCGGAACCTCTGTCTTTCTCAAAAAGGAAGCCCTCAACTTCAAGGTAGTTGGCACCTCTGTCTTCCACAGAACGGAAGCCCTCAAATTCAAGGTAGCTGGCACCTCTGTCTTCCTATCCTCGGAAGCACTCGAATGTAATCAGCAAAATTCGGAGTTTCACAAAGAAAATATGAACAAGATGTTCAATATGAACTAAGCATGAGAGTATCTCTCTAGAAATCACTTCAATAGTGTGTAATATCTATATTGATCAACTTGTTATATTCTCTTTTAAATGAGCTCCTATTTATAGGAATGACTTCCACGGTAGGTCCCTCCTCCAATGGTCATATTTTCCTTGAATTTCGAAGGGACCTATACACATGTCACTGAAACAATGGTTAGTTTGTAATTGAATACACGACATCGTTTTATAAAAAATCAAGGGTACGCAAAAATATGATTACATAACCAAATTCAATATTCGGATTGTAAGAAAATACAAGTTCAGAGTCTAAGAAAAATTGAATTCTGAGTCTATAATATATGGTTATTTGGATTCTATTTTCTAGGAATTCAAAACCAGAACTTACAAATTTCAGAGTCAGACTTCATGAGAATTTGGTGGCAAAACTCATAAGAGTTAAGAGTTTGTATTCAGAGAACTTCATGTCAGAACTCAGAGAAGTTCATAACCAGAATTCGTATTCAGAATTCGGAGTCAGAACTCAGAAGAGTTTGTATCCAGAATTCGTAATTCGAATTCGGAGTTAGAACTCAGAAGACTTCGTATCCAGAATTCATAATCAGAATTCAGAGTCAGATCTCAGAAGAGTTTGTATCCAGAATTCGTAATTAGAATTCGGAGTCAGATCTCTGAAGAGTTCGTAACCAAAATTCTGTGAATTCAAATCCTAGAACAGAATGATTCTTATCTAGGTAATTATAGGATTACAAGGATTTGGTTTGAAACTAAATTTTACACATAGAAAATTATGATATGAACAACAAAAACAAGAAAATGATAAATTTCCCTAGGGAAGGAAATTTTTTCTCATAGAAGTAAAACACAGGGTAAAAAGATATTTTCCTTGAGATAAGTTGTTTGTGATTTTCAAAACAAGAAGTAATGGTATGGTAAGAAGGAAACCTTGATGACTCAAAAATATCCCCTAAGTATGAAGGAATGGAAAAGTCATAAGGAAAACCTTATTGACTCAAAAATCTACCCCTTTTTCGAAAGCACATAACATCCTTACAAAAAAGAATAAAAGAAATTAGAAAATATTTTTCTAGACTTTGAAAAAAAACTTATATCCCTTTTTACATTGGAAAAGATGAATACGACTAACTCCCCCTTAGGCTATGGAACTCTAAGGATCGTATTCTGGATTTCCAGAATGAGATTTGTAGTTATCTTGAGTACAGAAATATCTGCAATGGTAACTCTCACTTAGATAAACTCCCCCTTACTTAGGGATATTTTTTCTTTACATAGAATTCTTTTTCCTTCTCCCCCTTGGTGATTTTGAAAAAGAGTTTGTGGGAATAGAAAAAAAAATGGTACCTGAAATATTAGTACAAACAACCAAACAAAAACAAACAACCACACTTTCATTAAGATTGGAAGAATTTATACATAGGAAAAAAATATAACAAAATATTGGTTTGAGCTATTTTTTCACCATTCTCCTTGGGTATCAACTTCTTTACAATGGTTTTCAGCTTCTTTAGATCCTTGT
Organism: Viscum album; assembly: GCA_963277665.1. Classification (NCBI taxonomy): domain Eukaryota; kingdom Viridiplantae; phylum Streptophyta; class Magnoliopsida; order Santalales; family Viscaceae; genus Viscum; species Viscum album. Next base: position 1,616,556,892 of record OY728131.1, on the reverse strand, counting down.
GATCTTCATCTACTTGCTTCTCTAAGGATTTGATCCTATCATCTTGAGCCTTCAAAGCCTCTTCCTAAACCTTCGACAGGTCATCTTACTTCACTAGCATTTCTTCAATCGCGATTTGGAGATCCCTTTCTATTTTCCAACATTGGACAACATAATTCAAATTCCCATTCAGATCGTTGACATCCTAAATCCGAATATTCTGTTCAAGAGTTAGCATTTTCTCAAATCTATTTGTGAGATCCATGATTTTTCTATCATGAGTATCAAAAGTTTCTTTAACATCAATTTTAAAGTCATCACACTCTCTCAAATGATCAAAAATATTCATAGACCAGCTAACCATATTATTGCTATATTTTATGTGGGATTTATTTTTGATAAAGTAGTTCTTGTAATCATCCTTAATATTTATGCACCTATCCATCACCATGGATACAAAATCTGATTTTAGATTCATGCTATGTTAAAGCATCTGACATCTGAAGTCAATGGTTGGAAAGATCAGAATTGTGTCAACAATCTTCTTCAGAGATTGAATGACAAAATCATGTCCAAGAGATGATGATTCCAAATCTAACACTTTGCTCAGTGAAGGTTCTTCCTCTAGCTCGAACAGCTTCCTCTTAGAAGATCCACCAACTTCCTTCTTCCTTCTATCAACTTTAGTTGGTTTGTTGACCACCACTTGTTTTCTCTTGTCAGTTTTCATAACAACTTCTTCATCTGATGACTCATGATCACTTTCAGATAACTGAACAATCTTATCTTCATCAATTTCATATTTCTTGGCTCTTGCCTCAATATCTTCAGGATGAATCAAGTCATGATTATGACTCTCTTCCTAAGATAATTTGTTGACTTCCTCTTCATCCTTCTCTTCTTCACCTTCCTCATCCTTCCTGGGAGTTGGGAGCTTTGAAGACTCTGCTTCATAAGTTCTCATAGATAGCCTCTTGGATGGGGTTTCTTTTTTATGAAAGTCCTCCACTTTCTTAATCAAATCATCTGTATCATCACTGCTTTTAGATTCTTATAATTATTCCACACCTTAATTTTCTTCGACAACCTTTTCATATACTTTTTACGGAGTCATAAACTTCTTCCCCAGAGTCTCAGTTAATTTTTCAACCATGAAAGTTTTGGTAGATGAATGTTCATGGATGCTAATTCAGTGTTCCTCAAAAGAGATTGGTCAATTTCATCTTTAGGCATATTTTTCTTAAGATTTTTCTCTTTTCCTTGCTTCTCAAGCTCTTCATCAGTCTTTTCTTTCAAATCCTTGGCCTCAGTAGGATCTAGACCAAACTATGGTTCTCCTTCCTTCCGATTCTTTTTATCCTCCCTCCATTTGGCTACGAGCTTATCCAGATAGACTTTCTTCTTTTTGGGTTTTGGAGGTGCGGATTGAGTATCTTTAGCTTTAGGGGTTTCACCTTAAACTTCTACTTCCTTCAATTTTATTTTCTTTCTAGCCTTCATCGATGGTTTAACTTCTTCTAAATTATTCATAATGGCTTCTGCTTCTTCCAATGGTAGATCATAAAACTCTCCAGAATCTTTAGAAATCCCACATCCATTCTTTTCAAAGTAGCATCACTTACTAACATAACTATTCAATTCATCATCTTGGAACTTCAAGGAATATTGAAGGACTCAAGACACCGAACAATAAACTTGGAGAGTAGGGAAAGATACATGATTATGTGGGCTCTCAAATTCTCATTCTTGATATTCTCTATCATAATGATAATGTGCTTCATCAGATTGATCTTATTTATGTTTTCAAAAAAAATCCAAGATATACATATCTCTTTCTTCAGGGTGTACTTGTCACCCTTTCTCGGTACGATAAAACCTTGAACCCATAACTCAAGGATCCGATTGTTGGTAGAAAAGTGAGAAATCCTTACGGTCTGGACATCTGTAAGTCCATGACACTCCATAGCTTTTACCTTGATAAAAATTCATTGTATATACAGTAGTTTTTGAGAAAACAATTATGCTTCTCCTTCATAGGATAACCCTATCCAGGTAGCATGATTGGTGTATGGAAGTTTATATGTTTTTATATAACTGTTGAAGGAAAATTTTTCTCATCCATCTTTCTTGAGAAATCAAATTGATTCATAAAATTCTATCAGTATAAATGGATACAAAACATCCTAAGCTCCCAGATTTGATATGAAAATTCTTTCCCATCCATTAATCTTGATATTATTTGAAATAATAGAATCATACTTATTGAAGAAGTTCAAATGTACCAACTTCTCCCTGTATACCTGCCATTCCTCAATCGGCTTGATATTAGAAATCTCTTAAGAAGGAACTTCACCAGACATTCGAACTTGAGCACTTTTGAAAAGTTCAGAACATGATTTTGAACTTGGGAAGAGCTTTGACACACAAAATCATTAAATCTGATGTGGGACAACCATCGAGGGTCTCCTATTATAGGTGTTGAAGAAAAAATTGAACTTCTCATCTCAATCCAATGGATGAGAATTCTTCTGATCAGATCTGACGATTGAAATGATAGCCTCAAGGAAAATTTGGTATGATCCGATCTTTTGAGGTTTTTTAAAAGAAAATAGTCGGATTTAAGGAAACTAGAATCAGAGAAATTTTAAAAAGAAACTACCAGCAAGTAATAAGTGATTACGAAAACTCAAGAAAGAAACATAACTTTCGGATTTCTAGGAATATTATTCGTATTGAGGAAAATATTTCATGAAGAACTTTATATATCAAAAAAACTTGACTACGAAAAAAATCTCTTAGAAAAAAATTTGAGTATGAAATTTTTAATTACGAAAATCTTTGTTAAGAAAAACATCATTATAAAAAACTTCATTACGAAAATTTTGAGTATGAAAAACCTTCTTTATGAAAAATCATGAAAATATTCATTAAGAAAAAATCATGAAAAACTCCATTATGAAAAATATGAAAAACTTCAATATTAAACATTTTGAAATACTATATTATGATAAATATGAAAAACATCATTACGAATTTTTATGAAAAACTCCATTATGAAAAATATGAAAAAATTCATTATAAAGTTTTTTGAAAAACTACATTAAGAGAAATATATAAAACTTCATTAAGATAATTATAAAAAACTTCCTTATGAGAAATATAAAAAACATCATTATGAGAAATATAAAAAACTTCAATATGAGAAATATAAAAACTTCATTACGGGAAATATAAAAAACATCATTACAAAAAATAAAAAAAAAACATCATTATGAAAAACATGAAAAAATTCATAAACAAATGTACTCCCCCTATGAAAAGGAGTTTATTACTATAAGGAGATTGGTTCAACAAAAAGTTAACAAGGAGGATTACCTTACGGTTATCATTACTAACTTCTGTTTAAAGTATTCAAATCAATCAGAGGGTAATGATTTTGTGAAAAATATTAGCAAGTTGATCTTTCGTTTTGATAAATTGTAGAATGATATCTTCTTTTTGTGTGTGATCCCTATGAAATTGATGCCTAATATCTATGTGTTTTGCACGAGAGTGATGTGAAGTGTAACGACCCAAAATTTTAAATAAATATTGTTTCCTAATTTTATGTGTTATTTTATTTTATTTTTATACTCAACAAAAATGTTTCATTTGATAACATGAGTATAATTAAAATGATACTGTTGGGTTTTGACTGTTATTTGACCATTGGTCAATATGACCGCTGGAAACTAAACGTTTTGACTATTGTCTCTAAATACAAGCAATCTTGGTTAATTAATATAGAAAGAAGATTCGATGGCCTCACCCAGTAGTCTTGGACCGATCAAAGCCCATCTAACAGAACTTGGGAAGGAGGTAGCACCCCTGGGCTTTTCTCTGGACCAAACCCAAGCTGAACTTCATCGTATAAAGCTAGTACGGGATCGACTTCGCGAGAAGTTCAAACTGATAGAAATTACTACTTGTGCGTTGTTGGCCGAGCCTCCCTCGGATTCTCTCACCTTAGCACACCTTACACTTAGGTCCTATACTGGTGTGATAAGGGGCTATGTAAGGAGACCGTAATTCTCTTGTGTAATCCTTTGTTTTAAATAAAAATTTCAATTTGTTTTATGAATTTTCAAATGACCGGATAAATATAGTATCCATATTTTTGATGAATTTTCGAAAAAGGATATTTTAAATATGTATATGTAAACCTTAAATAATTAAAAATGTGTAATGATTTTCAAAAAAATGGTCTTCTACAATTATGTTCAGTACGAAATTTAGAGTCTAATAAGATCAACTTGATTTTTGATGAATAGTAAATTATGAATAGTGATTTTATGATTAGGATTAATAATGTGTCCAAATGGATTAGTAATCTCACTTAAAGAAAGTACTAAAATAAGCTAGGCACTTTGATTAAGTAATGTGATTCAATAAAATAGTTAAATAACGGTTTCATAAATTATTATTCAAGTATTAGTTTTTTCGGATGAATAATTTTTTTTAATTAAAATTTTAATTAAAAATATTTAGAAAATTATTTTTATAAAATGGACTTCATTTTTGAACTGAGAGCATCGATATTATGTTAAGGTAATTTTTGGGGATTTTTCTGAGAAAAATAAATTTTTGATGAATAGTGTTTTTAATTAAAAATTTAATTAAAAATATTTAGAAAATTATTTTTATAAAATGGATTTCCTTTTTGAAATTAGAGCATTGATATTTGGTTAAGGTGAAATTTTGGGATTATTCTGAGAAAGTTGAACTTTGGATGAATAGTGAAAATACAGTTTTTAAGTTACGGGTGTTTAATGACATCATTAAATGATGTATTAAGTATGTAATCAATATGGTCGACTTATTAATAGTAAGATAAGGTATGAGGTGTCCCATGTGGCCAATACCATGGGCAAATACCATGGGAAAGCCCATGGTTTTGCCAAAACCACTAATGAGGTGTCTCTTGGCCATTAATGCCTTGTCCCCTCACTTTCCCTATAAATACCAAGCCATCCTCTCATCCATTCGACTCCCCACTCTCCCCAACGATGTTCTGGTCTCCTTACCTCCGAAGGAGTCCTCCCAGGGTGCCCCTAAGCCCTCAAGGTCCAAACCTTTGAGTTTTAATATTTACGTTTTAAGGTAAGGGATCCGATCTCTCTCTTTCTTTTCAAGAAATCTCTTTTATGTAATTTCTTCTATGCTCCATGTTCTTATATTAAAGGGTGTTCTTTTATACTCCTCTTATTTCCCTTTTCATGTTCACATAATGATAGATCCCCTCTTACTCTCATTATTTCGTTTTATGAAGTTTTAAGTGGCGCCGTTAGGCTGCCGAAATTTTTGTAACAGATTCTTTCTCCCTTCTCATTTTTCAAGATCTATTATCATGTAAAGTATTTCAAGTTCCTTTTTTTTATGTTGGGGTATGATCTCTAAATTTATCATACTGATATTTTATGATCATATGATTATATACCCCATTTTATCTCTTTAATTTAGTATTTTGAAGTTTTAAGTGGCACCGTTAGGCTGCCGAATTTTTAAGTGGTTCTTCACCCTTCTCGTTTTGAAGTTCTACTTTCATGTCAATTCTTTCAAGTTTCTTTTTGTTATATTGGGGTATGATCTATATATCTATCATACTGGACTCTTATGTTCATATGATGAGATACCCCATTTGATCTCTTCATATCAGTATTTTGAAGTTTTAAGTAGCGTCGTTAGGCTGCCAAATTTTTAAGGGATTCTTTCACCCTTCTCTTTTTCAAAGTTCTAATTCTATGTCAAGTATTGAAAGTTCCTTTTTATTATATTGGGGTATTATCTCTATATCTATCATACTGATCTCTTATGATAATATGATTAGAGACCCTATTTGATCTGTTCAATTCATTTTTGTTGAAGTTTAAGTGACGCCGTTAGGCTGCAGAATTTTCATAAGAGAAATCAAATTTTTTGTCTTCCTTCCATGTTTTTTATTTCAAATGGTATGTCCTTGAAATTGCATCACCATGTCTATATATCCTTCTTATTATATCACTATACTGTTTTATGGGTCAATTATGATTGTTCGACCCATGTTCCCTCTCTTTTCAATGTTTTCTAAAACCTTGTAACATAGTCGTTAGGCTGGAGAATTTTCATCTAAAAATGCCTCTCTTTTCTCAAAATTATTTTATGTTATAAAGTGAATACTCAAAGTTCTTATTTCTATAAGGGTATTCACATATATATCAAAATGTTCTATTTTGAATTCTGGGATTTACATACATGATACCCGCTTTCCCTTTCCGGGGGTTTAAAGTAACGTAAAGATCATGTCTTTAAAGGAGTTTTTAAAACGTTATGATTATGAAATGAAACCCATTTATTTTATGCTATATGGGTTATTTATGAAATGTTTGATGATGATATATGTGGCTCACATGATAAAAAAGGAAAATTTAAGGGTGTGCCCTGATAGCGCTCCAATGCATTGGGTAAAGACTTAATCTCTAGAGATGACCATTTTAACGACGCCTTGGTGAATAACCTTGGTAATTTTTAACGACACCTTGGGGATGGACCATGGTGAAACAAAACGATTGTCAATATTAAATGTTGCAGCCACATCTTCAAGTTATGAAAAAGTTTTATTTTTATTATGATATGCCTCATGATTTCATTTTCATGCCTTAAACTTCTTTTCATGACTTTATTGATGTATCTCAAGTTCATATGTAAAATGTTTCACTTGTTTCCCTTGCTGGGCCTTCTACTCATCCTTTCTTTTGATGTATGTCCCCAGGTTACGAGATGCAGTAATGAGCCTAGGGTGAACATGAGGATAAGTCTTTCAAGTGTTTAAGAAGAATGTTTTTTTTGTTTCATGTTTTATGTTCCTTGTTTCCAAGACACTAAACCTTAAAGATCCTCAGTTTCGTGTAATGGAATGAAAGTTATGTTATAAAAAGACGGGATGCTATAGTTGGTATCAAAGGATGGTTTAGTTATTTGTGGAAATTAGGATATGAAAACTCTAGGAATAACCCTATCGAAAAGTTTAAATATAAGAAATCTTCCTGGTATTTTGGTGAGTATTGAGTAAGGGGTTTCCAAGAAAATACATCCCTATCTGGATACGAGCAGGTAGAGGTGGCTCTGGCACAAATGTACATAGGGTTAAAACCCGAAAACACCGCTTTGAGCTAGACTCAAATGGGAACTGGTACACGACAACGGGCCTTGCTGCACTCTTGGTTACGACACTCCCGGGGGATATGCTTTGGTAAATTCATAAGCTTGGTATGAACCATTGTTAAAGGAACAAAGATAAAATAAAATAAAGATTCAAATAAGAATATATGATCATGGATAACCTAGATGGGAACCTAGGGGATCACAATTTAGGGTATACATTTCTTCTATAAGTTATCCTTATATGCTTTAAGTTCCTTTTCATGATTATTGGTTAAGTATTTAAGCCTCTAATTATACTTTCTCTTCTTAGTTAATGGTGGGAAATGGAATAACGTGTCCCAACAACCAATGTGATAGGAAATGTGACGATTTCCGTATTAATATGACAGAGCTGATTAGGGGATTAAAAGATGATTATTATTTTGGAAGACGTTCACTATTTTGGGGACCCTATATGATCGAGGTAAATAGATTACTATAGTATTTTCATTGAGGAGTAAGGTTGACTTTTATTTTGAAGAATTTATGAATTTAAGGTGAACTTATAGTAATTTAGGTTACTTATGGGAATGATTAACCTATCTTGGGTAAAATATGTTTAGGTTAGCTACTTTTTTTATAAGATGATAGGAGTGGTTGATGTTGTCTGGAGATGAACAATGAAGTTGTTTTGGAAGACTATGTTATCAAATCCTTCTTGTATTTGGGTTTCAATCTTAGTTTGGTTTATATTGAGGAATTTTAAGGATCGTTATTTATGGAATGGTCTATGATGAACTTTGGGTAGTACCATGGAACTTTGATGATTTAAAAGTAGTTTCCATTCCTATGGGATTATTTCTTTTTGAAGAGTTGATTTACCTTAACCTTTCTGTTTTTGGGATAATGTTTAAAGATAGAAGAAATAGATAGTTAATCTTTTGTAGATTATGTGATTCTATAGAAGATGATTCTTGAGCTTTTATGAGACCAAGTGTTTTTGAATCCTCATCATTTGTAGAAAAGATTAGTGTTGGTAGGGACTCATTAAAGGATGAAACTCTAATTGAAGGTAGGTATATTTTCTTATGTTTTTGTTCTATGTAGTAAATGAATTCCTCAAAATTATGAAAAGAAACGTAAAACAAAAATGTTGTTGGTTTACGTTTCCTACTAGGTAATCAAAGACCATTTACACACATCATAAGTTTGGGATTTTCTTATCGTTAACTTTCTCCTAATCATGTTCTCTATCACTCTCCCTTAGAACTTGACCCTTAGTTTTCTCCTCCATGTCCATGTTTTCCTACATGGAATCCTAGTGTGGGTTAACTCGGGTGACCATTGTACTTCCCTTTCTTTCTTTTAAAGTAATAGTTTTACTGACTCCTTTTACGATGTGGGACGTTCAATGAAATTTCAAAACCCAATTTTAAAAATTGCAAGGACGCAATTTCTTAAGGGGGGAAGATTGTAACGACTCGAAATTTTAAATAAATATTGTTTCCTAATTTTATGTGTTATTTTATTTTATTTTTATACTCAACAATAATGTTTCATTTGATAACATGAGTATGATTAAAATAAGACTGTTGGGTTTTGACTGTTATTTGACCATTCGTCAATATGACCGCTGGAAACTAAAAATTTTGACTATTGTCTCTAAATATAAGCAATCTTGGTTAATTAATATAGAAAGAAGATTCGATGGCCTCACCCAGTAGTCTTGGACCAATCGAAGCCCATCTAACAGAACTTGGGAAGGAGGTAGCACCACTGGGCTTTTCTCTAGACCAAACCCAAGATGAACTTCATCGTATAAAGCTAGAACAGGATCGCCTTCGCGAGAAGTTCAAACTGATAGAAATTACTACTCGTGCGATGTTGGCCGAGCCTCCCTCAGATTCTCTCACCTTAGCACACCTTACACTTAGGTCCTATGCTGGTGTTATAAGGGGCTATGTAAGGAGACCGTAACTGTCTTGTGTAATCCTTTGTTTTAAATAAAAATTTCGATTTCTTTTATGAATTTTCAAATTACCGGATAAATATAGTATGCATATTTGTGATGAATTTTTGAAAATGGATATTTTAAATATGTATATGTAAACCTTAAATAATTAAAAATGTGTAATAATTTTCAAAAAATGGTCTTCTACAATTATGTTCAGTACGAAATTTAGAGTCTAATAAGATCAACTTGATTTTTGATGAATAGTAAATTATGAATAGTGATTTTATGATTAGGATTAATAATGTGTCCAAATGGATTAGTAATCTCACTTAAAGAAAGTACTAAAATAAGCTAGGCATTTTAATTAAGTAATGTGATTCAATAAAATAGTTAAATAACGGTTTAATAAATTATTATTCAAGTATTAGTTTTTTAGGATGAATAGTGTTTTTTTAAATTAGAATTTTAATTAAAAATATTTAGAAAATTATTTTTATAAAATGGACTTCATTTTTGAACTCAGAGCATCGATATTATGTTAAGGTAATATTTGGGGATTTTTCTGAAAAAAATAAATTTTCGATGAATAGTGTTTTTAATTAAAAATTTAATTAAAAATATTTAGAAAATTATTTTCATAAAATGGATTTCATTTTTGAAATCAGAGCATTGATGTTTGGTAAAGGTGAAATTTTGGGATTATTCTGAGAAAGTTGAATTTTCGATGAATAGTGAAAATACAGTTTTTAAGTTACGGGTGTTTAATGACATCATTAAATGATGTATTAAGTATGTAATCAATATGGTCGACTTATGAATAGTAAGATAAGGTATGAGGTGTCCCAAGTGGCCAATACCATGGGAAAATACTATGGGCAAGCCCATGGTTTTTCCAAAACCACTAATGAGGTGTCTCTTGGCCATTAATGCCTTGTCCCCTCACTTTCCCTGTAAATACCAAGCCATCCTCTCATCCATTCGACTCCCCACTCTACCCCAATGAAGTTCTGGTCTCCTTACCTGCCAAGGAGTCCTCCCAGGGTGCCCCCAAGTCCTCAAGGTCAGACCTTTGAGTTTTAAGAGTTACGTTTTAATGTAAGGGATCTGATCTCTCTCTTTCTTTTCAAGAAATCTCTTTTATGTAATTTCTTTTATGCTCCATGTTCTTATATTAAAGGGTGTTATTTTATACTCCTATTACTTCACTTTTCATGTTCACATAATGATAGATCCCCTCTTACTCTCATTATTTCGTTTTATGAAGTTTTATGTGGCGCCGTTAGGCTGCCGAAATTTTTGTAACAGATTCTTTCTCCCTTCTCATTTTTCAAGATCTATTATCATGTAAAGTATTTCAAGTTCCTTTTTATTATGTTGGGGTATGATCTCTAAATTTATCATACTGATCTTTTATGATCATATGATGATAGACCCCATCTGATCTCTTTAATTCAGTATTTTGACGTTTTAAGTGGTGCCGTTAGGCTGCCGAATTTTTATGTGGTTCTTCACCCTTCTCGTTTTGAAGTTCTACTTTCATGTCAATTCTTTCAAGTTACTTTTTGTTATGTTGGGGTATGATATCTATATCTACCCTACTGGACTCTTATGTTCATATGATGAGATACCCCATTTGATCTCTTCAAATCAGTATTTTGAAGTTTTAAGTAGCACCGTTAGGCTGCCAAATTTTTAAGGGATTGTTTCACCCTTCTCCTTTTCAAAGTTCTAATTCTATGTCAAGTCTTGCAAGTTCCTTTTTATTATATTGGGGTATGATCTCTATATCTATCATACTGTTCTATTATGATCATATGATGAGATAACCTATTTGATCTGTTCAATTCATTTTTGTTGAAGTTTAAGTGACGCCGTTAGGCTGCCGAATTTTCATAAGAGAAATCAAATTTTTTGTCTTCCTTCCATGTTTTTCATTTCAAATAGTATGTCCTTTAAATTGCATCACCATGTCCATATATCGTTCTTATTCTGTCCCTATACTGTTTTATGGGTCAATTATGATTGTTCGACCCATGTTCCCTCTCTTTTCAAAGTTTTCTAAAACCTTGTAACATAGCCGTTATACTGCAGAATTTTCGTCTCAAAATGCCTCTCTTTTCTCAAAATTATTTTATGTTATAAAGTGAATACTCAAAGCTCTTATTTATACAGGGGTATTCACATATATATCAAAATGTTCTATTTTATATTTTGGGATTTACATTCATGATACCCGCTTTCCCTTTTCCATGGGTTTAAAGTAACGTAAAGATCATGTCTTTAAAGCAGTTTTTAAAACGTTATGATTATGAAATGAAACCCATTTATTTTATGCTATATGGGTTATTTATGAAATGTTTGATGATGATATATGTGGCTCACATGATAATAAAGGCAAATTTAAGGGTGCTCCCTAATAGCGCTCCAATGCATTGGGTAAAGACTTAATCTCTAGAGATGACCATTTTAAAGACGCCTTGGTGAATAACCCTGGTAATTTTTAATGACACCTTGGGGATGGACCTTGGTGAAACGAAAATATTGCCAATATTAAATGTTGTAGCCACATCTTCAAGTTATGAAAAAGTTTTATTTTTATTATGGTATGCCTCATGATTTCATTTTCATGCCTTAAAGTTCTTTTAATGACTTTATTTATGTATCTCAGGTTCATATGTAAAATGTTTCACTTGTTTCCCTTTCTAGGCATTATGCTCATCCTTTCTTTTGATGTATGTCCCCAGGTTATGAGATGCAGTAATGAGCCTAGGGTGAACATGAGGAGAAGCCTTTCAAGTGTTTAAGAAGAAAGTTTTTTTTGTTTCATGTTTTATGTTCCTTGTTTCCAAGACACTAAACCTTAAAGATCCTCAGTTCAATGTAATGGAATGAAAGTTATGTTATAAAAAGACGGGATGCTATATGAAGGGTTTTTACTAAGGGAAATGACACTTGTATTATCACACAAACTTTTTTTTTGGTAAAACTCATACCATAGTCTGTGAGTGTGTGTTGCATCCACAACAATTGAGCACAACAACTTCCAGCTACTATATATTCAACTTCAGCAGTGGAAAGTGATACTGAGTGTTGCTTCTTGAATGACCAAGAAACTAATGAATCTTCAAAGAAAATTCAAGTTCTAGATGTACTCTTTCTATCCATTTTACATCCACAAAATTCAGAATCCAAAAAACTTTTTAAAATAAAATCATTTCCAGAAGTATAAAATAGTCCTAAATCCATGGTTACTTTTAAGTAGCGAAAAATTCTTTTCAAATCCTTTAAATGATATTCCTTTAGATTTGATTGACATCTTGCACATAAGCACACTAAAAACATTAATTCTGGATGACTAGCTGTTATGTAATGTAAGCTTCCTATCATACCTCTAAAAGATGTTTGATCTATTGGTTTCCCGTCTTCATCAAGATCAAGTGTGTTTGAGGTACCAATGGGAGTACTCATACACTTAGTGTTGTAATATCCATGATTTTTAAGAAGATATTTAATATACTTATGTTGGGATATATAGATTCTTTCTTGTATTTGAGATATTTTAAAACCAAGGAAAAATGTTAACTCAATCATCATACTCATTTAAAACTTATATTTCATTTGATCTGCAAAGGAATCGTTTAAAGATTGCTGAGTTGAACCAAATATAATATAATCAACTTAAATTTGAACAATATTTTTTTACAAATCTTTATTTATGAAAAGTGTTGGATATGCATTTTCCTTGACATAACTATTTTGATGAAAAAATCTTCTGAGTCTATTATACCAGGCTCTAGGGGCTTTCATAAGTCCATACAAAGCTTTGGTAAGTCTAAATACAAGATCAGGATGTTTTGTATCTTCAAAACCATGAGGTTGTTCAACAAAGAATTCCTCTTGAACATAACCATTAAAGAAAGCACATTTTACAACCATTTGAAGAAGTTTGAAATTGAATAGTGCTGCAAAGGAAAGTAAAATATGAATAGATTCAAGTCTAGCTCTTGGAGCATAGGTTTATTCATAGTCTATTTTTTCTTGTTGATTATAGACTTTAACAAAAAATCTAGATTTATTTGTAACTATGATTCCATTTTCATCACACTTATTTCTTAAGACCCATTTTACTCCAATAACAGATGTTTCCATAGCTCTTTCATCCAATTCCCATAATTTATTCTTTTAGAATTAATTTAGTTCATCATGCATAGATTTAATCCAATAATCTTCACCTAAAGCTTCGTCGGTGATTTTTTTTTCTAATTGAGAAAGGAATGATAGATGTTCTACTTCATTTCTTAAGGAACTTCTAGTCCTTACAGGTTTATTGACATCACCAATGATGCTATCACTAGGATGATTCTTTAAAAACGACTGATTTGGGTTTTGTAAAACCTGTTCATCAATATAGGGTTGGAAATATTCTGGGGTAAATGTTTCAGAAGTATCTTCTTGAAAATTTTCCTCATCAAGAGGATATTCTATCAATGGATGATAATCAGTTTTTTGAAACAAATCCGTAGATCAAGGTTGGGGTTGTTTAAAAAAAAGGATAAGTTTCATCCAATTTTACATGTAATTTTTCTTCAACAGTACAAGTGTTTTTGTTTAAAACTATATAAGCCTTAGAAGTTGTGGAGTAGCCTAAGAAAATTACTTCATCAGATTTTGGTGTGAATTTATATAGATTATCTATAGCTTTCAGGATGAATCCCTTGCAACAAAAAACCTTGAAGTAGGAAAGTCTAGGTTTTCTACCATTCCATAACTCATAAAGGGTTTTATTAAGAAAAGGTTTAATTAAAACTTGATTAATAGTATAAAAGGAAGTACTTATAGCTTCATCTGAAAAATGTTTAGCTACAGAATACTCACTCAACATGGTTCTTGTTATCTCTTGAAAAATTTTGTTTCTTCTTTCAACAACACCATTATGGTGTGGTATTTTGGGTGATGAGAAGATCTGAGTAATATCTTTTCTACTAAAAAAAGTTTCCAAATCAGAATTTTGAAACTCATTACCATGATCACTATGAATAGTTTTCAATGCAAGGTTTTTATAATTTTTAACTTGGGATCTGAAACATTTGAAATAAAATTTTTTTCTGATTTATTTTCTAGAAAATAGTCCCATGTAAATCTATTGTAATCATCAACCAAGACAAATAAATAACACTTGCCTCCAATGCTTCCAATTTCTGTAGGACTAAAAAGATCCATATTCACTAATTGTAATGCATCAGCAGTTGTGACTTCTCCGACTGATTTAAAACTTGATTTATGTTGCTTTTCATATTGAAAAGGGTTACAAACTTTTGAAGAATAAAATCTATGCTCTGGTAGATACTTAATTAATCTTTTTCATAGAAATTGATCATAATTTCCTAATGTTACAGTGTCCTAACCTTCTATGCCATAACCATGAATTATCTTCCATTGCACTGAGGCAAGATAGATCTTGGCTCCTAAGGTCTTATAAGTTTAGTGTGTATACATTCTCTTGCCTATGGGAAGAAAGAATAAAATATTCATTGGAATTGTGTACTAATAACTTTTAATTCCTAAAATTTACAAGGTAACCTTCATCACATAATTGGATTACTCTAATTAGGTTGTTATTAAGACCCTAAACAAGTAAAACATTTGAAATAAATTTTTTTCCAAGAAGAGCAATGTTACCTATACCAATAATTTCTCCCTGAGCATTATCTCTGAAAGTTACTTTCCCTCCTTTCGTCTTGATAATATTTTCAAAATAGTTTTTTTACCCGTCATATTCCGGGAACATCCACTATCCATGTACCATGTATTACTATTGGTACCTTTTCTATTTTCCTGAAAATAAGAAAAATTTAGGTTTTCGAAATCAAAACATGCATGGAAACAGAAATCTCAGAAAGAAAAATTTTAGGCGCCCACATATTTTTAGAAAAATAGGCTTTATAAAATCATAACGAATGAGTTTTTTAGGGAACAATTTTTTTCCCAGTGTCCACCACACTAACACTTAGTGCAGAATGGAGCACTTTGAGGAACAAAGTAATTGTTACTAAAAATCGGTTTAGAAACAGTATAACCAAAACCATAACTATTCCTTAGAGTTCGTATTTGAGAATACCTTTTATCAAAATTTTCCTAACCTAAGGTAATGATTGACAAACACTTCCTCAAGGAAAAGATTTCAGATTTCAGTTTGATAACCATGTTCTTTTCTTATACAACATTCTATTTTGAACTAGAGCTAGGCTCAAAAACATTTTTCATAGAAATTACGTTTTCTAGATCGTTATAAAGTTTATTTTTATCAGAATTTACTTCCTCAATATTTTTTTAAATATTTTCGAAATCAACATTTTTTTATCAAGATCTTTAGAAATATTTGATATTTCCTTAGTAAGAATAATATTCCTAGAATTTTCCTTATCATGCTTTTCATGAGTTTTGAATTCTCATTCTCATGAAGTTTGGCAAACCAAGATACTTCTTCATAGGTAGGTAAAGTATTATCTTCATTAGAAGAAGATTCTTCATTAGAAGAGTTATAATATTTATCATTATTATAATTTTCTTTTAAAGAAACATTGGTCATTGATTCAACATTCTGTACCATAGCCATTAAACAATGATTGTCAATAGGTAGTCTATCTATTAGACCAAGATTCTTCTAGCTAGAAGATTCATAATATGATGATTCATCTGATGAGTCACCACCATTGGCACTCCAGGTGTCACTAGCTTTCATGACCATATTAGCTTTAGCCTTGTAGTACTTATTTCAGTTTCTCTCTGAATTCCTTTCCATTCTTTCTTTTCTCGTAAACATAGGACAATCATGTCTTATATGTTCAGATCTCTTGAATTAATAACATGTAAATTCTGAATTTTTCTTATATTTCCATTCTTTCATCTTGAATCTGGATAGAATGTTCCTATATCAAGTTATCTTGTTCATCATTAGAGAAAGATTGTCCAACTCATTCTATAAGGATTCACTTTTACTAGATTCTTATTTGATAACAACTTTCATAGATTTTGATCTGGACACTCTCTCAAGATTCATATCATTCATATGTTTTGAAGTTTTAGTAAAAGAAACACTTTCATTTACATTCCTCTTCTTTACATTATCATCATCACTCTTCATTCTAGTCTCATGTTGAAGAAGAGTTCGAAGCAGATCATCTAAGGAAATATAAGTAACCTTTTTATTCTCATCTATATATGTTCTCTTGGATTCCCAATCATTCGACATGATGTCTATGATCTTATCGACAAGAGATTCATCATCTAATCCTTCCTCAACCATGGATTGTAATATATTTACAATAGTCATGAATATTTGTTGCACCTTACATATTGGTTCTCCATAAGAAAAGCACAAACCATGATATTCAGCTCTAAGCATGGCTCTTCTTGTTTCAAAAAATTTGGAGGTTCCAAAGTGTGTACCCTCAAGTTTATTCCATATAAAATTTCCTGTTTCACAAGATAAAATTTGGATATATATATTTCTAGTCATAGAGAAAATAAATGTATTGTATACCTTATAATTTAGTTTATATTAATGCTTTTCTTGATTGGTAAGGGTACTAACTTCTTTGTTAGGGATTTTTTATCCTCCAGTAAGCATAAAACAATTATCAACTCCAGTATTGATAATGAATTTCTTCATATGATCTATCCAATATTAATAGTCATTTCTATAATAAATAAGTGGTCTAGTTGGATTGATATTGTCTATGGAACCAATATTGATTCCTTCCATCTTATAGAAAAATATTTCCACAAAAAACTTGTTAATATAAAAAGTTTTTAAACAAGGAAAATATTCCTATGCAAGGAAAAATATAGAACAGGAGTATCCCTAAGAAAAAATGAATCAGAGCTTTATGAGTTTGAAAAACTGATTCTGAAAAAAATATATGAATTCCTTTCTGAATCTAATCTTGAGATTAATTCAGATTGAACCAATGATCTGATACCAATTGTTGAATTGGTACAGGGTAGAAGGTAACCTCCCTCTGATACCAATTGTTTAGATGGTATGTGAGTATGATATACTCTATAATACCAAATGTAGTATCGAAATAACAGAGATACTGTATGGAGTATCTAATGATGCTCAAAAAACAAGAGGGGGGTGAATTGTATACTTTTAAAAATTCTTTTGGAACATTTAAAGATGGTTATGTTTAATAAAGTTAAACAAGGTAATTCACAAAACCTCTAGTTCTACTCACTTTCTTGATTCTGAAAATATGATTCCGAGAATGTGAATATGAAAAGATGGTTCTGAAAAATGATACTTAATGAAAGTTTACAAAGATGAAGATTCTACCTTAAAGCATATAGAATCTAACTAAATTCGAGTACAAGTATACTGAAGTATAAGATAGTTATACATTCTTCAACAATACAAATGTAGCGGAAAACATGTAACAAAACAAGTAAAAAGTAGTAAGTCTTTTAAACCAAAGAGAAAGGTATCCAACAAACTTGGATAAAGGTCCCTTGATTTATACTTTCAAGAAAGTCTGTCTTAACCACACCAGGGTAATCCCTCGATACGAAGATTGGAGTTTCTCTTGCTATCCCATCATGCCCTCAACTTCAAGGTAGTTGGAACCACTATCTTCCTTATAAAGGAAGACCTCAACTTCAAGGTAGTTAGTACATCTGTCTTCCTCAGAAAAGAAACCATCAATTTCAAGGTAGTCGGCGCCTCTGTCTTCCTATCCCCGGAAGCCCTCAAATGTAATCAGCAACATTTGGAGTCGCACAATGAAAATCTGAACAAGATATTCAGTACGCACTAAGCATGAGATTCTCCCTCTCTAGAAATCACTTCAACGGTGTGTAATATCAAGATTGATCAACATGTTATAGGCTCTTTTAAATGAGATCCTATTTATAGGAATGACTTCAATAGTCAGTCCCTCCTCTAATAGTCATAGTTTTCTTGAATTTCGGAGGGACCTATACACTATTCACTCAAACAACGGTCAGTTAGTAACTGAATACATGGCATCGTTTTATAAAAAATCAATTGTAAGAAAAAATTTGATTACATAACCAAATTCAAAATTTGGAGTGTAATAAAATTAATCTTCGGAGTCTAACCAAAAATGTATTCGGAGTCTATAATATAGGGATATTCAGATTCTATTTTCTAGGAATTCGGAACCTGAACTCTATAGAATTCCGGAGTATGAATTTCAAGGAAATTCAGAATCTGAATTCACAAGAATTCGAAACCAGAACTTACAGAGTTCGGAGTCAGAGTTCAAGAGAATTTGGAGTTATAACTCATAAGAGTTTGGAGTCTGTATTTAGTGAACTCAGTGTCAAAACATAGAGAAGTTCATAACTAGAATTCGTATTCAGAATTCAGAGTCACAACATTGAAGAGTTTGTATCCAGAATTCATAATAAGAATTTAGAGTCAGAACTCAGAAGAGTTTGTATCTAGAATTCGTAATCAGAATTTTGAGTCAGAACTCAGAAAAGTTCGTATCTAGAATTCGTAATTAGAATTCGGAGTCAAAACTCCGAGGAGTTCGTAACCAGAATTCTGATAATTTGGGTCCTAGAATAGAATTCTTCATATCTAGGTAATTATAGGAGTCCAAGGTTTTGGTTTCAAACCTAATTTTACACTTAGAAAAATTATGATATGAACAATGAAAACAAAAGGATAAATTTCCCTAGGGAAAGAAATTTTTCCTTATAAAAGTAAAACAGAGGGTAAAAATAGATTTACCTTGAGATAAGGTGTTTTTGATTTTCAAAACAAGAAGGAATGGTAAAGACATAAGGAAACCTTGGTAAATCAACAATCTCCCCTAAGTATGAAGGAATGGAAAAGTCATAAGGAAAACCTTATTGACTCAAAAAATTATTCATGATTCACTAGTGACATTTATAAATCAATATCAAGTCAGAGCCACACATGATGCCACTTGTATGTATCATAGTGTGTGTTTCCATTTTAACATCACATTTTAGGAAAACAAAAAAGTGGAGTACTCAAAAATGAGAAAACACATTCAAGGAGTTATGGTACATTTAGAAAATGACCTATAAGTCCTTTGTGATGTTTAGGAGTCATACACACTCGATATGATGCATGGTATGATCATTGTGACTTCAAGTGTCCATATTGAGTTTTAAATTGACATTTTAAAAAAATGTGTCACTCAATGAAAACCAAGTAAATGTGCTCGTATTGTCATGATAATTTGGTACAATTATTTATTTTTAATTTGATATGTGTATGAATCAATATCATTTCTGACCAACAAAATATGCCACTTGTATGCCTCATACTACATGTTTATAGTATAAAATGATATTTTATTAAGAAACACATGTGGTGTACTCAAACCAAAAGAAACACATTACGGTTGTTTTTATACATTAGTAAATGGTACATAAGTCATTTGAGACATGTAAGAAGCACCCAAACCTCAATCCGACACATAGTTTGACCAGTATGACTCTAGGTGTAACTTTTTATTCAAAATTGTCATTAATTTGAGTGAAAAAACTGACGTACTCAAAACAAAGCAATCAAATTTGGGGTGTTTTGGTACATTAGGAAGGTGATCCATAAGTCATTTTTTTATGTGTAGAAATCCGTCACACCTCAATCTGACACATTATGTGACTGGTATAATCCTAATTGAATCTTTTTATTCAAAAGTGACATTAATTTTAATTATAAAAACAACTGGAAAACTCCAAAATGAACAAAAACATTCATATTGTTTTTGTAATTTAAGAAAAATATTCATAAGTCGTTATTAATGTATAAGAATCTTGTCACACCTCAATTAGACTGATGGTGTGACTGATATAACTCCAAATGAACATTTTTATTCAAAATTAACATTAATTTAATTAAAAAACAACCGAAATACTGTATAACAGTTTTCCTTTTATTTTTGTTAGAAAGTTTATTTCAATTAAACATAGGATTTTTATCATATTTTGGTATTTTTTTTTGTTTTTGGTGATGCATAATGTTGTTATAAAACACTGCATGCCCTATTTCTGGTTCTGTAGTGTGTTGTAGCATCACACAACAGTTTTCCCATTTATCAGCAATTCTAAATGCGCTGATAAATATTTCATTTATCACTTCTTGTACATGTGACGATAAATGAATCATTTAAATGTGATTTGTAAATCACTAATAATGGAATCTTTATCATCTCTTATAAATGAATTGATAAATGATATCTTTATTAGCGCTAAATAAAAGCATTGTTAAATGGTTTCTTTTATCATCAATTTAAAAATAAACAATAAAATAAGGATTTATCAGTTATTTTATTTACATTGATAACGATACCCTTGTTCAGAAATTTTCATGCGCTAATAAAAGCATCGACCTTCTAACCTCACAGAGGTATTTAGTGATTTTCTAGAGCTGATAAATACCTATACTAGCATTATAAAAGACCTCTTTTGTAGTAGTGAATTCATTTAAATTTTTATTTAACAATTGTTTTCCCTAATTAATCAGTATTTATCATCAATTATTTCTTTTATTTGTTTAGTCAGTTATTATATTTTAGGCACTCTATAAGCTCTATTTAGAGTTGATTCTTTTTAGGTGCATCCTTTTCAGTTATTTCTTCTTTACAACACTTATTTTCATTTTCACTACTTTAGGAATCATTAGTTCATTTTTAATTTCCCATTAATATTCTTTCCCATAATTCACTAAGTCATGTTTCCCAATTTCATATTCCTTATCATAGGATATAGAATTATGTAATAAGAATATTTTTTCCCTTATTTTATTGTACTTTAATTTTGATATGTAAAATCTTATTCCAATGAATCTAATTTCTATCTTATCATTACTAGACTATCTTTTAGATCATTAATCCTTATCTTCTTCTTCATTATCTCAAGATAACATAATTAAAAGTAGTTAATAAATCTATACTAATTCATTTAAATGGTATCTTACCATTATATTTACCTTTTATTTGTTTCATTCATTTTTAGAATAAATATTTGAATTCTTAAAAATCCATGGAATCATATTTCGAATCAATTTCATTATCATTTGAATTATTTGGATCATCATAAATTGATTCATTTAAACCATTAAAAGTGTTCTCTTTATATATTTTCTATTTTATCTATTATGTTGTTTGTCGTCTTCTCTCATATGCAATCAACAAATTATTGAGCCTGTCAATGGTTTATACATCCATGTTTTGATCTTTAATAACTAAAATCTTTGCATTGAACTTATTAGATGATATTATCATCAGCTTATTCATGATGGTAGAATATTCAATAATTTCATCATAACCATGAATCAATAATAATGTTTTTTCACCCCCAAAAATAAATCCTCCAAAATATATGAGTGTACCTTTTTATACCTTAAAACTATGTCAACCAGATTTTTAATTGATATTATTTATCCTTCTTCTCTCCTAAATATATATCATAGAGTTTTCTCTAGATTTTATTTTCTTTTTTCATTCCTAAGACTCATATTAAATATTTATCTAAGAATGATGGGAGTAACACAATACTCAATTTCTGAGTAAATTCAATAATATTTTTTTTCATTAAAAGTGTTGTTCATACCAAATGTTGGAAGATTAGAAACATTCTCAATAATATCACGATGGTCCAAGATGGAAAATTAAAGATATAAAACCATTATTTACCTCAATAAATGTAATATCCTACAGTAAAACATAGAAAATAAATTATTGTTTATGATAATTTTAGACTCTATGTTTCTCATTAATAGAACATAAACATAACTAGAATAAATATCACTAATATGATATATGTAGAACAAACTATTTCAAAAATCCTTGAATACCAATTATGAGGACTAAGAGATATTACCCCAAAAAAACTAGGTGTAAATTAGTGGTTTTCCTAAATAATAAATCTCAATCTATGTGATTCTCAATCCATATTAGTATGAAAATATATATATGGTTTTTATGTTATGGAAACAGATTTATAGGTAAATAAAAAACATGGACATAAGGTATTATTACAATGTTTTCTAACCCTTATTGTCATGTATTTAATGCTTGTTGTGAAATAATTACTATCCCACTACCAATATTTTGAAATTTTATCAATGGAATAAGGAAATTGGAAAAAGGATTATCCTGCATCTTGATGATAGGAAGAATAATGTGTATTAAAAAGTTAAATATCTGAACTTATCATACCATAGGTTCCTCCAGAACATGGAAATGGTGTGTACCATTGTTCCTCTCCTAAATAGCCTTATTAATCCCTCATAGAATAATGGTTGTAATAAATATAGTATGTCCTCTTTTTTCGCACTTTATATTTATAGTTAAGTTATTTCCTATTTATAAAAATAAGCTACATTATAGTGTAATGTCTAATTTGAGTTCTCCCACTCCATTAAATGTTTTTGAAAAACAAAAAATAATTTTAAGTTATTGTTGTGCCCAAAACTATGGAATTAACCTCAAATTCAAAAATATAATAAAGGACAAATCCCAAAGATCTTATAGTATCTCAGAGTATCTTTAATTTCATTTAATTTAAAGCATTTGATTGTAGTGTGATAGGTTAACTTTTTTATAGAAACAATAGAAAATTTAAAAAATATATATACTAATGTGGAAAATAAATTTTGAATTGATTTTCCACCCATGTATGAAATTATAATGTCATTATCTATGTTTTATTAGGTTACAATAACATGGTTTTCCCAACTACATTGTAATTTATTTCTAATCCCTACACCCTATAAAACCCTCTATATTAGGTGTAACCCCTATTATATCAAAAAAAATCATTTATATCATTGGACTAAACAAAATATATAACCATATATATTAGAATAAATCATATCTCTATCATCATCATCATCACATTTGAATAAAAAATCTCATGGTGTGGTTCTTCCTTACGTAAGATAACATTATTTTTAAATAATATTATCTCAGGGGAAATGTGAAGGGGTCCTCACCTTAAAAACTAGATTTTTCCATATATATTTTGACTTCATCAATTTTATTCATGTACATCCCCATTTTGATATATAGAGTTTTCAACACATATATGAGTATGTTTCTAATTTATAAAAAATTACAACATCCCAACTCATGAATGAATTGTCCAAATAAATATATAATTACTCAAATGAAAAGGTTATATAAACACAATAACATATGATAAATTAATAAATATGAGTGATATAAGTCCCTTTCTTTTAGGAAAATTCTATTTTTAACATTTCTCAATTGAGAAAAATTCATCAACCTCATTATTAAATAATTTTAAGAGTTATTATTTAGTCACTTAAAGGGATCCTAAAATCCCATTCATTCATAATTATGCCACCATAATCCAATGGAATCATCACTCAAAACTTTTTTAGAGACCCCACTATTCAATTATAACCATGTATTAATTATATTGTGGGATGTGGAGTAGTTTAGAAATATAATATTTCACAAATTAAAATCCCGAACCACCATAGATCAATGTATCAGTGTGGGAGGGAAGGAACGACATTGGTGATATACCCTATGGTAGTTAATTTTTTGGGGAATGGAGAACTTTTTGTGGGGTTATAATAGAAATGTATTGAAAAAAACCTTCTCAAAATATTAAAATAACAATAAAAAACATACTATGTACCATATTAGGAAACATCAGGTTCTCGATAGTCCGCAGTCCACCTAGTTAGACTCTTGGGGATAGTAACCCACTACATCACTCACATGTTACCTAATGGATTTATATAGGGACCCTAATGGAAACTGAATCAATGTTATAGTTTCACCACTAAACATTATTTCCCATTATCACCCAACAATCCTATAAAACCTACTAACATAATTTAATAACATCATAAAACATCTCATAGAGGTGATCAAATTCGAAAAAATTTAATTCAAATATGAATTCTCAAAATGATACCTATTTGGAGATGAAAGTTAAAATTTCCTCTAATGTCATTGGTCCATAAATTATTAGGTTATTACATCAATTACAAGTAAACTGAAAGGTGTACATGTATTTATTTTCGCTAAATAACATTAAAATTATAATGAATGGTTATGAATCATCTTCGTGTTATATTATTTGTGGGTATTTTGTGTTTATTTGGATTCAATTAATCCTAAGAGTGGTTATGTGAAAATCAAAATAATTTGTTTGAGAAACAATTAATGCTAATATAAAAATTTAATAATACATTGAAAAACACTATATAAAACCTTAGTTATATCTATGACACAATCTAAAACAAAATAGAGTTAAGAAAATAATAATATGATACTTTTTGATATGGTTAGAACCATTATAATTAATCATGAAACACTAAGGTATTTTAGGATGAAATGCATTAAAACTATTATATTGTTACAAAAAATACATTCAATGTTTCCAATTTCATATATAAATCCATATGAAATACAACAAAAATTTAATACAGCTATAAAATGCCTCAAATTTCATATAATTCCTAATCAATATGAATGGAAGATATTGTGGAAAAGTTGATGAGTAAACTAATTGTGGGTAATTTATTAAATATCCTCTAAATGGGAATTACTATTGATACTATAAAAACAAAGCAACTTGGATAATTGACTATTATAATGTGAATGTATATGAAACTAAAGATGAGTATATTAAACCAATCATAGATGACGATGAATATGATGTTTTCACTCTTGACCATATTGTAAAAACTGAAGAAAGTGATTTTTTTTGAAAGCTAACGTAGATTCTAAATATACAAGTGATGAGGATAATGACATGAAAACCATAAAATAAAATTCAAGAATGGTAATGGATTATGATAAAAAATATATTATATTAGATAAAAATAAATAGGCATATATGAGGAGAAAACATAATATAGACCCTCACACTTGTCTATTTTAAAAGAATGATCATTAATGTATTGTTGAAGATATTGATCACATGGAATGTATTGAATCTATATATGAATATTTTAATAAAATGGGTAAGAGTGGTAGAAATTATATTGTACACAATTATAAAGAAATATAAATCAATAGAACTAATTGGAATTTTAGAAACCATCTAAATGAAAAGGGTGATTCTGTAATAAATAAGGCTAGATTAGTTTCCAAGAGTTACTGCAAAATTAAAGGAATATGCTTTTATAAAAAAAATTGGATTTTGTTACCCATTCTATTACAATGATATTTCTTTTTGTTGAAAAATAAAGTAATTTGAATATATATAAAATGTAAGTAAAATATGTATTTCTGAATTATGAATGGGGGTTTTTGGAATCAAAAATAAAAAATTGATTACAATTGTGGTTGAATGAAGAAGAGTAATGATTTCAACACATTCCACATGGAAGGGGATGATGTCACGATTTACCCTACGCTCCAAATTTACAAAAGAAAGTAGAAACACACTATTTGGGTGATGACTTCAGGTACATTTATTAGATAGGGGATGATATAATAGACCATACCATAATGGAGCGTATATACATCTTCAAACATTTTTTATAAATTTAATACATATCTATGAAACCCTTCCCAAAACTATCCTTGTAGTTATTGATTAATTACTTTTCTTTCTACCTTAGTTGGGGGAATATATTACAGTATCAGGGATAAATGTGTTAGAAATATTGGATACATTAATTCTTACTTATGTTAAGGAAAAAAAGAATATTATATTAATTATAGAATGAATAATAGATATTTAGTCTAAATAATGGTATCTGGGGAACTCTATTATTTTATAAAAATATGTAGTAAATAAAAATTTAAATTCCAATGGGTAATCTCATACAATAATATATAGTGGGTAAACTCTTGTTTAAATTCCATTGGGGATTTTTATAGTTAATAGTCTCGTGAGTAAACTCATGGTTTAGAGTCCAGTTGTGATGATAACTATTA
Source organism: Viscum album (assembly GCA_963277665.1). Taxonomy (NCBI): domain Eukaryota; kingdom Viridiplantae; phylum Streptophyta; class Magnoliopsida; order Santalales; family Viscaceae; genus Viscum; species Viscum album. Next base: position 1,616,530,870 of record OY728131.1, on the reverse strand, counting down.
ATAATATAGTTCAGATACTCATTGTATAGAGCCTAGTGGGAAAAATCATGATTTAAAGTATAGTGTGGGTACAGATATGTTAATATCCAATGGGGATTCTCTCTATGATTAAACCACATATATGAGCACTATAGGGGTTTTAATACACACTGGGACTATTATCAAGTGATAAGAGGGTAATAATACCTCTATATGGGATATAATATGGTAATGAAATTAGAATTCATCATTAAGGAGGAATCCTGAATAACATAATATAACCATAATAAAAATACATGTAGTTTGAGTCATACAGTTTAAGTTCATTTTATAGAACCTATCTATATAATTTAATGTCATGCGGTAGGATTATTGGGTTACTAAATGGATTAAAATAAGGGACTAGGTAGGGAATATGTATTTTCTAACCAAAAAGTGAAATAATTAATATAATCTTGCACACAAATTTCCAAAAATAAGTAACGATATGATTTGGGATTATGGTAATGATGTCAAAAAAATTCCTTATATAAATGTATAATATTTGTATTGTTTCAACTTCAGTCACACAACGGGGTTCTATTAGAGTGATCCCATATTATGTTAATGAAGTCCTGATATTCCACCATTTATTTGAATTCTTGTCTCCTCAAAGGTGAAATAAGTTGGTTGTTCAAAAAATATGGTTTCACAAGCCATGTATTTCATGAGGATTCCAATTTAATGAGGAATTATGCCTTCACATGAAATGTGTTCACCATGGAAGGTGGGTTAAATGATTCATTATTGAGTGTTTTCAAATTAATTGAATGAATTATGTGTAACAACCAAAGATTATACTATATATATTTCCTTTAAATAAATTAAATGTGTTTGATATAATATATCACACGAAACACCAAAATCAAATACGATATGGCATTCCTTATTAGCATATTTTAATATATTGTGAAACATCAATATGAAAATTTCAATAACAAAAAAAAATTAAATAAAAAGTAATATATTTATTTATTATAAACTACGTGACACCTTGACACTAGTCACATTGATCCAGTTTTTATATTATAACACGAGCACAAGATTCAAGACATCACCTAATAAAGGATTAAATATTTTAGTAAACTTGGGAGACTTGATAAGTACATGATTTTCATATTACATTTGAAAACAAAAAAAATACTTAAATAAATAGAGGTAAATTTATTATTTTATCTATTATAACCTTATAAATCATTATTAAATCACTTATGGTTAATATAGGGAAATAAAAAGTAGAGAAACAAAGGACATAGATGTTTGATATTGGAAAGTGTACCATATAATCTATCAAAAAATATATAATGTGTGAATAATATGAAAGAGAAAAACAATAATAAAATATTAAATATATCTAATATTATAAAAGGTGAATACATCCATGGAATACATATAAATATAAATAACCATATGTATGACAATTAATTCTTTCATAGTGATATAATTCATAATGTCAGACATCATAATCTCACAGTCAAATACTTTTTCTATGGAACCATAGGTAAGGCATACAACATAAAGTAGAATAGTGTTTCTCATGATATGTAATGATGAATCAAGGGGATATAACAACCCCCACCCATCACAAACTAATCCTAATACATTCATTAGATGGATGGTTTGAATAAAAATCCAATACATAATCAATATAAAATTTTTTATTGAAACAAATCATATGAAATGATAATATTTTCCCAATAACTAAATATAACATGATCATAATAAATATAGTGTAATATATTGGATGGAATCAATTGATTATTTCCTTATTAATGTATTATATTCATCAATGGATGTCAACATAGATGAAAGTAACATAAAATATATCTACAATACTTCTTACAAACAATACCGTTTTATTTTTAAAATAAAATTTAGTAAAACATAAAAATTTATAGATTATTAAGGAAAATATTTATTTCAAAATAAATATTAAAAATGATAAGGTAATCTTCAATGAAATGTATATTCATGACGGTGGGAAAATTTATTTTTATGATAAATGTAAAAAAACTATTTTGTTTAGAGCTTTGGTAAAACGTAACACCTTTAGAAACGGAAAGGAATGTTAATTTTAAATTATATTATAAGAAGATAATTATGGATATAAATTACATTAACATATCTTAATTTAATATTAAAAACACTATTGAAAACATTTTAATGAAAATGTGGACATAGAAGAAAAATATACCCAACAAAATTGAAAAATAGAGTCAGTTTTCCTTTAAAACCCTAATTTCGAATTTTTTACTACTAAATATGGAAAAATGGACCTAATAATAAAAAAAATTAAATTAAAATATTATATGAAAAAAACTTATTTTATTATAGAAAATCATATAATTTATTCAATGTAAACTTAAATATAAATAATCAAGAATAAGATGAGATTTTAAGATAACCTTCACCACTTTGATAACTTTTGAATCATAACCCTCAAGGTTTAAATAACATAAAATGATAATTTAAATCCATAAATATATGTATATCCATGATAAAAAAATCAATATAGAATTTGATACAAATAATAAAAAAATATAGGTTTATGACATAACATATGTCCCATTAACAACAATTTGAAATGATAAAACATTAACACTTTGTTATTTTTGGAATGAAAAACCAAAGGATGAAATAATATGTATTTTAAAATTATATACCATTAATTATGAATTATCCATGATATAACATGTCAAATTTCTACTATACACTCTTTATAAACAAAAAATGGTGTATAACATGAAACCTGAATCAACAAAACAATTTTGAGATGAAGAATCATTACTTGATGTTGAAATTTCCTCATAATTTAACCTCAGGTATAATTAATAAAAATTTATTTTATTTAACTACTATAATAATATTCATATATATAATACCATAAATGGTCTAATTAGAACATCCTTTTATTTACATTAACAATATTTCATTATCATCATTATTTTGGGTGATAACCACTTCCTTTTCCATGTATATTTCGATTCAGAAGTTATGGTCATTGCATATATTCCAATGTTCCATCATATATAGAATTTGAATATTGAAATAAATACCATATAATTTTATTATATATATATTTTGAATCATACATAAATTATAGACATGAAAAATTAATTACATGGATTCATGGAGATGGTAACCTGTACGTACTCATGAGGAACCAACTTTTGATAAAACCATAGGACATATAGGATGGTATTTTAGTGTGACCCATACCACTCTAAAGTGGGGAGTAATGTTAAGAATTGACTTATTCAGATATTTAAGAATCAGTATGGCACAACAGGTGTATGGAAGAGAGGAGGGGTGGTGTCGATATAAAAGTGAAGCAAGGGGAACCAATGTAATTAACTAAAGTGTAAAAGTAATATAAATTAATATTCTTGTTCATGTGAAACAAAATTGATATATTTATAATAAAGGTTGAATATAAGTCTATAAACTCTAATATAATATAATTTAGATAAGTTTATGATATTTTTTGAACATTATATCTAAGTAATGACAATCTATTTACACTTTCGTTGATTAGTGAGATATGGAAGTGTTTTAATATTTATGGGACAATTAATTTACTATGAAAGGAAAAGTGACCCGTATGTGTAAAATGGTTTATATGATAGGATATTTCTTATTAAATTTTCCAAAAATATGATTTTTATAAATTTTAAATCATTTAATAAAGTATCATTAAAAATAAAATAACATTAATATTATTTTTAGTACTATTTACATAGTGGTTTTTTTTAAATAAAATTAAGACAATAGTTTAGTTCGAAATAAATTTTAAAAATATTAATAAAACATAATTTGTTTTGAATACCATAAATCATCCAAAAAAATATAACTTCGTATGTTCTGAAAATCATTTACTTTCTTTTTCTACTACTTAGAGAAGTATGGTGTTGGTGTTTTGTAAGATTTTATGGTAATTATTTCGTCACTATAATTTTAAAATAGATTAAAATAATAATAAATTTATTCATATTAGAAATGAACATTTATAACCATTCATAACATCCTTTTATCCTTCCTAAAACATAATAGAGATATTAAATTCAATAAAGTGGCCTTTTGGAATTATTATTTACCTAAGCTAATATAATGGTCTTTAATAAGGAAAAATGGACAACAAATTCAATATTTTATAATATATTAAGGGTATTATAAAACATAACTCATCCAATATAAATAATTCAAGTGATTTATATATTTGTAATTCTTTATAACATTATTTTTAACCTTACATGATTTACCATTTATCATTGTTAAAAATATTTTCCATTATTACTATTAACAACGAAAAAATGAAACTAGAATTACTAATTATATAAAACCTGATGATTAGAAATATGGAATCCAATTTTAAATATAAAATTTGTAGAAATGAAAAACATTATGTTTAATATAAGTGAATAATACATAATGAAAACAATTTTCTTAGAAAAGTATGTTTTAAGCATAACAATTAACTTATATCATAATCAAATACAATATTGATCAACATGGAATTATTTAAATGAATATTAATAAAATAGATCTTCTTTTACTTTGAATCAAAAAACAAAAAATTATGGAACTTTTAAATTACGTTATTTAATGAATATTAATGACATTTTTTTACAAAAATTTGATTTTTTCAATATTTACTATTAAATAAACCTTTAAAAAAACCCAAATTGTAATCCCTAGAATAATATTAAAATTATTATTAAAAAATGATTTTAATTTCCTAAAATAAAATTTCTAAATTATTATTGAAATAAAATATATTGTCCAATCCCAAAATGATATAAAATTCATTTCTTAAAAATATATTTTTGATGCATTATAAGAATTTACTAAAAAGTGATCACATATTTATTATGAATGATTAATTGAAATTACAATATTTAAAATATTTTTATATATTTTTATAATGTGGTTATTCATATTAAAATTTATTATTTAATGACTATGTTATAATGATTACATTTAAATACTAATATTTTTTATAGTATATCAATGTTCTATTAAAGCCCGATGTTTCATGTCTTGTACACTAAAGAACATAGTTTTTTTAATATCAAGATTTTAAATTATCCCACCTAAATAAAATTTATCCCCAAAATTTTATTCCAATATTGGTAATAAAATGAATTAATATTGGAAAATATATTTTTTTTTAATCCCACACTGTAAAAAGTGTTAATGAAATTTATTATTAGAAATAGGAAAAGAGAAATATGAATGGTATCTATAAGAACACAAAAATGGATTTTCCAAAAGGATAAAATTATTAGGAATTGAAAAAATGGAAATAGACTAGAAAAATAATGTCCAAATAATAACATAGAGTAACAGATAACATGTTCTAGAGAAATTTAATGACCCCAAAACCGTAAATCTATAATGAGTAATATAGACGATCAATTAACCAAAATTAAAGGTAATAAAATAATTTATTTTCTATATCCTTTTCCTAGATTTGATGTATTGTTTTACATTCATATTAGAGAATATGATAAAATAAACTTATCAATTTTCATTCCATTTTATATGAAAAATGTTATCTTCTTGTTTTGATTCGATCAATTTTCACTTCTATCTCATCTCTTACTAAAAAATATCAGAAATCAAGCTGAATTTTTCATGGTCGAATAACTAGAATTAACATTAAATGAATTTTAATATCTATTAAAGGATAAAAATTAATTACCCCAAACTCTAGACATAACCAAATTAATTAGAATAATTTGAGATAACATTCAACATGAATAATCCTTGTAATGATGAAATACTAAATTAATATCCAATGACATAAGGATGAAACCAAATGTTCGATTTAAATCATTCGATAAACAAATAACCATAAAATGCATCAATATATTCTAGAAAAAAATAATAATAAAATATTAAAATCATTTGATCACATAATCACAAAATATTGACATAACATTTATAGTGACCATATCCTTTTACATATATTATTATATGATTTTAAGCTCAATTAACCATCAATTTCAAACCTAGGATCATACAGCCTTCTGTCTTTGGAAGATTAGGTACATATTTAGATGTCATTGAACCAAAATGAAGACATATTTTATTTAATGTTCATAATGTTATCTTAACATAGATTGAGATCTTACATCTTCATAGGATAACCTAGGGAATACATGAACAAAGTGATGAGATAAAAAACCCTGTAAGGGAATAAATATATGAATAAAGATTAAAAAATTAGTTAGAATGCATAACATGATGACACAAAATGCATTGATCAAGAATAAAAATATGAAATCATAAAATATAAAATATGGTATCATGTAATCCTGGAAACATGGGAATGTGTAATAAATATATAACATTACATAAACATGAGTCATGGCTAACTGCTAAGACTATATCACATGGTTGAGAAAGTCCCATAAAGGAAATATGTTTACTCCCTATCCCAACATGACATTTCGTGAGACTAAACTTTTCCAAATGCATTGTATTGATATTTGGGTACACCAATAATAACATGTTTAGACATATTTGTGCCACATAAAAAATCAAACATAATTCATATACATAAGGGTTACCCAAGGAAAGAAATGGGCATTATAATCACATCAGAAGGAATAAACAATGGGTGCATCATAATGATGTCATTGAAATAATAGATTAATAACATCCTTGGACGTTCATAATAGAAATTAGGCATTTATCATGAAAAATTATCTCCAACTAAATTGAAAACATTTAAAAATAGTGTTTAAGAGACATTATAAATTAACCATTTTAGTGCGGTTCAATAGAAAATTTAAAAATGTCTTGAAAGAGGAAAAAGAAATAACTTTTTGTTTGTAAAACCAGAAATAAAATAAGATAGGTATTATTTATAAAATAAATTATTTTTGGAAATTATTGGTTTCTTAACAGATATTATAGAATGTACATGAAAATGGATAAGAAATTGGAAAGTTCCCTTGTAACCTGGTTTTCTTATCAGGAGGAATTGAAATAGGTTCATTATAAATAATATATTACCCATTGAAGAAAGAAGAATTGAGAAAGGTACATATGATTAGAACAAAAAAACATAATTTATTATGAGTAAATAAGAATAATTGACAATTATATTTCGGTAAAGAGTGAGAAAGCATAACCCAAAGGAAAATGGGGGTTAAGAGAGAATCCTTATCCTTATTTCTAAAATTGTTCTATACTCACTTTTAATGTATTATATAATAATATTAGATTAATTAATTAGTTAATTTAGAATATATTATTCATTTATTTTATTTATTATTATTATTTTAAGTTCAATAATGGCTTTTTTGATGAGTTATAAAATTCAATTTCATCGTTTTGGGAGGGTTAAATTTATGATTTTGTGATCCGTTGCCCTAAGTTTGATTATGGGAGTTACTGTCAAATGAATGAAAAACAATAGAAGTGGAATGATATGGTATTATTATAATTCCATATTTGTAAGTGGTTCCATATATCATTTTTTTTCTAGATATTATAATGTTTGATTAGATAAAACAATAATGAATATTGATTAGTTTATTTATTCGGTTTTTCAATCATCACGATCTAGTTTTGTTTTATTATTTAATATTATGAATATATATTAGTCACATCATAAGAAAAAAGATATAATTTAAATGTTTAAATATGTTTTAACAATAATAATAGTTTGATGTCCAGCCTTGAATGTGGTAATGAAAAATAATAACTCGCCATTTGTGATAGTGGGGAATCGACACCTCAGGGAAGATGTTTTCATTTTTAGAATAAAAGGAGAAGATAATAATTTGATGATTGATATTACATTAAAATAATAACATTATAAAATTCATAAAATACTAGAGTTATCAGGTAACATTGAATTTTAGAGGAAATGATGAGGTAGAAGAAAAATGAATTTAAAAGAAAAAGGTGGAGGGTTTTACCTCTAATATATCTTATCCTTCGGACCCTTTTTATGGCACTTGGTTTTAGTCTTTTGTTGTTAAAAAAAGATCATGGACAAGGGGAGAATTATTTTTATGGTAATTGGGTATAATTTAGACAAGGTTCAAGGCTTTGGAGGTGTGAGGAGAAGAGGTAGTGAGAGGTTGTATTTATAGTAGAGGAGTGGGGTGTTTTTGATTATTTTATTCATTTGTTTATTATTATGGACCAGGACTATCGATTTTATTGATTATTATGTATATATAATGTTAAATGTTTAAAAGATTTTGAACCAATGGGTTCTTACTTAATCCATGAATCAACCATGACTCAATAATTTATGTATTTGATAAATACCCTAAATTATCATATTTCACTATTCCCCAAAAAGTCAACAATTAGACCAAAAAATTACCCCAAACATTTTTAATGTACATATTTGGAAAATGGATTATGTTTTATAAAAATAATTATCTAAATATTTTAATTTTAATTTTTATTTAAAGTCATCATTTATTTGAAAAATAATGATTAAAATATTATGAGTGATTTTATGAAACCATGAAAAAGTAATTAATGCCTCATAAAAGTATCATAGAATCATAATACAAATTTTTTTTAATTATGAATGTATTTATAAAAATAAATTCTATTTTAAATCATTATATAAATTATAAATTTTTAATTAAACATCTATCTTTCAGAAAAAAGCAACACTTAGTTTATCATCTTTAAATTTTTTTTACTTATACCATGATATATATATATATATCATATTTTATTTTATAAGATTAAAAAATTTTGTATATAATTTAAAAGCTGAGGTTACTATTATATTCGACAAGTTATTATTCTTAATTTCCATATTATTTTTCCCATAATCATGTTATTATTCCAATAATCGTGTTACTATTCCATCGATATAGGTTAGTTAATTTTTGTAAACACCAATTATTCCATTTATAATTAATGAGAATAATATTTTTGTAGGGTTATATAAGTGATTTATATATTTTATACTATATAACATTAATATAAGAAGGGAAATTTCATTTATATAATTTAGGAACAATACATTCTTCTTCCTTATGAAATTTCTCCCTCAAAATTTCATTTTACAAACTAAGGTAAAAATAGGTGAGGTTATTTCTCCTTCATCACTTTCTCTAGTTCCCATGTCACCCCTTCATACGTATGGTCCTTCAATATTAATTTGACAAGGTGAGTAGAATTTTTTGTAGAACTTTATCTCTCCAATCCAAGATCTTAACTACTCTTCATATGTGTGTTCCTTTTCCAGTTGTATGACTATTTGATTTAGTACATTTGAGGGGTGATGTATATACTTCCTAAAGAGATATATATGGAACACATCATGAACATGATCCATATTCGGTGAATGTGAATGTCAATAGACCACTATTCTTAAATGATCAAGGATATAAAAGGGGATAATGTACCTTGGAATATGTTTCAATTTATTTTTAAAATAAAGGAATATCTTCCATGGTGATATTTGAAGGAAGTATTTGTCTCTAACATCGAACTCCAAATACCATTTAAGGATGTTGGCACAACACATTTTTTAACTGTGAGTGACTTTGTTATGTTTTTTAGATGCCTAGAAATTTATATGTTATCTCTTGTACAAGATCAGGTCCATGTACCTTTCGTTCACCAACATCATCCCATCAAGTCGGAGTTCTACATCGATTCCCATATGGAGTTTCATATAAAACCATTTGAATACTCGAGTGGATGTTATTTTTGTATATGAACTTAACCAATGGGGGATTATTATCCCATCCTCCTTTTAATTCCATTGTGTAGGCTCTCATCATGTCATTGAGTGTATGAATAGTAATTTTTGATTAGAAATATGTTTGGGGGTGAAAGGGCATGCAAAAATTTAATTCAATAATCAAATCATGTTTAATGTTTCTCTAGAAATTAGATGTGAACCTTGGATCATGATCAATTACGATCAAAAGTGTAACCCATGTAGCCTCACCACTTCCTGCACATATAAATTGGCATTATTTTAAATTGATAAATCTTCCTGAATATCAATGAAGTCTGAATTCATGGTGAGTCAATCCACTATAACCAACATCACAATATTTGATTTTGATTGTTTTCAAGAGGCCAGTGAAAAATTCCATAATGACATTCTCCTATTTCTATGTGGGTATACGTAATGGTTACATCACCCCTTTTACTTATTTTCTCAAATTTAACTTGATAACATACCTTACTCTTTAAGATATAATCCTTGATATCATTTTACATATCATCCTAATAGATGTTATTTTAAAGATAATGATACATCTTGGTATTTATAGGATGGATGGAGAAGTACGAGCTGTGTGCATTATCCAATATCTCTTTCTTTATCTCATGTGATAAAGGCACACAAAGCCTTGTTCCAAACCGAATCACACCATCATCATTGATATGGAACTCTCCTTTCTTCACTTTATTTATCACTTTTACATTTTTTTGTACCTATAGATCATCCTTTTTTTCTTCTTTAATCTTATCATGGATAGATGGTATGGTAATCATTTGAAAAAGATAAAATTTATTTCCTACCATTATGATCACCAAATCCATCATATCCATGTCCATGAAGATGGGGTTTTCTCAATGAGAAACATGGATAATCTTGAATGTTATTTTCTTCAAAAACAATAATCTACCTTTTTTTCTATTTCCCAGATGGTACTGATTTGGGAAATCATCCCTAGTGAAAAAATGGTTTACAACGCTAGGGTTCTATTCGCCGATTATATATAACCAACATGGAATGCTGTAAAAAATGATTTATAATGTCCGTTATAAAATAACAAACATGATAAAGATCCGAGATTTGATTTATAATGTGGTTTATTTTATAAACGACATACAAAATACCACAAATTGATTTATGATTTTTTTTATTTTATAACCAAAATTATAAATCGATTCGTGGTGTTTTATCACATCAGTTATAGAATAACTAATGTTATAAATCAAATCTCAGTGCTTTCTCAAACTGGTTAAAAAATAATTGAAATTATAAATCAAAATTTATAACGTCGATTATTTTATAACTGATGTGAGAAAATATTTTCAATTTCAGTTATTAAATAACTATCATGATAAACATAAAAAAAGTTTGTCACTTCAGTTATTAATTAACTGACATGATAATGCATTTAAATGATTTATCGAACCTCGTATTCTGTCATTATGTTTTCTTCGATCAGGCGACTTGCGACTCATCTACCACACGTAGAAAATGTTTAAAGGATTTTTTGAAGTCATGCACTAAAACCTCATTTTTAAAACTTCATTAATCATCTTTATTATCATCAGATCTACCATGTTGACTCACAAAACATATGAAATCCTCACACGCATCGGTTTCATTGTTTATTTTTTACAATGCCTTAAATTTATGTTTTGAGATATTAATTTTCTATCATTGTTCTTTATATTATGGTAAGTGTCATAATGTTATTTCATTCCATGATAAGTTCATTTTTCGTATAACAAAACATGGGATAGATATCATGCAAGTTCTATGATTTTTATTGCTACCATGTGTGTTTTATCATGTGTGTGCATGTACTTCCATGTGTGTGCTACCATGAAATCATTATCATGCAAGTTCTTCCCCCACCCCCTGGACACCCCACCCCCATGGACACCCCATACCCCCTAGGACACCCCTTACCCCCTTGGATATCCCTCACCCCCTAGACAACCCACACTACCCAGGACATCCCCCAACTCCTGGACACCCCCACTCCCCCTAGACAGCCCCCACCCACTAGACAACCCCCACCCTCTGGACACCACGACTCCCTGGACATCACCCACCCCTTGACACACCCACCCCCTGAACAACCCCACCCCCTGTATAGCCCCTACCCCCTACACACCCCCACCCCCTTGGATATCCCCCACCCCATAGAAAACCCACCACCCCAGGACACCACCTACCCCCTTGGACAGCCCCCAACCCCTGGACACCCACCCCCTTGAACAACCCCACCCCTAGACAACCCCCACTCACTGGACAGCCCTACACCCACAGACAACACCCCCACCCCAAAGAAACCCCTAGCCGCTTGGACAACCCCCTGCCCTAGACACCCCTACCCCCATTGACAACCCCCACCGCCCCTAGATAGCCCTCCCCACCACCCTTGGACAGCCCACCCCCAAGACACCCCCGACCCCCATGGATAGCCCCCACCCCCTAGACATCCCCAACCCCTCTAGACACCCCGAACCCTTTGGATAGCCCCCACCCCCAGGATAGACCATACCCCCCTCGACACCCCCTACCCCCTAGACCCCCCAGACACCCACTAAAACCTTGGACAACCCCCTGGACATGCCCCCACAACTAGGGACACCCCTACCCCTTTAGAAAAACCCCACCCCTTGAACAACCCCCACACCATTGACACCCCTAACCCCATAGACATCACCAACCCCGTGGAGGCCCCCCTACCCCCTTGGGAAACCCCAACACCCTGGACAACCCCTACCCCTAGACACCCCCACCCCCATGGACAGATCCCACCCCCTGGACACCACCCCACCCCATTGGCACCCCTTACCCCCTTGGACAGCACCGACCCCCTGGACACCCCACCATCTGGATGCCCTCGACCCCCTTGGATATCCCCCCACCCCCTGGACACCCCTTACCCCCCCTAAACTGCCCCTACCTCTTTCACACCCCCACCCCTGAACATCCCCCACCCCCTAGACACCCCTACCCCCTTGGACAACCCCCACCCCCTAGACAGTCCCCACCCCTATACACTCTTAGCTCATTAGACAGCCCCACCACCCTTGGATGAAATGTCCTTGTTCTAGAAGCCGCCCTGTGGTGCCCCGTACCCGGTTGGTCACACGGCCTCAAGCACATTTCCATGAACTCCGGAGGCTTCTGACCTAAAGTGAGGGATTTGTATGTGATTTTGGGGAAACTATTCACTCTTTAGAAGAGTAATGCTGTGGAAATAATAGATATACAATATTGAAAGCAGTAAAAGCATGAAATAATTAAAAAATAGAAGACTGAAGAAATAAAAAACTAGAGAACATATATATAATGATGCATGATACATATGTCTAGGAAAACAACCAAACAAGTCACAATGCATGAATACAGTAATAATCCAAAGTACGAAAGGAAACATATAAACTCTAGTAGCATTGAAAGCCTCAGCTTGGTCCCATGCTCTCCAACTCAACATAAATCAAGTACCTAAAGTAGAATGGTGCTTGCCCTTATCTATACCTAATATAATATAATCTATTTGGGCTCAAAATCATGACCCAAACAGGGTGTGAGATGAAACCCAGTAGGTAACCACCCAAAGATCTATGCCTAACAGTCAGTGAATATATATGGTTGGAAATAAGCAAAATGAAGCAGTAACATGGAAGTACTCAAACGTAATAATGCTACCAATTATATTACAATAAAATTACATTTAACAATTTATCTAACCAATTACAAATACAAGCAACCCTGTGGGAATGTTCTCACAACCAATCCCCTATAGTTCAGCTGACAAACATAAGTAACCATCTAGGTAGTTCTCACAGCCTAACCCCTCTGGTACAATTTACAACAAGGATATAGAGAAGACTCTATGAGAAAGAACTCACCATAAATTCCCCCTATATTCATGTGTAATCAAAGACTCTATGAGGAAGAACTCACAGTCAATTCCCCATATAGTCTTTTATAGGTAAACTAAAGACACTCTGAGGAAGCACTCAACATCAATTTCTTCCATTCTCTCGAAACGTAACGATAGACACTATGGGGGATCACTCAATGTCAATCCCCCCATATGGTCTCTCAATGTGATAATTATAAAAGAAACTATGAGAAAGCCATTAACAACAATTTCCCCAATGGTCTCACTACACCAGGTTCCCGTAGCCCCATGTAAAGAAATTGTGAAGAAATGATAATCAACATCCAAAGTAAACCAGAAAGTACTACTAGGATAAATTCGCTAAAAAGAATGGGACAACATATCAGATAAATAATCACTCCATCCTAACAACACTAGTAATGGAAAACAAAACATCATACTAATAAGAAAATATAGACTAAACGGTCAATATCAATCAAACATGGGAAAAACATCCATATTGTTGGATGATTAACCCTATTCAGAACAATTAACCTCTATACAAACAAACAAGGCATATCAAGCAATAACAGGGCTAAAACCCATAAAAACACAATACCCCAAAAAAGGGTATTGGGAAATTTCGCACATATAACTCAAAAAATATCTGCAGAAAGGTACAAAACACCTACCTTGGTGTTTTACAGATGATATATGTAAACCTCAGGCCTTGAATCTCCCTAGAACATCATATATCTATAAAAACATTAAAAAATTCAATCGAATATATCTCGTGAAAGAGGATAAATTAGGATATCATGTTCAAGAAGAAGGGAGAAATCACCATGAAGATTCCAACGCAATCGACGTGGGTCGATTCGGATAACGGATTGAAATTTAGGGGCTCAGAAAAGATCTGTGGGTGTACAGACGCTCCTAGAAAAAATAGGTCAAGAAGAAGTGTGTTCTATTCGTCAGACATGACCCCGGTCCATTTAATAAAAAAAATAATTTATATGGTGTGTACATGCCTTTTCCAGCCTCTGATTTATGAGGTCTCTAGGCCACCACACACGACCATGTGCCCAACACTTACACGACCCACACACGGTCACCTGCGGTAATCGTCTACAAGGCGTGTACTTAATGTACATAGAGTGTTCTCCTAAAATTTCCAGAAACTCCACTTTTTCTAAAAAAATTAAAAAGGAAATACATACCTAAAAAGAAGATCTGGGTTCTTAAAAACTTCCCCCCTTAAAGAAATTAATCCCTGAATTTCCCTAACAAGGTGGCATATAAGAAGAATCACTGAACAACATTTGCCATTAGGATCATACGTCAGCTTCCCTTTCCCAAGTCTCGTCCTGTACTCACCCATGCTTCTATAACACTTTTACTAGAGGAATAGACCATCCATGAAGAATCCTTGCACTTCGATCAACAATCCTGATATGATGCCTCTCGAACGAGGCATCCACCTCTAACTCAGCATCTTCTTGTTGAGAAACATGAGATGGGTCTGAGAAGTAATGATGAAGCTGAGAAATGTTAAAGACATCGTGCACAGCCTTGTACCTCTAAGGTAACTATAGTCGATAGGAAACCGACCCGACTCTCTCCAAAACCTCAAACGACAAGACATACCTCGGAGAAAGCTTACAATGTCTCATAATCCTCTTGTGTTCTAAACTTTGTGTGAAACGTAGAAAAAACTGATCCCCCACCATGAACTCTAGAGGCTATCTCCATTGATCAACATAATACCCTTGTCTTGATGTTGCCGTAGGAATCCTCTTAATAATCAATTCTATCTTCTCTGAGGTGTATGGGACATGACGAGGTCCCAACATAGCTACCTCTCCTGCCTATAGCTAGAATAAGGGTGATTGACAAGGCCTACCGTATAAATCCTCATAAGGTGCCATCTGAAGAGTTTTGGGAAAACTATTATTGTTGGAAAAAATCAAAAGAGGTATGTGATTATCCAAAGAACCTCCAAAAGCTAGGATGCATAATCGAAGCATGTACTCAAGAAATTGAATAGTATGCTCAGACTTTCCATCTTTTTGGGTATGGTATATTGTACTCAGAAGTACCATTGTACCCAAAGCCCTCTGAAGTCCCTGCTAGACCCGAGAAGTAAAACATGTATCCATGTCTAAATAAATTGAGTGAGGAACTCCAGGTAAACATATAATCTCACAGATGTAGAACCTCCCATGCTCATCAACACTGAAGGTCTCTTTGATGTGTAACAAGTGAGAAAACATCATGATTCTTTCATTGAGAACCCATACTACATCATTCCCTTGAGGTGACCTCAGCTATCCTGTCACAAAATCCACTGCAACATCATTACACTTCCACTCGGGAATGGGTAACTACTGAAAAATCCCTACTGGTCGCTGATTCTCCGCCTTCACCTACTGATAGGTAAAACACCTCATGGAAAAACCAAAAACATCAATATTCATACCTGGACACCAATTCAAATGGTGTAGATCTCAATACATCTTGGTGACACCAGGATGAACTACCAAATGTGGGGAATGAAAGTCTCACATCATCTCCTCGAATATGTTTGCTGGAACCCACATCCGCCCTTGAAAACGCGAGATCACATCCTTGCCTATTGACCATCCCAAAATGTGGTTCTCTCCTAACACACTCTCCCATAGAACTAGGCCATCAGAATCTATGAGCTTCCTCATTCGCACTTGATTAAGTAGAGTAGAGGTAACAACCATAGAAGAAAGAAACGTCTTCCCCTGTCTTTCATGCACCTCCAAATGCATCTCATAGAACATAGCCATAAGATGCCACTCACTTCTGGCCTCCGAAACTACTTGTATTTGAGTCTTCCTACTCAGCACATCAGCCACTATGTTGCCTTTCCCAGGCGTGTAGGCATGTTCAAAGTCAAAGGTCATAAGGTACTCAACCCACCTTATTTGTCTAAAATTTAGATCGTGCTGAGTGAAAATATACCTGAGACATTATTGGTTGGTGAAAACCAGAAAATGATCTCCCAACATATAATGTCTCCAATAACATAAATCATGAACAACTGCAGCCAGCTCGAGATCGCGCATCATGTAATTTCTCTCATGTGGCTTTAACTTCCAAGACCTGTATGCAACGACTCTTTCCCCCTACAAAAGAAAAACTCCTAGACATATTCCTTATGCATCACAGTAAACAATATATCCCTTTCCTAGATCTGAAAATACTATTATTTGTGCTGAATTCGACCTCCCTTTCAGCTTCTGAAAGTTTGGATCACAAGAATATGACCACAGGTACTTCACACCCTTCTTAGTCTGGCCCGTTAGTGGTGAGGATAAGAATTAAATGTCCAGTATAAAACTTTTTTATTAACCATATATCCCTATAAAACTTCATTCGTCAATGAAGTACTTTGGTTTCTCCCAGAAAACTACTCCTCTCACTTTCTATAGACCTACTGATAATTTTGTCTCTAAGATAACATAACCCATGAAGTGAATATGGTCCATCCAAAAGTGGAATTTAGAGAGCTTATCATATAACTGATTCTCTCTCAATGTACTCAAAACGATCTCAAGATGGGTGGCATGGTCATGTCGAGTGTGAGAGTACACCAAGATATCGTCTACGAAGACTACCACGAATGAATACAAGTATGGATGGAATACTTAGTTCATCCGTTCCATGAAAACTACATGATCATTTCTAAGACCGAACAACATAACCACATACTCGTATAGACCATACCAACTCCTAAAGGCGGTACGAGGTATATATGATGGTCTAATGTGCAATTGTTGATAACCAGATCTCAAGTCAATCTTTGAGAACACATGGTCTCCTTGAAGCTGATCAAAGAGATTAGAAATCCTCTGTAAGGGATTACGGTTCTTGACCATCAACTGGTTTAACTTCCGATAATACACACATAGTTTGAGGGTACCATCCACCTATTTCGCAAATAGGACAGGTGAACCCCAAGGAGAAGTACTGGTTTGGATGAAACATGTTTGACTGAAACTCCTCCAACTGCTTCTTATGTTCCTATAACACTAGTGTTGCAATCATATAATGTGGAATGTACACCGATGCTACTCCTGGAATAGGCTCAATTGAAAATTCCATCTCTCACTCTAGAGAAAACCTGAAAAGTTCTCTGAAAAGACGTCCTTGAAACGATCCACCGCTGGAATAAAGTCGATATGTTAGGTACCATGGTCATCCAGATATAGAATAAAAATATGGGCTATAACTCCTCCCAACCCATGATTATCAGGTCCCACTTTTCTCACATGGGTATCCCACTCACCCTTATGAAGAAACAATCCACCATCCCGTGATGTGAAACTCACTCTACGATGATAGAAATCGACAACTGCCTGGAAGGGAACTAACCAATCCATTCTAAGAATGACGTTATAGCATTTAAAGTCTAATACATAGAGGTACCAAATGATGTGACACCCACCAATACCAAGAATAAACTCCTTGAACTGATGTACACTATCCATTCATGTTCCCAACGAATTGTCTAGCATCAAGACATTAGGGGAAGAGAAGACACAATGCCGAAGGCTCCCCACAACAGAAACAAAAAGAGAAGAAAATAAAACTGAGGCAACTAGGATTGTACATTGAACTGTAGAGGGTCCTGGATCTTGCTCATGTTGGGTCTTATCCAATGAAAAGGTCTAACCACAACCCTGTGATCCTGCCTGAACACCCTGATCCAATCCACCCTGTTTTCATTGAAAGCCTGGAAATTGGCTACCTCAGCTGCGACTTCCACCTCGGACTGAACAACTAGAAGAAATATAGTTCCTAGACTAGAGAGAAATTGGTGGCGTTGCTCATAAAGGAGGAGTCACATTATAACCCATGTCCCCAAATACAGGTGAGAAGATCTGATAGAAGCACTGAAGATGGCCCATCTTGCCGCAAGATCAACAAACTATTAGGTATCTCGTGCAATGTGTCCTGGTATTCCCAAACTTCCCACACTAGTAGCATACCACCTGGCTACTTAAAAGTTTATCCCACCTACTAAGATCTCCACATGTAGACTCCCTACAATTCTTCTAGATATTAGCCGGAGAAGTAGTAACTCTGGATGCAGAACTTCCCTTGATCACTACCCCAGAATACCTCATGATTCCCTCTATGGTCATCGCCTGGTTGGCTATAGATGTGACTGAATTCAACCTGATGTTGTTAACCTACGAATGGAATTCATTCTTGAGACCAAACTCAATCATTCTCACTAAGAACATCTCATCCCCGTCTAGAAAGGGGGTAAAGCATTGTAGGTCTGTGAAGCAAGAAGAATACTCCATGACTGAATGAGTAACATGCTCCAAACTGATGAAATCATAGGCTCGATCAAACCTCAAAGTCACTGAGTAGAAAATTTCATAGAAGGTATGATAAAAATCATCCCAATACATGACCCACTGGCGTCCCACCAGTGAGATCGCATCTCACTATTTCTTGGAAGAATCTCGAAGCATGTACGTAGCAAGAAAAAACCTCCGATATGTAGGTGTATCCGGATGCTCAAAGATAGATAGCATGGATTATAACCATGAATCTATAGCATGAGGTCCTACTTACCCTGTAATAGTGCGAGGATGTTGATGTTGGAAAACCCGCATCAATTCTGCCATTAACGGGGCAGAAGGTGGTGCTCCCTAAAAGGTCTGTGTCAGCCTCATAAATCCCTCTCAGAACTGTAAATTTTCTACTGTGTCCAGGATAACGGCTGGTACCAAGACTAGCACAACAAGAGGATCTGCTGGTATTCTCGGATTAGCCATATCTAGTGTCTGATCAGTGCCCTGTAACTGGTGGACAATTGGAGGATGTCTTGGGGGCATGTCTCTGCAAGTTCAAGCGCACATATTAAATCAAGATTAATAGGGACTGAAACATAGAATTTTATGAAGGGAACAAGAGAAGAAAGAAATCAAGTTATTCAAAACATGGATACATGGAGTGTATAATGCCTACACGGTGTGTTACCTTAATCCTTCACATGGTCGTGTACTTCTAGAATCCCAGGTCATGTAACACCCCATACACACTGTGTGTTGTTCTAACACACGGTGTGTAATTGAATTTTCTTCCCCTGCCTGAGTACTTATACATGGCTAGGCCACACCGATATACTTGAACTAGACTACACGGAATGTTAGTGTGAGACACGGCGTGTACTAGACGAACTTCACTGACCCGTGTTGTTAGTTACATGGCCAGTTACACAAAAAACTCCAAACGACGTGTGTGTTCCAGAAAAGGTGTGTACTAGAAAGATTTCACCAGCCCGTGTTGTTCGCTACATGGTCGGATACACAGGTTACACTACATGGAGTGTTCAGTATTGACAAAATGTGTATAACTTATGTTTTATCTATATGTTTTGTTAGTCACGCGGGTTGACACATGGTCTCCCCAACACGGCGTGTACAACCGGTACACGACGTGTCCCACCAAAGAATTACTGACCCCGTGTCTCTACCCACATAGCTATTGACACTATTAGTGACTACATAGAATATACATATCGTACACGACATGTACTTAAGAAAAACATTTCCTTCTCGAACAAAAGGACTCATGGTGTGTTTTAATCATTACAAGCCATGTATTCTAGGTTCTTCCAGACATTAAGCCTCAAAAAACAACTCCGAAACCCAGAAAACTATGAAACGAACATTAAGGCGACAAATTACAATCTGTGAGGGCCCATAATCCCCATGAATCAAATCCTAGCATCTTATACATGTCATTTTAAGGCATAATAGTCTATTGATTCACTAAATTCTGATCCATGAAGCTCCATAACACCTCAAGAACCAAAGTTTGGCATTCATAAAAATGAAAACATACACAATTTAATATCCAACGAAAAGTTGGTATTCTATCAAGGTATCTATCACAACAACATTCATATCTAGCCCAACATCTATCAAAACAACATGCAATCACAAATGCAACCTAAATGGCATGGAATAAATGCATGAAATGTGATTTCTAACAAGTGCATATATGATGCATGAGATGGCATACCCTCATCTCATCAGGTTACAATATAAATAGAAACATAATAATATCAACGATAATATCACAAAACATGTGAATCACCCAAAAATGAAATCATATCAACTATAAAAGTCCAAAACTTGGAAAATTGCAATAACGAGGTAGATTGGATTTTCCCTATACACGTGTCAGCCACTCTCGGGATCAACTTATTACCAAGTACCTATTCCTTCATATCAATAGATATAGGCTCTGAATAGTAAGTCAAGAAGAAAATAACCCCTCAAATACGACTTTTTAACATCTCAGTTGAATAAGCCGCCTAGAGGTGCCCCGTATCCGGTTGGTCGCATGGCCTCAAGAAAATTTCTACAAATGTCTTGTGATACCGACTATAAGTGAGGCCTTTGGATGTGATAGTGGGAAAACTATAACCTCATTGGAAGAGTAACACAGTGGAAATAACAGATATACAATAGCAGAAGTAGTAAAATCATGCAACAAGTAAACAACAAAAGACTGAGGAAATAAACAACTGGAGCACATATATATAATGATTCATGATACATATATCTTGGAAAACAGTCAAACAAGTCACAATGCAGGAATACAGTAATAAACCAAAGTAAAAAAGGAAATAGATAAACTCCAGAAGTATCACAAGCCTCCACTTGGTCCCATGCTCTCTAGCTCCACAACAATCAAGTACTTGAAGTAGACAGGTGCTTGTCGTAATCTATACCTGCAACAATATAATAGGTTTGGCCCTAAAAGCATGACCCAAATAGGGTCTGAGACGAATCCCAGTAGGCAACCATCAAAATATCCGCGAATAACAGACAGTGAATTTATATGGCAGGCAATAAGAAAAATGAAATAGTAACAAGGAAGTACTCAAAAGTAACAATGCTACCAATTAAATTACAATAAAGTTACATTTATCAATTTAGCCATCCAATTAAAAATATAATAAACCCACTGGTAATGTTATCACAACATATCCCCTCTAGTTCAGCTAACTAACTTATGTAACCCTCTGAGTAGTTCTAACATCCTAACCCCTATGGTTCAATTTACAACAAGGATACAGTGAAGACTCTCTTAGGGAGAACTCAATGTCAATTCCAACTATAGTCATGTGTAATCAATGACTCTCAAAGGAAGCAATCACCAACAATTACCCATATAGTATTTTAATAGTAAACCACAGAAACTCAGAATAAGCACTCAAAATTAATTCCTTATATGGTCTTATAACGTAAATATAGACACTTTGAGGGAGCACTCAACATCAATCCCCATATGGTCTTACAGCGTGATAATTATAATATACACTCTAGGAAATCCCTCAACGTCAATTTCTCATACGGTCTCACTACACCAGGTTCCTGCGGCCCCGTGTAAAGCAATCGTGCACAAATAATAATCCACAACCAATGTAAACCTCAAAGTACTAAATGCCTAAAAGATCTACAAGGCATGGAAAAAAATATCAGATAAATAATCACCCCATCCTAACAATAGTAGGACTAGAAAAAAATTGCATACCAGCAGGCAAAGCTAGATCAATTAGTCAATATCATGAAAACATGGGTAAAATAGTCATATCATGGAAAGGATAAACCTATTCACTACAATTAACCTGTATCCAACCAAACAAGTCATAACTAACAATAACAGGGCTATAAACCATAAACACGCAATTCCCCAAACAAGGTTATTGCACACTTTTTCACATATAACACAAATACTATCTAGGGAAAGGCACAAAACACCGACCTAGGTGTTGTACAGACAATATACATGAACCTCATTCCTTGAATCTCCATGAATATCGTAGATCTAAAAAACATTAAAAACTTTCAACCAAGGATATCTCGTGAAATAAGAGAAATCAGGAGATGATGTTCAAGAAAAAGGAAGAACTCACCATGGCGATTAAAATGCAATGAAAAATGGTTGATTCAGAGAACGGACAGTGATTCGGGGGCTCAAAGAAGATCTGAGGCCGTATGGATACTCCTGGATGAAATGGGTTGAGAAGAATTGTGATTTGTCAGTTATAGGCGGCCCTGATCCATTTAGTTAAGAAAAGAAAGTATAAAACATGTTCATTAAAAGTAAACGGCATGAACTTTTTTTCCATCCCCTGATTTAGGTGGTCTCTCGGTCACCACACATGGCCATGATCTCGGCTGTTACATGTCCCACACATGGTCACCCACGGAAACCGGGAACACGGCGTGTACTTAATGTATACGACGTGTACTCCTGAAATTTCCAGAAACTCTTCTTTTTCTCAAAACTAACCAAAAAGAAAAATTATACCTGAAAATATGATCTAGGTTCTTACATTGGACATCCGCCCTGGATAGCCCACCACCCCCTGGACACCCCCTACCCCTTTGATAGCCCCCACCCCCTGGAC
This sequence comes from Viscum album, assembly GCA_963277665.1. Classification (NCBI taxonomy): domain Eukaryota; kingdom Viridiplantae; phylum Streptophyta; class Magnoliopsida; order Santalales; family Viscaceae; genus Viscum; species Viscum album. The sequence continues at coordinate 1,616,507,794 of OY728131.1, read as the reverse complement.
AACCTCCACCCCCTGGACACCCCTCCCACATGGAAAACCCCTAGAAAACCCCACATCCCCTAGACACCCCAACCCCCTAGTCATGCCCCCACCCCCTTGGACACCCCCTACCCCCATGGACATTCCCCAGCCCCTGAAAAACCCTCCCCAAACCCCTATACACCCCACCCCCTGGACAGCCCTGGATATCCCCCCCCCCCACCACCATGGATAACCCCTATCCCCTTGGAGTGCCCCATGGACCAGGACCAACCCCACCCGCTGGACACCCCCTACCCCCCTTGGAAGGCCCCCACCCCCTAGACACCCTACCCCCTGGACATCTCCCACTCCCTGGACACCCCCACCCCCTAGACACCCCCAACCCCATGGACCGCTCCCACCCCACTAGACAACCCCCACCCCTGAAAACCCCCTATACCCAACCCCTTTGGACAACCCCCACCCCCTGGACACCCCACCCACTTTACAGGTTTTGGAAGTCATGTGTACAGGTTCTGGATGTTAGGAAGATGATGATTGGTACGACGCTGCCTGGTTGCTGGGTGAATATGGTACGCTTCCTGTTTCTGGGTGAAGAGGATATACCAAAGGTTTAATAAACCGTTGTAATATATTTTATACAAGAGATTTTATGCCAATGGTTCTTGAAACGTTAGTATATGTATATCCCAATGGGTTCTATGAAATTTTTGGAAAAGATTATATGCTCGACGACATGTATATCAACGGTTCTTGAACCATTGGTATATACATATATCCCAATAGTTTCATTTATACCATTGGCGTAATTAACTTTAGAGTGTCTATATAGTTTTCATATTCCTCCAATTCAACTTATTTGGGGATAACATCTTCATGGGAAAGCAAGTTTTTCTTTCTAAATGGTATCCATTATAAATTATGATTTCCTCTTACACCCTTTGAAAATTTTTTCATGGGTTTTTTATATTCATTACATAATAATTTCATTAGAAACTTTTCTATGATATGACTAACTTTTCTATATCTATAAAATTGAGTAGAATATTTCCATTAATTGTTCCCCAATCCCTGATTACTAACACATCTATTCTTAATTTTTTTTTCAAAACTTTTTTACATTCAAATAATATCAATTTTATTATAAATATAAAACTATTACATCTAACTTGATTTTCACTTCAAAAATATTTCCATTCATATATTTTCTAAATACGCATATATTTATTTTATATTTCAAAATTGTTTTCATTCAAATTATGATATTTTTTATATAAATATAAAATTTTCATATAAAAACATTATGTATAATATTGATATTTGTTATAAGAATGTGTTGAAGTTGGATTACAGCACATCGAATGAGTATTGAATATGAGAAAGGTGTTGATTCCATTTAGAAATTTTCTAAATGAAATGTTCCAATAAAAGAAATTTTCTTCTTTCCATGCCTGAAATGTTTAAATATGAAGAAGTTGAAATGTAGATAGATCAAATATCATCTAATTTGTCATGGTTTTAATCTGAGTTACAACCCTTGTATTTTTCATGGTGAAACTGGATAGAATCTCAAATCTACTGATGTTGATGATTTAAAAGATGGTAACATTGATGAAATTGAAGAAATGATTTGTGATATACCGGAAGAAAAAATTGAGATAGTACAGATAGTTGTGCATCTATATGGTGATGATGAAAAACCATTGTGTCCTGGTTTTATAGATTTTACAGTCTTGTCGGGCATATTATGATTAATTAACCTGAATGCGAAACATGGATGGAGGGACATAAGTTTTACAGATCTTCTACAATTGCTGAAAGACATTCTTTCAAAAGACAACGATCTTCCATATTTACATTATATGGACAAGAAAATATTATGCTCGATTGGATTGAGATACAAGAAAATACATGCCTATTTAAATAACTGTATGATATATAATAAGGAATATGATTTTCTATCAGAGATTCCTAAATGTGGGACATCATGGTATAAGTTGAAAGAAAAATCATAAGATGATGTATAGATTACAGAGAACCCTGCCAAGGTATTTTTCTATCATCATATAATTCATCATTTGAAACATTTATTTTTTAACTAACAAGATGAAAAAAAGGTTAAGATGTAATGATGTTGAGTGGATATGTGATGGAAGAGTATGTCATCCAATTGATTGTCCATAATAGAAGAAAATTGAGGATTAGTTTCCTACATTCAGAAATGAAATTAGAAATCTTAGACTTGGGATGTGCACAGATGGAAAGAATCTATATCGAAGCCTCTATATCACACAGAGTTCATGGCCTTTTTTTGGTAATTTACAACCTATCTCATGAAGTTTGTATGAACTGAAAATATTTCATGTTGAGAATAATGTTCTCTGGTCTGAAGCGACCCAAAAATTATATTGATGTTTTCTTGTCACTATTGATTAATGATTTTAAACTTTTATAGTAGGATGGTATTTGGGTGTATGATTCTTATAAAATGGAATATTTTCAACTACATGTAGTGATTATGTTTACTATAAATGACTTCCCAGTTTATGGAAATTTGTTTTTATACATTGTTAAGGGGTATAAAACATATCCAATTTGTGAACAATAAACATCATTTTATCAATTTCATCATCGGAGGAAAACAGTATACATGGGTCGTCGAATGTTTTTTCCTATGGATAACTCTTATAGAAGTCTTGAAAAGGAATTCAATGGCTCACAAGAATTTTATATTTCCCCAAAACCCTCATCCCCTAATGTTTATTTTGAGAGGGTGCAGAACCTTGATGTGAAATTGGGAAAGACACATAAATCTGGTAAAGATAGATATATTTGGAAGACAATGACAATATTTTTTGATCTACCATATTGGAGATATCAAGATGTGAAACATAATCTTAATTTCATGCACATGGAGAATAATATCTGTGATAGTTTGATAAGAACATTGTAATATATTAATGGAAAGAGTAATGATGGGTTGAATTCAGGATGAGACTTACTACCAATAGGAATACATTTGTAATTAGGTCCTACTCCTAATGGGATATGAACATTTCTTCCACCGGATTTCCAAACATTATCCAATAGGGAGAAAATGATCTTTTCTCACTATCATCAAGATTTCAATGTGCCTCAATATTATTATTCAAATGTAAAAATATATGCATTTTTGATTGATTTGAAGTTGACAGGTATGAAATATCATGATTTCCACATCATGATGAAACAGATTCTACCAGTTTTATTTCCTAGAATACTTCCCATCTATGTCAGAAAGACTATAATAAAGATGTGTTATTTTTTCAAATAAATTTTAAAGAAGTCATTTGATGTGAATGCTTTGAACATCTTGTAAAATGATTCAATTTTTATACTTTTTCAATTGGAAATGTATTTTAATCCTTCTTTTTTTTGATATAATGGTTCATTTAATGGTTCATCTGGTTTGAGAAATAAATATTTATGGACCTATATGTCTTTATTGGATCTATCCTTTTCAATGGTATATGAAAATATTGAAGGGATATGTTAAGAATCCATATCGAACTGATGCCTCCATTATTCAAAAGTATATTTATGAGGAGGTTCCTGAGTTTTGTACGACATACTTGGCTATGGAGGAGCACATAGTTTTCCCTCTATCATTTCATGAATGAGTTAATAATGAGAGAAAATGTTATTTGTGGCATGAAAGTCTAATCATTGTCAGCTGGAAAAATGAAGAAGGTTAAATTATATATCGTTAATAACATAACTGATGATCAATTATCTATCACATTGAAAATTAATGAGTTGAAACTACATCATCCAAAGAAAAAAGAAATGTGGAATTTGAATGAGCACAAAAAAAATTCCATGGTTTAAAAAGACCTTGTATGGTAGATCAGATGTATCATATACATTAAGATGGTTAGTGGGTGGTCTAAGTTTAAATGTGATAATATGTTCTGGGTATAACATTAATGTGAATAGATTTCATATGAAAGCTCAGGACAACCAGGGTGCATTTCAGAATAGCGGTGTATTGGTGTTTGCGGAAGTAATGAAATTTTCAAGTTTTAAAGGCAAAAACCCAATTTATCCATTAGGTACATATTATGGAGTAATTGATGAAATATGAGAGGTTGATTACATGAAAATTAAAGTTTATATTTTTAACTGCAAATGGTTTATTGTTGATAATAGTTTCAGACACGATGAATTTGGAATTACAGTTGTTAATCTGAATAGATTGGTAGATAAAAAAGATTCTTTTACAATGGAAACACATGAAAAACATATTTTCTATGTTGTTGATCAATAAAATATGATGTTATCTATTGTTTTACAAGGAAAAAACAATGTGTTGGTGACGATAAACTTGATAAAGATGCTAATTAATGTAAGATCCCAAATTCCATTGATAGATTAGAAAAATATAATGATGAGCTTGTTAAAGACATGGCATGTTCCATAAAGAACAATCATGACGAATAAATTTGGGAAAACAATCCATTTGTACATTTTAGTATTTTAGGTAACATATCTTTATTTCTTGTTTACATTTATTAATTTCATAAAATGTTAGATATTGTAGTTTTTATGTTTATTAAAACATGTATTAAAACAAAGAAGTAGAAATGTTTGTTTATTTAAATTTTGTTTAGTTTAGTTTATCATGTTTACATTTATTTAGCTTATATATTTATTGATTTTTTGAATGATAATTACACTACCATGTTTTCAATTTTTACCATTTTTACCATTGTTAAACATGCTTACCACATTTTCAATGTTTAGTATTACATAACTTAGTTCCGTTTTTCATTTTTTGTTTACATTACTAATGTAATATTTGAATTTATATATTTTTAAACTAATGTTTGCTTCTTTAATTTGAAGGATGTTGACAGATGAAATATTTGATCAACCACATGATTCTAGAGATGAGAATCGTGATCATTCTTTTGGGGAGGAACATTCACATGATCTTGATGTTCCCCAATCTACCACATTTTCTCCCATAACAACAAAGAAGAGTTCATGAGTTGGTAAACATGGCTGCACATATTTACCAAAATTATCACTTTCCCGTACCTAGGATAGAAGGATACTCGTTGAGATTGATAACAATGATATTATTATAGGTCCAAATGCAATAGAGTTTCAGAGAATTGAATCAACTCAAGGTAAAAGAAGAGTAATAATTTTTGTATGGTGATTAGAGAAGTGTGGAAAATGAAATAATATCTCATTTATGTGAGACAATTTTGGAAATATCATTTTATATTATTTGACTAATTATTAAATGTTTATAGTATAATATGTTTTACCTTCTTCTTTATTAGATGACATTGGATATTAATGACACTAGAGGTGTAAGTAGGAAATTTTTATCAATTGATTCTAGGATATGAAAGGATTTAAAATCAACCCTCACATCTGATTTCATTTATGGTCATATGAAACATGATAGTCTATGTCATATATATCCCTTCATAGATTAAGACACAAGAAAACAATTTGTTGATATTATAAGAAAAGATTCATTTTTGGTAATAAAAAGATAAAATTTTATATAATTTTTTATATAAATGATATTATTAATATTTGGTTAATGATTTATTATTCTTAATTTAAAGAAAACAAGGGAATCTCATCAGGGGATCCAATATAAAAATGTATACCCTCATAGTTTATCTTAGAGAGGGTATAGATTATTGGAAGAAAAAATGACGGCAGAAAATTTACAAAATCATAGAGCTGAGTCTTCAAGCTCGGGATATGTTTCCCCTCCATCCCCTCCACCTAGACATGAAAAATGGATGAGAGATCAAAATAGATGAAATTGGAAATATCTTTCTGAAGAATCGAGAATCGTAGTTGAAATAATTGTAAAATATTTATTTTATTTATTTAAGTTAATTAAATTCTTTATATAAATTTAATCATTATAGAAATTTTGAATTAATTAATACAAGATTCATTTGATGAGAAGAGCACTGAGGGAGTATTTACAGCTGTTGGAAGGTTAGATATTTAATCTAAAGCATTAGGAAATCCCAAACACCCCAGTCGTGTATGAGGATACCCAACTTGTATATCGTTAAGAAAAGTGTTCCCAGATTCTTAAAAATCTTCCATATAAGGATTTTATAAAAAAATAGAATCCTTGGAAGCTGATTTTTATAATATCAATGTGATGACAGAGGAAATTATTAGAGCATCAGTATAGTATATGTTTGTAGACATGCAAAGACAATTTCATACTGCAGCTCCCACTCCTCCCCCTCCCCCTGCACACCCCATTATTTATCCTCCACCAGACACACCGACTCCCCCACCTCCAGACCTAATTATTTATCCTCTACCTCATCTTGTAGACCCCATTTTTTATTCTACTCCTCCACCACAACTTTCTACTTATTGTGAGTTGTATGTTGATGATCCTCACCATCATATAGTTACATATGGACCGATATATTGCATAAAAGATACAATTCATCATCAACAGTTATAGGTAGAGCATTATAGGGTCACTGTACAAGATATTATAGATAGATTAGCTCGAGTACCATTACCTATGTACGAGGTGACAGCAGTAGGACATAGTATCAGTCACTTTTTAGTTTGTCCATCCAGACTTCTAGGACCCATTACCATAGAGGTATCTATGTTATATATTTTATTTTTTTTATTAAATTAGTGTTAACATTAGAAAAATAATATATATTTCTATTTTTTTATAGGAATACATCAAAGGTAAATAAATATTGTATAGACAACAACGAAGAAAAATGGGTATGACATCAGATACAGATCCTAGTAGTCTTGAAAGATTTTCAAGATATTCAATTTTTTTGGTGGATTATTATTCATTTCCAATGGAATCCCATGTTTTTAGATGTTCAATAAATGTGGGGATTTTGAAAAATTATATCATAGAGCTTATTACTGGAGATAAGTTGGGCATCAACATGGTGTAGATTTTTTCCGTGTAAGTATTAAAACCATTCCCTTCATTATATTGATTAAATATGTATACTTATGACTATTTTGTATTTGGTATATTTATAACATGTGCGAGAAGAATGAGTGGACATATGTAACTGGATTCGTGGACCTGCATTTGATTTCCCCTTAAGCACATGCATTGGATGAGTAACAAAGAACACTTTATATTGCTGAATGATTAGAACAGAATATAATCACATAGTATTGGATGATTCCTTTTTGGGAGAAGCATGAAACATATATCTAGAAAAGTGTTAATTAACTTTTAACATAAGAAACCACTCACATTAATTTTTTTTATCACTGATCATTGGATGTGAGGTTCTTTTTTGTCTAAGGGAGAAAACACTTTATTAGATATGCTCTGTCCATAGTGATGTGTGAGGATGTTTTAATAATATGTTAGAAAAGTATATTTAAATTTTTTAATAGTTGTTTATATTATAATTAATTTGAAATTTATCCCATTAATATTATTTGCTAATAGGATAATGGGCCTAATATCAAAAAAAAACACAAAGAAAAAGAGTTCCAAGATCAAATATGTAAAAGTAAAGGTAAATATCCATTTTTAATTTGTAATTTTCAATGTATTACATAAAAATGATATTTTCAATCGATAATAATTTAAATAGAATTTTCATTATCAACAAGGCTTCATCAAATGTGGATATTATATGTTAAGATATATGTCTGAAATAATTACAACTGGATGACTTGTGATGTTTGACCTGATAAGATTTCTTTATAAACATTGCCATAATATTTCATTTGATTTTTTAGTAATACATGTTACTACATTACTGTTAATTCGTAGCTATTTGATGACTCTCAAACCTATAATGCTGAAGAGGTAAAATAATTAAATGTGGAATGGTCAGGTTATTTTACATATTTGATTGGAGTTTTTTTACTGTAGAGTAAAATGTAATTTTGAATTTTATAATTATAGTTGTGTATTTTGTAGATGTTTTGTATGTATTTAAGAATTTTAGTTGACATTCTATGTTTTGAATGTTATATATGTGAATGTTTAATTTTTCTCTTGTTCTTCTTGTTTTTCACTTTTTCTTCTTATTTTTATCTAGTTATGATGTTTTTATGGTATGGAGTCCAGTCGGGTTTTGGTCTTCTTTTGGTATGGTTTCTACTTGTTTCATACTTTGTTAGAGCATTGTAACAATTTCATGGGGGTGGGAGTGTCGAGGGGGTGGGGGTTGTCCACCGGGTAGGGGGTGTCCAGGGGGGGTGACCAGGGGGTGGGGGCTTTCCATGGGGGAGGGGTGGTGTCTAGGGGGGGTGGAGGGTGTCCACGGGGGTGGGGGTGGGAGGGTATCCATGGGGTGGGGGCTGTCCAGTGGGGTTGGGTGGTGTCTAGGGGGTGGGGGATGTCTGGGGGGGTATCTAGGTGGAGGGGGTGTATAGGGGATGGGGGGATTTCTAGGTGGTGGTAGTGTCTAGGGGGTGGGTGAGTGTCCGACGGGGTGGGTGAGTGTCTGGTGGGGTGGGGTAGTTTCTAGGGTGTGGGGGTCTGTCCAGGGGGGTGGGGGTTGGGGGATGTCTAGGGGTTGTGCAGGGGGTTGGAGGGTGTCCATGGGGTTGGGGGTGTCCAGGGGGTGGGGGTGTCCAGGCGGTGGGGTGTCCACAGGTTGGGGGCAGTCCATGCGGGGTGGGGTGGGGAGGTGTCTAGGGGGTGAGAGGGTGTCCAAGGGGGTAGGGGTGGGAGGGTGTCCAGGGGGGGTGTCCAGTGGGTTGGGATGGTGTCTAGGGGTGGGAGGGAGGTCTAGGGGGTAGGGGGTGTCCAGGGGGGTGGTGGTGTCCAGGGGGTGGGAGGGTGTCTGGGTGGGGGTTGTCTAGGGTGTGGGAGGGTGCCTGTGGGGTGGGGGATATCTATGGGTGGGAGGGGGGATTGTCCAAGGGGTGGGGTTTTTCTAGGGGGTAGGGGGATTTCTAGGGGGTTAGAGGGTGTGTAGGGGGTGTTTAGTGGGTTGGGGTGGTGTTTAGGGGGTAGGGGCTATCTAGGGGGTTGAAGGGAGATCTAGGGGGTTGGGGGGATTGTCCAGGGAGTGGGGGGTGGGGGTGTTGAGGGGAGTGGGATGGTGTTTAGGGGGTGGGGGATTGTCTAGGGGTGGGGGCTGTTTAGGGGGTGGGGTGTCCAGGTTGTGGTAGAGTGCCCATGGGGTGAGGTGGGGTGGGTGTCCGGGGGGGGGGGGGGAGTGGGGGCTATCCATGGAGTAGGGGGTGTCCAAGGGTGTGGGAGGCTTTCTAGGGGGTGAGGTGGTGTTCTAGGGGGTGGGGGTGGGGGTGTCAAGGGGGTGGGGGCTATCTAGGTTGTGTTTGGGGGGGGGGTGTCCTTGGGGGGAGGCATTCCAATGGGCTTTGGTGGTGTCAAGGGAGAGGGAGGATGTCCATGGGGTGGGAGGGTGTCTTGGGGGGGGGGGATTCCAGGGGTGGGAGGTTGTCTAGGGGGTAGGGGGTGTCCAGGGGGTGGGGGTGTCTGAGGGGGTGGAAGTGTCTAGGGGGTGGGTGATGTCTAGTGGGGTGGGGTGGGCTATCTAGTGGGGTGGGGTGGTGTTTAGGGTGAAGGTTCTATCCAGTGGGTGGGGAGCTGGCCAATTGGGTGGGGTGTCTTGGGGGTGGGAGGTGTCCAAGAGGGTAGGGGTGGGAGGGTGTCCAGCAGTGGGGGTGTCCAGTGGGGTGGGATGTCGTATAGGGGGTGGGTGGCCTGTCCAGGGGGTGGGATGTTGTCCAAGGGGTGGGAGGGTGTCCAGGGGGGGCTGTCCAGGGGGTGGGGGCATCCAGGGGGTGGGCGAGTGTCCAGGGGGTGGGGGTGTTTTATTGTTTGGTGGGGTGGTGTCTAGGGGGGCACTCCATGGCATGGGGGGTGTCCAGAAGTGTGGGGGTGTCTAGGGGGGTGGTTGGGTTCTTAGGGGGTGGGTGGCCATCCAGTGGTGTGGGGGGATGTCCATGGGAGCAGGGGATGTCCAAGGGGTTTTACGTTTTTTTACGTGACATTGTATGTTTTGAATTTCATGTATGTGAATGTTTAATTTTTAATTGGTTCTTCTTGTTTTGTTCTAGTTATAATATTTTTCTAGTATGTATTACGGTATAGTTCAGGTCTAGTTTTTCTTTGTTTTCTGCTTGTTTCAGGTCTTCTTTGGAAGAGCATAGTAATGGGTGAATGGTTTTATTAAAAAAATCATTTTAATGTCAGTTAGTTTATAACTGACGTTATAAATGTATGAAAATGGTTTTTTACATTGGTTATTTAATTACAGATGTAGTATATTTGTTTTCACGTCGGTTAATATTGAACCGATGAGAAAAAATGCTTCCCCGATTGGTTTATCACGTCGGTTATAAACATAACCGATGTGACAAACATGTTTTTCACATCATTTTTTAATAACCAACATGAAAATCACTTCAAATGCATAGTTTATTACATCATTTATTACAAAAACAATGTAATAGACTATATAAGACATTGGTTATTTAAAAACCAACGTAATAAATCAAAACTATAAAGAGTTTTCCACGTCATTTTTAAGAACTGACGTGGATAACTTTTTGGATTTATGTTTGTTACATCAGTTTTAAATTAATTGACATAGAAAACCATATTTTAAATGTCTCCTGTAATAACGTCGGCCAAAAACAAATGTAAAAAATAAAAAATTACTGACCTAAAAACCATTTTTTATACTATTTCATAGTCCGTGATTATATGTATCTAAATTCATTGATCCACATTGAGTTCCATATATGTGAAAATATTCTTTATACTACTGTGATTAGTATATATTTCACAGTTCTCAACATAGAGGAAGTTTGTAACACCCCAAGATTTCATAGTGTGTTATTTCTTCAAAATAATTCAATAACTTGCACTACACGCAACACCGAGTTCAATCACACCATGACTTACAAACAAAAATCCATTCAAAAGAGGTTATGAATAGTATTAACTAAATTTTAAACTTTATATAATCCTTATAATTTTAGAATCCATATTATGAGTTTCTTAGACATAATGCAAGAACAGATTAATTTTCAGTATTGCACTTTTATCAACTTTTAACAGTAAAACATTTTTAAATAAAATATTTTAAACTTTTTGACTAAATTAGGACTTAAAAAAATTTAAAATGAAACATCCCAAGCTTCTACGGTACGCTTTCCTTTGAATAATACAGTAGCGTGTGTAGTACGCAACTTCGAGTTCTAACACACCACAACCAATCAAACTAGCCGTTATGAATAGAAATACCTACCTTTTAAAATTTTAGAAATTTTATCTCTCAAAATGGACTTCATTTTTGGATTCTGAGTATCGAATTTAGCCTAAGGTGAAGTTTTGGTACTTTTCGGATAACTTTCATATTTTGATGAATAGTGAAAATTACTAAATTTTAATTAAAAACAACTTTTTTAATCAAAATAATTAATAGTGATAAATTATGAATTTGAGTTGTTTTAAAGTATATTTAGAATATATTTTTACCATTTAATATAATGTTGGTCATTGGACATAATTTTACAATTAAACCGAACATAAACAAGTGTCAATCTTTTGATAGTTATTATCTCTTAAAAACACGCTTTTTGTTTTGACAGCGGGAATTAATTTTAAATTAATTTCTGCCACTTCTATGTTTTGAATTAAGAAAAATGGATTCCATATTTGGAATCAGGATGTTCAAATTGTGTAAATAAGTAACTTTTATTTTTAGACATTTTGAATAATTACTGCGGTAAATATTTAATTTACCATGGTTAAGGGTAAATCCGGTAAATAAGGGTTAAAAAATAATATTCTAATAAGACTAAATTACCCTAAAACGTGTCCTAGCCTAATTGGTTGATACATGTTCGACCATAGGCATCTTTGGGTCGATTTGGGGACCCCATGGTGCCACTTGTAGGTGATATGGACACTTTATTTTAATTAAGTTAAAATGAATACAAAAATGACACAAGCATATATCTTTTAGCAAAACAATTTTTACATAGGGTTATATATGTTGGATTTTAGATTATAAATATTCATTAGAAGGAAAAAACTATTTCCTACATAATGATATTTTATTTATAATTTTTAGACATTAAATAAGTTAATTTATTTATGACACAATGAAGATGAATTAATTACTATAATAGTGAAAAATTAAAATAATTTATATTAGAAATACCCAAATAAATATAATATGAAACTTTTAATGAATTAAACTAATTTTCTAGGATAATATTATATATTAGGATTGATTTAATTGACTTTTTTCGAAGTAATCAATATTTTATGAGTTTCACAAAAATCAACTATTGAATAGTGTCAAAATTGACATAAAAGAGTTCTTAAAACAAATATTATATTATTAATTGATTTAAAATTCTTAAAAATCTACGGTTCGGACAAAAAACTTATATCGTGATAGGTTCAACATTAATGGACCACTTGGGGGTCTCTTGGATGTATATAGTAATTTTATCAACCATATTATATAAAAATACAAAGAGACACTGTAAAAGTGAAACTAATTAACTTAGAGTTAATACTTAAAGATAAGGTTAATATAAGTACCCAAACCTGTCTAAATTCAACTGGTTGAGTCGTTTTCTACCCATACCCACCTTAAAATTTAAATAATCAACTTTGGAGAAATTAGAAACCGAATAAGAATTTATTATAAACTAATATTTCTAGATTTTCCGAAGGTGCCCCTCACCCCTCTTATAAAAGGGCACTCCTCCTTCTCATTTCTTCACACCTTCAAAACCTTTTGGTTCGGCAAAACTCTGCCCAAATTCTCTCCCAACTTCCCTCACTACAACCAAGAGGCCTTATTTTGATCATAAAGACAACCTAGGGAGCCCTTTTGATCAAATCAAAAGGAAGAACCCGAAAAAGATGTAATGATTTCACCACCCTTTTCCAAGTTCCTTTCTTCTTCCACATCTTCTTCCATTGTTGTTACCATTATAAAATAATAACTCCAGTATCCTATATATACTGTGATGTTATTATAAATATGGTACAACCATATTCAGTATTCTATCCACCCTTTGAATAACATGTCACCATATGTGCGTACGTATGGCTTACTGTCTCCACGTCGTGGTGTAATTGTTATTCAATATAATATTATTTGGATGGGTAAAATAATGATGTGTAACTCATGTAAATAATAAATATAACATGTTAATGATTCTGTATATATGATATACCATCCACTTATATATTATTTTAATATCAAAAGAATGATATTGTCGCTCGTGCGTACGTACGGACTACCGTCTCCACGAACGCGATGAGATTCATTCTCCATAATATCCATTCAAGTATAATTATCATTTGATGATTTAAAAATGATGTTTAATGACTTTATATCATTCTGGATATGAATAATATACAGCCTATCCATTACAAACATGGATTACATAACAAAACATATAAAAGAAAACAAGTAAGTTAACACCTGAAACAACGATAATACTAAGATATTATTATCAAGTCAATATTAAAAGATCATATATGATATCATATTAATGTATATGATTCTTGTATAATTTAATAACAATTATTTCACCATTATACAGGAGGTTAACCTACCCCAACCAAGTAAAAGTACAAGGTAAGGGGTTTTCATCTCACTCCTTATTCCCGTGAGATTCATGCCATATTGCCACTATCACCTTTTGTGTGGTGTATGTACTGCCCATAATTATATTCTTTGTGTAATACACTCTAATTTATGTGTATTTACATATTTATTGAATGATACCTCTTTCATGGGTTGTATGATTCATAAGTTACCAAATTGGTAAGGGTTATTTTGCAATCTCTTCATTATCCGAGGTTGTTTATACGTAATAATCTACTGAGATCTCTTTATCATCCACATCCATGTTTCTTAAAAATGAATTTCAAAACATTTTTACTATTTACTAGAATATGGGTTAAAGTCATTTATACCCTTATTTGACTTTTTATAAGAGGTTTATAAAGGAATCTTTCCGTCATTTTCCAAACAAGGTGTTTTTTATCCTTTTCGACAAAATTAGGGTAAGAATGTTTTTTTAACTTATACGACGGGTGTGGCTATTTTCCGCTGTTATAAAATCATCGAAGCTTCCCTTAAAAGATAATAAGAATATTTTAAAAAAAATGTTTTATTTCATAAATATAATACTCTTAAATGATTTCAAAATAGAAAGATATATTTTTCTAAAATAGTCTTTATTTCATCTATGTCAACATCCTTTGATGGATTTTAAGCTTAATTGAAGTTGATTTATTATGATACAAAACATCCATATTTTATTGAAGGTTTTGTGATATTTTTGACTATGGATAAGTTATTCTTATGTCACTCATGGTTTTTGTTTAGAGTATTGACATTTCATAATATATTTGTAATCCTAATGTTTATGTTATATTTCAACCTTTCATACAGATGAATGTGTTAGACAAGTATGTTCCGGGTTGGGGACCGGTAAAAGTAAGCCCTCCGGTTTCGTCTCCGGTTATTAGAGGAACTCCGTTTTGGTCTCTGGTTATTAGAGGAAATCCGGGTTGGTGTCCGGTTATTAGAGTCACTCATGGTTGGTGTCCGGTTATTAGAGGCACTCTGGGTTGGGTTCCGGTTACAGTTAGCCCCTAGGTCTTGGGACGAGGCCTTGAAAAAGAAATTAAAGTTCAGCATTATGAATTCCGACATTATGAAAGTGGTTATTGATATTGCATGTGATTATTTTATTAGTAGAATATCCATGTGAATAAGTAAATGGCATTATTTCATTTTACTTTTGCCATACTACGTTGAAGTTCAAGTTTAAAAGGATTTTGTTTTAGTAATTCATTGCCTTAAATGATTATGCTTATTTTTGAATGTTCCGCTATATTGTCATCCTTACTGGGCATTTGAGCTCACCCCTTTTCTATGTTTTATTTTTCCCAGGATGTGAAGAAGTAAGTTATAAATGACCTACATGGATTTTTTGTGGGGATATGAGTGTGGAATATGGAGACTATGTTGTTGTAGTAGTTTTTCACTTTATGATGTAATGTAAAACTTTATGAATATATCTAGTGTTTCCAAGGCTACTAAACCAATCGGTATTTCGAGATTTGATCTTTCTTGTGATCATTCCAATGTTATGTAATAATGCACCGACTCTGGGTAACTAGGGTCGGGGCGTTACAGTTGGTATCAGAGGAAGTTTAGTACAAACCATGGAAGCTAGATTTAGATAAACTCTGATTAGATCACATAGATTTAAGATGAATTTTGGAGATTAGTATAGAAGAACTTCCTAGAATTTTGGTATTGTAGAGATTTTGTGAGTTTTCCGAGAAATACATCCCTGTCTGGATACAAGAAGGTAGAGGCGGCTCTGGCACAAATGTATCTAGGGGCAAAACCTGAAAACACCTCTTTGAGCTAGACTCGAACGGGAACTGTTGCACGACAACGGGCCTTACTGCACTCTTGGTTACGACATTCCCGGGGGATATGCTTATGATAACTCTCATTTTCTTTACAAATCATTATGAAGGGTTTATGAGTATATACTTCCTCAAAGGAGACATTTTTATGATTATGGATTATATCTATAAACTATTTAATTTATGTTATGTGTTTTACAAGTTTGGGATTAGGTATTGTTATTCATAAACTAATCTAATGTATGCCATTGTTTAGAAATGGCCCCCAGTAGAAGGAATGAGAACTCTAGCAATGCACATGATAAAAAGAGAATAAAGGATCATATATTTTATGGTCTTAAGCCAGAATTTATAAGAGAAATGGTCTCGCATGTATTATCATCATATGGAGAAATAATATCATGTGTTGATAAAATAAGTAAAGAGTTTACTAAGTCCAATGGCTTTGAAGGGAAGCAAGAGAAGAAAAGGATGGAAGAGAGAAATATGGATAAAGGGAAGAGGGAAAAGAAGAATTTTTTCATATGTGGTAACTGTGGAAAGAAACACCCTGGAACTTTCCTGAAAGGAATGGGAGTTTGTTATAAGTGTGGAGGAAAAGGGCACAAAGTACGTGACTGCAAGGGTAAGAAAATGGTTTCAAATGTACAATGCTTCATTTGCAAAGAGTTTGGACACTACGCGAACCTATGTCCCAGTCATCAGAATATGCCGCAAATGATGCTATTGGATAATAATCAAGTTATGATACTACCACAGATGAAGAGGAATGATTAGAGTTCTTATGTTGATTATGTCAATTGAGTGTTGTATCAACAATGTACTTGTTATAATAATTATGGAGTATATAAGGATTGTACTGCAGTACTATTTCATTAAGGACTTGAGATTGTGTGGAACAAAGAAAAGTGACTCAATAGCAGGATAAATTTTTCGAAAATATATGGTTGAGAGAATGATAAACCATAATATAGTTCTGATACCGAGGTAGTGATTTTGGAATAATACATGATTGTTTTGGATAAATTATATTTGATATTCTTGACTACCTTGGAACTGATTAATGATTTGTATATTCCATCATTGTTGGGGTTTAAAACATTTTTGGATTGATGAAGTATATCCATCATTCTATATGGAATAAGTGAGCATGAATGTAATCAATAAGGAATATAGTAATTCAGGATGTTTCAGTGTATTAAAAGAATAGATGATGAAGGTATTCATATGCTATTGCGGGGTAAAAAGGATCTAAATTATGTTTAACTTCCTTATAAATGTTGGACTGCGAGTTTGGACAGAAGTATTTTTGATAGTTCTAGTTTGGATTATTTTGGATTTCCATAAAAGGACAACCCGGAGGTCGGGCGGCAACCCGTCGCATCCGGAAAGGTTGTGAGACTTGAACCCACAACCGAAGGGCGACAAGGGTGTATCACCTACCACTAGCCCACGAGATGTCCTGGATTAAATAATGTAGTTTTTTTTAAAAGATCTGGTAGATGAATTATAAATTCATTTATTTTGGAACCCTGTACGAATAGTATAAATAGAAATTTTTTTACGTTCTATTATCTTTTAGAGTGAAAGATGAGTTTGTGGTTGAAATTTATTAATGGATAAAACTCTAATTATAAAGTAAGTATATCTCCTTATGATCTTATCCAATCTCATAAATAAATTCCTCATCATTAATAAAAGGAACTTAGAACAAAAATGTTGTCCTAGATGGTACCTTAAATCATCACTAATTTATGGCTTTGGAATTGTTGGCCTTTTCATAGACATGTTCTCTACCACTCTCCACCAGATAATTGATGGTTAGATTTCTCTTCCATATCCATATTTTCCTACATGGAACCCTAGTATGTGTTATTTTCGGTAATCTTCATACTTTCCACTCTTTATTTTAAATAGAGGCCTCATTAATTCATTTTTCGATGTGGGATTTCAACTAAGATATTTTGAAACGTCCAAAATGTGTTATCTCAATACCCTATGTTTTATTGAACCGATGGTATTTCAAATCATCATAGATTGATGAGTTTAAGGACCTCAATTTTATACTTGTTTGTGATTGATGACCTCAATCACTACCTATAAATATTTACGTTTTTCCTCCAATTATATGTCACTAATTTCCACCAATGTTCTCCTAATCGAGATCATAATTTAGTGGTGACCCTTTCATTTCTCTTTTCCTCATATTAAGACTAAATTTTAGTAACCCAATTTCCGATGTGGGTTTTCCCACACATATATTTTCTATTTTTAACCTTTTATTTTCTACGACCAATTTCAAATTGCGAGGACCAAATTTATTGAAGGAAGGGAGAATGTAACACCCCAAGATTTCATAGTGTGTTATTTCTTAAAAATAATTCAATAACTGGCACTACACGCAACACCGAGTTCAATCACACCATGACTTACAAAAAAAATCCATTCAAAAGAGGTTATGAATAGTATTAACTAAATTTTAAACTTTATATAATTCTTATAATTTTAGAATCCATATTATGAGTTTCTTAGACATAATTCAAGAACAGATTCATTTTCAGTATTGCACTGTTATCAACTTTTAATAGTGAAACATTTTTAAATACAATATTTTAAACTTTTTGACTAAATGAGGACATAAAAAAATTTAAAATGAAACATCCCAAGCTTCCACGGTACGCTTTCCTTTGAATAATACAGTAGCGTGTGTAGTACGCAACTTCGAGTTCTAACACACCACAACCAATCAAACTAGCCGTTATGAATAGTAATACCTAACTTTTAAAATTTTAGAAATTTTATCTCTCAAAATGGACTTCATTTTTGGATTCGGAGTATCGAATTTAGCCTAAGGTGAAATTTTGGTACTTTTCGGATAACTTTCATATTTTGATGAATAGTGAAAATTACTAAATTTTAATTAAAAACAACTTTTTTAATCAAAATAATTAATTGTGATAAATTATGAATTTGAGTGGTTTTAAAGTATATTTAGAATATATTTTTACCATTTAATATAATGTTGGTCATTGGACATAATTTTACAATTAAACCGAACATAAACAAGTGTCAATCTTTTGATAATTATTATCTCTTAAAAACACGCTTTTTGTTTTGACAGCGGGAATTAATTTTAAATTAATTTCTGCCACTTCTGTGTTTTGAATTTAGAAAAATGGATTCCATATTTGGAATCAGGATGTTCAAATTGTGTAAATAGGTAACTTTTATTTTTAGTCATTTTGAATAATTACTGCGGTAAATATTTTATTTACCATGGTTAAGTGTTAATCCAGTAAATAAGGGTTAAAAAATAACATTCTAATAATACTAAATTTCCCTAAAATGTGTCCTAGCCTAATTTTTTGATACATGTTCGACCATAGGAATATTTGGGTCGATTTGGGGTCCCCATGGTGCCACTTGTAGGTGATAGGGACACTTTATTTTAATTAAGTTAAAATGAATACAAAAATGACACAAGAATATATCTTTTAGAAAAACAATTTTTACATAGGGTTATATATGTTGGATTTTAGATTATAAATATTCATTAGAAATATAAAAATATTTCCTACATAATGATATTTTATTTATATTTTTTAGACATTAAATAATATAATTTATTTATGACATAATGATGAAAAATTAATTACTATAATAGTGAAAAATTAAAATAATTGATATTATAAATACCCAAATAAATACAATATGAAACTTTTAATAAATTAAACTAATTTTCTAGGATAATATGATATATTAGGATTTATTTAATTGACTTTTTTTCAATGTAATCAATCTGTTATGAGTTTCACAAAAATCAACTATTGAATAGTGTCAAAATTGACATAAAAGAGTTCTTAAAACAAATATTATATTATTAATTGATATTAAATTCCTAAAAATATAAGGTTCGGCCAAGAGACTTATCTCGTGATTGGTTCATCATTAATGGACCACTTGGGGGTCGGTTGGATGTATATAGTAAGTTTATTAACCATATTATATAAAAATACAAAGATACATTGTAAAAGTGAAACTAATTAACTTAGAGTTAATACTTAAAGATAAGGTTAATATAAGTACCAAAACCAGTCAAAATTCTAATGGTTGAGTTGTTTTGGACCCATACCCACCTTAACATTTAAATAATAAACATTGGAGCAATTAGAAACCGAATATGAGTTTATTATAAACTAATATTTCTAGCTTTTCCAAAGGTGCCCCTCACCCCTCTTATAAAAGGGCACTACTCTTTCTCATTTCTTCACACCTTCAAAACCTTTTGGTTCGGAAAACCTTTGCCCAAATACTCTCCCAACTTCCTTCAATACAACCAAGAGGCCTTATTTTGATCAGAAAGCCAACCTAGGGAGCCATTTTGATCAAATCAAAAGGAAGAACCCGAAGAAGAGGTAATGATTTCACCACCCTTTTCCAAGTTCCTTTCTTCTTCCACTTCTTCTTCCTTTGTTGTTACCATTATAAAATAATAACTCCAGTATCATATATATACTGTGATGTTATTATAAATATGGTACAACCATATTCAGTATTCTATCCACCCTTTGAATAACATGTCACCATACGTGCGTACGTACGGCTTACAGTCTCCACGTCGTGGTGTAATTGTTATTCAATATAATATTATTTGGATGGGTATAATAATGATGTGTAACTCATGTAAATAATAAATATAACATGTTAATGATTCTGTATACATGATACACCATCCACTTATATATTATTTTAATATCAAAATAATGATATTGTCGCTCGTGCGTACGTACGGACTTCCGTCTCCACGAACGCGATTCGATTCAATCTCCATCGTATCCATTCAAGTATAATTATCATTTGATGATTTAAAAATGATGTTTAAGGACTTGATATAATTATGGATATGAATAATATATAACCTATCCATTACAAACATGTCTTACCTAACAAAACATATAAAAGAAAACAAGTAAGTTAACACCCGAAACAACGATAATACTAAGATATTGCTATCAAATCAATATTAAAAGATCATATATGATATCATATTAATGTATATGATTCTTGTATAATTTAATAACAATTATTTCACCATTATATAGGAGGTTATCCTACCCCAACCAAGTAAAAGTACAAGGTAAGGGGTTTTCATTTCACTCCTTATTCCCGTGAGATTCATGCCATATTGCCACTATAACCTTTTGTGTGGTGTATGTACTGCCCATAATTATATTCTTTGTGTAATACACTCTAATTTATGTGTATTTACATATTCATTGTATCATACCTCTTTCATGGGTTGTATGTTTCATAAGTTACCAAATTGGTAAGGGTTATTTCGCAATCTCTTCATTATCCGAGGTTGTTTATACGTAATAATCTACTAGGATCTCTTTATCATGCACATCCATGTTTCTTAAAAATGAATTTCAAAACATTTTTACTATTTACTAGAATATGGGTTAAAGTCATTTATACCCTTATTTGACTTTCTATAAGAGGTTTATAAAGGAATCTTTCCGTCGTTTTCCAAACAAGGTGCTTTTTAACCTTTCGACAAAATTAAGGTAAGAATGTTTTTTAACTTATACGGTGGGTGTGGCTATTTTCCGCCATTATAAAATCATCGAAGCTTCCCTTACAAGATACTAAGAATATTTTCAAAAAAAATTGTTTTATTTCATAAATATAAAACTATTAAATTATTTGAAAATAGAAAGAGATATTTTTCTAAAATAGTCTTTATTTCATCTATGTCAACATCCTTTGATGGATTTTAAGCTTATTTGAAGTTGATTTATTATGATACAAAACATCCATATTTTATTGAAGGTTTTTTGATATTTTTGACTGTGGATAAGTTATTCTTATTTCACTCATGGTTTTTGTTTATAGTATTGACATTTCATAAGTTATGTGTAATCCTAATGTTTATGTTATATTTCAACCATTCATTAAGATGAATGTGTTAGACAAGTATGTTCCGGGTTGGGGACCGGTAAAAGTAAGCCCTCCGGTTTGGTCTCCGGTTTTTAGAGGAACTCTGGTTTGGTCTCTGGTTATTAGAGGTACTCCGGGTTGGTTTCCGGTTATTATAGGCACTCCGGGTTGGTGTCTGGTTATTAGAGGCACTCCGGGTTGGGTTCCGGTTACAATTAGCCCCTAGGTCTTGGGACGAGGCCTTGAAAAAGAAATTAAAGTTCAGAATTATGAATTCCGACATTATGGAAGTGTTTATTGATATTGCATGTGATTATTTGATTAGTAGAATATCCATGTGAATAATTAAATGGAATTATTTCATTTTACTTTTGCCATACTATGATGAAGTTCAAGTTTAAAAGGCTTTTGTTTTAGTAATGCATTGCCTTAAATGTTTATGCTTATTTTTGAATGTTCTGCTATATTGTCATCCTTATTGGGCATTTGAGCTCACCCCTTTTCTATATTTTATTTTTCCCAGGATGTGAAGAAGTATGTTATGAATAACCTACAGGGATTTTATGTGGGGATATGAGTGTGGAATATGGAGACTATGTTGTTGTAGTAGTTTTCACTTTATGATGTAATGTAAAACTTTATGAATATATCTAGTGTTTCCAAGGATACTAAACCAATCGGTCTTTTGGGATTTGATCTTTCTTTTGATCATGCCAATGTTATGTAATAATGCACCGACTCTGGGTAACTAGGGTCGGGGCGTTACAAATTTCCTCCATATTTTCAACAATAAAATCAAAATTGTTAGCTCAAGATTATACATAGGGTAGTATTTCTCATGGATCTTGAATTTCTGTGAGGTATAGGCTATCACATAATCATTATTCATGATTATACAACTGAATTATTTTTTTGAAGAATCAGTTAATATCATACAAACTTCTATACTTGTTGGTATTGTAAGAACGAGTGTAGTGATTAGCCTCTTCTTGATATCCTTAAATCTTTTATTCCATTTTTTATTATAGACTTATCTTACCCCTTTCCATGTTAACATAGATTTTGGGTTAGAAAATCAAGATAAATTCCTCACAAAATGTCGATAGTACCCATCTAGGATATAGAAAATATAGTTCTCCATTATAGATATTAGGCTAGTTCACTCTTTAATTTCCTTTGTCTTCCAAGGATCTATAGATTTTTCTTTTCTAGTGATAACATGCCATAAGAATGATACATCATCTAGAAGTCACTTTTACTTTACGTTGGATAAATTTTATTACTTCTCAAATCCTTTATCTTAGTATTTAAATCATACCCATGTTTCTATATTCTCTTGGAGTATATCAAAATATATTCAATAAAGTCTACCATAGTTTTTTGAGGTGATATATAAAGACTATATTCATTATGCCAATGAATATTTGTGGAGTATTAGTGTGTCTGAAGGGAATCACTATGAACTCATAGTGTTTATACTTCATTTGGAATGTAGTATTGGGAATATATTATTTATTCACCTTTAATTGGTGACATCCAGACCTGAGTTCCACCTTAGAGAAATAACTATCCCCACATAGCTGATCAAACAAGTCATCTATCCCTAGAAGGGGATACTTATTCTATATCATGTTTTTTTGATCTCATACAAATCAATTGAAAGACAAATTGTTCCAATATTATTCTTGATGAAGAGGACCAATACCCCCCATATTGAAACATTTTTCCATATAAAACCCATTTCTTGATTGATGTGTAACTTCTTCTTTAGTTCTTTCAACTCAATAGTGACCGTTCAATAAGGAGTCTTCGGTATTTGTAAAGATGACATAATAATTTCAATTGATAAGTGAACCTCTCAGTCCGGAGGAAGAACATACAATTCATCAAGGAACACATCAGGGTAATCCTTGACATTGTGCATGTATTCGAGATTTATCATCTCATTTGTCTCAATTATTTGTGTTAGATACTCTTGCTCAGAAGGAAATAATATCCATTGTTGAGATTATGATTCTGAAGTATATTCATTCTCATCCTTACACTTTTCCTAAATTTGAGGATGCCTCAGGATGTGAAGAGTGATCTCCCTTTCCCAAAAGATGATGTTGGATTTTTATAAAGATACAAAAAACATTCTCAATATAGCATCAAGCACCCCCAAAGGAATCATGAACATACTTTTTGGAAAGTTACATCCAGAAACTTTAACCAGGGAGGATTTATATACATTGGATGAAATAATTTCCCCAATATATTTTGTCACTGAGTACTCAACCTCCATATTTTGATTTAGTGTCTGAATTGTTCAACAGAACCTCCAATATACGAAGGAATTAGTTGAACCATAATAAAATAGTATGTTATATATTCATGAATTAATAAATAACATACCTATCACCACATAATTTTTATGCTCCACCTTAGCTGTAGTGAAAGAATATTCCCTTCTATTTTGCCTTTGAGGTTGTTGTTTATTTTCTATAACAACTCTTGGTTTATGGAATTGGATATAATATGTCAATTATTCTTGAAGTTGACACACTGAACAATAGTCTCACTGTTGATCTAAAACCTTCTTTCTTCATCCATATTTTTGGGGGTCCTTATATACCATTAGAAATATTTATCCTGATGACCATGTCTTCAACATTTGAATCATTTTCTGGTCACCCTTAGTTTGTTTACAGGATGCTTCTTCCCACAATTTTGACACGAGGGATGCTGTGATTTCTTCATTTCATGAAATTTATCTATTGATCCTCCCATATTAAAATCAAATTTTCACTTTTTATCCCGAGGCCCATGAGACTAATGAGAGTATTCGATCACCATTTTAACATAAGGGAAAAAATAAAAAAATATTCTCATAGATGTCTAACTCTCAAATCACTAATGGTTTTCATAGACTAATATTTAGTCCACTAAAGAAGTAATCAAACATTATTTCAATGTTCATGAAAAATCTATAGGTCAATCATGAAATTCTTGCGAAGTTTCCTTTGTATTCCTCAATAGACTCATCTTCATTTGTCTTAATTCTAAGGAACTACCTTTATATGTTTAGATGATGTGTTTGGGGAAAATAATTTCTGAAAAACATTTTCTTGATTGCTTCCCATTCTATAGAATCAATTTACTCCTTGATCATTAGGTTTTCAATCAGTTTCCACCACTTATCAGCTTTTTTATCAAAATGATAGTCCTCATACATAAAATTATCTTCTTATGATCACTAGTCAATGGATAATATCTTTTCAATAGAGTTAATCCATTATTTTATGATGAGGGGATCATAAGATACATGAAAGATAGGGGTATTTTTCCATAAATAATTCAACCACACCATTTTTTTCATAAGAGAGGGAGGGTGTTCTACACAATTCATGTTATTAATCATAAGTTGATATGGTTTTTCTAGTATTGTCATGAAGTTTAGATCTCCCATTCCAATCATATTAGCCATATAATTAGGGAAATCTTCACATTTCCATTAATATTTATTATTATCATGAGTTCCCCAATTTCCTACTATTAGCTAAGAAAATGATTAATTCAATTAGTGGGGATTGAATAATTATCTAATAATCAAATAGAATGGGAAATATAAATATATAAGAATAAACATATAAATGAAAAGTATATAATAATATGTGATTCTCTTTGTTTCAATATTGGTTATGCATGATGATATAACTATCCCTATGGTTCTTACTAATGTTTTCAATTACAAATTTCCAAAAACAACTAGACCATCTGATAATACTAACTATAGAGACGTTATCATCTTACATACATTAGTATATGATTTTAAGAATAATTATTCCTAAAATAAAAACTAAGGATCAAAATTTATAGCGTCTTTTTAATATTAGGTACATAATTAGAAGGCATGAAACCAATATAAAGAAATATTTTATTTAAACATCATAATTAGATCCTAGCTTCCATTGAGTTCCTAAATGGGCATAGGATAACTGGGGGAATACATGAATAATGGGATGAGCTAAAAAACCCAGTAATGGAATACTCAAAAGAATAATTATTGGGACATGAGATAGAAATCATAATATAAAGAAATATAAGTCTTGGAATAAGAATAATCATATGGAATCATAATGTATATAACTTTTGATCATATAATAATGGAAGCATAGGAATGTGTAAGAAACATATAACATGACATACACATGAGTCAAGAAAGACATCCAAGGCTATATCACATAGTGGAAAAAGTGACACAAAGGAATTACGTTTACACCCTATACTAACATGACATCCTATAATACTAAAAATTTCCAAATGAATTGGAGATATATATATGAATATTCATCAAAAATAATTTCATGCATATTTGTTACACATGATAAATCAAATATAAGGTAAAAACATAAGGGTTACCCATGGAAGGAAATGAGTATCACAATCATATCATATTGAATAAGAAATGGGTATATCATAGTGTTGTCTATGACTAAATGGATTTAAAACATTCATGGAAATTAATAAGGGAAATCAGGAATATATCACAATAAATTATTTCCAAATGAAGTTAAAACAAGTAAAATTAGTGTTTAATAAAGATTATAAATGAGCTACATTAGTATTGTATAAAGGAAAATATAAGAGTGACTTTAAATAGGAAAAAGACATAAATATTTTGTATAAAACCATAACATAAATAATATAGTTATTTTAAATTAATTTTTTAATGAAAACCATGGTGTCGGAAAAAATAATATGGAGTGTACTAATTTTTTTTAAGAAATTGGGATGTTCTCTTTAACCAGGCTTACTTATTTAGAGGAATTGAATATGGGAAATTAAAACATATATATTTTCCCATAAACGAAAGAATAATTGATATAGGTACATATTATTGGAATGTAAAGGAAGAATTAATGATGATTAAATAAGAATAAAAAATAATATCATTGGGGTTAAAGAGAGATAATGTGTAACCCAAAGGAAAAATGGGAGTTTAGAGGGAATCTCTTACATTATGTATGAATGTTTTCTTCACTCGCACTTAGTGTCATGGATAATAAAATAAAATAAAATAAATATATTAATTAAGAACATATTATACACGAATTATATTTATTATAATTTTATTATGGTCATTTATAACATTTTATATGAGTTATAAGATTCAATTTTTTCATTATGGGAGAGATTGTTTTATGATTTTATGAAAGGTTCCCTCGAGTTTAATTACGTTAGTTGTGGTAAAATGGAAGAAAAAACAAAAAAAAATTGTAGTTATATGGTATTAATATAATTAAATAATTTTAAATTGTCTCATATTTTTATATATATATGTGAATATTCCATGAGATACAAAATTAATGAAAAATGATTTGTTTAGTTTTTCAGTTTTTCGATCATCAAAAACTACTTTTGTTTTGTTATTAAATATTATGTATATATATTAGTTATAGAACATGAAAAAAGATATAATATTAATTTTTTTCTCTTTTTTAATCATAATAATGGTTTTATGAATAGCTTTGTAGGTGGTAAGGATAATTGAGAAATCAATGTCCACAAAGGCGAAGAATTGACACCTCACAATTGATGTTTTCCTTTTTAGAATAAAAACATAAGATAAATTATAAGATGATATACATCACATTAAAAAATAAAATAAATATATATAAATGATAATAGATTTATCATGTAACTTTATATTATGGAGGAAAAGATGAGGGAAAATAATGAATAAATTTAAAAGAGGAAGGTGGAGGGATTTACCTCTTTTATATTGTCTCCTTGGGAATCCCCTTAAGAAACTAAGGATTGGTCTTTTATTAAGACCAAACGAACCTATAAGTGGGAACATGTCTTGGGAATATAATTATGATCAATTTATAAAAGCTTCAACTCTTTGGAGGTATGGGGAGAAGAGGTGGTGATGAGATATATTTATAGTGGGAGGAGAGAGATGTTTTTTATTATTTTATTCATTTGTTTATTATTTTGCCTCAAGACAAACCATAATATTTCTTATTGTGAATAAATATAGTAATAATTTAAGGATTGCTTAAAATATGGGTTCTTAACTCATCTATACAACATACATGACTCAATAATTCTTTTAGTTGTTAAATACATTAGATTACTGTATTTCACTATTCACAAAAAAAAATTTACTATTTTTGAAGACTCCCAAAATATCACCCAAACAATTTTTCTTCATTCATTTTTAAAAAATTGACTCTATTTGGTGAAATTAATTATATAAATATGAGAAATTAAATTTTTAATTAATATCACCATTTATTGAAAAAATACTGACTTTAATATTGTAATAGATTTTTTAACACTATGAAAAATTTATAAATTTCTCAAAAAATTGTATTATAATAATAAAAGTTCAAAATATTAATTTATTAATCTATTTATATAAGGTTTTTAAATCATTATATAATTATGAAAATTATAGATAAATATTTATTTTTTTCCAAAAAATACCAACAATTAGTCTATCATTTTTAAAACATTTATTTTAAAATACCAATATATAAATATATCATATTTTTATTTATTAAATGCATAAATATTATTTATAATTTAAATTGTTATGATTCTTTTATATTGGATGAGTTATTATTATTAATCATCATATTACTATTTCAATGGTCAGGTTGTTATTCAATTGGTATAGGTTCTTTAATTTTTATACACACAACTTATTTCATTCTTCAATTATTAGAATAATGTTTTTATTGGGTTCTATATTAGATTTATTTGTGTTTTACTATATAAAATAACTATAAGAATGAAATTTTCATTGAAAAAATTCATGTTTGTTTAACATTAATCTCTGAAAAACAATAGTTACCCATGATTCCCAAAAATGTATACAACCTAATAATATAATCTATATTATATTCCAATTGTTTCCATAATTCTAATGAATCACCTGAAATCGATAAAAATCATAAATGATTCAAAAATATATTTTATGCTTTATTCTTCAATTAAACATACACCGTAGAAAAGAATATTTCAATTTACCTTAACCATAGAATGTTCCAAATATATTGTACTTCTTAAAAAATAAAATTAATCACATATTCACTGAATCAAATTTTGATCCCATGGTTATATATATAATAAAACACATGTTCTAAAATTTTAATTACCCTTTAATCCCAATGAACAATATTATCACCAATGATTAGATAATCCTATATTTTATCCACACCTTTCAATTTATGTTGATAAAATAAAATTTATTCTTCCTAAAAAACCTTTTCAAAAAAATCTCACTAATCCAAAGGGTTATATCACCATAAACGTGTCCAAAAATATCTCTAATCATATTAAAATCCTATAACATATAACATGAAAAGGGGTATCTATTCCATTAAACCATTGATCAACCTTATACATATCATCCCATGACACTTTTTGTCTATTCCATATCACTATGGGATATCATAAGGTTCTATAGGTTTTATCCTCTAATTCATCATAATGGTTTATAAGGAAAATTTAAATTAACTTCAGTATAACCCTTATGATTTTCTAGCTGTGTGGGTATTATTTACACCACTCTTCATTTATTAGTGATGATATTGTTTATACCCAATCTATCACATTCATATTTATGACCCCATGGTGAATATGTTCCAAAACTCTATCCACATTCTAGTATATAGACATAGATTTATTTTATAAGAATACTACATAAAATCCACTTTTCCAAATATTCATGATATTACAATATACTTAGAATTATCTCTTGAAACATTCATAGGGTTATGTTCTGTAATTGATGTTTTATAATCTCTTGTAGCAAGGGTACAAATGAAGATCCTTTGATACCTACTATGGAACCCAACTCCCATAACATAGATAATATTTTTTTATTATTATATTAGTACATGATATAGGAGACCTCATCCTGAATGATTGAATAGTTTAACTATCATGGGAAAATCAATACATACATGATTATTAAATTAAATTTTAAAACACGACTTAAAACATAAAATTGTAGTGAGTACACTATTAGTTTTTCAAGTATATCACTAGAAATCATTCAAAAATCCCTTCATGGTATCATGGGAAATAGAAAAAATAATAAATAGTGAGCTCATATGCACATTAAGGGAAATAATTTAATAGATGCTTTTACAAAAAAAACATGAATAATATATTAGTGATAAACAAAAATATAACATTTAATTTAGATAACATAAAAAACTTTTAATAAATACATTGATTATATTTTGACATAAATAATAAAGTGAATAATAATTAAAAAATTTATAATGATATAATTTATAATGTCAAACATCATAATCTCACTATTAAGGCCCCATGCCAAGACATCTTACATAAATTGGAAAGTTGTACGCTGGATAGCAAAACCAGTTTTTATCATGAGACATATAATTGCATCAAGTGGAAATTATTTTTCCCATCCAATACCTTCTAATTTTAATGCATTCATAATATGGAATAGATGACTATGATTTTATTGCATAATAAATATTTAAAATTGTATTAAAAAAATATCCAACATAATGTTATTATTTTACCGAATAAATAAATAAAACATGATCACAAGACACTCAGAGTAATATAAAAGATGGTGTCAATAGAGTATAACCTAAGTAAAGATTAAAATTCATCAATAGATGTTTAATTAGATAAAAATAATTTCAAAAAGACACCTGGAATATTTCTTGGTGGAAAATTAAACTTTTAATTTCAAAATTACTTATTTTAAATTATAAAAAATTTCCACAATATTATATTTTATTGTAAAATTTTAAGATAAACATGGATACATATAAATTAATAATCAAATCAAATAATACTAAGTATATTGAAAAATTTACATTGTGTTGTAAATGTTAAAACAAATACTCTAGTAACACCTTTCATAATCAAAATACCTCATTCTGAAAATGAATGGAGGATTCATTTTAAATATTTTTATATATAGTTAAGTAATTGAAAAATAAATTAAATTAATCAATGAATAATATTAAAAAAAACACATTAAAGAAAATATAAAAATTGTAGAAAAATATTTCACAATAAATTTAAAAACAAATATCCCATTCCTTTGGAACATTGTTTTGGATGTTTTGAGTTCCAATGAAGGTAAAAATATAAATAATAATTGAATATCAAAATAAAAACAAGATGTGAAGAAAATACATTGGCTTTAAAATATAAAGATCATATTGTTCCTCTAATTGAAATTCAAAAATAAAAAATCATGAATACAAATGAGATTATGATATATAACCTTACAACTTTGTTATGTTTTGAATTAATACCCTCTAATAAATAACATCAAATGAAAATTTTAATAAAATGAATACTGGTATATTCATTATTTAACATATAAGTGTGTTATAAGATACACATAATATACTAATATATGTGTATATCATATAATATGTACCAAAATAAATATTGGGATGATAAACCCTCACCACTTTGATATATTTAGAATCAAAATCCCTTGGTTAATGTAATTATAATTTCAACTTTAAAGACCATTAATTAATAGGGATCCATAATATAACATGTCAAATAGGTTGTCTTTAAACCAAATAAACATAAATAAGTACATAATATCGTATATATATATTAAAAGTATGTAGATGAAAAACCCTTACCTCAAGATTTACATTCCTCATAAGTTACCTTAACATCATTTATAATAAATTTAAATTTAATATACATATATACCATAACAATATTCATATCTATAACTGTAACACACAGATATATTGAAATATTTTTTTCATATTAATATTATTATATTGATATTTTTTATTTCACACAACACATAATTTATATTATATTAAATGAATGTACCATGTTATCTTTTCATTATACACAATAGTAAGTTGAGCATTCATTACACATAACACATAGAGTAGTTTTCGATACATGAAACAATATTATTGCCTTGTGTCACACACAAGTCTAATTCCCTTTGATATATTGTGATATATTTATGAAAAAATATCTTCCTAAAATCCCTCCCTTAATCCTATAACCCTAATTGTTTTTAATAAATCTTAAAAAGGAATCTATTTGGTGCAAACCAAAAGGAGTTACACAATGAAGAGGTAACATCCTTCCACAAGCACATTTGTTTTATTTTCATTATCCACCACCTCAATTATTATAATTTTATGATTATGTAATAAAATAATTATCCGAGATATGATGATATTTTATTATTGTTATATTTATATCTAAACTAATACACACAACCATCTAATGGGTAATGAAATTATCGTTCTTCTGTACGACGAACTACCGCCTAATGAAATAATGTGGTCATTTTTTTCTTTAGCATATATCATGGGTTGTAATTATGATGTAAAATATATCTTTATATTATATTTACAATATTTATTGTTTATTTATTATTCTGGAATTATTATATAAAATATAACTTCATTATTTCCATTTTTCAGAAATGAAAAATCCATTTGTGGACATGTGGATTATCGCCTCCTCAAAGCGATGTGATTCGTTTACACTTTACATGGAATGTGTTAAGGATGAGTTTGGTAAAATTATATTATATATATGAAATAATAATTACACTAGAATGATATTATATATATATATATTTCATTTATATTTTTTTCTTTCAATCAGACAATAAAATAGAAACACTATTAATGGGTACATATGACCTACCGTCACCATGAGAAGTGGATTCCACTTCATATTTTAGTATTTTATTTATTATTATAAATAAATATATTATAAAAATATATTAAATTTATATCATGTTTTAAATAATTTAAATAATAAAATCATGATCTAATTTATAGGATCATGAATAACTAGCTAAAAACATATACGAAAAATAAAGCAAATATTACTTGAATCATTCCATTTACATGGAGTTGTTAATAAATGAGTAATATAAAGTCATAAAAAATTAATATATGGTAGTAGATATAATAACATGTTTCTATGGTACATTATTATCAAATTATATGTATTAAATAAGAGTTTTCAATGTGTAGAAATAAATTGACGACTTAAGGTAAGGGTGTTCTCCACACACTTTTTATATTAGTGAGATACTTTCCACGTTCACCACAAATTTCTTTTGTGTGGTGTATATACATACCATGAATGTATTATATGATAAATATAATTAAATATATTATTATTTACATATCCATTTTATTATCTTTATTTAATTGGGTTTATGTTCAAAAAGTTATCACATATGTAAAGTAATTTTGTCTCTATTTTCCTTCTTTGAGACATGTACCATGTTATACACCAATATTATTATATAAGGTGTATATACCCCCATTTTAAATTTTATATCATGAATCTACATATTTAATAATATTTTGTGTTTCATGTAATGTTATTCTATCATGTAGAGTAGGGTTCACTATTACCAAAGTGGTAATAGTTTATTGCTACAATCACATCATTTATAAAGATTGTTTACAATTATGATTCAATTAATGAAATATTATGATAAATATCTCTATAACACTCATTAATTTTTTTATACTATTTTTTTCCATGATATATTAATTTACTATTTCCATTTTATCTCTCATTGGTAATTAAGATAATTAAAAAAAATGTTTTTATATAAATCATCCTTTATTTATCATTCCAGTCGTAAATCCATGTTATTTAAAAACCATGTTTTTAAACATGTTTTATGTTTAAAAACTATTTTAAATAATATTTTATAATATTTCAATGAAAACCATTTCCAATTTTTTTTCATGATTCTTTTATATTTTTTCAACGAAAAATTGTTTTCAAAATGTTTTCATGATTCTTTTATAGGTTTTCAAGGAAAATGTTTTTCAAAAAGTTTTCATGATTTATTTATTTATTTTAAAGGATATTTTAAAAGAAGATTATTCCAAAGTGTTTTATTTTTTAAAAAGTATTCTTGGAATAAGAAATGTTATTTTCTTCATGAAATGTTTTAGAGATTATTAAAATCTTCAATTATATGTTTTTGAGGGGTTTTTAATGATCTGGATTTTAAAAATCATTCATGTTTTAAGCAATGATTTTTAAGGAAATATAATTTTACATAATAAATGTTCCATGTGATCTTTAAAAATTATTTTCCATATTTGAAGACATATTTTTTTTGTACTTTATGATTTTATTTTGATATAATCCAATAATACCACTCATATTATTTCTTCAATGGGTTAGTTTTTGATGGAATGATGTTAAAGAAACCCATTTATCTTCAATGTGTTATATTATTTTTAAACATACTTATTTTCATGGGTTATTCTTCAATTAAATGACTATAAGACCTATCTATTTTCTATAGTTAAATATATGATTAAATGTTTATGATACCCATTTAATTTCATGGGTTATGATACTATGTTTTTGAAACAAATCAATTTTTATTGGTCTTGATAGGATGAATGTTTTATTATATTATGGAATATGTATGCATGATTATATTATGTGACTATTGAGAACTATATCTCCCTCCAATTCATTGGGTAAAGGATTGTGTCTTATAAGATAATGGTGAGAAGGAAGATGACGGGCTTGATTCACAATGGGAAATATATTTATTCATTAGGTGTGTCCTGATACAAAATTGGAAATAGGTTTTTCTTGATCCAAAATTGGAAAAAGGTGTGTATTGATCCTCTTTTATAGAATGGTGTGTCCTGATCCACTATGTGAAACGTGTGTGTCAAATCCACTCTAGGAAACAGGTGTGTCCAGATCTAAAAAGGGTAAACAGGTGTGTCATGATCCAATTTTTTGATGGTCATAGTAGTTAACCTTTACACGCGAAATGGTTTTCTATAGTTACAATGCTTCCACACTAAAATGACATAAGATTAGGTTCACGATTGACTTATGATGATTTCTCACCCTTATTTTTCATGTCTT
The DNA here is from genome assembly GCA_963277665.1 of Viscum album. Taxonomy (NCBI): domain Eukaryota; kingdom Viridiplantae; phylum Streptophyta; class Magnoliopsida; order Santalales; family Viscaceae; genus Viscum; species Viscum album. Next base: position 1,616,473,515 of record OY728131.1, on the reverse strand, counting down.
ATGATGTTCTAATCTTTATTCCTTGAATCTTTATTATGATAGTTGATATGTGGGGTATGATCATATATTATTATGGTCATGTTTTCATACCCTTATTCTCATGTTATGCTAACATATCTCCCTTGATTACCTTTACTATGTATCATATCTCACCCATTTCTTATGTTTCATTTCCTTAGGTTCTGAAGAAAGGTTTTAAGTAGGAATACCAAATTGGGAAGATCGTTTTGGGGGATGTTGAAGAGATTTCACCAAATAATAATAATGCGTTTTTAGTTTTCAAAGACACTAAAATGTTATGGTTATCAGAGATTAAATTTTTTAATGTGCTAAATATTAATAAAAATGATGTAATATCTACATATGTTAATCCTGATTCAGTATAGTTGTTATCAAAATAAATGATTAGAAAACCATTGGAAACTAGAATGAGAAGACATTAGGGAGATCTCTAGGGTTATTTTGAAGGATATGTAAAGGGATTACTCTTAATATAAGTCTCTTGTGTCATAGATTCAATATTAGGTGACATTATTTAGGCGTTTTATAAGTAATTATTCATTATTATATGGTTTTTCTATGATAAGTGTTTCACACCCTATGCTTTCTTATTTCAGTTAAGGGTGAGAACATGATAGAACATGGTTAACATGGAATGTATTATATGTGGAAAGTATGGGAATTATTAAAATATATTTCGTAAGTTGAAATATCATATATAGAATTAGTAAGGTGGTATGAGTATTGGTTATACTTATGAAGATAATGTAATAAAAAACATTATGTGAAAGGTATGTGGTGTTATAATTGTAACATCCCGAACCCGGGTGCCACGCAACGGGTGCCCCGAGCCTTGTTTTCCACGTGACCTCAAGCGAATTTCCCAAAATGCCAGAGGCTGCTGACTAGTAGCGAGGGCCCTGGTCTGATAGTGGGGAAACTATTCCCTCATTTGTCAAAGTTTAGCGCATCGGAATACCAAAATAAACATACAACAAACAGTGGAAGCAGTAAACATACACAACTGAAATAACTACAATAGTTGATATAACCAACAGTATATATGTGATGATGATACATGTTTCATGTTCTAAGAAAATAGTTAGAACATGTAATACATCAATACAGTACAGTAAAAAACAGAGTACAACAAAACAAGCAAAACTGCTGGCAGCAGCATCGTGAGCCTAGGCTCAGTCCCATGCCCTTCTACTCCTCAGCAACAGTCAAGTACCTGTATAGGGACTCTTTCCCCTATCTACACCTGTAGCAACGTAATCAGTTTGGGCCGAAAAGCGTGACCCTAATAGGGTGTGAGAAATATATCTCAGTAGGCACCCACCAAAGGCCTGTGCCCAACTGCGTGTAAGCATGCAACAACAGTGTGCAGTAATAAAATGCAATAAAGTAAGCAGTACTCAAAAGTGACTAATTACCAGTAATATTTCCATTTCATTATCTGTTTAATCCATTTAAATATAAGAAACCACCACAGTGAATTTCTAAGTAAATAGTCCACGTCCTCAGACTAACAAAACCTTACCCTTAGGTAAGCAGAATCCAACCCGTAGGTATAGCCCTCGGGCGTAATAGAAATATCCATCAGGCCTAGGAAATTTCTCCCTCAGGCACAGAAGTCTAGCCCTCAGGCACAAAAGGTTTCCCTCAGGTGAAATAACTACAGCCCTCGGGCTAAATAGTGCAGTGCCATCAGGCTAATCAGAACAACGCCCTCAGGCCAAATACAACAACGCCCTCAAGCTAAAAAGGTAAACGGGGCATTCCCAACAGGTAAACAAGCAGTAAAAAGCAATTCCTCTCAAGGAAATTATATAATACTATTTTGAAGGCATACCCTCGGTTATCCTGGCCAAACAGCTATACAGAGAAACACTCCCCAGGGGTGGTTCCAGATCCAAGAAACGATCCCAACAAGAATTTTATTATCACAATTAAATACCTAATCAATTCTAGGTATTAAATATAGCAACAACCTCAGCCACATGACAAACCAACAAGGGTTCGTGGCACAAAAACCCACAAAACACAAAACAGTTGGAAAACTAAACACAAAGCCACCTACCTTATACATAAACAAGCGTTATACCCGAACGCCGATTCCAGAAATTCCCAAGAATGGCGTAGATCTGACGAAGAACTAAACTCATTCAAACGTAAATAACTTACATTAGGAGAAGAATTGGTAAGAACAATACCAAGAGAGGAGAGGGATTACCCGTGCGGTTGCAATGAAATCGTCCCAATCCGAATCGGATTCCAGACGAATTCTCGGTGGATCTTCAAAGATCTGGCCTCCTCCTTTAGATCCAAAATGGCTCAAGTGCCTCCTCTGCCAAATAAGGATGCTACTGCCTATTTTAAGCTGAAAAAACAAAGTACACGGCGTGTACTTCTGAGTACACAACATGTACTTCTTTCATTTAACTGTTCATTTGGCGGCACCGCCACACTGTTCATCCGTCGAAATGAGTACATGAGATGTACTCTCGAGTACCCGGCGTGTACTGTCGCCCAGCTGGCAGCAACACCACCGCCTTATTTTTCAAGCCTACCGACTGACTACACAGCGTGTAAGGAACCACTACACGGCGTGTAGTGGTTCCTACACCCTTCATCGCCGGCATGGCTACACGCCCCGTGTACTCATCAAAACACGGCCAAAAGTAAACGAAGTATGGATAATGTACACGGCGTGTAGTTCCAAAATTCAGTATTTTTCCCCATTTTCCATTTTTTCTCAAAAACACATAAGGAAAAGGAAAAGAAGAAGCCCGTACGTCTAAAATGAGAATCAGTTTCTTACAAACTTCCCCCTTATAGCAATTCGTCCCCGAATTTCCCTTCCTAGGGTGGAGAAGAATAAGCTCAGAACAGCTCTGGCCATTGAGCATGTATGTCGGCTTCCCGCTCCCAGGTCTCGTCCTGCACTCGGCCATGCTGCCATATCACCCATACGAGAGGAACTGACCAGCATTGGAGAACCTTCGTGCTCCTGTCAACAATACGGATCAGATGCTCCTCAAAGGATGCATCATGCAGAAGCTAAACCTCCTCTGGATGAAAGGTGTGAGACGGGTCTGAATGGTAGAGATGCAACTAAGACACATGGAAGATATCGTGCATGGCTCGGTACCACTGCAGTAACTGCCACCGATATGCAGCCAAGCCGACTCTCTCCAGAATCCCAAATGGTCCCACATACCTCGGTAAAATCTTAACCTATATCCTGATCTATTTGTATCCCAGCCTCGGTGAAACACGCAAGAAAACCTGATCCCCGACCACGAACTCCAAAGGTCGTCTACAGCGATCAGCATAAGACGTCTGACAAGACTACGTGGTAGCCATCCGCTTCCGAATCAACTGGACCTGCTCAGATGTCTCATGCATGAGCAGTGGCCCCAGTAAAGCTGCCTCACCTTCCTCTAACAATCACAAAGGTGACTGGCATGGCATACCATATAAAGCCTCGAATGGTGCCATCTAAATAGTCGCCTGAAAACTATTTTTATAGGCAAACTCGACTAAGGGTATATGCTTCTCCCAAGAGCCCCCAAAGTCTAGGACACATGTACGGAACATGTCCTCTAGCACCTGTATCGTCCGCTCTGACTGGCCATCTGTCTGAGGGTGGTATGATGTGATCAGAAACACCTATGTACCCAGCACCCTCTGAAAACTCTGCCCGAAACGAGACGTAAAATGAGCATCCCTATCTGAAACGATAGAATGAGGGACCCCATGAAGATGTACGATCTCTCGGATATATAGCCTTCCGAGCTCGTCCACACCGAAGGTCTCCTTGATCGGCAAGAAGTGAGATAATTTCGTGAGTCTGTCCACAATAACCCACACGACATCATTACCTCGAGGTGACCTTGGAAATCCCTCCACGAAATCCATCGCGACATCATCCCATTTCCACTACGGAATGGGAAACTTCTGTAACAGCCCAGCTTGTCTCCGATGCTCTTCCTTCACCTACTGATAGGTGGAACACCTCGTAACAAAACCATCTATATCTCTATTCATACCCGGCCACTAGTACTGACGTCTCAAGTCTCGATACATCTTGGTAACTCCGGGATGAACTGCCCAAGCTGAAGCATGAAACCCCCGCATCAGCTCCTCGCGTATATCCCCTGGAACCCATACACATCCATGGAAATGCAAAACCTCATCATCTCCTATCGTCCAACCAGGAGGAGGGTCCTCACTTGCCACAGACTCCCATAGAAATAGGCCTTCTGAATCCGATAGCCGCCTTATCTTCACTCTGTCTAGGAGGGTAGAAGTCACAGCTAACGAGGAAAGATAAGTCTGCCCTTGAATTCCATGCATCTCCATATGCATCTCAGAGAACATAGCCACAAGCTACCACTCACCACTGGCCTCCTTCACTACCTATATCTAAGTCTTCCTACTCAGTGCATCAGCTACTGCATTACTTTTACCGGGTGTATAAGCAAGCTCAAAATCAAAGGACTGTAGGTACTCGACCCACCTTCTCTGCCTCAGATTCTGGTCATGCTATATAAAGATATACTTGAGGATTTTGTGGTCAGTGAAAACCACAAAATGATTTCCCAACAGATAATCTCTCCAACAGCACAACGCATATACAACTACAGCCATCTCGAGATCATGCGTCAGGTAATTCCTCCCATGTGGCCTCAACTGCTGAGACCCGTGCGCCACAACTCGATCGCCCTGCATCAAAAAGGCTCCCAGCCCAATCCATGATGCATCACAGTAAACTGTATAGCTCTCCCCCTACTTTGGGAGTATCAGGATCAGTTCTGATTTCATCCCTCCCTTCAGGTCCTAAAAAGCTGTCTCGCAAGCTTTTGACCAATCAAAATTCACAACCTTCTTTGTCAGACCTGTCAACGGTGCTGTTAAGCGGGATAAGTCCTGTACGAAGAGCTTGTAGTAACCAGCCAGCCCTAAGAAACTCCGTATCTCAAACACGTTCTTGGGCTTGTCCCAGGAAACTACTGCTCTCACCTTCTCTGGGTCTACTACAACTTTTGATTCTGAGATGATATGACCCAGGAAGTGAATCTGGTCCATCCAAAAGTGGCGCATTGAGAGCATATCATATAGTCGATGATCGCTCAGTGTACTCAATACGATCTCAAGATGGGTGGCATGGTCATGTCGAGTGTGAGAGTAAACCAAGATGTCGTCCATGAATACTACCACAAATGAATCATGATACAGATAGAACACACGATTCATCAGAGCCATAAAAACTGCTGGCATGTTCGTGAGTCTGAACAGCATAACCGTATACTCATATAGACCATACCTACTCTGAAAAGCTGTAAGCAGTATATCTGATGGTCTAATGCACAAATGATGATATCCGGATCTCAATTCCATATTCGAGAACACTCGTGATCCACGAAGCTGATCAAACAGATCATCAATCCTCGGCAAGGGATATCGGTTCTTAATCGTCAACTGGTTTAGCTTCCGATAATCCACACAATGTCTGAGGGTACCATCCGCCTTCTTCGAAAAAAGGACCGGAGAACCCCAAGGAGATGTACTGGGTCGGATAAAACCCTTTTCCTACAACTCATCTAACTAACTCTTGATCTCCTGCAACTCAGGCATGGCTATCCTATAAAGAGGAATGGACACCGGTGCTTCTCCTGGAACTAGCTCAATAGAGAAACCACCTCATGCACCGGAGGTAGACCTGGAACGTCGTCTGGGAAGACATCCCTGAAACGATAAACAACCGGAGGGAAATCCGTCTGACAAGTCCCCTGGTCATCCAGATATAAGCTCGCCATCTGGGCTGTGACTCCACCTCGCCGATGATGCTCTGGTCTAGCTCGACTCACCTGAACATCCCACTCGCCCTTGTATAGAAACTCCCCACCCTCTAGTGATGTGAAACGAACCCTGTGATGATAGCAGTCTACAAAGGCTCGAAACGGAACCAACCAGTCCATCACGAGAATGACGTCATAGCTCGTCATCTCCATGACATAGAGGTCCCAAAGGAAGTGACACCCACCAACCTCAAGGGGGCCCTCCTTGCACTGATGCACACCAATCGTCCTAGTCCCCAACAGAGTGTCTAGCGTCAAGATATCAGAAGAAGTAGAAACACCGAGCCCAAGGCTCTCCACAACGGGTACAGATATGAAGCTATGTGTAGCACCCGTATAAAAAAGTACTGAAGACAAGATAGAAGCTACTAGAATAGTACCCTTGACTGTCGACGTTCCGGGATCCTACTCATGCTGGGTATGTTGCACTGCATATGCCTGTCCAGTGCCACGACCCTGCGACACAGTCTGGCTACCCTGAGCTATCACACCCTGTTGCCTCTACGATCCCAATGTCGGGCTACCACGACCATAACTACCGTCTCTGCCTACACGCCCTAACGTATTCCAGTTCCCTGACTGGTAATAATCCACTAGTCCTGCTCCCGCACGCAGAGTCTACACAACACCCCTCTCACTATCCACTGGTAGAAACGCCCTGCAAAAGCGCTGCAGATGACCCATCTTGCCGCAAGCTCGACACTCCACTAGGTCTCGTGGACACTACGACCTCTTCTGCCCCTCTCTGCCACACTGGTAGCACCTGAACGGTCCACCTGAAGAAGCTGACTGGATGGTACTGCCACCCTGATAGAAGTCCATCTGTCTCTTCCTCTTGCCAGCAAAAATAGTACCAATAACTGGTGTTGAACCGCCCTGGCCCATACCACTCGATTCCTGCAGGTTCCTCTCTGTAATTAACGCCTGGTTCAAAATAGTGTGTACAGTATGCAACCTGAAAACATTCACCAGTGCTTGGATGTCATACTGAAGACCAACCTCAAAACCTCTGGCTCTCAACATCTCGTCACCCACCATCACTGGTGCAAAACACTGAAGCTCCGTAAAACGAGCAGAATAGTCCATCACCGACATAGCGCACTGCTGAAGATTCATGAACTCTCGAGCTCTATCTACCCTCAGTGTCTCAGGAAAGAAGAATTTATAAAATACTGCCTGAAAATCTTCCCATGCCATGTCATTGTGATGCTCTGACTGGGTGGTAACATCCCACCACCTCTTGGCAGAATCACGCATCATAAAAGTCGCGAGCTTGACCCTCCGCCTGGAGGCGTCTCCAGATGCTCGAAAATAGTCTGCATCGATCCTAGCCATGACTCTGTAGCTTGTGGTCCGCCATCCCCTAAAAATGTAGGCAGATGATGCTGCTGAAAGATACGTGTCTGCTCGGCCATAGATGTGGCAGCCTGCGGTGCTCCCAGAAAGGTCTTCATGAACCACAATAAGCCTTCACGGAACTGTGCCTCCGCGCCTGTATCCCATATAACAGATTGTTCCGCATCTGGCTCTATTGGTGGATCAACTAGTATCCCATGGCCCACCTTCTCTGGAGTATAATCTTCGCCGCTCTCCTGGCGAACAACTCGTGGTCATCTAGGTGGCATGACACTACAAGGTTAAAAGCACGCCTCAGATTAAATATTATTAAGACTGAAAGCGAAGGAACCACAAAGGAACAAGAGGAAGAAGGCGTTTCAAAACATTAAAACAAGACTACACGAGGTCTATAATATCTAAACGACGTATAAGGTGTTATTTTCCATCTGCTCGTGTCATCTGTGACATGATGGACTACTCGGCTTAACACTACATGGCGTGTTACACCCGCACACGGTGTGTACACCATCCCGTTTCCCAGCCACACAGCTAACTCCACATGGTCTTTCCTCGGACAAGACTACACGGCATGTCCCAAAGGTACACGCTGTGTTCAGGGAGAGGTGACAATGGCCTCTGTTGTTAGTTACATGGATGAGTCCCCAGGTCACACTACACGGCGTGTCTATAACTAACAAGGCGTGTTCTGTAAAGGAGTTCACTGACCTGTGTTGTTAGTTACACGGCCGAAATCCGAGTCACACTACACGACGTGCATAAAAACTACACGACGTGTTTTCCCCAAGCCCTTCCCTACCCCGTGTCGCCGCCCACACGGTTTGTGACACAGGAAGAGACTACACGACATGTACTTGGGGTACACGATGTGTACTCAAAATGTTCATTTTTATTCCCGAACAGAAGAACACACACGGCGTGTATGAGGTCCTACATGGCGTGTATTCTAGGTTTTCCGGACAGTATGCCTCCTTAACTTCCCCATAACCCAGAAAATACTGAATAACAACATCTAAGTGTCAAATTCCGACGTGTGGGGGCCCATACACCCCACGAATCAATGTTTGACATCTCATTTGTGTTATAACCAATAAAAGTCAACGATCCACCAAATTCCGATCAATGGGGGCCCATAATCCCAAAAAACAAAGTTTTACATCCATCCTATAAACAAGCTCATCCAAACAGGCATGTATTTATCAAGCAGCTATTACAACAGCATGCTTTCTTAGCACATCAACTATCACACCAACATGAAAATTCTAATGCACCTACATGGCTCAGAAACTATTCATGGCATGTGATTTCTAGCATGTGCCTATATGATGCATGAGACGAAGTACCCTCATCTCATCGGGATGCAACTAAATAGCACCCAGAGATAAAATATAAACAGCACAATCCAAGTGCATCACCTAACGGTGAAACATATCAACTGAAAAATCGAAAAATCAAAATAATGCAAAATACATGGTAGACTGGATTTTCCCTGTACACGGGTTGGCTACGCCCGGGCACAACTTATTACCAACTACCGTTCCGTCCTATCCCTGACTACGGCTCCAAATAGTAAGTCAAAGTAACGAACCCCTATGATACCACTTTGTACCGTCCCGGACCCGGGTGCCACACAACAGGTGCCCCGAGCCCGGTTCACCACGTGACCTCAAGCACATTTCCCCAAACGCCAGAGGCTGCCGACTAGCAGCCAGGGCCCAAGTTTGATAGTGGGGAAATTATGCCCTCATTTTTCAAAGTGTAGCGCAGCGGAATACCAAAATAAACATACAACAAAGAGAAGATGCAGTAAACATAGAGAACTGAAATAACCACAGTAGTGGATATAACCAATAGTATATAAGTGATGATGCTACATGTTTCAAGTTCTATGAAAACAACCAGAACATGTTATACATCAATACAGTACATCAGAAAACAGAGTACAACAAAAAAAGCAAAACTACTGGCAGTGGCATCGCGAGACTAGGCTCAGTCCCATGCCCTCCTACTCCTCAGCAATAGTAAAATACCTATATAGGGACTCTTTCCACTATCTACACCTACAGCAACGTAATCTGTTTGGGATGAAAAGCGTGACCCAAACAGGGTGTGAGAAATATATCTCAGTAGGCACCCACCAAAGGTATGTTCCCAACTACGTGTAAGCATGCAAAAATAGTGTGCAGTAGTAAAATGAAATAAAGTAAGAAGTACTCAAAAGTAACTAATTACCAGTTATATTGCCATTTCTTTATCCATCTAATCCATTTAAATATTAGAAACCACCACAGTGCATTTCTAAGTAAACAGTCCACGTCCTCAGAAAAACAAAACCTTACCCTTAGGTAAGAAGAATCCAACCCGCAGGTATAGCCCTCAGGCATAAAAGAAATTTCCCTTTGGCATAGGAAGTGTCTCCCTCAGGAACAGAAGTCAAGCCCTCAGGCACGAAAGGTTGCTCTCAGGCGAAATAACTTTAGCCCTCGGGCGAAATAGTGCAGTGCCCTCAGGCTAATCACAACAACACCCTCAGGCCAAATACAACAATGCCCTCAGGCAATACAGGTAACCGGGCCATGCCCAACAGGTAAACAAGCAGTAACAAGAAATTCCTCTCAAAGGCAATTCTACAATACTACTTTAAAGGCATACCCTCGGGTATCCTGACCAAATATATAAACAGAGAAACACACCGCAGGGGTGGTTCCGGATCCAAGCAATGATCCCAACCAGAATTTTATTATCACAATTAAATACCTAATCAATTATAGGTATTAAATATAGCAACGGCCTCAGCCACACGACAGACCAACATGGGTTTGTGGCACAAAAACGCACATAACACACAGCAGTTGGAAAACTAAACAAAAATATGACTACCTTATACATCCATGAGCATTATACCCGAACGCCAATTCCAAAAACGCCCAAGAACGGCGTAGATCTGGTGAAGAACAAAACTCATTCAAACTTAAATAACTTACATTAGGAGAAGAATTGGTAAGAACGGTACCAGGAGAGGAGAGGTCTTAACCGTGCGGTTCCAATGAAATCGTCCGAAGCCGAATCAGATTCCAGACAAAGACCCGGTGGATCTTCAAAGATCCGGCCTCCTCCATTAGGTCAATAATGGCTCAAGTTCCTACTCTTCCAAATTAGGAGGCTACTACCTATTTTAAGCCGAAAAAACAAAGTACACGACATGTACTTCTGAGTAAAAAACGTCTACTTCTGAGTACACGGCGTGTACTTATTTCATTTAAATGTTCATTTGGCGGTACCACCACACTGTTCATCCGTCGACATGAGTACACGTCATGTACTCTCAAGTACACGGTGTGTTCTGTCGCCCAGATTGCGGCAACGCCAACGCCTTACTGTTCAAGCCTGCTGACTGACTACACGGTGTGTGGGCACCACTACACGGCGTGTGGTGGTTCCTACACCCTTCATTGCCAGCATGGCTACATGCCCCGTGTACTCATCCCAGCACGACCAAAAGTACAAGGCGTGTGGATAAAGTACATGGCGTGTAGTTCCAAAATTCAGGATTTCCCCCCATTTTCCATATTTTCTCAAAATCACTTAAGGAAAAGTAAAAGAAGAAGCTCGTACCTCTAAAATAAGAACCGGGTTCTTACAATAATAGTATTTTTTATATTGAACGTAAGAAGCATAGTTAGATTGAGGTTGAGAAACATTAAGACATGATTCATATTTTATATTCTAGGAATTTGGTATTAAGGAATATGATGACGAATCCTGAAAAAATGGGTTATGAATAATATTGGATTGTTTAAGTGTATAAGTTTTTGAATCCATATATTATGTTATATAAATCATGAAATATATATGAATTTTTAGTATAATTTCATTCCTTAAGGATTTAATAGGATATATTGAATTATGATAAATAATTAGAAAAATTATTTAATTAAAATGTGATATTTTGAATTAAGGGATGGTAACCTTTAATGTGTTCATGATGGGGAGAAAATTGTGATTATCGTGGATAAGGAAGCGATTTTTTCGGTTAAAGTTAATTGGATATTGTCTATGACCTTAGAAGTGATAAGGTATTTGTTGAAAAGTGGTTTTATCTATCATTGATAGAGATTATGGAATTTAAAGAATATATCCAAATTTCTTTGGAATAATAATGAAGTAATGTTTTCAATAAGGACTTATGGTAATTAAGGTTATTACCACATTTCATGAGAATATATTATATAGGTATTCATATATTTGAAATGTGACAACCAAGTGATAGTTTATGATGTTTGGGAAATCAATACTATGTTTTTTTGAGAAATTTCGTGAACTTATTTCTAAATTCATGGATTTCATGTTTTAGAATGGATACAAGTTTAACCATTTAAAGAATGGTTTATGTTAAACAATAGATTAGGTTCTATATATTAAGGTATTATCTCACCATATGAGGATGTTTTTTCATATTGAATTACCTAGGAAAACCTTTTTGTTGTGATGAAAACAAAATATAGATGGAGTATATTATCATTATACCTATGGATATTATTATTAATTTGTTCTTTAGGGATAAAAATTTCATCTTTATTTTTTATAAGTTATGATGTGGAAATTGGTCAAGACACAACCCAAGGGTAATATTTTTAATATGAAATGAAATGAAATCATGTAAGTATTATAAGGCCCCAGCCTCAAACCTTACTTAATCTTGAGTTATTACAAGATTACACATTGAGGATCTTTTCGGGTTTAGAGTTTCAGAGAATTAGATCATAAATCTTGCATTACATTCCACTTATAAACCAAGTGGTTACATAAATATAGTATTCTTCATTCCCATAAATGGAAACCCATTTAGAATAAAACATGGATTATTTCTTGACACATCCTTGACTCTATCATCTTATCATGTACCTTTCCCTTGACCTGTGAAAAACATTTCAAAAACATGGGATGAGCATAAAAACTCAGTATGGGTTATATATAAAAAAACATGGAAAGGATACATGAGTTCATATATACATAAGAATGAAATCATACTTTACCCATAAAACATAGGCACTTTAACATACCTCATAAAATCATGAATAAATCATAGAAATCATAAGACATAAAGGTAACTTGAGGCATTCATAACATTCTTACGTAGGGAGTAACCCTCTTGGTTACGTTTGGAATACCCATCACAGTATATTCCCTAAAATCTCTTCAGAGAAACCTTAACGTTTCACTCCTTCGCGTTACCCAATGCATTGGAGAGCTATAACGGGCTCACCCGCCCTTAGTTTATCACGGAACCACCCGTCTTCATAATAATGCCCAAGAACCATAACATAATCATATCACATAAAACATGCATAAAGGAAACATAACATTTCCACATTTCAATCACGAGATATCAATACAACACATTGATATAATAAAAACATTATGAAAACCATTTTCAATACCAAAGTAAAACATGGTATTTATTTTTCGTTTAAAAAAAGGTATGGCTTGTAGAGGAAGCTAAAACTCAAATAACGGTCACGACGGTGGAGAAGTCGTTGTCGCCGCATATGTACGACAAAAACATTCCCTTTTGTCATTTAGTAAACACTTAGTATAAAAAATATTCCTTTTGAATAAACATAAAAGTCAAAGGGGTTTATACACCGTATAAAAGAAAGTTGTGTATAAAATAAAATATGCCTCAACGAAAGGAGATTGAGACGAAGTCCCATACCTCGTATCCGACTTGACCCGACCGTTCTTTAATCTCCTGAATAATAAACTTGAATTAATCTCTACTTTCTTATGAATCTTTTTCAAGTTCATTATTCCTTTTATACCATGTTATGAACATCATGTAATCAGTTAAGTTAATAATGTTCATAAGTTAATAATGTTCATTTTTTCGGTATTTGGTTCTTAAGTCAAAAATAGACTTCTTACACTTACATGTTGTTAATTTGGTCAAAGGTTCATTATATCCAGAATGGTATTCATGATGTAGATATCATATATGTCATATATATCCAGTACATATATGCATTTATAATATTACATAATCATTTAGAGGTAAGAAATGAAATGCACCGTTCATGGAGACGGTAAGCCGTACGTACGCATGAACGTTACTTTCATTTCTATTTCATATTTTATAGAATGGAATCATAATGATATAAAGGTATATTATAATTCCAGTATAATATCATATATAATATCATAGTTCCATCCTTTATATGTCCCACATATGGTATTTAACGAATCAAATCACTTTGAGGGGGCGGTAGTCCGCACTTCCTAAAATGAAGATATCGTGTTTACCCATAATGGAAACCATAAAGGTATGCTTAAAATGAAAAAAACAGAATCTTAAGGAAAACATAAACATATTATATATCATATATAAAAATAGTGACATCATAATGACCACCTTTGAAGGTGTTAAATGAGTATTGAACAGTCATCGTTTCGGGAGGCAGAATTTCGCCATCCACGGAAACCGTATGTTCTTTAACCATTTGATGTATTTGTGTGAGAGTGTAGCTCAAATAAATCTTATAACAACATTCTAGTATATTTAAGATACTGGTGTTGTTACAAAATAAGTAAATAAAAAGAGTTTAGGGGGTTGGAGAAGCAAAATAAAACAAATGAACATGAGAGAATGAATTACCTTAAAAAGTGTAACTCCTTTTGATTTGAGCCTAAAGGCTTCCTTTGAAAGGATTCTGCCCAAAGGGAATCCTCTAGGATGAGGAGAGGGATGTGGAGAGAGTAAATGGGCAGGGGTTGGCCGAGCCAAAGGCTTGAGAACTGTGTGAAATGAGTTAGAGGTGGGGGCCTTTTATAAGAGGAGAGGAGGGGCACTTTTGGAAAGTAAAGAAATATTACTTTATTTGAAAATGTGTTTTGGTTTTAAAAGGTCCCACATTGATATAATTCGTGGATAAGGTGATAAGGGTTCGAAATCCACTCATCCAATTGGTTTTTTACATGTGTAGTTCATAGATTTTACATTATCTTTCCATTTTATTTAAATCGTCAAATAATGATGTCATCGCTGCACCATTATTATGTCATAAATAATTTAATTTATTTAATGTCTAAAAATCATAAAGAAAAATACTATTATGTAAGAAATCTTTTTATCTTTCCAATGACTATTTATAATAAAAAATTTGATCTTTATGACCCCATGTAAAAATTGTTTTCGTAAAACATCTCTTGTTTGTGTCATTTTTACTTTAACATTTAATAAAAAGTTATTTATGTCATTTCCAAACCAAAGTGTCTCCATGGGGTCCCCAAGTTGACCCATGGCTTGTATTGGTCGGCCATGACACAAACAATAAGGTTGGGACATGTTTCTAGGTCATTTCCTATTATTAAAGCATTATTTATACCTTAAACTACCCTAATTACCACTAATCGCGATTAAGAACTTAATAAGTTACTATTCACCAAAAAATTATTTTAATCTCATTGAACCACATTTTACTTCTTAATGACAACCATGTATGTCGGATTTTCAAAATTCAATACACATTAGTGGTAAACTTTCATTTAACTGAAAAATCAGTTTGCTTGATTACCACTTAGTGGTTTCACTATTCATCAAAATTGATGTTTTTCAGAAAATTACCAAAAATTCACCCTAAGCTATATTTGATATTCCGAATTTAAAAATGAAGTCTATTTTAAAAAATTCAAATAATATAAGTCACATTAATTAATTTAATAATTAATTCCCACTGCCAGAGCAAATAGCATGTTTTTATAAAACAATAAGTATCAAAAGATTGACACCAGTTTAAGTCTAATTTCAAAGTGAAATTGATTCCAATGACCACCATTGGATAAAATGGTAAAAATATATTCTAATTTCACTTCAAAACCAATTCAAAACATAATATAATCATATAAATAAATTAGATTAAAAAGCAGTTTTGATGTAAAATGCAGTATTTTTCACTATTCATTAAAAAATGAACATTGTCAGAAAAATACCAAAAATTCACACAAGGTAACTTTTGATGTCCCAATCATAAAGGATAAGTTTATTTTGACAAACATAGTTTATAAAATTGTCAAAATATAGATTCAAAAATGTTTTTCCATCAAAGTCAGTAAATCAATCTTTTAAAAATATTAGTGTATTCCATGCATAAGATTGTATTTATTTTCATTTTAAGCCTCTAAAACACTATCTTAATCATTAATAGACATGGATAAAAATATCTATTATTCATTACTTACTTGGGATGTTACATCCTTCCCCCCTTTAGAAAATTGCGTCCCCGCAATTTATTTACTTATCGAATAAATGTGGGTACTTATCCCTCATTGCATTTTCAGATTCCCATGTTGCCTCTTCAATCATGTGGTTTTTCCACAAAACCTTTACCTGGTGAATCACCTTATTCCGTAACACTTTCTCCCGGTGGTCAAGAATCTGGACCGGTTGTTCCTCATAAGATAGGTTCTCTTCCAGCTGAACTACCTCTGGACTCAAAACATGAGATGGATCTCGCATATACTTTCTCAACATTGAAATGTGAAAAACATTGTGTACCTGCGATAAACTCAGAGGTAAAGCCACTCGGTATGCAACTGATCCAACTCTCTCCAAAATTTCGTATGGTCCAATGAACCTTGGACTCAACTTTCCTTTCTTACCAAATCTCATCACACTTTTCCAAGGAGAAACCTTGAGAAAAACATGATCACCTACCTCGAAAGATAGATCCTTCCTCCGGTTATCCGCATAACTCTTCTGCCTGCTCTGATCTGTTCTCATGTGTTTCTGAATCAGCTGAACTTTTTCTGCCATCTCTTCTACCAATTCTGGTCCCATCAACTTTCTTTCACCCACTTCATCCCAGAAAGCTGGAGTTCGACACCGCTTCCCATATAATGCCTGAAATGGTGCCATCTGTATACTGGAATGAAAACTGTTATTATATGAAAACTCAACCAAAGAAAGATGTTGGTCCCAACTTCCCTGATAATCCATAGAACAAGCTCATAGCATATCCTCCAAGGTCTGAATTATTCATTCTGACTGCCCATCTGATTGAGGATGAAAAGCTGTACTAAAATTTAATTTAGTACCCAACGACTTCTGAAGGCCTTTCCAAAAGTTAAAAGTAAACCTGGGATCACGATCCGATACAATGGAGAGAGGAACTCCATGTAACTTGACTATCTCTTTAATATACAAACGGGAAAGTTGATCAAAAGAGAAAGTATCTCGTATAGCAAGGAAATGAGCAGATTTGGTCAAGCGATCAACAATAACCCAGATTGCATTATTACCTCGAGATGTCTTCGGTAATCCAACAACAAAGTCCATGGATATATTCTCCCATTTCCACTCTGGCACTGGTAAGGGCTGAAGCATCCCTTTCGGTAATTTCCACTCTTCTTTAACCTATTGACATGTCAAACACTTCACAGTAAAATCAGCAATATCTCTTTTCATTCCATCCCACCAGTAATACTCCCACAGATCTCTATACATCTTAGTACTGCCTGGATGAACTGAAAACGGAGAACTATGAGCTTCACATAACAACTCTCTCTTCAACTGTGAATCACAAGGCACACACAATCTCTTCCCAAATCTCAAAACACAATCATTATCAATGTTGAATTCAGGCAACTTACCTTTCTGAACCAGCTCTACCTTTTTCTGCAACTCACTGTCTTGCTTCTGTGCTTGCTTGATTCTATCTGATAGAGAAGATCTCACTGATACCTGAAACAAAACAGAAGGACTTCCTGCACCAACAACTTCTATGCCAAAGTTCATCAAATACTTAACCAAAGGATCACGTTCCAAACGCAACATTGTTAATGAAGCATTACTTTTTCGACTCAAAGCATCAGCCACTTTATTTGCTTTTCCCGGATGGTAATGAATTGTACAATCATAATCCTTGATTAATTCTAGCCATCTCCTCTGTCTCATGATTAACTATTTTTGAGTGAATATATACTTTAAACTTTTGTGATCGGTATATATTTCACACTTTACTCCATACAAATGATGCCTCCAAATTTTAAAAGCAAAAACAACAGCATCTTGTTCCAAATCATGTGTAGGGTAATTTACCTCATGAGTTTTCAACTGTCGTGAAGCATAAGCAATTACCTGATCATTCTGCATTAGGACGCAACCAAGTCCTTTCAATGAAGCATCACTGTATATAACAAACTCACCATTCCTGGAAGGTAGTGCCAAAACTGGAGCATTCACCAATCTTCTTTTCAATTCCTGAAAACAATCATCACATTCTTTTGTCCAGATAAACTTAACACCCTTCCGAGTTAGCTTAGTCATTGGACTAGATAACCGTGAAAAATTTCTAACAAACCTTCGGTAATATCCCGCCAAACCAAGGAAGCTACGAATCTCGGTAACATTTTTGGGTCTTGTCCATTCTTCCACAACTTTTGATTTTGCAGGATCAACAGTTATTCCATATTTAGAAACAATGTGACCAAGGAAAGAAATTTGTTGCAACCAAAACTCACACTTGCTGAATTTCCCATACAATTTCTTTTCTTTTATGGTTTTCAAGATAACCCTTAAATGTCTTTCATGCTCCTCTTTACTTTTAGAAAACACCAAAATATCATCAATGAAAACCACCACAAACTTATCCAAGAACTCATGGAAAATTCTATTCATTAAATCCATGAATATAGCAGGTGCATTGGTTAGCCCAAAAGGCATTACTACAAATTCATAATGGCCATATCTTGTACGGAACGCGGTCTTCGGAATATCTGCCTCCTTCACCTTCAGCTGATGGTACCCCGATCTCAAGTCAATCTTTGAAAAAAACTGAGCTCCCTGGAGCTGATCAAACAAATCATCGATATGAGGCAAATGATATTTGTTCTTAACAGTGATATTATTCAAGGCTCTATAATCAATGCAAAGTCTCATAGAACCATCTTTCTTTTTAACAAATAAAACAGGAGCACCCCATGGTGATGTGCTAGGTCTAATGAAACCTTTCTCTAATAAATCTTGGAATTGCTCCTACAACTCTAAAATTTCAATTTGTGCCATTCGATAAGGGGGTTTTGAAATTGGCTTAGCATCAGGAACTAAGTCAATGGTAAACTCAACTTCCCGATCTGGTATTATTCCAAGAAACTCATCAGGAAAAACATCAGGATACTCATTTACCACTGGCACGTCATTAATCTGAATAGTTCCTTTATTTTCAACGACGTGTGCACGGTAACATTCATTTCCATCTTTTACATGTTTCTCGGCCTCTTGATATGTTATCAAAATTAAGGGTTCATTCTTGTAAACAAACTGAAAGTCTTTCTGAAAAGAAACTTCTTTAGCTCTACAGTCAATCTTAGCATGGTAAATAGAGAGCCAATCCATACCCAGGATAACATCAAACTCTACTAGAGGTAGAACAATAAGGTTTGCAAGTAGGTTCTTTCCACAGATAAGGATAGGAAGATTCTTATAAATTCTTTTTTCCTCGACACTTCCCCAAGGTGTTTTTACCAAAAGTTCAAGAGTCATTTCTTGAGATGGTATTCCCATTTTACTAGAAAAGGTTTCAGAGATGAAAGAATGTGTAGACCCCGAATCAAACAACACACTGGCATAATCTGCAAAAACAAACAAAGTACCTGATACAACTTCATTTGATGGCCCGACATCTGCTGAAGTAGTTGCAAAGGATTTCACCACCCCTTTTTGCTTGTAGTCTAACTGCTTCCTATCACTCAAGCTCCTTGTCGGACACTCGTTTGCATAGTGACCCATCTCATTGAACTTATAACATTTCACTAACTGTAAATCAAATTTGTTCTTACCTTCACCTTGATCCTTTTCAGTGCAATCACGAGCCTTATGTCCCATCTTACCACATCGGTAGCACTTCCCAGAATTCAGAAGACATTCCCCAGCATGCCTTTTTCCACATTTATCACAAACTGGAAACTTAGTTCTCTTACCATCAGACTTTTTGAAGAATTCTTACCTTTCTCCTGCCACCTCGGTCTCTTCTTCTGCTGGTTGTTATAGAAAACTTGGTCATCGAAAAACTCCATTTCCACCTTCTCAGCACATCGAACAAGATTTTCATAACTTCTAAACTCACGAGAAGCTAATGCCCTTTGATACTTTGGCTTTAATCCTGAGTAAAAATGATTGATTTTACTATCAAGGTCCCGGATAAAATTTGGAGCATACCTTGCCAATCGAGTGAACCTTTCTTCATAGGCAGCCACCGAGTCTTCCTCTTGCCTCAATTCCAAGAATTACTTTTCCATCCTAAGTCGAAGAGCCTTAGGAAAATACTTCTCAAGAAACATACCTTTGAATTCATCCCAGTCAAGAGGATCAATCTCATCGGCGTCCCTGATATTTTTAACCATAGACCACCACTGATCTGCTTCACCCTCCAAACGGTAAATAGCAAGACTAACCTTTTGATTGTTTGAACACCCCATGACATCAAAAATCTTCTCCAGTGCTTTAATCAACCCTTCAGCTAGCACAAAGTCAGATGATCCTCTGAATGATGGTGGATGTTGCCTCATGAAATGTTCCACCACTGACATGTTCCTCTGCGGTTGGTCTGGATGTTCTCGTGTATGGATACCACCGCCATTTATCGCTTGTGTCAACTGTGCCATTACTGCAACAAACTATTCAGTTCCAATTCCGACCATTTCTGGATGCTGATTCGGAAGGTTATTTCCTTCTGTATGCCTTCCAAGCACTGCTTCCCTGTTTCCTCTGCGGAAAACCATTCTGAACAAACATGTCTTAGATGAAGCAACATGGTAATCTTTAAATGCTATATCATTTGAAAAAAAATAAATATTTTTGGATAATCATTTAATAGAATTCTAACTCCAAAATTTATCTAAAACGACCTTTGATACCAACTATAAGGCCCCAGCCTTAAACCTTACTTAATCTTGAGTTATTACAAGATTACACATTGAGGATCTTTTCGGGTTTAGAGTTTCAGAGAATTAGATCATAAAACTTGCATTACATTCCACATATAAACCAAGTGGTTACATAAAGATAGTATTCTTCATTCCCATCAATAGAAATCCATTTAGAATAAAACATGGATTATTTCTTGACACATCCTTGACTCTATCATCTTATCATGTACCTTTCCCTTGACCTGCGAAAAACATTTCAAAAACTTGGGATGAGCATAAAAACTCAGTATGGGTTATATATAAAAAAACATGGAAAGGATACATGAGTTCATATATACATAAGAATGAAATCATACTTTACCCATAAAACATAGGCACTTTAACATACCTCATAAAATCATGAATAAATCATAGAAATCATAAGACATAAAGGTAACTTGAGGCATTCATAACATTCTTACGTAGGGAGTAACCCTCTTGGTTACGTTTGGAATACCCATCACAGTATATTCCCTAAAATATCTTCGGAGAAACCTTAACGTTTCACTCCTTCACGTTACCCAATGCATTGGAGAGCTATAACGGGCTCACCCGCCCTTAGTTTATCACGGAACCACCCGTCTTCATAATAATGCCCAAGAACCATAACAAAATCATATCACATAAAACATGTATAAAGGAAACATAACATTTCCACATTTCAATCACGAGATATCAATACAACACATTGATATAATAAAAAATTATGAAAACCATTTTCAATACCAAAGTAAAACATGGTATTTATTTTTCGTTTTAAAAAAAAGGTATGGCTTGTAGAGGAAGCTGAAACTCAAATAACGGTCACGATGGCGGAGAAGTCGTTGTCGCCTCATATGTACGACAAAAACATTCCCTTTTGTCATTTAGTAAACGCTTCGTATAAAAAAGATTCCTTTTGAATAAACGTAAAAGTCAAAGGGGTTTATACACCGTATAAAAGAAAGCTGTGTATAAAATAAAATATGCCTCAACGAAAGGAGATTGAGACGAAGTCCCATACCTCGTATCCGACTTGACCCGACCGTTCTTTAATCTCCTGAATAATAAACTTGAATTAATCTCTACTTGCTTATTAATCTTTTTCAAGTTCATTATTTTTTTATAACATGTTATGAACATCATGTAATCAGTTAAGTTAATAATGTTCATAAGTTAATAATGTTCATTTTGTCGGTATTTGGTTCTTAAGTCAAAAATAGACTTCTTACACTTACATGTTGTTAATTTAGTCAAAGGTTCATTATATACAGAATGGTATTAATGATGTAGATATCATATATGTCATATATATCCAGTACATACATGCTTTTATAATATTTCATAATCATTTAGAGGTAAGAAATGAAATGCACCGTTTATGGAGACGGTAAGCCGTACGTACGCATGAACGCTACTTTCATTTCTATTTCGTATTTTATATAATGGAATCATAATGATATAAAGGTATATTATAATTCCAGTATAATATCATATATAATATCATAGTTCCATCCTTCATATGTCCCACATATGGTATTTAACGAATCAAATCACTTTGAGGGGGCGGTAGTCCGCACTTCCGAAAATGAAGATATCGTGTTTACCCATAATGGAAACCATAAAGGTATGCCCAAAATGAAAAAAACAGAATCTTAAGGAAAAAATATACATATTTTATATCATATATAAAAATAGTGACATCATAATGGCCACTTTTGAAGGTGTTAAATGAGTATTGAACAATCATCGTTTCGGGAGGCAGAATTTCACCATCCACAGAAACCGTATGCTCTTTAACCATTTGATGTATTTGTGTGAGAGTGTAGCTCAAATAATTCTTATAACAACATCCTAGTATATTGAAGATACTGGTGTTGTTACAAAAGAAGTATATAAAAAGAGTTTAGGGGGTTGGAGAAGCAAAATAAAACAAATGAACATGAGAGAATGAATTACCTTAAAAAGTGTAACTCCTTTTGATTTGAGCCTAAAGGCTTCCATTGAAAGGATTCTTCCCAAAGGGAATCCTCTAGGATGAGGAGAGGGATGTGGAGAGAGTAAAAGGGCAGGGGTTGGACGAGCCAAAGGCTTGAGAAGTGTGTGAAATGTGGTAGAGGTGGGGGCCTTTTATAAGAGGAGAGGAGGGGCACTTTTGGAAAGTAAAGAAATATTACTTTATTTGAAAATGTGATTCGGTTTCAAAAGGTCCCACATTGATATAATTCGTGGATAAGGTGATAAGGGTTAGAAATCCACTCATCCAATTGGATTTTTCCATGTGTAGTTCATATATTTTACATTATCATTCCATTTTATTTAAATCGTCAAATAATGATGTCATCGCTGCACCATTATTATGTCATAAATAATTTAATTTATTTAATGTCTAAAAATCATAAAGAAAAATACTATGATGTAGGAAATATTTTTATCTTTCCAATGACTATTCATAATAAAAAATCTGATCTTTATAACCCCATGTAAAAATTGTTTTCGTAAAACATCTCTTGTTTGTGTCATTTTTACTTTAACATTTAATAAAAAGTTATTTATGTCATTTCCAAACCAAAGTGTCTCCATGGGGTCCCCAAGTTGACCCATGGCTTTTCTTGGTCGGCCATGACACAAACAATAAGGTTGGGACATGTGTCTAGGTCATTTCCTATTATCAAAGCATTATTTATACCTTAAACTACCCTAATTACCACTAATCGCGATGAAGAACTTAATAAGTTACTATTCACCAAAAAATTATTTTAATATCATTGAACCACATTTTACTTCTTAATGACAACCATGTATGTCGGATTTTCAAAATTCAATACATATTAGTGGTAAACTTTCATTTAACTGAAAAATCAGTTTGCTTGATTACCACTTAGTGGTTTCACTATTCATCAAAATTGAAGTTTTTCAGAAAATTACCAAAAATTCACCCTAAGCTATGTTTGATATTCCGAATTCAAAAATGAAGTCTATTTTACAAAATTCAAATCATATGAGTCACATTAATTAATTTAATAATTAATTCCCGATGCCAGAGCAAATAGAGTGTTTTTACAAAACAATAAGTATCAAAAGATTGACACCAGTTTAAGTCTAATTTCAAAGTGAAATTGATTCCAATGACCACCATTGGATAAAATGGTAAAAATATATTCTAATTTCACTTCAAAACCAATTCAAAACATAATCTAATCATATAAATAAATTAGATTAAAAATCAGTTTTGATGTAAAATGCAGTATTTTTCACTATTCATTAAAAAATGAACATTGTCAGAAAAATACCAAAAATTCACACAAGGTAAATTTTGATGTCCCAATCATAAAGGATAAGTTTATTTTGACAAACATAGTTTATAAAATTGTCAAAATATAGATTCAAAAATGTTTTTCCATCAAAGTCAGTAAATCAATCTTTTAAAAATATTAGTGTATTCCATGCATAAGAATGTATTTATTTTCATTTTAAGCCTCTAAAACACTATCTTAATCATTAATAGACATGGATAAAAATATCTATTATTCATTACTTACTTGGGATGTTACAAGTATATTTCCAAGGGTTTTCAGATAATAAAATAATTATTCAAATCTATTAAAATAATGTTGATAGTGATTTATCCTAGTACATTTTTTTATGTTTAAGTGATAGTCTTGTAAATTATCATAGACATATGGATTTGAAACCCTTAACATTTCATTAATAATTAACATGTTGTTGGTAAATGATCTTTATCACACTCTATAATTATTTAATATTTTCCCCTCTCTACAATCCTCACTCTTATGAAATTTTATACGACATGGAATCCAAGTTATGATTATTTTGGGTAACCACTATAGTTCCAACATTGCCTTTTTAAAAGATTCTTTAGTATTCATTTTTATGACATGGGATTCTATGAAAGGAAATTTTAATTATTGAACATTTAATAACCCAGATAAGCTTCAAGGGTGAAATTAATTTTATGTAGGGTAGAATGTAACACCCCATAATTTTATAAAATATTTTTTTAGAATTAATTTATTATTTTTGATTTGTTTCATCTCGTATAAGACTGAAAATATCTTGTGTTATATGACAGTACTAAGTTATCCATTCTTTGTATGAAAACCCTAATAAATCATGCACTACACGCAACACATAGAGTAGATTAAAGTACATGAATAACGAAGCTTGGATTGTATCACACACAATACCAATTCCCTTAGATATCTTGGGCTACATAGAAGAAAAAGTTTCAACAAACAGAAATATACTATCAATATTAGTATTAAAGTATTTTTATAATTATCACCATGCTGTTAGAATGGAATATATGAATGTGATTGACTAAATTATGAAACTATGGTTTAATCATCTATAGAAAATGAATCATTTACTTATAAAATAATTAAAAACTAAAATATGAACTATTTTAGAATAAAGGAAATCATTTTCTTAGTAAACTATTGTTCTCTGTATAAACACCATTTTATCTCAATATTATTAAACAAAGTAATTTTAATAAATATTTTGAATTTTATTTATATATAATATATTTAATAAATATTTTCTATTCTAATATAATATATTTAATAGGCATAATATAATAATTAATCTAATCACATGAATAAAAAGAGGTATTTTTTAAAAGGTAATTCTACCACCTTTTAATGGAGAACATATTTGAAATCTAATTTTGGACACTATTATAATTTTTATTTGATAAAATAAACTTTAATTATGAATTTTTTATATATAAAATTACATTGGTTGTATTTTTGGTTTTTTTTGAGAACCTTTATATTGTGATGAATAGTGAATAATACTGAATTTTATTTCAAAACTTCTTTATCATCCAATTTTATTATATTATAAAATTATGCTTGTATTTTGATTTAAAGTATAATTAGATCAATTTTATATAATTAAATTTAATAATGGTCATTAGGAAAAAATTCAAAAAAAATTTAGATATAAAAACATACCAATATTTTGAACATTGTTACATTTAAAAACCCGCTTCATCGTCCTATCTAGGTGATTAATTTACAAGTAATTTTTGAAAGTTATGTGATAAGAATTTGCAAAAATGGATTCCATATTTGGTATTATAATAATTTAAAATTTCAAATAATATCAAATTAGTATTTTAAAAAAAATATCTTTGAATGTGATTAAAATTAATTACATCAATTGAGGAGAATTATGCTTAATAAGTGGTCAAACTTTAATTTTAAGAGTCCAAATAACCTAAAATCTTTTCCAAAACCCATTTTAAAGATATTATTATAAAAAATTAATTATTTTATCCATTTTGTACCATTATTGGAGTCACATTATTTAACATATACCTCTAAATAGTGTCTAATGCTTTATAATTCCAAAATTTTCACTCCCCCTGCACTATAAAAAAGCACTCAACCATCCAATTTATTAACAATTATCAAGCCCATTTTGATCATAAAACCTCTAAAAAAATACCATAAAAACATACCACACATTATCCTACAAGACTCAATTTGGAAAAAATGCCCTCCAAGGAATCCCTTTGGTGCAAACCAAAAGGAATTACTAAAAAAATTGGTAACAACCTTCCACAAGCTCTTTTTTTATATTAATTCTCTACCACATAAATTATTATTATTCCATTATTATATAATAACCTTATTATCCTAAATATATTTAGTAACTTTTATTGTTAGTGTTAGACCTATAATTACACACACTTCCATCAAATGGGTTATCAACTTTCCAATCTCGTGTACTATGAATTACCACCTCACGAAATGATGTGGTTCATTTATCCTTTACCTCCTCTCATATGTGGTAATTATAATAGACAATATATTTTTATATAATATAAATTATATTTATGATTTATTTATTCTTCTTTAATTATAATTCAAAAAATTATCTTTTTGAATTCCATTCAAAAAAAATGATATCTTCATTGTGGACGTTTAGACTACTGCCTCCTCAAAGTGTTGTTATTCGTTCACACTTTAAATGGAAAGTATTAAGGATAGGTTTAGTGAAATTATAATATATTTATGACATAATAATGATAATTTAATTATATTTTATATATTTATATACATATTTTACATTTAATTTTTTCTTTCAACAAACAAATAAAATGGAAAAAACATTCATGCAGTCATACGACATACTACCTCCATTAATGATGTAATCCATTTCATATTTCAATATGTTATTGACCCAGAAAGTTAGTCAGAGGATAACCTCCAACCATTTATTAAATAAAAAGAAAATCCCAGTACAGAAGAACACAAGACCAAAAACAAAAACTAGAACCCATCAGAACTAGACCCATCACCACACCCATGATAGAAATCTTCCTCCACAGTGGCTGACTCCCATTCCGATCTTTCATAATGCTTTAAGATTTTGGAATATTTCCTTCTCAAATTCAGCTGCTCCGAAGAAATAAAAGCATTAGGAGATTGCATACCTTTACTTAGACCTGCCCGCCCCCCTTTTTTGTCGATGACCTCGTGGACATCGGCTTTGGAAAAGTGGAGTAATCCTTCCTCGGACGCCATCGTGGTGAGGCAGTCCTCGCCTCCTGGTTCTCAACTACCTTCACCTTCCCCCTAAACAATGTTGCAATATGAGGGCCTCATAAATCTGCCAATATTTTCGTTATCACTCTTAGAGACCTCCCCCAATTTCCCAAGAATTACCATATTTTTATAAAATGCTGGTTGATGCTGCTAAAGCTGACCATTTGCATCAAATGGTGATAAGCATTGCGGCTGCTCATACAGCACCATCCTTCTTTCTTCATTTGCATCAATATCCTCATTAGATCTAGTCTCCGCATTGACACAAGGGATTCCTGGATTAGTCACCTCTGCATCCCTTTGTTCCAAACCCTGAAAATAGTTGATTAAAGGAATTTCAATGAGGACCCCTTTATCATCTTTGTTCCGACCACTTTCCTCAACACATTCCTCTGAATCCCCCACAGCAAGTCCATATTGCACTATAGGACCTGTGTTCTCCACTGACATAGGTTGCACCCCCTCAACCCTGCTAGTAAAAGCCTGATCATTACTTCCAGCATTTTGATCCCCTACTGCCTTCAGATTCAAATCGGCTTCCATCTCTTGAGGGTTTGCAATATTGACATAGGCCATACCAACAATAATCCCATCATTTGATGCCACTAAATTGCGATTCTCTAAGCCATCAGTCCTCCTAGTTTGTATAGCACTGCAATTCTGTACTACTCCTACAAATCCAGTAGCTCCCGGAGGATATGCCATGTCCTATCTCATCCTTTTGAAAATTTCAGCAACCCTCGGTTCTGGAGGCAACACCCCTACCTGCTGTTTCCTCACCGCTACACCTACAGAACCACCATAATATGCACTTTCAACTCCCCTAAACCAATCCTTGCAATTGATCCTCGGTGACTTGTTACACCCAACATCAGGACCAATAGTGGGTCCAACTGAGATCCGAGATTCCTGAGAAGTTTTTGTGGTATGATCACCCTTTTTCCCAGCACCTGGGGTTGCCACACCTAGGATCTCAACAGGTCGGACACCCCCAGCCTTCTTGCGACAACCAGATTCATCATGTCCCTGCCTGTGACAACAAGAACAAAAGGGGATCCAAGATTCATACACAATAGACTGAGCATACCTGTATTCATTTTTAACAACAATCCAGACAATCTCCGGTGGAACTCTCGATAGGTCCATTTAAATACAATTTCTCACATGCATCAAATGCGTCATGGATGTCATCCTTTGATCACTACATATAAACCACCCAATGGAATTTCCAATTGATTTCAGCAACCCATGGTTCTGGAACAGTAGGGGATGACCAGGTAGCTGGATCCATATCTCCATGTTGGGTGAATTGTGATTCATATGAGCATCAAAGGACCACCGCAGAAGATGGAAAGAGGAACCGCAGAAAGATTTCCTATTACGAGACCAAGCCCTACCCAAATATTCTTCATAAGCAAAGATAATAAGAAATTGTCGCGGCCCCAGAATACCTACCGACACATGACGCTTCAAACCCCATTTTTTATTGATGACCTTATCAAAATCATCCACAAGTGGTCATCACTGCATGAACCTCACAATAAGTTCCAAGGAGAGTAACAACGATGCATTAGAGAACTCCTGCACTGTAACTGGAACAACAGGATGACTTGAGATACTATCGGGGACTTTCAGAGTAACCTGGATTTCAAGAAAAAAGAAACCCGCATCAGGCGAGGACTGAAAAAGATCACGATTAGGAGGCAGAGACCCCCTGCTCCATGGGAGGAGGGTTCACTACGGCCATCATTGCCGTAGGGTTAGGGAATCGCCATCGGGGGCCTGCGCGAGAGCTCCCCCCTCTATATGTTATATACTATTATAAATAAATATATTATGAATATATATGATATTTAAATAATTTTAAAATTTAATTAAATAAGTAAATAATTTTATAACTAAGAGGATCAAAAATAACAATCTAAAACATATACAAAAAACAAAGCAGATATTACATGAAACGTAACATTAATATGGAGTTTTTAATAAACAAGTAATATAAAGTCATATAAAAATAATATTTGGTATTAGATATAATAATACTTTTCTACATTGGATTTATAATAAAATTATATTTATTAAATTGTATTTGTTAACGTTTATAGAGAAATTTAAGACATAATGTTAGGGCTTTCTCATATAACTTTTTATATTTCTGAGATACATGCCATGTTCACCACTCATTTCTTATGTGCGGTGTATATATTTTTCATTAATGTATTCTATAGTAATTATACAAAAATTTAACTATATCTACATATCCATTTTATTATCACTATTTTATGGTGTTTATGTTCAAAATATATCAAATTAGTAATGTAATTTTATATCAATTTTCCTTCTTTGAGAAACATTCCATATAATATACATATATTCCTCTAAAATGTGTAAATAATTCCCTTTGACATGTTCTATCATGAATCAAATTATTTAATTATATTTTAATACTAAATTAATTTTATTTTCTTATTTAATGTTTGGGTCAATGTTTTTGATGTTGTAAAAGTTTATTTCTATATTCTCACCATTTATCAGGATTTTTTATGATTACACTTCAATTGATTCAATATGGTGATACATATATCTAGAACACTAATCACTTTTATTATACTATATTTAAACATGAAATATTCATTTATTTGTACCATTTTTCCACTCTTTGATACTTATGATAATTTAGGTGGTGTTTTTATGAAAATCAGAATCTATTTATTCTTTCAGTCAGAAATCCATTCTTTTCAAAACCCTGTTTTCTAAAAAGGTTCTAAAAAAATTTTGTGTTCGAAAAGTTTTTTTTCAGGATTATTTTATATGTCTTTAATGAAAATTGTGTTAAAAATGTTTTCAAGGTCCTTTTATAAGTTTTAAAGTAAAAATATGTTTCAAATTTTTTTCAATATTATATCTATGTTTTCATTGAAAAAGGATTTGATAAAGTTCTCTTTATTCCTTTATAAGTATTCAATTGTTTTTCATAGGAAATGGGTTTCAATATTTTTTATGATTTAATAATTATTTTTCAATGAAGAATGTATGATTTTCTCAATAAATGTGTTTCAAGTTCTTTAATGGTTCCATTATATTTTTTTTAAAGTGGTTTTCAAAGAAGTGGGTTTTGGAAATGTTTATGTTTTATGAATTGAGAATAATAAAAAGATTATTTTCCTTAAGAAATTGTCCAAGTGATCTATCAATATTATTCTCCATATAATATGACATACATTGTAATATTTATTTTCTTTTCAAGGGATATTATGCAAGAATACCATTCATATTATTTATTTAATGGTTTATGTTTTGATAGAGTATTTTTTATGACACCTGTTTCTCTTCCCCCAGTTATATGCTATTAAAACCCACTTATTTTAATAGATTATGATTTTATAAAATGGTTATAAGACCTATCTTTTTTCCCTAGGTAATGATATAATGACATTTTTATGATACCCATTTCATTTCACAGGTTATGATATGTTGTTTATGAAACACATATTTTTTATGGGTCATTATATGATGCCTGTTTTATTAATTTGTGGCACATGTATGTATGATTACAATATGTGATTGGTTAGACCTATATATCTCTCCAATGCATTAGGTAATGATTTATATATAATAATATAATAATGGGAAAAATTCAATGATCTTGATTTGGAATTAAAAATAGGTGTATCCTGATCCAAAATGGGGAAAAGGTGTGTCTCGATCCAAAATTGGAAAATGGTGTGTATTGATCCGCTATGGGAAATAAGTGTATAATAATCCAAAAAAGTGGAATCACATGATTCCAAATCCAATATATTGATGATATTGGTAGTTTAACAAAAAAAATTATATGGTTTTATATAGTTATAATGGAACCACACTTATATAACACGAGATTATAATTTATGAATAATTTATGATGATTTATCACCCTTATGTTTCATGCCTTATTAAATCTAAATCTTTATGCCATGAATCTTGATTATGATTTTTTATTTTCATGGGTCAATATTTTAATTTTATGATCATGTTATTATACCCTTATGATCAGGTCATGCTTATTGTCTCCCTTTGTTACCCATACTGAGCATCATAGATCAACCATTTCTTATATTTATTTTCCCCATATTAGGTAGAAATTTTTTAAGTAGGATTAAAAAAATGGAAAGACATTTATTGTATATTTGGAAGAACATTCACAAAATTAGAATAATGTGTTCCAAATTTCTAAAGACACTAAACTATTATGGTCCTCCAGAATGTACTTTTTTAATGTGATGAATATTCCACAAAAATGATTTAATATAAAATTCTATTTTTATTAGGTCACTATAATAATATCAAAAATTGTTTTTTATAAAATATTATCATATATTCGCAAACAATCATAAATTATCATCATAATTTTTGGTGTTAAGTGCTTCATTTTTCATGTATGTTTAGATTAAGTAGCTATGATCCTTGAATCTTCATCGCAGTTCCATAATCTACATAATGTTAATAATGATATATATAGATACATTATATATTCGCTATAAACATATTTATAATATCCCCTTAATGGAGGACATAAAATATGAATCGCATTGCTTCTTGGGGGTGTTAGTTCACTCATACGAACAAGCGAAATTAATATTTTTTAACAGTTGGAAGTATAATAAGGTAAATGATATATTATATTTCCATCATAATAATTTTTTCAAAAATATAATTTATATTAATTTTCTATATATTTATAAAAATCCATAAATATTGGAAATGAAAAATTCATTACACCTCTACATAGAGACGACACACAGTACATACCCATGCAAGATGTTTTCATTTTCCACATGTTTTAAAGGTGACAAATAATGTCAGGAAATTAAAATAACAACATATAAATATGTGGGATACAATGATTTTATTATACTTAAATGGCTCTGATATAACTTAAGGCAGCCTATGAATAAGTACAATGAAAATTCTTGGTTAATATGATTACCTCTTCTTTGAAGAACTTCCTTTCCTTTATACCTTAAGAATTCTATGTTGGATTTTTTGAGAAAAATTTCAATAAGAAGTGTATGATAATATTAGGAAGTTATATTTTTGGATATTTTTGTACCTAAATGTATCTGTATTTGTGAAAAAGAGAGGATGAAAAATTCCCATTTATCAGTGAGCAGAGGGGCACCGATGGAATTACTTAATATAATAAATTAATATAAATTAATTTTCATTTAAAGTGGGTATAAAGAAGTATATTTAGAAAAATATGGTGAAAATAATTATAAATTATTTCATCCAATATAATGTATACTTGTTTAAGTAATTTTTTTACCACTATCTCTTAGTTTTAAACCGTCCTTAATCCTTTTGATGATTACTACACAATCAATTTTTTTACCCTATAATGATCCTAAAAGAAAATGTTAAAGGGAAAGTCATACATAATATTATAGAGGTTGATATTCTCGAAAATAACCCATAAATTGTTTCAATATAATATTTTTTTAATGTTAATAAATTTAATAAAATATTATTTATTTAAATATAAAACTAAATTCATTTTTAGGTGTGGTCACATAATTTACTTTAGAGAAATAATAATGTAGTAGTGTAATAAGAATATACAGTTTAAATAGATCAATAATAAGTTATTTTTATCTAAAAAATTATTATAATACTATAAATCATCCTAGAAATATTAATTTTTATGTTTTTAAAAAACATTTACATGAATTTTCTAATGCATGCACAAACCCTATATCTGTGTTGCGCAATCTTTTAAGGTAAATATTGACTCTGTAAAAATTATAAATAATTTACAATAATAAAAAAAATTCTATTGAAAATACATTTATAACCCTTTATTACTCTTTTATCGTTGTGGAGACATATTAGAGATATTAAAATTATGATAGTGGCATTTTAGATTTTTTTACATATAATAATAAAAAGGTTTTTATCAAATAGAAATTGATATGAACTATTATATATTATAATTTTTGAAGGGGTGTTCAAACTACAATCATCCAATATAAATAATGTAGAAGTTATTTATATTTATCATTTTTATCACATAATTTTTACATTAATTACCCAAATTCCCTTTAACAAGGTGAAACATATTTACCATTGGTTCAATTCATACGGAGAAAAATATAAATTTCCCTTATTAATCAATATGAAAATTATTATTCCAAATATAAATAAAATTTTTTAGATTACTTTTTTAGAAATGGAAATAATTCCTTTCAGTATAAGTGCGTAAAATGAAACATGATACATTTTTTTAAGAAAATTGTGTTCTTAAGCATAAAAATGAACTTACACTAAAATAAAATATAATTTTGATTCCTATAGAATTATATATATTATTTTAAATAAAATTAATCATATGTTAATTAAAAATAAAATTACAAAATAAAATTAAGATATTAAATTACTTTATGTAATGAAACTAATTAATACTTTTACAAAACACGTAATTTTTCAATATATACTCAAAGTAAAATATATTTAGAAAAAAACCTATAAATTCAACATAAGATAATATTGAAATTAAAAATATTAAAATAAAAAATATTCCTGAAATTAAAATTTCTAAGAGATTTATAAAATAATTATAATATCCGAACATAAAAGGAAATAAAAACCATTTTTAATGAAAACATACATTTAAGGCATTAAATTACATTACAAAAATTGAGTACATATTTATAATCAATTAAATTACATATAAATTATATAAATAATTTATACATGTTATTCATTTATTTTATATTCTTATTCAGACTACTAATTTAGTAGGAAGGATATAATGGTCACATTTCAATTTCAATATTTTTATTGTATATCACAGTTCACTTAAATTCCAATAGTGTATGTCTGGTATCCTTTTGAACATAGTATTATTTGAAAATAACATGGAATTAATTGAAAAGTAGACTAATCTCCATAAATATTGTTATATTCTAATAATTATTGATATATCTACTAAATTTAACTGTTAGAAAACAAATATCAATTGAATTCTTATTAAAACTATTAAATTTTAACATGAATATTTTTAAAATAATTATTTCTAAAGTGATGTGTATTTTAAATAATAATTTAAATCGATCAATTTTAAAATAATGTTATGATAATAATTAATATTTAAAACTAATGTATAAAGAATCATTTATCTATAAATTGATGTGAAATATGAATATGAAATTTTAAAGATAAAATGTTTTTTCATATAGAAATAGTTTTTCATTATATATTTTATTTTAATTTTGTAAATAAATTTATAAATTTATGAATTTGAATATTAAGAAAATAAATGAATTTTTTGAATTAATTATATGAAAATCATATTAGGGTGAATATTGAAGATTTTTATGATATAATTATTTTTTAGGAGAATAGTGTAAGATAAAGAGTTTAGTAATACCCTAGAATTTATGATTATATCATGAGGTATGTATGACTTAAAGACATTAAATAATTTCTTAATGGCGAAAAAATTAATATTAATTAAATTTATTAATTTAAAAATACCATGTAGAATTTTGAAAACTAGTTTTCAACATTTTGAATCTTATATAATATTATATTCTAATAAAAAATTTGTTTACATCTTTTTCTATTAATTATGTTCTGATAAAAAGAAATTATATTTTTTATTTATTTTCAATCCATATAAATCATATATGGTTAATAATAAATAAATAAAATAAATTTATATCAATAACATAAAATTTTTTTCGCAAACATAATTTTTTTTCCTAATTAAATAGTTTTGTCTAAAAATATGTTTTACCTATTATGTGTGTTGGAATTAAAATTATTTTTTATAACATATATAAATGTTATTTGTCCAATATATTTAATATTAAGTATCATTATGAAGAAATTTGTAATAAAATAAATTTTAATTTTAGTTATTGAGAATAAATTACTTAGGTATTAAATAGTTTCAACGAAAAAACTAAAAATTGTAAAAGTGAGAAATATAAGAGGTAATGACATAAAATCAAGTTTAAAACATGTGAATTTTTATTGATGATTTATTAATATTTAAAATCCCCATTTATTTATTTTCTTGTTGTATACACGTGACCTTTGTATAGTAACATTACCATTTATATTATTACAAAAATGAAACTCACCTCTCTTATAAAAGGATCCATCACAACCCACTTATCCTCACACCAAAATCCTAATAGATTCAATAAAACCCTACTCAAATAATTACATAACACTCCTTGATATGTCATTGAAGATATAATCTTCTCAAAATATTAATTCTCAAATAAATCTTCCATTTTTAAAGGTCCCTTTCCAAATTGTAATGCATGCTTTTCAATTACTCATTTTTCATTTTATTTATTTATTCATTCTTCTACCTCCTCCATATCTAATGATTTTTTAAATAGTTACATAAGTATAATAAGTATTATAAAATGATATTCTATTAATGGGACAACCATTTTCTATCATCTTCCAAACCATACGTAAATATTTAAATGTGTCTTGTATTACATATAAATTACTAACTCTATAAGTGGCGTGATAATATTTTAATAATTTCCATACAAGGATTGTTTAATGGTGTAACTTAACTAAAAAATATATTATTTTAAAAATTATTAATATGATTAATATATTAACCAATTCCTCTGTAAATTATGAAATATGTAAATGGAAATGTCACCCACGAGTATGTGTAGAATACAAACTCCTTGAAAGTGACATTTATTTAACATCTAATACTTATTTATTATAATATCTAAAAATATTATTAAAAATAATCACTAAGTTTATTTAATAGTGATATTATTCTAAATGAAGAATTTTTTAAACCATACTCACCTATATATTATAGTTATTAATGTTTTGTTTTGTTTAACCACCTACTTAATTAATGTTATAAAATTATATGATGTATAAATCTGAAAAAATAACTAGTCTTTTTCTTATAAATTCATGAGAATATTTTTTTTTCTATTCTGGTTTTTGAAAGGTTATATTAATATTTAGGATATTATTATTATACCAGCCATTTTTTATCTAGAAATCACCGAAACAATCTCATCACCAATATAATCATCATTAATAATAACTAAAATATTTATGAAATAAAATTAGAATATTATTAACAATTATAAACCATCTATTATAGTTCTTATAATGATATTGTAATGATGAAATTTAAATATATAAATCAAAATTGGCATTGTCATTATGAAACTAGTACTAAACATGTAATCGAAAAAAATAACATCTGATAATGAACATAAAAAATATATAACAACTAATATATTTATAACTTATTATTATAAATGAATATTATAAAATTATATATATATGAATATTTTTATAAAATTTATTATTTAGACAATTATTTTTATAGAGGAGGTTATAAAATATTTGACTTTGTAGGATTGAAGGTAAAGGGATTTCTTGAATAAATTTATTTTCTTGAGTTATAATGATTCATATTTATATATGGTTTTATAAGATTTTATTCTTTTATTATATGATTATATAAAAATTCCCTCACATCTCCATTTTAGGATAATTACAATTATCAATTTCTCTCTTCATAAAATTTGATGATGTGAAAAGTAATTCAAATTCTATCAAAATAAACATTTTTAGTCTATATGTATATTCACTCTTTATAAAAATATTATACTTTATTATTTTTAAATTTTAATATCTTTTATTTATGATAATATTGAAATTTATATTTTTTAAGATGAATAATTTATCACTCTATTTAGAGTATAGTTTTTTAAAATGAAATTTTAAAATATTAAAAAGAATTTCCCTTTTCAGGTTAATATTTTTAAATTCAAAACCAAATTTCTTATAGAAGTCCATTATGATTTTTCAAGGTTGAATTATTTTTAATAAATTTATTGTTTTGTTTTGAAAAGTATTTTAATTTAGGATGATGAAAATGATTTTTCAATGTGATTTTCGATTGTTCATCTTTACACCGTGTTAAGAAGTGACCCATAATATCTTTTTTTCATGGTTTCCTTTTATATTTATCTCATTAAAAGATATAAACCCTATGGGTTTAAGTTTCATGTGTTACCGTATAAATTCCACTATAAAATATTAATTTTTATTGAGTTTTGGTATCAATTGATCTAATCCTTAATTACAGTTTATGTGATACCATTTGGTACTAATATGAAACCCATTTTCTTTCAATGGTTTCTTTATTATATAACAAATGAGTGATTTCTAATGAAGAAAATATTTATTAATGTTAATGGTTGGGGTTTTATATTAGAATCCAATGAATTGGATAAGGTTTTATATCTCCTGAGTTAATTTAGTGTGGGTCTTCATGGATACTCTTACAAATTAAAGGTTAAGACTTCTTAGATGGGATAAAAACATAATGGGTGAGCCTTAATAGATATTATCATAATATAAAGAGCGGAACTTCTTGGATATCTTCACAATATAATGATATCATTTTCTTAATTCCGTTTTGATGTAATTTTGTATTTTATGTTTCAAGGGAATGTTACATTTCAATTCCATATGCCTATGATTATTCTCCATAGATCATGTTTATTATCTCATTATTTGACATAATTTTTTCCATGTTAAATGTTTGTTTACCTAAAATTACATGTCCTTATTTCATGATTTATGAACCAATACTATTACTCCATTTTCATTTTAATATGGTATTTATCCCGTGATGAGATTTTCTCATATGTTTATAATCTATTCATTGATTAAATGTTGATGAGTTTTCCCCTACTGAGAATTTGGGATCACACCTCTGTTATTTTTTCTTTCCATGGATTATTTATATGAGTATAAAGTGTTAAGAGTTTATAAAGGATTCCAATGTGGAACAATTATAAATAAATGTACACAAGTAATTTAACATAAGATACTTATGGATATAGTCATCAAATAAACTAAACCTTCTGTTCTTGGGATCATTTGTTTATTATCTGTTGTAATTATTATATTAATTAAATATAAAATTTATTTATATTATGAAATCTTAATTTTTATCATCCATAGTGTTTTAGGAAATTAGTTTTTACACAAGACCCAAGAGTGCATATTTGGGGTACCTCAATTGGAATCTGAGAAAGGAATAGTAATTTTGGGGGTTAGTTTAGTTATTTTTTAAGAGCATTAGATATTATTTTGAAACAATATAGGTATAAGTATATGTATAGGATAATATGCGTTTTGTTTTAAAAAATAATCTTTATAGTTTACTTGGGAACAGAATCCCTATCTAGATACTACAAGTAGATGCAGAAACATGAATAGATATACCTAGGGGTAATAAAACTAAAAAGGATGAATGTTTATTAACTCAATCTTAACCTAGTGCATAATGAAGAGACCTTACTACACACCTGGTATGACACTCTCAGGGGATACACATTAATTTTTTATATTCAATTTATGAATCATTATTAAATATTTGATCACATTTTTTTTTAGGGTTAGAGAACCTTAAAGAAATATGACCATAGAAAATCTAGATTAATCAGTGGGATTTACAGTTTGGTCCAAATAAATCATATTTGAATTGAAATTATCATAGGTCAAAATTATGGTGTTATTAGTGAAGATATATTAAAATTTTGTTTCCATCAAATCTTTTATTCTATAATTAATGTATTTTATCATTTCTATTTTGGTCTTAGTATTTGGTTAGGTACATGATCATGAAAATGAATAAATGAAATGTTTTTTTCAATAAATTATATAACTAACTATGGAAGCATATCCGATATAAATTTTTTTGATAAAGGAAAATCTCAATACATGCCTATTATGTGAACAATGATTTGTCTCATAACATCTAATATTATGATGCTGATATCATTCTAGAAATTAAATCACGATTTTATGAATATATTTAATATTCCATAATATATTTTCCCTAGTGAGTAATAATTTAAATTGAAAGGGACGGATATTTTTAAGAGGATGATAATATAACACCCCCAAAGTTTACATGATATATTTACTTTAAATAAATGTAATTTATTTGATAGATTTATTTCCACATAATACAAAACTAAATTAGGCCATGACATACATTATTCAAATAGTGGATATAACTTCAAAAGATCAAGAATAATATAAAAAAAGAATCCCCAAATAAATAAAAAATGATTTATTTATTTTTGATTAAAAAATATATTTTAATTCAATACATGTCTCCATTTTTAAGGAATAATTTATACATTGATTATATTTAAGGATTAGAAGATAAAAAATTATTGAAACGTGACTAAAAATATTAAATGTTTAAAAGATATATTTTTAAATTTTCTCAAATGTGATGTGTATTCTTGTTGATAAAATAAATTGATCGCTTTTAAAATATGATTACAGTTTAATAATAATTTGAATCTAATATATTTTTTCTTATTTAATTATAAATTGATATATAATTTAATTAAGAACATTTAATGTTTAAAATTTAATTTTTTAGAGAAATTAGTTTTTATTTATATTGTGCATTCTTAATAAAAAAATATAAAAATTTTATTTTTCTGAAAATAAATTAATTTTAGGACTTAATTTAAATGTTTATTTTTTTAAAATATTTTCAAAAAATTAATTTTTTGGGGAGTAATGAAAAATTCAATTTTTATTGACACCACAACTTTTATGAAAATATAATGGAGTAGGAATGACTAAAAAACATATAAATATTATTCACGAAAAAAATATTTATGTTGAAAAATGAATCCTTTATAAATAATATTTTAAATTTATAAAATCCTGGTTTAATATTAGGAATGTTATCTAATCTTCTATTAAAATAAAAAACGATTTTTTATCCTTTTTACATTATTCTATTTTAAAAAGGTAGAGTTATATTTTGGATTGATTGATAATATATATAACAATTTTTTTTAATATTTATCTAATTTCTCTCATGGGGATTACTGATGTTGTGAATTTTATCGTCAATATTAATATTATTCTTAATGATACAGTTTTCAAAAAATGGATTTTAATGTGTTATATGCACTAAAATTAATATGACTTTTTCTCACATAGTGAAATATAATTTCTAAAATAGATTTGACATTTATAATTAATAGTTACAAGTTATGTAATATGGTTAATTTTATTTTTATCAATTAAAAGTAAATTACTTAGGTAAATATTTTTTATTATGGAAAAAATAAATTCCAATAAAAGAGAAGAATAATAATTATAAAAGAAAAAAATAAGTGTTAAAAATGTTTAAAAATGTATTTATGAACCTTAATCAACCTTATCTCATCCCAAAGTCCATTATTCTCCATTATTTTTTCCACTTGGCCATCAAATCATGAATTTACCTTTTTATATTATAACAAAAATGTTACCCCACTCCCTTATAAAAGGAAAAATATGCACCCCACGTCTCCCCCATAAAAAAACTCTATGACATGGAAAAATATTCATAAATAATCTCCCAACACTCCTAACTAATACCTAATAATTCTGGTGTTTTAAAAATATCCATTCTCAAAGCCTTATTCTAATTTTCAAAAGATATTTTCAAAGGACTGGGTAAACATTTTCCATTACTCTTCATTTATTTATTTTCATGTCTTTCCTATCTCAAATCCTCTAAATATAATATACCTAATTTTATCCTATTATATTATTATATTAATTATAGTAAAATTTTATTAGGTTTATTTGATAACTATATTTACACCACTTACAAAAATCTGAAAAATGAAAATATATTTTGTGTTGCATGCGGACTAGAACCACTAAATGAAAATATTTTCTTAAATATAAAAAGGATGGTAAGAAAGTGTTATTTAATGAATAAATATTATTTTAAAAACATTATTAATACTATAAAAATAAAAATAAATTACTACCTCTATTATATTCTATGTAAATGAATGTGTCACCTATGTAAACATGCTAACTATAGCCTCCACGGAAGTGATGCCTTTCATTTTTCAAATAGTAATTTAGTAAATATGAAAATCTATTATAATATTATTTGAAAGCTTAAAATATATATAAAAAATACCATTTTGATTCTATAATAATGGTATTATTCTAGAAAAATCACTTTCTTAACCATACACACCCATAGATTTTATCTTGTTCATGTTCATATCTATTTAAACAACTATTTGAATATTTATATAAATTACTATAATGGTTGAATATATAATATTCAGTAATGGTGTGTTAGAAATTAATGAGATTAATGTTTTTGGTTTATGGTACTAGAAATTATATTTTAATATTTAACTTACAATTATTGAACCATTATTTTTATTGTTAAATATTACCGAACCAATTTCATGACTATATTCATTGTCAAAAATCATAAATAAAATACCAATGAAATGAAATTTAAACTATATAAATAATTATAAAAAACATATTCATGTACTTATAATTATATCATAATTATGAAATTTTAGTATTTTAAAATAATTCAATGCTGATATATAAAAACTATTACAAAAATTAATAAAGACTAATACAATTTGATAATAATAATAAAGTATAAATAAGTAATATATTAATACGAAATGTTAATAAATGAAGTTTATAAATGGTTAAAGGTATGAATTAAATGATTAAATAAGAGATTAAAATATTCAGTTTTTTATAGGATGTTAGAGAACATCCGACTGTGTGGGATAAATGGTAAGGGGTTTTGTTGATTCAACTTCTATTCATGAGTCATAATGATTCTTCTTAGAATAAAGTTTTAGAATAAGATTTTATAATATTATATTAAAACATTATCATTAAATTTATTCATTATTATTTGTAATTATCTTGATGGATTTCATTCTTCATAAACATTAATGGTAATAAAATTAATAATTCTCATTCTCTCCAAATGAAATCCTTTCTTCAATATCTAATTCAACATTTTTAATAATTTTTATCTTTTAATTTATAAAACAAAAATATTTTTTGCTTGTATTATTAAATTATTAAATTATTTTTTTAAATGAATGTTTTACCCACTTCTTTAATTTTTTGGTCTCAATAAATAAAAGTTCAAAATTATAAAAAAAATTCACTTCTCAGTTTCATATTTTTATCTTATGGACCAAATTTTCTATAAAAAACCATTATATTTTTATTCGAGGATACATTAATTGAAATAATATTAATTTTTTTTTGTTTTAAAGTGGTTTTCTTGTTACCTTCATGGAAATTATTTTTACAAGTTAATGAAATTATATTCCATTTTCAATAAAGTAATGATGTGATTTCTAAAATATTTTTTTAATGGATTCATTTATTATTTTCCCCATTAAAAGATTTAAAACCTATATAGTTATCTTTCATGAATCACCATATAAATATCTTTATTAAATACTCCTTTTGGGTGATTTAGTGTTTCCATAAATTGATCTAATACATTATTTCAGTTTATGAGATACTATTTGTAAACAATATGAAACCCATTTATTTCAACACATTTTTTCTATATGATAAATTTTAGAATTTTAATGTCAAACATATGTATGAATATTGATGTTTTAGGTCCTATATAACTCTTTAATTGATTGATTATGGTTTTATATCTCATGAGATAATGTATCATCAACTGTCTTGGATATGATAATAAATTAAAGGGTTATCCTTATTAGATATCGTCAAAAAATAAAGGGTGCACCTTCCTAGATATACTAACAAAAAAATCCGGGACATCGTGAATATTCTCACAGTATGATCATACCCCCTAATTATTTTTTTTACATTTTTATGTTTATTCTACATTTTAAAGGCATGTTACATTTACATGACATATGTGTATGATTACTCTTTATGAATCATGTTTATTATCCAATAATTCCACACACATTTTTACATGATATATGTGTTTTAATTTTATATTACATTTACTTATATTATCATTAATGGAAAAATATTATTCTTCACTATTTTTTATTAATATATTTTTAATCTTATACTGTTTTATACTATATTTATGTTGTATATCTTGATGTAAAGTTGAATAGTTTTTCCTTTACTGAGTATTTGATCTCTCTTATCTCTTATATTTAACTTCCCCTGGTTATGATGATGAGTATAACATAATTGTTTTCATAAATGGAGTATAGTGTGGCACAATTTTGGATAAATGTTCTCAGTTTTTTAAAAGATGTTTCATTTTTAAATAGTCTTTAAATACACTAAAAATTAATTCCTTATAATCATGTGTTTATTACAAGATTTCATGTTTAAATTATTTAAATATGTCTATATTTAGAATGGAAAATATCACCCTGTAGAAAATAAAAAATTTAAGTAATGTGTTTTTTGTATCAAACCTAGAATTGTAGGTCTGGGGAACGTTAGTCCATATCAGAGCATGGTTTAGTTATTTTGTAAGATTACATTAATTATTTATAGATATTAGTATGAGGAAAATATAGTACAAGAACTAGGGAAAAGTCCATATATCAGATAAAATCCAAATGATTTGATAATGTATAGATAAAATGGTTTTCTTAGAAATTAAATACCTATCTAGAAACTATAAGTTTATATAGGCTCTAGAATAGATGTACCTATAAGTAATAACCTTGAAATTGTTGATTAGATATTAACAGGATCTTTAATAAGTGTATTAAAAAGGTAACTAACTAAAAAATTTGTTTTACACTCTTGGGGGATATTATTTAGTGATTAACAAGAATGTTATAGAACATTATATTAGATTTGAGGAAATTTTTATGGTACTCTTAGAGAACCAAATGGGAATTTTACTATAGAAAACCTTTGTTAAACTAATAGAGTAAAAGGATAATCCATTTATGTCATAGTATAAATGTATGTATCATAAGTTGAAATGAAAGTATAATA
Organism: Viscum album; assembly: GCA_963277665.1. Lineage (NCBI taxonomy): Eukaryota > Viridiplantae > Streptophyta > Magnoliopsida > Santalales > Viscaceae > Viscum > Viscum album. The sequence goes on along the minus strand of OY728131.1, from coordinate 1,616,429,948 downwards.
GGAAAAAATACTAAATATTGAGTTTTTATAAGATCATTTATTCATGTGTTATTGAATATTATCATAACCATTTTGGTTTTAGTATTTGGTTGGCATCATGATCCTGAAAATGAATCAATGAAATTTTTTCCCTAAAAACACCTATTACCAAATAAGGAACAATATTTTTTGTAAATTATTTATAAAAAGGAAAATATCAATACATTAATATTATGTGAGAAACAATAAATCTCATAGTATCTATGTTTGTGAGGTCAATATCTCTTTAGAATGTAAATATGGATATAAGAATTAGTATTCAGACACCCTTAGCAATTTTCAATATTGATAAATAATTAAAATTTAATCGATACAGTTTCTTAATGGGGGTATAATTTCACACTATAATATTTAGTCATATATATTTAAATTATATATATATATATATAGAATTTTTTAGATCACTTCATTTATATGAAACACCATACTGAAACAGACCGTGACAAACCTTTTTAAAATAATGAATTATTTGTGAAACATCAAAAAGAAAACATCAATAAATATAAAGCCTCCTGTAAATCAAAAATAATAATTTTTGTTGTTATAAAAACATATATATAAATTCCCATTATGTTATTAATTTTAAAATATGATCAATATATTTAATGAATTGATGTTTTATGAGATTAATAAATAATTAAATTTGAAAAAGAATATTTAACATTAAAAATTGATATTTTTCAATGAAATTTTTTTAAAATGATTTTTATTTTACCTAATAAATTAAATTAATCACATATAAAATATTATAATGACAGTAAATAATATTTCAAATAGATATATAAATGAAAATTTTACTTGAAATTATTATAAAATAAGACTAAGAAAATTTATTTATAAAAATATTATTATTTGAAAATTGTTTTTCTTTATATTTTTTATTTTATTTTAAAATATAAATCTATAAATTTTAGAATTTTATATTTATAAATGATCTTAATTTCTGAATTTATTTTGTAAAAATTATCTTATGAAGCATTAATAAATATATATTGAAAAATATATTCTTTTTTTAAAGCATAAAAATAGTTTTTACTAATATCAAATCATTTATGACTATACCAAGAGGTATATATGAATTAAAAATGTATAAAAGATATTAATGTACAAAAAATAACTAAAACGAAAAATTATTTATTTTAATAATACATTTTGGATTTATAAAACCCATTCTTAAAATTTTTAATCTTATGTAATATTTTATTCTAATAAAAAAGGGATTTTCGTATTTTTATCTTAATTTTGTTTTAAATGGTAAAATTCTATTTTACCTTACTTTGGAAGAAATATAAATATTATTTGGATAATAATAATCTAATTAATTTCATGGAAATTATCAACATTGATAAATTTAATATAAGAATAATGTTTATGCTTAAAATTATACTCTTTCAAAAAAATAGGTTTCTACCTGTTACATGCACTAACATTCACATTAATTTTTCTAGCAAATATAAATTTTCTTTGAAAATTTTTATTTCACATTTCAACTCATTAGGAAACAAATATTTGTAAAAATTAATTTTATTTTCATCCATAAAATTTAAATTGATGAAAAAATAGTTATTCTGGTAAAGAAACAAAATGGTAAGAGATAAACATATAAGATTAAACAACTTAATGAAATGATCAAAACATGTTTGAAAATTTATTTTATAGTCTTGATCAACCTTAACCCTTCCCCCAATCCATTATTGTTCATTACATGAACCACTTGAGCACATTACCTTTTATTTTATTACGAAAAATCCATTCTTATACCTCATATGAGGTTATATCACCATCCAACATCTCCTCACACCCAATAACTATTATATTTAACAAAAAGATAAAAGAAATTCCCCAACACTCCCAATAAATCCAAAAATGAACTTTTGTTCTCAAAAGACTACTTCTCAAATTCTTAATCCAATATGTGATGGAATATTTTAATGAATAACGATAAATGTTAAATTACATCATTTACATTTATTTTCCCTTATTTATCCTTCTACCTCCTGTTAACCCAATATATTTCTTTTGGACACATAATTTTTATTGTATTTCGGTGATACCAATTTTCTACCTTCCTCTTAAAAATCATAAAATTGAACATGTCCCTTGTGTAACTAGTAGATTATCGCCTTCACAATAGAAATGATATTTTTTCATAAAATCCATAAAAGGATGGTTAAAATGTCGTATTTGATGAATAAATGTTATATTTACAAATTAATTAATATTCTAATTATATAAACCAATTCCAACCTCTATTGTGTTCTATATAAACGAACACATCACATATTTATTCATACGAACTACCATCTATATGAAAATAACATATTTTGTTTCATAATCTTCTATTTTCTTCTATATTGTAATCTTATTAAACCAAATTAATCACCATAAAAACATATAATAATATTATGTTGATTTTTTAAATCATATTATTCAAATAAAATCATTTTTTAACTACACCCACCCATAGATTTTATATTGTTCTTATCTGGATGGGTTTAAGGACCAAATTTAACATTGATTGAAATTAATATCATGGATGAATATAAAAATTTAAAAACTTGTGTTGTGTGAGTTAGATGATAATATTTTTTTTTTTTGGTTTTGGAAAAGATACAATAATATTTAACTTATTATTAAGGTACCACCATTTTCTTATTAATAATTACCAAAATATACTAATCCTCCACATCAGCATCATTAATAATAATGAAAATACTTATGAATGAATTTTGAACCCTAAAAATTATTTTAAAGTATCTATTATAGTACATATAATGTTCTTTTAATGTTTAAATTTTATCATATAAATAGGAGTCCACACTACCATTATTAATGTTTTAATAGCAAAACAATCAAACCAAATAATATATGATGATGAATATAAAAACATCTAACTAATATATTTGTAAAAAATTATTAAAAATTATGTTTATAAAACATTAAAGGATTGATTTTTTTTTACTAAATTGGTTAAGAAGAGAATTATTTTTATTGTATAGAAGGATAGATAACTTCATTCTAGGAATGATTAAAGGGAATTATTTTTCCTAACTCAAATTATTTTTTTGAGTTATAATTATATCCATTGACTATGGTCTTACAATATGGTTTTCATCTGTTCAATAATAATATGATAATTTCATTACACATTATTTTATAAGGAATTATAATGATGGGTTTTTTCATTATAAAATTAGATGATTTTAAGAATAATTCTCACATCCTCCAAGTGATATTTTTTTCTTCTATATCCATATTTACTCTTACTTTTATTTTTTTCATTAACTTTATTGCAATAAATTTTTTTCTTCTATAAATATTCAAATTTATGACTATTTTTTTAAATTAATGATATATGAATCACTTTAATATGTAGGTTTAATAAAGTTATTTTAAAAATAATAAAAAATAATTCCATTTCTAGTTAATATTTTTATATCCCACTATAGAATTCAATTGAAAAAACATTATGTTTCTTTCTAGGATCCATTAAATGGGTTTCTTTTAAAGAGATATCTTAATAATATTTTCATATAACCATATTGAAATTTGTTTTTGAAACTAATTCATAGTTTTTTAAATTTACAACAATATTAATAAGTGTTTTATAAATAATATGTTTCATGATTTTTTCTGTATTCATCTTTAAAATATATAAAAACTATAGAGTTATAATTCAGGAATATCCTTCCTCTATGAATTAATAAATTTTGGTTGTTAAATATTAGTACCAGTTGAAGTAATCCTTGATTTTGGATTGTGAGATACCATTATGTAATGATATAAACACATTTTCATTCTTTGGGTTCGTTAGGATATGATTAATTATAGATTTCAAATACCCCATAAATTTTTATATTATGATTGGTGGGGTCCTATATCATCCAAATATAAATTGATTATGGTTTATTATCTCAGGAGATAACGTAGCGTGGGCCTTCTGGGATATGCTAAAAAATTTATGGGTGAGCATTCATAAACTATATCACAGATTAAAGGGTGTGAATTCATAGATATGATCGCAAAATAATGAGTGAGCCTTCTTGTATATGATCAAAATACAATGATACGCTATTATTATGTTTATTCCAATGTACTTTTTTTTACTATATTTCATGGGAATGCTACATTTCCAAGCAATATTTCTATGATTATACTCCATGGATTATGATTATTATCTCTTGATTATGTACAATTTTTATACGGTATATGTTTTTTAATATGTGTTTAAATTTTCTTTTATCATGACTTATATTAAAATGTTACTGTTTCAATTTTTAATAATATACTTCTCACATTCTCATGTTTTCCTATATTCATATAACCTACCCATGAGGATATGTCAATCATTTATCTCCCACTGAGAAATTGATTTAACCCCTTTCTTTTTTCCTCTCCTTGGGGTTATGAAGATTAGTATACCATATTATAAATATATATGGGTATCTATTAATTTTTAATTATGGATAATTTTTTGAAAGTGTGGTAAAATAAGTTTCGTATATAGCTATTTATCAATAAAATTAATCATTTAGTTCTTAGAATTGTGTATTTACTATGAGTTTTAATTTTTACCTATGTAAATTATGTAAAATATATAGAGTTCTATCTTTAGTTATCCCATTTTTAATTTAATCATATGTTTAAATCATGTGTTTTTAGCATCATATCTAAGAGTGAGGGTCTGGGGTGTCTCATTACATGAGATAGATTTCATAACTCTTTTTCTTATAATATTCCTTGAATGTTTTATGAATAAAATTGTGTGAGGTGTATAACTCATTCTTAAAAAATGATATTATTTTACTTCCTAAAATTAGAAAAAATAACATTATTATGCAAGATGAGGGGTATATATTATCCTATGGATTTTGGATGTGGACTCGGAAGCTCTTATACAAAATTGAGTTTAGTTATTTTGGAACTACTATATTTTATAGTGGAATTATAAATTTCTCATGAAACGTGTGCTCTATGAAAGACTATAGACTTCCACTCCAAATTGACTAACTTATCATTATTCCTCCTATATCTATCTCAATTACTTTTTTAGCATCCTAAATATACCCCCTATGAATTGGATTTTATATAGGTGATGAAGATAAAATTTTATGAAAAATATAGACATGTGGAAATTTAAATCACTATCATCACACCACATACTTGGGTGAAAAGTCACCTTTACCCTATATAAATGGGGTTGAGGACCCAATAGATGACTACAAAAATGCATGGAACCAAATAGATTCATTATATTCATGTAAATATATTTGTTGTGTAACTTACTTGTGAGATTTCATTTTCTCATTATTATTAAACCAATTATATAACAAATCTATATACAACACATAGTTATGATAACAACTCTTAGGTTCATTTCAATGAAACAACCCTTTCACAACACATGGGATTTGTGTGATCTAGAATTTTTAGAATTTCCATTCTCTTATCAAACATTCAACATGGTTGAATAAACTATTCTCAATGTCACAATCAGAAATAGGGCGATGAAATAGAACCATCGAGATAGACCTAGAGAGAATAATAAGGCACAACATTATATGCTATTAGAAATGTTCATATATGATTTAATAGATTTTATATTGTCTGAATGACTACCTTTGTATTGATTGAAGATACTCAATGAAGTGATAATGATAGAATATAACATTGAAACCTAAAAGTGCTAGTTTTGAAGCTCATAGAAACTTATATGAATGATAATATCTTACACCAGCCACATTGTGAGGGACAAAAACCATGTACTTTCCTATACCATACACAATTATACCCAAATAGTTAATGATGGGGCACTTACTATTTAGGCCTTGACTGTAGAATATTTTCGACACATCATGACCACTATCTTGGACCAGAATCATGTCTAGAACAAGTAGAGGGACATTAATTTAGTTATAATATTTAATGATAAAATGTAATAGTCCTATTTAGTCCGGATGACTAACACCAATTTTTACTATCACCTTTTGATTGTTTGGCTGTATAAAGTCTTTTGGGTATCACAGTTCCATACAAAACACAATCCAAACCAAATTCTATAGGTCATATTAATTCTATATCAAAACCAATGAAACTTACATATACACCACAAAGCGTTTTGGGGGGTGGGGTTCTTAGGGTCTTTTATAGGGATGGAGGAATTCATATTCTTCTTGATATGTATGATGAATTTTAGCTAGAAGTCAATGTCTAGGTGGATTTATAATATACCCCATTGATAGCCAATTTTTTGTTGTTGGTATTATAATAGGATTAATAAATATATCCCCATATATACTCTAATATCCCCATAAATAAATGGTTCAATATTTTTCTTTAAATTTATTAGGAGGGGATGCTAGAATGGATGAAATAGAGGGAAGTGTCTGTATACCTCTACATGAAATTATAATTCTTTTATGGCTGATTAGTTGAAAAAATTGGAGGGTAAGAGTATTAAAATATTATTAGACCAATGGATATATCTTTTTGGCCTCAAATATTATTTGGATATAACTCCTTGGGATTGTCAAAATTAGGTTTACTTCTAATATGGGGTCTATTGAATGATTCAAATATAACATATTTTATAATCTGTAATGAATTATCATTGATAATGGAGATGAATATAATGAATAAAGGATATACATGGTTTCCTTAAATAGTTGAGTGTTGGAAGAACCCATTTATGATGTCGATATATATAATCTATATGCTCTATATCTCTATACACATTAGTTCCACTTCCTCTTGGGGATCACTCCAAGTGTATACACTAGAGTTTTTAATAATTTCCATGTGATGATAATTTGAAATCCTTGGGGAATGTAAGATCATGAGACAACTAAGGTGTGGGAAAGAAAAGTGAAGGATAAGACACTATTGTGGGAACCTACTATTTTAAGTGGAAGGATCATACTAAATCATTCATCACTATGGACCGTCCATGGACCTCCACCCATATTCTCTGCGAATCTTTAGGTGACAAGGTATTTGTGGATCTGGGGATACATTTAAAGTGGGGTTTAGAATAGGTTGAGGTCACAAAAACATCTTTTTATTCTATAATTACGGATTCATTTAATAATTTATGATATATTAGGGAGATTCCAAGGGATACAACATTACCTTGAGGCTATAAATCATGGGGAGAGTTATTGATGTAACCTATATAATAGAGGAAATGGTAGAACCTATAATAAATAAATGGGTCTTACTATCATGATTATACTCACAATATCTCATTTATAATCCATATTTATCTTCAATAACCTATAAAAACTAGTGTACTATATTATTCAAGAGAAATTTTACATCGATTTTTTATACTCATGATTGATGGGTATCAAAATAACTTCTTAAATAATTCTGGGTCATCCAATGATATAGATCAGATGGATGTTGGTGTTCATGACTAATAGAGAATAAAATAAGAGTGAGAGGACACTCATGTAGAGATATAAAGAGAGTGGATATTATTTCTACAAACTAATCAGGTGAAATCACATCAAACCAGTTAATTTTAAGATCCAACATCTCTCTTGGTTGTACTAGTAACATCAACGAATTTGAAAATCCCCCTTTTTCATGATTCATCTACTGAGGACATCATTGAATTGATTCTTTTCAGGCACAAAAAGGGGATGTGTTCATAACTCAAGAGATTTATATGTGTCAGGAGGATCTCTATATTCCAAGGAATTCCCAATGGAACTAATAATGGTGCCTCTATAATCATGATAAACTCCACTACATATCCCTAATGAAAATTACTTGGAGTCTTCATTGGTACTAAGGATCCACCAGTGGAAGGACTTATAGTTATCTATAAATCTACTGGACCCCAAACTTTATAGGGTATAACATGTACTAATTTTCTTGACTGTATTAATTAAAGAACTAGCATGTCTGGTTGAAGAACCCAAAATGGTGACCTTGGGGATCCCAATTGGCATATAGGGATCGTTGGTTATTGAGTATGTATCCAATTCCATGGGTCTCATCTTTATAGTTGTTGGTGGGAGTAGAGTAGTTTAGAAAGAGGAACCTATTAGGCTTAAAGACTACATTTTCACACAAGAATACATTGAACTGAGGCTACAAATTTAGAAAAAACAACCAAATATTTCAATATTTATTTCCTCTTTAAATAGTATTATTTTCTCTTGTGTGTACCAAAAATATTACCAATCTTAAAATAGACTACAATATACAATTAAATTACCCTTATTTAAAAATAAACCATATAAAATTGATGTTAGAATCACATGTATGAACATGAGTTACCTCATTATGAAATGTTAGTAAATTTTTTCTGGAATAAAATTAATAACAAATAGTATATGGATTATCAATTGTTTATAAATTAAGACGAAATATTTATAAGGTAAAAGAGAAATTTTATATAAAAATGTTTTTATTTGACCAATGTATTTTTATCATAATATATTAAATTAATAACTATTGGAAAATTAATCAAATGAAATGTGTAGATTATGTATCCAATAAAATTATTAAATATTCATTTAATTATAGATATTAGTAAAGTAATGATTATAAAGTCATTTTATGATTAAATAATACATTTTCTTTAAAAATAGGGGTTATTTAATTTTTCTTGATAATTATAGATTTAATTTAAAGAAATTTTAGAAATAATTTTTTAAAAAAATAACATAACTTTTGAAATTACCATGTCAGAATTATCATAGATTTTTTTTTGGTTTTTCTAAAAGGATTGATTTTTGGTTGAAAAGTGAGAATTGCTAATTTGTTCAAAAATATCATTTTTTATCCAAATCAAGAAATTTAAAAGTCTCATTATATTTTTGATTTATTTTAAAGTATCATAATATAAAATTGATTAAATATAATCTAATTACAAACATATAAATCATAATTATATTCAATTTTGGTATAAGTTTATTTTATTTTCTGAAAATCACATTTTTCTATTTTATAAACTATTTTTCATTGCGTTTATTTCAATTATAATAATAGTATATTGTAATAATTATAAAAAATTTCTATTTAAAAATGGATTTTATATTTTGAATTAGGTTGTTCAAAATTAGGGTTTAGGTCAATATCTATTTTTGGACACAATTAATAGTAATAATTATAGATTATTATCACTAAAGTGAAAGGTAAAACAAATCAATTATGGTTAAAAATGTTTTATAAAGCCAAAAAAATATAAAATTAATTATTATTGGATGATATTTTATTAAACATTACCAAATTATATTCAAAATTTTATTTTTTAGCACCATATGATCTTATGTAATTAAATTATATAATTTTTTGTAATGATGAAATAAATGTAACTCACTTTCTTTTAATATATATAATGTTTCTTCACAATGATAAAAAATCAGTTTTCAATATTTATACTTTTTTTGAACATTAATGAATTTTTTTTATTATCTCAATTTATTTTTTATTTTTTTGTGGTGGTATAATTACATTGAATGCTTATGGAATACTATTACAATGCTTATGTAAGTAGTAGAATGATTTGGTAAATTATTTATAAAAAAATAAAAAAATATTTTTTTGATGAATTATGGTGTTCCAAATTAATCATGGATATTTATATATTATTATTTAGGGTCATATTTTAATGATTCCAATTAATTTGTTATCTTTATTCATTTAATATCATCATATGAGAAGACTCGTGAAAATGATTTTCAAGGACATTTAACATTTTATAAATATATTTAAATAATAAAAAAATAAAAAAATAAACAAAATAGTCAAATGTATGGTGAAATTGTTATCATACATATCATTTTTCAGTTATGTACTACTTCTAATTTTTAAAATTACATTAATGACACTTAAATAATGAATATTTGAAAACATTCCATTGATTGTTTCTGAAAAAATGGACTCACTTATTTCACTTTAAAATACAACTCAAATTCTGTTTCCTCTTAAAAATTCCAAAATTACTCTATAAATTTATATCCCCACAATCTAAATCCCATATAGTGACTATAAAACTATCATTATTAGGCATTATACTATATTGAAATGAAGATAGTAAAAGGGGAGGTGTAAGACTTCAATGATTTCGTTAAAGTTTATTTCTTATTATAACTTCATAAAAAACATAATATCTGTACTAGTATAATAATAAAATAACTAAAATATAATTAAATTTTATTATTTTTAGGGTAAAACCATTTTCCATAACTTTTCAATAAAATGTATAATGAACACTTAACTTGTGCATATATGTGGACTACCACCTCTGTAAAGCGATTCAATTATTTTTTAATTCAAAAATAAAAATTGATTTGTATGAATATGAAATTAATTAAAATAAAATAATTTTATGAAATATTTATTATTATTCAAATATAAAATGTTATCTACCATCTTACCTTAAAATCCATTCCAAAAGAATAGTGTTTTTTGTGCATACATGTGGACTACCTCCTCCATGAAGTGTTGTGATTCATTTTTCATTACTGTAACACATGGTTGTGAATTGAGATCCTTTAAAAGATCATATATGAAATATATGATATATTTATGATATTGTAATGATATATTATTTTTTTTACTTATGTTTCTTCCCATTCATTATAGAATGGAAATATTCACTCGTGCACACATAAGGATTGTCGTCTCTATGAAGTAATGTAATTTATTTTTCAGAACCACGTTACATATATGGAAATTAAAATATACTAAATATATAAAAATGATAATTAAATAGTTTAATATTATTGAGAAGATTCTACCATGACCACATTGACCATGATCAACCTACAAACATCATTTTGGAAATTAAGAACCGACAGACCTCAAAATGTACAACGTAAATTTTACTAATTTAGTAACTAAATGTTACATGATAAAGATTGTATTTAATGTAATATTAATAAACATGAAATTTTATTAATATAAGGTTATATTTTAATATAATTTTATTATTAATGGTTATATAATATATGAAACATGTTCAGACTTAAGATAAGGTATTTTCATCTCATATTCATTTTATTGAGATGTCTTTCATTTTTTAAAAATGTTTTCATTTATGTTGTTTGTATAATAAAATATTGATATATTTTATCATTTATTTTTGTAAAATATAGTGGCTTAAAAATCATTATTATTTTCATTCCTTCAATTTTACTTTTTATTCAAAAATTTCCAAGTCCATAATGGATTTTTAAAGCCATTTGTTAATGTTTTACTTCCAAAATAGTTTTCATCTATGTCAATGTTATTTTAAATAACTAATTAATGTTATTATTTGGTAATAAAATATTTTCTAGGTAAATTTTGTGCTACATTTAAATTTTATTACAGTTTCCTAAAAAATCATTCAACATTTTCTGATTGGGTAATTTGGAATCCTTTTACAAAAGTACAAAATAAATTTTTTTAATGTTAACGACATTACCTCTTTTCCCATAAACATAACTATTATTAATTATCAATATTAATCTAAATGTCTTCATATTTTTTCAAATAAAATCATATTTCCTTTATTCTGTGAATTTTTATTTTTTCAAAATTTTCAAAAGAAAAGGACACTTCTTCTAGTTTTTGAAAATACATTTTAATGACCTTATATAGGCCTTTTCAACGGTGTGGAAATTATACAAATATTATTATGCTTCACTGGGGATATAGTATAATGGAACTACCCACCTTATTTCTTTGTATGTCATATGATCATGTTGTTATATATATTGACTAGGGAATATATTAACATGTATTTTCCCTTTTTTCAACACAAATGATTATGATGATTATATATTATATTGTAATTTATTTAATTCATGATATTATTAAATTGTAATTAATCAATGACATGTGTATACCTCTATTATATAGTCCCCCATTACATCAAAAAAAATATTGTGTAGTTGGTATATTCCTTAATAATTTATTTTTAATGTCTTATCATGAGGCCTTGATGGAATGTTTATGATGTTAAACATTATGAATTAAATCATTATGAAATTAGTTATAGTTATCCCCATGATTATTTATATTTTTGAAAATGGATATGTTTTATGTCCAATTTTTTGATAGGGTTTTGTAAAAAATCATTTAATTTCATACGGTATGAAAGTGAGCTTATGAATTAATATAAAATGTTACGATCACTTATGAGTGAATGGTTGATTTTTTGAGGAAAGGTTTTCTGGATTTCATGAGAAAACCTCATTAATTACTTATTTTATTCTATATTATTTCTTATGAAATTATTTCTAAAAAACATTGGTCTATTTAAATTTTCAATAGTGTGTAAATGATTATTCTATGATCAGGTTTTATTTTATAAAATGGAATATATTGTTATTGATTCCCAATAATTTTAAATAGATTAATCGGATTACACTATTTTCATTTCTTCCACTAATATTTTTTTATCATTCCATGTTATAAATGGTTTTGTATTTGGATTATGTATTTTTTAGGTATTGATTCCCTATCTCGACATAAATATTAAATAAATTTCGTCGATTGTTTAATTAAAACATCTTGAAAATAGTCCCACAACCCCAAAATCCATAGGTTTTATATCTTGGACACTAGCTTTATTAAAATTATTATTTTATGATATATGTGAACATTTCTCCCTAAATTTCCTCCTCTATAACCTCTCTCAGATATCCCATATGTCATATTTATCTTCATAATATGTGGAATGGAAACATAATAAATAAGTCCTCTTAAATTCTCAATAAAAGAAAAGTCATTAACTCAGCCCGAGTATTATAAGATAAATGTGAGGTAAAATATGTGTGAAAGAGTAATAAATGATAAAATAGATCATCGAATAATAATTTAAAATAATCAAACATGATTGATAATTAAGGATTATCTAATGTAAAAATAAGACCAATGGAAGTTCATAAAAAACACTGTATAAAAACACATAATATAAAGAAAAAAACATAAAATCATAAAAAAAGAAAGCCGAATATCTTTAGAACGTGGAATATCATACTTTTTTTCATATCTTGGGAAAAAGGAAAATTTTATGTATTTGAACTATAAATAAGAATAGGATAATATTTTGAAGAAATCCATGTTTGTCTGCCCATTAACTTTGTGAAACAATGAAAGTATGTTGAAACATTTGTTTGTGAAAAAAGTCAATGAATGTCCACACATCCTTATCTATTGAGATTTAAAACCTTAACTAACACATAATAGGTATATATATGTACCCCACAATTATCATTAATAAATATTATTATAAATGAAAAATAAAATCAATCATCTTATAATAAATAGTCTTTGAGAAGAAAATGGGTTTCATGACATTTCTAATTGGTATCATATAAAAAACATGATCATTGGAAAGGAAAATAATAATATCCCAAAATTATTTTTTAGAAGATAACATATAGGGTGATTTGAGAACTGTTACTTCATCAAATAATATTCCTTTTAAAATGAGAGGGAAATAAAAAAAGTGTTTATGAAAAAGTATTTCTTAATTTCTTCTAAAAAAGACTTGATTTTCAAGTAACATAAAAAATAATATATTTTTTGGAATAATGAGATAAAAATAGTTAAAAATGAATATAAAATTATTTAAAATAATGATACATTGATAAAACATCAAACATATATCAATATGTGATGTAGGAGAGAATAATGTATAATTATAGAAAGGAAAATCCTTTTAAATATTCTAAAATTCCATTATTAAAAATCCATATCATTTAAAGGTTAAATAAGGTAATTTTCAAATAAGTAAAGGGTAATTTAAGGTTGTTTAGAGATAAATAAAATTTAATTTTTCCCTAGTGGAAGGATAACTTTGGTGAGAAGTAAAAATAGCATATAGAAAAAAAATCTATTAAAATAAATGTGAATTATTCTTAACAAAGATTTATTTTCAAAAATTAATGTATTCATAAATGAAGAAGGTTATGGTGTGAAACATTATTTCCATAGAAAATATACTGAAAACACCTAACCTAATTATATGTTATGTTATATCAAAATTCAATGGTTTTAGACAAATATGATTGATTATGGGCCAAGTAAAATATTTGAGTCAGGAAAACCCATTATCATGATTCTACTTTAGTCAAATTTTCTATAACCTCCTATAAATAAACATTATAATACCAATATTCCATTTAAAAATCATATTAATACCCAAAAATATTTAATATTTTCATTAACAATAATTATCTACCTATATATTAGTTACTTCTTAATTATTTTATCACATCATGTGTTTATAATTTTAATAATTTTTACTCGTTTTGTTGGAGTGGTTTTAGTGTGCATTCTTCTACTAATTTTAATCATTCCATGATAATTAAATGTACTTTAATGTATTAATTATAATTATTTATGATATATCAATTTTATATTATGAGTGTTATATTCTTTATTTTTGATGATAATTTCGATAATTAAAAGGCTTCAGTGACTAATGAATCAAATGAACGTGTTTTCTTACTTATTGAGTTAATTTTTAATATATCATTTAATAAAAAACAAATAATTATTTTAATATTTATTAAAAAAAATTCATTAATTATATTTTCACATTCATCGATGATACGGTTTCAAAGAATTGTTCAAGTAGGCGGTCAAAGCCACCAAACACAAACCTACATTGATTAATGGATGATTATGTGGTGATTTAGTTTCAGTATCATCACACTATTTTCTTAATGAAATAATTATTGTTAGTACTGTTATATATCATAATTATATTTGAATTATAAGATGATGTATTTCATATAAAAATATTTCATAATTTGAATAAATGATTTTACTCTCAGCACGTTGGTATTAAATGATTATATTAACGATGATCATTTTTTGATCACATCATTAATTGGTTGCATAGTTATTCTTACCATAAAATTAAAGATATAATAAAAATAACATTTTTAAATTGACAACATTATCATGATAGTCTACATAATTCAGTAAGGAAAATATAAATATAAATCAATTGTTTAATTGAGATGGTAGTCCACATGTATTCATTGTTGATGATTTCACATTCAAAAGAACGAGAGAAATTCATAACATGTTTTATCATTTTAGATTATAAAATAGTTTTCAAATATAATAATTATTTATTAAATTCAACATTAGTACCATAAATGAATCATGGTTATAGAAAATAAAATATGACACTTTGTGGAGGCAATAGTCTCAGCACAAAGAATAATGTCATTTTCACTTTTATTAAGGAAAAAACAGAAGGGTAGTTAAAATTTATACATTATTTATAATAAAATATAATTATAAAATTAATATTGATGTTATAAATTTAAAATTTTAATTGAAAATGTGTAATAATAATTGAATATAATGAAAAATAAAAGATAAAAAGATCTTAGGAACTTATACATCAGTTACTGGATTGTTTGATCTCAAAAGGGGGTTAGTCCCATGAAGGATAGTCTTTTATGAAGACCGTAATATCTTTAAATAGCCTAGTAGTATTTTTTAGAGGTCTGGGAATTTTTTTAATCAAAGTTTTTTCCTATGAGTCTATTTTGGGAGAGTAGATCACCTTCTTTATGAAAAATGGGATGTAATTTTTATAAACACACATAAAATTTCAATAATAGGAAGTCACTGTCAAGGAAAGTGGCTCCAAAATATTAGATATAGTGAGATGAGGAATATAAAATTTCAAAATATGATAATAAATGTTTTATACACAGGTTTTAATCACATTTTAACTAATTTACTCCTTGAATTATAACATTATTCATTTTATCTTTTACCATGACAATTAGTTTTTACCTATGATTACATGATATTTATGCATAGAAATATGATAGGCCTTATTATGTAATTTATGCCTATTGATTATATATTTTAAATCTCTTTTTTATTTGTCAGTTTCTAAAAGTGTTAAAATTTAAATTAAATATTATAAATGTATAATGTATTAATATAATTTTTCAGAAAAATGTTTCATGAGTTCTAAAATTTCAATCATAGAACTATAAACTATATTAAATATTTTAAAATCTAGAATATAAAATTTGAATTTTTTTCCAGTAAAATTTTATCATACATTTCGAAGTCATAATTATGTACTAATATAAGCACAAAAACTGATAGTATTAGTGAAAACAATATATTACAGTATTCACCTAAAAATATTTTTTTGAACAAAATTAAATATTAATCTAAAGATAACATTATCAATATAAGTCAAAAAAAATATTTTAACTTTAGGAAATTAAAGTTATAAAATTTTAAAATTTATCATTTAAATTAACATACAAAATATTAAGAAAAACTGTATTTATTGAAAATAGATGTTATAATCATTAAGTGTTCTCAGCCTTGTTTGAAAGAAAATTATTATTTAAATAATTATAATATATTAGTCCCTATACTAAAATATTATATGTTATAATTTAATATTAGTTAATTTAATTATTTGGATAAATCATACACTAATGGGAAAGGGAGATTCTATGATGGGAAATTTGTGATAGGCTTGTTGCCTGTCACAAATAGTCTTTGTTGAGGGAACATTTGCGGCGACATTCATTTCCCATCACAAATAGTCCTTGATCCAAAAAATTTACGACGAGAAAAAATTCCTTTCTCAAATACCATTGGCACTGCTTCTGTGCCAAACCACATTAAAGGTATTTGTGATGGGAATGTTTTCCCATGACAAATACCATCCATCATTATTTTTATTTAAGAGGAGAATTAGTTATCATTGCAAATAACTTTTCAGTAGAAGATTATTTGCGATATGTCCTATCATAAATAATTTTTTTACAATTGATGATCTTATGAAAGGTGTGATTAATTGTGATGAGTCCCATTGAAAATAATACTATTTTCAGTAGGAATACAGTCACAATTAATCTCATTTATAATTATATAACCTATATACACCATCATTATTTATTTCATTCTCTTCACTTTTTAACTCTCTTATCTTCCTTTACAATCCAATTCTTCTTCTTAAACATTTAAATGTCCTAAAAATTTTAGGGAATCAATTTTTTGTCTTTGAATTCAAGAATTTTTTTTAGTTTTAGTGGTTTTATTTAATTTTTTTAATTTTTAATTAATTTATTTTATTTAATATTAGTTATTATTATTAATAATTAGTAGAAATTTTTTTAATCTGATTTATATTGTTTTGTTTTGTAGTAATTAGTATTAAGTATTTTTTTAATTGTACAAATTTTTAATTAGTTTTATTTAGTTAGAGTTATTAATAATTATTTTTAATAGGATGTAGTTTTTTTAAAATAGTAATAGGTTTTTTTAATAACATTTCTATTGATTTAATTGTCATTAATTATGGTTAATTAATATAAATTTACAGCAATAATTATAAATTAGTAGTTATTAGTACAAATTAGAGGTAGTCTGTAAAAATTAATTGTAATTACTAATAATTGGGTGTAATTAAAAAATTTAATCATAGTTCGCAGCATATAGTAAAACATAACAGTAATTAGTAGTACTTTGTAAAAATAAGGGACATTTAGGGAAAATTAGTGGTAATTAGTAATAATTTGTAGTAATTAGTGATAATCTGTGTAAATTAGTAATAATAAATTGTAATTTGTAATAATTAGCCGTAATTAGTAATAATTAGATAATGTTAGAGGTAAATACTTATAATTAGCCATAATTTCATAAAACTATTTTTATGTACTAAAAATTAGTTGTAATTACTTAAAATTAGTTGTAAATAGATAAATTCGGTTGTAATTAGTAATAATTTATTGTAAATATTAATAATTTAATGTAATTTGCAGTATTTTCTATGAATTAGCTAAAATTAACAGAAATTAGAAGTAAATTAGTGGAAATTAGTGGAAATTAGTTTCAATTATCCATACTTAGTAAAAATTAACAATAATTTTTATAAATTAGTAGAAATTATTAAAAATTTGCAGTAATTAGTAAACAATAACAATAATTATTGAAAATCAGTTTTAATTACTAAATATTAACAGACACTACTAAACAATAGATGGAATTAGTAATACTTATTAAAAATTAGATGTAATTAGTGGTACTTAATAAAAATTATTGGTAATGATCCTTAATTAGAAAAAAATTGGGGTAATTTACAGTACATAGTCGTAGTTAGTGAAAAAAAGAAGTGCCTAGTAAACATTTGCATCAAATAGTAATAATTAGTGGTAATTATTAGTAATTATTAGTAATTTCTAATAATTAGTTGCAATTAAAAATAAATAGCAATAATTTGTAATGGTTATATTTACATAGTAAAAATTCATGGTAATGGCTGTTAATTTTAGAAAATTATTGCTAATTACTAAAAAATAACTGTAAATAGTAAAAATTAGAATTAATTAGTAACAATGAGTGGTAATTCATAAACATTAGTGTTAATGAGAAAACAATAGTTCCAATTAATAATAAACAATGATTAATAGTAATTAGGTGTAATTCTTAATAAATAGTTGTAATTAGTAAAATTTTGAAGTAATTAGATGTAACTACTAAAAACTAGAGGCTATTAGTAAACATCAGCAGTAATTATTGGCACATTGAAAAAATTAGTAGTAATTTGTGTAATTAATTAAATGTAGTGATACTTACTAAAAATTAGTTATAATTAAGTATAGTTGGAAATGAATTTAAATAATTAGTAATAAATATCGTTAATTAGTAAAAATTATTCGTAATTATTAATAATTTGTAATAACTACTAATAATTATTGGTAACGAGTAATAATTTTTGTTTATTACTAAAAAAATTGATAATTTCTAAATATTAGTGGTAATTTCTAAAAATAGTTGTAATTTCTAAAAAATCATTATTTCTAAAACATTAGTCCAAATTAGTAGTACTTTGTAAAAAGTACCGATAATTAGCAGTAATTAGTAAAATATAGAAGTAATTAGTAAAAATTAACAGTACATAGTAAAAATTGAATGTAATTATTTAAAAGGTAATTTGAAAAAATTATCGATAATTAGTAAAAATTACTAGTAATTAGAAAAGTTAATGGTAATTATTAAAAATTCGTGTCAATAAATAAAAGTTAGAGGTAATTAGTTAAAAATAGGGGTAATTAGTAAATTTTTTAAATTAGTTACTAGTAAATAGTGGTAATTAGTAACAATTTGCAGTAATTAGTAAGAATTATCATTATTACAAAAAATCTATGGTAATTTTTAAAAAATAGTAGTAATTCATGAAAAATAGCATTAATTAATAACAATTTTTGGTAATTAGTATCAATTTATAGCAAATAGTAATAATTTATAGTAATTATAAGTGAGTACTAAAATATGGTAATCAATTAAATTGTTTTAATTAGTAAAAATTACTTATAACATGTGCTCATTAATAATAATTTGTAAAAATCATCAATAACCATAAAAACATGATGGTAAATAGATTATAATTATTACCAATTAAATTACAATTTTTTATATTTCTACAATTTTTGGATAATATTTTCAATATTTCATATTAATATTAATTTTATTTATTTCCTACATTTATAGAAAAATGGAACTAGGAAGTTGTTAGTTGTTTTTATTATATGATCATGATTGGATAAATCCTCATATGAATCTAGATTGATCAGGTATAAATCCCATATATATTGTGGGTGTTGAATCTTTTTTAATATTCACGTCATTAAAACCTGAATTTGTTTCAGAAGGGACAATTTAGTGTCTGTGTATGAATTTTGATATGAGGATGTTTAAATTTTTTTTAAAATGTTGGGGGTCATCTACTGGACCATGGTTTTAAAAAAGGATTAGTTATTTGGTAGAAAGAAAGATAATGATGTTCTAGAGAAGGTATAAATAATATGGTTCTAAATCCATAATGAT
Organism: Viscum album; assembly: GCA_963277665.1. Taxonomy (NCBI): domain Eukaryota; kingdom Viridiplantae; phylum Streptophyta; class Magnoliopsida; order Santalales; family Viscaceae; genus Viscum; species Viscum album. The sequence goes on along the minus strand of OY728131.1, from coordinate 1,616,410,076 downwards.
TCCATACTTTAGTACATGATGTTGTTTGTCTATCTTTTCAACAAACTAAAACTCAGGATGATTTTGATTTCAATCCTCTATTAGAACCATATTGATTTTATGATTTAATTATGGCTTTTGAGGATGAATTATATCCAAGTTTTAAGATAATAAAATTTGATGTGGTTTCAAAATTTATTGCTATTTAATTGGATAATGAAATGTCAAATTTTTATTTTGATCAGATATTATCTTTAATTAAATCTCTATTACATAAAGCAAATGTGTTTCTTATAAATTGATATGAGAGAAGGATGATGAATCTTAATTTTTCTCTTGGTTATCCTAAGATTCATGAATCTTAAAATGATCGTATATTATATTATGATGAAAAGGTATTATTAGTTTGTTGTCATACATGGGGAAAATAGAGGAACAAAGAGGCTCAAATAGGGAAGTCTGGACTGATTCCTGTTAAATAGTTGAGGTATTTCCCACTTACAACTAGATTATAGAATTTATATTATTATTATAACACAACAACATTGATGTCATGTCATAAACCAAATATTTAAACAAGTAAAAACATTAATCATCATTGTTACGGAGATTCATGGAAGCATTTCTATCAGGTACGACCATATTTTTATTCATAATCACACAGCATTTTATTAGGTATTTCTACAATTAGTTTCTATCCATTTGGTTCTTACGATATTCAATATTCATGTTGGACCTTTTTTATAACTCTGTAAAACAAACCTCCTTCGATGTTGATGAATGATCCATATAGCTTTTTGACATTATTAATTCTCAAACATCCAAAAAATAATATTGAAGTTTATTTCAATCCATTTATTGATGAATTATATTTATTATAGAGTAAGGGTGTCAGTACATTTGTTGTTATTGCGAAAAAAAATTTCTAATGAAATTTATATTAAAGTGGAGAATTGATGAATTCCTTTAATATGGAATGTTATCTAGATAGAGTACACATGGTCCAAAATTATGTCTGTACAGTATGATTGATAGAAAATAGTTTTTTCTCTTCATTGGGAGAAAACCTTATTTTTTTTAATATCATTGCAGAATTATTCATACTAATTTTCCATTATAAAAGAAAAAAATCATTTCATATGTTGTACAATTGATATATATTGACCTCCAGAAATGATCTCTGGTATTGATTTAAAATCAATTGTCTCTTCATTAACTCACATTACAATTGGACCGACTTTAAACTTAAAAAATATATTGATTTGGGAAATATAAAAATTGGTTTAAATGATGTATTTTTTTGGACCCTCAAGATTGTTATAATTTATTGGGTCATCACATGTTTTATCTCATGAATATTGAGAAGAACTATTTTGATATAATTTTTTATACAATTTTTGAAAAACATGGTAAGAACAAAGATAATGTATAGGTGAGATTAGAAATTTCCCAAATTTACAAGTGACTGGAACTTAGTTGTTTGAAAATAATAGATCACAAAAGTTAATGAATACTAAAGTAGCTTATAAAATTTTCAATTGACTATTTTAATTATTTTGTCATTGCATTGTAGATTTCAGACTATCTGATAGTTATGTTTCAAAATTTTGTAGATGTGTAAGAAAATAGTAATATTAACATATTAAAATTTCTTTATTTTGATGATATATTAGACAGGATTATACTGATTAGATTTATTTATTATTTAATTCATTTATTTGGGATGTCAATATAGAGAGATTTTATTTTTTTCATTATATATGTGTGGTGAAAATATACTATGGTTCACTCTGTAGACTCCAAGAAGATATTTTTCAATTTTATGAAAACTAGAAAATTTTATCCTTCCTTCTTTCATTGATTCAATAGAACAATTGATATTAAATTTGAAGCATGATGAAAAATGTGGAGGGTCAGTATAGTTCTGAGGGTTGTATCCATATGGGAGATATATGAAGAAACTGGTGAACAAGGGGCATAACAAAGCATCAGTTGAATGTTCAGTTGATGAAGAATATTTACAGGATGAAATTTTTCTTTTCATAATCCCATTATTTCAAACCTAAATATCCTTTAAATAATATCTGAATGGTCCATAGTGAGGTAAATGTTGATGATGCACTGAACAAAGTATTATCATTTTTATTGATCTTGAGCATGGATTTGGTGGAGTTCATGATTTTTTTCAGATGATGTTCATCATATGGATGATACATATGTTCGTATCAATTGCGATAAAATGACGTGATTTTTATAGTGAGTTATACTACCACATATTCATTTAATTTTTTAAAACAAAATTAATATTATTTTATTTATAGATTATTTGAATATAATATCAAGGAAAAGTTTCCAATAATTAGAACAACAATTCCTCAAAAACATTGATAACATGATTTTTCCAACAGGTTTCAATGTCTCGTAATGTAATGTTTTTATGGTTTAAAAAATGAAATAAAGTTAATATTTGTTATATTTCTGATTGTTTTTTAATTTTTCTACTATCACAACATGATGATAAAATTGATAATCAATTGTGTTTATTGAGTAATGCACCAACCATAGTGGTTAAATATTATAATGCATATGTGGTGAGTTATTTTTGATTTCATACATGTTCACATAGTGGATCAAACAAATTAATTAATATTTGTGTTTTCTTGAGGGGATATCATTATAAGGAAAGTGAAGTTGAATTTTTTTCATTATGGTTGAAATAATTGAGCTGTATTATCTTGGAAAATAAATATGTAACAATGTTCAAATAAAATTGGGTTGATATTGATAGAGTATGACATGTTTATACATGCCATTGAACCATTGATATTAAATAAAGAAGCCTTATTGTAGTAAATGAACTATGTTTATTGGATCATCAAGCACACCAAGTATATTATTCTAATTCTTGTGCTTGTTTAAGAGAGATAATTTCTTAGTGGAGAATTATAAAAATTAAATCCTATGAAAATTAGTTTATTCAATCTAAATGTGGTTCTATTGAAGTGAAAGGAAATGGAATTTATCAAGAGAAATCTCCAAACATATATTTTCAATGAAGTGGCATATATATCGATAATAAAACCCCACAATTATGGGTTTACATTGAAGAATATGTGGATAATGTAATAAATAAATTTTAATTAAGATGTTATAAAGAAGTAGAAAATCCTATGAAAATTGATGATTCTGAGGAGGAAGAAAAAGATATTGACACTTTAGTATACGAATATGTGGACAAAAATGAATAATGACACAATTATTTGTTAGTTAAAATCAAAAAATATATAATAATCATTATCAATTATTTACGGAAAACATTCATTTTTTCGTTTTAGAGGGTTGAAAATAAGTATGATGATATCCCCCATATCCTCAAGGAGGTTGTACTACCTAGTGATGATCTTGATACTTTATCATCCGACCCATAGGTTTCTAGCCATTAATCATCAACTCAGAGGGGTAAGGTCCATGTTGGATTAATGATTCTCGACCCCATTCATGAGTAACCTCAATGTCTTTACATTGATTCACACACATAGAGGTATATTCAGTTCTGTATTTAAAATTTTTTCTTTAATTTTTATTAATTTTATTATGTAAAAATTTCTTGATTATTTATTCTATTTCTATTCAACTTTATACTTATAACTATTGGACAAGGGGGTTCTACTTTTCATGAATATATTTCTGGATCATGAGTGACATGGGATTAGGTTCCAATTAAGGTTTGGAAATACATGTTTGATCATTGGATGATATTTAAATAGATAATTGTTATCTTGAAATTTATATAATTATTAACATGATATTATTATTAACATGATATTTTTATTATTTGAATGGTTTATGATATCACGTCGATGATTGAATTTTGACTATTATCTTGGAGGCCAATGAGGTCTTATGTGGGATCATTTTTGTCACCTTTTTCACAATATGACAAGGTCAACTATGAAGAATTCAATAGTCATCGATTTTGATCAATCTTTTTGTGCCTACTGATTAGATTACATATCATCAAATGTTTGGGATGGATTATGTTCATACTGAAGGTGAGATATTTTTTTGGAAGGAATCATTAGGTCATAAGAACTGGGGTTGGTAGAATGTGACACCTCAAGATGATATTCATACATTCAATACTAATCGAAGTCAGATGGTAAGTAGTTTTTTTAAAAGTTATATAACATTAAATGTGAAATATAAATTTTACAATCTTCTAGGCAGTTTATCATCCAGTCATTATGAAATTTGATGTTTATAAGAGGATATATAGTGTTCCTATAACTGGATAGATTACATGTGGTCTCTAGTGTCTCATTTCAGCCAGTATATATGTTTTAGTTTTAAAATTATCTTAAAATATAATTTTAAATATTTTATTTTATATTTCAATTGAAGAATCAATATGAGGCCATGAATTATTACATAGAGAATAAGAGTTAGGGTGAGACTGAGAGTTAGGCCACCAATGCAGCATGATTTGGTGATGCAACTAGTATGTATATGACATAGTACACTTTTGAGAAGGACTGAGTGGTTGGTATCATTTATTGATTAAGGCTTAAATGTTATAATTGTACTATTTCAGGGTTAGTGTCTAGCTTTTATGAAGCATGCGAAGAGTCATCAATGTCGACATCATTGTATGGTTAGATGCTGTGAGATTTGAGTGGGGTTAGAGAGGCCATTCATAAGGGGCATGAAGAGCTCCATAGACATCACCATCATCATCAGGAGGAGATGCGATGATAGAACTAGTAGCAGCATGATTAGATAACAATGGATAGTTGATTTCTGGTATATGATATATGTATGGAGTCCCCTACCCCTACTCTTCTAGATTACCCATCCCCTTACCCATCCATTCTTATGTACACATTTATTATGATAACATTTTAATGAAAATATTGTGTGTAATATTTTTTTTATTTGATATGTTTACAGTTTTATTTATAATTTTTTTTAAAATATTATAATGTTTTTTTATTTTTCTAATATTTTTTATTTTTTATTTTATTTTTCAAAATTGATTTTCATGGTTTGTATTCATATCATAAATAAATTTTTTATATGGGTGACATTTCCAATTGCAAATACAAGAGTAAATAATCCAGTAAAAATTTATTTCAAATGGGTGTCACAAGAAATTCATTTAGTGATTCCACTATTTGGTGTTGGAGTATTTAAGATAGATCCATGTTAGAAATAATGATTTTTGATGGGTTCCCATCACAAATACCCTATTTCAAATTATTAATTTTATTGATACTGCACATTAATTATAAAAATTTAGCTGATAATGAGCAATTAGTTTTAATACCAAATATCATTTATTATTTTTCCTTTAAATGTGAAAATTTTAATATGATTACTATAATTTTATTTAGTATATGTTTTTATTTTTCTTATAGATTTCTTAATAATATTAATCCACTAAGACTCAAGTCATTTTTGTTTCATTTAGCTTGTAAAAGAAAATATGAAAGATAAAATAGAATTAGATGAAAAAAATCCAAAATCAAGGATCATTACATTCTACCCGCTATAAGAATAATTTAATCATTCAAATATTTAATAATAGGAATGAAACAAGTTAGAGTAATTTTAATCATTGATTCATCTGGATCCCAAATATATTACTCAAACTTATGATTCATCTATATAACATTGATTAAATAAGTCTTCTACTTTCATAACACCTTATTTCTTCAATCGAGAATATGTATTGGTTGATCGTCATTTGTTAAAAAATTTACCAGTTTTATTGATTTATTGTTTAGTAATTATGAATGGTTTATTATGTAAATTCTCAAAAGTGATATAAGGAACACATCATGTACTTGAGATAAGTTAGGTGGCACTGTTAAGCGACATTCTATTTCTCCAAAACAATAAAAGATCATGAAGGGACTAATTTACCTAGGGCTCACCTTTCAATGAATATCTAATATTATAATGCAATTACATAGAGATATATATAATAATACCTCATTAAAAAATCAAAAACAAAATATATTCAAATATTATTTTCATATAACTTATGTTGAATTTTTTCTTCTTTCATTTGACAATAAATGGTTCGATCATTATCTATAATTTTAATGAAAGGGTATGGACCTATCAGCTTTCTCTATCCAACATAATCCCAATATGTTGGAGTCCAAAATATCATCCCATAAATATACACATATGAGTACATATAAATGATATAATAGAAACTATTGTTATGTAATAACTCTTACAAAGGATGGTGTTGATTCCAACATCCAAGTAATTTCATTATATAAGAACATAGTATATCCTCTATAATTTGTATGTTCTTATTAGATTGTCCCTCTTTCTGAGGGTGATAAGAAGTGTTGAACTAAAATTTTCCACCAATTATTTTAAAATACTTATCTAGAAACATTAGTTAAACCTCAAATCATGACTAGATACAACAGAGAGTAACACACCATTAATTCATACAACTTTACTTCTGTATATCTTAGAGATTTTCTCTAGGGGTAATCCTATAATAGAAATTAAATACATTGACTTTATATGGTTATCATCTAAAACCTATATTTCATTATGGTATTTAGATTCCCTAGGGATTCCTATATAAAAATCCATAGAAATTTTACCTACTTCAATATTGGTATGGGTAATGGTTGCAAAATACACTCATATTTTTCTGTTCTTCATTAACATTCTTGAATACCAAACATTGATATGTGTATTCCATGATATCCATCTTAATTTTATCCCACCATATGGATTTTTAGATATCTATACATAATAATGATTCCTATATGAATAAAGAAGGATGAGTTATGAAAATCATCTTAATATTCCCTCTTTAGTTCTTGTTTTTATGGGACACATATATGGGTTCAAAACAGTATAACAATGAATTTTTTAATTTGAAACAATAGAGTACTAACTAATTTTTTATTAGAATTATTACATATTTTTAAGTGTCTTTGATCTTCATTTGAATTTATGGTTGACAAATAATTTATTGAAGATATAATATCTCTCATTCCCTATTGTCTTAAAGATTCATCCATTGAATGTACATGCATATTGAGTCTTTTTCAATCCACATAATGGATAAGATAGAATGATCACTCATGATATTGGAGTCCATCACCTTGTTTTCATTCCTTGGGTTGAAATGTATTAAGAAATCATATTCATTTATTAGTTATTACCATCTCCTTTGGTTCATGTTCATATATTTTTTTGAATATATTATTTATGAAGTTAATATAAGTATTAATATCATAATTCTCACCATAGAGATGATGTTGCAACATTTTCAATATAGAGTTTAATGTTTACAACTCTAGATCAGGTTTTGTTTAGATCTTCTCATGAGTCATCCACTGACATGATTAATATGAAATTCCTATCTAATTAGTTATAAGAATTCATCCATAACCATTAATGGATAAATTACTATATATCACAACCCATTTTCTGATGTAAGGTATTGTATGTACATGCATAGTAACCGATATATTTTTAATCTCCCTAAAAATTTCCTCATATTTAGTTTCCTTTAGGAACATCACTCCCATTTATCAAAAATTAGTTAGTTGATTAGGTAATCATGAAACAATTCTTGAAAAACACTATTTGTATATAGATAATCAAAGAATAATATGTATTATATTCATAGATTTTGGTCTTGACCATTTTTAAATCCTGCATTTCACTGATGTGTCCATAGATATATCATCCATAGTGAAAAAATTAATAAATAAGGATATTTTTTTCAACCAAAAATAACACTTAATAAAAATTGTATATTATTTCTTCTTTAATTAGATCCTTATCACAATGTTTAATTTCTCTTCATGGTTATCCATTCTCTTAAGAATATTTTAGAATATCATAAAATAAGCATTCCATGAATTTTTCATTTTAATCTACAAAGAATATATTAATTAAATCCAACAATATAGTTTTAATATTTATAATTCAAAATCGAATCACTATATATTCTTAGTTTCTATACCTTGTGTGTGAATATTTTTTAAGATAAATTTTCCATTTACCCTCAATTGATGAGAAATATTTGATTTAATTGAATATATCATCAACATGGGGAATATGATATTTATTCTTGATCATGATCTTATTAGTTCCTAGATAATAAATTAAAATATGAATTGATCCATTATTTTTCTTATCAAAATGAACCAGATCACCCTAGGGTGATGTAATCAAGTATATAAATCCTTTATCCATATTCTATTAAAATTTATTCATTAATTATACCCACTCAATATATTCCATTATGTAATAAATCATTGAGATAAAAACAGTCCCATGTATGAGTGTGTTTGAAAAATAAACCTCACACTATAGGGAAATACAAAACAGTTCATCTAGAAATAAAATAGTATATACCTAAAACACACCCTTGATACATTGATTCTATTTCCCATGTGATTCCTCACACATCTTTGACACAAATGAAGTAGTTATTTCTTTCCCCATGTGGCTTATCATCAAAGATTACATGATACTCTAAAATTCTTTTTCTTTCCCCAAAATAATTAAAGTACCCAGTCTTCATATCAATTTTTCTAGAATATTGAATATTTATATCAAATCTTTCAAATTATCTTATTAATAATTACTTCATTGAATTTGTTTTTTTTCCACATATGAAATGGCCAATCGTTATTTTATATTGGGGATAAAACCATAGGCATACCTCATAATCCTTATGATGTTTTCTTATTAGGTTCCAATGGAATCATCCACTTTATTTTTTTATCATTATGAATTAACATTCCGTCCTTGTGTTAAGATTTATAGCAATGTTTTTGATGAAGAATATTTTATTGAAATCCCCACTTTATATAGAGTCTAATTTTACATTTTATATTGTATTTTTATTTATGGTCCACCATTCTAAATCCTCTAATTTTAGTGGATTAACAACTAAAAATACAATCTTATGCTACTAGTATTGGTGAATAAAATATAAATTTTCCATCACATTGATATAATACATAAAAATAAGTATTTTTGAAGATCTATTGATGAATTGTGGATATTATCACATCGAAGTGTCAATAAAAAGAATATATATCTATAGTATTTTTGAAAAATCAATCATAATTGGATTGTTATTAATAACATATGATAGTTGGTTAAGAATTACTATGAGGGTTTTACACTTGCTATCATCCCATTTCATTGTTCATTTGAAAAATTCCCACATTTTCCATTATACATGTTATTAGATAGTTTTTTCCCTATTCCTGCCATTATAATACATAAAAGAATATTTTGGGACATAATTTAGTAAGTGAACTAAAGAAAAAAATGTGATATTAGAATAAATATCTCATTAATTATGTAAATACCCTATCATATTAGCATATAAGATTCAATATAGGTTATCCTGGATAATGTTATTATTAGGTCCTCTAATATAAACATATTTGGAATCTTTATCATGTTTCTCAATGAGAACATGAATTCACAAACACATATACCATGAGGGTTTCTAACTAGGTAGGTATTTAGAGGACCATTACTTATTAATCAGTTTGGTAATCGAGTCAATACTCAATTAAAACTTTTCAGGGTAATTACCCAAAAGAATATTGGTTACATAACCTTGTTTGATTTATATTATATAGATAAGAATTCATTGTATGGAAAACCACTTATTCAAGTATTTATCCATATTATTGGACATTATACTATACTTATACTCATCTTTATTGTTTTTACTAAGGTTATATACCCTTAATAAAAAAGTTACCAAAAAATATCTAAAATTTATTAAACCTTCTCTTTGATACCAACATTGTGGATAGAAATCAAATCATATATAATTTATACATTTATTCAAAGAATTAATTGAAAAATGTCACAAATTGTAACAAAACCTAAGGACATAATGGTTCAGTTTCCTTGAGAAGTTCTACCTAAAAATATAATTTTATAACACCTCTGAACATTTCTCTTTATTTTTTACCCTAAATACCCTTCTTCTAGATATATCGTATGATATAATAAACATCCTATATAGGGGAATGAAATCATAATAATGGGCCCCATTACAATGGATTATGGATTTCAAGCCACCATAGCCCATCGATCCATAGGGATTTAGGCTAATATAAGTTGTTGGGACATAATATTTTTGGAGATAGGGCCACATGACAATGATGCATTCAGGTCAAACATCCTAGGAAAATGAACTAGAAGAGGATATTGATTAAGTATCATCCACCTGGTATAGCTATGAAGAAAAAAAATAGATTTAGGGTATGAATACTATCATCAGTAGTAGGAGTCATGCATATCTTTATAGGGAAATGATAGTATATTATCATAGAAAATTAGAGAGATAGGAAAAACATACAAAGGAAATGTTGTGAATGTGTAGTTCTAGTATAGTATGAACTTCGGGATTTCATGTCATGTATTGTCCATTTTGCCTCTAGATTGACAGGTAAAGTAAGGTTTCCCTCTCCAATCATTTAATAAGGGAAATTATCGAAAAATAAAAAGAAATATAAGGCATATGGGACACTATGACAATATAAAAAAGAATGTAGAATATTTTTAAAACCTGTACTATCAGAAAAAATTAGTAATATCTTGTAAATAAGGAACATTTTAGATAATTGAAATTAAAAATTATATTAAATCATTGTGAAAAAATAATTGTAGGTACACTATAAATTTTTTAGAAAATACATGTATGTACACCAATTGGTTTTTGAAAAAAATCCACATTTCACACAATTTATAATATAATTAGATATAAAAACATTACCAATTTATTAGAGATAGGACCCACACATAATTATAAATTTATTTGAGTTCTATTTATACTAAAATCCATAAGTTCATGATAATAAAATTACGATTAGAAAATAGGTTTCATAAAAATTTAATAATTTATTAAAAAAGTAGTTAATTTGATACAAAAGAATAATATCCCAAAAAATTTATTTATGAAGATAAAATATGTGATGTACAAACCATGATTCTACATAAACGGTGCCCAGAGATAGTGCACCACATGTCTTCAAGAGTGCCTCTCTATATCCCTGAGACGACCGACTAATAGAAACGGTCCATGTCAGTACATTGGGGAAACTATAACCCCGTGATTAGAGTAACACAATGGAAGAAGTAATATATATGTAGAAAAATAATAACAAATAACTAACAACTGGAAGCCTAAGATAAATCATTAAAATGGATTAAATAACAAATAAAAATAATATCTTATATCACATAAAAAATGATGATATTTAATATAACAATTAAAGTAGAAAGGAAGACACGACATTAGGAATGTAGTACATTACATGTATCAAAATAATAGAAAGATAGAAATGACTATTTACAATGGAAATATAAGACACACATTAGTCTTGTGCTCCTCTTATCCCATTATATAAACAAGTCAAGTATAAAAAAATGGGACCTTTCCCCTATCCATAACTGCATCCACATAATCTTGTTGGGAATTATTTGAAGCTAGGATAGAGTGTGAGTTAAACTCAGTAGGATACCACCAATTGTGTTTATAAATAACTAGTCAATGCATATAATATTCTATTGTGCAAGTAATAATGGAGATGAATAATAAAAGTTGTAAAGGGTCAGCTCTGGTTCTTCATGTACACCCGGATGACACTACTTTATTTGGCATAAGCCGAAGAATATTTGAATAAGTATCCATATGTATACACATATATGAACCATATACCTAGTGACATATTCAACCATATATATACCTACTATTACTATCCTAGACCTGATATAGAAATCTGGAATCCAAAAACTATAACGTGAGTGTCACGAGTATCAAGGGTAAACATTCCCACTATCAGTTGAATAGGGGACACCATGACCAATATAACAGTAGTAGGGTCACCATTCCTAATATCACATAAAGAAGGGATATCTTTCCCATATACTACTATAAGGGTTATCATTCCCTTATGTCAAAATAATATCGCTTAGTTCTCTATTCCCAATATCATAACACTATATTCACCATGTCCATTATCATATCATAATGGTATCCATGCCCAATATCATATCATAAAGGTCACCATGGACAATATCATATCATATGGGTCACTATACCCGAGTGTCAGTATATAAGGACACCATGACATGAATCCCAGTATAAGGACTCCATGTTTGTATTATAGTACAAGTACACAATGATCATATACGAGGGATTTTATATGGGACAATGTGCCCATATATCATAATAACATAAGGGATTACCTGCATATATATATGAATTAAAATGGAATCCTTTCATGTATATAAATTGGAAAAGGATTACGTCATGCCCAAACTATAACTAAATGTATCCATTCTTGATTAAGTCAAATATAATAGCCAAAGGCTTAGTAAAATCCAAAAAATAATTCATAATTAATTAACATTTAATAAAAAAAATTTGTAACCAATGATACATTAAATTTGGTGACACGGTTATTCCCATCACATCCATTCAATTCACTTTAAATTGATAAGTGTGTTAGCCGTGATATAACAAAAAAATTAACCAATTCATTTAATGTTATAACATTTCAGAAGTAATACGTATCACACCCATATGTGGTTTGGTTATATAACTAATAAATCTAATTAATAACAAAAAGGGTACAACCATATGGGGGGAATACATAAAATTTTGATGACCACACATGTGTCTTGGGATTTAATAAAATCATTAGATTCCTAAATAAGGAAACCCACTTATGAGAGATTCAATTTAAGGGAATAACATGGTGAAATCAGTAAGTGAAACATAATGCATAGTATAAATAATCTCAAACTTGAGTGATAAATACTAGATCAAATACCTTATTTTAATATTAGAGCACTCATTGTGTATAAACCTTTGGTTTGGTCTAGATCGAGAGAAAATGGAAATATAGACAAACACCTTTAAAATAGATCATATGAGCCTAGACCAAAATAACTCCATAAAGATAAAGAAAAATGATGAAAGGAACTTAGTGAATAAACTAAATACATCCTTTCATCCAAAGAGTTGCAGAATATTCAAATTAGTGTTTAGATCAGAATATTATACATGAACCTAGGTGATAGAGGCATGGACCTCTAATGCGAGAGATAAGCTTGTTATTTACTGGATTGAGGAGAAAAGGTATAGGTTTAAACATATAACCCATCAAGGTAAATATGGTAATTTTCCACACTTTACTTGTTCTAATGGTTTGGCATCACATTCGGCCCAAATTGGCACCTACCTTACACCCTTCACTATCCAAGGAGGGCTCTCATGTGGTCAAGCCACACTGTCTATGAAATATTGCACCAACCATGCCATCTAAATCTGTTAAAGATTATGAACAATTATAATAGGAATGTGTCCTTGGGCCCACAATTAGGTAAAATCATGAACCCTACATCTTCCTATGAAATGACTAACATGTTTTTAAGAAAATATATAGTATGGGAGGAAAAATTTCTACTGACCACGCGGCCCCATGATTTCCTCCAAAAATAGGCTATTCAAGTTATGATAAATCCTCAGACACCCCCGTTTCATCCATATGTTCACTAGGAATATATATTAGGTAAAAAATTATTTTGAAAATTTTATTAAAGGATCCATAACTCATATAAAAATATGGTTCTTACATTCCTCTGCCCATAATAGAATTCATCCACAATTTTCCCTTCCATGGGTTGTGAAATGCTGTCTGAGAACAACTATTACCACTTATCTTATATGTTGGTCTTCTGGTCCCACTTCTCATGATATATGTGGTTGTATTTCCATATAATTCACACTAGAGGGAAAATACTCCTTAGAGATAATTAATGCTGTTTTTAATGATGTGTAAAGTATACTTCTTGAAAGAAGCATTGATATATAACTCAACCTCCAAAGGATCAAACGTTTGAGATGGTCCTGCTTGATAATGATACCACTATAAAACTTTGGAGATTTTGTGCATGTAATGGTACTTATGAGGTAATAAAAACCCATAGTGTACCATATTGACTCTCTACAAGATCTCAAATGGACTGATATAATAATGTGACAACTTCCCTTACCTTTGTATCCATCTACTCCTATGTCTTGGGGATACCCATAAGAATACATGATCCCCAACACCAAACTCTGAATGACCTCGATGATGATAAGAAAAAATAGTTTTTTCCTAGAATAAAAATACAAATACACTTCTTAATAACATGAACCAAATACAATGATTCTATGTCTTGACGTGGTCCTATTAGTCCTACCTATCCACCTCTAACAAACATAGGGGTGAATTATATGATATACTGTATGGGGCCTCATAAATATCCATCTGTATCATCCCATGAAAGCTATTATTTTAGGATAACATAGTGAGAGGAATATTATTCTACCATGGAAATCCTAAATCATGTAAAAAAGGCTAAAGCATGTCCCCTAACACCTGTATAACCCACTACGACTAGACATCAGTATGGTTGAGAAAGGTTATGTTCAGGAGAACGTGAATACCAATAGCCTTTTATAACACCTACTAAAATATAAATGTGAAATGAGATTCACTATCTTAAATAATAGTATGAGGGGCCCTACACAACTATATCTTCTAATGAACATATTGTCTTCCAAACTCATCAACTGAGAAAGTATCCCAAATAGAATGATAGGGGGATACCTTCATCCACTGATCTCCAACATCAAAAATACATCACTACCTCAATGAAAACTCAATAATATTATTAAGAAATCCATCACTCCATACTTACATTTCCATTTTGGTATAGGTAATATTTGTAACAAGAAATAGGTACTTTGGTGTTCTGTCTTCACCCACAGATAGGTGGAACACCTAGTAATAAAATTACTTATTTAAAATTTATTCCCTAGAAACCAATACCGTCGGTGTATATCAAGATACATCATGAATATACCCATGTGGAATTACCAAGGATAATCCTATGAAAGTTTCATAATCTCCTCTCTCATATTTTTGAGAACCTTGATACACCCCTGTATATGCACGATTTCATCTTCATTGATAGTCTAACAAAGATACGAGTCCTCACATGGGATACTCTTTCATTGGACCATTCCTTCTAGACAAGAAAACCTAATATTCACTCTCTTAAGTGTTAACTAGGCCACAGATTGAAATTTGTGTACATGAAGTGCATGAAGGTCCCGAACCTCTATGAGAATCTCAAGAAATAGATCCACAGGTTTCCACTCTCTAATGGCCTCTTGAACCATCAGTGTCTTAATCCTCATACTCATAGAATCAATAATGACATTATCCTTCATGTGTATATAATAAAGATATAAGATGAAGGACCAGATGTATTCAACACATCATCATTTTCTAAGATTTAAGTCACTCTGTGTGAAAATATACTCGAGGATTTTTTGTAATGTAAACACCACAAAATGCTATCCCCATAAATAATGCATCCAAAAATATAAGTCATGAACAATAACTACTAATTCAAGGTCAAGTGTTGGGTAATTTCTCTCATGAGTCATTTGTTATAGAAACATGTACATAATGAACCAATCTTCATACATCATAAATTATCCTAGACTGATGCCATATGAATCACAATACACTATATAGCTTCTACCAATCTCTATAATAAACATGATTGGCACTGATGTCAATATCTCTTTCATCACCTAAAAGGATGTTTCATAGTATTCTGACTATATAAACATCACAACCTTGTTATTAAAGCCCTAAGAGGTGTTTCTATGATTGAGAAATCCTATAAAAAGAGCATGTAGTAACTAGATATCCCCACGAAAATCAATATATCAAAAATATTTGGGGGCTTCTCCTAGGTATCTATAATAATCACATTATCTGGGTCAATATATAATATTATTTCTAAGATCATATGACCTAATAAGTTAACCATGTAGTTTGAGATGTGAAATTTAATTATCTTAAAATACAGTTAGTGTTCTCTCAGTGTATTAAAAAATATCTCAAAATGTGTGGAATAATGGCATTGAGTATGAGAATACACCAACATTTCTTCCATCAAGACCACCATGATGGAATCTAAATTGGGGTAGAAAACATTATTCTTCGATAAAAGGAAAACAACGTGCACATTCAAAATACTAAATGATAAATCTGGATACTAAAATAAGCCATATCAACTATAGAAAGACATTTTTTCAATATCTAAGGGTATGAATTTAACATGATGATATTCTGATCTCAAGTGAATATTCAAAAACAACATTACAACTCTAAGTTGCAAAATGTGTTCATAAATATGAGGTAATGTATTCCATGTTTTAACATTATGTTAATTTAACCTTTGGTAATCAATGCCAAGCCCGAGGTTTTCATTTTCCTTCTTGGTTAAAAGGACTCGTGAATCCCAGTAAGATGTACTAGGATGTATAAAATCATTATCTTATAAATCCAATAGCCACCACTTCTGATCCATCAACATGGTAGTTTCCATATTTTAAGGAGGAATAGAAATCATTTTCCAATAGGAAAAAGCTCAATGGTAAAATCTACTTATCTTTAAAGAGGTAATACCGAAATTTTATTTGGGGAAACATCCGTAAATTGATTGAGTACATGAGGTTTTTGAACCCGATTTAGTCCTTGACCATCCATAATGGGATACTAATCTTAATAGTCACTCCACATAGCCCATGATTCTATGGTCTATCTCTTCATTCATGGACATTAATCTCACCCATGTGAATGTAATTACCACCCTTTGGTGATGTTAAAAACACCATCCAATGATAAAAATACATGTAGTCATGATAGGAAACTAACCATTCTATACTGAGAATGAAATCAGAGCCCATCATCGCATGAAAAAAGAGGTCCCAAAAAAGGTGGATGCCTACCTTAAGAGGACTATCACTACATTGGAATACACTCTCTAACCATAAACCCAAAGGATTTTCAAGAGTAATAACACCAAAAGAGTATAGAATATCATGTCCAAGGGTTTCTAATATTTTTATGGAGATAAAAGATTGTGATTCACCTTTATAGAATAAGGATGATGAAATAGTAGAGGATTCTAGAACAGTACCTTATATAGTAGATGGAAGGAAACCATTCTCCTCAAGTATAGGCTACACCGAATAAACCTGGAATAATCCATGGCCTTGTGATACAACCTAACTACCCAAAGCAGGTCTGATTTTATGATCATTTCATATCTAAACCATAGAAACTACCACCTCCTCTACATATACAAATGATAATACTCCATAAACTTTCTTGGATAGGTGATATTTATCCTTCTCATGAAGGTGGAGATGATATGGACACTCTCTATTTAAGACCATATGAAACATTCATTTAAAAGGAATGAATATTCTATAGTCTACCACAGCCTCAGAACTCGACGAGGTCTATGGAACATTAGGGATTCTTATGCCCAGGAATTCCACACTAGTGAAAAATCACATTAATATTAGTGGGTGTCACTTGTCTATTGTTTATCACACAAATTTTCTAAAATCAAAACATTAGACCACTAGTCAAGACACTAGTTTTTCATGGTTCTAAAAATATTGGGCTCACACCATCATCCATTAATATATTACCCTTTTTAATAAGATATAATTTTACTATATCAGATATGCTACTCAATAAGAAAATGTTTACCAGGGAATAAATTGGATACCTAATCCCATCCCCAAATATTCTTACCGTAGCTATATCATTAGAAATATAGATAGTCACAGAGTTATTTAGATTTGTAAAATTAGTTTAGTAGTCCATAACTATCATAGAATCCTACTGCTGGTTTATGAACTGCCTAGAAAAATCAATCCATATGATATAAGTGAATAAACAATCAAATAATCTTGAATGGAAATCACTTCAAGTCACCTTCTGATACTGACCTTCATGGTTTCGGATACCCCACAATCGTTTGGATGTCCTAATAAAAATCGCAGTAGAAATATTCATAATACTCTTGAAGGTGTTTCTAGATTCACGAATATGCATATGATTGTCTCAGTCCATAACTAGGAATCTTGGGGGTCACCATCACCTGAAAATGTATGTGGATTTTACTATGGAAACTCCAACATAATATCTACTATATAAATTATTGGTTGTATAGATCCCTAGATATTATAAAAAATTCATAGATACTACACTCAAAATTAGACATTATTTCATGTATCTAGGATAATAGGAGGTTCTCATAGATGGCACTACTAGAGGTATCACTGGTGGATATATTATCACCACTTTCGGAGGGTGAGCCACAAGGCCACAAGATCCACTCACCATATTATAATGATTGTCGACTAGTAGATAGGGTCTAAGGTGGTACTATGCAAAGACTATACCCTCATGATCATAGTGGCACAATAGTGGAAATAATTGATATGTAAAATAATAATACTAAATAGGTGAAAAATCACAGCAGATGCTAAAGAATACAAATGCAATAAATAACCAATAACATAAATTACCAGTATCACTTAAGAAATTATGATATTTTATATGTCCATAAAATTAATAAGGAATATAAGGCATCATTATAGAAGTAAAATATAACTATTAAAGGAAAAAAAATACAAAGAAGTCTATCTCTACAAGCATTAAATCCAAATCTTAGTCTTGTGCTCTCCTACTATAAACATGTAATGTATAAAAAATTTGGTGTTATCCCCTAGTCATACAAATATCCACAAAACATATAGTATACCATCATTGTATTATATATGGTGTGAAAAAAACTTAGTTGGCCACCACAATCAATGTCTAAAAATATCCTGGCCTTGATGATAATATGGTTGTGTGAAGGTAATAATGGAATGTATTAATAAAAGCTGTGAATGGTTGGTTCTGGTTTCTGAAGGAAACTAGGACGACATTACCTTCTTCACCCTTTTACATAGAATATATGAATAATTTACCATATGTATAAAAATATATAGATTGTATATGTAGTTGCTTCTGCGGCCATATTTATGGATACTGCTATTAGCTAGGATCTGACATGTAACCCGGGCATCAAAAAGTTGTAACATGTGTCTCACCATAATCAACGGATTCCATGCCTAGTGTCCGATGAATAGGGGAAACCATTCTCAGTATCATATTAGTTGGGTGTCCATTCCTATTATCATATTGGGAAGTGTATTCATGCCCATATATAAATATAAGGTTCATCATTCCCATCTATCTTAATCATATCACTTGGGTCTCCATTCATATTATCATATCACTAGGGTTACCTTTTCCATTATCATATCATAAGTATCTCCTTGACCAATATCATATCATAAGGGTCTCCATGCACAATATCATAACATAATGGTCTCTATTACCGAGTTTCACTATATAGGGACTATATTCCTCTTATCACAATATAGAGATGTCATACCCATATCATAGTACTAGGATGTCATTCCTATATCATAATGATAGTATAAGGGATCCCATTCCCATATATCAGAATAGATTGAAGGATTTAATTCAATATATAACATTTTTAAGTCATTCCTTACATGTATAAAATGAAGAATAAGATGTCTCCATGCATAGAATATTATATAAGTGTATTTATTCCTGATTATGTCAAATATAATAGTCAATGGATTTAATCAGCGACAATAGTTAATTAATAACTCAATGAAATTAAATAATAATAATTCCATAACCATTATTCTAAATAATTTTGTGACGTGATCATACCATTAACTTTCAATAAGTTAAACATAAATTGATATTTGTGTTAGACATAATATACCACAATATTTATCCATTTCTTTTAATGTCATCAAAATTCAGATGAAATACAAAACACACCCATTAGTGTTTTGGTTTTATAAAAAAGGAAAACAATTAATCATGTAAAGGGAACACCCCTAAGGGTCTCATACCTTGAGGTTGATAACCTCACATGTATCTTAGGATCTAATAATTTCATTACGTTTTGAAACCTGGAAACCAAATAATGAATGATTCAATTTATGGAAAATACATGATAAAACTCTAATACAGCACCTAACACATAGTATAATGAAAGAAAACCTTAGGGGATAAATTCTAAACAGCATACCTTATATATGTAGAGGATCACTCAACCAATATCGAACTTTGGTTTGGACTAGATGGAGATTAAATGACAAAGTATCCAAATTCCACGAAAATATGGAATATGATCCTACACTAAAATAACTCAATGGAGTGAATAAAATACAATTAAAGGATTAAGATGAAAATAGTTCATACCAGAAAGAATCAAACTAGATGCACAAAATTGTAATCCGATTCCAGATCAGAATGTTATATATAAACTCAGTCGATAGAGTCATGGAGCTCAAATTAGAGGAAGAAGCCTATGTTTCAATGGATTTACAAGAAATATAATTGGATTAAATATATAACCCATCAACTAAAAAATGGTAATTTTCCCAATTTTATCGATTCTCATAGGTTGGACCTATGGTTGAACAAACTATTCTTCAATTGTGTTCCCTTGACTATTTAAGGAGGGAACCCAAATGGGTAGGCCGCATAGCTTGGGTAACCATTCTCCGAACATGCCATATGACTATGATAAAAATTATTGAAAATATTCACTGGTGTGTGGCCCTGTTAACATGGTTAGGTAAAACCATGAAACATAATTTTCCCTTTGAAATTCCTTGCATGGTTAAGAAATGTTATTTAGGCAATGCTACATGGTTTCTACTAACAATGTAGCCCAGTGATTTCCCCAGAAAACAAGGACCCAGGCTATGAAAAAGCCCTATACACCCATGATTCCCCCATAGCATCACTGGGTATCTGTAATTGATGAAAACCGAATATTAAAACAAGAAATTAAAGTATTCAAAACTCATATAAAAGCAATATTATTATAAAATATTAGGTTATTTATGAATCATTACTACATTTTATTGAATTACATTGAAACAATTATTTGAAGCTAAATAAATTATTCCTCCTAAAAATGGTTTCTTATTATATTATAAAAAATATGTATTTTTTTGATAATGTTTAGAAAAGTAATTTTTTTAAGAATAAGTTAAAAAAATTAAAACATTAGATACTTTTTGTCCAAAAAGGATACATTGAATAAATATAAAACAATTGTCAAAATGTTAAAAATATGGGAACAATATAAGATCATGGAATGGAAAATCATTTTAGAAATTTTAAAATGCTTTTATTGAAAAACAATCTCATAAGAAGGATAATGAATCCTTTATTCAAAATGAACAAATTTTAATATAATGTTTTTTTGAGAAAAAAACTATTTGAACTTCCACTATGTGAAGTATAACATTTTTGGGAAGTAAAAACATAGATATGAATGAAAATCCCCTAAAATAAATGGTAACTATTCATTAAAAATTCCACTAAAATCGATTTATCAGGGTAGAATGATTTAGTGTGAAACATTACTTCACTATAAAATAAGATTCGAATAAAACATAACATCATTATATGTTATATATGAATATCTTTCAATGGGGTTTTAAAGAGGGGAATGATTATTACCGATGGAAAGCATTTGAGTCATAAAAGCCTATTACCTTTATTATGGCTTCTCTGATTCTCTCTAAACTATGGTAAAAAAACACAAATATCATTCTATACTAAATCATAACCATATTCAAACATAATGTTTTTAATATTTACTATTTATAATCATTATTTATATGTATATTAGTTGGTTTTTATCTATCTATCTATATCGAGTGTTAATAGTTTTGACCGTTTGTACTAGTTTTATAGGATCAGTATCCTTGTTAGTTTTACATGAAAATTTCATCATTCCAAGATCTATAATGATTCTATAATAGATCCATTATAAGATTTATGATGTATAGATTTCTAATTATGAGAATTTCATTCTTTATCGTCAATTGTGGAATCGATAATATGTAGGATTTTGTGATATTATTAAATAACAGAAGGTGTTTTCATAGTTATTGAGTGAAATATTGATGTATATTTATAAAATGAAAAAACTCATTATATAAAAATATACATCATATTATATAATTAAATATATTTTCATGTCAATCCATGGAATATATTCATATCATTGTTAAAGAAGGTTGTGAAACAAATAGATAGATGAACATAAAATGATTAATAGATGATTATGAGGTGATTTAGTTGTAATATCATGAAAATAGTAGAATAATGACATAATATATTTTTTATTCATATGATATAAAATAAATAGGGATTAATTATAATAATATGTAATTTATATGAAATTATTACATAATTTGATTAAAATATTTACTCGATAATATATTTATTTTAAAATATTTAATTAACGATGATAAGTTTTTGATAATATCACTAAACGTTTCTCCAATTTTTCCAACAAAAATATATATGACATATTATAAATAATATTTATCCATAACACTCTTTCTCATAACAATAAAATTATGTATGTGATGAAAATAAAAATAAAAATCAATCATTCCATGGAATCTCTAGTCCATGCGTAAATATGGTAGATGATTTCATTCTCCATATAATGGGAGAAATATATAATATATTTTATCATTTAATAACATAAAATATGTTTTGAAGATATTAATTATTTAATAAATTCATAATTATTACCTTTCATTTAGGGTGGTCACAGAAATTAAAACCTGAAGCATTGTGGAGGGGATAACCCATAGAAAAACATGAACAACGTTGACAGTATTATTTAGAAAAAAAAGGAACTATGTTAAATTCTTGTTCAATAATTTAATAAAATATCAATATAATATTGATACTAATGTTATAATTTAAATATCATGTAATGTATTTTGCATAACAGTATGTCCACATAGAGAAAAATAAATGAGAAATAGAATTTAAGAACTTTCACCGCACTTATCTGATTATCTCTATTGAAAAAAGGGTTAATCTCTTTATGTATGAACTATTTAGAAGGCCATAAAATCATTAAGGTAGAAAAGAGATTTTATGAGATCTTTTTTTTCTACTTTGGATAAAATTAGTGGGTTTTTGGTTGGAGGGGAAGTGAAGAGATGAGATATACTTTTATAAGAGAGAATGGATTGTAGTTTTAAAAATACCCATAACTTTTCAATAATTTAATTCCAATATAAAAAAAGTGGCAAAAAAATTTAAGTATTCAGGTGTGGAAAATTGATAACTTCTTTATAGAAACATACATTTTTTCACACATTTTTTAAACATGTTTCAACCTCATTTACCCCTGAATTTTTACTTTTTTCATTTTATCTTCTATAGTGGTATCTAGTGTTTACCTAATGTAATATCATATTTATGACTATAAATAAGTTTTTACTGATTATATAATTTTTCCCTAATAATTATAAATTTTAATTTAATTTTTTTATTTGAATTTCTATAAGTGATAAAAAATATTTTTTAAATAATGAAAGTATAATGCATTAAATAAATTTTTGATAAAAATATTACTTGAATGTTAAAATATAAATCATGGGTTTATAAACTATAATAAATATTTTATAATTTAAAACTAAAATTATAAAATACATGTTATGCCTATAAAATGGCCACATAAATTTATAAATCTTAATTAAATAGTAATAATGGAAAAAAAAGTCACATAATTAGTGGAAAAAGTATATTTCTCGATCCAATTTAATTTTTTTAAAGGTATACTAAATTAATACTAAGATAATAACCTAATACTAAGTCAAAAAATGATTTAATATTTTTAAAATGAAATTTTAAAATTTGAAAATTTATTTTTAAAATCAAAATACAAATTTTAATAAAAAACAACATTTATTGAAAAAATTATGTTTTAGTGTTATTAATATTATTTCATATCAATTTTTTAGTTAACGATTGATAATATATTAGTTCATAAAATAAAATATTATATATTATTATTTAATATTAATTTATTTAATTATTTGGATAAAATACCAAATACTTCTATAAATATATTCAATAATGGATAAATCATTTTAATATTAAATATGTGGTGTTTTTAAACAATAAATTTAAGAATATTTGGATGATCAATATAATATTATTTACTATATTTTTTTTCTTGAAGATTCTTAGTAATATTAATCTAAAATGCATCAGTTCATTTTTTCAAGGATACATATTAAATAATCTAGCATATATAACATTTATTCAGAGAAAAAATAGTCTAAAATCATAGGTTGTTATATTTGGGATTATAAAAATTTAAATTGTGACACTTATTGGATAGAGAAAATGTTTCATGAATGATAATAAGAGTGTATATTAAAGAAAATAATTTTGGGATGAAATGTAAATAGTGTACAAATTTCCAATTTATATGTTACATTTATATTGGTTCTATAAAACTATAAAGATAAATAGTCATAGGTATATCAGTAACATAATATTTTATTTTTAATTAGAAATTATATAAGTTAAAATTCGAGTCCCTTTAGTAGGTATCAAAACTAACCTGTGAAGACTATATTTTAGCGCCTGATCATAGTGTTTGGTTTTGGGACACTGTAGTTGGTATAAAATGAATGGTTTAGAAAATTTTATAGGTTACGATGTTGTTTTATTGGAAAAATCATGGATAAATAATATATTTTGAGATAATAAGTTACATGTCTTTTATTATCATAATGGATATTATCTGTTGGAGTGCTATGAATATTTTTTCCCTGAATCAAATGATTTTCATAAAATATGACATGTTTTAGGATATATTAGTATTAATTATTTTTATAATATAGTTTATTATGATATACTAATTCTAACAGTTTCTATATATAGTAAATGGAATGAACAAGTAGAAACCATGTTAACAATGGGTGTGAAGGAAAATATTGTTTTTATGAACATGAAACTGAATGAGATATGAGATAGAGTGAAAACAATTGTTTTTATTCATTACCAAATATATAGGGTTATTATCAACTAAATTAACCTTAGTGGGTATCATAGTTCCTACAATAAGTGAAAAAAAATTCATATCAGTTTTTTCTATAAATATCATGAAGGTAACAAAGATTCATCTTTTTATGTTTCATGAATTTGGGATGAATCACCTTTTAAAATTTCTCAAAAGAGGAATAATATGTTTTATATATGGTATTTGAGGGCATGGGGAAATAATCTCCCAAGCAAAAAACGACGGGTTCATTAACAAAATGGAAGGGAATAATGTTTTTAAAGGTATGAACTGAATAATTTAAATGTGGCATGTACCAGAATAATGAAAATAAATTATTAAGGTGGGAATATCATGAATGTGATTAAAAATATAATAATAATAAAGTATTATCAAATACATTTTTTATATAAATAAATTTGAAGATATTTTGAGTAACATATAAAATGTATGATTTATTTTAGTATTTTTTATTATGTTTAATTTTTAGATCATGATTAGATAGTGATTAAGAAATATTAGTATATGATTACTATTTTTTATAATATAATATTATATTAATTAATAAGATTATAATTCTAGGATTAGAGGTTATGGATAAATTTCAATGATATAATTTTTTAAATATATGTCTTCAAGTGTGATGATATAGTAATAATTTCTTTAAGGGTTCATAAATTTAGGGATATTCATAAGATAAATGTATTAAATACACTTTTGAGGCCTTTTTTGATTATATTCTTAGGATATTAATAATTTTTAGGGAAGTGTTTATTGAGATTTTGAAACAAAACATTACTAAAACTATTTTGATTGATATATGATTTTATATTGAGTAATTTAGGGTAATAATTAAATTATTTTTTCCAAATATAAGTTAAGAATACCATGGAGGTTGAAAATAAATTTTTAATTGTGAGACTGAAGTCATTTTGGATGATTTTATTTGTATTTAATTTTTATTCACTTTTGAGGTATATATATCCCTTAGGTATTTCATGTGACTTACTATTTTTTTGGGAAGAATGTTATTATGGGTTAATAAGATGAACATTATATATATAATTTTTAGATAATGTGATATTTGATATTGAGGTATGTATGGTTATCTCATATAAAGGGTTATTTTATTTTTGGTAATATTCTCTGAAAAAAGAGAATGGATATTCTTTTTCAAATATGAAATTTTCTATCAAAAATATTTATATTATTTTAGGAATAAAGAGTATGTAATACATTGGATGTATAGATGTTTTTATGGTTTGAAGTCAAGGGGATTCAGAAAATAATGGTATATTTTGCAGAATATATGGTATGAGATTATATATTGTAGATATACTATTTTTGGAGTGATTAAAAGAGTTTGGATAAAATTGATAGATAATCTTTTAAGAATCCATGATCCAAATATTATAATAGTATGGTATTAATTTTCTATTGTGAGTTTTTATGTTCCTTAACATTAGTTATTTATGAAAAAAATCACCTTGAACATTTGGTGACATTTTTGAGGCTCTAGAGATTAATATTTTATTTATTCATTTGATATTTTATTCATATATGATATTATATGAAGTCGTATGAACCTATTTTTTTCTTTCGGTTAGTGGATTGGAGTACAATGAATAAAATTTTCCCCGTTTTTTGATCTTGTGATCCCTTGAAAGTTAATTTTTATTCTTTAAGAATAAAATATTCATCACGGGTTTTTATCATATGAGATAAACCATTGGTAGAAAACTAATCAAAAACTCTCAAAGAGGACGAAATTTCACTCATGGAATGAGATAGAATCATGTATTTATGTTTTTTTATTCACTATCGTGACTGTAAATTATCCCCCAACTCAAACATGATGAAGATATATCTATAGTGTATTTTGTTGTAAATAGAACTCAACAATAAAGGTTTACATTTTAAAACATATTTAAACGTATGATTCTTATAATGGTACAGAAACGTATTTAGATATATTTATGAGATACAAAATTCTTTATAGTAACATATAAATTCATTATCATGATAAAATATATATCTAAGGTCATACCTATATCTATATACATTCATTTTTTAGAGAAAAAAATTAAATTAAGAGTAGGTACTTTTTGTAAGAAGGGGAAATTATTACACCACAATATTTCGTCCCCTGAATAATATCTTTTTAGATTTTGGGTACCACAATAAATACTCAGCTTAAAACCAACTGTGATATACTATTAAATTATTAATATTTAAAATTATTTTCTTATAACTTTGATATTGGATTAATGGGTACAAAAAAGAGTAATTGAATTATGAAGTACATGTATAATGTTTTTTCATTAATAAAATTACAATCAATATTATATATATTATCATTTTTTATAAATGAAGATAAAATATTTTGAGGCTAAAGTGGTATCTTCAAAAAACACTTTTTATTTAAAAAATGAGTTTTATATTTTCATATTAAATTAATAAATATTTATAAATAATTATAAGTAAACGAATATATTATATAAAAATTAAAATAAATAATAATTCATTTAATCAATTATGTGAGTCTATGAATAATAATGAAGTCATTTTATGCTTTAAAAATAAATATTCTTTCCAAATAATAATTATTTCATTTTAGGAATGAATATTAAAAAAATTTCTATCAAATTTAGATATTTTAATATATTATATCGAAATAAATTTTAAAATAATAATTTAAAAATTATATTGGAGTGAGTGTTGAGATTTATTATAAAAAGATTGATTTTTGATTGAATTGTGGAAAAATGGAATTTTTAAAAAAACTGTCATTTCATTTCCTTAAATAATGTAATATAAAAGTTCCATTATTTTTCAAATTTTGAGTTAAAGTAATATAATATCTCATTTCTTAATCATAATATAATTAATTACAAAGTAATCCAAATTATATTTGATTCTGGGTTGAGTTCTTTTTTTTGTGTTCAAAAAAACTTTTTTTTATAAAAACTAATTTTCATTGAATTTGGTAACATTATACTAAATTTACATTATAATAACTAAAAAAACTGAATATAGAAATATTTTTTAAATATTTTTAATATTTAGGATCAAATATAGTGATGTGTTAAATTTTTTTCTGGACATAATGAATAGTCACCATGGTAAATTTTTATCTCCAGGGTAAAAAGTAAAATAGATTAATTAAAGTAACAAATTTTCTATAAGGTTCTAAAATTCCATATTAATTATTATTTAATAAGGTTAATTTGAACCTTACCACATAATATTTAAAATTTACATGTTTTAGTTCTATATGACCATCCTTTAGATATTCATATTGTTTTAAGTATCGAATCATTACAAAATGCCACTTCTATTGTTTTCAGTATCTATAATAGGTTGTCAAATGGATGAAAATAAGTTTTAAAAAGTTAAACATGGTTATATTGAATTATAATAATTTTTTTTACTATAGTGTTTTATTTTTATTTTTTAGTGGTGGAATAATTACCTGGAATACTAACGCATCCACGCCACAGAGCATGTGAAAACAAAAAAAATGAAATAAAATAATTTTAAAAAACAATAAAAGTAATATTTTTAGGTGAATTATATTATTATACTAAATTAATTTGTAACTATAAAGTTTGATTTGTTATTAAAAAAATTATATTATAATTTATTGATATACTGATACTTTTAATGACAAATTATTTGAATAGTCATGAAAATAAAATTTAATGATTAATTTTTTTTAAATAATTTTAAAAGAATAAAAATTACATTTTTACAGAGTTGGATGGGATATTTTAGAACCTATCACTCCATGTTATTGTATTTTCCAATTTAAATTTTTATAATTACATTCATGAACTTTAATTTTTTAAAATTTATGAAAATGGCAATGTTTTTTGCTTCTTAAAGGAGACTCACTTCAAAAATTTGAAAACATAACTGAAATTAGGTTTTCTCTAAAAAATAATACAAAATAATGATCCAAACATATAGTTCCATGTACCTAATCCCGTCTAGTTTCAATAAACAAAATCTCTAAAGCTAAATTAAATTGAGTATATTAGAATAGAGGGTAAAAGTTATAACCAGTTTCTTTTAGGTTTATTTATTCTCCTACAATTTTCAAACCTATCATTAACATGATTTTATAATGGAATATGAATCTAAAATATATTAAAAATCTATTAATTAGATGTTAAATTACTTTCCCCCCACTATTTCAATCCAATGGTTAATAAACACTTCACCCGTTTTTACATGATGACTAACACCTCCATGATATGATGTGATTCATTTTTCATTTTCATCCTACATGTCATTTTGTAAAGATAGAATTGATATATATAATTTTATTATGAAATATGTATGATTATATGAAGAGAAAATTTTATCTACCTTCTTTCCATACAATACATTCGAAAATGATAATATCACTCATGAGTACATGTGGATAAACATCTCCATGAAGAAATATGATTCTTTATTGATTATGGACTCAAATGGTTTGTCACAAGGATTATTTTTCTTTATATATATGATAATTATGGTATATTTATGATTATGGAAAGATTTACGATTGTCTACCTTTCATTATATCCATCATCTTGGAAAATTGAAACATCACCTGTGTATATATACAGACGATTGTCACCATAGTGTGATGCAATTAATTTTTCATGTATTAATTAAAGGGATGCTTATAAAATTATATTTAATGTATAACTATGATAATTATAGTAGGTTTAATATTATTGTGATTATTCAAATAAGAATCCTAATTCTATAATCAATAAAATGATGTTTTTTGGAAATTATGAACTAAATTTCTTCAAAATGTGTGAAAAAAACATAATATAATTAGTAAATAAATAAATAATTACAGTTATTTACTAAAAAATAATAAAAAACAAAGAAAAACTTATTTTTAAATTAAAATTTTAAAATAATATTATTATTAAGGGATTATAGAATTTTAGAAATGTGTTAGACTTATGATAAGGAATTTGTCATCTCAATTTTCTATCATTTAGACAAACACCACTTACATCAAATATTTTATTTTTTTGTTGTGTTTATATTTACATATGGATGTATTAATAATTAATATACTGAAATTAATGTTTTTTAGGAATCCTTTTCATTTTTTATCTTTAAATTATATTTTTAATAACATTCTACTCAATTAGGTAGGTTGTTCAGAACCTTTTTATTTTTTTTTGTCTTCAAAAAAAATTCTTCAAAATACATGTTTTTTTAAATGTTTCAACAAATTGGAAATTTAGGAAATAAAATTAGTTTATATCATTTTCATGTACAATTTTATTTCTTTATTACTATTTCAAAATGAATAATTTCAATGTTTACTGAATCAGTAATTTAGGAATTTCTATGGAAGTAAACATGTTTTTTAAAAAAATTGGCCACCTAGAATGATTTTTATTTCCATTAGAGTTGTAACTCATTATCAAGACTGCTCTTTATGTTTTAATAGTTTTTCATGGAAAACCTTTTTCACTATTAATCTACTATGTTTTTATTTTTAAAATTTTTTAAAACAAAATTCTATTTCTTATTGTTTTCCAAATAAATTCAAATTGATTTATAATGGTATTTTTAATCTTTTTAAACATTCATTAAATATTATAAAACATCATTAGGGATATATTATCTTGATACAATACACCTTGTTTCATTGAATGTATTATGTTCATATTTCTCTATATATTGAACTGGGAAAATATTTAAATTTTGTTTTCTAGTTTTCAATATGAATATTTACATTGATTATGTATTATATGGTTCCATTTTGATTCATGAGATGAAAAAATTGGAATTTGTAAGTGATTATTGGGTCCCACAACTATATATCCCCTTGATTCATCTATAGGTATCTTAGATAAACTATCTCGGGTATTTTTTAAATGACTTACAAATTTATGATTGATGATATGGATTAAGAAATTGATGAAAATATTTTGATGTACGACACTCGGAATTCAATCATTATGAAATCAATCAATATTATCTATGTGATTATTTATATTTCTCTCCCTAGAAATATTTTATGTTCATATTAATTATGATTTTTTATGGAAATGTTTTGATTAAATAAGAAAATAAAACATGATTATGATTTTTTAGAAAGTTTTTATCTCCTAATATTTGATGTTTTATTTTCAATGAAAATATTTCCTATATTATAAAAAACCCTCATTAATTTTATTTTTTATTTTATACATGATTATGATGTTTTTTATGGAAAGTATTGGGATAATTGTTTTTCAAGAGAATGTAAGTGATCATTTTATACTCAATATTTTTTTCATGAAATGTATGAAAATATATTGGATTTTCAATCATTTGGAATGGATTTAGTGGTTTCCACCTTTTATTATCCATTACCGAGATAGGTTTTGCTCATCCCACTTTTTAAAATGTTTATCTTGTGGATTATGGATATTTATGTATTATAAAAACTTATATGGTGATATAAATTGAATGTGGAAAAGGTATCAAGAATGAAAATATGAGTGTAATCATAAGAACCTTGTTTGGTGAAAATATGAACAATGAGCATAAATTTTCATTTTATATGGTACATTTTCAATAATTTTAAAAAACTGTGAACCTAAAAGGTATAAAGGATGTGAGAAACATATTGGTTTTTGAATTTATAATCATGGAAGTTAAAATATTATTAACTATAATCTGTATCAAAACCAACATGTAAAGAGTTTGTTTTTAGTTCAAAACATGGGTGTAAAGGTTTGTGGTGATATATTAGAGTTTGTTAAGCTTTACATCTATTTATACACCATTTTTACGTTACCATCAGTATCAATAATATTCAATTAACTATAATATTACCCTACTCAAATAATAAAAATCATAATTATAAAATAGATCCACATGAGGTAACTATTGATATCGCAGAAGAATTTCATTAAGAGAAAACCAAAATAGAATCACCATCAGAGGTAGAGGTGGATATCAACACCATACTAAAGTATTTTATGTGGGAGAGAGTCCTAAGGGTCCACTAACATAGTAGAACTAGTAGTTTCATTGGGATTTGAGCAATGAGAGTAGGTCTGGGAAGTTTCACAATCATTTTTGGGAGAAGATAAATTTTTTTATCCTTCCAAAGAAGACCATAAAAAAAGTAGTAGATGTAAACCATAGAAAACACCAACCGAATTTTCAAAAGAACTACCTCTTTCGTTCTTTCAATTGTATTTCTTACCCAAGGAGAACAGAGAATTCTGATACTCCCCTATCTTATAGAGTAAATTCATATAGGATATATAACCAATTTTCCATGGAAACTTATCATGTTTTTTCCATTTATGAATATTCCCATAAAAATAATTACAACTCTAGTAAAGACATGTTCATGTAGAATCAAGTGTTCTAGTGAAGTTAATGGTTGAACAACAAAGGAATCATCACCTATAACCCCACTAGATTTTATAGGTGACTAAATAGGAAGAATGATCCACTGGACTGTGAAACTAGGGATGAATGTGGTTGATTATCATTACCTCCATCCCATGGTCTATGAATATTTTAATGATAAGGAGAGGAAGAGTCATGATTATCCAATTTTATCTGGATCTATTCTGGGTCCCATGTTGTAGAGTCCTTGTAAAAAAATCAATAGTGTATTTCCCGATATAAAAATTAAAATTTATAGTTGTAGTTTATAATGACTCCCAGTTTCATGAATTATTTTTAAATATAATATGGATTGATTTCGAGACCATACACAAATACATAACATGATTATGAGGCCCGATGTACTCGAAATAAATGCTTGAACTATATTAAATATATTTAATATAACACACGAGATGTTTCCATGAAAAAGTGGAATAACTTTTAAATGGGATCTGAGATCAAAAAAATAAAAGGTAACCATTGAGTTCAAAGCAAAAGCTGGAACCTAGGTGTGAATTACTATTAGTCGATACAGGTCGATTTGGGAAAGTTGTCACAAATTCTTAAATGAATAATATAAATTAAGAATATTTATTTTATTTTATTGATGTAGTGATGAAATGAAATTTTTATCTTTTAATAAACCCTTTTTTAGAGATCAATGGTTATTATCATAACCTTTGAATCCTCTAGAGACACTGGAGAGAGAGATCTAGGGAATTTTCTTGAGCATGAAATGACAAAACATCAAATCAGAGATTGATGAAAGCTGATCTTGATGGATCTTGCCAATAGAAAAGTCATGGTGGCCATTATTCATCAGTGAGTGATCCGAATCTAGGTAAGATGCATTATTTTGATTTTCATTCTCGATCATGATTCATATGAGGAACTTATACTAATCCAAGAATAGATTATCCCAAGGTTTGATAATATTTACGGGATGAGTTATTTGTGGGATTTATCTGGAATTGATTTTATAAATTTTCATTGATTTTTATTCCATTACAATAGTAATGAACCAAGATTTAAACAAACATATATTGAGGTTTTCCTCTATATTTGATTGTTCCTTTCTTCCTCGATTCACCCTTCATTGCACGTTCTTCATTATTCCTTGTCTTTTCCCCCCATTGTGACTAATCGATACATCCACCTTCAATTCATAGGTCCATGATCCAAAACCATATATCCAACCTTGAAAGGACTTAATGAAGGTTCGAAGGTGGGTACAAAGGAAGATCGAATGATGGTGAGTGCTGATCGAAGGACCGAAAACCATCAATTCAGTGTTATGATGGAAAACCGACCTTGGATATAAATTTTCACGGTGAATGGAACACTAGAATGAGATCAGAACGATCATCCAAGGTGAGTGAGAGGAGGAAGATGAGTTTCTAGAAAAAAAATACACACACCATGAAGTCTATAACTACACGACATGTTGTCCCTAGTGAAAAAAACCGGTGTACATTGAAAGTACATAAACACAAGGTGGAGTACATGGGTTCCCTACACGACATGTACCCCTCACATGATTAATTTAGACCAAGTACACATGCAACCCCATGTTCTGGTACATGGGTTGCGATATAGGGGCTGACATCGGGTAATAGCACATGGAAAAAGTACATGGGTGGACCATAGATGGATGGACAAAACATTTGAATCAATCTAGACCTCATCATCCCATCTTCTACACAACATGGTTTGAAAGACATGGTCAATTGTACATGAGAAGTACATGGGGTCAGGGGACATGGTGTGTGACAATTCTACAAGCCGTGAACCCCTTCCTAAATGGCACATTCTTATTTTCCTGCATATATTAGAAAAGTTTTTTTAGGGTTTCTTACATTTATTTTTTCCATGAGGGTTGGAATGAATTGTTTCCTACTCCAAGGACCATGATCTCTTCAACAGGACTACCTAGATAGAGTTTTTGGAATCTCTATAAGAGGACCGGTGTGGGATCCTCTATTCATTATTCATTATCTAGGTGTAGTCATTAGAATCAATGTGACCAACACTATATGGGAATATATTCTCTTCATAGAAGGAGAATCCATATTGAGTTGTCGGTATCACCCCATGGCCCTGGTTGGAATCCCAATATATTGTATCATATTCTCTTCAGATCTATCATCCTATATTTCTCATGACAGTACCCAATGAGCAGTACCTATCGGACGAATGTCCTCAGAGCTATTGAACTCAAGAGTGTGTTCTCCATGATGAGTGATTCATGGTATCTTTGATATGAATCCCTTGGTTTGGTATGTGGTGGGTTTTACTTTCCTCTAGATGTTGTGTCATGGTTTGAGTGTATATGGATATTTGTGTTATATGTTTTATAGAAATATACCTATGTTAAGATGAAAATATGTTCTTTTTTGGTATTTAATTTTGGTTTCAGGGTGTCCTAATTAGTATTGCTATACTCACTCCTACATGGAATTTTCCCACAACTATAACATCTTGTGCATTTTATCCCCCTTAGGATAGAGTCCTAGGCGGACCAAGACTAATAATTTCATTGTGAGACCATAAAACCGTGTTGTGTTGCAGTGGTTTTTAGATTGTACTCATCGTACCTATTACTTTTAATTTGGAATTGTGTTTTATACTATTTATCATGGGCTTGTATTGGGACCAATTTACCCTACTTTACTTCCTTTCATACTCTGCCTAGGGGTAATAAATGTATACTTGAATTAGTTCTTACTGGTTTTTACATTTCATCATTTTGTGATTTTAGAGATGATTGAGTGTGTACATGTACATAAGAAATGTCTCCCATCTCAGTGATATTCATATTCAGTTCTAGTCACCATCCTCTATCCTATTGGAGGTGGGCTTTGGGAGTTATGGAATGTGCCCCACTAGGACGAGTCGTGATAGAGTGGAATTGTAATATCCAAGGTAATTATAGAATAATAATATTTCATATTTATTAATATTTATTAATTATATATTATTTTTACCTAAATAGTGATTCTTTATGAAATAGTATATTCAATACATAATAATGGGTTTCATTGAAATTTTATGTTGCTCACAAAACCCAGTTATACTGAAAAACAATACATTATTAATATTATTATTTTAAATGGTAGTTAATGCCTAGCCATTGTATTGGAAAGAATAAATAAAACAGACTATATTATGTTTAAACATGTTATTAAATGTTTTTACACTCTTCTAATAAATTTAATGGACCTAAAATAAAAACAAATCAATTTTTTGGTATAATATCTCTATTATTTTTAAAAGGTAGTTTTACCGCCTTTTGATCGAGAACCCATTTTAAATAAATTTTTTGACACCTTTATATGTTATATTTGATGAATTAAACTTCTTCTTTGAATGTGGGACATCAAAATTTATTTTTTAGATATTTTGTTTTATTTTTTTGATGACATTCATATTTTTTTGAATAATGAATAATGCAACATTTTAATTCAATATTGTATTTTGTCTAAATAGTTTATATTGTTAGATTATAATTTTAATGGATTTTAAAGTATGTATAGAGTATTTTTTTATCATGTAATAAAAATTTTTTCTTTTTAATTTATTTAAAAATGAAATTTATAGAAAAATATTTCCAACTTTTGAAAATTTCACATTAAAAATCCGCATTTTAGTTTTGTTTGCAGAAATAATTTTAAATAAAAATTAAATTTTTTTTTAATTGAATTAGGTAAAATGAATTCCACATTTGGAACCATAATGTCCAAATTAGTGGAATGGTCAATCTAATTTTTAAGATTAAAAATTATACCATTTTTAAAAAATTATTTACCGTAGTAAAAGTAAAACATTAACAAGGGTTAATATTAAAAGTTAAAGTTTAACATAACTATGAACTACAAAATTTAATGGTTTGTTGAGGTGTGCCTCAAACCTAAAAAAACTATTAAACATTAATTACAATCCCTATTCATTGAATTTTAATTACACATTTATCTGTTTGGATTTTAATATAAAATAGCAAATAAATTAAACACTCGAACCCACCTCTCCTCAAGTATAAACACCAGCTCTCCACTACCTTTTCTTGCACCAAAAAGCATTTTATCTCCTAAAATATAAACCCAAACCTATCCTCATCAATCTCCACACATCCAAGTGCTACTGGTCTCCCCAAAAGTCCATATCCAAGGTCATCAAGGGTCTTTTATGGATGGGATATTTAAGAGGATGAAAAATAATGTATGAGACAAATCAGACATGAGGTAAGGGAATTTCATAACGTAGACTCCATTCTTTGGGATAAACTTATACTTTTGGATTAGGTAGATCAACTATTATGTGTGAAATGAATTTGTAATATCTTATATTTTATTTATATCTTGAATTTCCTGAAATGTTTTTCTAAAAGGTACCTTTTCATATGGATTGTTTTCCGTTCCATACAAAATGTCAAAATAAATGTTTTTTATCATATAATACAACAACCACTTCTTTTCCCCCATAACCATTATTTCATATTGGACTTATTCTATAATACTAAACGTTTTTATAAGGAAAATATATACCATTTTCCCTATTCATGTATTTTGGTATTGAAATGGGTTTTGATACGGGATTGATTATGAAAATATCTTGTAATTATATATTGTGATTGCAATGTGAAAATGTTATTTTTCATTTATGCATGATTTATGTGTTGTGATTATGTTTTGGTTCTTGGAAATTGAATAGGTATATGTGTGGTTCCATGATAATCTGATGGAGGGTGAGACCATGATATCACTCCAATGCATTGGGAATGGAGATGGAGTTAAATGATAAAGTTTATCCAAATAGATTTAGGGAATATACCGTGATGGGTATTAAACATGTAACCGTGAATTTTACTCCATATGTATATGTGAAAGATAAAATGTAAGTATAACATGTATGCCCCGAGTTACCTTTATGATTTATGATTTCTATGATTTATTTTTAGAAATCTTATGATTTCATGATTTCCGTTAAAGAGATTATGTTTTTTGTGGGTGCACAGTATGATATTGTGAAATTTTTTTATTGATTGTTAAATATTCATTGGCAAAATTTTTAATCACTTATTTTATATCCCTTACTGAGCTATTTTTTTCATCCAATTTTTTTAAAATGAATTCCATTCACTATTAGGTTGGGTAAGTGAAAATAATAAGTCAAGAAGATTTTATCATGAAAATAAATCATGTTTAATTATTTTAAAAGGGTTTGCTTTGATGAAAAAATGGATACTATTTTGGTAGTATCTTATTTTGTTTTTATAAGACGTTATATAATAATTATGGGATAATTATGTAAAACTCTAAACCCAAAAAGATCCCAAAATGTAAAAGAAATTAATTTCATGACTAAACTCAAGATTATGTAATGTTTTTAGATAAGGCCTTATAGTTGGTATCATAGGTTTGTTTAGATAACTTTAGGGGTTAGGATATTATTAATAAAAAATACATAAATTTCTTTTCCATTTTATCAAATTTAAATGATAATGAATATGAATATTACCATGTTTCTTTATCTATGATTTGTCTTTTCAGAATAGTTTTTTGTATAGGAAACAAGAATGATATTGTGGGACAACATCCAATGGAAAAAAACTGTCGAAATAATCCTCCTAAATTGGTTAAAATCAGAACTAAATAGTTTGTTATAGTGTTGGAATAGTTGACTCATGCTATAAATGGTGGTGGTATCCATGCACGAGATTAGCCATATCAACCATTGAGAAACTTGTCGGTAGTGGAGCATTTCATGAGGTAACATCCTCCACCATTTAGAGGAACATCGGAACCCATGCTAGCTTAAGGGTGGATTAATCACTAGAAAAGATTTTTGATTTCATGGGGTTTTTAGACAATCAGAAGGTTAGGATTGTTTTTACCCTTTTTAAGGTGAAGTTTATCAGTGGTGGTCTATGGTAAAGAGTATCAGTGAAAATGAGGTGATTGATTCTCTTGAGTGGGATGAATTCAAAAATTTGTTTATGGAGAAATATATTCTTATGGAGGTTCGGCCTATAATGGAAAAAATTCAAAGAATTATAGCAGGAGGATGATTAATTGGATACTTATGAAGTAAAATTCACTTGAATTGCAAGTTATAGTCCAAATTTCATTTGGGATCTTGATTGTAAAATAAATATATTTTCAAACAAGATTAAATCCAATGCATCGAATACCATTTGATTCCCATGAGTTAAATACTTATGAAAAACTTGTTCTATGTGTGGATAAGGTGGAAATGGAGTTTTCTGAAGATCGTGTGTTGTTTGAAATACTATAGAATAAGATGTCGAGGTGGTATGAGAACTGGATGATTTTTAAAAAAAATTCAGATGGTAATAAAATTATGTTTATAGTTTGAGAAAATTTTATTAAAAAGAACACTGGGGAATGCCTTTTGAATTATGAGAAGTGCTTTTGATGTGGTAAAATTGAACATAAGGCTCGTAATTGCACTGAAATAGACAATGATAGTGGTAGGACAAAATATGATTAATAGTTAGGAAATTTTTTTTCGATTTAAAGAGAAGTGTTATTATGAAAATGAGTCTTCGATGAAGAACATTAATGAAGAGATGAAGCTAGAATATAAGTACAAAGGTGTAGTGAAATCATTTTCAACTACTTTAGTAGATGTTGGGTTACCAATTATGTGGTATAAGGGGTATTGGTTTTTTACATCGATTATGAAAATGTATTACTTGATTCGGGGTCTACACATTCTTTCATTTTTGGGAAAATTTTGGTATATTAGAAATTATACATGAGAAATGAATCCATAAGTTATGGTTAAAAACCCATGTGGGATATGTTGAGCCAAAAATAAATTATATGAATGTGTCTGTCTTTTTATGTGGAGAAAAATTACCTAAAAAACGATTAGTATTACCTTAATTATAGCTTGATGTTTTTTTGGGTATGTGTTGGATTTTTGTTTACCCATATAAGGTTGAATATAGATTTAAAAAGGATTATTTTTGGAAAATATATAGTCTATGTACTAGTACGAACTCTTACCATTGATAACATATCAGGAGGTTGAGAAACTATAAATTAATGGAAATGAATTTTATCTTTTAAATATTTTTGAAAAAAAGAAACTATTAATATAAATGATGTTTCATTGATAAATTTGTATCCTGATGATTTTTAGATGAGTTTCTAGGTATTATACCTATTCTATAAGTTCAATTTACTGTTTACTTATTTCCAAATACTAATAAAATTTCAAAACCTCCCTACCTAATGTCCCAGATTAAATTTTTAGAGTTGAAGAAGCAGTTTAAATACATATTAAATGGAGGTTTCATTCACCCTAGAACATCACCATGGGGTGTTTCCATCTTTTTTATTAAATATTAATATGGTTAAATGAGACTTTAAATTGATTAAAGAGACTCTAATAACATCACTATTAAGAACAAGTATCCTTTGCCTCATATTGATTATTTTGTTTGATCAGATCATGGGAGCACAATAACTTTAGATGGTTGACTTGAGTTTGGGGTACCATCAATTGAATTTAAATAATTAATACATTCTAAATACTGTGTTTCATACTAGATATTACCATTATGAATTTGTATCTATGCAATTTGGTTTAAGAAATGTACATACTGTATTCACAGATCTTATCAATAGAATATTTTATGAGTTGTTGGATAAGTTTTGGTTGTGTTTATTGATTTCATTTTGATATATTGAAAAAGTAAAGAGGAGTATGAAAGTCATATAAGGGTTTTTTTCCTACCATAAATGAAAACTAACAATATGGGATATTTATTATGTGTGTATTTTTGTTAAAAATTTTCATCCCATGGTCACATTATTTCTAAAAATAGCATAAATGTTGATCCTACTAAAACAAAAGTTGTTGAAGAATAGAAAAGACCCACAAATATAATAGAGATTAATTGTTTTCATGGATTACCAGGGTATTACTAGGTGTTTTTGTGAATATTGTGCACAATTATCTATCACACTGACTAAGTTAACACGAAATGGTATTAAGATCATCTGGATAGAATAATGTGATGATTGTTTTTAGGAATTGAAATGAAGATTGGTGAATGCTTCAGTATTGGAATTACCATTATGAAATGGTGAATTTTCTATCTACAGTAATGCTCCATTGAGAGGACTCGGGTGTATAAAAATTAAATATGATCAGGTAATTGATTACAATTTATGTCATTTGAAAACTAATGAGTTAAATTACCCTACTCATGAGTTTCAATTATCTACTGTTGTTTTTGATTTAAAAATTTTGATGCATCATCTGTATGGAGTAAAATTTGAAATATATTCTGGACACAAATGTTTAGAGTATATATTCACATAGAAATAATTGAACATGACACAAAGGATATGGTTAGAAATAATCATGGATTATGAATGCACGATTCATTTCCATCATGGAAAAGCAAAGAAAGTGGAAGATGCTTTGAGTTAGAAAGTATTGCAACATTAGCCATGTTACGATTAGGACAAGGCTCGTTGATTATTTATTTGATGAACATTATCATGGAAGTTTTTGGTGTAGTAAATTACACTATTTTTTCTTATGTTTCAGGGAAATCATCTCTATTAGACAGTATTAAAAAAGTTCATAAGGAAGACTGGGAGTTTTAGAAAAAGGTAGAATTGTTTTAGATGTGTAATTTACCTAAATTTACATTTGATAAAGACTTTGTTTTGAGATTCTGTTAGAGGTAATGTGTACCTTATGATTCAAATTTGAATATAAAGTTGTTATGTGATGCTCATAGTTCTCTGTTTTTAGTTCATCCTAGATGTACTATGATGTATAGTGGCCTTTGACAGTATTACGAGTGGGTCGGAATGAAAAGAGATATTGCTGATTTTACCGTGAAGTGTTTGAATTGTCAGTATCGGAAAGAAGAAAGACCATTACCAAAGGGGAAACACCAGAATTTTCTTGTTCAAAAGTGCAAATGGGAAAATATATATATGGATTTTATAGTGGGATTACCAAATAATTCTTGAGTTAATAATGTTATCAAAAATATTTTTTAATGATTGATTAAAAATTATTATTTTATTCCTATTAGACATACTTAATCTCAAGACCAACATTTTTAGTTAAACAATAATTAGATAGTCAGGTTACATGGAGTTACACTCTTCATTATATCTGATTTTGGTCCCAGGTTCACTTCAAACTTTTGGAAAGGCCTTCAAATGTCATCATCTACTGAATTAGATTTTAGTACATCTTTTCATCCTCAATCACATGAGCAGGAAAAATATACAATTTAGACATTGGAAAATATGATACGATCTTGTTCAATGGATTAACATGGATTATGGGATAAAAATAATTATTTAGATGCATTTTCTTATAATAACAGTTATAATTCCACTATACAGATGGCACCATTTGAGTCAATATATGGAAATCTGTGTCGAACTCCAGCTTTTTGTGATGAAGTAGTTGAATGGAATTTTATTGGACCAGAATAGGTAGAAGGGATGGGGGAAAAAGATCATTTTATTTAGAAGAATATAAGGGAATATCATAGTAGACAAAAATTTTATGCACATAACTAGAGGAAAAATCTTTCTTTTTAAGTAGGTGATCATTTCATTCTCAATGTTTCTCCATGAAAAAGTTTTATGCATTTTTTTATGTTGGGGAAGCTAAGTCCACTGATCATTAGACCTTATGAAATCATAGAGAATGTTAGATTAGTTTCCTAGAAATTGGATTTACCTCCTATTATATCCCAGGTTCATGATGTTTCCCATGATTCAATATTAAGAAATTATATGTTGGATTCATCTCATGTTTTTATACCTGAGGTAGTTTAGTTAGAAGAAAATAATTTTTATGAGGAACAATCGGTCAATATTAATGATTGTAGAGAGAATGTGATGTGAAATAAGGTGATTCATTAGGTTACAGATGTTAGAAAACCATATGATTGATGAGCTAACATGTGAAGAAAAAAATTATATTGAGGGGTAATACCCCCACTTATTTGATAAGTAAATAAAAATTGGGAGGATGCAATTTCCAAAAGGGGGAAAGGATATAAAATCTCTGGAAATTATAGAATATGATATTTTATATATATTATTATTATTTATGAATTATTTAATAATTTTACAGTAATGAGGATTCTATTTAAAATAAATTACTCAACACAAAACAACGA
Organism: Viscum album; assembly: GCA_963277665.1. NCBI lineage: Eukaryota > Viridiplantae > Streptophyta > Magnoliopsida > Santalales > Viscaceae > Viscum > Viscum album. The sequence continues at coordinate 1,616,367,604 of OY728131.1, read as the reverse complement.
GTTTTCTGAAATCTTATATTGCATAAGAAACTGAGTTATACTGAAAAATAATATATTATTTATATTATTATTTTAAGCGGTAGTTCACGCATAGCCTATGTATTGGTGGGAATGAAAAAAATAACTATATTATTTTTACACTTTTTATTAAATGTTTTTACACTATTCCAATTTATTTTATGGACCTAAAATAAGAAAAAATAGAATTTTAGGCATAAAAGATCTATTATTTTTAAAATGTAGTTTTTTAACCTTTTGGTGGAGAAACTATTTTAAATATAGTTTTTGACACAATTATATGTTATATTTGAACAAATAATCTTTTGGAAGAATGACATAAATATTTATTTTGGAAATTTTTTTGTAATTTTTTGATAACTTTTATATTTTAGTGAATATTGAAAAATACTGCATTTTAATTAAAAATTGTTTTTTGTGTAAATTATTTATATTGTTTCATTATAATTTTAATTGATATTAAAGAATATTTTTACAATTGTTTTTTATTTTAATCCAATTTTCTTCATTAGAATCAATTTCAAATTAAAATTAGATATAAAAATATTTTAAACTTTTGAATATTTCCCCTTAAAAACCCACTTCTTTCAGAATTAATTTTAAATAAAAATTACCTGATTATATAAATTTAATTGTGTAATTCTAATTCCAAATTTTGATTTCGGATGGTCAAAATTATTATTATTTTTTATTTTATTTTTATATAAAAAAATGTAGCATGGTAAAAAAATTATTTACCATAGTAAAAGTAATATTTTGATATGGGATAAAGTTAAAATTTAAATATATATGATACATAAATACTACAACATTTAATGGTTTGTTGATGTGTGGATAGACCCTAACCAACCTTTACAACATTAATTATATGAAAATGTTTTGTAATATAATTTCACCTCTATATGGTTTTATTTTAATATAAAATAATAAATATGTAAATCACTTGAACCCACCTCTCCTGAAGTAAAAATTCCACCTCTTCAACACTGTATTTCGACCAAAAATGGATTTTAGCTCATAAAAGCTCTACCAAAACTTATCCTTCTCACTATCCCCATGTCCAAGTGCCTCTAGTCTCCCCAAAATAACAATTGAAGGGTTCTCATGGGTCATTCAAATTGGATATATTCATGAGGAAGATAAATAACATATGAGATAGGTCAAACTGAATGTAATGGAATTATTTAACCCAATTTCCATTCTTTGGTTCAAACATATACTTCTTGATTATATTGTTTAATTATTATGTGTGAAATGAATTTTTAATTTGTTATATTTTATTTATATCTTTAGTTTCATCTAATATTTTTTTAAAATAAAATTTTTTATATGGATTGTTTTACTTTCCATAAAAAATCACAAAAGAAATATATTTTTATTATATATGCCAACAATTACTTATTTTCCACCATAACAGTTTTTTGATATTTGGATTCCTCTATAAGGCTTAATGTTTTTAAAAGGAATATAAATACCATATTCCCTTTTCATGTATTTTGGTATTAAAAATTGTTTTGAAAATGGATTGATTATGTCAATATCTTGAAATGATATCTTGTGATTGTACTATGGAAATGTTATTTTTTCCATTATTATTGGTTTATGTGTCGTGATTATGTTTTGGTTCTTTGGGATTTCGTTTGTATGTGTGTGGTTATATGAAAAACTAAGGGAGGGTGATCCCATGATATCACTCCAATGAATTGTGTAATGAGATGGAGTTATACAATAGATTTTCTCTTAATATATTTAGGGAATATACTGTGTTGGGTATTACAAATACAACCATGAAGGTTACTCCCAATATACTTGTGAATGCTACAATTTAATTATTATATGGATTCCACAAGATACATTTATAATTTTATATTTCTAATATGTATTTCCAGAATTCTTATGATTTCACGAGGTATGTTAAAGAGCTATTGTTTTTTATGGGTGAAATGTATGATATTGCATAAATGTTTTCTTGAGTTTTAAATATTCATTAACTGATAGTTTCAATACTTGTTTTATATCCATTACTGAGGTATTTTTCCTCATCCCAAGTTTTTGATATGTTTTCTATAGTCTATAATTATGGGTAAGAGAATGGATTAAGTCAATATGATTTTTATCAAGAAAAGAAATCAAAATTTTTAACGGATTCCTTTGGAGAAAATAGATATTGTTTTGGTAGTATCCTCTTGTATGATGATGGGATGTTATGTATTAATGATTTTTTAATTCTTTAAAATCATAAAATTAAAAAGTTTCTAAATGTCTAAGCATGTGATTTATTGACTAAACTCAATATTATGTAATGTTTAAGGCTGGAGAGTTATAGTTATCATAGGATGTAGGTTTTACATTAATACTAAGAGTTTGTGAAATTGGTTTGGGGAAACAATGATAACTGATTCAAGTTTGGATTTTAGGCCAGGGACCCTAGTGTTGGTGGCGTAGACATTTTATTCATACTCCAAGACTCAGATAACCTTCTATTCGACTTTTTGCATAAGAAAACTAGTTTTGGGGAAAATACTAGTACACGAATCATATAGGAATGGGTTCTGGTTTCCATGTCCTTCCTGAGTAAGCTATCCAAATATACTCATAGATTAGGGTACATACTGTTTACTTATAGGATACCTCTATAGAACATTAAATCTAGTATTCAAAATCATTATCATTCGAATGACACCCTCAGTGATGAGGTATCGATAATAGGACCAATTCCCGAGATGTTACAACTAGGATTTTCACCATCCTTAGCGCCACATGTAGATATGAACATTGTACCCATGGTATTAAAATACATGGAGCATACACAGATAGTGCTTCATGAGTTTCAGTATCAGATACCCCTCAGGTTCTGAGGTGAGCCCGACCCATAGGAAGCTGAAGACTAGATTGAGGTGGTGACCATATTTTTCTGTCTAGTCAGGATGCCTGAAGATTAGATGGTTGTCTTGGCAGAAATCCTTCTACAAGGATGAGAAGGATGATGAGGAGGTTTTTTTATCCAAACATACGATGTTGTAAATATTTCATATATAGAGTATGGGAGCTTCTTTAGATAGAAGTCTTCACTAGATACAGGAAATATGTGCATATCCAATAGTTTTTTTACCTCCAATAGGGAAGCATGATTATTGCAGATTATTCATAGAGGTTTAGAAAAAATTCCAGGTATTCGGTTGATATGGTTACAGATCAGTAGTTTATAGTTTATACCTTTTAGTGAGATATGTATGGATATATCTGATCTAGTTTTATCCCTCTATGCATTCCTATATATATTAGGGTTCTTGAGAAGGATTTGGTGGTTGAATGCTTCTTGGCTGAGCATATATAACTAGTGATAGTTTGTAATGGGAATGTAAGATCAGAGACCTTGATAATATGGAGATGACATTAGTCTCAGGGACCTAGATGTGAGATAAATTTCAAGAGGAGGCCCAAAGATATAGGATATGTAGTTCATGGCTCCCATTGTGGGTCCAATCATCCAAGAGATAGGTGGTGCTACTCTTGTGACGGAAGGGGACATCTCGCTCAAGATTTTCCAGCCCTTCGTACCACTGAAATGGAGACTATAGATATACCACAGAGTTAGATAAATCATCAAGGGAAGGCATATACATAGGGTGGATGACATGGAAGAGGATATAGAACAGTATCTGGAGGTGGTGAAAGTTTTGACATGTTACAACCATGACCCCTAGGTGGTCCACACTAGGATTAGAGAGATAATTGTAAGGGGAGGGGAAAACTAGATGTGGTCAAGTATTATGTCCCAAGGGATCCAAGAATGATTTGAGGTATGTTGTGTGTATTTTATAAATTATGTTCTATATTGGTAGACATAGGTTCTAGTCATTCCTTCCTCGCCACATATTTCATTTGAGACAGAGATTCTGGTTGAACCGTCGACTCGACCCTTATGCTTAGAGACCCCTACTAAAGGTGACTAAATGATCACACACTTATGCTAGTCATGTGTCAATAACCTTGTTGGTTGGTGTTTCAGTTGGAACCTCTTGGTATCAGCATCAAATCCTTATGACATCATTCATTGTATGTATTTTTTTATCTATTTTCATTGCCCAGATTTACTATTTTAGGTGAAGGGTGAGGTGTGTCGGTAGTGATGGAATAATATTTTCCTTTTTTAGTGAAAAATAAACAAAAGAAACACCAGATGGAATCATGCATAGGAGGGTGTATTATATTACTCATCAGTTGGATTTTCTAAACCTTGATGCTATAAATTTTGCGAGTTCCCAGTTTCTTGCACTGGTGGCAGAGTATGGGAGCTTCTTTCCAGAAGATGTTTCAGGTCGACCTCATCATCGAGAGATTGAATTCTGAATTTATTTAAACCCTCATATGACACCAATATCTTTACTAATATATCATATAGATCCCATAGAGCTTCGTGAGATGAGGGTGTAGTTAGAGGGCTTGTAGAGGAAGGGATTCATGGGACTCAGTGATTCACCTTAGGCAACCTTAGTTTTTTGTTCAAAAAAATAATATGGGAGCTATAGGATGTTTGTAGACTACCGGAACATGAACTAGGAGACTATGAAGAACATATATCCACTATAGAGGATTAATGACCTCCCTGATCTGTTGATAGGGGTAAAATGGTTCTCAAAGGTTGACCCAAGATCAGGCTATCACCAGCTGTGAGTACAGGACATGGATATTCATGAAAATGTCATTCAAATGAAATTATGGTCAGTATGAGTACTTGGTGAATAAATTTAGTGTGAATAACACCCCAGCAGTTTTAATGGGACTCATGAACTAGAACATTCATCCATACTTAGACTGGTGAGTGTCTTCATCGACGATATCCTTTTGTACTCGGCGTCCGAGGAGGAACCCACGAGACACTTAAGGATTGTTATAAAAGAAATCTAATATAAAAATAATTATGAAAATATCTCAATGTTATATTTATGGATTAACGTGTTCTAATTTCTAGGACATATTGTCACAGTTTATTGAGTGGAAGTGGGCCCAACCATGGTTGAGGCAATGTCTACATGGGAGCTAACAAAGTGCGTGACCAAGGTGTGGAGATTCCATGGGTTTGAAGACTGTTATCAGAGATTCATAACTGATTTATCTATGATATTATCACCTATGAAATCCTTGACTAAAAATGGGAAGCCATTCTTGTGGATAGAAAGGTTCCAGCAGGTTTTTCAACAGCTAAGGAAGAGTTTGATGAGTGCTCCAATATGGGGATAATTAGAGGTGGATATAGAGGACACGATATTCTACTATAGATCTGAATCTAATCTTGGTTGTGTCAGGATGTAGATGAAACAAGTGATTTTCTATGGTTCACACAAGTTGAGACTAAATGAGTATAACTAAGTGACCCACACTATTGAGTTAGCAGCAGTAGTCTTCAATATGAAGATATGGTGACACTACCTGATGATCTAATGGTTTATCATCTATTAGGATAAAAAATGTATCATGTATGAATTCTCTCAAAAAGATATCAACAGGAGATAGAGGTAATGTCTAAGGTTCCTCTTGAACTATGACTTCAAAATTATCTATACTCCTGGGAAGGAGAATTTGGTAGAATATGATATCATAATGAGATCTATTTCACATTTATTGAACGAGGTGTTAGAGTAGTTGGCCTCGATAAGTTATATTTAATTGATGGATATGGAGAAGCATACCTCCAGTTTATGATTTAATCCTCTCCAATCATATAACTTGTTATAAAATCACAACTTAGGGATAACGACTATAATACCCTATGTGATCGGATATCAACAGGGTATGCTCCTATTGGATTTAGAAATGTTGGGTCGCATGTTGTTTTTTCAAAGGAAACATGATGGAACCAGTGGTATTATGGTAGGATGTTCTAAAGGAGATTAATATTCCTCCCTTAGTAGTTTATATTAGTGTGGGGGAAATATACTAGGACCTATGATATCATTTTTGGTGGTCGGGGATGAAGAAAGGAGTTGACGAGTTTTTCTCTTGGTAGCATTATTTTCTTAAAATGATGGCTGAACACCAATTTCCTTTAGGTTCACCTCAACCCCTTGAGGTTCTAGAATAGAAGTGGGATGGGATATATATGTGGATTTTCTAATGGGTGCACCATGTACATCCTAAGGACACAATTCCATATGAGTGTACTTGGACTAACTCACCACGTTAGAACACTTATTATCTATCCTAGAATAGAGTACAATAAAGTGATTGGGATTCCTATTTTGCAGGATATAGTTTGTATACATAGAGTTCCATCAATTATTATTTCAGATCGTGATGCCCATTTTATATCCTAGTTGTGTAAGTGATTAGAGAAGGCATTTGGGACCCAACTGTGATTGAGTATATATTTTCACCTAGAAATAGACAACCAGATATAGTGGACCATTTATGTTACGAAGGATATTCTATGGTATTTCATGTTATACTTTGGTTGTAGTAGAGAGGGTAAACTACCACTGACGGAGTCTTCATGTAACAATTGCAACCATTCCACCATTGGTATGCCACCATTTTAGGTTATGTTTTAAAAACCCTGGATGTCGCCACATTAATTGAATGAACCGTGAGAGTCATCACTCATGGTCCTAGAGTTGGTGAGAGCTACTACATAGATGGTGCATATCATACATGAGTGTGTGATGTTTTCACGGATCCATCAGAAGTCTTATGCTGATAAGAGAAATAAGACTTTGGAGTATTATGATAGAGACCATGTATTCTAATGTGTTGCACCTTGATGTTGATTATATAGATTTGGACATGGAGTAAATTTTCTTACAAGGTTCATAGATCTTTTTGAGATACTTTGTAGAGTTAGTGAAGTTGTATACCAGTTGGGCCTACCCATATTGTTATATAGTGTACATGACATCTTCCATGTGTCACAATTACGGAGGTACGTGCTTGATCCATTGAACATCATCGACTTAGGTGAGCTAGACATCAAGGAAAGAGAATTTTTTTTGAGTACCTAGTGGGTATTGAGGATTGTAAAGGGAGGATATATAATGGGTGATTGATTCCCTTGGTGATTGTCCCATGGTAGCACAAGAATCTCTAAGATAGAACATGTCAAAGAGAGGCCCATATTCTTGATAAGTACCCACATCATTTTTATTAGATATTTTTTTTTGGATTTTCAAGGTTGTAAATTCCCATGGTGGAAAGACTATATTTACTCATATTTACGATTTAATATTTTAAAATATTTTATGTATTTATTTTGAGACCAAGCGCTGAGACGACATGCGATTCTGAGGCCTGGTGTTCAAAAAATAAATGGTTGAAATATATTAAATATATTAAATATCACATGTTAAAAAATTTATAAAAAAATTGGAATAACATTTAAATGGGTTTTTATATAATAAATACGAGGTTATCATTGAGTTATGAATAATTACATTACACTAGGAATGAACTATCATTGGTTGGTGCGAGTCGAATGTCTAAAGTCATCATGGGTGCTCAAAACCAACCTCTAAAGACTATATTTTAGCACCTGATCAGAGGGTATAGATTTGGGACATTGTTGATGGTATAAAATTAATGTTTTAGAAAATCTTATAGGTTAGGATGGTGTTTTGTGGGAAAAAATCATGGATAAAAATTTTATTTTGAGATCATAAGTTACAGGTCATTTATTATCATAATGGATATTATGTGATAGAGTGTTATGAATATTTTTTTCTAGAATCAAATTATTTTTATAGAGTATGACATTTTTTATTATATATTATTATTAATTATATTTATAGAATATTTTATTATGATATACAAATTATAACTGTTTCTAGATATACTAAATGGAATGAACAAGTAGGAACCATGTTAACAATGGGTGTGATGGAAAATATTGTTTTTTCTGAACGATAAAATAAATGAGATATGAGATAAAGTGAAAAAAAAATTTGTTATTCCTAACCGAATATATATCATTTTTATTAACTAAATAAACATAAGTGAGTATCTTAATTCCTATAATAAGAAAATTCAATTTCATATCAATGTATTCTATAAATATCATGAAGGTAAAAAAGATTCATCTTTCTATATTTCATGAATTTAGGATGAATCACCTAGGAAAATTTCACAATGGAGAATGAATAACTTTTATTTATGGTAGATGAAGGCATGGAGAAATAATATTCCAAGGAAAAAACTGATGGTTTCGTTAATAAAATAGAAGGGAATAATGTTTTTTAATGTATGAACTGAATAATTTAAATGTGGAATGTAACAGAATAATGAAAATCAATTACTAAGGTGGGAATATCATGGATGGGATTAAAAATATAATAATAATAATGTTTTATCAAATAAATTTGTTATATAAATAAATATGAATAAATTTTGAGTAACATATAAAATTTATGATTTATTTTTGTATTTTTTATTATGTTTAATATGAGAATCATGATTAGATAGTGATTGAAAAATATCAGGATATGATTACGATTTTTTATAATAGAATATTATATTAATTAATAAGATGAAATTTCTAGGATTAGAGGTTATGGAGAAATTTGAATGATATATATTTCTAAATATATGTTTTCGAGAGTGATGATGTAGTAATAATTTCCTTAAGGGTTTATAAATTTAAGGGTATTCATAAGATAAATGTATTAAATACAGTTTAAAGGCCTTTTTTGATTATATTATTAGGATATTAATAATTTTTAGGGAATTGTTTATTGGGATTTAGAAACAAAACAATACTAAAACTATTTTTATTGATATATGATTTTATATTGAGTAATTTTGGGTAATAATTAAATTATTTTTTTTCAAATATAATTTATGAATACCATGGTGGTTTAAAAGGAAATTGGTGATTGTGAGACTCAAGTAATTTTGGATTATTTTATTTGTATTGTATTTTTATTCACCGTTGAGGTATATATATCCCTTAGGTTTTCATGTGACTTTCTATTTTTTTGTGAGGAATGTTATTATTGGTTAATAAGATGAAAATTATAGATAAAATTTATGGTTAATGTGATTATTGATGTTGAGGTATGTATGGTTATCTCATATAAAGGGTTATTTTATTTTGGGTAATATTTTGTTACAAAAGACAATGGATAATCTTTTTCAGATATGAAATTTTCTAGAAAAAAAATATTTATATTATTTTAAGAATAAATATTATGTAATACATTGGATATATAGATGTTTTTAAGGTTTCAAGTCAAGGGGATTCAGAAAAGAATGGTATATTTTGTAGAATATAGTGTAATGGATTATATATTGTTGATATATTATTTTTGAAGTGATTAATGGAGTTTGGAGAAAATTTATATATTAATCTTTTAAGAATCCATGACCAAAATATTATAATAGTACGATACTAATTTTCTATTGTGAATTTTTATGTTCTTTAAGGTTAGTTATTTATGAAAATATTACCTTGAACATTGGGTGAAATTTTTGAGGCTCTAGATATTAATATTTTATTTATTCATTTGATAGTTTATTCATATATGATATTATATAAAGTCGTATGAACCATTATTTCTTTTTTTTATGGATTTAATTATAATAAATAAAATTTCACCCTTTTTTGGATCTTGTGATCCCATGAAAGTTAATTTTTATGCTTTAATAATAAAAAATTCATCTGGGGTTTTTATCATATGAGATGAAACATTGGGGGGCAACTAATCAAAACACTCATAAAGGACGAAATTTCACTCATGGAAAGGGATAGAATCACGTATAAATGTTTTCTCATTCACTATCTTGACAGTAAATTATTCCCCAACTCAAACATGATGAAGATATATTTATAGATTATTTTGTGTAAAATAGCACTCAACAATAAAGGTTTACTTTTTAAAACATATTTAAACGTATTATTCTTATAATGGTATAGAAACGCTTTTAGATAAATTTAAGACATACTAATTTTCTTTATAGTAACATATAAATTCTTTATCATGATAAAATATATATCTACTGTCATGCATATATCTAAATACATTCATTTTTGTGAGAAAAAATATAAATTAATAGTGGGTACTTTTTTTAAGAATGTGAGAATATTACACCACAATATTCCATCCCCTAAATAATATCTTTTTAGAATTTGGGTACCACAAGTAATACTCAGCTTAAAAACAACTGTGACATACTATTAAATTGTTAATATTTAAAATTATTTTCTTATAACTTTAAGGATGGATTAGTGGGTATAGAAAGGAGTAACTGAGTTATGAAGTATATGAATAATGGCTTTTCATTAATAAAATTACCATAAATAGTATATATATTATCAATTTGTTATAAATGAAGATAAAATATTTTAAAGCTAAAGTGGTATCATCATAAAACACTTTTTATTTAAAGAATGATTTTTTATATTGTTTTTATTAAATTAATTAATATATATGTATAATTATAACTAAATGCTTATATTATATAAAAATTAAAATCTATATTAATTCATTTAATCAAATATGTTAGTCAACGAATAAGAATGAAGTCATTTTATGCATTAAAAATACATTTTCTTCAAAAATATTTTTTATTTCATTTTAGGAATGAATATTAAAATAAATTTCTATCAAATTTATATAATTTATTTTAATATATGGAAATAAATTTTTAAATAATCATTTTGAAATTATATTGGAGTGAGTTTTGAGATTTTTTATAAAAAGATTTATTTTTGACTGAATTGTGGAAAAATGGAATTCTTTTTTGAAAAACTGTCATTTCATTTCCTTAAATAATGTAATATAAAAGTTCCATTATTTTTCAGATTTTGAGTTAATGACATATAATATCTCATTTATTAATCCTAATATAATTAATTCCATAGTAATCCAAATTATATTTGATTTTGGGTTGAGTTCATTTTTATGTTCAAAAAAACATTTTTTTTATAAAAACTATTTTTCATTGCATTTGGTAAAATAATACTAAATTTATATTATAATAACTATAAAAACTAAAGATAGAAATGTTTTATAAATATTTTTAATATTTAGGTTCAACTTTAGTGACGAGGTAAATTTTTTTGGACATAATGAATAGTCACCGTGGTAAATTTTTATCTCCTGGGTAAAAAGTAAAATAGTTTAATTAAGGTACAAATTATCAATAAAGTCATAAAATTTCATATTAATTATTATTTAATGAGGTTAATTTGAACCTTACTACATCATATTTTAAATTTACATGTTTTAGTGCTATATGACCATCCTTTAGATATTTATATTGTTTTATGTAATGAATAATTACAAAATGTCACTTCTATGGTTTTAATATCTAAAATAGGTTGTTAGAGGGATAAAAATAAGATTTGAAAAGTTAAACATAGTTATTTTGAAGTATAATAAATATTTTTACTATAGTGTTTTATTTTTATTTTTTATTGGTGGAATAATTACCTTTAATACTAATGGAACCATGCCACAGTGATTGTGAAAACAATAAAAATAGAAATAAAATAATTTTAAAAAACAATAAAAGTAATATTTTTAGGTGAATGATATTATTATACTACATTAATTTTTAACTATAAAGTATTATTTGTGAAAAAAAAAATTATTTTAATTTTTTGTTATACTGATACTATTAATATCAAAATATTCTAATAGTCAATAAAATAAAATTTAAGGTTTAAAAATTATTTTTAAATCATTATAAAATAACATAAATTCCATTTTTACTGAGTTGGATGGGATATTTTAGAATCTATCACTCCATGTTATTGTATTTTCAAATTTAAATTTTTATAATTAAATTCATGGACTTTAATTATTTAAAATTTATGAAAATTCCAATGTTTTTTCTGATAAAAGGAGACTCACTTCAAAAATTTGTAAAAATACCACAAATTAGGTTTTCTCTAAAAAATAATACCAAATAATGATCCAAACATACGTTTCCATGTACCTAATACCCTGGAGTTTCAATAAACAAAATCTATAAAGCTAAATTGAATTGAGTATACTAGAATACGGGGTATAAGTTATAACCGATTTATTTTTGGCTTATATATTCTCTTAAAATTTTCAAAACCTTCATTAAAATTATTTTCTAACAAAATATGAATCTAAAATATACTAAAAATCTATTAATTAGATGATAAATTATTTTTCTGTCAATTTTTCAATCCAATGGTAAATAAAAACTTCACCCGTTACTACATGATGACTAACAACTCCAGAATATTATGTGATTAGTTTTTCATTTCCATCTCACATGTCTTATTGTAAAGATAAAATTGGTAAATATATAATTTTATTATGAAATATGTATGATTATTTAAAGAGAAATTTTTATCTACCTTCTTTCCATATTATACCTTAAAAAATGATAACATCAATCAGGAGTACGTGTGGACAACCATCTCCATGAATAAATATGATTCTTTATTGATTATAGACTCAGATGGTTGGTCACAAGCATTATTTTACAGAATATATATGATAATTATGATATATTTATGATTGTGGATAGATATACAATTATTTACCTTTCATTATATCCATTTTTTTGGGAAATTGAAACATCACATGTGCATATATACATATTATTGTCACTATAGTGTGGTGTAATTAATTTTTCATGTATAAATTAAAGGGATGGTTCTAAAATTATTTTAAATGTATAAATTTGATAATTATAATAGGTTTAATATTATTGATAAGATTCAACTAAGAAACATATTTCTATAATCAATAAAATGATGTTTTTTTGGAAATTATGAACTAAATTTCTTCAAAATGTGTGATAAAAATTTAATTGAATCAGTAAATAAATGTAAAATTACAGTTCTTTACTTAAAGAATAATAATAATCCTATAAAATATTATTTAGAAATTAAATTTTCAAAATATTTTATTATTAATGGATTATAGAATGTTGCAAATGAGTGAGACTCAAGGTATGGAATTTGTCATCTCAATTTTCTATCTTTTAGACACACACCACTTACATCACATATTGTATTTTTTTGTTGTGTTTATATTTACATATGGATGTATTTATAATTAATATACTGAAATTAATGTTTTTTAAGTATCATTTTCATTATTAATCTATAAATTTTATTTTTAATTAAATACTACTAAATAATTTAGGTTTTTCAAAACCTTTTTCTTTTTTTTTCTATAAAAAAATTATTAAAAATACATGATATTTTAAATATTTCAAAAAACTGAATATTTAGGGCATAAAATTAGTTTATTTCATTTTCAACTGAAATATTATTTCATTATTACTATTTCAAAATGAATATTTTCAATTTTTACTGAATCATTTATATTGGAATTTTTTTTGAAGTACACATGATTTTTTTAAAAATTGGCCACCTAGCATGATTTTTCATTCAATTAGATTCATAACTCATTATCAAGACTAATCTTTATGTTTTAATAGAGTTTCATGGAAAACCATTTTTACTATTATTATATTATGTTTTTAGTTTTAAAATATATTCAAAAAAATGTATTTTTAATTGTTTTCAAAATAAATTCAAATGACGTTATAATGGTATTTTTAATATTTTTAAACATTATTTAAATATTATTAAACAATATTGGGGATATATTATCCTGATACAATCCACCTTGTGTCATTGAATGTCTTTTGTTAATATTTATCTATATACTGAATGGGGAATATATTTAAATTTTGTTTTCTAGTTTTCAATATGAATATTTACATTGATTATGTATTCGATGGTTGTTAGTTTGATTCATGAGATGAAAAAATTGGAATTTTTAAGCTATGATTTGGGCTCACAACTAGATAGCCCCTTGATGCATCTATAGGTATCTTAGATAAACAATCTTGGGTATTTTTTATATGACTTACAAATTTGTGATTGATGATATAGATTAAGACATTGATGAAAATATTATGTTGTACGACACTTGGAATTATATCATTATGAAATCAATCATTATTATCTATGTGATTATTTATATTTCTATCCCTAGAAATATTTTTTGTTAATATTAATTATGATTTTTTTGGAAATGTATTGATTTAATTAGAAAACAAAACATGATTATTAATTTTCAAAAAATTATGATCTCCTATGTGTTGATGATTTATTTTCAAAGAAAATATTTCATGTTTTCTAAAAAACCCTCATTAATTTGATATTTTATTTTAGAAATGATTATGATGTTTTGATGGAAATCATTGGGATAATTTTTTTTCAACATAATGTAAGTGATCATTTTATTCTCAATCTTTATTTCATGAAATGTACTACATTATATTGGATTTTCAATCATTTTGAATGGATTTAGTGGTTTCCATTTTTTTCTACCCCTTACCGAGATTTTTTTTCTCATCCCACCTTTTAAAATGTTTATCATGGGGATTATGGATATTTATGTTTTATAAAAAGTTATATGGTGATATAAATTGAATGTGGAAAAGGTATCAAGAATGAAAATATGTGAGTAATCATAAGAACTTCTTTTGGTAAAAAATGCACAATGAGCATATATTTTCATTTTATATGATACATTTTCAATAATTTTACAAAACTGTAAACCTAAAAGGTCTAATGGGTGTGATAAACATTTTTTATTTGAATTTATAATCATGGAAGTAAAAATATTATTAACTATATTTTGTATCAAAAACAACATCTAATGAGTTTAGTTTTAGTACCAAACATTAGTGTATAGGTTTTTGGTGATATATTAGAGTTTATTAGGCTTTCCATCTACTTATATACATTTTTACATTACCATCAGTGTCAATAATGTTCAATTAACTATAATAGTACCCAATTAAAATAATTAATAACATTATTGGGCAATAGATCCACATGAGGTAACTATTGATGTCTCAGAAGAAGTTCATTAAGAGAAAACAAAAATAGAATCACCATCATTAGTGGAGGTGGAATCAACACCATACCAAATGATTTTATGGGGGAGAGAGTCCTAAGGGTACACTATATTAGTAGAACCAATAGTTTAATTATGATTTCAGCAATGTTAGTAGTCTTGGGAAGTGTCACTAACAGTTTTGCGAGAAGAGAAAAATGTTTCTCCTTCAATAGAGGACCATAACAACAGTAGTAGATGTAAACTATAGAAAAAACCCACCAATTTCTCAAAATAACTACCTCTTTCATTACTTAAATTGTAGTTCTTACACATAAATAACATTGAATTCCGAGACTCCCCTATCTTATAGTGTAATTTGATATAGGACATATAACAATGCTTCTATTTCCACATATCATGTTTTATCCATTTATGAATATTACCATAAAAATAAATATAGCTCGGTTTAAGACATGTTCATGTAGAATAAATTGCTTTAGTGAAGTTAATGGTTAAACAACAAAGGCCTCATCACCCATACCCCAACTAGATTTTATAGTTGACTAAATATGAAGAATGATCCACTAGTCGATGAAACTAGGGATTATTCTGGTTTACTATCATTACCTCCATGCCATGGTCTATGAATTTTTGAATGATAAAGAGATGAAGAGTCATGATTATCCAATTTTAGGTAGATCTAGCTTGGGTCCCATGATGTAGAGTCCTTGTAGGAAATTCAATAATTTATTTCCCGATATTAAAATTAAAAGTTGTAGTTATAGCTTATAATGACTCCCAGTTTCCATGTACTATTTTTAAATATTATATGGATTGATTTCGAGACCATACGCTAATACATATCATGATTATGAGGCCAGATGTGTTTGAAATAAATGTTTGAACTATATTGAATATATTAAATATAACGCCCATGTTGTTTCCATGAAAAAGTTGAATAACTTTTAAATGGGTTCCTAGATCAAAAAATACAATGGAACCATTGAGTTCAAAACAATAGCTTGACCGTAGGTGCGAATTACCATTTTTTTGATATGGGTCGATTGTGGAAAGTTGTCATAGATGCTTAAATGAATAAAAAAAATTTAGAATATTTATTTTATTTTATTGATGCAGGGATGAAATTATATATTTATATTTTAATAATCCCTTTTTTAGAGATCAATGGTTATTATCAAAACCTCGTAATCCTCTGGAGACACTAAGAGAGAGATATAGAGAATTGTCTTGAGCATGCCATGACAGAACATTGAACCGGAGATTGAAGAAAGCTTATCATGAGGGATCTTGCCAACAGAAAAGTCATGGTGTCCATTATCCATCAGTGAGTGATCCGAATCTAGGTAGGATGCATTATTTTTATTTTGTTTCTTGATCATGATTCCTATGACGAACGTATACTAATCCACGAATAGATTATCACAAGGTTGGATTATATTTACGGAATGAGTTATTTGTGGGATTTATCTAGAATTGATTCTATATAATTTTGTTTATTTTTTTCCATTACAATAGTGATGAAACATGATTGAAAGAAACATCTATTGAGTTTTTTCCCTCTGTATTTTACCGTTCCTTTCTCCCTCGATTCACCCTTATTTTCACATTCTTCATTGTTCCTTGGCTTTTCCCCCATTGTTACTAATTGATACATCCACCTTCGATTCTTAGCAAAATGATCCAAAACCATAGATCCAACCTCGAGAGGACTCAAAAGAGGTTATAAGGTGGGTACAATAGAAGATAAAATGATGGTGAGTGCCTATTGAAGGCCCGAAAACCATCAATTCAGTGTTTGGATGGAAAACCAACATTGGATATAAATTTTCACGGTGAATGGAAAACTTGAATGAGATTAGGATGATCAGCCAATGTGAGTAGGAGGAAGAAAATATGTTTCTAAAAATACAAAAACACACATCATGTAGTCTATAACTACATGACATGTAGTCCACAGTGCAACAAATCGGTGTGTACATGGGAAGTACACAAACACAGGGTAGAGTACATGGGTTTCTTACATGACATATACCCCTCACATGACATGTTTTGGACAAAGTACACATGCAACCCCATGTAATGGTACATGGGCAGTGATACACGGGTTGAATTCATGTACTAGAAGATGGACAAAGTACATGGGTGGACCATATACGGAAGGAAAAAACCTATTACTCCTTCTAGACATCATGAGCCCATTTTCTACACAAAATTGTTTTAAAGACATTGTCTATTGTGCACGGGTAGTACCTGGGGTCAAGGTACATGGTGTGTGACAATTATACATGTCATGAACCCCTTCCTTTATGGAACATGCTTAGTTTCCTCTATATATTGGAATGTTTTGTTAGGGTTACGACTATTTATTTTTTCGATGAAGGTTGGAATTAATGGGTTTCTACTCCGAGGACCACGATCGCTTCAATAGGACTTCTTGGATAGAGTTGTTGGAATCCCTCTAAGAGGACCGGAGTGGGATCCTCTATTCATTCATCATTCTGTAGGTGTAGTCAGTAGAATCAATTTGACCAACACTATGTGGGAATCGGTCCTCTCTTTACAAGGAAAATCCATATTGGGTTGCTGGTATCTCCCCATGGACTTGGTTGGGATCCTAATATATTGTATCATATTCTCTTCAGGTCTATCATCTTATATTTCTCAGGAAAGTACCCAATGAGTAGTACCTATCAGACGAATGTCCTCACTGCTATCGAACTCAATATTGTGTTCTATTTGATGAGTGCTTCATGGAATCTTCGATATGATTTCCATGGTTTGGTGTGTGGTGGTTTTAAACTTCCTCTAAATGTTGTGTCATGGTTTGAGTATATTTGGATATATGTGTTATATGTGTCTTATAAATATACCTATGTAGAGATGACAATATATTACTTTTTCGTATTTAATTTTGGTTTCAGGGTGTCCTAATTAGTACAGTTATACCCACCACTACATGGTATTTTCCCACTGCTATAGCGTCTTGTGCATTTTATACCCCTTCGGATAGAGTCCTAGGAGGACAAAGACTAATAATTTCTTTTTGAGAACAGAAAAACCATGTTGTGTTCCAGTGTATTTTAGAAATTATCCATAGTACCATTTACTTTTAATTTGGAATTGTGTTGTATACTCCTTATCATGGGCTTGTATTTGGCCCTATTTAACTTACTTTATTTCATTTCATACTCTTGAAATGGGTTATAAATGTATACTAGAATTAATTATAACTGGTTTTTAAATTTCATCATTTTGTGATTTTAGAGATGTTTGAGTGTGTACATGTACATAATAAATTTCTCCCATGTCAGTGATATTCTATTCAGTGCCAGTCACTATCCATTGGCCTATTGGAGTGGGATTTGGGAGTTATGGCAAGCGCCCCACTAGGACGAGTCATGATAGAGTGGAATTGTAACATACAAGGTAATTATAGAATAATACTTTTCCATATTTATTAATATTTATTAATTATATATTATTATTACTTTAATGGTGATTCTATATGAAATATAATTTTCAACACATAATAATGGGATTCTTTGAAATATTATGTTGCACACAAAACTCAGTTATACTGAAAAACAATACATTATTAATATTATTATTTTAAATGGTAGTTAATTCCAAGACATTGTATTAAAAAGAATAAATAAATCTGACCATATTATGTTTAATCATGTTAATAAATGTTTTTACACTCTTCTAATAAATTTAATGGAACTAAAATAAGAAAAAATCCAATTTTTGGCATCATATATCTAATATTTTTAAAAGGTAGCTTTACCGCCTTTTGATGGAGAACCCATTTTAAATCTATTTTTTGACACTTTTATATATAATATTTGATTAATTAAACTACTTCTTTGAATGTTGGACATCAATGTTTAGTTTTTAAATATTTTTTCTATTTTTTTATAACATTCATATTTTATTGAATAATTAAAATACTACATTTCAATTAAAAACTGTATTTTTTCTAAATTGTTTATATTGTTAGATTATAATTTTAATTTATTTTAAAGTATATTTGGACTCTTTTTTATCATTTAATAAAAATTTTGTCCATTTAATCTTTTTAAAAATGAATTTTATAGAAAAATATTTCCAACTTTTGAACATTTCACATTAAAAATCTTCTTTTTAGTTTTGTTTGCAGAAATAATTTTAAATAAAAATTTACAAATTTTGTGAATTGAATTAGGTAAAATGGATTCCACATTTGGAATCATAAATTCCAAATTAAGTTGAATGTTCAATCTAATTTTTAGGTTTAAAAAATATACCTTGGTAAAAAAAATTATTTACCGTAGTAAAAGTTAAACATTAACAAGGGTTAATGTTAAAAGTTTAAGTTTTACATTCCAAAAATCTACAAAATTAAATGATTAGTTCAGGTGTGGCTCAAACATAACCCAAATATTCAACATTAATTACAATCCCTAGTCATGGAATTTAATGAATCCTCTATATGTTTCCATTTTAATACAAAATAATAAATAAATTAAACACTTGAACCCACATCTCCTCAAGTATAAACACCAACTCTCCACCATCAATTTTTGAGCCACAAAGCATTATAGCTCATAAAATATAATCCCAAACCTATCCTCATCAATATCAACAAATCCAAGTGCTACTGGTCTCCCCAAAAGTCTATATCCAATGCCATTAAGTGTCTTTTATGGATTTGATATTTAAGAGGATGATAAAGAATTTATGAGACAAGTCAGACATGAGGTAAGGGAATTTCATAACGTAACATCCATTATTTGGTATAATCTTATACTTCTATGTAAGGTAGTTCAAATATTATGTGTGAAATAAATTTTCAATATCTTATATTTTATTTATATCTTGAATTTCATGAATTTTTTTTAAAAGGTATCTTTTTATATAGACTGTTCGACTTTCCGTACAAAATGTCAAAATAAATGTTTTTATCTTATATGCAGAAAACCACTACTTCACCCTCATAAAAATTATTTGATATTTGACTTTCTCTATAATAATTCTTGTTTTTAAAAGGAAAATAAATACCATTTTCCCTTTTCATGTATTTTGGTATTGAAATGGGTTTTGATAAGGGATTGATTATTCCAATATCTTGTAATGATATCTAGTGATTGTAATGTGAAAATGTTATTTTCCCTTTATGCATGATTTATTTGTTGTGATTATGTTTTGTTTATTGGTAATTGAATATGTATATGTGTGGTTCCATGATAAACTGATGTAGGTTGAGACTATGATATCTCTCCAATGCATTGGGTAATTATATGGAGTTAAATGATAAGGTTTATCCAAAGAGATTTAGGGAATATACCATGATGGGTATTCAAAATGTAACTGTGAATTTTACTCCCTATGTATCTATGAAAGATAAAATGTAAGTACGTTATGGAATCCCTAAGTTACCTTTATGATTTATTATTTCTAAAATATATTTTTAGCAATCTTATGATTTCAGGATGTATGTTAAAGAGATTATGTTTTTTATGGCTGCAAAGTATGATATTGGGAAAAAA
Source organism: Viscum album (assembly GCA_963277665.1). Lineage (NCBI taxonomy): Eukaryota > Viridiplantae > Streptophyta > Magnoliopsida > Santalales > Viscaceae > Viscum > Viscum album. The sequence goes on along the minus strand of OY728131.1, from coordinate 1,616,347,206 downwards.
GTTTCATGACTGTTAAATATTCATTGGATAATTGTTTAATTCCTTATTTTATATCCCTTATTGAGATATTTTTTCTCATCCGAGGTTTTTATAATGCGTTCCATTGGATATAAGGTTGGGTATGTGAAAAGAAGAAGTCCAGAAGATTTTATCATGAAAATAAATGCTGTTTTATTATTTTAAAAGGGTTTCCTTTGGTGAAAAAATTAATAATATTTTTGTGGTATCTTCTTGTATTATTATATGATTGTATATATCAATTATGGGATTATTATGTAAAACTATAAACCTGAAAATATCCTAATTGTAAAAGAAATTAATTTCATGACTAAACTCAAGATTATGTAATGTTTTTAGATAGGGCCTTATAGTTGGTATCAGAGGTAGGTTTAGATAACTTTATGGATTAGGATATAGTTACTAAAATATCCTTAAATTATTTTTATTTTTTATAATTCTGAAATGATAATGAATCTGAAGATTACCATGTTGAATCATCATAGATATGTCTTTTGAGAATAGTTTTTTTGCAGAGATAAAAATCAAGATATACTGGGACGGTATCCAATAGAAACAAAACGTCGAAACCAGCCACCTAAATTGGTTATAATCATAACATAATAGTTTGTTATAGTTTTGGAATAGTTGAATCATGATATAAATGGTGGTTTTATCCATACACCAGATCATCCAGATAAACCTTAGAGAAACTTTTCGGTAGTGTAGTATTTCATGAGGTAACATCCTCCATCATTTAGAGGATCATCTGAACCCAAGCTAGTCAAAGGGTGGATTAATCACTAGAAAATATTTTCCATATCATGGGGTTTTCATACAATCAGAATGTTAGGATTGTTTTTACCCCTTTTAAGGTGATGTCAATCAGTGGTGGTCTATGGGAAAGAGTATCAGTGAAAATTAGGTGATTTATGCTCTTGAGTGGGATGAATTAAAAAATTTGTTTATAGAGAAATATATTCCTATGGAGGATTGACATAGAGTGGAAACAATTCATATAATTGTAACAATAGGATGATTAATTGGCTACTTATGAAGTAAAATTCACCCGAAATCCAATGTATGCTCCAAATTTAATTTGGGATCTTCATTATAAAATAAATTTCTTTTTAAATAGGAATAAATCCAATTTATCGAATGACATTGGATTATCATGAGTAAAATAGTAAAGAAAAACTTATTCGATGAGTGGATAAGTTGGAGATGTAGTTTGATAAAGATTGTGTGTTCTTTGAAAAAATAGAGAATAAGAGGTTGAGGTGGTTGGTGAAATGGATTATTTTTTTCAAAAAATTCTGATGGTAATAAAATTATGATGAGAGTTAGAGAAGATTTTAGTAAAACCAACAATGGGGAATACCTTTGGAATTATGATATGTGCTTATGATGTGGTAAAATGGGACATAAGGCTCGTAATTGCACAGAAATAGACAATGATAATGGTAAGATAGAATATGATTTATAGTTAGAAAAAAAATTATGTTTAAAGAGATGGGTTATTATGAAAATGAGTGGATGATGGAGAACTCTAATGAAGGGATGAAGCAAAAATATATGTATAAAGGGGTAGTAAAATCATTTTCAACTACTTTAGTAGATGCTGGGATATCAAATGAACCGGTATCAAGTGCAATGGTTGTTTACTCCGATTATGGCAATTTATTGTTTGATTCAGGGTCTACACATTATTTAATTTTTGGTAAAATATTTGGTAAATTAGAAATTATTCTTTGATAAATGAATACATAACTTATGGAAAAAACAAATGTGGGAAGTGTTGAGGCAAAATGAGATTATAAGAATTTGTATTTCTTTTTTTGTGGAGATAATTTACCTAAAAACCGATTAGTATTACCTCAAGTAGAGTATGATGTTTTTTGGGTATGGATTGGATTTTTGTGTACCATTATATGATTTAATACAGATTTAAAAAGGTTTCCTTTTAGTAAATGTACAGTATATGTACTAGAATGAACTCTTACCATTGATAACATATCAGGAAGTTGAGAATCTATAAATAAATAGAAATGAATTTTATATTGTAAATATTGTCGAAAACAAAGAAACTATTAATATTAATAATGTTGTAGTGATAAATGTGTATCCTAATGTTTTTTATATTAGTTTCTAGGTATTATAACTATTCTATATGTTCAATTTTATATTGAATTATTTCCTAATAGTAAGGAAGTATCAAAACCTCCTTCCGAATGACTCAGATTGAATTTTTAGAGTTGAAGAATAAATTGAAAGACTTGTTAGATGAAGGTTTCATTCACCCTAGTACATCACCATGGGGTGTTTCTATCTTTTTTATTAAAAATAAATATGTTTTAATTAGACTTTAAATTGATTAAAGAGACTCAAATAACATCACTAGTAAGAACATGTATTCTTTGCCTCATATCGATGATTTTGTTCGATCATATATTGGGAGCACAATAATTTTAGATGGTTTACTTGAGTTCGGGGTGCCATAAATTGAATTTAAAGAAGGAATACATTCTAAATACCTAGTTTCATACTAGAAATTACCATTATGAATTTGTATTTATGCCATTTTTTAAGAAATGTACATACTGTATTTATGGATCTTATCAATAGAATATTTCATAAGTTCTTGGATAAGTTATTAGTTGTGTTTATTGATTACATTTTGATATACATTAAAATTAAAGAGGAGTATGAAAGTGATATAAGATTTATTTTTTCTACCTTAAAAGAAAACTATCAATATGGGAAATTTAGTAAGTGTGTTTTTTGGTTAAAAAATTTCTTTCCATGGTCACATTATTTTTAAAAATAGAATAAATTTTGATCCTATTAAAACCAATATTGGTGAATAATATAAAATTCCCACAAATATATTGTGATTTATATTTCCATGGTTAACTAGGTTATTACTAGAGGTTTGTTGAATATTTTTCACAATTATCTATCCCACTTACTAAGTTAACACGAAATGGTATTCAGATCATCTGGATAAAAGAATACGATGATTGTTTTTAGGAATTGAAAAGAATATTGGTGAATGCTTCATTACTGGAATTACCATTATGAAACGGTGAATTTGTTATCTACAGGAATGCTCAACTGAGAGGGATTGGGTGTGTCAAAATTCAAGATGATCAGGTAATTGATTACAGTTTAAGTCATTTGAAAACTCATGAGTTAAATTACCCTACTCATGAGTTTCATTTATCTTCTATTGTATTTTCATTAATATTTTTGATACATCATCTGTATGGAGTAAAATTTGAAATATATATAGGGCCAAAATGTTTAGAGTATATATTCCCATAGAAATAAATGAACATGAGACAAAGGATATGGTTAGAATTAATCAAAGATTTCGATTGAACGATTCATTACCATCATTGAAAATCAATGAAAGTGGCTGATGCTTTAAGTTAGAAAGTAATGATACATTAGCCATGTTATGTTTAGGATAAGGCTCATTGATTATTTATTTGACTAAACTTTTCACGGAAGATTTTGGTGTAGTAAATTCCCCTATTTTTATTAGGTTTTAGTGAAATCATCTATATTAGATAGTATTATGAATGTGCATAAGGAAGACCTGGAGTTGTAGAAAAAGGTAGAATTGTTTTAGAAGTGTAATTTACCTAAATTTATATTTGATAAAGACATTGTTTTGATATTTGGTAAGAGATTATGTGTGCCTTATGATTAATAATTTATGAAAGAGTTGTTATGTGAATCTCATAGTTCTCCATTTCTAGTTCATATTAGATGTACTATGATGTATAGTAGCCTTTGACAGTATTATGAGTGGGATGGAATGAAAAGATATATTGCTAATTTTACTATGAAGTGTTTTAATTGTCAGCAGGTGAAAGATGAATGACTATTACCAAAGGGGACACTTCAGCATTTGCTGGTTCAAAAGTGGAAATACGAAAATATATACATGGATTTCACAGTGGGATTACCGAAGACTTATTGATGTAATAATGTTATCAATAATATTTTGGAATGATTGAATAAACATTCTCATTTAATTCATATTCGACATACTTTATCTCAAGACCAAAATTCTAAGTTGTAATAAAATTAGATAGTCAGGTTAAATGGAGTTACTCTCTTCATTATATCTGATTGTGTTCCCAGGTTCACTTCAATCATTTGGAAAGGCCTTCATAAGTCATCGACTAATGAATTAGATTTTAGTACATCTTTTCATCCTCAATCAGATGGGCAGTCAAAAAAATAGATGTTGGAAAATATACTATGATCTTGTTCAAAGGATTAACATGGATGATGGAATAAAAATAACTATTTAGATGCATTTTGTTATAATAACAGTTTTATTTCCACTATACATATGGAACCATATGAGTCAATATCTGGAAATATGTGTCGAACTCCAGATTTTTTGGATGATTTTGTTGTGTGGAATTTTATGGGACCAGAATCGGTAGAAGGGATGGAAGAAAAAGCTCAATGGATTTAGAAGAATATGAGGGTATATCACAGTAGAATAAAATATTATGTAGATAACTAGAGGAAGGATCTATCATTTTATGTATGTGATCATTTCATTCTCAATGTTTCTCCATGAAAAAGATTTATGCATTTTTTTAAGAATGGGAAACTAAGTCTACAGTTCATTAGACCTTATGAAATCCTAGAGAAAGTTATATTAGTTTCCTAAAAAGTGGATTTAACTCCTACTCTATCACAGGTACATGATGTTTTTCATGATTCAATATTAAGAAATTATATGTTGGATTCATCTCATGTTTTGATACCTGAGGTAGTTTAGTTAGAAGAAAATATTTTTTATGAGGAACAATCGGTCCATATTAATGATTGCAGAGAGAATGTGTTGTGAAATAAAGTGATTCATTAGGTTAGGGTAGTGAGAAAACAATATTATTGAAGAGGTAACATGTGAATAAATAAATTATATAGAGGGGTAATACCCCCAATTATTTGATAAGTAAATAAAAATTGGGAGGATTCAATTTCCAAAAGGGGGAAAGGATATATCATCTCTGGTAATTATAGAATAAGAAAATTTTCATATATATTATTATTTATGAATTATTTAATAATTATACATTAATGGGGATTATATTTCTAATATATTACTCAACACAAAACAACAAGTTTTCTGAATTCTTATGTTGCATAATAAACTGAGTTTTACTGAGAAATAATATATTATTAAAATTATTATTTTTAGTGGCAGTTCGCGAATAGTCTATGTATTGGTGGGAATGAAAGAAACTAACTATATTATTTCAACACTTGTTATTAAATGTTTTTACACTATTCTAATAAATTTTATATACCTAAAATAATAATAAATACAATTTTAGGCATAAAAGCTTTATTATTCATAAAATATAGTTTTTCCACCTTTTGATGGAGAAACTATTTTAAATATATTTTTCAAACAATTATATGTTATATTTGGCAAAAATAATCTTATTATTTGGAATAATAAAATAACTATTTATTTTGGACAATATTTTGTAATTTTATGATAACTTTTATATTATAGTGTACATTAAAAAATACTTCATTTTAATTAAAAATTGTTTTTCTGGCTAAATTATTGATATTGTTTGATTATAATTTTAGTTTATATTAAAATATATTTATACTATGTGTTTATATTTTAATCCAATTTTATTCATTATAATCAATTTAAAATTAAAATTAGATATAAAAACATTTTAAACTTTTGAATGTTTCCCATTAAAAACCCATTTTTTCAGAATTAATTTTAAATAAAAATTTCTTAATTATATAAATTTTATTATGTAAAATTGATTTCAAATTTTGATTTTGGATTTTCAAAATTATTATTATTATTTTATATTATTTTTAGGTAAAAAAATATGGCATGATAAAATAAATTACTTACCGTAGTAAAAGTGAAATTTTGACAAGGGTTAAAGTTAAAATTTAAAAACATATGATACATAAATACTACAAAATTTAAGGGTTGGTTGAGGTGTGGATAGACCCTAAACAGACTTTACAACACTAATTATAATAAAATGTTTTGTAATTTAATTTCACCTCTATATGGTTCTATCTTAATATAAAATAATCAATAAGTAAATCAATTGAACCCACCTATCCTGAAGTAAAAATTCCACCTCTACACCACTATATTTTGACCGAAAATGGATTGTAGCTCATAAAATATCTCCCAAAACTTCTCCTCCTCACTATCCCCATGTCCAAGTGCCTCTAGTCTCCCTAAAATACCAAATTAAGTGCTCTCAGGGGTCTTTCAATGTGGAGATATTCACGAGGAAGATGAAGAACATACGAGACAGGTCAAACTCAAGGTAATGGAATTTTTTAATCCAATTTTCATTCTATCGGTTAAAATTATACTTCTTCATTGCATTGTTTAATTATTATGTGTGAAATTAATTTTTAATATCTAATATTTTATTTATATCATTAATTACATATAATATATTTTTTAAAGGAAATTTTTTATATGGATTTTTTGACATTCCATAAAAATGACAAAAGAAATTTTTTTATCACATATGACAACAGTTACTTATTTTCCACCATAAGTTTTATTTGATATTTGGATTCCTCTATAAGTCTTAATGTTTTTAAAAGGAAAATAAATACCATATTCCATTTTGATAAATTTTAGTATTAAAAATGGTTTTAAAAAGGGATTGATTATGTTAATATCTTGAAATGATATCTTGTGATTGTACTGTGGAAATGTTATTTTTCAATTATGCTTGATTTATGTGTCGTGATTCGGTTTTGGTTATTTGGAATTTCATTTTTATGTGTGTGGTTCCATGATAAACTGAGGTATGGTGATCCCATGATAGCACTCCAATTAATTAGGTAATGAGATGGAGTTAATCAATAGATATTATCTTAATAGATTTAGGGAATATACTGTGTTTGGTATTCCTAATGTAACCATTATGGTTACTCACAATATAGTGGTGAATGCTACAAGTTAAGTATTATATGGATTCCATAAGATAACTTTTTAATTTTTTATGTCTAAGACGTATTTACAGGATTCTTATGATTTCACGAGGTATGTTAAAGAGCTTTTGTTTTTTATGGGTGAAAAGTATGATATTATGGAAAAATTTTCTTGAGTTTAAAATATTTATGAACTAACAGTTTCATTACCTATTTTATATCCATTACTGAGGTATTTATCTTCATCCCATGTTTTTTGATATGTTTTCCATAGTGTATAAGTATGGGTAAGAGAATGGACTAAGTCAAGATGATTTTTATCAGGAAAATAAATCATATTTTATTTTTTAAAAGGTTTCCATTGGAGAAAATGGATATTTTTTTCTTAGTAACCTCTTGTACGATGATGAGAAGTTATGTATTAACGATTTCCAAATTATTTAAAATAATAAAAATAAAACGTTTCTAAATGTCTAAGGAAGTAATTTCTTGACTAAACTCAATATTATGTAATGTTTAAGGCTGGGGCCTTATAGGTATCATAGGATGTAGGTTTTACATTAGTACCAAGAGTATGTGAAATTTTTTTGGGGAAACAATGATAAGTGTTTCAAGTTTGGATTTTAGGCCAAGGACCATAGTGTTGGTGGGGTAGACAATGTATCCACACACTAGGACTATGATAACCTTCTATTCGACTTATAGCATAAGAACACTAGTTGTGGGGAAAATACTAGTACACGAATCATATAGGAATGGGTTCTAGTTTCCATGTCCTTCATGAGTTAGCTATCCAAATATACTCATTGATTTTGGTACATATTGTTTACTTATAGGATGCCTCTATGGAACATAAAATCTAATATTCAAAATAAATATCATGAGGATGACACCCCAAGTGATGAGGCATCAATACATGGACCAATTCGCGAGATGTTATAACTAGGTGTTGCACCAGCCTTAGCGCCACCAGTAGAGAAGCACATGGTACCCATGGTATTAGAAGATGAGGAGCGTACACTAATAGTGCTTCATGAGTTTTAGTGACACATACCCCTCAGTTTATAAGGTGAGCCCAACCCACAGGTAGCTGAGGACTAGATTGAAGTGGTCACCAAAGTTTTTTGTCTAGTCAGGACGCCTGAAGATTAGATGGTTGTCTTGGAAGAAAGTCGTCTTCATGGATCAGAAGGATGATGAATAAGTTTTGTGATCCAGACCCACGATGTTTTGAATATTTCTTAGATAGAGTATGAGAGCCTTTATAGATAGGAGTTTTCACAAGATAAGCTAAGGATGTGCATATCCAGAAGCTTTATCACCTGCAATAAAAAGGATGATTTTTGCTGAATATTCATAGAGTTTTAGCAAACATTCAAGGTACTCGATTGATATTCTTTGAGATCTATAGTTTATTGTTTAGAAATTTGAGTGATATCTATATAGAGACAACTAATATAAAATTATCCCTCCATGCATTCCTATATAAATTTGGGTTCTTGAGAAGGATTTGGTGGTTGAAAGCTTCTTAGCTGAGCATATATAACCAGAGATAGTTTGTAGTGGGAAACCAGGATCAGATACCTCGATTATAGGCTGAAAAAATCAGTCTCAGGGAGCTAGACGAGGGATAAATTCCAAGAGGTGGTCCCATGATATGGGATATGTAGTTTATGGCTCACATGGTGGGTCCAGCCATCTTAGAGATAAGTGGTGATACTCAGGTGACGGAAGGAGACATGTCACTCAAGATTTTCCAACCCTTTGTACCACTTAAAGTGAGACTATAGATATAGCACTGAGTTATATAAATCATCCTGAGAAGGCATATCCATAAGGTGGATGACATGAAGAGGAAATAGAAGAGTATATAGAGGTGGTTGATGTTTTTACATATTACAACCACGACCCCCAGGTGGTCCACACAAGGCTTAGGGAGATAATTGCAAGAGGAGGGGGCAACTAGATGTGGTCAACAATTATGTACCAAGGGCTCCCAGAATGATTCTAGGTATGGTGTGTGTATTTTCTAAATTATATTCCATGCAGATAGACATAGGTTCTAGTCATTCCTTACTCGCAACATACTTTATATGGGATATAGATATTCTTGTTGAACCATTGACTCGACCCTTATACTTAGAGACCCCTACTAAATGAGACTCAATGATCACACACTTACGCTAGAAGTGTGTCATGAACCTTGGTGGTTGGTGTTTTAGTTGGAACCTCCTGTTATCATCATCAAATCCTTACGACATCATTCATGGTATGGATTGTTTATCTATAGTCAATGCCCAGCTTGACTATTTTAGGTGAAGGGTGAGGTGTATCTGTAGTGATAGATCCATATTTTCTTTTGATAGTTAAAAGAAAACACAATAAACACCGAATGGAATCATGAATAGGAAGGTGTAGTATATTACTCATCAGTTGGATTCTCTAACCTCTGGTGCTATAGATTTTTTGAGTTCCCAGTTTCTTGCAGTGGTGACAGAGTATGGGAACTACATTCTAGAAGATGTTCCTGGTCGACCTCCTCTTCCAGATATTGAATTTGGAATTGATTTACACCCTGATATGACACCAATATCTTCACTAACATATCATAGAGAACCTATAGAGCTTCGCGATATGAGGGTGTAGTTGGAGGGCTTTTAGAGGAAGGGATTCATGGGATCTAGTGGTTCACCCTAGGCATCCTTATCTTTGTATTCATAAAAAGAATATGGGAGACAGAGGATGTCTGTGGACTTCAAGAACATGAACTAGGAGACTATGAATAACATGTATCCACTATAGAAGATTAATGACCTCTCTGATCAGTTTAGATGGGTAAAATGGTTCTCAAAGGTTGACCCTAGATCAGGCTATCACCAGCTGCAAGTATGGGACATGGATATTCTGAAAATGTCATTCAAATGACATTATGGTCAGTATGAGTACTTGGTGATTCCATTTGGTGGGAATAACATCCCAGTTGTGTTAATGGGACTCATGAACTGGAACTTTCATCCATACATATACTGGTGAGTGTCTTCATCGATGATATCCTTTTGTACTTGACATCCGGGGAAGAACAAACTAGACACTTAAGGATTGTTATGAATGTAATATAAGATAAAAATAAATATGAAAATATCTCAGAGTTCCATTTATGGATTAATGTGTTCCAATTTATAGGACACGTTATCTCAGTTGATAGAGTGGAAGTGGACCCAACCATGGTTGAGGCAATATCTACATGGGAGCTAACTAAGAGCGTGACTGAGGTGTAGAGATTCCTTGAGTTGGAAGACTATTATCAAAGATTCATAACTGATATATCTAGGATATAAGAACCTATGAAATCATTGACTAAAAATGGGAAGCCATTCTCGTGGATAGAATGGTTCCGGTAGGTTTTTCAATAGCTAAAGCCGAGTTTGACGAGTGATCCAATATAGGGAACATTAGAGGTGGATGTAGAGAACATGATATTCTATAATGGATCTAGAACTAGTCTTGGAAATGTCATGATGGAGATGAAACAAGTGATTTTCTATGGTTCACACCAGTTGAGACTAAATGATTATAACTAAGTGACCCACACTCTTGAGTTAGTATTAGTAGACTTCACTATGAAGATATGGTGACACTGCCTGATGGGCTAGTGGTTTATCATCAATTCAGATAAAAAAAGTCTCATGTATAAATTCTCTCAAAAATATCTCAACATGAGATAAAGGCAATGACTAAGGTTCCTCCTGAACTATGACTTCATAATTATCTATACACATGGTAAGGGGAATGTGGTAGAAGTTGATCTCAGAATGAGATCTAGTTTGCATTGATTGAATGAGGTGTTAGAATAGTTGGACTCATTGAGTTATCTTTATTTGATGGATATGAAGAAGCTTCCCTCCAATTTATGATTTTATCCCCTCCAATCATATATCTAGTTATAAAGGTACAACTTAGGGATACCGACTATGATACCATATGTGCTCAGATATCCACAGGGTATGCTCCTGTTGGATGTTGAAAAGGTGGAGAGAATGTTGTTTTTTCAAAGGATATATCATGGTACCAGTGGTATTATGTTAGGATTTCCTAAGGGAGTTTCATATGCCTCCTTTGGTAGTATATCCTAGTGTGGAGAAAATGTACCAGGACCTATGATATCATTTTTTGGTGGCCGGGGATGAAGAAAAGAGTTTCATAGTTTTTCTCTTGGTACCATAATTTTCTTCAAAAGAAAGCTGAACACCAATTTCCTTTAGGTTTACTTCAACCCCTTTAGGATCTAGAGTAGAAGTGGGATGGGATATATATGTGGATTTTTTGATGGGATTACCATGTACATCCAGGGGACACAATTCCATATGTTTGTTCTTTGACTGACTCACCAAGTTAGAACACGTATTATCTATCCTAGATCAGAGTTCAGTAGAGAGATTGGGATTCCTCTATGTGCAGGATATATTTTGAATCCATGGAGTTCCATCGATGATTATTTCTTATCGTGATTCTCATTTTATATCCTAGTTTTTTAAGGGATTAGAGAAGGCATTTGGGACCCAACTATGCTTGAGTATAGATTTTCACCTAGAAACGGACAACCATATATAGTGGACCATTCGGGTTATGAAGGATATTCTATGGTCTTTCATGTTATACTTTGGTTGTAGTAGAGAGGATCAACTACCACTGATGGAGTCTTAATGTAAAAATAGTTACCATTCCATCATTGTTATGGCACCAATTGAGGTTATGTTTAGGAAACCCTGCATGTCACCACATTAATCGAATGAACCATGAGAGTCAGCACTCATGAGTCTGGAGGGGGTGAGAGCTACTAAAAAGATGGTGCATATCATCCATGATTGTATGAAGTCTTAACAGATCCATCAAAAGTCTTATGCTGATAAGAGAAATAGGCCTATGGATTTTTAGGATAGAGACCATGTATTCCAATGGGTTTCACCTTGATGTCAATTATATAGATTTTGATAGGGTGGAAATTTTCCTATGAGCTTCCTCGAACTTTTTGAGATAATTTGTAGATTTGTTGAAGTGGTATACCATTTGGGTCTACCCATAAAGTTATACCATGTACATGAAATATTCCATGTGTCACAGTTGAGGAGGTACGTGCTTAATCCATTGAAAATAATTGACTTGGCTGAGTTGGACATCAAGGAAATCGAATTTTTTTAGTACCTAGTGGATAATGAGGATTAGAAAGAGAATATCTATAGTGGGTGATTGATTCCCTTGGGGCTTCTCCGGAGGTAGAACACGAATCTCCAAGATAGAACATGTCAAAGATAGGCTCATATTCATGTTAAGTACCCTCATAATTTCTATTAGACATTATTTTGGATTTTCAAGGATGTAAATTCCCATGGTGTCAAGAATAGAATTACTCATATTTCCCATTTAATATTTTAAAATATTGTATGGATTGATTTCGAGACCAAGCGCTGAGAAGACATGTGATTTTGAGGCCTAGTGTTCCTAGAATAAATGTTTGAAATATATTAAATATATTAAATATCACATGTTAAAAAATTTATTGAAAAAGTGGAATAACATTTAAATGGTTTCCCATATAAGAAATATGAGTGTGTATTGTTGATTCAAGAATAATGACATTACCCTATGCATGAACTATAATTGGGTAGTTCAGGTCGAATGTGGAATGTCATCATGGGTTCTTAAATGAATAAAATAAATTAATAAAATTTATTTTATTTTATTTTCAATGTGATGGAGAAACATTGTAATCTAAAAAATCTTTTTGAGATATCTAGGGTTAGTTTCATAACCCCAGAATCTTCTAGAGACACTTAAGAGAAAGAACTAGAGAATTCTCTTGATCTGGGGATGATAGAACTTCAAATCGGTGATTGACGAACACTTATCTCGATGGATCTCTCCAAAAACAATGACATGATGAACATTCTTCATCAGGGAGAAATATGAATCAACGTAGAACACATTATTTTTATTTTATTTCCTATTCTATATTACTATGAAGAAAACATACTAATCCACAAATATATTATACCACAGTTCGATTGTATTTGGGGGATGGATTATTTGCGGGATTTATGAGAATTTGATTCCAGAAAATTTCTCGGATCCATTTCCCATCTAAACAGAGATGAACCAATATCAAAAAATCTATCAATCAAGATTCATACCTCCCAATATGATCATTCCTTTCTCATATGATTCACCATTCTTCATGCGCTCTTCATTATTCCCTTATTTTGAACCCCTTGTGGAAAATTGATCATTTTTCATTCAATTCATGGTTCAGCAATCCAAAATTGTAGATCTAGCTTTGGGACAACTTGATGTAGGTGCGACGATGGGTGAAACACTGGAATAAAAAATTTGAGTACTTCATCTATGTTCTTTTACAGAAATGAAGAAGACCAATGATTTCATTTTCTAAGCTGATTGATGGAACAAACTCATCAAATCAGTGTTAACATGGAGAAATGATATTGTATATGACTTCTTAGAGTGAAAAACCCATCAAAATGTTATTTGGATGATCGGCCAAGGTGAGAGGGAGGAATAAGATGAGTTTCTGGAAAACCTGATGCACACAACGAGTAGTCCCTAACTACATGGTGTGTAGTCCCTAGTTGAATGAAACAAAATGTACGTTGTAAGTACATAGAAATATGGTGGAGTACACAAGTTTAATATACTATGTGTACTCCCTACATGGAATGTCCTTGGCCAAGTATATGGGCTAATTTGTGTACTCGTACATGGGTAGGAATACACATGCTAGCACTGTGTATTGGAAGATGGCTGAAGTACATGGGGGGAACCACAGATGGAAGGGAACGACTACTGACACCCTCAACACACTATGTAACCCTATTCTACACAACAATGTTTAAAAGACACGATCCATTTTGGATTAGTAGTACCTATGGTCAAGGGACATGGCATGTGAGCCTACTAGATGTTATACACCCCTTTATACCTGGCTTGTTATTCTTGTGATTTGTATCATGGAAATCTTTTATTAGGGTTTGTTTCCTTTATTGATTCCCGGATGGTTGATATGAATCACTTATTACTCCAAGGAACATGATCCCTTTAGTAGGACTTCCTGGATAGAGTTTTTGGAATCCCCCTAAGAGGCCTGGAGTGGGATCCCCTATTAATTTTTTGTTCCCAAGGTGGAGCTTGTGGCATTAATGTGAACCATAATATGTAGTCACTGATCATGTACATATTAGGCTAAAATAGATTGAGTTGTTTGTATCACCCGATGTCTCAAGATGTGATCCTCATTTGTAGCATCATATTATCTTTATATCAATGTGTGTATATTTCTCATGAAAGTACTAATTAGTTGTACCTATTGAATGAGCGTCTCCAGTGTGATAGAACTGAAGAGTGTGTTCTCCCAGATGATTAATTCGTGGAATCATCAAGCTAAATCCCTATGTGGTGGTTGTGACTTACCTATAGAAATTGTGTATTTTTTGAGTATATATAGATATTCTTGTTACATGTTTTGTAGACATATGAATGTGCAGAGATGACTGTACATTAATTTTTTGTATTTATTTGTGATTTTAGGGTGTCCCACTAAGTATTGTTACACTCACCACTGCACGGGATTTTCACAAACAAAATATTTATTGTGAAGATGATCGACCTTTTGATGGAATCATAGGAGGTCCAGGACCAGACAATTCTTTGTGAGACTAGACTTTCTGATGTGTGTTCCTTCATCTTTCAAACAACTCTCCCAGTACCTTTTACTTTTAGGTTGTGATTATATTACAGAATCTGTGGTGGTATTTTATTTGGAACCATTAAACTTACATTACTTATAGTCATACTTTGGTTCTATTTTATAGATGTTTGTAAGCATAGATTCATTGTGGCTATTACATTTCAGAATTTCTTGAGCTTGGATATGTGTGTGTGTTTACATGTACATAGAAAATTCCTCCCATGTCAAGGATATGCCTACTTGGTTCTATTCACCAGACCCTGGCCTATTGTAGGTGAGCATAGGGAGTCACAAAATGGTTCCCACTGGGATGGGTTGTGACATAGATCCTCACCATAGTAAGATAAAACATAGTGTTATGTGTGAGGAATTACCTAGTATCTACGAAGGTCTAGTTGGATCATGAATCATGTTTGGTGGTTGATTGAATGGGTCAACAATATGAACTCCAAATACAAGTATCCAATGTCTATACACAATTTAATTCCAATATAGGGATGATAATAGTCATATATATGCCTCCAAAATACTCTAAGTGAAATTTAATTGAACTTGATTTGAAAATTAATAATGTTAAATTATAGAGAATTCAGTCCCTAAGGGGAGATTCCAGTTTATAGATGGTCTAACTAATTTTTCCATGAAACAAAATTATACATGTTTGAATTTAATATTTTTAATTTTTAGAAAATCAATAATTATAACGAAATAGTCAACTAGACCCAAAAATTGGATGTGATTCTCTTTCATTGTGATAAATAAGAGGAAATTAGAGATCATTTTTATTAAATTAGAGAACACAATAGATCTAGATTATTTAGGGTTAAAATGTCACATTGACTATCACTAAATATCCTAAAATCAGTTGGGAACTATAGTTAATATGACCATAAATGAATGCTTCAGTACATAAATGTTTATAAATACATGGTTGAGAAAAAAATAGGGTATTGAAACTCCACTATAAAATAAAATTAGGGGAGGTAAATTGTTTCTTATAGTGTTTTTAATGAGGAGGGAAGCTACACGTTGGATGAGAATGACTACCAACCACATTTTTGAAGAACAGGTTATGCTACTATATCAATGGAAATAGGGGTAAAAATTATGAGGATGATCATTGACCATATTCACCAGTTATGCCGCATTATATAGTTAACAAGGATACTTCCTTCAGTATTTGCTCTATATATGGGGATTTTAGGCCAATGATAGAGCACATGTTATAGTACAATAAACTAAGGGGATTCCATTTGTAAATGAAATATTGTTAATTTCATATTAAAATAAAGGATATAAATTTTGATTTCACATTAAATGCATATACTCACTAAGGGTTTTACTATATTCGGAGATACATGAATTAATCACATCCATTGGGAAATATACTACACGTGGAGGTTATAAAAGATTTAATGACTTATAACATGTTTCATATTATATCCCTGTAAGAGGTATGAGTGTAAAAACATAGTCATTCCCAAAAAATATATACAATGCAATCTAAAAGGATGAAAGGTTTATGTTTGTATAGTTATGAATGGATGGGGTATTGTCAATAGAGTTTGAGGTCAAACATCTATTACCAAATAGGTGGTTCATACTTTAATCTCATCGAACAAATACTATCCCCTTGGAAAATAAAAATGTCTTAGAGGTAGTATAAAAAATGGTCACTTGATAGGGGATTAAAGACATGCATAGTTCATAAAAAGAGAATGACATCCCTATATTGATCAAATGAAAGAAAGCCTAATAAAAATAATGGATTTAATATATTTTGAGTGTTGGTTGAGAGATTCAATTTGTCGTCGGGAATGAGATAGATGATTCAGAATTAACTACATATCCTTTGAAATTAAATTCCATTCACACATATTTTTAGTATATGAATTATCTTTGAAAATATTAATCAAATACCAGAAAAAGTATAATGGGGGAATAATCATAGTTCTCATAAGTTAAGGGGGATTCAACATTAAGAAAAGAAGGTGACCCAATCACTAGGACACACAAATATTAAAATGTGTAGCTAATACTAGGGGAAGAGGTGTAGGTGTCCCTATATATCAAATGATATTTAGAATCAATACATACATAATTATTTGAAGGGATTTATGGTAGGAAACCAATTCCATAATAAAAGTGGAGTCCTATCACATGAAAAATCAACCACAATATTATAGTTAAAACATATTACAAAAAAGATGTTTGGTATACAGTTTAAGGTTTTTTAGTAAGGTCCAAATTCATAAAAAAATTAAATTCTTACGATAAGGACATACCAAGGTATTTTAATGTCGAGAATTTAGTAATATTTCTATGCATTTTAAATTCTTACAAAATGTATGACTTATATATTCTTTCGTATCATGTGGAAACGTCATATTCCATGAAATTAAATATCATATAGGGAGAAAATAATATATATATATAGTTTAATATCATGTGGAAATTTTATTTTGGTCTAGTGTGACATAGTCATGGTACTTAATTAGAAACCATGTAATGGTTTGTTGTGCGATGTTATCCTTATCCATGGTGATTAGTGAATAATATCCATTAGATTAATCCTTCTAAATAGAGAAGGGGACTTCCCACATGGCCTATAAATTGGATGATTTTATTCATTCTATAATATGAATTATCAATTCCAACAAGATTTCACCCTTGAAAAATGAGTAATGTAGAACCTTATTATTGAATTCTCCAGCAATGTTCTTCTAATTAACCTTGATCTTATTCAATGAGTATTTTATGTTTTCCTAAAGGGATTCCAACATTTCATTCAAGAATAATTACCAACCATCCTCTATTATATATTCATAGAAATATATCAAGGGTGAATGTAAATGATTTTGAATGGTAAATACATCATGTTCTCTATAGGACACGGTGCGTGGAGTTTCATTGGTGGAACCCATAATCATGGTCCAATATACACAAATTACATTTGAGATAATATCTAGAAAAATATTCATGTTTTGAATGACTATCTTCTTTTGAATATAATAATTGAATTTTTTTAATGTTTCATTATACCCACTATTAGGGGCATGATAGAATTAATTATGGTTAGATCAGACATGATACATACTATATACATTCTTTAACACATAAGATGAAAAACTCACTTCATTATCCAAGATAATTATGGTAGTAACTCCAAATAAGTGGATGATGTTGGATTTTAAAAACCATAGTCATAACCTCCTTCAAGAAAATAGATTTTCACAATTTGGAAAATAAATTTGTGGAAATAAGAATGATTTGGAACAATCAGGATGTAACCAGAGGGTATAGATCCATGACATCAATTCCTCCATAAAATGTGCCAAGAATAATGGAAATAATTTAACTTCCTGGAGAAAACCATGAAACCATGAATCATAGTTGGATATATGTTCCCAAAACATTAGATATTATCAGATACATTCATTCCCGAATAATGATATCCATATTCCACTTTATAAACCTCTTGAAAAATATATGGAATTTTATTTACATTACTAAAATAGAGATGGATTCCATTAGAGATTCATTTATTGAGGAATTTATATATGTTGAGGTTGTCATAAAGGAAAAATATACTACCCTCCAATAAAACTATTATACCTCAGATTATCTTGATGATGGTATCCCATGTGGGATGTAGCCAATAAAGTAGTTATCTAATCAAACACTTATTCTACGGTAGGGGAATTGGAGTGACCATACCTTGATGATGTAGTACCGAGTTGGTACACTTATTGATGTTCCAAGTCACGGGAAATAGGGGTTATTACTCATTAATGTGTCACATGGATGACAATGTATTTCTAGTCTGAGTCACCAAGGGATACCTAAATGTTTATTGGAGCATTTAGTCAATAATTTTGAGATGATGAGATATAATACACATTTATTTCAAAAATAAATTTCTCCATTAACTCAAAGGTCAATTCAATTAATGTGTGGATTTTTTCGTATTATGTATTGTTGAAGAAATTTTTTTTTGATATCAATATCAGAGAATCCTTTCAATAATATTTATGGAATCTATATTTTATGTTCCAGCGCAAGGATGGTAATGATGTATTTTTAATAAAACTCATTATTAAAAAATAATTTTGAAATGATTAGTGAAAATGGAATGGGAGCATTTAGGGAGAAATAATGACATCTTTAATGCTAAAAATATTGAGTATAGGGAATTTCATCATCTTCCTAGTTAGGCATCAAGAGGGTACATAAAACTATATTCAACAATATTGAACACATAATCAATGGATATGAATAGAATATTCTGAGAACTATACATGCATGTGAAATTCCTCTAGATTTGGGTGAAAATAGGAACATTTTCTAATGATTTTCAAATTTAGACCTTATAAGGGATGAATCTGACATATATTATCTTGAGGTCCACTTAGTATAATGATAATTTTCTATATAGTATTGTATGATTGAGGATATAATTAATTGGGTTGATATGGGAGATAAAATAAACTATATGATGCTTTAAATACCAGTTCATCATATGGACTACAAGGTACAAGACAAGGAAATTCCCCATGATAGGAGAATATCTAACCTCAACATCTATAATAATTTAATTGAGGTAGTAAAAATTATTCTCATTACCCTCACAATTGTTCAATGCTAATAGCATGGGACAGGTCTCTCTGAGTTAGTAAAATGAAGGATGAATGGATTTCCCTAGGTAAATTGAATCAGATATGGATAATGTAGTATGTACTTCTTTATGTCATAAAATTCCTTCTAATACTTTTCATCCCAATGGTAGGAAGTTTCCTTTTTCATCAATTATGAAAAAAACATATTGATTCATACCAGTCGAGCAATGAAACATCAAATATAAGTATTTAAAAAAATTCAACATGGGCATATTAATAGGTAAATTTATATTTTCTATCAGTAAATAATTTTACTAATATATATTCTCGAATCAATAAATTTATTGTAAAAAATAATTTGATAAATGTAATTATAAATTACAATATAGTTCTATTGAAATAATAATCATACAAAAAAAAATATATGTTGGCTAACATGTTTTGATATAGATTTGTATGATAGATTTATATTTTAATAATAATATATTAAACATTTATTTTTACATTAGTAATATTATTAAGAATATTATTTTCTTTAAAAAGATGCCAATAATTAATATCAATCTATAAATTATATTTTAAGTAAAATATTATGTGTGGGTATTCAAATATTTGATGCAAAATGATTACATTATATTTATTAATATAAAAATATGAAATGTATATTTTATATTTATTTTATATTAATTATTAAATTATCTTATAAAATGAGTCTTCATTTGAAAAAAAATTAAACATAATTTAAAAACATGATGAATCTCTAAGAAAAAAAATATGAATCTCCAAGAGTCATGATAAAAATATGATTAAACACTTTATGATTATATAGAACTTTATAAAACATTATCTAGAATGAGTCTCTCATACATTAGCTATCACTTCCCTGGTTTGCACTGGCAGAGAGTTCTACACATATTGGTCACTAACTCATTAATTAAATTAATGCAATGGTAGTGATAATATATATAGTGTACAATGGTATCATAAAGTAGGTCATCCCCAATTTCAAAAAAGATATGGCTAGAAGTATCTTATCATCCCAATACATGCATGAAGATCCCCTTTCTTAAACATGCATATGGAAGAAAATAATCACCAATTTCACATTGGAAATAAATAGAAGATGAATATAAAATTAAATTTTAGTAGTGTAGATTCATATAAAGTAAAATATAATATCAAATTAGAAAATAGATTATTATTTTTAACATGTTTAACAATATTATTTCTTTTCACTTATTACATGGAAATTCCAACATATCAAATGATTCATGTTATTTTAAGAAGATTTTCATTTACAATTACGTTTCAATAAATAATCTACCACACGAAATTATAATTTCATCTACTGTACCATAAAATTAAATAATCTAATAGCTGTAAAAATGTTTATTTAAAAGGATTAAGACAAATATAAAATTTAGTATCTATAATCATCTTATAGGGTTAGTAATTAATTACTAAAATCATAAAAAGATTTTATCTTGAAATAATGTATTTAATTACTATTTTAAAATATTTGGACTCTCAGAAACATTTTTTATTAGTCTATTCCAATTTAATGGGATTAATTTATTTAAAATAAACTTATATGTAAGGAAATAACTTGAAGGGTATCCAAGTCAAGGTCAAAATTCAAGTGATTAAATAATTATACTAATCACATCTAAAATAAAATATATGAAACCATCAAAATATGTATAATAAATTTTTTTATCTAATCGATAACATGAAAACATGTGATTTTAAGGGACCTTAATAAATAACTCATGAAGTGATTTTCCATTTATAATAAATTATTTTTAGGATATTGTAAATAATTTAATAACCAGAAAGTGAATAACATGGATGCATTAATCAATTTTCATGGAGGATAAACCCAAAAATTATCAGATAATTATTAGGTTATACTATTAAATTCACTGATAAATAATTCCAACACCATATTGAAGTCACATGAACACAATTAGAATCTCTTAATAATTTTTTCCAAATATATGTTTCCTAATGAAATTAGAAGGTTAGTAAAATTGAAAATTCACAAGAGAAACAAATAGAAATCACTTATTCCTAGATAATATTCATGAGTTCATGGGATGATTAATGTTCCACATAAATAATGAAAATTTTAACCATTAAAAATGAGGAAAGAAATGTGGGATTCAATAATGGAAAAAATGTACCATCCAACTAATAAACATCCATGAAAACATTATTTATCAATGAAATGTTGTTGGAGAGAGATAATATCATGCTACTTTTAAATATAAATATATTAATATTCATATATATGGACCAAATCATTGATCACATCAAAAATAAAACTAATAGATGAGTATAAGAAGATGAATTGGGTCCACTGTTACTCTATAGAATCATAATCATTCTATTTATTAATTCATTGGGATTATATCAAAATTTCTTGGAAACCAAATGCATTCATAATTCTACATATTTTTTTTCATATGTTTCATTATCAACCTATCTTTGGAATTAAATGAATTAATTAACTACATGTTTATACATTAAATTAATACTCTATCAAAATTAAAAAATCACAAAATAAATAAAATATTGTTAACTTAGTTCCATACATATTAAATATAGAACATATATACTTAAACAACCCCATAGAGTAATAATTTTCTTCCTCCCATGTTTAATTATCAAATTTTTTTAAATAACATTACCCTTACTACGGTAAGATTTATTTTCAATAAAATACCATTCTTAGAGATTGTGGTGTAAGAATTGGAAATAGATATAGAAATTCCAAAAACCATAAGTAATAGAAGTTGTTAAAAAAGACCACTCAAATTTATATTAGGTTAGAGAACAAGGAGCCTTGAAAGTGTCTCATATAAAAAATGTTTTATATTTTCCTAAAAACATTATTTAATATTAGAAACACTTAAATGGTGTAAATTAAAATATCATTATATTGAATTTATGGAAGAAATAGATTCATAGATGATTTCTTATCCATGCCTTAGTGGAAGGATCCACAAAACACTATTGTTTGTAGCAAATAGATATGGTTTTAGACAAATATAGAGCTAGAAAAAACAAACTTTATGATCACTAACCATAATCATGTCCATCCAAAACCACTGTCCCACTAATTTTTAATGTAGACATTGATAATGATAGAAAATATATATAAAAATAATATTTATATAGAGTAAATACAATATAAATTATTGAAAAAATAATGTGAATTAAAATCAGCATGAAAATAATTGGATTGAAAATATCTACATTATTTAAAACATTTTATGGATCTCAGGGAGTACTAAAATAAATCCTCCACACACTAAAATTATTACACTTTTATCCCAAAAAATAATTCTTGAGTTATGAAAATATTTATGAAAGAAAAAATCATTTATTACCTATTTTGTTATGTTTTCTAGAAAGTAATCTTCAAAAAGAAATTGATATTTTACACTCTATACATTTTTTAAATGACATTATATAATATTGATAAGTATATTCATAAAAATCCATACCATTCATGTCATTAAACAATTGATATGTTTTAGTATGGTAGCTCTAAAAGATTTAGATAATTTGAGAAATAACTATTAAAAAATGTTTAACATAGTACATGAGATAGAGTTTCCATATAAAAAAGGATATTACTTAAAAATATTCCAAACCATATTTAAGGTGTATTTGGAGTAATTATTTTCCATTATTAAGTGAATATAATATATAATTTGTATTTTCAATGATGTTATCTAGTTATATGTGCTATATTATACTAATTC
Source organism: Viscum album (assembly GCA_963277665.1). Classification (NCBI taxonomy): domain Eukaryota; kingdom Viridiplantae; phylum Streptophyta; class Magnoliopsida; order Santalales; family Viscaceae; genus Viscum; species Viscum album. The sequence goes on along the minus strand of OY728131.1, from coordinate 1,616,324,095 downwards.
TAATATTTTTTAGATCATATTTTCACTTAAACAATCCTAAAAAATTACACAATTAGTTGAAAAGGGTTAGAAAAATAATAATCACTGAAAAAAATCATACCTAAGACTAAAACCAATGATAAAATTTATTCTTCTTCATGGATTGTAAGTGGTTTTTCCCAAAAAATGATGATGTGACTAAGAATATATTTAAAATATTTCTCTAGAAATATTTGAGATGTTTACTTCAGTCTGGATGGGAAATGGGTGATCACCCTCTTCATTGTTCCCATGATATATTCCATGGGAGTCTTTTATTTTTCTATAACATATTTTACCCCCACTTTTTCAATGTGAAATTTACTCCTTAAATTCCCCATAATTATTTAAATTGATATAAAAGAGAGTGGATAATTTTCTACATTAAATTTTTTAAGTGGAAAATGTATTTCGAATATATTTTTCAAACAATTCACTATTTTTTTCGAAAATATGACCATAAAGTGAATTTGTAGGATGTACAAGAAGATAATAAACAAAAAACTTGGTAAATACAACAAGATACTATAGGAAAATTAATATGATGTAATTACCCTTCACATAAATTATACATGTTGGTAGTGAAGTAGATAAAGAACTTTAAGATTCTAAAAATAACTATTCTATTATTTTCATAGAGTCCATGACCTTTAAGGAAATGAAAAATAACAAACCAATAATACATGGGGGTTAATCACAGAACAGACATGAAACCTTATTAATAATAATAATAAGTTCAGTGAATTGGGATTTAGGGAATTGACGTGGTGGGGGTATTGGAAGTGTTTATAGTGTCCTGACCTAGGTTCCGCAAATAAATCCCCATATATGGTTCATTACATTACCTCATGTGTTCCTATCTAAATGACAAAGGTTGCTGATTAATTATGAGGGTATAATATGTCACCTATGGAGACTATAATGTCTTTATAAATGATATAAAACATAAAAAAATAGAAATTAATAATAATAATAACTAATAAAGACTAAGAATCACATGGAGAACCCCAAAATTTTGTAAATGAACATAAACATAGTCGTAAATATATCATCCCATATGAGTTATGTGTCATCTAAAAACCCAAATGAAATACTATTTGATAAATAAAAATCAATTTCTGATGTCATGTATAGTTCCTTAATCCTTAATGCATCATGAATCCTAACTCAACCATCTAGCATAAGTCCTTTTCCGATATCCAGATGTGGAATCATATATTCTACTTATGTACTAATCAATGGCCCAAATTAGTTGTGATTACAACTTACTAGGACACAATTATTGTAATCGAAATAAATATCTATTATATAATAGTGTATGAAGTTGTAGAAATAATAATGAAATGAGATAAAAGTAAACATGTTTCTCATTTATGATTCCTTTGTTAACCACATTGGACCTCAAGTTCATGGTGTCCCATAATCCAATCTTACCTGCTTCATATTTTTTTAGGGTTTGAACCATACACCTTGTGTATTTTATACTTTATTGTTTAATGAATGTTAATTATTAAATATAATGGGAATTTATTTTTGGTATCATGGAGTTTCAGTTGAGGGACCATTATTATAGATATTAGAGAATAATTAAGGCATAATTAACTTAATTTCAAAGGTCATCATTCCAAAACTAATATCCAAGGAACTAGAGTTACATGGATGAACAAAATTCTCAAGTACTTGGGGAATCAATCCAGCACCAAATAACATTCTTGCACCGGGGGCCTAAAGCACACATTTGGCCTCCCATAGAAGAGGAATAACTGTCCAACAACCATATAACATATTTCATATATACATATCAAGATTCAACATTATTAAAAAATTTAATAGATAATTCTTAAAATGGTTCAACAAATCATTTGTCAATTAAAACCATTAACATCATTTCAAAAATTTAACCATTTTACCCAATTACCCTGAATCATCCCATAACTCATTAAAATTTCAAGGTTAAGAAAAAAATATTTATAAAAAGTTATCATACTAACACATTAAATGTTGGTTTAAATTTTATAAACCATTTAATTACAATTTTCCATTCCTCAACTATCTTATTTTGGAAAATCTGTGCGCCCCTTGGGTTTCCATCATGCTGAGTCTCAAAATCATCAATTGATCCAAAGGAATATGGGAAGGGTCCTTAAAAATCATCGAGATTCAATTCAATTTTTTAATTTAAAATCATTTTTGACAATTTTCAAAAGCATAGATACAAATAAGAACAAAAATCAATATAAATAATATGGAAATTATTATATTGACTGCTTAACTTAGGGTCATTAATAAGAACTCTACTAACCTTTCGTTAATTGGATGTAGAAATACCAAAATCCAAAGTAAAAGAAGATCTAGGATCAAAACCTAGAATCAAGATCTAATGGAAAAAGATATATTAAAAACTATATCTAATCCATAAATAATGAAACAATTAACCTCTCTCCCAATAAAGAGAATGTTTGGAGATTGTTGAATTAAATCAAAGAAGAGTCCACATACTAGAGAAATTTCGATTTCATCCACCAGATCATTGGTGCACAAAGGAAATATTTTAAGGAGAAAAATAATACTATATAGATTATAAAAGAGCGATTTAAAACATATTAGGGTGACTAGGGGGGATTAGGGATATACCATAGGGTTTTGAGAATTTTAATTTTAATTTTTATAGTATTAAAAACTTATGGAACATGGTTTCCTAGACGGGACACACAATTATAAAAATTATGTTCCCTGTATAGAGTTTTTATTTGGTGTGCATATTTTGGATGCATATTAATATTAACTATTCACAAACCATTATTAAATCCTATATCCAAGTTTTAATGGATTTGGAAGGGTGGAACATAGTTTGAAAAAATAGTGGACCCCCTTCCAGTGGATCAAAATCGGGCTAACAAGTTCCCAGTAAAAACCACATGGATTTTCCTAACAATGAACCCACTATGAAATTCCCCATGAATATACAAAATTATTCAATTTTATTTTAAATTACCCCTAGAAAAGGATCAACAAATTTATGATCAAAATAATGGTAAAATAATATGGAAAATGAGATTGAGGCATCTCAATAAGGGTCAGGATCTTATTATATCTCCAATGTAAAATAGATTTTCCCTAAGCTTTAAAACCTAGAATAACTAGGCTTACAATGTGAAAAGGTTGTGCCAGTAGTCTGATATATATTATTCACTCTCTCATTTTTAATCATGAAAATAACCATGCTACCACAACACTCAAACTAGTGGTATAATATTTGCCAAAAAACATTATAAATATTATCCAAAAAATGAATCTGATGCTCTGCAAAGGATATGTCATCCTCAAGAACAACATCATCAACATCGATCACATGAGAAGGGATAAGGTGATACTACTGAATCTATGACACGTGGACAATATCTTGCATAGAACTATACCTTTATAATAGAGAATGTTAGTATGCCAAGGGTCTAATCCTCTACAAAATCTCAAATAGACTGACCAAACATGGCACCAACTTAACCAACTTTTGAACTTGATGGTTAACCAATCTTGGAGACACCCGAAGGAATACACTATCACATGCCTTAAAATCTAGAGGTCAAAGATATTTCAAATCATATGACGTATTTCTACTCTATTCTATATACATACATTTACAAATCAACAGAATCTTCTCTGGACTCTTCTATACGAGACTCAGTCGTAAAAAAATATGGCTCACCTGCCTCTATGAAGGTGATATGAATGACTAACCATAAAGTGAATCATATTGTTCCATTGGAATAGTCACATGATAACTATTATTATAATTGAACTCAACTAGCTCTAAGTGATTCTCCTAAGACCCACCAATTTCTAGGATATATTATCACAATATATACATCAAAAACAGAACTACATGGTTTGATTTTCCATCTATCAGAAGCTTAAATTCCACACTCAGAGACACCGGATTAATAAGTACATTCTAAAATAAATTTCAAACAAGAGAATTAAAATGTGGATAATGGTTTGGAACTATACTTTTAGAAACACCATGAAAACACAAAATCGTCTAAACATACATATCACTGAAATGATAAATTGTGAATACCTCCCTAAATTGATAGAAATGGTAAACCTTATTCTAGCTCTCCACAATCACCCATATCACATCATTGTTGTGATAATTCATCAGGATACCTAACAATTAATCCATGGTATTTTTGTACCACATACATTCATGGATATAAATTTGATATAATAGATCAATAGGTCATTGATTCTATTCCATAAAAAGCTAATAGGAATATCATCGTGTCATGAAACCTACAATCTCATTTTTTATTCCCGACCACTAATATTTCTGTTAATTGTCTAAATATTTTATTTTCAATACACTATTAACTACCCACTTCAAGGAGTGGAAGTCATGCATCCAATCATCTCACAAACGAGTAGGCAAAATAACATGACCAATAAAATAGATAATCTCATATTAATTGATAAATAAATATGATGGTATCTCTGTATATTCATAACTCCCTATAAATGATAAACACTCTAGGCCTTCATACTGTATCTCTTTGATTTGACATAAATATGTGGAATCAACTGATAAGGATACAAGGGTTATCTTCCCCTGGCCCTCCTGAACTTCTATATACATCACAAAAATAGTAGGCCATCATCTTCCAGTCAATGTTAGACTCTGGGATAGTCTATATTTGTATCTTCTTACTTAATTCAACAGAAAGAATATTTCCATTTCAATTTATATATTCAAGATCAAATCCAAAATTATGAATATAATCAACCCATCTCCTCATACAATGATTTAAATCTCATTAAAAAAGTATACCTTAGAGTTTTATAGTCTGTATACACATTAAAACATTTTACAAACATGTAATACCCAATCAATTTAAGGATTAAACCACTATGGACAACATGAGATCATGTATATGCTAATGTAATTCATGTGGACACAATTATCATGACTCATACACTACTAATCGACCATTCTCCATCAACACTACCCCATGTCGAATTCTTGAGGCATCACAAACATGGTATACTTATCACTAGGCATTAATTGGATCAAATTTGGTTTAGTGGTCAAACACTTCATTAACTCAAAGAAGGAATTCTCACATTCCCTATATCATCCAAAATTTTCAATATTATTGGTTAAACCTATAATTGGTAGTTGAAATGGAAAAATTACTTGATGAATCTTCAATAATTACTTAAAAACCCAAAAATACTTGGATTTAAAAAACGTTTTTGGTTGACCTTAAGATTCAACTTCTTGGAACATTGCTAGGAATACTAAAAGGCCTTCTTCAAAGATGATGTGACCACAAAAATGGAACATGTCGATTCAAAACTGAAACTTAGTTAGCTTAACATGTATCTTATTCTCTTGTAGTTTAGCTAGTTTGATGTGAAGATGTTTGACATGGTAATAATGAGTCTTAAAGTACACCGTGATGTAATCAACAAAAAAGCCGCAAACTAGTTCATCCATGGGTGGATAGTTTAGTTAATTAAGGACATATAGATAGCCTAAGTGTTTTTTAGTCGGAACAACACTATAATAAACCCATTTAGGCCATAACTACTCTTGAATGAATTAAGTGGTATAACAGAATGTCTCACTCTCACCTAATGATACCTTGAACACAAGTATCTCTTAAAGAACACACATGACCCCATCATATGATAATGAAGGCCCTCACCCCTATTTAACATCTTGTAATATACAAAAAATCAAAATATTTCTACATTTTTCTTGAAAAAAAGACTAGGGAATCCCATGGTTATGTAATAAGATGGATAAATCCCTTATACATTAATTATTATATCTATGCCTTATTATTTTTAACCTCTACTAGTTTTATTCTACATGTATAAGTGAAAATTGGTTCAAAACCATATATTTTCTAAATTGTGTGTTCAATATCTCTGTATACTAGAAACCCTAAGAAGCCCTCTGGAAACATATCCTGAATCTAATCTACTATGGATTGATAAAAACTATAATTCACACCCACAAAATCCATCAAAAGACATAAAACATATGTAGTGAGCACCCATATCTACTGATGAACTAGCCATGCACATCCTTCTTAGGTATTCCATTCTCTATGATGAACATATCTATCACCCTCAAGATATAAGAAGGTTACTCACCAATAGTAAAAATTGATGTGGAATTGGTATAATACAAATCACTCCATACCCAGGATCAAGTTAAAACCTAACATATCAAGTATTTAAAGAACCAAAAATAAATTCCACTCACCAACCTCAAGTTAATTCCTCTTTCATAGAAAAAATATCCTTCAGTCATACACCAAACGATATGTCGGTTATAATAACCACACACACAAACTCCACCACTAGAACCATTTTATCCATTAGTCAAGAATATATAAAATAATTTAATTAATATGTATCAAATAATGTGATAAAAATTATATAAAATACATGAATTTTACCTCTAACTATTTAAGGCCTAAACTCATAGTCAATAAGTGTCGGATGAATTGTATGCATCTAACCTATCCCCTATTCACTATTATGAGTCCCATGTGTTGCACTGATCTAAATATATAATCAATTTATCTCTAAAATTATACATCCACCACCGCCCCAAATGGCCATCGGTACACCAACTTCATGAAAGGTATAGCATATAAGAGACCCATCTAGTACTATGGTTCCAATTATCTCCCCCATTTCTACCAATATTTCTTGGATCCTATAGAATAACTATATATTTCTAATACTGTTGATATCTTAGAAAAACATTAGTAATTATTGAAACTAGATACTAATGTTTTCTAATCGATTAAATTGATGAAAAACAATATATTATATCCATTAGTAACATATCCTTCCCACCAAAACATTGTTTTGCACTAATATGGGGGTGCTTAGCATAATGATGCTTCATACCCTTAGAAGACGTATAACATGGTCACCCAAAAAAACCACTTGTCCTTCACATGAATCCTCTTTCAGGTTCCCCTAAAAAATGAGAGCCTCATTCACTACCTTAGAAAAATTCTTCAATTAAAATATATTAACATGGGATTTAGTAAAATATTTAAGTCCCCAGAAAAAAACTCACCACAGCTGCCTCATCTTCTAAAATAACCAGGTCAATGTGCTTCAAGTCATTGAAGTGACAAACATAGTCCATCACGGGCATGATTCTCTTTTTCAAACAAATAAAATCATCCACCCCCTTTTATCTCTCCACATATAGGTAAAACTAATTTAGAAACCCATCATGAAATTCGTTATAAACCATGCCTTCCAACTACTCATCTGAATCATAAATTTCCCACCCGCGCTTCACTAGTCCGTGTAACAAACAGTCTAATAATTTGACTATTTTCCCCATAGGAATATATAAATGATCCATGGTTTCTGGATAGACTCAATATAGAAATCGTTTGATTTAGAACCACCCTATCTGTTAAACATTGAAGGATGATACAGTTGAAACTTCTTGGTCTGATCAGACATTTTCTATTCAGCCCACCCTGGGATTCCTTCCCTAAACTCCATTAAACTAGTGTGGTTATCAAGGATTTCAATTTCTTCCTCTCACTAAAAACTATCGGGGCATCTTTTCCCACTTCTGGAGGTGTATTAACAACAATGTACTCTTATCTCCCTACCAAAAATATTCATCACAAAGTGATAACTCTACAATTAAAAACATCCATATCATGACATAATACACATAATTTACACAATTACACAAGAGAGATTCAAATGAATCAGTATGAAATCATCCTGCATATAACACCCCATTGTCAAAATCACGACACTTTTACTACCCTCAACCATTCCTAACCCGAGCCATGGTCAAAACATGATAAACAATTTTCAAATTTATATATTTCCCATAACACACCCATTTTATATATTTCATATTTGATAAAATTAAATAACTTTTAAAAATAAGAATGTCATCATTAGTGACCATTTATTTCAATATAAATTGAAAAAAAATCATATCCCACAACTACCTAATAAAATTATTTTCCATGAATTCCTAAAATATTTCTTATCACATATATCCATGAGTGCCTTGGATGATGCATGTATATAGAACTCACATTCCATATCAGGCCACAAGTGAAATATAATAAAAAATAACATCACACAACAAGTGTATCCGCCATGGTGGAATAACATCCAACTATAATATAAAACATATAGAACAACATTCCCCTCCTTGGTTACATGGGTTTTACCCTACACATGGGTAATATACTCCCATGGATGAGATCATTACCGATTTTTGAATCGTACAAGTATCCTATATATCTTTCCCAAATAATAAAATGACCAATAATTAAATCTAATATGAAAAAAAAATTAGCATCCCAACCCAGGTTCAATATACTGGTACCCTAATCTGGTTTGTAATAGGCCCTTAGGTTTGTCTCCTTGTACACCAGAGGCTGCCGACAAGCAGCGAGGGTCTAATATTTCATGAGGGGAGAGTATACCCTCTTAATAAAAGTGAATCAATTGTATAAACAGATATAAAAAATGATGAATTATTATTAATAATAACCAATGAAGACCAAGCATCACATGAATAATCCCAAAATAGGGAAAATGAACAAAATCCCGTATAGAAAATTTGTCATTACAGAAGCGTCATGTGCTAATTATAAAACCATAATAAAGAAAAAGAGAAAAATCCCAACTAGGTCCCAACATCATTTCCATTTCCCTTATCCTTGTACCATCTCGAATCCTAACTCATCCGTATAACATGTGAAAATTTACCTTATTCTAATATGAAAACATAAAGTCTTGTTGTATACCAATCTACACCCTGAGTAGGGTGTGAGTACAACTCAGTATTCAACCACCATCAACATCTAAAAAAAATCTAGTCTATAACAGTGTATAAATATGTATAATGAATAAAGAAAAAAGACAAGATTTAAGAGGATACACATTTATAGTTTTTTTGTTAAACATAGTGGATCTTGGGTTCTTGTTGAAAGAAAATACAATGATACCATATTTGGCCTATATAAGAGTCCAGAGAACACACCATATGGATTTTAAATTTTTTTGTTTCATGTGATTTCATTATTTAATTTAGTTTGAATTAATTTTGTGTTCATTGAAATATAATTTTAGGTGCCACTATCACAAATACATAGATAGACAATCCAACATCAATATCTCAGGTACATGGAGCATCATTCTGACACCAATATTATAGGTACATAGGAAATTGGTCTAGAAGAAAAATATTTGGTACGTAGAGAGTCAATCTAACACAAATTCACAAGTATGAATTATGATCAGATGGAATCATTCTGGCCACCCACAAATGAGTATCCTTAGTTCAACACCCACATATCTTTTTTAATAGACACACAGACACATATAAATATATATCAATTCCTAACCTTAAAACCCTTTTTTTAGCAATAATTCTCAACATGCTGTACCATTTAATTTTTCAACCAATCCAACAAAAATCTTTTCAACTCACTAACCAGTTATCCCAATTACCGTGAATCATCTCATAAATCATTAACATTTCAAGGATAATTCTTTAATATTTTTAATAAATTAACATGAAATCGTATTTAAAATTGGTATAATGTTATAAACCCATTAATTCCCATGATTCATTATACAATTATCACATATAAAAAATTGGAACACCACTTGAATTTCCATCATTCAAGATCACTATATCATTAGTGGATCCAAACAAATCTGAAAAGGGTCTATAAAAATAATGCGTACTAAATTTACTTCATTATTTTAAAAGCAAATAAACCACATAAAAACCTAATGATACAAATAAAAACAAAAAATCATTACCGACTATGTGAATTATAATATAGACCATCTACCTTAAGGTCTTTGATAAAATATCTCCCAAACATCTATTGATCCAATGTAGACCATCCAGAATCACAATAGAGTAGAAAATATTTGATAAAAACCACGGATTAAGACAAAAAAAATAAGATCCATTAAAACCTAGATCTAAAACCTAAATAATATAAGAATTAATCAATCTCTAAAGTGATAGATAGAGGATAGAGATATTAACCTAATAATGGAAGAGTTCAAATACTAGAGAGATGATGATTTCTCCCACAAAATCATTGATTCATAGAGGAAAGAGTTTTAGAGGGTAAATAACAATCCATAGATACTCCAAAAGGTAAGGAATCCATATTAGGGTGAGTAGGAGTGATTAGAAATATAATATATAGTTTTCTGAAATTTTAATCATGTTTTAGGAGCATTAAATGTTTCCTCACACAGTTTTATGGAAATGCTAAACCTTTAGAAAAACTATGCACTCTAACTGTGTGTGTTCTACAAATATTCTATTTGGGGTGAACGGTATATACTCATGGTTACTTTAACCTTGAACCAACAATATATAACCCTTATGTATAAGGTTTCATGGTGTTGGGAGAGTGGAAACATTGTTTGGCCAACCATGCTCCCTCTTCCATTTTCATAAAATGTTGTGCAATATTTTGTGTGGAAAACAATAAAATTTTATCTAACTATGTTCTAATATTGAAAACCCCCTATGATTTCAAAATTATCCAATATCACCCAAAATAAACCCTAATAATGTACCCACTAATTTATAATAAAAAAATTGGTAAAATAATAACTGAGAATGATTACAAGATGTCTCTAGAAAGGTTAAGATATTACATTATTAACGAATAACATTTGTGTCACCTGTAACACTGTGTAACAATAGGTTGAAGTGATTTACTTATATTTTTTTATTATTTCACATGGAGAGATAAAATAGGTTGAATGAAATAAACACTTGTTTTTTAGATTATATTTTCCAAAAATAATAATCATCCGTTGACCTATATTCCCCATTGGACTGCCTCTAAAACTAATTAAAAAAATAACATAGAAATGAATGGAGGGAGAGTAGAAATTTATGTAATTAGATATAGGAACCAAGGCACAAATGGGAATGTGAGTTCTAAAAAAACACATGGTAATGAGGATGTTTATTCTATACAAAAACATGGTGTTGGATATATACCCAATAATAATAAATCTTTCCCCCTTTCAAATTCAATACCCATATGTTATGATGCCACATGTCTCTTATTACAGTTTATTACATGTAAAAAGTGCTATAAAAAGTCATAAATATATTTTTCAAATAGATAAATAGTGAGTTGGAAAAATAGATAAGTATTGACCTATTTATGAAAATCAATTACAAATTTTATCAAAATAAATTCACATAAAAAGTGGGATAATAAATTTTCAATAAATCATTTTGGTGAATTGGAATCAACATACCCCCATGTATAATAACCATAACATCACTAGTAAACATACATGATAATATTTCAAATATTAGAAAAAAATATTTTTAAGAGGCAATATGATTATTTATATTATATAATTAATTTGAAAAGTTAATACTCAGTAAAGTTTAAGTATATATTAAAAAAATTAAATCACATCTATTAATTAGAAAAAAATAGAATTTGATGATTTAAAATATTTCATGTGTAATTATCTTCAACAAATACTAGTTGTGATTTAAATCAATGACAAGTATCCATCACCCTTTCCAAACATATAGTAACTCAAATTCACTACATAGCACAAATATATAAACATGTGGGTGAAAATGTTCAAGGATTGAAGTATTTATTGTTATTTTTAAATGGTTAACCTCCATGAAGGAATTGTTATTCACCAAAACAACGCATCATTTACGAAAGACAAAAGAAACTGTAGGAAAAAGGGAAATATCTTTAAAAATGCTAATGTATAAGTGATAGTGAGATCGTAAAACTTATTACCACAATTATTGGTACCCGTGATATGTTAACACATATTTTAGACTATTTCGCATTATTAATTATATTTACATTAGTAAATAGTGATAAAACCATTATTGTTATTTATTATAGGTTGGAACATATACTAAAAGTATCTGGAAAAATGTTAAAGGATTTTATTATAAACATCAATTTTTATTATTTTTCTTGTAGACAGTTATTGGGTTCATAATAAAAATGTACCATTTATACTAAAAAATTCACACAACATTTGGAGGCTTAAAAAAAATTTCCTTAATAAATTCTAATTTACCAGGTGAATGTAGAATTTTTTAATTTTATTTGTGGAACCAAAAAAAGAAATCAAAACGAATAAGGTAATATAAGATAATAGAAAATAATATTCAAAACTAAAAAAATAATTTTAATAAAATAAATATAAAAGGGTATAGAAAATTTTATTTTTAATGAATAAGATAAATATTTGTAAAAATTCAAATACAAAGGATTGAAAAATCCTATAGACTAATAATGAAAACATATTAAGGTGAATCATGAAATTATGAAAAAATTAGGTCTTAAAATTCAAACCATGGGAAATTCCTATTATTCCACTGTTATCCTTAAAATAATATCCTTTTATTATATTTATTGTTTATTGCAAAGTGGATATTATTTTATATATTAAAGACATGATAGGATATAGTTGGCATCCTTGATCATTAAACTTTGAAAATTCAAAAGGATTTCGAAATATTGTTTTAGATATTATTTTCATGTCTTCATGTTACAAGTATAATAATTAAGATTGAATTTTCTATTATAATAATTAAGAATATATGTTTCAAATAGTTTTGAAGATAGTAAATAAAACACATTTATTCTAAGATCCAAATGGATGGACAATTTTTTAGAACCAGTGAATGTAAGTAGAGATTATAGTTAATGTGTCTCATATTTTGGGGTGTTAAACCATATAATTTTTATAATAATGTGAATGTCATTATATCATGATTATGAATAAAATTAAATACCGGTTTTATGGAAACCCATATATTTTTTACAATTTATTACACATTTTTGACATAAGGATACACATAACATAATCTCCAAATATCAAGAGGTCTGGTTGGTTTGGGTAATTAGTTACATATCACAATTTCTATAAATAAGGATATAAAATTATTATTTAGAACACTAAAACATTATTTTAAATTCCATCGATCATATAAAAACATATGATAACATCATGTTGTATATAAGAATGAGGTGATATATAAATCCCAATAATGGAATAATAAAAGAATGGCATGAAATGAAAATAGTAAATGTGAGTCAAGGGGGACAAAATAGTGTCAATAAAAATAATAACAATCAAAGTGAGGTATACGTTGATAACATGAAGGCATCATAATAATGTGGAAAAAACCAAAAACAATATATAAAAATAATTCAATTATAACCTACAATATATCTAAAAAAGTGTTCTTTGGCAAAGAACCCCTGAAAAACATATCATATCTTCTAATATAAAACCATTACCCAATGAATTGTAAGGAAATAAAATTCTAGGAACAATAATTTCATTTTCATGAATGTTTGTGCCATGTAGATTAGAAAACATAGTGATGTATTTCAATAATTTTAATTTCAAAATTAATTAATGTGGGTATCATACATATAATTCCCCAATAAATTAAAGATATGTACATCTTTGTGAATTTTTGGGAGTTGAAATGGGATGCGTACTCACAAAAAAATTGTTTGGCATGGAAAATGATTGGATGATTTCGACAGCCTAACATGTCTAAATTAATTTTCAAATAATGTTATAATAAGAGTGAATGGTGGTATTTAATTACTAAGGAATGATAAGTATTGTTATTTTATATTTAAAAACACATTAGAACATGAAAATTTGATATTAAAAAGAGTTACTAAAATGAAAACACTTAATAAAAGGAAGAGGAGATAATCCCTTACTTGGAAAGGGTGCTTCTAAATGTTGTGGAGGATATCCTTAAGATTTTGGGAACAAATTTAAAGGGATTTAGATAGGTGTTGGTAGAAAATATTTATTCTTAATGGGTGTTGATTGAAGTGGAATGGGAGGTTGGGTGGTTATTTATTAAAAAAGAGAGTAGAATACTTTTTTAGTTTCTAGAAATATTTTTTTGGACTCAATGTGATAAAATAATGAAAACCAAATACCATTCAATGGTTTTTGACCATGGATTCATCCTAAGTGGAGTGGATTAAAATATTTTATTAGTATATGAACTAAACTGATTATAATAATTAAATTAGTGATTCATAAGTTATTAATGTCAATATATAATTGTTTTTGAAAGCTTAATATATAATATATATGTTTTGGAGGACTCATTATAGGTTTGTAAAATTAATAAAATATATTCAAAAAATAAATAATAAATTTTTTATTCCATGATTCCCATTGTAATATTTATTACATATATTTTGGGGTACTTTGAGGTCATAATAGGTAACATATATTTATACTATATTTAATTTTTTTTCAAAATTTTACTATCTCCAAAAATTAAGAAAAATACACCATTGGATAATTTCTATGTGCTCATTTGAAAAATAATATTTTTTTTAACCAAAATGATTTTTGAAATATGACAATTTACACATTAAGATAAATATTCTTATTTACTGAAAAATACTAATTTTTAAAATAGTAACTTATTTATAAACCTTATAAAAATTACATTAATGTTTATTAAATTATATTATAACCAATATTGAAATATATATTATTTAAAATGAATATTTCATTAAATTAACACTTTCTCATAAAAAATTGAAATTTGTATTAGGATTTATTTATATTATATATTTCTAAAATTTATAATTTTGGTTTCTTTGTATGAAAATATAAATTTATCAAACTCCTTATATAATCATATATATATAGAGAGAGTGATATATTTACACACACATTATTTTATTGAAAATATGACAAAAAATTTACATTATTTGGGTCTAGATGCATATCCCATTATTAGTACAATATATGATATAAATGAAAATTTTATGACGGTGATAAACTCTTGGCGTGGTTTTTAACATGGTTGGGGTAATCATATTGATAAGAGGGACATTATCCCATAAATGGGTTCTCACGTGTTTAAGATATTGAATGTAGGATTATGATTGGTTGAGGGGAATGTTTATTTATTCTAGTACCATTAGAAGCTCTAATAAATTGGATTTGTATAGTGCAATCCTACAGTTCAAGGACATAACTTCTTTCATCCTTTCCAATTAGAAAATATGATAACCCTTATTATATACTAATAGTTATGGTCACCGTAGAGTGACAATATTATCAATTTTAATAATTCATAACATTTTGAATGTTTGACACACAAATTACAGCCATGTTTTATAATGGTCTAAAATAAAAAAAATGAAATTTAGAGGGTTTTTATTTTACATAACTACATTACACAATAGAGACTTTATTCATACAAAATGGAACTTCATTTATAAATTTTTGGGTCATTACATTGTTCCCCCATTAGAAATATTTCCCACAAAATTTTTATTTTTCAATCTAAAATAAAAGAGGTAACTTTTGTTACATAACCAATTAAAGTTCCCATGTTTGAAACTACAAAATGTGGTTCCCCAAATGTACATTGACTAGGTGAGTTTTCATGATTCGTAGAAATTTTTCTCTATGATCTAATATATTCACCATATTCTCCTAATTTAATTAAACATTATCCTATTGTACCACCTCTATATTTAGTACAATTGAGGAGTCTCTCATATACATAATTAGGAGGGATACATGGAATACATCATGTAATTATTAAAGGTTAGGTGGGATATCTAGTTGGTAGGAAATAGATCTTATGTAATCTTGGATATCAAGGGGGCCAACATATCTAAGAATACACTTTTCATTCTTCATAAACCTCAGGAATTTATTCCATAGTGATATACGAATAAACATATTATCTCAAACCTAAAAATCTATCTCTCTTTGGTGAGTATGTTTATATAATTTATTTCAGAGTTACATCGATTCGATGTGACATAGAATAATTTTAAAATTCTTTCCCTTCTTTTAGAAAACAACTGGTTCCATCAACATCAACTCTTTATATTCATTACAGAATATTGGAGTCTTACACCAAATATCTTATAGATCCTCATAAGGTTATAATTGAATTCAAAAAAACCAATGGTAGATACATGAGAACTATAATAGGTGGAGTTTATTATCCATATATCATTTCAAATACATTGAAAAAATTCACATCATATCCTCTAGAGCATGGACGGTTTAATATTACTGACCATTAATCTATGGGTGATAATTATTACCAAAACATAGCTATGTATCCAATTCATGGTATAGATTTCTCCTAAAGTTTGTGGTAATCCTCATATCTCACTTTGATATAATGATGATTTGTACTCTATGTTGTCTTACCTATCCTTTTATGTATATAATAATGACTTTCTAATGAGATAAATCATCCTGAATAATAATGAAATGAAATTAATATAATAGGTGATCACATACTAACCTAATGGTGTTATTTCCTTTAAACATCATAGTGAGTCCTAAGACAAAATACATGGTTATGTTGTCCCATTTTCATAAAGGTACTAACCATGGTAGCATAATAACCTTAGAGCAATAGCTTTTTTCCTTGACATCATTGCATAAAAAGCATCGAGTTAGAAGTTTTGAAATCATCTTATTCATATTATATAATCAGATGTTCTATTTAGATCCTTATAAATAATAGTTATTCCTTAACAAATAGTGAATCATGAGATATATGCATCATTATGATGCTCCCTCTAAAATTTAGTATATGATGGGACACTTATTCGAGTCCCAAACCATATACCTTCTTCTATAGAAATGGTGACCTCCAAAAATATTCTCCACCTTTCTATATAGATATTCTCACTATTTTTAGGAATCCATAATAAAACACTAAGATTTTATGAAATATTTATTATCAATTAAATTTAATTACATTTATTGTGGCATGAGAACCCTCTCAGATGGATGGATATGATTTCTCTTAGATTGCACTGTACGCACCACCCCATTTTTCATATTTTTTAAATCTTAACCATTCCCTGACTATCTATACCACTGCAGTGCTGTTGTGGATAAAGGATATCTGAAATTTCTCTTTAGTCCCATTAGGGGATAATTATCCAACAGAATCTCTATAAAATTGTCTCGTCCCACCTTCCATTTACATTATCCCTGTTCCCACCCAAAATTATATTCTCTAGAGATCCACCTCTTCCAAGATGCATGTCTATGTTCTAACCTCCCCTATGGATATGCTTCATTCATCCTAGGAAAAGGGCGTCCTAGTGCTATATGTTTTAGCCCACCATTTTAAAAACGCATCAAATCATATGGTTTGGACTATTGTGGGGTTTTTTGGGGTGGGAAAGCCCCATGTTCCCTCTTCAAGAACATCTTTCACTCTTGGTATTTAGAGGATCCTTCAATTGCCTCCATTCAAAATAAAAACTCATTTTATATCTTAGCCGCCTATAGTGATAATTTTTTAAGGAGTCATCCTAGAGGTCGTGATTAGTCAGGTTTTGGTGTTTCTATCTATTTTAGTTGTTGATGGAGGTTCACATTGGGTGAGACCCATATCGATCGATGTTTTGGATCAATATACTTGGTCTCCCTACCCCTTATACAATTTAACCTTCATGAAGGTATAATAGAATTATTATATGTCTTCTTAAGTGAAAAATATTTATCCCTTTAATTGAAGGAATCCTCATCAGCTCATATATTTATGGAGATAAATTTTCTCCCCATATCCCAGTGCCCATTCTTATTCAGGTGGATGTTTGGAGTTACCAAAATCATGACTTCACGTTCATTACACATCCACATTTACATGCATCATGGCCTACCTAGGGACACCCAACATCGGAATGTAGGTGGATCTATCAATAAGCTAGAGGATCTTTTCAAATAGAGGACAACTCTAGTCAATATATTTCCTAGGTTCTAGGTGCACCTCCAATTTTGAATGGGGTCGTCCTGATTCCTTAAAAGAGCCATCTCTAGGTTGTGGATGGGGTTTGGATCTCAATCCCTTTTACTTTATTAATCTAAGAATTTTATTTTATTTTCGAGTAGTTTTCTACATTAGATGAATGTACATCTAAGAGAATATATGTCAGGTAGTTGTTCCCTACGAGAAAAATTAGCTCCAAGGCTTGAAGGGTGTTAGGATTATGCTCAACCCACATGTCTATGGGGGATATCAAGATCGAGGGATAGATTTACCCATCAGTGTGTCGCTACCTTAAGTCCTCGACAACTGAATTTTCTAATTTTGTGTTCCAATATTCATCTCTATTAATCTCTTTAGTGTCTTATCTGATGTTGTGGTATCCCCTTCTCCGATGTTCCAATCCAGGTCTTTATAAAGGTATAGATAAGACCTATACCAAATGTAGAAGAACCTCAATAGTGCATTATTTCATATTATGTAACCCACTCCTCATACAGACACTTCCCAAACACCATCACAAGCCTAAATAATCTCACCCAGTCGATGGTTAACAAAACCTCTCCCATAAGTATTATATATATATCCTCTCTCGATCCAAATGTGCTTCTTTTCACCCTTCACTACAAGGTAATTCTGGTTCTATTCCAAGGACTAGATCCCAACGTAACCACTTCATATGATCTCTTTCTTCCTCTACTATTTTTGTGCCATGGGTTCCTGTGTTGAAAATGATTTTATATACATTATGGATTCTATTCACAACAACTCTGTAGTGGAATTAATTGAGCTTAGGTGACCATCCTCCAAAATTGAGACCATTTATCAAATAATTAAAGAGATATCTTTCATGACTGAGGCTCCTACAAAGTATCACATTTTGTTTTTTAACATCATTGTGGATTTGGTGGTAGTTTTGGACCATTTCATCACTCTGACGATAAATATTGGAGATCATTATCTATTCTTTAACAATTTTATGCTAAATGGGAGATTCAATATAGGGTTTTTCTATGGTATGACTTTAAGTGTTTCAGTTTGGGATATATATCATGACTAGTGGGGTGGTGTGGGTTTCAAAATGAATATAGACTATTCAGAGAAGAAGTGCCAGGGAGAGAACTCTTGTAAGGATAGTCATGAATTTGTTTCATTCATATCTCATGTTTTCCTCTATTATTTGGGGTATTCAGGTAAATATTTCACATAGTGTAACAACAAAATGTGGAGAAATTACATATGGTGTTGTCTTGATTAGTTCTTAGTAAATATAAATTCCATTTACATATACCATAATGAAAAGGAAACTCAGATAAGGTGTTCCATTTTTGAATATTCTCACATTGTATTAGATTTATATAATAGTTAAGAGAATAACCGATGAATCCTATTCCTTCCCCAATGGACTCCATCAAAAGTCTATGATCGAATAGTAAGGGATTCATAGAACAAGCCAGTTGTGGGAATCTTGAGGTATAATATTCATAACAATTTAATATGACTCATTGGTGATAATATTTGATAGATTACCTCTCAACCCTCTTACTTACATTCCATTTATTCTCTGAATGTCGAGATTTAGAGGATAATGTTCATGAAGGATACTAGTTAGGATGTGTCCATCACTAATGACCTTTCCGACAAGAAGAACACTATTTAAGACTTGATCATGAATCAAGAACGACCTGCACACCCGAAATCTAGAATTAAATGGTTAATGAAAGGATTAAAAAACACCTAAAATTTAATGAATATATTAAAGAAAATATTAATTATTTAGGGAATAATATTCTCTATGATAAAGGAACTTATATTAAAGATCAGAATGTGTTAGGGAAGCTGGATGATGACCAATTCATATCCTTTATGAATGGAAGGAACCACCAATTTCAAGGAAGTTACCCTAATGGAAAATGATGATTTAATCAAGGAAATTCTTCATTTTAAGTTCTCTCTGGACAATTTGATATTGGATGCTATTCCAGATGAATAGGAGATTCATAAAGTAGTGCATACTCAAAACTTTGAGATATCTAAAGGAATGAATGTTTTAATAGGGTTGTTTTTCATGGCCTATTGGGACCTCATTTAGAGTGATATAGTGGAAGGAGAATAATATTTATTCTGGGGTGGGATTCTCCCGTGAGTGGATATTAATAATATTATGGTTCACATACCAGTGTTGAATGAACAATCTATGCTCAAATATTACCAAAAAATCATAATGTGAAATTTTTCCTTATATAGTATTGGAAAATGTCATTACTCATAGGTAATCTTTGTATTTTAAGTGTTGGGTGTTAGAGAAAAAAATGGTTTGTAATGTGTATATTGATCCAAGGTTCCATCATCTTGTCTTTGTAAATGATCAGAGATATAAATATGAAAGAAATTAGTTCAATTTAATTATCTGGATTAATATGGATAAATAATATAATAGACTTGAATGGAAGAACATTTTTATGGTTTCAAAAAGCATGATATTATCTACATGGACCATTAGTCTTTTTTAAAATATTTTTCTACTACATGGGTGTCTATTTCATTCATGAGGAAACGTTATTTCATCTTCAAATTGGTTCTCGGGTTTAATAAAGGTGATTAGATTCCACCTTACCATTTAGTTTCATACAAAAAAATCTTAGCAATTCAATAAAAAATTATTATGGATAGACAAATTCTCTAATTTCAATGCAAGAATTATCATCTAGGAATTTCTCCCCATATTTATGCTGATGAAACGATCATTTTTATTAATGTCAGAAATTTATCTACGCATAGAATCAACAACATATTGGACGATTGTGACCATTAGAGTTGGTGGGTGTTGAATTGTGAGAAAATTATCTTTTATATTTGAATAAGTGATCAAATAATGGTTCTTCTACCCAAGATATAAGATTGTGATAAAATGAAAAATATTCATGATTGATTACATAGGAGAAAAAATCTCTCTATATTGTATTATCATTCACTAATTCAAAAAGGTAGTTTTTGGGATCACATGGATCATGGGTAATTGGAGTGTTCAATTTTTTTCATTTGTGGGAAAATCAAAATGGTCAAAATCATCTTTAAATTCATTATCTTTAACATCTTATCACCTCTCATGGTTATGAATGTCATGGTGTATAGAATAGAGAAAATTTTGTCCTCCTTCATTTGGGATGCACACATGGACAAGAAACATCATTAGGTATCATGGGATAGGATTGTAGAATCAACTAAGGATGGTGGAACCATTTCCAGAATGGTCACTAGTGTGATGCATGGCCTAAAAACAATGTTGGAATGTGGAATTCACAAAAGGTGGATGCTGCAGGGTAGGTGGATAGATGAGAAGAATGGAAATAATATAGGTTATTAGATAAGGAACTCAAAGTCATTATTACTCATGAATCATACCTATAAAGTATTCCTATGAATAATAAATAAGTATATTATCTTTAAAATGTTAAAAAAAATTAATACAAAAATGAAATAAATGATAAAATATAAATATAACTCAATAGTAATATGTAACAGAAGTCTAGATATCCAAACTAGAAATTGGTCAATACTTTTTCCAACTATAGACACCTCAACTCTAGGTACTGGTACTCTAGATTACCTATCTATAATATCTTGTATAGTAACCCTATGATTCTTTATCACTATATATTAACGATGAATGATATCTCCAATATAATATATCAACCCATATGGAATAATATTATACTTAGGATCATCAATATAAAACTCAAAGTAACATAGAAGCAATGGAGGATCAGTGTACATGTAGGAGAAGGAGTGGGGTATGCAGGCGGAGGTGGAGGAGAGTGAGCTACTTGTGGAGGTGGAGGAGTGAGAGTTTTAGTATAAAACTATCTTTATAGGACATTAAACATGGATGGTAATGATTCTTTGATCTTATACTCCATCATCACTTTAATATTATAATATTTAGAATATAAAAATTCTATTTTTCTTATAAAACCGTCCATTTCATAATTTAATGATTGTGGAAAAACTTTTTTTCACTGATACACCTGATGAGTATCCTTGTTCAAGACCCTTGTGTTTGGGGTTTCCCAATGTTTTCGAAAAAATATCATTCCTACCCTCAGCTACAAATAACCATAATGTTCTATGCTCTTCAAAATAATGCATTATTAGATATTTGAAAATTTTAATAGTGATTCTAAATATATAAAAAATTTAATTGACTTATATAAATTAATAATGTTAACATCTTATGATCCTCTCATCTACAACCCTTGACTATTTTATAAGATATTTTCCTTTTTCACATCCCATCCCTTTTATATTTTTCATGTCTATTGGGGTGGACTTCTCTAATGATTAAATACTGGGCTCTCTATGTCTGAAAATTTTCATCCTTCATTTGTTCTTTTAATAAATTATACCCTCCTCGAGATAATTTATACAGGTATACATTTCTAGATTGGATCTCCTAATGACATCTCCTCGATTACTGTAAATTATGAATAAGATATCATTAGTAATATTATTAATATAAAAAACATCAAAAAAATTACATTACATTTACAAAAAATGATTATTTTCTTCTACTTTCAAAAAAATTCATTTATGTACCTTCATCTACAAAAGGATATATATCACATGGATTTTGATTTTGTCTATACCCAAAAACGAAATCAAATGTGAGGGTTGATTTTAAATCCCCTCATCTCTTTGCTAGAAATGATAAAAATTTCATCCTTACTCCTCTTGTGGTAGGTATACCATACATTAACATATAAGATGGTGGAAAAAATATATTACTATAAACATTTCAAGATTAGTAAAGTAATAACAAATGAGCCTTAACAAGATGGTATCCCAAAACTGATATAGTGTAACATTTTTTACACTTATCAAACAATTAATCAAAATTCTAACTTTGGTATTAATCTGAACTGATTCAAAAATCTTGAATATTTTTTCATTAGGACCTCTGGGAATATCATTATTATCAGATTATTCCAGTATCTTATGGTCCTGGATATGAGAAACTGATAATTTTTGTAAACTTGTGCTAC
The DNA here is from genome assembly GCA_963277665.1 of Viscum album. Lineage (NCBI taxonomy): Eukaryota > Viridiplantae > Streptophyta > Magnoliopsida > Santalales > Viscaceae > Viscum > Viscum album. The sequence goes on along the minus strand of OY728131.1, from coordinate 1,616,301,169 downwards.
CATGTTTACCAACCCTTGAACTCTTCTTTGGCTATGTGGGATTATATTACTCTTATAAAGAAGGATGAAGATCATAAAGAAGAGCATACAGACATTCCTTCACAGAGGTATGTTTATGATAATCTCTATAGGTATGGGGTTGATAATTTTATTGAACTTTTATTTTCCTAAAAATTAATGCAACAAAAATATTATTACACAAATATATATATTCAACTATTAAAATATTAATTTAAAAAAAATGAAAAATTAAGAAACAAAAAAGGAAACTAAATTAAAATGAAAACATTATTATTCATATTTTTTGTTATTATATAAAATTCTGACAACATTAGTGATATATAAAATTTCAAATAAATGAATGAAATAAAATCCAAAAATGATGTAGGAATATTTAAAAATATTCCAACCAATTAAATCATTTTTACAGAAAATATAATATTTATTCAATATACACTTATAAATATTTTTATTTAATATATTGTATTTAAATAAATATTCTTTCAAAAAAATATAAAATATAGATTGGTTACTTAAGGTTAAATAAGGTAAACGAAACAAAACTAACCTAATATAAACAGACATTTTATCTTATTAGTATTAACCGATGTTTTAATAAATAGAATAAAATAATAATTTTTTAATTTTATAAAATTTAAAAAAGTAAATGAGAAATAAATATTTGTTACATATAATATAAGGAATGTAATAAAATATTTCCTTCTAAAATTCCTTCATCATGATTTTTCCATATAGAATGTACCATGTCTATGATATGCTCATCATTATTATCTGTTAATCTTCCAATGAAGTAGGGATCTCATATAAATTAGTATCTTTTTCAAGTTCATCATCACCAAAAAAAATATCCATGTAAACAATAGACCAATTCATATCATATTGATCAAGAACCTAGAAAATTTTTTTTCATGAGTTTCCATTAAAAAAGGATCTGCCATATATTCCAATATATTTATTCTAACAAGTTTCATTCCAAATTCATCCTGTCTGGCACTATTTTTAAAAATAAACCATTATTATTTAAACACCAGAACATTAAATATAATTTAATAAACCTCCCATTTTTTCTAATGACTCTATAATTGGAACTTTATATGTAAATAGGGTTTTTTCTTTAGAACGTCAAAAATGCATTGTTTCTTTGAACACCCATACACTACTATTTTGAACCGCACTTCTGTTGTCATGATCTTTAATATGAAATTCATATCTATTGATGTCATACATGGACTGTGATATCAAATTTAAATATAGGCCACCCAGTAAACATTTTAACATTTCTTGTGTACCATATCTACTAAGAAGAGTCTCTTTAATCCATGAAAAAACTCTTGTTATGCTCATTTAAGGTCTATGTATCTTTCTTCTTTGGATAACATTGTTTAAACTAATTAATATTCAATGTTATAAATGATTTAGAATCATATATATAATTAAAAATGTATAAATGTACCTTATATATGTTCACATGAAAATGATACATCCAATTTAGATATACATGTCTTAAAATCATTATTTCCTAAACCATGTGAACCATTAAATTCACCATTATATCAATGAATGATGGATGAAAATACATTTCAAGTTAAAACGCATAGATTTTTTTTAAGTTTTCGAACCAGTTTGATCTATCATCTTATTAAAAATTGAATTTAATAAATAAAAAACCATCATGATTGTATTTCTGAATCTAATGAGAAATATTCTAGTCAACGCAACTATTAGAATTTGTTGCATCATGACATGACAATAATTAGATTTCATACATGTGCAATTCAAATCCTTTAAAGACATTTTTTACATTTCATGAATAATCCAATGGTACTTTAATATCATGAATACACTAAAAAAACTATTTTTTCCCAATTCTATAATTTATGAAAATAGAAGGGAAGAAATGTTATTCTATTATCGAAATTGGGAGCTAACTCCAAACATATTTCCATTTACATTAAGTCTAATCATGCATTCATCCCATATTTAGTCTATCCTTTAATATCTGACAATGACTTATCAAGATGTCAAAAATATTCTTCTCTACAAACATGAAATTAGAGTTATATTTCACCTCATGATATATCCTATAAGATAACTAAAAAATATTGACCTATTCTTTAAATATTTCTATCATTTCTAGATTTAGGTGTCTTTCCAAATGCCACATCAAGGTTTTTCACGCTCTAAAAAATACAGATCAGTGGAAAATGGTTTTGGAGAAATATCAAATTTATTTTGATCGATTGAATTACATTTTAAATATTATATATGAGTTAAAAATAGACAAAAACATCTGATGACCAATGTATACTATTTTTAACCCATGATAGAGTTGATAATTTCTCGTACATTGTTAACAAATTGGACATGTTTTATGCCCCATTACATTATATCCCTGAAATTTTTTATATACTGGGATGTCATCTATTGTGAAAATATTCATTGTATATAGATAAAAAGATTTGATTTTATAATATTCATATACCCTAATACCGTCCTGCCATAAGATTTTCAAATAACCAATTAATATTGAAAAAAACAACATTATCATTTCTGGGTTGTTTTCATCCATAGTTCATTGAACTCAACATTACATATTTATTCTTCATAAAGAATTCATGTGATAATTTTTAAATTACCAATAAAATTCTATCATCTATGTTTTCTAAATAGGTTTCAATATGTTTTCATTTCATCCATTCATAGTCGAGGTCTAAAATTTCTAACATTGTATCCAAATAAAGGAAATTTATTATCCATTTTCTTCTATTTTGGACAATCAGTCGGATAACACAATTTTTCATCAGATATATACTCATATACATGCAATCTTATCATTTTTTCATCATTATAATTTGAAAATAAATTATTCAAATGAGGAATTATAGGAGGATACCAAAATTCCTTCACAGGGGTCTCTATAACTGCTAAATCAACATGTATTTTTTCTTTGAACTTATACCATAATGTCCAACATTTTTGAGACATTGATAGAAATTCATATTCCTTCCTATATAGAACATATTCATTCTAGTAGTAATGTATATTCTTGTACCCTAATCCAGTCAGGTAAAATATTTTCTTCCCTTTATATTGTGAATTACGAAGACCATTGTCTTTAGAAAGAATATATTTCAACAATTGTAGAAAACTAATTAAACGTTTTTCACTCCAACCCTGTTTAGACTTCAAGTTAATCAATCATAAAAATGAAGATAAAATAATAAATTATATACAAATAGGATACAATGGTATTACGAAACACCATATTGATGCTCAATTTTTTGTTCTTTCTCAATTGACTCTACTTCAATATCACAAATCGTTTCTTTAATTTCATCAGAGTTATCATCTAGCAAAGCATCATCATTATTGACATGAAATTATACCCAATTTTACCAAGACAAATCCAAGGGAATTTACTTTGATTAAAACTATGAAAAATTAAATGATCTTTTATCTCTTTACTTTTCAACTTCTTCATATTTAAACTTTTCAAGCATTGGAAAAAACCTCGTTGTTTAAAACATTTTATTGAAAAACATAAAAAAAGAATCAACACCATCCTGAAATTTATAACTCTTTCGAAGTTCCATAATCCAAATTTGACTCATTATTACTTATAAAAATTATCAAATATCTATATCATTCCATGATTGGACAATTTTAAATTTATGTGAAATATTCCAAAATTTGAATCTGACACAATTTTGAAATAAAAATATAATAAATGAATAATTGAAAAATCTAATTATAATTAATATATACTAATGGAAGATAAAATTAAATATAAATAGTAAATCACAAAAATATTTGAATTGATTTAATTTATTGATGAAAATATTGTTGTACTATAAATTTTTTCATCTAGTATACACACTGTGTAGGTTATTAGATATTCACATTCATCAAGATTATAAGATGCTTTTTTGATGATGGATTCAGTTAGAGAAGCATATGGAATAAAAATGAAGTTGTTATGGGGATTTAAAATATATGCTAATTATTATAGATTTAATGATATTTTACTAACTAAACATATTATTTATCGGTATGATCTAAAATAAGTACCACTGATGGTTTTGTTGTAGATCAATTAATACTCACCAAATGGATTTTGATCTTTCCCAATATTGTTTTTCCAATGAAAAAAAAACCATAACTAGGCCATAAAAATATTTATTTTCATGATATATAGATAATATTTTCAATTCTGAAAAGTTCAATAATGATTCAAATGATAATTTTCAGTTATGATCCTATAATAAATTTCCAAACTCATAATACAATACATGATTCTCATACTATAATGATATACATGATGATATAAATTTCTAATAAGGTTTCTAGATTGACAAGCTAGTTGATCTGAAGGGTGATATCCCAATCCCAATCACTATAGAAAACCTCATATGTTGTCCGAAATTAACCATATGCAAGCCCATGTGTCATGTGAGTTCAATAGATTAGGTGAAGCCTAGTCTTATATACTTTCAAATTAAACATGATTACTAACTCAGTTCATGTATAAAACAGTATTTCAGTTCATGGAATCATATCTTCACCCAATTCATTACTATCCAAAATAAGTATTACTCTGGTGATTGGAGTAGTTCCATTTGTATTATCCCAAGTAGAATATTGGGGAATGCCCAATAATAAATATCAAGAAAAATCTATTCTCTGAAAATAATATCCACATCATAGAGGCTTACTCCAACCTATCAATTCAATAGAAGGAATGTATTTCTGTTAGATATCCATATACTGATTTGATGTGGAATAATGTGATTACTCCATAGATAGCAATCCCTAATGACATAGATGAATTGATATCAAACTACTATATTGTTCCCATCATTTAATATTGAGTATTTTTCTCTCACCTAGAATTTCCATCCACAATTCCCACAAAAGGCCCCTCTAAAGAAAATATATTAATTAAAACCCTATTCCTAGAAATATTCAACCATATATTTATTCATGATGGAACCATAATTATGACCCATTTATTTGGTATGTATCACACTTCTTTTTTATGTTAAGGGTGTATATCTTAAGTTGTTCCCCCCATGATAAATAATCCACCAAGATGAAAGGAGATGAAATATTATCATTAGAAGCATGGATACATGTAAAGAGAATATATGAGATAACTTAAGGAGATTAAATAAGGTAGAAATGTAATATTTTAGTAAATTTAATTGAAAAATGTATAGTTAGGGAATTAGAGTCATTGAAAAACTGAAAGTGAGCTGTGTGAGGCTTATTTGAGATTTGAGTGTTGATCATATTGAATGAGTCAATTAAAATGTGGATGTATAATTGTGGAAAATGAGGTTAGAGGCAACTGGATTAAAGAAATGAGGCTAGGGTTTCCACATGATGGATAAGTGGGCATGCCTTTTCCCGATTGAAAAACAAAAAAAATGAGTCAAAAATAAAATTCATAAAATTATAAATTATTAATCAAATAAGTTATATAATAAAAAAAATTATAAATAATTTTTTATTATATTTATCATGTCAGTTATACAGAAGTTGATGTGATGAATTTATGTACTACATGAGTTATTTAATACCCAACATGGTAAAGCAATGTGACATGCTTTGTAATGTCAGTAATTTTATAACCAATGTAAAAAATTCCCTTTATCACAAAGGTTGTATAATAAATGATGTGATAATGTGGGATACTTCCTTTATCACATTGGTTATCGGACAACCGTTGTGATAAATAAATATACATTGCTTTTAAAACCAGTTATAAATAAATGATTTGAAAATGATGATGTGGTAAATACCTTTTTTCGACTACTGGGGAGAAGAAGAAAAAAATCGTTGAAAATAATGTGAGATTAATAATTATTTTGGTAGGATTTTAGTGAATTTGATAGACCATGAAAAAAGATAGATATTAGGGTCTATATTTGAATGTAGTTGTATATTTTACTAAAAACTAAAATCTATTTATTGATATAAATCTATTAAAAATGGACTCTGAAGAAACTGATCATTTAGGTTTTAATTAATATAATATCACATATTCATTCTTCTATCAAAGTCCTTCAGGGCCGGTGGATCAGTTGGTATTATCATATTTTGGGGACCATGAAAAATAAATATGGCTCATGTATCACTGGTATCATTTGTGGAAGTGTAATTTATCATGATAGTATTGGATCCATTATCATTTCTTTTTTTATTTCATCTGATGTGGTGAATCTATTTAGGCAGAAGAAAGGGTGATACATAAAGGTTAATTCCTCTATAAACATAACAATATTGGTCTTTTTTGTTGTTGAATCCAACACCTAATTCGTTTATACACATTGTGCATATTATATCCCAGGAAATAGACCATCAATTATCTTATAAGAAGGTGAAAAATAATTATCAACAATTTCATGGATTTTATTAATACTTACCAGAATGTAAATATATATTTTGACTTACTAGCCACAAATTCCACACATGAATCATGGGTTACCTTCTTCTATTACATGGGCTCCCCTGAGGGAGTTGACATAGTTTGAAGGGATTCTATGAGGCTAAATTACATTACACCCCATTGATTTTAAATTTCTTTTACTTGGATTAATCCCTTATTCATAAAAAAAATAAAATAATATGATGATGTATTGTGTTATATGAAACACAGAGTTTAAATATACCACAACACACTTTAAAATAATTTTATTTAAAGAATTAGTCATAACAAAGATGTTAAATTAGAGGGTTTTAATATGATTAACTAAATTATCATATATATATATATAACATTTATAATAAATATAAATAAATTAATAATTTCATAGTAAATAAAAACTAAATTTCTAGTAAGGATATTTTATTTTTCAAATATACATTTTCTTAAGAAAATATTATCAATAAATTTTGTTATAAAATGTTATTATTAATTTATATAACATATTGAAATTGAATATTACAAAATGAACATTATTTTTTAAACCATAATATTTAAATTAACTTAGTATTAATTATTTATATTTTTCTGAAAATATTATTCTTCTAGTGAATAGTGAAAAATATAGATTTTTATTTATACCGTTATTTTTGTTTTGGGGATGTAAAATGTTCCATTTTTTCATATTTTCAATGTAAAATTAGACCTTTTCTATTTTTAATATTAAAAATATAGTATGTGTAATCGATTTTATGTTTGAAATTAATATACAAATATTTTTATACGTAAATTGGTATTTCGCTGAATCATTATCTATATAAATGCCATGTGTTTTTATCTTATTAAATTAATGTGATAACTTTTGGGGATTTATTTTAATGAAATTTATATATTGTATTCTAAATAAATATTTTATCATTTATCTCGTATTTTTATATCCATGAGATAATGATAAGTCTTGTTTTATGCTAAAAATGTATGTTTTGTAAACAATGGTTTTCATCACATTTTCTCTTACTTTTTTATAAATTAATTTCTTCAACTTATATCCATTGAATTTCATAAACTGATTACATATCTAGAATCAATAAGTTTATTTTTAGTCAATTGGTAAACCCTATTTTTGGTCAATATAATTAGTAACCTTGTGAAAATATATCACTATGGTAAAACAAAACATGTTAATATTGATTAAAACTAAGTGATAAGCTAATATTTTTACTACTAATTATTATTGGATGAATTTAGTTTGACCCTTATCACATTATACTCACAATTTATTTTCCTTATTAATAATTTCCCTTGAAAATTACCTATAAAATACTTAAATAAAATAAACATACAAAATTTAGCTCTCATAGTTTAAAATATCTCTTCAGTGTCCACATCGGGAAATAATCAAGTTATAAACGAATAAAAGAATAAATTCTGAGACTAATGACGTTATTTTATTGATATATAATTATTTATAATTATTAGTGATTACGTAATGGACTTAAACTCTTATGTAACACTAATGTAATATTTCACTAATTAATAAAAAAAATATAATAAATGAATTTAAAACTATTAAATTTAATAATTTTTTTGAAATAATTTATACCATGATTTTTTTAGATTAATATGACATAGTTTTATATATCAAAATATTATATTAAAATTCCACCTTTGAATTTAGGTATTTTAAGTCCAATTAAATTAATAGGGTCTAAATTGGAAAAAGTGATTTTTTTAAAAATGATATATTGCTAAATTTTATAAAATGCATGAAGATATTAAACTCTAGGATTTGGGATAATATATGGTGTAAAGGTTCATACTATTCCCATTTATTGGTAACTGTGAACCATTTGGTTAGAGATTGAATTTAATATATTGTAATCATCTATGAAATTTCAAGAGTGCCCCTCCCCTCAATTATAAAAGGGTACCCCTCCTTTATCTTATTAAAAAATAATTAACCTTTATATATCATCCAATATATTCCATGATATCTTATATAATAAAAAAGAAATATAATATAGGTTCTATTCTTCCAAAAAGTCCAAACCTAGAGCCCTTAATAGGATATCTGACAGAGTTCTTTCAAAGAATATTTAATCGCCTTAACCAATAAATTTATTTTCAATTTTCCTTTTACCTAATCAAAATAATTTATATTCATCATCAAATAAATAATTCAGTATTTTTAAATTTTAAATTTTTTTATGATTATTAAACCACATTTATTTACCCATTTTCTATCAAATGGAAAGTTAATGTATCGCTTGTGCGTATGTGGGACTTACTATCTCCACGTAGTTATACAATTTATTTTCCCCCATAATAATTCACACCTAATTATTATAATGGGTTTAATATTTATATATGGTAATTATGAAATTATTATACTTCTTTAATTATTATATCATATATACTGTCTTACTTTCCAATCTACTGGGAAACAATAATGTCGCTTGTGCACACATGTGGGAAACCACCTCCACAATGTGATGTGATTTGTTTGTATTTTATATTTTAAATGTATGGTAATAAGATATATTTTATGAATAGATATTATTTATATGATATAATAATAATTATTTAATGGTGAATTAAATTTTACCTTTCTTTCATTCCATCCATCAAAAAATGAAATTGTCGTTCAAGCGTACGTAAGACTTACTGTCTCCAAGAACGATGTAATTAATTTTTCTATCTATATATCTATGGATGAAACTAATCATGTATATATAGAATATATATGTAATGTATATCTTTTTTACCATTATAGATATTATTTAACCATGATCAATTTTCATGGACCGAAACTATTGAACCAAAACATATATGAAAAATGAAGAAGTTATCACCATGAATAGTTGTTTTAAAAACAATTATTAACAAACATGTGCTGAAATTTTATAAATAAATAATATATGATATTATATATTTTTTTACGGTTATGAAATATATATATATAATATAAATTTAATATACATGATGTTCTGATACGTACGATGGATTGTAGACCTAAGGTAAGGTATTTTTGTCTCACTTTTAAATTTGTGAGATACATCCCATATTCAACAATTATTTCTTTTATTTGGTTCATATACAAACCATGAATTCATTTTATGAAAATTAATATTATTTTTATATGGATTTACCTATCCCTATAATATTCTCTCATTTAAGGGGATTAAGATTCAAATGATATCAATGTTGTAAGGGTTTTATGTTACAATCTATTTGTTTAATGCTATTGTTTACAATTTAGTTTATAATGATGATTTTAAATTATAAACCAATAAATACACTCATTAGTTTTTTATACTCAAATAAATTCATTAGTATTAATTTCTTACATTCATTTTCCCAATGTTATGTACCCAAGAGACTAAAAATATGTTTTTATTGAAAAATGAATTCATTTTTATAATTAGTTGAAAATATTTTCTCTTTAATGACCATGTTTTCTAAAAATGTTTTCAAGAATGTATAATTATTTTCCATTATCAATTAAATTTTATTTTTACCCATGTATTTCATTTTATTTTTTAAAAATAATCCTCTAGTCCTATTATAAATGATGCACTTTTTCAGTTTTTACAAAAATGGTGAAGGAATATTTTTATTTTAACTTATAGGGCATTAAGAGAATATCTAACCATCATGACCACTAAATTCATTAAATCCTAATTTAACATTTTCCATGTTTCTTTCAGAAAAATATTTTTTCCATTATTTTTTGGAATTTTTTATATTTTAATTAAATGATTGAAAAATTAAAAGGGAATTTCCTAAATAAAATTCTTATGATCTTCTATTTAATTGATTCCTATATGATGAAATACTTTGATGTTACATATGTTTTATTGATGAATGATTTATGTTATTGTATAAGAAAAATATATGATTTTCATTATCTGATGGGTGGGATTGGAATTATATGCCACCCTATTAATTGGGTAATGATAGATACCTCATGAGATAAATAGGATTGGAATTGGGGGGGGGGGGTAAAACTATTCTGTAAAGGACTCTATCCTCTATGAGAGTCTTGGTAGTAATACTTGACTAGTATGATTGTTTTGGGAGTTAACCTGATCAATTTTGATAGTATTTGGAGTAAACCATGACTACCAATATTTTAGGGGGAGTGAACCCAATCAATTTTAATAGTATTTGGTGTAATCCATGACTACTAATATGTTTGGGGGAGTGAACCCAATCCACTATAATTGAATTTAAAGTGATCCTTTTCAACTAAAGAAATGATTTTCTATACAGATATGTTCAAAGAAATTCACATCTTATAATAATGTTATTATCTCAAGGTTCGTGTTATTTTATTCCTTGTTGATTTATTTATTCTAAACTAATAGGACTTCTCCATGATTCATTTTTATGATAAATGATATAAAGAGTATAGATTTCATTTGTTAAGATCATCTTCACATATCATTATGCTTGTATTATTCTTATATGATCATTGATATCTCCCTTGGTTATACATTCTAATAATCTGAGATCACCCTTTCATATGTTTCCATTAGCGATGATATGATGATAGGTTTTTGGAATGATATTATTAAGGGTTCTAATTATGAAGGACATAATGGGTGACACATGTGTAGTAGTTATTTATTTGTCCATGTTTCAAAATCTAATTTACCTATATGATATTGGCATAGATTATTTTGATGTGTAATGAATATTCATCAAATAAAATGTAATATCTATATATGAAAAGTATGAGTCATTTTTGATTTTATCTAGGAAGTTTTTTGTAATCCTTTAGAAACTATTATTAGAATACTTTAGTGAGAACATTCAAGATAAGCCAAAATATTGAATAATATCCAAATGTTTTGATAATGACATATGAGAACCCAGGTTTGACAAAAGATTCCCTAGATATAGAATAATGTGTCATTACTTAGTCATCATTTGAATGATAATTTATGATTATTTACACTTATTATTATAGTTTGAGTCATATAAATTTATTTTTTTTGTTCTAGTCGACATCTATAACCAAAATACATCATGTTAAAAAAAGTGTGATGGAAATATCTATGGTTATCCTCCCAAGTAATTGAATGAGATGGGAAATTGAAGGCGAAACATTTTGATTATGCCTAATCAACTATGACAGTGTATTTATGAAAATATAAATAGAGGTGAGTTTTACAGCAAGCCAAATGAGAGGAAATTTGACATTGATTGAAGTATAGGTGGTAATGACCATAATGGTAAGAATGTTAAATTTACTTCCTAACATGAATTTGGGAAGAAAAACAAAGAATAATACCTTAAATGAAACAGAAGATTCATTATATGTGAAAATATTGATTAATTTAATGAATTTGAAAGGAATTAAATGTTTTGTTTGTGGGGAACCTCAAAATTATCTGAGTCAATGCCCTATTCGAGGTGTTAACTCCAAGATCAAGGAAGAACCAATATTATGCCTAATTTGATGTTAAATGATTGAAGTCTTTACAAATTGGTATAATAAAATTATATCAATAAAATCTTGGATATAAAAATAATAAGACATCTAATGACTTTTTATATTATTTTTCTTTAATGATTCTGAAACATATGTTGAATAGTGACAATAAAAAATTTGATAAATTTTTTTGGGATTCAAGAAATAATTATATTAATGAGATATTATTAGTGGAAATAAAATCAGTTAATGATTTGATGAAAATGTGACTATGCCATCATTGATGAAGTTTATTTCCCTTTTGGAATTTTTTAAATAGTGTGGGATTTTATATGAAGATTAAGGATTTTATATTTTATGAGAGGATATATTATCTATTATTAATACCATCAGAGATTTATAGGTTTAATTATGATCATTAGTTAGAAGTATTAAACCACCTTTTGAGGTTTTAAGTGATGGTATTTTTATATAATTTGATTCTTTTACCATTTTTTAAAAACAATACTCTATTGATGATTAAATTATCCTATGGCTAAGCATATGATTAAATTTTAATTAAATTATGATCAACTAAATAGTGGGATATAGATAATATTGATGGTTGAAAAGTGATTCTTTGACAATGATATAGCGAGAAGATTCGGCCATGGGTTCTAAACCCAGGCCAAAAATCTCTATGAAAAATGAATGTAAAGATACAGTAGATTAAGGGGGTGCTTACATGCATAGAACTACACCATAAAATATAAATTGGATTCAACATATTTTGAAGAAGTTCAATACATTTAAAATAATATAGTTATTTATCATTGTGATTAATGATATATTTTTGATTCTTCTCATTGGGATTATTTTTATGTACCCATTGGGTTTATCATGTGATATAGAATTAAAAATTAATTTGGAAGATTGAAATTAAAATTTTTGAGATATAAGATGAAATGTATGAGATCACCACTGAAGTAAAAATAATATTTAATGTTTATTTTGTTATGGTTATTTTGGATAGCATTTTTATTTCAAAATTATCTATGTTGATATTTTGTTGTTATTCTTGAAATGATTTTAGATAAACGTATTATTTCATGATTTATTACTTTTGGGGATTATATTTTCATGTGATAAACATTTTATTTTTAAAAAAATACAAAATATAGGAGGAATATCTTCATATAATATTTGGATGCATAAAAATTTGATTTAATTCTTTATGAATGAAACATTGATCTCGAATACATATCATTTGGAGTAAAAGATTAGAATATGATGGAATTTGTTTTAATGGATGAAATCTTGCTTGTAATGTATGTATATTTTCATATGTTTTTAGTTATGATAGTAAAAGAATTCCTAAACATAATTAAAAATATATAATTAATTTTTTCCAATATAATTTAATTCTAATGAATTTATGGTCTTTCAACCCCCCATTAATTCATGTTTGTATAGTTTCTAACATTCTCCTAGCCTTGTTATCTAACAATCTCTATTTGTCCTTGGAAATTATTTTTCTCATCCATGTCTATATTTAAACTTGTTACTAATGTTATCCTATTTTGGACCCATTTAATGTGTTATTTCAGATGACCTTGGTATTTTCATTTCTCTATTATCAAGTAGAAATTTTACTAACCATTTTTATGATGTATGGTTTTAGAAAAGAATTTCTATGTGTCTACCTTGGATTACTGAGAAAAGGTTCCAAATATTACGATGATATTTATTGGTATATTTTGGGAGGGGATATAACACCTTGATGCTTCATAAAATATATATATTTAGTTAAATTTAATTTCATTGGTTTTTATCTTAACACACAACACTATATTTAAACAAACCATGATACAATTTTAAAATACTATTATTTAATTTTACAGCTAAAATCTAGTCGTTGAATTACTGGGTATGAATTTAATTATATAATTTCTGAAATATAAATAAATACAATACTTAATATAGTTTTATTGATAAATTATTAGTAAGTAATCACTCAATTTTTTGTAAACTAATTTTAATATTTATAAATATGTTTTCCTCAAGAATATCTTTTATTATTTTTTTGTTAGAAAATTTCATCCTTAATATCATGAGATATTTTAAAAAAATATAAATTTATCTGAATTTATGAAATAATTTTATGAAATCATCTTGGTAATATTTTTTGGAAATTTTATGAAAATATTAATTTTCCAGTGAATAGAGAAAAATACTAATTTTTATTAAAAAAATGTTTTTTTTTGTTTCTGGGATGTAAAAATATTCATTTTTATTTAATATGGTTTAAATTAAAAATTATTTCTATAATAAATTTAATAATTTAATTAAATTCACTAGAATCACATTTATGTTTGAAATTCGTATAAAAACATTTTTATTCGTATATTGGAATTTTCCTGAAAAATTATTTCTATAGAGAAAATGAATTTTTTGTATTAAAGAAATACATTGATCAATATTTGGTGAATTTTTATGTTTATAAAAGTGTAAAAATTCATCTAATATTTCTTATAGGTATGAGATAATAATAATTCTGCTTCATGGTTAAAATGATTTTTTTATAAAAAGGTTCTTCATCTAATTTTATGAAATTATTTAAAAATTTTTTTCTTCCAATTATATGTATTTAATTAGATAAAATTTATTTCATATTTATAATCTATATGATATAATTATATAAATAATCCCCTTTTACTTTTGTTCAGTATGAATTATAATAGTTGTAAAATTTATCATCTTAGAAAAGGGTAAATCGTGATAATATAGATTGAAACCAAGTGATAAGGTCACAATTTATCATCCAAATTATTATTAGATGAATGTAGTACTATGACTATCACCTTACTGTTGAAATAAATACGAATAATGGATACTCTTCCATGAAAATATCTTATATTATATTTAAATAGAATAAATTTAAAAAATAGCATTCTCTTAGTTTTAAATATATATTTGGGGTCTACTTAGGTAAAAATGAAATTTATGAATGAAACTTCGATGAAGTATTTTTCTAATTAATTTAAAACATAAGAAATTATTTAAAAATAATAAATGTAATATAATATAAAATATTTAACATAGTACATGAATTTTTTATTTTTATATGGTGTATTTGTGTTATGTTAAGAGATTAAATTAGAATTAAATCTTTTTCTTTATTCATCTTTCAAAAAATTAAATGAATTATGTCTAAATTTATAATAATGATATTTTATGAAAATAATATTATAATAAATTACATGAAAAACATAAAAAATAAAAATATAATAAGAGGGAAATTATATGGAAAATATTTTCATATATTTTCCATTTATAGTCTATTTTGAACTATTTGTCTGGAGAATGACAATAATATATTTTAATCCTTATTGAAATCCCATATGTGGCTCTCCTGTAGAGACCCAAAGCTTAACGTACATGGAAATTACATTAATTTTTTGGAATAATTAATACATAACAAAAACAGACACACAAGGACCATAATAGTTTAGTGTCTTTGGAAACATGGAACGTAATCTTCTAAATCTGGTGAAAGATCTTCAACATCTCCCATAAAGATATTCCCCTTTATTTGCTTACCTAAATCCTTTATTTATATCCTGGGGAAAAGAAAACATAAAAATGGTGAGCTCAAATGCTCAGTAAGGGTAAGCATGGATAAAATAAAACATACCATATACATTTGAACTTAAAAACATGAACATAATGTTTAAACATCAAAATCTTGAGCAATGGCATAAAACATGGAAGTACGTAAGGAATAGATCATAAAGAAACATTGAGAATGATAAAATAGCATGGGAATGAAACATGTAATTGTGTCAACCATTAAGCACATGATATGATTTCCTTATTAGCCAAGGCATTGCTACCAAGACCATCATAGTGGACAAAGTCCCTTTCTGAATCGAGTTCACTCCTCGTTCGAGTCCTGTATTACTGAACTGGTTTAGCTTGCCGTTCCAGCCACGTCTATATCATGAGATATAAAATTTTTACCCAATACATTAGAGGGAGATATAGGTCCCACCCATCTCATAGGAAAATCATTCTTACTTGTTCCACAAAATAATCTTAAAACCTTCATCATAACCCAAAGAATAAAATGGGTTTCAAAAACATCATCCCATCATTTCATAATCCATATAAAACAAATGGAAATTTCATCATAAAAAGTGAACCATGTAAATCATAGAGACATTAAACTTGAAACATACACATATAAAATAATTTCATCTTAGATGGAAAATGGTTTTGATAAAACAT
Organism: Viscum album; assembly: GCA_963277665.1. Classification (NCBI taxonomy): domain Eukaryota; kingdom Viridiplantae; phylum Streptophyta; class Magnoliopsida; order Santalales; family Viscaceae; genus Viscum; species Viscum album. The sequence continues at coordinate 1,616,285,021 of OY728131.1, read as the reverse complement.
TTGAAATGAATTCTTGAGGAAAATATCCTTTCTTCGTCAAAATCATTTTCTTTTCAAAAAATGCCATGAAATTTTAAAATAAAAGTATTTTGTTGAAAATAGTCATAAAATAATGTAGAGTAAGATTCATGAAAATTAGGCATTATGAACTCGTAAAAATCCGTTCACGCCGTATAATTTAAAAATAAAATTCTCCTCATACTTTTGTCGGAAAAGTCAAAAAGAACCTCGTAACGTATACAAAAGAAATATTCCTTGCATACCATGTAGTAAAAGTCAAAAATGGGTAAAAAGGACTTTAATAATACATGAAAACACTTTAATAAAACATGGACATGGATGATATAAATAACCCCAGTAAATACTTACGAATAAGCAATCACAGATAAAAATGAGATTTGCAAAATTATCCCTTACCTTAGGTCTGATATGCTTCATACATATCTGAAACTCCTGTATAATGATTTAAATAATGTTATTGACTTATTACAGAATCATATTCATTGTTATGATATCACATATGGTTTAATTATGACTTTATATAACCCGTTCTTTTGTAAATTCCATGTTAAAGAGCGTTTTGGGTAAAATCGTTTCATTTGTCGTCCGTGTTTTGACTTGTAATTGTTCATATGATTACTTAGATCATGATTAATTACATCCAAAATGTAAAACATAATTTATATATAATATATATTCAGAATATACATATATATAATAGATAGATAAATGGAAATAAATACACTGTTCATGGAGACGGTAGGCCGTACGTACGCATGAACGCTGTTTTCGTTTCCTTATTGAGTTGAATGGAATTAAGTAGATGACATACATATATATATATATATATATACATAAATCCAGTATATTTATAATTTCATATATTTCGTTATTATTGCATATATATACTTTATAATCATTCTTAGATGGTTAACATGGAAAATGGATCTCATTCCGTCGTGGAGACGGTAGTCCGTACGTACGCACTAGCGATGATATCGTTCCCATAATTATTGAATTGAATTGTATAGGATGATAAAATATATCATAATCAGTGTGATGTTATAATAACTATTTATAGATATTATTTACACCATTATACCCATCCAAGTAAGGTGGTGTTGGAAAAACAAATTACACCACGGCGTGGAGACGGTATTCCGTACGTACACACGCGCGGTGATTTCTTTTTCCGTAGGATAGACAGATGGTAAAATATGGTTGTTTCATACTTATAATAACATATTAGTATATGAGTGATACTGATTTTATCATTTCATAATGAAACAACTAAAGAAGATGAAGTAGAATAAGAAATAATGTTGAAAGAATCCGTAAGGGACATTACCTCTTCTTTGAAGTGCCTCTTTGAGACCTCCACTTAGGGAACTAAAATTGGTCTTTAAAGAAGACCAGGACCTCTAGGATGTTTGAAGGGAAGTGGAGAAGAGAATTTGGCTGGGTTTGGCCGAGCTTGAAGGTTCAAATTGGTGTGAGGAAGGGAGGGAGGAGGTGCCCTTTTATAAGGAAGGAGAGGGTCACCTTTGGAAATCTTAAAAATATTATTTTATAATAAATCTAACCCTACTTAAAAACCTCCAAAAATGACTCATATTCGAATATTATATGCGATAGGGTGTTAATCACATCAACCAATAAAATTTAGACATGTTAGGAATTTATTTTTAACATTATCAACTTGATTTATCCTTATTTAATCAATTTAATTTTATTTGTAGTAATAACATTCTAAATTTTAAATTATAACAAAAAATTACTTATTTGTTTTTAATTGTCCATAATTGGATAATATATAACATTTTATACCATATAAATATAAATTTATTATTTTTAAATATTTTTGTTATTTTTAAACAATTTTATAATATGTTATTTTTATAAAATAACAATAGTGTCAATTTTGACACTATTCATTTATTTGAATTTAAATAAAATATATACAGAAGATATGTTCTAACTAAAAGCTTTAATAGATTAATAAAAGGTCATATATGTCTAGAAAAGTAGTGGAGAACATTAAATAGTTCATATAATATATATTTTATTATTTTTAAAACCATTTATTTGGTTTATCTCTTAATAAAATAATTACTACAACATTTTTGTATAATTATTTAATATACTTATTTGTTTCCAAAAAAATTAAATATAAAATCATATAATGAATATGAATCTATTTCCTTTCACAATAAAACTTTTACTCGAATTTAGCATCTTAAAATCACAATATTTAAATTGTTATATTTATTAAATTGTGAAGGTGACAACTTTGGAATCACTTAAAATAAAATAATATAAGTGTCATAATCACATTTATAAGACTCCAAACGGTTATATATTAGTTCATTGGATGATTAAGGTGTATATATACACTACCATGAAGTTTTGGTCAGGTTTGTGGGCCTTTTAATGGGTATTATTATTTCAATAAAAACTATATTACTGATTTTTCACTTAATAAATAATTTCTGCATCATTAATGTATCACCATTAATGAGAATTATTTAATCCCTAAAATTATAAATATATTATCATGATGTAGATAATTTTATTATATTTCAGGAGACTATTAATGTTCGAATATTTATGATGTTTATCACTAAATTAAAATTATTATACTTATAAGATTTAAGAGAGTGACATGTTGTCACTTTCTTTGTTTTTAATAATAATTAAATTATTTTCATGGTCAAAAGTCCATAAATTAAATCTAATCAGACACTTAGGTTATATGGGTCTACTTTTATCCATATAATATAATTTTGTCATGTTTTAGGGTAATTTTATAATATTATATTTACCCTTAATTACCCGATTTACCTTTAACTATGGTAAATAAAATTTACCGTAGTTACTATTCATAATTCTAAAAAAAAGTAGCTTATTAACATAATTTGGTCCCACTAAATCCAAATATTTAATCAATTTTTCCAAATTCAATACACAAATGTTTCAGAAATTAAATTAAAAATAATCTCATTGTCGAAAGAAAACGGGTTTTCATTAAAACATTGCAAAAGATTGAATTGATTTAACATACGAATTTAATGTAAAATCAATGCTAATGACATAAATTATATTAAATGGTAAAAATATATTCTATTTATACTTTAAAACCATTTAATATTATAATTTTACTATATAAATTATTGTGATGAAAAAAGTTGTTTTTAATTAAAATATAGCGTGTTTTTACTATTCATCAAAATATGAAAGTTACCAGAATAATATGAAAAATTTATCCAAAGTAAATTTTTATTTCCTGATTCCAAAGAAGAATTTTATTTTGTCATATTGAACTTATAAAGATGTCAAAAACTAGATTTAAAGTGGGTGCGCCATCAAAAGGTGGCAAACTGCATTTTTTGAAAAATACTTATTTTACCCAAAAAATTTATTTTGTTCTTATACCATGTTGTGTAAGATGAATAATAATGTTATAAAATTCAAAATTTTGTTAATACTATTCATAACATCTAGTTCATAATAATATCATAATAATATATCGTTGTTTAGTAAAACCCGGTATTGCGTACAACACACGCTATCGAGGAAGGTCGCGATTGCGTGTAATGCAAGTCAAGTCAGGGTTGTGTGTTGTGCAAGAATCCTTAGTTTTTTGTATAACAGAATCCAAACATATTTCATTTATACATTGAATATATATATATATATATACTCAATGTTGCGTAGAATAACTATTATCAAAATTGTGTGTAACACGATCGAAGAATAGTGTTGCGTATACTGCAAGCTAATACGGTGTTGCGTATAGCGCAAGGTAATCTTGGTGTAGCATACAACACATGACATTAATGAAATTAAATGAATATTTTCAATAAAATCTCGGGGTGTTACATTCTACCCCCCTTAAAAGGAATTTCTCCCTCGAAATTCATCGGGGTTATAAATTGTTTACTACTCGAAAGATTGTTTAATAGAAACCCACATCGTAAAAAGGAATACCAAAAAATGGCTTTAAAAACTAAAGTATGAAATGTAATGGTTACCCAAATTAACTCATCACTAGGTTTCCACGTAGGAGATAATAGGTGAAAATATGGATATGGAAGAAAAATCTAACCATCAGGTTCTGATGGAGAGTGGTAGAGAACATGGCTATGAAAAATCCAACAATCACAAAGATATAGATTTGTGATGATATAAGGTACCATCGGATTCATCGGATATAAGGGAACTAGGACAACATTTTTCATTTTTAAGATCATTTCCCTAAAGTTGATGAATTAAAAGAAATACTTAAATGATTTTGGTATAATCTCACTGTTGTTCGTGAATTGAACAATTTCCACTTCATCCCTTAAAGAAATGAAGTTTAATTTGTTATTCGTGATGTGTTAGTAGATCATGTGATAGAATGATGGGCCATTCCATCTCTTTCAAACAAAAGGTTATCAAAAGTTATAAGTACATCTTATGGTATGATTAATCGTATATGGTTCCAAAAATGAATTTATAATTCATATATCATACCACTTAATAAAATCAAACTAGTTTCTACTAACCAGGGACTTCCTGTAGGCCAGTGGTAGGCGATAAAGGCCAGTCGCATTTCAGTTGTGGGTTCGATTCCCACAGCCTTGTCTGATGCGATGGGTTGTTGCCCTTCCTGCAGGTTGTCCTTTTTCTAAAACTATATTACTATAACATCCCATCAATAATATCGAAAAAACTTCTATCCTTAAACAATAATAACTTATGTACAACATAATCCATTCCAATCTTTAGGATTATCCATAATATTGTTGTCCACTCTCATAATATAGTGAAAATGATTACCATATATTTAATACCATCGTTGATCCCCATATATCATAAGATATGTCTTGTTGATCAAATTACAAACATGTGAATACCTTAATCATGTATTCTCTTGAAGAATGAATACTCATTGAACCTTAGTAAAAACATGAATGCAGTCAAAAGTTAACTCTTTCCACATACCAAAATCCAGAAATTCTATATACTCAAACCATGATATAACCTTCTCCTTATATCAATCATGAGCTCATGAATACGGTCAAACATTCCATTTTCTCATTTTCCTTTCATTATGCGCATATCATCTTTTTTTCCCCAAAAATATCTAAATAACATTCCATAGTTACCAGTACCATGGAAAACCACAATATACCAATACATATATATTCCAATATTCCACGATACTATATACAACATTATTTTGGAATCCCATTACATAAACACTTAATCATTCCACCACATTGTTGTCATATTCAACATCGCTAATAGTGATCGCATGTGACTTCCTATTGTCCTTTTCCTTAAGTGGTTGCTCATGTCGATCATCACTAACCCTTGGATTAGGGAATTTATTAGCATAATGCCCCATTTCCTTTCACTTGAAGCATTCAAGTGTTGGTGGTGCGTTCTCTGAAGTCTTTTCTTTGTTCACATCATTAGAAACCCTTTTTCCATTACTTCGACACTCAGCTGCTCGATGACCTTATTTTCCACACTTAAAACATTTTCTAGTCCCTTTAAGACAATCTACACCATGCTTCATTCCACACTTTGAGCATAAGGAAACATTCATCTTCTTTTCACCATTATTCTGAGATTCTCCTTGAACTCCATCTTTCGTTTCTTGTCAAAACTATGAGATGGATAAGTAACACCAACTTCCATTTCTACCTTGATAGATCAACACAAAATATCTTCATAGCTAATGAAGTCTCTTAGAGCTAATGACCTTTGAAGATTTGGTTTTAAGCCACTAAAGAATCGATCAACTTTACTTTCAGGTTGGATGATAAATCCAGATGCATACCTTGAAAGCCTTGTAAAATTAGCTTCGTATATACCAACAGATTCATCATCATTTTGCTTTTGATCAATAAAATCCTTCTAAATCTTTGTTCGATGAATATGAGGGATGTACTTATTGAAAAATAAGTTCTTGAACTCGTCCCATTCCATGGACTCAATTTCATCTCTTGGCCTCATATTCTTGATAAGATTCCACCATTGATCATCATCACCTTCCAAACGATACACTACTAAGATGACTTTATCATGTTCATAACATTGAAAAAACTGAAAATATATTTTCAGTAGTACTGATCCATTGTTTAGCAACAAGTGGATCAGAAGACCCACTGAAAGAAGGTGGACGTTGCCTCATGAAGGACTCAATAGAATCTTGTTCCCTTCTCGTCTCATTTGGAAGTCCAAAATTATTCATAGCTTCTGTAAGTATAGCAATAAGATTTTGCACTCCATCTCCCATAACATTTGTTTGTTTAGGAGGACAATCATTGCATTGTACATTACATTAATCAACACGGTTCCTTTGGGTTCCATCCATTATCTAAAACCCAAAAAGAATAGTGTGAGAGGTAAAAATCACACTAGGGAAAAAAATATAATAAAGGGGTAGTAACATCAATATCTAACATCTTGGGTTACCGTAATTATAGTACTATAATCTATACTTATACTTAACATTAGGGACATCCCTATACATACCTTAGAAATATCTCTAGGGATCTCACTAAAGTTCTCGCATCCTAGTTCCCAAAGGTTGACTAAACCTTTCCTCTTATACCAACTGTAGAGACCCGAAGCATAACGTACATGGACATTACATTACTTTTGCAGAATACTTAATACATAACAAAAACAGACACACAAGGACCGTAATAGTTTAGTGTCTTTGAAAACTTGGAACGTAATCTTCTAATTGTGGTGAAAGATCTTCAACATCTCCCATAAAGATCTTCCCCTTTTTTTTCTTACCTAAAACCTTTCTTTATATCTTGGGGAAAAGAAAACATAAAAAGGGTGAGCTCAAATGCTCAGTAAGGGTAATCATGGATAAAATAAAACATACCATATACATTTGAACTTAAAAACATGAACATAATGTTTAAACATCAAAAGCTTGAGCAATGACATAAAACATGGATGTACGTAAGGCATAGATCCTAAAGAAACATTACGAATGATAAAATAGCATGGGAATGAAACATGTAATTATTTAAACCATTAAGCACATGATATGATTTCCATATTAGCCAAGGCATTGCTACCAAGACCATATTAGTGGACAAAGTCCCTTTCTGAATCGAGTTCACTCCTCGTTCTGTCCTGTATTACTGAACCAGTTTAACTTGCCGTTCCAGCCATGTCTATCTCATGAGATATAAAATCTTTACCCAATGCATTGGAGGGAGATATCGTTCCCACAAATCTCATAGTGAAATCATTCTTACCTGTGCCAAAAAATAAACTTAAAACATTCATCATAACCAAAAGAATAAAATGGGTTTCATAAACATCATCCCATCATTTCATAATCCATATAATAAAAATGGACATTTCATCATAAAAAGTGAACCATGTAAATCATAGAGACATTAATCTTGGAACATACACATATTAGATAATGTCATCTTATATGGAAAATGGTTTTGATAAAACATTTGAAATGAATTCTTGAGGAAAATATCCTTTCTTCGTCAAAATTGTTTTCATTTCAAAAAATGCCATGAACTTTTAAAATATAAGTATTTTGTTTAAAATAGTCATAAAATCATGTAGAGTAAGATTCATGAAAATTAGGCATTATGAAACCGTAAAAATACGTTCACGCCGTATAAGTTAAAAATAACACTCTCCTCGTACTTTTGTCAGAAAAGTCAAAAAGTACCTCGTAATGTAAACAAAAGAAAGATTCCTTACATACCATGTAGTAAAAGTCAAAAATGGGTAAAAAGGACATTAATAATACATGAAAACACATTTATAAAACATTGAAATGGATTATATAAATAACCCTAGTAAATACTTACGAATAAGCAATCTCGGATAAAAATGAGATTTTCAAAATTATCCCTTACCTTAGGTCCGATATGCTTCGTACGTATCCGAACCTACTGTATAATGATTTAAATAATGTTATTGACTTATTACATAATCATATTCATTGTTATGATATCACATATGGTTTAATTATGACTTTATATTACCTGTTCTTTTGTAAATTCCATGTTAAAGAGCGTTTTGGGTAAAATCGTTTCATTTGTCATCCGTGTTTTGACTTGTAATTATTCATATGATTACATAGATCATGATTAATTACATCCAGAATTTCAAACATGATTTATATATAATATATATTTAGAATATACATATATATATATAATATATCGATAAGTGGAAAGAAATACACCATTCATGAAGACGGTAGGCCGCACGTACGCATGAACGCTGTTTACCTTTCCTTATTGAGTTGAATGGAATTAAGTAGATGACATACATATATATATATACATAAATCCAGTAGATTTATAATGTCATATATTTCATTATTATTGCATATATATACTTTATAATCATTCTTAAATGGTTAACATAGAAAATGAATCTCATTACGTCGTGGAGACGGTAGTTCGTACGTACACACGAGCGATGATATCATTCCCATAATTATTGAATTGAATTGGATAGGATGATACAATATATCATAATCAGTGTGATGTTATAATAACTTTTTATAGTTATTCATTACACCATTATACCCATCCAAGTAAGGTGGTGTTGGAAAACCAAATTACACCACGGCGTGGAGACGGTATTCCATATGTACGCACGCGCGGTGATTTCGTTTTCCGCAGGATGGATAGATGGTAAAATAGGGTTGTTTCAAACTTATAATAACATATCAGTATATGAGTGATACATATGTTATTATTTTATAATGATAAAACTAATGAAGAAGAAGTAGAATAAGAAATAAAGTTGAAAGAATCGGTAACGGACATTACCTCTTCTTTGAAGCGCATATTTGAGACCTCCACTTAGGGCACTAAAATCGGTCTTTGAAGAAGACCAGGACCTGTAGGATGTTTCTAGGGACGTGGAGAAGAGAATTTTTCAGGTTTTGGCAGAGCGTGAATGCTCAAATTGGTGTGAGGAAGGGAGGGAGGAGGTGCCCTTTTATAAGGGAGGAGAGGGGCACCTTTGGAAATATTAAAAATATTAATTTTTAATAAATAAAACCCCACTTAAAAACCTCCAAAAATGACCCATATTCGAATATTATATGCTATAGGGTTGTAATCTCATCAACCAATAAAATTTAGACATGTTAGGAATCTATTTTTAACATTATCAACTTGATTTATGCTTATTTAAGCAATTTAATTTTATTTGTGTTAATAACATTCTAAATAATAAATTATAACAAATAATTACTTATTTGTTTTTAATTGTCCATAATTGGATAATTTGTAACATTTTATACCATATAAATTTAAATTTAAAATTTTTAAATGTTTTTGTAATTTTTAAAAAAATTTATAATATGTTATTTTTATAAATTAACAATAGTGTCAATTTTGACACTATTCATTTATATGAATTTAAATGAAATATACACAGCAGATATGTTCTAAATAAAAGAATTAATAGATTCATAAAAGGTCATATGTATCTATAAAATTAGTGGAGAACATTAAATAGTTCATATAATATTTAATTTATTATTTTTAAAACCATTTATTTGGTTTCTCTCTTAATAAAATAATTACTACAACATTTTTGTATAATTATTTAATATACTTATTTGTTGCATAAAAATTCAAAATAAAATCTTATAATGAATATAAATCTATTAACTTTCACAATAAAACTTTTACTCGAATTTATCATCTTAAAATAAAAATAGTTAAATTGTTATATTTATTAAATTATGAAGGTGACAACTTTGGCATCATTTAAAATAAAATAATATAAGTGTCATAATCACTTTTATAAGGCTCCAAACGGTTATATATTTGTAATTTGGATGATTAAGGTGTAGATATACACTACCAATAATTTTTTTTCAGGTTTTTGGGCCTTTTAATCAGTATTATTATTTCAATAAAAACGATATTACTGATTTTTCACTTAATAAATAATTTCTGCATCATTAATGTATCACCATTAATGACAATTATTTAATCCCTAAAAATTATAAATAAATTATCATGGTGTAGATAATTTTATTAGATTTCTGGATATTATTCAATTTCGAAGATTTATGATGTTTATCACTAAATTAAAATTATTATACTTATAAGATTTAAGAGAGTGACATGTTGTCACTTTCTTTGGTTTTAATAATAACTAAATTATTTTCATGGTCAAAAGTCCATAATAGGAATATAATCCGACCCTTAGGTTTTATGGGTCTACTTTTATCCATCCAATATAATTTTGGCATGTTTTAGGGTAATTTTATAATATTATATTTACCCTTAATTACGCGATTTACCTTTAACTATAGTAAATTAAATTTACCATAGTTACTTTTCATAATTCCCAAAACTAAATAGTAGATTATTAACATAATTTTGACCCACTGATTCCAAATATGGAATCCATTTTTCCAAATTCAATACACAAAAGTTTCAGAAATTAAATTAAAATTAATCCCGTTGTTGAAAGAAAACGGGGTTTTCTTTAAAACATTGCAAAAGATTGAATTGATTTAACATACGAATTTAATGTAAAAAAAATTCTAATGACATACATTATATTAAATGGGAAAAATATATTCTATTTATACTTTAAAACCATTCAATATTATAATTTAACCATATAAATTATTGCAATGAAAAAAGTTGTTTTTAATTAATATATAGCGTGTTTTTACTATTCATCAAAATATGAAAGTTACCAGAATAATATGAAAAATTTATCCAAAGTAAATTTTTATTTCTTGATTCCAAAGAATAATTTTATTTTGTCAAATTGAACTTATAAACATTTCAAAAACTAGATTTAAAGTGTGTGCGCCATCAAAAGGCGGCAAAACTGCATTTTTAGAAAAATACTTATTTTACCCGAAAAATTTATTTTGTTCTTATAACATGTTCTGTAAGATGAATAATAATGTTATAAAATTCAAAATTTAGTTAATACTATTCATAACGGCTAGTTCATAATAATATTATGATAATATATCGTTGTTTAGTAAAACCCGGTATTGCATACAACACATGCTATCGAGGAAGGTCGTGATTGCGTGTAATGCAAGCCAAGTCAGGGTTGCATGTTGTGCAAGAATCCTTCATTGTTTCGTATAACAAAATCCAACCATATTTCATTTATACATTGAATATATATATATATATATACTCAATGTTGCGTAGAATAACTATTATCAAAATTGTGTGTAACACGATCCAAGAATAGTGTTGTGTATACTTCAAGCTAATACGTTGTTGCGTATAGCGCAAGGTAATCTTGGTGTAGCATACAACACAAGTCATTAATGAAATTAAATGAATATTTTTCATAAAATCTCAGGGTGTTGCATCTCCCATCAATTATAAATGAAAACCCCTCCATTATATTCTTCACACCATATTGAGACTTTTAGATTTATAAAAAACTAAACAATTATCTTATAAACTCCCTTAGATTCATTTTGGATGTTCTGGTATTCCCAAAAGTCCATCCCTATAACCCTTAATAGGAGACCTAAATGAGCTTTTCTGAAGAATTGGTAACCAAATTAATTGATAATTTTTTTAATAACTCTTTTACCAAATATAAATCACATATATTAATATAAAAGTATTAAATTAAGAATCATAAATACAAATAAATGTTATTATATTAATTAAAATACGTTTATTCATCCTCTTATAATTAAATTAGAATTAAGCGAATTTCTCATTTGTAAATATGACTTACCGTCTACACGTACTGATACGATTAATCTTCCATCAATAAAATTATAGGATGGTTAAAATTATTTCATTATAGTTAATAAATAATTTTTCTGGAAATAATTAAACTTAAATAATGATAATATACTGTCCACCATCTTACCTTCAAAACTGTTGGAAAATAATAACGTTTTTGTGCATACTGGTGGGCCACCACCTCCACAACGTGATATGAATCATTTTTCATTTATATTTTTCATGGATGGTAATAATTTTATATTATAGGAATATATATGAATTAAATGATATAATAATTATTCTTTAATGGTTAATTAATATATAACTTTTCATTCATTCCGTTCGTCGAAAAATGAAAACTATGTAAATGTGTAGGTACGACCTACTGTCTCCATAAAGAGTGTATTTAAATTTTCAACATATACTTCTATGGATGTATAAAAACATATATATAATGTATATATATAATATTTATTTCACTATTAACATTATGGAGATGATGGAACCATCATCATTGTACAAGGAAAAAAATAAAAAACTAAAATATACATGAAAAACGAAGAAGATTTCATAAGGAATTGAGATTTTAATAATTAATTATTAATAAAAGGGTGATAAAAATATATAAATAAGAAATATACTAAGCCTTGTTTAATATTATGGTACTTGAATATAAATATAATTAATATATATTTATTATACTGGAGGTTCCAATGTGTTTGAAGTAATTCAGACTTACGTTAAGGGATTTTCATCTCCATTTTACTCCTGTGAGATTCATGCCATATTTCCCACTTGATTATTTTATGTAATATGTATGATTCCCATTAATTCCATTTATTATGATTCTCATGAATTTTATGTGTCTTTATATATATATATATATCTAAGGATATTTCATTCATTTTTTTGTATTCAAATGATAACAATGTCGTAAGGGTTTTATCATATAATATCATTGTTTATCAGTATTGTTTATGAATAAGATTACAATTATTAAATATTAATATATAACTATTAAGAAACTAATTAAATTTCTTTTACTCTATGAATTTCCTTAAAATATAATTTTTCCATTAATTTTCCTTACTTTTAGTAATTAAGATACAGAAAATATATTTTTTTGGAAAACAAAAATTATTTTTCTCTTCGGTCGAAAATCCATTCTCATAAATGTAATTTTTTTTCAAAAATTTAATCATTATATTCCTATTATTATAAAATTAATTCTCAAATTTAATTATATTCATGTTTTACTCTTAGAAAACGCGTTTAAAAGTAATTTTTTTTCATTTTCGGAATGAGGTACTTTTTTAACACGTTACAAAACATGTGAAAGGAATGTTTTTCATATAATTTACATGGAATGAGAAAAAATTTCTCATCATTTTGAATTCCCAATTTTTTAAGATTAATTTATATGTCTCAATGGTTATTTTAAGAATAAAATTATCCATATTTTTAGATAATATTTTTATTTATATTATTTCCAAATAATTTTTTTTATTTTCCTCATGAAATATTGTAGTGATCAATTAAAGATATTTTTCAACCATGACAGAATTTGTTGATGTTACGTATGGTTTAATAGAGATATTATCTAATGATATAATAATTATTCTTTATTTATATGGTTTGTGATAACAATATTAATGAAATATTCACCCTTTCAATGGTATTCTTTGTGATGAAAATTTTATGATCCCCATTTCTTTTCATGGGTTATGAGATGATGAATGTTTTAAGATCTTATGGAATATATATGTAAGAATTTCATAATGTTTTATGTAGGACCATAATTATATATCCTTCTAATTCATTTGATAAATCTATATATATCATGAAATATTTATAATGGGAATCAATAGGTAATGATGTTTTTTAAGGGACTCTATCCCCTATGGTAGTCAATAGAGTAAACCATGACTACTATGGTTGTTTTTGAGTGATCTCAATCCACTATAATAGTCTTGGTAGTACACATCATCTACTAAAATCTCTTTGGGGACTTATCCCAATCCACGATTCTAGTATTTTTTGTGTGCCTTGTCTAATAGAAAAATGTTTATAAATTCTAATGTGTATAACTGAATTTGATGTCTTACACTAATTCTAGGATCTCATGGGTTATATTTTTTGTTTCTGTTATGAATTATTTCTTATTAAGATCCAACTTCAATACCATGACATAATTTTATGATCCATGATATATAGGGTATGATTTTAAAATTTTAAGCTCGTGTTCTTATACAAATAAACTCATGTAATGCTTATGTGATCTTTCATATATCAATTGTTTATCCTTATAGAGTATTTTAGATCACCCTTTATTATGATTCCTTTCCTAGGGTTATGGAGAATGTTTATAAGGATGATTTTTCTAAGAATCATTCTAGATATGAATGAATTATTGGGATAACCTTAGACCCAGTGATAACTGTATATAATTCTAGAGAATTTTTTAGGAATCTGTACTCATTTTTATTTAATTGTTCATAGGTATAGTATATCAACATTTCATCTTGAATGAGTTCGCATCCCCTTAACATTTTATTGCATCACTATAAACCCAAAATCCATCCCTGTTAGTGGGTATTGTGAGAAGAGTTGAAATGACTAGCCTCTTATTTCTCACTTTAAATATGTCACTATATTCATCTACATATGGAAAACTTACCCCATTATAAGTGAGTTTTGTTAGTGGTATTGAAAATATTGATAAGTTTCTCATAAATCAATTATAATAACTATATAATAAAATGAAACTATAGATATACATCATAGATATTGGACTACAAAATCCATAAATTTCATATTTAGTTAATGGATCCATAAATACCACTTTATTGGTGATAAAATATCCGATAAATATTCCCTTTTCTCCATAAAACCTATATTTACTGTAATTTTCATACCAAAATTCCTTTATCAATATCTTATGTATAAAGCATAAATTATCCACATGTCCCAATTCTATTTTAGAGTATATAAGAATATTATTTTATATATATTAAAAAAATTTCTTAAGGTAATCCCTAGAGCCCAAATTAATTAATTCAATTAAGATAACTAGACAATTAGTGATTCCCAATGGAATAAATATGAACTCATAGAGAACACACCTTATTCAAAAAATAAGACTATGGGATACCTTATTTTAAAAAAATTCTTCATAACATACTAATTAATGATACAACATAGAGGAGTTTTGGAATTCATGTGTCTAATAAAATTACTCATCAATCTATGAAATATGATACTCTTTCTGTATCATGATCTTATTTATCATGAGTCGATCAATAAAAAGGTGAATTTACCCATCTGTTTTCTCGTTGAAAAGGACAAGAATGCCACAAAGAGAAACACATGGCTGTATAATCCCATTATACATGTTCTAATTTATTTTCTTATTCCTCTCTTCTATTCCAATAGTGTCTATTCTATATAGAGTATTTGATATTAAAAAAACACGTGATTATGCTCAATTGATAACTCAACCTATCAACTCTGAGGAAGACTGAACAACTCTTTGGGAAACAATCCCAAATATTCCGTTATAGTGGGAACATCATCAAATATGATCTCTTCCTCAGCCTTTGTTAGTCGAACTAATTATGCTTTATCACAAGAAAATAAAATCAATCCGTGAAATTAATATTCCAAATGAGATCCATCCTCATCCTTACACATTTATAGAATTAGAGGGTGAATTAGGATATGGGAGGTTGATTTCCTTCCCCAGAAAATTTATGGTCCCTCTATACATGAAAAAAAAATCCATACATGGAATACCATAAAATTACACTAAATGGTGTATGAAAAGATTAATTCTAAATTCATCCCACAAATAATGACATATGAGAAGTTATGTACTTGGGATGTAATAATTTTAAAAAAATTTATTTTCATTAATGGTTTGAAATAAATTTTCTAATTTGGGGTTAGAATAGTTTGACAAAACATTAATGATATTAAAGAATTTATATAAATAAAATGAAATAGAACATTCACTACACTTCATTTAATAATTATAATTCTTTTCAAAAAAATTTTAAGAGAGACCTCATTATTTGTGATGGATGAAGACCACCATTTATATTTAGGTATTGGAGGTCATTTTCATTAGTTTTCATCGAAAACCAATTATTTAGTGCATTCATTTTCATAAATTCATTATTCCTCATATTTAATGCATATGAAATATGCTCAGGGTTGACTAGAGAATTCCTTTCTTTCATAATATTGGTGGATTTATCCTATTATCTTCATCTATCAAGTTTCACCTACTTCCCACACCTAAATATTTTCCTTATCCCATTGGTTAATTATTTTATGATTATTCCCATGTTTTTTACATGTGAGATATTTATCTTTAATATCACTGTGATATTTATCCATTTATACAACAATATAAACTCTATTTTCCACTTCCTATATCAAGAACCATGAGACCCTTCGGTTTTTGTATTCTCTATTTTGACTGTAAATACCCATCATTAGAAATATTTTTAAAGATTAAATGTTATCACAATAAATAATCAGTCACCAATAATTTTGTGGTTTATGATATTGTTAGAGGCATATAAAATAATCCTTGTGATGATTTCCTCACACACCCCTTTGTATTCATCATCCTTTTTCTTATAACCAAGGATGTTCCACTCAATTTTAGGATAGAGAGTGTGAGTAAAATATTTATTCAACAACATTTTACTGAATTCTTTTCATTCCATATCATCAATTTCATCAATTAGAACTATATTATAAAACATGATATAACATTTATTAGATTACCCCATGTGATAAATGATAAAACTGATTTTATCTTAAAATGATAATTTAAGGACATATAAGATCATTTCCATAATAATGATCCATTATTTCATGATTAAGGGATCATAAGATCCCTAGAATGTCAGAGGACCTTGTCACATAAAATATCAATTACAACATGATAATTATTAGTTGGAAGTGTACTTTACCTTAATTTTTTTTATATTCAAAACATGATTTGGTTGAGTAATTATTTTGATTAATTTAACCAGTACTTATCTTATTAGGTTTGGAATCTCATTTGGGTAGTCATCCAAAATTCAATCACTTTTTTATCTTGGTTCCTACAAATTCATCCATTGACTAAAATGTTTGGAAAATTAGGTATTGAAAATTTCAAACTATTAAACACATAAAATGTAAACTATGACCATTGAATTGATAACACCTAAATATAATATATTCCCTAACATAAGAATATCTATTTTCAATCTTTTTTATCCTTGATATATTTTTTTAACATGAAAGTTCATAAAAACATTTATTCCCTTCATAATGAATTTTAAATAGACTATGAATTTATGAAATAATTTCCCATGGGAGTGTCAAAATTTATATGCATCAAGCTCATATTTTTAGGCATCGGGAGATGATCAAATTGATTCCCAATATTAAATTTTTGGGGTTCTTACCCCCATGATGCTACGGTTTCAGATCAACATCAACTTATAGTATCCAAACATGTAGTTTTTTTATTCTGAGCCACTCCATTAATACTTTACCAAAATTTAGGGATGTTTTCATGTGTTTAGTATTATCTCTAAGGAATTCATTAATGTTTTTTAATACTAATCACAAAAATAACTATACATTTATATAATACCTACTATGAAAACCAATATAATTTGTTAACATTATTTTATTATATATTAAATAATGATACGCAAAACACAATCCCAAAAGCTCAATAGGTCTACTGTATTTGGGTAATTGTATACATATCATAATGACATGAAATTTGGGTACAATGAAATTGTTTAAAACTTAAAAACATTCCCGTAAATTCTATTGATCTTAATAAACATCAAAGAATAACATGTGGGTGTATATTTGAAATGGATGAGTTATAAATACCATAATGGGAATAATTAAAGTATATAATAAAAGTAAAGTAGTAAATTTGATTCAAGGGGAATATCAAGGTAACATATAAAAATGAGAATCATAATCATGATAATCAAAAAATTATATAAGATGATAACATAAAATCATCATATGATTGTGGAAACAACCTTAAAAATGGAATCATAAGCATTAGTCCAGGGTCATCATTGTGAAATCATAACATAGTGTGCTTAGGATAAATGATAATGACTCATAAATGGTATATTCGTACATAAAAATATAACCCAATAAAATATATGGATATACAAATATAGTCACACTCATCATATTTATATCAGGTACATTTATTTGTACACCACATAGAACATACTACATAATGATGTATTTCACCACTCTTAATCTCATTAATAACTATTTTGGGTAACATATATGGATTTCCCCAATAAATGGAGTATATTTACCTCTAGGTGAATTATCATGAGTAATAATATAGATGAGAGTTCAGAACATAAAAGTTTGTCATGGAAAATCATGCGATAATTTCAGTAGCATAACAAGTGTACAAAATAGTTCATGTAAGGGTTTAATAGGGGAGACATATGGTATCTAATTACTATGGAATCATAATAACAATAAATTTATGTGTAAAAACACATTAAAACATGAAAAATTTGAAATAAATAGGTTTATTACAATAAAATTATAGAAATAAAAGGAAGAAGATAGATTACATTATATTTAGAGGGTGCTTCTAATAGACTTGGAGGACCTCTTTAAGATAATTGTAAATCCTTGGGAGGGATTTATACAAGCATGGGGGGAATAATTTCATTCTTAATTTCTTTTTAGTTATGATTATTGAGAGGGTGAGTGTGTGTTTATAGAAAAATTGAAGGTAATTGTATATTAATTTCTAAATAAAGATTTTAGACTCTAAGGGATAAAATAACCCAAATCACATACCTTTCCATTTTTTTCACTATTTATTTGTATGTGGGGTGGTTTAAAATATATTCTTTCAATAAGAATACAATTCATTAAAATAATACCATTAATGATGTGTAATTTTGTTATGTTCATAAATATTTTTTTTAAAAACCATAAAATATAATATAGGGTTTGGAGGATATATTATATATTTTTTAAAAAAATTAAGATAACCTAAAAAAGAATTTATTATAAAGGGGGAATATTATTTTGGGATACCCTTTATAGTATTTAATACATTAATTTTGGGATATTATGATATCATAATACATGTTGTATGTTTATACCATATTTAATTTACCCAAAAAACTAAGCATCTCAAAAATAGATGGAAAAAATTAAAATTAGAAAAATTTGAGGTATTGATTTCATAAATAATATTTATTTTAATAAAATAATAACCAAAATATGAGAATATAAATTTTAAATAAAATACCTTATTTATTGATTGATAATTGTTTTGGAATATAACTATTTTACAACCCATATAAAAAGTACATTGGACTTCATTATAAAATATTATCATTTATACATAATAAATATTATTTAATAATAGTATCCCATTAAAAAAAATATTTCAAAAATTATTTAATTGGTCAAAATATTGGTTTAATTGAAATTATACATTTTAGAAAAATATAAATTTGGTTATTTTGTATCAAAATAAAATGTCATCTAACTCATGATATAATCAAATATATATATACAAATATAAGAAATTGGATAAATGAAATAATTATTTCATTAAAAATAATATATATAAATTCATACTACTTTAATGTAGATAGATAATCCCATATTACCCTAGGGTATTACCTAAGAGTATAGTGTGCGATGGTGGTATTTTCTTGATGTGGTTTAGATAACATGATTTGGGGTTATGATATTGATATTCTTCAAATTGTCTAGAAAAAAGTATCAATCAAGTTTCAATTATTGAATATCCACCTAGGCGTGGTCAATGGAAAATACAAATTTTGTAATATCCCTTAGAAGTTATAATTAATGGGATTCATAGGGTAGGATACTATCGTTTTAGGTTGTGAATTATTCCATTAATGTCAATAAGACATTACCATAACCCTTAATATATAATAATATTAAAGGACACTCATGAACAAATATATTGTATATTACTTTATATTTCAAGGTATGATACATCAATTGATAGGCTTGGTTTGGACCCTAATCGATAGATTTTCCCAACATTTTTGTGTTTGGTAGGATGTATTAGAAATTGAAAAACATATTACGTAAATGAATGGTTTACACCACAATTTATTAATTTATGTTGTAAACCATTCTCATATAGAAATTGTCTTAGGAAGACCCAATATAGAGAGGAAATTTAAGGAATAAATCCATTATTTATATGGTACATATGGTGAACAACATAAAAAATGGAAAAATAAACCTTTATGACCTAACTATTTAAAACCAAAATATGTTCCTTGTTATTTCTTTTCCACACATAGTATCTCTCCCCCTCCACTAGAGCTCCCTTATCCCTCTTCCATAGGCTATGAGACTCGTCACACATATGACGTATAAATCACTTACTTTTGGTCAGAGTGGATCTCTATTAGTAAGATCTTTAATTCAATTGATTATTCCAAACATTTATCTATCCATAAAGAATAATAAATCTATATCCCTTATTTTCGTAGAATTTACTAATTATTTTATTTATCAAATTGTACATCTTCTAAAAATCTGATATCAGATGGGGATTCATTTATCTCCCAATGTAGTTTATTTCATATTTACCCCAATGGTTTTGTTTCTACAAATCATGTGTCATGGTTCCACAATATTGATCCTTCTTTGCATGGAATTAAAACTATTATTTTGAACTTTTTAGTTTTCAATAATGTTAGATGAAACCCCATAGAATTTTATTTATTATTCCATAATACCCACCAGAATAAATGACACACAATCAGATGTTCTTAATAAATAATCATGAATAACTATATTGTAAAATTGTAAGAAACAATCTATTATCTTGTAAAAGGGATATATTCATGATAGAATATTATTATTTTTACTCATTCATTTATGATGGATATTGATACATGGTTGAGGATAGTGTTGGACATGATGATTCAATCTCCCTTAATGTCTGATGTTTGGAATGACCTCTCACATTATTTAATGAATGGTGTGAATGATGTCCCACATTCATCTAGTGGTTGTTGGAAATGAAGTTTCAATTAATTAACTATTTTTATATATTTTATTAAATCTATATACCTAATTGAATTATTAGAAAATCATCCTATTACAAAATTAGACTTCTCTGACTATTCATGGATGCTTGAGTTACACCTTGATTCCTTGGTAGTTTCAGTATATATATATATGACCATATAGTTCACTATATATATAGTACATTTATACATATACCTTCATATATATATAAATATATATTGATACGTATATATTTTGATATATATATATATATGGTGATTCATGTTTGGAGGCATTCTAACTAAGCATAAGGTCGGTAGTGTCAGCCTGATGTCCTTTAGGAACCTAAGATGAATTGTTTATAGTTTACATTAATTCATTAAATTTATAATATCCACACATTATAATTTTATTTGAACATGATGGTTTATTCCATATTTCATTGGTGGTATCCTAATGAATATACCCCACACAGTGTTTGGTCTAATTTTTAGTACTCGAGTAGACTTCTTGGTTACCAGTCGGGAAAAGGGAAAGAGTCTAGAAATGGATTATTTATATTATTCCTAAGATGAAGTATGAGAGAAGAGGTCCAAGAATAGGCTTGTGATTCTATTAGAGTTAGCTTAAAAATTTTGTTTGCATTTTTAGTGACTTTTGTATATGTTTTCTCTATATATCCTATGCACTTTCCTTATTATATAGAATCATGACATGATCATGATTCTGTTTATGATAGTGGTTTTCTTTATAAGAAAGGTTTATTTATTCCTCCACCTAGTAATATATTTATTACAATTATTACACTAATTTATATGTTATTATTCATTATTCTCCACTCTGATTAGACAGAATAGTCTCCTCATATACACATACTTGGTCCTCACTTATAGTTGATAGCCTAGGGTGTAAGGGGTGGCATGATTGATGCCATCTTTACAACTTGTTTGGGGAACCATTTATTGGCTAATAGGTGGGGGTGTTATAAATTAGCATCAGAGTGGATTGTTTTCTAGTTTATTACTATGAGGGAAATATTAGACATAACATTAGGAAGTGATTGAATTAACAATGAACATATGGATTGGAGAATCTAACCCACATTCAGAGAAAAAAAATAATTTCTAAGGATTTGACATGTTTATTTGTATATTTTTTTATTATCGCTAAATTGATTTCTCCATTCGGTGATGAATTTTTTTTATGATGTGACACTTATGGATTTCTGATATACCACTATCTTGTTAAGGCATGTAAGTTCAATACATTCATCATCAATGGCATGAATGGATTCACATGATCGAAAATATGATATCCTATATAACCATATCTCATTGCTTGCATTTCATGTAATGAAAATGGTTTCTATAACATCCACGGTAGTTATATTCAAAATTCATGAACTGTTCATAATGGAAAATTAATTAATTATTATTTAATGTTTTTATATAAACATAAATGGAGTCTTCTCATATATCATGATTATGGAACTCTAAGTAACAAATTATGGAATGTTTGATCCAAAAACCATTAGTCATGTGGGTTGAAATGTGAATGGATGGAATTTAATGGATGAAAACTGAAATTTATAAATTGTATGGGAATTTATAAATTTAGAAGTTTGGTTCCGTTAATTAAACCATTTTTATGGTTGGTGATATTTACATGGAAAAAAAATAGAAAAATGTAAGGAATAAGACCTTATAACTTTATAATGGATGACACATCTTACTTAACCCTGATAGATATATGTTTATACATATCTGGAAATGAATATGATGAATTTTAACTATTAATGGATTGTTACTATTAAATGGGGATTCTAATTGTAACATAAATCAATGGTTTCCTCTATAACTTGAAATTGACTATCTATATACAGGGACATTGATATAGGACATTGGACCTTGACCCAAACTCGAACTCAATAGTGGGAATTGCGGAGGGTCTATTATGACTCTAAGGATCATAAAAAGATACCCATTAAAGGATTTAGGAATAATGAAGTTGGAATTGAACTTTTTTATTTGATGGATTTATACATATCCTATTATTTTATTTTATGACATGTGTGGTTATCATAAATTTTCTAAGGCATGAATTTCAAAATGTTAGAAATATTTCACCATGAATTCCTCATGTAGAGCATTAGGAATCTTGTGATGGATATGATCTAGAGTTTTTGGACCCTAACCCATAAGTTTTACACCACCTAGTTACACATGTGGAACAACCATCAGTACCCATGTTGGGAAGGAATGATCATTTAAACGACGATTTCATACAGTTTATTCAAACCGTATATGGGGATCTACATGATTCCTATTATATAGATGAATTTACAGATGAATTCTATCTGCAGTATTGACCAACATTCTTGAGGTATGGTGGCCCCTAGGATAATAATTAATAGATTAATTCCATGCTTCCTATATTTGATAACTTTGAGATGCCTCTATAAAATATAGTGAAGATCTCAAGCCACATGTTTCCAGATTCCAATATGCAATGGATGGAAATTTATAACCAACCTAGCCAACATTGAGATATAACTAGGAAAGAGTCTCATGAATCTTTCTATTAATAAATTTCCATAAAAACTATTATAGATGCATGGGACATAGAACTTATGCATATATTCTCGGGTTTTGTGGTTGTGATGGAGTACTCTTCTAATTCCACAATGCTCTAGTATTTCACACATACTCTCATTGAGGATTATCTGAAGATAGTGAGACAATTTAAGGATTGTCTTGTATACACTATCTGATCTTATTTTAAAAAAAATCTTTTTGTCAACTATTTTAGAAATAGTAAACCCATCCCTAATTAGTAATTTGAATTTGAGGGAAGCTGATGTTGTGAGACAAAGAGAGTATGCACTCACACAAGGTAGAAAGTCTTCTACATTCATAAGCATCACCAGGTGTCTTCTCATTAAGGAACATCCAGGCATATGAAAGATACCAATAGTGACATGATATTATACAAGTGTTTAAATCCCAATTATACAAAACCCTAATAGGACATAAATCTAGTTTAATGAAGAGACTATGAAAAAATAGTCCATATATAATGTTTTTACAAATTAAATCCCAAAGTACCTAGAGATAATGATTCTACGCTGCATTTTCATATATGATTTGTAATATCAACATTGTGTTAGATAGTTTTTCGGGTACTACCATCATATTAGGCAGAGGAGGTGGGCGTAACCATGGGATAAGATCTTAAGAGACTAAATTCTAGTAGATTAGGCCATCTTAGGATGGAAAATGTATTACATCGGGTCATGGTACAATCCACTAAAATGTTGTAAAACCTATACCATATGAACAAATCACCAGGACTTTTATAGTTAAAGGAATATTCTATTAGCCTCTACATTAGTGTATTCATTATTTTACAATACTACTTCACATTTTTCCATATATATAAAAATTATGAAAATTTTCATCCATATTATTGAGTTCTTTTGTGCGGGTAATTAATACTAATACATTATTTTAAAGTCAACCAGATAGTTTCCAGTATTTAATTTATTTTCCCCTTGTGGTTGGTTTATTTTTTTTATGGAAACTGTCCATCATAAAGATGACTAGTTTCGATTTCATTCTATAAATGGATAGGTAAGACCCTAATTGAGCCCATATAAATTGATATCATTAGACGGTATCCGTGACATTACCCATTGGAGGTACCCATATTCATAATAGTGGATGACATGTCTAGGAGATTTGATGTGGACTAGAGCATCATGGTTAGGATTTTATTGACAACCAAGATTTCTAATAATTTTGTGAGTGATCAGGGAATGCGATATATAGATTTCCTTCCTTTGGTGGATCACATTACGGATTATTTCACTAAATAAATTTTAATGTAACCTCTTGTAGAAGAATTAGAGTTCATTATTGAAATAGTACTAGGATCTAAATTAGTTTTCATTCCTCCAAATTGGATGGCACCTAAAGAGAATCAAGATCTGTAGAAAAATATAAAAGACTTGAAATATAAGTGTTTTATATCACCCAATAATTTCCCATGGGGTTCAATTTTCTATTTCTACAAGAATGAGGATGGTACCGGAAAATTGTTTGTGGATTATTAGAGGGTTAAATTATCTTATTATTAGGAAATAAATTCTTTTGTGTTATATATATGAACTCTATGCCTTACATAGAGTAGATTGGTTTTTATCAATGATGTATTTGAGGTCAAGATATCACCAATTGTGTGTAACACCATAATACATACCATGTAAAAAATTACAAAGTATATACGACCAATAAAAGTATTTGGTCATGTTGATCAGCATCAAAAATGCACATGCAGGATTCATGGATTCGAAGAGTCTGGTTTTGCACCCCCCTATCTAGATTCATTTTATGTGGGTATTGTGGATGAAATGTTGTCACATTATCTTACTCGATAATACCATGACAGAAATATTGAGATCCTTAAAGACATTGAGGTAACACTATTTATAAATTAGAAACACCAAATTATACTTTTGGATCATTGAGGATCGCTCACTTATTTACATTATCAAATATATAAGAGAATCAGTTAACCAGATAAGGTTAGAACTATGGTTTCTTAAGAGTAGACTAATGATTTATTTGATACACAAAAATTATTATGTATGTATTGAAAATAAATTTGTTTTTCCATTAATTTTACAACTATAAGAACCTCTTATGGTCTTGAAAAAATGGATTTATGTTTAAATTTTCAAAATCCCATTGATTTATTTTGAGGTTTCGAATGGAATATTTAATTTTTCACATCTCCTGATTCTTCAAGAGTCTTGAAAAATCAATATATATTATTGGGATGTATCAGATATTAGGAAAAGAGAATTTGTAAGGTAGGATGAGTGAATCATGTATTATATGTCTCATTAGATAAGGCCTCATGAGAAAAATTACTCTACAAACAATTTCAAGATATAAAATATGGTTTGTTCCTTACATTGTTGGAGGAATTTTCTCTCGGGAGAGTGGTTTTGTGGTTCATATGGACCAAAACATCGTCAAAGATAACATCATTTAGAAAGACTTAAATCTCAACACTAAATGATATTTTTAATATCTATTGTAAATCAACATTTTAGTTTCTCATATTTTTAGGAAAGATAATTTCATTAGGTATGATTTGATTCAGAAGACTCATATAAAAAATGTTTTTCATACTACTAGTAAATAGAAGCTGATGCCTTTGTTTTTTAAGATGAATTTGGAGGTGATAGAACTTATTGAGTAGCCTAAAATCCCATCAATATTAGTGAACTATGCACATTGAGATATAGTGATGATGTGAAATATTTTAGATCCCTAGATATTGGTTATGTGGGTGAGTATTTCAAGAGAGGAACACCACCTAGTTCAGTTATTATAAGGGATGCGATATTAAACATTCATGGGTGTGTCTGGGTTCCTTAAGAGATTGAAGACGAATTATTATGAGAGTCTCATGCATCATCGTGATTAGTAAATCCAGGTGTTACCATGATGTACTATGAATTACACCACTTTTATTGGTATTTTTTCATGAAATGTTAGATAACATGTTTTGTTACTCAGTGTTTCGCCTATTAGAAGATGAAGGGGGAACAACAGTGAGTAGTAGGGCGTAGATATCCAATTCCCATTCTAATGTTGAAATGGGAAAACATCACTATAGAATTTTTTATAGGATTACCAAGATCCCATCAAGGTAGTGATGCGATATGTCTAGGAATTTACAGGATGATAAAGGTCACACAATTTCTACCCATCAAGGATACCTTCTCAATCTATTATATTAGAAGGATGTATGTTTTTTTATCACAAGCATCCAATGAGTTCCAAAAAATATACTATTGAATAAATATTCCAATATTCCATCATGTTTCTTATAGGTGTTTCTAATGTATATTGGTGTATAGGTGCTTCTATCCATAACCTATAACCCATAGACCAATAAGCAATATTAGTGTACGATTCATATATTAGAGGACATGCTCTACATGTGTAAATAGTTTTGGAGGTTATTGGGGGAAGCACAAACCTCTTAAAATTTTAGTATATTAATATATTTCAGGATACTATACATGTGTAACCTTATAAGGCTCTATACGGTAGACCATGTTGTGCACCATTGTGAAGGTTAATGGTAGGAGAGACATTGATGTTGGGACCCTGTCTTGTTTGAAGGATGTGCATATTATCATGAAATTATTTTCAATAGTTCAGTCTAGGAAGAATACATATGCCTATAGTTGCTACTAAAATTTGGATTTTAAGGTGGGACATCATTTCTTCTTATATGTTTCACGTATGCTTGGTTATTGATGGATTTAGAGATGGGGAATGATATTTCATCATTATGTCATTCCTTTTGAGGTATTGGAGAGTGTTATGATGAAAGCCTTTTATAATTCTCTTCCATAGAGTTACTAGTCCATACTTGAAGTCGTCTATGTATCTTAGCTTCTCAATTACCATTATTACCCATCTCATACTTTTTATCTATATGATGTTGCATTGGAAACTGATTCTTACATTAATGAGTATACTATTTGTATCATTGATCATAGTTTGAATACTCTCTAAAAAAGGTTATTTACTCTTGAACATGTTATGTAGTAGCATTTATGTTTTAAAGATGAGACTAAATAGAGATACATCGATATATGTGCTCAGTGGATAGAATTATTCATAGATAGTGCTCAACTACCCAAATAAGGGAAACTCTAGGACAAGTTATTTTTGGTAGGAGATATTAATCAGGCTGTAGAAAAATATATTTTTAAAAATAGTTTTTTATAAATTTATTTGTAAATATAAGACGTAAACATCTCATATATCATATTTTTATTAGGATGACCCCATAAAGACGATAAATTTACACCTTAAATACCCAATTTACACTCTAATGTTTATGAATGGATTAATAAATGAATAGTGAAATTAACTTCCCCCTATGGAATTATAAAATAAATCCATTCCATTATCCTTCTTTTCAATTGAAAAAAAAGTTTTCCCCCTCAACTCAAGTTTGATTCTACATTTTCCATAAGATTTAATCCTCCCCCATACGATGTTGGCATCACTCACTATTGGTTCTCTTTTATCTATATCGATAATTTATTCTAACCTATTATTTCTTATTTTTATTTCTCTTGCTGGAATTAATACTAAATCCATGAGAAATAATATTCCCTATTTTCAAGGAGTTTATATATTATTCCTATTTATATCATTATACATAGAATATAAAGCTAATACTAGAAGAGAAGTCATCTACCTCGATAAGGTAGGTGGTGCAGTATTTATCCCTAAGGTTTTTTCTATATTTCTTGTATTGTGGCTCTGCTATGATAGATACTAAATGTATTACCTCAAAACTATAATTTCACTTTCCATAATTTCTTAACCATTTTAGTAGAAACCTCATTGTCCCTTATTTATTTTCATAGGATTCCCATCTCAAAAATTCCATCCTTTTTAGTTGAATATACTAAATTCCCTTGATTAAATATAACATTAAATGGTTTGAAACCATCTATTGGAATAAAAAATTATTATATACATGATAGGATATTATTATTATTTATATTATTTTCACTTGTATTATGGAAATTATGAAATAGTAAAAGATATTATTAGGCATGTTTTTTTTATGCTCAATTAATGTTTGATTATAGGAATGACGTCTAACATCTTCTATTGAAAATTGGGAATGATGTTTCACATTCCTCTTCAGGTTGATGGATATTATGGCTCACTTTTCTCATTAGGTTGATAAAATTTATGACATCTATATCCTAGATCAAATTATTGGTCTTGTTCCCTATAACAACATGATACTTATATGACTATCCATGGAACATTGAGTAATGTTTCATGTCCAAGATAGTATTTGTGTTCGTAAATATAGATATATATGTCACTACACATATTGTTTACATATATACATATATATCTATATACTTATATATATATTTATACTAATATGTATATATATATATATATTATGATGCATGTTCAGAATTATTATTACTTAGAGAAAAATAGGTAGTGTCTCCCTTCTCTCCTTTAGGACTCGGAGCTAACAAATTTTTAAATTACAATACAAATTTACAATTATTATATATGATAACTACCATTTTATTTAAATATGATTTATTATTCCAAAAAAAATTGGTGGTGGACTACTAAATATATATCACACCCTATTTAGGATGTTATTTGGTACCCAAATAGACTTCTTATTTGAAGGTGGTTACAAGGGAAATGGTCAAGCTGTGGATTCTTGATTATCTGCCTATGATGGAGTACATGAGCATAGTACCAAGCATATTCCCACTATGATATTGGATATAGATTGTTCCTTTTGTTATATTTTCATATATATTATTTTATATAACTATCCTCGGTATCCCGTGCACTTCCCTTTTTTATAGTATTATGGCATGACAATCAATTGGTTATGACACTACTAATATTTTTAGTATTATTTATTTTAACCTATACTAGATTATATATTTGTTACCCAACTATATTGATTTATCTATTATTCTCCAATTTGATCCACTCTAACCTTAGGGAATATTCTCATAATGGGAACACCCTAGGCCCTCGATATTAGATAGATGCCTCTAGCAAATAGGGATACACGATTGAGGCCATATGTACAAATATCTCATGGTTCCATTTAGTTGATACCATGTTAGGAAACTACATATATTATCAATCACTATGATGATTAATAGTATTTTAATCATGATAGTAAAACTATTGAAATATTTTATATCAGTATAAATAAAAAAATATTTTTGAATAAATTTTATATCAATACATTACATAACATAAATTTTTTTATCCAGTATGGTAGTTTCATTTATTAATTTTTGGGTCATTAAAATTTTTCCTACATAAAGACAGATCCAGTTACAAAAAAATAAATAGTCCTGAAACATGTTTTTAAACATGTGTAGGTTTGACGAAATATATGAATTTAAATATTATTTTATTTATTTTATCTATGATTATTAATTTTGATGGAAAAAATATAAGTTTAAATTATATTAAGTGAGGTATTTTTACATTTAAAATTAAAACAACACCATTTTTTCCACCTCAAATTCTAATACACACATCTATTGATAAGAAAATGATAAAATAAAGTGATAATATATAAGTGGATCCTTAAATAAAGAGGTTGATAAAGGGGGATTTATTTTTCAACACACTATTTCATGAACCAATATTTTAGCATGAATCATTTTAACTACATCCACTTGAAGAGAGTAGTTTCATAAAATAAAAAATAAATAGCATTAGGAATCAACTAATTAAAAATGATCTTAATAATAAATGAGATTAATAATATATATATAATATATAAAACAAGATATAGAAATAAATAAGTTATTAAAAAAATATTAAATCATATTTTCAGGTACAAAAACCATAAAACTAGATATTTACTAAAATTAAATCGTACTTTAATATATATTGTACTCTGCAAAAAAAATCATGGATAACATTAATGAATTTTTGGCACATATGTTCTTATGAAATAAAAGTGAAATTTTTTATGTTATATTGATAAAACACTTCCATGTAAAATTGTTCAAATACAATGTTGGGGAATATCTTTATATAGTACTATTGTAATTTTCATTCATGTTAAGGATTATTTCAAGGATCATAATTGGTCATAACTCAAATAATCATTTTTAGTATATTTTTATAGAAAATAAGAAATAATATAGTACCCCATTTGATAAATCATATTCAGATCCATTATAATATCAATTAGAAATGAACCTATAGCTAATAATTATAATGTGGTAAGTAACAATAATGAATTGTTTTTATTTATTCCCATCAACATAAATATAAAAAGATCTGTATTTGTTTATGAATTTCTACTATTATATATAACAGCAAATATTGTTTCTAGTATCAATATTATTAGAAATTTCTCAATATTAAATCGAATTTAGAGATAATAATAAATAAAAATATCATATTTAAAATTATTTTTGAATATATAAATATGTAAAATAACCAAAAAAATACCTGGAGTGGTTTCCTCTTAGTATGAAATTAGAAACCTGAAAATATAAATGTTATCAAAAAACACAAGAAATTTAATTTCATATGAATTTGGAAGAAAACGTAACTAAAATACAAATAAAACATTTAATACATAGGATTCCATGTTTTTAAGATATAATGAATGTATATGTATACATGTGGGATCAAACATGGAATAATTAAATTATAATGGGATTTATTCCTAGGATCTTCATATCTCATCATAATTAAATTTGGAATAAGAAAATTTAATTGAGATTCATTGGATGATGGGAGTAAGCATTGATTGGGAATCAATGATGTGAGTGTGGGTGGGGGTGATGGTGAAAGTGATGAAATAAGAATTAATGTGTAGGAAAATATTACTAGTGTAGAGGTGGTGGGTGATGATGTTATGGAGAGAGGGGAGGCATAATGGGAAAGTGAATTTGGGAGGGATTAGGTTCCCTATTTTTTTCTTTTGTATAGATTGATTTATTTATTGTTAAATGATTTGTTTATGTTGAAGAAATAATAAATTGTATGCGTTGAATGATTTTTTTAATTATAATCAATAATAATAGATTTATTTGTCAGTAAATAAAATTTTAATATTAAAATTATATAATAATAAAATTATTAGATAGTTGATATACGTTTTTATTAAGTAATTAATATTAATATATTTAAACCTTGTATGAAATAAATTTTGTTAAATAATTTTAACACTAATAAATAATAATATTTTTTGTAGTTTTTAATTTCTACGAAGATATATATTATATTCGAATAATTATTTATTGGTACAAGTCAGTTTATATGTTGATATTTGTAATCCAAACACCATTGTAATACCCTCATCGCTTATAGTTAACATGGATAGATATTTTAGTGACATCCTAGAACTTCTCAACCTTTATTATAATTTCACTATATTTGGAAAACAATCCAAATATACATCCCCAACATGACACCAAATACATTCTTCATGGGGTTCCCCAAAATGTTGTGGGGATAGAGCATGGTCAAAAAATTCTCAATATCACCAAGTTGATCCTTGATTTTGTGGGTTTTGACTACCGAACAAACCACAAAACACTTATCCCCATTTATTAAGATGTGATTCATGATGTTATGTACAACACATTGATAGGTATCATTATAGTTCTTCATGATTAATGGAATCAGCTGATAAAAATATGATCCCTAGGGTGAAATAAATTGTGTGGCTTATTCATATTCATAATATGTCAATAAAGAGAGGGTTCAGATGATGGAAATATCACAGATCAAAAGCTATGTGAATGGAATATGGAATCTATCTTTTAGGTAGTGGTGTTTCACATCTTTATAGTCAATACATATCCTTATCTATATGTTCTTCTAATCAATTGGATAATTTTTTCTATCCACTTGGGTTCTTGGACCACCCTTAAAATTTGATTTTTATTATGTTATAAACTTCAACCTAAACCATATAACTATTGGAGGGGTTTATCCTTTTTTGTGACTATATATACCCATGTAATCCATCTGTATGAAACAAATAGTGGATGTTAACCTGAATATAAGGCCCTAGAAACTCCATATAATTGAAAATAAATACATCGTGATGTTTCCTCAATAATGTGGCATACCAGTCATGTTTTTTCTGGATACATAATAGAACATATCATTATTAGATGGAAACCTTTCTTAGTACAAATTTTTAGTAGTATCATATCATAAAATGTGGTGGAACTACCACTATAATTGAAAGAGGGGATTCATCCAACTCTTCTTCATTATTTTCATGAGGGATGTTAAGGGAATTCCTATCCTAAGGAACAAGAACTTGTGAAGTACCTCCATCATCTTCTATAGGTGTAGAACCTTTATAGGAATATTACCATCCCTATTAGTTTATAAAAATACTTGTAATTAGAATACATGATATCATATCCTTAATAACTTAACCTATATTGTCTACCCATCATGTTGAATCATGATTGATCAACTTAACTCTAATAATCTCATAAGAGTATCTATTACACACAGATGATATTCTAATTGATTGGAATTCTGTGAACCCTTTTATGTAATTTGTGAAAATATTCCCTAATATTAAGACACCCCAGTCATGTAAAAAATGTTGGTTATCATGGAGATGTCATTTATTTTTTGTTAATATAATGTGATTCCTTATATCTAGATTCATTTCTTCTAGATGATGGCTTAGTAGTAGATAACTATTTTTCATATCATTATTTTTTTTGAAGGTGGTATTAAATTCATTATTCTCATTTGGTTGGATATGTCAACAATGGTATTCTTCACACACTATTCCTAATAATGAACAGAAATATATATGGTATTAAATGAATAAATTGGGGTAGTATAAACATAGAGAAACCCTACTCAACCATAGGGGGAGTACATCAGGCACTAATGAAATCCTACAACTATGGTAGATTAATAATCCTTTATTAATACTCAACATTGATATAGTTGGTAAAACATGAATAAAATAAGGAAACATCACCATATAGAAACCTTACTCGACCCCTGATGGAGTACTTCAGTAAGAGGTGATATGAAGAAGGGATGATGGCATAAAATTGTATATCTAAGTCAGTAGAGAATTGATGTTAGGAATAGATTCTTCCTAGAGCCATTATACACCATTAATTTCTACACATTGACACCATTGATATTTTTAAAATTATAATGGTGTTTTATATATACATGTAAGACTACACCCACATATTTTCTATATAATGGGATGATGGTTTTTCATTCTTCACAATATCTATATTCCTCTTGGTAGGCTTTAGTGGATGTATCATTAAAATAAAACTCCATTGTGGTATTAAGGGCCTCAAAGTGGGATTTGAGAAGTTTATTTAGAAAGAAATGTGTATATAGTAATTTTCTCATATACTAGAAAGGTTCATTAACATGTGTTATTTTCATGTTAAGGTCACATTTTTACTCTTAATGTGTTTTTACCTTACCGAATGTAAATAGGATCCATGTGGATATTGTGGAGGAAATTGGGTGTAATCATAAAAATTTAGTATATGGTCAGATATATGGGACACAACCAATTGGTCAACATGATGAATGGGAAGTGGATCTATACTTTAGGTCACAAAAGTGGATGAATTGTCCAAATATTCCTAGAGAAAGTATTACCTTTTTATATTAGAATCATTGAATGAATTATTAGGGATAAGAATTCAATCAACCCTTATCCCCTATTAATGTATTCAATGTAATTTAGTGTGTTAATGATAAGCTTCTATAGGAATTGGTGAACAAGATTGATCTATAGGAATAGAACATTAGTAATTCAATTTTATGAACTTAAAGGATGAAAACATTATTATTTAACATATAATTATTAATATTCTTATTGTAGCCTTGGGTTTCTTCACAATGTTAGAGGAAAGAAGACCATGATGATTTAGACTGGTATTATCAAAAAAAATTGGTTACTTTTCCGACTACAAAGTAAGAAATAATATCTTTTAGCATTTTTATATTGCAAATCCAGTGATTTCATAGAAAAGGATGAGGCGGATAAGGATGGATTTTAATTTTTCATCTATATACGAATTATACTATGAGAATAAGTATCAGGATTTCAATCAATAAAATCACTTATGTTTTCACATATTGATTCAAGAAACACTACTAATTCTAAATAACATCATTATCATCTATGGTGGTTATGATGCATATGACAAGCACCTGAGGGATACACAATTCCAATATATCATGATTTCTTATAAACTATAGCCAACACTTGAAGATAAATCAATCCAATATGGTGCAAATAAGGAATCTATAGTTGGGTCAATATTTTGGATGTTTCTTTATCTCATCTTATTATGGGATATTGATTTTAAGAAACATGAGAAAGTATTTTTTGATGAAATATATAAAATATATAGGAAAATTATTCGTCAAAAAATAGTAGACCCCATTCTATAAATTAGAAAGTTTTATGTTAATATTCCCCTTAAAAAATACTAGGTAAATATTCTCAACATGATGTTGTACCAGATGGTATTTTTTGTGAGGTTTCCTAGAATCAGATTGGTTGAGTTGTGGGAGCCAATACTCAATGGTCATTTCTACTTTCCTATTTTTTCATGTAGGTTAAGGTGGTAAAAGATATTATATTTTAGTGTTATGTATCATAAAATCATCTAGACATTTCACTATCTCCTAAATTCATTGAAATCCATCAGAAAACATCAGAGTGACCAGAGTTAGGACATAAAAATCATAAATTTCATTATAGACATACCTAATGGTTGTTCTTATAGGATTTTAATGTAAATGGAGTACATACATCCATCCATCCATTAAATGTAGTTAGTTATATGATTGTTCTCATGCTGTTTAAATTTGATTTGTCATTAATGATATTAGAGTATAAAGTAGTGATAAAATGTTTGAGTAAAAATAAATGGATATCCTTCCAGTTATAAGTGGACCTTGATTCCTAATTTCTATATAATAATTTTTTTGTTTATTATCAAATAAATAAGGGATTTTTTTCATACCGCTAGTGCTTAGAGGTCACTAGTATTGGACTATTCTATGGAGAAATGTCTATGTGTTATAACCCTATGTTACCAATTATATCAATGGATATGAAACTCTGATTGCTAAATTTTAACACTATAGGTATGAAAACCACCCATTCAGAATGAAGTTTTCTTTTTTGAGGGTATTTCCCCGTGACGTGTTTCCAAAGACACTATATTGGTCATAGAAGAAGTAATTATCACACTTTGAAACATCGTCATTTTCATAAACCTATGTATTATTGATATCACAAGAAGTGAAATTAATGCATCTTAGGGGTGAGAAATCATATTGATCTGTTATAGGATATGAGATATAGATATCTAGATCTGGAATGAGGTTAGTGGAGTAACATTCCTTATCCCTAACTAGCTAAAAACTAGCCACATGATGATATATATCTTAAGGATTAGAATTTGAAGGAGCATTAGAATCATAAGGTATGGGTCATTATCCTATGTGGTGCTCAACATTATGCTTTTAATCATTTTTACCTCTAGTGGTATGGAAAAAACTTATTAATGCATTGAAATTTCGTCGGTGGATTCATGAATACTGAAAGTCTTTTCCATACAATTTCTATTATTGAGGATTCCATGGTTATTAGAAGGTGTAATGAATGAAAAAAATACTAAGGCCCATATCATAACTTTTATGATGTTTGACTAATTAACCTATAGGATTTTTTAACCCCAAGTGATATTTTAGGACTAAATTCCTGCTTCCCATTCTATTCTAGACATATTTCTCTGAATCATTTAAGATATTTCACATAGAAATTTTCATTCTATAAATGATAAATATACCAATGTTTTATTTATGAATTCAGAGGTAAAAATAGAGTAATCATTTACCTACACAACCCCATCTCTACCTATTGACATATCAGGTATATCGACTGAAAAGGTGGGATGATAGAATTTCTAGGTTTTCACCAACATTTCCCTATAAACCCATATTGATACCATCCATGAACAATATGAAAATATTACCTCAACTATGGGTTTATAGTTTATAAATGGTTAAATAAACTTATAACTCGTATCTTGGTTGTTTTGAACAATAACACAGAGTTGTATGTAAGTAATTATTTCTCAAATAAGGTATATGAGGCTTTTAGAAGTCTTAATCTTAGCTAAGTCATTTTTATATAGATATTGATGGCAACATTATTGTTCCATACAAAACTAGAGGAGGGTTAATGATCCACATCCCCCCCAGATGACTCATTGTGACTCCTTTATACCATTTTCTTACAATAATTTTATCCCACCATTTATTGGTATCACAATGAGACTCAGGGTCCCCTTCCTCTAACACAACATACAAAATATTCAATTTTCAATACTTTAGTTCCTAATGACCATTATATAATTGAATTTAACTGTTTTTTCCATTTTTTACATCCCTAAAACTCATTTGACTCCATTAAAATATTTTTTACCACTTCATGAATATAGGAATGGTCAAACATCATCCGAATAGACTCTTTCCATAATATGATTTGTTCTAAAATTAATAATGACTTAATTAAATCATGGTTTAGATATTTGAGAGCCTTTTATGGATCCCATTATTCTCTTCTCATGTGTTACTATGAATTTCATAATGTGCGTGACATGAAACACAACATTATGTATAGGTTTTCATTATTGAACTCTTTCATTTTAAAAATTGTTGATTATAAAAATGTTATGGAACATGATATGTAAATAAATATTCTTAGATAGTCAAACCACCTAAACTGTCCCTCTAGTTTCCCCTCACATATCCATCGAATTACTTGTTTCAAAATCATGGATGAAATTTTCATAGATTGATATTGTTGATGTTTTTAGTTGAAAATAAATTCTTCTATAATTTTTGGGTTTAATTCATTGCCATTTTAATTAAATAGGACACTCACAAAAAATCTATAATCATGGTAATGTTGGTTTTAGTGATGCTTGTTTTGCAGCTAAATTGTTTGGTGTTAATATTTTTAGTTAACTGAGTTAATAATAATATTGATGTATTAAAATAATCATCTTGTTAATGACATAAGGAATATACCTTGATATCCCCCAACAATCCACCGATTATATGGGATGTCATTAATTTTACCATGAACCCAAATTATGTAGATTTAGTTCATAAAATTGTAAAATCAATATACATGGATGAGTTTCAATCCAACTAATAAAAATATATTCATCGAATTATTAATGATAGATTCATGGTGAAGTCATGTGAAAAATGACTACATAACGATTATACATCTAAAGGGATCATAAAGAAAATAAACCAATATTAAAATTTACTTAGGATGGTGATTTTAGTAATGAAAATGAAATGGATAGTCACACAATAATATATCATAGTAATGCCCTGAAGAATGTGATCATAGTTATGGGTTCCAATTGTTGTGTAATATTTTACCAATCTAGTTTTACCTACAAAAATTCCATAGGTCACATGATATATGAGTTTTAAGAGGTGAGTGTAGAGACCCGAAGCTTGACATACATGGACATTACATTACTTTTGTGGAATACTTAGTACATAACAAAAACACACACACAAGGATCGTAATAGTTTAGTGTCTTTGGAAACTCGGAATATAATCTTCTAATCGTGGTGAAAGATCTTCAACATCTCCCATAAAGATATTCTTCTTTTTACCTATAACCTTTCTTTATATCCTGTGGAAAAGAAAACATAAAAGGGTGAGCTCAAATGCTCAGTAAGGGTAAAAAAAATATCAATCACATCATATTCATAAGAACATAACATTTTGAAAATCTTAACCTGCAAAAGAGTGCATAATTTCATAACATGGGATAAATCATTATAGTGAAATGAAATCCCAATAGTCATAACTAAAAACATGAAACTTTGTGGCATACACACATAATCTTAAGGAATCATATCATATTAGTCAAGACTCATTTCCAAGACTATCTTAGTGGACAAAGTCTATTTCTGAACCGAGTCACCCTCGTTTCAGTCCTGTTTCACTAAACCGGTATAACCTACCGTTCCAGCCATGTCTATCTCATGAGATATAAAATCATTACCCAATTCATTGGAGGGAGATATAGGTCCCACCTATCTCATAATGATACCATTCTTATGTGTGCCATAAAATCATAAAGCATACATCATAGCATAACCCATGTAATAAAAATGGGATTCTTAAACATCGTGACATCCTAAAACAATTCATATAAGATAAAGGAATTCATAAAAATAATTCCATCACAACATAATAAAATAAATGTAATAATAGGGATAGAAACAGAACCCTATATTATCTTAGATGGAAAATAATTTTGATAAAACACTTGAACTCCATTCTTGAGGAAAATATCCTTTCTACTTCAAAAACATTTTCCTTTCATAACATGTCATACAATTTTAAACTAAAATAAGTTGATTAAAAATAAACTTGAAAACATGTAAAGAAAGCTTCTTGGAAATAATGTTTTAAAAATAAATTCATGCCATATAAGTTGAAAAAAATTCTTCTCATACTTTTTTCATAAAAGTCAAAAACTACCTTGTACGAAAAACGACAAAAGATTCCTTTCATATCTTTTACTAAAAACTCACCAAAGGGTAAAATTGGATATAAACTATTGTAGAAGGATATAAATATTACATATTGAGGAAACATGGATGTGGATGATAAAATACAAACCAGTAAATTCCAAAGTATAAACAATCTAGGATAAAAATGAGATTGTGATATTTCCTTTACCTTTGGTCCGATTTGCTTCGTAAGTGTCCGAACCTCCTCTTCTTTGAAGTGCTTCTTTGAGACCTCCTCTTAGGGCATTAAAATTGGTCTTTGAGGAATATCAGAAACTCTAGGATGTTGATAGGGAAGTGGAGAAGATAATTTTGCAGGGGTTGGCCGAGCTTGAAGGCTCAAAGTGGTGTGAGGAAGAGAGGGAGGGGGTTCCCTTTTATAAGGGAGGAGAGGGGCACCTTTGGAATAACTAAAAATATTATTTTAATTATAAAGTCAGGTTCGGATTTAAATAGCTCAAAATTGATTTATTTCAATGCTAAGGTGGGGATGGGTCGAAATACTCTCATCCAATAGAATTTAGACAAGTTTAGGTTCCTATTTTAACCTTATCATTTATATTTAACATTAAGTTAAATAATTTTACTTTTACCGTGTCTTCTTGTGTTCTTACACTATAAGGTTAATAAACTTACTATAACAAGCCAGAAGAACCCCAAGTTGTTTATTATTAAAATATATAACTTTATCTAAGTCATTTGGACGAACCTTAGATTTTTAGGAATAAAATAACAATTAATAATATAATATTTGTTTTAAAAACCATTTTATGTCAATTTTGACACTATTTAGTAATTTATTTTTTTGAAAATAATAACAGAATGATTAGTTCAAAAAAAGTTACTTAAATCACTACTAACATGTCATATTAACCAATAAAATTAGTGGAATTCATAAAAAGTCTCAAATTACATTTATTTGTGTATTTATAACATCAATTATGTCAATATTTCATTATTAAGATAATTACTGCATCATATTTGTTTCATAAATAAATTAAATTATGTAATGTCTAAAAATTACAAATAAAATACCATTATGTAAGAAATCTTTTTAGCTTTCTAATGAGTATTTATAGTCGAATTTATCTTATGTATAACCCTATATTAAAAATGATTTACTTATTAAACTTTTATTTTATCTCTTTTAACCCTTCATTAAATAACTTTATAATAAATGTACTAATCTAATCCAAGTGGGCCTAAATGGTCATATTTTATTACTAGGGTTATTTTGGTCGAATTAAACTTTTACAATAGAATTATGACATGTGTTAGGGTAATAATAATATCATTTTTACCCTTAATTACCCTATTTACTTTTAACTGTGGTAAATAAAAGTAGAAAGTTACAATTCACCAAAAATTATTTTCATCTCATTGAACCACATTTTAATTACTGAAATCAACCGTGTCTCTCGGATTTTTGAAATTCCACTCACAGAAGTGGTAAAATTAAGTTTTATGAAAAATTCATTTTTTTAACTTCCACTTAGTGGTTTCACTATTCATCAAAAATTGAAAGTATTCAGAAAAATACCAAAAATTAGGCCTAAGCTATATTTGATATTATGAACTCAAAAATGATGTCTATTTTACCAAATTCAAAACATATTAGTTTCATTAATTAATTTAAAAATTAATTCCCGTCGTCAAAACAAATAGCGTGTTCTTAAGAGATAATAACTATCAAAAGATTGACACTTGTTTATGTCTGGTTTAAATGTAGAATTACATCCGATGACCAATATTGAATTAAATTTTAAATATATGTTCTAAATATACTTTAAAACCACTCAAATCAATAATTTATCACTATTAATTATTTCGATTAAAAAAGTTGTTTTTAATTAAAATTTAGTAATTTTTACTATTCATTAAAATATGAAAGTCATCAGAATAAAATGAAAAATCTATCCAAAGTAAATTTTTATTCCTTGATTACAAAGAATAATTTATTTTGTCAAATTGAACTTATAAACATGTCAAAAACTAGATTTAATGTGGGTGCGCCATCAAAATGCGGCAAAACTGCATTTTTTTTAAAAAATACTTATTTTACCCGAAAAATTTATTTTGTTCTTATACCATGTTTTATAAAATGTGTAAGAGGAATAATAAAATTTTTATAAGATTAAAAATTTATTTAATACTATTAATAATGGCTAGTTTATAATAATATTATAATAATATATTGTTGTTTAGTAAAACCCGGTATTGCGTCCAACACACGCTATCGAGGAAGGTCACGATTGCCTGTAATGCAAGCCAAGTCAGGGTTGCATGCTGTGCAAGAATCCTTCGTTGTTTGGTATAACATAATCCAACCATATTTCATGTATAGATTGAATATATATATATATATATACTCAATGTTGCGTAGAATAACTATTATAAAAATTGTGTGTAACACGATCCAAGAATAGTGTTGCATATTCTGCAAGCTAATACGGTGTTCCGTATAGCGCAAGGTAATCTTGGTGTAGCATACAACACAAGATATTAATGAAATTAAAATAATATTTTTCATAAAATCACTGGGTGTTACATTCTACCCCCCTTAAAATGAATTTCTCCCTCAAAATTCGTCGGGGTTATAAATGGTTTACTATTCGAAGTTTTCTTTAATAGAAACCCAGATCGTAAAAAGGAATACCAAAACCAATCTTTAAAAACAATAGTATTGAAACGTAACGGTTACCCAAATAAACTAATCACTGGGTTTCCACGTAGGTGAAAATATGGACATGGAAGAGAAATCTAACCATCATGTTCTGATGGAGAGTGGTAGAGAACATGGCTATGAAAAAGCCAACAATCACAAAGCTATTGATTTGTGGTGATCTAAGGTTCCATCTGATTCATCGGATATAAGGGAAGTAGGACAAAATTTTTGGTTTTTCAAGATCATTTCTCTAAAGTTGATGAAATTGCAATTAGAAGAAATACTTTCGTGATTTTGGTATAGTCTCACTGTTTGTCATTCTTTGGACAATTTCAACTTCATCTCTTAAAGAAATGAAGTTGGATTTTTCATTCGTGATGTGTTAGCAGATCATGTGATAGAATG
The DNA here is from genome assembly GCA_963277665.1 of Viscum album. NCBI lineage: Eukaryota > Viridiplantae > Streptophyta > Magnoliopsida > Santalales > Viscaceae > Viscum > Viscum album. Next base: position 1,616,242,917 of record OY728131.1, on the reverse strand, counting down.
ATGGGTCATTCCATCTGTCTCAAACAAAAGGTTAGAAAAGTTATCAAAAAATACATAAGTCCATCTATAGTGAGATTAAGCATATATGGTTCCTAAATGGACTTATACTTCATATATCATTCTACTTAATATAATAAAACTAGTTTCTACTAAACAGGGACTTCTTGTAGGCCAGTGGTAGGCAATAAAGGCCAGTCACACTTCGGTTTTGTGTTCGATTCCCACGGCCTTGTCCGACGCGATGGGCTGTCGCCCGTCCTGCAGGTTGACCTTTTTCTAAAACTATATTACTATAACATCCCATCAATAATATCGAAAAAAGTTCTATCCTTAAACAATACTAACTTATGTCCAATATAATCCATTCCAATATTTAGTCTTATCCATAATACTGCAGTCCACTCTCATAATATAGTGAAAATGATTACCAGAGATTTAATACCATCGTTGATCCCCATATATCATATGATATGTCTTGTTGGTCACATTCCAAACATTCAAAGGCCTTAATCTTGTATTCTCTTGAAAAATGAATACCCATTGGACCATAGTGAAAACATGAATGCAGTTAAAAGTTAACACTTTCTACATACCAAAATCCTCAAAATTCTATATACTCAAACCATGATATCACTTAGTCCTTATATCAATCATGAGCTCATGAATACTATCAAACATTTCATTTTCTCCTTATCCCTTCATTATGCTCATATTATCTACATTCCAAAATATTTGAATCACTTTTCATGGTTACCGGTACATTAAAATTTTTGAAAACCACAATAGACCAATACATAAATATTTCAATACACCATAAAAGTACATCAACAACATTATTCCTGAATACAAATACGTAAACACTTTAGTCCATCCACATCAATGATTGTCCTGGAATAAGTCCTTCCTTGATTTAGAAGTAACTTTTTAGGTCAGGGAATTGAGGTGGGTAATGCCCATGTTCTCCACAAATAAGACATTGAACTCCATAACAGTCTGTCACTCTATGACCCTTTTCTCCACACAGATAACATTGGTCCCGCCATTTGAGGTATTCCTCAAGGTTCTTCTTCCCTTATTTAGAAATCTCAATCTTCCTTTCTTTATGATCCTCAACATGAAAACATGCATAATAGCTTATCTTCCTCTTCTTTGATGAATTAGGCATACCACTAAATTTCACCTTTTTAATCATATATCACGATGACTGATTTGGCATAATCACAAGATCTTTCTCTCTAGGAATTACACAATTTTGTTGGTCATAGTCACCAATTTGTCCATTGTATTCAATGTTAACCGAATTCCTTCTGGTACCCTCCATTAACTAAAACACAAAAAGAATCTTCTGAGAGGCAAAAATCATGCTAGGGAAAACAACATAGTAAATGGGGAGTACCATCAATATCTAACATCTTAGTTTTAATTCTATGATCATTAGCGTAATTATAGTACTATAACCTATACGTATACTAAACCTTAGGGACATCCCTAGACATACCTTAGAAATATCTCTAGGGATCTCACTAACGGTTTCACATCCTAGTTTCCAAAGGTTGACTAAACCTTTCCTCCGATACCAAAAGTAGAGACCTGAAGCTTGACGTAAATGGACATTACATTACTTTTGCGGAATACTTAGTACATAACAAAAACACACACACAAGGATCGTAATAGTTTAGTGTGTTTGGAAACTCGGAATATAATCTTCTAATCGTGGTGAAAGATCTTCAACATCTCCCATAAAGATCATCTTTTTTTTTAAATAAAACATTTCTTTATATCCTGGGGAAAATAAAACATAAAAGGGTGAGCTCAAATGCTCAGTAAGGGTAAACAAAAGAAATATCAATCACATAATATTCATAAAAACATAACATTTTGGAAATCTTAACCTGCAAAAGAGAGCATAATTTCATAACATGGGATAAATCATAGTAGTGAAATGAAATCCCAATAATCATAACATAAAACAAGAAACGTTGTGGCATTAACACAAAATCTTAGAGAATAATATCTTATTAGTCAAGACTCATTTCCAAGACTATCTTAGTGGATAGAGTCCATTTCTGAACCGAGTCACCCTCGTTTCAGTCCTGTTTCACTGAACCGGTATAACCTACCGTTCCAGCCATGTCTATCTCATGAGATATAAAATATTTACCCAATGAATTGGAGGGAGATATAGGTCCCACCCATCTCATAATGATACCATTCTTATGTTTGACACAGAATCATAAAGCATACATCATAGCATAACCCATGTAATAAAAATGGGATTCTTAAACATCGTGACATCATAAAAAAATTCATATAAGATAAAGGAATTCATAAAAATAATTCCATCACAACATAATCAAATCAATGTAATAATAGGGATAGAAACAGAACCCTATATTATCTTAGATGGAAAATAATCTTGATAAAACACTTGAACTCCATTCTTGAGGAAAATATCCTTTCTACTTCAAAAATATTTTCCTTTCTTAACATGTCATACAATTTTAAACTAAAATAATTTGATTAAAAATAAACTTGAAATTTTTTAAAGGATGATTCTTGGAAATAATGTTTTAAAAATCCATTCATGCCGTATAAGATTAAAAAAATTCTTCTAATACTTTTGTTAGAAAAGTCAAAAAGTAACTCGTACGAAAAACGACAAAAGATTCCTTTCATATCTTTTACTAAAAACTCACCAAAGGGTAAAATTGGATATAAACTATTGTAGAAGGATATAAATATTACATATTGAGGAAAAATGGATGTGGATGGTAAAATACACCCCAGTAAATTCCAATGTATAAACAATCTCGGATAAAAATGAGATTGTGATATTTCCCTTAACTTAGGTCTGATTTGCTTTGTAAGTGTCCGAACCTCCTCTTCTTTGAAGTGCTTCTTTGAGACCTCCACTTAGGGAACTAAAATTGGTCTTTGAGGAAGACTAGAAACTCTAGGATGTTTCTAGGGAAGTGGAGAAGAGAATTTGGTAGGGGTTGGCTAGGCTTGGAGGCTCAATGTGGTGTAAGGAAGAGAGGGAGGGGGTGCCCTTTTATAAGGGAGGAGAGGGGCGCCTTTGGAATAACTAAAAATATTATTTTGTTATAAAGTCATGTTAGCTTTTAAATAGCTCCAAATTTATTTATTTCAAAGCTAAGGTGGGTATGGGTCGAAATAATCTCATCCAATAGAATTTAGACAAGTTTAGGTTCCTATTTTAACCTTATCATTTAGATTTAACATTAAGTTAAATAATTTTACTTTTACCATGTCTTCTTGTGTTCTTACACTATAAGGTTAATAAACTTACTATAACAAGACAAAAGAACCCCAAGTTGTTTATTATTAATATATATAACCTTATATAAGTAATTTGGCCGAACATTAGATTTTTAGGAATAAAATAACAATTAATAATATAATATTTGTTTAAAAACTATTTTATGTCAATTTTGACACTATTTAGAAATTGATTTTTTTGGAAATAATAACAGAATGATTAGTTCAAAAAAAGTTACTTTAACCAATACTAAGAAGCCATATTAACCTATAAAATTAGTGTAATTCATAAAAAGTCTCAAATTACATTTATTTGTGTATTTATAACATCAATTATGTCCATACTTCATTAATAACATAATTACTGCATCATATTTGTGTCATAAATAAATTAAATTATTTAATGTCTAAAAATTACAAATAAAATACCATTATTTAGGAAATCTTTTTATCTTTCTAATGAGTATTTATAGTCTAATTTATCTTATGTATAACCCTATATTAAAAATGATTTACTTATTAAACTTTGATTTTAACTATTTTAACACTTCTTTAAATAAATTAATATTAAATGTCCTAATCTAATCCAAGTAGGCCTAAATGGTCATATTTTATTCCTAGGGTTGTTTTGGATCTAATTAAACTTGTCAAATTGAATTAGGACATTTGTTAAGGTAATAATAATATCATGTTTACCCTTAATTACCCTATTTACTTTTAACCGTGGTAAATAAAAGTAAAAAGTTACTATTCACCAAAAATTATTTTCATCTCATTGAACCACATTTTACATACTGTCATCAACCGTGTCTCTCGGATTTTTGAAATTCCACTCACAGAAGCGGTAAAATTAAGTTTTATGAAAAATTCATTTTTTTAACTACCACTTAGTGGTTTCACTATTCATCAAAAATTGAAAGTTTTCAGAAAAATACCAAAAATTATGCCAAAACTATATTTGATATTATGAACTCAAAAATGATGTATATTTTCCCAAATTCGAAACAAATCAGTTGCATTAATTAATTTAAAAATTAATTCCCATCGTCAAAACAAATTGCGTGTTCTTAAGAGATAATTACTATCAAAAGATTGACACTTGTTTATGTCTGCTTTAAATGTAGAATTACATCCAATGACCAACATTGTATTTAATTGTAAAAATATATTCTAAATATACTTTAAATCAACTAAAATTAATAATTTATCACTATTAATTATTTCGATTAAAAATGTTGTTTTTAATTAAAATTTAGTAATTTTCACTATTCATTAAAATATGAAAGTCATCAGAATAAAATGAAAAATTTATCCAAAGTAAATTTTTATTTCATGATACCAAATAATAATTTTATTTTGTCAAATTGAACCTATAAACATGTCAAAAACTAGCTTTAATGTGGGTGCGCCATCAAAAGGCGGCAAAACTGCATTTTTTGAAAAATACTTATTTTACCCGAAAAATTTATTTTTTTCTTATACCATGTTTTAGAAAATATGTAAGGCGAATAATAATGTAATAAGATTCAAAATTTAGTTAATAATATTCATAACGGCTAGTTCATAATAATATTATAATAATATATCGTTGTTTAGTAAAACCCGGTATTGCGTACAACACACACTATCGAGGAAGGTCGCGATTGCGTGTAATGCAAGCCATGTTAGGGTTGCGTGCTGTGCAAGAATCCTTCATGTTTTCGTATAACATAATCCAACCATATTTCATTTATATATTGAATATATATATATATATATATACTCAATGTTTCGTAGAATAACTATTATCAAAATTTTGTATAACACGATCCAAAAATAGTGTTTCATATACTGCAAGCTAATACGGTGTTGCGTATAGCACAAGGCAATCTTGGTGTAGCATACAACACAAGACATTAATGAAATCAAAAGAATATTTTTCATAAAATCACGAGGTGTTACGGTGAGGGATACACTATAGATTCACTTAGGAAATAAGAATCCATATAGTTCTAGATTCTTAGATAATAGAGATGGGTAGACCATTCCTACAACATGGGGGGAAATAATTTCTCAAAATATTTGAGACCTGTAATAGATTATAGGCACTGGAAGAAATGTTCCTTGATAAGTAATTCATGGAATAAAAATTTATGGTTTCTAAGAGGAAGTAAAAAACATCAATGGGATATTAGTTCAAACTTGGGGAAATATTCTAAGGAACAATTAGTAATTGAATATGATATTTCCATTGATGATGAAAAAGGATATATTTTAACCTATTAGGAATCATCATCATTTGATAAAGATATAGATTTTTGGAAATATATGAATTCATGATTAGGAGAGAACTACTGGAATAACATGGGATTCAATTCATCCAATTATATATATTCTATAAGGAAGAAAACTAGATGATATAAAGAAGTATTGATATTATCCCAAACCAATAAAATCACAATAATCATGAAATCATAATGGCTATTGATAGCTTATGGTAATATGATCAGATGAGGTTCTGGTTTAACTCTCTAAGGATCTAATGGGAAATATGGTTGATTCTCTGCCATCAAAACCCAACATAAAATAAGAAAAATACTATATTGGTAAATATTGAGGGCTCTCATACCAATAATAAATACGGATAAATGGATTTAATAACCCCTTTAATCAATTCCTTTCCCTCTCATATATTTAAAATTAAAAAAATCCATATATTATTTTTTAGGAAATCATTAAGAGTTGAATGGAAGGTATTGGAGGCTAAAAATAGTCTTTTCAAACTATTACTTGATGGTATTATTATATTTTTCATGAATATGAATATTTGCACTAGGGAATCTAATTTGATTGCGATGCTATGATTTATAATAAATTTGATTCCATTTATGTGAAAATTGAACCTCATGTTTTACACTATGAATACTAATATTCATTTTAAGATTCTATGTCCTACATTTTTTAAGTCAATCTATTTGTCTATTCGTGGCTTGATACAATGTAGTCATAATTAAAGTATCAATATTCTTCCCTAAATATGAGAACTGAAGACTTGTGACTTTCATTGTGTCTTTATGATTTCACTACTTATTATAGGATCCCAATTAACCTCAATGTTTTTTATAAAAAATATGGATTTAGGTGGGAAATTTTCCCATGATGGAATTTTCAAAATTTTCATGTAATACTATTTCGTGATTGTTGATCTAAGTTATCAGAGGTTTATAAAACTTTCTCTAATATTTTCCCCTAGTATATATTATTTTTTGGCGGCTTACATAACCATAACTAAATATCACACATTTATTAAATATTTTAATATTTTTTATGTATTTTACTATTGTAGATTTTTAATGATGGTTAAAACCACTTTTTAATATGGTATAATGTAAAAAATAAATAACTACCCATACATATTTAATACACTCCACCTATTAAAAAAACAAATATAATTGTTTACCATAATCCTAAAAACAATTCCTATATATTAATAGATAATATATATATATATATATTACATAGCTATATAAAATTACCTCTAATAAAATTTAATGTTAATTAGTGAAACTAGATTTCAGTGTTTGATTATAGGAATAACTTTCCTTAGCCTTCACTCTCTCTATTGGGGTCTGAATTCCCATCACTAAATTTATTAATCCCTAACTTTAGTTCATGTATTTAATGTAATTAAATTAACTTTAGAAAAATATTCAAAACATTAAGCAACTATTAAATGAAAAATATAAAAAATTATTGAAAAAATATAGTACTTATAAATAAATTTTCATTCTATAACATTTTTTTAAAAGGAAAACTTTATTATAAAATAAAAAACAATATAAAATATATTAATGTTATGAAAAGACAAAAAATAAGTATGTGTATATTAGTGTATAATGAAAATCTTACTCCAATAGTTCATTCCCAAAAAAATTACATATGGTAGGATATCATTAATATTAGTCAACAATTCTATACTAAACCAGACCGTCTTTAATGTAATTCAATATGTTATCCAACAAGACCATTTACTCAATGAATGACATTTTTTAGTAATTAGTTTTGAAATAAATATTTTTTTTATGAAATTCGAGGGGAACCATTTTGGTAGATAACATTTTTGAACACCCAAATTTTATTTATCTAAAATGATTATAAATTATTGAAGATGGATAAAAAATTATAACACATAATATAGGGATGGTCTAAATCACCCTTCTCCGCCATATGGCATCCCACCATTTTACCTAGACGGGGCACATTTTTCATCTAAACACCATAGAACACAATAACGTTTCATTATCATAATATGCACACTATTAACTAATAAGGAATATAAATATTATAAGAAATGGAAACCATCCTTATATATTCTTTTTTAACTATCAAAAGTAGGATTTAATGATCTCTACAAATGGATAGACCATAGTAGAGATCTATAAAAATTGCATCGAGATATGAACAAATGTTGTATAAATAAATACATACCATACCAAATCATACCTTTTTATCTCAGATGAAACCCCCATATTTAATAACACAATTTAATCTTCAAAAAATTATATTTAATTTTAAACTAACTAACATAGGATTCATAGAATCCCACCTACCATGAATACTGTATTATGTGTGTAGTTGAGGAGAGGGGACAAGGATATTGAGTAGATATAAAATATGGGATATCTCTTGTTCCCATATTAATGGAACAATAACATTTATAGTACATTTTTTTTGTCTTCGATTACTAATTATAGACTCATTGTGAAAGGAATCATTCATCGAAACCATAAGACTAGCAGTTATCTACACAGTTAGTGTAAAAAATGAATTTGTTTACCAAGAGAGGGTTTAGGACATAGAACTAAATATCTAAATGAAGAATGAAATAATTAATCTTGGGACATATCCCAAGTTAATAATATGTTAGATAAAATATATATCAATCCCATTCACCTCTATGTATTAGGTAATTTTTATCATCATACAAAAAATTTAAGCAATAAATATTTTTGGAATCTAGTGATATAATCTTATATTAGATTGAATTATTAATGGGTTCAAATACATAAATTTATCACTACACCAAGATGTTGTTAAAGGAAGGGAAAAATCATCCTATACTATAGTGGCATAGATTTCTAAAACCTATTGTTTTTTTTTGTTTTTTTCCCTTTATGTTAAACCAGCTAGATCCTAATTGACTAAGACCAAAATGAATGTCTTCTTACATAAGAGAATTACTATTGAACATTCATTGTGTATCATTGTTTAAAAATTTATTATAAATTCTGTGAAGTTCCATTTCCCATTTAATGGTAATTTTCATAGTTGGGAAGAAGGGATAATAAATTAAAACAAAAACCTAGTTTTCTTGCCTAAAGGAAACCTCTAATATCACTATAATATAGAGATAATGATCTTGGGGAATTTAAATAGAACCTTTGAGGATATATTATTAGTCTTACTATATTCTAATACCATGAATGATGATTATAAATACTTTTCTGTAGCTATATCTAAAAAATAAATCCCATAGAGAGTGGCCTAAAATTGAATCCTAGGTGATCTTGGATTTCATGTTTTATATATCTTCACAATGTTTCCTTAAATTTGAACCCAATGATTTTTGGTGGTTGGAAAAAATTTCCAACTAGTCTTTCACGTTGGGGGTTCCATAAGAGTACATTGAGTTCCATATCCAAATTAACTAGAATAGTGGTTGATTTTTATAGTTTCTTATAAATCCAAAAAAATTCACAGCTTGATCGTAACAAAGATACAAGAAAATTTAACTAGTTGATATTGGTTATCCTAGGGTTTTTATTAAAACTAATCATTTGAAAAACATATCCAACCCAAAATTAATTTTTCATTCAATGATGTACATTTAGAAACAATGTATGTGAATATTTTAGAAGGTTATTCTTTTGGAAACTCATTATTTCCTAGTCTTGTAATATCTCATTGAAATCCATAACCATTCAGTTGTTCAAATTGAGGAGGAATGTCCAATCATTAGTAAAAAATGATAATGGATATACCACTCATCCCATACCTTACACAAAATGGTGTGATTTCCCTCATTTAAATAGAATTACTCATTTCCCGATTCAACACAACTCATGGTAAGATAAAAAAGGCTAGTAGAAATGGTATCTCCTTATCTAGGGATGCGGGAAGATGTCAGAACCCATAGTTTTATATCAAAGAGGTTTATAGAGAACCATAGATATAAAAATATTCTTTAAAATTAAATGCATTTCCCTCATTTAGAAACCACAATATCACATATTCTTATGAATGACGATTTATTTCATTTTTTTATATTTATTTATAATGAATGACCATCACTGTGATGTTGATACAACTAAACATATTATATAGATCAAACATCATATCCCATCCAAACCCAATATATCCATGTATGGAATTTTCATTGAAAAGACTATGTTTTTCCTTGTAGACCGTGGTCGGTAGGAAATAAGAGAGTTTTTCATCCAAAATCATAGACAAAATATTTAAAAAAAAATTATATATGATGATAAGATGGAATTATTGGTGGGAATTGGGGATAAAGACCATAGAATAATTATGATCAAGGTATTAGATGAAACTCTAGAAGGATTTTCTATTATGAAGTGTGATTGTAGAAATTAAATAACATTATTCATAAAAATATCCCTGAAAGACACATAAATGGAACAAGGGATACCATATAGAAAAATAGAAAAATCTTTATTAGGCCTTTGGTAGATAGCCAAATATCCTCCGTGGATGGGATTTCTCCAATTAGATGGTTATGGAACTAGTAATAGAATAAGTTATATCTATGAATAAATGATAACATTACACATATAAAGGAAGCCCATATGACCTCATTGGTCCCCCTATAATATGTATAAATAAGTGTTCCACCATGATAATAAATGTAATTTTTATGTCACTAATAGAGCACATATCCTCAAGTTAATTATTTAACATCACATTAAAATATATCTCATTAATACATTAATAGATAAAGTAATATTTTAGGCCCGAAATGTTACCCAATGTATTCATTATATTTCTCTATTTTATATCTCTTCCAGAATAAGTCTATTAGATAAGAGTCCTTTTCTAGAATCTAGTGGAAGGATTAAATAATATTCAAATGGACGAAATAGTTGATTTTCTTGCTCCTGAATTTCTATCACTGGAGAAATAATATTTATAGTTAGAAAATGATTTATATCTAATCATTTATTTACACCATACCTCATAAATATTATTATATTTATCAATATAACACAAAATTTTCAATGATAGGATCACTACCATGAAACATAAATTTAATTAAACAAGTTTATATTCTACAATGTTGCTTTAAATAGTATGAAGCGGGGAAGGTTAAGTGTGGGTAACACAAGATAGAAAAAAATAATATAGTTTTAAACTAGGTAATTATATTGATGAGTCGCCTAGTTCTTTGAAAAATTAGTGATCCCCAAGAGATTATGTAGAAATTGTTCTAAGAAGTTTCAAATCCTACTACTTGTATTCATGTGCTTTAACAACTAAACTGGTCACCCAATAATCCATGGTTAGTGAGATAGTTGATAGAAAAAAAATTATTAAAGTATTTTATAGAATTAATTGGGACCCGAAATCTCCCTTTCTTATTCAATGCTCTGTGAATACAGATAAAGTTCCAATCCAATAAACACTTGGATTTGACTAAAATTAAAGTAAAAAGAATCAGGAAAAATTTATTCATTATTAGAAGCCACATGTTTCACATAAATGAAGGATATGTATATTTATTATTGTAAAAATATGTTTTATTTGTGACATACTGAGATGAAATTTAAAATAGTTATATTATAAAGTTCTTATTCAAAAATAATTATATTCATTAGTTTCAAGATTTTGAATGTAGAGGTGAATTTATATGAAATGTTTCACTTAATAATTAAATATTAGTAGCATCATGAATTGATTTGAGGATAGCCATATGGGATTCCTCATGGGATCTAGTTTATATGAAGAGGTATTTGCATTTTTTGGAGAACTAATACCCCTATACATCTATATAATGAAGGAAATAATTGAAAAAAATATCTAACAACTTATCATGATTTTCCAATGGGTATATAACAATTTCAATCCTTAATAGATTTCAGAAGTTGTTGTAATGTCCCAGACCAAGATGCCACCTGAAACGGTGCCCTGATCCCGGTTGGTAACATGTCCTCAAGTGCATCTCCCCAAACTCTAGAAGTTGTCGACTAGAAGAGAGGGCCTAGGTGAGTCAGTGGGGAGACTATTCCATCATTTCCATAGTATCACATAGGAATTCAAACATACGATAAATAGGCGAAGCAAAATAACTAGAAGACAACTAAAAGTAAGACAAGATAGGTATACATATCAATAAACAAATGTGTCAAATATACAAAATGATGTAGATGGTTCAAGTATCTAGAAACCAAAAAAAATATTACCTGACACTACAATACAGAACAAGTATCCAAAAATTAACAAAATTCACAAAAGGTTTCCTTACATCGAAACAAATATCTTTGTCCTTTTCTCCTCTACTCTAAATACACAATCAACAACCTATACTAGTGAGAGTGCCCCAATCATCACCTGAAACCATATAATTTTTTTGGGTCCCCAAGGAGGCCCAAATAAGGTGTGAGATTAACATCCTAGTAGTAAACCACCAAGGGCTATACAGTTCTTACCGTAATTCTACAAAAGTGCTCGCAAGTGTAAAAAACTAGAAATTACGTTCAAATTCCCATGGAATAAGTCTACTGTAATGTAAAACTGAACATCCCTCAAGGCTACCTACAAAAGGGTCAACTCTTAATAAGGAGGCTACAACAATGCACACAAGAATGTCACAAAACCACACCATACCTCCATCTGTATCATGTAACCCACAACCACGCTTTATAGAGAAACCAATTATCCCATGACAATGTTGTACAATGAAGTCAAATATTCCACAACTTCACTGTTTAGTGATGTTTAGACCGCAAGGGAAGAATCCAAGGTGTTAGCAGACCTGGGAATCCAAATTACAATTCTAGACCACAAAGGGATGGATCCAAGGAGAAAGTCCAAGGATCCCATCAAGTCACATGGGCATCCCTCGTGGAAACTCGGTTACGAAGTTGTTGTGGTCCTAGGATCATGAAAATAGAAATTCATACGTGATCCCATGTAATCACATGTTAGAGGCATCCCACAAAATCAAGACCCAAGGGGAATATTTAACCCAAGGAATCAACTACCTCATTTCATATCCATGGCAAGTAGTCCATGGCATCTATCAACAAATTCATTCATTATTTCAACCATTCAAATTAAACAATCATAAACATGTGATTATACCCACTCACATCAACATGAACAATCCATGAGTATACTCACCCATGAAAACCATTTATCATTAACCAATAATATGGGTCTAACCTCCCTTATAGTCCTTTTAACATGAAATTAGTCATTTCATATATGTATAACCACCGATATTATCTATTTAACATGCCAAACTATCAAATCACTTGAGGAATAACATGATATTTATTAATCAAGGAGACAGTACATCTCCTTGAAAATAAACTCAAGCTATCATGGCATTAACAAGCTTCCTTTAACTATGAAATCACGAGAATATACTCCTTGGGTGGTTTAAATAGGCATAAATAGGTTAAACTGAAAAGGCACACCCATGGGTTACCTTGAAATGAGCAACATGTTCCAACAAAACTAAACAGAAACCACGATCAACATCACAAGGTCCAACTAAAGCAACTAAATCTAATTACTCAAAAATGAGACCTCTTTGGAATGTGTCACAGATGGTATTTCTGAAGAATGCCCAAAAAACACCAAGAAAAGATGAAAGAAATTATATACAACCTACATCGCCTTAGTCATAGACATCTCATCTAGTATCGAGTCTTGAATCATTTAGGTTTAGGAGAAATTTGAAGAATATACGTAAAATGGAATATTAAGGTATCTGTGAGTAAATCAAAATAGAAAGGTCATTGTTCTAAAGAATCAATATTGACTAAAAAGGAACATACGCCTTACGGATGTTCATCCATAGAGATGATTGGCAATCAAAACAAAGATCAGACTGAGGAACAGGCTCAAAACCTATGTAAGGTACTAAAATGAAGCTCTACAGAGGCCTCCTATGCATGGGAGAAGAAATAAACTAGTGGGCTAAAAACAAATAATTTTTTTATTCCATATTAAAAAAAACACATAGTGGTGTCACATGGTTTACCCGCACGGTTTCCTAAACTGTGTAGAAATCATGCGCACCTCTCTGCCTATGAGGACCACTTCTCATGGTTACTCCACACGGTTTGAAAAACGGTGTGGTAAATGTGTGGAATTATTTTCCCAAAAACCTGAAATTTCTAGACATTTCGCATGGTTTAGATTAACCATGCATATGCCAAGCTCAAACCATGTTCCAAGTCATTTTCATCTCAGAACATGATTTTGAGCTCCGAACAAGCACTGAACACCTATAAAACACCCATGATCAAGCCAAGTAGTCATATAATGCCGTAACATGGAATTTAAACTAGAAAACGATCTATAAATCATAAGAAAACCAAGGTTCTTACAATATTCACCCTTATAGCAATTCGTCCCTAAATAGGTCTCTCAAGGGAAGTAAGGAATTGTGTGGGAAAAACTCTGGACATTGAGTTCATATGTTAGGCTCCCTCCCCCAATTGTCATCTTGTAGATGGATGTGATTCCATAAGACCCTTAATAGAGGAACTGACCAGCCTCAAAGAACCATCATTCTCTGATCAGAGATACAAATTGGATGCTCCTCAAATGATTCATCAACCTAATGCTCAACCTCATCGGGCTGAAAAACATGAGATATATAGGAGTTATAGTGGAATAGCTGGATTACGATAATGACATCACGCCTAGTTCGGTACCTCTATGGTAGCTATAACCAATCGGCGACTGACCTGACTCACTCTAGAATCTCAAACGGGCCGAAATATTTCGGTGAATGTTTACCCTATCTCCCGATCTACCTGTGTCCCAGCCTTGGTGAAACATGTAAGAGAACTTGATCTGTAACCTCAAACTCTATAGGTCATCTTTAGAGATATACATATGATTTATGATGAGACTGTTGGGTAGTCATCCACTTCCGAATCATCTTTTCTTTCTCAGAAGTCTCTAGCACCTCACATCGTCCCTATAATGCTGCCTCTCCTCCCTCTGACCAACATAGGGGAGAACGACATGGCCTACCATATAATTCCTTGCACGGTTCCATATTTATTGTCGCTTAATAAATGTTATTGCATGAGAAATCAACCAGGGGAATGTGACCCTTGAAAGAGCAACCAAAATCAAGGACTCATGCTCGCAACATGTCCTCGAGCCCTAGTATTATTCACTCTTACTGGCCATCAGTCTGAGGGTGGTATGTAATTCTATGAATAAATAGTGTACCTAGTTCCCTATAAAAAATTTCCAGTAGTGAATTTTAATGTGTCAATGCCTATCTGAAAAGATAGTGTGTGGGAACCTATAAAGTCATAACACCTCCCCGATGTAAAACATTCCAAGATCATCGACACTGCTAGTCTTTTTCATTGGAAAGAAATGGGTGGCCATTATAAGACTGTTAACAAAAATCCACACAACATCCTTACCTCGAAAAGATGTCAAAAAACCCATCATTAAATCCACTTTGACATCATACAATTTCTACTTCAGGATAGGTAAATGCATTAAAATCACACCTGGTCATTGATGTTCTTCCTTTACCTACTGACATGTGGAACACCTAGTAAAAAAACTTGCTACCTCTCTCTACATTGCTGGCCACAAGTACTGATGTCACATGTCACAGTACATCTTGGTAGCCTCGAGATTCACTTTCCAAGATGAAGAATGAAACCCCGGCATTATCTCCTCACTTATATCCACTGGAACCCAAACACATCAATGGATACATGATTTCTCATCATCTCATACCGTTCAACTAGGTGGAGGGTCTCCACCTTCCACACCTTCCTGTAGAACTAGGCCTTTTAAATCCAATAGTTACCTCATCTTAACTCTATCTAGATGGGTATAGGTAACAACTAAGGATGAAATAAAGGTCATCCCCTGTCTTTCATGAACCACCAGAAGCATCTTAGAAAACAACTCAACAAGATTCCTCTCACTACTGTCCTAACGCACTTTCTGTATTGGGTTCCTCCGGATTAGTGCATCAACCACTATAATTATTTTACTAGGTTTGTAAGAAAGATTGATGTCAATGAATTGTAGGTACTCCACCCACTTTCACTGACTCCAATTCATATAACACTAAGTTAAGATATACATGAGTATTTTGTTGTCCGTTTACACCAAGAAACACTCTCCTAGTAAATAGTTCCACTAACAGCACAAAACACGAACAACTACACCAAAATCAAGATCGTATGTAGGTTTGTTCCTCTTATGATGCCTCAGCGAATGAGACCTATATGAAATGACTCAATCTCCCAAAATCAGCACTACCCCCAACCTAATACATGAAGCATAAAATTAAAATGTGTAACTCTTGCCCAGATCTAACAGTACCCGGACTGGTGTTGATGTTAGACTCCCTTTTAGATTATAAAAGTATGTCTCTCAATATTCTAACGACACAAACATGACACATTTCTTAGTCAATCATTTAAATGGTAATGATAAGTGTGAAAAGTCTTGTATAAAATACATGTAGTAGACACCTATCCCCTAAAATCTTTTTATGTCAAAAAAATTCTTGAGTTGTTACTAGGAAACTACATATTTCACCGTCTCGGGGTCCAATAATACTCCTGTCTCTATGATGATGTGACCGAATAAGTGAATCTAATCCATCGAAAAGTGGCACTTTGTGACCTTATCATATAAATGATGCACTATCAGTGTATTTAAATTGATCTCAAGATGGTTTGTATGGTCATGTCGATTGTGAGAATACACCATGATATCATCCATGAAAACCACCAAAAAAAGAACCCATGTAAGGATGGAACACTGAATTCATCATCTCTATGGAAATTACTAGCATGGTTGTGAGACCAAATGACATAACCAGATACTCTTATAACACATACCTTCTATGAAATGATGTATGCGGTAATTTTTCAGGTCAAACCCTCACGTGGAGATATCCTGACATCAAGTCAATCTTCGAAAACACTCGAGCTCTTTATAGTTGATCAAATAGTTCATCTACCTGTGGAAAGGGATATCATTTTTTAAATTTCAGTTGGTTCGGTTTTTGATAATCTACACATAGCTTAAGAGTTTTGTCCACCTTTTTTGTACAAAGGACCAGTGAACCCCACCAAGAAGTACTGGGTTTGATAAAACCATTTTCCTATAAATCCTATAGCTACTTATTGAGCTCCTATAACTCCATTGTAGCCATCATGTATAGAGGAAAGGAAACCAGCATAGTTACTGAAACTAGTTCAATGTATAACTCCACCTCTCTCATGGGAGGTATCCCAGAAAGGTCATTAGGAAAGAAGTCCCTAAAGAGGTCAACCACTAGAAAAAAGTCACCCTGACCCACTCCCTGATCATAGAGAAACAAAATAGAAATTTGGGATGTCATCCGGCCAATACCACATTTCTCTAGTCCAATATTTCTCGCCTAGATATCCCATTCACTCTTGTGAATATTCACTACACCCTCTGGTGTTGTTAAAGTCAACCTCTAGTGATAGCAGTCAACATACTCTCAATAAGTTACCAACTAGTCCATTCCAATAATACCATCGAACCCTGTCATCTCGAGGATATATAAACTCCTGAGTAATTGGAACCCACAAACTTCATGGGGAAACTCAATACAATGGAGTATATCACCCCTTATAACTTCAAATGGTATGTCTAGCATCAAAATTCCCTCAGAAAGAAACAAAATCCCAAGGATATTTAACACTGAAAAAGATATAATGTTGTGGGAGGTACCAGTAACAAAAAAGAGAAGATGAAATAGTATAATCTACTAAGATCGTACCTCTCATCGTAGATAGTACAGGATCCTGCTCCTATTGGATCAATTACACTACATTGGCCTGGCCTGTACCACAACCCTTTGACCGATCATGGCTACCCTGAGCCAATCCACCCTACTATCTCTGAGAACTCAGTACCTGGATACCACGACCACAACCACCACTACCATGTCCTGACCGGCTATCACTCCTCAAGCTCTCATCCCAACACAAAGGTGAATAACTTGATCCTGAATCCAACATCGAATATATCCCCCTACCACTCAGAGTTGGAGGTAAGGTCCAACAAAACCAAAATATGTGCACAATCCTACCGCAAGCTCAACAGACAACTAGGTCATGGGAACAATTATTTTTCTTGTGGCCATACTTACCAAACTAATGGAAAAACACCAAGCTGATTGCACACATTCCTGACTATCACTCAAATCATGGGAATCCTCAAAACGACGCTTCCTTCCGGAAGATGTAGAACCACTGGGGTGAGAAAAAAAACTCCCATATTATGTACCCCTAGATTCCATCAGGTTCTACTATATAATCGGAACCTGATTAACAATCTCAGTTATAGTAATAAACCTGAAAAACTTTAAATGGGATCTGATAGCATGTATTCGACATTATTCGAAGAACATTTCCCTCAAAAACTCATCAGTATGAATCATCGGTGAAAAACACTTCATCTATTTACTGTGTTCTGAGTATTCCATAACCGTCATGGCACCAAGAACAAGATGTAAAAACTCAATAGCCTTATCTTATCGTAGAGTCACCGGGTAAAAGTAGTAATAGAAGTGTTTTTGGAATTCATTCCAACCCATATCCTGCATCCCATCATCCTGGTTCTAAACATCACACTGGCGCTTTTCCACTCCATGTAGCATGTAAGTCACAAGCTTGACCCTCCACTCTGAAGGCATCTCTAGATGCTCAAAAATTTCTAATGTGGTCTCTAGAAACAGCTCTACAGCATGTGATCCTCCATACCTTGAAAACGTAAGAGGATTATACGACTGGAACACCTGTTTCAGCTAATCCATAGCCAAGGTTGGGTGCATTGCTCCCTGTATCATCTACATAGAACAAAATAATCCCTCTCAGAACTATGCCCTAGCACCATTGTTCGGAACAGCCTCAGGTGCCGCAACTGGAAACATAAGAGGATCAAGAGGTATCCCATGTCCCACCATCTCTGATGTATGGTCATTACCTCCATCACAGCGTACCACTGGAGGTCATCATGATGGAATGTATCTACAATTCCAAACACGGGCCTTAGGAAAGAACAACATCAATACACAAAGCTCAAAATATTAGGATATGTCAAAACCCTCCTAAAAACCCATGTTAAACGTACATCCTACTCCTAAAGTCCGAACTGTATAAAGAACAGCCAACAAACCTCTAGAAACTAAGCATCTATCCCACTCAAAATATGGGTCTTGGTCAAGCCTTTATTCACAATTCCAAATCCATTTTCATTCAAGTACACATTTAGTTACCCATGAAACATCACCAAGGGTTTACAAATTCTAGAATCCATGAGGGCCCATAACACCTCTTGAACCCAAAACATGGTTCCCATTCATTCCATAGATAAAAAATGTTCATTTAGAAATTTAATTTCACTAGTGTGTCATTTTCCTATTCATAAGGTCCCATAATCCATATGGATTGAAAGATGACTTCACAATATTATCTACAACACCTAATTAACACAATAACAAACACAACTATCACACCAACTATCACAACAACATTCAATATCTAATGCACCCAATATGGCATTGCATAATTCATGGAATATTATTCTAACAAGTGTATATATGATGAAAGAGATGGATCAACAACATCTCCTCATGTTTAAATTCAAATAGAACACAAAATTGCATCAACAGTAATAGAAAAAATCAAGTGCATCACCCAATGGTGAAATTGAATCAACTATAATAGTCAAATCTAGAAAACCTAAAATCGATTTGAGGTCATTTGGCTTTTCCCTGTACACGGGTAGCTTCTCTCAGGCATAGTTCGTTACCAAATCCCATTTTCCTTCACATTCCTTTATATTATTCCTAAATAATAGGGTATACTAGAGAAACAAATCCCCTTTGATACCACATTCTAACATCTCGTACTTGGATGACTCCTGAAATGGTGCCCCAAGCCTGATTGGCGACATGGCATTATGTGTATCTCCCAAAACACCAGAGGCTTCTGACTAGTAGGGAGGGCCTAGGTGAGTCAGTGGGGAGACAGTTCCCACATTACTAAAGTATAACAGCAGAAGTAAAACATAAATTAAATAGTGGAAGTGAAATAACCATTAGAAAACTGAATGTAATACAATACTTGTATACATTTAAATAACCAAAACTGTCTCATATAGAAAATGATATAGATGGTGAATGTATCTATGAAGAATCCAGAACATTACATGACACTAAAATACAATACATGTATCCCAAAAAGAACCAATGACCCAAATTGTATCCCAACATTGCAAGCCACATCTTGGTCCTATGCTCCCCTTCTCCAAAGCCAAAATCAACAACTTGTACTACATAGGTTTCCCATATCATCACCTACAAAAATATAATCTGTTTAGGTCCCTAAGGAGGCCCAAATAGGGTGTGAGATTAACATTACAGTAGGAAACCACCAGGGTCAATACAGTTATAACAACAAATCTAAAAAACTACTAGAAAGAATAAAAAAAATTAATTAAGTGCATATTCCCAGGGCATAAGTCTTCTGTAATGAAAAAATAGAACATCCCTCAAGGAAACCTACAAAAGTGTCAGGTCCTCAGAAGGCAGCTATAGAAAAGTAAACAAGCAAGTAACATAGCCACACCATACAACCATCTGTATCATATAACCCTTGGCCACTCTGTATAGAGAAAAAATGAATCCCACAACCATGCCATATAGTGAAGTTAAACATCCCACAGCCTCATCGTTTAGTGATGTACAGACCTAATGGGCCAGATCCAAGTTGTCAGCAGAAAAAGGCATCTAAGTAAAAATTCTAGGCCACGAAAGGCCGGATCTAAGGAGCATGCCAGAGGCATCCTATCGAGACCCATGGGCATCCCTGGTGGAAATTTGGTTAGAAACTAGTTGGGGTCCTAGGAGAATGGTAATAGTGATTCCTACACGAGCCCATGTAAGATAGATCCATGAGGTAGCAAGGCTCGAGGAATCCCACGGAATCAAGACCCAAGGGAAAAGTCAACCTAGGGCATCCACTACCGCTTTCCAGATCCATGGAGAGTAGTCCATGGAATTTATCAAACCATCCATTCAAGAATTCAAGCATTAAAATTAAACATTCATGAACATATCAGTATACCCACTCACATCAACATGAACAACACATGAGTATATCCACTCATGAAAACCATTTATCATTAACCATTCATATGGGACTACCCTCCCATATAGTCCATTTAACATGCTCTTAGAAATTTCTTATAGGTATACCCACCCATATTATCCATTTAACATGCAAAACTGTCAAAACAGTTATGGAATAATAGGATATCCATTAATCAAGGACGTATTACATCTCCTAAACAAGATACTAAATCTATCAATGCATTAAATAGATTCTTCTAACTAGTAAATCATGAGCACACATCTCTTATATGGTTTATACATCAATAATAGGTTAAAAACAAAAGGTACACCACATGGGTGCCCTTGAAATGAGAAACAGGTTCCAACACTCCTAAACATAACCCAGATTCATCCTCACTAGGTCCAACTACAGCTACTAAAAGCAACTCTCACAAAAAATAGACCTCACCAGAAATACTAGTAGATGGTATTTTAGTCGAATGGTCAAAAACCTCAAGAATATCCGAAATGATGTATAGACCGCCTACATCGCCTCAGTAGTAGAAAACACGTCCAGTATCGATTCTTTATTCGACCAGGTTTGGGAGAAATATGAAGAATATAATATTAGGGAATATTATCCTAATTCCAAATAGCATAGTCATTCTTCTGTAGAATCAAGAATGGATAAAAAGGAACATAATCCTTACCGATGTGGATCTGTAGAGACAATTGATGATCAAAATGGAGATCAGATGGAGGAACGAGCTGAAAGACTATTTATGGAACACACAAAAAGCTCTATGGAGGACTTCTATGTGTGGGAGAAGAAAACCCCAATGGAATTAAACAGAAAAAATTATTTTTTACTCAAACAAAAACACAAATTGGGTCGTATGATTAACCCAAATTGTTTCCCAACCTATTTTGAAATTGTGCGCACCTCTCTACCAAGGAGGGACACTTCACACTGTTTCCCCCACATAGGTTTACCTACTGTGCAGTAACCATGAAGAACACTCTGCCCAAAAACCTGAAATTTCCATACCTCTCAAAAGTTTAGATGATCCATGTACATGTTATGCTCCAGCTATGCGCCAGTTAATTTCCATCCCAAAACATGGTTTCCAATTAGGAACAATCCCCAGAAACCTCCAAAACACCCATGATTAACGTAATTATTCATAAAAGGACATAATAATGAATTTCAACCAAAAAGAAAAGATTTTTACCTTGAAAAAAAACTTGATTTCTTACACATGTACTAGAGGTAAATCATATTTCATTGATTAGGTTCTAACCACAAGGTTATGGGTAATTTAGACTAGTTACCCTCATATTAAAAACACACATGGGGTAATAAGGGGATCTATGGTTTGATATAATAGATGGATCTTATGGAAGGAGATTGGAGGGGAGGCCATGGGAGAAGCTATAGAATCCTATGATATCGTTAAGGGATATAAAACATCATAGGCTCCTCATTAAGAGGATCATTTCCTTTTGGATCCATTGTGGGAGAAGATTAGATTCATAAATATATTCATAGGAGGTAATATGAGTGTGTTTAGCCATCGTTGAACCTGAGTTCTATATCCTTATATTTGAAGGGTCTTCACCAAATGATCTATCATGACCATGATAAATTATGGCTAGTATAATGTAATGATACCAACTATGTATGGTATTCCATATATAGAAATACAATGAAAAGTAGAGATGAAACCATAGAACCACTCATCTCTATCTTCTACAAAATCTAAACATAAGGATCCTATTTCTTATAAACCACATTTTTGCTTCATTATAGATTAAAATAAGATAATGAAGAAACAATATATTTAGAATAGGATATTCTATCAAAATAATATATCAGGGATAGAAATAAGAGGACACTATCTGGAATAGGAGTATCGAGGTCTAACTTTATAAAAATAATATCTACCATCATGTGTTGTATCTTAGTGGTAGATTCATTAGAATTTGTAATTTGTCCCAAGGAATTTTTCAATCCTTTGAGGAATGTATAATTTTGAAAAATTAGTGTATGTTTATGAAGAAATATCCATAACAACAATGTGCATGTTCTTGAACCATTGAGCATATCCATTGGCCAATGGAAGAGAAGAATCCTTATCATGTCACAAGAATAGGACATAATCACCCAATCCCTGATTAAATAATATTTAAAGTATATATGGATGTAAAAAAGATATAAATTTATGGTCGGATATATCAATTTGGTTAGTGAGGCTCCTGGTATATAAAAATGAACATATTCAGGAGTGGGAGGCTTTCCCAACACAAAAATTGTTAGAATTGGCCATTTTTAGTCCAAAACAACATCAAACACAACCATTGACAGAGAGAAGAGCATAATTACAATAAAATAGTATAGGTATTCAGTCTTAATGGGAATCTGATGAATGTGTATAAAGTAATCCTTTTATAGGAGGATATGATCTTTTTTATTGAACCTCTTTGTAGGATTCTCTAGGGATGGATAACACTATCATAATCACTCTAATAGTTGGAGGACCTATAGTTGGGGTTAATTATAGGTTATGGGATTCACTAGAAGAGTTATCATAAAAACATAAATGGGAGATCTCCAATATTGGATGGAAAGGAAACAAAATATGGTAAATAAGTCATCATTGATGGGATGATTCATAAGAAGAGTAGGTTCTACTATGGGATCCATTGAATGAGAAATTACACCAATATAGGTGAAGTGGGTAGAGGCCAAAAACCATCCTCTTGGGATATAAGATATTAAAAAAATCCATCCCGAACATGATGAGGATATTCTTCTAAAACATGAGAGGTTAAATTTATTTAAATCCTCCCAATAATTGAGAAATTTTGAAACTCGTAAGGAGGAACATGTGGTATGTAATGACTTCTAAGATAATTGATCACCACACCATGAGGGAAAATAATAACATTTACATGTATATTAAATATATACATTTATATGATATTAAGTATATTTCATCACTATATATGATTAATGTAATTTATTTTATATCATTATGTATGATGAAATTTTCTTATTAATTTGTGATTAGAATATTTTAAGGTCTTCAATAATCCTATGATGTTTGCAACAAAGTTAATGTTAGTATTTATAAGATTTTCCTTTTTTTGTTTTCAATATCATGATCCTAGTTATGAAATCAAAGTGTTTTAAAATTTTCCAATTTCAGATGGGTTTTATTTACACTAATAATGTATAGTTTCAAATAAATAAAGTAACAATTTTATTTTTGATCATGAATGTTTGATTGTTTTTATATAGGTTTTCCTCTCTAAGAGATATTTATATTTATTTAATAATTCCTTCTCCACAATCAATATTTGTGATTTTCATTCATAATAAATCCTCTCTACTTAATTATATTAGAATGATTTTGGTTTTATAAGTAAATTATGACTAAGACAAAATCTTATAATCTGGTTTTATAAAATTGAAAATAATATATTCCTTATATATTTCAAACAATCATATATGTTTTTATTTAAATGGAATATTACAGAAAGATTTGTGGAATTGGTTGCGCCCAAATTTACCCTACTGGTAAAAGCGATCGATGTAGTACATGTAGGGGTCGAATCGACATGGACCGAAGAAGAAACCTTGAGACACGTTGATTAGATGCGGGATTGGCTATGAAGTGGCCAACTATGGTGTTGATTGATTTGAAGAAATATTTATTTAATTAAAAAAACCAATAAAATTAATTTAATTAAAACAACTAATTAAAGTGAGTTGATCCTAGGTTGTCTCTTGGGCTTGATTGGATGTATTTGTTTTTCATTTGATTTTCTGTTCATCGGTTCAAGAGGTATCCATTAAATGAAATAATTCCTCAATATCATTCTCCGATTTAATCCATACACAATTTCAAGGCTAATCACAAATTCACTTATAGGATCAATTAAATGAGCACTCCAAGAAATTGGATCGTACTATCACTCAAAATGTGTCGTCGTTAAATTCGGTGAAGACAAAGAAGAAGATAAATCAAAGAAATGATCTCTTAAAATAAAGAACAAATTAAAGAATTTAAGAACATCAAATAACAATCAATCCAACTCATGCAACTCCCTAGGATAAACCCATAAAAGGTTATCCCTCCATTGATTCTATTCTTTCAATGGAAGCAGGAAATTGACTTAAAGAAGCGGGATGTAGAATTATGGGGGCGGAATTGAAGAAGAAGAAAATTATTAAAAGAACGAACACTCCACCGTTGTGTGATTGAAATCACAAGTGTTGGTGTGAATAATTTTACACCATGATTCAACGGTATCAACGTGTGAAGAAAAGGAAAATAAAAAGTGAATAAGAATAAGAAATTTTATTAAAATACTAAATGTGAATGAAGAACTTACATTAGAGAAATTGACGATGCCATTACAAAATGAAAGCGGGAAATTACAATTGAAAGAAAAACATGGATTCAAAGGAAAATGTTAGATGATTATTCCCTTCACCACCAGCTCCTTATATAGGCATATTAGTATCCTTATGTCCACCCCAAACATTAAATTCACCCCCCAACAATTATGAGAGTCAAAAGGAGGGTGAAGAATCAAAAGGAAATTGACGTTTTGAAGTTGACCCGGAAAACTGTCCAGATTCATCCTCCATTTTTACGTGTGATTTTGACACTTTATATGGCCGAATAAGAAGGTGTCATAAATATAAAATATCTTCTTCAATGTGTCTTCTAGAAGCTCTAAAAAGTTCAGGAAATATGGCTCAGCCGTTTGGATGTTATGGTCGAAATGGTGGGACGTATTTCTGTGCATTAATGACGAGTCCACCATTTAAATATCAACTTCAGATGCCTTTATCATCATGAAAACATTCGAATTAGCTCCAGCCACAGTTTAATAAAATGATCCTAATATTTTTATATTTCTACTGTAAAAATTTTAGCTTCTTTGGGCTTGGTTTATGGGCCCCACATTTGGTTGATGGGCCTTAGGCCCATTATGCTTTTTCCAGCAAGTGTCTGGTTTCAGGCGCAAAATTATCCATCTTCTTTTGGGATTCATCCATCAGACCTAAAAGATAAAATGTTACAAAAAAAGTGATCAATCATATCCCAAAATTTCAAATTCACAAAATGAATATAATATTGTCAACAAACAAATGAATGATTGGACCCAAATTTGCATTTTAAACATGAATTGCATCTTTGATGAGAAATGAAGTTCTATTTATGTAATGCACTAAAAACAATGTTTATGGACTTTGGAACAATGAATATAAAGATATTAACAATTAATATTATCCACTTTCAGTGACTAATCACACCCCCCAACTTGAGTTTTGCTAGTCCCGAGCAAAATAAATTACAAATATGAAATTCAAATCCCCCTTTCCAAAAACATTTTAATACACATTACTCACCCAAATATCTAATACCAAAAAAAATTATGAAAACCCATCAAAATCATTTAAAACAAGCTAGGTCCATAAGAATATCCCAAGCCCAAGCCCATTCCTTTGTTCAAATTCATCGCCACATTTCATCCAATTCCAATTAAGCATGATAAAGTGTTGTGCATCATAAAAGATATGGGGCCCATTTTATTGTTCAAGGGGAAAAAATGGAAGCGCTGGGTGGGAATCACATTAAACCTTAAGATGAGTATCCATTTTTTTAATTTTTTTGATTTTTTTATTATTTTTTTTAACCACAGTAGATATGAAAAGACTAACTCTGGGCAAGAAAACTATGGAGTCACGATCCCCAAGTGCTGGACGTCACGTATTTTGTCAATTTCATGCTCTACAATATAGATATAAACCCTAACTCTGGGCAAGACAACTATGGAGTCACGATCCCCAAGTGCTGGATGCCACGCATTTGGACAAAACATTGCTCTATGTGGTCATTTTTTTGTTTTTGTTTTGTTTTTGTTTTTTTTTCTGTTTTTTTTTGGATACTCAAATTAAACTAAAAGTGACCCCAGAACCCTATGCTATAATGAAAGGGACCCTAGAACTCAAATTTACACCCACGATCCAGTAGACGTGCATTGTGGCATTTTTATTAAGAGGATGAAAATGTAAACATTGAAAAATCACATCGGACAACCGCACTTTCCAAAAACTATTCTCATGAACTTAAACATGCATTAAAATCAGAATCAAGGCATGAAAAATTTATTTGATATCCAATTTTAGAGTTTGCAATGTGTGTTATCATGTTTATGGTTAATGGAATTTTTCTTTTCATGCATGTTTTTATTCACAAAATAAAAGAAATCATTTTTTATCTCCCCCCAACATGGAATGACACTGTCCCCAGTGTTTAAAGAAAAGAAAAGTTAGAACGGGGTAGGAGAGGAGTTCAAAGAAGAAATTTAAAATGAAAATCATGGAATGAAGTCACCTGGTGGTTGATGATGATAGCACATTCCAAAGTCTCCCTTCAATCCTGGATTTGAGTCTCAGTGGCTTGGATGGTGGTGAATGGATTTTCCTTATGGCTTATGACATGTCCTTTTATTTTTTTTAAACCTATAAAAACATAAAAATAAAACAAAACAAAATAAACTGATGATACATTGTCTTCTTTATATTTTCTGGGTAAGGTATTACTCAGAGATCACACCACGTGACATTGATGAATATGGTGCTCCCCTTTCATACCCATCCTTACTCATAAAAGAAGAACAAGTCAACAGTTTATGGTAAGTTATTTTATGAAAAAAAAATGATTCAAAATTATTAGAAACATGAAAACCATGGGTTGCCTCCCATGCAGTGCTTTTGTTTAACGTCATTAGCTCGACTTGAACCCCCCAACTTATCCAATTCCAACTTTCAACATTTTTAGGACCCCATTTTTATCCAACTCAACAAGATTCAGATTATGCCTTTTTTTAGAATTTTTTTCATGTGAAATCTCATGCTTAACAATGAGTGTGAAAGTCTAAGGAATTTCGGTAATGGTTGATTGAGTTTCATTTTGAGTATTTCCTAAGATTTCAAGGTTCATTCCTACTTTGTGAGATTCTTGATGAAAATGGATGATAATTGAATGGTCTAGGTTTTCATAAATAGAGGTATTCTTGAGTCTGAAAGGAAGGATTATAATGTTGAGTTCAGTTTCATTGAATTTTCCTAAAGAAGAATGATAATTTGAATAAAAAATGGTTTCTTCTTTAAAAACATTTGAATGAATTGGTTCCTTTTGAAAAGATGATTCATCCCCAAAATTTTCCATTTGAATTTCATGATTGGGTATAGACAAAAAATTCGGTATATCTCCCAATGGTTCAATGATCAGTGATTCTAAAAAATTGTTATTGGAGAAATATTTCGAACACTCAATCCATGAAGACAAATTTTCCCCTTGTGAATCCAAAAAATTAATTTTCTCCTGATTCAAGCACCCATGAACAATTCCTTGATTATTTTAAACTATCCCAAATTCAATGGTTGGTTCTTCAATAAATTCATGTGTGGTTTTTGGGAGACAAGATTCTTGTATTAGTGATGAGGAAGAAACAACCTGAGTGGGAATGGGTTCCACAACCATTTCAATGCTTTGTAGTTCTAATCTGAAAGATGAAACTTCTGAATTCATTTTATCCATTTGTTCACACAATTTTTCAAGAATTTTTTCCGGATTAGGGTTGATATATGTTTGTACATCATGGAATTCCTCATTATTTATCTTTTCAATCATTTTTGATAGGTATGGAAATTGATCTTGTAAACATTCAGCATCCCATTGATTGTACATCTCATCTGGTGTGGTGTATTCAATTAAGGATTGGTCAATGAAATTCTCTATGTGAGGTTTTTCCCAATATTGATTTCTGAATTGATTACAGCATTGATTTATGAAGGGGTATTTTGGAGGATAATCCATTGGAATTGATTGAAAATTGGCTTTGGGGTTTTTTTTAACACACAGGAATAGAAAGGGGAAAAGAGAAGAGAAATATAGGTGAGAAAAGAGAAGTTAGGTGAGAATAGAAGGTGGGTGTCTAAGAAAACTTACTTGGGTCCCCGGAAACGGCGCCAAAATTTGGTTGCACCCAAATTTACCCTACTAGTAAAAGTGATCGATGTAGTACATGTAGGGGTCGAATCCACAGGTACCGAAGAAGAAACCTTGAGACACGTTGATTAGATGCGGGATTGGCTATGAAGTGTCCAACTATGGTGTTGATTGATTTGAAGAAATATTTATTTAATTAAATAAAACCAATAAAATTAATTTAATTAAAACAACAAATTAAGGTGAGTTGATCCTAGATTGTCTCTTGGGCTTGATTGGATGTATTTGTTTTTCATTTGATTTTCTGTTCATCGGTTCAAGAGGTATCCATTAAATGAAATAATTCCTCAATATCATTCTCCGATTTAATCCATACACAATTTCAAGGCTAATCACCAGTTCACTTAGAGGATCAATTAAATGAGCACTCCAAGAAATTGGATCGTACAATCACTCAGAATGTGTCGTCGTTAAATTCGGTGAAGACAAAGAAGAAAATAAATCAAAGAAATGATTTCTTAAAATAAAGAACAAATTAAAGAATTTAAGAACATCAAATAACATTCAATCCAACTCATGCAACTCCCTAGGATCAACCCATAAAAGGTTAGCCCTCCATTGATTCTATTCTATTAATGGAAGCGGGTAATTGACTTAAAGAAGCGGGATGTAGAATTATGGGGGCGGAATTGAAGAAGAAGAAAATTATTAAAAGAACGAACACTCTATCGTTGTATGATTGAAATCAAAAGTGTTGGTGTGAATAATTTTACACCATGATTCAACGGTATCAACGTGTGAAGAAAAGGAAAATAAAAAGTGAATAAGAATATAAAAATTTTATTAAAATACTAAATGTGAATGAAAAACTTACATTAGAGAAATTGACGATGCCATTACAAAATGAAAGCGGGAAATTACAATTGAAAGAAAAACATGGATTCAAAGGAAAATGTTAAATGATTATTCCCTTCACCACCAGCTCCTTATTTAGGCATATTAGGAGCCTTATGTCCACCCCAACATTAAATTCACCCCCCCAAAATTAAGAGAGTCAAAATGAGGGTGAAGAATCAAAAGGAAATTGACGTTTCGAAGTTGACCCGGAAAACTGTCCAGATTCATCCTCTATTTTGACGTGTGAGTTTGACACTTTATATGGACGAATACGAAGGTCTCATAAATATAAAATATCTTCGTCCTTGTGTCTTCTAGAATCTCTAAACATTTCAGGAAATATGGCTCAGCCGTTTGGATGTTATGGTCGAAATGGTGGGATGGATTTCTGTGCATTAATGACGAGTCCACCATTTAAATCTCAACTTCAGATCCCATTATCATCATGAAAACATCAGAATTAGCTCCAGACACAGTTGAATAAAATGATCCTCATATTTTTATCATTCTACTTTAAAAATTTGAGCTTCATTGGGCTTGGTTTCTGGGCCCCACATTTGGTTGATAGGCCTTAGGCCCATTATGCTTTTTCCAGCAAGTTTCTGGCTTCAGGCGCAAAATTATCCATCTTCATTTGGGATTCATCCATCGGACCTAAAAGATAAAATGTTCCAAAAAAAGTGATCAATCATATCAAAAAATTTCAAATTCACAAAATGAATATAATATTGTCAACAAACAAATGAATGATTGGACCCAAATTTGCATTTTAAACATTAATTGCATTTTTGATGAGAAATGAAGTTCTATTTATGTAATGCACTAAAAACAATGTTTATGGACTTTGGAACAATGAATATAAAGATATTAACAATTAATATTATCCACTTTCAGTGACTAATCAAGAATCCTTAAAGGTGTATTTAAAAAAACATTATATTTGTAACATCCAAAGTATGTAATGAATAATAGATATTTTTATAT
The DNA here is from genome assembly GCA_963277665.1 of Viscum album. Taxonomy (NCBI): domain Eukaryota; kingdom Viridiplantae; phylum Streptophyta; class Magnoliopsida; order Santalales; family Viscaceae; genus Viscum; species Viscum album. The sequence goes on along the minus strand of OY728131.1, from coordinate 1,616,212,346 downwards.
ATGTCTATTAATGAATTAGATAGTGTTGCAGAGGCTTAAAATGAAAAAAAAATCCAATCTTAAGCATCAAATACACTAATATTCTTAAAGGATTGTTTTACTGCCTTTTGATGGAAAACCCTTTTTAAATCAAACTTTTGACAATATGATAATATATTTTTGTCAAAATAAACTTATTATTTATGATTGAGACATCAAAATTTACTTTTTGTGAATTTTTGGTATTTTTCTGACAATGTTCATTTTTTTAATGAATAGTGAAAAATACTGCATTTTACATCAAAACTGCTTTTTCATTTAATTTAATTACGTGGTTAGATTATATTTTGAATGGGTTTTAAAGTTAAATTAAAATATATTTTTACCATTTAATACAATTGTGGTCATTAGGATTAATTTCACTTTGGAATTGGTCATAAACTAATGCCAAACTTTTCATAGATATTGTTTCAAAAAAACCTGCTATTTGTTTTGACAACGGGAATTATTTTTAAATCAATTATTGAAATTTCTATGTTTGTAATTTGGTAAAATTGATTGCATATTTGAAATCATAAGGTCCAAATTATGTAATCAAGACTCTTTTGTTTTTGGACATTATGAATAGTAACGACGGTAATTATTTTTAATTATCTTGATTAATGAGTAATCGGGTACTTAAAGATAATAAAATAATATTATAATCTTAAAAAACGACCAAAAAATGTGTCCTAAGGCTACTGGTTGTCTCATGGCCGACCCTGGGATGCCTTGTGCCAAACTTGGGGGCCCCATGGAATCACTTTTGTGGAAAGTGACTTGTTATCTTTTTATTTTTTTTAAAGAAAGTAAATATAACAAGAATGTATCACCTGATTAAAACATTTTTAATTTTGTCTAAATAGATGATATTTTAGACTATAAATATTCAATGGAAATCTAAAAATATTTCCTACATCATAGTATTTTTTTCATAATTTTTATACTTTAAATAAATTAAATTATTTATGACATCATGATGATGCAACGATTACCTCATTAATAATGGATTTAAATAAAATGAAATGAAAATGTAAAATCTATGAAATACACATGTCCAAAACCTATATGATGGGTGTATTTAGAACCCTTATCACCTTACCCTTGAATTATATCAAGTTGGGTCCTTTTGAATCTGAAAATAATTTTCAAATAAATTAACATTTCTTTACTTTCCAAGAGTGTCCCTCCTCTCTTCTTATAAAAGGCCCCCACCTATACCTCCTTACCCACACTCCCACAGCCTTTGGCTCTGCCAACACCTGCCCATTTTGTCTCTAAACATCTCTCTCTTACTCCTTTAATCCTCAATTTTGGCAGAAGTCTCCCCAAGGAAGCCTTTGAACTCAAACCAAAGGGAGTTACCCGATTTTAAGGAAATGTCTTCACTTGAGTCCTTTTGTTTTATTTTGCTTCTCCAACCCCCTAAACTCTTTTTATTCATTTATTTTGTAACAACTCCAGTATCTTCAATATTCTAGGATGTTTTTATAAGATTTATTAGAGCTATACTTACACACATCTACATCTAATGGTTAAAGGACATATTGTTTCCGTGGATGGTGAATTTATGCCTCCCGAAACGATGATTGTTCAACATTTTTTTAACACCTTCAAAGGTGTCCATTAAGATGTAACTATATTAATATATGATATATAATATGTTTAGGTTTTCCTTAAGCTTCTGCATTTTTCATTTTGGTCATACCTTTATGGTTTCCATTATGGGTAAACGCGATATCTTCATTTAAGGAAGTACGAACTACCGCCCCCTCAAAGTGATTTGATTCATTAAATACCATATGTGGGGAGTATAAAGGATGGAACTATGGTATTATATATGATATTATAATGGAATTATAATATACCTTTATATCATTATGATTCCATTCTATAAAATACGAAATAGAAATGAAAGTAGTGTTCATGCGTACGTATTTTTTTATCGTCTCCATGAACGATGCATTTCATTTCTTACCTCTAAATGATTATGTAATATTATAAATGCATGTATATACTGGATATATATGATATATGCATCATGATTATAATTATGGATATAATGGATACATGAAAAACATGTAATTATAAAGGGTTTATTTTTTACTCAAGTACCAATGATCGTTAAAACAACCGTTATTAACTTAAATAATTACATAGTGTTCATGATATGGAAATAAGTGATATAAAAGGAATAATGAACTTGAAAAAGGTTCTTAAGTATGTAGAAATTAACTCAAGTTTATTATTCAAGACATTAAAGAACGATCGAGTCATGTCGAACCCGAGGTATGGGACTTCGTCTCAATCTCCTTTCAATGAGGCATATTTTGTTTTATACACAACCTTCTTTTATACGGTGTATAATCCACTTTGACTTTGATGTTTATCCAAAAGGAATCTTATTTATACCAAGCGTTTTACTAAATGAAAAAAGAGAATGTTTTTGTCGTACGTATGCGGCGACAACGAATTCTCCACCGCCGTGACCATTATTTGAGTTTCGGCTTCCTCTACAAGACATACCATTTTTTAAAAGAAAAATAAATACCATGTTTTACTTTTCTTTTATTTTGGTATTGAAAATGGTTTTCATAATGTTTTTATATCAATGTGTTGTATTGATATCATGTGATTGAATGGTGGAAATGTTATGTTTCCTTTATACATGTTTTATGTGATACGATTATGTTGAGGTTCTTGGGCATTATTATGAAGATGGGTGGTTCCGGGATAAACTAAGGGCGGGTGAGCCCGATATAGCTCTCCAATGCATTGGGTAACGCAAAGGAGTGAAACTATAAGGTTTCTCTGAAGAGATTTAGGGAATATACTGTGATGGGTATTCCAAACGTAACCAAGAGGGTTACTCCCTACATAAGAATGTTATGAATTCCTCATGTTACCTTTATGTCTTATGATTTCTATGATTTATTCATGATTTGATGAGGTATGTTAAAGTGATTATGTTTTATGTGTAAAGTATGATTTAATTCTTATGTATATATGTACCCATGTTTCCTTTCAATATTTTTATATCCCTTACTGAGCTTTTTATGCTCATCCCAAGTTTTGTTGAAATGTTTTTCACAGGTCAAGGTAAAGGTACATGATATGATGTTAGTGTCAAGTAAGTGTCAAGAAAGAATCCATGTTATATTTTAAATATGTTTCCATTGATGGTAAAGAAGAATACTATCTTTATGTAACCACTTTGTTTATATGCGGAATGTAATGCTAGTTTTATTATATAATTCTCTAAAACTCTAAACCCGAAAAGATACTCAATGTGTAATCTTGTAATAACTCAAGATTAAGTAAGGTTTAAGGCTGGGGCCTTATAGTTGGTATCAGAGGTCGGTTTAGATAACTGTAGGAGTTATATTTCTATTAAATGATTATCCAAAAATTTATATTTTTTTATAGTCAAATTGAAGTGATATAGTATTTGAAGATTACCATGTTGCTTCATCTAGGACATGTTTGTTCAGAATGGTTTTCCGCAGAGGAAATAGGGAAGCAGTGATAGGAAGGCATGTAGAAGGAAATAACCTTCCGAATCAGTATCCTGAGATGGTCGGAATTAGAACTGAACAGTTTGTTGCCGTAATGACGTAGTTGACTCAAGCGATAAATGGTGGTGGTATCCATGCACAAGATCAACCAGATCAACCGTAGAGGAACATGTCAGTGGTGGAACATTTCATGAGGAAACATCCCCCATCATTCAGAGGATCATCTTACCCTGTGCTAGCTGAAGGGTGGATTAAAGCACTGTAAGAGATTTTTGATGTCATGGGGTGTTCAGACAATCAAAAGGTTAGTCTTGCTATTTACCATTTGGAGGGTGAAGCAGATTAGTGGTGGTCGATGGTTAAAAATATCAGGGACGCTGATGAGATTGATGCTCTTGACTGGGATGAATTCAAAGGTATGTTTCTTGAAAAGTATTCTCCTAAGGCTGTTCGGCTTAGGATGGAAAAACAATTCTGGGAATTAAGGCAAGAGGAAGACTCAGTGGCTACCTATGAAACAAGGTTCACTCGATTGGCAAGGTATGCTCCAAATTTTATCCGAGACCTTGATAGTAAAATCAATCTTTTTACTTAGGATTAAAGCCAAAATATTGAAGGGCATTAGCTTATCATGAGTTTAAAAGTTATGAAATGCTTGTTCGATGTTCTGAGAAGGTGGAAATGGAGTTTTCTGATGATCATGTTTTCTATAACAACTAGCCGAAGAAGAGACCAAGGTGGCAGGATAAAGGGAAGAATTATTCAAAAAAGTCTGATGGTAAGAAATCTAAGTTTCCAGTTTGTGATAAATGTGGAAAAAGGAATGTTGGGGAATGTCTCCTAAATTCTGGAAAGTGCTACCGATGTGGTAAGATGGGATATAAGGCTCGTGATTGCACTGAAAAAGATCAAGGTGAAGGTAAGACCAAATTTGATTTACAGTTAGTGAAATTTTTTAAGTGCAATGAGATGGGTCACTATGCAAACGAGTGTCCGAAAAAGAGCTTGAGTGATGGGAAGCAGTTAGACTACAAGCAGAAAGGGGTGGTGAAATCCTTTGCAAATACTTCAGCAGATGCCGGTCCATCAAATGTAGTTGTATCAGGTACTTTGTTTGTTTTTTCAGATTATGCCAGTGTGTTGTTTGATTCGGGGTCCACACATTCTTTCATCTCTGAAAACTTTTCTAGTAAAATGGGAATACCATCCCAAGAAATGAATCCTGAACTTTTGGTAAAAACACCTGGGGGAAATGTTGAGGCAAAAAGAATTCATAAGAATCTTCCTAACCTTATCTGTGGAAAGAGCCTACTTGAAAACCTTATTGTTCTACCTATGGTAGAGTTTGATGTTATCCTGGGTATGGATTGGCTCTCTATTTACCATGATAAGATTAACTGTAGAGCTAAAGAAGTTTCTTTTCAGAAAGACTTTCATTTGGTGTACAAGAATGAACCCTTACTGTTGATAACTTATCAAGAGGCCAAGAAACTTGTAAAATATGGAAATGAATGTTACCTTGCACACATCATTGAAAATAAAGGAACTGTTCAGATTAATGATGTGCCAGTGGTAAATGAGTATCCTGATGTTTTTCTTGATGATTTACCTGGAATAAAAATAGATCGGGAAGTTGAGTATACTGTTGACTTAGTTCCTGATGCTAAGCCAATTTCAAAACCCTCTTATTTAATGGCTCAAATTGAACTTTTAGAGTTGAAGGAGAAATTGCATGATTTATTTGAGAATGGCTTCATTCGACCTAGCACATCACCATGGGGTTCTCCTGTTCTATTTTTTAAAAAGAAAGATGGTTCTATGAGACTTTGCATTGATTATTGAGCCTTGAATAACATCACTGTTAAGAACAAATATCCTTCACCTCATATCGATGATTTGTTTGATCAGCTCCAGGGAGCTCAGTATTTTTCTAAGATTGACTTGAGATCGGGGTACCATCAGCTGAAGGTAAACGAAGCAGAGGTTCTGAAGACCGTGTTCCGTACAAGATATGGCCATTATGAATTTGTAGTAATGCCTTTTGGGCTAACCAATGCACCTGCTGTATTCATGGACTTAATGAATAGAATTTTCCATGAGTTCTTGGATAAGTTTGTGGTGGTTTTCATTGATGATATTTTGGTGTTTTCTAAAAGTAAAGAGGAGCATGAAAGACATTTAAGGGTTATCTTGCAAACTTTAAAATAAAAGATAGTGTATGGAAAATTCAGCAAGTGTGAGTTTTAGTTGCAACAAATTTCTTTCCTTGGTCACATTGTTTCTAAAGATGGGATAACTGTTGATCCTGCAAAATCAAAAGTTGTGGAAGACTGGCCAAGACCCACAAATGTAACTGAGATTCGTAGATTCCTTGGTTTAGTAGGCTATTACCGAAGGTTTGTTAGAATTTTTTCATGGTTATCTAGTCCAATGACTAAGCTAACTCGGAAGGGTGTTAAGTTTATCTGGAAAAAATAATGTGATGATTTTTTTCAGGAATTGAAAAGAAGATTGGTGAATGCTCCAGTTTTGGCACTACCTTCCAGGAATGGTGAGTTTGTTAATTACAGTGATGCTTCATTGAAATGAATTGGTTGCGTCCTAATGCAGAATGATCAGGTAATTTCTTATGCTTCACGATAGTTGAAAACTCATGAGGTAAATTACCCTACACATGATTTGGAATTAGCTGCTGTTGTTTTCGCTTTAAATATTTGGAGGCATCATTTGTTTGGAGTAAAGTGTGAAATATATACTGATCACAAAAGTTTAAAGTATATATTAACTCAGAAAGAGTTAAAAATGAGACAGATGAGATGGTTAGAATTAATCAAGGATTATGATTGTACAATTCATTACCATCCGGGAAAATCAAATAAAGTGGCTGATGCTTTGAGTCGAAAAGTAATGCTTCATTAGAAATGTTTGCATTTGGAACATGATCCTTTGGTTAAGGATTTGATGAACTTTGGCATAGATGTTGTTGGTGTAGGATGTTCTTCTGTTTTGTTTCAGGTATCAGTGAGATCGTCTGTATCAGATAGAATCAAGCAAGCACAGAAGCAAGACAGTGAGTTGCAAAAAAAGGTAGAGCTAGTTCAGAAAGGTAAGTTGCCTGAATTCAACATTTATATTGATTGTGTTTTGAGATTTGGGAAGAGATTGTCTGTGCCTTCTGATTCACAATTGAAGAGAGAGTTGTTATGTGAAGCTCATAGTTCTCCATTTTCAGTTCATCCTGGAAGTACTAAGATGTACATAGATCTGCGAGAGTATTACTGGTGGGATGGAATGAAAAGAGATATTTCTGATTTTACTGTGAAGTGTTTGACATGTCAACAGGTTAAAGCAGAGTGGAAGTTACCGAAAGGGATGCTTCATCCTTTACCAGTGCCAGAGTGGAAATGGGAGAATATATACATGGACTTTGTTGTGGGATTACTGAAGACATCTCGAGGTAATAATGCAATCTGTATTATTATTGATCGCTTGAATAAATCTGATCATTTCCTTGATATACGAGATACATTTTCCCTAGATCAACTTTCCCGTTTGTTTCTTAAAGAGATAGTCATGTTTCATGGAGTTCCCCTCTCCATTATATCTGATCGTGAACCCATGTTCACATCTATCTTTTGGAAAGGCCTTCAAAAGTCGTTGGCTACTGAATTAAATTTTAGTACAACATTTCATCCTCAATCAGATGGGCAGTCAGAACGAACAATTTAGACCATGGAGGATATGCTATGAGCTTGTTCGATGGATTACCAGGGAAGTTGAGACCAACATCTTTCTTTGGTTGAATTTTTGTATTATAACAGTTTTCATTCTAGTATACAGATGGCACTATTTGAGGCGTTATATGGGAAGCGGTGTCGAACTCTAGAAGTATGAGATGAAGTGGGTGAAAGGAAGTTGATGGGACCAGAATTGGTAGAAGAGATGGCAGAAATAGTTCAGCTGATTCAGAAACACATGAAAATAGCTCAGAGTAGGCAGAAGAGTTATGTAGACAACAAGAGGAAGGATCTATTTTTTGAGGTAGGTGATCATGTTTTTCTTAAAGTCTCACAATGGAAAAGTGTGATGAGATTTGGTAAGAAAGGAAAGCTGAGATCAAGGTTCATTGGACCATATGAAATTTTAGAGAGAGTTGGATCAGTTGCATTCCAGGTGGATTTACCTCTGAGTTTATCTCAGGTACACAATGTTTTTCACGTTTCGATGTTGAGAAAGTATATGCCAGATCCACCTCATGTTTTGAGTCCAGAGGTAGTTCAACTGGAAGAGAACTTATCTTATGAGGAACAACTGGTCCAGATTTTTTAGCACATGGAGCAAGTGTTACGAAATTAGGTGATTAATCAGGTAAAGGTTTTTTTAAAAAACCACATGATGGAAGAGGCAACATGGGAATCCGAAAATGAAATGAGGGATAAGTACCCCCATTTGTTCGATAAGTAAATAAATTGCGGGGATGAAATTTTCTAAAGGGAGTAAGGATGTAACATCCCAAGTAATTAATGAATAATATATATTTTTATCTATTTCTATTAATCAATTAGATAGTGTTTTAGAGGCTTAAAATGAAAATAAATCCAATCATAAGCATGGAATACACTAATATTCTTAAAGGATTGTTTTACTACCTTTTGATGGAAACCCCTTTTTAAATCAAACTTTTGATAATTTTATAAGCTATGTTTCTCAAAATAAACTTTTTCTTTATGATTGGGACATCAAAATATACTTTGTGTGAATTTTTGGTATTTTTCAGACAATGTTCATTTTTTTAATGAATAGTGAAAAATAATGCATTTTACATCAAAACTTCTTTTTCATTTAATTTAATTATATGGATAGATTATCTTTTTAATTGGTTTTAAGGTTAAATTAGAATATATTTTTACAATTTAATCCAATTGTGGACATTAGGATTAATTTCACTTTGGAATTGGTCATAAACTAATGCCAAACTTTTCATAGATATTGTTTCAAAAAAACCCTCTATTTGTTTTGAAAACGAGAATTATTTTTAAATCAATAATTTCAATTTCTGTGTTTGGAATTTGGTAAAATTGATTACATATTTTGAATCAGAAGGTCCAAATTATGTAATCAAGACTCTTTTGTTTTTGGACATTATGAATAGTAACGACGGTAATTATCTTTAATTATCTTGATTAATGAGTAATCAGGTATTTAAAGATAATAAAATAATATTATAATAATAAAAAATGACAACAACATGTTTCCTAAAGCTACTGGTTGTCTCATGGCCAACCATGGGATGCCTTGTGCCAATCTTGGGGGCCCCATGGAATCACTTTTGTGGAAAGTGACTTGTTATCTTTTTATTTTTTTTAAAGAAAATAAATATAACAAGAAGGTATCACCTGATTAAAACATTTTTAATTTTGTCTACATAGATGATATTTTAGACTATAAATATTCATTGGAAAGATAAAACGATTTCCTACATCATAGTATTTGTTTCATAATTTTTATACTTTAAATAAATTAAATTATTTATTACATCATGATGATGCAGAGATTACCTCATTAATAATGGATTTAAATAAAATGAAATGATAATGTAAAATCTATGACCTAAACATGTCCAAAACCTATTGTATGGGTGGATTTAGAACCCTTATCACCTTACCTTCGAATTATATCAATGTGGGACCTTTTAAATCCGAAAATAATTTTCAAATAAAGTAACATTTCTTTACTTTCCAAGAGTGCTCCTCCTCTCCTCTTATAAAAGGCCCCCACCTCTACCTTCTTACCCACACTCCCAAAGCCTTTGTCTCAGCCAACCCCTGCCCATTTTGTCTCTCCACGTCCCTCTCTTACTCCTTGAAGCCTCACTTTGGGCAGAAGTCTTCCCAAGGAAGCCTTTGAGCTCAAACCAAAGAGAGTTACCCGATTTTAAGGTAAGGTCTTCACTTGAGTCCTTTTGTTTTATTTTGCTTCTCCAAGACTCTAAACTCTTTTTATTCATTTATTTTCTAACAACTACAGTATATTAAATATACATGGATGTTGTTATAATAAGGATTCGAGCTACACTTACACACACCTACATCTAATGGTTAAAGGACATGCTGTTTCTGTGGATGCTGAATTTATGCCTCCCGAAACGATGATTGTTCAACATTCTTTTATCACCTTCAATGGTGGCCATTAAGATGTCACTATATTTATATATGATATATAATATGTTTATATTTTCCTTAAGCTTCTGTATTTTTCATTTTGGGCATACCTTTATGGTTTCCAATATGGGTAAACGCGATATCTTCATTTAAGGAAGTGCAGACTACTGCCCCCTCAAAGTGAGTTGATTCGTTAAATACCATATGTGGGACGTATAAAGGATGGAAATATGATATTATAGATGATATTATACTGGAATTATAATATACCTTTATATCATTATGATTCCATTCTATAAAATACGAAATAGAAATGAAAGCAGCGTTCATGCGTACGTACGGCTTACCGTCTCCATGAACGGTGCATTTCATTTCTTACCTCTAAATGATTATGTAATATTATAAAAGCATTTATATACTGGATATATATGATATGTACATCATGATTATAATTCTGGATATAATGGATACATGAACAACTTGTAATTATAAAGGGTTTATTTTTGACTCAAGTACCAATGATCGTTAAAACGACCGTTATTAACTAAAATAATTACATAGTGTTCATGATATGGAAATAAGTGATATAAAAGGAATAATGAACTTGAAAAAGGTTCTTAAGCAAGTAGAAATAAACTCATGTTTATTATTCAGGACATTAAAGAACAATCGAGTCAATTCAGACCTGAGGTATGGGACATTGTCTCAATCTCCTTTCTTTGAGGCATATTTTGTTTTATACACAACCTTCTTTTATACGGTGTATAAACCCCTTTGACTTTTACATTTATCCAAAAGGAATATTTTTTATACGAAGAGTTTTACTAAACGACAAAAGGGAATGTTTTTGTCGTACTTATGCGGTGACAACGACTTCTCCGCCGCCGTGACCATTATTTGAGTTTCGGCCTCCTCTACAAGCCATACCTTTTTTTAAAAGAAAAATAAATACCGTGTTTTACTTTTATTTTATTTTGGAATTGAAAATGGTTTTCATAATGTTTTTATATCAATGTGTTGTATTGATATCTTGTGATTGAAAGGTGGAAATGTTATGTTTCCTTTATGCATGTTTTATGTGATACGATTATGTTGAGGTTCTTGGGCATTATTATGAAGATGGGTGGTTCCGTGATAAATTAAGGGCGGGTGAGCTCGTTATAGCTCTCCAATGCATTGGGTAACGTGAAGGAGTGAAACGTTAAGGTTTCTCCGAAGAGATTTAGGTAATATACTGTGATAGATATTACAAACGTAACCAAGAGGGTTACTCCCTACGTAAGAATGTTATGAATGCCTCAAGTTACCTTTATGTCTTATGATTTCTATGATTTATTCATGATTTGATGAGATATGTCAAAGTTCATATGTTTTATGGGTAAAGTATGATTTCATTCTTATGTATATATGTACCCATGTTTCCTTTCCATATTTTTATATCCCTTACTAAGCTTTTTACGCTCATCCCAAGTTTTTTTGAAATTTTTTTCACAGGTCAAGGGAAAGGTACATGGTATGATGTTAGTGTCAAGGAATTGTCAAGAAAGAATCCATGTTTTTATTTAAATATGTTTCCATTGATAGGAATGAATAATACTATATTAATGTAACCACTTTGTTTATATGTGGAATGTAATGCAAGTTTTATGATCTAATTCTCTAAAACTCTAAACTCGAAAAGATCCTCAATGTGTAATCTGGTAATAACTCAAGATTAAGTAAGGTTTAAGGATGGGGCCTTATAATAGTCACACTTTATGTATATATATACAATTTTTCACCCAATGAAGGTATAACATGGTGTATTAAATGAATTATAAACCATTCAAAAAAACTAAAAAACCCACTCTGTAGTGTCTTATTGGGATATAATGGCTAAAAATATGGTCTAAGAACAGATCATAACAATCCATGATTTTTATAAAACCCTATTTTTTAAATTATTTTCCTACTTGATTATGTTATTTTAGTTATAGTATTTCTTATAAGTTAATTTATATTCTTTTAATGGAAATTTTAAATTGTATTGACCTTATTTTTTGAGTAAACTTTGATTTAATCTATGTTTATATCCATGAAATATTACATGATAGAGATTTTTATCAACAGTTTTCTATTGAAATATATATATTTATTAGGCTCGTGTAAATTATAGTGAGGTATATTCTGATAATTTTTTATAGTTTAACATTTTATTTGGGATTTTCATTATTGAACATCTAATTTAGACAATAGAAAACCATAACATGTAATCTTATTGGGAACCCACTCGAGTTATGGATGATGATTTGTAGTTTTGTAGATAAAATATAATTTATTTTCATGGTGATTATCATCATCTATTAGATGATAAATGGATAGAGAAAATATAATAAATTTTTCATATCATATATAAATATCAATATTCAATAGTAATATTTGGAACATATATATTGTATGTTCAGAATATGAATGATGAGAATTATTAATGATCTTAAAACCTCAGGAAAAACTTTAAAAGAATATTTTCACCAATTTTTTCTACAAATAGTTATTTGTAATTTCTTTTTTAATAAATTTTGTCAAAGGGTTCATTCATATTTTGAAATAGATTGATTCAATGATTGAATATATAGTCTGAATTATTGAATTAGTATATTTTTCAATAAATATTATTTTATATCCAATTTAATACCTTTTTATTTTGATATGAACTTGTGACCTGATATCAAATATAAAAATACATTTTTTTTGAATATCCTCATATACCAATTATTTTTATAATGTATAGATGGTTGAGGAGAATATTTTTGGCATGAATGGTGTAGGAAGTTCTTTAGTAAAAATTATATTAATCTAATGTATCTCTTATGGTCAATGGAAGAGACATGTTAATGTTAAGAGGGAGTATAACAGGAGTATAAAATGAAAATATCAAAAACAATTAATGGGAAAAGGATACAATAATTGATATAATGATATTTTTCTAAGGAATTGTTTTTTGGATCGGACTTGATCAATTCACAAACCACATCTATAATCCATTACAATATAAAAAATATCTATAAAATATGACCCAATAAGGAAATAAAAGATATATTGATTAGTTCACCCCTGGATACTCCTCCTCTATGAATATATGGATCTATAGATCATTACATATAGTTCATTTTCATGAAATTCCACATTATATATCAATTACTAGATTATTAGAATAAAAAGTCCAAAGAAATCTAATAGATATGGTCTTCCTTAATCGATGATGATGTAAAGAAACACAAGACCCACTTCATGCATGATCTTCTTCAATAATCCCCACTTTTTGTGGTCTTTCACACTTCTTCTTTAAATGTTCTCTATTTCTCCTAACTGCATAGAGTCTCCATAAATTATTCTATAACCTTTTATTTTTACGATTCTTCAGAAATTTAGAGGATATTCTCCAAAAAAAGGTAACCTTAAAATTATTTAATGTGTCCCATAAAGAGCACATTAAAACACATTAATTTTCTCTATTATTTTCATCATAACCACTAAACGTTAATGGCTCTTAGGTCTCTTATCTCTTTTTAGAACATGTAATATTTTTTCATTAATTACACTAAATATAATGGTGAAATATATTTTGATTTACGTTTGAATAATGGTTTATAATTGAATCCCATGATCATTGAGTGTTTAATAACCATTCTAGAATTACCATAATATATTTTATAAAGTTTCATGTGTCATAAAGTTACATGGTCCTATGAAAAATCATTATTAGTTTTTCATAAATATAACAATCACTACAAAAATAGTCTTATCCATAAGACTATTTTTTACATAATGAACGACATATCATCCAAGATATTTTAGACACAACCATTGTTGTGTGGCTTGATGTTTTTTCCATCATGTAGATCAGATCATCACCATGAATTCCTTTAGCGCACAATGACTATTTTGTGTATCCCTATATCTCATAGGTAGACACAATAAGCAGTATGTCTTTCCTCATAGCCATAGTCAATGTGTTTTCTGTCCTTTTAAAATTATATGAAGTGAAACTCCCATATTAAAACATAAATTGTGCTCATATAGATCTTATCCATGTCACATAGGTCATCTAACTTTTTTACACATGGACCACTACGATGTAGTCCCTATCCAATAAATATTTTGGGCTTCATCACAGCAGTAATCCCCTCTCCATGGGTGTGTCCTAATCCAAATAAACATTCTATATATTCATAATAAAACTTAATGGGATGGCCTTCCCCATGTTCTGTAATCATTGTCAAATAATGATGTATTCTTAGGCATTATCTTCATAATTATTAACCAAACTGACATGAATCCTTATTATCATCAAATTTTCAACAAATTGTAGACACACATTCAACACAATCCTTTTGGAGTAATTGCAATGCACCCTTCGGTTTTTTTCAAAATACTGATCATTATCTTCATTATGTTCACAAATTCATACACCACATAATTGAAAATGAAATTCAAATGTCAAGGAATGTATTTTCCCCTGTCATTTCTTCTTAGGAATATTCTCCTCCATTTTATTCATTTTGAAGAGAGAAATTAAATTGGATGGGATCAAGTAAAAGTCATGCTATCTAAAACATGGAACTAGACATGTTTCTTTTTAAGAGTTATTATTTTAGAAAAAAAATTGATACTGAAGAATCGTGTCTACATGTAATATTGGAGTTGTTATGTAATATTTATTTCATAATTATATAAAACTCTAAACCTGAAAATATCCTCAAGGTGAATTAATCATTTAATTCATGAATACGTAATGTTAAGGTCGGGTCCTTATACTTGAGGATACCAACTAGTAGTGATTTTCTAAGGTGGTAAAGTTGGAATATATAACTCATGGTTATAGTAACATAGTGGTGATAATAAAGTATTAAATATTATAAGAATGATAATGTAAAATAGAAAATTAGAAGTTAAATTATATTGGCATTAATAATAATTAATCCAAAATATACTCTATAAAAAAATCGAACACAATAATGATAATTTCATATAGCTATCCAAAAAAAGGCATATATGGAAATTGGCATAGATAAATTACATAGATTAAAAAAAATAGAAAAATAACCACAAATATTATCTCCAATAGGATTGTGCTTGATGGTTTGGTCCTAAGATCCAAATCCATCATACTATACACACATCAATCATCCTTGAATATGAACTTTTCCTTATCCCTAGATGTATCCAAGATGTCTATCCTTGTACCAATAAGTTTTTTAAATTCGGTATGATATTTTGTCAATATCCCACTAATAATAATTTCTATAATAATCCATGTCTGTTTATGAAAAAAATAACCATGTATAGGTAAAACTGCTAACGATGTAATGTGAATGATAGATATCAACAAGTGCATATGTTGTGCTATAACTATGAGAATGATTTTAATGATGGATATGAGTACATAAAATTAATGTTTTCAAGAAACTACTAGGCTTATAATACACCATATATATATAATGTATCATACCTTAATGGGCTAGGTACCATGGTTGTAGAATAAGGATACCTCCTTGAGTCCAAGGAACATATAATAGTATTAGACCTACATGGGATAAGTCCCATAGCTTTAGACCAAGGTGACATCATATCAGAAGATATATGTTTGTATAGAGGTCATTTGTTCCATAACATGATTGCCCACATTAGTGACAACCCATAATTATGAGTGGTGTCATACCATAAATAAATAACATTAACAAGTATATATAATCTAGGTTAATGTTAGTGTCCAAACACAAGTGGAATCATTCATTTCATTATACTCAACAATTTATTAACTCATAAAATTTATTCAATTATTCCTAAATGGGTTGGAATGATTAGACACCTAAATGGGTGGTCCAAAGCTTAGGAATATGGGTAAATCCACCATGCAGGCCATACGGGTTGAGGTTGAATACCTCAAACTATGTCATGGTTATATGTAGGAATCATAATAAAGATTAAATAGTTAATTTATAACATTTATTAACATTTAGGAGAAAAACCTAGATGGACCAATGTGCAGAACATAAATGATAATTTTATAAATGATAAAACCTCATAGAAAAGTTATGGACCACCTTCTTTATGGAGGTAGGGGAGAACTCATGCAGTATGAGTCCATGGTTTGTTCATAATCAATTGAAAATTAAAAAATATGTAATAAGATTGAAAATAGAACATATCATCACACACCAAAAAAATTATGCCAAATATGAAAAGATAAACCAATAAAAATGGTAACAGATCGATGCTCTTGCAAAGAATAATCTAAGATCACATATGGATCTCGATTCATATTTTAGATAAAGAAGTAAGATCAAAGAATAAATTAGTCATGGGAGGAATGCTTCATGAAGGTGATGTGTTGTATATGGTGGAAAAGGAAAAAATAATTTCACTATTTTATTAGATGGAGATGAGTTTGGTCAATCCCCCATTAAAATTGTGGGTCCAATTTGGCTACATGGTTGGTAAAAATGTGCATTAACCTTGCGATTAACACTATCTCAAGGCATCCCCTCGCATGTTCTAGAAGAACTATTTATTGAACTATGTTCATCTCTTGAAAAAAACTCTTCAACAAGACCTATAACATTATAATTTCCATGTGTAATGGGATTCATAGTAATTAATAACCATTAGACCCCCTATGGTTCCCTACATCACCCTAAACAATTTAAACCAATTATACCACCTAGGTGGGATATTTTATATTAACAGTGAGGTGAAACTTTTTCCTCCAAAAATTTGGATTACGGTATGAAAAAATTACCCCAAACACCATAAATACATTCACATCCTCATTAGACAATAAAATTAGATAAAAAATAACTAATCATGAAATAAACTTTTCCATACCATAGAGAAAAACTATGGTGATATAATTTCGTTTTCTCATTATATAGATTTTTCATATCATTTTAAAGTGTTCAAATCTATTAAATAATATAATAAAACTTACATTTATGTTCCCAGTCATGGTCTACTATATCTTCTTCATTATATTTACATCTTTATTTGTGAAAATATATCTCTATATATTCAATTCAAGTGACTCCATTGTCTAAAATGCTGGAAGAGTCTTCCTTCTTTCCTAAAAATCCTCTTCTTTTTTTGTGTATTTCTATACTTTACCATCCTTTTTATTCCATTGAGGATCTTATTATTTATAATCAAATAATAATTCCTCATCATGCATATTTTTGAAAAAGATAAATTACGATCCATATTATTGAAATTATAACATCTAAGAAATTTTTTATCATTTTCCATCCTCATTTTACAACTAATGAAAATATTGTCTATCTAATTTAGTGGTAGATCATCTGAATCTTATAAGGTTGATAAAATTTTATAAAACTAATATTGAATTTTACTCATAATCTTCTTCATAATAGTGGGGTATTTATTTTTCTCACTGAATCCATAAATATTTCTAATTATTTCATTCACCCTTGTGACATAGCTATCAACATCTTCATCTTCATCGATCTTAATTTCATAAAATATACTCGTACAATTTTAGTGATTAACATTCTTCACATTGAAATTTCTTTTATAGTTTCTCCTTAATTTTTACCATATTTACTTGGTAGTTTCAAAACACAAAAACATAGTTTTGACCTTCTCTATCAAATCCATAAAAATATCATTTTACCTTTCCATCCATCTCAATATTTCATTTATCAGTATATCTCATATGAGAATTGTTAAAACGGTTAAAAACCCATATTATCAGCATCACAAAACTCAAGGAAAAGTGTAATTATCTAAGGAATCATCTTATTCCTTAAACTACAATAGTTTTTTCCATTAAATATCTGAAATCCTAGTTCATTCATAGAATTGTAGTTTTTTTATATCTAGATCTTTATAGGAAACAACCTATTAATTGAACCTTTTAGGATTTGACTTGATTATTAATAAGGGGAAGGATGGATTACTAATATTATTTTTATTTTTATGAGTTATTATTTTTGAAACACTAAATCTTGAAATAATAAATGTTCTCTATCCATATAAGAGAATATCTCATTCTTTCCTCATATATAGAAGTTAAAAATGACAAACTATATCATTAATGCACCTTATTTCATGATTTATTACATTATGATACACTTAATACACCCCCCAAAAGACGGGGAGGCCAAGTTTATTTGTGTAATTTGGTACATAGCACAAATAATTCAATCAAAAATACCAAGACATAATCTAGAACATAATAACATGATTGTAAATTTATTTGATCTTCAAAAAAATCATGAGTTATCCTAGGGATGAACACAAGAAATGGGTCAGATAAAAAACATAGTAAGGGAATACTTTATGAATAACATGATAATATTAATACATGGGAGTCAATAGGCATATCAAGGTACCATAAGTTGGCTTTGAATTAGACACATGAATATTGAAACATGATATAACATGATGTTGTAAATACAACATATAAATTTTGAATAAACATAAAACATGACATCATAAACATATGTCAATGATAAATATAATGAAATAATAAACTATTTTTCTTAGGGTAACCTCTTATATACTAAACAAGGTATCTCATGACATAAAATCATTATCCAATGTATTGGAGGAATATGTATTTCCAAGACCACCCATCACATTTATACCATGGGCATGCATAATTTCAGTATATATACCATACAACATAAGGATATATTTCATCACTTTTAATACAAAAATTAAGGATTGTGGGTTATTTACATGATATTCCTTAATAATTTACAGATTTTTAAATCTTTGTGAGAACCCTTGAGTGAAAATGGGGATGGGTACTTATTATACCAATGTTTTGTATGGAAATTATCAGGATAATTTTGATAGTATATCAGAGGATTATAAAGAGTCACTCAAGTATTTTTAATGATCAGGAAAGGGGTCTCCAATCACTTATATATCATAAGGATAGTAAGAGGGTTGTGTAAAACAATATCCAAAAATTAATAGTGAATAAAATATATAATATAGATATGTTTCTTGTATAAATAAGAGATGGAACAATACCCCTACTTGAGAGAGAATTTCGACAATATAAGAAGGATTTTTATAAGATATTGAGAAAACCATAGGGGGATATAGAGAGCTACAGCCAGTGTAAATTCACTCATAATTGGTTTTGATTAATGTTCAATAATAGGTTAAGTGGGGTTTTATATAACAATTGAGGAGAATTTTTTAGTAATTTCAAATTACATGCTTTGGGTTATATATGATAAATTAATCAAAAACAAAAATAATCAATTATATGTTCCCATGATTTCGACTAATGTACACCAGGACTAATAATATTATATGTCTAAGACACAAACTCATTTAAATAATACCCTTGGTGATGTGGAAGTGGGACATATTTATAAACAATTTATTAAAAATACTTATAATATAATTTCAAAAACATTATTTTGAAGGAAAAAATTATTTTACCCATGGATACTATTTATAGTATTTTTTACATCACTTTTTTAATTTTATTATTTCACAATACATACCATATATATATATATAAAGTATTAAAATTTTACCCAAATATTTAGTTATCTCTGAAAATAATAAAAATTTACCTATGGATAATTTCAATGAGATAATTTTTAAAAAAAATCTTTATTTTACCATTATAATTTCACTAAATAATAATATTTACTCTTTTAAATTTATAATACCAATTTATTGAAAAATATTGGTTGTTAGGATGATAAGAGTTTCAGTCATGTATAAAAATTATAGTTTAATTTTAAAAATTTTATTTTCATTGAAATTTAAATAAATAATTTTTTTAATAATAATGTGTTAAATTAACATATATTACAAAAATTATATAATAAATCTAAAAATTATTATGTTTGAAACAATATAGTTCAAAAAAATCGAATTTCGTTCATAGTATCAAAAAATATTTATTTTATCAAACTCATTATTTAGTGACATATAATGAACTAATAAAAAGGAAAAATATTATAATTATCTTATTAAAAATAAAAATTAAAAAAATTAAATTGATAGGTTCTGGATATATAACCTCTTATTACCGTAGCATATTCCCTTTAGTTAAGGTGTGTGGTGGTGAAACTTTCTTGGGTGGTTCAACAAAAATGGTTTGAGTCATGATATCCACAAGCTCAAAATACTATTGAAAATAGTTTCTATCATAGCTTAGTTGTTGAATCACATCATGGTATTGGTCTAAGGATAATATTAGTTATAAAATCTCTTTAGTAATCTCTAATTAAGGGGATTCATAGTGTGTAATCCCACTAATCGAGGAAATCAATTTTTCCATTCATGTTAATGGGATTTTAACATCACACATAAAATATACTAGTAATAGAAGTCACATAAATTTTATATATTATCAATTATTAGGATGATTAGTACCATTTTATATTTAATTGACTATGAATTTCCAAAATAAAAATTGTGTTCTTGTGATTTATATAAATACATTACATGGTAATTAATTTGTTTCATTCATAACGTAATTTCATTTTTAAAACTTTTGGTTGTAATATTCTTCCCCCTTTAGACAACTTTCCCTCAACATTTTTATTTCATACCTAAAAATGGACGTGGGAACATCTATTTGATTTCCTCTTCTAGTTCCCATGTTTCCGACTAAAACTTGTGGTTCAACCACAACAATTAAATTGAGTGAGTTATGTTTTTTTCTTAAAAACAATATCTATGATTTAGGTTCTCCACTAATTTATCCCCACATGAAAGATAATTCTCAAATATTAACACCTGTAGATGAAATAAATGTGATTGGTATAATATATACTTCCCTAAATGGGATACATTGAACACATCATGTACATGAGATTGGTTTGGTGGGAGTGAAAATCAATATTCCAAAAAATCTTATGCGATCGAGAATCTCAATGTGGATGATGTATCTTTGTCTTGGATTTCCATTCACCCCAAACATCATGAATTTCTTCGATAGAGATATATGTTAGAAAAAATTATGTCCAAAAATAAACTCTAGTTCATATTGATGATTGTATGCCTACCTTTTCTATTAACATTGTGCATATTTCATTTGATGATGAATGGTTTGACCATTCTATTTCATATCTTAGATAAGAGAAGGTCCCATTATATTCATCTCTCCATCTACATCCCAACATGTCAGTATCCAAAACTAATCCTCATACAGAACCCCATATGGTTCCCTTTGAATGATTTAATAGAAAATTTATTTATATGAGGGCTCTACTATTGGATGGTTTTCATCCCAACATCATTAGAAATACATTGAAAAATATGTCAATATTTCCTTTAAATTTTGAGTGGTTTTTTAAAATAGGACATCCATATCAAGGTAATATGAATTACTAAAACAAACAACTATATGAAACTATTTCTGAATGATTCTCAAGAATCTAGAGGTAATGATCATATCTCAATAATATAAAATGTAGAATGGAACTCCATATATTCCTAAATATTTTCTTAAAAATATATATATCATATAGAGTTGTACAGGATGTAAATCCTCTATTATACAATTGAAATATAGTATATTATTAAGGTGATAAACTACCATCCAGATGTCACTAAAAACATAATGTTTCCTAGGGATTTGTATGATTAAATCCATGGTTATGTTCCCCAATTTAAAAAAAATATGGGTAATGGTATCACCAGACCCTTAGAATTATATCATTCGACCTTGGCATGTTGGCATACCATGCACCAAGATAAAAATTTTGAAATCTCCATCATCATGTTATCCCACCGAATCATTTCCTTAAATCTATAAAAATCATGAGATTTAAGAATGAAGAGATAATGATAAGCTATGGAAGTCATCTATAAGTAACCTATTAATTATTGATTTTGATGTGATTAATATATAGATTTTAAAAATAGCAACTCCATTATTATAAAATTTGAACTCTGAAATATTCACTACCATTTTTGTAGCACCTCATAATCTTTCTAGGTCTCCTCGATCCTTTAAATAATATGTAGTTGAGTAGTTATTTGAGTAAGGTAATATGATGTTAATTTTATTATGCCCATGTCCATGATTTTATTATTTAATAATATTGGATGACATTAAATTTTGAACAAGAATAGGTTTAGGGGATACTTTCTCCTCAGAGAATCTAATTTTTTTTCACCTTTCTAGAATGAATGGGATTGTGCAATTATAATACTTAATCACCTCTAACAACCTTCATTGGTTCATATTGAGAAAATTTTTGTGAGTATATAAATGAATATGTTTTTATTTGTATATATGTCGCAATTTTCTTCATAAATAAGATGGTTTCAAATATTTTGTATCACGATTCTTGAATACAAATTTAGATCATGTGTGTGGTATTTATGTTCATAGATCATTAATTAGAGGGATTCACATGCTTTCAATTTCTCATCTTTCATTAGAAAAAAACAAACTCAATTTATGTATTCATCATTGTAGATTAAAATATTTTCCCCATTAGTGGGTAATGTGATAATATGAGACGATATTTGACTCTTATTTAACTCCTTGATGGTCTCTTCACATTCATCATTTCACATAAACTTGAACCCCATTTGAGTTATCATGGTTAGTGGGTTTGGTAATCCGGAAAATTTTCTCATAAATCATTATTAATACAGAGATAATATATGTAAACTTTATATTTTCATCCCATATTTTAGTTTAGGAAATCTATAAATTTCCATGTTTTTTTGATAGATCCACAAATATTCCTTATCTAATGATAATATTTCACATGATTGTTAATTTCTCCACCCAAAAATATTATTTACAATAATTTTCGAAAAAAATTCTCTCAACAAGGTCTTTATTACAACATTAAAATAATTCTCATGGTCTTACTTTATGTTTGAGTATATAAAAATATCACCTATAAAAACTACAAAGAATTTCTCAAGGTCATCCATAAGGACACTATTACTATATTCAATAATGATTGTTATAGAATTATTGAATCAAAATGGTATCACTACGAAATCATAGTTTTTGTACTATGTATAAAAAGAATTATTGATGAAATAATCCTTCTTAATCAACAACTGATAATATTCTCATTGAAGATCCACTGTCGAGAAATATTTGGGCTACATGTTACTAATCGAAAAAGTCATCAATTCAAGGTATACGATAATGACCTTTATCTTGATCTTGTGGAGATAACCACAATAAATAAAAAGCCACAATGTATCATCATTCTTCTTTAGGTATATGACTATCACACCCCATGGTGAAGAACATGGTTGTAAAAATTCTTTGCACATATTATTTAGTATTTTCTTTTTCTGCTCCCTGTGTTTCACAATTTTCATTCTATACGGAGTCGTAGATATTAAAAATTATCCCATTATAATATTTATTTATAAATCAACCTAATGGATTTGGGGAAGATATTGATATTATTTGGGAAACACATCATCATATTCCCTTATAATTAAAATTTCATCAAGAATGATGTTTTACATGGTCTCATTTATTTGATATAAATTCAATTTCTCATAATGAAATAATATCTATTATTACGATGATGAGGAAAAATTATATTCATCCCCCCTTAAAAATTAAAAGAATATGAGATTAATTTAATATACATATGGTTATTTCCATCTATTAGAAATTTAATTTGGTTTTATATAAAGAATATCATTCCACAAGTAGAATTAAATAAAATTACTCTTGAAGGACTATCATATGATTTACATTGAAGATATATTGGAAATATTGATAGGGGATGAGTTATATGATTGGGATGAAATAATTAATCCATTTTCCATTTTCAAGGAGAGCACTAAATATATATGTTGTGGTGGCATTGGAATAGTTCTGCCAATCATTTGCGAAATGAATTAATTCATAGAAGAAAAATAAAATAGTGCCTTCTATATCATTGAATAAGTAACTAGCATACCTATAACCACATAATAATTAGGATCTACCTCATAAGTTATGATTGTATATTCTCACACATTCTATACACAGTTTGTTGGTTTTTTCAATCATTTTTCATTGAACCCCCTTTGTTTAGTGTTGTGGTTCAAGTAGTTTCTTTATTCCTTATATTTGAATCATTGGAAAAGAATTTTATGGTTGGAAGTATAAGTAACTTCTTCCATCAAATTGGTGAGTTTATCCTAATAACATTAACTACTTAGGTCCCCTTTCTTCATATACCTACAACATATCCTTTTCCACATTAAAAAAATATGATAGATGATTCATTAAATTCATTTAATAAATAGTATGTTGGAATTTTCTAAAACCCTTAGTATTATCAAATTTATGGCCAGAATTAAAATACATTATCCTATTACAATCTATTGACCCATTAAACAGACGAGATTCACCAATATCTATTTTTTACATTGAGGTCACAGTATACAGTAGCCACATAACATTAAAAGACTAAAACAACTACATAAATTTCTGTAATGCGCTTTATAACACCAATGAATTGGTCAACATTACTTTATAGAGAAATAAGAAAGTAAGAGGTGTATCGTGCATGTATTGTGATGTTTTCCTTATATTACCTACTGTATTCATCTTTCAGTTTCATGGGGATATGGAAATACATATCCATTTTAGTTAGATATTGAAAATAAAAAAGTTATCAAAAAATATTTTCATAATTAATTTTACTCCATTTCTTCACTATCATATTATAATTTTGTATTTATGATAAATATCAACCATTGATCAAATTATCCATCTGTATACTAAATAAACAACAAGAAAGTATCTTTCTAATATCTTTTATGGATGAAAAATATATTATAAATGGATCTATTATTCTATAACTATGGTATTAGAATATAAAATAGAAGTAGGAGAACTTTTTCACATGAATGCTTCAATTGTAACATTGTATTTCTTGGGTGGATATGGATTTTCCCAATGATTTATGTTTTAATTTAAATATTATTTCACTAATATGGTATTTTGATGAATATCCTGACTCCTACTATCATAGGGCTAATAATATCATTTGGGAACTCATTACATTTCTTACCACATTGGTTGTTGACTCATTTTCCTCAATTTCTATACTTTGAATAAAATATAGCAAAAAATAAAGATGATAATATTAAAAAATTTAAAAACATTAAATGTAAACTACGAACATTGAATGGATAACTCATAAATTATATGTTTTACTTAACATAATAATTTTAATGTTTTAATTATTTAAATTCATAATATATATACTAAAATAAAATCATATGGGAAATTTTCATCCCCTCACAATGGTTTGAAAAGAGATTCCTAATTTACTAAATCATATCCCTAATAAGTTTAAGACTAGTTGTCTCATAAAGACTCATTTTCATAAACTAGGTGATTATAAATCCAATCCCAATATTCTCATTGGGTTTCATTAAACCTATATACTATTATTCCAGAGTGACATCCACTTCTAGTATCCATAAATGGATACATTTTCTTCAAAACGACATACTATATACTTTACTAAAATTGAAGGATGTTTTCCAATATTTAGTCTTATCCTTAATGATTTCACAAGGGTCCCATAATCCTAATCCCAATAATAATTTTAATTTTATCGAAAACCAACTATGATAAACCATATATTTAATATGCCTTATTTTATGATTTATTACATAATTATATTCTTAATATAAATATAGCAGCTAATGATGCCAAGCGTCTTTTGGTAATTTCCTATATAGAATAAAATATTTTTTATAGAAATAGAAATATATAATCTAAAAATTTATAACATTCCCTTAAATTCCCTTGATCTTCCAAAACTACAAGGGATATCCTAGTGATGTACATAAGATTGTGATGTTCTATAAATCCCAATAAATAAATAATAATACAACAACATGATCAAATTAATTTATATGAGTTAATAAGAATGTAAAGGTAACATGATAGACAGTAGACATTCTCTCTTCTCCTTGGAGGATGGGTGATACCCTAGTATCGATGATGGCCTCGGTTGCCCCTTCTCCTCTTGGGAAGGGGGCTCAATATTAGGCTCTTAGTGGATATCATCTGGGTTTACAACATGGGGTTAGTGACTTCCTTTAGTCTTCTCTATATGCATGCCTCTCATTCTTCCCTATAATCAACATCTCTCCCATGGTGCCTGGAATCTACAATGGTCAACCAGTGGTTTGATCTCTATGTATAAATTCACTGAATCTTCATCACTACTATCTACAACTCTGATGGTGACGTTTGTTCGACGTTGGCCTCCCGTGGAGATGTTTGACATGTACGTGAATTAGGATTGGGGTTTAAGTCAACATTCAGTCATCGGGAAATTGGGGCCGTGACAAATCTTCATATGCATGGACGATGAGGATGATCTAGCATGGTCCTAGTCTAGATCTATAATATTCATTCAAGGATTTCATTTCCATATCATTTTCCAGTCGTTTTATCTTCATATTAATCGATACCTGCATACTTCATCAATTTGGATTCAGCTTACTGATCTATCGTTGGCCTTCCATAACTCAGGTCTACTACGGTCAGTTGGAAATTTCATCTATCGCTTCTTATGCGCTGATCGAGGGATCACTACCCTAAAGCATCCTATCGGTGCACGCATATGCATTGAAATTTAAATCTCCCAACCCCCATCATAGGTGGTGTGAATATTTATTGAGGGAGAATACAGTTACATCCAACCCTTTTTTATGAATTTTGGATGATGTTCTCTTCCATAAGTTATAGGAAGGGCTACTATCATTCTTTTTGTCCCAAAAGGACATTGGGTGTTTGTTTGGTTGAACCTCATGTTATGATTGAAGGACCTTATGCGCTGGTTCTGATCGGTGAAGCATGTTCTGTCTACGCTACTGATCTAGGTGGATCCAGTAGGGTTGCAGTGAGGTCTCTATAATGGCTATCCTTTCTCCACAGAACTCCCTAGCCGAGGGATTCTAGGGTTATATGGAGCATGAGAACCCATTACCTTTGGGTGAGGAGGCACACCGACCTGACCATACCCCTGTGGAGGACCCTCTGGTTTCGGGGAGGGGGTGGAGGGGTGGGGGGGATCTTCAGGCGTAGTGAAGAAGGATACCCTAATGAATCAGGGCCATGATTTTCAGTATTTTTTGACTAGCTGAGACAATACATGGGTACTAATAAGTTGTTAAGTTAATCAGGGATAAAAATGCAGGTGTGTGTGTTTGGGACAGTGCAGAGGATCCCTACTCAGATGATGATCCTACTTAAAATATGTACTTCTCCAGCTCAGCCAGTGGTGTGGTTGCGTGCTTGGAGGTCCCTACTCAATGTGGTAATGGGCATATCAAAATTTTGGGTTGGGAGGAATCAAGAAAACCTCTATAGTACATGGTCCTGGGTTTTGAACAACCTAGAGTTTCAGAGCTTCCAGAGAAGTTCTTAAGAGAAATTTATCCTATGCTAATATAGTGTTGGTTGGTGTAATGTATACTCGCTCTATTAAGTAGTTTTTAGTGTTGGAAGGTGAAGATAAACATGTGGTTGAATAAGTGGATGAAAATGAGGCTTCTCAAGGAGAGGTTAGAGAGTCTGACTCAGATTCCCCTACTAAGCCAATTAAATATGAACTTGCAGAGGAAACTATCTGATTATTGTCAAAGAAAGGGAAAACTTCCATCATTGACTTGGATGGGTTCATAAAACACTCGGGGAGGCTGTGGAAGAAAACAAACTACTCTTTCTTGACCATCACACCAGTCAATAGATCCTCATGAAAAGGGAAAATTCCTTAGAAGGTTCCCAAGAAGGTGAGGATAATTTCTAAACATATTGAAACACCTGTAAGTGAAACATCTACCACCGACATGGGAAATTAATTAAAGGATACAATGGAACTAAATATTCACCAAAGGGGGAAATAATTGATGGAATGTGACGAGTGGTAAACCATCCTCGATTTAAATGACGACTTCTCAGATAAGGGAGTGAAGGTTATCATTATTCAAGTTGAGTTTGACAGGCTGGTATGGATGAAGTTCAAGGAAAACCTCTCTAAAGAGAAGGGAGCCTGATACAATAATCAACTTGGAATTTTTATAACGTGGAATCAACGGGCCTAAGAAACCTGAGGAAGATTTCATCCAAACATGGGAAAATATTGTTTAAAAATATGTTAACCTACTCAATAATGATTTGTATGAGAAGGATTATTTCCTACAATGGACTGTACTCAAGGTTAATGTCTCTAAAAGACATAAATTGTAATTCATAGATTCATCTATTTCATATCATGTTGATGGACTGTCAATATTTATAATTGATTATATTCTCACATTCCCTAAATGTTTTTTCATAATCAAAAATATATTTGGAGTCAAGGTAACATAATAAAGATTTGAATAATAAACTATATAATCAAAACATGATTTAAGATGATAAAAGAAAGAAAACATGGGAATGTAGCAACAACATAAATATGACATCATAAACCAATGTCAGGGCTAAATTATGAGAGATCATAACATAGTGTTCTAAGAATAACCTACCATAAACCATAGATTTTATTTCATTAGATAAAAACATTACCCAATGGAATTGAATAAATATATAATTTTCGGCTCACCCTTCAAATTCATATCATGTACATGTATAAGTGTGCTATATATATCATACAACATAAGATTTCATTTCATCTATTAAAGTCCAACTATTAAGGAGTGGGTGTATATCCCAGAGATTTTATGAGATAGGTTCCTTTTAATTTCATTGATTTCTTGTGTTGTACTCTAAGCCAATATTAACTTGTGCTATACACAACACCATATTATCTTGCGGTACAAGAAAAACTATTCCTGGCATGTGGTACAAAAAAATTCGTGTTTTTTTATAGAATTTATTTCAGAAAAATATGAGTATAAGTGATAACCATATATTATAACAGTCATTATTAAGGGATGTATGAATAGTATTAACTACTTTCTCAAAAGCTATTTCAATGAAAATAAGCGAGTCTCTAAAATACTAAAATCATACTTTATGGATTTTATTATTGTAATATATTTTTATTTAATTCAATTTAATTTTTAAAATTCATCTTATTTGTTTTCTATAGATGATATAAGACATATTAAATTTTACGGATAAAATGAGTGTTTTTAGAAAAATTTATTTTGACCACCTTCTGATGAAGAACCAATTTAAAGCAGGTTTTTACAATATTATAAGTTATTTTTTACAACATAAAAATATGTAATATAATTAGGACCTACAAATTTATTTTGGTTGAGTTTTTGGTATTTTTGGATAATATTAATTTATTCATAAAGTGTGAAAATATTTCATTTTAATTTAAAACATATTTTTCATTTGATTATTTATATAGAGAGTTTATCATTTTAATTGTTTTTAAAGAATAAGTATGTTATTTTTTAATAATTTAATCCAATATTTTTTTCATTTGACATAATTTCAATTTGAAATTTCAGAAAAACGCAAATCAATATTTTTATGGGTTTTAGTTTTTAAAAATAACCACATTTTCTCCCTTTCACAATGAGAATAAATTTTAAATTAATTTCTAAAAATTATCTGTTTTGAGTTTTTAAAAATGGATTTCAGTTTTTGGAATCAGTCGGTCCAAATTATGTTAATAGGTTACTTTAATTTTTTTTTGATATTATGGATAATAACTAAAGTAAATTTTATTTACCATAGTTAAAGGTAAATCGTGTGTATTAGGGTAACAAACAATATGATAAAGATAATAAAATTTTACTAACACATGAAAAAATCCAATTGGATGAATTAAAGTCGATCAATATCACCTAAGGGACATAAATGATTAATTTAAAAGACATTTTTCCATGAACGTGATGTAATAATATTTAAAACAAAAATAAAGTGGTCTCATGTCACTCTCTTATCCATTATAACAATAATAACATTAATGTAATGATATGTTTGATAATACTTATAACATAAATAGTCTCCAAGAATATAATGAAATTATATAAATCATGAGAATTTATTTAGAATTTTTAGATATTAATAATTACCATAAATATTGACACAACAACTATACAATAATTATTTTATTAAGTGAAATATCAAAAAAATTAATTTATAAATAGTAAAATAAATATTTTTTTAAATAATTTATTTCATAAAAAAAATTTATAGGTGCATATGACATGTTATAAGACCATTAAATTCATTGGTTTGATGTTATATCACTTTTATTTATTTATTTAAATTCAATGAAGTTAATAATGTAAAAAATGACACTATAGATATTTTGTTAAAATAATATTTAATTACATTATATTAAAAGAATAAAAAAAATTAAAATAAAAAAATGATTTTATAAGGTCTAAATGTTAATTATTTTTCCATGTATTTTAAATTCACCACATATAAATAAATATAATATCCTCTTAATTATTAAAATGTTGTTACCTCAATTAAAATGAAAAAAGAGTAATTAAGGGAAAGTTGAAAAGATACGGTTAAAAAAAATACACATCGAAAAATTATTTTATGAGATTATTTAGAACTATAATAATATTATAATCTAAATATATCACTTTGGAGATATTCTAATTTGATAATAAATTTATAATAGAATAATATTTCAAGACTTTCAGAAAGTTCCCATCCCCCCTCTTATAGAAGGCCACCACATCTACCCAATTACTCACACCTCTAAATCAGATTGGATAATCCAAATTCAGGTCAAATAAGATATAAGCATACCTAATTTACCCATATATACTACACTTTGGGCATTCAACCAACCTAAGGAGGCTTTATGTGCAAATTAAAAGGAGATACTCCAAGAAGGATAATTGTTTTATCACCTCTTTCAAATTTCTTTTCTTCTTATACATCCTCTTATTATATTTTATTCCATACTAAAGTAATAAATAGAGTATTTTAAACATTATTAAATTTTATTATAATTATTTACCAACCATATTCCTCCTTTTATCCATCATATTAATAACAATATCACTATGTGTGTGCGTACGACATATTGTCTCCACGCTATGGTGTAATTTGTTATTCAATAATACTTATTTGGTATTAGTATAATTATGACTACAATGGATTTAAATAATTAATATACATGATAATTATTATGTATAGTTAATATACTATCCAATTAGATACCATTTAACCATTATGTGAATGGTGTCATTGCTTGTGCGTACGTACGACCTACCATCTCCACAATGTGATGTGATTCATTATACATGATCATAATTAAAACTTGTTTATATACAAGAATGGAATTAATAAAAATGAGATATATTATCCTAATATCATTATGTATATGATATAACTACAAAGTAAGTTATGGAACATGAACTTATCCGATAAAACATGTACAAGAATACAAAGCAAGTAATATCCGAATAATGAGTGATAATGAAATGTTACTAACAAATGATTGATAATATAATCATATATGATATCATATAAATAATTATGATTCTGGAATAAGTAAATATAATTATTAAAATAAT
Organism: Viscum album; assembly: GCA_963277665.1. Taxonomy (NCBI): domain Eukaryota; kingdom Viridiplantae; phylum Streptophyta; class Magnoliopsida; order Santalales; family Viscaceae; genus Viscum; species Viscum album. The sequence goes on along the minus strand of OY728131.1, from coordinate 1,616,181,163 downwards.
TATACATGAAGTTATGATATATATGAATTATATTGAACCTATGGTAAGAGATAATTTCACAATCTCAATTTTATCTGAGACTGTTTATATGTATGTATTTACTTGAGTATATTTATCATCCATACCCACATTTCCTAAATATTTGATTTTATTAATATTTTTCAAAAAAAATTAAAAGTCAATTTTACCAATTTTTATATTTCTATTTAATGGTATGGAAGGAATGCTGCATTCATTTTCTATATGAGGAACTTTTTGAATTTTCAGGAAAAAGTATAAGGAGAATGTTTTAAATCATATACAGCATGAATGGATTCTTATGCATTCACAATGCCCTTTTTACATGAATTATACTTTACATGATATATAGGGTATTTTCAATTAAATTATATTCCTATATAATTGTGTGTAATTTTGAGAAAAGATATGGTTTTTAAAGAAGAAAGGATATTTTCCTCAAAAATTAATTTCAAGTATTTTATCAAAATCATTTTCCATATAAGATGTCAGGAGGATTATGTTTGTATCCATTTTATTACAATGGATTTAATTTTATGAATTTAATTTATTTCATATGTATTATGATGGAATGATGTTTAAGAAACCCAATTTTTGTTCCTGGGGTTATGTTATTATGAATGGTTTATTTATTTATGCAACATGTAATAATTATTTCATTGTGAGATGTGTGATACTTAAATACCCCTCCAAGTAATTGTGTTATGATTTTTTATACCAAGAGATAGACATGACTAGAATAGAGAGTATATCTGGTTCAGTAATATATGGATGGAATGAGGAGTGAACTCGGTTCATTAATAGACTTTTTCCTCTATGATGGTTTTAGATATGAGCCCTGTAAAATTTGGAAATGATTATCTATTCTTATGTGTTTTCCACAAGATCATGTTCTATGCCAATTCTATGTTTTCATGGTTAATGTTCCTTTAGGATTTATTCCTTACGAACTTCTATGTTTTATTTCATGACTCAATATTTTGATATTAAAAATATATGTTCATGTTTTTACATTTATATGTCAATCTATTGTTTTCTTACCCTTACTAAGAATCAAAGATCTCCCTTTATTAATTTTCCAATCCTCATGTAATAAGGAAACCATATAAGCTGGATTACTAAAGGGGAGTAAGTTGGGTGTTAACTTTTTCTCTATGTGTGTAAAGAATCATGTTGGATACTATCTTAAAGGTACTAGAAAATGTTGTATGCATGGAAAAGAAGGTCATTTGGTAGGCGAGTACGGAAGTATTGAGAAAAAGGTATTTAATTTTGTGAGTAAGGAAAAGGATATAAAGAATGAACCACCCACACATCAATTATAAAAGTGAAACTACATGGTTAGTTATGATAACCAATGTCCTAATCCAAGGGTGGACAATGATGATTGACAACAACAACCTTTTAAGGCCAAAGACAAAGGAAAATCCCATGACACCACTATTGATGATGTTGAGAATGAATAATGAAGTTTTTTAATGATTGAGTGTTTATGTAATGGGATTCCACAATAATTTTACAGAATAAACATTATTTTATTATGGAATAATGAAATATCTTTGTAGGGGTCCAGTATGGAATTCTAGATGTATTTGAAAGTATATTCTGAGTGGTACTAGTAACCATGAAATGTGATTGAAGTAATTTGGTGATGTATTTGTAAAACAAATGATTTGGGGAAGGATGACAATTAATATGAACATGATGTCGAGATAATTAGATTTGGATAAAGGTATGTTGGATAGTAATAACTAAATTGAATGATATTTGATACCTTTGAAAGATTTTAAGATTCATGGACACATTTGTTATGCTATCCAGATAAAGATTACAACTTATTGGACTTAAGAAAAAATGTATGTTTTCAATAAGGATAAATGACAGTTCAGGTTGTTACTGTGACTCATTAAATACATGGTTAAGGTATTTACATGTTTCGAACGTGAAGACCAAGAACTAACTTATGAGATATGGGATATAAATGTTATTCTGATTTAGTTAACCTATTTATAACGTGGAATATTTTCAGTTTTTAGAAGGATTGTAAGGTTGTACATGTATGGATAGTATAAGTTATACTCTTATTGAAGTTTTATAGATTAATTTATTATCTCACTCTTTGTGTACATATAATTATTTTATAATCTGTGTTAACATTTTTGATGAGATAGATGGAATGACATATCTTTCTATTTATGAATCTCATGATCTATTATCACTTTTGGAATTGCAAATTCAACTTCACTTCTTTGAAGAAGTGATGAAGTGGAAATTGTTCAATTCATGACGAATGGTGATATTTTATTAAAATAAAGTAAAAATTTATTCTCATGTTCTTCAAAATTAGGGAAAGGATCCTGAAAACCAAAATTTTTATCTTAGTACCTTTTTCTCTGATGAATCAGATGATCCCTTAAATCGTCACATATTTAAGGGTTTCTGGTTATTAACTTTCTCCAAACCATGTTCTCTATCACTCTCCATCAGAACATCATGGTTAGATTTTTTCTTCTAAATAGATGTGTTTTCATCCCACATATGTTTTTCTATATGGAATCCTAGTGACGAGTTATATTGTGTAACCATTATGTTTCTAACATTCCTTTTTTAAATGATATTTTAGTATTCCTTTTTATGATGTCAGTTTTTATGAACACAAATTTCATTTATAAAACCTTTTATAAGCCATAATAATTTCATGGCGAAAATTTGATTTTAGGGTGGTATAATTTAAAACCCCAAGATTTTATGAGATATATTATTTAATTTCATTTATGTCTTGTGTTGTACGCTACATCAAGATTAGCTTGTGCTATACGCAACACTGTATTAGTTTGTAGTATACTGAACACTATTCTTGCCTTGGTTACACCCAATTTAAAGTTATTTTTATAGAATTAATTACATTCAAGACTATTCAAATGTGATAACTAGATATTATAACATAGTCATTATAATGGAAGGTATGAATAATATTAACTTATTTCTGAAAAACTATTTAAATGAAAATAAGTGAGTCTCTAAAATAATAAAATAACTCTGTATAGAATGTAATAGTGAAATATATATTTTATATTTTCAATTTAAGGTTCAAAATTGATCTTATATGTTTTCAAGATATGATATAAGCGCAAATTCAATTTTTTTGGATAAAATGAGCGTTTTTAAAAAATATATTGTTTTATCAAATTATGATTTAAAACCCTTTTTAAATATAGTTTTGTACACTTTTATAAATAATTTTTTACAAAATGAACTTTTTATTTGGAATAAGCAAATAAAAAATTTATTTTCGATGAAATTTTGTTATTTTTCTCAAAATATTCCTTTTTATAGTGAAAACCACTGCAATTTAATATAAACCGCATTTTCCTCTGATTTATTTATAAGAAATGTAATCCTTTTAGTTATTTTAAGGTATAATTATATTATTTTTTAAAAATTAAATATAATTTTGGTCATTGGAAGTAATTTTCATTGAAATTAGAAATAAACTCACATCAATCTTTTTATGTTTTTTTACTTTTAAAAAAACTATGTTTTCTCACTTTGACAACGGAAATTAATTTTATATTCATTACTGCATCTTTTGTGTATTGATTTTTTATTAATGGATACAACATTTGAAATTAGTGGGTACAAAATATTTTAATAGGTTAATTATATTTTTTTTGAAAATTAAGAATAGTAACTACATAAATTTTTATTACAAAAGTTAAAGGTAAATCAGGTAAATTAGGTTAAAAACCCATATGATAAAGACAATAAAACTATCCTAACATCATATAAAATCTATTTTGATGAATTAAAGTCATCTAATATCACCTATGGGTCGGAATTGATTCTTTTAATGGAAATTTAACCTTGAAATTGATGTAATTATAATTAAAACAATAGAAAGTGCCAACATATCATGCTCTTATCTCTTATAAGTATAATAATTTTACTGTAGTTATAAAATTGATAAAACATAAAAAATAAATATTCTCCCAAAATGTAATAAAATTATCTAAATCAGATGAATTTATTTATAATTTTTATATATTAAACAGTTACCATAAATATTGACACAACATCGATGAAATAATTATTTTAATAAGATAAATATAAAATAAATGATATTTAATTATTAAAATAAATATTATTTTAAATAATTTCTTCCATCCAAAATTTTTAGATATTCAAATGACATGTTTAAACACTATTAAATTCTTTTGTTTGAAGTTATATCTCTTTTTGGATTTTATTTAAATTCCATGAAATGAATAGTGTAAAAATTGACACTATTGATATTATCTTTTAATAATATTTTATTAAATTATTTAAAAATCATAAAATTAATTTAAAATTATAAAGGATATTTAATAAGTTCTAAATGTTAATTAATTTTCTACATATTTGAAATTGACCCCATATATGTAAACATAATAGCCTCTAAATAATTAAAATTTTATTATCTCAATTAAAATTAAAAGAGAGTAATTAAGGGTAAAAAAATAGATAAGGTTTAAAATTAAATAAATACTTGTCTAAAAATTATTGGATGAGATTACTTGATACTATCCTCATATAATCTTATAATATATCACATTGGAGCTATTATAGTTCAAAATTGAATTTATAATAAAATAATATTTGAAAACATTTCTACAATGTCCCTCATCCTTATAAAAGGCCACCACATCTACCCACTTACTTACACCTTTAAATCCCATTTTCCCCTAAAAATTCTACTCAAATAAGATTAAAAAATCACTACATTCCCCCTATAGGCCACACTTTGGGGAGAAATCCATCGTAGGGAGACCTTTTTTGCAAATGAAAATGAGATACTCGAAAAAGAGTTAATTGTTTTATCACCACATTCAAAATTATTTTCGTCTTCTTATTTATATCCTTATGTTTTTTCCATAATAAAGTAATAAATATCCTATATTCTACTTTTTTATATTTTATTATAATTATTGGATAACCTTATACCTCATTTTATATATCCTATGAACAACAATATCACCACATGTGAGTACGTACGTCTTACCGTCTCCACGTTGTCATGTAATTTTTTATTAAAAAAAATACTTAATTTGGTTTTTTATAATGATGAGTATAATAGATTTAAATAATTAATATAACATGATAAATTTTTTTATAATTAATATACCATACAATTCCATCTCGAATAAAAATTAAGTGAATGATATCTTTTCCCCTCCGTACGTATGGCCTACCATCTCCACAAAGTGATGTGATTCATTCTACACATTCTTAATTATACAATGATTATGTACATAAATTGAATGAATAAATATGATATATATTATACCAATATAATTATTTTAATAATATAACTATATCCTACTAACTGGAACATGATCTTATCCAATGAAACATTCATAAGAACATAAAACTTTTCATATCCAAATAATGAGTGACAATGAAATATTACTAACAAATGGATGCTAAAATAATCACATATGATATCATAAAAATACTTATTATTATGGAATTAGTCAATAAAATTAGTTAAATCATTATACAGTAGGTTGAGATATATACGAAGGATATTAGACCAACGGTAAGGGATAATATCACTATCTCATTATTATCCGAGATTGTTTATACGTATGAATTCACTTGGTTAATTTATCAACCACATAAATGTTTCCTAAATATATAATATTATTTATATTTTTCTAATATTGTTTCAAGTAAATTTAATCCATTGGTTAATTTTTATAAAATGCTATGGAAGGAAACATTCTTTCGTTTTCTATAGGAGGTACTTTTTGAATTTTCTAGAAAAAGTACGTTGAATTTTTTATCTTATAGGAATGAATGAATTATTAAAATTTCATAATGACTTATTTCCTTGAAGAATATTTTATTATATTTAAAGTGAATTTTTAATTAAATTATTTTCTTATAAAATTTTGATGAATTTTGGGGAAATAAATTTTTTTTGAAGAAGAATGGCTATTTTTTTAAATAATTAATTTCAAGTACTTTATATAAAATATTTTCCACCTATGATATCACATGGTTATGTTTCTATCCATACTATTAATTTTATTTTATTATGTTTATGATGTAATTATTTTTATTAAATACATGTATTTTATATGGATTATGATGGAATGATGTTTAAAACACCCATTGTTTCCTTGGGTTATGCAATGATGAATGGTTTATATTTTTATGGGACATGTAAGAATGATTTCATGTTGAGTTGGGTGATACCTATATATACCTCCAATTTATTGATTATTTATTTATATATCATGAGATAGACATGACTAGAATGGAAAGTACATATTTTTCAGTAATATTGTGCTGGAACAAGGAGTGAACTTGGTTCAATAAAGGACTTTGTCTGCTATGATGGTATTGGCTATGATCCTTGGCTCATACAAAAATGATTTACTTTGCTTATGTGTTTTACACATGTTCATGGTTTATTCCAATGTTATTTAATCACATATAATTTTCCTTTCTGATTTATTCCTTACAAACATCTATGATTTATTTCATGACTCATGATTTTGATATTCAAAAGTTATGTTCATCTTTTTATATTTATATATTAATATATTATTTTATTACCCTTACTCAGAATCTAAGCTCACCATTTCATATGATTCCATTCCATATGTTATAATGTAATAATTTATGTAGGATTGTTATAGGGGAATATCTTTATGATAGATTTTTAAGATCATTCACAAATTTGAAGAATGTATTCAATGTTTCCAATGATAGTAAACTATTACAGCCATCTGGCGTGCATTTGTAAAATATAATTAATATTCATATAAAATGGGTTAATATTCATATACATCATTCTTGGGTCATTATATAGGGGGTTATACACTTTGAGTTACCCAATCAATGAAGTATAGTCACATCCACATGAATACCCTTAAGTAGAAATGGTGGTAGGTATTTACCAAACAAATGTATGAAATAGAAAATAATGGGATAATTTTGGTAGTATAAGATGAGCCTATAAATATTATTGTATGGGTTTTAATAAAATTTAAAGTGTTATATCATCACTTGGACATAGTAAACACAATAAAAAGAATATTTAAAAACATATCCCAACATGAAAAATTAGCAACAAAAAGTACTAATATGTGGAACGATTTTGAAAAAAGGGGAGAAGAAGTGGATCCCTTACATGAGAGGGTTATTCATAAATCATGGTAGGGGATTATTAAGACCTTGAGAACACCTTGGACGGTCTATAAAGAGTGAAATGTAGAGGAACATCATGCTTATATGGGTTTGAGTAAATATGAATGATAGTTTGGGTGGGTTTTTATAGAAAATGATTAGGAAATACTTTATTAATTTAAAATCAAAATTGGAATCAATATCATAAATTAATCCAAAAATATCATAAATGGTATTTTCCTACATATTACACCAAATTGGAGGGGTATTCATGACATTATAATTCTACAAAACAAAATATTTAAAATAATATGCTTTATTATCACTATTGGAACTTGGTGTTTTCCCAACTGTACTATAGCAACTATTTTATGAAACCATTGCTATAGTTAGAAAGAAGGAACATTTGCCAACAGTTTGTTTAGACCATTAGAAATGTGTATATATTCCTTATATTTTCCAATGGTTTGCTAAAACCATTGGGAAAAAACTATTTTCTCTAAGGTATACCAGTGGTTTTGATAAACCGTTGGTAAGGAGAAGCTTTCCCAATGGTTTTTAAAAACCGTTGGGAAAATTTTCCCCCAAATACCAAGTGCCCCAACTCCCAGTCTACCCGATTTTAGACCTAATCCAGACCTCCTCCAGAATTTGTCTCCGCCACAAAACACCATCCAGCTGAAGATCATTCTTCAATCAAACAATGCTTTATTTCTACACTTCAAATTAGTAATTGTTACCTTAGTTTTAGTGTTCTTCCTCTTTTTATTATACGTTGGATGTTTTGATTTCTTCTAAATTATAGTTATTGGAGTACCGAATGCTATATTTGTTTTATGTTTTTTTTCTTCTACACTTTATACATCGCAAATGGTCTGTTTAGTGGTGTTTGTTTAGTGTAGGGGTAAAGGGTTTGTTTTATGTTTTTTGTTTAATGGGGTAAAGGTTTTGTTTTCTGTTTGTTTTATGTTTGCTTTATGTTTTAATGTTAGTGGGGTTTTATGTATTATGTTTAGTGGGGTTTTACTTTTTTTAGTGAAATGGATAATGCACGATAGTTTGCGTTTCTTAATGAATAAAATGAGTTTAAATAAAAATACCATAATGGGGGCTGCAGGAGGGGTAGGGGGTTGTCCAGGTGTGGTGTGATGTCTAGGTGGGGGTGAGTTATCCAGGGGGTAGGGGGCTGCAGGGGGTAGGGGGCTATAGGGATGTGGGGGAGGGGGGTATGGGCTACCACAATGAGGGGTGTGGGCTGTCCATGGGGTCAAGGTGGGGTGTCCTAGTTGGGGAGGGGGTGTATGGTGTCCAGGGAGGGGGGTGGGCTGTCCAGGTTGGGGGGTGGCTGTCCAGGTTGGGAGGATGTCCACGATGGGGGGGGGGGGCTGTCCAGGTGGGGGGTTGTCCCGGTGGGGGGGGGGCTGCAGGGGTGAGGGTGTGGGATGTCTAGGGAGGGGCTGGGCTGTCTGGGGGGAGCTATCTAGTTGGGGGGGTATGGGTTGTCCAAAGAGAGTGCATGGGTCATCCAGGTGTGGGGTGGGGGTGGGGGGTTGTCGGGGGGTGCTATAGAGAAGGGAGTGTGGGATATCATGGGATGAGGTGGGTTGTCCAAGGGTGATGGTGGATGGACTATCCAGGTGGTGGTGTGTGTGTGGGCTTCCAAGAGGTTGGGATTTCCAAGCGTGGTGGGGTGGGATTTCCAGGGGGTTTTGGTTGTCTAGGGAGGTGGGGGTGGGGGTGTTGGCTGTCATGGGGAGTCAGATGTCAAGGGGGGTGGGCTATCCAAGGGGGGTGAGGGTGGGCTATCTAGGTGGGGAGGAGGTTTTGGTTTTCCAATAGGGGTGGGGTGGGTTTTCCAAGTGGGGGGGGGTTGTCCAAGGGGGGTGGGGGTGGGATGTCCTAGACACCTCATACCCCCTAGATAGCCCCCACCCCTTAAAAGCTGCCCTCTCGGGGACTCCCATGACCCCCTGGACAGCCCCACGCCCCTAGATATAGACGTCCCACCCCCCTGGCCACCCTGTACCCACCTTGGACAGCCCCCACCCCTGTGCACACCCACCACCCCCTTGGACACCTAGTACCCCCTAGACAGCCACGCCACCCCCGTGGAAAGCCCTGCCACCCACCCCGTACCCCCTAGACAGCCCCACCCACCCCCTAGACATGCCCTCCCCCCGTGGACATCCCCCACCCCATTGGATAGCCCACCCACCCCTGGATGTCATGTTCCCCCCCTGGACAGCCACGCCACCACTACCACCCCCTGGACATCCCTCCCACCCCTGGACACCTCGTACCCCCCTCTAGAACCCCCCCCCCAACAAAAAATACCCCCACCCCTTGGACACCCCCGACCCCCTGGAAAGCCCTGCCACCCCCATGGATAGCCCGCCCACCCCCTGGACAGCTCGTATCTCCCTGGGCAGCACCCACCCACATGGACAGCCCACCCACCATCCCCTCGGACACTCGCCCACCACCCACCTGACACCCCCATCCCCTCAAATTCCCCCACCCCTGGAAACCCCCCCCCCCACCCCTTGACACCCCCAACACCACGGGACAGCCCCTCTACCCCCATGGACAGGCCGACCACCCATCGTGGAGACCCCCCCTGCTGGACAGCCCGCCCACCCCCTAGACACCCCGTACAACACTAGATAGCCTCGAACACCCCATTGACACTCTGTCAACCCCTTGTATAGCCCACCCACACCCAGGACACCCCTTACTACCCTGGACAGCCCAGCCACCCTCGTGGATAGCCTGCCCACCTGGACGCCCTGATCCCCCTAGACATCCCCCTACCCACTGGACACCTATGACCCCCTGGGGAGCCCCACCACCCCCTAGACACCCCGCACCCCCTGGATTCTCCCTCCCTCTTGGGAAAAGTGTGTGATCAATCAATTTATCTACTAAAATATAAAATTTCATCGATCTGATGTTTCATGAACTCCTGAATAATTCACATCCACAAGTGTACATGATCTTGTACACTCATGTATTGTTCTTAAAAGATATTTTGTTATAAATATAGTATTTTTTTATAATATCATTCTCATATAGAGTACTGTTTCAGTTATGGTTTCATATAAAGTGAAAAATTCTAATTTACATAAATATATTTTCAATTAAACATAAATCTTATTGAATTTATTTTTGATGAAATGACTTATAAAAATTATTTTTTTTACAGAATGGATAGAAGATGGATGTATGAAACTGATAGGATCTCAAGTGATTATAAAAACATTTGGGAGAGAATTTAGATTTTTCATTTCACAATGCTTCAGATAGTGATCGCATAAACTGCCCATGTTCTAATTGTATTTTCAGACCTTGGTTGAGTTGTGAAGAAGTCAACTACCATATAACCAAATTTGGTTGTCAAGAAAACTACTATGTGTGGTATCACAATGGTGGAGAAAATGAAATATCAAATTACTAATGATCCAAATGAGATGACTGGAGTGGAGAATTTTTTATAAGACCTATTTCTGTTTATTCTTCATCATAAAAAAAGATGGATTCCAACCCAAGAAGACATTGATATGAGCACACATGATGCATCTAATGAAAATGATGATGTTGTTAGGGTGAAAAAATTGAATGATGCTGCCACAACTCTAGTATATCGACAGTGCAAGAAAATGAAAAATATGTAATTTTTAATTTGATTATTTCATGGGAAAACTATGTATGGGATTTCTAATATAGAAATCGATTACATTCTTACCTTTATGAGTGATTTACTTCTTTATAACGTAGATATTCCCTCAAACCACTATATGGCATGGAAGTTAGTTGAGAAACATGGATTTTCTAGAAAACAAATTCATGCTTTCTCGAAAGATTACAGTTGATTCTAGGAGGAAACCTCCTGAGCGAAATGATTGTATAAGATGTGGCACATCCCACTAGAAGTCAAAATCAGATGGAACGCCATCCTGTATGCCACAAAATGTAATTTGGTACTTTCCATTGATCCCCAGACTCGAGATTCTTTTTATGTCTGATGAAATATCAATAAAAATGAGATGGCATAATATCGAGAGAAATAAGACCAATGATGAGTTGGTTCACCCTACAGATGGATTTTCATGGCATTGATTTGATGCTCGATGTCCTAATTTTGCAACTGACATGCATAATGTGCGGCTGGGTCTTTCATGCAACATATTTAATCTGTTTGGGTAGATGCTTACTTCGCACAGCACATGTCCAGTTTTTATACACATTTATAATCCTACACCATGGTTGTGTATGAAAAAACCTTTCACATTCATGTGTATAATCAAATATGGACCCTATGATCCTAGCAATAATATTGAGGTATAAAATAATACTTTAATAAAAGAGTTGAAATATATTTAGGATGTGGGTGTGCACACATATTATGCATATTAGAAAGAAATATTTCATATGCGTGCTGCACATATGTGGACGATCAATGATTTTTCGGCTTATGAAATGATATCTGGATGGGGCACGAAGGTATATCTCTCATGACCTGTTTGTACGAAGAATACATGATCCAAAAGACTGAAATATCATTATAGTCTCAGTTTTATGGTACATCGATAATTCTTTCCAGTGGACCATCAATATAGAAATAATTGTTGAAGATTTGATAATACAATAGAGAATGATGATCCACCTTAGTGTATGTCTAGAACTAATGTGCTTAATGATTTGAAAGATTTCAGTTTTTCATTTGGGAAGGGTCAAATGAAATCTGTAAAGAGAAAGAATGTTTCCACTAAAACCCATTTTAATTGGAAGAAGAGGTGTATCTTTTTTGATTTCCCTTATTGTTCATCCAATTTGGTACGCCATTGCATAGACGTAATGTACATTGAAATAAATATATGTGAAATGTTGTTTTGATACTTCTAAATGTTAAGGGAAAGACAAATTATGATTTATAGTCTCGGCATGACTTGGTTGATTGGGGCATCAGACCAGAATTGCATCTTGTGCATATCCGTGAAAGTAAATGGCATGTTCCATGTGCTTCTTATGTGATGACACCTATAGAAAAAAAATTAAAGAAGTATTAGAGACTATTATATTTCTTAATGGCTATTCATGAAACACATTTAAACGGGTCAATAGAAGAGAGTTGAAGCTAAAGTCATTGAAGACTCAAGATTATCACATTCTTCTACATGAGTTGACTCTAATTTAAATTCATCATCTCTTGTCCAACATTGTTATGGTGACTGTTATTTGGTTGGGCCATTTGTTTAGAGATCATTGTGCTAAGAATTTTTCCAAGTCTCTCTTAAAAAAATGTTGACAGATGCCCCATTAATTTTGTGTGAGTTGGAGAAAATATTTCCTCCATCATTGTTCACTTTCATGCTGCATCTGATTGTCCATATTCCCACTCAAATACTTCTCAGAGAACCTATTCCTTTTCATTGGATGTATCCAACTGATAGAAATATTTACACATTAATGTCTTACATCTGAAACAGGAATCATCCCGAAGGTTCTATCTTGAATGGTTACTTGTCTTAAGAATGTATAGAATTATGCTCAATGTATTTGACTAATCTTACTACACGAATTAACAGACCAATGAGAAATGAAGAAGAATAGTATAAGAAAATCGAACCCAGTTTTCCATCACTTCCTCAAACGTGAAGAATTCTTGGATCGTATACACTGAATAAATTAATCCTTAAACAGCGGGAGATGAAAAATTACACAGTTTTTTTCAACTGTGATTTGTTCGATGACTACATTAGATAAAAAAAATTGAATATTTATATCTTATGTATATATCTATTAAACTATTCATATTTTTTATCTATAGTGAAAATATAACAATGATAAATAAAAAGAATCATTCTTTATATTTGAGAAGGATGGATACTTTTCATAGAAAAGAGTTTTCTGTTTGGTGAAAATTGAAGGTAAAAATTTTACTATTTAAAATAATTAAATAAATATTTAATTATGTTTAATATTCATTTATATTGTTGGTATTGAGTTTTCCTTCTGACTATGTATTTGAGGAAATAATATCTTTGTCTTTTGGTCCTAATACTGTGGTTCATGACTGTAAATCAATTGTTATCAACGGGTAAAAATTTATTGTCACTGAATGAGAAAAGAACATGAGAACACAACATGATAGTGTTATCGTTACTACCCCAACAGATTGTTATTCTAGTGCATCAGATAGTAGACTGCGATTTTAAAATTTGGGTTACTATGGAGTAATTTAAAATATAATAATTTTGGAATATTACTCTCATGGATGAGTAACGATGATGAAATTCCATTGGATTGATTCGATGATGAGACATGGCACATTTATTTATTATTGTGTATTTTGAGTAATTAATATGACTCAAAATATTGCTACCATAGAACCATATGTATTGGCATCAATGGCTAAACATGTTTTTTATGTCAAATACCAACTTCGACATGAATTTGGTGTCATTGTTGAAGTAATTCCAAGACATATTTTTGATCATGGTGATGATGGAATTGACACCATCCCTACTGCCATTGGAACCAATCCATCTATTACTTTTGATGACTCCAATTGCTCAATTGTCAGAGTTGACTGTGAACCTGATGTTGTGGTGGGAAATATATAAAATTATCCATTAATATTCTCAATTATTTTGGTTTACCTAGAGTTGGGTTTTTATGGTTGGTGATATTCAAATTTATTTAATATTGATTTCTAATATGTTGTATCCGACTTGACCATTATGTGAATTTTCAATGTTTATTGGTTGAAATTTTTATTTGAATTGCATTTTCTAATTTATAATTGAACTATTTTTAAACCTACGAAACCAACATTTATAACTTGGTAAACATTTCAATGCCTCAACTATGATTTGTATAAAATTTTCCTAACACTAAGACCTCTCTTTATCATTTTACAAGGCAATGAACATGATGGTTTATATTCTTATGCATAACATGTATTGAAACCTGCATCATCTACCTGATCTAAAGAAATTAAATTTTTCCTTAATTTTGACAATTTCTTTTCCACTAATGAATCTAGTAGAATCAATGTTCCAGGATTTTAATAGACTGATGACACTTAATAAATAATAATCATACTATAATATAAATTTCTTTATAAAATCTTGTATGATTTATTGACTTCCATATATATTTTTTCTTTCTCACCTAAAACATTGGTTAGTTAAATTATCCATGAATCCTCATATTCCCTCTCATTTATTTTCTTTTTTGAGTTAAACATTATTTATCCTTTTCTATTTACTTTTATATGTTTTTTAAATGCAAGAAATGAAACCACTTAAAGAGAGGCGACGAAAACAGATTATGGAAAACAATCGTCGCATGACTGAGCTAGGCATTCCACCACTAGTTCCTGCTGTGAGTATTTTATTCAAATATTTTTATTTAAATTATATATAATGTCATGTGATTAATTTTTTTTATCATTTTTTAGGATCTATCTATTAGGAAACAGTTATTTGATGAGCAAACTAGTGGTGGTCTCAATACTCAGGGTGTTCGTACGAGGGGGTGGTACGAGAGCTAGACGATCTGGTCAGCGTACCCGATTAGACCCTACCCCTACCACTAACATACCTTCCATCCCACATTCGGATCCCAGTGTGGTGTTAGGGAAACACGATATTTTTAGGCCTCCTATGTTTTCACCACCATTTACAGCTGACCCTTCTCACCCATCTGTACTATATCTGATTACGATTCCCACTCTCCATCCAGTATTTGGCCATATATCCATGTCATCATCTTTTACTACTGCTTCGATCTCTATGGGAGTTTATATTCCTTCTTATTCAACTCCTGCTCTGCCAGAGTCTGTCCCTGTAGAGAATACATTAGGACTCACTCCTCTTGTACAGGGTGTTGCTTCAGTTTCTGCAGATCCAACAGCACCCATTGATCAGACTACCTCATGTATACTTTTACAACCCTAACAAATGGTTACACCGTTACTTATATTCATTATAACATGTATTGTTAAATATTTTTTTTTCATAACAGATACTTCTACTGGTAGGAGGCGGGGGCGGGGGTGTACACACATGCGTGCGGTGTGGAACCAATGCATGCAGTCGATGGTGGACTACAATGAAGATAGTCAAATGATTGAAAATTTAGTGAAGCAATGTCGAAATTTGTTGGCGACGCTTGCCAAATACTCTGACATCATTCCAGTCAGTCCACTCTCATAGAGAAATCTACCAAATGAAGTTAAAGACAAATCCTGGGCCGAGATATTGTTTTAAAAATCTGTTGTATTTAATGCAATCTATTATTTTTTGTAATTATATGAATTAATATTTTGGTGTCAGTTGTGGTTTAATTTCCTCGATGGAGAGGGTGCACGACCAACACATCTAAAGGATTTATGCGAGCTTTGAAAGGCTTATAAGAATGAGTTGTAAATTGGCTAGAGTGCTAGAGTGGGACCAAAGTTAAAGAAGGTCCCTGTCATGGATGATTCTCTTTTTGAAAAGTAACGAGAAATGATTACTCATTGGAAGAATATCTAATTTATAGTATTAAACAAATTAGTGGTATTTAAATGAAAATTTTCATGTTTTTCCTTAATACTAATTATTGAATTTTATATAGGAAGCATCTGGAAGAAATAAAAAAACATTGTTGCTAAGAAATATTTCCACACATTGGGATTTACTACGATGAAAGATCATGAGAGAAAGTAGGTATGACAATATATATTCATTCTTTAGGACTTTCACTTTCTGTTGCTTCATTTATAATTTATTCAATTTCTAATTTTGTTATATAATTTCAGATATGAAATTACTATTTTTTGGAATCATATTTTTAATTATGGTTTCCTATATTAAATTTCATTGTAGAGGCATAAATGGAATATAGAAGGATGTGTACCTCGAGCAAAACTATTTTAGCTCAAGTAGAAAGAAAAAAGATGGAAGTGAAGTTAATGAACCAACTCAGTAGCATATTATAAGTTTTACATTATAGATTTAAAAATTTAATCTCTATTTTGTAAGTTAATAATCTATTTTTATTTGAAATAAGATGATTTAGAGGCACTTTATGATAAGGAACATGATAATTTTGGGCCAAAGGATCACTTACATCAGGTGTTTGGAGATGAAAACCCTGGTAGAGTACGCTGCAGACTTGGGAATGGTATAGTTTTGACGAGTTATTGACCCTCCTCAGGTATGAGTTTTAGTGTTACAAAGTTTCAGCATATTAAGGCAAATGCATAAAAAGATAAAAATGGGCCATAGAGATGGCAGAACAACCTGTTATGGAAAACACTTCATTTATAAAACTAACTGAATCTTTACATCCAACACTTCCACTTAAGGCCAACACTACTTGTGATGAAAATATGTCATCAAAGTGTTATATATATGGTGCACCAGGTGGAATTTCTAGTGGTGGTTGAGATGATGGCGAGGAGGAGGCCTTGGTGGAGGAGGAAGGCGATGAGGAGGCTGAGGCTGAGTATGAGGGCGTGGAGGAGGGCATGGATGATGATAGGGATAATGAAGAGGATGAGGGTGAGGGTGGGGATGATGGTGATGATAGTGATATTGATGAGGGACTAATTGGTATGTTCTATTTTTTGAATGATATTACTGACCTTTGATGTTTATTGATTTGTTGTGCCTGAATATATATGTGATTAGGTTGGTCACATTATCTTTATTTTTTATCTATTTTAAAGTAATTGTAATTTTTTATTGGAATTTATAAAATTGATGGTAGGATTAGAAGTTGATATATTGAAATTATTATTTTTTACCTTGAATGATTTTTCTTTGAAAATTTGTGAATACCATCCCATGTGACTGGGATAGCCCTCCAGACAACCCCCCCCCCCCCCCCCCCCCGGACCCTGGACCATCCCCTGGATAGCACCGCCACCCTCCTCCCTAGACCCCAGACTAGCCCAGGACAACCCCCACCCTCCACTCAGGACCCCGGACATCCCCCCTCAACCATGGACCATGGACAGCCCCCACCCTTTTCCTTGGACCCAGGATAGTCCCCGGACAGCCCCCGGACAGCCCTCCGGATAGCCCCCCCTGACAGCCCCACACCCACCTCCCTAGACCCCGGACAGCCCCCCAGACAGCCCCCCTGGACAGCCCCTCGGACCGCCTCCCACCCTCCTCTATGGACACCAGACTACCCCCTCCCTGCTCAGTGGACCTGGGACAGCCCTCCTGACCCGACATCCTAACATTGGGTGAGTAGCGATTCGAAATATATTAAACATCACGACAATTCAGAAAAGGATAAGGACCACCTACCTTTATTCGGGAGACAAAATCACTCTTAATTCAGTGTCTTGGATCCCAGTCTAAGCTCTCTTTAAAATGGAAACCCTTTTATGAAAAAACAACAGGAATACAAAAAACATACCAAACCTATTTGCAATGGGTTGATACATTTGCACAAGGATACATGGTTTATTTATGATGTGTATGAGTCAACCCCGCCTCAATTTGAGGAACGGTGTGGCCGGTACAACTCAAATTTTAACACTTTTATTTGAAATGGACATCATTTTAAGTGAAAACAACAACTGGCATATGGAAAACTAATAAAACACATTCAGATCCTATTGAAACATTGGGAAAATGATCCATGAGTCATATGTGAAGTGAACAAGTCAAACATGCCTCAATCTGAGGCACGGTGTGGCCGGTACCACTCAAAGTGTCTCACTTTTATTTGAAATGGACTATGATTTAATTGAAAACAATGGCATACAGAAAACCGACCAAACACATTAGGATTCTATTTATACTTTAGGAAAAGGATCCATGAGTCATAATTTGACGTGTATGCATCAAAACCGCCTCAATCTGAGGCACGGTGTGGCTGGTACCACTCAAAATATCTCATTTTTATTTGAAATGGACAAAATTTTATGTGAAAACAAAAACTTGCATACGGAAAACTGACCAATGAAATTATGATTGTATTGATAATTCAGGAAAACGATCCATGGGTCATTTGTGATGTGTACGAGTGATCCAAGACTTAATCCGAGGCATGGTGTGGCCAGTACCACTCACAGTGTCACAGTTTTGTTTAAAATGGACAGTATATTAAGTAAAAACAACAGACATATATAAAACCAACCAAACATATTATGATTGGGTTGATACATTAGAACAATGATCCATCGGTCATTTTTGACCCGTATGAGTTAATTCAGCCTCAATATGAGGCACGGTGTGGCTGGTACCACTCAAAATGTCTCACCTTTATTTGAAATGGACAACATTTTAAGTTTAAACAACAACTGACATATGTAAAACTGACCAAAATCATTAGGATTGTGTTTATACATTATGAAAACGATCCATTGGTAAAATTTGATGACTACAAGTCAATTGTGCCTAAATCTGAGGAACAGTGTTGGTGGTATCACTCTAAGTGTCTTTCATTTGTCTAAAATGGACACCCTTTTAAGTAAAAACCACTGGCATATGGAAAACCAACCAATCACATTTCATTTGTGTTGATACTTTAGCACAAGTATCCATTGTTCATTTTTGACTTGTATGAGTCAACCCTACCTCAATCTGAGGCACAGTGTGGCCAGTACCACTAAAAGTGTCTCACTTTTATTTAAATTGGAAATCATTTTACCTGAAAACAACAATTAGAATACATAAAAACAACCAAACATGTTCGGATTCTACTGATATGTTAGTAAAATGATCCATTGGAAATTTTGGACATGTAAAAATCAACCCTCCCTCAATCCGAGGCACGGTGTGGCCGGTACCACTCAAATGTCTCACTTTTATTTGAAATGGACATGATTTTTTGTGAAAACAACCACATTCTTATGTAAAACTGACCAAATGCTTTCTTATTGTATTGATACTTTAGTAAAATGATCCATGGGTCATTTTGGACATGTACGAGTCATCCCTTCCTCAATCCAAGCCATGGTGTGGCCAGTATCACTCAAAGTGCCTCTCTTTTGTTTAAAATGGACACTGTTTTAAGTAAAAACAACATACATTCGGAAAACTGACCAAACGTATTTGGATTGTGTTGAAAATTTCTCAAAAGGATCCAAGGGTCATTTTTGACGTTTACGAGTCAACCCCGCCTCAATCTGAGGCACGGTGTTGCCGTTATCACTCAATTTATCTCACCTTTATTTGAAATGGACAACATTTTAAGTGAAAACAACAACTGGATTATAGAAAGCTGACCAGAAGAATTCAGATTGTGTTGATACTTTTGGAAAATGATCCATGTGTCATATGTGATGTGTACGAGTCATCCTCGCCTAAAAACCGGGGCACGGTGGGGCCAGTATCACTCGAAGTGTATTTTTTTTGTTTAAAATGGACACCCTTTTAAGTAAAATCAACTAGAAATTGGAAAACTGACCAATCATATTTGGATTGTGTTGATACATTAGAACAAGGATCCATGGTTCATTTTTGACGTGTATGAGTCAACCCCGCCTCAATCCGGGGCATATTGTGGCTGGTAACACTCAATGTGTCTCACTTTTATTTGAAATGGATAACAATTTAATTTAAAACAACAGTTGGCATACAGAAAACTTACCAAAATCATTCTGATTCTGTTGATAATTTAGGGAAAAAAAATCCATGGGTCATTTTTGACTTGCAGGAATCAACCCCTCCTCCATCAGAGGCACGGTGTGGCTGGTACCACTCAAACTTTCTCACTTTTATTTCAAATGGACATGATTTTAAGTGAAAACAACAACTTGAAAACAGAAAACCGACCAAACACATTCATATTCGGTTGATACATTAGAAAAACAATCCATGGGTCATTTTTGAAGTATATGAGTTAAGAACGCCTCAATCTGAGGGACGGTGCGGCCAGTACCACTCAAACTCTCTCACTTTTGTTTTGAAATGGACATGATTTTAAGTTAAAACCATAACATTCATATGAAAAACGAACAAAACTCCTTTTTATTGAATTGATACTTCATGAAAAATATGAACGAGTCATTTTTGATGTGTACGAGTCAACCCCACCTCAATCTGAGGCACGGTGTGGCTGGTATCACTCAATGTGTCTCTATTTTTTTAAATGGGCACTTTTATATGTAAAAAAACAGTCATTCGGAAAACTGACAAAACATTTTCTGATTGTGTTGATACATTAGTACAAGGATCCATGGGTCATATGTGATGTGTAAAATTCAACCCCTCCTCAATCCGAGGCATGGTGTGCCCGGTACCACTCAAAGTGTCTCACCTTTATTTGAAATGGACCACATTTTTAATGAAAACAACAATTGGAATACGGAAAACCGACCAAACACATTTGGATTGTATTGATACTTTTGTAAAATGATCCATGGGTCATATGTGATGTGTACGAGTCATCCTCTCCTCAATCCGAGGTGCGGTGTGGCCTCTATCACTCCATGTGTCTGTTGTTTGTTTAAAATGAAAACCCTTTTAAGTAAAAACAACTTGAATATAGAAAACCAACCAATTGTATTCAGATTGTTCTGATACTTTAGCACAAGGATCCATGGTTAATTTTTGATGTGTACAAGTCAACCCAACATCCATCTGAGTCACTATGTGGTTAGTACCACTCAATGTGTTTCACATTTATTTCAAATAGACAACATTTTAAATTAAGACAACAACTCGCATATAGATTACTAACCAAACACATTCAGATTCTACTGATACTTTAGGACAATATTCGATGGGTCATTTATGATGTTTAAAAATCAACCCCACCTTAATACAAGGATCGGTGTGGCCGATACCACTCAAATTGTCTCACTTTTATTTGAAATGGACATGATTTTAAATGAAAACAACAAATTACATATGAAAAACCGATGAAACGCATCTTGATTCTATTGATACTTTATTACAATGATCCATGGGTCTTTTGTGATGTGTATGAGTCAACCCTGCCTCAATCTGAGGAACATTATGGCTTGTACCACACAAACTATCGCACTTTTATTTGAAATGGGCATTATTTAAGTGAAAACAACAACTTGCATATGGAAAACCGACCAAACGTATTCGTATTGTGTTGATACATTAGCACAAGGATCCATGGTCCAACCTCACACAATCCACTTCTCATGTGAGGAACTCGTACCGCTATTCTAAAACACATGACATTTAATATGCTAATCCCATCCTCAAACAGTGGGTTCTAGGACCAAACCAATGTCCCTTTGGGAACCCAATACCAAAGAAATAATTGAATATTCATACCCACTACCAAAAATGGGGATTCATCTCACATCACACCCAAGAGACCAAATAACAATTATCCACAAACCCCTTTATTCCAATTGAAAAGTATATGAAAACACATTAGGCTATTCTGGTAAGCCATCTCATATGTCTAGAATGGCCAATGTTTCCTACTAAAACATAAAGAACCATTTATACATGGATACATAGTCATTTGAGGAATATAAACATCCCATGTGCTTCCTATAACTCATCCTAGGTCTATGCACATGACCACTACCATTTTCTATCTTATGGGTATCATGACCCTTGTCCACTCTACCAATGTTTTTTTGTTGGTTTTAAGATAGTCAACCCAAGACCATGAGTAAACATCCCATGTGCTTCCTATAACATGTAGGATTTTTATCTTCTATGTATTGGTGTTGTGGTTTGAGTGAGGAGTGAATTCTAAATTTTTACTACTGTTATGGGTGTTATTGCTTTTCAATTCTAAATTTATGAATTCTGGATGTATTGGATTCTGGAAATATAGGAAATGAATTCTAAATTTTGAATATTGTAATGTGTATTGGATTTTGGATGTATTGGATTTTAATTTTGTATTGGTGTTATGGGTGTTATTGAATTTCCATTCTAGATGTATTGGATCTTGGATGTATTGGATTCTGGATTTCTCTCTTTTGTTGTGGTATGAGTGAGGAATGAATTTTAAATTTCTACATTTCTGACTTCTGGATTATTTTTAAACATTCCATGTAGGATTTTGGTTTCTGGATCTCTGTGTTCTTGCTGGTAATAGAGAGTTATAGGTTAAAGGTGGCTGCTCGCTGCTTTGAAGCTGCATCATATGTATACCAATGGGTTTCAAAACTGTTGGTATAGTCTTTTGATGTATATTATTCCAACGATTTTGTTATAACCATTGGTATAAACTTCTACCAACAGTTTTCAAAACCATTGGTATATGCTTTGGATGTATATTGTATGTTATATACCAACGGTTCTAAGCCGTTGGTATAAGTGTAACATATACCAACATTTTCACAAACTTTTTGGATATCTCTTACTTTAACACATATACCAATAGTTTAGACAAAACCGTTGGTATAAGCCAATACCCACGGCTTACATGGCCAATGTCTGGGAAACCGTTTGTATATGATATTCCAATGTTTTTCCAGCCTTTACCAACAGTTCTGAACCATTGGTAAAGGGTAAAATTTCAGTAGTTATCAAGAAGTGTGTAATGTTTTTTAATATTTTATTCTAAAACCATAAAATATAATATAGGTTCTTGAGGATTCATTAAATGTTTGTAAAATTAATAAAATATATTAAAAAACAAACTATTTTCAATAGAAAACATAATATTGGTCATTCACACTATTTATAGTATTTATTATATTTTTTTTGGATTTTATGAATTCATAATTCAAACAATATTGTTATATCGTATTTATATTTTTCTATATGATTATATTATCTCTAAAAATTATGAAAAAATCATAATAAAATAATTTTTATCTAATAATAAAAATAATAATATTTAATTTATCATAATAATTCACTAAATATAAAAATTTATATTTTTTAATAAAAATCATACTTTATCTAAAAATATTGGTTTCTATGACAATAACAATTTCAAAAACATAAAAAAATTACCTTCAAATTCTTAAAATTATATTATCATATATATTTAAATAAATATTATTTAATAATAGTATTTTATTAAATTAAACATTATTCTATAAATTCTTGAATTCATTAAAATGTGCATCTTAATTGAAATAATATATTTCCCCAAAATATAATTTTTTTGATTATATCAGAAAATATGTATTATAAAATTAATTATTTAATAACTTATAATGTAATAATAAAAAAGGATAAATATAATAAAAAATATTTGAAGAATAAAAAAATACATATTCATGCTATTAGTGTCTATATACATAACCCCATATTACACTTGTAGATTCCCTAATGGTATTGTGTGCGACAGTGACACTTTCTTTGGGTGTTTCGACAAACATGGTTTGGGACATGATGTTGATATGTTTAAAAATATCATACAATATTTTTTCATACTTTAGTTATATAATCTAATCTTATGATTAGTCAAGGGAAAAGACCAATGGTTCCATCTCCATTAGAATCTTCGATGAATGGGATTCATAGGGTATAATCCTACTAGATGAGTTCCTCTCTTCTTCCATCTATGTAAATTATATTTCATCATCACCCTTAATATATACAAAAAATTATAGTTACATCTCAGTGGATATATTTTCCAAAATTATGATTGTTAATGGTCTTTTAAATCCTACAGACTATAACTATTTAAAATAAAAAATATATTTCACGTGTATTTTATTATTATATTATAAGAAATTTAATAAATTAAATAGAGATTCTAATTAATAAAACATCGGTTTTTTACATGAGTGATCCATCCCACTGTATTTATATGGTTTGATATGCATGATTACATCTTTACATAATGGTTAATCCCCCAATATAAATTCAATCACTACATAAAAAACATAATGATAAAAAGAGTTGTCATTGTGTCCACATTATAATTTTAGAATTCACTCGGAGATACAATGTATCTATAAAATATGGTCCACCATTGATAGAAAATTCTTCATGATCAATTCACCTCTTGATAATCCTCATTCATGGAGAGATGGATCATTGTATCTATACATGTAAAAATTAATTAATAACATCTATAGTTGATGTTGATAACCATCCTATTGATCTAAAAGCATCCACTATAATAAGAGTGATCTGGTGTTCCTCAATTGATCCAGTTTTACTACCTCAAAATCATTACCTCATATTCCCTCATCTTCATAAAATCCTCTTATTAGGGCACATCACACTTCCTCCTTCAGTGTGATATACTTATCATGAGTGACAATTGTTTCCCCAATGTGTTATCACTCTTTTTTGTAGAGTTCAATACACATTCCTCAAACAGAGTTTCTATATCCCACACAAATTATACACCTATAACATCTTCACTGGGTTTTATAAACAAAAAATCAATTACAAAAAAAATTCATGATTTTATCAATAAGATTTGTAATGTAAAAGCTCGTCGGTGTACTCTCTCTTCATATAGCATGGAAGAATACTACATTAATTGTGAGTAATTTAATACAAAATAAATCATAAATTAATGATAGAATTGTAACAAAAATCATGTTCGATGATTACTAATTTTTAGTTTAACTATTCAAGGACTTGCATAATAAATTTACTAAAGTTTCATTAATCATATCGCAATGCTCCCTACACCACGTCTTGGTAGAGAATCCATGAAACTTTTAACCTCTATACAAAAAACACCATTGTAATGGCCGCCCTTGTCTAGATGTTTTGACATGTTGAACCACATATCAAGCATAAGTATCTTCAGACACCACCATAGGCATGAGGGTAGAAATTTTTTCCATCATGAACTGTATTTCATCATCATAGATTCATCTTTCCTTCAAAGACAATTTTGGGAATACCTTTCTGTCACATGTATACTCTAAATGTACCATGAAATTCACCATGGGTGTTTTCAATCCAATTTTGGACATATAAAATTTTAGGTAGTGTAACTCTTATATGATGGATTCCATTGTTCTTATAGTGGGATTGAACATGTTACACATGTGAACCAAATATTATCAATGGGGTACACTATGTTGTGGTCCCTATCCAATTCCCATTTTGAGCATATGTATAGAAACAATCCATGTACAATGGGTGTGGTATTTTCCTAGGAAACCTTATCCATAATCACCATGGCCACATTATGGATGTAGACTTTCCCATGATATAAAATCATCATCAAACTATGACTTATTTTATGGAATGTTCATCCTCATTCTTTAGAAATATGACTTCAAAAATTGTTTTAATGAAATTGAAATCCAATTCAAGCTAAATATTCCCAAAAATGCACCGAATGGGTCTTGGTCAAAAAAAAGGGCATACGGGCCATGTAATGATCTAAATGCCTACTAGGCCTTCAGGATATGTAATGTTTATCCCTATACCCATCTAAAGATGCCTTTTCTTTTCTTTAATAATAAATGAGGCTCCGGCCCCATCCATTAAAAAATGGTAATAAAAAGGGATATTACAAATCCATCTAATTTATATACTATATTACAGGATGAAGATTCAAGTGAGGCTCAAAAGGATTCATAGCCACTTCTAGGGAATATCCAACCATTGAACCCAATTTATATGAGATCCACTACCTAAAATAGGGGAAGTAATGTTCCATATTCCAAATTGACTACCATATTGAATTTTTGGAATTTCATTATAGATACTCTATGTATCATTTTTTGACACGAGAAGTCTTTGGATTATTATTCAACGATAACAGAAGAAACATTAATCCATTACTCAAGAAGAGGTCCCTAGAATAAATTTAATGACTATTACTATAGATAATTCAATTTATAGTTGATATGATTCAGTAGAATCCTTAAAAACAATGTTCGAAGATCCAATAAATATGTTGGAAGATCTAGTGGATCAAGTGGATCATTCTTCTACTATTCTATGAATTCCATTGGCTTAGATAAAACATCCAACTTCTATAAAATAAATAAATTCAATATAAGGAAAAATTGGGAAACCTAACTAGTTTGAAAACTATATTTCCCTTTAACATGATTTTCACCATCATTATACCATGAAAAATAAAGGATAAGATTCATAGTGTATATTTTGGACCACTTTGTTATAACATTTTATGTCAGGGAAAAATATAAATTTATGCTATTATAATTTATGTAATTAAAAAAATTATTATATAATTTCTTATGTTGTCAGACATAACATTGAGTTTTTTTGTTAGTTTTTAATTTAAATAATCACTATAGATTGAAATATGACAAAATAACTGCAACAACAATGTTTCCACAGGCTAAGTCACCTACCACCTAAGGTAGTAAAGATAAATTATCCTGGGTAATCATTTTATTTATTCATAAATTCCTTGGAATTTGGATAAATATTATAGAAGGAATCATTAAGAATTTAATTGGTGGTATGATAAGGTCCATTGATATTATCGGTCCAAATACATAGTCAAATCCCTTAATATAAGAAGGAGTTCTCATAAACCATATTGTATAAAAAAACAACCAAAATTGGTATGGTATGACACAATCCAAAAAAATAGAAATAAAGTTATAAAAAAAAATTTAATTTTTTTAATGGCTGATAATTAAATCGAATTTAAGGGAACCAAAGGTATGTTAATTTACCAATATAATTAACATGAACAGAACCCAATAGGATAGAGAAATATCAAATGAATCCCCAATAAACTAAAAAAACTAATATAAATTTGTTCTATAAATTTGTTTTTATGTTTATATAATGAATGAGGTTATGATTGTAACAAAAATGTGATTAAGATTTTTTTAATTTAAAATGTTTAATAATTTAAAATCATCTATATGTTTTTTAATTTATTTGACCACTATTTCTGAAATCTTTGAAATCAAATTAGCTTATTCACTCTATTAGGATGAACATAGATCATGAAAAATATTAAAAAGTGAATGATAACCTTTAACAGTATTACTTGGGTTATAAATTCTCCCCCATTCTTTAGGATCACCAAAAGATTTAACCCTCAAAACTAATGTTGATAAAAAAGTATTGTGTGACCTGGTGAAGACCAATTATTGGAATGGTCGACAACCCATCCCTATCACAAAACTATAATCCCCTTTTTATAATACATGATCCATGGTTACCATAATGTATATTTAATATTAGAGAAAAGGGTTTGAATCTAAATCTTATATGATTTTATGACAGAAATGGAATTACATTATTAAATTCAACCATAATTTTATAACACTAAATGATAATTCTAATTTCTTACCCCCAATATTTTCTATTGAATTATTGAAATTACTTCCATCCTTTTTTGTGGACATCTAACAACATCACCATCTATCTGACAGGATGTCTTACCTCCTTCACCAATATTAAAAAAATTTATAAGCAATATTTAAAATACCTATATTATGAGAAGTGTTATATATTTATATTGTAATAAATAAAAGGGTACCATACTATCACATTTCGCAGTGAAACTCTTCAACCTAGTTGTGTTGGGGAATTTCAATCTTCTCATGACATGATGTATTTATCATAAAACAAATCAAATATAATTAAATATAAATAAATTTTGAAATTTTATTAGTAATATCTTATTATGAAATTATCATAAAATAATATACCTAATGTGATGAAACCTCATGATGATCAAAAAATTACTTACACCGGTCCTGGGATGATCCATCAAGGACCTTCTCAAATACATTTTACACTAATAGATATGTGTTGTTAAATTAATTCAATAGTCTCTACTAAAAAATCAATTTATTTACATAGATTCATAATATTTTTGGTCAGTTAATTGTATCATGAACATAAAATTAGAAACACATATTGAAATAGAATACATTTAATTCATTTGATTATTGACTTACTAAAAACAATTATTCAATTTAAGCATAAATGAATACAAAATTAAGGTAGTAACTTCATCATACTATCAAGAAGATAATTTCTATAAGATAATGTATTGTCACTCTAATCAGAATAATTAATGGAGAGGGAATCATCTATACTAGTGAATTATCCCAAATGCTACCATATATTCTTATAGATTCTCTAATGGGTAATCAAAAGAGTTAAAATGTTATAACTATATTTAAATTGATTAAATTAAAAACAAGTATTCATTTTTTTATATCATATGTTTTTGTTTTTATCAATTTGTCAAATAAATTGACCCATTAGTAAAAATATACAAGTAGATAATGTTCTCACTTAACAGTACATAATGATATCAATGATATACCAATATACTCACAATGGTATATAAATTTTCATATGAATGAAATATGACCCATCATGATGAATAATATTAATACCTTCGAATAAAAGTGTAAGAGAATGTAAAAATTAAGTAAAAAAATAATGAAACATATTTAAGGAATTATAACCTATTTATAAATTTAGGATTCTCTATACTATAAAACCTTTTACTCTTGGCTAAAGGATTGTATTGTTAGTCATGTCCTACTAGTGAACCATGTGTATAATCAGTATATTGAATCTCATACTCTATTGGTGTACTTTGGGTTACATGATAAGAATGGTTGTCATGATTTATTGAGGATATACCATATAAAAACCTTTTTGAACACCGAATGCATGAAAAAAATTCAATAAATCAATTAAATAAATTGAACCTTTAATCCAATTAAAAGTAATTATATTCATATTTAAATTACTAAATATTAATTAATTAATTTATATTATATTTTATAATAAGGATTTTATTCTATGTTAATGTTATCTTCATATTCTATTTTGAACATTAGAAATTATTATTCTTCATCACCCATCCTCAAAATATTGACACATTCAATATAATATGGGACACAATATTCAATGTGATATTATTTTTTTACTTCAAAATTAAAAATTACATCACCTTAATCACCCATATCATGAATGTATCGTAGTTTCATTATAACAACAACACTCCAAACATCATATAATATATCGTCAATATAATAAAATAATTTATATTTTGTTGTAAAATTATTTAGATTCTGTTATCCTTATCTAAAAATGTTAATTTTTACATTTGAATATTGTACTTAGACAATTCTATAAAATTTTTAATTTTAACATTCTCTCAGTCATTATTGGTTTCTTCCTAATGATTTTAGTGGATTTTATTTGAAATATTGTTATGGGTGTGGTTTTGTCTTTATTTTGGGAGGTAGATAGGTTTCTTGAGTTGTTGGAAGAGGTGTAGAAATAATCCTATATTTGTAAAATCTACATATAATACATTGGATGTCTAGAGAGGGAAACTATATAGATGATGTAAGTCTAGATGTTTTGAATTCTTATATGAATTACAACACCAATTTGGTGGGGATTCTAGTGGTGGATACATTTTTCATGGCACCCCAGGATAGCCAGTAGAATAGATCTAGGACAGAATGTTTTGGGAAGTAACATAATTTTCTCCACATGAAGTCGTTGTTTAATTATATAATCTTCCTCCTTTGACCGAATTTGTCTCATTTGACTTGTTAGATCTATTATGACATTGTTATATCTCACAACACAATTTCATTATGAATTAAAGAGCTAATTAAAATAGTTTTCCTCTCATGAAATGTTGATCTTTATTTTGGTATTTTATCTCATTCTTCTTATAGATACTCATTTTTCCCTCTATGTATAATATTTATCAATAGTTGGAATTTTTTATTTGGGTTTCATATATTATTCTTTATAGATCCTCCATGGGATTGAGTGGTTGTGATCAGATCTTCAATCGTCTTGTTGTGTCGATCGGGAATTGTGGTGGTAATTGATCCATTTGGTTTCCATCATTCTAAAACATATAAATTTCGAGATTTGTGATTAGTAATTCGTGATCTAGGATACGTTCTCAATTTTCAATACTATCAAATCATCACGCTCTATTATGTTCAATGGGTGTTGTTAATTCCAAGTGTTTCGAGCTAAGTGAGTTCATCATTTGGTTTGGTCCTATTAACCTGGCTTGGATTCTCTTCTAAATTTATTTCTAAGATTCCTAATAGGAATAAAAATTGTTTTTGTTAAATATTTTTGTTTTGGTTATGGATTTGAAAATAAAATCTCCACTTGTTTTAATATATGAAAAGGTTTTTAAACCATGTCTTGTGAGGTATCAAACAATAGGTTTCATTAATTGATATTGTTCATATAATCCTAGAAGTGATCGATGATGAGGTACTGATCCGTCATCAGGGATAATGTATTTTCCAATAGGCAAGTTCTTATTGGGTAATTTTAGCACCAGACTACTTCAGTTATGGTATGAAGCCACTATGGGGGGAATTGTCTTACCCCAAAAACTTGTTCGTCTAGGGTAATATGCACACTGGCTAGCCTACTAATAATGATAATGTTACGAGGATCCCCATTAACAACGAACAATTAGTTTCATAGGTTTTTTATCTAGTGATTATCATTAAAATACATGTTTAGATTTTTTATGGAAATTATTTTAAAATTAATTTATTCTATATTATTAAAAAACAATGAAAAGGGTTATGTATCTATTTATTGTAATAAATTGTGTCTCATGACATTACTTTATTTATATGAGAATAAGTGTTATATTATATATTGTATTCTTATGAAATAATTGGTGGTATCCTGCAAGTCTATTTTCTCACACTCAACATGCACTGTTGGGTGTATGTTGATATTTTTTATCTAACACACATTATAGGAAACATTTAATGGGAGGAAAAGAGTTTTTTATTTAGAAGTTTATACAATTATGTATTTTACATAATTTCACATAGTATTCATATTTTTATCTACCCATCGTAGTGGTTCATTTGCTGCGACTCCCCGGGTCTACCTCCAATAAACTAGGGGCTTGTGACTAGAACCATGTAAAAATATCCCAAACATGGGAGGCATTTCCTATGTATCTGTACAAACACACACATATATTGAAACCCAAAAAATGATGAAATACAAAAATCCCACTAAGAAAATTCATGGATGCATATATATTGCACAACGAGTGTACGATATGAAGTAATGTAAATCAAAACAAGGCCAAATAAAATCCAACCATAAAGTGTCTATAACACAAGTATAACCTATATCTAAAGGTACTTGGACTATTGTTTGAAAGTTTCAAGAACACACATTAGTCTTTATGGTATAGAAAAGCACTGTCTGGTTCTGGTCCACCAAGGAATCCTTTAAAAGGTCGATCATCTACCTAGTACATGATACGTGTAGGAAAAGACCATGTGTGTGTGAGTATAACAATACTCATAAGGACACCCCAAAAACACAAATAAATACAAAAAATGAAAGTACATTAATTGATATATAATTATATATATACAATACATATAACATTAATTAATAGATATACTCAATCAATGCCACATAGTATAGAGGTAATCTACAAATGAAATCTACCAGACCATGGATTCCATCTCGAATATTCGACAAAGCACTCATTTGGGAGAATATAGTCCCGATTCTGATAGCATTGATGACGTTTGTCTGAGAGACACTGATCTACAATTACATTAATGAATGATATATGATGATAGATAAAAAATAAAATATGATACAACAGATGAGGATCACACCAAGGCCCATGGGGTGATAACTATAACTCAATCTCGCTTAACCCACTAGGTAGGGGATTGAAGTTCCGTAGGATTGGTCATGTCGATGCCGGAAACTATACATAGGGAACAAAGGTGAATATGGGATCCCACTTTGGGCCTCTTGAGGGATTCCCAAAAAACTATCCACGAAGTCATGATGATGGGATCATAGTACTAGGAATAGGAAATGATTCACACATACCTTTTGGGAAAGTATAAGGGGAAAAACCTTACAAAACATCTCCAAGATACGGAGGGAGAATGATCCGATTCATGCTGCAATGAAAACAGGATAGGTATAAGGGTTACATGCCCTATCCCTTGACCTCGATTTATACCTATGTAAATTTATTATTTCAATAAAATTGTGTCCAATGAAAAAGAGAGTACATTGCGTGTAGAGTGGTTACATATCATGTCCTTTCATTTGGGGTCCCATTCATGTACTACCACCGTGTGCTAGTATATGGTGTCGAACCATGTTTCCATTCCCATATACCTGTGAATTAGGTAGCCCACGCACATGGTCCAAGCCATGCTATTTTGGGGATTACACTCTATGTAGGCTGACCGTGTAGTCCACCCTGTTTCCATATATATCCCAAGTAGACACCGATTTCACTCGGGTTGGACAACACACTATGTATACATAGTCACAAACTATGTGATGCCTTCATATTAACCCAAAAAATAGCTACCACATAGGGGAAAACACACCCTCTAATCGTGGATTACATGTTATGTTCTATGGGAATTTCCTGAAATCACATTCTTCTTCTCCATGTCCTGGCCCATGCTTCATCCTTCGATCTGATGCTCACCATGATATAAAACTAAATATCCAAGATCATAGAGTCATTCCATCACCAAATAGACATGTCTCACTTTCAAATATGATTGAAAATTGGATAAAATATTTATTCTTCATTACGAACCAATGAGAAGAACTTACCTAGATTGATGTCCTTAGTGATCTCAGTCTGCAACCATTAGAATGAAAATAATATAAAGAAATAATCCCACGGATTAATCTCCAATCAAAAAACCTACAAATATAATCATATCCCATAATACACATGATTTTTCAATCAATATGTTCATAGATTGGTTAAAATTATTCACAGAAAGAAATAATGGAGAGGAAATCCAAATAAAAATAAACCATACCTCTATTTAGTGTGGACTTTGATGAAGAATGACTTTCAATGATGTCATTGGAAATACTCTTTGAATCAGTTATGCATCGATCGTCAATCCAAAATTCCATCGTAGTTCGTCTGATAGGATTCTCAAAGGCTATCTCTAATGAACCCCTTATAGGATACATGGTTCTGTGCCTAACGATAGTGTTTTGACAAAAAGACCTATTTATTGTTCCACCTATCATTTTGTTAAAAATATTAAATAAAATCGTTAATAATTTTATTTATTAATTCATTTGTGTTGAATTTTCAAAAAATGGCCCATGAACACAAATGAAAAGTCGCACCTGGGGTAATACCACTATTCTGAACTCAACTATGGCTTCATATTTATAATCTGGGAACCTGTTTAGATGTTCATACTCTTTTTTAGGAAAACTACGTGAGCGTTCTATTTAATATATTTAATATATTGGAGACATTTATTCCTATAAAACAAGGACTCATAATCACACACCATCGCATCACCATTTCATGAAATTAATCTAGAAAATATCCCAATAATAGTACATGAACAATCTGAGAAATTACATTCTCTCCACATTTGGGCTTTACATCATCGAAAATCCAACAAAAAGGCAACTAAAAAAGATGTGGGTATAGAGCATGAATCTAAAATTCCCACTCCGATTTTATATCCTAGAGTTTCTTGTGCATCCACTAAACATGAAATAATGGAATAAATCACCCATGAAGGATCCTCCAGACTATGGAGAAAGTCTAACATAGAAGCTCGCAACATGTCCTTCAGAACCCGAATGGTCCGCTAAATTTGGCCATCAGTTTTTGGGTGGAATTCTGTGGTCAATCGTAAGAGGGTCCCAAACAACGCCTATAATCCCTTCCAGAATTAGTATGTAAAGAGAGCATAATGATCAGAAAACATCATCGATGGATATCCATGGAGTCAAACTTTCTAATGAACATACATGCATCACAATCTCATTACTGAACTCTATTCACGAATAGCTAAGATATGAGATGACTAGGTGGGTCATTCAATGATAATCGATATAAAAATTCCCCCCTTGACAAATGTGGTTATAACATCATGATATACGTAGATATCCCACCCCACTTCCATTCTCGAGCATCAATGGGTTGAACAGAACCTATTATAACATGGTGTTTATCCATCACATGCTGACAAGTATGGCATCGAGAGAGAATATTTTAAACTTTTTGTTAATTCCAGGCCACCAAAACTAACATCAAAAGTCCTATTACATATTTTACACAAATGGATGTACCACCAAAGGGGACATCTAAAACTCCATCAGAACCTCATCCTACAATTTCATTGTTACCATTATGTATCCTATAAAAATATCGACATTCTCCCTACCTTTTGGAAATCCATAAGGAGCCATCCTTAGGGATATCTGATAACATAGGGTCTCACAATAGTTATAACTAAGACGTGCCTCCTTGACTCGATATATGTCAGTAGGGATGAAAAACATCAACTGGAGGTAAGCTACTCAATCTCCACCCATAAAGGATAACTACAATACAGATGAAGAACATGACACCTCGTTCAACAACTATTAACTATATCTCTTACTAAGAGAATCTAGTACCACATTCCGCTTCCTAAGAATATAGATAATTTCAAAGCCACAATCACGGAGGAACTCTAGCCATTTCTTCATCTATATGTTGATATCCTTCTGAGAGAAGATATACTTGAGACTCCTGTGATTAGAGTATACCATAAACATCTCACCCAGTAGGTAGTTTCCCCACATCTTCAAAGTGAAGACTACAACTTCTAACTCAATATCACGGGTGGTGTATTTCTTCACATGTAAAATCAACTAGTGAGTTCCAAAGAGAATCATCAGTTGCCTATGCATCATAATGAAACATGCCTGGTTTTGGATGCATCGAATATCACTACGCACTAGACACCTTCCTATGGAAGTCTTAATATGTGAGTGCTCATCAAACTCTACCTCAACTACTTCAAATATTGATGAAACATTTTTTCCACAGGAATGGATTACTCTTTCATGTCATAGCCGTCATGGGTGCTGATATCCCAGAGGAATTAGGTATAAATATCTTTTAATAGTCTTCCATCTAAAAGATTCTTCAATCCTCTATCACACTCTTAGGTTGATCCAATTATTACACTTCCTCAACCTTGGATGATTACATTACCACTGCATCCACTGAGATAATGAGTCCTATAAATTGGACTTCCTAAATACATAATGTGGAATTCATGAACATTACATAAAGTTGGTTCTCCTAGAGTACATTCAGAACTATCCATAAATGTATCTTGTGATCCTCCTAATATGATTAGTATACAAGTAAATGTTCAATGAAGATTACCAAGAACTGGTCTATGTAAGGAAAAGAGTTCTTGTTCATGAGTCCTGAGAACATTTCAAGGGAGTTTTTCGTGCCTAAGGGTATCACCGAGGACTCATTGTGACCATAGGGGCATCGATATGTCAAATTTATTATATCCTCATCCCATACCAGCAACTGATGATAGAAAGATATGATGTCAACCTTTGAGAACCATAATGACCCTCTGAAATAATCAAAGATGGAATAGGTATTCAGTAGTAGATAAATGTTCTTCACATTCACTTGGTTCAAGCACCCACAGTGAACACATAACCCCCATATCTCAACTGCCTTCTTGGATAACATAATTGGTGCTACCTAGGGAAAAACACTAGGTCTCACAAAGACCATAATATGAAATTCCTCCAATTATAACCATATTTCAAGAATTTATGTAGGAGCCATATGATATGATGGTGAAGATATCAGTTATGTCCCAATGTGTAGATCAATGCAAAAGTCTATCTATTGATGGGGAGGTAAACCTGGAACATCTTCAGGGAATAATTCATCGTACTCCTCCACCTTTACAGGAAAATGGGAACTCAAAACATTTACTACAACACAACTTAGGCTGACCAGTTTACAATTAATCAGCTACACCCTTCTATGAAAGAGTGTATGATGTGCTACCTGGGTGTCCTTTTCACCAACTAAAGAAACCCTAGTTCTGTTACTGTGGAAACACTTTACCCTTCAACTAAAATACTCAATTTTATCATGGAATCTTCCAAAAATGATTTCATAAGGTCTCATTGATTCTACTAAGATATTGAAATAAAAACTCTAGCCTTAAAGGGATATGGAATAATATCGACACAAATGTGTGATCACTGAGTCTTCTCCAATAGGTGTCTCAAAGCATAAGGTTCGAGTCAACAGTTGAACTCAAATCTATAAATATAGAACAATATTTGTGGATATAATGTAAGGAATAGATCATGTGTCTATTAGTAATGTAGCTAAGGTATAGAAAACACATATCATACCTTAAATCATTCCTTGTGCCCCTAGGCCATAATCGTGGACCACATGCAGCTATTCCCACCCATATCCTCCGGCTCCCTAAGAATTGTATGGACCACCTAGGGGTGGTGGTGGTATCCAATTGAAATTTAATCCCCTTATTCTACATGTCTATATCCTCTTCAACATTATCAATCCTATGGACCAACATTTTCTTGCAGTTGTCTCTAACTCGGTGGCCCATCAATGATCCCTTTGTTGCCTATACAGAAGGATGAACAATCATGGGTGAATGTCTCCTGATATAAAATAAGTACCACCACCTCACTCTAGGTTTACTGGACACAACATGTGATCCATAAAATACATATCATATATCATGGTACCTCCTCCAAAAATTACACGCATGTGCAATTTCATGAGTCTAATGTCATCTCCCTTCTATTGAGGTCTTTTTTACTGCATTCCCACTACTCACAACCACAATTTGTAACTACTCGGTGAATGAACTATCAACTTACAAGGATCACTCTCGCACCCCAACAATGATAGTAAATCCTAGATGGTTAAAAATGGGTAATATGTATCTACACATGCCTCAATTAAAGGTATAATCCTTGAAGAACCGGTCATGTACCATATCAATCGAGTACATGGAGTTGTTGGTATACCTCGATGTATACTCAGATACCATCATGTCTTCCATCCAGAGCAGGAGATAATCTTGGATATGCTTATCCATTATCATATAAGTTGAGAATTACTCTCTAAAAAGGTGCTCGAACACTTTCCATGAGGGATTCACTTCAATGTAAGACATGGTATCTAAACCCCACCATCACCATGTTGACAATGTTGAAGGCTTCCTACCAGAACCACCATCTGATCTGCTAGTGTCTCGACTAGATGTAAAACTAAGTTCACCACCTCAAATCAATGCTCAAAAGATTATTAGTAGGTCTCACATCAGAACCCGAGGGGTCACTTTTACTAAAACTCAAGAAGTGCGCTCAACCAGCAATCCACATCCACTAGAACTGCATGTACCACAAGCTTCTCTACATGTGGTGGAATGGCTGGGGCATAATCTAGAGGTAACATATCATTAATTGGTCCTGATATCGAAGCCTCGTCATGGGGGGAGGGGGGAGGGGTCATCATTGTGATAAATATATTGAATCATCTATAGGATATGTTGTAGATATATCGTGAATATAGACAAGATATACCAGAGTCAATGATAATTTCTGGAGAGCTGAGTTAAGAAGGGCATGGAAGCCAAAACCCCTTTGTTAATGATTCAGGAACCATTATATTAAATGAAACCAATGTTCTCATGTACTGAGTCAACTAGTCGGTGATATGAGTATTGTTGTATGGATATGTTAGCCACCGCACTAACAATAGAGTCCCTGGCCTGATATTTGGACTCATAATATAATACAATGTTTCCCCCTGCCATCCTCATAGAATACCATTCCTTAATTAGTAACCTTCAATGATAACTCTATATCATTACCCATCCTAGTTGGGCCTCTGACATGACTCCCCAAGCCCTCTATCAATAAGTAAGGGGATGGTGACTAACACCGAGTAGGAATATCACTATCATGGAAGGAATTTCCTATGTACATATATAAACCCACACATCTCCATGCCCATAAATTGATTAAATTTAAAAAAATACTAAAAACTAATGTATAAATACATATATATCCAACAAATAGTGTATGAAATTATATAATGTAAGGAAGAACATATCCATGTACAAGCCCAACACAAAGATTCTGAAAAACACATACAACATATATGTAATGTTACTAAGACTCTTGACAAAAAGCCACATGAACACACCTTGGTCTAATTGGTCTCAAAAAGAACAATCCGATCTAGGTCTTCTTAGGAGTCTAGGAAATGTTTGATGGTATGCACAAGATAGGACACGAGCATGAAATTCTCATACATGGGTGAGTATAAAAATACTTAGTAGGACACCCAAAAAAAACGAAGCAATACAAGAATGGAAAGTATAGTTATCTATATATAGGTATATGTTTATAGTATATGTATCCATAATATCATAATGTACTCAATAAAAGACACATAATATAGAGGTATGCCACAACTAAAATATACTAGACATAGGATTCCATCTCAATGATTCCACAATGCACTCATCCAAGAGAATACAATCCAGCGTCTGATAGAACTGATGCTAGTCATCTGAGAGTTACTTCTCAATGGGAACCATCATGTGATAGATAAACTAATAGATCTGAATAGAATATTGTAAAATAGATGAGATTCACAACCATGTCCATGGGGTGATACCAAAAACTCAATATGGATAAAACTGCAAAGTAGAGGATCACTGTATGGTTGGATTAGTAAGGATGAAACCAAGAACTCCACATAGGGAATGAAGTTGAATATATGATCATACTCTGGTACTCTAGAGAGATTCCACCCACTAAATCCTCGAATTCATTATGATGGGATCGTAGTCCTAGGAATATGAAATGATTCACACGTACCTTCGGGGAACAGATAAGGGTAATGATCCCAAAAAAAATTAGGTTAAAAATAATGATTACAAAATATTTAATCCATTTAAGAAATAATACATGGCTTGTAGAAGGGTCACAAACTATTCCCCTTGACCCCAATTGTTAATTGGGTAAACATCATGTGTCATTCAAACTGTGTCCATGTAGAAGGAGAGTATATGAAGTGTAGATGGGTTACACGATGTTTCCTATCATTTGGGGTCACGCCTGGGAACTTCCACCATTGTTTTGTACATGGTTTTATCCCTTGATTTCATTACCATGTACCAATACATGGGTAATCTAAGGTATATGTTCCAAGATGTGCTGTGTGGGGGAGTATACATCAGCTAGGCTGACCGTGTTGTCCACCCCATGTATATGTACTTCTCAAGTCCACACCGATTTCATAAATGTGGTACCACATCACATGTAGAACTAGCCCCATGTGGTGTGATACCATATTCTTTTCCAAAACACTAGTCACTATAAAGGGCTTCACACACACCATGTAATCCCAAATTACACGTTGTGTTTGGAAGGAATTTTCGAAAATCACATTCTTCCTCTACACATCCTGGACGATGCTCTAGACTTTAATTTAGTGGTCACATTTCCATGAAATAGAATATATAATATCATCGAGTCATTCCATATTCATAACAATGAGTTCTATCTTCCAATATTCACAAAAAATGGATGTTGTCATCGTTCTTCTTTCCATGTCGAAGAATACTACAGAATGTGAATTCAGGGATCCATAATATTCAAAATCCCTCCATCTTTATATTCTCACCTCCATAATGTTGTCTCAATCCATGATTTATGATATCATATCATTGTGTCAAGAATTAGGTCTGCGGCAATCGATTGATTAAGTTGTGTCGACTCTTGGTCTAAAAAAAGAACACCTGCATCGAATCATGAATCGAGGGGGAGAATAAAAATGAAACATAGAATGGAACGAACCATGATTGGGGTTCATGTAGATATTGATCAAACACCTTTAGAGTGAAAATAAAATTAAAAAATAATAACATAGAGTAATATCCCATAAAAAACCTGCAAATATAATCCCATCCAACAATACGCATGATACGTGAATCAATCCGTTTTTCAATCAATTCAAGTTCATTATAGAAATAAATATTGGGGAATACATCCAAATAAAACACATGTCGTACCACGATTTGGTTCCGACAT
Organism: Viscum album; assembly: GCA_963277665.1. Lineage (NCBI taxonomy): Eukaryota > Viridiplantae > Streptophyta > Magnoliopsida > Santalales > Viscaceae > Viscum > Viscum album. The sequence goes on along the minus strand of OY728131.1, from coordinate 1,616,141,183 downwards.
TGAAAAATAACAATTGGGATAATCGTTGTTCTCTAGATCCACCAAACCGGTGGTACGTTGATCATCTATCCACAATTACATCATAGTTCGTCTAAGAGGATTCTACAAATCACAACTTAATGATCATCTGTAGGTTACAAGGATATTTGGATAACCCTAGGTTTCTATAAAAATATATATGTAAAGATCCACCAACCATTTCATCAATGATTTGAAATATAATAATTTTATTTAATTAATTTATTCCTTTATGCAACCGTGATTAAATATCTAGAAATGACCTATGGAAATTAATGTCAAGTGTAGGCTAGGTTAAAACCTCTATTCTCAACTCAACGGTGACCTTATATTTCTAATCCGAGCACCCGTTTAGAAGTTATTTCTCATTTCTGGGACAACATTTTGCTTGTTCAATTTAATATATATATATATTATTTTAAATAATTATTCTGGGCACACTGATCCTTGAAATTGCACACCATCTCAAAATTAATCTATATAATATCCAAAAAATATACAAAAAATCTTGACATTACATCTTTAGCAGTTTTGAGTACATTGATTGCATTTTTAAATTTTCACTTTTTCTCGATGATTATAAATTTCTAATAATATCTTTGTTCTACATATCTTTTTTATTCTATATCATTTTTATCATCTTCTTTCTTATTATTCATGTCTAAATCATTCAGATGTTTTTTTATTCCTAGTAGCTTGTCATGAGGTTATGAGGAATAAGAAAACCCCTTAGGCTGTCTCTTGACCAACTTAAGGTAAAATTGGTTTTTATAATATTGGATTTATTACGACATTCATCAAGTAATAAATGTTTAAATAATACATTTTAATGATTCTTTAACTATAATTATATTAAAAGTCAACCATAGCATTTCAATAACACCACAAAAAACATACCAAGGTAATTTTACATGAAAATTTAAAAACAAAATTCAATAGTAATTGTATTTACCTAATATAAGAACACATAAATATTACATCCATTACAAGGTTAAATTATTACAACTAAAAACATGTCATAATACCAAATTGTATAATGTTACTGTGTCTTCATGAATAGCTACATAAACTTCTTATTTTACAAGAAATGTTGACATTTCTCTAAAGCCATACTCCTTCAGATGCTCTTATATAAATCTAATATGATATTATAATCTACATATCCTATAGTAATGGATGCATAATAAAGGGGTGATCTTGACGTCTCTTGAAGGGAAACAAATCAACTGGTGAAAACTGTTTGATCATAAACCTGATGTAGAAAAAGAAAAATGGATGAATATGAGAAAAGAAGATCAAGGGATCAAAATTGATAATGTTAATAATGATTTATCATTATTTATTAAGAAATAAATTCATAATAACGCTGAATGTATATAAAAACCTACCTTAGGATCACGGAAAAAATAAAACAAAACATGGAATCCTAACATAATAAAGTAGAATAACTTTAGAACACGGAAAATCACACTTATTTTCAATTTCTATGAAATAAATAAAATCATAGAATAATGTCGTTTTATAAACATAGTAATATGTATGTACATTATAGTGGGGAAGTTATCACCACATGATACCCCTAATGTAGTGGAGCACACATCCCTATAAAATTCCAAAAATAGATTCCACAATACTAACACAATTCCATGTTTTATCATATGAGTCATAAGAGAATAACCAATTGTTTTGGAGGGTGATATATGACATGCCAATCATCATCCACACATATTTTTTAACGAAAAATAAAATAATTCTTCTTATTAGAAATATCCTCTATGAATAAAATGGGTTTCATAAATTTACCAAATCGTATCACATAAAATAAAACACAATCATTTGATATGATAAAAATAGTAATAGAAAAGTAGAATTTAAAAAGAGTACATATAGGGTGATTTATGAATCATTAATTAATTGGAGATAAATCCTTTTAAATTGGAAGTGAAATCCAACAAACATGGAATTTTATTAAAAATCATTTCTTAATAACACCTTAAATAGATTTCATTTTCGAATATCCTTCAAAAAATATTTTTTAAAGATAAATATAAAACATTTTAAAACATTACATCAAAAAAAATGACAAAAATACTTCTATAAGATATAGAAAATACATAAAAATTTTAAATATAAATAAATTATATAAAATCATTATAAAGAAATGTGTTTTAAATATTTTTAAACCCCTTTATTTAATGTCCCAATCATTAAAATGTTAATAAAACCTTTGTTTCAAAATGAATAAAGGTTAATATAATAATAAATGATGGAAAAATCAATTTTATATTCCACTAGGGAAATTAGAAAATTGGAATTTAGTAAAAACATAGTTATGGAGTAAAAATATATAAAAAGATATTCAAATTATTCTTAAAAGATTTACAATTTTCTATAAACTAGATTTATTAATCATGGTATAATATTTCTGTGTAAAACATCATTTCACAAAAAATTAGACGGAAATACTACAAAACATCATCATAGATTTTAATAATTCAATCTTGAATGATCATAAACCAAGTATAGTGATTATAACTCAAAAAATTATTTCATTCTAGAACGCCCCTAATCTATATTAGATCCTAGTCAAATGGGATATATCGTCCTGTAAAACAAAAAAAAACAAATTAATATTTTATTTCAAAATTTTATTCATATTTACTAAAATTCTATATTTTTCAATTATAATCATTTATTATGAATGAATTATTTATTTATTTGTTATTTTTACTATCGAGTGTTAGTTAAATTAATTGTTTTGCACATGATTTTGGATGTCGATTTTGGTATGAATTATCTGACACGAACATTATCAATACTAGATCATATAATCTAGATTAATTTATTATTAAAGATGACTAACTATTTTATTATTTCATTAAATTAGAGCTTCTTTTTTCATTTCATGATGATGTTATTAATGATGTATTAGTTATAGATTTTATATAATTATTGATGTATTACCTAATAATGATCATTAATTTTTAAATTATCCAAAAACACACATATTCCTTTTTTATTTCCCCTTTATGTCATATATACCCATAAATGATAATTTATAACCAAAAATTAACTTGATAGTGGATAATAGAGTATTATTTTCTATAGAGGCTATAGTCCATATGGGTTCATGGATGATTATTCAGTTCCCCATCAAATGGGTGAAAAGGGGTAATACAGATTAATATTTCCAAACCCAAAATCTTGTTATAAAATAGTGTGTGTATATATATATATATATTATATTATTTATTATGACCAACCTTGTAAGGCAGTGAAGGAAAATGAAAATTTCAATATCATAGAGGTTGTAGTCCGAAAAGTATTCATGGTTGATGTTTTTTCTATTCTTAAGGGGAAGCGAAGATTTGGTTTATGTTAATTTCATAATATAGAAAACATTGAGTAAACACTAATTACTGAATCCGACATATAATATTTATAATAATAAATTTCAAATTTAATGATAAATAATATATTTTACCAATGAAATTGAATCTATGTTGAGAACATTGTTTTTTCCTTGGAGGATTACATAGAACATAATAGATATGGACAATATATTGAGAATATAAGATTATGGGAATTAAATAATATTTTTTGATATGGATGTAAGGAATAGTTACCGGAGGAAACCTAATTTTTGGAGTGGTATTGGAGTGGTAGTGAGAGGCAACTTTGATATGTTTTGAGAATAACATTATTATAAATATTTTAACATTATATAATGGGATCAAAGGGTAACCATGTCATGTGGATGAAATAGAAAATAATTGACTATATGATGTTATAAGGTCAACATCCTCTTAAAAATTCTATTAGAAACATGTTTTTGACAAGATTAAATCTCATTACTCCTTATAATATTTCTTTTTATATTTATGATTTTATGAAGGTAACCAAATTTACCAAAGGTAACATAATATGATTTTTTAAAAATAAATTTTTTCTTATTAAATAATTTATTCCATATATCCAAAATTTAAAAATCCATTTTTTTCAATTTCAAAGAGTTGAAAATTAGTTTTAATATAATAACTGTGAAATGTTTGAAAATTATTATTTTTAAAAATATTACATGTTCTATAAAATCTAAAATATAGTTTTTTAAACAATAACAAACCATTTAAACGGTATAATTTAAATTATAAAAATAAATATATATTTTTCAAAAAACTGTTTCATAATTTTTATGTCATACATCTATACTAATAATTGCATAAAATCCACAACAATAGTTAAAACAATATATTGAATTATGCACTAAAAAAATAATTATTTTTTTCAAAAAATATCAAAATTTTATCATAAATGAATAACTCCATAAAAAATTCAAATTTTATTTTAATTTTCATCAAATTAAGATCTAAAAAATTATAGATTTTATTTGTACTTAAAAACATAATATATAGATAAAATGTTTTTTATTGGAAAATCGTTTTTATTATATTAAAAATTATTTTAATTACAAATTATTAAATAATATAGATTAAAATTATTATTTATAAAACAATTATATATTTTAATTATTAAATCACAATATACTTAGTTCCCTAAAATAAAATTTAAATTTTTAAAAAATAAAATTTTCAGCATTGAGAGAATTGAGAAGAAATTTCATTTTAAATTTTTTAAAATTAATGATATATCAATAAATATAAATAGTTTATTAAATATTTAAATAGTATTAATTTATATGTACATAAAATTATAAGATCTCTATTTAAGACTTTATTATCAAATATTCTCTAGTTTCATTTTTTGGTGGCAGTTTAGAAAGTATGGATCTTTTAGAAATGTCAACGAGCTTGAACTTGTCATGTATATGGTTCTTTTCCATCCTTAATTTTTTGAGTTTATCTTATGAATAGTATAAGGAAAACCCTAGAAAATAGAATTTCTATCAGTGCATAGAAACTTGGGCTTTAAAAAGAAATATTGTACTTCAGGATGTCATTTCTTCATACGTCAATTTTTATTTTATAATAGGGTTGATTAAATTTATACCAGCTAATTTAAAGGATCTATTTTTGTGTCCATATTTAATATTGAAAATTTTTAAAAAAATTACATTTTAGTTTGGAATAATTCATGAAACATGCTATTTAATATATTCTTTATTTAAGGATAAAATATAGTGAAATCTCATATAATTACTTTCATCCACATAAATAAATTCTGTCATTGTAATTTTAGTTATAACATAAGAATAATGTTATATAAGGTTTTCATTTTTATGATTTAATATTTAATTTCATGATGATGTATCGATCATTAATTTACTTATAACAATCATAATCCCAATTTTGTGTTTCTTCCAAGACATTTATGTTAAATACCTATCATGGTTGGGTGTTGAGACCTATTTGATTTTTTAGTTTACTTTATAGTTCATACATACCATGATAGATTAGAATAAATTGGTTTAAGGTATGACATGTGATTCTGTAATTTAATAAAAAATTCGTAAAAAACACAAATCTCTCATCCCTTCAGATTCATATTCTTGGATGTTTTGGTTGAAAGTAATGGTCAAATATTATATATCATGAAAAATGATATATCAACATATAAGGATCCTTGAGGTACATGTTTAGACCCCTACTAGATTTTTTCTAATATTCCATATCTACAAGTCCATCATATATACTTTCAAACATATCCCTTTATTACATTACAAGAATAAATTAACAACCACACATCCCCTCACCCTCCTGATTCACCATTCCTTTCACTTCATTACCCATGAATCCATATATTATAATGGTTGGTGAGTGATGACATACCCTCCAAATATATTCTAGGTGGTTGTTCATATACAAAAAAATCCCTCCAATAATCTAACTATTCCTCTTAAAAACATTATTTGGCCATTTGATATTGTGCGTGAAACTTAATTATATCGTTCTTTCCTTCCTTGAGGAAATTTAGAGGGCACCCAATTTTTCATCAAACCACAGTGTACTATTTTAAAATCTACAATGTTTCATGTTTTCGTTATATATGTACCATTGAAATTGTTTTTTTACTTATATGAAAGTATATTTTCAAACATGTGATAATGATTTATTGATAAATGATTTCAAAGACAATATATTGATAATATTTTCTATTATACTGAAATTATGATCTCATCAGAGTGGATAATTTTCCCCCCATACATTATAGAAATACCGAGGATGTTTTGGGTAATGTAACCCTGATCAATGAATATGGTTCCTATATTGAAATATTTCATTGATTTCCAAAATTACATCAAATCCATCAAAAGTACTGATACTAAGATATATATTGAAATAAAAATGAATTTCAAAATGACACCATAATATAAATATATATTGTATTTTATAATAAATAATACTAGGTGTGTACACTTTGAATTAAATATAGGGTTAATAGAGTGTCCAATGTAAGGATCCCATATTTAAAATTAGTGATTAAAGTATTTAGTTTTCACAATTTGTGTCATCAGTATTCATTTTACATGATCAACCTTCTTCCCTTGGTTATAGTGGGTTTTCATTAATATCATCCTAAATATCCCTTGGATTATGAAACCAACTTATATAATGACAATTTTTTCCAAACATAAGGAATTAGACTATAATTTTATATTTTAAATATCTCTTTTATACTCCCATAGTGAAAATAAGAATCATTATTTTATTTCTATAGTTTGATTCAGGATGAAACCCTCTTCCCCGGGTAAAGAATATTTTATTACCATTGAAGAAATTCCTATTGTTATTTTTTGCGCATTTATGACATATATAAAATTTATAAATCTTTCCATCTTCATCTTCATCCCTTGATATTTTATAAAATTCTATACTTTAATTATTTAGTGTCTTTGGGAATTCAACTGTATTCATATTTTTAATCATATTTCATTGTTGATGGTTTTGAATATTCCCCAGGATACCCATTCCAAATCTCATTCGTATGGGTTGTTTATTAAGTTAATATTCTCATTTTACATTGCACCAATTATATTTTATAGTTATTTCTATTACTTTATACAAAATTATTTACCTGGTTGAAGAATCATTAACAATATATGGGAATTATCATAATCAATAACATAAAATAAATTCATCCTTAAAAACATTTACCCCTTTTCTTGATCACATCATCTTATAAATCCTTCAGTTCAACCTATAAAATATTCATTTTATCTGATGTTACTTATTTTTTTATTTTTTTATAATTGTCATCATAATCAATTAATGCTACTAGTAAATAAATCCTTAATAATTGTTCATAAAGAACATGTGATAAACTAAATCACATACACTATGAGTGTATAACATGTTGTATAGTCTTATTCCAAGTCATCACACATTCGGGTGGTGATCGAGTAAATTCTCAACCAACCCTTTTCAGGGATATTACACTTAGGTGAATCTATACTTCATCGTTATCCACATTCCTATATCCAAACATAGATGTTTTTTTAGAAAAACCATAAAATCATGTATTTTCTAATATTTAAGGATATCATTATATACATAGACTAATAAATATGGTTTCCACTTAGGTTCTATAACTCTAATACGAAAGGTATCAAAAATAATCTCTAAAAATAATTAAATATTCCATCTGGTAACGACTATAGAACTCTAATATAAAAATATATAAATTTACTTTGAATACACTATAAAATTAACTCATATCAGAAATATTTGTATAACCCAATGATTAAATGATTTATTATCATGTATAAAATCTGAATAAAAATATAAATTTATAATTTTTATTGACTTCTATTTGTAAAAATGATCATATAGACCATCTTCTATTCATCTCATGAGAAATAATCATCTTTATATCATGGGGGAATGGAAACAAAATAATGTTTGATCTCGAATTCTTAGTAAGGGAAACACATCAACACGGAATAATTGTGAAATAATAAAAATGATTGAAACCATGATTAAGGGTGAAATATTAGACAAAAAATAATTGGATAACAATCAAAAATAATAAAACCCTATTAATCTTTTTGGATCATGGAATAGAAATATAGGACCCAATAAATATTATAAAAAAGTATTAAAAGTAAATAGTTAAATTTATCAAAACATAAAGTCATAACATGTGAATGAATAATATTTTTAGAACACATAATATCAAAAAATATGGAATAACATTGATATGAAACATATTATAGGGGGAAAATGACACGAACATTATATGTAGGGGTATGAATGTCATATTGTAGATGAAATCACCACTAGATCCCCCTAACATAATTAAACACGAATCCTTATTTGAATTCCATAGTGGATCAAGGATAAAATAACCAATTCCCATAGTCATCTCATGGGATATAAAATCTTAAATAATAAATGGAGGGGGATATAGTCCCCAAACTATAATCATCCACACATATTTGTTCACATAAAATAAAATAATTCCCCTTATCATAAATACAACATGGGAATAAAATGTGTCTCATAATATTTCATAATGGAATCACATAAAACAAATATGTTAAGTTGACACTAAAAATGATAACCCAAAAGGTGTATTAAAAAGGGGCATATATAGGGTGATTTACGAACAATTACTTCATTATATAATAATCCTATAGAAATCGAATAAAAATAAGATATTTTTTTATTATATTTTGGATCTTATTATCACCATAGAAGATGTGATTATCTTATCACACTATATATTCTTATTGAAGATATACCAAAAACTACATAAAAACTTAATTCAATAAATATTCAAATAAATAGTCCAACATAACAAATAAAACACAATTTAACTTGTGACATAGTGGATAATATATAATACCATTGTTGGGAAAATATATTTAAATATATAAAAACACCTTAATTGAAACCCCACATCCTTTAGTGGTTAAATAAACCTTTGACTAAAATGAATATAAGTGAGTATAAAGATGATTATAAATAGTTTATTTTTATTTTCACGTGAGAAATGAAAATATTATCCCTAATTAAAAAATATATATATATGGAAGAAGATATTCATTAAAGTATATGAGAATTTTTCATTACAAAATTAGATTTTTTATGAAAGAGATAAATTCATCATTGATGAAGACTTTATATTGAAACATGATTTAACTAGAAAAAATATATAAATGAAATTTTACATCATAATATTTTAATTTATTTTAATATTGGAATATCATAATTAAAGTGGATTGATTATGACACATGAAAAATATTTTAGTCAAGTAACCACCTTACCTTTTTTCTTGCATAGTTGAATGTGCTCTAAGCTAGTATAAACAACATAACAATCATAATAATATATTCTTGAATCATATTTATGAACACTATGAAATTATATAATCCATTTATGATCAGTTATAATGTATATATAAATATGGTATCACTTATTTTTACAATCGAGTGTTAGTTTCTTTAATTGTTTCATAGATTCTTTATGAAGTCGATTTCAGTACACATTCATCAATACTAAGTATGTTATTCTTTGATAATAAAATCCATTTTAATTTGTGTTTTATAATGACCTATAATATTTTTAATTAAATTATAGGATAGTTTTTATTTGGATTTTAATCAGATGAAAGTGATGATAAATTAGTGTCAAGCCATTTATCGACATTGATGGATTAGAAAATAAAGATCAATAATTGTTTAGTTACCAATCAAGAATGAAATAATTTATATATATATTTCTTATATATAAAACATAATCATCAATTATAATTCATAACCATCCATTAATTTGGTGAAAATTAGTATATATCGTTCCATAGATGTGGTATTCTACACGTATACATGGATATTGATTTTTCCCATATAATCGGAGAAGGTAGCAATATGGACTGTTATTATTTAATAACTTTTTTTGTAGATATAAAAATCATATAAAAAAATAAATTTAAAATCATTATTTTAATGTAGTGATGTAATATGGAACAATTTATATCATAGAGGCTGAAGTTCACACATATTGATGATAATCATTTTCACTTCTATTTTTGGAAAATAGAGAGGTTGTTTAGGTTAATAAAAACAATATAAAATTATTGTTAATAATTTAAAAAATTAAATAATCATATAAAATTGGAAATAGAAAATTATAAATGGTATTATAAATGTAAAATACGTTAGAAAAAATATTAATATAATGTTGAGAACTATAAGTTTTTCTTAGAGATTTTATTGGAAAGTAAGGGATTAGTATAATATTTTGGGACTAGAATATTATGAGAGTTAATGATGATTATTAGGAAAGAAAATATCATATTTTTTAGTAGGAAAACAAATTGTTTTAGTTTTATAGAAGGGGTGTTGAGAGGAAACATTTATAAGTGGTCTAAATGGATTTTTTTGTAAATATATCATATTTATATAAAGGGATAAAATGTTAAACATTTTCAGTGGATCCATTAATATTTAATAATTATCTTTAGGGAGGGATAAAATTAATAATATCTCAACTATTCTATTCTAAAAATGTTTTTTTATATGTCAATCCATTTACCACATTAATTATTACTTTTCTCAATTATATTTTTTACCACCATAACTAGTTTTTACGTAAAGTAACATAATCTCTAAGCCTGAAAAAATTGTAAATTACTATAAAATTTAGATAAAATTTTTATCAATTTGAAATAAAATTTTTATAATTCAATTTCTAAAATCATTAAAACTTATTTATAGTATAATAAGTTTGTAATTTATAACAAATTTTTTTTACAAAAATATTATATTCATTCAAAAATATCCAATATAAGTTTATAAACTATATTAAATATTTTAAAATATATTATTTCAATATTAAATTTCATATATTGGTAGTAAAATGTTTTTATAAATATGAATCTCATGATTATAGATTAATAATTTCATTAATATCCTATTATTAAAAAAATATTACACTATTTAATTTTTTTTAAAAATATCAATTAATTATATTAAATAAAAATTTCAGTAAAAATTCCCAAAATTGATTTAAATTTCACAAATTCACATTATAAAATTTATGAGGATTATTTTTTAATTGAGAACATAAAATGTAGACTAATTTTTTTAGTCAAAACACTATTTCTATATAAATTATCAATTATCATATAAATTACTAATGAAAATTGAGTTAAAAACTTATTAATCAAAATAATATATATTTTTATTACTCAATATTAATAAACATAGTTCCTTTATGAAGGATGATTTTTTTGGAAAATTAATTTTTAGGTATAATGTGAATTATTTAAAAATTATGTAATGAAAATTATTAATGTTCATGATATATCATTAAATATAAATATTTTAATATAATTTTGATTTAATCCAACATCATTCCTAAATAAAAGCTTATATCATAACCAAAAGACCTGAGCATTAAATAATCACTATTTGAAATTATGGGTGGTGGATTAGCTTTAAATGATCTTGTGGAAATCTTTACACATATAAAATTATCATGTATATAGTTTTTATTGAACCAAAGTTTCATAAATTTATCTTGAACTTGTTAAAGGTTAAAAACAACTAATGCTTCCTCCATTATTAACTCAAAAAAATCATCTTCATTTGTAAGTCAACTACTAATATATTTTTTTTTATTTCTACTTTCTCAATCAATTTTTCAATAGGGTCAATTCAATTTATTGTGAATTATTTAATGCATAATATTTAATGGTAAAAAAATAATCAAAATATATCAGACCTTTTTGTTTTAGATTGTTTAATTGTGTGAAACATTTAATTCAATATATTATTTATTTATGGAGAATATAAAATGAAATATATATTAATTATATTAAACATGATGTATAACTATTTAAATACATTTTTTGTGTTTTCAAACCATCAATTTTAATCTATAGTACGAAATATAAAAATATTAATATATTTTAAATCTAATCCCCAAGAATGAATCATAAGAGATGGATCAAAATGCTTCAAATATTTTTATACTTCAAAACGATTAAAAAAAGGTTATATATAAGAAATTTTTATGAAATATTTTTACATTAATTGGATAACTATAAAAATATTTATATTAAAAATATTTATTATATTAAGAACTTATTTAATGCATAAACCAATAAATAATTCCCTTATTTTATAATTTTTATCAGTCGTTCATTTTAAATTTGAATACTAAAACATTCTTCCATTTGAGTCCCCAATGTTTTCATATATGGGTCAACAATATCAATATTGATTGGAACTTATTCGTCTTCTTGTCTAAAATACATATCTATATTTTAAATTTATTATAATACTCGAATTTCTCAATATAGTTTTGGAAATATTGGTGATATATTGTTAGGTTGAGAATGACTTGTATTATCATAATCATTTCTTACTCGATCGAACCATGTATCTATATGATAAAAATACCTCAATTAGAAGATTATTAACTATTTTGGAAGGTACACTTTAAAAATAGATCCTTTGGTTTGAGAATTATAACTCACTTGTTACTTTAAATAATTTAGATACCAAGTGAAAAAATGTAACAATATTGTATCTTATATTCATAAGTATTAACATTTAAAATTAGTATTTATTAAATGATATATATTAGAAATAATGTATTTCATTATGTGATATATCATTTGATAATGTATCAGTCCTCCAACAATATATTCCTGGAGAAAATGAATTGTCAAATAAATTATCACAGTAAAAAATAATTATATAATGTTCATACAAAAATGGAATATTCTTTATATATGTATTTCATAATGATTATTCAACTCACGTGAGATTAGTGAATTCTCATAATGATGTCTAATGAATGCGGAAATTTCATTTATAATTTTAGATATAATTTGGTAACAAATTTTACATTAATAAATGTAAAAAATAATCTATTTGAATATGTGATTTATCAATTTTCAAACATTTTAATTTTCAACAACCCAAAAAATGAAGCTTGGGAATTTATATAAATATTCATTATCTATTTCAAAATATTTAAATCTTTCAAGTAAAACAAATTTTTACTGAATTTTTATTAAAATAAGTCTTATTAGATAATTCCCACATTAATCTTCACAAATATCACTAATGATATTTAGTATTTCCAGGTCCTTAAGAGAATTTAAATTATCCTCATTTTCACCTTATCATTATGAATTATATAAAGAATTTTTTAATACAAATTTTTTGGAATGTTATTAATTTCATGATTTTTATGTATCATATCAAATTACCAACATGGAATGGTGAAAAATATATCCATTTTCTTATATTTTTTATAAATGATTAATATTAAAGAGATATTAGTAATTTTCTTTCTTCTTTAACTAAAATTTATATCTGTATTCTATAATAACATTTAATAATTATTCCAGGATATTTTATTCTAAAATAACTTTACAGGAAGACTCAAATATGTAATTCTATTTAGTAATGACTTGTTAAATAAAATATCTGAGATCAATCAAAAAAATTATAATGATACTTGAAACACCATTTTTCAAATAAGTTATTCATTGAGGCTAAGAAACAAAGTTACCATGTGGATAGGATCAACTAGTGTGTATGTTCTAACTAGAAAAATTTCTATGTCTAGAACATTTATCGATTTCCAGAATTAGGTTAACATAAAATTTAAACATTTTCATGTAGATTAATCATATATTTATAAATAGTTATTCATTTACTCCTACAATTATAGGATTATAGGCTGAATATATACATCAATTTCATTTCTAGGATTTTTTAATAATTATCGATATGATTAAGTAAATTTATTACATAGACATCTAGGGAGGTAAAATATAAGGGATTACAACCATCTCTCTTAATTTTCTAAAGGATTGAATCTATTTGGTACCAAACCTAAAAAAAATTTCTAGTATGAGAGGATAACATAGGATGTAATTAATATAATATTTTCTATATAGTTCAATCATTTTGATATAACATGAAATCATAATTTTAATTTTCCAATTTAGGCCAATTATTTTGTTCAATGGTTTTATATGGTATAACAAATCATTATAAGAATAGTTTTAATATAATGTAACATAAAAAAATTCTACATTTTTTATTTTTATTTCGTCATTTTAATTTGGTGTTGTAATATAATAAATATTTATTAACTTCCATATACAGGTTCAAAACCATTTTAACTCTTATATATTATAATATCCACTATATCATAACATACAATCATTAGGACATGTATGAATCTCTTTATAACCAAGTAAAATATTTATAATAACCATCAATATCTCATAAAATGAAATTGATATCTTAACATCAACAAAAAAAAGCATCAATCTATTAAAATATCATGGAAATTAAATTTCATAAAATTACAAATTTGGGAATAGTGTTGTAAATTTCAATACAAAATATATTTTAAAATACTTTGAACATCCTTTATATAATAATATTTTCCTTGTTCGACTAATCCAATGATGGTGTTTATTACCATAGTTAATAGTTTAATTGTATTAGTCTCTAAATTATAAGTCATTACTGTGTTACCAACTTAATAGGGATATCACGTAGTTAATTTGGAATAATTAATACTAGATACATCGTTATGTTGAACAAATGATTCCTTATTCGGTCGATGATGATTTTCTATTATGGTAAAAGAATCATTTATAAATTTTTGACATTCATTATCCACCATTGGGTAATTATCATATTCAATCTGATGATGGACATAAATTATGAAATTATCTATAAAATTTTATTATTTATGCCATTTGAAGAACACATATTATAGAGGTAATTGTTTCCAAGTCTGGTAACCAAATACTTTATCACTCTTCAATAATCATTGGAATTTTCATTTAGTACATCGAAATGTTTTTTCCATTCACCGATTTATTTTCAATTGATAAATCCAAAATCATCTATAAATCCTTGAAAAACTAAAATGTGTTTTGAGGTAACATAATACATGATTTATCTATAAATAATTCATTCCCTACACATTAAAAAATTTAATATATAAAAATAAACAAATAAAATTTATTTAAAATAAAAATAAATAAATAAATACAACACCCACACAATCCATCCATGAATGAAAATACATATTCCTGGATAATAACTATTATTATATGAACTTAAATAACAAACAATGGGAAAACAATTTCACTATAAATCTCAATCATTTTTATATGATCCATCCAGGAATGAAAAGATGCTATAGATTATAAAATCCCATGTGGTCCTTCCTTTCAATATTAATATTATTTTTTAATTATGAGAATGATATGGGATAATAATAAGTAACTACAATATAAATAAAGGTTCATAAATTAAATTTATTCATGGTTAAATGTTAAACAAACATTTCATGATTAAATTTGTTTAAAAAATATTCCACATAAGTTGGGGTTTTATTTAATAATTATAAAATATTATAATGGGTTATGAGTCATACATGAGGATAAAAATCTTACATATATTATTTAATTATTTAGTAACATTTGTAATGGTAATATTCTAATAAATTTCAAAAAATTACTTTTATCCATAGTATATATCAATTCATTTGGATGATTAAAAGGAAATTTAGGTCTATCACATTAAAAATGTCATATAAAATCCACAACACTAGTGGAATAATAATTTATAAAATAATTTAATAGCCATAAATTATAATAATATTTTATTTATGATTGGTTTTTATTGGAAACATCAATGGTTATTAGTTGTTACAACTGAAAATGTTATTTTTCAGACATTGGTGGTTATTAAGTGAAGATTCTATAAGGGAGGAGGTTTTTTCTAAAAAAAATTAATATATATTATAATCTAAGTGAGAAAAATGATGAAATTGAATTATATATTTTCATTGAAAAAAATATAAATAAAAAAATAAAGAATATAGTTGATAGATTTTGAAAATGATAACGGTAAAAAATGTGAAAAAAAAACAGTAGTAGAAAAACATGAACCCATAAATGGGTGGAATAAATTATAAAAAATTCAATAGTAAAAATACCATATAATAATAGAGGATGAATAGATTTTTATGAGGAGGATTGTGAGGTGATGGTGTTGAGATAGTAGTAAAGGTCGGAAATTAAGGATGTGTGTAGATTACATATGAATATCCATGGATCATGGTGATAGTGTGTAGGTATGTACATTAGGGGAGGTGACATAACAGTACATTTTGGATATATAGGAGAATAATGTATACATTTGGTAAATTAGATAAGGGACATATACGTGTGTAGGGGGAAAGTAATGGGGGTTATTTTGAAAACAAATTATTAGTAGTTTAGTAACCCACAAAAGAGATTTTCATAATGTTTTTTGATAAAATAACCACTATGTAAAAATATTGTAAATGCTTTTGATAATCACCACTAAAAAGGATTAATATAAATATTTACTATAGAAATCTAAATCATTCACTAAAGATATATTTTTCTTATATTTTTTATTCTTCCCATGAGATGTGACCATGAGAGAGCCTCTTAGAGTTATCACCAAATTGAATGATAAATATTGAATTGTAGTATGATAAGGGTCAAATACCAATCAAAAACATATGTATTTCCATAAAGAATTGGTAACTATGAAATGATTGATTGTTGGATATTATGGTATCAAAAAGAGGCCACATTCTTGTAATAATTCCACAATCATTTATAATTGAACCTAGGGGACCGTAACATGGTGAAATTAACTGAGAGTCTTATTGAAGAACAAATATACATTCAATTTATCCACAGTAAACTAAACCGTTATCTGGAGTCACTTTATAATAGCATTCCTAAATTAACCATATCTATTTTGAGAGTCCTAGGTGGGGTCAGTACCATTCTTTATTTGGTAGTGATTATTAGGATCTTGAGTCATGATACCCGATATCATGACAATGTCGTAGGATTTTTAAAATGATTCATACATGATGTATCCATGTGGTGATGTTATTGAGGCATGTTGTCAATGTCCAAGAAGGGAGAATTATATAGAATTCTACTACCACATCCCATAACATGTAAATTGGTATATTCCTCTTATGTAATTTGGTGTTGTACTACATTACTTTTATCTCAAGATCATTTTATATTTTTACAATATCCACTAGATTTGGGTTATTGTTCTACTATAATAACACCATTATCCACAATTTATAGCATGTAATTAATGGACATAGGTTGGTCAGATTATGAGGGATAAACTAACTATCAATTTTTATAGTGTCTTAACATTCACTATATATTTTATCATAGGTATTCTATGTGGTATTAATTAAATTACATTGGGAAAATTAATTCAAGATTCAATTACATATATAACATTACTATAATTTAATTTAAAAATAGTGTCACCGTAGATAACATTAGTAGATCATTTTATTGAGAAGGAAACTCAAACATTGATATGATGAATTTTCTGCCACCCAAATTTACTATTGCATTCAAATGTCACTGGGACTCAATAATTGATTTACTGGAAGAAAAAATAGGGATCTAGTCATGAAAAATATTAGGCTTCAGCAACATCCCTTTATAGGATGGGACCCTACTTCCACATCTTTATATAATATGATGGCTATATGTATCCCCCTATTTATTCTTTCTCATCAGAAAATAATATTATAGACCCTCATGTTTATAACACCTCTAGTGTAGCTGTAGAAGGGAATCATACTTATTGAACTGAAGACATCATGTTTGAAATCATGGATAGAAACACATCCTCCAAAAACAATTATTTATAGAAGGACATCAAGACATTGTAAACTTTAGTATCTAGAATTCACATCCTCAGTTATTGAATGATTACTTAAAACGATAGTGGTGGTGTAGATACAATAGTTTCATATCGGTTCTCGATGATCTAGAATCATGAAACATCAAGGTGATTCATCCACTGATTAACCTATTTAAATTATGGGGCAATAATGATAGTTTCCCAAGATAAAATTTCATTTAATAATGGTTATCCTTTCAAAAAATAATATTGTATTTATAGTGGCGTAGAATTATATGACTATAGGTAATGACATCATCATTGGGTGATGATTTTGGTAGATGATCTACTTCTTCATGGGTATGACCTCCTAGACTATTTATGAATGATTAAATGGATGGGAGACCCAACATAGTATGCTTGATGGGTTTTTTGGAATTCGATTCAAGCCTCATTGAGAAATTCTACAAAAATATGTTTGGGATGGAATGTGATATGATAGAAACTGATAAGGAATTGTCCTTTATATTAGTGATAATGGATTTTCCACAGTGTTTGATATCCAAGTTCTTACCATGTGAATCCTTAGTAGGAATATATTTAATTATATCATTGGTTACCTAGTTAGTACTTTATTGATGGCAGTGATGGTCTATGTGAACCCTTCTTTGTGGATACTAGATTATAGATGGAACCAGACTATATTCAAAGTATCCCCCTCCATTTAATACAAAAACAATGAATATTTATATTATATGGATAAACTTTTTAATGACATGGATGTAGTGATAGAAATCTCTCCATTGAGAGAACTATACTATTATAATTTCTAGTGTATCACATAGGCAACAAGTTCCTCATCAACCGTATTTTGGGTATGGATAAAACCCTAATTATCATACTACAAGAAAGGTCAATAATCCCCCACCATTATATCAGATATGTTCGGTAATGGGGGTGACGATTCTTTAGAAATGTTGGGTATATAACGATTTTATCCTTAGACTAGGGGTACAATATTTATTCATTGATGAATCTGGGGTTATTAATATAATCAATGTTGTTCCATCCACGTCCTAGCCTCTAAAAATATATAGGGAAATATCACTAATTATTTCAAGAGTTAGACATTATATAGGAGTACTGATGAATCCATCTATGAATGTAATGTGAAATGGTTGTGATATATGATATTATTCATCCAAAATTTATTATAAGAAAATGGATTTATAACAAGTTCACTAGTTTTATTTCGAATTATTTCCATTGGGATGGGGTTGTTTTCAAGATATGACACCTTATTCCTTCATTCTAATGGAAAGTGTCCACTCATCATTTGGGTGATGGTGATGTCTTCATTTACAGGATAGAAGGAATAGAGGTTAGTAATTACCCATAGGATATAATTTTTTAGTGTACGACTTATTCATATTTTTATTAAGTATACCTAAACCCTACATAATAAAATCCACCAGGACATCAGTTAATTACACCACTTGTTACCATAACATGATGGTGAAATTATGGTCAGATGGTTGAATGTGTCAGACACATTGGGTTCTACTATTTGTAATTCATGTAAAAGAATGAGTGAATTGTATTTTTATCACATACAGAAGACTAAATCTATAGTTAAAATATTTTTTGGTGATATAAATGAATTCTTTTAAGATGAACTGGGAGGAACTCGTTATTTAGTTTCTAGTGGGGACACTAATGGTTTAGAGTTATGTGCGGTTTCTCATTGTTTAGAATCCAGTTGGGGAACTCTTGGTTTAGAAAATAATTTGGATGCTAAAAATTTAATGTCTAGTGGGGAAAACAAGATTTTATATCTTTATGGGGAAATTTATTGTACAACGTCCAATTGTGATGGTTTCAGTTTAATTTTGAATAGGGCTGAAATGTGATATGAATTCTCACATCATGGAACTCATGATATTTTAATTCTCTTTAAGAATATGATTATGTTATAAATAGTAATAATACCTATCGGTAGGAGATGTTCCATTAATTACATGGATATTTAACCATTGTGAGGTCTCTTAAGTATCTTACTTTAATATGAATAAAAATATTTGTAATATGAGTCACATTGTTTTTGATCATTTGAAAGGAAAAGTATTTTTAGTTTGACAATATACAGTAACGATGCATGGCATATAAATAAGAAAAAATAAGGGTATTGAGTGTGGCTTATGCATGGTCTTCCCATAAAGATAAAATATACTCTTCTGATTGTTCATATCATTCATGGATAGAGTAGGGATATGTGTATAGTTTACATGAATTTATTAAAACCAAGTCTGATGCAAAGGGTAAATAATTTCAATGTTTCATATTTAGTCATGAAAATGAATTATTCATTAGTGATCCTATGCTATGATAATTAAGTACTCATTTTCCCTCATTCTCATGTTAGTTTTTATTTAAAATGGTTTCTTTGGTGGGTGTGCATTTCATGGGTTTGTAAAAGTGATGGGTTGTTGCCTGGTTATATTTTTAGGAGGTATTATGCCTTTATATGAAATTTATTATTTTTTGAAAGGTAGGTTTGGAAATTAATTATTGAGTATTTTCTAATTCATTATTGTATTTTACATGATTCTTTTTATAAATTTTATCATCCACTGGATATAATGTAAATTTTCTAAATTGGGTTATGTGTGGAATAATGATCAGGGTTTCAAAAATTGACATGATTTTTCTAGAATCAATTTCCAGAAAATCCCACGAGGGAAATCTTATGGGTATTTATAGGCCTCTATCATTCATATGTGTCTTGTATGGTTCT
Source organism: Viscum album (assembly GCA_963277665.1). NCBI lineage: Eukaryota > Viridiplantae > Streptophyta > Magnoliopsida > Santalales > Viscaceae > Viscum > Viscum album. The sequence goes on along the minus strand of OY728131.1, from coordinate 1,616,120,723 downwards.
TGTGTAACATTGAGTTACATGCCCAAAAAAACTATATCTTCCATAGTGGCTTCAAAAATTTATCATAATAGTTCTTTTTTATAAGACTGTCATTTTCATTAAATATTATATTCTTATCATTATTCCTCCATGAACCGCTTCAATTTTTTTTCATCAAAAAATATAGGGAAACCCAATTGATTTATTCTTGATAGAGTTATTAAGAAGTTATTGAATTGAATAAAGAATTACAATTTGTTAAAATAGGACCATGAGGTTGGTAATTCATGTAATAAGGGTACATGAGAAACATGAAATTTAAACCATCACAAGTGGATAATAAATTACATATGAAAAAAATAAAATACTACATTACACATTTTTATAATACATGTTGATGAAAAAAAAATTCAAGGGATAATGAAATGTTTTTGAAGATTTTTCATTACTAATTTAGTGATGATTTGATATTTTCATTCTTATAGAGATGAATGTTTCATTAGATTAAAATTTACACAAACACCATATCTCTTTTTCAAGAAAGAGAAGTATTTCAATAAGTTATTAAAAAATATAATATGGAGGAATGAAGGTGGGGGTCTAAAATAATTGTAATGAGAAAAAATTAGTAATTTTGATAAATGGAATGATATTAATGAGAATGATTATTGAATGGAGAGTGTCAGTATAAATATATAACTACCTCAAGGTTATATAATCATTGTAATGCCATTGGATGCTCTAAATATCAATCTATAAGGAAATAAATTACAATTAGTAAAAACCTAGTGGATTATATTGTATATCAATAATATATCAAATTATGATATGATGTGTGGGAAGAAATTCAAGTTGAAATTTTTGGAATATATAGATGATGACTAGGATGGTCATATAGATGATTGAAATTTCAAATTTAGAAGTTAATTCTTCAGTATTCAAATTTTTTTCTCTTCGATTTATAATAAAATATATTCAATCACATTTTCCACAATAATGGATAGGTATGTTGATGAAAAAATGCATCCAAAAAATTATCTAAATGAATACTATACATTAATACAATCATGTTACTATACAAGGTATGGTAAAAATTACTGTTTAGTAATGTAGTAGTCAGAACTATTCACCTTCGAGCTGTTGGTTAGGTCATGGAGTCCTTCAAGCCTTCAGGCCATCTAGGTCATTGGGTCAGTGATGCCCGTGGGCCACCTCAAGGCCTTCATTCCACCATATTCACCTCAAGGCCTTTTGGACACATGATGTGTAGATACATAAGAGGTATATTATATATGAAACCATATCTATAGGAGGTTTAGATAAAGGCACAATCACTAGAGAAAAGCTATCAGATTTGGTAGAATGAGGGGGTATAGAATTTCCATTGGTACTAGGCCTTTGTATCTCTGGACATGACAACTAACCGAACATCCATGCAAAGGTGGAGTGATGATCACAATGTAAATATTGGGAATGAGTTGTTTATTTATTGAATTTTTGGGTTGTTTCCTCTAAGAACTTCAGGTTATGTAATGTCATGAATTCATACAGTCCATGTATGGGTTCCTCTTCAATCTGTGAAAGGGTGATTACCAAAAAACTAATAAACAATTTAAGGCCTTCGTGATTTTCCAGAAGATTTCAAATGGGATTTCATCCCATTCCTAAACATCACTGTTGTTAATTTTTGGGATTTTCCATAGTTTTAATTAGGGTTTCATTTATATTATAGGGAATATGTACACTATGATGGGAGAAAAAATACATGTCAGTGAGTTTTTTTATTCTTTTTATTGAATTAGTGAATGGAATAGTTTAATAATTTTGTGTAAATTTCATGACTCTTTTTCTGAAGCTATTATCTTAAACAAAAATATTTTTTGGATAACTTAAATTTCAATGATAACATATCAATTATTATAAATAATGGTTTCTCACATAGACTTGTAATTGAATGATTTTTCTGTAATTTAATTTATAAATATGATACTCACATCTCAAATGAAACCTCCAACTATGTTTTAAAAATTAATGGAAGATAACTATTGATTTCAATAGAATTTAATTATAAGTGGGTGTATTAGGGATTAAATAGGAGGATAATATAGTACTGGAAGACTTATCTCTCAGGATCACACCATCAAATTTTTCATTGACATTGTATATTAATTGATTTCTCTATACAAATTTGATTATGATGGATCCACTACTTTTTCTGGTAATGTTTTTACCACTATTCCCTCCTAGGAATACAATGATGGTATTTCCCATCATTTAGAATTAACCTCATCAAATTATCTTTCTTCTCTAGTTTCTAGAGAACCTATTTCCTTCTCATTGGTTGTTTTTTGACGGTGGGATCCCTACTGTTATCATTCACAATGGATTTGTATAATTTTGTAATTCCATAGTATTACGGTCCTCTTCCATTGATCCAATCCATTTTGATTTATTTATTGTAGGAAATTATGGTTATTCGAACCTCATATCAATCCATTTTGAGAAATACATTAATATTTTGGAAACTAACCATTTTTTGACCCTTTTAGCTATGATTAATGAGGATTTACATTTTATTATAATTTCCTATTGTTTTTTCATCATCTGGGGATTATCCCTGGTGAAAAGTGTATATTTTGTTAAATAAAAATAAATTACATTCATTTATTCCCAATAGAAGACTATTTCAAATTATTGGAGAGACATTCTCATTTGTTTGGTTGATATATATTCATCTTATAAAATTAAAGGATTAAAATACAATATAATTTAGATTCGAAGACCTTAATCATATGGTTTATCCAATTAGAAATTCATCTTCTATTTCATAATCCAATTATTAAGAATAGTAATAGAGAATCTACTTCTTATTATTTAAGTTTGGAAGAACATACCCTTTTTATGCCACACACCTTTGTTGATTGATTCAATTTATATACATACATATCTTATTTACTTCCTTAACAGAGCATCTCGTCTGTTGAAGAGCCATATTGACATAGGAAGAAGTTGATCTTATCATCTAAACATGTTTTCAATTTTGAATATCATATTCAAGATAATATATTCACCTCTATAAAATTATATATTTTAGGTTTCAATGTGACTCATCTAATTAAGGTGTCTTTTCCTGCTCAATCCTCATCCTCGAGTAGTGTTAAATTTATTCCCCAATTTACATTAAAGGGTCCTTTTCTAGCTAGTATAACTTTATCTTTTGAGTTTTCTCTTCCCCAAATTAAAAAAATCTTCAATTCGGCTATCATCATTATAGTTGGTTAGAAAATTGATTAGATCTTCTCACCCACTTGGGATATTTTTTCAATGGAACCCTCTAATGTTATTGATATTACAATGTTAGAGTCTATTATAAATGATACTCCTTAGAAGTACCTTCCTCCTATTGTTGTTAGCATTTCTGTGATAGACTCTATCTATACTATGATGCAATATCAGATGTTCAATGATGATGAAGCTACTACATAAAATAAAACTGTAGTCCTTTCCTTTTGCGGGGATATGGAATGTTGATATAGGAGTTCATAAGGGGTGACTCACACTATAGTAGCTGACTATTATCATGCATTGGAAGCTAGTTTTTAGTTTCCTAATCCTTTATGATTAAAACTACAATGAATAATTGATTTTTGTAGAAACATATTCTATAGGTTCTCATTATATTTTTAGAGTGGATTATCATAGAATGATAACCAAATATGGATCTAAACCAACATTAAGGAAAATGGTTTTCTCCATATATGGTCTAGTCACAAGTGGATATAAGGCTTCAACTCTGTACTCCTTTGTATTTTTTCCAAATATTGAGTTCCAAATTCTTATGTTCCCAAGATGATTTTTATTTCTTTTATATCTAGTTTGACACTAAATATAATTCCCTAGGTTTTTATCTTAAACCAATGTATAAAGAAAAAATCTTACATGATATCCTAGAAAAATGATTCATCTAGAATCGAATGCATTAAAACCCTATTAACAATAATATCTAGGTTATATGAAAATATCTTTAACAGTGGATAAGTATTAATCCTTATATTAGCATATCAAAATCATATTTAGTTATCATTTTCCTTCTATATATATGTCAATAATTTATGATATCTATGAAATAGAATAAAGGGAATAGCTTTGAGATTTTATTTCATTCATTGACACCAATAACCAATAATAGAAATTAGGGTGTGAAATTAACCTTATATTTGATAAATATAAGAAGGGAGGGGGTTATTTTTACTAAAGGATACCCTAATGGGATTTAAATTAATTTTTATTAAAAAATATTATAATTATACTTGGGGTGTCTCTGGATAAATTCACATGGTGTAATAATAATAATGGAAATAGTCCAATATTAGGAATTATAGGTTGATTTATATCTAATATATAATGGATTTAATCAATATTCCAATTTTTTTCCACTTATATCTTTTTAATTATCTGAACACTCCTTTATGATGATTAATCTCAATGTATTGGCCAATTGAAAAAGTTTCTGATTCTTATCAAAAATATGGGTGGAAGATAAAACTTTAATGAGAATATTATGGAACTATAGGGATATTCCCATGTAAATAAACACATTTTTTTCATAAAAATATAATTAAAAATATAAAATTTGTTCTGATGGAGTATAAAAGAGTTGGCGTATTAATAAAATAAATTTAGAGACACTAAAAATAAAAATCAATCAACTAAACTTTATTATGTAACATTACGACCCTGGTGCTGCACACTAGTTCATAAAGTTAGTTAGTCACATGACCATAGGAATTCTACTACATATGGTGGAGGCTTCCTACTAGCAGCGATGGTCTAATATTGATCATGGGGAGATGATACTCTCTTAATAGAAGCTTCCCAATACTAAAAATAAATTAATAACCAACAATATAACCATAATATGAATAATACTAGAATCACATTATGACCAAAACAAGATTACAATATCCAATACTAAAATATTAGTTATATTATTCCCAAATATGTGTCATGTATCGAATGAAAAAACCCTAAAAGTAACTTAAAATTTTCAAGAGGGTCCTGATACCATGTCTGATTCCCTCATAAAAGGTATATATGAACTCATCCATAAAACAGATGACTCTTTCCCATATCATGTTCTGAAAATATGATGTATACTTTGGTATGGATCCGGAATCTCAACTAAGGTGTGAGTAAAACATAGTAGGCCACCACCAATGGAATCTGAAATAAAAATCTAATCAAAAACATTTCATGCATTAATACAAAGAATAATTTACCATCCATAAGTTTGCCATCATCACATTTCGTAATTATTTTATTAACCACATAAAGCCATCATGTTACCAAGTACACTTGATTCCTCAATACCAACTTGGGACTAGGTCGAAATCTTAATTGTCCACAATGCATATCGCATATCAAAATACCATGTCTATCAATAATCATTTCAATTCAATTTATATAAAGGCTAGTTGGAAGCATAGTCAAATTCAAACATTTTGGGAGTATAATGCTATCTCTAGTACCCCATGGGTATTTGAAGAATCATTCCACGTCCTAAAAATCATTTATCACTATAGGTTTTTGAATCATCTGTCCATATCCCACACTAATATATCAGTCAATCACATATGGTCTTTTGAAGAATCAGTCCATGTACGACACATGTATATCAAAAAGTAACATGTATATCAATATCATAATTTCAAATACATCAAGGTTAAGCATCATTAACCTTATCATAAACAAATATTATTTTACATGTACCATTCCAATCTATAAAAACAAGGTTCATTGCCATAATTAACATGAAAAATTAGGAAAATTCAACAATTAACCATTTTTCAATATTTAAATAACATATCCCATTAACCCGTTATGTTCAAGTCAACCATGTCACAATTCCCATGGTCAATTAATTCATGATAACATTAATTGACCAAATATAAAACTCCAATATCCCATAAATTTAATAATCATTATATTCCATTAATTAATTAACAAATTAATTAATCCAATATCACCACTTTCAATTGTACTAGTTTAACCTGAATCTTTATCACATAGAAATTTAATAAAATCCATTCAATCATGAAATGAAATTTCCCAACCACGGAAACTGAAATCTCAAAATAATATACATGTAATTAAATCAAGACAATGATATTTTCGATTTAAACCACCAAACATATAATTATTGAACGATGGTCGCCAATAGAAATCCCCAATTAAAAAGAAACAACCAAGATCATGATGAAGAAAGAGATAAAGATCTAAAAACATGTTCATTGATCAAATTAATGAATATCATAAAATCATATATCATGAACCATGAAAAATATAAGAAAACTATACCCTTCTTATTATGAAAGGTATGTATGATAGAAAGGAAACCACATGGGATAATAATCTCTTACTAGGAGAGGTTCTTATATTAAATTTGGGCTTTCATTCTTTAATAAAGGATGTCGTAATTCCTTTTAGTCAATATATAAGACACCAAAAATAAGATAAATAGTTTAGGAATGAGTTGGGATGAATTAATTTAATGGTTAGGGGGTTTGGGAATTTTAAATCCAATTTTATGGATAATTAGACCCACACACATGGTTTCATATGTAGTGGCACGTAGTTTTCAAATCCATGATACCAAACTATATTCCTCTACTCTAGGGGGTTCACAATTTCTCCTATGAGGTTGATTAGTATAGATGATGATGTTCTAAGAATGGAATTCCTCTCTATCGGGGGGTTCTTGGTTTGTAGGGGCATATCACCCCATTTAGGAAAATTGTGCCTCAACTGTGCACTACCCAAAACATCCCAAAAATATCAGAATTTCACCCAAAAACACACAAGATAATACCCAAACAATATATACAGAAAACAAGGATAACGTGTATGTATAAATTATCTTGGGATATATCTAGAAATTTTTGGGATCTTACCATCTCCCCACCATATAGCTTCTCGTACTCAAGATATACACTCTAACATTACTATGATCATGAGGAAAAAAGATATAGACACACATCTAATATGTCCACTTCTCTATCCCATCCATCCTCCTAAAAATTCCCATGTTTACAAAATATACTAACTAATAACACAATATTACCACACAATTGATTCTCACTATGATCCAACACACATTTTAGATGCTCCTTGAAGGATGCATTAATCTCAATATCCACATCATCCACATTGATCACATGAGAAGGGTCATGGTGATACTACATATGGTGTGACACATGAAAAAAGACATCATTTATAAAAAATTATGTCTCTGGAAGAACCAATCTGTACATCACCAGCCTGATTCTATCGATAAACTCATGTTTTCCAAAAAACCTGTGCATCAGCTTGCCTGATCTCCGAATCCTACAGTGTCCATTCTAGGTGACAATTGATGGAATAGAAGAGCACCATCTATAAACTCCAGGGTTCTTCAAATTCAATAAGAATACAAATTTAATCTATTCTTATCTATATAAATACACTTATAAATCAACTAAAATTTGATCAATTTCTTTATAATGAGACTCGGTCCAAACAACTCTGACTCGCATGACTCCATCCAATATAGATTTTATCTATATGACCTACCATAAAGTGATTCATATGGTTTAATAATATAGATACCTGATAAATATATTTATAGGTGATCTTACCCAATACTAGGGGTTTCTCCCAACACCCACCAATGACTATAACACACACTTGAAGAATACCCTAAAGCACCTACATAGCACATTTTGACTTCCATATATCTATGGATGGAAATCCGTACTTAGTAAAACCTGTGTACCATGGGACTTATGAATTCCCAACTAGAAGTGTGAATTAAAACATGAGTCACAATGTAAATCTATATTCTGTGGAACCCCTTACAGATGGACTATCTCCCAAATGTAAAAGTCTCCTAACTAATACACTAATAAATCATCCCGTATAGGAATGAAATGCACAAATTTTGTCAATTTTTACACAACCACCAAAATATCCCCATTCATCTATGGAATCCTTTGGAGAACCACCCCAAAATACATGTAACATTATCCTAGTCTCATTCCAGAATAAGAAATGACTGTAGTAAATTACACGGTCATTGATTCTCAGGCTCCACATATTGATAGGTGTAGCATCATGTCAAAAACCCTACTATCTCCTTTTTCATGCCGGACTACCACTAATTTCAACATATTTCAACATTCACTTTTCTAACTCCGTGATGCACCACTCACTTTGAGGTATAAAATTACCAAATCATTTCCTCTCACACACTTCTAGGCACAATAAAATATATCCTGAGATTGATGGTCTCATCCTCATCTATGGTCTAATTTTGTGGAAACTCCATACCATGAAGGATTTACAAAAAGGAAAAACACTCTAGATCAACAAACATTCTATCTCTAATTTGACTCAAAGTTTTGGACTATACTAAAACTGATAAATGTGACATCTCTTCCTTAACCTCTAGATCTAGAACATACATCTTAACTAGTAAAGTGATCAATTTCCACTCATAAAATACTCCTAAACATATAGTGTGATATTTTCTCCTTCTTAAAGAATAAGTAACACTAGGTACCTTCCTGGCTGTATATGATAGATCAAACATGAATGACTGTATATACTCAAACCACCTCCACATTATAAGATTCTATTTTTGCAATGAAAATATTTAATTTAATATATTTTTACTAGTATAAATTATAAAAATATCACCCAAAAAATAATACCACTAAAAAATCAAACCATAAACTGCTAATTCTATATCATGATTTTAGTAGGTTAATACTATTCATGTGGCCTCAACTATTGAGATCCATAGGCCACATATTGATCTCCTTACCTCAACACTACTCTATGAATAATCATAGAAGCATAAAAAATAATCATATAATCCTCACCCATATTAGATACAATAACGATTGGGGATGTTTTAAAATGGGTCTTCAACTACTGGAAAGAATTATCACGAGTGGAAAAAATGTTTATCACGTCAGCATTTTTCATATCAGTTCTATATAAAAGATGTTCAAATAATTAATGATCGATATATCACGTTGGTTATTTTATAATTGATGTGATATATCGATCAGGATGCATATTTTACATCGGTTATTTTATAACAAACATAAAATATACAGAGATTAGATTCTTTACGTCAGTTATTGTATAACCGACGTGAATATCTAAACTGGAATGCTTTATCACGTCGTTTATTTTATAACTGACCTGATAAAGGAAATATCGTCACATTAAAACATTAGTTATAAAAAAACCGACATGATAAAGCCAATCTTAGCAATTTATCACATCAGTATATAGCGACATATATCACGTCGTTTATAAAATAACCGACGTGATAAATTTTTTTATACGTCAGTTATTAAATATCCTAAATTCTAAACATTAAAAATTAGTTTACCATGTCAGTTATTAAATAACCGACGTGATAAATATTTTAAATGATTTATCACACCCCGTATTCAGTCATTCTGTTTTCTTCGATCGGGCGACCTATGACTCATCTCTCTCTTGCTGAAAACCTATAATTGATTCATCTACATTGTTCCCTCTAGCCTTGTTTTGCCAATATCATTATTCATATTTATTATTATCAGATCTATCATGTCGACTCACAACACTCAAGGAAGCCTCAAATGACTCCTTTTTAGTTTTTTTCCATAATGCCCTAAACTATTTTTTGAGATATTATTTTTCATTGTTCTTTATATCATGGTAAGTTTCATAGTGTTGATCTATGCCATGGTAAATTATTTTCTGGTAAAATAAAACTATGGATGTGATATCATGCAAGTTTATGTTTTTTGTGAGTTCTATCAAGTGTGTGTGCACGTACAGGGGGTTTCCAAGGGGCTGTGGTGGCTTTGCAAGTGTGTGGGTGTGTCAAGGGGGGATTGGGTGGGTTTTCTAGTTGGTTGGGGGTGTCTAGGGGTTGTCAAAGCGGGTGGGTGTGGTGTCCAAGGGGTTGTGGGGGCTGTCCAAGTGGGTGATGTGGATGTCAAAGGGGGTGGGGGTGGTGTCCTAGGGGAGAGGGGGATATGCAAGGGCAGTGGGGGCTGTCTAGAGGGTTAGGGTGGTTGTTCAGAGAGTTAGTGGTTGTACAAGGTGTCCATGGAGGTCGGGGGGCAGTCCAAGGTTGTAAGGGGGGTGGGGGTCCAAGGGGGTGGAAGGTTTCGAGGGGGGGGGGCTGTCCAAGGGGGTGGGGGTGTCCAAGGGGTTGAGGGCCTGTCCAGAGGGTATGGGGGTTTTCTGGTTGGGTGGGGGTGTCCAGAGGGTTGGTGGGTTTCTAGGGGGTGTCCAAGGGGGTAGGGGTGGGGGTGGTGTCCAGTAGGGGTGGGGGTGTCCAAGGGGGTGGGGTGTCTAGAGGGGTGGGGTCTGTCTCGAGGGTGGGGGCTTTCCAGAGGGGTGGGGGCTGTCCAGGGGGTGGGGGATGTCCAGAGGGGTGTGGGGAGGGTGTGTCTAAGGGTTTGGTGGTGTCTAGGGGGTGTCCAAGGGGGTGGGGTGGTGTCTAGAGGGATATGGTGGTTGTCCAGAGGGTTGGGGGTGTCTAGGTTGTCCATGGAGGTGGGGGGTGGGGGGTCCAAGGGGGTGGGGGTGTCGAATGGGGTGGGGGATTTCCAAGGGGGTGGGAGCCTATTCAGAGGGTATTGGGGGTTGTCGGGGGGGGTGTCCAGAGGGTTGGGGTGTCTAGGGGTTGTCCAAGGGGGTAGGAGGATGGTGGTGGTGTCTAGGAGGGGTGGGGGTCTCCAAGCGTTGGGGGTGGGGGGGGGGCTCCCTAGAGGTGTGGGGTCATTCCAGTGGGTGGAGAGATGTACAGAGGGGTGTGGGTTGTCCATGGGGGTGGTGGTGTCTAGAGAGTGTCCAAGGGTGTGGGGGTGGTGTCCAAGGAGTGGTGGGGGCATCAAAGGGGGTGGTGGTGTCCAGGTGGTGTCGAAGGGGTTGGGGGTGGTGTCCATGGGGGTGGGGGATAAGTGTCAGTTGGGATTGACTATTGCATCCTGGTTTGTGATATAATGACATTATGATTCCATTGTATCATGGATATTAGGCTATAATTTATTAGTGTTGTTTAAGGGGGTGGGGGTGGTGTCCAAGGTGGTGGGGGTGGTGTCCAAGGGGGTCGGTACCGTCTATGTTTGAGGTTTCCACTTTGATTTTTTGGGATTCAATCATAATTAAAAGACGAGGGGTGTTGAAATATGATTCTATTTTGTTATATATATTTTGACCCATCATTGACTATGAGAAAATTATGGGTTATGGGGGACACCATGTCGTGGTTTTAAAAGATGTGCAGTTATCCTGACCCCATTGTGCCGTGATGATAAGCTTTAAACTGTGATTTTTTCCATACGAGTTTTTATTTTAAATTTTATTTGACTCTCATGTTTACTCTATTATCTCTAATTTTTTATCAAACATTGGAGGCCCCATTGATTTCTTGTATTCCATGTAATTTCATTAAATAACTTACTTATTCCATGTTCTTCTTCCTTTATTCTTTGTTTCTTTTTTTCTTCATCCAATTCTTCTTCTCTTTTATTAATTATATTATTAAGGATATTTTTTCATTTTTAAATTAACAATTTAATTCTAATAGATGTGTTCTAGGGTTATTAGGAGGGGGGGGGGTCCAAGGGGGTGGGGGTGGGGGGGGGGGTTGTCTAGAGGTGTGGGGGCTGTCCAGGGGGGTGGGGGTGTCTAGAGGGGTGGGGCTGTCAAAGGGGGTGGTGGTGTCCATGTGGTGTCCAAGGGGGAGGGGGATTGAGTCTAGAGGGTTCAGGGGCTGTCTAGAGGGTTGGGGTGTCTGGGTGTCCATGGAGGTGGGGGGGGGGGCAGTCCATGGGTCTGTGGGGGGGGGGTGTCCAAGGGGGTGGGGGTGTCGAAGGGTTTGGGGGCATGTCCAAGGGGGTGGGTGGGGGGCTGTCCAAGGGGGTGGGGGCCTGTCCAGAGGGTTTGGGGGGTTTTCCGGGGGGATACCCAGAGGGATGGGGGTGTCTAGGGGGTGTCCAATGGTGTAGGGGGTGGGGTGGTGTCCAGGAGGGTTGGGGCGTCCAAGGGGTTGGGTCAGGGGGGGATGTCTAGAGGTGTGGGGTTGTCCAGTGGGTGGGGGATGTCCATAGGGGTGGGGGCTATCCAAGGGGGTTGTGGTGTCCAGGGGGTGTTCAAGGGGGTGGGGTGGTGTCCAGAGTGTGGGGTGTTGTCCAAAAGGGTGGTGGTGTCTAGAGGGTGTCCTAGGGGGTGGGGGTGGTGTCCAATGGTGTGGGGGATAAGTGTCAGTTGGGGATGTGGTGTCCATGGTGTGTCCAAGGGGGTCAGGGTTGTGTCCACAGGGTGTGGGGGCTGTCCAATGCGGTGGTGGTGTCCAGAGGGTGTCCATGGTCGTGGTGGGGGATAAGTGTTAGTTGGGTTGACTATTTCATTGTGGTTTGTGAGATTATGACATGATTATTGTATTACTTCATGGATATTGGTCATTTTTAAATTGATGGTATAATAGTAATCGATGTGTTCAAGAGTTATTAGGAGGGTTGGGGTGTCCAAGTAGGGGGGGGGGCTGTCGAGAGGGGTGGGGGATGTCCAGGGGGTGGGGGCTGTGCAGATGGGTGAGGGGGTTGTCCATGGGGGTGTGGATTTCCAAGGGTTTGGGGGTGTCCAAGGGTGTCGGGGGTGGTTTCCAGGAGTGGTGGGGGTGTCTAGGGGGGTGGGGGGATTTCTAGAGGTGTGGGGGATGTCCAATGGGTAGGGGGATGTCCAGAGGGGTGGGGGGCTATCCAGTGGGTGGGGTGATGTCCATAGGGTTGGGGGGGCTATCCAGGGGGTGGTTTCCAGGGTGTGTCCAAGGGGGTGGGGGTGGTGTCCACGGCGGTGGGGGGGGGGGGGGCTGTCCACGATGGCGGGGGTGTCCAAGGGGTTGGGGGTGGTGTCCAAGGGGGTGAGGGTGTTGTCCAAGGGGGTAGGGGTGTCCATGGGTGGGGGTGGTGTCCAAGTGGGTGGGGGTGATGTCCAAGGGGTGGGGTGGTGTCCAGCTGAGTGGGGGGGGGGGTTATCCAGAGTGGTGGGGGTGGTGGGATTTCTAGAGGTTTAAAATCGTTAGGATCTGTGTAATTTTCTGTAGTGAATGTATACATATTTTAATATTTATAATTCATATTTCTATTTTACATAAGGTTGAATTTGGTATTCAGCTGCCCGAGGATGTATTCTTTGTGAAACTTAAGAAGAAATTATCGATGATTAATTTAAAATTGTTATATCTAACTATATTTTCTTTTTAAAATAATATTCAATCATATTTTTTTTAAATACGCATGTATTTGTTTTATATTTCAAAATTGTTTTACATTCAAATTATGATTTTTTTAATTTAAACATATATTTGTGTTATCTTAAAAAGATGTATAATTTTGATATTTTTTATAGGTAATATTGAGTCAATGTTGGATTACAGAATATCGAATTAGCATTGAATATGAGGAAGGTGTTGATGCCTTTTTGGAATTTGCTAAACAAAATGTTCCAAGTAGTGAAACTTTTTTTCTGTTCATGCCTGAAATGTTTGAATATAAAGAAGTTGAAAAGTAGAGAGATAAAAGATCAACTGATTTTTCATGGTTTTAATCTGAGTTATAGCCCTTGGATTTCACAAGGTGAAGGTGGACCGAATTTTACTGATGATGATGATTCACAAGATGGTAACTCCGATGGAATTGAATAAATGATTCACGATATTGTAGTAGAACAGATTGAGATAGAACCGACAGTGGCGTGTCAATATGGTGATGCATAAAAAACATTATATCCTAGTTGTATAGATTTTACGGTATTTTTGGCGGTGTTATGATTGATTAACCTAAAGGTGAAACATGGATGGAGTGACAGAATTTTTACAGAGATGATACAATTGATGAAAGACATTCTTCCAAAAGATAACGATCTTCCAGATTCACATTATATGGCCAAGAAAATATTATGCCTGATGGGATTGGGATACAAGAAAATACATGCATGTCCAAATGACTGTATGATATATTAGAAGGAATATGAATTTCTGTCAGAGTTTCCTAAATGTGGGACATCATAGTATAAGGTGAAATAAAAATCACTAGCTAATGTAGAGATTACAAAGATCCATTCAAAGTAATTTTAGTATCTTCCTATAATTCATCATCTCAAATGATTATTTACTAATTCACATGATACAAAAATGTTAAGATGTAATGTTCATGAGCGGTTATGTGATGGAAAAATACATCATCTAGATGATTGTCCACAATGGAACAAAATTAATGATAAGTATCCTACGTTTGGAAATGAAATTAGAAATCTCAGACTATGGTTGTGCACAAATGGAATGAATCCATGTTGAACCCTTAGTAGCACACATAGTTCATGGCCTGTTTTATTGGTAATTTACAACCTCTCTCCTAAAGTTTGTATGAAGTGCAAAAATGACATGTTGAGTAAAATGATCTCTGGTCTGAAGCAACCTGGAAATGATATTGATGTTTTATTGTCACCATTGATTGATTATTTGAAACTTTAATGGGAGAATGGTATTAGGGTGTATAATTCTTATAAAATGGATTATTTTCAACTACATGGAGTGCTTTTGTTCACTATAAAGAACTTCATAGAATAATTGAATTTGTCTGCATATAGTGTTAAGGGGCATAAATCATGTCTAATTTGCGAACAAAAGACTTCATATTGTCAGTTTCTTCATTGTAGGCAAATATTGTACATGGGTCATTGAAAGTTGTTGCCTATGGATCACTATTATAGAAGAAAAAAAATGAATTCAATGGCTCGTAGAAATTTGATATTTCTCCAATACCATTATCCCCTGATCTATATTTTGAGAGGGTGGAAAATGATGATGTGACATTGGTAAAGACGCATTAATTTGGTAATGATTGATATATTTCGAAGAAATGGTCAATATTTTTTGAGCTACCATATTAGAGATATCATGAAGTTAAATATAATATTAATGTCAGACATGTGGGGAAGAATATATGTGATTGTTTTATTACAACATTGTTATATATTAAAGGAAAGACAAAATATTGGTTGAATTAAAGATTATACTTAATATCAATGGAAATATGTTTTGAGTTAGCTCCCTCTCCTAATGTAAGATGAACATTTCTTCCCCCAGCATGCCATACATTATCCCAGAGGGAGAAAATTATATCTTTTCAGTGTCTTCATGATATCAATGTTCTTTAAGGATATTCTTCAAATGTAAATAAAATTTCTCAATGAAGGACTTGAAGTTGATAGGTATGAAATCACATGATTTTCACATCAGGATGCAACAAATTCTACAAGTTTCATTTGGTGGAATATTTCTCATCCGTGTTAGAAAGTCTATAATGAAGTAATGTTATTTTTTAAATTCAATTTTTAATAAGGTGATTGATGTGAATGCTTTAAAAATTATGGAAAAGGATGGAATTTGTATACTTTTCCAATTGGAAATGTATTTTCCTCCAACTTTTTTTGATTTAATGGTGCATTTAATGATTCATCTGGTTCTAGAAATAATGATTTGTGGACCTGTATATATGCATTGGATGTATCCTTTTGAAAGGTATATGAAAATATTGGAGGGGTATGTTAATAATCCATATTTACATGAAGCCTCCATTATTGAAAAGTATATTTATGAGGAGGTTGTAGAGTTTTGTACAAGCTACTTGGATACGGCGCATCACATAGGTTTTCCTTCATCTCACGATTAATGAGTTAATAATTAGGGAAAGGGGATTCATGTCTTGAAAGTAAAATTGTTGTCAACTGAACAGAAGAAGAAGGTAGAATCATACATCTTGAATAACATAGCTGATGCTCAACTCTATATCACATTACATATTAATGAGTTGAAACAATGTCATCCAATGAAGAAATAAAGGTGGATTTTGAATGAGCACAACAAAACATTTTTGTCATGGTTTAAAAGACCTTGCTTGGTAGATCGAATGTATCAGAGATATTAAAATGGGTAGTGGGTGGTCTATGTTTAAATATGATAATAGGGTCCGATTATGAAATTAATTGCTATACATTTCATATGAAAGCTCAGTACAATAGAAGTGTAGTTTAGAATATTGGTCTATTGGTGTTTGAAGAAGCAATGTATTTATCAAGTACTAATGACAAAAACCCAATTTCTGCATCTTGTGCATATTATGGAGTGATTGAAGACATATGGGAGGTTTATTACATTAAAATTAATGTACTTTTTTTTACTGTAAATGGTGTATCGGTAACAAAAGTGTCATTCATGATGAATCTGTAATGATAGTTGTTAATCTAAATAGATTGGATGACACAACTGAATCTTTTATAATGAAAACACATGAAAAAAAGAATTTCTCTGTAGTAGATCAATCAGATATACAGTGGGATGTTGTATTACAACGAAAAAACAATATGTTTGTGAGTATGAACTTGATGAAGATGCTGATTATTGTGAGATCCCTACTTCCATGGAATGATTAAACGAAAATAATTATGAGCATTATGAATACATGGTTTGTCCCATAAGGAACGATCACGACAATTTATTATGGGAAATCAATCAATTGGTACATTCGTAAAAATACATGAAATATTTCTTTATTTCTTTTATACATTTATTATTTTCATAAAATGTTAGATATTGTAAGTTTTTTCTTTATTAAAACGTGTATTAAAACAAAATAAGTATAATTTTTAGTTTTTTTTAATTTTTTTTAGTTTACTTTATCATGATTACCATTATTTAAATTATATATGTTTTTTTTTCAGTGACAATTAATTTAACATTTTTACCAGGTTTACCAGGTTTACCATGTTTACCATATTTACCATATTTATCACGGTTTAACATTCTTACCATATTAATCATGTGTACTATTACGTAACATAGTACAATTTCCTATTTTCTTGTTGACATTATTAGTGTAATATTTGAATTTTTATATTTGTGATCTAATGTTGTTTTTTTGATTTCAAGGATAATGGTAGATCAATCATTTGATCAACCACATAATTCTGAAGATGAGCATATTGGTCATACCTTTGGGGAGGAACATTCAAATTATCTTCTTGATGTTCCCCAATATTCCTCATGTTCTCCCATTACGACAAAGAGTTCAAGAGTTGGTAAACGTGGGTGCTCACGTTTACCAAAATTATCACTTTACCATACGCAGGATCATAGTATACTCATTGAGTTTGACAAGAATGATATTCCTAGAGGACCAAATGAAAATGAATTTAAGAGTTTTTTATCAACTCTGATTAAGAGAAAAGTAAGAATTTTGTATGATGAATGGAAAAGTGTGGACAATGTGATAATCTCTCAGTTGTGGGAGATGCTTTTGGTACGATATTTTTATATTGTTTTCCTATTATTTAAAATGTTTCTAGTATATATAATATGTTTAACCTCTCCTTTATCAGATGACATTTGATATTCCTGACACTAGAGGATTCAGGAAGAAATTCTTATTGATGGAAGGTATGAGATGGAGGGATTTCAAATAAACCCTCTCATCTGATTTAATTTTTAATCATAGGAGTCATGACAATCTCTATCATATATATCCTTTCATAGATGAAGTCACAAGGAGACAGTTTATTGAAAGTAGAAGAAAAGATTCATTTTTGACAAGCATAATGTGAAATTTTATAAGCATTCTAATATAAATGATCATATTAATCTTTTGTTAATGGTTTCTTATTCTTAGTTTACAGAAATCAATGAAATATCATTAGGAAATCCAATCTTAAAATTTATACCCTCATAGATTATCTCGGGGAGGGTATACATTATTTAAAGAAAAAATGATGGTGGAAAAATTACAAAAACTAATATATGAGTCTTCAAGCTCTTGAGAGGTGACCCCTCCATCCCATCCATCTAGACATGAAAAATGGAAGAGAGCTCTGATGGGAAAAAAGGGAATTATCTTTCGAAAGATTCAAGAATCATATCTGAGAGGATTGTAAGATATTTTATATGCAGCATTGGGAAAGCCTGAACATCCTAGTAATGTATGAGAATATACGACAAGTGTATCAGTATGAAAAGTGTTGTCACATTCATAAACTTCTTTAATTGGGGCTGTTTATTAAAAAAATAGAATCCTTGCAGGCTAATGTTCATAATATTAATGCAATGATGGAGGAAAAGTTTAGAGTGTGGGTACAGTCTATGTTTGCAGACAGGAAAAGATAATTTCAGACTACAGCTGCCAATCCTCCACCTCCCCCTATAGACCCCATTATTTATCCTCTACCTCCTCCAGTAGCTCCCAATCCCCCACCTCATCTTGTGGTCCCCATTGTTTATCCTAATACTCCTCCACAGCTTCCTATTTATTGCGAGTTGTATTTCGATGATTCTCAACATCATATAGTTGCATATCGGTTGGTATATTGTATAAGAGATACAATTCATCATAAAAAATAAAGGTAGGGAATCATAGGGTCAATGTACAAGATATTATAGATAGATCAGCTCGAGTACCATTACCCATAGATGAGGTGACGATAGTTGGACATAGTATTGGACATTTTTTAATTTGGCCATCCGGACTTCTTCGACTCATTACCATAGAGGTATGTATGTTATATCATATATTTTATTTTTTTTATTAAAGTTGTATTATCATTTGAAAACTAATATATTTTTCAATTTATTTTTACAGGAATTCTTCAAAGGTAAAGAAATACTGTATAGACAACAATAAAGGAAAATGGCTATGACATCAGATACAGATTCTAGGAGTCTTGAGATATTTTCATGTTATTCAAATTTGTTGGGGGATCATTATGAGTTTCCAATGGAAGCTCATGTTTGTGGACGTGTAATAACTGTGGGGATTATGAAAATTGATATCATGGAGATTATTACTGGAGAAAATTTGGGCATCAACATGGTGGAAAATTTTCCATGTAAGTATTAACACCTTTTCCCTACGTTATATTTATTGAAAATGAACACTTATGTCCTTTTTAATAGGTTTCTTTATAAATTTTCTGAGAAGAATGAGCGGACAGATGTATATGGTTTCATGGACCCGCATTTGATTTCCCGTAAATCATGTGCATTGGATGAGGATCAAAGAATTATTTATATTACTGATATACTTGAACAAAATATAGACACAAAATGTTGGGTGATTCCTTTTTATGAGAGGTATGAAACACATCTCTCTCAAAGAGTTCATTATCTTTTAACATAAAAAACCACTAACCTTAAATTTCCTTTTATCAGTGTTCATTGGATGTTAGGTGTTGTTTTACCAAGGGAGAAAACACATTATTTGATATGCTTTGTCCATGGTGATGTGTGGGAACATTTTAAGAAAATTTTGTAAATTTACATTTTAATTTATCAATAGTTTTATTTATTATAATGAATTTTAAATTAATCCCATTAGTATTATTTTCTAATAGGGGATGTGTCTACTTTCTAAAAAACACAAAGAAAAGAAGTGTGAAGATAAAATACGTAAATTTTGAGGTAAATACCCATTTATAATTTGTAATTTTTGATTTATTACATAAAATAATATATTGAATTTACACTCATTCAAACAGAATTGTCATGAACATCAAGGCTTCATCGAATGCGGATATTATTTAATAAGATTTCTGTATGAAATAAAAACATCTGGGATAGTTGTGAACTTTGACCTGGTAATATTTCCTTTTAAAAATTTTAATAATATTTCATTTTATTTAATCATTATACATGTTAAGTACTATCCTTTTAATTTATATCTATTTTATGACCCTCAACCCTATAGTACATAAGACATTAAACACTTACAAGTGGAATGGTTAAATTATTTTACAGGTTAGATTTAATTCTAGTTTTTTGTTGTGTAAAATTTAGTTTTGAGTATTTTCATTATAATTGTTTATTTGGTAGTAGTTTAGGTTGGATTTAGTTTTTTTTAAGTTGACATTATATGTTTTGAATGTTATACATGTGAATATTTAATTTTTCTCTACTTCTTGTTTTGGTCTACTTATGATGGTTTTTATGGTATGGATTCTGGTCTGGGGGGGAGGGGTTCCAAGGATGGGGGGGGTTCAGTGGTGTGGTGGTTATCAATGGGTGTGGGAGGGATGTCCGGTGGGGTGGGGTGTCCTGGGGGTGGGAGCATTTCCAGGAGGGTGTAAGGGCTACCCAGGAGAGTGGGGGGTTGTCCAGGGGTGTCCAGGGTTGTGGGGTTGCCATGCAGGGTGAGGGGGGTTTCCAGGGGTGTGGGAGGGTTATCTAGTAGGGTGGGGGGGGGGGGGCAGGGTGTCCATGGGGATGGGGGAAGTCTAGGGGGTGGGAGAGGTGGCGGCGCCATCCCTCGGGGGGCTGAACGCTGCTGGAAGTTACTCTTCACTCTCACATGAAAAGATTGAGCTATCAAAATGTTCCTCCAATGTTTTCATCCCCTCTAAACATCATTCATTCTATCACTTTGATGCCAGTATAACTAGGGGAAACACCGTCATGTGTGAAAATGTTTTCCCATGGTTATACTGGCATCAATGTGATAGAATGAATGATGTTTATAGGGGATTAAAGCATTTATGAATCATTTTGAGAGCTCAAGCTTCACATGTGGGAGTGATGAGTACCTTCCAGTGGTGTTCCGCCCCCGATGGATGGTGAAGCCTCCTCTCCCAACACTAGCTGTCCAGGGGCTTTCCAGGGGGGAATGTTGACCAGGGGTGTTGGTGGGGGGGGGGGGTATCCAACAGTGTGGTGGGGGTTGTCTAGTGGGGAGGGGGGGGGGGGGTTCTGGTCAGGTTTTGTTCAGGTTTTGATCTGTTTTTGGTCTGAGGGTGTCTAGTGAGGTGTGGGTATCCAGGGGTGTGGTGGGGGTTGTCCAGTGGGGTGGGATATTGTCCAGGAGGGTGGGAGGGATGTCTAGGAAAGTGGGGGGATGTCCAGGGGTGTTCAGGGGTGTGGGGGATATCCAAGGGGTCGGGGGGGTGTAGTCCAAGAGTGTGGGGGTGTCCAGAGAAGTGGTGGGGGCTGTCTAGTGGGGTGGGAGGGGGGCGGAGTTTGGTCTGTTTTGGTCTATTTTTGGTAACTTTATGGTCTATTTCAGAGGTGTGGGAGGGTTGTACAGGTGTGTGGGTGTGTTGTCCATGGGATGGGGGTATACAAGAGGGTGGGGGGGTTATCCAGGGGTGGTGGTGCTGTCCAGGGGGTGGGGGAAGTCCAGGGGTGTGGGGGTGTCTAGGAGTGTTGGGGGTTTTCCAGGTGTGCGAGAGGCTGTCCAGGGGGTGGGGGCAGTCCAGGGGTGTGGGGGTGTCCATGATGGTGGGGGATCTCCAAGAATGTGGGGTGCTATCCAGGGGGTGGGGCGGTAGTCCAGGTATGTGGCGGGGGTGTTCAGGAGGGTTGGGTGTTGTCCAGGGGTGGGGGTGTCTAGGGGGTGGAGAGCATTCCAGGGGGTGGGGAGGGGGGGGTCTGGTCTGCATTGGTCTCTTTTTGGTAACTTTTTGGTCTTTTTTAGGGGTGTGGGAGGGCTGTCCAGGGGTCTGGGGGTGTTGTCCGAGGGGTGGCAGGTATACAGGAGTTTGGGGGGTTGTTCAGGGTGTGGGGGGTTGTCCAGGGGGTGGGGGAAGTCCCAGGGTGTGGGGGTTTCCAAGAGGGTGGGGGTGTCCAGGGCAGTGGGGGGCAGTCAAGGGGGTGGAGGGAAGTCCAGGGGTGTGTGTGGGGGGGGGTGTCTAGTAGGGTGGGGGTCGTCCAAGGATTTGGGGGCTATCTAGGGGGTGGGGGATAGTCCAAGGGGGGTCTAGGGCTGTGGTGGGGTCTTTACAGTTGGGGGGGGGGGGGGTTCTGGTATGCTTTGGTATGTTTTTCGTAACATTTTGGTCTATTTCAAGGGTGTTGGAGGGCTTTACAGTGGTATGGGACTGCTGTCGGGGGGTGGGGGGTATACCGGAGGGTGGGGGTTATACAAGGGTGTAGGGGCTGTCCAGGGGGTGGGGGCAGTACAGGGGTGTCAGGGGTGTCCAGGAGGGTGGGGGTTGTCCCGAGGTGTGGAGCTGTCCAGGGGGTGGGGGGAGTCCATGGGTGGGGGGGGGGGTTTCCAGGGGTGTGGTGGGGGCTGTCCAGTGGTGTGGGAAGGGGGGGGGGTTCTGGTCTGTTTTGGTCTAGTTTTGGTATCTTTTTGGTCTATTCTAGGGGAGTGGGAGGGCTGTCCGGGGGTGTGGGAGTTTTGTCCAGGGGGTGGGGGTATACAAGAGGGTGGGGAAGGTTTTCCAGGGGTGTGGGGGGCTATCCCGGGGGTGGTGACAGTCCAGGGGTGTGGGGGTGTCCAGGAGGGTTGGGGGTTGTCCAGGGGTGTGGGGGCTGTCCAGGGGTTGGGGGTAGTCAAGGGGTGTGGGGGTGTCCAATAGGGTGGGGTGGGGGGGGGTTCCAAGGGTGTGGGGATGCTTATGGGGTTGGGGGTAGTCCAGGGGTGTGTGGGGGGGGGGTGCCTAGGGCTGGGGTGCGGGCTATCCAGTTTGTGGGCGGGGGGGGGGGGGGTTCTGGTATGTTTTTCTCTGTTTTTGGTAACTTTTTGGTCTGTTTGAAGGGAGTGGGAAGGCTGTCCAAGGGCGTGGGTGTGGTGTCCAGGGGGTGCGGGTATACAAGAGGGTGTGGGGTAGTCCAGTGGTTTGGGGGGTTGGCCAGGAGTTGGGGGGAAATCCATGGGTGTCCAGGAGGGTGGGGGGCAATCCACAGGGTGGGGGTAGTCCAGCTGTGTGTGTGGGGGTTTCCAGGAGGGTGGGGGTTTTCCAGGGGTGTGGGGGGCTGTCCAGGGGGTGGGGACAGTAAGGGGTGTGGGGAGATATCCAGGGGTGTGGTGGGGGCTGTCCAATGGGGTTGGGGGGTCTGGTATGTTTTGGTCTGTTTCTGGTAACCTTTTGGTCTGTTTTTGGTAACTTGTTCTGTTTCAGGTATTCTGGCTGGGCATAGTAGTGGTTTGGTTTTATTTTTTAAATTTTTTTTTACATTTCTTATGAAATAACTGCCCTAAAAATGAATTGGGAGTAGTTTTCACATCGGTTATTTGGAAACCGATGTAATAAGTTCATATGGATGGTTTTTACATCGTTTATTTCCTAACTGACGTAATAAATAGATATGGATTTTTTTAACATCGGTTATTTTATAACCGACATTGTACTTATGTTTTTACGTTGGTTATTATATAACTAATGTTGGGAACTGCTTTGCAGATAGGTTTATCACGTCAGTTATAAAAATAACTAACATAATAAACACTTCTAAGGACTGCTTTATGATGTCTATTGTTATATAACCAATGTGATACTGTATATACCACGTCAGTTATTAAATAACTGAACTAATAAACCACGACTCTGAAGGGTTTTCCACATTAGGATTTTATTAACCGACATGAAAAATGCCTCAGATTTGTTTTTTTACGTCGGTTGAAAAAAAATCCAGGTAAAAAACTATGTTTATAACGTCTCATGTAATAAATTTGTCCAAAAACTGACGTTAAAAATAAAAAATAACCACCGAAAAAAAATGTTTTCTGCACGAGTGTATCATTGGATCTAAATCATTCTAACATGATCCCCTTAATGGTCAATCATTAATGTTGTGATGTCGGTTGGGGATAATTCAATATAATCATCCAATAATATCCCACATTATCTAGATATGTATTGATATAAAACATTCATGGTCACCTTTTAAGAAACATCTACTTTATCATTTTTTTGGGTCCACAGACACACTTTCCTCCGAGATGACATGACCAATGAGGTGTACTTGATCAATCCAAAACTGACATTTAGATAACATGTAATGTAACAAGAACTACCCCAGTGTACTCAAAATGATGTCAAGATGTTGGGCATGATTATCATGCAACATGGATCACACAAAGATGTCATAAATAATCTACATCAAACTGATCCAAGTATGTGTGGATGATTATTTTCATAAAGCTGATAAACACTTCCAGAGTGTTTATTATCTCAGACGACATCAAAATATGCTCATCCATGATATAACATGTTCTGAAAGAAATACAAGGTATGTCAGAGGGTTTTAGAATCAATTGAAAATATCCATATCTCAATTCAATCTTGGAGAAATAGAATTTCTTCTCAACTGGTCAAATAGAACATCGATATGTAGAAGAGGATATTAGTTCCTAATTTTCATAGTGTTCAACAACAGGTATTCAATATATAAGCATGGAAAATTATCATACATGTCAAAAAATAGAGATGGATAACCCCATGGAAATGTACTTAGATGGGTAAAACCCTTATCTATAAACTCTTCAAAACAATTATTAAGCTATTGAATCTCTATTGGTACCATTTTTTAAGGTGGAATAGAAACAGGATCAGTCCTCATCACTAGCACAATCATAAAATCCAAATCTCTCGCATGTGAAAACCCTGAGAGGTCATCTAGAAGTAAGCCTTGGAACCTATCCAATATATGTTGATATACTTCTTACATTAAACCGTTGTGATTTATTATTAGACTAGGAACCTGGTTAGTGAGATCCCCCTATTGCTAATGAAATGACCCTGAACGGCTCGAATGGATATCCCACTCTCCTCGGTGAACAAAATTGTTACCCTAAGGAGAAATAAAAGTTACCCTATTGATGTAACAATAAATATGGTCTATGTATGCTACTAATTATTCCACACTAATAAGTATTTAAAATATTGACATGTCATGGATGTTATGATCCCAACCAAAATATTACTCCCCAACCTCGAGAGAAAACACCTCACACAAATATATGTCTCTAGACTGTATTCACATAGGCACATCTATCATCACCACACCACTCTAAAAAATGACCACAAATATTATTCCATTCATAATATTTACATATATAAAATAATTATAGGCACTAGTATCAAATAAGGAACTCTCTAGTGAAGAATATACAGTTATAGTTCCTCTAACTATCGAAGGTCTAACCTTGAAATCAACCAATTATTGTTGAAATGAATGAAACTGTCCCACCAATTTTCCTTCTGATGTAGTATGAGTCCCATGAGCTAAAAAATTCTACTAGTGTTAGTTCTACTTCCATTAAGCACCACATCCACTACCTCTAGAGCCACAACCAATAGTACTCAAACTTCTAGATTGATATGGAGTAAAATATCCCTTCCCACACTTTTGTTCTTACAAACTAATCCATATTTAATTATCTAATGTTGATTCATATATATCCTTTTTAGATTTCCTATTTTACCCAAGCTTGAAACTCTACTAGTGGTTGGGAAAAATTTAAATCAAAGTGGAATTACATATGACACTGGTGGAAAATCCCTCAGGTAAGATCCTGAGTAACTAATCCTTACCCATGGCCACTATTATTTCCAAAGGTATAGTAAAAAAATAACTATTCTTCCTACCTTAGAATGAATTACCTCCTACTCATATAATATAAATCACATTTCCACCACTGGAATCTTCCTCCATGATTTCTTCATATATTATATCATGATCCACAACATCAAAAAACTTTTTCTTCCAAAGAATATTAAATTCGGGCTTAATATGACATTCAAAAAAATCATAAAAATGCATTTCCACAGCTGTTTCATCCACGTACAACACTAGAGAAATGCACTTCATGTTAGTAAATAGACCATTATAGTCCATCATAGACATACTCTCCTAAGATAACCAAATGAACTCTGCTTCCCTGTCACGTCTCAGTGCCTCTGGATAAATGTTCTCCTAGAACATATTGGAAAATTCCTTCCATACCATACCATAAGCTAACCCATCTTGAGTCCGGATGTCCCATCAATTATTTTACTGACCACATTACATATAATCCTCCATATTGACACTTTATTCAGATGGAATCTCTTTGTGGACAATTATATTTGAGATATACTCGATCTAGAACTCAACTGCCTCAAGACCACCCTCTCTAGTAAAAGTAAGAGGGTGAAACAAAGAAAACTCACGTGTTGGATCAAAAAAACTCTTAACAATCAACCCTTGGTATCATTACATAATGTACATAGAGATAGTAATGTTCTCGTGAAACAACTCTCCACCTGATTCACCTGGAAATATCAGTTCATTTGTTTCAACTACCGAAGGTACATTTCAATCCTTTTCGCCCTATATTCCTATCAAAACGTGTCTTCAAGGAGGAGTATCACTACAAATAAAAATACACATATCAAGATAATTATCACAAAATTATCACAACATTAACACTTATAACCAGAGTTATTCATATAGTTCTAAAAAATTCACCCCTTCCTCTGCAACATGGTCGAAATTGAGGCACTATCACAACCCTTAACCATTACACATAATTATATTGGTCAACAAAGGATAATATCATTCTCATTATTCTGGTTTCTCATTATAAACCCATTTATTCAATTTTTTTCATCACTTTACAACATTCAATTCCATATTTGGATCTATTTTAGGTCAATTACATAATAAGGAAAAGAATATGAATTCGTAAAACTATCCCAAAACATATATTTCTCTTTATTTTCTAAAAGCATACATGCTAAAATAAATCCGATGTTCATAAAATGATTCACATATACACAACTCTAATCCCATACTAGATCAAGAGTCAAATATTTGAAAAAATCAGATATAATAATCACATAACACAAAAAATGAATCACCCAAGGTTAAATATCATTAAATTATAAAAGAAAATACCAATAAAAACAATCCCACCAAGGGTATTTGGGTATTCCCCTATAAATGGGATATAAAATCCCATACAAGAACTCATGTTCAAGTAATTTATCTTTCTAGTGTATTTTCAACCGTTCCTTCATATTAAGAAAAAATATATAAAAATAAAAGATCATTTTATACCACATTGTAATGTCTTGACCCAGGTGCCACACACTGGTGCCCCATGTAGGTCTATCACAAGACCTCATTTAGGCCTCCCCATACCCCATAGTCTATCGACTAGTAGTGAGGGTCTGATATTGATCCTGGGTAGATTATAACCTCTTTATGAATGAAACACAACATCATAAATAAGTAAACAATAACCAACTATATAACCATAACTTGAATATTACTAGTATCACTTGATAACCAAAGTAGGAGTAAAATATCTAAAAACAAATATAATATATATCATGAAAAAAATATTTTTTAGGTGTCATATGTGAAAATGACATTAAAGACACTAAAAACTCCCAAGAATGCCCCGATACCATGTCCAGTTTTCTTATACATGCTCAATTCCAACTCTGTCATCCAACATAGGACACTTTCCCTTATCTTATTGTAACATCCCAAGTAAGTAATGAATAATAGATATTTTTATCTATGTCTATTAATTAATTATTTAGTGTTTTAGAGGCTTAAAATGAAAATAAATCCAATCTTAAGCATGGAATACACTAATATTCTTAAAAGATTGTTTTATTGCATTTTGATGGAAAACCCTTTTTAAATCTATATTTTGACAATTTTATAAGCTATGTTTGTCAAAATAAAATTATTATTTATGATTGGGACATCAAAATTTATTTTGTGTGAATTTTTGGTATTTTTCTGATAAAGTTCATTTTTTTATGAATAAGTGAAAAATGTTGTATTTTAATTCAAAACCTCTTTTAATCTAATTTATTTATATGATTAGATTATCTTTTGAATTGGTTTTAAATTGAAACCATAAAGTATTTTTACCATTTGATTCAATGTTGGAATTTGGAATTAATTTCACTTTGAAATTCGACATAAACAAATATCAATCTTTTGATATATATTGTTTCTTAAAAACACGCTATTTGTTTTGACAGCGGGAGTTAATTATTAAATTAATTAATTCTACTTATATTCTTTGAATTAGATAATATAAACATCATTTTTTAATTCAGAATATCGAATATATCTTAGAGTGAATTTTTGGTAATTTTATGAAAAACTTCAATTTTTGATGAATAGTGAAACCACTAAGTGGTAGTTAAAGAAACTGATTTTTTTCATTTAAATGAAACTTTGCCACCTTTGTGATTTGAATTTCAAAAATCTGACATATATGGTTGTCATTAATAAGTAAAATTTGGTTCAATGATATCAAAATATTTTTTTGGTGAATAGTAACTTATTAAGTTTTTAATCGCGATTAGTGGTAATTAGGGTAGTTTAAGGTAAAATTAATGCTTTAATAATATGAAATGACCTAGACACATGTCCTATCCTCATTTTATGTGTCATGGCCGACCAGGACAAGCCATGGGTCAACATGGGGACCCCATGGAGCCACTTTGGTTGGGAAATGACATAAATAACTTTTTATTTAATGTTAAAGTAAAAATGACACAAACATGAGTTATTTTACGAAAACAATTTTTATATGTGGTTATACAAGTCATATTTTTGACTATAAATACTCATTGGAAATATATAAAGATTTCCTACATCATAGTAGTTTTTTTATAATTTTTTGACATTAAATAAATAAATTTATTTATGACATCATGATGATACAGCAATGACCTCATTATTTAACGATTTAAATAAAATAGAAAGATAATGTAATATCTAAGACCTACACATGTCCAAAACCTATTGGATTACTGTATTTCTAACCCTTATAACCTTATCCTCGATTTATATCAATTTGGGTCCTTTTTAATCCGAAACTCATTTTAAAATAAAGTAACGTATCTTTACTTTCCAAGAGTGCCCCTCCTCTCCTCTTATAAAAGGCTCCCAACTCTACTTCTTTACCCACACTCCCAAAGCCTTTGGCTCGGACAACCCCTGCCCATTATGTCTCTCCAATTCCCTCTCTTACTCCTTGAAGCCTCACTTTGGGAATAAGTCTTCCCAAGGAAGCCTTTGAGCGCAAACCAAAGGGAGTTACCCGATTTTAAGGTAATGTCTTATTTTGAGTCCTTTTGTTTTATTTTTCTTCTCCAACCCCTTAACTCTTTTTATTCTTTTATTTTGTAACAGCTACAGTATCCTAATTATACTAGGATTTTTTTATAATAAGGATTCGAGCTACACTTACACACACCTACATCTAATAGTTAATGAACATACTGTTTCCGTGGATGGCGAAATTCTGCCTCCCAAAACGATGATTGTTCAATACTCATTTAACACCTTCAAAGGTGGCCATTATGGTGTAAATATTTTTATGTATGATATATAATATGTTTATTATTTCTTTAAGCTTCTGTATTTTTCATCTATGGCATACCACTATTGTTTCCATTATGGGTAAACACGATATCTTCATTTTAGGAAGTGCGGACTACCGCCCCCTGAAAGTTATTTGATTCATTAATACCATATGTGGGATGTGTAAAGGATAAAGTTAATGATATTATATATGTTATTATAATTTAATTATAATATACTCTTATATCATTATGATTCCATTCCAGAAAATATGAAATAGAAGTGGAAGTAGCGTTCATGCGTACGTACGGCTTACCGTCTCCATGAACGGTGCATTTCATTTTTTACCTCTAAATGATAATGTAATATTATAAATGCATGTATATACTATATATATATGATATATATGATATATAAATCATGATTATAACTTTGGATATAATGGATACATGAACAACATGTAATTATAAAGGGCTTTTTTTGACTCAAGTACCAATGATCGTTAAAACGACCGTTATTAACTTAAATAATTACATAGTGTTCATGACATGGCAATAAGTGATATAAAAGGAATAATGAACTTGAAAAAGGTTCTTAAGAATGTATAAATTAACTCAAGTTTATTATTCAGGACATTAAAGAATGATCGAGTCAAGTCGGACCCGAGGTATGGGACTTCGTCTCAATCTCCTTTCATTGAGGCATATTTTGTTTTATACACAACCTTCTTTTATACGGTGTATAAAACCCTTTGAATTTTACGTTTATTCAAAAGGAATATTTTTAATACGAAGCATTTACTAAATGACAAAAGGGAATGTTTTTGTCGTATGTATGCGGCGACAACGACTTCTCCACCGTCGTGACCGTTATTTGAGTTTCGGCTTCCTCTACAAGCCATACCTTTTTTTTAAAGAAAAATAAATACCATGTTTTACTCTTCTTTTATTTTGGTATTGAAAATGGTTCTCATAGAGTTTTTATATAAATGTGTTGTATTGATATCTTGTGATTGAAAGATGGAAATGTTATGTTTCCTTTATAAATGTTTTATGTGATACGATTATGTTGAGGTTCTTGGGCATTATTATGAAGACAGGTGGTTCCGTGATAAACTAAGGGCGGGTGAGCCCGATATAGCTCTCCAATGCATTGGGTAACGCGAAGGAGTGAAACATTAAGGTTTCTCCGAAGAGATTTAGGGAATATACTGTGATGGGTATTCCAAACGTAACGAAGAGGGTTACTCCCTACGTAAAAATGTTATGTATGCCTCAAGTTACCTTTATGTCTTATTATTTCTATGATTTATTCATGATTTGATGAGGTATGTTAAAGTGCTTATGTTTTATGGGTAAAGTATGATTTCATTCGTATGTATATATGTACCCATGTTTCCTTTCCATGTTTTTATAACCCATACTGAGCTTTTTATGCTCATCCCAAGTTATTCACAGGTCAAGGGAAAGGTACATGATATGATGATAGTGTCAAGGAAGTGTCAATAAAGAATCCATGTTTTATTTTAAATATGTTTCCATTGATGGGAATGAAGAATACCATCTTTATGTAACCACTTTATTTATATGTGGGATATAATTCAAGTTTTATGATCTAATTATCTAAAACTCTAAACCCGAAAAGATCCTCAATGCGTAATCTTGTAATAACTCAAGATTAAGTAAGGTTTAAGGCAGGGGCCTTAAAGTTGGTATCAGAGGTCGGTTTAGATAACATTAGTAGTTAGAATTCTATTAAATTATGATCCAAAAATATTTTTTTTAAATGATATAGAATTTGAAGATTACCACGTTGCTTCATCTAATACATGTTCGTTAAGAATGGTTTTTTCTTAGAGGAAACAGAGAAGCTTTTTTTGGGAAGGCATACTGAGGGAAATGACCTTCCAAATCCGCATAATAAATGGTCAGAATCAGAATTGAGCAGTTTACTGCAGTGATGGCTCAGTTGAATCAGGTGATAAATGGTGGTTGTGTTATTGATGATATTTTGGTTTTTTCTAAAAGTAAAGAAGAGAATGAAAGACATTTAAGGGTTATCTTGCAAATCTTAGAAGAAAAGAAACTGTATGGGAAATTCAGCAAGTGTGAGTTTTAGTTGCAACAAATTTCTTTCCTTGGTCATATTGTTTCTAAAGATGGAATAACAGTTGATCCTGCAAAAACAAAAGTTGTGGAAGAATGGCCAAGACCCACAAATGTAACCGAGATTCGTAGCTTCCTTGGTTTGGCAGGCTATTACCGAAGGTTTGTTAGAAATTTATCACGGTTATCTAGTACAATGACTAAGCTAACTCGGAAGGGTGTTAAGTTTATCTGGACAAAAGAATGTGATGATTGTTTTCAGGAATTGAAAAGAAGAATGGTGAATGCTCCAGTTTTGGCACTACCTTCTAGGAATAGTGAGTTTGTTATATACAGTGATGCTTCATTGATAGGACTTGGTTGCGTCCTAATGCAGAATGTTTAGGTAATTGCTTATGCTTCACGATAGTTGAAAACTCATGAGGTAAATTACCCTACACATGATTTGGAATTAGCTGCTGTTGTTTTTGCTTTAAAAATTTGGAGGCATCATTTTTATGGAATAAAGTGTGAAATATATACCGATCACAAAAGTTCAAATTATATATTCACTCAGAAAGAGTTAAACATGAGACAGAGGAGATGGTTGGAATTAATCAAGTATTATGATTGTACAATTCATTACCATCCGGGAAAAGAAAATAAAGTGGCTGATTCTTTGAGTCGAAAAAGTAATGCTTCATTAGCAATGTTGCGTTTGGAACGTGTTCTTTTGGTTAAGGATTTGATGAACTTGGCATAAAATTTGTTGGTGCCGGAAGTCCTTCTGTTTTGTTTCAGGTATCAGT
Organism: Viscum album; assembly: GCA_963277665.1. NCBI lineage: Eukaryota > Viridiplantae > Streptophyta > Magnoliopsida > Santalales > Viscaceae > Viscum > Viscum album. The sequence continues at coordinate 1,616,088,657 of OY728131.1, read as the reverse complement.
GAGATCTTCTCTATCAGGCAAAATCAAGAAAGCACAGAAGCAAGACAGTGAGTTGCAGAAAAAGGTAGAGCTGGTTCAGAAAGGTAAGTTGCCTGAATTCAACATTGATAATGATTGTGTTTTGAGATTTGGGAAGAGATTTTGTGTGCCTTGTGATTCATAGTTTATGAGAGATTTGTTATGTGAAGCTCATAGGTCTCCGTTTTCAGTTCATCCAGGCAGTACTAAGATGTATAGAGATCTGCGGGAGTATTACTGGTGGGATGGAATAAAAAGAGATATTGCTGATTTTACTGTGAAGTGTTTGACATGTCAACAGGTTAAAGCAGAGCTGCAGTTACCGAAAGGGATGCTTCAACCTTTACCAGTGCCAGAGTGGAAATGGAAGAATATATCCATGGACATTGTTGTGGGATTACCGAAGACATCTCGAGGTAATAATGCAGTCTGGGTTATTATTGATCGCTTGACCAAATCTACTCATTTACTTGCTATACGAGATACTTTCTCTCTAGATCAACTTTCCTGTTTGTATCTTAAAGAGATATTCAGGTTACATGGAGTTCTTCTCTCCATTGTATCTGACCGTGATCCCAGGTTCACTTCTAACTTTTGGAAAGGCCTTTAGAATTCGTTGGGTACTGAATTAAATTTTAGTACAGCTTTTCATCTTCAATCAGATGGGCAGTTAGAACGAACAATTCAGACCTTGGAGGATATGCTATGATCTTGTTCGATGGATTATCAGGGAAGTTGGGACCAACATCTTTCTTTGGTTAAATTTTCATATAATAACAGTTTTCATTCTAGTATACAGATGGCACCATTTCAGGCATTATATGGGAAGCGGTGTCGAACTCCATCCTTCTAGGATGAAGTGGGTGAAAGGAAGTTGATGGGACAAGAATTGGTAGAAGAGTTGGTAGAAAAAGTTCAGCTAATTCAGAAGCACATGAGAAAAGCTCAGAGTAGGCAGAAGAGTTATGCAGACAACATGAGGAAGGATCTATTTTTTGAGGTAGGTGATCATGTTTTTCTCAAAGTATCACCAAGGAAAAGTGTGATGTGATTTGGTAAGAAAGGAAAGCTGAGTCCAAGGTTTATTGGACCATACGAAATTTTGGAGAGAGTTGGATCAGTTGCATACCGAGTGGCTTTACCTCCGAGTTTATCTCAGGTACACAATGTTTTTCATGTTTCGATGTTGAGAAAGTACATTCCCGATCCATCTCATGTTTTGAGTCCAGAGGTAGTTCAGCTGGAAGAGAACCTATCATATGAGGAACAACCGGTCCAGATTCGTGACCACAGGGAGCAAGTGTTATGGAATAAGGTGATTCACCAGGTAAAGGTTTTGTGGCAAAACCACATGATTGAAGAGGCAACATGGGAATCTGAAAATGCAATGAGGGATAAGTACCCCCATTTATTCGATAAGTAAATAAATTGCGGGGACACAATTTTCTAAAGCGGGGAAGGATGTAACATCCCAAGTAAGTAATGAATAATAGATATTTTTATCTATGTCTATTAATGAATTAGATAGTGTTTTAGAGGCTTAAAATGAAAATAAATCCAATCTTAGGCATGGAATACACTAATATTCTTAAAAGATTGTTTTACTGACTTTGGATGGAAAACCCTTTTTAAATCTATCTTTTGAAAATTTTATAAGCTATTTTTGTCAAAATAAAATTATTATTTATGATTCGGACATCAAAATTTACTTTGTGTGAATTTTTGGTATTTTACCGATAAAGTTCATTTTTTTATGAATTAGTGAAAAATGTTGTATTTTAATTCAAAACCTCTTTTAATCTAATATATTTATATGATTAGATTATCTTTTGAGTTGGTTTTAAAGTGAAACCATAAAATATTTTTACCATTTGATTCAATGGTGGACTTTGGAATTAATTACACTTTGAAATTCGTCATAAACAAATATCAATCTTTTGATATATATTGTTTCTTAAAAACATGCTATTTGTTTTGGCAACGGGAGTTAATTATTAAATTAATTAATTCTACTTATATTATTTGAATTAGTTAATATAAACATCATTTTTGAATTCGGAATATCGAATATAGTTTAGAGTAAATTTTTGGTAATTTTCTGAAAAACTTCAATTTTTGATGAATAGTGAAACCACTAAGTGGTAGTTAAAGAAACTGATTTTTCGTTTAAATGAATCTTTTCCACCTTTGTGTTTTGAATTTCAAAAATCCGACATACATGGTTGTCATTAAGAAGTAAAATGTGGTTCAATGAGATTAAAATAATTTTTTGGTGAATAGTAACTTATTAAGTTTTTAATCGCGATTAGTGGTAATTAGGGTAGTTTAAGGTAAAAGTAATGCTTTAATAATATGAAATGACCTAGAAACATGTCCTACCCTCATTTGATGTGTCATGGCCGACTAAGAAAAGCCATGGGAAAACTTGGGGACCCCATGGAGCCACTTTGGTGGGGAAATGACATAAATAACTTTTTATTTAATGTTAAATTAAAAATGACACAAACATGAGTTATTTTACGAAAACAATTTTTATATGGGGTTATAAAAGTCAGATTTTTGACTATAAATACTCATTAGAAAGATAAAAATATTTTCTACATCATAGTAGTTTTTTTATAATTTTTTGACATTAAATTACTAAATGTATTTATAACATCATGATGATGCAGCGATGACCTCATTATTTAACGATTTAAATAAAATGGAAAGATAATGTAATATCTAAGACCTACACATGTCCAAAACCTATTGGATTACTGGATTTAGAACCCTTATAACCTTATACTCTAATTATTTCAATTTGGGACCTTTTGAATCCGAAACTCATTTTAAAATAAAGTAACTTATCTTTACTTTCCAAGAGTGACCCTCCTCTCCTCTTATAAAAGGCCCCCACCTCTACCTCGTTACCCACACTCCCAAAGCCTTTTTCTCGGCCAACCCCTGCCCATTTTGTCTCTACACTTCCCCCTCTTACTCCTTGAAGCCTCACTTTGGTATGAAGTCTTCCCAAGGAAGCCTTTGAGCTCAAACCAAAGGGAGTTACCCGATTTTAAGGTAATGTCTTCTTTTGAGTCCTTTTGTTTTATTTTGATTCTACAACCCCCTAAACTCTTTTTATTATTTTATTTTATAACAACTAAAGTATCCTCAATATACTAGGATGTTGTTATAATAAGGATTATAGCTACACTTTCACACACCAACATCTAATGGTTAATGAACTTACTATTTCCGTAGATGGAGAAATTCTGCCTCCCGAAACGATGATTGTTCAATACTCATTTAACACCTTCAAAGGTGGCCATTATGATGTCACTATTTTTATATATTATATATAATATGTTTATTTTTTCCTTAAGATTCTGTATTTTTCATTTATGGCATACCACTATTGTTTCTATTATGGGCAAACACGATATCTTCATTTTAGGAAGTGCGGACTACCGCCCCCTAAAAGTGATTTGATTCGTTAATACCATATGTGGGATGTGTAAAGGATAAAGTTAATGATATTATATATTTTATTATACTAGAATTATAATATACTCTTATATCATTATGATTCCATTCCAGAAAATACGAAATAGAAATGGAAGTAGCGTTCATACGTACGTACGGCTTACCGTCTCCATGAACGGTGCATTTCATTTCTTACCTCTAAATGATTATGTAATATTATAAATGCACATATATACTGGATATATATGATATATATGATATATACATCATGATTATAATTTTGGATATAATGGATACATGAACAACATGTAATTATAACGGGCTTATTTTGACTCAAGTACCAATGATCGTTAAAACGACCGTTATTAACTTAAATAATTACATAGTGTTAATGACATGGGAAGAAGTGATATAAAAGGAATAATGAACTTGAAAAAGGTTCTTAAGAATGTATAAATTAACTCAAGTTTATTATTCAAGACATTAAAGAACGATTGAGTCATGTCGGACCCGAGGTATGGGACTTCGTCTCAATCTCCTTTCATTGAGGCATATTTTGTTTTATAGACAACCTTCTTTTATACAGTGTATAAAACCCTTTGACTTTTACGTTTATTCAAAAGGAATATTTTTTATATGAAGCGTTTAATAAATGACAAAAGGGAATGTTTTTGTCGTATGTATGCGGCGACAACGACTTCTCCACCGTCGTGACCATTATTTGAGTTTCGGCTTCCTCTACAAGCCATACCTTTTTTTAAAAGAAAAATAAATACTATGTTTTACTTTTCTTTTATTTTGGTATTGAAAATGGTTCTCATAGATTTTTGATATCAATGTGTTGTATTGATATCCTGTGATTGAAAGATGGAAATGTTATGTTTCCTTTATACATGTTTTATGTGATACGATTATGTTGAGGTTCTTGGGCATTATTATGAAGACGGGTGGTTCCGTGATAAACTAAGGGCAGGTGAGCCTGATATGGCTCTCCAATACATTGGGTAACGTGAAGGAGTGAAACATTAAGGTTTCTCCAAAGAGATTTAGGGAATATACTGTGATGGGTATTCCAAACGTAACTAAGAGGGTTACTCCCTACGTAAGAATGTTATGAATGCCTTAAGTTACCTTTATGTCTTATTATTTCTATGATTTATTCATGATTTGATGAGGTATGTTAAAGTGCTTATGTTTTATGGGTAAAGTATGATTTCATTCGTATGTATATATGTACCCATGTTTCCTTTCCCTGTTTTTATAACCCATATTGAGCTTTTTATGCTCATCCCAAGTTTTTCACAGGTCAAGGGAAAGGTACATGATATGATGATAGTGTCAAGGAAGTGTCAAGAAAGAATCCAGGTTTTATTTTAAATATGTTTCCATTGATGGGAATGAAGAATACCATCTTTATGTAACCACATTGTTTATATGTGGGATGTAATGCAAGTTTTATGATCTAATTCTCTAAAACTCTAAACCCGAAAAGATCCTCAATGCGTAATCTTGTAATAACTCAAGATTAAGTAAGGTTTAAGGCTGGGGCCTTATACTTATCATGTATACCTGAAGAGTATATGGTTTCCAATCAATATGCCCAAGTACTATGTGCGTAAAAAAATAGTAGGGAAGCACCAATGACATCTAAAAAAATATCCACTCAATAATAGTGTATGCTATTGTATAAAGAACAATGTGTAATTCATATGTAAATAGTTATCAAAATTTTATTATTCTTTAATTAACCACATAAACCTACGAGTTCTCACGGACACGTGAAAACTCAATACCTACATCGGCCAATACTAGAGTATGAAATTTCATTAGGTATATTAAATATCAGTATACCATAGTTGTCAATTAATATTTCAATTCAATTCAAATCACATCCAACTGACACCATAGTCTAATGACTACATTTTGGTCCTAGAATCCCCTATCTAGTAGCCCATAAGTATTTGAAGGTGCAGTGTGTGTCTCACAACACATTTATCACTATCTACTTTTGAATCACCAGTCCATTACCCACAAATGTATATCATTCATTCACATATTGGATTTAGATGTATTTGTGCATGTCCCAAACACTAATATCGTAAAATCACATGTATCCAAATATAACAATTTCATATACTACAACATCATGAATAATTACCCTTATTATAAAAAATTAAATTTAATGTGTACATCTTCAATGTATTAATAAAATAAAGTTCATCACATTAAAACACATGGAATAATTTGAAAATTCATCATTAAACCATATTAAAATATTTAAATCACATATCCCATTAACCAGTTAATGCCAAGTCATCAGTCTCGCTATTCCCATTGTCAATTAATACATAGTCAATTTAATTTAACAAGTTCAAATCCAAAATATCCCATCACTTTAATAATAAATCTATTACATTAATTAATATATGATTTAATTTTTTAAATATCACAAATTTATATTGTCCCAATTTAACCTGATTCGTTATCACATGGTAATTGAATTAATTAAATTCAATCTTCAAATGCAGCATTCAATGCATGGAAGTTTAAATTTCACTATTTAATACACGCAGTTAAATAAATAAGATATAATTTTCAATTTATAACACATATTCTAATGTCATTTATGAATTATTGAAAATGTAAATCCCTAATTGAAGTGGATCAACCAAGATCACAATAAAAAATTAGATCAATCTTTTTAACCCAGATTAATGATTAAATGAATCTAGATCCCTAAAAACCTAGGTCTAGATCCATAAGAAATGGATTAAAACCATCACCTATTGTTTAAAAAGTGAGAATATAGATAATGGAAACCACAAGAGTTGTGATATCTTACTAGGAGAGGTGCATATATTCAATAAAGTCTTATATTCATCAAGAACTGATGTTGGAATACCGTAAAATCCATACAATAACCTCAAAAACTGAGAAACATAATTTAGGGAATGGTTGGGTCAAACAAGGGTCACATCCAAGGGGATTAGGAATTTAAAAACAATTTTTTCAGAATAATTATACATGTACACACGGTTTCATTGGATGGGGTGCACAGTTTTCTAAACCATGGGCCTAAACTATGTGCCTCTTATAAGGGGTAAATAGTTTCTCCTAAGATGGTTAATTTTTTTTTAAAACCAAGTTCTATTTAGGGAATCCCTCTTTCTCTAAGGTTTTATAGTTTTATAGGGTAGGGGACATAGTTTGGGAAAACTGTGTGTCAACCATACACTGCCCACAACACCTCAAAAACAGCTAAATTCCACCCAAATGCACCCAAGAAAAAACCCAAAAGGGATATACTGAACAAAAAGAAAAATAAAATCTATAAATGATCTCAATAAATGTCCACAAAATTTTGTGATCCTATATAATACATAGGTTCATTGGGAAAATGAAAAATTTATTCCCATATTGAATAAAAAAAATGGAATATAAGAGAAAATGATTGATAAGGAAAAAATATTACTAGAAAAATATATTGATTTTTGGTTAAGGATTAAAGAAAGAAAAATGACTAATTTTAGCTATTTTTTAAAGTAATTAAACTCTTGGGAAAGAGGAAATTTATACTGAATGATGGATCATACACTAGAGAAATTGAGGTCTTAAGAAACTGTGATATCTCCAACTTCAATGAAATTCCATTAGGAATGAGATTAATAAGGGGGATGGATATCCTAAAGGATCAATTTTCATCCATATCTCAAAATCTAGGGAAGAATCCAATAATGACCCCATAAAAATAATAATAAAGGAGGGTGATTAAAATAATAAGTGCATAGTCTAAATTCATATATTACTCCAACACCAGATTTTTTATATAATTAATCAACATTTCAACTAGGGTGATTATAAAAAATCATCAAATAAAAGTGGAATAACATTTCTTCATAGGGGATTATATTATTATATTTTCATGTGCTTCCACCCTATTCGTCATTCCTATGGAGAATCATCAATATTCAATAGACTGGGAAAACATTTTCCATAGGAAACTATCTATTAATTATTTTTTCATCCATTCATAATATAAAAATATTATTCTTGATCCCTAACTTGATTCCATAAAAAACATCATCATTTAGAGATAGGAGAAAGCTGTAGCCCATTGCGATGAAAAAGGAATTAATAAGTGATCTAAATTTAAAAAAATTATTTAGGATTAACAATATAGTGAAACATGACATGAATAGAGCTTATTATAGGATATAACAAAACTCTATATTAAGATTATTGAAAATCAATTTCTTCCTAGAGTGAGTATAGGACATAATTTTATATTTTTTTTCCTGGCCTTGGTTGTATATCTCACTCATGTGGAAATATTTGACTTTTTCATGTAAATTAATAGTTCTCATAAAGGGTACATGCATTCCCTTAGACTATTTGTTATATATAAATACACTATTGGAACAAATCATTACCACGATATTTCCATTAAGGGGATCTCTAGATTCATATGTATATATAGTTTCAATGGGGGTTCCATGTCATTTATTTATAGAAAATATACATTTTACAACTTAAAGTAAGCATGATTCTATCATGATCATCCTTATGATTATGGATAAGTATTGTAGATTATGTGTTTGTTATATCAATCTAAGTAAGTTAAATATAAATATCTTTAAATAGTTTACATTAGAGATCTCAATAAAGATTGAGTATATGGATAATAATTTCTATCAAGATCATCCTTAGGTAATAATTACGAACTCCCATGTCTTTTTGGAAATTTTTTTGTTCATTATCTTGATGGTTTGATTACTGGATTATAGATTACATTTAAACCTATAAGGGTGTATTTATATCATCTGGAAAAAGGATCAACCTTTTTAATTCTATAGTGGCTTTTAAATTAGTTCATGATTTATCTATTCTTTTAGTTATTAAAATTTTCATGTAGTATTTTCAAAACACACTCAACGGCTTAATTTCAGACTCATACCAGAAATGGAAGAATCACTAGTTCTATTGAATGTAGCTACTGAAGGATATATATGAGGTTGGTATTAACATGAGATGTATTGACGAAAATATGGACAGAATTCAGGAGAATATTTCATGGGAATACATCAAAGGGAAGAATTAGTATTATTATGTATTCAAAATAATTTATGTAACGAATTGATATAAAATTATTGATGAGAGAGGCTAGGAATTTTTTGTGATATATGGAAGGTAAAATTAGTACTTTTTTTATCACATACTTTGGATTGTGAGATGGTGAAATATTATCTTCTAATATGATAACTATCATATATAATACCACTACTTTCAAGGGTTCCAAGTACTACACTTCTTATTTTGGTTATCAAGAAACCATCTTAGATCTATACAAATCATTCTTCATAGCATGTAAAAGATCTTTTTCATTAGTACTAAAATTATTGAGGAACTGGTTAAATGTTTTTCACTTTTATTTAATTAGGATCATTAAATGTAATATATATTCATGTTATTATTCATATATCATATGATTTTTATTCATGGTTAGAATCACTCTGGTGAAAATATATTAAAGTAAAATATTACCTCTTTTTTTATCTTATTAAAATATATCCCATTCCAAATGATATTGATATTCATATATATGATATTTAGTTATACCTTAAATGTTAATCCTATAATTATTCTGGATAGTAATATTTATAAACCAATTTTTAGTTGTGGAGTAGTCTCATTAAAACAAAAATAACCTGGAGGTCTTCGTTTCAGTTGAAACTTATAATAATTCAATGAATAATTTTATGGAATAATGTATTAATTATAAATTTTTGTCATTTATGGAAGAACTGGATTTAGTTACCTTCTTTTAATCTTGATATTGGAAAATATAGGTGGATTATTATGAATAAATTCATAATAGAATAAGGTGTATATTAACCTAATTTAAATTAAAATTATTCTCCATTATCTATGATAATAGTTCACAAATAAAATTGATGGATTTATATGAAACTATCTATAAATTCACATAGGCTAACTCATAGAGCATGGACAGTGGAGGTATTTTTTCCCAAGTCTGATGGGTATGATTAAGTGCTCTAAATTATGATATCCTAATCAATAATAAAGGAGATTGTGATCCTAAAACTAATTTGGGGGAGGTAATATTCATGTTGTGGTGGATTATATGGTCTTATAATTTAGTTCTTTTTATGAGATATGTAACACACCAATAGAGGAATCCATACCAATTCTCAATAACCTATAATTTTGAGGACAAAAAAATATATTGTTTTATGATATTGAAATGAAATCAAAATTGGTGTCCAAATTCATGATTAGGAATCTCCCCACCCATTGGAATATTTACTACTACATGAGGGATTTTATTACATTGCATGATCTGCATATGTAAGTTATATAAACTTCATCTATGGAAACCATGAAATCAGATATGCTATTATTGATCAGTAGACAAGTAAATGCATTATCTTATATTATTATAATTGTTCTACCCCTCCAGAATACATTTTTATATTGATATTTGATACTACTAGTCTCCATAATATTATACCCACTTGATCCATATAGTTGGAATGATTAACACCCATTGTTTTAATAAAAATATTAAATTTTATCAATTTTATGTAATGATTTTAGTGGTTATCAATTGTAAAAAAATATGAATCCAAAAGGTAGTTACTATGTAAAATAAATATAAAGGGAGATAATCATGTTCCAAATGATGTTATATTGTATTTTTTAATAAATTTATTGAATTTTAACACAATTGATAAGTAATTAATGTGTTTGAGAATTTTTATAATATGAATGTATTTTTATAAGGATATTTAGAGATGATTTGAGAAGTTTAAAGTTTTATTATGGAATTACTATGAATTTATTGAAGAAATTTCAATGTATTGAGCTACATAAGAATAAGTTGGAGGTTGAACTAATTTCCTACTATTAACTACAACATGAGGAGAAATATGTAAGAGAAATCATGAGCTTAAACTATGTTATGAAATATTTATTCGGTCATACATAAGTATAATATGATGTTATTTAAGACTAAATATATGGTTTTGTAGGTTACATAATATTAATTTTAGGATATGTAGAGCCTTCATGTAGTCTTCAAAAATTAAATTTGGATTACATGGTGAAATAATAGATTTAATCTGATGATTATTTAATGATATTTATGGGTTAAACAAGAAGATGATGCATTGGTGTTCATGATTCAATATGAGGTGAATATATTATCTGGAAAATAAGATAGAACCTGAGTATTAGATTACATGTGATAATGCATATTTGTAAATGATTTTCAAGTTTTATAGAAATTTAAATGAAGAATGATGTTGAGTTGAGAATATTGAAAATAAGAAGATCCAATATAATTTATTAGGATCTCCAAAAAATGGGATTAAAAAATTGAGATTTGTTTCATTATTATGAGAATTTATTTTGGGGAATTCTAAATTGAATATTCTGACTAGTTACAAATATTAATGAGCATGATACTATTTTGTAGGGTTTATGAATTAGAATATTTCAAACATTATTCACATAATCCAACTATGTTTGAAAATGAAGTAGATAAATATTTATAGGGGATGAGATAATAATACATTTTCGGAATGATTTAACTAAAAATAGATTACCTAAATAAATGAATGATATTAGATCCTTTTCATAGTTGAGACTCAATATTTTTATGGTATTTATCTTTAATGATAATTATTTATGGTTACATTCTTATATGTTGGGGATTTTAAAAATAGAATTTGGTTCTTTAATAGAAGATTGGTTTTGGAAATGGTTTTAATGTCCTTTCCTTTCATTACGTTAATTTGGAAAATAAAATATCTGACTTGTGTGTGTTTGATAATTACCACAATATAAGAGGGGAATAATATTCAATATTAGAGGTGATCATTTTTAATCTATTGTGTTATTCATTTTTAGACCTTATGTATGTAGATATATTATTGATGTAAATTAATTGTAGTTTTTTTAAATAAGAAATTTTTTTCAACAATGAATCAACCCCTTCTAAATTTATTTCATCCATTCAAGTGATCCCAATGATGATAAAAAATTTGAATTTATCAAGATGTTTTTTAGATTATATGTCTCTATAATTAATGAAATGGATAATCCTATTATAATAATTACCATAGTTTATTAATGATTAGAGGAAATAACATATAACTTTTATAATGTAAAATTATTATAATATATGAACATGATGTTAAATTTCATAATATGAAGTCAGAATGAGAAATATCATATGATGCAGTTTTTCTTAAAGTAGTATCATGTGTAGTGTTTTAACTATTACATAGTAATTTATAACATAGAAAATAAATCTTATAATATTGTTTATTAAAATGATGTATTTTTTTGTTTTCATAAATATTAATTTTAAAAGTAAATTTTGTAAAAATATTAAATTATGATCAAAATAAATTAAAAAATAATAAATGTGGAACATTATAAAAAACATGTATTTCATTAAGGTAATAAAATTCCATTATAATAGAATCAATTGAAAATAACTTCTCTAAATGTGTTCTGGATACTTGAAAATCCACGTGGTAAGAATACAAATTGAAAAAATTAAAAAATCATATTAAATATAGATACTATATAAAAAAGTGACTTCTTGTAAGAAAACAAATATTCAATTGATAGGATAAATTTTTTATGAATTGTTTTATTCATAGGATGGAAATTGATATTACTAATATATTATTCTAAAATAATTCGTAGTCTTATAAAAATTAATACATCAATAAATAGTTGAAAAATTTAATAATTCCTCAAATCAGTTTAATGTGGAAATAGACTAGCAACTCCATGGTATTTATGAATGAACTCATTCAAACTTTTAATAATATTTAGGGATTGAAACATACAATTACTATTAAAAAAATCCATTATAGGGGATATTTTTATTAAATTATATCAGAGGAGGAATTTTATTTGGATAACAGGTAGAAGAAATAAATATGAATTGACATACTTATATTAAATTGTAGGGAAAATCACATAAAAAATTTTAAAACTATGATTTTATTGACAAAAACCCACATACTATGAATTCAACAAAAAATAATTAAGTATGAACATAATAAAATCATTTAACATAATAATAAACTATGAGTAGTTACAATTCACCATCCCTTATAAATTACACTATCTTCACAATAGGTTTTATACCATTAAAAAAAACACATTATTCATAGAGGCATGGAATATTTTTATTTTAATAACATAATTTATTTTAAAATGCATCATGTAATATTTTAGACAATAAAAAATAATTCATTAATACTAAATTGAATGAAAATGTTCTATTTATCAAAAAATAACTCTAATATCATGGTTTGGTATTGTATCTTTTAATTTTAACATATACTTTAAAAATAGTTAAATTTAATATTTATATGATACTATGATATAAATTATTATGAAAATTTTTTACATTTAGTAATAATTAATTTATTTTTAAAAAAATAATGTAGTTTAGTACATAAAAATCATTAGGGAAATATTATTTATTAAAAAATGAAAAAAATTTATTTCATTAATGGAGGTCACTATGATTAAATAAAAAAAAATCCTTAATAACCACATATAATATTCTAAAAAATATAATATAATATAATATATAAAATATATATGAATTTAACATATATAAGTAGATTTTATAAAAAAAACAAATCCATCAAAATAAGAAACATGAAAAAATGAACATGTATATGATAGATTGTGGAAGTAGAGTTCTTCATGAAATGAATTTTTATGAAAAGTCATTTAAAAAATATAATGTGTTAAAAATTCAGTGTTAATGGTGTCTCAATAGTAGAACCTAGAAGATATAAGGACGTTTATGATAATTGAGAAAATGACTTAGGAGACTAATGATTTGGCACAGGGGATACGAAGCACTCTTATAGTGGATTGAGAACAATCAATGGAGTAGGTTTTTGATAGACATTATGGAATATATTTCCCAGTAATACCAATGTAATTAGGGGATAAAAACATGGATATAATTGATAACTCAATGTAATAGATCAATTTTTAATACCTCAAATTATTTTGGGATTAGTGTTTAATTAGGAGAAATTGGAGAGGAGATGAATTTATAGATGATAAATGTTGATAGAGAGGGCGATATGAAAAAATAGGGAAAATTACGGTTATTTTAAATGAATTATAGAATGAAATATTAGATATTGTGTTACAATCCATGATATATATTGATTTAGTTTGAATGGAGATCTAGGGTGAAATAACCAGATTTATTATGATTAAAAAGTAGTGTAGGGGTGAATCAGTGGTCCCTTTTTCTTTTTATGGATTCATTATTTACTATAACAATTGGCTCTAATTAAATGACTCAATCATATATTCATATGAATCATATAATGAATCAATAAATGAATTAAATGGAAGGCATAAAACACACATATTTACACAGTTCAGACGTGAAAGCCAACACCTTTCCATGTTTGACTAGAGTTTTGTGACCCGGTTTCTCAACTATAGATCATCTTTTTTATATGTACATTATATCTCATAAGAATTTTTTTAGGAAATATTTTTAATCTCATTATCCCATGTGATTGAGTGGATACTTCCCAAATAGTTTTCTACACTCACTCACATCAATTGAAACTATCTACTTAAAACCGTCCCCTTTAATAGTATCTGAACTATTTATTCATAATGGCTAACAAAAATTTTCTTATAGTACTACACACTCCTAGGAATATGTCATAAATTTACCATTTCTACTTGTGAAGTGATAATTCATCTATTTTATCCTCTATTTCAATGCATCTGAGTCTTTTAAAGGAAATATTAGCCTTTCTCACATGTCCTCCTAATGATGTAATATCACTTTTAGTAAGAAATAATTTCAATTTGTCACGTTCTACTCCACCTAATCACAATATAAATAGTTTTCTATTTCTTTTTCTTCTTTCTTGATGCACATGATTTCTTATACGTATTGAAGTTATTGTTCTTCTTCTAGAAGAGATCTATTTCTCTTCGATCACTTTAAGCAACTCAAGTCACCCGTTATGATTCATCATATTTTTTATATTTTTAGTTGCACTCTTATTTTTTTAAAAAAACATAATCCATTACCCCTATGAAATAACTAGTAATAATTTTAGAGAATATATATTTGATAAACTATTGAAGGGTACCTTTTATTTTTGTAAATAATTTTTATGGTCGTAATATTTATATACTTCAATATTATCTATCACAAACTCTTGATATGAGTGATATTTCAACCATTTAATTTACTTATACTGGAAGGGATTCTCCAATGAGGTTAAATCCAAATATAAATACTAAATTTTATGGGAAAGATATAAATTGAATCATATAATCCCTATATGATAATGCCTATATAATGACAATTGAACATAAAACTACCAAGGTTATGTAGTAGAATATTTTTCATATGAATGAAGGATAGGTGATGATTAAAGATGAAAAAAATCATATTTAGATAGCGATGTTTCAGGAAATATATATGGATTCTAAAGATACCAAGGATGACTAATTTTCATGTTTAAATGAAATTTAATGAAACTTTGGAGGATTTAGATTCAATATGGATGATTCAAAAATTATAAATAAACTTATGATAAATTAGCATGATAGATTAGAGTAAAACTTTTTATCAATAAAGGATGTATTTATCTTTTTCCATGATGATATATACAACAACACCCTTATGTATGAAATATGGAATGAATTATCTACATGAATAAATAATACTTGGAGATTGGATGGAATGACATCAAGGAAAAAAAACAAGATGTTAATAAATTAATATGATTCATGTTTTTAATGTTATGATGGAAGTGATATAATGTATAAAAATTACATTTCCTCTATCTCCAAGAGAATTAAAAAAAAAATAAAAGGAAAATAAACATTAAAAATGAATGATTACTATTAAATGAATTTATAATGGAGTGATTGGACAATTTATATTGACTTCTCAAATAATACGCCTGATAAAATTACATTAATTATTAGTAAGAAGACTTATATGGTTTTTGTTTCGTAAATTTAGGAAATTTTGATTTTATAATAATGAAAAACACTTCATGAAAATATAGTAGTAAATCAATGAGAAAATAAGAATGTGAAGACTTATCACCATCCTTAACTGGGATTATTAAGGATGGTACTTATCAAAACCAATATTCTTTTATAACTCATATTATGAATCTCGAGACATCATCGAACATTGGAGAGAATGAATTAGAATACATCTATACTAAATATATTTTTAGTTCATTAATATTTTTTATATTTAATACAATTTTTTTGATCAATAAGAGAGTAAAGCGGATAAAAATAAAAAAATAAATGAATGTGTGATATATAGTTATCTTATAATGGACATCAACATTTCCAAGGTTAAATTTTAATAAAAATATAAGATACTTGAATATCGTCATAAACAATTGGTTTTAATAGAGGTGGGGTTACATGAGGTTTAATTTAGTCTATTTAATGATTAAAAACCTTGAATAAAAAAGTAATGATTTTGAAAATTTTGTATAAATTCATGATGAATCATCTAAAACTTTTCACATGGTAAATACCAAAGAAATTTTAAAATCTACTTGTCTTTTTTAAGTAAAATTGATTGTATTTTATCTTATTATATATAATAAAAAACTAAAACTGAAGGTGTGTGAGATAAAATAATTCAAACAATATGTGATCCTTCTATAAGGAAAAATAATCACATTTTGAGAAATTAAGATAAACTAAGGCCAAATAAGGATAGAAGATGTTTGGAAGGAATGTATAATTAAATAAATAGACATGAAATAATTTTAAAAGAGAAATATTCAGATGTTTCAATTATTGTTTTAGGTTATTTTAACATAGTAACATGGATATATTGTATATTATTTCATTACCATGGATGTATAATGAATCAAGGGTATGGTATCAATAAAGTAAAAATAGTAAATCCATGAATATGGAAAATAGTTAAAGGGGAATGAATTATATTTCATTAAAATAAATGTTTTATAATTAGAACAATGATTAAATTTAATAGTGATGATTTTGAATGTGTGATATATAATATCACTAAGCCTTATTGTAGAAAAAATTACTTCCTAGAAAAGGTCTACATACTGTTTGAACTAAAAAAGATCAAAATAAGTTGTAGTTAATCTTGAGATAACTAAATTGAATTCCAAAAATTGATCATGTGTGCTTCTATCATAAAATGACATGAGAAAATGGATGAATCATTAATTTAAATATTAATGTTACATTGAATATATTAATTAGAAAAGTATCCCATGTGTGGTTATAATCCAATGGTCGAGGTCAGTTGTTTTTCATCAATAAGATCAGAACCTAACATTAGACTTAGAGACTTGGAGAATCCTTCAAATGATAAATTTGTAAATAAGAAATACCCTTCTTGAGAAAATATTGTATAACTTTTTGACATTTCTAAAATGCAAGGATATCCCCCTTTTTTTACATTACATGTTTATGGGTTCTAACTATAGTCAATTGAAGGAAATCAATAAAAAGAGAGAATATAATGATCTATAACAACTATAAAACTAGAGATAATTCTAATATTGTAATATATAAATTATTATTAAGAAGAGGATGTGAGTTAATCTCATAAGGGGGATAAAAACATGATGAAATGCTCTAATGGTTTGCTAAATAATGTAAGGTATAATTTTATAGATAACATAAAAAATATAAAACATGTGGTATTCTGAGAATATTTTATAAACATGATTTGATATTTAGTAATATGTTCAAAATGTTGAAGTGTTTTTTAACTAATATTATAGTATAAATGTGTAGTTTTATTTCTTGAAAAATGCATTTTGAGGTGTTTTTTGAGATGTGTACAAGGATTAAATTTCTTGATAATTTTTTTTGAAACACATCTAACAAATGAGACATTGATAATGGATTAAAATTCTTGGGAAATTTATGGATTAGCCTAATGTCTTGCTGAATTCTCTCATTTTTCCTACCCTAGGTTATCACATTAATACTTAAATTTGATTCACTAATGGATCTTGGTTTTGTTTCGGGTCATATTATACCACTCTCACATGTGAACAAGTATATAATTCAATTAGAAGTGGTAAAAGAAGTTATGGTGAGTTAACCCTTTTTTCTCATGAAGAATAATAGGTTTATAAGTTTGGTACATCCATTATATTATAGATAATTTATATTCAGTAATGGGGGAATAGAAAAACACATATTGAAATGGATTATTAATGGTGTTTTTTATAAATAAAAAGAGGAATATTGAAGATCCATTGTTTAAATTTAATTTAATGTCAATAAATAATTTTGTTATGATGATAAGAAGCTACCAATATATGTTGGAGAAGTTTATAAGATATGAGTGAGATAATTAAATGATAAAAGGAAAATGTTGTTTTATGTTACAACTTTAAGAACTTATCTATATAGAGTCATGTAGAAACACCTATTTCCCAGGATTAGAGAATGATCTGAATAAAAATTATAGTTATTGAGGCCTTGAATATTGATTATAATTGATATATAAAGTATAGTATTTTTTAATGGGAGATAAAAGTTGAACTATACCATAATCCTTGTGAATATGGTTTGAAAATGAATAAAATAGGTTGAATGTTTATAGGATTATATACTTTATGTTATAGAATCTATACCTGAATTACAAAGAATAAATGTTTTTTAATATAGTGTCTAAAAACTATTGGAAAATGTTTTGATAAGTTCAAGGGTTATTTAAAGAATCCTTGAAGTAAAATTAATGATGTCCTGTATTTTATGTTATATTTTTTAAAATTAGTTATGTCTTGATATCATAATAAATCATGTGTTTTCATATAACATAAATATAGCATTATATGTAATTACCTGCAGAATATATAACTTTGATCCATATTTTATGATTTCTTATGGATACCTAATATGTTACTAATAAAATAATAATACTTAAGGTAAGAGTGTTTTAAAAATTTTGTTAGACTTATGAACCATTTAAATATTTAGTGTGGTGTATATGACTTTGGAAAAGTGATCACTACACTTGAATGTATTAGGATATGATGGGGTATTACTTTGAAAGTTAATATTATTTTTAATTCATATGAAATGAAACTTGTTTTCAAAATATAAACTTTTTAATATCAACAAATGATTTTGAAATGTAGAATATGGCATCATGTTAAGCGTAAGACTACATGACTTTCCAAAAATTCAAAAAAATATACTTGATGAAATAAATAGTTTCCAAAATTGAGATTTTGAAATAGAAATCAATTCATATGGTCCTTATTATGTTTTTTATGTTTAAAATTCATGATTATTGGGGTAACCATGATCCAAGACACAAAATATGAAAAATGAAATTAAGAGAAAAAAAAGTTCAATGTTCAATTTATTTATTATCAATCATAATTAAATAATAAAATATATGATTCTAGAGCTTTAGATAGTACATAAAATATAAAAATATTTGTGATTACATTCAGAGAAGATGATTTTGGTGATGATTTAATATTTAAATTTATTTGTTAAAGATAAATTTATATGTGTATTTACTGTAATCTCACTTTCTATAAGAGTGAGACATGCTACAATATATTTATTTGAAGAAGATTTATGTGATGATTATTTGAGATAATTTTGAAAAATAATATGATGATACTATTTCAAGAAAATGGAACACATTCTCCTCCAAAATAAAAAGGGTATTTATGATCATGTTAGGTTTTATTGTCCATGTTATTTTATTTCATGTATCATATATGACAGGTTCATTTATGTTATTTAAATATACTATAAAAAACTATAAATTTATCTACAAAAATATTAGATAATCAAAACTGGAATATATTGTGAATCCAAGATGGGGAGTTCAGCTATAAATTGTGAGCTGAGGGGAATAGTTCTCTTCTAGAAGAAGAATTTGAATAAATAGAACACATATAGAATTTACTATGAATCTCTGAATAAAAGGATATCCAATATAATTTTTTCCGAGTTTATGTCTAGTATAAAGTGAGTATAAGGAATTAATAAATTCTAACTATGATATTACAACATTCAAACAACAAGTGATTATGACCAATATATTCATTGGAAGACTAGGATGCATAAAATTTATAGAGAACTAGAATAAATCAGCACCACAATAGTAAGTAGGGGACAAAGAAGAACTATTCATAAGAGTGTGGTGGGATATATGAATTCTAGTGAAAATACATTTAAATAATCAGTTGATATACTATTGAATAATAATATTTTTGTAGATAACTTCAAAAGAAAGAATACAATATAATGGATCCATTAGGATGTAGCCACTAAATAACATGATACAAATGTTTTTTGAGGTTTCCATGAAATAATTTTTTGGGATATAGTTTTTATATTTAGTAATGTTGATTTGTAGTGTAGAATCCTTTTCTCATAATAATTATTAAAGGGGTTTCATAATACCATCAAATTTGAAGAATCCCACCCCTCACATTTTCTTCCCATGTGAATTACACCATTTTTTCAATGCAAAAAAGACTTATTGCGTAGAGAAAATGACACCCTTATTATTAAAAATCCATGAAATCTTATATTCCCCAATGTTAAAATCATGTATTAATGATTAGTGTAAAATATTTGGATTCCGGTTATTTGCATTTTTTGTAAAAACTTGAGGGGAGAACAAAAAAATTAAAAAAACATTCGTTTTTCATTACTCAAGGGGTGTTTACACATGAATCATGATCAAATACGTTATTTAGTTCATGGATTGGCCTTACAACACTCACTTGGTTGTCAAGATACTTTCTTATTTATGGTATCTAACCCCTCATTGTTTTCTCTCATGGGAATCACACCCATCCTCCATGCAAAAAATTATAATTATATGGAGGAATTCACACACATATTGTTATAAATCTGTGCACATCTCCACAAATCAATGTATTAATAGTTTGTTTCTAAAATACACACACTATAAGGAGGATGATTAGGTCCATGATTTATACACCTATGGGGGGAAATGAACCACCTTGGTCTTAAAAAATGGATTCATGAAATATAAAAAATCTAATGTCTAAAAATGATCAACAAATTAGAGGGAATTGGTTAAAATAAGGTTTTCAAATTCACAGAGAAGTCCCCCTCCTAATATTGTATATATTATATTGATATGGAATCATACCCTAATTATATGTATATATAGGATTTTATTTCCATTGTAATGATTATGTGAAGTTATTTCAATGGTTAATAAATATAATAACAACACACATGAGAATTATATCATAACCAGAAACAAACTATATATAAAATAAATGTAATAAAATAAAATAGAGGGAAAATAGAATAAAAGATGAATCATAAATATTATTATCAATATTAATGATATTTTCCATATTTTATTGTCCAAGAATTTAATATAGATAAATAAATATTATTTATGGGGGTTATATATGTACGAAATAAGATTTAACATAAATACATTATAAAAATATTAATGTAATTTTAACTGAAAAGAATTTTAAATCAATAATTTTCATCTTTTGAACATTATAACATTGATTAAGTTATTATGATAAATATGATTTAATAAATATCCCAAAAATATAAAGGGTGATATTTTAAGAGTATAAAATATAAAAATTTGGTGTAATTTATTCTTCTTAGGTATTGGTCACGAATTTTATGAAGAGAACCAATTTATATCTATTTTAAATGTTATTCTTGGAATATATATTTATAATAAATTTGTTTTTCTATTCATTTATAACATTTAAAAAAAATACTTATTAATCATATATACTCTTTAAATAATTGAAATAGTTTACACTCTTATCATTATCACAGCTTGTATGAAATAAAACATAAACCATAATTTTTTTCACATTTATTATATAGTATAAGTGATAGGTCTACATTGTATAAACCCTTATGTAACTATAATGTAATATAATTTAAATTTTTTTTATTCTTTAAATTTACTTATTTGTTTACTTTTTAATTAAAAAATTATCAAGTTTTTTATTAGTAAACATTATAACAACAATTTTCAAAATTTTATGTCATTTTTTCATTATAATTAATTTTTACATAATAAATAAACTAAAATATCAATTAAAATATAAATTAAATTATATATTATAATATTATATAACATAATAAAATCATAAAAACCTTAATACATTCACATATAAATCATATTATATTACATTTTATAAAATATATCTTTTTATAATTATATATCAACTTTTTTAAAAGAAAAATAATATTCCCATAATAACATAATTTCAATATAATGATTCACAATATGAAATTTATTTTTCATTTATAATTATCCAGATATATTTAATCTAATTCCTAAATAATTTTTTAAATATATAAAAAAATATAAAAAAAAGTATGAGATGTAATTTATGTTTTAAATAAAACATCATATTATATCTTGAACTAGAAACATAATAAATTTTTATGTAAAAAATTTATTTATAATGTATATTAACATTAATTATCCATTTTTTTCTCATGATAGATATCATATTGATAATATATTTAATTTTATACCATAGTAACTAATTAATCCCAACATTCATATAGCGCTTACATTTAAAAATAATACAAGGACGACCCTAAGAGATATATATTGAGTACCTCAAATATCCCTTAATATAAAATATCATTATACAAATTCATAAATTACTCATCAATATATAACCTGATAATTTTTTTTATTTCAATAATCATACACCAATTATAATGGTCATCATCAACTTTACTATGATTGTTTATACCTGAAGTTGCTACGAGGTGGTACACTAGAGAATTTACTATTTTTTGAGTAAATTTAGAAAATTTTATATACCTATTTTTATTTAGAGAATATTAATTTTCTAATTTTTTTTAATTCATGTATTTTTTTCATGAATTATATCCTGAAGCATTGTTTCCTTATCTATCATTTCGATTTTAGTGGCATGCTCTCCATTACACAAAAATTTAACAAAATTAACTGATTAATGTTATAAAGTTAATATAAAATGATATTTTTTTAGTAATTATAGTAAACTTCATTTAAAAATTAATTTCATCAATAAATATATTGATTAATAAATATATATATATATTATTTTTCATACATTATTAATCTAATTAATTATTTTTATTAGTTGTTATTGACCTAATGTGTTTGGTAAAATTATTTTTTCATTATCATGTTTCTTTGAAATTTTTAAAATTAAAATATATTTACATATTTTGAAAAAATAAATATGAAATTCATTTAAAAAAATCATTAAATTTAATGAGTTTATATTTCAATTATATTTTATAATCAACCATTTAAATATATAAAATCCACCAAAAGATATTTTATAGATTCATTTTTAGTCCCAAATTATTATCCAATTTTTTTTTAAATAAATAGATCTATAGAATATACTAAATTGTAATTTTTAAAATTGTTTCTGAATAGATAATGGGATTAATGTTTAGATACATACAATTACATTTGACTCCTTAAAAATTTAAATGACTAACTATTATACAATCAATCTTATGTCCCATAAAGTCATGTTTTGGAGATTCGTTGATCAATATCTACCTTCAAGATCAATCTTACATGATTAATCAGTGTTTTAGGATTTACTATTGAAGGAATTATGTACAAATCAATTTAAATATGAAGCTTATAAAGATACTAAATAGATTATGTTTTATCAATAATAACTCAAAGAACAACAAGAACTAATTAAATTTATAATGTGTACCTAGTAGATAATGAATACATGAAGTGAGACAACTGGGAACTAAACCATAATCCAGTGATATTATTTTTATTTACATACGTCAATTATTCCACAGATTTCATTATATTTTATCGTAGAAAAAATTTAGTTTTTTAGCATAATATCAAAGTATAGATTAAAAAGTTAATTTTTTATTCTAAGGTATTTATTTCAATTTTATCTTATGTTGTTAACAAATATTATTGACCTTGTTATAATAATCGAAATTCCATGAATATGATCCTTCTATAATGTTTTTAATGCATTTATTCCTTGAATTATATATAGTAAATGATATGGAAATTTTTGGGGCTATGTTTTATACTTTCTAGGATGACTCTGAATTTCATTTTCATATTATTATGAATCCATTACCATTATGAATTTTTTATTCTCAAAAATAATTATTTATCACCAACTTACAATGGTATGAGTGTCATGGTTTTATTAATATGGGAGTAATGGAGATTTGTAATTATTTATTTTCTCTCATTGATCATCCAAAAATAAATGTTTCAATTTCATTCCATTATCTCTTACCCATGATGAGAATATCACATCTGATGATGGATTGATGATTCAAAATGTTATTATAGATGAAATGATTTTATTTGGTTTGGGATATGAATCATAATTATACTTATTTTGATTTATTGATATCATGTATTTTCCAAATCACTAAATGGATACTTCCCTTGATTCAATCATCGGGGATCCATAATCTACATTGATTGAGATGTTGATTTTATTATTGTTACATATAAAATTAATTAGGTACATTTATTAATATTTATTAAAAAAATAATATAAAATAAAAGTAATTAAATAATTAAATATATGAAAAGTAAAATCGTATACTAAATAGAAAAAATGGTAGTTTAGTGACCTTTGCCATTACCAGTAGGTGGATATATAAGAAATTTGAACTATCAAGAATTTATGTTAGGGGGATTTTTAAAATATAAATTTTTGATTAAATCTAAAATTCCAAAAAGTATATATATTTATTTATTTTTGAGATACTTTGTGGGAGGGAAATTATAAATTTGGAGAAGGAATTGAAATCGTCCTATCTAATTTATATAATAGTTTATTTCACTGTGTACTCTTTTACGGTTCACTAGGTACGTAGTGGTGTTTCTATGTGTGAATGATGATAATGAGTTTTATTAAGATATTTATAGAAAGACACTAGGTAGCCAGTGGCCCATTATGTACACACTAGTTTAAACTAGATATGCAATGAGTTCCTGGCTCATTTTTGAAAAGGAGGGGAATGGCTGTTGTTTTTTTGGTGATTATCCTTTGAATATTAGAAAGAAAGGGTCTATAAGATGATCTTTTGTAGTACTCATGAACTCCCTTATTCATTCTCTATTTCCATATTGATTGGATTGATATTTGTGTCATTATTCCTAATGTTTTTATGAAACCAATCCAATTTTCTCATAGTTATCATATATCTCATCTCTTCGTTGAATTTTGAGAGTCTTAATATAGGTATTAAAATGTTATTTATCTAGATTAGGCTATAATTTTGGTAGTATATATTGTATTTATTGTACAGGGGAGAGAGGAAATTTATGATCAACAAATAGAAGTCATTATTCATTATCATCTTTGTGGTAAGAAATAAAAAAATTTATATAGAGATATTTATTAAATTATACTAATTTTAAGAATGATTGGGTGATAAAACATGTGTCTTTAACTTATAGAAGTTTTCATTAACCTTTTTCACACCGATATATGTTGTTTTAATACTTATACAATACTCAATGAGTTTTCTTCATGATAATAACAAAATTAGTTATTATTTACATTTTTCAACCAATTATAATTATTTTTCATTTATTAAATTTTTCATATGGATAGTTATATAAGATGTGGAATGCACGTGGGGTTATATGATTAGATGTGGATGGGAGAGTATATCATGTTGAAAAAATAGACATTATTAATTTAAACCCACACACACATATATATATATATATTAAGAAATATCTTATTATTTTTTGTTCAAATCTATGTACACGTAGGGGTATGTGTTTGAGAAATTGAAATAAAAACTATGGAATTTTAAATTAAATATTTTGGACTATAAGGATGTATACTATTAAAAAATACGTCTTTTATAGGTTTAAGGATTTTAGGATCACTCGATGACCATGATTCTAAGGAGAACTAGTAATGATCATGTATAATAGAAGATATGTGTTATTTTAGTCTTGGGGGAAGATATTAATATACTATAATTTATTCTATTAGTCTCATTCTATGGTTCTAGATGGATTTTATCAATTAAGAGTGTTGGTAAGGTGATCAGGTTGTCTTGGGGATTATGGGTGTCCAGTCTTATTGGGGTAAATGGAAGTTTGAGTGTTATTCATGAGTAAGATAATCCTTTAAAGGATTATCAGTTTTTATAAATATGGCTATCATTACGAGTTAAGTGATTTAGTAAAGTAATATAGATTTTCCTTAATTAAATCACTGATATATGAGTGGGATGAGGTTATTTTTGGGCATATAGTCCCCACTAAATAGATATACTATTTACCCTTTGGGTGTGGGTATGAATGATGTACATTACTTGGATTATATATATTGGTTGAATACTTTGTGTTTTTTCATTGTGTTATTTTTTGGGTTTATTATTGGTAGATTATAACCATTTACAAGTGTTTAGGAATAAAAGGTGAGTCTTGAGATAGTCTATAATGAAAAAATTGTGTGAGGTATACATGATACGTATTCATCTTGTTGGATTTGGATATATATTGGAATCGATATATAAGCATCGTTGGTTGTTCATAGGGATCCAGTTGATATGTATTCCAATGTGTGATATGGGAAATTATATTAGTTCAACTTATCATATCTTATGATTCATGAAATGACAGGGTGGGTTAGCCTATAAAGCTTAGTATTTGTTACAATTCATTATGGGTAATGTGGGAAAAATAAGGTGTTGAAAATATTCCTAGTGGATGTCAGGATATCAGATTCCATATATGGTATACATGTTAGTAATGTTTTATTGCTTGGGTTTTTTATGTATATTTTTTATTTGGTATCCTAGCCCTGAAATAATGAATAATTCTAATTGGATAATTCTACTCATTTGATTGAAAATAAAATTTTTTAGGGAATAATTGGGGTTTGATCCATTTTACCTAATCTCAGTTATTATTGGGTTATCACAGGGTCATTATATACCACCTAAAATATTATTTATATGGGACTAGATATGTTTACTTTTTTAGCTTTTTTTATTTTCTATATAATTGTTACACTATTTTTCTGATGTGATTCATTTTACCATGTTATTGGAATATGTTACTCTTATCAATTGTTGAGGTTCCTCTTTTATGGGAATATATATGATATCCCATTATAATTATATTATTCATTTATAGGTGTTCATATTAGATAACATGTTTCATTACCACTTCTAGTGTTACAAAAAATATGATCCCCTAGATTGGTTGACGCAGGTAGGTTAAGGGGTTGTGGTGTCCTTATTTGAACAAAACAACCTAACATGATTTCTTAATTTTTATTCCATATTTATTCATATCATCATACATAAATTTGTATATTAAATAATATATGATGTGTAACATTGGTGATGACGTCTCCAACATTCATTCTCACATGTGACATAGATACCCCGATGGATGTGTAAACATTATATTTGATATGTAATTCTAGAAATGAGTTATATGAGTGATCTGGATAGAGTAACTTTATTGGATTGGATATGTGGATGAGTGGTAACTCAAGAATTATTCTTTTTATTATTTAATTATATTTTATATATGAGTGACATATTGAGGGACCCTACTTTTTATATACGATTCACGACAAGTATTGTTTATTTTGATAAAGTGATTGTTTCTGATTGTATTGATGTTTCTTTTTAAAATAATTCCATATTTATACTATGATATTATACAATTTATGGTGATTCAATTATTTATTTGTTATTCATGACTATTATTTTAAGATTATAATCTCACTAATGATACCATTTTTTATTTTATTAGAATATGGTAGGAGTTCCTATGGTCAAATAGTAACACCAAGATCATAACTGTTTAGTCTATCCATGTTGATGAATTAAAATTGGAATCACTGCATTATTATATATGTATACTGATTTTTGAGGAATTATATATGAAGTTAAAATTTCTTGAAATGTGGGATAGAAAATTAGAATGTTTATTATGATCAACAACTAGTGAATAATCAATGTTACAAGGGTAGTGGAATTATGGTTTAGGATTTTTATATTATAATCATATTCATTATTAATGTATTATGGGGAAGCTAACAATTTATTTTATTAATTATTTCCTCCGGTGTCTAGATGATTGTGTTCATTCACTATATTGAGAAATTAAAATAATATGACATATTCAAGACTACATATGATTGGGTAATATTTCTATAAGTAGAAATAATTTTTAAAACTATTTTTATGAATGAAAATAATGTTTTTGAAATGTTTTTTGGAATTACATATTTTACTTAAGATATTTGATACAAGTAATTTAGTTTTTAATTTAATAACATATTTATAATGTTACTAATTAACGTAAACCACAAGTATTGGATTTGTGTTCATTTTTATTCTCTTTTTGTTATTTTATCATGTTATTGGAAATAGATATTCCCTAAATCCATAGTTGTATTTGATATGTTTGTTAACTAAATTATATTTCATGAAAATAATAATTTTAATGAAAAATAGTGATTATAATTAAATAAAATTGTATATTAAACCAACTTAAAATGGTTATCATTGAATATTTTCATCCACATAAGCTATCATTAATGAACCATTTCATGAGATGAAACAGTGAGGGGGAAGGTATTCATGTATGTGATAGAAGAACCAACCATGGAAATAACTCATCCATTCCAATTCATGAATAAATCAATGTTATTGATAAGTATATTACATATACTATATAATTATTTCATATTATGTATATATAAAGGAAGGTGTGATTATATGATTCATGGAAAATACTCCTCAAATAAAAGATCATTTTCTCCAACCTCCTTTTCACAATGAGATTATATTACATGATGGAGGTTGAGAATTCCCATACATCTAACATGTCATACGGTTATTGTGTGAATAGACTAATGGGATGAAATTATTTCTTTTCCACTTTTTGATATTTGTAAAATGAATCAAATGATGTTAATGGGTAGTAGAGAAATAATTTTTTTATGGTATGTAATTTATAGTTATTTTATTATTTTCTATTTATATTCAGTTGCATTTATATTTTATTAGAGATCCATGGAATAAGGTTTAAATATATTATTAGTCTTGTTGAAAACCATTAAATGATTAAATATGATTCCCATGTTTTAGATTTATGAAATCTCGGTTATAATGAAGTAAAAAATAACAACTTTAGGCTTTCTAAAAATTCAGTCTAAAATACATTACCATTACCTAATTAGTTACATAATGGTAATAAATGAATTATACTTATATATATTGGTCTATGTAAGCATCATATATCTATACACTTATGTAAATTGGTATACTTTAGGGTCATCCAGACATTCCTTTACATGATATGAGGGATGTTTAAAGGTAGTTTTGTTTATTAAAAGGATTTTAAAGGAAACCTGTAGCTTAATCGTACATGAAACACTGGTATATAAAGTTAACCAAGGAGTTACCTTTACACAAAGGAGATTATGTAAATTCTATAGTAAATTTTATAATATGTTCGAATGTTAATTTTCAACTAACTTGAAATAGTGGTAATGCATTATTTTAAAGGATTGTATAATGGTAGATCAATTATTACTCTTACATGAATAGTTCTTGTAAAGGTAATATATTTTTTTACCATTACACAATGTCTAATACATAAGGTTAATATATATATGCCATTATGTAGTCCAACTGAATAATTGTAGAAAAACAATATTGTTATTCTAAATATTTATTTTTCATAATGGTAAATAGATGTTTTTTAAAAATTGTTAATAAAATATTTTTAACCCATAAACAGAATTAAATGGTTTATAAAATCTATAAAAATAATTGTAAATTATATTTAGGGAATATATATTAATTAATAATGATTTTATTT
The DNA here is from genome assembly GCA_963277665.1 of Viscum album. Taxonomy (NCBI): domain Eukaryota; kingdom Viridiplantae; phylum Streptophyta; class Magnoliopsida; order Santalales; family Viscaceae; genus Viscum; species Viscum album. Next base: position 1,616,059,223 of record OY728131.1, on the reverse strand, counting down.
ATCTAAAACTGATAAGGGTTTTATAATTATTTAATAAATTATTATGAAATATATACTCTTAAATATTCATGAATTATTAAATGTTAATATTTAAAATTTCTTTTTACAAATTATTTGACATGACTTATGATATATAAATAGAATTTATTATTTATAAATCATTTGAAATAATTTATAAGGATTTATATGTTATGAAATATAGAATGATATAAAATTTATATATAAAAATTATTAATTATTTTAATTATTTAATTCAATTTGGAAAAAATAAAAGGGGCATTATTTGGATATTATTTAAGGCACCTAAAAAAGTTTTTTGATGAATGATATAACCAATGTTAATGTAATAATTATATATATGACAGTTATATTCTGTAATTATTTTACAGATTTGATATTATATTATAAATATTTTAAAGTACATATAATATTGTATATTTAAAATGATAATTATATATAATGATAAATATGAAATATATCATATTTTAATTAATAAAAAATGATTATTTTTAAAATTATTTAATTTCCATGATATTAATCCTTGAATTATAAAATGGTTTACTATTAGTTTTTATTTATGTATTGTTCATAATTGGTTATCTAATGATTATGTGTAACTCCCTGAACCTAGAAGCTCGATATCAGTGACTTACATTATTACAATATCATTATTACAAAGAATAAAATCCCAAAACATATATGGTTAAGATGTTTTGGAAAACTATATCACAAACATGATCCCATTTTGACCTTGTGAATTGAAAATAATACATAATACATAAAAAATCTAATAAAATGCATCCTTGAAACACATTCCACGAATTTATCTTCATAACATAGGGAACGAAAAACAAAATATGTGTGATCTCAAATTCCCAAAAAAGTTTATGTATTTTGTAAAAAATAATTCATCAATGGTAATAATAAAAATTAAAATGTTAATAACTTAGGACACTTGCCATTAAATTACTTGATAGAGAATAATCAATATATCAAGAAAAAAATATAATTATATAATTACATATAAATAAGAACATGAACTTGAACGTTGACCATGTATAATCTAACTAATAAAATAATCACATGAAAGAATAATAATATGTATAATTCTGGATGTTTGAGATATCATGATCTATCATTGAGATAGTTACTAATAAGATCTATCCTCAATCCATTTACTATCAAAATCTATCCTCGAGATAGTTTATGTTTGGGTGTAGATACTCATATGAACTATTAAGATCTATCCTCAAGATAGTTACTATCAAGATCTATCCTACATTAATATTTATACTTCTTGGAATCAAACACAAAAGATTTTTCTCTAAATTACATCATCCCATGATATTATTGATACATTGTGGGGATTACGTTAGCTGGACCCCAACCTGTAGGGCTTTTATTAACTGCTCCCCAAACCCAAGGGTTTGGATTAACCGATCCCCAACTCATATCATTTATATATAAATAATTCCATATATATATATATGAAATATTCTATTTAATTTATAGAACATATGCCATATCAAATATAAATTTTGAGTAAATAATATATATTTATAGATATTTCCCTTGTTAATCATATAACCATCGTCCTAAACAATATGGTTAAAAATGATATATGGTTTAACCAATAGTAATATCAATCAGAAAAGAATGTGGAAGTTTAAGAGGGAAAATTTATAATGAAAATAATTAAAATAAATTGATTCTTTCGAGATACAGTTATCAATCACTAATAGAAGTGATATTGAAAAATCAATTTTACCATTTATTAATTTTTCAGTCAAAATCCCTTGGATGAAATAATTTAATGTGAAACATAAAATACCATGAATAATCAATTAATCATTGAATTACATAAATTGTTTTCAATATATCCACCACATAGATGTGAAATCATGAATAATACCAAATAAGTCTCAATTTAATGCAAATTGAGATGAAATACCTTACTGCTTGATTAACTTTTAGGTCATGATATCTATGATATAAGATCATCAATTGAATCTATGAATACTATGAAATTAAAAAAACATTAATATTTCATGTCATATGTTAGTATACAAACCATAAAAAAGAAATTAGCGGTGAATATGGAATAAGTCGTATAGAAATAAATGTTATACAATAAATCTCCCTACCTTGCACTTTCTATTGATTGAACGTCCATTAACCTCTTATTTTTTGGGAAACTATTTTTAGCTTATACCAGAACACGTAATTGGTTTTTTTTTCCAAAATTGATGCTTCTAGGATTTTGGTATGGATGTTTTGGGCTGTTTGTGTAGGGTTTAGATGGGATAAATTTCTTGAGAGGTGTCAATAAGTGAGTGGGTAAGATCCCTTTTTTAGTGGCTGGTGGCATTCTCATAAATATAACATGGTAAAAACTATTGAGAAAACATTATTACATCATTTTCCACCAATAATGATCCCAATTAGAGTAAATGAAGTATTTGGAAAAAATATGGGATGGAAATGGCTATTAGACAAATTTTTAGGTTGTTTTTCCATATAGATTATGTTTTTTCTCATTTTGTATACTCATTTTTACCTTAATCACTATAATTTATTTGCTTTAATTTCACTAAATATTGTGGTAAAAATATAGGTTTTATTTAAAATAAATTATAAATTAATATTATATACAAAATTTAATCCATTTATCCAGATTTAAATCACATTATTTGTAGAAATTAATTTTAAACTAATCATGAAAATGAGATGAGAAAGCGGGATTTAAAGTGAAAAGGTTCAAAAGTTAACTTTGTTTTTAAATCTAAATAAAAAATAAATATGATTAAAATGAACCAAATTTTATTAATAGATGTATAATTCATATATTAATTCCTTTAAATAAATTAAAAATGTTATTTAATGCTATACATTATTTAGATGAAAATTCATTTTTCAGTAATTTGTTTTTCAATTAATCAAAAAATAAAACTTCTTAGAAAAATAAAAAATAACCCTAAGATAAATATTACATTTTAATTTAAAATATGAAGTTATGTTTTTCATATAATATTTATAAATTTAAATAATTTAAATTTTAAATAGGTGTAGCCTTAAATGACCGCCAAAATGACTTTAGAAAAATAAAGATTTAACGCATAAAATTGTATTTGATTATATATTATGAATATAAATCCTTTTGGATGAATGTATAAAATAATTTATTGAATATTTAATATATATATATATATATATATCATTAATATCATTCAAAAACAATAATTAATTTATTTTATTTAGAAAAAACAGTATTAGTAGCATAAAAAACTGATTTTTACCATTTAATTTAAATTCAATTTATTAGTATATTAATATATAAATAATTGGTAACCAATGAATTCAAAAATATATTTTCATAATTTAGTTAATTTTATTTTTAACCTTTGATTTAACACCTGGGGTATATCTTATTAAATTAAATAATAATATTTTCTTAACTGTTATTATTGAAAACGTGATCGTATGTTTTATGAAAACTATCAAATGGACTCAATATTATTCATAGCACAATCCAACATTGTTATGAATGTATTAGAATATAATATTGGTGTTGTGTTTATCATATGATTAACCATGTGTTTTATATAAATCAAGATTTTAAAAATTTAAAATTTAGTCAAAAGAAAAAATATTTTAATGTCTTAGGGTGTTAAAATCTCCCCACCTTATATAAATTACATCCTCACAATTTAAACTTGATCTTCGTAATTTAGGGGTTGATATTTGAAAATGAAAAACCCACATCACATATCAGTGTAAAAACGTATCTTCTTAATATGTGGGAAATGTAATGTGAAGGTCCCCATAAAACTAGGCATTCAAATAAGAGAACATTAGTGAAAAAATGAACATGGAAGAGAAATATATCTATTATGTTATTATGGAGAGTGATAAAGAAAATGCTCACTGGAAATTTTTTTACCACAAATACATAATCCATATATGTGAAAATGTTGATATCATAAAAAATTATGATAATATGAAAATGTTTTTTTGAGACCATTTTCATATTGTTTTGGGATTATTTAAATCACTATGAATATAAGTAAATACATGTTTCTATGAACATAATATTTTGTTTGTTTGTTCATTGAACTATTTTTGCTTTATTTACTTGCATAGGTTTCATCATATGGTGGAGTAAAAAACTAACATCAAAAAATATTACCCAATGTTCAACATAAACATATCATAAATGGTTAAATTTTACCAATGTTTATGATCCAATAAATAAGAATAAAGTCTCTAAATTTCTAAAATTTATCTTATTAATGTTTATGATATAGCTCTTAATTTTAGATACCAATCATGGGAATACATTCATCATGTATTTTCATGAAACATGGTTATAACCTAAATTGACATATAAAATTATTGAAAACAGGCATACTACATTATTCCTTATGTAAAATATTGGTTATTGGATATATTCTTTAAATCCATATGTTGCATATTCCATCAATCATTTCAAAACCACTTTATTAATAAATCATTAATCAATTCCAAGGTGGTTAGTAATATCTAATATAAATTATGCATATCAATAATCTCTTTACCCAAACATTATTATATCAACATTATTAATATATTAGGTGTTTTCTTTCCCTCAATCATATATCTTCAATGAAATTATACCTTCCACATAATCATTTTTATTGGTCATCGGTACAGTCAGACATGTTTTCTCAAATCCTTAATGACATATTACTACAATAGAATCCTAATATATGTTTCATGATTCTTAGAACCAGTACATCATTGATAAAATAATAAAATAACATAATTCTATAATCAAAATACAAGAACAATAATCAATACCTCTTGGTTGTATCAATAAAATAATCTTGACATTGACCCATTATCTTCCATTTATTTTTGGAAATTTTTATGATTGGTTTCCCATTTCACTAAAATTAAAACCCTAAATATCATTTTTTATCTCATCCACTATTAGTCTTTTCCTAGTGATCATTTTCACTACATTTATAACAAAACACAAACCCATTCAATCAATTCTTAGGGTGATTCTTTCAATAGTTATCACATATAGAAAAATCTATCTCTCCCTTATTACCATTATCCAGTATTTGATTTTCTATCTTATTCTTCTCCTTCTTTTCATTCTTCTGTTTAAATCTGTAATACATGAATAATTATTTCTCTATATTGATATAATATATAGAATAATATTACGACACCAGTGACCATTATAGACTTGGATTAAGTACTTAAAAGAATTTTTTTTCATAATTCATTTTTCCATATGTAATTAGTTGAACACCTAGCCAAACATATAAAGGTAGCCTCTTACTCTGAAAAATAATATCGTTAAATTATATTTAATATATATAACTTTATATTTCTCTCAATTAATTTTTTGGAAAGGGAAATATTAGTCGAATAATTTATCCTTACAAAATTTCCATTCTTTTATTTCTATTTAATCTTACTCACTAGTATTCTCAACAATTTACCACCATTGTTTTCAATCAGATTTGATATAATACATTATACATGTAACCATTTACTTTTTTCCTCTCCTCAAAGAAATAAATATCTTATCTAGGAACTGTTCCCATTTCTTTTCATCAATTGGATTAGTATTCCCACAAAATAACGGGGGTATCCATTGAATAATGTGATCAGGTGTAGAAGCATCTCACTATGGAATAGGTTTGTCCTCATAGGTGAGGTTATTTTTTATAACATTATTTCGATTCCCTGATATATCTACAAGTGTATCATTTCCAAATCCATCCATATCTAGTTCCTTAATAGGGAAACATTTATATTAGACATGATTATTGATACCATTCTTTCATTGAGGATCCATTTATAATCAATTTAATAAATAGGATTATATCATATCATTATTAAAATTAAGGTATAATCCAAAAAACACATGAAATAAATTTCCTAAATTGATTAATTTATTTATATCTAATATTGTAATCATAAACCTCTAATCCTTTGGATGTTCTTCTATTATTATCCTCAAATATTATCTTAGGGTTATGTTCCATAAAATATGTCTTCTAAAATATTATTTCCAAGGATTCTACTAAACATCATTTTGTAACAACTGTAATTTCCTAACCCTAGAAGCCTAGAGTTTGTGCACTACTTTATTACCATGGAATTATTAATAGGAATTAAATCCTGAATGAAAAACAACATTAAAGTGTTTGAAAAACATGCTATATAAATGAACAAATATTTATATTGTGAATAGAAAATAAAAAACAATACACAAAAAATCTAATAAAATGAATGATTGAAACTCATTTCCATAACACGGGGAAAGGGGAAAAAAATAAGTGTGAAATAAATTACTCAGTAAGGGTTAATTATAGAATAATAAATAAGGAATCAATGATATTGATCAACATGGAATGGTAAATAAAAAAACCTGACATTGTATAATTAGTTAGATCATTATCAACAGGGAAAGAACAAAAGTACATTGAATAATTCCATATAAGTAATAAAATGAGATTGAAACATGATCATCCACATTTTAACTAATCAAATAATCAAATGAAATAAAAATAATGATAGAATGCATATTTTTGGATGTTTGGACAGTCATGATCCACCCTCGAGATAGTTACGATCATGGTCTATCTTTAAGAAATTTACTGTAAAGATGTATCCTCATGAAAATTTAGATATATTGGTAGAAGCCCATTTGAACTATCAATATTTATCCTAAAGATAGTTTCTATCGAGATCTATCCTCTAGATATATTTAAATAGCTTGTAAATAAATGAAATTGTTTATATGGAAATGTGAGCTTGTTTCATGAGACTATTAGTGCATCATGGGTATTGCATTAACTATTACCCAGCCCATAGGGCTTGTATTAGCTTATACCCAGCCTATAAGGATTGAATTAACCTATCCCCATCCCATGTCATACCTATCAAAATCATTCCATATATATGTATATATACATTTTGAATATCCAATTTAAATTATAAAAAATGTTCCTCATCAAATATCCATATTAAATAAATAATATAGATTTATCAATATTTACCCAGTTAATAAAATAACAATAAATGTCAACATCACATATAAAAATGACATACAGTTTATCCAATAGTCATAACCATCAATTTTTTTGTATATTTATGATATATAAAATGTTTAATTAAAATGATAATTATAATTTATTGGTTTCTTGAGAACGTTAATTTCATGAATCATCCCCGTGGCCCATATCATGATTACCCCAAGACCATCTTCCATAGGTTAGGGGTTGGAAACTAGCACCACAAAGGAATTTCCCTAAAATTGGGAAGGCATTGCCTTTAAGCCTGGAAACACACAGACCAACAAGATGACATGATGCAAACCATGTAGTAAAACTGCATTAGTAATAGTTTGTATTGAATATAAAGGGATCCGAATACATTCCCAACTGAAAAGATAAACTACAACAGAAAAAAGATCCTGAGATAATCCTCCAAGGATCTTACCTGATTGGAAGGTACAACTCATCTCGACAGATCTCCATGTCAACCAGTCACCTCCGTGTACCTCCTAGTCTTGTCTCCCTATAGTATTAGCCAAGCTGCTCATCATCTACACAAGACACAACAAGCTGCGGGCGAATCCCATTAAGGGGTGAGTATAAAAATACCCAATAGGGACCCCGATACCCTAAAGGTCTCCTGGAATTCCACAAAGGAAAAACCAAAAATAATACCTGAATCACAAATCACAAAGTAGCAAAATATTACAGAACATAATACTCATGAATAAAGATGATTAGTCTTATGTTATATCATTTTGTTCTATTAGGAGGTTTTCCTAAGTGAATCATAAAAGATTTGTTCCATTGTTGATCCACAAATTCTCGGATTTCACTGACCCACATAGGGTTTCTATGATGTTGATCCACACAGGGTAGATATTATGCTGATCCACAGAGGGTCTCTATGATGTTGATCCACACAAGGTCCATATGATGCTGATCTACATAGGGTCGCTCTACAATTGATTTCCAGCCACCAGATTCCTGATACTCGATGAACATGAGTTTCATAGAATCTTCTCTTCAAGATATCAGTTATGCCTCAACTGCCATGAATCTCCACAAAGAAGTAACCCAATAGACATTCATGTCGTAATGGTACCAATGCGATAGACGACATGACAATCAGACACCTAGTCTATGAGTCATAAGTGTTTTATTACTGAGGGACCAGTTGGATTCAGGTTTGATCCATCCCAGCCATACTCTAATATTCTCTAAAACTCTGCTGAAGTATCTCAAAAGGACCATCATGTTCCTATGATTCTAGTGTTTCTGATGGTTCATAAAACAAAGGTCTGGTTTGTGTGATACATCCTTCTAAGAATATCTTGGAAAAAATGGTTTGAGTCCAGTCTCACCCGGTCGGACCAACCCAATATGCTCTGACCTATGCTGACCCAACCCGGTCGGAGTCAAACCCAGGTCTGACCCGACATGGCTCAAACCATGTGGGCTGGCCTTAGTGGGTTGGTTCATGGTGTTCTAGACTGTTGGTCCACAGACCGACCCGAATCACCTTGGCTGGGTGAGGTCAGCTCCCCCTTCTTGAACGGACATTTTTTCCATTGGTTTTTTAATGGCGGAGCCATGTAGCACCGCCCACTATCAGTAGGACCTTCCGGTCACAGATCGCCCTCCGCCAAGGCTTGAAGTCGCGATGTCCCTCCATGGAATGCAACGACGCACCTCACTGCTACTAATGCGGCCAACCGACATTGGTCGTCCTGGCTGTCCACCGCGGCGCCGTCCTATTGCCTGTGCTGTCGCGCCGGTGACATGTCGGCGGGGCTTCTGCAGGCCACCGGGTGAGTTCATGTGGTCCTTTTTCTCTTCCTATTTCACCTACGAGCCACCCTGTAAGATCATGTCATAGCGTGACTTCCAGATTCAATATTTTGACAGCATGAAAAATCCACGCCCAATGAACGTGAGAAAAACCAATGTGACAGAGGTTTCGGGCCTTGTTCGTTTGGCATGCGCCCTCCGCCTTAGCATCATATCAAGTGGGTAGTAAACAATACATCCCATAAATAATAACTAAACCCATTAAAACCTTTCACTCAACAACCACCCACAATTTCATACGAATCACAGATCAACTCATTTTGGTTGATCCGCGTTGGTCATGTTTTTCTAGAATAAGACTTTGAATTAAAAAAATCCCTTGGATTTTAAAAAAAATACATACCTCGAAAACATAGAGATTTTTTGTGGTTATGGAATAAGAAACTACGTTCGTTGAAGCTGTCAGTGTTCATTGATTATGGATCAATTCTTCCAATGACATCATTCAATCCACTGTTCTTTATTTGAGGGGATGATCATTGATGCTTCATTGGATTTCTTCAAGGTTTTTCATTAAGAATCCTTCCATGGTCCCCCACTCCTCCTTTTTTCCAATGATTTAATAATCAATAGGTGGAGTTAAGAGATTAATCCTATTTTCAAATAATGGTTCATTAATTGGTGTAATTAATGAAACATATTAATTAAATGATGGGCGGTTACACATTGATGTGTAACCGGTATTTATTCTCCCTAATTAAAAGTCTGACTGCCTCCGTGTTCCCCTCCACCATCACTGATGAGGTGGTAGAAAAATAAAATAACATTTTACTCTTACTCTATTATTAATTCAAAATGTATGTGATGATAACTTATTCCCTCAACCTACTACGGGTTATGTAAAGCCTCAAATAATAGAATCCTGGCATTGGGAATTCAACGGTGCCTTTAGATTTAAATTTCGAGCACTGGTTCAAATGTTAGAAAATAGTGCCTGTAATTTAACGGAAAATTCTTTAATAGAAATTGAAAAATCAATTTTGGGCATAAAAGGTCCCAGAATCAATCCCCGAAAATTTTACCAACCTCGTAATAGTTCCATTTAATTAAAAATATTTTAAGGAAAATCCGGGTCTTTACATTCTCCCCACCTTAGGGACTTTTATCCCTGAAATCCACAATAAAGGCTAAGAAAACAAATAGGGGTACTGAGAATGAATCTAATAATCCCGCACCCATGTGATCTCATTGAGGTACTCATTCTACCAACCAACTCGCACCAGAGGAATCAACCTCCCATGAATGACCCACTCATATCGATCCTCTATCTCCACCGGAAACTCCACAAACATCTACCAATCATCGATGTCCATCTCCTCACAGTAAATAACATGAAATGGATCATTCACGTAGCTCCTCCTCAGCAACACATCAAAAACATGATGCACCCGATGCATCTATGGTGGAGTAACTATATGGTACTTCACTTCACCTACTCTGTTGAGAATCTGGAATGGTCTGATTAACCTCTAGGATAGCTTGCCGCCCTGGCCAAATATCTTCAAACCTCATCGAGGTCTGACCCGTAGGAAGACATGATCTCCCTCCTTGAACTAAAATGGTATCCATATCCTATCCACATATGAATTATGCCTACTCTGTGAATTATTCATACTCTCCTAGGTGATATGAACCTTATCAGTGTAGCCCGTACCCACTCTGGACCCATAAGTGTTAACTCCCCTAGGTCTATCCAGCAAAGAGGTGATCTACATGGTCACTCGTACAAGGCCTCGAACCGAGTGATGTAGATGGTGGAGTGATAACTATTGTTGTATGTGAACTCCACTAATAGCATGTGGTCCTCCCAACTACAGCCAAAATCTAGGACACAAGCATGAACCATGTCCTTGAGTGTCTGTATGGTCCACTCTATCTGACCATCTTTCTGAAGATGGAAGGTGGTGCTCAAATGTAGTTGTGTCCTAAATTCCACATGTAATCAATTCTACAATCAGGATGTAAAACGAGCATTGTAATATGATACAATCATCAATGGAACCCTGTGAAGCCATATAATGTCTTATATGTAGTGACGTCACATGATCTCTATTGATCCCTGCTCTCGGATGGGTAGAAAGTGGTCCGACATTGTAAGTCATTCAACAATCACCTAGATGGAATCACGACCCCTAGACATAGATGGTATCTCTATCATGAATTCCATGGATATACCATCCCACTTCTATTCTGGCACCTCAAGTGGATGAGCTAAGCCTGGTGGTACCTGATGCTCGACCTTCACCTCCTGACAAGTGAGGCATCATGATATGAACTCTGCCACTTCATTCTTCATTCCTGGCCAAAATTTCTAACACTGGAGGTCCTGGTACATCTTCTTCACTCTAGGGCGTACCACCAAGTGGGATGTGTGGAACACACTCAACAATCCTCTCATTTCATCACTAGCATTATGGTGCATCCTCTAAAGAGGATGACGTGCTCCACAACTTCATGAAAATTCATTATGAGCATGTCTTGAGGATATCTGAGCACGTCGGGCCGCAGAGTCAACGTACCAAAGTGGTGACTCCATGAATCGTTGATGAAGTGGCAGAGTAACTGTCATATATTGGAGGTAAGATCCTCCATCTCAATACATGAAGGATATAGGCAATGCGGGTAGCTTTTTTATCACCTCACTCTGCAACTATAGACCGGACCTCCTGCTGACCATGTCTTCCACCATATTCCCCTTCCCAGGAGTATAGAATATATCAAATTCAATGTCCTAGATAAACTCTATCCATCATCACTGACTTAGGATCAGGTATTTCTTTGAAAAGATAAATATGAGTCTTTTGTTATTAGATTAAACTGTAAAAAATTCACCCATCATGTAGTTTCTTCAAATCTTCAAGGAGAAGAACACTACTACAATATCAATCTCATTGGTAGTGTAGTTCTTCTTAGGATGTCTCTACTCACATGAGAAATAGGAGATCACCACTCACTCCTGCACCAGGACACATCCTAGTCTAGTCCATGATGTGTCAAAGTAGATTGCATACCCAACGCCCTCCCCCGGTAGCCTCAAGATGGGGGTACTCGTCAGTATCTACCTCAAATCTTGAAAACACTACTATAATATATCAATCCACTAAAATGGTTGTCCCTTCTTTTTCAAAGATGGCAACGGTTTCAAAAATATAGATAAATGTGGTACAAATCACCATTAGTACTCAACCAATCCCAGGATACTCCACACGTCGGTCACACTTCTAGGTGGCTCCCATGTAAGTGCTTCATCTATCTTTTCCAGATCCACTACAACTCCAGCCTTAGAGACAACTTTCCACAGGAAGTGGATTTCTTGTTTCCAGAACTAAAACATAATGATATTTCCATAATGTTGGTTCTCACGGAGTGTCTAGAACTATCTATAGGAGTGTGGCGTGCTCCTCCTCTGATGTCGAGTACACCAAGATCTCATCAATCAAGACTACCATGAAGCGATCGAAGTAAGGCAGGAATATCCTGTTCATGATCCCCATGAACACTACTGGAGAATTTGTCACACTGAAGGTCATCACCATTAAATTGTAATGGCTACACTAACATCTTAAGGTTGTCGTAGGTACATCCTCATCCCGTACCCTGAGATGATGATAGCCTGATATGAGGTCTATCTTCGAAAACCACCGATCTCCCTTCAACTTGTCGAAGAGATCATCAATCCTTAGTAGAGGATATGTGTTCTTCACGGTCACCTGGTTCAAGCACTGATAGTACTCACAAAGCCTCAGACTCCCATATTCCTTCTTGGAAAACAAAATCAAGGATACCCATGAAGAAACACTTGTCCTTAGGAACCCCTTCCTCTACAAGTACTCCAGCTATACCCACAACTCAAGAAGGTCCTCAGGAGCCATCTGATATATTGGAGTGGAAATGGGTGTCATCCTGGGGTACAGGTCGATGTAGAAGTCTACCTCTTTGTGAGGAGGTAGTACCGAAACATCCTCCGAAAAGGCATCATCATACCGGTCCACCACTAAAGGATAGCCCGAACACATATCATCAACATCTATGATGGTAAGGCTATCCAACTGATATGTGATCAGCTGCACCCTCATTCAAGAAATTCAATAATGAGCTGCAACGGTTACCTTGTCACCTGTGATGGAAAACCTTGTCACATAATCACAGACACGCCACACATTGAGCCTAAAACAGTCAATCTGAGGATGGACAATGGATAACCAGTCCATACCGATGATGACATCGAAAGGAATCGATGCTGCTACTACCATATCCCAACAAAAGCTCTTGCCTCCTATAGTAAGCTCACACAGCCAACACCAGTGTTTAATCATCGAATAATCTTTCGTAGAAGTATCCAATCGTACAAATTGAGCTGATGGATTTACCAAAATCTCTGAGATCCGAATGAGATCTCTGGAAGTTAAAGAGTGACTTATACCTGTGTTTATAAATACTGTATCTTGGGTGGAGTAAAAACTAATCGTACCTCGAATCATCTCTAGAGAACCGTGGTCAGATGCCTCAGCTACCTAAAGCTGAGATCGTCCTTGTCTGCCCGCTCCTTGAGGTCAGGGTGGACCACCTGGAGGTGGTGGCAATGGATCCTCAAATATCTACCCACCGCCTACTACACGACCAACTCCTCTTCTACATCCACCTCCTTGAGTACCTCCTCGATTTAATCTATACCTATGCCTAATCAGTCCCTTGACCATCTTGTGATCATCGGTATAGCGGGTTGGGCAGTCACGAGAAATGTGGCCCGGCCCACCGCACATGAAGAAAAATCTACTCCTCTGCTGGCCTGCTCTACCTTGTGAGCTCTGCACCTCCGACCCTACATACTGGGGTCATCCTCCAGAAGGTCTGGCCTGCTTGGACCTCTGTGCCACTTGCTTATTTCCTACATGGACCTCTCTATCATCTACTTAATTCCTGCTATAGATGACTCGCCTACCTTTCATTTGGTGGTGGCTCTCACCATCGGTGCCTGCTCAGCTAAGAATCTCTCCACCATTAATGCTCGCTCGAGTACTCCAGTTAAAGTGGTATTTTCTTTGATTTAATAATAAATTAAGCTTCAACCCCTATCTTAAAAAATTGATGCTCTGATCTCCCTCTAGATACCCTACTCAAAGGTCTGGGCCTTGAAGAAAGGGTCATGTACCATGTCGGTTGAGTATCTTGAGAGGTCAGTGAATCTCACTCCGTACTGGGATACTCTCAGGATGATATGCTTTATGTGTAGGATCTCATGAATACACACCGAGCGTAATGTCTCTTAAATTAACATCGTCCTGAAGAGACTCTCAATTTCCTTCCAGGTGAGTGTCACATCGTTCTGTAACTGGAGTGTCAGGCTTAACCATATACTTTTCATTCCCTGTAATAGATTAGAAACTAGGATCACCATATGCTCTTCTGGTTTCCCAACTAGGCAAAAAACTATAGCCATGGCATCTAGCCAGTACCCAGCTTTCTATGGATTTTTCTTGCCTGAAAATATCAGAGGCCTCTGCCAATGAAACTTGTGAAACTACATCATTCGACGTGCACTACCTGCTAATGGGAATAGTTTCCACTACTTTCCAATAGGTAGTGGTGTTTCTAGTGCACCACCCGAAGGTGCTATCACCATATGAGGTCCCAACCCCGAAGCCTCGTCGCTCGGTGAGCATTAATCATGAACCCTCTCTGGATTCCTGGAAAACTGTCTATATGGAGGAATCCAGAAAACAAACAGGTGCACCATGGTTAATAAGTTATACCTAGTGAGCCGAATCAAAAGAGATTAAAACTAATACATTTCCAAAACTCACCTAATATGTTATTTTGAGTGGTGAGTCATAAATCAGAATTCAGGGTCCTGGTGTATGGACACATCAGCCGCTGCACCAACACTGGACTCCACAAATTGAGAACAATTATAAAAAAATTAACATTATTGTTCCATTGAAAATATCTATGTTCTAGTTATTCGGTATAACCGACTCCTCCGATACCACTTTTTCACGACCTATCCCCTATGTCCCATACCGTGACTATCCCAAGCCATCCATCCATAGGACAGGGGTTGGTGACTAGCACCAGAAAGGAGTTTACCTAAAATTGGGAAGGCATTTCCTTTAAAACTACATACAAATAAACCAATAACATGATAAGATGAAAGATACATAGTAAAACTGCAATAGTAAAAGTGTCTACTGAATGTAAACGGGTTGAAATACAATCCACCCTGAAATGATACAAATAAAAAATAAAATAGCTCATGATATCGTCCACTAAGGATCCTACCTAAAGGGTAGGTACAACACGTCTTTGCATCTCTCCACGTCAACCAGTCACCTATGTGTACCACCTAGTCCTGGCTCCCTAAAGTCTCATACAAGCTTCTCATCTTCTGCAAAATACACAACAATGTGCAGGAGATGCCCGTGCAGGGGAGAGTATAACAATACCCAGTAGGGACCCCAAGACCTCGAATGTCTCCTAGAATTCCAAAAAGGAAAAACCACAAAGCATTACCACAATCACATTGCACAAAGTAGAGATAACTCATATAATATATAGAACTCATATTGCAGGAATAAAGATGATTAGTCTTAAGATATATCATTTTATTCCCTTATGATGTATCAATAACTAATCCAGAATGGAGTTGTCCCATTTTCAATCCACACATGGTCGTATGTCACTAATACACAATGGGGCACTCTAATGATGGACCTCGTTGGGTCACACACTGTTGATTCACATAGGGTCTCAAGAATGCTGATCCACATAGGGTCTCTATGATGCTGATCCAAACTGGGTCCCTATGATGTTGATCCACATGAGGTCATTATGATGTTGATCCATATATGGTCATTATGATGATGATCGACACAGGGTTTCTATAAGGCTGATCCACACAGGGTCTCTATCTTGCTGATCCACACAGGGTTGCTCTCTAATTGTCAGATAACCAAAGTATTTTCCCCACTCGGTCTGCTTGAGTTCTGTAAAATCTGGTCCTCATGATATTGGTCAACAATCAACTACCACGAAGTTCAAAAAAGGAGTAACCCAAAGGACTGACATGTCTTAAGGGGCCTAATGAGAATTATGTCACGTCAATCAGACGCCCAGTCTGTGAGATATAAGCATTTTTGTACCGAAGTCCCAGTTGGATTCAGGTTTGATCCATCTTAACAATACTTCAACATTCTCCAAAACTCAAGTAGAGTATCTCAAAAGGACTATCTTGTTCCGAGTATTACATTGCCGTAGGTGGTTTGTCAAACGGTGGTCTTATATAGAAGATATGTCCTTTTAAGCGTATCTGGGCCGAAAAGGGTTCAGGTCTGGTACGACCTGGTCGGACCGACCCAACCCGCCCCAACCTAGTTCGGGTCAACCCAAACCAGTCCAGGTCTACCCAAACCCATCCCAAACTGGCTGGTCTAGGGATAGGCCATAACTGCCTTGGCTAGGATTGACCGCTAGACCGCATGTGCTCAACTCCCCCTTCCCGAATAGACATTTTGTTCATTCAGTTTGAAACGGCGGTGCCACATGGTGCCACCCCTATCAGCGGGACCCACGAAGTGTGGGTCCCCCTCCGCTGCGGCTCGAAGCTACGACCAACCTCTATGGCACGCGACGACAAGCTGCCCTGCTGCCAATGCAGATTGCTAACATCGGCCGCCCCTGCTGTCCTCCATAGCACCTACGGGTGCCGCCTATCCTCCATTGCCGGCAAGACCTGGCCACCGCTGTCACCCTCTGGCACTAGCGGGGCTTATGCTAGCCAACGGGTGAGCTCCTGTGGTACGTTTTCTCTTCCAATTTCATTAATGGGCCTTCCAGGATGTTGTCGTCCCATCATGAATTTGGATTCATGATTCCAAAAGTTGAAAAAACTTCTGCCAAAGAAAGCGACAAAAACCGAAGTGGCAGAGGGTCTAGGCCTTCTTCGTTTGGCATGTTCCCTCCGTATTAGAATCATATCAGGTGTTTTGTAAATAATATATCACATAGATAATGATTAACCCCATTCTATCTTTTCCCTCAACAATCATCAACAATTTCATACGAATCACGGATCAACTCATTTTGGTTGATATGTGTTCGTTATATTTCTCTAGAATGAGGGTTTGAATTTATAATATCACATGAATTTGAACAAAAATTATTACCTAAAAACATAGGGGATTTCACAGTTATGGAAGAAGAAACTACATTCGTTGAAGCCACCAGAATTCTTCAATCCTAGATCTATTCTTTCAATGACATAATTCAAGCCTATGTTCTTCATTGGAGGGGTTGATCGTTGGCTCTTCATCAGAGTTCTACTGTTTTTTCATCAATAATCCATCCCTGATCCCCCAATACTTTTTTTCCAACCTTTTAATAATAAATACGTGAATTTAAGATAATAATCCTCTTTTTAAATAACGGTTCATTAAGTTGGTATAATTAATGAACAATATTAATTAAATGAGGGGTGGTTAAACAATTTATGTGTAACAGGAAGTTAATCGAACTCATGAAAAGTCTGGCCGCCTCCGCAGTCCCCCCCACCATCACTCAAGAGGTGGTAGAAAAATAAATTAATGTTTTTATGTTATTCTATTATTCATTAAAAAAGCCCATGAAACTAACTTCATCCCATGAACTATTGCGGTCAAAGTTAACCCTTCCTGATGTGAGTCCCGACATTGCGAATTCAAAGGCGCCCTCTAATTTCATTTCCGAACACCAGTTTAAAAAATAGAAAACTCCTCCCATAAATTTACTGAACGTACCTTTAAAGAATATCAAAAACCTGTTTTGGGAACACCAGGCCCTGGAATCAAGTGTTTCCAATTTTCATAGCCTCGGAATAGTTCCATTTAATTAAATAAAACTACATGAAAAATCCTGGTCATTATAGTTAACAACCACAAATGGAAGTGAGATTGTACAATAACATCGACCATTTGTTAAATTTTAAGTCCAAATTACTTAATTGAATTATATAAAAGTGAAATATAAAATTACATGAGTAATGAATGAATCATTTAATAACATGAAAAACTGATACTATATACACTACATATAAGTGAATTGGTGAAAATTAATAAATAATTTCCTATGGAATGTAAATTGAGATGAAATCCCTTACTAAAAGAGTATCTTCAGAATTTCATTATCTATAAAATAATACAATCAGTTGAATCATTGAATATTATAAATTTAATGAAATTTATTATATAACATATCATAGAGAACTATATACAACACAAAAATGAAAAGTGTGGCGAATATGGACTAATTCGTATATAAATAAAATTTATACTACAAATCCCATTATATTTTAGTTTCTTTTTATTAAAAATATTTTAACTTCCTATTTTTTTTGGTATCTCCTTTAGGTTTATACCAAAAGTCTACCTTGGGTGGGTTCTTTCTAATTGTGAGGATTCTAGGATGAGGGGAGGGATGTCAGAATATTATTGGGGTATAGGTTAGATGAGACAAAGGGATTGAGATGTGTGGATAAGCGATAGAGGGGGTTCTCTTTTATAGTAGATTATGTGTAGAATTCTTTGAAATATATCAAGGTAAATGATATTTGGAGGTCTTACTTACATTATGTGCCTCCTATAATGAATAAAATTTCATAAAATGGATGATATGGTTGAAATATGGGCATCCAATGGCTGTTGGACATGTTTATTTGTAATTTCCCACAAATATTAATATTTAACCACTATGTAAACTAATTTTTTACCTTATCTATAGTAATTAATTCTAATATATTTGACTAATATTTTTGGAAAAAAAATAATTTTTACCATACCATAAATTATAATTTATTCTGAATCAAATTTGGGAATCCATTTTTTTAAATCCCACTAACATAATTGGTATAAATTAATTAAAATTTAATCGATTATAAGGGGCGAGAAAGAATATATTTAATGTAAACATGTTTGAAAGTTCACAATGTTTTTATATCTAAATTCTATATAAAAATTTTTCTTAGGAAATAAACTGTATTAATAGGTTTAAAATTTATCTTATATTATATTAAATCCAATTTATAAAATATGTCAAACCTAAAAATTATTTTGAAGAAATTCTATTTTTAAATTAAATTTTTTTATTTTTCACAATTCATCCAAAAATGAAACTTCATTGAAAAATACTAAAAAATAACACTAAGATAATTTTGAAATTATTATTCCATAAAGGTATTATATTCTTTCATAGAGAATTTATTAAAGTGCTGAAATTTAAATTTAAAATAGGTGAGCTACTAAAATGTTGAAAAACTACCTTTAGAAATATATAGTCATTTATGCATAAAATAGAATTTATTTTTATATTATTCCTATAAATAATAATGAATGATGGTAAAAATATTTATTGGATATATAATATATGTCATTAATTAATATCATTAACTAGTATTAATTAATTTAATTTATTAAGATAAAACTATTTTGAGAGCATGAAAATATTTTTTTTGAATCATTTAATTTATATTAAATTACTTCTTATATTAATTTATTGCAAACTAGTAACAAAATAATTAAATCATATATTTTTCTGACATAGTTAATCCTATTCATTACTTCAAATTCTCTAGCTCGGATATATCTTATTATTTTGAATAATTATTTTTGAATAATTATTTTTTTTGTAAAATTCGGTCTTGCATGTAACAAAAACAATAATAGAAACACAATTCTATTTATTACACAAACCAATATATTGGTGCATGTATATCAAGATAGTATCAATGTTGATTTTATAGTATATTTAACATGGTGTTGTGTAGAAATAAATACAACAAGAAAGAAAAATTTATTCTAAAGGGATAATATTTTATAGTTCTGGGAGTTACATTAAATATTTGAATTGTTAATTTATTTTAATATTTTCCCTCTATTTTTCATAGTTATAAAATTTTTATTTGGTGAATGATGTATGATTTAAATTAAATTATAAACATATTCCAAAAAGATCCATGTGTTATATTCTGTGAATATCTCCATAATAAATATAGTATTTCATCTACCTTTACTGAGATTTCTAATTGATGTTATGATATTGAATTTAATTATGGAATAATGTTTGTGAATATTTTGATTCAGATTTATGATGAATTGGATACTATATCTATTATATTATTCCTATGTAAAGGGACATGGGTATCAGATTACTTACTTAGAGGCATATTCCTTCTCTTGAAAATTGAATGGGGTTTATTTTTTTTGTTTGTTTCTTAATCATGATGAGATTCAAAATATCCTATATCCTCAATCCTTTACATGAATTTCTAATGTAAAATATCAATATGATACATTAAAATATGTATGAATATAATTGACTTCTATTTTTGTGTGAGTAACATGAACTCGTGTTTTGAGTAAAGCATTACACATCAACATGGTTGTACCATATTCGTATAGTGGATGGAATACGATTTCAAAATATATTTTTAAATGAATTAATATAAAAATGGAATAAATGATATATTACAGTGATATTAATATACACTTCAAATACTATGTGTGATAATACTTTCAAAGAGTTACTTTTATGTTCATCGATCATATAACCAGGTTGGTCATGCCAAAGTTGGGTTTTCTGGGATTAACTTATATAAGGGAGGAAAGTATAGTTGAAACTAGAAGAGCCATGGGTTGTCCATTCCATTACCCCCTATATTTTCCTTTTTAAAATAGTTATTTGTTTTATTTGGGTTACATTTTCTAGGATACCCAAATTGTATTATCTTTTTGGTGTAATATCGTTGAATTTTACCATATGATGGGTTGGATAAAGAGTTGTGAAGATTAATATCCAAGAGTCATATATGATATGATTGGGATTTTTATCATATATAAATAACCACATACCAAGAAGAATTAAAAATCTGAATAATTTCATATTAAAATATAGATTGTATACCACTAATAGGTATTTAGAACTTTAAAATGGGTCTTCATTATATTGGGATCACATTTAATAAATTTCATTTTAAATGGTTCATAATACATGATACTAATATGATAAAAAAAGTAGTTGATAATATCATCATCATCGTCTGGGTAGATGTATCAATTTATCCTTTTTAAAAAGAATCGTAATGTAAGTATTTATTAGTAATGGTAACATAACAATATATCTTATGAAATATTGGTTATATGATAAATGTTTTTAAGGAAAATTTTATGGGTTGAAATAATTCCTTTTATAGTTACCAAGTGCTGAAATTTTTCAATCGGTGAATATGAATTCTAATGGATGAATTGAATGCGACAATCAAGGTTTAAAAGGAAATATATTAAAAATTATTAAAGTAATATTATTATCCACAAATATACTCAATATAGCAGTGTATGGCAATGATTTATTGAATTTTATCCCCATATACTCAATTATATTTTTATATCGATTGATATTAAATATGATTTAAAAAATTTGTTACTCAATGATACTGATACTTTCCTTAAATTTTTTTTATTGAAATGAAATCTATTATATAGATAATATATGATACCAAATATATTTTTAAAATTGTATTTAAATTTAAATAAGGTCATAATATGAAATCAATAAATGATTGAAGTCTTATTTTGGGTAATTTAGTAAAGGAGTTGGTATATTGATGACTAGAATAAACATGTTATAGGTTATGTGTTTCTAACCCATTATTGTTTTGATAATAATATATAATTATTTATTTAAATTAAATGAGATGTGTGTTTTCAATAAAAATAGATTATGTTGTCTTTATTTCAATATTGTGCTATAAGGGGATAAAAAGGGTTTATTCTAGTAAAAATATATATAATTTTTTCATCTATAAAGATTTTCCAATAATATGATTTATTTAAAAAAAATTGACATGATATTCCAAATGTGTTGGGAGTATTTATGTATTAACTAGGAATATGATATTTTCATTTATAGTACACTTTAAATAGTACAATTATGTAAAAACTAAAACTAGAAGAAGAAAAATTGGTTAAATAGTTCAATAATGATTCTATATGATGTCAATAAGAGTCATTGATACCTAGGATTTTCATAGAAAAATTTAAAATGTAAGATGATTAGATTTTTCCTATACATTCTTGAAAGTCTTTGGGAAACTCCATATACTATCCCATACATGTATAGATTTTATCGAAGTTATTTTTTCTATTTCGATTGAAATGTGATACTGAATGTATATTTTACAATTTTTTAAGTATATAGGAATTTAAAATCACAATAAGAATTGGTTGACATTATATTTTATGTTTAACAGTTAAAGTAAATAGTTAATGTAATCAAGATTTAAAGATAATTGATTTTATCAAGATCTAATAAATCTAACTAGAAGATGACTATATTCATCTAATTTGACATCTATGATGAGGGAATGGGTTTGATAATAATGATTTTATATGAAAAATATGAGATGATTAAATTTATACCAATGATATAAGATTCATCACATTCCATTACTTAATTTGAGAAGAAGATATGAAGAGAAGTTTTCCTAAACAATAATGTTTTTATCAAGATATTTTATAAAATATGATGGAATGAAATAATACCACCCATAGGTCATAAAATTTAAAAATGTATTCTTTCAAAAAAGGAAAGGTTTATAACTCATATAATGACATATATGATAAACAACAAATATTTTATTTGTATAATATTCACAATAACAATGAAATAAAAGTTTTTTATTAACTCAAAGGGGTTTATGTTTCTTAGTAGGATATTCTAAAAACAAAGTAATGTATAAGAGGATAGTGGGAGTATATTTTGGATTAAATAAGTTCAATGTCATAAAATAAAGGATTTCACAAATCTTAACTTAAAGTAAATTACAGTTAATAACCTAGTAATTTTATGATATGAGATGATAAATTAAAATTAAACATGGTGTATTTAGTGGAAATATAGAAAGTGAATTTTATTTTTCTAATAGGATTATACCTATGTTAATTTATAGTGGGTTTTTATTGTTTATGGAAAAAATGTAATGAGATAGAATCAATTATCATGAAGAGTGAAATACATTATTTGTTGAAGGATTATACTGGTCATGGTAAAATGGGAATTATACTTGAAATCAAAAAGATTTTAGGGTATTATAGAAAATATTAATGTTAATAGTTAAATTAAATTTCAAAATAATGTGGTTATCATTTTATCATAAATTATTTTAGGTTATGGGATAAATAGAAATGTAAAAGTTATATTTAGTTAAATTATTAATGCAACTTTCACTTTATCCATAATGTTTATAAGAGGGATGATAAACAATATTGAAATTAGTTATATTATTTTAAGTAATATTTTGATGCAATATGGTTCCATTAATGATGATGATGAAATTATAAAGTGTTCTGAGTGGAATTGTTTTTGACATAGTAAATTTTGATGTTGTAAATTGAAGAGGATAAAACCTGTTCAAGTTGTTAAATAATGAAAAATATGATTCCTAAGTGTCCCTATCACTCAAACTAGATATATTTATAAGTGATTATTATGAAAAGGTTTTGTGGGAGGGTTTAATTAGATATTCACAAATATATGTGACATGAAATAAATAGGATGTAATTAGTTAAAAAATATAAAATTTGTGACAAACATAAGAAATATATATTATTTTTTAATATATGATAAGATAAACTGGTGCTTATATTTTTTTTAAATATTTTTAAAGGGTTTTAGAACATAAAAATGTATCATTTTAATATAAACTTCCAACATATCATTCGTTCACATTTGATAAATAAATCAATTCATAGATAAACATTTTCTGAAGTGAATTGATAATTAACCTCTCAATGTATGAATTTCTCTTATCCCTAATTTATTTTTATCATAATGTAGGATATGTTTTAAATAAATGTAAACGTCATTTTGAGTAATATTATTATATAGATATATATAACATGATAATGAGCTATAAATAATAATTTTTTCATTATGCATGTTGGAAAACAAACTAAGTATACCAAATGAAATTTTATTCATTTCCATTTAGTGTACTAGGGGTGTATGGATCATATTTGAGTCCACATTTCCTATGGTCTGAATGATACAAAGAAACAATCTCATACCTTAATACCCTACTTGAAAAATTTTACATATTTAGTTAACTAAAATATGTGTGGTTTTGTATTTCGATGATCATTCCATTAGTTTGAGTTTAACTAACATGTGATTTTTCCTCTCATATAACGCGTATTCCATTTGGGACATCGATAATGATAAAATATAGTTGTGTGAATCGACACATAGATATATTATATTGATAAATATAAGTTACATGTGATGTTTTTATCTATATGTATTAATGAAACATGATGTATTCATCGATCATATAAATCTACACTCGTTGAATTGAGAATAGATGATTTGCCTACATTGGATTCACATGTTATGTGTCTCTTAGATACTCGATGTATTGGAAAAAGAAAAAAATATGGAAATGATAATTTTTATATGAGTTATATTATTTGATAATGTTATAGAGGTAAATTTTTTAGTGGAGACAATTCCACATACCTTTATAGCATGTGTATTATTGACAAATTCCAATATGTTTCTCTTTTCTTAAATATATGTATTTGAATATTAATATTTTTTTCAATGATATAAAGTCCAATGGGGTAACAAATTTTGGTTAAATGATTAGGGATTGAGTTTTAAAAAGATATGGACTCTCAATGTTTCTTAGAGTTAATCTTCCTGTGTTATGGATGAGTATTCATATTATTTTATATATGACTTCACACAAGATAAAATTTAGGATATATTTCAAAAAGAGTTTTGAGAAGTATTCAAAATAGTTTTGAATAGTAATTAAAAATTAATTGCATATGATACTATATAAGATGAAATAAAACAATGTACTTTGGGATTTAGCAAATGATAGAGATTGATGGTGATGTTTAAAGAAGTAATATTGTTATATAATATATTTTTTAGCTAAATTGTATTGAATAAATATTATTACATCCATGAAAAATAGTGTTTACCATTACATATAACTTTATGTGTAACTAGATAATAATGGTTATCATTCAATTAATTATTCTACCTAAACTATCAATAATGAACCATTTCATGAGATAATATGTTTTGGAGGATATGTATTCATGTATGTGATACGTCAAATAGCCAGTACATTTACTCATGCATTTCAATGCATGAGTAAATGAATGATGTTGAGGAGTGTCTTTAAAAAAAATATAATACTGTCATATGATAATAATATGAAGATATGTGGTCTTACACAGTTCTTGGTTGATACTCAGTGTCATAAATCTCTCTTTCACCAACCTCTTTTTGACCATCAGGTGTTAGAACATTGTTGAGTATATAGAGACATTTATTTAAAAATAATTATTCATTTAATGCTTAGATACAATAAGGAGGTGTGATAGTTTTGTTTTACACTTTGTTATATATATTAAACACCTAAAATGAATATCAAGGTTAGAAAATTCATCTTTGGGGTAAGTTATACCATTTATAGGTTTATGATTATTTCAGTTATATCTACAGTTTCATTATTCATACATCATTGATCCATTAATAAGGGTTTATATGACTTCATATTAATTTAATAATAATTATTAGTATTGTTCAAAACCATTTAGTATGCACATTTCATATGTTGAGGTCCATTAGTTAGATATATTAGGTATTATATGCCCTATTAATAGTTTTATTAAAAAAGGTATTCCTGGTAATGGGTTGTAATAGATATAAAAAAATTGGTTTGTGGGATACAGTTCAAAGAATGGGTTGTGGAATGTGAGTATCATTGGTATTCGATAGATATTAGTTAAGGACTGTGCTGTTCAGGTTATAATTAATACTATATTCTTGTATGGGTCAAATTATTAGAATAGTCATGAAGTTATATAAGTATGGAGTTATAAGGTTATAAATCTTGGTATTATTTAAGGTTATGATATTAAAGTGGTGTTATTGAATAAACATACAAGTATTTTATATGTGCGTTATTTAGTTAGTGGATAGGTTCATTCCATCCCACCATGAAGCATATGAAGTGAATGTCACATGTAATTTAAGGATTATATGATTGTGTAATCTATGATATTCATTTCATGGGTATATTCCGAGTATATTTGAATAAAAACTAAAGAAAATTGTGATCATGGGATTAGTTATGATATATAAAATTCATCAATTACATTAATATTGAGAGAATAGTTTATTCATTAACCATAATTTTTTAACATTAAATGGATGAACGGTATGTTAGTTATGTATGTAATCCTAGGCTCAATGATATAAGAATTATTAGGTCCTGATTCAAAGATATGACTAGGTAATATATATATATATATATATTCCACACTTTTTTAGAAATTGGTTATAATAAATGGTTTCTAAGAACCATTGAGATTGTTATTTTTATTTCCTATAGTATTTGGGTTGAAAGTGTCCATCTTATATGAATTGATAGATGAAGTCAAAAATGGTTTGAAGAACCACATGTTTGTTTCATGTAGTAATTATTTAGGTATATGACTATTCAGAATGATACTTGTATTGGTATATTGATAACAGGATGAATTAATTGGGACTAAGATATGTGATGGAATTAGAGAATAATTATAGGACACTTATTTCACCTAATATATTAGAAATATTTCATGGGACTCTTTCATTTATTGGTGGATTAGAACATTGAGAATATGAATATTTTTAAATATAGAGTATATTTTTTGTGATTATCGGATGATTAGAAACCACTTATGTCTCTTGAATGAGACAATATGAATAATAATACATGTTTATAAATATCAAATAAATTACATGAGTTTACATAGGATGAATCTTAAAATGTAGTGGATAGAAGCATTAGAGACGTGTGATTGTAATTAAATTCACCATTTTTGAGACATGTTTGTGGAGTCATGAGGGTGGGATAAAATATTATATATATTATTCAATAGTTTTTTTTGAACACTATAATGTATTTGACACTAATACGAGTCATGATGTGGTTAAATTAGAATAAAATATTTATGGTTCATAAGAAGTAGATATCAGGTAATAATGGTGTTTTTGGAAGTTAGAAATCAAAAAATCACAATATGGTTTTTTATAATGTAATTACTTGGCTAAAATGACCCAAAACAACATATAGTATGAGGAATTCACAAAACCTTAATAGTTCCTCCCCATATTCCATAATCATCAAGATTGTTGTTAGAGTCTATAAAGTACATTCAAATACTATGCTATTAATAATATCACAAACAATAAAAATTATTAATAGAATCACATGAATATTAGACCAAACACATGTATTTATAGTAATATTTAAACCAATAATAATGATTAAGCTTCAATATGACATCTCGATAATGTAATCATGAAAATGATAGTCGTGTTGAAAAGTTATCCCACCAGTCCAATCATGTACAAAAAATGAATGAGAAAATAACACCAGAGACATATGAAAAAGACATTATACACTCTTTGAGAATATCACCTATGTTTTTTCAAACTAATTCTACTAAATCCCATTTAAAAGAAATTATCAAAATTTGATAATAAGTTAAACAGAATCATTGGGGTTCTTATGTAGTGTGTGAGTATAAAAATCATTAGGGATACTCAACGATATCCATGAAATAAAAAATAATAAATAATTTATTCACATATGTAAAATAAATATTGTATAAACAAACTTATTATAAGTAATATTTCTAGTTCATCCTTTGTAACTATTCCAACATGACATATTAATTCACTTTATTCATCCAATGCTTTTAATATGTCTGTCAGCATAACATCATATAGGAATCTCATATGGGAAAGATATAACACAGTGAAACCCATGAATATCTAGAAACTTGGTATCCTAAAATTTTGAGTCCCATGTAAATTTTTTTTGAACATCTCTTAGAGTTCCTAGGAAACATATAAACTGGGGACCCTTCTTACTGGTCCTTGGGAATAACTCATCTTGGTACCCTATATCACCCCAATTATTTGTGAATTATTATTTTCTGAATAAATAGTATTTATTTGATGGATTATGTTACATTAAACAAAAAATATATATTTTATTACACACTTCCTAATGTTATTATTCACTACACAAACCAATTAGTTAGCTTACGTGACACAAGACACATAGTTTTAAGAGAACCACAACATATTATTTAAAAAATATTATAAACATAACCAATTTAAAATAGAGTTATAATTACAAATATTAATACAAATAAATAATTTTTAAGTATTAATTTTATAGTTTTAACATAAAGTAATCTCATTGAAAAAAAAAATCTGTATTGTCTTTATATGTTTGAAAATATTATTTTCTCAAAGAAATACATTTCATTTTATTTTTTAAATTTTTTATAATAAAATTAATTTTTGAAACTAATTAAAAATTAATTTGATAAAATATAATTTTGTTTTGAATTAGAAATTTCGAAATCATAATATGGTTAATTTTCTATAATTTTCCAAAAAAGATTCATTTTTTTAATGAATAGTGAAAAATACTGAGTTTTTATTGAAAATTTCATATTCAGATGATTTATTTATAATTATATACTATATTTTAATTATGAAGTAATTGAATTATTCATATATTTATACTAATAAGATCATCAGAAAATATTTAATATTGAAAATGAATATAGAAACTATGAAAACATTTGATCATTTTCACTTAAAGAACATTCTTTTTCATCACTTTTATAGAATTAATTTTAACTTATTTTTTTGTAAATATATGGCTAGAAGTTGGATATATGGATTCTATATATTGAATCATCATATTTTATGATGTATAATTTTGTTAAATAAAATTTTCACCTTAGTGATTAGGAAATAAATTAAAATTAATTTTATCAATTAAGGTAAAAAAGATGATTACTTAGTGGGTTAACATAGAATATATGTTGTAAAAATTACCCAAAACTTGTAAAAACCCATTTTCTGACCATATTTAGACCCTATAATTTATATTCCCATTAATTTAAAATGATTATTTTTTGGAGAAATTAAAACAACTTTGGTGGAATTCACTCTTCAAAAATATTACAAGTGTTCCACTCACCTCTTTTATAAAGGCCACCACTCTCCCCCTCACATAATACCTTAATGACTGATTGGACAAGAAAATAACTACCCAAATCACATATCTAATCCCCTCCACCAAACTTATAATCCATACTTTTTTATTAATCTATCCAAGGAAGGCCTTTGGTTCAAAACAAAAGTAGATACCCGAAGATTATGTAATGTTCCTCAACATCCATTCTTTTATTTCTCCCACAAACCAAATTAATTAGCTTCTATCATGATTATATAAAAACTATGGTATATTCCATATAATTAAATGTTTTTATGTTAATGTTATGACCTATAACCATAAACACTTCTGACAAATGAATAACACAATCATTGTTCGTGTGTACAACAGTATACCCCTCACAAACCAATGTCATTCATTTTTTCATTACCACCATTAAAGGTTGTAAATAATTATTGGAATACTGATTATATATGATATATATGATATTATTATGGTTTTATGATTTTTATATCTAACATTACTTCATTCATTCAATTTCATGGGAATACGATAATGTTCTTTATGTGTAAAACAAACTAAAACCACCTGAGGTGATGCAATTTGTTCATGCTTTACATGAATGTACAAAGCATGGTATAAAAAGAGTGATATATATGAATAAATATTTTTAATGAAATTATAATATATCATTTTATTTTATTTCCTAAAAACTGATAAGAAAATGAAAAATTTCATCCAGGCATAAGTATGACCTACAATCTCCATGAACGGTGCATTTCATTTCATATCACTAAATTTTATTGGTGAATAAATATAAATATATATTTATATTTATATTTATATCATTTTTTAAATTAATAATCAGTTGATATCATTGTCACATATGTGGATCAAATATAACATATCAAAACATATATGAAAAATAAAACATTTATTACCCAAAATGCATCTTCAACATGTAAAACCTATTAAATGGGTAATTTAAAGAAATAAGAATAGAATATTTAGAATTATATATATGAATATACCTCTAATTAAGATTTATAATATAAATATATTTATTATACAAGATATTTAAATGAGTACGACAGAAGTCAAGACATAAGGTAAGGGGATTTAAAGTCTCAGTTTTATTTTAGAGAGACTTATTCCATTTTCATCTCTTATTTCATTTATGTTGTGTATATACTACCCCATTAAATTATATATCATGAATATATCCCATTTCATGATAATTAATGTTTCCATTTATGTTACTATTTCATGGGTATTATGATCCATATGTTACATAAGAAGAACATAATTTCCATATGACATTTAATTTCTATGAGGAAAATTTCAAATTACCACATGTTGATTTTATGTGGTTAAATACTGAAAATGAATTTATATTATGATAAATATATATAATATTATTTTTATTTTCATATCCATTTTAGAATCTATCTTTCAGGGGGTATATAGTTCAAAATTAACCTTGTCGGTAAGGGATTTTTGTGTCGATTTTCCTTTTATGTGACATATGTTTTTTATGAACCTATATTACTTGAAAAGGGGTATATATATAGATCTTTGACCTTTAATATTAGGAATTTATTCTTCATAATTATATTATATTTTTCATTTTATGTTCTTTCTTCATATGTCTTATGATTGAAGGTTTACAATGTTGTAATGATTTTATGTTAACATCTTATCATTTATCTGGATTGTTTATGATCATGTCTTAAATATTGAACTCTCATGATACTCATCTCAAAAAACCTCATCAATTTTATTAAACTATTTTTATTCATGTTATCTAATTATAATGTTACAATTTTTTCACTCTTTGGTACTTTAGGTCTTTATGAAAATAATTTTTAGGAAAATATAACTTTATTTTTATGTACAGTCACAAATCTATTTAATCTCAAAACTATTTTTTATACTTATAATTATAAAAAAAATTAATGAATAATGATTTTAAAATAAATTGTAATCCATATTTTACATTTTACATAAATTTAATTTATGGAATCTTCATGTAATTTTCCAATACAATGCGCGTTTGAATTTTACATGAAATGTTAAAGAAACCCTCATTTTAACATGTACTGTATTAATGAAATTTTAAGGCTCCATGACCAATCATTAATTAAAATAGTAGTTTATATGTTATCAATTTTATTTTTAAATAAATAAAATTTTAAAATTATATATTATTTAAAAGGATTGAATTAGGAAAGAATATTTTCATCAATAAATGTGTTTACTAATCTTTCAAAATTATTTTCCATATAAGATGAAGTCGGTTGGTTTTATTTATGAAGCAGTGCGTATATGATCCCTGGATACCAAAAATATTTTTTATATGAGTGTTTTATCTTTTTATTCAAATTTTTTTATGAAACCCATTTCTCTTGCATGGGTTATACAATGTCAAAGACTTAGGAAAATCGCATCTTTTAACATGTTTTAATATAATGAAATGATTATGAGACCTGTATCTTTTCCACAGTTTATGATATGTTGAAATGTTTATGATGAACGTTTTTTCCCATGGGATATGATGATTAGTTTTTATGATCTTTTGAAACACATGAATGTGGTTTTTAGTATGATGTTGGTGTGACCAACATCACCCTGCAATACATTGGGTAAGGATTTATATATGTAATCAGATAAATGTTGTTAGAGTGGGTATTGAACACACTTTAGTACAAATGCAATGTAATGGGGATTGAACTCAGTATAACAAATGATGTTTTATGATATGAGGACCCTGGAAGTTATCCTTGACCAATATGGAAATGGATTTCTATGCTTATTTGTATCCCCCAAATTTTATTCCTCAACAAAATGTTATTCTCTTTTGATGATGAACTTTGTTTATCTTATGATTAATGTATTGTGAACTACCTATATTTATTCCCTAGATAATGTATATAATATTTGATATAAAGGTTGTGATTTTCAATCATTATTCACATCTTTTCATAACCTTTTATTCATTTTATTCTTACATATATCTGTTGTCTATCCTTATTGAGCATCTATGATCACCAATTGTTATGTTTTCTTTTACTATGTTTTAAAAATATGTGTTACGTATGGTATGTATTG
This sequence comes from Viscum album, assembly GCA_963277665.1. Classification (NCBI taxonomy): domain Eukaryota; kingdom Viridiplantae; phylum Streptophyta; class Magnoliopsida; order Santalales; family Viscaceae; genus Viscum; species Viscum album. Next base: position 1,616,027,144 of record OY728131.1, on the reverse strand, counting down.
AAATGGTACTACTTGTTAATAACATAGTGGTGGATGACATAGCTCACTTATGGACTGTTGTTTGTTTTTTCATGCTTTCAAAGAAACTAATATAATACGATTCTCAAGATGTTGTTCATATAATTTAATAAATATTCAAAAAAAATTGATGTGTTTCTATGTATGTTAATCCACATTCACTATAGTTGGTATCAAAGGATTGGTTTATATAACCTCTGGAATCTGGGATTTTAAAAACATATAGATATCTCTAAGTAAATGTCTAAGGATAATTATAAGGATGAGTTAGCGTATTAAAACATTTCATGGAATTTTGGTGAAGTATAGAGTGAGTGGTTTCTATGAGATTACATCTCCATCTAGAAATATAATGTGGATGTGGCTCCAACAAAAATATACATAGCTGCAACAAAACTGAAAAACATTATTGACCTACACTTGATTTGGAACTAGTGAATGACAACAGGACATACTACACACCTAGTTTGACACTCCCAGGGGATATGTGTTGGAAATTCAAAGACACTTCATGAAACATCAAAAAGGAATTAAATATAAGATGACTATGAATGACCTTGGAGAAACCCAAGTCTTTTTATATTAACAATACGGTGGGGAATTAAGAGTGAAAATCGTCAATTGTATGATTATTTCATCTCAAGTATACGATTCAACTATGGTTGAAGTAGGTAAGAATTTTCTTCCTTAGAGTCGACCTCCGGTAGAATTTGATATTATATGAGGAAGGGATTGTATTTATCTATATAAAACCAACATAAATTGTCAATTAATGGATGTCACAATTGATATTCCACACCAACCGTAGACCATCTATCAATCCAACAACAAGTATAAGCTTCCAATGAAGATCACATAAATTGAATGTGCCTCAATTATTTTTCATTATGTGTTTTTATCTGATATGGATGGGGGGGAACTCCACCTAGATTATATTACTATTAAATGGGATTTTGTTTATATATTTATTGTAAAATATCATAGTCTCCCACCTAAATGTTTTTTTGTGTTTTCAAAAGAACTCATACATGGTTCCAAACCAATTTCAAAGGCTCCCAATTTAATGAACCTATTTTCATTGAATGAATTTGAGATGAAACTCTAGGAAAGCCTTGAAAATGGATCCATTGAGAAACGTGTGTCACCTAGGGATGCACCTAATATATTTGTTAAAAATATAAATGGATTTATGAAAATAGGTGTTGGTTATTGGGAGTTGAATATGATCACAATCAAGAACATATATACTCTTCCTTATTTTCATGACTTGTTTGATTAACTACATGGATCTCAATAATTTTCCATGATTGACCATTATTATAGACATCATCAATTAAGGGTCAAAAGGTATGACATACCAAAGAAAAAATTCCCTACAAGGTATGGACAATACGAATACATATATATTCCTTTTGGTCGTACTAATTACCATGAAATCCTCATGGATTTAATGAATAGAGTTTCTTGAGATTACCTTGATCATTTTTTTTAGTATTTATATATGATATTCTTATAAATTCAAATAAAAAGTAAGATAATTAAAATCTATTGAGAATTGTATTAATTATCCTATGTAAGGTGAAACTATATGAAAAATTCACAATGTGTGATTTTTTTTCTGTAAAAGATTTCATTTTCCAACATATAATCTAATGATTGGGAATATAAATAGATCTATCAATGATAGATGCTATTGAATGTTGGCCTGAACCAACCAAGGTGACATATATTCTTGGTGTTATTGGTTTAGCTTGATATTATCATGATTTTTTTGGGTAATTTATCATGACTCTCAAATATTATGTCTGAGTTTACTCATATAGAATAGATGATCATCAACATAGATTAATGTTAGGACAATTTCATTGAAAAGAAGAGAATATTAGTTAGCGCAGCTGTTCTTACACTAACATGTAGTGGAGAAGTATTATTAATCTACATTGTTTCATCAATTAAGGTATTGGGATGTGTTTTTATTAATAATTATGTGGTTATAGCTTATGCCTCAAGACAACATAAGAATAATGTTAAAATTACAAAAATCATTATTTAGAGATTGTTGTAGTATTTTTTTCATTAATGATATAGAGGCATTGTATAAATGGATAAAACTTTGATATATATTTTTTTTATAAATTTTGGTAGTAAATATTCACATAGAAGGAGTTGAATATGAACCAAATAATATGGGTAGCACTGACAAATTTTATGAATACTTAACAAATTACTACTCTAGGATATAGAACAAGGTGGTGGATGTGTTATGTCGAATGGATCGTGGTAGATTATCAAGGATGATGATCTAAAAAAATCCAATATTAATATATTTTCAAAGGATGGATATGGAAATTCAAAATGAAGGGTAGAAATTCTACCTTTCTCAATTAAATGTTCAACCATATATCCATTTAAAGATTAAAGAGGACCATAATGAGGATATAGAGCAAGAGAATAAGGTTATTAATGATACTATGTTTAAACTCAATCATAATGGAATGATATAGTAATGAATCCTTGTTAGTCTTCCATTCATACCATATTTGAATAATGAGTTATTATATGAAGCCCATAGTTCTTCATTCTCTATTCATTTAGGAATGATGAATATGTGTTGTTATTTGAATGAATATGAATGAAGGTATCGAATGAAGATAGATATCATATATTATCTATCTCACTGCTTTGTATGTCATTATTTTAAGGAAGAAAAAATAATATCTTAGGGGTCGTTTCATCCACTACCCATACCATAATAGAAATTGGAAAACATCCCCATTGATTTTGTTGCTCGGATCCCAAATATTTCAATATGTAATATGGATATATGAGTATTAGTTTATCTCTTATCAATGAAACCACACTTCATCACATTCAGGGAAGACGTCTCTCTAGATCACCCTTCCATGATTAACATTAAAGAAGTGGTAAGGTTTCATGGATTACCAAATTCCATTGTCTTTTCTCAAGGTTGTGGGTTCTCCTCAATGTTCAGGTGAAGTATTTAGCAAGATCGTGATAAGTGTAGAGTTAATGTGCTACATGTCATTCCCCTAAAGAAGGTGTTTTCAGGTTTCACCCCTAGATACATCTGTTCCAGAGCTGGTGCATTATTTGAATACATTATTATGATTACAAGAAATCAAGTCCCAATGGACCGATCGGTTTAGAATTCTTGGAAAGTAGATTACATATATGAACGTTACATTAAAATTTATAAAATAAAACACAACATAAATAATCATTTGAGAATGACATCATTCCCCTTGTTTAAACCTAAATATCAATCATAACACACTTTCCTCATCCTAGGAAACAGAAAACAATAGAATGGGGGAAGATCATATGCTTAGTAAGTATAACAATATAGTAGAAGCTATTATAATGATGGAATGCATAATGTTGGACATCATAACAACATATTCAAGGCCTCTTTCAATGAATAAAAATAAAAAATTAGTCAATGCCTTGTGCCTAGACACAAATTTGTCTCATGATACCAACCGATGCATCAAGGAGCTAAAAAAGGCACCACCCATCACATACAAAGTCCAATTAATTCCTCATATGAAAATGTTGAAACATAACATAAACATTCATATTAAAACTAGAAAATTAAAAGTCAATACTTTAACCATAATCCAGGAATCATATTAAAATATCACAACCATAGTCAAATATTTCATAACTCATTACAAACAGTACATAAGATTTTATTATAACAAATCAAACTCAGTCAACAATAATATTTAGAAATGGATGTTGACATAGTTGAAAATGATCAATAAAACTTTTTGACATAAATTTCCGTTTTTGTGAAATAAATTAAATTTCAGGAATTTATAAAGGATTTCATTTAAAATATATTTTTAGTCGAATTTTATCATACAACTTTGAAACTTGTTAATATAATAAGAACTTTTAAACAATCATGTCCATATACATAAATCAATAAATACATTTTTAAAAAATATATATTAATTAAAAAGATTTAGAAAAAAATCATTAAAACATTTAATATTCAAATCTTGATAAAGAGTCCCTTCCACAAAACCTTATAATATTCATTTTGAAAACATTTTTATGAAACATGGATATAGATGATAAAAATTTCTCAATAAATACTTAAACATGAACAATCTTTCATAATAATGATTTTGAATAATTGACCCTTACCTTGTACTTTCCTTTGGTAGAGGGTACATTTAACCTTCTTTATAATGAAAACAGTATGTTATTAAATTATAACAGAACCATAATAATATTTATTGTGTCAAACTTGATTCATTAAGGGCTTTATACTACCCATTTAATAATAATGTCTACGTTAAAATAACATTTCGGGTAACAGTCGTTGTCTTTATCATACATGTTTTAACTTTTTATTCTTGATCAAATAACATATATCATGATTTAATTGATTCCAGAATATAAAAAAAGTATTTATGTATCATATTTATTCAGAATATAAATATGTATAATAGATAGAAATATGAAATGGAAAACACAGTTCATGGAGACAGTAGGTCGTACGTACGCATAAACGTCGTTTCTGTTTTCATATCGTATTGAACGGAAGTATGTGAATGAGATATATGTGTGTGTATATATATATATATTTCCTATATCATTATTATTTCATATACTACATACTTATTAATAAAATATATTTTTATAATCATCGTTGAATGGTTAACGTGGAAATGAATCTTATCGTGTCATGGAGACGGTAAGTCGTACATATGAATGAGCCATGATATAATTTTATTTATGGTAAAATAATATGTACTTGGATTTTATATTATATATAAAGACTCATTAAAATGTTATATTTACCATTTACATCAATTATACTCATTATTATACCCATTCAAATAATTACGTGTTTAATAACAAACTACACGACGATGTAGAGATGATAAGTCGTACGTATGTACGTATGGTTACTTTATCATTAATAGGATTGATAGTATAATGTATGTAGTTTATCCATATATATAATAACATCAATGTATTTTGAAGGTACTGTAGTTATTATTTTGGTATGGTAACGACAATGAAAAGGGAAGTGGGGGAAGAAAAGAACTTTGAAAGAGGTGATGAAATAATTAAATATTATTCAGGTGCTTCCTTTTAATTCGATCATAAGGGATTTTAGATTGTTTTTACGAACAAATTAAGTCATATAAGTTTAATTTAGGGTAGTTTTGAGGAAATTTGAGTAGGGTTAGGATGATAAAAAGGCATTGGAGGTGTGATTTTGAAAGAAGGGGAAGTAACATTCTATAAGAGAAGTGAAGCTCGCTTTAGGAGAATATTGAAATATTATTTTATTATAAAATCATTTTTGCTTTCTAATGTCTCCAAATAAATTTATTTAGAGGCTATGGTGGGTATGGGTCAAAATAATCTCATCCAAAATGATTTAGACAAGTTTAGGTCACCATATTAACCTTATCCTTTAGATTTAACTATTAGTAAAATAATTTAACTTTTACCATGTCCTCTTTTATTTTTATATTAAATAGTTAATAAAAATACAATAAAATTACTATAAAACCTCAAGTGTTTCATTAGTGACATTTATATCATTATATAAGTCCGTTCTCCGAACCGTATATTTTTAGGATTATTATGTCAATTAATAATATATTATTTTGTTTAAAAATTCATTTATGTCCATATTGAAACAATTTAGTTTTTGGTTTTTTGAATGTCATAAATAGTTTATTGTATAGAAAAAATACATTAAATCAACCTTAACCTATCTTAGTAACCTTAAAACATCGTTTATGGCATCAAAAGCCTCAATTTACTTTTATTTTCATATTTATAATATCAATTATTTTAATCATTCATTAATAAGTTAATTACTACATCATCATTATGTCATTGATAAAATGAATTATTTAATGTATAAAAATTATATATCAAATACCATGATGTAGTAAATATTTTTTTCTTTCTGATGAATATTTATAGTAGAATTTATCTTATGTGTAGCCCTATAATAAAAATATTTTAGTTCTTAAACATTGAATTTAACACTTTTAACTCTTTATTAAATAAAATATAATAAATATCCTAATATATCTAAAATGGATAAAAATGATCTTATTTATGTTATAAGGCAGATTTTGGTCAAAATAAACTTATCAAATAGATTTAGTACATGTTTTGGGCAAATTTTAATATTATGTTTACCTTTAATTGCCTTATTGACTTTTAACTGTGGTAAATAATTTTTAATAGTTACTATTCCCCAAAAATCATTTTAATCCAATTTAACCACATTAAAATTAATTATTTAAACCATGTCTCTTAGGTTTTTTAAATTAAATTCACAAAAGCAGTAAAATTATGTTTTATGAAAATTTCAAAATGTGCCTAGAAAGTGGGTAAATGTGCCTAGAAGTTGGGTAGAAAGACGTTAAAATGGTTCAATAAAATTTTTATATATCTAATATTTTTATAAAATTACTGAAATGATATAAATTGAACTAATATATTTTTTATTTATCTATTTTAAGATAAATTTTTAATTATAAATAAATATTTAAAAAAATCATTTTTAATGTACTATGCAGTATTTTTCACAATTCATCAAAAATTGAACGTTTTCAGAAAATACCAAAAATTAACCCCAAGATAATTATGATATTCCAAACTGAAAAATGATGTCTATTTTAAATAATTAAAAACATAGAAGTTTCATTAATTAATTTCTTTTTAATTCCAATTGTGAAAACCAGAAAGCGTGTTTTTGAGAAGTGAAAACTATCAAAAGATTGATATGTGTTTAGATCTAATTAAAATGTAAAATTAAATCCAATGACCAACATTTTATTTAATGATAAAATTTTAATCTAATTATAATTCAAAACCATTCAAATATATAATTTAATGATATAAATTATTTGGATTAAAAAACTTTGTTTTAAATTTAAATTTAGTATTTTTCATTATTCATCAAAATATGAAAGTTGTAAAAAAAACACTAAAAATTTATCCAAACTAAAATTTTATGTCTCAATTCTAAAGAATAAGTTTATTTTGTCAAATTCAATATATAAATGTTTCAAATATTAGATTTAATAATTGTTCTCCATTAAAATGTCGTAAAATTTCATTTTTTAAACACTTCATTTATCTGAAAAATTAGATTTGTTCTCATATTATGTCTAAAAAACACATAATATGTATATTAAAATTATATGTAGTATATATAATTCAAAATGTAGTTTATACTATCCATACCCACTTTTTAAATGGATAGTTTTGTAAGTCGTGGTGCACTCGAACTCGGTGTTGCATGGGGTGCAATCTATTTAATTACATTAAAGAGATACTGTATTATAAAATATTGGGATGTTACATTCTCCCATCCTTTAATAAATTACATCCTCGTAATTTGAAATTGTTTTTTGAAAATAAAAGGTTTAAAATATAAAATACCTTTGTGGAAAACCCACATTGAAAATAAGGTTAATAAAATATAGACTTAATAAGAGGGAAAGGGAAATGAAAAAGTCACAACCCAATAAGGTCATTGAAAAGAAGAAAATTGGTGGAAATTATGGACACATAATTGGTAGAAAACCATAAATATTTATAGGGAGTGATTGATGTTATCATTCAAAAACAAGTGAATAATAAATAGAAAATGGAGGGCCATAAAGCCATAAATCTATGATGATTTAAAATATCATTGATTCAACTAAACATATGGTATTTAGATAACATATTTTTGTTTTTAAGATATTTTCCCCAATGTTTAAGAATTAATTTCATCATATAAATAAGAATACATGACAAGTGGAGATTGATACTTTAACTAATTTATAACACAAACACATCTTTCACACAAAAATATAGTAGAACTCAAAAATATTATAATTAACATAATCGTATAGGGTTCCAAAAAAATGAATTTATAATTTATCTGTCAAACCATTTAAAAAACTAAATTATAAAAAAACCAGGATATCACGCGTGCCAGTGGTAGGTGATGCACCCTTGTCGCCCTTCAGTTGCAGGTTCATGTCTCGCAGGCTTTACGAACGCGATGGGTTGTCACCCGACCTATGGGTTTCCCAATTTATTGCAATCCGAAAATAATCTTAAAAAATTATTTATCCTTAAAAAGTAGTATCCAATGTCCAACATAATCCATACCAACCTTTACACTTATCCAAAATACTTTTTTCCAAACTCAAAGTCTAAAATTTATCAGGAATGTCTCCTAATATACATGTTAATACCTTCATCATATATTATCTTAAATCATGGAAATAAACTAAATTACCGAAAAACCATATTGAATATGGTCATTCATCATCATTACTTATGTAAAACATAGAATACTGGATATACACCTTATATTCAAAAATATTGAAAACTCCAAATAATGATGGTTTGAAATACTTTTCAAACAAATCATTAATCAGTTCCATGGATGTCAATAATAACCAATATACTTTATCCAACACAATTATCTGTTATACAAAAAACACTACCTCGGTTTCAGAAACATTTTAAGGGTTATATTTCCTCCAAACATATATTTTCCTAAATGTTTAACATGAAATTGTGTCACATTAATTAGTACCATAAAATCTCAAATCCCTAATGAAAACGTACTGCAGTACAATCCTAATATATTTTATAATTCTTATAACTTGTACTCAAATGACACAATTCATTAATAACAACTTAAGAACACTATTCATTCCTCTTCGTATGTGGTAGTATCATAACTTGATTATTATCCAATAGCATCATTTGGGATAAACACTAATTATTATGACATTGATTCGCACTGTGTCTCAACTCCTTTCACATGAAGCATTGTACATTTGAATCCTTTTTCTTAATCTTCAAATCATGAACATGGTGTCCTTTTTAACCACACTTATATAAAACTCCCATTCCTTTCAAGAACATCCCAGGTTTATTCTTTCCAAAGTTATCACATATGAGAAAATGTTTCTTTCCCTTTATCCACCTTTTTCTCTACCATCCTCTTCTTCTATGGCTTCCCTTCAAATCCATTCAACTCAGATAATTCTTTACATATCTTATTAACACATGATACAATTTTATAATATGATTTGAATACATGGGAGAATATTTCACTTCTAAATTTTGGCTTAAGACAATGAAATATATGACCCTTCTTACTCTTTGGATCATGTGTAGTACTAGAGTTATCATTCCTTCTACTGGGCCCCATTTCTAAATGGCGACATACACTAGGTTAGATCATGTAATAATTTCTAATCCAAAAACTAGAAAAAATCTCAACATTAATTGAATATTTTTACACATATGGTATCAGAATCCTAAAAATGGGTTCATTGGTGACATATATACTGATATATCATTCATAATGGTTTGTAAATAAAATGTGAATTATCCCGAGCGTATCCCCTGGGAGTGTCGTAACCAAGAGTGCAACAATTACCATTGTCAGGCACCAGTTCTCGTTCAAGCCTAGCTCCAAACAGTGTTTTTGGGTTTAACAACTACATACATATGTGCCAAAGATTCCTCTACCTACTAGTATCTAGATAGGGATGTATTTCTTTGGAAATTCAAAAAATCTCTACATTACAAAAATTATAGTAAGTTATTCAATACTAATCCTTAAAGTATATCATCGGGTAATGATTCAAAATCAGAGTTTATCTAAATATATTTCCATGTTTGTTGCTAAACTTCCTCTAATACCAACTATAATGCCCCAAACCTAGTTACCTAGAGTCGGTGCACTATTTTAATATATAGTCATGAATAGAAGTAATCACGTCCCGAAGGACTGATCAGTTTAGCAGTCTTGGAAAATAGATTACATATATGGACGTTACATTACAATTTATAAAATAAAACACAATGTAAATAATACTTTGAGAATTCCAATATTCCCCTACCATAACCCTTCATATCAATCATAATATAATTTTTCACATCTTGTAAAAAATAAAACACAAGAAAGGGGTGAGCTTATATTCTCAGTTAGGATAACAATATCGCAGAAACTATCATAAATAAGAATCAACATTTAAGGCAATCTATAAGACTAAAAAACAAGCCTTTTAAAAATAAACTTCTACATAATATGGAAAAGATAAATCAAATAATTCCATTAACTTATTCAAATGTTCTATAAGTCGAATAATCACATGTAATATAAATAGATAACTTCATAATGATGGAATGCATAATGGCGGACATCATAACCACATAGTCAAGGCCTCATGCCAAGAATACAAATTAATTTTTTAAGGACTTGTTCCAAGACACAAATTTGTCTAATAAGGCCTATTGACCCATCGAGGAGCTAAAGTGGGCTCCACCTGTCACTTACTAAGTCCAATGCATTCTTCATATGAAAATGTTGAAACACAACATAAACACTCGTATTAGAACAAACTTTTAAAATGTAAATACTTTAACCAAAAACCATGAATGATATAAAAATAAAACATCAAAATTCATAAATATCATTAATAATTTCAATACAATATGGAAGATTGAATTATAATAAATTATACTCGATCTACAATAATATCCAATAAAGGATGTCGACACAGTTCCGGATGATCATTAAACTCTTTGAGAGAAATGTCCCATTTTTTGAAATAATTTAAAAGTCACGCATTTGTAAAAGATATAATTTGAAAGATATTTTTGAATCAATGTGTACCATATGAATTTAATACATTTGAATGGAATTATCATTTTAAAACAAGCATGTCCATATAAAAAATCCTTAAAATAATTTTTAAAACATGGCCATTAATTAAAATGATTTAGAAAAATAAATCATTAAAACATTTAAAATGATGATATTGATAAATATTTCCTTCCTCAAAACCATAAAATATTCATTTTGAAAACATTTTTGACAAAGTTGGGCATGGATGATAAAAATTTCCCAGTAAATACTTACACATAAACAATATCGGATAATAATGAGATTGAGGAATTTACCCTTACCTTGTACATTCCTTTGGTTGAGGGTATGTTCAACCACCCGTATAATGACCATAATATGTTATTAAATTATAATAGAACAATATTGAAATTTATGATATCATAATTGATTAATTTATGGATTTATACTACACATTTAATAATAATTTCTATGTTAAAGTAACATTTTAGGTAATAATCGCTTTCATTGTCATACGTGTTTTAACTTGTTATTTTTGATCGTATAACTAATATCATGATTTAACTGATTCCATAATATAAAAAATTATTTATGTAAATTATATATTAATTATATAAGTAAGTACAATAGATATTAATATGAAATAGAAAACACCATTCATGGAGATGATATGTCTTAAGTACGCATAAATGTTGATTCCGTTTTTATATGGTATTGAACAGAAGAAAGTGAATGAGATATATGTAAATAAATACATATATATATGTATATATATTTCTCATAGAATTATTATTTAATATATTTCATACTTATTAATAATATAAATATTTATAATCATTGTTGAATGGTGAACATGGAAATGAATCTCATCACGTAGTGGTGACGGTAAATCGTACGTATGCACGAGCAATGATATCATTCTATTAATGGTGAAATAATATGTAATTTGATGTTATATTATACATATAGAATCATTAAAATGTTATATTTATCATTTTAATAAATTATTTTCATTATTATACCCATTATAATAATGAAGTGTTGAATAACAAACAACACCCCGACGTGGTGACGGTAAGTCGTACATACGCATGTATGGTGACTTTTCCATTAATAGGATAGATAGAATAATAAATATGGTTTTACCATATTTATAATATAATCACATTATGTAGAAGGTACTTTATTTATTATTATGTTATGGAAACAACAAATAAAGAGGAAGTGGTAGAAGAAAATAACTTTGGAAGAGGTGATGAAATAATTAACTCTTCTTCAGGTGCTTCCTTTTGATTTGATCAAATGAGTTATTTGGATTACCTTTATGATCCATGTATGGCCTCTAGGTTGATGTGAGAGTTGTTTGGAAGATATTTGTGTAGGTTTTGTCCATGAAAAAAAAAGGTTTTGGAGGTGTGATTTTGAGATAAGGGGCAGTACTCGTTTATAAGAGAGGTGCGACTCACTTTAGGAAAAGCTTGAAATTTTTTTATTATAAAATCATTTTCAGTTTTTAATGGATCAAAATTGATATATTTTAAGGATTCGGTGGGTATGGGTCTAAATAATTTCAGCCAATAGGTTTTATACAAGTTTAAGACACCATATTAACATTATCTTTTATATTTAACTCTTAGTTAAATAGTTTAACTATTACCATGTCTTCTTGTATTTTTATATTACTTGGTTAATAAACCTAAAATAAAATTCCTAGAGAACCTAAAGTAGTTAAATAAGTAATTATATATCATTATATAATTCACTTGGTACAACTATATATTTTTATTATTATTATATCATTTCATAATATATTATTTATTTTAAAAACACATTTATGTAAATTTTGACACTATTTAGTATTTGGTTTTTTGGAAGTCATAACAAGTTCATTACTTAGAAAAAATACATTAAATAAACCCTGTAATTTCATATTCACATAAATAATTCTATTATGGAGTCAAAAGTATCAATTTACAATTATTTTGATATTTATAATATCAATTATTTTAATCTTTCATTAATAAGGTAATTACTACTTCAGCATTGTTTCATAAATAACATTAATTAATTATTGTCTAAAAATTATAAATAAAATACCTTTATTTAGGAAAAATATTTATATTTCTAATGAATAGTTATTTTAGAATTTATCTTATGTTTAACCTTATATTAAAAATAACTTATCTTTTAAACATTTAATTTAACACTTTTAGCTCTTCTTTAAATAAAATAAAATAAATGTCCTAATCTAACCCAAATGAATCAAAATGATATTATTTTCGTTTTAAAGATTATTTTAGTCGAAATACACTTATCAATAAAATTAGGACATATGTTGGGGTAATTTTATTATTTTTTTACCTTCAATTACAATATTTAATTTTAACTATGGTAAATAATATTTAAAAGTTACTATTCACCAAACACTATTTTCATCCTATTGAACAACATTTTACATAATGATGTCAACCATGTCTCTCAGAATTTTAAAATTAAATTCAATGAAGTAGTAAAATTACATTTTATGAAAATTTTCAAATGTGCCTAGAAGGTGGGTAATGTGCCTAGAAGTTGGGTAAAAAGACGTTAAAATTGTTCTATAAAATTTTATATAACTAATATTATTATAAAATAACTCTAATGAATTAAATAGTACTAGTATATGTATTATTTATCTATTTTAAGATAAATTTTAAATTAAAAATAATTATTTAAATGAAAATGTCAGTTTTTATGTATAATGTAGTATTTTTCACTATTATAAAAAATTGAATGTTTTCATAAAAATAAAAAAAATTCACTCTAAGATAATTTTGATATTCAGAACACAAAAAGTAATTCTATTTTCCAAAATTCAAAACATGTAAGTTTTTATTAATTAATTTAAAATTAATTCCTGTTGTCAAAACCATAAAGGGTTTTTTAGAAGTAAAAACTATTAAAAGATTGATAGGTGTTTATGTCTAATTTAAATGTAAAATTATATCCAATGACCAAAATTAGATTGAATAATAAAAATTTAATCTAATTATACATGAAAACTATTCAAATGTATTATTTAACAACAGAAAATTATTTTGATTAATAATTTTGTATTCAATTTAAACTTAGTATTTTTCACTATTCATCAAAATATGAAAGTTATCAGAAAAACACCAAAAAATTATTCAAACTAAATTTTAATGTCCTCCTTCTAAAGAATACATTCATTTTTTCAAATTGAATATACATAAGTTTCAAATATTCGATATAAAATAGGTATCCATTAAAAGGTGGTAAACTTTCACTTTTTTGAAAAACACTTCTTTTATCTAAAAAAATTTATTTGTACTTATATTATGTCTGAAAAACATATTATAAGGATTTTAAAATTATATGGAGCATATAAAATTCAAAATTAATTTAATAATATTCATACCCTCTTTTTAAATGGTTATTTTTGTTTGTCGTGGTGCGCTTGAACTCGGTGTTGTGTGTGGCGCAAGCTATTGAATTACTTCAAAGAGATAACATATTATGAAATCATGGGGGTGTTATATTCTCCCCTCCATCAATAAATTGATTCCTTGCAATTTGAAATTGTTCTTTGAAAATAAATGGTTTAAAATAGAAAATACATTTGTGGAAAACCCACATCGGAAATAGGGTTAATAAAATTTAGTCTTTATAAGAGGGAAATAAAAATCAAAAAGTCACAACCAAATAAGGGTTTCAAATAAGAAATCATTGGTGGAATTATAGACACATAATTGGAGAGAAATCGTAAAATTTTATAGGGAGGTATTGAGCTTATCAATCACAAACATGTGAATAATAAATGGAAAATTGAGGTCCTCAAATCCATAAATCTATGATGATTTAAAATATCATGGATTCAACAAAACATAAGGTATTAGGATAACACATTTTTGGTTTAATGATCCTTTACCAAAAGTTTAAGAATTAATTTATTCATATAAAAAATATTACATGACAAGTTTATTTCAATCCTTTAAATAATTTCAACCACAATCTCATCTTTAACTCCAAAATTTAATAAAACTAAAAAATATTCAATTGAACCTAATAGTATAGGGTTCCAAAAAATGAATTTATAATTCATCTATGAGACCATTTAAAAAAACACATTATAATAAAACCATGACATCACATAGGCCAATGGTAAGTGATGCACCCTTGTCAGCATTCGATTGCGGGATCATGTCTCGGTGCCTTTCTAGATGCGATGAGTTTTTGCCTGACCTCTGGGTTATCCTTTTAATAAAAATCCAAAAATAATCTTAAGAAATTATTTAACATTAACAAATAGTATCAAAAGTCCAACATAATCCATTCCAACCATTACACTTATCCAAAATACTTTTTTCCAAACTCACAGTCTAAAATTTATAAGGAAGGTCACATAATATAAATGTGAATACCGTCATCGTGTATTCACTTAAAATATGGAAATAAACTAAATTACCATAAAACCATTTTTAATATGTTCATTCTTCCTCATTATTTTTTTAAATCATGGAATACTGGATATACACCTTAAATTAAAAAATGTTGAAAACTCTCAAAAGTGATGGATTGAACCACTTTTTAAACAAATCATTAATAAGTTCCAAGGATGTAAATAATATCCCATATACATTATCCAACTCAATTGTCACTTATTCAAAAATCACAACTTCAGTTTCAAAAACATATTAAGTATTATATTTCCACCAACTATATATTCTCCAAAAATTTTTACTTGAAACAATGTCACTTTACAAGGAACCATAAAATCACAAATCCTTAATGAAAACATACTGCAATACAATCCTTATATACAATACAATTCATATAACATATACTCAAATGGAAAAATTATTTAATAAAAACGTAAGAACACTAATCATTACTATTCATTTTTGGTAGTACCATAACTTGATTATTATCCAATAGCATCATTTGGGGTAAACACTAATGATTGTGACATTGATTTGTGCAGTGTCCTAACAACTTTCTGAAGAAGCATTGTACATTTTAAACCTTCTTCTTGACCATGAAATCATGAACTTAGTGTCCCTTTTCTCCACACATATAACAAACTCACATTCCATTCAAACACTTCCCTGAGTGATTATTTCCATATTTATCACATATGGGAATATTCTTCTTTCCATTATTCCCTTTATCTATATTTTTCTCTACCATCCTCTCCTTCTATGTCTTCCCTTCAAATCCATATGACTCATGGAATGTTATACTTATCTTATTAACACACAATACTATTTCTTTATATGAGGAGAATATTTGAGAGACTATTTACCCTCTAAATATTGGCTTAAGACCATGAAATATATGACCCTTCTCACTCTTTGGATCATGTGTATTTCTAGAGCTCTCATTCCTTCTACAGGGCCCCATTTCAAAAAAGATACATACACCAGGTTAGATCATATAATAATTTATAATAAAAAATAGAAAAATTCTCAACATTAATTGAATATTTTTACACATCCAGTATAATAATCATAAAAATGGATTTATTATTGATATATTCACACTTAAATCCTTCATAACGGTTTGTAACCAAAATGTGTATTATCCTAAGCATATTCCTTGGGAGTGTCTTCACCAAGAGTACAACAAGACCCATTATTGTGCACTAGTTCCCATTCGAGTCTTTCTCAAAGTGGGTTTTTCAGGTTTTACCACTAGATATATCTATTCCAGAGCCGCCTCTACCTGCTCGTATCCAGGCATGAATGTATTGATTAAAAAATTCACAAAATCTCTACATTACCAAAATTCTATGACATTATTCTATACTATTCCTCAAATTTTATCTTAGTGTAATGGTTCAAAATTAGAGTTTATATATTTCTATTTCCAAGGTTGTTGCTAAACATCCTCTAATACCAACTGTAATGCCCCGACCCCAGTTACCCAGAGTTTGTGCATTATTTTAATACACTGGCATGATTACATGTAATCAATTTCAAAAGGACTGATCAGTTTATCAGACTTAGAAAATAGATTACATATATGAACGTAACATTAAAATATCTAAAGTAAATCACAACATAAATAATACTTTGAGAAATCCATTATTCCCCAAGATTAACCTTGTATATCAATCATAATACACTTCTTCGCATCCTAGGAAAAATAAAACTTAATAATGGGGTGAGCTCAGATGCTAAGTAAGGATAACAATATATCAGAAGCTATCATAAATATGCATAAACATTTATTGAAATGTATAAGACTAAAAAACAAGACTTTTAAAAACAAATGTCATCAAAATATGGAAAAGATAATTAAAATTAAGTGTTTACTTATTCACCTAGATATTCTACTAGTTGTATAATAACATGTTATATCAATATCTAATTTCATAATGATGGAATGAATAATGTCAAACATCACAACCACATAGTCAAGGCCTCTTTCCAAGACTACAAATAAAAAATATTCAAGTCTTTGTTTAAAGACACTAATTTGTCTCATGATACCTACTAATGAATCGAGGAGCTTTAGTAGGCTCCACCCGTCACATACTATGTCCAATGCATTCTTCATATGGAAATGTTGAAACATATCATAAACATTCATAATAAAATAAGCATAAAAATTTCAATACATTAACAATAAACCATGAATGGTATTAAAATAGAACGTCAACAGTCAAACATATCATTACTCATTCAATACAATATGGCAGATAATATTATAATAAATATAACAAAAACAAGAATAATATCCACTAAAGGATGTTGACATAGTTGAAAATGATCTGTAAAACTCTTTGAGAGAAATGTCCATTTTTGTGAAAAAATCTAAAAGTCATACCATTATAAAAAAATTCATTTAATATAGATTTTTTAATCAACGTCTACCATACCAATTTGATATTTTTAATGGGATTATCATTATAAAACAATTATGTCCATATAAATAAATCCTTTTTTTAAACATGGACATTAATTAAAATGAATTAGAAAAATAAATCATTAAAACATTTAAAATGATGATATTGCTAAAGATTCCCTTCTAATAAACATTATAATATTCATTTTGAATTTTTATTATAAAACATGGAGATGGATGATAAAAATATCCCATTAAATACATACACATAAACAATCTCGGATAATAATGAGATTGTGGAATTAACCATTACCTTGTACTTTCCTTTGGTCGTGGGTATGTTTAACCTCCTGCACAGTTACATAGAATGATATTATATTATAAAAAAGCCATATTCATATTTTTGATATCATACTTGATTCATTTATGGATTTATACTAACAATTTAATAATAATTTCTATGTTAAAATAACATTTTGGGTAATAATCTCTTTATTTATCATAAGTGTTTTAACTTGTTATTCTTGATCATATAACTTATATCATTATTTAATTGATTCCAAAATGTATAACATTATTCATTTATCATATATATTCAGAATATAAAAATGTATAATAGATTGATATATGAAATTGAATGCACCGTTCATGGAGACGGTAGGTCGTACGCACACATAAATGTCGGTTCTATTTTCATATCGTATTGAAAGGAAGTAAGTGACTGATATATATGTAAATATATATATATATATATACCCAGAAGCATTTTTATTTCATATATTACATACTTATTAATAATATATATATTTATAATCATCGTTGAATGGTGAACGTGGAAATGAATCTCAACACGTCGTGGAGACAGTATGTCGTACGTATGCACGAGAGATGATATCATTCTATTTATAGTTAAATTTTATGAAATTGGATGATATTTTATATATAAATAATCATTAAAATTATGTATTTATTATTTACATCAACTATACTCGTTATTATACCCATCCAAATAATGAAGTGTTGAATAACAAACTACACCACGACGTGGAGATGCTAAGTTGTACACACGCACGTATGTAAACTTTATCATTAATAGGATGGATAGAATAATGACTATGGTTGTAATATGTTTATAATAAAATCACAGTATGTAAAAGGTACTGTAATTATTATTTTGGCATGTTAAAAACAAAGAAAGCAGAAGTGGAATAATAAAAGAACATTGAATAGGTGATGAAACAATTACCTCTTCTACAGTTGCTTCCTTTTGAGTTGATAAAAAGGGATACATAGATTGGATTTATGATCAATGTAAGGCCTCTATGATAAAGTTAGGGTAGTTTTGAGGATATTATAGAAGGGTTGGATGAGACAAAAAGCTTTTTAGGTGTGATTTGAGATAACGGGAAGTACTCTTTTATAAGAGTGGTGAGGGTCACATTAAAAAAAGCTTGAAATATTATATTATTATGAAATCATATTCAGTTTCTAATGTCTCAAAATAGATTTATATCGATTATATGGTGGGTATAGTTCAAAATCCTCTCAACCAATAGGTTTTAGACAAGTTTAGGTCACCATATTAAGATTGTCTTTTAGATTTATCTTTTAGTTAAACAATATAACTATTACCATTTCTTCTTATATTTTTATATTACATAGTTAAGAAAAATACAATAAAATTCCAAGAGAACCTAAAGTTGTAATATAATGACATATATATCATTACATTAGTCTTTTGGATGAAATTTTGTTTTTTAGGATTTTTATATCATTAAATAATATAGTATTCTTTAGAAAAATTAATTTATGTCAATTTTGACACTATTTTGTATTTCGTTTTTGTTAAAGTAATTAAAAGTTTATTACATCAAAAAAAATACATTAAATCAACTCTAAAATGTCATATTCTCCTTGAAAATTATTTTATGTCATCAAAAGTCTCAATTTACATTTTTTTTTGATATTTATAATATCAATTATTTTAATCCTTCATTAATAAGGTAATTACTACTTCATCATTGTGTCATAAATAACATTAATTATTTAATGTCTAAAAATTATAAAAAAATACAATGATGTAGGAAATATTTTGATATTTAAAATTAATTTTTTTGTCGAATTTATCTTATTGTAACCGTATATTAAAAATGATTTAGTTTTTAAAATTCGAATTAGACAATTTTAACTCTTCTTTAAATAAAATATAAAAAATGTCCTAATCTGACCCAAATGGATAAAAGGATATAATTTTTTATATATGGTTTATTTTGGTAGAAATACACATATCCAATATAATTTAGACATGTGTTGGGGTAAACGTTATGTTATGTTAAACATTAATTACGATATTTACTTTTAACAATGGTAAATAAAATTTAAAATTTTCTATCCACCAAAAAATATTTTCTTCCTATTGAATCAAATTTCATGTAAGTATGTTTTATATGTCTCTCAGTTTTCAGAAATTCAATTAACAGAAGCGGTAAATTTCTGTTTTATACAAAATTCCAAATGTGCCTAGAAGGTGGCTAAAAAGACGTTAAATTGGTTCAATAATATTTTATATATCTAATATTATTATAAAATGACTCCAATGATTTAAATTGTATTAATATATGTATTATGTCTATATATTAAGATTAATATTCAAATAAAAATAATTATTTAAATGAAATAGTTTGTTTTATGTACTATGTAGTATTTTTCACTATTTATCAAAAATTGAAAGTTTTCTGAAAAATACCAAAAATTCCCCCTATGAAAATTTTGATATTCCGAATTCAAAAATGGTGTGTAATTTAAAATACTCAAATCATTGATGTTTCATTTATTAATTTCAAAATAATTCCCATAGTCAAAACCCAAAAGCGTGTTTTTGAGAAGTAAAAACTATCAAAAGAATCATATGTGTTTATGCCTAATATAAATGTAAAATTACATAAAATGAACAACATTTGATAAAATGATAAAAAAATAATCTAATATTACTTCAAAACCATTAAAATTTATAATTTAAAAATATATATTATGTTGATTAAAAAAACCTGTTTTTAATTAAAATATATGATTTTCACTATTCATCAAAATATGAAAGTTATCATAAAAATAGAAAAAATTTATACAAACTAAATTTATATGTCCCACTTCTAAATAAGAAGTTTATTTTATCAAATTGAATATATATATAAGTGTCAAAAATTATATTTAAAAAAATTCTCCATTAAAAGGCGGTAAAAATTTATTTTTTTGAAAAACATTTCTTTTAGCTAAAAAGATGGATTTATTCTTATATTATGTCTATAAAACACATAATATTGATTTTAAAATTTTATGGAGTATATAAAATTTAAAATTCACTTAATACTAGTAATAACTTCTTTTTAAACGTTTTGTAAGTCATGGTACACTTGAACTCGGTGTTACATCTGATGAAAGCTATTGAATTATTTTAAAGAGACAAAATATTATGAAATCATGGGGTGTTACATGGGTTCCATAGAACCTTTAATAGTGGAAATATCCATCCACAGAGAACCATCATGCCATGATCCATAATCTGAATAAGATGCTCATCGAACGATTCGTCCACCTCCAAATCAACATCATCGGGTTGAAAAACATGTGACAAGTCTAAGAAGTAACACCATAGTTGAGAAATGTGGAAGACATCGTGAAAATCTGGGTAACTATGAGGTAACTATAACCAATAAAAAACCTATCCGACTATCTCAAAAAATTAAAATGGACCGATGAATCTTGGTGAAATAATTCCCAGTATTTTAATCCTTTTGTGTCCCAACCATGGCATGACATGTACGAAAACATGATCTCCAACCTTGAAATCAAGAGGCAATCTCTGTCGATCGATATACGACTTCCACCGAGACTATGCAATAGCCATCCTCTTTCGAATCAACTCCAAATGCTCAATGGTCTCTCGTAAATGACAATGTCCCATCAAAGCTACCTCTCTAACCTCCTGCCAACATAGGGGTGATCGGCATGGCCTACCATACAAAGCCTCAAATAGTTCAATCTAAAAATTTTCATGAAAAATATTATTTTAGGAAAAATCCACTAGAGTTATCTGCTTCTCCGAAAAACATCCAAAATCTAAGACGTATGCTCGATGCTTGTCCTCCAGCACATGAATCATGCGCTCAGACCGGCTATCTATCTGGGGATGGTAAGATGTACTCAGAAGCACCTATGTACCCAAAGACCTCTATAATCCCTACAAGACAAGAGAATTAAAACATGAATCTTTGTCTAAAATGTTTGGTGGCTGACATGGTTGTGTCGAGAATGAGAGTACACCAAGATATCCTCTATGAAGATTACCGAAAAAGAATCAATGTATGGGTGGAACACTCAGTTGATCCATTCCATGAAAACTACCAACATGTTCATTATACTAAATGACATAACCACATATACTTATAGAACATACCTGCTCTGAAAGGCTTTAATAGGTATATCTGTTGGTCTCACATGCAACTGATGATAACAGGATCTCAAGTCAATATTTAAGAACACCAGGGATCCCCAAAGATGACCAAAGAGATCATCAATCATCGGAAAATGGTATCTGTTCTTATTCCTAAACATGTTTAGCTTCCGATAATGCACACAATGTCTAAGGGCATCATCTTACTTCTTCGAAAACAGGACATGTGAACTGCACAGAGATGTATTAGGTTAGATGAAAAACATTGCCTGAAAATCCTCTAACTGCTTCTTGAGCTTCTACAACTCTGGTGTAACCATCCTATAAGGAGGAATAGACACCGTTTCTTCTCCCGACACAAGTTAAATAGAAAATTATACCTCTCTATTATGAGGCAAACATGAAAGGTCATCTTTAAAGACATCCTCGAAATGATCTACCACTAGGGGAAATTCCGTCTATGATGTACTGTGGTCATCCAGATACAGACTAGAAATATGGGCTATAACACCTTTCAACCCGTGATGCATGGGCCTAGCTCACTTGCATGGACATCACATTACCCCTTATGTAGAAACAATCCACCCCTAGTGAAGTGAAACTCACCATATGGTGATAGAAATTGACAAAATCCTCAAAGAGAACTGACCAGTCCATTCACAGATTGATGTCATAGCCTGTTATCTCTATGAAAAAAAGGTCCTACAATAAGTGAAACCCACCTTCCTCAAGTGGTAACTACTTTAATTGACAAACACTAGCCATTCTAATCTCCAACGTAGTGTCCAACATCATGATATCAACATAGGATATGATACATGTCCCAAGTCTATCCATAACTGGATAAAATATATAGTTATAGGAAGTCTCTATGTTGAAAAGACCAGAAGATAAATTTGAGGCAACCAAAATCCTACCTCTATCCATAATGGATCTGAGATCCTGCTTCATCTAGGAAAACTCAAGCGCATAAGCCTAACCTATGCTACAGTGTTGTGAAGCTGTATGAGATCACTGAGCTGATCCACCCTACGACTATCAAAAACCTTGTGTCTTACCACTATAGCCATGACCACCACCATGGCCTAGATGGATTGAAGAACACCAGCCCCAGTCTGATATGGAACTGGTGGTTCTGCTCTGGTATAAGGAGTCAAAACAGACACTCCATAACTATCTTATAGAAGGAGGGTGTTTCAGAATCTCCGAAGATGTATTATCATGTGGAAATATCGGTACTCAGATGGGTCACCCGGGTATTAAATTTTCTTAATTCTTCCCTTCCCGCAGGGGTAGCACACCACCAAGAAACCTGACAGAAATTACCACCTACTCGGATCTCCACACATACACTCCGTGTGGAACTTCCAACTATCAATCAGAATAGCACCAAATCGGGATGCTGAACAGCCCTAGTCCACAGCTATAGAATCCCTCAGTTTATGCTCAGTGATAAGAAGCTAGTTTACTATAGAAGACAAGGAAGTCTACCAGAAGTTGATCACCTGGGATGAGGTGTCATGGTTGAGGCCATCCTCAAACATCCTTTCAAGAAATAACCCATCACCTCATATAATTAGTGTGAAATGTTGTATCTCTATGAAGAGAGAACAATACTCCATGAATGTGACAGTACCTAGATCCAAACTCGTGAACTCTCGAGCTTGGTCGAAATTCATGGTCTCTAGGTAGAAGTAGTAATAGAAGATATGTTGAAACTCATCCCAAGACATAAACCATTGGGATCCCACCTATGATATAACTTCCCACCATCTCTTGGTGGAATCACATAACATGTTAGTATATAGATTCAACCTCCTCTCTGGAGGTATCTCAAGATTCTGTAAGATAGACAAAACGGCTTCTAACCATTACTCTGCACACTGAGGTCCTCCATCCCTTGAAAAAGTGGGAGGATGCTGCTACTAAAATACCTGAGTCAACTATGGAATAGATGGGACAGGATTTGGTGCTCCCTTGAAGGTCTATATCATCCTCATGAATCCTTCGCAGAACTATTCATCAACACATGTGTCCAATAATATAGTTGTTTCGATGATGGGAAAAATAGAAGGATATGCTGGTATTCCTTGATCTACCATTTCCAGTGTCTGATCGTTGTCATGTATCTAGCATAAAAACAGAGGACATATCGGTGGAATGACTCTAAAAGGTCAAGTGCACACCTCAGTTCAATATTATCAAGGACTAAAGCAATGAATTGAATGAAATTAAAAGTAGACGAAAACATTCATGTGTTCCAAATAATGGTATTACAGCGTGTATACCCTCCATACGGTGTGTTACCTAAGGTTTTAACATGGGCGTGTACCTCTTCCAACCCTATTCGTGTATCACCCATACAAATGACTTGTTCTTCCCATGGCATGGAGTGTTCATGAATCATTCCCCCTACCCGAGCTCCTATACATGGCTAAAAACACATTTCTCTCTTGGGTAATAGTACATGATGTGTTCTCCTGGGGCACGGTGGGTACCCCTTATGTTCTAACCACCCGTGTTGTTTGTCACATGGTCGGAGATAAGGTCGACTATAGACAACTTGTAAGAATAAGAAACGACATATACAACCAATGTTTCATCCACTCGTGATGTTAGTCACATGGTCGGATACATGGTATCTACAACACTGTGTGAACTCCCAGTATACAACATGTTCCAACAAACATTTCCCAACCCTATGTCTCTTCCCACACAGTCTGTCACACGGTTAAAGACTACATAGCGTGTACATATAGTTCACAACATGTACTTAATAAAAACATTTTTTCCCCAAAAATAATGATATATGGGGTTTATTTATCATCACAGACAGTGTATTCTAGGTTTTTCCAGATATTAAGCCTCAAAAACTAATCCAGAACCCCATAAAAACCAGAAAAAAATCATTATTGTGCCAAAATCTGATCGATGGGGGACCATACTCCCATGAATAAAATTTTGGAATTATATTAATGTCATATCATAATATAATTCAGTTAAATATCAATATGATCCACCAAATTCTGATCTAAGAGTGCCCATAACAGCTAAGGGGCTAAAGATTAGCACCCTTTGAAATGAATCATTACAATTACCAATACCCTACAAAATTTGAAAGTGTTTTTATCACGACATCTATCACAATAGAATTCATATGTAGCACAAAAAATATCACAATAGCATGAAATAAGTAATTCACCCTAAATGGCATGATTAGAATGCATGACCTGTGATCCCTGCATGTTCCTATATGATGCATAAGATGGAATGCCCTCATCTCATCGGGTTTCAATAGAAATAGAACCTCGATAATATCAATGATAACAGCAAAAAATATATGAATAACCCAAAAATGAAATCAAATCAATTGTAATAATTACAAACTGGGAAAAATTTCAATATTTGAGGTATATTAAATTTTCCATGTACATGGGTAAGATACTCATGAGCATAACTTATTACCAACCACCTATTCATTCTTATCCCAATCTACTGGCTCCAAATAGTAAGACAAAGATGAAAAGAAATCTTGCTCTAATACACCATTGTAACGTCCCGGTTTCGGGTGCAGCTCAAAGGTTCCCCATACCCGGTTGGTCACATGGCCTTAAGCGCATTTTCCCAAACACTAGATATTTCCAAACGAGTAGCAAGTCCCTTGGGTGTGATAGTGGGGAAATTATTCCATAATTTGAAAGAGTATACATAGTGGAATAACAAATAATAAACAGTAGCAAAAGCAATAATAACAAACACATGTAAAAAACGAAAGACTGAAAGTAAATAAACCTATAGAGCGCATATATAAATGATACATGTCACATGTAGAGACCTGAAGCTTGACATATATAGAAATTGCATTACTTTTGAGGATTACTTAATACATGACAAAAACAGACTCCCAAAGACAATATTAGTTTAGTGTCTTTGTAAAATCAGAACATAATATTCTAATCATGTTGAATGATCTTCCACATATTTCATAAAGATCTTCCCCTTTTTTATTACCTAAAACCATTATTTATATCCAAGGGAAAATAAAAAATAAAAAGGGTGAGCTCAAATGCTCAGTAAGGGTAAACATGGTGAACTTAAAAACAATCCATAAACATTTGAACGTAAAAACATGAACATAAAACATCAAAATCTTGAGATATGACATAAATCATGGCAATACATAAGGCATAGATCATAAAAGAATCATTAATCATGATAAAATGGAATGGGAATAAAACATGGAATTGTGGAAAACCATTAAGAACTTGATATGATTTCCATAGCATCTAAGGAAATGCTGCTAAGACCATCATAGTGGACAAAGTCCATTACTGAAATGGGTTTACTTGTCGTTCCAGCCCTGTAGCACTGAACCAGATTCACTTGTGGTTTCAGCCATGTCTATCTCAAGAGATATAAATCTTTAGATGATGCATTTTAGGGAGATATAGGTCCCACCCATCTCATAATGGAATCATTCTTACGTGAGCTACAAAATAAACATAAATCATTCATCATAACCCAAAGAAAAAAATGGGTTTCATAAACATCATCCAATCACAACATAATCTTTATAAAGAAAATGGATATAATTTTCTTTTAAAAAAGATCAAACCATGTAAATAATAGATTCGTTATACTTGAATCATAAACATATTAAATAATGTCATCTTAGATGGAAAATAGTTTTGATAAATTAATTGAAATGAATTCTTGATGAAAATATCATATCTTCTTCCAAATCATTTTCTATTTAAAAGATGCCACAAAATTTTAAAAGAAATGTATTTTATTGAAAATAATCTTGAAATATTGTATAGGATGTTTCATGAAAATAAGAAGTTATGAAACCATAAAATCCATTCATTCCGTATAAGTTAAAAAACATTCTGCTCATACTTTTCTGAGAAAAGTCCAGAAGTACATCATATGGTAAAAAAAGAAATATTCCTTTCATACAATGTGGTAAAAGTCAAAAAACGGTAAAAATTAATTTACACACACATGGAGGAATATTGAACATTTTACGAAAAAATTTAGAAAACATGGGCATGGATGAAAAAGATAACACCGGTAAATACTTACGAATAAACAATCCCGGATAAGAATGAGATTGGAATAATTATCCATTACCATTTATAATCGGTGGAATCAGACGTGTCATAAAATAAAGAAGATTACATTCATATGTAAATATCATATCCTTCAAAATAAAAATTATAAAACATTCATGGGAAGCATAAACACCATACATAAGAAATAGTTGGTGATTACCGCATATGTCTCACAGACATAAAAGTGAGACGAAATAATCCCTTACCTTAGGTCCAATTTATTTTGTACGTGTCCAAAAATTCTTTGTAGTTAATTTAAAATTATTATTAACTTGAAATATAATGATAATAATATTTATGATATCATATATGGTTCAAAAATGTCTTTATATTACCCGTTCATTTGTCAATTCCATGTGAAAGCAACGTTTTGGGTAATAATTGTATCATTTATCGTACTTGTTTTGACTTGTTGTTCTTGATATTATTATTACTTATATCATGATTTACTTACTTCTATACTGTAAAACATGATTTATATATCATATATATTCGGTATATATATGTATAATATATAGATAAATGAAATGAAATACACCGTTCGTAGAGACGGTAGGTCGTACGTACACATGAACATTGTTTTCATTTCCTTATTTAATTGAATAGAAGTATGTTGATGACATACATATATATATATATACATAAATTCAGTAGCATTATTATGTCATATATTTCATTATTATTCATTATATATACTTTATAATCATTCTTGAATGGTTGACATGGAGAATGAATCTCATCGCGTTGTGGAGATGGTAATCCGTACGTAAGCACGAGCGATGATATCATTCCCATAATTTTTGAATGGAAATGGAGTGGCTGATATAATATCTCAGAATTAGTATCCTATTATAATAATCATAAAGAGTTATTTTTTTCACCATTATATCCATCCAACTAAAGAGGTGTTGGAAAAACTAATTACACCACAGTGTGAAGACGGTAGGCCGTACGTACACACGCGCGATGATTTTTTTTCGTAGGATGGATATAAGGTGAAATAGAGTTATTTCATATTTAAAATGACATATCAGTATATGAGTGGTAATGATGTTATTACATTATAATGAATCAAATAAATAAGACGAATTATAAGAAGAAATAAATTTGAAATAATCGGTAAAGGATGTTACTTTTTCCTCGACGCGCCTCTTCTTAACCTCCTCTTAGGGCACTAAAGTAGGTCTTTGAATATTACCAGGACCTCTAGTAGGTTTCTATGTAAGTAGAGAAAATAAATTTATAGGGTTTGATCGAGCTTGAGGGATCAAAATGTTTTGAAGAGGTGAGGGATGAGGTTCCCTTTTATAAGGGAGGAGAGGGTCACCTTTGGAAACCTAAAAAACATTAATTTATAATAAATTCAAACCCCACATGAAAACCACCAAAAAAAGACTCAATTCGAATATGAGATGATATAGGGTTATAATCACATCATCCAATAAAATTGATACATGTTGGGAATTTATTTTACACCTTATCAACTTGACATATCCTAATTTAATCTATTTAATTTTATTTGTGGTAATAAAATTGTAAATCATAAATTGTTATAAATAATTTCTTATGTGTTTTTAATTGTCCATAATTGGATACATGATGACAATTTGGACCATATAAATTTAAATTAATAATTTTTTAAAAATTTTGTGATTTTTAAACATTTTAATAATATGTTATTTTTATAAAATAATAATAGTGTCAATTTTGAAACTATTCATTTATTTGAATGTAAATAAAATCCACAGAGAAGATATATTCAAACCAAAATATTTAATAGGTTCATAACATGTCATATTTTTCTAAAAAATTATATTTTCACATTAAATAGTACATATAATATTTATTTTAATATTTTTAAAACCACTTATTTGATATTTCAATCAATATAATAATTTCTACATCACTATTGTGTCATCAATAATGATAATTATTTAATCCCTAAAATTTTTAAATAAATTCACATGATGAATATATTTTTATTGGATTTCTATAGGCTATTTATTTTCAAATTTTTATGAAGTTTATCACCAAATTAAAATTATTACACATATAAGATATAAGAAAGTGACATGTTGACATTTTCGTTAGTTTTAATAATAATTACATCCTTTTCGTAGTCAAAAGTCTAAAAATGAATCTATTACAACCCTTAGGTGATATTGGTAGACTATTATTAATCCTAAAAAAAAATTTATGGTGTTACTGTAATTTTATAATAATCTTGTAACCCTTAATTGCCTAATTTACCTTTAACTATAGTAAATAAAATTTACCATAGTCACTATTCTTAATTACAAAAAAAACTAGACTATTAACATAATTTGAAACTACTGATTCCAAATATGGAATCCATTTTTCCAAATTCAAAACATATATGATGATTTAATTAATTTAAAATTAATCTTGTTGTTGAAAAAATGTGTTTTTATTTAAAACATTGCAAAATATTGAAATGATTTTACCTATGAATTCAATGAAAATTTAATGATAATGTCATACATTATATTAAATGGTAAAAATATATTCTATTTATACTTTTAAACCATTAAATATAATAATTTAACCATAAAATTTATCATGATGAAAAAAGTTTTTCTTAATTAAACTGTAGCATATTTTTACTATTCATCAAAATATGAACGTTATCAGAAAAATTTCAAAACATTATCCCATGTAATTTTTTATATCCTGATTCATAAGAAGAAGTTTATTTTATAAAATTCAATTTATAAACTTGTTAAAATTTATATTTAAAATGGGTGCACCATCAAAAGGTGGCAAAACTGCATTTTTTTAAATACTTATTTTACCCGAAAAATTTATTTTTTCCTCATACTATGATCTAGAAAATGTGTTAGATGAATGATAATGTTTTAAAATTCAAAAATATAGTTAATAATATTTATAACGGCTAGTTCATGATAATATTATAATAATATCACATTTAGTGAAACTCGGTATTGCGTATAACACGCGCTATCGAGGAAGGTCGCTCCTGCGTGTAATACAAGCCAAGTCAGTGTTGCATGTAGGGAAATGTTATTTGGTGTTGCGTATAACATACTCAAAATATAGTTCAGTTCAACATTGACCAAACTCTATACTTGGTGTTGTGTAAAATTAATTTTATTTAAAACATCTAGAAATTGTGTGCATCACAAGCCAAGAATAGTGTTGCGTACACTACTAGCTAATACGGTGTTGCATATAGCACATGATAATCTTGGTGAAGCGTACAAAAAAAGTCATCAATGAAATTAAAAAGAATAATTCTCATAAAATCATGGGGTGTTACATCACATATATCTAGAAACACATCCAAACAACTCACATTGCGGGAAATAATGTTCTGAACCAAAGAACAAAAGAAAAAAATAAACACCAACACCATCGCAAGCCTCTGCATGATCACATGCTCTCCAGATCCAAGACAATCAAGTAACTAGCGACGAAGGGTGATTTCCCTTATCTATACATGCAACCATATAATTCGTTTGGATACAAAAGCATGACCTAAACATGGAGTGAGCTGAATCCTAGTAGGAAACCACCACATGATATGTGCCTATCTATGAGTGAGTATATATTTGGTAATAATGTAAATAAATAAAAGAAACTAATAGTACAAAAAATTAACCATTCCTACCATTTCCATCTATAATCATTATCATTTAATGTTTATAATTTAATCAAGTAAGTGTCACAAACAGGTATCTCAGAAGAAAACCTAAACAGACTGAATCCAAGAATGGTCTTTGGCTTGGAAGATGCATCACAAACATTCAATATTTACATTATCCCTCTGGGTAGCTCACACAGTCTAACCACTCTATCCGAAATTCAATAAAAGAAAATGAAACTCTGAGAAAGCACCCACTATCAATTCCCCCTATAGTCCTTCCACAATAACTATAGACTCTTTTGGGTATCACTCAACATCAAATCCCTCTTATGCTCCCATAATGTAAACTATAGACACTCTGAGGGAGAACTCACCATCAATCCATCTATGGCCTAGTAGTGTGAAATATATCAGACACTCTGAGGAAGCACTCTACGTCAATTCCCATTGTTGTCTAACCACAATAGGTTCTCACAACCCTCTGTAATTAAATCATGCATAAATGATACCATGCATCCAAAAGTAATCTCAAATATCACATGGCCAAAAAATTCCAATGCATTTCACAAGTATTTAATAGGAAACAAAATACAGTTAGTTCCATCCTATCATGCAAGGAAATATAGAAACATCTGCCTCATAGGCGACCTAGACGAAATGACCCTAAACATTAAAACCAGTAAACACACCCATGTGGTGTTCCATAAACATGAAATTTCATATAATATCACATTAGCACACCCTTAATCAAATAATAAATCTTAGGAATGTAAAATATCATTTGATTTCCTTAACCCAAAATACATGAAACACTGGTAATTGACACTTTGGCATATACAACACAAAGATAACCAATGAAATAAAACAATCCACCTACCACAAAAATGTACTTTGAATAATATCAAATTCTACCCCTTGAATTATAATAGAACAACATAGATCTAAAAAAATGTAAAAATTTGTTCAACCAAGAATAACCCACGAAAGAAGAGGATTCGGTAGGAGATGCTTTGGAAGAAGGAAAAACTCACTGGCAGAATTCCAACACACCCATCGACTCCTTGATTGGAGCTCGGATGGAGGAATGAGAGGCACTCAAAGAAAATCAACTTTAATTTACTCTCTTTTTCATGAAATGGGAAGAGGAAGAAAAGTTACATGGCGTGTTCATTTAATTTACAAACCGTGTACCAGCCATAACTGACACCCACATTAGGCGGTCTATATGTCACCCCACACAACCAAGTACCTGGTCGTTACACAGCCAAGACACAGTTGTACGCAGGGAATGGGTGCACTGAATGTACTCTTAAGTACACGGAGTGTACTTAAAAAATTTCTTAAAACGTCACTTTTTCTCAAAAAAACAAGTAAAATAAATATCCATTCTTGAAATGTTGATCTGAGTTCTTACATTCCTTCACTTAAATCATAGAAACCAATTTAAATGATGTATCATATATTATTATTAACAAATGTACAATATTTATTAATCAATCATCCATTACCCAAATGGTGTTACACCCCCTGATGTCATTGGGAGACATGTAAAAAATTTCATTCTCATATTTTCCCACACCCATAAAGATATGAAAAGTTGTTGAATCATTCCTCTATGTCACATATATTTATCATTGGATATGTTTCACATAATAAAGATTGTGGTATCAATGTAATTTTATGCTTTATGTTATCCCAACAATAATTATTTTGAAGACCCACATACAACATTGTGATCTCAGAAAGTATAGAGAAACAATATCTATATGAATAATTAGAAATTTCATTCATAAACCTATTTATTTATGAGATTTATATTTTCTTACCAAATCAATGGACACCCTCCTTGTCAATTTTGAACTCAAGAAACATCCCACCTTGGAAATCATAAATTCTTTTCAATAATGAAAAATCTTATTACTGAATTTTCTTGATTTTATCTAAGAATTATGATTTCAAAAATACATACATGCCAATGGAATAGAAATCAACTAGAGTGCTTGAATTGGTGCATGCTGATGTATGTCGACCTATCTCACCATGAGCGATAAATGGGAAAATGTACTATGTTATTTTCATTGATGATCATAGCAGAATATCCTGGGTATTTTTCATTACCCATAAGATAGAGGTGTTCAGTTGCATAAATCTGTATATGACGGAATCAGAAAGGATGCTTGGGAAGAAAATTCTGAAGCTTCGTACTGATAACAGTACAAAATTCACAAATAGTCAAGTTGAAGACTATCTCGAGAAACATCGGATAAGGCATAAATTTTCATCAGTGAGAACTCCCCAAAAAAATGGAGTGGTTGATAGGAGAAATCAGATCATCAACAACATGGCCAGGACGATGCTTATTAAAAAGGACCCACTAGAGAAATTTCGGAAGGAAGCAGTTCTGACATTGGTCTATATTTCGAATAGGCCTCTGTTATGTCCGATGGAAGGAAAGACTCCGTATGAAATGTGGTACAGAGAGAAGCCAACACTGAAATACTTTCGAATCTTTGGGAGTAAGTTCTTCATTCTCAAAAAAAATCACAGGAATTTTGAGTCACAAGGAGATGAGGGGATATTTCTTGGCTACTCAGGGAAAAGAAAAGCATATAAATGTTTCAAAAAAAGGCTAGGAAAAATTGTTGATAGAAATGATGTAACTATAGTTGATAATCAACAGAATACTCAATGACCCAATGAACAGTTTATGGATGAAGGTGATGATCAAGTACGCAACAATGGGGGAGCAGAAGTGGCAGAGGATAACTTAGAAGAAGATACTGATGATGAACAAAAATGTGTCAAGTCTATTTCTACAAAGAAGCCAAAGATTCGAGCTGAAATTCATAGGACGAATATCATTGGTGATTAGACAAATCCAGTTCAGACTCGAAGAATGAAGTCATTAGAGCAAACATCGTTTTTATCTCAGGTGGAGGTGAAATGTTTTTCTGATGTCGATGAAGATGAAAACAGGGTTCAGGCTATTAATGAAGAGCTTGATCAGATTGAGAAGAACCCGACATGAGCGATTTTTTCAAGGCCAGTAGAAAATAATTTCATTGGGACTATGTGGGTCTATCGCAACAAGATGAATGAAGATGGCACAATGGTTTGGAACTAAGCACGAATAGTGTGTAAGGGATACTCCAATATAGAGGGAATAGATGTTTATGAGACATTTTTACCAGTTGCAAGGCTGGATACAATCAGATTATTTTTTGTCGTAGAAGTACAATGAAAGTTCAATGTTTTCAAGATGGATGTCAAATCTGAATTCTTGAATGGAGTTCTGGAAGAGGAGGTTTATATTGAGTAGCTAGATGGTATTCTCATTCATGAGGATGAGAACAAAGTTTACAGGTTGAAGAAGGAATTTTATGGGATGAAACATGCAACAAGAGCATGGTACTCAAGGCGTGATCAGTACATGAAGGATATTGGTTTCCAGTGTGGGAATGTTGATTACAATATCTATTTAAGCAACGATAGTAATCAAAGGATGATGGTGTTGATTTATTTCAATGACATAATTTTTGGCGGATCAGATGAAGCTCAGTGCAGACAATTTTAAGAATTCATGAAGAATGAGTTTGAAATGTCAATGATTGGTGATCTAACGTTTTTCATTGGTCTACAGGCGACATAAGGATAGAATAGGACATTCATTTCTCAATCCAAATACGCCAAGGAGGATCTAAGAATGTTTTGAATGTATAATTCCAAGGATATGAAGACTCTGGTTGCTACTCGGATTAAATTATCAAAAGATGAGGATGGAAAGGCAGTTAATATCACATAATACAGGCATATCATTGGATGTTTTTTATACTTGACCGCAACAAGGCCTGATATTGTTTTCGCGACATGTCAAGCAGCGATATATCAGAGTAATCCAAAGGAAAGCCACATGCTTGTAGTGAATAGAATACATCGGTATATCAAAGGCACAGTGGATTTCAATTTGATGTATAATGATAAATCTCAATAAGTGTTATTGGGTTATACAGATGCAGATTGGGATGGATCTTCAGATGACAGAAAATCAACGTCAGGAGGTGCATACTATCTTGGCAGATTGTGTATTACTTGGCTAAGAAAGAAGCAAGATTTCATCTCATTGAGCACTATAGAGGCTTAGTATATTGTGGCCACACATGTATGCACCCAGTTATTGTGGATGAAGCAGCATCTTGAAGATATGGGAGTTGATGTAAGGTCTCCGATCGGAATCCACTGTGATAAATCAAGTACTATAAAT
Source organism: Viscum album (assembly GCA_963277665.1). NCBI lineage: Eukaryota > Viridiplantae > Streptophyta > Magnoliopsida > Santalales > Viscaceae > Viscum > Viscum album. Next base: position 1,615,992,158 of record OY728131.1, on the reverse strand, counting down.
CTCAGCAAAAATCCCTTACATCATTCAAGTACAAAGCACATTCAGATAAAGTATCATTTTATCAAGGATAATGTTGAGTAGGGAATCGTGAAGTTTGAGTATGTGCCTACAAAGATACAGGTTGCATAAATTCTGAAAAAGGCCTTACCCAAGGAAGCGTTTGAAAGGCATCGACTGGTTGTTGGTGTTCAGTCGACTCACCGCACATAAAGGTGTGTGGATGTGGAACCTACCCCTCTCCCTGAGGTATGATTTGTTTTTCCCTAATGTGTTGATATGTGTTCTCTACTCTATTACAGACTACAATGGAGTGACCTTTTGGTTCGTTGACAATGTGGGATAAAATAGTGATTGTTCAAGGGGGAGATAGTGTGGATATTTAAGAAATATTGATATATTTGGGGAGAATCTGGAAAGTGGAGCAGTAAGATAGGGGAAGAAATGAGACAGGGGGAGAGTATTAAATATGACAATTCTAGAAGTGATTGATCAAAGACTAGATACCACAACAGCTGAGGATCATGATAAAAGCGGAGGATTGGTGTTGGAGAGTTGTACGAATATTTCCAAAAATTGGTATTTGTTTGGTAACAATTGGTATCAGTTTGATGTCAACATTGGGTGTCAGAGATGAAGTGATTCGTTGATGAAGTTTTCATTTACTCTTGTTTCTCACGCCGAGCATTGCTCATGTGGTCTTAGAGTATGTGTTTAGTACATCCTTGATCGCTATCATAATCACAGAGGCAAATGGTGGCTGAAGAATTAATGTTGTATATTTTTATGGAAGAGTGTTCAACAATCCCGAAGGGGGATATTGTTGGGAAAAAATCTCTCACGGTATCATTGAAGCATTTTTGATGTGATTGTGTTTGTTGACAAAGTGGACATCTGTGCTTTGATTGTTGAAAAAGCAACCCATGAAATAAAATTTTGTTGACAATGGAGATTTCATGGTGGAATGTAGAGTTCCTGATCTGTGGTCAATGATACATGTTTGATTCAAGAACATCAACAAAGAAATGGATGATCTGGAGGCGATACAAAAAAAAAACAGATAGAAGTTGGCACCGTTTTCCAGTGTTTGCCAAATTTTTGGGCCTGAAAATCGACAAATGGAGAACAGTGGTTTTGGAACAGGTACATGCACGCCATTTACTTGATGGAGAGGAAATTTTCACGCCTAATGTTTTTCAGGATCAGAAGGTCAAAATATGGCAAAGAAAAGAAGGTCGCACAGGTATTGGTGGGGTCTCACAGGTGACTTGAGCGCTGTGAAGAGACTTGTGTGCCGATTCCTAGGATGCTTGGGAACTTGTGCTCTTGTTGTTTTTCAAGATCTGAAGATAAAAAATGGCAAAGGAAAGAGGGTCGCGTAGGTATTGGTCTGGTCGCGCAAGTGACTAGCAAGGAAAGAGACTGGCGTGCCGAAACTTGCGCGTTGAGGGTATACTTTCACGATGACGCGTAGGGTGTTCAAAATGCCTATAAATAATGGACCACCCCTCCTCATTTTCAACAGAGTTCAAAACATTGAAAAATCAGAGCTCCTATCGTGCATGTGTGGTGGTCGCGCAAGTGGTGTGTGGGCGCAAGTGAATTTGCACGCCGTTGTTTGAAGTTGTGCACCGTTTGGTTGTTGCGCACCAATATTAGATTGGGCGTAAAGGGATGTGTGTCACACAAGTTTGGAGTTAAAGAAGCTTGTGTCACCCAAGTTTTTGAGGATGACTTGCACGCCGGTTGTGGCCTGCGTGCTAATACTTGCGCGCCGAGTTAGACTTGCTCGCCACGTAAGTTTGATTCCCCGGCTGTATTTTTGGGCTACGTGGAAGCTGGAAGTTTGGCCGATACCTTAGGTGCAAAGAGATATTCATCTATGGGTGAAAGTTGGGCTTCATTTGAGCTTCTCCATAAAGAGAAAGATGCATTCCTTCATGCAAATGAAGAGACCTAAAGGTCTATAAACTGTGATTGGATCCATTCCAATGCAGTGAGCAATGGAGGAGGAAGAAGGTGATCCTATCCACCAGTATTGAGGAAGAGAGAGAGAAAAATGGAGTGACCCTTGGGAAAGCAATGACCTAACCCTAATCCTTGTAAAGACAGTGATCCTGGGATATAGTGACTTTTCGTGAACCTTGTAATCCACAGCTAGTGAAGTTTAGTGGAATTTGGTACGACCGACAACCTGTCGGCGTATGCATCTTGGACGTAGCCCTTAGCAGTGAACCAAGTAAAAATTTATATTTCCTGTGTTTTCTTTACTTTCTATTTATATTTTTCTACAGGAAGGAGAGATAAGATTGTTTTTCTTAACAGTGAATCAAGATCAGAATGGGCTTTAATTTGAAATTAGTCATACCATGATTCACCCCCCGCTCAGGGAATTCATCCTTGTGGGCCTAACAATGATTCTATAAATCATTCTTCCAGAGTTGTATATATAGACCTACTAAATGATGCAGTTAACTACCTCACGAGTCACTCAATTTTTGAATGACCGCATCATGGGGATGTAGGTTTTTCCTTAGGGTTATGTTTGTTTTTCTATAACCTGATTAATTTGGGTTAACATAGCCAAGATATTTTCAATATTATAACCCATAATGATTTTTTTTATTGTTAATATAATTATTTAAATTTACATTTGTTTATATACATGGAATTTTTATTCTAATTCTATATTCCACGATCTATATTAAATTTTTTAAAAAAATTCTTATGAACTCAATATAAATAATGATTAATGTGAAATTTTAACCTTATAAATATATTCTAGTTCCCTAGATCAGTGGGTTTACACCTTGGGTTTTAATCATAATTCACAAAAAAATAGTAAAATTTTATGTAATACTAATTTAGATATCATAGAACCACCCTCCCAAATCAAATTATTTAATTAGAAAATTTCATTATAAGGCTATAAAATTTATTTCATTTAATCATACCCTTTAATATTTATGTCTAGTATCATTGGGAAATAAATAATAATACTTGTAAAATAACACAAAAAAATTATTAAATCAAATCCTAGATATATCTATTAATTAATAGTCATTATATAATCTAAAATATATTTTTTCTGTGGCGAGTTTGGAAACATAAGAATGGTTGATCTTAGATGCTCAGTAAGCATAATGATAATCAGGGAAGCGTATTGAAGAATGTTCCTTTTATATAATATAGTAAATATAATGCATTAAAAAGAACATGTTACATATTGAAAACATAATAAATAAAAGATAAAGATTAATATAAATATCATAATAATATTGTCAAATACCTCAAATTGAAATTCTTCAAACCAATGTTAATGTATTAGAATGGATCTAATTGTACAATTACACTCCCAAACCACGGTAACATAATCATTCCATGTAAAAAGTATCTTTGATGATAAATAAACAACTACCAATGTATTTAAGGTATATTTTACTAGTAACTCCCATCTTATTATATGTACAATGTATAATCTATAATATAAACATTCATTCATGAGAGAATAAACATTAAACATTCAAAAAATTTATATTCATTCAACATTATTCAATGTGTAATTTATTTGGGATAAAATATAGAAAATTAAATGTCAATGAATGATAATTTTATATTGGTGAATTAAGATAAGATAGAATATGGTATTATAGGTTTTTTGTAGTGTATTATATATATTAAAGGTAACCCCTATAATATTATTTTCAGTAGTTCACACGAATGGGGTTCTTATGTAATATTACAGTGTACCAAAACATTATTACAACCAATAGTCATTGTTATATAAGGTAATTTATATAGTGTTTATTGAACATATGATATTTTATTGGAAATCTAATGTGGCTAAGTGACCCCCTCAATTCACAAGAATTTCTATTTCGAAGTAAGTGCCCTCAGTATTCTTTTATAGGAACATATGATGATTTTGATGATAAGAGTGTTATTATGATATAATTAAATGTGAAAGTATTAGTAGAATATTTTAAATAATAAATTTTTAGTAATAATGAAAAAATTATAGTGGTGGATCAATCACATTAATGATATTGCAATTAAAATTTACCATGGATGTATACGAACATGGTAAATGAGCTTTGTTTATTCGTCCATTTAGGTATAATACTGGATTATGATAATTGAATATTGAAATAAAAGGGTATTATAATATTTATATAAGATATACAGAATGATAAAATCATATATAATATTTTATAATCATATGAAAAGTATTTATAATGATTTTAATAAAATTAAAAATAAAGAATTAATTTAATTAGAAGTGACAAGAAATGAATTAATTTTAAAAATAAATTCCCTCTAAAATGGTATAAATATATTAAATGGATGTTCCCTAATAGATAAAAGATTAAGGGGTTTATGATAACATATAACAATAATCAAGGGATCCTGTGATGAAGGATTTTCACAGATTTCTAAAAAAATTCATCTAGAAGGAATTGATGATGCTTTGGAATAATTTACTTGAACATAGTAATGACGAAGGAAAATAAAATAATGGGAGTGAATGAAAAATATCTCATAAAATATTTATAAAAGGGATGAAAATTTTATGGGTTGTAAAGGATAAATCATATGAATTGGGAATTGATTGAATATTTTAATAAGAGTTTCTATTGGAAAAGGAATGTATAGGAATGGGTATAACATCATGAGATTTTAAAAATTATTCGATAGTGTGAACCATACGCAACACTGAGATTAGAAAAATAATGATATAATATATAAACCTTATTATTTAAATAAAACAGTTATAACCATGTTTTCATTTGGCGTGTATGAATAGTAGTAACACCATTATGAAATATATACTATAATGTTTTCATAATACAAATATATTGATAAATTATTAAGAAAAAGTGAATCAATGATAATAATTATGTCATGAACAAATCCATTATGCCACTCATGGATTCATGTATGTTGATAATAGCACCCCAAGCCCACCTATAATAGGATAAGGGATGGTGACTAGCCCCAATTAGTTATATCCCACACATGGGAGGCCTTATCCTAAAGTGAATATGAATAAGTATGCAGATCGATAAACTATTGTAATTTGGAATTATAATTAAATGATACAGTAAATTCATTTATAACAACTATCCCACATCGGAGTTTATTGAGTAGCACAAAAATAATTTTTTTTAAAAACAAGCCTACCAAAAAACAAAATATAACCCAACCTACTAAAAACAAATTAGAATATAACTAATAGATACGCCTAGATCCCTCTAAGGTCAATCCAGATGAAATAATCCCCATTTAAGCTCCACATGCTCCATATCCTCCTAGGACTCCAACTAAAGGTTTGTCTTCTGTATAAAACATACATGTGTGGGTATAGGCCATGTGGGAGTGAGTATATACATGCCCAGTATGACACCCTAAAATCACCGAAAAATAATAATTAATTAGTGTATCCATCTCATCATAATGAATTCATGAATATTTAAAATATTAAATAAAAACATTAATATTAACAAACCATAAATCCTCTAGGGTAGACAAAAAGTATCATTATTAGGTAAAAACAACACTACCAACCTAGGATTCTATTAAGGGATAAAAGGAACACTAATTTTTGAGTACTCACTCAATAATTCATTCAACTAATAATGGAATTAATTTTATAGGACACAGTCATTAAGTCTATCCTAGAGGGATAACCACAAATACTAAGAGGAATCATATGAGATACATTAATGCCCCGGAAACACCTCACAAGAATAAATCATATATCAATACGTATATAGAGGATCACTCCAAATTATTATGGGTTATACTTGACCCTAACTACATTAACCCTCTAGATAGGGGATCACACCTATATATGTTGGTCATGTGTTTTCTGAAGTACCACATAAGGAAAGAGATGATGAAAATGAGGACATAACCCCTAGTCCTCATGGAGTGATTTCATCTCTAGTCCACTGAGGGAATCGTGTATAATTATTATAACAAAATATATCATGGATATCTCATGAAGATGGCCATATAAATCTCAATCTAGAAAAAATATTAAAGGAACACACACACACATATGGTTTCATGGAACTCATCCATGATCATACGACACTTTTTTGGTGAATAATAAGGGCTCAAACATACCAATATTGGGGGAGACACCAAGTCATATATGGTACAAGAAATGTATCCCTGAGTATGGTACTACTTGATCACTTTCATATCATATTTAATTCTTTTCTCCTTATACATGGATTGTACTACTATGATACACAAAGTGTAGTGGATGATATGTCACACCGTGTGTGTCATCTAATCAAGACCATGTACTATAGCCATTCCTATGTATACTGGTCATTAAAATTTATGTTATCCATGCTTGGACCCATTACTATGATCATTTTAATGTAAACAGTGTGTAACCCTCCATACATATCGTGTGGTTCCACCAACCCCCCTATACATGTACCTCGGGTATAGGTTGAGACTTTTACCACATGTTAAATGGTGGGTTATTTATCCACACACTGTGCTGTAAAAAAAGGATTCATAGGCATTTAATCACTATAAACAATGATTAAATTATCAATGGGTCATGAAGAGTTTGAGAAAATTATGTGGCATGTGAAATTTAAATCAATTTGATACCATATCCGCCACATAGAAGGGAATACAAGGCTTGTGTTATTCAGACTAAAAGTCATGTATGATGGATTTTAATAGAAGTTTTAAGCATCCACATTGTTCAGATATTACCACACCTTCCTTGGTTCTAGAAAACATTAAGGGGAAAAAATACATCTAGTCTTGGTTGAGAATTTCCATCTCTAGTGAAAGGATTTCAGAAAAACCTTTCACTCTAGAATTATCAGCCACCACACCGCATCACCATAATACTATAAACCTAAATAAACAAGGTCCTATTATTTATCAATTTTCCTTCGTCATATTCATCAAACATTAGTCATATTTCCAATTCCAAACCCAATATTGTGGTAATGTTCCATTTTCCTAAAACAAAGTTGTGCAATATTATTTATCTAGTTATTTTTAAATCATATAGCCAAATGAAATAACAACGATGAACATATGATGAATTATGTGATAAGTGAAAAAAAACATTAGAAACAAACCTCATACAATATTTTAATTGGCCTCAATCTATTATATTGAGAGTTATGAACAAATAGAAAAATAATAATGGATTATAAAACAATATCGGTTCCTTATTCTATGATAATAAATCCACACATTCAACTCTATAATTGACCAGTTAATCGATTTGTTAGTAGGACTGATTCTATTTTTACATAAGATAATAAAAATGGGATTACATACATTATAAATAAGTTATCTACATCAATATTAGATGAATCATTGATGAGTAATGGTTCTATATCATTTTTTCAAAAGTTTCATGAACTAAAATGGTGTAGGCATCCCTAGTTGTACTGATCGTTGGACCACAATATGTATATTACATAAATATATCCTCTATTACACTCTCAAGACAACTACTGTTGTGTGGATAAAGCTAGGTGTTTCCAATAACTGGAATTTAATAGAAGGGGATTAATTCAAGTACATTAAAATATATATACATATAATTTACTATTTTCTCTCATGTATATAAATTTTAAAAAATCATCATGATGAAAATGGTTATGTAATACCTTGGATTAAACCCAAATTATGGATTACAAAGAATCCTCATATTTCCATTCCATGAAATTTTCATGAGGAGTTTCTATATATTATTTAAACTAAAATTATGGGAAATAAAATATTTAGTATTTCTAATATATCAAAAACGAGTAACTTCTGGCCCCATAATCCCATGATGAGTTGGTTACTAGCATTGAAAAAAATCAATTAAATTTGACAAAATATTTTAAGTAAAACTATTTTTTCTACATTCTCCACACCTTAAAGGATCTATATTACAAAAAGTTGAAAACTGCTCACATGTTTGGATACAAAGCTCAAATTTGGATCTCTAACTCTCATTATATCTCCATGAGTTTCTCATGCTTCCATCAAATATGCACCTAAGTAAAAAACAATCCAACGAAGGGCCTTCTATTTCTAATTTTAAAACTCCACCTAATCATTTAAATGGTATCTCCATCGTCAATATCCAATTAACCGCAGTTGAAATCATGAAACAATTCATTCACATGTCTCCATAGCTACGACACATGGAATACATCACCTCCCATACCTATCTGTGGTGGTGGGGATAAGCAGTACTCAACCTTGTTAAGTATCACCCCAAACATTTTATGGTATGTTGCTCTTAAATAATTTATATTCATTATATAGCCCATGTTACATGAAGCACTAAGTCTTTTGTGAAAAAAAACATTATAGGAGATATCCATAACCTATCCATTAAACATAAATTTTTGAACTCTGTGATTTGAATTCTAAAAATTCGACATACACAGTTCTATTCAAGATGATATTTTCAGTCTGATAGAATTAAAATAATTTTCAGTGAATAGTATCCTAACCTTATGACTACTAACCTACCCTTATAAATAGTAAATTTCCCTTATGAATATTAATATCACTCTTATATATGGTATCCATTCCCTTGAGTGTATAAGTGAATTTTTTCACCTTAAAAATGAAGATGGATATTTTACGTGTTTATTTTTTTCGATTAAATAATTATTTTAGTTAAATATTTAATTAATGGTATTTATAAAATTATTATTGAAAAATGGACTTTATTTTTGGATTCTACATGTCGAAAAATGGTTAGGTGAGTTTTTGGGTTTTTTCTAAAATACATAAAATTTTGATGAATAGTGAAATATGATAATTCACAATAAATGCTAAATAATGGATTAATTGAGTCATTGATGATGATCTTATTATGTAAGCCCAATTGGTTAGAATTAACATGCATATATTACTTTTCTTACTCATGTAATACTCACTATTGGTTCTCTTGAGAGGAAATAATAAATTAATGATTATAACATTAAGAAACCTCATCTCCCCTCCACTATATAAAGCACCCCTCACCCCCTCTTCCTCTCACACCACTCAAGCCCTGTTCCTTGCCAATTTTCATCCTAAGTCACTCCCCAAGATCCTCCCCCACGTCCAAAATCTCCTAGACTCTTCAAATTACCAAAACATATCCCCATAAGAGGTTCTCAATGGAGGAAGTCTCAAGAGGTAAATTCCTCTTTCCAATTCCTACTATTCTTTTAAGTTATTTTCATTTTGTTTCTTTCTGCACCTCCCTTCACCATAATAGTATGATAAATCTAGTAACATACATTTATAGAATTGTTTTCATGACAATGTTATTTTTAATTATATTCTCTTCTTTACTTACCCTTTATTTGAATGAAATGAAAGCACAATTTGAGATGTGCTAATTTAGCACATTCAAGGACAATCGTTTATCAATTTCTATTATAAATTTTAATTCTGGTCAGGAAACCATTTGTGTTATGGTTGAAACATATTATTATATATGTAATGTATCCTATTTATAGTTTTGTAATCATTTTTTACAAATGGTATTAAATTATAAAGCAGAGCAAATTCATTGTAATCAAACCCACCATTTAGCCAAAACGGTTGTTAGTAATGTTATATATATAATTATCCAATTTCACTCTAAGTAACCAAATTAAATTTAAAACCATGTAATCTTCTAGATGTTCATTAATATAATATAACTTCATTTCTTGAAAACCACATCCATCTTATATATTTATCCTAACGTGAATATAAGTGAACCGATCATTTAAAACCAAATAAACAAACGAGCCCGAACAATGAAATTGAACCTTATAAATAATCAATAAGGAATTGAATGAACTAAAAAGGGTTATAATAAATCATTTAAAAATAAAATAGTTTCTGTAATTATGAATTAATAAGACTAATTTGTTTATTCAGTTCTTTAATAACAAGTCAAGAACACATAGCACAAGGTAAGGTATAGCTTAACTTAATTTTCATTCTTTTGGTTAAACATCTATTTCACTGGTTACCTTGTTCAAAGAATATGTGTAAATTTTCTAAGATATTTTTATAATGTATATCCAATTATATTTTTTGGATTTTTATTTTTCACACATAAATATTTCATTCATTTATCGTCACTCTAATGACACAATCATTGTAAGGGATCCCGTCTCTCACTTTTGTTCAAGAATCTCCCCTATGTTGTGCTCTTTTATTGTTAATTCCCAATGATGGGGTATGTTTTTGCACCTCCACCATACTTAAATTGTGACATATAAATAATGGAATACTAGTTTACCTCTCATTAATCCCTCACAATAACACTCGTTACCATGCCAAATAGTTTGTGAGGGGTTTTTCATCTCACTTTCATTTCTGTGAGATTTTCATTGTTCGCCACTTATTTCTTGTATGTGGTATATTTGTACTGCCATTTGATATATAATAACATTATTCTCTTTATAATCATGTTATTCAATGATTCATTTGAGGGTTATTTTGTTCTAGTCCTATGATACGACTGATTACATTGTTGTAAGACACTTTGTCTCAAATACTATTCAGTAGTGACTAACTTTGTATGGTGCACCTAATAATATTTATGTAGTGTACATACTGCCCATTTGAGATCAATTTTAAATTTAAATTTATTTTATATTAAATATCAATAATCTCGTATCATGGATATGTTTTTTTTAAACCGAATACCATTTTACAAACGGTATTTCTTTGGAATGTTATTTTAATTATGGAAATATTGATGAATCTGTGTACTCTACTCTATACAGATATTGAATAGGAATATTTATATTATTTTGAATCAATTTATAAATAATTATTTGGACATGAAGTAGGGGTGGGGCCACTATAACCCCTCGATGCATCTATATGTCTAACGAGACAAATCAATTTAGTGACAAACACTTCAAGTTTGTTTCCAAAAATCAGACAGGTTTCTACCCACAGAACTAAACCGTTTTTACGGAATTATGCTATGATGTTCAAGATACATGACATCCAATTAATAATCATTCTCTTTATTCATTATCATTTATTATTATTATCCATGAGGTTTTCACTATGACAAAATATATGGATGCAGTTTCATTATTAGTTCATTAATAGAATTAGTTTTTCATTTATTCACCATGCCATATTGATTATGTAAGATTGATTATGATTCAATCATTATTGTATTCATGATTACCCTATTTTTAACCCTTACTGAGAATTTTTGCTCACCCTTTTCATTTATTTCATTCAAAAGGTGATGAAGAGAAGGTCATTTATTGAGTTCATGTGGTTGCAGTTTTTAGTTTTGTTTTGTATTGTATCTTGTAATATTTTTAAATGTAATTTGTGTTACATCTATGTATCTAGTTTCTTCAAGACTACTAAACTGATCGTTCCTTTGGGATTTTCATTCCTTCTAACCATTCCAATATCACAAGTAATGCACTGGATCCAGTCTAGAGGGGTCGGGGTGATACAGTTGTTATCAAATAATATTTAGTCCGAAGCATGGGAACAAGATTTAGAAAACATAAAATAGGGAAGAGTCCCTAAGATATGCCTTTGAGGATAAAAATGCAATATTGTCCTATTATTTTGGTAAGGAATAGATTATGTTAATCTTTCTAGAAAATACATCCATGTCTAGATACGAGCAGGTAGAGGTGGCTCTGGCACAGATGTATCTAGGGGTAAAACCCAAAAACAGTGTTATGAGAAAGACTCGAACGGGAACTATTACATGAGAACAGGCCTTGCTGCACTCTTGGTTACGAAACTTTCTGGGGATATGCTTAGGATAATTCACATTTCTTTTAAAAGCCATTATGAAGGAGGTTAATATAAATTTTCCTTAGTGGATTCAGTTTGGATAACTATGGGAAACCAGAACTGAACAATGAAAAACTTACTTAATCAATACTAAGAACGATGTTTTATTAATATTGAGATGGAAAATGAATGAACATGTCTTTTGTCTCTTCCAATATAAGTATTAGAGACCACAGTGGTAAAATCATTTGTATAAAACTACGTGTCTTTTTAAAATATTCGTTTAACTTCCAAACCAATCTACCATGTATCCAACTCTCATCAGGCACTCTAACTTCACCACATAGCATGTTTCGTCTATTACCTAAGGATGAGAGCACAATTACCATTATATGTATGACAAGGGAAATACATAGAAGGAATCTTTAAATGTTTTACCCTAGCCAACAATTTCTTTTCCCTTGAGTACTTTGAGGATTCTTCACAAGGGGGTGACCTCCGGGTATCATATCTATGTCAAATTTTGACATACGGACTCTGTGGTCGAGTTGTGGACTTTGAAGCCCTTGAGAATGAGACTATCTGGTTGCATTATTTGAATCATGTTCATACTCATGTCACTCAATTTGATACCTATCATGATTCTGTCAATCTAAATTTTAGATTTCCACGCGTGGTTGACCCTAGTTGCACGCGTTGCATCTGGACCAAAGAGATAGAGGAATTTAGAATCTCTTTGGGGATCCATTTGTCTGAAAACTGGGGCAATCCCTTACATCACAGTAATCTATGAGGAGTCATCTTAGAGGATGTCTGGAAGTCCATAATAGTTTTTTGTGAATGTGAGCAAGAGATTGTGTAATTTATTGAGTTCTATAAATAATTTCTAAATGAATGATGTTGTACTCTCTATTTTGATATGTTTTAGTATAAAATAATAACATTGTTCAAAATTGATTTTCCATACTAAAAGTTTATTTAAAAAAACAGTACAGATAGAAGATATGAGTCAAAAAACTAATATTTTATAACTACCTACCGAGCTGTTAGAGACTATAATTGTCAAGACATACTCTGAAGAGGACCATACATATGCCAACTTATGTATGACTTGTAAACGACTCCATTGGGTATCAAATCATCCAAACATTGTCTATCATTACCAAGGAAGTAATCTGGTCTGTTACAGTATTTCATATGTAGAATTTTCTACATATTGGAAAAGATGAAAGTATCATGAAGATCTTTTTCTGTGTTTCACTTTGTCTGATAACTACGAGGCTATGGGTAAATTTATAGAAGCTACTTTGGATTGTGACCATCGAGGGGCCTACCTATTCCAGGTCTTGAGTTTTAGTATGTACGAAGAACTTTAAGAAATCAATATATTAATGAATTATGTGGTGCGTGGTAATTATATGGATTTATTCCACACTGAAATTTCTGACCCCCACACTTCTCGTACCTCTCTATGGAAGGTTGAGTGCTCTAGGCACATATTTGACTCTAGCTATCTGTAGTGTGTCTGGGCTAAGGTAATCTAATAGTTGAATACTACCTCAGGAATCCACATGAGGTCATCATCACCCTTTCATCGGTGGGGTTCCTAGTAAAGGGACATTGAGAGTGATGTGTGTCTAGTGTTGATGTGGTTTGTGTACGAGCATTTTAGAATAGTGAGGATGCAATTCTTTGTAGGGGGAATAATGTAACACCCCAAACAGTTTATGGTATGATACTCTTAAATACTTTCTATTCATTAGATATCCAATGTTACATGAATAACTAAGACTTTTATGAAACCAAACATTATAATTGATATCCACAACCTCGCCATTACATTTAAATTAGCCAACTCTGCGATTTGAATTTTAAAAATCTGACATACACGGTTGAGTTAAAGATAATATTTTGAGTATGATAGAATTAACTTAATTTTTGCTGAATAGTAATGTACCATTATGAATAGTAACCTACCCTTATAAATAGTAACATACCCTTATGAATAGTAATATGACTCATATGTATGGTATCCATGCCCTTGAGTGAATAAGTGAATTTAGGCACCTTTAAAATGATGATGAATATTTTAAGGGTTTATATTTTTCCACTAAATAATTTTTTTAATTAAATATTTAATTATTCATATATAGAAAATTATCTTTGAAAAACGGATTTCATTTTTGGATTCTACACTTTGAAAAAAATTTAGGGTGAATTTTTTGGGATTTTTCTGAAATATTTAAATTTTTGATGAATAGTAAAATCCGATAATTCACAATAAATGCTAAATAATAGATTAATTGAGTCATTGATGATGATATGCTAATGTAAGCACAATTGGTTCTAAGATACATCCATATATTACTGTTCTTGGTCATGAAATAATCACTATTGGTTGTCTTGAGAGGAAATAATAAATTAATGATTATAATATTAAGAAAACTCCTCTTCCCTCCACTATATAAAGCACCCCTCCCCACCTCTTCCTCTCACACCACTCAAGCCTTACGCCTTTCCAATATTCTGCCCAAGTCTCTCCGAAAGATCCTCCCCCACGTCCAAAAGCTCCTAGCCTCTTCAAAATACCAAAACCTCTCCTCATAAGAGGTTCTAAAAGGATGATGTCTCAGGAGGTAAATTCCTCTTTCCAATTCCTTCAATTCTTTGATGTTATTTTATTTTTGTTTCTTTCCTCACCTACCTTCACCAAAATAGTATGATAAATCAAGTAATATAAATGTACATGAATTTTTTCATTCTAATGGTATATTTCATTATCTTATCTCTTTTCCCCACCCTTTATTTGAATGAAATGAAAGCACCGTTTGAGATGTGCTAATTTAGCACATTCGAGGACAACAATTTATCTATATCTATTATAATCATCAATTTTGGTCATGAAACCATTGATGTTATGGTTGAACCAAATTATTATATATGTAATGTATCATATTTTTATTTCTTTAATCCTTTTTTACAAATAGTATTAAATTATAATGCAGAGCATGTTCATTGTAATCATACCCACTGTTTAGGAAAAACGGTTGTCACTAAGGTTATATATATATATATAATAATAATTTGACTTCACTATAAGTAACCAAATTAACTTTAAAAAAATATAATATTCATTATTTTCACTAATAGAATATAACTCCATCTTTGGAAAACCACATCCGTATAATATATTTATCTGAACTAGAATATAAGTGAACAGATCATTTAAATCCAAGTAAACAAACGAGGCTGAACAATGAAACTGAACCTTATAACTAATCAAAAAAGCCTTGAATTAACTAGAAAACATTATAATAAATAATTTAATTTTAATATAGGTTATTTAATTATTAAATAATAAGCCCAAATTTTATATTCAGGTCTTATATAACAAGTCAAGAACACCATCATGCATAAGGTAAGGGATTGCTGAACTAAATTTTCATTATTTTGGTTAAACAAATATTTCATTTGTTACATTTTTCCAAAATATGTGTGAATGTCCTATGATTATTTATACTGTATATCCACTTTTTTTTTGGTTTTTAATTTTTCACAAGTAAATATTTCATTGATTTATCATCACTCTAATGGCCGAATCTTTGTAAGGGATCTTCTCTCTCACTTTTGTTCAGGAATATCCCCTATGTTGTTCTCTTTTTATTTTTAATTACTAATGATGGGGTATATTTTGGAACCTCCCCTGAACATCCTATGGGACATATAAATAATTTAATACCCCTTTAGCTTTCACTATTCCCTCACAATAACACTCTTTACAAAACTGAAATGTTTGTAAAGGGTTTCTCAACTCACTTTCATTTCCGTGAGATTTTCATTGTTCGCCACTTATTTCTTGTATGTGGTATATGTGTACTAAAATTTGATATATAATAACACGATTCTATTTATATTCATGTTATTCAACTATTCATTTGAGGATTATTAAGTTCTGTTCATATGCTTCGACTGATTACATTGTGGTAAGAGACATTGTCTCAACTACTATTTAGTTGTGACTACCTTTGTTTGGTTCACCTAATAATCCTTATGTGGTGTACCTACTGCCCATTTGAGATCAATTTTCATTTTAAACTATATTTATATTAAATATCCATAATCTCGTATCATGGATATGTTTGTTTTCTAAATCGTATACCATTTTACATACGGTGTTTCTTTGGAAAATTATTTTAATTATGGAAATTTTGATGAATCTGTATACACTACTCTATATGGATATTGAAAATGCATATTTCTCTTGTATTAAATCAATTTATAAAGAATTATCTGGACATGTAGTGGCATGTGGGGCCCGATATAGCCCCTCAATGCATCGGTAGATCTCATGAGACAAACCTGTTTGGTGACAAACCCTTCGAGTTTATTTCCCAAAATCAGACGGGATTCTACCCTTAGAACTAAACCATTTTTATGGTATTATGTTATTATGTGCCAGATACATGAAATCCAATTAATAAGATTTCCCTTTATTAATTATCAGTTATTATTATTATCCACCAGTTTTTCACTATGAAAAAATCTATGGATGTTGTTTCATTATCAGTTCATTAATGGAATTAGTTTTTCATTTATTCACCATGCCATATTGATTATGTTAGATTGATTATGATTAACTCATTATTGTATTAATTCTTCCTCTATTTTTAACCCTTATTGATCTTTTGAGCTCACCCCTTTCATTTATTACCTTCAACAGGTGATGAAGAGAAGGTCATTTATTGAGTTCGTGTGGTTGCAGTTTTTAGTTTAGTTTTTAATTGTATCTTGTAACATTTTTAAATGTAATTTGTGTTACATATATGTATCCAGTTTCTTCAAAACTACTAATCTAATAATTCTTTTGGTAATTTCATTCCTTATAACCATGCCAATATAACAAGTAATGCACCGACTCTAGTCTAGAGGGCTCAGGGTGTTACATGTTATCCTTGGATGATAATTAGAAATAGTATTATATAACATTGAGATATCATACCACACCAGACCATTTTCTATTAGATTCACTGAGATAAGACCTCTTAGGAGACATGATATCCCGTATCGAACACCAAAGATCTCTTTCATCAATTTTTCTATGACTCAATATGTCACCAAGTAGATCTTATTGGACCCTGGAGGAATTAAACCTTTAATACCATTTCTCTTTTAAACTTTATTCTGATAAAAACTATCTCCCATAGTCTCTCACCATTAAAGTGGTGACCAAAATTGTCCCCCATAATTTTCCTTGAATATTTCTATATCAATGGTGGAGTGGTTACTATTGTCATATAAGATCACCACATCTGGTATATTATCCTCCATATATAAGAAAAAACTAATATTTAAATTTGAATCATATTTTGGTAATATTGTGTTCTCTATATTACCCATCCATCTATCATGGAGAAAAAAAATTATAAACCATAATTGAGATCCAAAGGCCTCCAAAAACATTTCCAAAATAATAAGATGATTTAATCGTTATGGTCTAAAATGATCGTGGATGGTGTTCTTGGAAATATAACTACCTATTCCATAATAATGCATCCCAAACTATGAATTGGACTCTTCTCAGGGATGTATATGAAGTGAGCTAACATGGTGAGTCATATATGATCACTTTGATAGCCTCGTGAAATCCCACTAATTATGGAACCCCCATCATGATGAAAATAATGACACAATACCATTTCTACATCCATTTTGGAACATTACCCTTAACATTCTAATAGTTAATGTGTTAATAGATAATCTTAGATAGTTATGAATATAATGATAAATGAGGCCGCCTCCTTCGATTTCATCCTCTCCATGACCTAGGCAATAATGGATTCTGAGTACTTCCCTCCCCCCTCGGTGGGAGAGGAACCTTCACCTCCCCATAAAGGAAATAGACCTTCCACATTCTCCCCCTTTTCAGATCCCAACAGTCTACATTATTTCTCCAAATCTCCCTTAGTCCAAATGTTCCTGAGTTGAAAAAAGGGCTTCCGAAACCTGCGATTTCATCCAAGTAATTTACCGATGCTTCTTCCCTATTGGATCTGACAATAATTTCATGCTTAAAATAATGGAATCCATCTATGGACTCTTTCAACCAATTCATATTCAGAATGTGGGGTTTGCAAGAACGTGCTATTGTGGGCCTCCTTGATGCCAAGCACATCATGATATGGTTTTCTACAAAAGACAACGTGATTTTGGCATGGTCAAGAGTTGCACTAGTTTGCGATAGATCTAGGTTTTTCTTCATCAGCTGGTCGTAGGACTATCACATGATGTGTGATACTCCAACCACGGTGATATGGGTAATATTCACAGAACCCCCGCTCCCTTTTCCGAATCCTTCCATTGTCTGAATGTTAGTAAATCTAGTAGGTGGTTAACTTTTTTTGATAGTAGGACTTGGGATGTATGCCACCCAGTTTTACCTGGAGTCTATTTTGAAGTGGATGTCTCAAGGACACATGTGGAGTGTTTTTGGATTTCTATAAGTGAGGACTTTAGGTACAGAAAACCAGTTTTTTTTTCGAATTATGGTATGATTTCTATGCTCGGTGCTTTCAAATTGGGCATCAACAGATATTGTGAAAGAACAGGATGTCAAACCAGAAGATGTAAGAGCGTTTGATGACCAATGCGGAGAATTTGGAGTCTGGTTCTGGTTCAAAATAGGTAAATCAAGCTTCATCTAGTGTGGATTTTGATCGTGGTAGTTTCTTGGATGTGTCTTTCAATGGACTAAATTTGGGATGGGAGTTGGTAGGGACTGGGCACAATGAAGTTGTTGATTCCTTGAACATGTGTGCTGCAATTAAGGATACCCTAGAGAAGGTAATGACTACTACTCCAAATCTGAGAGTGGATTATGTCTTTGTTAGGTTGAAACATGACCTGGAGTGGGTGTGAATTCCAGGGGCATCAATGATTCAGGTTAATGCAGTGGAAATGCATGTTGGAGCTGAATAATCCATTGTATGCAATGAGGAGGAAG
This sequence comes from Viscum album, assembly GCA_963277665.1. Classification (NCBI taxonomy): domain Eukaryota; kingdom Viridiplantae; phylum Streptophyta; class Magnoliopsida; order Santalales; family Viscaceae; genus Viscum; species Viscum album. The sequence goes on along the minus strand of OY728131.1, from coordinate 1,615,973,401 downwards.
GGGATGCTTTCCACATAAGGGAGTCTTAGGAAAGAGGACTTAATGGAGGCAGCGAGAAGTAAGTGAATTCTACAGGTAGGATGAGGTTGAGCCCAAGAAAAACGAATATTGTTTTTGAGGTTAGTATTTTTTTTAGAAGGTTTGATGAATGTTGAACCGGTTCAGGAGCAGGAAGCTACTCAGATTGTGCCCTTGGATAGGAAAGGGGTCCCTAGGTATGAGTCCAGTTATGTGACTTCTGGTCATTCATTAGTCGATACTAAATATGACTTCCAGGATAGTAGGACTCCTAATCTAAGAAGGAGGAAGATTTAGAGAGGCCTATAGAAAGTTAGAAAGGACTACACTCACATACCACTACCAATTGAAAATAGATCCGCCAAGAAGTTGAAAGTCAAGATAATGGTCAATGATTCTATGGCTCTGAAAACATCTTTTTGGGATGAGGATGTGGTTAATGAAGATGTTCATGAGGATGCCTCCTCTAGGGCTACTCTATCTAATTCGTTGAGAGAGGCAGGTGTAACTCATGAATCTCTGGATCTACTTTTTCCCTCTGATATGGTAATGGTTGAAACTTTTCTGGTGATCAAAGATACTATAGTTGAAGTTGAAAATATGATGTGAAGACCGTTAAGAGTGAATTCTAATGACGAGATAAGTACATGGATTGAAAAGAAAGATCTTATATTAACAAGGGGATTCAACAAAGGAATTACCAGTCTAGAAGAGTACTTGTAGACCATGGACAAGTTGGTGTATAAACTTGAAGACCTCTTAAGGGATGATCTAGGCACTCATGTTAGAACTCTCTCCAAGAAATTATGTAGGGAAATTGGTTCAGGAAGACTTATGTTGTTTTTTAATGTATTTTTCATATACTTTAGAGTTTGAATCTTGTGGTTCCTCACATTTTAATTAATAGTGATTTGATAATAGAAAATCTAATTTTCAGTCAGATAATCTCGGAAAAACTCTACAACATCATTAACTACCCAACCCGATAACACTAGATCCTAGTACATTTTTACCTCTCCTAGATGTGAGGCTATAGGAGAGTATTCAACCTCCTCAACACATCCTACAACATCATGATTGGTGTCATCAAACCTACCTAAGAAATGGTTATGTTCTCCCCACCTATAGAATACCCGTATGTATCATGTCCAATATGATTCTATTAACGCAATATCTCTTAATCTTTATCACTTATATGTGCCTCCCTAATGTGCTAAAGAAGAAGAGGGGAGAAAAATATTTACTAGAGATATTATGAACAATTATCATTCTTATGGTTCAACAATAAATAGGTCAACTACGTAGTCTCCTCGAGGAAAATTTTTGAACAGAAGACCTTATTGTGGGCATTTTATACCATGACCATATCCTTTGGTGGATCCCAAGTTATAACTACCACAACCATTATTGAGTCCACTATTAATCTCATATTTTAGTAGACATAACTCAATAAGTGGTCCACTAGAATCCATAATATTCTCTTTGAAAATATTATATAAAGACGGTGTTCTTGGATCATTTCATAAACCACCTTCATGTGTCTCGCATTCTGAACCTCTGAAACTGTGTACACAAGTATATGATAGATGGTTAGTACAACGACCCCATCTAAAAATGGTTGAAGTAATCTATTCATAAGTATTAAAAATATTTATAAGGTGTTCATTATAAAATAAGTTTTAAACTTTAATGTAAAGAAACTATGGAATATTTAGAAGGTCACCTTAGTTTAAGCACCTATAGAACAAAGAGTTGGTGATAACCTATCCTAAGGTAAAACATCATGAATTAAATCACCCCAGTTCACTATTTTAAGAATTCATTTATTCTCAGTTGTGTATTATCCTTCCAGGGAGTTACCTTGTTTAGTATACAATAGTGCACTCATAAGAACATGTTGTTATTTTCCTTTTAAAAGGAAAACACTATGCTATCTTGGGGAACACGATGGGCCTCAAAAAGATTATTCTATATAGATTCTCTAATATCCAATTTACCTCTCACAAAGACACATGGCCATCTTATATTATATCATAGAGACTAATCCATCCCTGGGTGTATAAACATGTATGAAAAAATAAATTATAGGGAGGTAAGACTTGAATATCCTCATTGAATATGTCACCATACTCCTCCCACAATATATAAAACTAAAATATTATAACATACACTGTTCTAAGTGTCATTCTTGCTAAATAATAATAAATAAATTGTACCCTGCTACCCACTGGATCATAATACTCTTCATGGTATCACTTCTCACCAATGAATTAAATATCCACTACAAAAAAACTGATAACCTACAACCTTTTTGATAATAGTGAACTGGACATGGATGGTAAAAAACCAGTCTTTAATGGGGAAAACATAATAAGGTATCACTACCAATATATAAATATTCCAGATGAAACTATCTCTCATCCTGTGTTAGCTAACACTATCACAATAAGTTTGTTATTATAAAATATTCTCCGTTGGAGCCTCTAAACAAAATATTCATTCTAGAGGGTCAACTTGAATCACCGAGCATCAAATAGGTAGTACTTTTAGGGAAATGTGGCATGGGAATGTTTACTAACATTATAAATTGATAATATAAGACACATTAAATACCTTGAAATGAACTCAAAGCCTCTAGGCCAGAAGCTCCTACCTCTTGAAGCTATGAATTTTCTTACCTGAATTTCTCCTAGAACCAGAACCTTCATTTGATACTGTAGCACAAAAAAAATGAACTCAAACATATAAGGTTAAGTAACTCATAAAAAAACTAAAAAATTACCACATTATGCTAAATTAACTCGCCAATATATTTTTATATAATGCCACAAAAATGCTTTATAGTAATGGAAGCGTCTGACTTCCTTACATTCCCAATGTATGATAAAAAATAATGATATGTGGAATCACCTTAAACTTATTGAACCCAAGGTAGGTATCACAACCATGACCACAAACATGAGGGGTCATAACCAAGGAACACTAACACCATTATCTGATGCATTTCATCAATCACCCTAGGAGTGTTCTTGGATCATCCTGTAACCTATGAGATATATATCTATGAAAATAATGATTCACACATAGAAAATATGTATCATACTCTCGTGTGTATGAGAATCCACCTAACCCATAGAGGTGTGTTAGTATTCTTCTCAATAGGCGATGAAATCACTCACAATCCACCTAGAGAAACGACTTCCAGTACTAATCCATAAACTAAAGCTACATGTATAAGAAGATCGTAATCATGATACATTTATAGAATCCAAGAAAAATATCATAATGGAGGAATCCATTGATAACCAAAATATACTACTTTCATATTCTATTACTAGGGATCTAACTCAAGAAAGACAAGGAAACAACAATTGGAGATCATCTCAATCTTCCAAAGATGATACCTTGGGATCAAAATAATCTTGAATGTTCCTCATTATTTTATTTTCCAAAGTAGGGAGTTCATTTTTCAAACCAAATCCATTAATATTTCTAATTAATTCATTCACGTGACTATAATATCTATCATGATATTCATCTTCATCCATCATAATTCCATAAAATACATTCTTCTAAATTTGTATATTATCATCCCTCCAAATGAAATATGCATCAATGTTTTCCTTGAATTTTGCCCATATTTCATATGTATTTATAATACCCAAAAAAATGTGTTGACCTTCTCTATCAAAAACATATATGTAAATATTTTTTAACATTCCATAAATTTATATATTTATTTATCATTAAGGATCATATGATAATTATTATCACATGGTTAAAACCTAATTGTAGCAGCATCACACACCTCAGGGCCATGTGTTTGGAGTTAAGGAACTATTTTATTCCTTAAACTATGGTAGTTTGTTCCATAAAAGATAATAAATCCTTTGATTTTCATATAATTATTTTGAATATTTATTTTTTAGAAATTTAGAGGTCACCACCCTTTGATACAAACTTTTATGATCCAAACCGATCATTTTGAAGGGGTAGGTTGAATTTGTGATCCCATTTTCCTTTATATGAGAATATATTTTTGAAACAATCCCTCTTCAACTAGTAAAGGTTCACGATCCACTCAATAGTATATCCCAACCATGGATCATATGAAGAAATTAAATATTACTACCAATGTCTTTAATGCACCTTATTTAATGATTTATTTTATAGGGATAAACTTTATATTACCCAAAAAAATTAAAGAGTCCAAGTGTGTATGTGTAATTAGGTAAAAAGCATAATAAATTAACACCTAAAAACAAAAACATAATCTAATACTCCATAACATTACTTTAAATTACCTTAATCTTCAGAAAATTCGTAGAATAACTCGGGGATATAAATTGAAAGGGATTAGATACAGAAACCAGTAAGGGAATAATCTAGGCATAACATGATATGATTAATCCATGTGATTCAATAGCCATATAACAGTAACATAAGTGGGGAAAGAATTATATGATTTTGTATCATAACATGATATAAGATTATAAGTTAAATGTAATTTGGGAATTTGGAAACAATATAAAACATGAAACCATAAATAGAAGTCAATGATAACCACTACGAAATCATGAAATTGTGTTCTTAGGATAATCTCTCAAGAACTAAAACAGTTATCTCATGAGATAAAAATATTACCCAATGATTGGATGAATATGAATTTTTATCCCTCCCATCACATTTATATCATGTACAATCTTATGTGAACCAAATAGATTATAAAATAGAAGGATACATTTCATCACTCTTAAATATAATTATGAAGGGGTGTGTGATATTTACATGGAACACCCCAGTAAATTATAGATAGTTAAATATATGAGAAAAATCATGATTTCAAATGGGGATGTGTATATAGTACCCAATTATTTGGAATGAAAATTCTTAGGATAATTTGGACAACAAAACATGGGTTTATAAAGAGTAATATAAGGATTTGAATGAGTGTGAAAGGGGTATCTCATCAATTTTAAATCCTAATAATAGTAATAGAGATGCGTAAAAACATACCAAAACAAAAATAAGAAATAAAATGTTTAAAATAAATAATTATTTTTGAAGAAAGAAGATAATGAGATTAATCCTTACTCAAGAATAAATTTCTAATTTCATAGGTACAGATTATTACAATTTTGTGAAAATATTTAGAGGAATAAATCATGGTAAATTTACTATAAATTAATTCTCAAGGGGTTCTGAGTAATTTGGTATCATAGGTTGGATGGGTTTTTATATCATAAGTGTGGAAAATTAATTAGTAATGTATAAGCTATGTTTTCAAACTCTATATAACATATTTATCAAAATAAATATAAAATGATTTTTATAACGGCTTAAACTAAATTGGAGTAAGATTCATTAATTTAAATGTCTAAAAATATATATTTTTAATATAATACACTTGTTTATGTGGGAGTGATCCATGATTACAAATAAATTATTTTAAAAACATATAATATAATATATGGTTTGGTGGATTCATTAAGGGTTTATGAAATTAATAAAATAACATAAAAACATTATTTTGAAGTGCAAAAATAATCTCAGTCATGGATTCTTATTATAGTATTTATCACATAACTTTTCATAATTTATTAAATCATTATAAATTATGTATATTTATACCATAATAAATTTTAACCAAAAAATAAAATTATCCTCGAAAATAATAAAAATTCTCTTATAGATAATTTCAATGAGATAATTTAAACATTAACATTTATAAAACACAGTAATTCACTAAATATGAAAATTTACACTTTCAAATGAAAAATCCCCATTAATTAAAAAGTGTGGGGTTTTATGATGATAATAGTTTCTGACATTTATAAAAATTACCTTTTACATCATAAAATATTATTTAAATTTATATTTAAATATGTATTATATAATAAAAATAATTTTTTAATATAATATTTGTTCAAGAAAATATTAAATTTATAAAAAAAATTACTTTTTGAAATATTTTTTTTCCCAAAAATACAATTTAGGTATCATCGTATCCATTTTTTATCAGAATGATTATTTAATCACTAATTATGAAATAATACTAGGGATAAATATAATAATTCAATTATCAAAAATAAATATTCAAAATAACATACTGTTAGGGTTTTATATATAACCCCTTATTACTGAAATGCATTCCCTTTGGGTAAGGTGTGGGTGCTGACACATTCATGGGGTGGTTTGATGAACATGGTTTGGGACATGTTGTCTATAAGCTCAAAATATTATTATAAATGGTTTCTATCATGATATAGTTATTTAATTCCATATTGGTCTTTGTATATGGAATTTCAAAGTGATTCTATACCCATAAAAATATCTAATAAATTATATTCAATGGGTAATATCCTTCATGTTTATGAAATCACTCATTTTCTCTGTGTTGATGAGATTTTATCATAACCCATAAAATATGATGATAAAAGTATTCATTTTAAATTAAATATATTATCAATAGTTAGTATGATTAATAGTATTCTAAATTCAATAGACTATGAATATCCAACATAGATAAATTTATCTCATGTGATTTGAATAAATACATTACATGATAAGGAATTTATTCATTCATAATGTAATTTAATTTATAAAATAATAGGTTATTACATTTTTCACTCTTTAAAAAATTTCCACTGTTATTTTAATCACATTAACTTAATTTGATGAGGAAAATCTGTTTCATCACCTCTTCTAGTTCCAAAGTATCTTCCCCAAACATGTCATTCTGTCATAATACATTGATTTGGTGAGATATATTTTCCGTAAAACAAATGTCGCTATGATGTAATTTCACCATCGATTTCTCCTCATATGAATGATAATTATCCAATAGATTTGCCTCTATATTAAATAAATTTATGGGGTCTTGTATGTAGTTTATCAATCAAGATAGTGGGAACACATCATGTACATGAGATAAGTTCAGTGGGATTGATAGTCAATTGGACATAACTCTGATTCGAATAGGAATCTCAAAGGGGATGATGTATCATGGTCCAAGCCTTTCATTCTCCCTAAACCACATGAATGTTTTTTATGGTAATATGTGTAGGAACAAATTATCTTGTACATGATACTCTAATTCATTTTGATGATTGTTTGAATAAATTTTCGATCAATGTTGTACATATTCTATATGATTCTAAATGTGTTGATCCTTATATTTCATCCCTTGCATAATATCATTTCCCACCATATTTTTCTCTCCAACAACATACCCACATGTTAGAGTCTAAAATCACTCCCCACATATATCCTCAAAAGAATCCATTGGAATTGTAGTGGAAACTGTATTTATATAAGATCTCCACTAGGGGATTTTGTGAATCCCAACATCATTGGAATTATATTGAACAAGACCATGACATTTCGTTGATATTTTGAGTGGTTCATTCAAAAAATCCATCCATATGAGGGTGATAAGAAGTAATAAAACAAATCTCTATTTTAAAAACTTGTTGGATGATTCTATAGAATATCAATGTAAACCTCAGAACTCAATCTGACACATGGTATTGTGTCACTCCATTTAGTCATTCTCATATATATATATATATATGTATATATCATAGATATTTGGTAAAGATATAACTATTCCATAATATAAATGTAATACAATAGAATTTTAAGGAAATAAATGACAACCTAGATAAATATTGGGCTCTATGTAGCTTATTGAAAAAGTGATCAATACATGGTAGATCATACTTGATCTTTATCTTGATATTTTTGAGCTCATGTAAATAAATATGTAGCCTCATTGACTCATCCTTCTTATTGATGAGTAAGAATGGTACACCCCTTAGTAATGCATTTGGGTGAATAAACTCATTGTCTTGATTCATTGGTGGTTGATTATTTAACTCCTCAAGTTCCTAATTTTCCATTCTATAAGAAAGTATGGATATTGAAAATTTTCTATATAAAAATTGGATTAAGAATTCATCGACATGGAATGGTGGGGGACAATGAGATTATTTGGGAAACAAATAAGCACGTTCTCTTATAATGAGAATTTCATTTAAAAGGACATTTTACTTACTCTCAATAAATTGATATAGATAAAAATTCTCATAATGAAATAATAAACATTCTTAGTATGATGATGAAAATGGATATTCATCCTCCCCCTAAACATGAGATGAATCTATGTGAAATGTGTGATACTGAAATTTATTTCCTTCTCATATAAGTTTATATCGGTTGTATTTTGGTCCATAACTAAAAATAAATAAAATTAATTTTAAGGGATTATCACATGGTTCAATTTGTAGTTAGCTGATGAATAATTAGTAAGGATAAGTTATATTCCTGGGATGAAATAATTATACCCTTTTATATTTTCAAAGAGATATTTAACTGTATGTTTTATGTCAGTGTTTGAATAGTTCTACAAATATTTTGTGAAATGAAAAAATGAATGTTACTAGAATCAGATAGTACATCCACTATCTTTGAATGAATACCAAGAATTCCTATTGAAAAATCATTAACAAGATATACCTCAACAGTTGTGATTTCATAAGCCTGAACATTCTCTATAAGCCTTGGATATTTTTTTCATTATTTTTCATTGAAAACCATTAGCTTAGTCTAGTTGTTTATATATAGTCATTGTTCCTCATAGTTGAAACATTTTACAATAGTTCGATGGTTGATAAGTGCATTCCTTTTTGCATCACATTGGTGGGTTTTTTTTAATGAATTTCAATAGATAGGTTTCCTTACTTCTCATACCTAAATCAATTCATCGTCCACTTTAGGAAATTACCAATATGATTCCTTACCCTATTTTAACATGTGGGGTGTTTGAATTTCTCACTACAATGAGTATTCGCCATTGTACCACTAGGATTAAAATCCATTATCCAATTCCAATCTCATAACCCATGGGATCCCTGATATTCGTAGATCTCTAATTTTAATTTGAAGAGTCATGACACCATTTCCTCAATGTTTTCTATGTATCTAATCCCCACATAATTTTATAAAGTAAATATTACCCAACCAATGTTTCTATAATCTTTAATTTTATGAGAAATGAGAAATCCATAGGTGTATCATGGAAGTATTGTAAAGTTTTCCTCATTAACCATGATGGATTCATGTATATTTATAACAAGGCTATGTAAATCCCTCTCCTTTTTAGTTAGATAGTGAGTGAAAAAAATTTATCTAAAAATATTTTTATTATTCGTTCAACACCATTTCTTCAATATCTTCTCCATGGATTACATTTAGGAAAACTTTCCACCATTAATCACATTATACCACCATATATTAAACAAACCTCATGAAAATATCTTCATAATAATATTGAATGATGCATATCAGTGGATTTGATCTATTTTTCTGTGACTATGGGATCACAATGTCCACTAAATATTAAAGTAATACATTACATGAATGTTTCAATTAGAAAAGTATCTTTCTTAGTTTGATGTGTGTTTTCCCCATGATTGTTGTTTTTATTTAAAATTTTATTTAACTAAAAATGTATTGTCTTGAATATTTAGACTTCTACTCCCATATAGTTGAGAATATTAGTTGGGAACTGATTTCATTTCTCATCATAATGGTTGTTAACTCAATTTCCCTTGTTTTCATCCATTAAACGAAACAATGGAAAAATTATGGATGAAAATTTTAAAAATACTAAAACCATAAAATAGAAATTTGTAACATTGATTCTATAACTCATAAATGAAATATTCTCCCTAACATATGAATTTATATATTTTAATATAAGTAGTTAGTGATATATTTAATAAGATAAAATCATGTGGGAATTTTGGTTACCTTCATAATGATTTGTAATGAGCATCCGAATTTTCTAAATCATATCTGAGAATTGATTCAAATATGATTTGTATAAAGGCCACATTTTCATGAACTACGTGATGATAAATTTTATCCCAATGTTCCCTTTTGATGTAATTAACCCTTTGTACACTATTCTGAAGCCAAATATATTTATAGTATCCAGACACATATAAGTTTTATTTTAAACAACATACTCTATACATTACAAAAATTTACAGTTTTTTCATATGTTTTGTCTTGTCCCTTTGGCTTTTAGTATGGGTTTCTGGTCCTAATCCCAATGGCATTCAGTAGGGTATTAGTATTGTTTTCCTATGTTTACCCATATCGTAAATACACCTTATTTTATGATTTATTACCTGAGGATGCCCTTATTAAAAATCGGGAAGATCATGAGGACTAATGTATTTTGGTAATTTGGTACATATAAAAACAACATTTAATATAAATTGAAATATAAAAACTAAAAAAATAGCATAACCTTAAATTCCATTAATCATCTAAAACTACTGTTATAACCTAGGGATATACATAAAAAAGTGGTGTTCTATAACACCTAGTAATGGAATAATCCATGAATAAAATGATGAAATTAATACTTGTGAGTTAATAGTATTATCAAGATAACATAATTGAGTTGTCAATAATAAGCTATAACTTCAAAGCCTGATATAATATGATCACATAAGGGAAACATGTGGATGTATCAACAACATTAATCATGGAATAGAAAACATATTCCAAGGATATATTTAGAGATATCATAACATTGTGTCCTTATAATAACATACCATAAACCATAAATTTTATATCCTTAGAAAAAAATTTACCCAATTCATTGAATAAATATATAATTTTGGGCCAATCCTAACTTTCATATCACATTCAAATATTAGTGTTCCATGTAGATCATACAATATTAGAATGTATTTGTTCAATTATAATACCATGATTATGGAAAGGGTGTTATACACATATAATTATCCAATAAATAATTTTTAATTATTTATAGATGAATAACCATTGTGAAAATATGGGTGGTATTCACTTTACAATTTTATGGCATGGAAAATCATAGTATAATTTTTCCAGTATAAAAAAAGAACATAAGGATTCATGGAATGGTTTTATTGATATTTTAAGGGTTTCATACTAACTATATCATCATAAAAAATAAAATATATTTTAAAAAACACATAAAAACGTAAAAAAATTGGGTATCAAAATTAATTACATATATAAGGATATTGAATAAAGTGGAGAAGAGGAGGATCCATTACTTGATAGGCAGATTCTAAAACTTTGGTAAGATCTTATCACGATTTGGGGAACACCATGGTATGTATCTAGTGATTTATACGAATTGGAACATTATATTCTAATGGGAGTTAGTAATGTAGAATCGGAGTTTGGGTGGGTTTCTATATAAAAGGAGAGTGGAATACATTATTATTTTATAATCCTTAGTTTTGGACTCTATATTATAAATTATCCATCCACAAACCATACAATTGTTTTTTCCATTGGTTTATTACAATGAGTATGTGTATTCAATAATTTATATATTTTTGTAATGAAATTTTTAAAATAATACATTTGATTATTAGGAGATGAGTGATATTTTTAAATAATTTATTCAAAACATTTAAATATAATATAGGTTTTGGTAGAAACCAATTAAAAAAACAGGATATGGATTGTGGTCTAGATTAAATAATAATATAGAGTAAAATTCCAATTTTTAGAAATTAATAATGTATTCCCATCTGTTTTTCTATAAAACCCCACAAATTTCTCTATCCTCTTTAGTAAATCCATTTAGATCACGATGTTCCTCTTTATTTTACTAACTAGAAACCCCCAATGTGTTCCTAAGATATTTATCATCTCCAACCATGGTTTTAGAACAACCCTATCAGATAATTGGTCCTCTTATTCTCCTCTTTATCCAAGATCCTTCTTTGTATTACTAAATTTGATATACAATTTTTCATTTTGGGAGAAGATTATTCAATTCCCTATTTTTTTTATTTCAACGTTTTGAGATATCATTATCATTATTATTATACACCTTACATGAATATTTATGTATACCTTTTTTATATCCAAAATTATCATACTATTTTCCATGAAATAAAATGTTGTAGTGAATACTAAACCCCATTTTTAGTCAAGGTTATTCATATAGATTTACCTATAATTCAATGATTTTGGACTTCTATGTGTGCAACCACCACTCCTTAATCACATCAGTAAAATTGAAGAAATAAAATTATTTTTTGTATGATATATGGGTCATACTTATACACAAAAATTATTTGAATGTGATGGGTGGTCCAGAAATTATATAGCAATTTAGTGCATTGGGTAATGTTTTCATCTAATTAGATTAAATTTATTATTTATGGTATGTTATTCTAATAACACCTTTTCCTGATTTATCAAAATTTATTTTTAATTTTGTATTATGTTTTAAAGTTTTATGTGGTTTCTATATTACCATTTTGACTTTATGTGATAGTCTTATATCATGTTTCAATGTTAAGTTTTATTAATTAACCCCTATCATTTTACATTGACATGTTAATTAACACATATTTATTAATTTCTTCATCATATAATTTGATTATTATATTAATTAGATATATAGTGCACCACTTTTCAAAGTATATAATGGGGTTTCCCCTTGTAGTTTTAGATGATCAAGTGAATTTAAAGTAATGTTAAGGATTCTTATTGTAGATATATATATATCATTTTTTTATTCTATGTACCAAATTAACCAAATACACTGTGTTTCATGATCTTATGGGTTTGTACAAAGCTTATCCTTAACTAATAAATCATAAAATAAATAATTTTAGTGATATGGGATTTCATAGTTGGTATGAGAGAAAATTCAAATCATTTTTGTTATTAGGAATATACAACCATATTTAATTCCAAAGTTATAAGTCTAAACAAAATAAAACATCCTTAAATTTTATTAAACTATTTTTTATGTTGTTTCTCTGAAAATGTATTCATGTCTCAATACTACACATGGATGTGGCCCTAGAATAGTTGTACATAAGGGTAATAACCGAACAATGGAACATTGGTCTTGAATTGATCATCACCTAGTCTATGAAAATGAGGCATTGTTCCAAAACTAGTTTGAAATATTAGGTAGATATGATTTAGTAAATTTACAAGCTCTTTATGAACTATTTTAAATTGAACAAGAATTACAATAATATTTTATTTTAGAAAATAGAACATTGATTACCTAAACTGAATGATAGAAATTATTAGGTTAAGGAAAATATGTAATTTATTAATCATCACTTAAATTTATAACAGTATCTATTTTATGTTTTTAGTATTTTTAAAATTCTCATCCCTATTTTTCCATTTATTTTTTTCAATGGATGATGATCACGAATTCCGAGTCACCAACAAATTTAATGAGAAATGTAATCAGTTCTAAAATAAGATTCTCAACCATATAGAATTATGAATCTAGATATATATGAAAATAACATTTCAGTTCACTCAAATTCGAAATAAATAATGAATCATGTGGGGAAACCACATCTAAAAAAGAAATATAATGTTGAAATTTAAACATTAACGTTGAAAAGATATCTAAAATTCAGTGGATGTTTTGATCCCAAAATCATGGAAAAATATATAAACTCCATTCAAAATATCTCTAACATTAATAAATACTCTTATAAAGAGATGTATGTGTGGGTTTTTACGGTATAGAGGGATAAAATGATCAACGACGTACATTGATCATAAATTCAGAGCATGGGGAAGAGATCAGAGAAATGGAATGGAAATAATTATGAAAAATATTTTTTGATAATTCTTATCACTCTATATCTAACTAAAAATGGATAATGATTTCAATAGGCCCAAATCAACGAAAAATGAATCCATCAGGTCATCTAAGGAAAAAATCACAAGAAGTGTATGATACACCTTTAACTTTCTCATTTCTCATTAAAGTGATGTTAAACTATTCAATTGTGTAATAAAGCCTAGTATGTGACTATATTTGGTTATTGGAGACATTGATAGCTATGAGGAAATATTATGATGATACTAAAAATTAAAAATGGAGAATGGTGAATCTCATGGGTCTAATGGGTCATGAGATTGGCATAGGATAATGGATTTTAATCCTGGAAGTATGATGGAGAAAACTCTTGGTACTATGACATTCAAACATCAAACTTTTTAAAACAATGTAAAGAAAAATCATGGAAGTCCCTTGAAGGGAAAATGTATTGATTAATGTAAAATAATTAAGGTCACCAAGATAGAAAATTTTATATAGATCACCCCACCAATGTGATGTAAGAAAGGAATGCTCCTATAAACCATCAACCTGTTTTTCAATGTTTCAAGTGTAAGGAATACTTAAAATATGGAACCCCTTGATTATGGAAATTATTTTCAATGAAAACCGATGATAAAAACATCCAATTCCTATTGATAATTGAAGGACTTATGCAATCATAACTAATTATTTATATCAAGAAATTTATGCGGTGATAGGTATTCTTGTAATTCATTCAATGATAGCGAATGTACTGTCTGATTCTGGTTCTATGAATTCATTAAATCTACACAAGATTAGTAGAAATATTCAACCACCACAATAAAACATATAGTTTTTGCTCTCTGTGAAAATGGAAAGTAGAAAAATTATCACATCCTAAGAATATAACTCATCCCATATAAGTATTTTTAGGATGAATTCAAAATGAACAATGTGATACTCCCTTATTAGGAAATTGATGTAATTCGTGTTGTGGACTAAAATTACTTGTATATATTCGATATATATTTCTATGAGATTAAAATCAAGGTCCATAAAAAAAATTTCTCTATGATTCTATAAATTAGCATAGGGAAGGTTAAATATCCATTTGTAATAAAAACATAATCATGGATATTATTTCATTATGAGAAATTGTTTCTATCTCAATTTACTGAGGCTATGGAAAAGTTCATCCTTGATGAATTTCCCAGTATAAGGGAATGTAATGATGTATTTCTAAAGAATATCCTTGTCTTCCACTAATAAATGTTGTTGAGTTCTCAATCAATCTTACACATGGAGAATTTCTAATATCCATGAATCCACATAGTGTTCCCATTGTTTCACTTGGGGAGCTGAAGAAGAAACAATAAAGAATCTAGATGATGGGTTTATATGCTCATGTTCATCACCATGGGGAGTAATGGTCCTAATTTTCAAGAATAATGATGAGTAAATGTGGTGTTGTATTGATTATCATGAGCTCAAAAAGATCACGATAAAATAAAATGTATCCCCTACAAAAAATTGATGAATTTCTCAGTTAGATACACGGATCCCAATTATTAATTATGGTAAATCATTGATGGGTATATTATCTTGTATTATTTATGAAAGTGGATTTCTTCAAGACAAATTTTCATACAATGTATGACCACTATCATTTCATTGTGATTCCATTTTGACTCAAAAATTATACCTAAATAATCTTGGAATTTATGAATAGAGTGTTCAGGTATGAATTATTGAAATTTTTTTATCTTATATAGATGATATTTTTATCTACTCCCAAAGAAAGTAGAAACATGAGGATTGTTTGAATGTTGTACATAATACCTTATGAAAAGAAAAAAATTATGAAATTCAAAATATATGGGAGTTTTTGAGGGGTAAATTAACATAAATGGGGAATTGTTTCACTTTAAAATAAATATATATGGGTCCTTCAAAAAACAATGTTATTTAAAGGATTTAATAACCTAATATATGTGAGGACAATATGTAGTCTCATTAGATTTGATGGGAATTATTATGAATTGATGAGAAACTTATCATTATTTCCAAACCCACTAAACAATATAACTCAAAATGGGGTCAAGATTATCTAGAATGATGAATTATAATAGATCATTAAATAGTTTAATAATAATCTAATCACTCCTAAAATTTTGAAATTACTAACTAGTGCGGAAGAATTTTTGATCTACAGCAATGAATATAAAAAGGTTTTTTGTTTTGTACTCATTGAAGATGAATATTTGATAGATCATTCCTCCCACTAATTAATAATCTATGTGAACAACCCTGCAATATATGATCTAGAATTGGATTTAGTGATCTTTATACTAAATATTTGGAAACATTATATATATGGGGAGAAGTGTGACATATATAGGAAATAAAAACCTCATGTATATATTCAAAAGAAATGATCTAAATATTCACCAAATATGGTGGTTATAGGTGATAATGCATTTTTATTCCTCAACCCATCACCATTATAGAAAGGTGAAGAATGTGGATGATTATCTATGTATAAAGGTTCCCACATACCTATCCATGTTTGGAATTTCATGGGATCCAATCTTTCTGGATAAGAAAATCATGGAAATTGGAATCATATAATGAGAATCATCATTGTTTACTAAAATAACTACACCACCATATATTTATTAGTAGATCAAGGAGACCTATGAAATTATTAATATCTAGAAAAAAATTATCTAACATTTCAGAGGTAAAATTTGATAATAATGGAGTTAAAATTATTAGAACATATATATGCATCCCAGAAAAAAGAATTTGAAGAGGATACTTCTAGATGATCTGCATAGATCATCCTTGTATATTAACCAATAAATAACTATGATTTATAGACATTTTAGGGAAAAACTATTTTCAGATAACATGATTATAGAGATTGAAGAGTTTGTACCTCGGTGTTTGGTATTCCAAAAATTCAATGTTTAATGATTGATTAATAAGGGATTGATGATACATCACCCATATTAGTATGTAAATGAGAAAAAATAACCATGGATTTCATTAATTAACTCCCTAGAAAACCTTATTAAAATAGTTAAATCTTAGTGGTAGTTGATCATCTTTAGATGATAGTAAATTGTGTGAAATACGGGAAGATTTAAATATTGAACAACTGTCTATGGTATATAAATAATATATATATATATATATATCAAATTAGTATGACTATGTTGAGTGCCACTCTACATTAAATATAAATGAGATCTGAGTTTTACCTCTAGATTCTTGAGAAGCCTCAATCTTTCATTTGATATATTGATATGTTTTAGAAGTTCTCATTACCATTATATGAATGGTATATTTGAAATAACCACTCCAAATCTCAAGTAAATTTTGAGTTCATGTTCACTGTATTACCAATGATGTTGTGATAAACATGATACATTAGTTGAGTTACTATTTAAATATAGTTTCCATTCTATAGATCAAATAGACCCTTATGAGGTTATGTATAGGGAGTAGTATTAGACTATGACATGTTGGGATGATGTTAGAGAGTAAAATTTGATGGCACCTGATTTTATCCAATAGATGGAAGAGATGGTTAAAACAATTCATCATCATATGAGGTATGCACAACATGGATAGAGTAATTATACATAAAATAATTGATATGACATGGAGTGTGTGGTTAGAGATAAGGTGTTCCTAGATATATCTCCGTCGAATAAATTTATGATGTTTCAGAAGAATGGGAAACTTATCCCATGATACATTATCCCCTTGGAGATCCTTGATCACATTGGAGTTGTGGCCTATTGACTATCACTCCTAGTGAACAAATCTAAAGTATATGATGTGTTACGTGTATCTATATTGAGGATGTTCATACTAGGCCCATCACATATAATGAATCATGAGGTGGAACCATTGGAGAATGTAATTTCATATTATGAGAAATTGGTTGATAATTTTAATCATAGAGACACTTTTATTATAAAAAAAAGATAGATCACTCAATCAATGTTTTTTGGATGAACCACAACATTGAAGTAGAATCTTGGGAACTAGTAGACACAATAAAACTAAAGTTCCTTCATCTATTTTAGTGAATGAAATGGATATTTAAAGGGAACAATTTCTTGATGGGAAATAATGTAACAAGCTAATGTTTTAAAAATGAAATTCTATTCTGAATGAATAAATTCATTACAAATTGTTATATATATAGAAATCAACTAAATTATTATTTTTATTTTTGTTAGTCAGGGTCTATTAGATTTAAAATATTTTTAATCATTCTATCAATTTAAAATATTCTAAATGTAAACTGACTATTAGGATTATTATATATTAAGGGTGATGATAAACTAAAATTAACTAATAAAAAGAGGCATTATCATCAACTTGTAGGATTATATACAATGAAGCCCATTTCTCTGTTAATCATAGGGAGATATAATCACTTATATTTTATCTACACAAATACCAAGATGATACTCAGTAAGTAAATCATGATAGAATGTGTTTACAAGGGGATTTTGAGTACATCAAAATAACGACCCAAACAATGTTCATCGATCAACTCCATGAATGTGTCTACACCACACACCTTACCCAAGGGGAATACGTTTTAGTAAAAGGGGAAATATATCTAGACCCTAACAGTATGAATTATTGTATATTTATTTGTAATAAGACAATTATATAATTTATCCTTTTTATTATTTATTTATAATTTATTAAAAAAAGCATTTGAAAAAAAATTTGTTTGATACGATGAAAAAAAATTATATATATGGGAAATATAGAGTATTTAAAATAATTATTTTGATGAATTCAATAATATTTTGAATAAATTTACTATTAATAAATTAATGTTGTTAAATAATATTTACATATTTATTAATGACAATAAAATTTTATGAAGTCAATTTTATTTTTTATAAATGTCAGAAAATGATATCCACATAGAAACACATATTTTTTCAATAAATAGTGAATTTATAATATAAAAGAGTATGTATTCAAATTAATTGAATTTATATGGTAAAATATATATTGATTTTTAAATTATCCATTGTTAAATTTTTATTATTTTCTAAGACGGTTAAATTTTTGGATTAAAATTTAATACTATATAAATATTAGTTATTTATTGAAATATTATATAAATCCCAACAATGATTAGATAAACACTTTAATGAGTATCCATGAAAAAAAATTATCTTTTCCCTTCAAAATAAAGTTTTTTGAAGTTATTCAATTAAATCTATAATCCCATTATGAATCCACTACAACCTATATTATATTCTAAGGTTTTAAAATCATTTATTTATAAAAATGGTTCACTTCCACATCACCATGGGTATTATTTTCATTATTTTGGTTCTTATACAAATAAATTAATGATTCCTAATCCACTTAAGTAGAAATCATGTGAAAAACTAGTCTATGGTTTTTGTTCTGGATTAATTTATCATATAGAGTCAAAAACCTAGGATTAGAAATTACTAATGAATTACCCTAACATATTCTATAAAAAACCTCCCATAATCTCCATTAACATTGAAAAAAAACAATTTAGAATTTATTTACATTATCTTTCCCTCTCTATAGTCCTACTTTAGTTTTCCCTAACATGTAGGTATCTCATCCAAATGTTTTATAAATTCCCTCTCAAGTAAGGGTTCCAATCATTCTCCCCTTTATTCATAGACCTTATTTATTTTTGAATTTTATAACTTTTTAATATCTGGATATGTTTCTACACAAACCTTGTCTATCCTTATGATTTATAAGTTATGAGATACACCTTCACAATCATTAAATTCTCCCCATGAATCTTTATCAACCAATATTATGCGGTTGATATTATCCTGAGAATTTCCATTAAAATCATTTTTTACTAATTACCCATCCACATTTCTATTCAAGGGTGTTAACCTAGATTTAATTCTTAGTAATTTTGTAGGGAAATTAAATTAATATAATACACACCCTGTAATTATTTGATTAAAACTAATGAAATATATCTATATGTTGTATGATCTTTGTGGTGCACTTATCCATGTACATGATATCGATGTGAATGGTTGTCCTTGTTTTACAAATACCTCCAATGAACCTGATAACGTTTTCAACTTCTGAGATAACATGTTTAGGGCATGGGAGGATATACTAAGCACACTTTGATATGATTTTTGATTTGTTTTACTTAACATATGTTTATGATAAGATGTTTTTTTCACATTCCCATTCACCATTTACATTATAAAACTATAACATTTCATGATACTCAATTTTATGATTCTCACCCCACTTATGATACTAGTTTTCTATGATTTACTCACAGTTATTACTTTTATCAAGTTATACTAATATTAATTCCATATTGGGTTTTATATATCACCCATTACATGTGTTCACCCCTAAGATATTCCTTAAAGTATTATAAGATAATGGGAATTTAAGATAATGTTGTAGAGTCTTAGATTATGTCATTGTATTTTTTGTTTTATTTTTTTATATGTACCTAATCACAAAAGAACACTACAGATAGTTTTATTTTATTGTATTATTATGTGTGTCGTTATTTAAGAATTTATTAAATATGGAGAATTAAAGATACAGGTTTTCATATTTACTTTCTTCATATGAGGAAATGTTGAGAGATTCTATTGAGTGGATCAAGAAATATCACTAGTCTAAGAGAGTGTGTTTAAATAAAAGATTCTCAGAAAAAGATAAATAGAATCAATAATTCACCCCTTTCTTTATAATAAAGGTTTATCCATAAAAAGTTATATCATTGGGTGGTTACCGCAAAAGATGCAGATAGAAATAAATAATCAGATTTTTTAGAACAAAGGATAATATCTTATCTTCGATGGAACAAACTACCATAGTTGATGGAATAAGATGATTACTTACCTCCTTACACTTGGACATGAGGTGATTTATTATGATACAATTGGATTTCAACACTTCAAATAATTTTTATATGTCCCATGCTGATAAAATAAATATAGTGATATATAGAATGGAAAAATGGTATTTTGATGTATTTAATAGTGAATTTCAACACCAAGGTTTTGGGTATTACAAAAAGTACTAAAATATTTGACAAATTGAGTAGAAAATATTCGGGTAAATTTTTATTTTACAAAAGCTAATATACAAATTTATAGGAATATATTTTATCACATTAATATGGATAAAGAAGACGACGTTGATATCTATTTGTATCAGGTGAATGAAACAATTTTCTATATTAATGGATTTAGTGAGAAAAATGAATACACTTATATTTGGAAGAACCTTATGCGTTCCCTATCATGGTACAAAACTATTGATACATTAAAACTATTTCCTTAGTCCCCAATCAAATCATACCTACTAAAACATTTCCAAAAAATGTTTCTATGATGACTTGACTCTAATACAACTATGTCACGACCAAAATAATCAAGGCCCAACTTGCCAGTGATAATCTATGAATGACCCCCAGCACAACACAAATAGTCTAGGGGATGGGGAGTAGCACTGAGTAGGCACATCAAACACACATGAGGTCTTAGCCTAATGTAATCGTACACACCCACATATCTCGATATACCATTATAATGTGAAATGATAACTAACTCATACTATAAATACATGTATAAAAACAACCCTAAATCAATGAAATATGATGAGTGAATCAAATGAAAAATTTCCAAATACAATCCAATCAAAAATATAAAAATAACCCAACCAACAAAAAACCAATGGAAGCTACCCAAAAGCAGATCTTGATCCATCTAAGGACCATATTTCATATATAAGATCTAATTAAGGTCCAATTTTACTATGTCCTCAAAAGAATCTATAGAAACAAATATTTTCTATACAATTCACTAAACATATAGAAAGCCACCGTGTAGGGGTGTGTACAAACATACTCTGTACGACACCCTAAAATCACAAAATAGAAATAATTAATAGAGAATAGTGGTATCAATCTAATGAAGGAATGAAAATATGAATATGATATTATAATATAGTTATTTCAACCTAAGTAAGGTTAAAAGTAGACACAATGTATCATGGTGATGTCACTGGATCATTGAAAGATTATTACTATACTAGAGGATCAAAGAATCACATGTTTTGGAGTAATATAAACCCATGTTCTGTGATCAATAATTTAACTCATCCGATATAACCCACTCATTGGGCATATCCATGATAGATCACCCAAGAAACAGAGATGGATGGTCCAATATACCCAGTCGATTGGACTACATCTCACCAGAAGTGAATAGATATCAACAAAATTATATGGGATCACACACATGGCCTATGGGGTATACCACACCCTATATGGATTAAAAATCTTAACTAGGAATCATTATTGTTAATTTTGTACAGGTGATTCATGAAGCCATTCCTATAGGATGAAGATTATGTGATTGAGGATACAACCCACATGAATCACATGGGTATTCATTCTCGAGTTTTTAGAGGGGATCTCGCCAATTATAGGAACAAAATAGAACAAATAACCCAAATGGTGGAGGAATATGAATAATATCTCTAGAATAATATATTAATGGAAAACACATATATAGATACAGTTTTAGGAAACTCACCCAGTCTCATTCCACTACTAGTCGAAGAAAAACAAGGGCTACAACATTAATTTTTTTGGAGTAAAAAAAATATTCTAAGTGGTACAAATCATGTCTTTCATAGCCTACCATTTCCAATGAAATGATATATCACCTGACATTACATTCTCATAATTCATATTTTTTCATCTAGGGTATATAGAATGTATTGGATATAATGACACTCGAATTGTTCCATCTTGTCAGGATCATGTACTTTGGTCATTGGCTTGCACATTGGATGAGTATATGGACATTGACTATGTCAAGGCCTATTCCTTTTCAATTTCATATGTGAATGGTGTGTTGCCCCTATACACCGATTTTGGGGACACACAACCCCATGGGGATGTACTCCCTATACACGCCTATCCACTCCCCCCTTGTTTTATGGTGTGTGAGTTCACCACATGGTGTATTATGCTACAAGAATACATAGGCTTCCAAAACATATAATAAGTGATACATATGAGTTAGGATCATAAAAAGTGTGAGTAAATCACCCATCATATGATATTTATCTCCAAATGAAACCCTATATTCCAACTAGAGGGGACGACATGTCGTATTTTATTCAGACTACATATACTGGAACTCGGTTTTTCATAGAAAAAAACGCCTCTAGGTGGTTATGGTTTACCCAAATCCTCTATCATTTAAACCTAAAATCATTCTCAAATGATAATAAAATAGTATTGACTAGGTATGGCTATAACTATTGTCCTGATTTTGGCCAACACCTCACTACGAAATTGTCCATCATTATGTCGCATATCTGGAATGCCAAAACCAATGTAAATGAGAACATATGATCCAACATTGATTATGTTCCATCATAATCTTAGAACAATCATTCAATAAATCCCAACCCTAAACCCTAGACAATGATCTACCGTGGAAAAGAGAGATTGCACAACGGTTACCTACAAGGTATTTAACAAACCATCATCCAATGGAAATGTTGATTATAATCATATGTATAATGATGGGAGAAAAAATAAAAACACCAACAAGAGCAATGGGCCATGGAAATTATTCATTTTATCCTTAATCAAATTTCATGAGAAAAACTAGTCAGTGAAAGAATACAGGATTACCAAACAGTATCAACTCTTATGTCTAGGAAGATAAATCCACAGTCGTAATTCAATAAGCGAATAGTGAATCAATTCCTTGGATAGATTGGTTCACATTAAAAAGAAGATATTTAAATGTGGATTAAATTCAACAAAAAAAATTATTTCCATGATTTTTGAATTATTACTAATGACTAATGGTTATATGCCATTTTCATTGGTGAGATCTATGAACTCCATCAATGTTGATGATCCCAGTGATAACAGTCATTGGACCATGATACATTGATGCAAAAAGATATCATCTATGAAAAACTAAAAAATGAATGGTTTATGAACATAAACCAAGAGTTTGGATATATCAAGGATTTTATATAAGTGTATTTGGTTATGATAATTATATTTTAGTTAAAAAATAATAATTTTATTATTTGTTCCCATTGCTACACATTAACAAATTGTAAATAGACAACAAACTTTATTTCTCACATAGGGTAAAAACACATTCCATATTTAACTGTTGTATTAATTTTTTTCCATGAAACCATTAATGAGTTATTTCAATAATTTCTAACAAATACTTGGTTGTGATATATTTTATTTAATATTCTTAATATATCGACACTAAGGCTCTCTAGGCACTGGAATCCAATGTAAACTCAATTGTTGGCTTCAAAAATATTACATAAAATATTTAAAAATTATATAGGTAAAATAATATTCATTATAAATGTAATAATATAAATTTAATAATATTTAATGTTTAAATGAATCAACTTTTATAAAAGTGGGTATTAATTTTATTTCATATTTTTATTTATAAGTTAAATTTCCTAATTTTACAAATTCAAAATAATAAAACGGAATTAATTTATGGATTTATTACATCCAAATAATCTTAAGATTATATTTTTTATAGAAATATTTACTATTAAGTTGAATAGTAAAAAATATCATTTTCTAAATAATTTCACTTTTATGACATTATCAGGATATAAAAACGACGTAAATGTTTATGAAAACAAATTTAGACCAAATATATATTTAATAAGTAATATGATTATTTTATAAACATAAGTTTGAACTTATAAATCCATTTTTTACATTATAAAAATCTAACAATGGTTTTTATTCACAAAAAACAATTTTAAGTATTTGATTTATAATTATTTTTTCATAAGTTACATTCTTCATTTAAATTGATTTCAAGGGAAAATAAGTAAACTTTTATTAATAATATTCCAATAAATACATTTGGAATAATAATTATACAATAATTTACAATAAAATAATTTTTCTAAAATAATTATTTTTAGAGAATCATATTTCGTTGTGTTTTGTGAAGTTATATTAAAATTATTGTTTGAATCTTTTCTAAATTGAATTAAAAAAATAATTTCATTATTTGAATAAAGAGGTTAAAATTGATTAATAAGATCAATATTATTATATTCATCACGAATTGTAACCATGGTAAAGGTATG
Organism: Viscum album; assembly: GCA_963277665.1. Classification (NCBI taxonomy): domain Eukaryota; kingdom Viridiplantae; phylum Streptophyta; class Magnoliopsida; order Santalales; family Viscaceae; genus Viscum; species Viscum album. Next base: position 1,615,948,536 of record OY728131.1, on the reverse strand, counting down.
TCACCACGGTAATTAGTAAAACATATTAATTAAGGTGATAAGGTTTGAAATTCCATCTATACTAAAAGATAATATTTTGTGACCTTATCACTTTGTTTTAAATTTTTTCGTGTGTATTTAATATTCCACCACCACAGATATTCTATAAACATGTTGATATGATATAATGAACATTTTAAATATTATTAAATGTTATTAATTTGATTTCAGAAAACCTTTTCATATCTTTTTTCATCCAATTGGAAATGAAAGCATCCTTTGGGTATACATTTGAAATAACACCTCTATAAAGATATGTGTTATGTTTTTCATCACTGGATCATATGGATAGTTAAAATGATGGATCATAAGATTATATATGATAATAATTATAACATATTAGACTCTAGAAACCTAGATTTGGCAGTTATGAAACATTATTAGTGAAAAAATAATGATTTACCAATGTTTCCAACTATTTAATAGGAATGTAAGACTAGATACATACATAAATTACATTTCAAAACCTAAGATACAAGAGAAACATATTGTGAGAAAATTAATATCCTTTCTATAATATCCTATAAAATTAAAAATATTTCACACTATATTAATGAGGAAATGGAAAAAAATTTGGTTGATCCCAGATGATCAATAAAGTGTAACATTCTATAGAATAATTCATAATATAAACATTTTATAAGTCATATAGAAAAAATAAAAGAAAATCATGAATCATAATTCAACAAAAACTAAGGAAATTATATATTAATGATAAAAAAATAAAAAATAACAAAAATCATCATATATATAATAATGAATGAAAACATAATATCATATATAAAAATAATCTATATTGGCATTTTTCCAGGACTATCCAATTATAAAAAGAGTTACACACTAAAACCGAAACATTTTTTCTCATGGGACATATCAATGAATCAAGGGGTAATATAATTATAGGTCTCACCCAAAACTAGTATATGCCTAATTAATTTACTATAATTTCATCAAGACCATTCATACAATTCTCTATGCAACATATCCCTGAATAAAATCATGTATATTCCTATATGGAGAAATATGGAAACTAAATACTTCCCTATTCAATAAAATAATTGTATTTCTGTGATAAAAGTCATTAATAAACATTGAAACCATAGTGTACCATCAATGTAACATTAAGTACCATTACAAATGTAATATACTATTGAGGGTACATATAATGTGATGGGTTAGCTATAAAAGATAGTAATTGGATTCAATAGATTTTACTGGTAATATAATATAGAAATAAAAAAAAACTTCATTCATTACAATTCATAATGAATGTGTGAACATTCAAAATATTACCACTATGAGTTTTTATCCATGAATTTTTTCTTAGGAACATTAATTATGTATTTTATTTATGGATGATTTAATGATAAATTAACTATTTTTAGGTTTATCAACCATAGGTTAATTTGTGCCACAACTTATTGCAACTGAAAGTATCCAAACAAGGATATATTATAGACACACACAATTTTCATACATATATATTACATATTATTTGATGAATGTTCATTAAGTAAAATGAATATATATGCCATTATGATCTTTTTATACTATATTTTGAACATGGATATAAGGAAAACTGATTCATAAGTTGAATACATCATCACCCACAATGTTCTTCACAACTATAATCCTTCATAGGAATATATAATATATTAATTCATAACCTAGGGAAAATAAATGTTAGAATTAGTGATCTTAGATGCAAAAAATGTATATAAGGGAGATAAAAACATAAAGTGCACATTAATATATGGGAACATGAGAATAAAATGTTGAAAATATACCTTCTATATAATATATCATAATATTATTTCATGGAATAATACATGTTAGTTCATATGACTTTATTTAGACAATAATGAATGAACATTTTCCATGAGAGTATAACAGAGGAAAATTAATGATTTCATGGTGCACACATTGTTAAAGAAAATCAATTCCTTATTAGTCGAGGATCATTTCCTAGACTACCATTATGGAATGGATTCACTCTTCAAACCATCATAGTAGTCATGGTTTACTCCTATGACAATTATAGTGGAATTATTCTCCTACTAAAAATGGTTCAACTTACTTTCCATTAATTTTTATTTAAGGATCTATCAAACTTTACTTAATTCATTAGAGGAAAATATAAATCTAAGGTCACCAGTCACATAATGGAAATCAATCAGATGTGTTCCAAAAGATCAAAAAATATTCCTCATATCATAATATGTGAAAAGAATCATGTTTCATAAACATATTTAAAATATAATCATTAAACATCTATAGAATGAATAAGGATAAAATAATTTGATCGTATCCCCCATATTTTCTTAATTAAATTAAACAGTTGTTTTCATTGATTTATATAAATACCATTAAAAGAATATAAATATTTTCATTGTGAAAATAACATTTTCATATTGAAAAAAGTATTAAAAATGTAAAAATTTTCAAATATTTAAGAAAAAATTTTCCTTTAAATAATATTGGAAACTGATATAGAATCCTGAAATCATTATTTGGGTCATGTGGATGGATATTTTTTCATGTAACATACATTATAACAATGATTTATTTATCATTTGTAGTAAAAAGATAAAATGAAACTCATTTAGAAGAAAAGAATATTTATTTTAAAACATTTTTGTAAAAATTAAAATATGATAAAAAAAAGCTTCAATCAATAATTTTTGTATTTAAAATTTTGTATTTATAACATTTTTAGAAAAACTTTAAATAGAAGAAAAAGTATTTTCAATCGAAGAGAGAAAAGGAAAAAAAATTCATAGAAATATTATTTATCTATCTGGTGTAATAAAAGAGAGGAAGGTTAAAATTAAAAATTTATTCTATATAAATAAACATTCTATAATTAAATTAATTATTTTGATGAGATATAGGTCATGATATTTCATCATTGGATCTTAACTATACCCAACCACAATAAAGATTGAGATTGTTACATAAAACCCTTAAAAATTGGTCATATTTGAATAAAATAATCATACAAGAGGTAAACTTATATTGATATTAATATTAACATAATGATTATGAGAATAATAATAAAATAAATTCATGGTAATAATACACATGAAATTAAAAATCAACTAGTGAATATTGGGCGTGCCTCATAAAATTAATAGTGAGACAAAAATATGTCACCTAAAGTATTGGATTTTTTATTTCATATTATACACTCCTATATAATAAATATAGGTGTATTATGAATATATTATATAATTTAAATTTTTTATATTATTTCATATATGACTTACTTATAACATTTTACCACATGTAGGATAACAATTATATTTTACAATCAATGGTCCCAATGATAGTTGAATCTCTTTTCAGGTATGTTTTCGTTCGATTATTTTTTCCATTGTACTATTATTATGGTTCCATAAAATAAATTCTTTTAGTATTTATATAAATATAATATACATTCAATACATTCATTTAAATATTCATCCATATAATTTATCTTTCATAAATTAATTTTCATCATTTATGGAGACGGTGGGTCGTATGTAAACATGAACGCTTAATTAATTTTTCGACATATGGAACAAAAGAAAGATAAATATTAATTGACTACTAAATAATTATTATTATGTTATAAATATATTATATAATTAAATATATCATTATTATAATCCAAGTCTTAATAAAATGAGGAACATATCATATCGCTTCATGGAGGCGGTAGTCCACACATTCACATGATCGATGATATCATTTTTCTATAGATTTGAAGGTGAAAAGGAATACATGATATTAAAATTATATATGTATAATTATTTAATATATATATATATATATTAAATTAGTAAATATATCCAACCATGTGAGATAAGGATCAAAAAAAATTACATCAGTTTGCGATGGGGTAGCCACTGTATAGAAGATTGATGATTCTATTTCATATTTGATGAATGAGAATATTTCTATAGGTTATGATATTAACATAAAAGCATCTCATTATATGTAATATAATTATTATATTATATCATATTTGTATTATAAAATTTTGAGTTTGAAGATGAAAAAAATATAAAACAGTCGGTTAAGAAAGATACCTTTTATTCAGACAACATCTTTAGGTTACACCAATATCTCTCATATACGTGTTTACTAAAAAAATACATCTTTAAAATCAAAAGGTATTTAATTAAGGGTTTGGTTAGTTATTTATGAACCCAATGGATCATGAAATTTGGATAGTAGGGGAGAGGATATGCCATTTATGTGAGGAGAAAGTCACTTTGGAATTTCTAAAAAGAATAGAGAATGAAAAATTCATCCAAAACCAAATTCACCCAGATATAAATATATTAAAATTTTGGATAATATATGTTTTATATATTTCTGGGAAATATAATTTTGGCAATTTTATTTGGAAAACATGCCCTTGTAATTTGGTTTAACACCCATTAAACATATTATCACCTGAACCGAGGCAATAAATTTTAACTATATATAGTATTCATTATGCCCAAAGATTATATTGAAATTATTGTATAATAATAATTATACGAATTCAAAATATGGAATAAATTTTTTAAATATTCAATTTATATAAGTTGGGTAATTTAATTTAAAATTATTCACAAAGACGTGATGAGATGTGGTTTTCCAAAGAAAAGGTTTCAATAAGTATAAAAAGACATTATATCAAAATCAAAATTTGACACTCATTAGAATAAAGTAAATTTGATAAATAATAATTTAATTGAACAAATTTTCTATTTATGTTTTTAAAAAAATCAATGGAACTTTTTAAATTAATTAAAATAAAATATATTTTTATAATAAAAATCTGTATTTTTAACTATTCATCAAAAAATATCCTTTTCAAAAAATTATTAAAACATAAAAATAAGATAATTTTGATATGTTTGGTTAAGATATTAACTTATTTATTTCATGAAAATTTTCTAGAAGTATCAAAAAGTAATTTTTAATAAAATGTGAAAATTTGGTGATACATCTTTTTGGAAATTCATACTTTTAAGAGTAGCATTGGATTTATTTTTATCATATTCATAGAAAACAAATTTAAATTACTAATAAAAATTTAATAGAATAATTAATATAAAAATTTTAATAAAATAATTCTCTAAAGTAAATTAATTTAATTTATAAGAAAAATAAAATTTTTAAATAAAACATTTTTTGTACTTTCAAATGATATAGTATTTTCATCTCACATCAATTGATAGTTATTGAGTTTATTTTATACATGTGTAAGCCATATATATTTCATAATATTGATATTAATATAAATAACAAGAAATTTAATTTCTATATTATAATGATATATTTTATTATTTTATGTTATATTTTTTTGTTGTGTATTACACAAGTAATCGATTAAATTTAATTTATCTGAATTTTTTTAATAAAATTTCAAGTTCTTACATTAATCCTCCAAGAAAATGAATCTCATCCTCAAAGTTATATTACAATGAAATAAAAAAACAAGGATTCTTCTTCCTCATCATATCATCATCTTTCATTATATATTTCGTAATGCTGCATTTTCACCATAGAACATTGACAAGGGGGATGGACTTATTATATAAAAATTTATCTCTATAATCCAAAATATTCGCTAGTTATTCCTCATAGATATTATATTTCTCTAATGTTATGATCCATGTGTTTAGTATATGTGATGGATAAGGTATGTACTTCCTCAATATAGATACATGGAATAAATCATGTACTCAATAGAGGTTTAGTGGGAGCACTATAGGATATGCCACTATCCAGCCTCAATTGAGGATCTTGCAGGGCAAAATATATATTGTTCATAGATTTCCCTTATTTTAAAATTTATAAAAAAATTCTATTTTAAAATTCATAGAAAATATTTCTTACCAATATCATATTCTAGACCATGCCTATTATTATTCGTATAAATTTGTAATGATTATTAGATTCCTTGGTGTGCTTCTTAATTGCAATAAATTTATATTCTATTTCCTCAGCCAACCCAATGCCTAATAGCTTTCTTCCTCCAACATCATCAGAACACACTAGATTTTGACACCTCTTTAAATAAAGGGTTTAAAATGTATCAACATGAATTCCTAATTGAACACTATTATGGTAAGAACACTCGAATAAAGGATGATGTTGATCCCAACCACTTTTAAAATCCAAAGCAAATGATGTTAGCATATCCATTAGGGTTTTAATGGTTCTTTTATACTAACCATATGTACTAGGATGAAATATATCATTGAAACAGAACTATGTATCCGGATACTGATAAAAATTTAACTAGAACATTGAAATAAACATCATATTCTAATCAGATACAATTTAATGTGGTACACCATTAATCATTACCACTTCTTTAATGTATATCCGAGAATTTTGGCCGAGGTATAAATCATATCTAGTAGAAAGGATGTGTGAAGAATTTTAAGGGTGATTTACTACAACCAAAATAGAATTATTCCGTTTATATTTTTATATGAATTAATATAATAAATTACATGAAGGTGTCATCCAATTTTGATTCTATTATGATTAATGGTTGAAACATCCACTTAAGCATTTTTCTCTCATCCTTAACTTACTGACATACCAATCATCGGGATATAGAATCAATAATATCTATCTTTATTATATCCCACCATAAGCACTCTTTTAGAAATATATACATATTTTTACTTATCAGATGGATAAAGAATGGTTAGCTATGAGATTCCTCAAACAAATCCTTCCTTAAAAATGGTACGGGCCGAACAGATACATGTTTCATAATTTATACCATTCCTTCATAATCATGGTTAAACTTGAGAACATTTCTAACCATCTTATGAATCTTTGAATATTTCTTATAAACCTATTTAATTTACTAATGTATTGTTGGTTGAATGCTCATTTTATTAAGTTATGATTTTTCCAATTTATTTAATATTTTTTGATCTATCCATTATACTTCTAGAAATGTTTGATCTTCTATTATACTTATCATAGATAAGCTATCTTGTTCTCTTTAACTCAAATAATTTGCACATTTTTTTATTTCCCAAGGTGGTAATGTATTGAACAGTAATAATATTTATTTATTTATAACCATGCTCTCTAATGCATATTTATCTCCTATGATTATATATAAATAAATATTTATAACATGTATATATATCACACACTTATCCGTAAAAATAATAACTCAATATCATTAATGATGAAAACAATGAAACTAAATCCAAATCATTTTTTGGGTAGTTTATCTCATGAACCTTCAATTATAATGACCTATAATCAATAACCATATAATTATGAATCATAACAAATCCAAATCCATTCTTTGATAAATCACTATGGATTAAAAACCCTTCTCCAGTACAAGGTAATGTGTGCACATCTCTGATGAATAAACATACAAATAGTATCCCAATTTTTTCACATTTATTAATATAATAGAAAGTACCCCTTACTATTTAACATATTTAGTGAATTAGATATTCATGGGAAATTATTTTCAAACCACCTATAATATACATCAAACCGATGAAAAATTTAGATCTTAGACATTGTGGAATGTTTGGGCCAACATTCCACAAAATGTCATTAGTGGTTCCATAGATATACCCTGTATTGAGATTATAAGACCAGAATATATAAAAATTTATAGAAAATATTTAAATTAGTTAAATTTTTCAAAAAACATCACTTTTCATGGGGGTTTCATCACAATTCTCATGTTATGTTCATTCTATTCCTTGAACTTTGAATATAAAAACAATTTCATCCATAAATATTACCGCTAGCTGATCAATGTCATAAATAAAGAATATTAATTAAACACAAGAAGTTAGAGAGTCCATTAGTAATTCTAAATGGAATATCTATATATTTATAGTTTACATAAACTTTATGGAATTCACTTGTGGGTATATACACCATCATGACCCTCAATGGATGATATCAAAAAGAGGTCAATCTTGAATAACTATTGAGCTGCATGAAGTTGATAAAATCGGTCCAAAATATGGGGTAGGGGATACTTATTTTTGACTATGATCCATTATTGTTCCTGATAATCAATTTAGATTCCCATCAATCAATCTTTATTCACAAAAAAAGAGAACAAGTGCACTCCATAGTGACACACTTGAATGAATGAATCTATTATCATGATTTTCCTAGAATTTATTAATAAATTCCTATGACTTAATATGATCCACTCTATAAGGATTATTTTTAATAGGTTTATCAAAATTTTGGAGTTCTATTGAAGAATCCACATTATGGTTTAGTATAAGACTAAAACACTCATATGAAAATAAATTAAAAATCCCTCACAATAATAATATATTTGATAATGAATTTTTCATCCCCGTATGAGATAATAACAACATTTGAATAATAATCTAAACTAATCCAATATATTTTATTTCCATTATATGTTCATATATATCATCAAATTGATAGATGATCTAACATTGGTTCGAAATATTAAAAAATGTCTTTCCTTTCTCCGTAATTAATGTTGGATTTATGTAAATAAATCCAATCTATACCAAATATAACATAAAATTCACCCATTGAGAGAATATAGATATTTTAAGGAATAAATTTCCCATAATAATCATATATATAATAATAAGAATAATTAAATTCATTAATTATACAATTATGGTTTGTCACTAATAATCCAACATCTAAATGTTGGGGACAAGAGTAATCATTCATAGATACTTTTCATGGTAAAATACAATTTTTATAACTAATCTTAAATGACAAACATAATTACTTATTCATTTTTTCCCCACCCCATATTTAGTTTTCTATCTTAAATACCATGCTAAAATTAATATGGTTATAATTAACATCAATCATCTTTATTCTGAGTGATTAATCTGGAATCATACTTTATATTATGTCCAAATAATAACACCATTTTTTCAGTATATGACATATTAGGTTTTACCTATTTCATTCCTGGTAATAATTTATTAAAATACATCTTGAAGGGTTGTTCACACATTGTATATTTACAAAACATATCCCATTTCATATTTAAAATATTTTTTCATCATGGCTAGTTTTCAGGCACGATGATACAATTGATCCAAATCCAAATGATCCGTTACTCGGGTAATTACCCAGAGGTAAAAATAAGATATATCCATATCACATTTTAATATCTAGAGAGGGATTTATTTTTTTGTAAAATTCTCACTCTATCCATTACCAAAGTCCGAGATCATTTTCCTATACATTGATGTATCCCTAGGGTTGTCACTAATGTTTTCTTGTCATTTTCAAAATATTAACTAAAAATTTATATGATACCAACTATTGTGACCCACATTATTCATATATACCTATTAAATTTTTTTATATGAATATTAATTATATTTCATAATGACCGATACTTGAATCATATCGGTCTAGTATCATTGGAAACATTGATAAATAGATAAATTGTACTTAAGTGAACTACATCATCTCCCACTGTGTTCTTCATAACTAGAAACCATCTTAAAAATATTGTATATAATACCTTTATTAGAATATTGTGGAATTGAAACACAAGAATGACTGATAATAGATGTTCAGTAAGAGTAAATAAGGAAGATAGAAACATATAATGGGCATAATGGTAAGAGAACATGAGAATAAAAACTAAAACTCATACCATTAATATCATAGATCATAATATTATATCATGGAATACGTCTTGGTAGTTTATAAGACATGAATCATAAATGAATCAGAGAATATGATCCATAAGTGTGTAATATAAGCACAAAACATGAGTTTTTGGCATATAGATAAGCATAAAGAAGTATTTCTTAAATATTATTTTGGATACATTGGAAATACTATCATGGTATAATTATTACAATCCCAAAATCATCATAGTAGTCAATGTTTATTCCCTATAATTTCATAGTGGACATAATTCTTTAATTAATTAGGATCATCCCCATTCGAGTTTTTTATATTATTTTATATCATTCATTACCCAATATATAGATGGTATGTATAATTATATTCCCACCTATAACATTATGAAAATCATATGGATGTGTTTCATTTGGTGATAAAACATTCACTATATCATAACCCATGAAAACATATAGGTTTCATGAACATATTTTTAAAACTTATATAATCCATCTAGAGAAATAATAAGGATTATATCATTAAATAATATCCATAATAAATCATATGTAAAATCAAGGGTTGCTTTCATTGATGAATTGAAATACAGTTAAATTTTTTAAAAATGTTCTTGAAAAAATTATCCTTTTCACATTGAAATCACTTATTTCTAATATTAATGCTTCTAAAATATTAAATAATTTTTTTTCAAAATTCTATGGTAATTTTTTAATTGAGATTCAAATCATTTAATTTTCATGAAATTAGAATTTTTTTTCATTCCACGTATGTGAAAATAAATATAATTTTCACATTTTTTAAAAAAATGTCAAGAGAACCTTATTCTGAAACTGAAAAGAATATTCCCTTTAAACAATATTTGTAAATGGTATGACATGGATAAAAATTACTTTGAAAATATTTTTCAAATAGTAAATTAATTCATGAAAGCATTTTTAGAAATCATGGATATAGAATAGAAATTATTTTTGACAAAAGAGAGAAATAAATTTGATTTTTATTTAAAAAAATATTCAATATCTAGAGTGTATAATGATTGTAAAATGGGGAAAACCCCATATTCAATATATATAATTTTCTATAATATAATTCATGAGTTAAATAAGATATTGATCGTAACATTTCATCATCAATTTTTAAGCATAAAAAACTTTGATAAATAATGATATTGTAACATAAAACCCTTAATACCATGGTAAAATTCAAATTAAAAATACATGAAAGAGAGGAAAAAAATATGGATATGAGTATCCCAATAATTATAATGTTAATAATGATAAATTAAATTCATATGAATAGTATACAAAAAATAAATGATAGAAGTGGCCAATATAGAATGTCTCTCATAGAAGTAAAAGTGGCAGAAAAATCCATTACCCCAAGTATTGAATGTCATCTAACATGTTCGGAAATAATGTATAATAAATATATGACAATAATAAATATATTAAAAACAATAAATACATATTCTACTCCATATTTTCTTTTACTATACACACTAAACAACAATTTATTATGAATATTTTTATTAAAATCAGTATTTTAAGTCATAGCAACTTCATTTTTCATGTTTGTTTTGGTTCAGTAGGTTTTATCCTTGTAATTTCAATTTTGTTCCATCATTTGAATAATGTTATTTTGGATGTAAATATAATATATATTCACTATATTAGTATTTAGAGTCATAAATAAATTTTGAGGATAAAAAATGACTTACACTATTCATAGAGATAGTAGGTTATATGTATGCAGGAATATTATTTTCATATTTCAATAAATAGAATGGAATAAAGGTAAATATTAATAAAAAAAATTCACATATTTTACTTATAAATTATATAATATATTTTGATTACATATACCATTATTACAATCAATGTCACAATAAAATATAAAATGAATCTCATCTCTCAGTAGAGGTGAAAGTCAACACATTCTAAGGATTGACGATAACATTTTCCAATACATTAAAATGTAATATGTTATATGTTATATTATATTTAAATAATAATAAATGTGAAATAAATATCATATATATATACATTAAATCAATCATTATATCCTAACATGAGAGGCAGTTATGGAAAACGAATTACATTGGTTCATGAGGCAGTAGTCCACTGTACACATGATTGATGGTTTTGGATCCCATTTGACGGGAGAGGACAATGATAAAGGATATTCCATTAAAATAATTCTGTATCATTATACGACATATATAAATGATATTATTTCAAAAAAATTAGATGATTCTATATTGTTGAATACAAAATTGAATAAATCCCACGGATAACAACAATATTATTTTTAGACAACCTCTTTAGGTTAGCAACAAAAGTAATCTATGTTGGGTTTAATAGTCAAACAAAGTACTCAAAGATGTGGGAAGAAATTTAATAATATTTTTGATAGTATTATAAAAACCAAAAGTATCATGACGTGTAGAGATGAGATGTAGGGAGATGTCCATTTATATATGGGGAGGGAACACGCTAGGAAATTTCAGAAAAGAATAAAAATTCATAAATTCATTTAATAAACAATGCTTCAAAATAGAAATATATTTTAATGTGGGATAAGAAAACATTAAAATAAGGAGATAAAATATTATTTAAAATGGTTTATTTAAAAATATGACCCCTATCATTTGGTTTGACCCCCTAGAAAACTTGTTTTAAGCACAAAAACCGTAATAAATGATTAAAGTTTATACTATTCATCACGAGAACAAATTTAATTTTACCTTATAATAATATATAATAAAATATGATTACAAATATAGTATTAATATTTCTAATTTATGATCACATAATTAGTTGAATTTCATTTAAAATAAAACCCATTGTCATGATGAAAAATCGATTTCCTAACAAAAAGTTTCTATAAGTATAAAACGTTATTATATCAACATTCAACATCAAAATGATTCCAATGACCTAAATTGGATTAATAATAATATAATTTGACGATTATTAAATTTATAACATTTTAAAATAAAAGATGAAATTTTATATTCTTTAAAAATTATTTATAATTAAAATATGTATTTTTCACTATTCATAAAAATTATTATTTTTAGAAAATTAAAAAAACATAATTGATGATTTTTTTAAAATTTTATTTCAAAAATTATGTTCATTTTCTAAATTTTTTTCTAACTTTGAAGCCATAATTAATAAATAATTGTGCACAATGAGATGAAATCTCTTTTTTAAGATATTCAATTTTTTTAGAATAAAAGTATAAATATTTTTATCCTATGCCGAAACAATATTAAACCAATCATAAAACATTTTTTGAATGTAAAATATATATATTTCACTAATATAAATAACCAATTATGATAACTCTAATTTATAAGATAAAAATAGTTATCCATAAATAATTTATTTTACATTCAGATGATTATATATTTTCATTTCCAATCTATTATAAGAAAATAAATTATTTTATAAATTATTAAACCATATAGTTTTAATAATTTAGTTATTCATATTCGTACCCTCTAATTTAACAGCAAGGTTTTAGCTGTAAACTATATTTCTGCTCATTAAAAATCGATTTTCGTTGTAAAGCATGTTATCAAGGATATTATATTTATTTGAAAAAAGTATTAAATTAAATCTCTGGTTAATACATGAATTTTCTAATAAACTATACATTTTATTACTTTTTCATAACTTTAGGATTGTTTGGGACCATTTAAATGATTTAATATAACAATATTCGTGAAAAAATCTCCAATTAAAATAATCTGATGGGGGACAATATTTTAAACATAATAATACAATAAATTTAATCATTAATATAGTCTAAAATATTCCATTTAAATGTATTCACTATGAAAATGTAATTGGTGACGAATATAACATCAATGCCAAAGAAAGAAGATTAAGACAAAAAACCTCCACATATGGATTGGGTAGAAATCCAATCAAAAAAACATGAAAGATATGGGTAAAAAAATTTATTAGTTTAATATAAATAATTTCATATCATGATATAAAATATTAGATCGGTATTATATACACCAAATAATGTAAATTAGTTATATATTACAAAACAAGTCCCTGAGAGAGGAATTTAAGACAAAAAACAGTTTTTTATAATCCCGAATTTCACAAACATAAGATAAACTCATATATTACAGGCATAGCTATCTTAATCACTTAATTTATTACCATAATCAAATCCATTTTCATATATAAACATTATATAGATTAACTCTATATATAAATTATTATTATTATCCACAAAGTGTCTTTATAGTTTTGATCGTTTGTACTATTTTTATAATAGAGATGTCTATATAACTTAATCTTCAAAATTTCATCATTAATAGATTATTATAGTTACTATTAGGTAATATTAGTAATAATTTCTAATATTCCAAATTATAATCATAGCGGTTTTAATATCTAACCTTATAATGAAATCTATAATATGCATATTTCATTGATTTTTTTTCAACAAGTGGGTGTGTATTGATAATAAATCAATATAATAGAAATCAAATAATTATTTACAAACATATATTAGATTATAAAAGTTATTATTTTCCCACTATCATTCATGATATAAATTCAAAGTACTATAAAAGATGGTGGTTAGACTGACCTAAACATGGACATCCCCAGAATTAATAAATGATTATGTGGTTTTTATAATATAATTATACCAAAATAATAATTGATATATTTATTATATATTATTTTACTATGTAGTAATTTTTTATAAGTATAAAAAAATTGAAAATGGTTATCCAAATATTACATGAATTGAATAAAATATTATCATCTTATTATGGTTATTTAAAACTACTTAAATAACATTGATCATTTACTGATCATATCATCAATAGGTTTTAATTTTCTTCATAAAATAACCTCAATGATATCAAAAAAATAATATTTTTCTTTAATAACATCCTTAGATATGTCTTCGGCTGGAAGTGAAGGAAAATGAAACACGTTTCATCGTGGAGGCAGTTGTCCATACAATGGACGAATGTCGGTTTTATATTTCTTATTTGAATGAAACAAGGTAATTAATGTTTATTTACAAGTTATAAAACTATTACTTAATCTATAAATAATTAATATAAAATAAAATATTTGGGAAATAAAATTTTAATGGATATAGGAATGGAAAAAGTATTAGTAAAAATATTGAACATATGTTGAGAACTTTGAGGTTCTCTTAGATGATTACATTAAAATGATAGGATTCTGATAATAATTTATGAACATAAGATCAAGGTAGTGACATAATATTCTTGAAGAATGAAATATGGATTTTTTATAGAGAAATTTGTTTAGGAGTTCTTTTATGTAGTGGTTAGAGACCGATTTTATAAGTTGTGAGATTGTCATTTTGTAAATATTTCCACTTAATATAAATGGAAAACATGTATAACATGTAATGTGGGACAAAAAATGGAGTGAAAAAAAATAAAGACAATAAAAAACCTCATATGTTAAATTCTCTACATGTTTTCATCATGTTTAAACTTTTATACCCCTTGAATTATAAATTTTACAATTTCATACTTTTCCACAAAACCTATATTTTTCCTATGTAAACTTAATTCTTATAAATAAAATAAACGTGTTCATTGTTATATATTTTGGAAATAATTATTATAAATTTGAAATCTATTTTATTTGATTCAATTTATAGAAATTTAATTTTATAATTTCAATATGATAAATGTATAATAAGATAAAAATAATTATAAAAATATTTCTTGAGTTCAATAACATTAATCATAGGATTATGAAATATAATTAATGTTTGAAAATATAAAATTTAATTTATAAACTAAATATTATCAAGGAAATGGTTTCATACTTATCTAATTCATCATTTATTCAAATAATTCCATAAAATATGTAGTGTTAGTAAAAATGTTATATTGAATTACTGACATAGAAATATTTTTTAAAAAAACCCAAAAAACAATTGTAACAAAATATAATTATAAATAACTAATAATTTAAAATTATTTTTTTAAAATAATATTCAGTCAATCATGAATTAAAATTTATAATATATTTAATTATATAGGTTCTTTATAGTTCACATTGTGTTATAGTTCAATATATGGTGTTTGCCTTCTATATTAGGGTGTCAAGATTTCAATTACCCCACCCAGACAAATTTTTTCATAAAAATTGTTTTATATAAATGATGTCTAATGGGTGTGGATATTCCATCATCATATATTCTTCAGGCTCCAATGTGACATCTCTTAGTTTGTGATTTGTTCTATTGAATTTCACGAACTGAGTTTTTTGATTCGTCAACACAATCTATCTAGTGTCGAGAATTTGGAAAGGTTCTTCATTATAATACAATCAAAAATTCAAATATATTCTCTTAGGTGTGATTATATATATTAGATTTATCATATACATCCATAGTAATGAAATGAAATGTGTAATTTACATTATATTGGTTGGGAAACATTTAAAATAAAAAATCTACAACCCGAATTCATTCATGTGATTAATAAGGTTCAATGTACATAGATAATAACATCCCCCTTTTTGAAAATCATAGAACTTGCTTCCATGGTGACACCATTAGGAGCATATATTCCTGAACATGAAATATTATGTCTTTCCTTGGATATGTAGAATAGTTTACTTTTCTAATATAGGAAACATTAATATGATCATGAGAAGTCATTTATTTAATAGTCATCTCTTGAAAATTATTGATGAAAACCAGATTTCCCACAAAAATATCTTCATAACAGCTAGTAGTACTAACTTCTTCCCATAAAAAGCTTCAAATGGGGATATTTAGATACTAGAATTCATATTATTATTGTATGAAAATTACACCAAATATGGATAATAATCCCACATACCATGGAAGTAGTGGGGAAATAAACATATCATATCTACCAATGATTGGGTAGTCCTTTCAGATGGCCCATTAGAAGAGGGATTATTGGTGGTGCTTAAATGTATCTCAATAATGAGATCTCTTTTATTACTATTCAAAAATATATTTTTAAATTGAAGGAAAAGATCAGAATATATTTTATAGATGTTACCAATAAAGACCTATCATTCTATTCATTTTGGAGATTGGAATGGGGATCAAGAGGTAGATCTTTTGTTATCACTATGAAATGAGGTTTCATTGTAAGATGACCAATTATGAACCATATAGTATAATTCATCATTGGAGTATGTGGGAATAAAGGAAAAATCCCCACTGTAACATTTTCTAACTTCCATATAGGTATAGTAAAAGAGTTCCTATGCAGCATATAATGCCACCTTTCTATATTTACCTACTAGAATAATAAGAATTTGGACACATTTTCATCAAATTTTCATATCATAACATCCCAACTGATATTTTCTCATTAATAATTATACATATATTTTATAATGGGGTGTGTAGAGAAATTTTATCATTAATGATTCATTTATTAGTTTTATCATGAACTCTAGTATGGATAGAACACATAACATCTTTCCACTAATCACCAATCTTCTATTATATATGAAATATTCCAATTTCTCATCATTATATACTTCAATATTAATTTTTATTTTCTCATTATCCTTCATGGAACAACCAATGTATTTTTTTTAAGGATGGTTTAGTAATTTTTTAGAAAAATAATCATGTATCTCGTTTCCTAAACAACCCCAAGTACATATTGACTAGATCCCTGTATATATTATCCTTGTTAATCATCATCGTGACTCAAAAATCATGGATAGTCCTTCTAAATACATCAAACACATTTTTTCATTCCCATTGTAGTACTGTTAGAGTAATTATAATCCTTATGTAGTTCTAACCATCTACTTTTCATAATGTTATACTATTTCTGAAAGAAGTAATAATTTATGCTCTTGTGATCTATTTATATATTACATCACTCAACATAGAGGATGTGTCTATATATTTTCCATGAAATGATTACAACTTCCAAATCATGTACATGAGATGGATAATTATGTTCATTGGTTTTCAATATCCTTGATATATAGGTAATCACCCTATCATTATACATAATAACACAGCCATATACATTCCTTGAAGAATCAAAATATATTACAAATACGTACACACATGATGGAAAGGTTAATACCAGTTCATTAATTAGTATACTATTCCAATATTTGAAAAACATTCCCACATTACATGTATAGTGTGAATTTTATTCATTTATGTATTGACTTGGTTAATAGTTTGTCCATCAAAGCGATATCCTAGATGAATCACCCCTTATAACATGTTAAACCCTTAAATCTTTCGATATGGGTTATTTTCATTTGTGTGGAATGTAAATTTACTACCATTGGTTTTTAAGGGTAAATATATATTCCATTCATATAAACAATAACGTTAATTAAATAAAATCCATTGATCCAAAATTCACACCCACTATATTCTTAATGTAATTTCATTTTTCTGAGGGTCTCTAGTATAATGTACATATTACTCTAATGATATTAAAATATCATAGTGTATATAAAGATATATTCAAATATTACAACCATAATTTTATCATGATAATCTTGTATAACTATATTCATTATACCCATAATGAAATAAGTTGAATTTTTCAATCCAAATGGAATTACCGTAAAATCATAATATCCAAGCCTTGTTTATAATTTCATATTCATTATATATTCTTTATTAACCACTATATGATGATAACTAGAGTGAATATATACCATTAAAAATATTTAAATTCCTTGATGTTGGTAAAATAAATCATTAATGTGTGGTAATGGATACCCATTCTTTTACTAATGGATTTGATGTCTGTATATTTGATTAGTAGTCTGATAGACAATTCATTTTTTCATGAGTAACACAAGGCCTCCTTATATTGAAACAGTATGTAATATAATTATCTATCACATAACTCAAGTTGTTTTTTCATAAATTCCACCAATTCCACTTGTGTTATCTTATTTGGAGTTTTAGACGAAGTCCATTCATTAATAAGGTGTTAAATTATAAAATAAAATTTATGCATTAGTGGATGATCGTGTAATTATTTTGTATAAAACATCAATTAATTTTTATACCATAAGTTTTTCCTCAGTTCTCAAGAAAACATCTTTATATATATATATTGTGATTGATCATCCAATATTCCCATAATGACAATAAAAAGATCTACTAGGGGAGGATATAAACATGATTTAGATGATGAAGTATTTAATGAATGATAATAGGTTCAACCTATCCTTCCTGAATCATATTCTATTTCTCATGGAAATAAATTTCATAATTATACTTTGAAATTCAATCCATTCCATGTATGGAAAACTAACGCCTCATGAAACGATGATTGTGTGATTATCTCCTACCGCATCTCATGGTGGACATTAAAATGACACTGTATTTATATATGACATATATATTATGTTTATGTTTTATTTATTCTTCTTTATTTACCATTTATATCATTATTTTATGTTTTCAATTATGTGTAAAACGCGATAATTTCATTTGAGGTAGTACAGACTACCACCCCCTCAAAATGATATGACTCATTAATCCTTTATAGGAGACGTATAAAGGATGGAATTAATGATATTATATAGGATATTATACTGTAAGTATAATATACCAATGTATTATTATGTTTTAATTCCATTAAAATACAAAATAGAAATGAATGTAGCGTTCATGCGTACGTACGGCTTATTATCTCCCTGAACGTTGCATTTCATTTTTTATCTCCAAATGTTATGTACTTTTATAAATACATATATATACTAGATATATAATATATATATATGATATTTAAATCATTTATATAATTTTAGAGATAATGGACTTTTTAACACATGGAAAAATGGTAATTATTATGAGTTTATTTTTGAATGAAGTTCCGAACATGGATAAAATATCAAATATGAACTCAAATAATTAACTAATTGTTATAGAAAGGTAATATGTGATATAAAAGGAATTATAAAATTGTAAAATGTTCTTAATCAAGTAAAATTAACTTAATTTTATTATTCATGTAGAATAAGGAACATACAAGACAAGTCGTACTTGAGGTAAGTGATTTCTTATCTCACTTTTAATTTTGTGAGATTTCCATTGTTCGCCACTTATTTGTTGCATGTGGTGTATTGTATACTTCAATTTGATATATATTATCAATATTCTTTTTATATTCATGGTATTATGTGATTAATTTGGTGTTTATTAACTTTTGGTCAAACAACTCGATTGATCACAATGAATTAAGGGTTTTTCATCTCACTTGTTAATCATTTGAGATTCTTGCTAAATTGGCCACTATTTTATTTTTTGTGGTGTATGGAAATTACATGATTGTATTCATTGTGTAATATAATTTAATTTATGTTTATTTACATCATTATTTTATGATATTTTTTTCATGGGATGTATGTTTCGTTGGTTACCAAATCGGTAATGGAATTTCAAATTTCAATTTCCACTCATTCAGATTTACCCATACTTCATTGAATATTTTACTCTAAGATTATGTGGGGAATCAAAATTTATTATTTATGTAGTAATTACCACTCCCCTAAGATTGTATATACTCTTGATAAACATAATCAGTCCATTGATAATTACTCAAGTCAAAGATATGATCTTGATAAGAGTAATTTTAACTCAATCTCCATTTATTGAGTTAAATATCCAATTCTTTGGTGTTGTTTTTATAGGAATATATGTGAATGTCCTCTAATATATTTACACTGAATATAAAATCATATTGAGTTTATTAATATTTGTCACACATAATTATTTCTTTGATTTATCCTTAACCTAAGGATACAGTCTTTATAAGAGATTTCATCTCAATTTGAATTCCATTGAGACCTCTTTGTTGTTATACACCAATCCACATTTATATGGAGTATATAATGTACTTTGACATATTATATCCTAAATCCCTTTATTCTCATAATATTATAATGTTTTGATTGCCTCAATTATTTTTATTCATGTTTTTATCTTTTGGATAGGAACTCTAACTAAGTCATCATTTTAAATGTTTTAAATATTTATTATTCTAAATATTTCTCATTAATATCAATGTTTTAAAAATGGTTTTACGGATTTATTTATATGGATATTAAAGTTTTAAAAATTAAATTCCTTTTAAATGTTTCAAAGTGGTATGGGACTCTTTGACTCAAAAATCTATTTTTAAACAACTTCTTGACAAATAGTGTGACTTTTAAATGTTTTCAAGAAAGAGGGGGATATTTCTCTCAAATAGTTTTGATGATTATTTTCATCTATGTCAATATCCTTCATTATTATATATTGATGTTAATCTATTAAAATAAAATCTTACATATTTTATTGAATGAGTAATGGATGACTGTGGTTGTGCTATTTTTATACCATTCATGGTTTGTGGATAAAGTAATGACATTTCGTATGATAGTTTTAATACGACTGTTTATGTTATGTTTCAAACTTTTCATACGAGGAATACATTGGACATAGTAAGTGATGGGTGGAGCCCGCTATAGCCTCTTGATGCATCTGTAGGTTTCCTGAGACAAACTAGTGTCTTGGTACAAGGCCTTGATAAAATCTTATTTGTAGTCTTGGCACAAGACTTGACTATGTGGTTATGATGTCCGAAAATTGCATTCCATCATTATGAGATTATATTTTTATATTTCATGTGGTTATTCGACTAGTAGAATACCCACAACTATGTTTTGTTATGGAATTATTTAATCAGCTCAAATTCCTACCATAATGTGTTCATGTTTATTATTTGTAAAGTCATGTGTTTTCAATTATTCACTATTCCTAATGTTTATGTTATCTTCCACTATATTACATACTATTTGTGAGAATTTGAGCTCACCCATTTCTCATGTTTAATTTTCCCAGGATATGAAGAAGTTAGTTATGAGTGACTTACAGTAATCATCATGGAACCTAGGATGTTTCTAAAGGAATAAATTAGTATTGTTTTTCTTTACAAGTTTCAGTGTTGAAATTATGTATGTATATTATTTCCAAGACTAATAAATGGATTGGTCCTTAAATACTTGATTATTTATAATCATGCTAATGTATTTAAATAATGCACTGGCTCCTTGATTCTGGGTTCAGGGCGTTACAGTTGGTATCAGAGGAAGTTTAGTACAAAATTTGGAAACTAGATTTAGATATACTCTGATTAGAGCACATTTACCTAAGATAGACATTGAAGATTAGAATAGAAGAACATCCTAGAATAATATTAATGTAGATATTTTTTGTATTTTCCAAGTAGTAAATCCCTGTCTAGATACGAGCAGGTAGAGGCGGCTCTGGAATAGATGTACCGAGGAGTGGAAACTCTGACAAGGAGTTTCGATCTTGACCCGGGGTATCCTGGTACACAACAACAGGCCTTGCTACACTATTTGTTATGATACTTCTGGGAGATATTCTTAGAAAAATTTACATTCTCTTTACTAACTGATTTGAATAATTTTTATATAAGATGATAATAAATGACCTTGGATAATCCTAATGTGTTTTAAATTGAAAATAAGGTGTCATGATATTCTATATATGATATTATGACTATTATTACTCACAAAATTCTTTCTGGTTTTAGTCTATGGCGGGATTCCAAGGAATTCCTAGTAACATTGAATATGATGTACAATGTTTGAATGGTGGTGGAAATGAGAAACACAATGTAATGTTGATAGGCATAAAAGATATTGTGTTCATTCCGAATCAGTTTTTAAAAAATATGATCAACAACACATATATTTACAAACTCCCAGACTCAACATGAAAGTGAAAAGTGGTGAATGATAAGAGATCCAGTAGTGAATAATAGGTAGAAAATAATGCTCATTTTCTATCATGCAGGAAATGTGGAAGGAGACACCTAGTAATGTGTCTTAATAGAACAAAGAAATGCTTTAAGGGTGGGAAAGAAGGACATAAAGTAAAGAATTTCCGATGAAAAATGAAGAGTACTATTGAAGAAAATAAAAATGCTCCTAAGAATCCATTTACAGTCATTTTCCATAAATGTAGGGGACCTGGCCATTAACTGAGTGAATTCCCTATTCTATAAGATATCCTCTTTTTCAAGTAAGAAGCTTTGTTGAAATAAATAGATGAACAAATGTTTAAAAAGTATTAGTTCCCTTTATTGATGTGATTACATTGGAAGACTTTTCTCTTGTATTTGTAACCCTGTAGTTTGTCATGTGAAAGTGATATTTGAGGAAGAATTATCTTTTCTCTTGTGGATAGAGTTATAAATAACCATTTGGTTTTATATGATCATTGATTTTGAGGAAATTACATGCTATTAAATGTTGGAATGAAAATGCAAGGTATGAGATAATATTTGTGATGAAAATATGTTATAGTTATTTTGAGGATTCTATGTCAATTTTGAGAAAATTATAAAATAATATTTTTTTTGAAAATGTAAAACAAGTAAACTATGTGACAACCCATCGCGTCAGACCAAGGTTTAGGAATCGAACCCACAACCATAGTGCGATTTGGATTTATCACCTACCACTGGACTTCATGAAGTCCCTGTTTAGTGTGACTAATTCATTTCAGTTAAATGATTTTATTTATCAATAATAAGTTTATTTGGGATCTTATGTCTTATCGAATTGATATCATTAGTATAAGAAAATGATTTGGTGATTAAGTGATAAATTTTATGTTCAAATACTTTCTCTCTAATGGGAATAATATATGCCTAAGGTAAATAGAATACTATGGGATTTTATTTGAAGATAAAAGGTGTTTATACCTATGTTTTAATTGTGGAATAATAGAAATTTAGGTTACTTATGGAAATAATTAACTTATTATAGATAATATGTGATTATGTTTATTACTTTTAAGATTGTGACTTTAAGAGTAGTCTATAATATTTGGAGATACAATTTAATGTGGAAAACTACGTAAGAAAATTCTTCAGAGTTTTGGGTTTAAATATTAGTTTGGATTAAATTAAAATATTTTATGGAAAATTGCTTATTGAATGGTATTTATTGAACATTGGGAATTTTTTGTTTAATTTTTAAATTTAAGATTAGTATTTCTTTTACTAATGTATTTTTCTTTTTGTGGATCTTTAGATCCTTTACTAACCATTGTGGTTTTGGTTATCTCTAAATAAAAGGGAAATATATAGTTCATCCACTGTGGATTATTTGATTCTCTATAAGTTTATTCTAGCGCTTCAGGTGTGACCAAGTCATCTTTAGTACTCTTCATTTGGAGTAAAATATAATTTTTTTGTAAGAATTAGATAAAGGATTAAACTCTACTTGTCATGTATATTTTTTGTTTTCTTATTCTATGAATAATTTAATTATTAAAATTTAGGGAAGAGATATTAAAACCAAAAATTTGGCATCCTAATTCTTTATGTTTTGTTGAACTGATGATATTTTAAATCATCATATATTGATGGCTTTAAGGCCCTAAATTTTACACTTATATGTGATTGATGACCTCAATCACTCCCTATATATATTTACATTTTTTCTCCAATTATATGTCACTAATTGAATCCAATGTTCTCTTAATCATGATCATAATTTAGTGGTGACTTTTTTATATTATTTTCCCTCTTATTAAGACTAAATTTTATTAACCCAATTTCTCATGTGGGTTTTCCACAAAGGTATTTTTCTATTTTTATCCTTTTATTTTTGAAGAACAATTTCCAATTTTGAGGACGCAGTTTGTTGAAGTAGCAGAGAATATAACACCCCATTATTTCATGGTATGTTATTTTCTATAAATTAAATATCTTATGCTACATGCAACACTGAGTTCGAGCGCACAACAACTTACCAAACTAGCCGTTAGAAAGTGGTTATTAATTTTATTAACTCAATTTTGAATTTTATATACACCATATAATTTTAAGTGTAATAACCATACGGTCGAATTCCACACATATCACTTAATGGAATAGCCATACGGCCAATTTCCATATATACTTAATGGAATAGTCATACGGCCGACTTCCATACCCAATGCATTGGAGGTTATAACGTAACCACCCGTCCTGGTATTCACGACACCACCCGTCATATGGTTTATAACGTAACCACCCGTTAAAATGTCCAAGTACCAATATAAAATCATAAAACATAAAACCAATATAAAGGAATGATAACATTTCCACATCACAATATATCATAATAGAATCCTTTATCAAAACCATTTTCAAAACCATTTATGACCTTTAATAAAGAGATTTTTGAATCAAAGTGTCCCATACCACCTTCAAGCTTAAAATTTTAAACCATTAATATCCATATAAATAAATCCTTAAAACCATTTTCAAAACATGGATATTAATAAGAACAAATAATTAAAACATTTAAAATGACATTTTGGTTAAAGGGGTTTTACCAAAATTAGAGACACTTGAATACAATAATTGAGGAATAAAATTTAGTCAAAACATTATAATATCATGAGAATAAATGGATTCATGATATAATATTCCAAAGGACAGTATATAAACCATATAAGAGTGAATTGGTGCATAACAACAATTAACCCTCAATTGAAATGTCAAATGTGATGAAATCCATTATAAAGAAGGTATCCTTAAATTAAGGACAAATCAATCTCAAAAATATGTGTGACAAATATAAATACACCCAATATAAGTGGATATTAAGTGTAAAACAATAAAAGGTCATTCACACATATTCAATGGATGACATATTCAATGACTACAAGTTGAACCCAAAGAAATCGAAATTGGGTTAAAAAGTTCCCTTGACAGCCTAACAGCATCACATCAAAATGAGTTGATGAGAGATAAAAAGTGTATCTCATAACTTGGACATAAAATTTACATCAATAAGGATATATGAGAAAATATCCCAACATAACAATATGTAAATTAAAAGACCTGATAAAAGAATTCTTTTAAAAAAGAGGAGGGTGAAAGGTCCCCTTACCGACTTGGGTAACCTTCGAAAAGTACACCCCATTGAAAAAGTGTCATACAATGAATATGTAAATGCCCATAAATGGAATTATATTACAAAAGGAGTGTAATAATGGGTAGTACATAAACCACTCAAAGGAAATTGTGGAAAATGTAGCATAAATATCACGGAAATAAAAGTGAGATGAAACATCTCTTACGGAAACTCGGCAGCCTAACGACGCCACTTAAAACTTCCAAAAAGGATTGATGAGAGGAAATAGGGTCTCTCATCATATGAACATAATAAGTACAGTGGGAGTAATATAAAATAACATCCCAGTCATAAGAAAGATGAGCTTAAAAGGAATGACATAAAAGAGTGTACTTAAAAAGAAAGAGAGGTGTAGGATCCCCTACCTCGGGTCCGACTTGACTCGATCGTTCTTTAACGTCCTGAATAATAAACTTGAGTTAATTTCTACTTGCTTAAGAACCTTTTAAAAGTTCATTATTCCTTTTATATCAATTATTGACATGTTATAAACATTATGTAATCATTTAAGTTAATAATATTTGTTTTGCCGATATTTGGTTCTTAAGTCGAAAGTGGACTTCTTACAATTACATGTTGTTCATGTGGTCAAAGGTTATTTATATCCAGAATGACATTCCTGATTTTGATATCAAATATATCATATATATCCAGCATATAAATGTATTTATAATATTACATAATCATTTAGAGGTATGAAGTGAAATGCACCGTTCATGGAGACGGTAAGCCGTACGTACGCATGAACGCTACTTTCATTTCATTGTCATATTAATGGAATTAAAACTAAATGAGAGGTATGTATATTCTAATTACAGAATTATATTCATCATTTAGATGTATCATTCATCATATATATCCATTATATACATGTACTTATAATAGTACATTACATTTGGGGATAAGAAATGAAATGCACCGTTCATTGAGACTGTAAGCCGTACGTACGCATGAACACTACTTTCATTTCTATATCATACTTTAATGGAAAGAAATAATAATGATATAGAGGTATATAATAATTCCAGTATCACATCATATATAATAACATTAAATTCATCCCTTATACGTCCCACGTATGGCATTAACGAATCACATCACTTTGAGGGGGCGGTAGTCCGCACTTCCTAAAATGAAGATATCGCGTATACCCATAATGGAAGCCATAAAGGTAAGGCACAAATGAAAAATACAGAAGTATAAGTAAAACATAAACATATTATATATCATATATAAAAATAGTGACATCATAATGGCCACCTTTGAAGGTGTTAAATGAGTATTGAAGAATCATCGTTTCGGGAGGCAGAATTTGGCCATCCACGGAAACCGTATGTTCTTTAACCATTTGAGGTAGTTTTGTGAGAGTGTAGCTCGAATAAATCTTATAACAACATCCTAGTATATTGAATATACTGATGTTGTTACAAAGGAAGTAAATAAAAAGAGTTTAGGGGGTTGGAGAAGCAAAACAAAACAAATGAACATGAGAGAATGAATTACCTTTAAAAGTGTAACTCCTTTTTATTTGAGCATAAAGGCTTCCTTTGAAAGGATTCCTCCCAAAGGGAATCCTCTAGGATGACGAGAGGGATGTTTAGAGAGTAAATGGGCAGGGGTTGGCCGATCCAAATGCTTGAGGAGTGTGTGAAATGAGGTAGAGGTGGGGGCCTTTTATAAGAGGAGAGGAGGGTTACTTTTGGAATGTAAGAAATATTACTTTATTTGAAAATGTTTTTCGGTTTTAAAAGGTCCCACATTGATATTATTCGTGGATAAGGTGTTAAGGGTTCGAAATCCACCCATCCAATAAGTTTTTTACATGTGTAGTTCATATATTTTACATTATCTTTCCATTTTATTTAAATCGTCAAATAATGATGTCATCACTGCATCATTATTATGTCATAAATAATTTAATTTATTTAATGTCTAAAAATTATAACAAAAATACTATGATGTAGGAAATCTTTTTATCTTTCCAATGACTAATTATAATAAAAAATATGACTTTTATAACCCCACTTAAAAAATGTTTTAGTAAAAAATATCATGTTTGTGTCATTTTTACTTTTACATTAAATAAAAAGTTATTTATGTCATTTCCCAACCAAAGTGGATCCATGGGGTCCCCAAGTTGACCCATGTAATGTCTTGGTCGGCCATTACACATCCAATGAGGTTAGGACATGTTTCAAGTTCATTTCATTTTCTTAAAGCATTATTTTTACCTTAAACTACACTAATTACCACTAATCGCGATTTAAAACTTAATAAGTTACTATTCACCAAAAAATTATTTTTATCTCATTGAACCACATTTTACTTCTTAATGACAACCATGTATGTCGGATTTTTGAAATTCAAAACACATAAGTGGTAAAATTTCATTTAAACAAAAAAATCAGTTTTATAAGTACCACTTAGTGGTTTCACTATTCATCAAAAATTGAAGTTTTTCAGAAAAATCCCAAAAATTCACCCTAAGCTATATTTGATATTCTGATTTCAAAAATGAAGTCCGTTTTACAAAATTCAAAACAAATTAGTAACATTAATTAATTTAATAATTAATTCCCGCTGTCAGAGCAAATAACGTGTTTTTATAAAACAATAAGTATCAAAAGATTGACACTAGTTTAAGTCTGATTTCAAAGTGAAATTAATTCCAACGACCACAATTGGATTTAATGGTAAAAATATTTTCTAAATTCACTTTAAAACCAATTCAAAAGATAATCTAATCATATAAATAAATTAGATTAAAAATATGTTTTGAATTAAAATACAACACTTTACACTATTCATTAAAAAAATGAACTTTATCGGAAAGATACCAAAAATTTACACAAAGTAAATTTTGATGTCCCGATTCTTAATAAGAGTTTTATTTGGTCCAAAAGAATGTTTAAGAGTGAACAAAACTATATTTAATGATGGTTCAACATCAAAAGGTGATAAGTGAACCTTTAGTGAAAACTAGGGCATATAAGCCTAAAATTGAATTCTTTCCGTATTTTAAGCCTCTATCCTTTATTGGATAAATGTAAAAACATTTAAAAACATATATAATCATATTTTAGTTATTTATATCCATTCCCTCCATTACAATGGCTACATGTTAACTACAATTTAAAATAATATTATTTTATTATTAGAGTGCAACGTAAGATTCCCAAGAAACTCGTTGTTGCGTGTTGGGTACGCCATCAAGCATAGCGTCCCCTTTAAAGTCATATCAATATTTTATTCACAAATATGGATAAATACGAAAATGTCATATTCTTTATTTACCTGGGGTGTTACAGAAATTAAAGGTTTAAAATAAATATACCTTTTAAAATTTTCAATGTGGAATGGGACCCTTTGATTCAAAAATCTATTTTTAAATGGATTCTTGACAAATAGTGTGACTTTTAAATGTTTTCACGAAAAAAGGGGGACATTTCTCTCAAATAGTTTTGATGATTACTTTTATCTATGTCAATATACTTCATTATTCTCTATTGAGGTTAATCTCTTACAATAAAATCTTCCATATTGTATTGAATGAGTTATGTTTTACTGTGGATGTGATTTTTTTATACCATTAATGGTTTGTTGATATAGTATTGACATTTCGTATGTATGTTTTAATACTAATGTTTATGTTATATTTCAAAAATTTCATATGTGAAATGCATTGGACTTAGTAACTGATAGGTGGATCCCGCTATAGCTCCTCGATGTATCTGTAGGCCTCATGAGACAAATTAGTGCCTTGGAACAAGTCCTTGACAAAATCTTATTTGTATTCTTGGCACAAGGCCTTGACTATGTGGTTATGATGTCCTCCATTTTTCATTCCATCATTATTTGATTAGATATTGATATTTCATGTGTTTATTGGAATAGTAAAATACCCATGACTATGTTTTATTGTGGAATTATTTACTCTGCTCATATTCATGTCATAAAGTATTCATGTTTATTATTTGTAAATTCATCTGTTTTCAATTATTCACCATGCCTAATGTTTATGTTATCTTCTGCTGTATTTCTTACTCTTACTGAGCGTTTTTGCTCACCCCTTTCTCATGTTTCATTTTCCCAGGATATGAATAAGTTATTTATGAGTGACTTGCAGAAATAATCTTTGATGTTTGTATGTTTCTAATGGAATAAATTAGTGTTGTTTTTCCTTACAAGTTTTAGTGTGGAACTTATGTATGTATCTTGTTTCCAAGAATACTAAATTGATCGGTCCTACAGGACTTGATTCCTTGTAATCATTCCAATGCATTTAAATAATGCACCGACTTCTGGATTCTAGGATTAGGGAGTTACATTATATATTATGGTGTATCATACATGTTACCTAAAGTAACATTATCATAGAATTATATTGAATTGTGTACATAAAATTTGTTGAGTTTCCCATTGAAAATTATAATTAGATTCAATAGATTTAATTTGTAGGAAACCAATAAAATGGTAAGAAATACTCCATCATGTTTCACAAAGAGGCTAGAAATATTATAATTTATATCCGTCAAGAGTATCATTTTAGGTGAGAATTATTATCCCAATTCATTTTACATCAGAGTGATGATTGATTGAATTATCAAACTACCATCATTGAGGGGACCACTCTAATATAAATCTTTTCCACAGATCCATCCTCATTCTAGTATCCAAATAAGGATGTATTATCTTAGATGCTTGATATAAATATACGTTCCGCAATCATTAGGATGGGTTTCCACCTTGGAAAATATTGAATTTTAAAAATGTATTAGTACCTATTGAATCAAAATAATCAGAGGGAGGGATAATAGTATAAACATGTAAAAAAATTAAAATTAATTTTTTATATATGAGAAATTATTCTATATAAAATTATACATTACACAAAAGGATATATTATGGTAATTTAACAACAAATCCAAACAATGAAAATTATGAAGAAAAATACAACTTATCGATTGTATAGATGTT
Organism: Viscum album; assembly: GCA_963277665.1. Classification (NCBI taxonomy): domain Eukaryota; kingdom Viridiplantae; phylum Streptophyta; class Magnoliopsida; order Santalales; family Viscaceae; genus Viscum; species Viscum album. The sequence goes on along the minus strand of OY728131.1, from coordinate 1,615,917,883 downwards.
GAATCGAAACATTTCAAAAGGGAGGGATTAAAATTAATATTTAAAATAAAATAAAGTAATTTTTTTATATAAAATCCAAAATAGTTAGGGAATATACAACATAAATGATATTTGGCTTATAATACCAAACATGTCCCAAAAAAAGGTATTTGACACAGATAAAACTTTAATCTTACTCATATTTTAGCATAAATATATTAATATTTTATATCAAAATAATAGCTAATTTAATGAACTAATTAAAAAACTTACTAATATACATTTTCATTCATAATATTCCAAAATATTAATTCTATCTAATAATTTTTATGATTTTCCCCATCATACGTTAATAGTTTAGATAATTTGTACTAATTTTATAATAGATGCATTTTTGTTCATTATACTACTAATGGTCATCAATAATATATAATTAATGATACATTGATGTGAGATTTTAAATTATTAATAATTATTTAAATTCAATTAATGAGATTTTTCTTCCCCATCGTTGAGATTAAATCAATAAAAATAATGTTTTGGTGATTCTTGTACATCAAATGTTGATTTATTAAATAATATATTTCATAATGATAAAACATATCAAGAATATAAGAATATAATATTTATAAATTTATTTTACATTAGAATAGTAATTATTTACTCATATTCTTTCATGATATAAATTCATAGTATTGTTCTAATATGTGTATATACTATCACAAACATGAACATACATGAACATAATGGATGATTTTGAGTTGGTCTTGTATTAATTTAATTATAAAATAATATTAATGATCTTATTTCGTTTTTTTAGTGTGATATGTCATAATTTTTAAGGAATTAGATGAATAATTAATTCATATTAAAATATTAAACAACATAAATAAAATATTGACCTCATAGTATGTTTATTTTAATTCATTAAATTAATGAAGACTATTTACTGAACATTTCTCTATTAGGTAATAAAATATTTCATAAAAATCCATTTATGATATCATAAAAATCATATGTTCATATTAATATCATCCTTATATATACCCTTTTAAATAGGTTAATTAAATTGAAACATGTTGTTTCATGGAGGCGGTATGTCATCCAATCCATGAATGATGATTTATTTTTTAATAAATGAATATGACATTTGTTTTTATGTCATGAACCATTTTGGATACCCTATTATAATGATACCTACACCATAACTAACATAGGAAAATTTTATTTCCCATTTATTATGTGTTTTTTATTAGAATCAAGAATAATAAAAGATAAATAAAGGAAAACATTTTCCACAAAGAAGCGGAAATTAAAAGATTTCATTTCAGTATGTTCAACACCACCTAAGGATAAAACTCCAGAAACCAAAAAAGGTATAACAAAACCCAAAATAATACATCATAAAATACTCACCATAGAGATAAATATCCATATGTGATAGAATCAACCCACTTTCCAAAAGATCAAGATCATCTAGTTCCACCATGTGATGCATTCCATTTTATCAGACCCAGCATTAGAAAATCAACACTAGAACAAAGGTAAAGGTAGGTTGTAGGCATTAATTCCATATCGGGGTTCACCATGTTTTTCAAATAAAATGCCTTAATAATAAAAAAAATCGTGAATTCAATTTAAATAAAATTGGGTATTCCATAATATATCATTTTTTATATTTAAAAAACACATCTCTTTTAAAAGGATGGAAAATATTTCATACATGGCTGAAATAAACTTCTTATATAAAAATATTTAAAAAAATATATTTTCATGTGTAAAATAAGTATATAATCAAATTAATATATAATAAAAATAGTCATAATAAAAACCATGATTATATTCTCTGATGAATTCTATTTTCTGGCTATAAGATCCTTCTCATATCAGTTATCACAATAAAATATGTTTACACGCGTCCCTAAGGATTAGGTCAAATAGGACACATAATCTTCTCATCAGGGATAAAAAAAACCAAATATGTTTTTGTTATATTCTTCATCATAAATGATTTTCTTGCAAATTTATATCCCAGTCTGTATATCCCAAATATCCCACTTACAATCCATGCTCGCATGTGCTCATTCTATCAATAGAAAAAAAGAAAAATCATCTCAAATCAAATCATCATTTACAAATCAATTCCACAATTTTCATTTTGTATAATTCAATACATTTTAAATACTATAACATGGGTTTCCACAAATTTATAAATTTTTAATTCAAAAAAATAACATGTTTTCAACATTTCAGTTTTAGTAATTTTCTCAAATCAAATCTCAAATCATTTCATCAATTCCATAATTTTCAAAATACACACAAAATTCTAATTCTATTTAAAATGGTGGGTTTATACAAAATTTATTCCATTTTATATTCCATAGTCAGCTAATTTAAAACAATGGTTTATAAAAATCAATTTAATTCCAATTCAAACAAATCATTAAAATAATGTTTTTAATAACATAAAAAATATCAAACAAAACCACCTACGATTAATTATATATGAAGAAAAAAAATCCAAAATCTAATATTCCAATGAAGATTTAATGAATTAGAGATCAAGAAATCAAACATAGAATCATTATTATTTTAAATAGACATTATATTCAACTAATATGAGACGATCCAATAAACATGAAGGATAATTGAAGGATAGACTGGGAGAGATTAAATGAGAAGATATCCACACACTAGATGAGATTAAACATGATCAACCATGAATTGATCCACCAATAAAAGAGTATTCAGGATCCAAAAAACTTCTTGATGGATTTCTAACATAATGAAATCAAGTATGGTTTAGTGGAGGTTGATTACGTGTTTGTATAGTGGGTTATTAATTTTAAAATTAAAAATCATAATAAAATAATCATACAAACATGGTTTTCTGGATGGGACCACATGCTTTCCTGAACCATGTAAAACCATCCAAACCATCATCATCTATGTTATCACAGTCTGTACCGGGGGTACAGTTTGGGGAATCCATGTTCCAATCATTCGTATCCCAAAAAGACTCCAATAGTTTTTAATTTTCACCCAAAACTTCAGTGAAAACCACTTAAGAAAGCACGTTCAAAGTAATATTTTAGGACATCCTAAATTAGAATAATAATATGTTATATCCTCCCAACCATAAAGAAATTATGTCTGAAAAATATAATAAAAATGTTTTTATATCAATGATATGAGGCTATTTCTCCCTCTTCATTACCTCACGTTGTCATGTCTCAGGAGAATCAAAACATTGATAACATTTAACATAGACTGATACTTTCCTCTTCTTATGAAGCAGCATTATCATAGAATCAACTATCCTAGGTGTATTCTCAGTCATGTCAAATCTGACTCGACATGAAGATCCCCCTAGATAAAGACATGAGATGGGTCAGAAGGATAATTTTGTATCATAGATTCATTGAACAAATTTCCTATCAATTCCAAATGTGATGTATACACTAATTTGTAATATACAATATAAAAATGTTCAAAAACACCAAAATTTCACAAAAATTGAGTATATTGACTTCCTTTCCACCCCATCCATCAGGGATCCAACAATGGTGAAACACTCAAGAACACCCATACACAATCAATGATCCCTAATTGTTAATGATAATGATAAACATGGGATTTATACCTACTCTGTCCTATAAATGTTCTATGATAAATTAAATTAATCTTAGTAAACATCTCATCATCCTAACTTAGTCTAAAAAATGAATGTATGAACAATATTCATCCAACAGAATGTGTATTTACACAACCTTTTATTTACATCTTCATAAGGAACTGTTATGATTATGGACTTGCAAATATTGTTATAAGAGAACTAAATAAATCTAGAATCATCCTCCCTATATCCACATAATTCCAAAACATATAAACAATACAAATCTCCATTAATCTATATATCCATCTATATCTAGACATCTTTCTATAGATGTTATGTATTTCTCTAATAAACATGAGATCTTATCACCTCCAAATCGCATCCCAAAAAATGAGAGTTGGAATGTGGATCAATATCAAATACTATAACATATAGAACCCCATTAAAAAGAATAAACTAATTTAAATAGATATTTACCTAGTCCTCAATATTGGTTATATCATGAATCGATATGAAGTTAGACCATTTTTTCAACTGATCGATGAAAGCCCATATTAAAATATTCTTTCGAGGGGTACATGGAAACCCAACTACAATTTCCATAGAAGTCACATCATGATTCTATTTCAACCGTGGAAGTGGTTGAAGTAAACTTGAAGGTCTCTAGTTATTTTCAGTGAAATTTTCATATGTATATAAATGAGAGAAAAAATTATAAATTCCATATCCCATACTTCAATACTATAATCATCACTACATATCATATAAAATCATCATGGTTCCTTAGATAAAATCCAACTTGGAATTATATAAATCCCATATCACAACATTTCTCTCAGGTAAATGAATAACATACTATATCCAGAATCCTAGGATACCATATATGGAGAACAAACACTTCGAAATAGTGTCCCCACCATATAGAGAGTCCCCAATTCCAAGAGAATCATCATCATGATGATGTTTCGGATGAATTATATTCAGAAGAGTAGTGTTCATTTGAACATACTCAAATAAAACCTTGGACCCTTCCTCCGAGAATAATAAATACATATACCTTTTTAAAACGATCCACCAACATCCAATCTTCATATTATTCTATCATGGACTTGGTTGGAAGCTTCCTACTCAATGAATTGGTAACAATATTTCCCTTCCCTGTGGTATAAGAATTGTGAAAATCAAAATATTTCTGGTACTCCAAAAAAATCCACATATAGAGATTCAAATATTTTTTTAGAGAATATATAATTCAACCTCTTGTAGTCACAGTACATTGAAAACCATTCTCTAATAAAGTAATTCAACCAAATATTATGTGCATGAATAACATCTATGAGTTCAATGTCATGGATCAGATAATTCATCCTATGATTCCTAGTATTTTGAAAACCATAAGAGACCACATGCTCACCATTTATAAGAACACAACCGATACTCAAATTTGATTCATCATAGAAAACCATATAGCCCTGACCATACTCTAGAAGAGTTATGATTTGAGAAAAAAGACAAAATATGTTTTATTTAAAGAAAATATCTCCAAAATTTCTCATCTTAACTATAATTTACCACTTTCGATATATAATATTCATTAGTGAATCATATATTGAGAGATAATTTAAAAATCATTGATAATAACCTACTAGACCCATGAATCTCCAAATCTCAAAAAAATCATGGTTATTACTAAGTCAAAACAACCTTTTACCATATCTTGTTCAACATAGATTGCATGTTTTGAGACAATTTTCCCATTGAAAATTACCTAGAGAATCTATAAATGGAATTTTTATAGCTTGACATAGGGTCATTGATTTTCCAAAAAAAATTAAAACTACTCTCAGATGATGCACACAATACTCCTAAAATTGAGAGTAACCTAGGAGGTCGTCCACAAACACCACAAAAAATTTATTATGATACTCATGTAAAATATTGTTAATAAAATACATTATTAATTAATAATAATTTGTTAGACCAATTGGCCTAACAATATATTTATATTGGCCATAAATAATCTAGAATATGGTGTTATGAATTGTAGATTCTTTTATTCTCAACTTGTGATAACATGATCAAAGATCAATCTTCAAGAACCACTTTTCCCTATTCAATGACTAAAAAAGTATAATCAATCAATGGTTACATAAATGTTTTATATACAGTATCTTGGATGAGTTTCTAGTAATCAACTCATTAGAGAATTGTTCTATCAGATTTCTTAGAAAATTGTGGAGGAGCTGCCCAATTTGACACACTCAAGAGTATAAATCCATTCAGTAACAAATCATCCAACTTAGTCCTCTACTATATCATTTCCATTAATTCTACATTGTATTATGGAATAGATACTAGATGAGTTCTATGAATTAAATCAATAGAAACCCCTACCTCTATTTCTTGTGAAAATATAAAGACATTGGAAGAAAAAAGATCAGAAAACTCGACTAAAATTAGAGGTTGGTAATTACCTAAAGACGCAATCTCTAGTTAAAGATAAATAACAAATAATACATTCACCATTTTTGGATAATAAGGTTCAACTCAACTCAACATTGGGTACCATTCTCACTGGAACACATGAAACACCCCATTGAGTGCGGTAAAGGATATCAATTTAAGATAGTAGTAAATTTAGGCCTTATTAGAAATAAGTAAATCAATAATGAAAATGAATGGAATAGGATTCATGTCGATAACCCAAAATTTCTAAGAAATGTATATTTTTTATAAAGAGGAAAAGAAGGATAAGAAATAGAGATAGTACTCTTTCTTCATTTCAAGTGGTGTTGTAATACCCATCACATATTGAAAAAAATATGTTGGAAGATTCACCAGGTTCACAATACAAGCCCATATGAATTAATGATATTTGCCCGTATCAAATAAATAAGTCACTAAAGATGACTCTATAGTGATGATACCTCTCATAGTCACTAGTGTCATATCTCATTCCACTAAATACTCTTCAACAGTGTGAAGAAGAATCATTACATATTATTATGCCTGGAACCCCATTATTCATGAATCATATAATTACACCACCATAATTTTAGGTTCTAATGATCTTGTTCCACTATGAAGATTATAAATTATATAACAAAATTTTTGTAAGTGAAATGAGCATCCATAGGACCTAATGATCTTGGGAACCTCATTGAAAACCCCGTTTTCAAGTCCAGTAATTCCACATTTAATGAAAGTCAAAGGGAATGTACTGTTTTATAAAGGAGGTATAGAAGAAACTTTCTACTAAGATCCTATATATGGTTCATCATACTCCCTAATTACTATAATGAAACTCACATAACTGCCATTGGGAGAAAAAGTAACACCCATCAACCCGGTCTATCCATTCTTATTAAGATTAACCAACAATACCCAATGATACATGGTAGCATAAGAATTATTTTTCATCATGAAACCCTTAAAATTAATATCAAGTCGAAAATCCATCTCAAAACATTAATTTTCATCATTACCTTGAAAATATATGTGGTGTAAACTATACAAACTCAGAAAACTAGTTCTTAAAATATCTCATATTCTTGTAGTATTCTAGAGTTTAAAATACTCTATATAATTAGATGGAGCCATTGATAGTAGATCAAAATGATCATTGATAAGAACCCAAAATTCCTTCCACTCTAAACCATTATGATTCTTAATTGTCATCAATGATTTACACCATCTATAGTTAGGTCCCTCTCATTTTATGGTGTCACATTTCACCTTAATTGAATTAGGAATTTCCAACATATCAAAAAAAGTTCTATCTTACTCAACCAATCGTTAGCCTAATGAGGATCATTTGAGCCATGGAACACTGGTGGCATATGTTGAAGGAACTCTATGAAATGCTTCTAAGAATCATCCCTCTAAGGATTGTCAACAGGATCCTAAATGGGAATGGGTGTAGGTGCCCATCCTAGAGATTTGATGGAAAGTATAATAATCTCAACAAGGTTCAAATCCATGATATGATCCTCTCACTATGGTTCACCATAATCTTCTACCTAGATCCTATTAACACATTTTCTTAGAGTCATGATGCTACAAAACATCATCAAACAAACTTTAATACATCCTAATATTAATTTGATCATGAACAAAAACATGATAAAAAAGGAAAATTAATCTCATTAGATACGATATCATGATTTGGATTTCATCCTATCTAAATCAAAAGTAAGGAAAGGACTATGATTTGATCAAATTACACCTTGATTTTCCTTTTTTCAAACTACCTTTGGAGACTTGAGGTTCATTATTATGATATCTAGCTATTCACTCACTTGTAACTACATCCTATTTCCTAATAAGATATCCCAAAACACATTCTGGAATCAAGGAATTATTCTTAACCTTAACATATGATACCACATCATCATGAATCATCCCAAATACCCTAGTACACTAATACACTAGGTAGAAATGATATGGACTGAAGGGATTTCTTGATCCCAATGGGTTAGATACTAGAACCTAGTATCATAGAATATAATTGAGGGAATGAATGTTTAAAAATATAGTGTAAAAAAATATTACAAATCCGTCTTCTGAAAATAAAAGATAAAGTTGCAGAAACCAAACATTTATTAAAAAACGAAAACAGTAAATCATATATTACTAATAATAAAGAAAAATATCCCATGATTACATCAAAAATCCATTGTAAAAATGATCTTGAGCATCCACAACCTCTAAGGGATACATTCCCTTTTCTCTAAACTGGTATAGAAAATCTATAAATTCTCTATGGAAATGTTATTGTCAAAGATATAGAGCCCAGTAAGTTCTCACCATGTATTCTATAACGAATTGCATATTAATAAACCACATCATGATTTAAATTTAAATAAAACCTTCCTTGAAATAATATATCATTATAATATTTAAAATGAAACAAAATTCTTTTCAAAATATGGAAAACATTCCAAACATTTCATAAATAAAATTTTTATATAAAAGAATTTATATAAAGCCATTAGTATGAGTAAAATATTTCTATAATAAAGGGAATATAAAATCAAAATAATAAAAACTAGAATGATTGTCATATTTTCTATAGTAGGTTAGTTTATGGATATATGATACTCAAATTTAACATATCAATTATCACATCTAAATATGTGTATACATGTACCTTAGGATTATACTGAATAAGAATCATCAACATGTAATTGAAGATAAGATCTTTCAAACTACTTTTTTGTTAGATTTTTTATCCTCAATAAATTGATAGGGACTCAACATCCATGATTTATTTTGTCAAATAACCAAATAATTACCCAGGATCCCATCTTCTACATCAATAAAAGGAATTAGAGAAAATCATCTCATTTCAAATGAAATCATCATTTACTGTTCAATTTCCCAATTTTTTGATTCAATATTCCATTTAAATTTAAAAACCAAAACATGTGATCTTCATTAATTATTGAATTTTCAATAAAAAACCCAATGATAGGATTAATAATTTAAATTTAATAAATTCTCTTAAATAAAATATCTAATCATTTAATCAACTAAATCATTTTCAAAATACACCTAAAATTCCAATCCCATCGAAATTGTATAGGTTTTCCCAAAACTCAGTCCATATCAAATTCCATAATCAAATCACATAGAATATTTTTTTTACAAATAAAATGAAAATATTTTAAAAAATGAAAACAAAGGATTCAATTAATTTTAATATATCAAATTGAACCACCTACCATTGATCAAAGATCGAGAAACAACAACTTCAACAGGATCTCGCACCGGTGAAAAAAGAAAAAAGAGGTCAAGAAATCTAACCTAGAATCAAATTGAAATGAAATATAGTTTATACTCATCCCATATTAGATGATCCATCGAACTATATATAGGAATCATAAATAATAAGAAATTAAAAAAATAAGATATCCATTTACAAGAGAAGATTAAACATGATCATCCACATGTAGATCTGTCAAGAGAAGGGGTTTGAGGAGCCAAAACTACTTATTGAGAGCCTCCTATTCCAAAGAAGTCGAGTTATGTCATGTGGTGTTTGGTCGGGGGTTTAAACAGGGGGTTTGTTATTTTTTAAATAAATAGTTAGTACAAATAACACTATATGAATGGTTTCCTGGAGGGACCGCATGTTATACCAAATTTATCACCCATACCATGTACCATAATTATGGGGTGTATGGTCTCTATTATGTGGGTGCACAACGTATAATATCATGAATAATTGTGAAATATCTTAGTGTAATGGGTTTCACGGTTTTGACTGGGGTCTACATAGTGTGGGAAACTCTACGGTAACCATAAAGAGGCTAATATCCCCCAATTTTTTCCCAATCTCCGAAGAGACAATAGAAACAAACCCCATCCAATGCATTTTAAAAATTAGAGTCATGTGGTAACTAAAAAAAAGTAAGGATATGTTATTTTTTATTCCAAAAATATTAATAAATATATTATGTTATAAATACTAAATTCATACTATAATATTTTGAAATATAATTTTTAAATGGAATGATGAAAGGAAACGTTTTAAGTAAAAATATTGAACTTATGTTGATAATTTTGGGTGTTTCCTAAATAATTCATTGGAAAGTAAGGGCTTATGCTAATATATTATTACCAAAATATCATGGGAGTGATGTAGAATTACATTAGAATAAAAATATTTAGGGTTTTGATGTAAATGAAATATTTAGAGGTTCCTTGAAGTTGTGTATATTGGCCCATTTTATATGTGGTTGAAATCAAGATTTTATATTTATTACAACATAGTATAATTGGATAAAATATTAAACATTTCAAGTGGTAATAATGTTGATAAGTTACAAATTGGGGAAGAGATAAGGTCAATCCACACATCAAAAACTAAATTGTAGGAATTTTGGTATATTTTCTCAATCACTTTTTCAAATGAAATATTACTTTTTCCAAATTATATTTTACCAAGGTAACAACTTTATACCTAAGATAACAAAATTTTTATATTTTAAAATAAATTGATCCTTCATAGATAAGTTGTACATATATAGTCAATATTTTAAATCCATTTTTTCATATTTAATTTATAAAACTATTTAAAATTTATTTCAATATGATTAAACTAAAATATACTAAAAAATATATTTGAAAAATATTAATTGTGTTCTAAAATAAAAAATATAGGATTTTGCTCTGTAATATTTTTTAAAATAGAGAGATAAAATTATAAAATACATATTTTTTCATGAAAAATGTTTCATAAATTAATAATTAAGACTTATATACTAATAGCGGAAAAAATATCACAGTATTCGTAAAAAATTATATTTCATTATTCAAATCAAAATCACATTTTTTAGAAAAGTATGAAAAATTCATCTTCGATTAATATATTATTAAATAATGAAAAAATGAATTTAATATTTATAAAATAAAATTATAAAATACCAAAATTAAATATGTAAATGTAATTATTAATAAATTATCATTTTTGTGCACATTTTATGATATTACTTGATACGATGTTTAACTGATATTGTAGGGAATTTGGTATTAAATTTTAACCATAATAATAATAATATAATGAAAATATTTGACACACCATACTATGTTTCCATGAATTAGAAATTAATAATAACACAAATGTGTGTGTGTGGCCTACCACCTCCATGAAGAAATGCTATTTTATCATTATATATATATATCATAACTTATGTGATTTATATTTGATCGTTTATTTCCCAGTTATTAACAATTCCTTGTTCAAATCATGTTTTGGATAATAACTGATTATCTTTTTGTGTATATTTTGATTTTTTACTTTTAGTCATCCTACATTGATCATAGTTCCATCATATCCATAATGTCAAAAAAGATAAAAATATCATATTTATTCGTTATATATGTACTTTTATGTATTATATAAAACATAGAGATATAAATTGAAACACACCATTAAGGAAGACTATAGTCCATACGTATACATGAACACTATTTAAATTTTCTCTATTAATTTAAAGACTGAATGGTAGATAATATATTACCATTATAGATTCATTTTACCTATATGAATCACATGTTATTATTTCAACTTATATTTATTACCTTCCATTTAAATCATATGTCAAGAATGAATCACATCATCTCACTAGGTGATAGTTCGTTGTACAAATGTGCGACATTATTGCATTCCAATGGCATAGTATGTTATGAGGTATATATGATATAATAATTAAGAAAATTATAATATGTAACCATTATCATTGTTATTTATTTAATAAATCCTTATTACCATCCATGTAAAATATTTATGAAAAACATCACATTGGTTTGTGAGGCGATAGACTTCCGCACAAACAAGTGGTGTTATTATTTTCCAACATGTATATATGTAAGAAGATAAATGTTGTATTTTAATTCCATAAGTATAATAATATCATAAATATCATATATAAAAATTAATTCAATCCTTATATTCATCAGTTTGAGGTGGTGATGGAAAACGAATATCACTGGTTCGCGAATCGTCGTTCCACCATAAAGAAGAATGATGATTTTATAACACATTTAATGGAAATGGAAGTGGATTTAGGATATTAAATTAAAATAATAAAATCTAATTGTATGGTAGATTAGATTTTTCTAGTTTAATCATATTTTTAAAATATTAAATTATGTTGAATAATAAATAACAAATAAATGCTTGTTTAATAAGTTAACCTATTTCTCAAACATCCTCATTAGGTTTACAATTAAAGGCTTATTTGGGTGGATTTCTAAAAAAATGACTATTAGATGAATCGTGGAAATAAAATTACTTTTTTTTATTTTTTCTTAACAAATTATTTTACATGTATGGAGTGGAGAGGATACGGATAGCCTTTTAAAAGTGAGGTGAGTGGCGCACTTGTAATATTTGAAAAGAAAATGATATAACCGCTATTTTAATATTCAAAAAGACTAAAAATCGGTCATTATAGAAACTTAGAGGTTATAATATACAAATATGTAATTAATGGTTGTTTGAAATGTTTTTGTTCATTTTACCTCTTATCATTTTATTTTAACCCCCGATAAACCCATTTCAACCGTAACCCTGATAATTAATTTTTAATATTTTATATTTGATTAGGTTAAAATCATAATTCGACCTTATTATATAATATAAAACACGAATATTTAAAATATGGAATATGTTTTTTCTATTTTTATACCCATAATAAGTTTAATTTAACAAAAAATTAAACTCATAGACGTGACAAAATGGTAGTTTACCAAAAAAAGGGTTTGAATTTTCTTAAAAGTTTTTTTATAAAAATTCAACATAAAAATTATTATTATTGCATATATTGGGTTAATAGATATATAATTGATCATATTTTACATTTATAAAAATATAAAATACATATTATCGTTTTTAAATAAATTAAAATAAATGACAATTCTCAATGAAAACTAGTATTTTCTATATTCATCAAAAATTTATCTTTTGGGAAAATAATAAAAAATTCACCACAAGATAATTTGGAATTTATGAATCCATATTTAATTTTATTTATTTCATATAAAATCTCTAAAAGTAATTTTTTTAAAAAAATATATATGCTAAAATTCTGACTGAATTTATTTTTAAAAAAATTTAGTTTTTAAGCGTAAAATTGCTTTCGTTCATATATCTTGTCTAAAAACACTTAAGATGAGTGTTATTTTTTTTAATATATAATATATAAATATAATTATGAAAATTCCAAAAATCTTATTATATTTTCTTATTTAGGTGAATTTCTCTGGTGCTCACATAATTAGTTTCCCAGAAAAAGATTTGTTTTTTCAATTATTTTTTTATAATTATTTATAATTAATTGAACAAAAAGTAATTCATTATATATACATTTTTTAACAATATATTTTGACTTTTTTGTTTCTAATATTCATTACAACCATTTTAACTTTTATTCATACTTGTTATGTTAAATAATAATATTTGACTAGTATGAATGGTTTCATTTCAACTCATTTTTTTGTGTAACACATGATATAATCAATGTTTCCTATAAAAAAAATATAAAAATGGTGTTTCATTTAATTAATGATAAAATTAGTGTTGATTGTAAAAGAAAATAACAAAAATATTAAATTTATTAGAAGAAACATTTCACTAAATCTCACGGAGTTACATACTAACCGTTATATAAATTGTGTCCTCAAAATTTGAACTTCCACTCTGTAAAAAATGGTATAACATTAGAAAATACATTTCTGGGAAACCCAGAACATAGAAAACATTATTAAGACATCCTATTGTAAATAAAGAAAGATATGTAGGAAGGTCACCTATAATTACAAATAATAGGTTTACAAATAGGATGACATTGGTGGGAAGTTATTATTTGAAAATGGAAGAAAATCATAATGTATAAATAATTATGGAGAGTGAAAGAGATCATTGATCATAGAAAATTTAATGTTAAAGTGAACATCAGTAACCATAAAACCGTAAACCAAATGGTTGTGAAGAAGGTTATTGATATAATTTGATATCATAGTAAAAATATATTTTTTTATTTAATATTATATTTCTAATGTTGAGTAATTTTCAACTTAATATATATTAAAATTATTTAATTCCTTTTAATAAGAACAATCCATTACTTAGGTTTTTGTTTTATTAATTTCCATATCACCTCTTTACTTATGAAATAAATGTGTTTTTTTAATTCCTAAATCATTAGTAGGTCATAATATAAATAAATTAATGATAAGTTAGTACTTCATTCTATATTTATTATGAAAAAAATTGTTATCATATGTTATCCAATAACATCAAAAGTTCCTCTTAATCAATTTCAGGATTATTTCTCCATAAGGTTCCTCTATGTATACCTAAAATAGAAATCTGAAAACATATAAATAAGGTCACTAAATTTCACAAAATCTTATTACCATTAATCCCCCTATTATTAACATGTAGCCCTTAATGGACACATACCAAATATGTGAATACATTGATCATATATTCTCCCAAAGCATGGTAACAACCCGGATTAGTATAAAAACACAATGAGAAATACACACATTTTCATTCCAAAAATAAAACCATAGATTATTGAATATATTTAATAAATCCAAAAAAAATTTAGAACCCATAATTGATAATACATACATATTTGTCAAGAAATAATTAATTAGTTATGGGTCCATTAATACTATCTAGTTTACATTATCCATATCAATAAACACATTAACCAAAATAAGAACTATTTTCTCAATATTATTAATATATATTGTGGGCTATCTTCCCTTAATATTCTATTTTCCATAAAATATCACCTTTAAATTAACTCACATTTTTGTTCATCATAAAAATGTAACATATTGTTGATAATATATAATTCAAAACATCTATAGAAAAATCTGTATATATTCAATGATTCATATAACATAATTCATGAATTACCATTTATGAAAAAATCAATCATTCCACTTCATTATTAAACATTAACTAGGATTATTGATCTTATTTATTAATACCTATTTCCTTTTATATATCACTCTTTGTTACATCATCATCAACAATATAACAATTTCTCACACCACACTGCTAATTCCCTTCATGAACCTACCCCCCTAGAACTTCGATTCATATGATTCCTATTATTTCTATATTTATAAAATATAACCAATGTTGATACTTTATGGATACAATAATTCTCATACATTTCATTAAATAAAAATATATTTTTTTCTTAGTAATCATTTAATCTATTCCCATATTCTACCCGCATAAAAAATATTCTAATTCCTTTAAAAAATTAATAAGAATTCTTATACCCACATTCACAGCATAGAAGGAAATGGATAATTTCTTCTTTATATTCCCCTTCCCCAGAACACTCAGTGAACTCTTCCATTCTCTTCATTGGTGAGTTAAATTTTTGGTTATGGTGCCACTTTTTAGTCACCTATCATGATATCTAATTCAACAAAATGAAAATTTACTTTACTATAGTTATCATCCCATTTGGTTTATCATTAACATATTTCTGATCACAATTAGTGGTAATCTAGTTCTTTATAATTACTTGTAGTGATTAAAACTAAAAATAATAGTATGAGTAACAATATTCATAGTGGAAAACTATATAATCCTGGAAAATCAATTACATGATGTATAAATCATGAGACCATATTTTAAATCAATGATACATTAGGATAAACCATTGACAATAATAATCATTATTTGAATCTTTCATAATGGTTTGGTAAAGATTTTTTAAATATTTGAAACATATACCCAAGGAGTTTCAAACCCGTTTTATAGTAAGGCCTATTGTTTTCCCCAAGTAAAGATTGACATATTCTAAATGCACCCTTTTCAGAGATATTACCACTAGGTATATTTATACGAGTTCCATATATACAAGTAGTATTCATATGGATATATTTTTTTGGAAAACACTCTTTTCATTATTTATCAAAATTCTTGAAAATTTTCTATACGTTGACCACAAAACGGAATGACTTTTAGTAATATGTTTTTCGAAATAATTTAATATTTTTTTATAATTTTCATTTCATACAACACTAAATGTTGTATTTTATAAATGAACTAATTTTATATTATGTTATATACAACACCATGCTAATATTTCACTACATGCACAATAATATTATCTTGAGGTTCATAGAAAACTATGTTTTTATTGTATTAAACACAATACTGATTCCCTTTGATAGCTTTCATTACACTAAAGGATGTGTTTTACTAAACTAAAATACACTATTAATATCACTATAAAAATATTATTATCATTATTATATAGATGTTGGAGTGGAAGTTACAAATAAAATTAACTAAATTTTAAAAATATTGTTAACAAAACTATATTAAATGAATCCTTATGACATAAATTTGTGGAATTAAATGAAAAAAATTTGTAAATAAAGGAATTAATTTTATAAGAAATTCATTTTAAAATTTATTAACAAATTATCCCAATAGATTTATAAACCAATTTTATTCAGTTTTTTAATTAAATATTTATATTTTATATTCAATAAATATTTTTTTATTCTTAAAATTGATTTTATAGGCACAAGATAAGAATAAATCAAATTTTTTGAATAAAAATATGTATCTTTGTAGAATGTAATTTTACTGCCTTTTAATGTAAAACCCATTTGAAATAAGATTTTTTTTGTGGTTTTATAAATTTTATATGAAAAAATAAACATCATTTTTGAATTATTAATATCAAAATTTACTTTGTGTGAATATTTTTAAATTTTTTTACATGTTTAATTTTTTGGATGAATAGTAAAAGAATTCTACATTTTCATTCTGACTAATTTTTTGTATCATTAATTTTTATAGTTAAATTAAATTTTCATTAGGTTTTAAAGTTTAAATAGATCAAATATACAAAACATATTATAATTTAGGTAATCCTAAACAATTTCACATTGAAATTGTATATTAAATAACCAAAAATATTTATACAATAATGCTAAAACAACCTCTTATCTGGACACTTTTACTTGATTAAATTTATTTAATTTCTGCCAACTATTTTATTGGTCTTTGGTAAAATTTATTTAATATTTTAAGTAATAATAATATACAATTTATAATAATTTTGAAATTTTTATGACTAAAATATTAGTGAATGTGATCAAAATTAATTAAAGTGATTAAGAGAAAAATTAGCTTAACAAGGGAAAAACCTTGAAGATGACATCAAAAATGACAATTGTACTTGTCCCAAAAACATTATATATTTATATTTAAAAACTATATTCTATTTGATCATGTTTCGACTATTATTGGATACAAATTTTGTAGGGAAAATATTGGTGAAATTCTTTTTTTATAAATTTACAAGAATGCCACTCCTCTACTATAAAATGATACACACCCCGCCTACTCATTCACATATATCAACCCAATTTTATATAAAATCCCCAAAAGAAATCTCCTATAAAATCCTCAATTCTTTATAAAATCTTTCCTTTTAGAATAAATCCATCCATGTAATTCCTTTTTTGAAAACCAAGATGAGTTACCCAATGAAGCGGTAACATCGTTCCTTAATCTAAATTGTTTCATTTTTATTATAAACCACCAAAATTATTATTATTACATGATTGAATAATAATTAATGTATAATAAATATAATTATAAGTTTTTATTAAATGGTTTTACCAAAACATACACACACTTCCACCTATTTTGTATCAAACTTACCATTCATGTGTACATCCAACTATCACCTTTCTAAATGATGTTCATCCTTTTCTTCCTTTACGACCATTCATGGTTGGAAATTAAGGTAGAAACTAATGTTTTTTATTATATATATGATATTGGTTATGTATTTACTAATTTTTAATATTTATATTAAATATAACTTCATTCTATCTATTTTTTTAAATACGATAATGTCATTTGTTAGTTTGTGGACTTCCACATCCTCAAAGAAATGTGATTCATTCACACACTACATGATATGTATTAAGGATGGATTCATTAAATTTATATGATATATATTAATTAATAATTCTACTTTATTTATTATATATATATATATATTTAATTTAATTTCCTTCTTTTAATATGACAATAATATTGAAACTACGGTCATGAGTACGTACGGATTACCATCTCAATGAATGGTGTATTTCATTTTGATACATATACATTTTATAAAATATTATAAATACATATATAATTAATATATATGATATTTAAATCCATTTTTACATTCTATAAATATTAAAATTATGATAAAAGTACGATTACTATGAATAATAAGTCAAACTTGTATGAAAATCAAAGAGGTTATCAACCTAAACGTAACTTTAGCATGGAGTTATTAATGAACATCAATTATCAAGTAATAAGTAATTAGTGTAAGGAATTATATATATTAATATGGTTCTCTGATAGATTTATATTGAATATATACTTATAATACCTAAGTTATTAATGATTAGAAATAGATTCAAGACATTGGGTAAGGGTTTTCTCATTTAGCTTTTATTTTCTTTGAGTCACAATCCATGATCACCTTGTATTTATTATATGTGACTTTTATAATGAAAATTGATGTATTGTATGATTCTTATAATTGACTTTATGGGTATTTACATATCCATTTGATGATATTTCTTTCAGGGTGTTTATGTTTAAAATTTTACGATAGCTATTAATTAATATTGTATCAATTTGACTTCTTTGAGACACATTCATTATTATGCACCTATATTTTTCAATGATGGTTTTACATTACCTTTGAATTATTATATCATAAATATCTTTATGTTCTTGATATTTTATGTTTCATGAAATCTTATTTTTTCAATTTTGTTATGATTCAATGTTACCAAAGAGGTAATGGTTTATTTCTATAATACCATCATCTATCGAGATTTTTTATGATTCTACATAAATTGATGAAATATTATGATGTAGATCTCAAGAAAACCCATTACGTTTCTATACCTCTAGTTATTTATGTTATATCCCAGTAATGGTACTATTTTACCACTATTTTATATAACAGATAACACTGAGAATGTTTTTATGCCTAAATGGCCTGAAGGCCATAAATATTTAATTATTTTTGATAATAACCCTTCTAATGGAAAAAAGGGGAACCCGTACATGGACCATAGGATTCATAAAATTAAGACCCAATGTAATTATTGGAATTAATAGAGACTATGTCTACTTGAAACAGCCCTTCCCCAATGTCTGAATCATGATCAACTCTTTACCATTGCATGGCTGTTCAAATAGCTATCATGCTCAGAGATACAATATCCTGGTATTGATAGTGACTCTTATACACTATCATTTATTCAAATACAATAGCAAATCTATTATTAAAGTTTATGCTATGAATACAGCTCTGGATATTTTTCTTTGTAGAAATTTTATGGCTGGCATTTTCACATCATGTGGCCTGAAGGTCTCAAGGTGGAATAGAGGCTTTAAGGTGTCTTAATGGCATTTAGGGTCCCAAAGGCCTTAAGGTGTCCCAAAATCTTTACTGACCTGATGGCTTGTGAGGCCCTAAGGCCTCAAGGAATCAAGAGCCAAACTGATGGCCCGAAGGTTAATAGTTGTGACTCATACCATACATAATAGTTCCTGCTATAGTCTATGATTTAGTAACCCTAAAAATATTCCACTGCATGGATTTCATCCTAGGTATCGTGCATGCACTTGAATATTACTAACCAAATGGGTTGAGGCTCATGTGGAATATAATGTTTTATGAAAATCTAACATTATTTCATATTTCTATCATAAATTTCTATTCATTGAAAACTGTGATCACAAAAAATATTATAAATTTTTTTTACTTTTATAATATGATTGTTAATGTAACTTTTACACCTGTGATTCCATTTTGTAAAATTGTTTTAAAAGGAATATTATTTTAATTTTCCTTTGGAGGAACGTTTCTAAACATTTATGGTAAAAAATGAACGTTTTACATGTACAGACTTACCCTCAATCATGAATGTAATTTCGCTGATTATTCCTCTGTAATTTCACAAGTTAATTATTTTAAAAAATAGAAAAAATTTCTAATAATATTAAATTTTATGATTTAAAATCGTGTTTCTAATAAAATTTGTTTTAAAAAAATTAACTTTGAATTATGTTTGAAATTGTTCTTTAGAACATCATTTATATGCTTCCAAAATGATGTTTTCAAAGAAATTGATTTCAATCATCTCAAAAACATTTAATATGTTTTCAATTAATTTTCATTGAAAAATGTTTTCAAAATCATTTCATTATTTCATTATTTGTTTTTAGGTATAATTATCTTCAAACTAATCACTATTTTCTTTTATATGATTTTATAGAAAATAATTTTCAAATATATTTGAGCTTATCATATATATTTTCAATGAAGATTTATTTCAGATTATTTTCATGACTACTATATATTTTCTCAAGGAAAAGGATTTAAAAATTATTTAATGAAATTTTTCAAGATTTTCAATGTATTTTCAAAGAAAATGGATTTCATATTTTTTTTTGTTTTAAAAATTATTTTGCAATGAAGAAGGATATTTTCATTTTGGACATGTTTTTAAAATATATTTCAAAATTATTTTCTATGAATGATGTAATATGTTGAGGTTACTCATGAATTTATGAGAAATGTACCAAAGGTTCCATTAATTATCATTCCTAGAAAGGTTATTGTTCTAATTACATGATGTTTATTAAACCTATTTCTCATTAAAAAAATTTATGATCACGAATGGTTTTATTTTTCATGGGTTATTCAATGATTAAATGATTATGAAACCTATGTCTTTACACATGTTTTGATATGATTACATGTCTAGGATAGAAAATTCATTTCTTGGGTTATGATATGATTGATTATGATATTGTGGAACATATTTTTGTGATTTCATTATGAGATGGGTGAGAATTATATCACCCTCCAATGAACAGGATAAATATTTTTATCTTATGAGATTGACATGGCTCGAATGGGGACTAAACGTGGTTTAGTAATGGACATTGTCTGCAAAGATGGTATTGGGAGTGAACCTTGAGTACTAAGATGTTCTTGAGATTAAACCACGACTACCATGATGGTATGGGGAGTATACCCATAATAATAATATGGAATTTGATGTAAAACCTTAACTACTATGGAAATAACTATATATTAATATGTTTCTAAAATTAGTTCTCTATCATATTCCTATATTATGATTTCATAGATTATGCTCTAGATTCTCTTATGATTTGTGTCTTGTTATATTCAAATATTTATTGCACGACTCATGTTCATTATCATTGATATTATGGCTATTATATTATAATATTATGGACATGTTATTATACACTTATGTTCATATTTATGCTTACTTATCTCTTTTTTTATTCTTACTGGTTATTCGAGCTCACAAATTTCTCATGTTTCTTTTCCCTAGTTTATGAAGAATGGTTTTTAGTTAGAATTAATAATGGGGAAGATATTTTTGAGAAATATTATAGTTATTTCACCATGTTACAATATTTTTTTCCATGATTCCAAATATAGTAAACTATTATTGTCCATGGGCATGTATTTTTTTAATGTGGTGAGTATTCATCTAAAATGATGTAATATCAATGTATGTTAAGCATATGTCATTATAATGAGTATCAAAGGAATTTTTTTGTCATCCTTTGGAAATTAGGATGTGAAAATTTTAATGATATAACTAGGGATATTTATTATGATATATATAGTGTTGTCTCAAAGGATAAGTCTAAGGATAATGAAAACTATAAAAAAATGTCAAGGAATTTTTGGAAATTCTAAAGTGAGTGGTTTCATAGTAATATATCCATTAATGATTACAATAAGTGGATGTGGCCTTATAACATATATACCTAAGGTTAAAAACTCTAAAATGGTGTGTTAGACCTGACTTGAGCGTTACTTGGTATACGACAATGGTCTTTGCTACACACTTTGTTCGACACTCCTAGGAGATATGTATTTGGAATTCAGAAACTCTTTATGATTCATCATGAATGATTCATGTAGAATATTACTATTAATAAATGTGGATAAAAATATGTTTTTATAGATTAATGAAGTAGGATCCATGATTTATTCATCCTATAAGAGCTTTTTCATGATTATGTGGTTTTTTTGTTAACTGTTTCTCACACTATGATTTCTTTTTTTATATAATGATGGGAACTAGAAGGAAATGAGATAATGATTAATGTGATGGATTTTTTTATGAGATTAAAAATTGAAAGATTAATATAGTGAAGTATTTTTTGATCATGAATAATTAACTTTCACAAAGCATTATTAACAATGTATAGTATAAACAACTCTTAGACCCATTAATGGAATATAAGGAAGGTGTTTTTTGAGATTTTTTGTATTGGAGAAATTGGAGGAAAGAATATTTTTTATATTTGTGTCAATAATGAAGAAAAAATAACCTATGTGAATGAATTATTGGAATGAGATAATGTTATGACTAGGGAAAAGGAAACAAATCTAGTAACTACGAAAGAAATATATGGAGTTCACATAAAAATGAATGGAAATAATGACATAACAAATACATCGACAAAGGTTAAATGGTATAAGTGTTTATTAAAGGGTCATCATTTAAATCTATATCCTATGTGGGAATATCTCGAGGAGGATCATAAATGTGGAATGAGTAATGGCAATACTACTAATGATGATGAGACTATAGATGAAATGTGAAATGAAATATGTATTAAGTAGAAGGATGAGAAAAACTTCTTATGAATTATGTATGATGTGTAATAATTTAATTTTTATTAATCAATTATGTCATTTGAATGGTGAAATATATAAATATAATTTAGATTATGTTTTTTGATAATGATTTTCCATAATACATTACATGGTTCTGATGGACTAGAAAAGTGACTAGATGGAAAGTTGATGTATAGAGAAAACACATGATTAAGTGAGATATAACCTTTAATATGTTCCTTATGGTATGATAATGTTATTTTTATAATGATAATATTGATATGAAAATGTAAATTGGATGGTATTGATTACCTTGGAACAAATTAAGAACTTTTTGGAAAGTGGTTTATGTTATCATTGATGAAATTTAAATTATTTTTTGGATTTTAGGAATTTATCCAACATACTTTGGAATATGGAAACATGCATATTTTCAATATGGATTTATAGTAATTTAGTTTATTACCATATTATTATAGAATAGATAATGAAGGTAGTCACATGTTGGGTATGTGATAGATATGTTTTTTATATAATATATTAGGGTCAATGTTAATCAGATTTTGAAAAAATTTGGTACCATATTTCTAGAGTTTTTGAAATTCATATTCTAGATTGGTTATAAGGTTTAACATTTCTATAATCCTCTATGTTAAAATTTATATATGTTTTTATATATTAAAATATTAACTCAGCATATGAGGAATTATGCATATTGGATGACTTTCGCTAACCCTTTATTGTGATAAAAACAGATGGAATGGCCATTTATTCAAATCATAGACCTCAATATCTACTAATGCTTCCTGAATGAAACTTTAAAATTGGTTACTTAGAATCTATAATTATGTGGAAGTTTTTCAAGGAATTGTAAAGGGTATGGTTCTCCTAAAATCATGTAAGTATATCTTTTTATGAAAATCATTTAAATTTGAGTAAATTCATCTTAAAAAAATTATCAAAATTCACTCATCCCCCATTAATCAAATGTATCCTTAGATCATCATATATTAATGGAATTTTTCTTCTTATCATTTTCATACAGATGTTCTCTATCAATCTCCATCATGTAAGATCCATATATTTTATGGTGATTCATTAGGATTGTATACATGTACTCTTTTGTCTCCTTTTGAGTACATTTTTGTAAATAAAATTTCTTTGGAATTTTTGTATGGATATTTATAATTTATGAATAATTATGGTTACTACACAGTTCACACACAGTTTTCCCAAACCATGGACCACATCCCAGCTATCCGTGGGAACCGAAGTAAAGGGGATTTTCACAAAAGGCACATGGTTTGGAAAACAATGCACCCTAAAAGGAGGAACAAAGAAAACCCCTAGAGTTGGCTCATGGTTATGGGGAATGGCTCGGGGAAACTGTGCTCCCTGATAAGCAAGACGTGCATGTTGTTTTAATTAACCCAAAAATCAAATTTTAAAATACATGAACACCTATATTAACGCCAAATCAACCCCGACTAGTCCCCAAATAGTTCCTCTTGGTTTTAGAGTCTCCCATATGATTCACTATGGATCCTAACCTCCGTTACTGGTGATTAAATTCCGTATTTATGATCTACACCTTCCCCCAGTAAGAGGATATAAACCCTTATGCTTTCCATCTTTTTTATCATCTCTCTCTCTCATCTTTTAGAGGGATGTTATCCACTATATTATTGGATCTATATCCTGGATTGTCAAATATATATTGGATTATGGGGTCATGATGGTTATATCTTGATCCCTTTAATTATGGATTTTGGATTTGGATCTAAATCCCATTCTTCAACGTGTTCTGGATTGATTATTTTCAATTTAGGGATATCCATTAGTGAGAAGTATTCGCCAATCTTGAGGTTGGTAGTAAATAATTCAAATCTCATAGATATGATTTAAAATATGTGTTTGTAATTATATAATTTATAGAGTTTTTTTAGAAATTGAAATATTTAATTGAATTAATTAACTAGGTGATGTAATTAATTAAGAAATTTGTATTTTGGGATAATTAATTATTGATTTAATTATCATTATATTTAATTTGGTATTTGGGATAATTAATTATTATGTTAATTATCCAAATATTGAATGGGTATTTGGGGATAATTTATTGTTGAGTTAACTATCAGAATATTGAATAGTTACTTGGGGATACATAATTATTGGGTTTGTAATCAGAATATTGAATTTGGATTTGGGGATAACTAATGGTTGATTAATTATTGTAATTTTGAATTAGAATTTTGGGATTATTAATTGTTTAGTTAATTATAAGAATTTTAATTTTGAATTTGAATAATTTAGTATTTAATTCATTATGGATATATAAAAATTTTAAAATTGAGATAATTAATTATTTAATTAAATATTGTCTTATTGAGATTGTGGACTTTTATTAATAAACATTAAAATTTATTTATGGTAATGGTTGGGATTATGGAATTGTGATCTGGAATAACTAATTATTTTATTTTTTATGGTGAGATACAAATTTTATAGAATAAATTATTAATTATTGAATTAATTATAACTATATTGAAGATGTTAATTTGGGATAAATAAGATTAGAATTAATTATATGATATTTTCATAATTATTGAATTTATTCAGATTATTAATTAATTGATAAATTAATTAATTGATTATTTTGATTATTTTTTTGTTGAATTAAATAATGGTATTGATTAGAATAATTAATTGATGAATTAATTAATCATGTAATGTAATTATTCAATTTTTGAATTAAATAATGGGATTGATGGGGTTAATTAACTAATGATTTAATTAATAGATTAATCAGATTATTTAATTGTTTAATTGAATAATGGTATTGATGGGATTAATTAACTCATGAATTAATTATTAGTAGTAATGTGTTTTTTAAAAATGTGTCAAATAATGGGCTTGATTAGATTAATGAAATGAATTAATTAATTGGGATTAACATGTAAAATTAATTGGTGAATTAATTGAAAAAATTAAATGGGATTAATTAATTGATGAATTATTAATAGAAGTTGATGCGGACAATAATTAGTGAATTAATTGAGGGTGTTCAATGTGAATAATTAATTTCCAAATTAATTACAAGATTTGATGAGAACAATTAACTGATTAATTAACTTAATGTATAAAATGTGATTAAATAATTATATAATTAATTAATGGAATTGACAAGAAAAATAAATTGGTGAATTTATTGAAAAATATTGACTGTGAATAATTAATTTTACAATTAATTAATGAAATATTTTGATTTTGGAACTCAGATAATCAATTATTGAATTAATTATTGTCATTCTGGGACTGTATTGTGATTAATTAATTACTAAATCAATATATGGGATTTTTGTGATTAAATAATTATTGATATAATTACTGATATTGATATGACTAATTAATTGTCTAATAAATTAAATTGGAGGTCGTAATTAATTAATAGTTGGATTAATTATTGAGATTGGCGTGATTAATTATTTTTTGAGTTAATTTGAAGGAATATTGGTGACTAATTAATTATAGAATTAATTGTTGAGTTTGATGAGATTAATGAATTACTTAATTAATAAATGGTATTTATTTGATAAACTAATTTATGGATTAGTAATGTTGTGAACATTATTAATTAATTTTTGAATTAATTAATTTAATTGAGGTGATGAATTAATTAATGAGTTAATTGAGGGTGTTGTAATGATTAATTAGTTTTTGAATTAATCAATGGAGTTTCTATTAGTAATTAATTATTGAAATAATTATGTGAGACATGTGAACTATTTAATAAATATGAAATATGTGATACATGTGATATATGAGATTGATTTAAAAAAAGTGGTCATGGACATGGAATGATGCTCCATATACACAGCAGGACTTAGACATTGAGTTATATAACTATGGAATGAATTAAAATTATATGGGACATAAACTAAAAATCCAAATACTAAAGATGGGTGTAACACAAAATGATTTTACAAATACCCACAGTGTGTAAGACATGGAAAAAAGCTCCAAATAATCAATTACTGGTAGACATGATGTTCAATAACCATTAGTTGGCATTAAAAAATCGATCGAATTGGCCATTCAATGAATTGAATTGAAATGGACAATGAAAGCCTATATGATATAATGATTTTTGAATTGAAATGAGATATGAAACAGACTCCAACATAGGCTTATGCATGTATTTAGATACATGTATCCATGGGGACCAAAGGGATTAATAGTTTAAATAAATAATATTGGATAATATGATAATTATTTATTTATGAATTAAGTTTTATTCTATATACATCTAAATACAATGTTATTTAAATATATATTGTTTTATATCTCATTGGTGGTGGCCTACTGATTTGTTCTCACACCCTAACTAGGCTTCCTAATCGATACATGAATATATTCCATTGTTATAGTATAGGATAATAGAAATAAGAATGTGTTAGATGAATGTCTCAGGGTGGGGAATGGATGAGGGAACTAGATGCGGATTGGGACCTTCTTGGGAGTAGTATGTTTCCTTTTGACATTATATTTTCCCACTTGACATGTACCTTATAATTTAATATATATTGGTTTTTTTGACATTTTATTTATAGTATTGGTCATCATGTGATATTAGAATCTTTCTGGTTATTGTTAGTTATTTTTTTATTTTTTATTTCATTTCTACTGGGGTTTTACTCAAAAAAAGTGGCTATAGTCTCCCTATGAATTATATTAGACCCTCACTAAAAGCCAGAAACATTTGGAGAATGGGGAGGCACGGTTGAGGTAATTTGACCAACATGTTTGGTGCACCACTGTGTGGCCCCCGGATTGGGATTTTACAATTTAGTATCAGAGCCCATTTTTCTTTTCTTTTTTCTTTTGAATTACTGTTTGGGAAATGTAAACATGATTTTAGGAAGATTCAGGCCTTTTTTATGAGCATGTTCATGGTAGTAACATACCCATGTATGGGAGAGAACATAAGTTCCAAATTTGGGATTATTAATATTGTTGTTTTCGGTTATAGTTGAATATTATTTCACCTTGGGAGACATAATTATTATGTGATGTGATAGTTGTTTCTAATATTTTATATGATTTGACTCATGGCCCTCTATTTCATAATAGTTGAGTAGCATACATTATTCTAGGCACTAAAGTTAATTCTGTGATATGTATCATTTTAGGAATGTATGGGAAAATGGGTTATTCGTATGTTTTTTATCTTGAAATATTTTACCTTGTGAAATTGATCTATAAATGGAGCTTAATATGCAATTGATAAATATTTTGAAATGATTCAAGATGAGAATAAAATTATGAATAATGCAAAACAAGAATAATGGGAACTAGTTTATCGTTTTATAACTATTAAATAGTGGTAGAATGGGTAATGTTAATTATATCACCATATTTTTTACCTTGTTGCTCGAATAAGGGGAAAATAAGTGTCATGGTTTTGGGTAAATCCATCTTTATAACTGTGTTAATGTAGTGAAATGAGATTTCATTGTACTGTTTATTTGGCCCATGGTGTGGGTAGTTCTTGTAGTGAGAGTGGGCTAGTTTGAAAACTCAATTATAGGTTGTGTGAGGGGCAATCTAGTTATATACTAGAGTGGTGAGATATTGGAGATAAGGGAAGTATGAGAGATGTTTCAGATTAATTTTTGTCTATAGTGTGATGTAACATAAGCATTTATGGTTTTATGTTGGTGTTAACCAAAACATTAATAACATACTCTTAATTAGTGATGACAATTTCCTACCATGACATCATCCCAAGTACAATATAAATGATTTGGAATTATTCCAAGCTACATGAATGTGTTATTGTTTGATTTGGACCCTTTAGAGGTTGAGCTTTTGAAGTGTTACATGTGGAGAAGGATTTTAGGAGGTACACCATTGACTGTTTATAAATTATAAATCTGTTATGAGAATGTTCAAATTTCTTTTCTGGATACGAGGTGGGCCATAGTGGTAGTGGATTTACATCATATCCGGGAATTATTTTATGGAAAAACTAACTTTTAATGTTTTATGGTGTTCTCTTGGTTGTTGGGAACAGTGTGTGGGGAAACACGTTTGGTATGTTGATGATGTTGAGCTTTTTATAGATGCTTCCTTTGAGGAGTATCTGATACATGTGTTGGATAACATTGAGAAAGTGTTGTGGGGAAAGACTGTGTTGATTATTAATGTGTAAAATTGAACAATTTCAAGAGGAATCATTGGAGAGAGAAGTGGATATGAGGAAATAGTTCACCAACATTTCGGACTCAGAATCTTAGAGAATCATGGGGGAAAACATGAAGATGATATATTATAAGATGGGGAGATTGTAATAACCTGATGTTTTCTAGAGATTAATCGGGATTGTTTTTAGGTACTCATTTGTATAGTTTAGATTAATATTTGATTAATTTGTTTTTGTGGAATTTTTGTTGTAATTTTTATAATTTTGGATGAAATAAGTTTGGTTCATGTTTAGAACACAATTTTCCAAAACTGGGCACCACAACCTAGCTTACCGTGTGAACCCAAGAAAGATGGTATTCACATGGTTTTCACAAGGGTTGGAAAACTATGCTCCAAAAAGAGAAACTATCCACCCCACCCCACCACGCCCCTCCCCGCCACTAAAAGAGGCTCATGGTTATGGAACACGATTAGGGGAAACCATGCGTCCCGAGAAAGAAATTGTGTGTGCAGTTTTAAGTAACCCAAAACTAGATTTTAAAATACCTAATCCCCTTTATAAATTCCAAATATACCCACAATCATCCACTAAAGGTTATTCACAATTTTCGAAGATCGCATACAATTCTCTAAGGATGTTGATTTTTGTTATTGGGGATTCAATTTCTAGATTAAATATCTAAACCTTCCTCGGTAAGAGGATCCAATATTCTGTGATTTCATTAGTCTCTCTCATCTCTCAAAATTATTTTAGAGAGATGTTATCCACTAAATTTTTGGTTATAGATCTGGTTTTTTATATTCATATCTAGGATATTGGGAGCATGATGGTTAGATCTCAATATATATAATTTTTATATTTATGTTTTGGATCTAAAACCCATTCTTTGACTTGTTTTTTGATTGAATATATTCAATTTTGGGATATTTGTTAGTGATTGTAAATTTTTTATATTGTGGTTGGTGGAATATAATTCATATCTGATAGTCATGATTTTAATTACATGTACGTAATTGTATAATTTCTAGTGTTTTTTAGGAAACAAATTTCATAAATGTATTAATTTGTATGGTGAGGTAATTAATTGAAAAATTGGAATTTGGAGATAATTAAATATTGAGTTAAATATCATAATATTTGATTGGGATTTTGGTATAATTAATTATTGAGTCAATTATCATAATATTTAATTGGGATTTTGGGATAATGAATTATTCATTTAACTATTGGAATTTTGAATGGGGATTTGGGGATAAATAATTTTTGAGTTAATTATCAGAATATTTAATTTGGATTTTGGAAAAATTAATCATTGATTTATTTAATGTAATATTAAATTGGGATTTGGAGACACTTAACGGTTGATTTAATTATTAGAATATT
The DNA here is from genome assembly GCA_963277665.1 of Viscum album. Taxonomy (NCBI): domain Eukaryota; kingdom Viridiplantae; phylum Streptophyta; class Magnoliopsida; order Santalales; family Viscaceae; genus Viscum; species Viscum album. The sequence goes on along the minus strand of OY728131.1, from coordinate 1,615,887,444 downwards.
GAATTCTGATGTTGAATAATTAATTATTGAATGAGTTGTGGAGATATTGAATTTTTCAAATTTAGTAATTAATTTATGAATTAATTATAGAGTTATTGAGAAGGTTGATATTGATTAATTAATAATAAAATTAATTAATTGGAATAGTTTGGAATATTGAATTGTGATCTTGAATAATTTATTTTTGAATTAATTTCGGAGAGATAAATTTTTTTGAAATTGAATAATTAATTTTTTAATTAATCATTGTTATATTAAAGGTGATGAATTGGGATAATTAATTGTATATATAATTATTTGAGAATTTAATAATTATTTAATTGATTGAGATATTTTTTTTTTGAGGCAGTAACTAGTAAAGTAAAGTACTATTTATTAAAAAGATTAAAAGATTCCATCAAGGAAGAAGATGAGACAGAAAACCATTGCACACATCCAGGAAAAAATTACATATCATAGTATGAAAGGTCATTATCATAACGATACTCATCAGTAGTTTCCCTTTCATATTTATAGTTACCTTGAATAAGTATATTGAAAATATTAGTATTGGTTCTTTTTGACACCTTCGAGGAGGTTCTGGTAGCCACAATCTTTGATGTACTGGAGTTGTCCTTCAGCGTTATTCTCTTGAGGGGGATAGATGATACCATCATTTTCAATGAACTTATAATATCCATGTGTTAAAATATCATTGAAATAATTTTTACAACTACACATATCCATAAGAGGGTTGCTATCTATCTCACTTTCATCATTCGACACATTCTCCCACTTGTCGTAGATTGTCGATGAGATGTACAATTTGTAGATATACTCCTGATATTTATTTTATTTTACACTAGAAATGGAGTCCCCATTTGAGTCATGTACAACCAAACTAGAACTACAACATTTAATAAATGAATCCCCTTTAATTGAGGATACATGTTAGTTTTGTCCAAAACCACACAATTAGTTTCATTAGAATCATTTTGATCAAGAAGAGATTCTAAATTCACCTCAGCAGATCTGATCAATATATTTTGAGATACCTTTATGTTCTTATCAATATAAAAAACATCCTATACTACATCTATATAGACAGATTGCACCACACCTACATTCATATCAACAACCCCTTCAACACCATCATCTAAAGTTTCTGTAACTCCATGAATCCCCACTGATTCAAAAAAAGTTCCCATCATCAGATCATATTTCATTCTATCATAATTTTTATTGCTTTTGGAATCATAAAGATGATTCATTTTCTGATTTGACACCTCCTTTCTTGACTCATACACAATCACAATGTCATCAGAATGATTACGTGGTTGATCAGACTCAACAAAACCAAAAACCACGACTTTGCCACTACAATTCATATTTAGAGAACTGTACTAATAAACATACACCTCACCTGGGACCAGATTTATTAGATTAGTAATCAATCCTTGATCCTCCTTCGTTGATTTCCCACACCTGTATTCTGAAAATCAACGACTCATTTTCTTTCAGAACGGAATAATATCACGGTATGTTTCAAAAACATTTTATTTCTTATACTAGAATTATTCACCTATAACGACCTATAAATAGTCCATAGGTGTCTTTGACATATCAACCTAAAAAATAATTTTCAATTAAATTAGGCCACATATATAATTTATTGGATTAATGAAATGATGAATTATTTATTGGGTGGAATGTGGTTATTTAATTATTTAATTAAATAATGGGATTGAGGGATAATTTAATTGAATTAAAAATAGGGATTGACATGAACAATTATTTATAGAATTATTTGAAGTAATGGAATGTTATTAAGTAATTGTGGAATTAATTAATTAAAATTATTGAAAAAAATTAATTGGTGATTTAATTGATGATGTTTAATGTGATTAATTAGTTTTTGAATTAAATAGTGGAGTTTTTGTGAATAATTAATAGGTTAATTACTTTAATGGATAGAAGTGGATTGAATAAATTTGGAATAAATTAATGGACATGATAAGAATTATTATTTGGTGAATTAATTTAAGTAATTGAATTTGAATAATTAATTATTGAATAAATTTTTGAAATATTTTTATTGTGGAATTGGTAAAATTAGCTGGTGAATTAATTATTAGGATATTTTGATTGTGGAACTGAGATAATTAATTCTTTAATTAATTATTGTAATTCTGAGACTATGATGTGATTAATTAATAAATGAATTAATTTATATAATTTCTGTGATTAATTTAATATTCATTTAGATAATTATACTATCATAATTAATCTATTATTAATTTAATTGATGGTATTGTTATAATTAATTAATTTTTGAATTAATTAATGACATTAACATGATTTTTTAATTTTTTAATTAATAAATGTAATTGTAGTGATGAATTAATTGTTCTATTAATTAATAATGTTTATTACTTCAACTAATTGTAAGATTAATTAAACATATCGACTTAGAAAACAAATTGTTGAATTAGTAATGTTATTGACATAATTCATTAATTGTTAAATTTATTTATATAATTGTGTTGACCAATTAGTTGATGAATTAACTGAATAGATTGTAATGATTAATTAATAATTGAATTAATTAATATAGTATCTAAGATAAATTAATTTTTTAATAGATTATGTGATAGATGTTAAATATGTGATACATGTGATATTTGTGATAAATGAAAAATATGTGATACATATGATATATGATACTAATTTAAAAATGGTTTATGGGACAAATATTGATTCTCCATATACCCATGTGGTCCTAAGCATGTCATTCTAGAAAATTGGAATTCTTGGTAATATAATGGGATATGGAATGATGATATAAATACTAATGATGTATAGTAAAAGGACTAATGCTTCAAATAACTATGATGTTTGAGACAGGGAACGACATTTCAAATACTCAAGCGGGTCTAGACATGTCTTTCTATACTTATTAATTAACATTTGGTTGTGGTTATAATTGGCCATTGTATGAATTAAATTGAATTGGATAATGAAAGAACATATAATATAATGATTTGTGAATTGAATATGATATATCGAATAGTTTCTGACAAAAGATGTATCAGGTATTTTTATATGGGTATCCATCAGAATTCATGGGTTTATGTGTTTAAATAAAGAATAATTGATATTTTGATAACTGCTTATTTATGCATTTTGATTTATTCTTTACAAAAGTTCATATATTATTATATGACTCGATATTATTTTAGAAGCCACCAGGGGGGGATATTAAGTTTTAATCATACCCTACTTAGGATACATGAATGGCACCAAAATAGATTTCATCGTTGTTTGGAAGAATAAGGGAAAATCCCAATTATTAGATGTCTAGGTTGGGGTGAATCATTGGTGATGGAATCTAACGTGGTTTAAGATCTGCTAGAGTGTTTTCAGTGAACTTACTTTTTAGTTTGTAGCTTGATACTTGAAACATACATTGATATGGAGTTTCTATTTTTCAGTTGTGATATTGTATTTTCAGTTATGGTCGTCATAAGAAAATGTCATCTTCTAGGTATGGTTATATATTTGGTTATTGTTTACTTATTTTCTGCTGGTTTTTTACAATATGAATGATGTTATAGTTTCCTTGTGACTGATATTAAAACCATCATACTAGTCATTATCATCATGAATATAGGGATGCATTCTTAATCTCATGTGACCGATCATCTCGGGACACTGGAATGTGGCACTGGGTTTGGGACACTGCACATCCTAACATTATAGTTAGATTTATCTTCCTTGTCCACGATTTTACTTCTCATATATGTTATCCTATTTGGAAAAAAAAGTTATTTTTTTCATCGGGGTAACCATTATGTTTCCACCATTCCCCCTTTAAAGTATTTTTTATTAATCAGTTTTATAATGTGGGATTCTTTGAAATGATCTTTCAATTATTAAACCTTTAATAACCCAAATGAATTTCGAGGGTAAAAATCATTTTATGGGGGTTGAATGTAAAACCATGATATTTTGTGAATTTTTTAAAATTAATTTATTCTCTTTCAAATTTTTCTTTTCAAAAATTGCGGAATATAGTTTTTTTCTAACTGAACTATGTTTGGCCTACATTATACAAAGCACCGAATACAATTATTCACTACACACAACACATATATTGGAAAACATTATTTTTTCGTAGTTCCTTGAAATGTGTGTTATATTTTTATGAATCACTAGTTCCAAGAAGTTTCCATTTGTTTTATTCATGGAAGTGAAAAATTCCAATAGTTATTTATCAAAAAGGGACATTCTTTCCAAATTTAGGCATTCATCATGTTTGAACATTGTGATACATAGGAACGTGCATTGGTCGAGATGATTGGAGGTTAGACTCATCACACCCTTTGGGGGGGATTTATTGTCTACTCCTGGACATTCATTATAAATTTATGATATTTTTATGAATCTTTATTAATTTTTCAATAATAACGTATTTTTCCTTTGAAATTTGGAATCGCTTATTAACATGTGTAAAATTTAGAATCATCAATATTTATTCAAGGTTCATTATTAATAGAGATATCTGTATGTATTCATGGTTCTCCATCGATGGTATCCTCTGATATACTATTTAGAGATTCTTTTAATCGTCATTATGATGATACTATTTTTTAGCCACTCAGTGGGGAACTCTGGAATTTATTGTCATGCATGTAGATGATCATTAGTTTTGAAATTGGGATCATACAATTAAAATTGACTACCAATGTATCCTTGTGAAAGTAATCGGAACCCTTGTAGTTTAGTATCACTTAATGGGACACATCATACCTTTTAAGGTAATGTGACAAAGACATGGCCATACAGTTTAATTTCATGTGGTAAGGACATCTAAGAGAAATGTTCTTAGTAAATGTTTGTTGTGGGACTTATGTCGAAGCAGACCAAGTAACATGCAATGGATATGGTTTTTCAAATAACATTAGACTCTTCTGTGAATACGGACCAAGGAGAATAGGGTTGATTTGATGTGTTGGGTTTTAACCTCAAGGAGTCTTCCTACGTATCCCATTTGGATGGGAATCAAATCCCATGTAGTTCAATAAGTATTATAGGAGATTATAGTAATTTGAGAGAAATGAGATCAGGCATACTTTTTAAAAAGGATGAATTGATGATTTGGGAATTCTATTTGGGGCTTATTCCTAAAGAGGATGCCCAGATTAAGGGAATTAGGGTTGTATTCTTAAAGAGGATATCCAGTGAGCTCGGGCCTTGAGAAGGCTTCCTATGTATCCTAGTTTGAACATGAATCAGAGTTCTCGTAGTTCAAGTGATTGTGCAAATGTTTTGATCACGAAAAATATCTAATCCCATGTGAGTCATGCCCAGTGTGAGAAACAGAAGGATGATAAAGATTCAAAAAATGCACCCACATTTTTCATCCTCCGCTGGTGGAATAGGGCACACCTATGATAATAAGGGTGGACAATGTCATGGCGACCCTAGAAGAGGGAAAAGCGACAATCATTACCTCTATTAAATTAACATTGGACATGGGTCAAATGGAATGAATAAGGAATGAAGGTTAGGGGAATACCCAAGGAAGGATACCATAATGGATTGGTTGGGGATTAATCCTAAAGAGGATGCATGTTTGAGGTTTGGATGGGGCTTACTCCAAAGATGGAATCCAATTTAAGAATTTAACATCGAATAGGAGTTAGGTGATGAGGAATGGGGAGTTTCATTGATGAGGGTATTGACTCAAGGAACATGAGGAATCCATAAGGAGAGTCCAAACTCGTATCATGTTAAAGGAACAAAGAGGAGCAAGTCAAATAAATTCATTTCATTGAGTGTGATGGAGTGTCTCATTCATGGTATTCTAATAAAGGAAGTTGGGAGACATAAAGGGTGAAATGGAAAAAAATTCGACCCACTGGGAAAATTTTTCAGTGTGACACATCATTTTTTATGGGGTTAGTGAATGATGCGAATGGATCGATCGGAAGGGTCGGGACCACAGCCGACACTGATTCTATTCCGGGGAGTGGGGGTGCAGCCCCCGCTGTATGGACCAGCGGGGTCGCACAGGTGCTCCGCGTAGGATCTCCTCCAAGGTGCATTGTAACGCCCCAACCCCAGCTACCCAGAGTCGGTGCATTACTTCGTAACATTGGCATGATCACAAAAGATCAAGTCTCGAAAGACCGATTAGTTTAGTAGCCTTGGAAACACTAGATACATTTATAAGTCTTTCATTACATCATAAAGTAAAAAAAACTAATAACAAAGCCTTCATAGTCTATACTCATATCCTCTTCTGACTATCCCTGCAGGTCATTCATAAAATACTTCTTCACATCCTGGAAAATATTAAAACATTGAAAGGGGTGAGCTCAGATTCTCAGTAAGGATAAAAATATTGTGGAAGCTTTCATAAATAAAAATTAACATTTAAGGAAATGTATAACTAAAACAAAAGCCTTTTGAACTTGAACTTCAACATAATATGGCAAAAGTAAAATGAGATAATTCCATTTACTTATTCACGTGGATATTCTACTGGTAGAATAATCAAATGCAATATTAATAACCACTTTCATAATGATGGAATTCATAATGCCAGACTATCATACCCACGTAGTCAAGGCCTCGTGCCAAGACCACAAATAAGATTTTGTCAAGGCCTCGTGCCAAGACAATAGTTTGTCTCATGAGACCTACCGATGCATCGAGGAGCTATAGCAGGCTCCACCCGTCACTTATTAAGTCCAATTCATTCCTCATATGAATAGGTTTAAACATATCATAAACCATAACATAATCGTATCACATAAAACATGCATAAAGGAAACATAAAACTTCCACTTTTCAATCACAAGATATCAATACAACACATTGATATAATAAAAATTCTTTCTAAACCATTTTCAATACCAAAATAAAAGAAAGTTAAAACTTTGTATTTATTTTTCATTAAAAATGATGGCTTGTAGAGGAAGCCGAAACTCAAATAATGGTCACGGCGGCGGAGAAGTCGTTGTCGCCGCAAAAGTACAGAAGGAAAAACATTCCCTTTTTGTCATTTAGTAAAATGCTTCTTATAAAAAATATTCCTTTTGAATAAAAATAAAAGTCAAAGGGGTTTATACACCGTATAAAAGAAAGTTGTGTATAAAACCAAATATGCCTCAATGAAAGGGGATTGAGACGAAGTCCTTAAAAGATCATTTTTTTAAATAAAGTACATATATATTGTTTATTCACTATAAGTACACATAAATAAAGTACAAATACAAGATAGGACATAATAATATCATGACATAATTTGAAAGTAGGAGATTAACCCAAAGAATGGAAATTGGGTTAAGAAATTCCCTTACCTTGTGTCATGTCTTGACTCGACCATTCTTTAACCTCCTAAATAATAAACTAGAGTTAATTTATAATTTCTTCAGAACCTTTTTCATGTTTTTTATTCCTTTTATATCACTTATTACTATGTTATAATATATTTATTTAAGTTAATAACGGTCGTTTTGTAGATATTTGGTACTTGAGTCAAAAATAAACTTCTTATAATTACAAGTTGTTCATGTGGTGAAATATCCATTATATCCATAATTATATTCATGATGTAGATATCATATATATCATATATATCCAGTATATACATTCATTCATAATATTACGTAACATTTAGAGGTAAGAAATGAAATGCACCGTTCATGGAGACGGTAAGTCGTACGTACGCATGAACGCTACATTCATTTCTATTTCGTACAGAATGGAATGAATTCATAATTATATAAAGGTATAATATAGTTCCAGTATAATATCATATATAATATCATTTACTCCATCCTTTATACATTCCACATATGGCATTAACGATTCACATCACTTTGAGGGGGCGGTAGTCCGCATTTCCTAAAATGAAATGATCGCGTTTACCCATAATGGAAATCATAAAGTATTCCATAAATGAGAAATAAAGAAGCATAAAAAAACATAAACATAATATATATATCATATATAAAAATAGTTTCATCAAAATGGCCACTATTATAGGTGTTAAAATAATTTGAACAATCATCGTTTCGTGAGGCAGTATTTCGCCACCCACAGAAACAGTATGTTCTTTAACCATTAGATGAAGGTGTGTGTGAGTGTAAACCAAATCCTTACCATAACAACATACTGGTATATTGTAGATACTTTTTTTGTTACAAAATAAATTAATAAAAAGAGTTTAAGGGGTTGGAGAATCAAAATAAAACAAAACAACATTAGAGAAGACATTACCTTAAAAACGGGTAACTCTTTTTGATTGGAGCCAAAGGCTTCCTTGGGAAGAATTATGCCCAAAGTGAGGCTTCTAGGAGTAAAGGAGGGAAGTTGGGAGAGTATTTGGGCAGATGATGGCCGAGCCAAAAGGCTTGAATGTGTGAATAAGGTGGGAGTGGTGGGGGCCTTTTATAAGAGGAGAGGAGGGGCACTCTTGGAAAGTAATGAAATATTACTTTATTATATAATGCTTTTCGATTTATAAAGGTCCCACACTTATATAATTCGAGGCTAAGGTGATAAGGGTTTGAAATATACCCATCCAATAGTCTTTGGACATGTGTAAGCCTTAGATTTTACATTATCTTTTCATTTTATTAAAATCGTTAAATAATGAGGTCATCGCTGCATCATCATGATGTCATAAATAATTTTATTTATTTAATGTCTAAAAATTATAAAAACAATTATGATCATGTAGGAAAGCTTTTTATCTTTCTAATGATTATTTATAGCCAATAATATGACTTGTATAACCCCATTTAAAATTTGTTTTAGTAAAACAACTCTTGTTTGTGACCTTTTTATTTTAACATTAAATAAAAAGTTATTTATGTCCTTTTCCTACCAAAGTGGCTCCATGGGGTCCCCAAGTTGACCCATGGATTGTCTTGGCCGGCCATGACACATCCAATAGGGTTAGGACAAGTGTAAAGGTCATTCTATATTTTTATAATACTATTTTTACCATAAATTTCACTAATTACCTTTAATCACGATTAATTAAACTTAAAAGTTACTATTCACCAAAAAAATTACTTTAATCCCATTGAACCACATTTTACTTCCTAATGACAACCATGTATGTCGGATTTTTGAAAATCAAATCACAGAAGTGGTAATATTTCATTTTAACGAAAAATTAGTTATTTAACTACCACTTAGTGGTTTCACTATTCATCAAAAATTGAAGTTTTTCAGAACAATGCCAAAATTTCACCCTAAGTGATAATTGATATTCTGAATCCAAAAATGATGTCTATTTTACAAAATAAAAACATATAAGTTTCATTAATTAATTTTATAATTAATTCCCGCTGTCACAACAAATAGCGTGTTTTTAAGAAACAATATATATCAAAAGATTGACAATTGTTTATGTCCAATTTCAAAGTGAAATTAATTCTAATGAACACCATTGAATAAAATGGTAAAAATATATTCTAATTATACTTTAAAACCACTCAATAGTTTAATTTATCACTATTAATTATTTTGATCAGAAAAGTTGTTTTATGTATTTTTCACTATTCATAAAAATGGGAAGTTCTCAGAAAATTACAAAAAAATTCAACTTTGGATAATTTCGATATTACGAATACAAAAATGAAGTCCATATTGAAATATAAGATTTCCATAATTTTAAAAAGTGAGTATTACTATTCATAATGGGTACTTTGATTAGTCGCGATGTGTCAGAACTCGAACTTGCGTACAATGCAAGCTATTGCATTATTGAAAGAGAAGCATATAGTGGAAGCTCGGGGTGTTACATTCGCCCCTCCTTCAATAAATTGCATCCTCACAATTTGAAATTATTCTTTGAAAATAAAAGGTTGAAAATAGAAAATACCTTTGTGGAAAACCCACATCGGAAATAAGGTTAATAAAATTTATCCTTAATAAGAGGGAAAGGGAAATGAAAAAGTCACCAACCAATTATGATCTCGATTAGGAGAACATTGGTGGAAATTAGAGACATATAATTGGAGGAAAAACGTAAATATTTGTAGGGAGTGATTGAGGTCATCAATCACAAACAAGTGTAAAATTGAGGGCCTCAAAGCCTTCAATCTATGTTGATTTAAAATATTATCAGTTCAACAAGACATAAGGTATTAGTATAACAAATTTTTCTGTTTTAATATCCCTTTACTAAAGTTTAAGAATTAATTTATTCAAAGAAGAAGAGATAGGTATATATATATATTTATGCTTGACAAGTAGAGTTTCAACCTTCAACTAATTTCTACCACAACCTCATCTTTCACTCAAAAAGATAATAGAAATCAAAAATATTATATTTATCCTAATCGTACAAGGTTCAAAATATTAACACATACCATTTATATTAGAAAAACTATTTTGTAATAACCAGTGACTTCATGTAGTCCAGTGGTAGGCGATTAATCCCAATCGCACTATGGTTGTGGGTTCGATTCCCACAGCTTTGTCCGACGCGATGGGTTGTCACTCGGTCTGTGTGTTGTCCTTTTTATAAATATCCAAAAATAACCTTAACAATAGTATCCAATGTAAAATATAATCCATTCCAACCTTTATAGTTATCTAAAATACTTCTGTCCAACTCACAGTCCAGATTTTATGAGGAAGGTAAACATAATGAAGCTCCTTTTTTTCTGTGTAACAACATGTGAACACATTCATCATGTATTCTTTTAAAACACTGCAACATAATGAATTACCATAAATCCTTATTGATTACATTCATGATCCCTTATTCCTTATTGAAAACTAGATTTACTCCTTCTATCCAAATATGTATACAAATCATTAATCAGTTTCAAGGATGTTAAGAATATCCAACATAATTTAGCCAAATCAATCATGTATTATTCCAAAATCACTATCTCTATATCAGAACCATATTATGGTTTATCATTCTCTCAACCATATATTTTACAAAAATTTAACCTGCTGTAGAGTCACTTTTCTTGGTTCCACACAATCTCAAGTCCTTGATGAAATAGTACTGTAGTACAATCCTTATATACTCCATAATTATTATAACCAGTGCATCATTGATACAACACTCAAATGAAAAAATTATTTAATAACAACATAAGAACTCTAATCATTCCTCCTCATCTGTGGTAGTATCATAACTTGCTTATTATCCAATAACATCATTTGGGGCATACTCTGGTGATTTGAACATTGGTTTGCATAGTGTCCCCACTCCTTACAGATGAAGCATTGTACATTTGAAACCTTTTCCTTACCCTTGCAGTCACGCACTTGGTGTCCTTTTTCTCCACACTTATAACAAACTCTCATTCCCTTCAGGGAAATTCCATGGTATTTCTTCCCACAATTATCACATATTGGAAAATTCTTCTTTCCCACGTCCCTTTTTCCATCATTCTCTCTTCCATCATTTTCTTCTCTTTCTTCCCTTCAATTCCATAAGACTCAGAGAATTCTCTACTTATCTTATTAACACATGATACTATTTCTTCATATGTTGATAACACATGGGAGACTATTTCCCTTATAAATGTCGGCTTAATACCATGAAAGACCTGATCCTTCTTACTCTTTGGATCATACGTATTGATGGAGTTCACATTCCTTCTACTGGGCGCCATTTCTATACAATGCCATAAACTAGGTTAGTTTATGAATCGAAATACATAATAAAAAACTTGCAAACACTTAACATAAGTTGAACTATTTATGGATATAATCCATAATCATAAAAATGTTTTCTTTTAGGAAGTATATACTCATAACACTTCATAGTGGTTTGTAAAGAAAATGTGAATTATCCTAAGCATATCCCCCGGGAGTGTCGTAACCAAGAGTGCAACAAGGCCTGTTGTCGTGCACCAGTTCTCGTTCGAGTCTAGATCAAAGCGGTGTTTTTGGGTTTTACCCCTAGGTACATCTGTGCTAGAGCCGCCTCTACCTGCTCGTATCCAGACAGAGATGTATTGCTCGGAAAACTCACAACATCTCTATAATACCAAAATTCTAGGAAGTTCTTCTATACTAATCCTCAAAGTCTATCTTTGGTCTATGTGCTCTAATCAGAGTTTATCTAAATCTAGCTTCCAAGGTTAGTACTAAACTGACTCTGATACCAACTGTAATGCCCCGACCCCAGCTACCCAGAGTCGGTGCATTACTTCGTAGCATTGGCATGATCACAAAAGATCATGTCTCGAAAGACCGATTAATTTAGTAGCTTTGGAAACACTAGATACATTCATAAGTCTTTCATTGCACCATAAAGTAAAAAAAACTAATAACAAAGTCTTCATAGTCCACACTCATATCCTCTTCTGACTATCCCTGCAGGTCATTCATAAAATACTTCTTCACATCCTAGAAAATATTAAAACATTGAAAGGGGTGAGCTCAGATGCTCAGTAAGGATAAAAATATTGCGTAAGCTTTCATAAATAAAAATTAACATTTAAGGCAATGTATAACTAAAAAAGCCTTTTGAACTTGAACTAAAATATAATATGGCAAAAGTAAAATGATATAATGCCATTTACTTCTTCACATGGATATTCTACTTGTCGAATAATCACATGCAATATTAATAACCACTTTCATAATGATGGAATGCATAATACCAGACTATCATACCCACGTAGTCAAGGCCTCGTGCCAAGACCACAAATAAGATTTTGTCAAGGCCTCGTGCCAAGACACTAGTTTGTCTCATGAGACCTACCGATGCATCGAGGAGCTATAGCAGTCTCCACCCGTCACTTATTAAGTCCAATGCATTCTTCATATGAATAGGTTTAAACATATCATAAACCATAACATAATCATATAACATAAAACATGCATAAAGGAAACATAACATTTCCACATTTCAATCACAAGATATCAATACAACACATTGATATAATAAAAATGCTTTCAAAACCATTTTCAATACCAAAATAAAAGAAAGTTAAAACTTTGTATTTATTTTTCATTAAAAAAATGATGGCTTGTAGAGGAAGCCGAAACTCAAATAATGGTCACGGTGGCGGAGAAGTCGTTGTCGCCGTAGAAGTATGGAAAGAAAAACATTCACTTTTTGTCGTTTAGTAAAACGCTTCATATAAAAAAGATTCCTTTTGAATAAACATAAAATTCAATGGGGTTTATACACCGTATAAAAGAAAGTTGTGTATAAAACCAAATATGCCTCTATGAAAGATGATTGAGACGAAGTCTTAAAAAGATAATTTTTTTTAAATAAAGTACATAAATAATGTGTATTAACTATAAGTACTCATAAATAAATTACAAATACAAGATAGGACATAATAATATCATGACATAATTTGAAAGTAGGAGATTAACCCAAAGAATGGAAATTGGGTTAAGAAATTCCCTTACCTTGCGTCCTGTCTTGACTTGACCGTTCTCTAACCTCCTGAATAATAAACTAGAGTTAATTTATAATTTCTTAAGAAACTTTTTCAAGTTTTTTATTCCTTTTATATCTCTTATATCCATGTTATTATGTATTTATTTTAGTTAATAACGGTCGTTTTGTAGATCTTTGGTACTTTTGTCAAAAATAAACTTCTTATAATTACAAGTTGTTCATGTCGTGAAATATCCATTATATCCATAATTATATTCATGATGTAGATATCATATATATCATATATATCCAGTATATACATTCATTCATAATATTACGTAACATTTAGAGGTAAGAAATGAAATGCACCGTTCATGGAGACTGTAAGCCGTACGTACGCATGAACGCTACTTTCATTTCTATTTCATACTTAATGGAATAAAGTCATAATTATATAAAGGTATGATATAGTTCCAGTATAATATCATATATAATATCATTTACTCCATCCTTTATACATCCCACATATGGCATTAACGATTCACATCACTTTGAGGGGGCGGTAGTCCGCACTTCCTAAAATGAAATTATCGCGTTTACCCATAATGGAAATCATAATGTATGCCATAAATGAGAAATAAATAAGCATAAAGAAAACATAAACATAATATATATATCTTATATAAAAATAGTGTCATCAAAATGGCCACTATTATAGGTGTTAAAAGAATTTGAACAATCATCGTTTCATGAGGCAGTATTTCGCCACACACAGAAACAGTATGTTCTTTAACCATTAGACGAAGGTTTGTGTAAGTGTAAACCAAATACATATCATAAAAACATCCTATTATATTGTATATACTGGTTTTGTTACAAAATAACGTAATAAAAAGAGTTTAAGGGGTTGGAAAATCAAAATAAAACAAAACAACATTAGAGAAGACATTACCTTAAAAACGGGTAACTTTTCTTGATTTGAGCCAAAGGCTTCCTTGGGAAGAATTATGGCCAAATTGAGGCTTCTAGGAGTAAAGTAGGTAAGTTGGAAGAGTATGTGGTCAGAGGTTGGCCGAGCCAAAAGGCTTGAAAGTGTGAATAAGGTGGGAGTGGTGGGGTCCTTTTATAAGAGGAGAGGAGGGGCACTCTTGGAAAGTAATGAAATATTACTTTATTATACAATGCTTTTCGGATTCTAAAGGTCCCACACTTATATAATTTGAGGATAAGGTGATAAGGGTTCGAAATCTACCCATCCAATAGTCTTTGTAGAAGTTTAAGCCTTGGATTTTACATTATCTTTTCATTTTATTAAAATCGTTAAATAATGAGGTCATCGCTGCATCATCATGATGTCATAAATAATTTAATTTATTTAATGTCTAAAAATTATAAAATAATTATTATGATGTAGTAAAGCTTTTTATCTTTCTAATGAATATTTATAGTCAATAATATGACTTGTATAACCCAATTTAAAAATTGTTTTAGTAAAACAACTCTTGTTTGTGACCTTTTTATTTTAACATTAAATAAAAAGTTATTTATGTCCTTTTCCTACCAAAGTGGCTCCATGGGGTCCCCAAGTTGACCCATGGATTGTCTGGGTCGGCCATGACGCATCCAATAGGGGTAGGACAAGTGTAAAGGTCATTCCATATTTTTATAATACTATTTTTACCATAAATTTCACTAATTACCTTTAATCGCGATTAATTAAACTTAATTGTTACTATTCACCAAAAAATTATTTTAATCCCATTGAACCACATTTTACTTCCTAATTTCAACCATGTATGTCGGATTTTTGAAAATCAAATCACATAAGTGGTAATATTTCATTTAAAAGAAAATTCAGTTATTCAACTACCACTTAGTGGTTTCACTATTCATCAAAAAATTGAAGTTTTTCAGAACAATGCCAAAATATCACCCTAAGCTATAATTGATATTCCGAATCCAAAAATGATGTCTATTTTAAAAAATAAAAACATATAAGTTGCATTAATTAATTTTATAATTAATTCCCGCTGTCAGAACAAATAGCGTGTTTTTAAGAAACAATATATATCAAAAGATTGATAATTGTTTATATCCAATTTCAAAGTGAAATTAATTCTAATGAAGACCATTGGATAAAATGGTAAAAATATATTCTAATTATTATTTAAAACCAATAAATAGTATAATTTATCACTATTAATTATTTTGATCAAAAAAGTTTTTTTATGTATTTTTCACTATTAATAAAAATTGGAATTTCTCAGAAAATTACAAAAAAAATCAACTTTGGATAATTTCGATATTACGAATAAAAAAATGAAGTCCATATTGAAATATAATACTTCCATAATTTTAAAATGTGGGTATTACTATTCATAACGGCTACTTTGATTAGTCGCGATGTGTTAGAACTCGAACTTGCGTACAATGCAACCTATTGCATTAATGATAGAGAAACGTATAGTGGAAGCTCGTGGTGTTGCATGCATCGCGTAGGTGTTGTGCCAAGGTGCATCGTTCTGGTGCTCTTTGTAGGTTCCTCATGTAGGTTCTCCGTGCAGGTATGTCGTGCAAGTGCTCTAAATAGGTTCTCCCCCAAGGTGCATTGTAGAGGTTCTTAGTGTACGTGTGTCGCACAAGTGCTCTACGTAGGTGCTCTGCGTTGCTCCGTGTGTTCTAGACCTTGATGGTATTTGAATTATGTTTCCCTATTTAATTCTATCTTATCTCATTTTTTTATAGAGATACCTTATATTATTTTGGGGATTTCGGGGAAAGAGCTTTGAAAAGGGACTTCAAAACTTCTATCTTTTTTTCCTTTGAATTGGGGAGTCCAAGGGTCCTATTTATAGTCAAGGAGGTGAACCTGGGTGGAGGATTTACCCCGAGTAGGTCTTTCGTGTAGGTCCAAAAAATCTTTTCTTCGCATAGGTGAGAGAAAATTATACTACAACATAGGACCTTCACAACGGTCCTTCACATAGGTCCTCTAAATAGCTATTCGGGATAAAAAAATTTAGACTTCCGAGTGCAATAACTTTTGATCTATAAGTCTATTTAGGCTATGTGACTAGACAAATCCAAGGTTTTGAAGAGATCTAAACTTCCTGAGATGGTAAATTCACCAAGTATTCTCAGATAAAACTCAAAAATTGAATTTAATGTGCTGAAACCTTTTCTTCATCGATCATGGAAATCCACTACATACTCCTGGATGGGGGAATCATTCCACTTATCCATCCGTATGGAGTAGTATTTTGGTACATATAAATCTTTCCTACAACTTCTTCATTCATGGTGAAAACATCTATACTCATACTTCAAATTTGTTGCATATCTGAGAATCATATCTCCACACTAGGAAAAAGGTCATGGAACACATTTTATAGTGTCTACAAGTATATGAAACATGATGTTCGAATTATTTTATAGAAAATACTGAGTCCCTTTGTTAGATTTAATTACATGGAAGGTTGATTTCTATCTAACTACAATATACTATTAATAATATTATTAAAATATTATAATATCTACCACCTAGCTATATGAATGAATCTTTTGAAAAAGAATAACTAAATTATAAAAATCTTATATACAACTATTTATAAAATTAATCCTTTCATTGATATTTAGTATAAGTGAATTTAAGAACTGTATGGAAATAAATAAATTACCTTTATTAGAAAAATAATTTTATATGTACAAATTTTTTAGACCACTAAATATGGAAAACCAATTTTGATAAATGTTATTTTAAAAAATATATATTATATATTAAAACAAATATTTGATACCCAATAAACATATTTATAGGTATTATATTGGAATGAATATAAATTTATGAATATACATATGTATTTTTTCAAAAGTCAATATTAAACCCTTTTAATGGTTAATCTATTTTAAATACAATGATTGACCCTTTTATAATTTTTTTACTAATTTTTTTTTCATAAATTTGAATATCAAAATATTAATTGATTAAATTTTTTATATTTTTCTGAGAAGATTCATTCATTCAATGAATTGTAAAAAATACTAAAAATTAATTGAAAACTGAATTTTCATCTAAGTTTCTAATATAGTTAAATTAAATTTTAATTTGTTTTTTAACTACTAATTTGATAAAATATAAATAAAATAATACAATTTATTTCATTAGAGAAAATTTCACATTGAAATTTTTATATAAAATCACTTTAACCTTTTATACATTTTCACTAAAAAACTCGATGTCGCGACATTTCTACAAGAATGAAATTACAATAATTTTTTCTACTTATATGATTTTAATTTAAAAAAATGGATTAATTATTTTGAGTTAGAATAATTTATAATTTATTATAATTTCAAAAAAAATTATAAAAATAAGAATAAAGAAAATGATTGAATTAATATATAGTTGTTAATGAAAAAATTAACTTATCAAAGGACATACATTAAACATAAAGCATATAATGACCTAAAAAATTTTCAAAAATTCTTTGGATATTTATATTTAGAACCTTTACTTCCTTGAATATCATTTAGAGAATTATTTGAGTAATTTTAAAAAGGAAAACGTGGCTGTAATTCTATTTTAATAAATTTACCCGAACACCACTCATATTCCACTAAAAAAGGCACCCAACCCTCCAACTCATTCACACTACTAAGGTATTTTTAATAAGAAATTTTTTAAATAAATATACCCAGAAAATTAATAAACTCATTATATAATCATCATTTTTGGATTAAATACATTCAAAGAAGCTATTTTTTGCAAAATAAAAGATGTTACTCAAAGAAGAGGTTACAACCATTCTCAAGCCCCTCTGTTTCATTTTCAACCTCCACCAAAAAAATTATTATTACTACATGATAACATAATAACAAAACTATTCTAAATATATTGATATGTTTTAATTCTTTGGTTTGGAACCACCCTTACAAACACATTCATATATTGGGTAACAAACTTACCATTCCTGTGTACGAACACCTACCACCTTATAAAACCATATTATTTCTTTTTTTCCTGTATGTCCTCATAGGGTTGGGAATTATGATAGAATCTATGTTTAAAAATGATATTTATTTTATTTTTGATTTATTTACATTTTTTAATTATTATATAACATATTCCTTCAGGATTACCATTTTATGTAAATAATGTAACTTCGTTTGTGGATGTGTGGATTATTGCCTCCTAAAAGTGATGTGATTTGTTCACACATTACATGGAATGGATTAATGATTGGTTTAGTAATAACATATGATATATATAACATAATATGTATTCATTAATGATAATATATATATATACATACTTTTCATATTATATATTTCTTTCAATATGACAAGAAAACATAAATAAAAATGATGTGTATGTACGACATGACATCTTCATAAATAATGTATCTTGTTTAATAATTATATAGTTTATAGATTATTATAAATATAAATATATTAAATATATATGATATCTATATCATTTTTTACAATATTTAAATAAGTAAATCATGATCTATGTAAGATTACCATGAATAACATGTCAAAACACGTACAAAATGACACGGTGGTTATGACCTGAAACATAACATTAGTATGTATTTATTAATGAAAGGGTATTATAAATTCATATTAAATTAATAAATAGTATTATATATATGAATAATTATATTTTATATTTTTATAATAAACTTATACTTATTATAAATGAGTTTTTTACGAGTAAGATGATAGTTAATAACTAAGGTAATGGTTTTCTTGTATCATACTTTTTTTTCTACAACAGACAAGAAATGTTCACATCGTATTTATTATATGTGGGCTGCCCAAAAACAATGTATTTGTTATATGATTGTTATAATTATATTTTGGGTATTTATGTATACATTTTATGATCTTTTTCCATGGGTTTTTTGTTTTAAAATCTAATAAATTAGTAAAGTAATTTTTTCTCAATTTCCCTTCTTTGAGACAAATTACCTGTTATGAAACTATATTTTTATATGAGTGGTATATACTTCCTTTGACATGTTATAAAAAATATCCTTATTTTAATGATTTTTTATTTTTTATTTAATTTTATTCTTTCCATTTAAATATGATTCAAAGTTACAGTAGTGGTAACTATTTTTTTGATTTAATCTCATTATTTATGAAATTGTTTTTTATTTTGCTTCCATTGATGTTATATTATGATCCATCTCTCAAGAAATATAATATATTTTTTTGCCCCCAGTTATTAATGTTATATTCAAATAATTATTTCACCTTTTCAACCATTGGTACTTTATATGATTAAGAAAATGTTTTTATGAAAATATAATGGTGTCTTTCATTTTAATCAGAAATATATTGTCTTTAAAAACATTGTTTTATTAAAATTATTTCAAAAATTATTTACTATTATTTTATAATATATAAATAAAATTTTTACCCATCTGTTACCTTTTTAAAAAACGTTTTTAAAGGAAATATTTTTTTCATTTTCCAATCAAATCAATTTTCTAAACGTTTAAAGAGAAAATCCAATATTAGCATATACGGACATACCCGTCAAAATGACCATCATTTCCAAGATGCTTCCATTTATAGTTTACAATGTTATTTTTTTGAAAATAAAAAATTTATTCCATATATTCTAGAAATTTGATTATTTTAAAATTGGTTTAAATGAAAAATGGTTTTCCAAAATGGTTTAATTTTTATAATGTTTTTTAAAATATTTTCAATAATTACTTGATATGATTTCAAAATGATGTTTTCATTGAAAAGTATTTAAATGATCCCAAATAATAATTTATATGTTTTCAAATTATTTTCAAATAAAAAGGTTTTAAAAATGTTTTAATTCTTCTTTTATATTCTTTCAAGGAAAATGGTTTTAAAAAATATTTCGAAATTATATTAAAGGTTTTCACCAAAAATGGTTTTCAAAATATTTTTGATATTAGTTGATTTGGTTTCATGGAATAAGGTTTTTGAAGTATTTTAGATCTTATTTATATGCTATAATAGAAAATTTTGGTTAGAAATTTTTCAAAACATTTTTCTATGATTTAAATTTATTTCCAATGAAAACAATTTTCAAAATTTTTTATGTTTTAAAAATATCATTTCGAAAAATAAAATATTTTTCCCTCAAGAAATTATTTAAAATTATTTTTCAATGTTATTTTATATCTAAGATAATATATGTTGATGTTAATCATTCTATTCTGGGAAATAATACCAAGGTTTCATTTATATTCTCTCAGTAAATAGTTTATGTTTTGATGGAATGATTTTCATGAAACCCATTTCTCCTTCATTGGTTACATGTTGGTGAAACCTACTTCATTTCATGGGTTATGATTTGATAAAATTATTATGAAACATGAATCATTCCATATGTTATAATATGAATACATATTTATGATACCTATAGAGACCCTTCTTTTCTTACATATATTTTAACCTCATTTTAAAGACAAACAATATAAAATAATTACACAACCACGATAAAAAGTATTAGTGTCTTGGGAAAATTAGGTCCATTCTTAAATTTTACAAAATAAAACAAAAAATAATAATTTAATTTTTTATTCTCTAGATTTTTGTTGGACATCATGTTCCCATTAGTAGAAGTAATAACCTAAGGATATACATCAAAGAAAGGGATGAGCTAAAATCCCAGCAAAAGAATACATAAAAAATGAATAAATATATCTTGGGGTGAAAATAATCACAATAATAATTAAAAACAAATATAATCATAAAAATGATAGGAATCAGTAATAAATTTATTATAACGTGGAAATGAATAATAATTAAACATTGTGCCTTATTGGTCAACTACCACACATAGTTGTGAACAATGATAGCACCATGTTCATGAGTATGCAACTTTTATCATGATATTGATCACATTAACTAATGAATTTGATCTCTATATAATTCAGGTTGAACCCATCACATCATTACATTTTCATTGGAATGTATAATTCTGAGTGCACTCATCACATTAAAAAAGTTACATTATCGTGCATGCCAATAGAACTTATATCAATTTTGTACATAAAATAAATCATGGAAATAAAATTGGTTTCATGAATAATGGATTATTGGAAAAACCATGGGTTTATTAAAATAAATGTGGAATAACATTCTTGGTATAACAACCATCTATCTTGAGTAATGAAGAAACCCAATCAAGAGAAGTCAATCATGTTATTTTTGAATGAAGAGTTCCTTTTGAAAACAATATAAGAATTTTTTCATAAAACATGATCATCAAAATTTATATCCCTTAAAATATGATATAATGGTAAATAAAATACATATAATGAACAATAATATAATATCCATACTGAAAATTGGGTGAAAGGGGGAAAACACAAAGAATGAAATTTGGGTTCATTAATTCCCCTTATTTTATGTCTGAATGATATATTATCTTCAATATCCTATTAAATCACATTATATTAATTAATTAATAATTTCATAACATTTTATACATGAATTTTATTAATTATGTTGTTATTAAGTTCATTTATAGCCTTTTCAATTTAATTTCATCATTCATGAGTATTCATTTTTTTCATGATGAGCGCACTTGAATACATGGATGATTGTTCATGTACAATGCATATAAATATCCAAAAATGTTATTATTTGTTATTAATGATATTATATAATTTTAAGTTATCATATAATAAATTTATTTATAAGTTATGAGAATAAATAATTATATCATTATTAATAACGATCATTTTTAGTTAATTTTTGAGGTTTTTCGTTCACAACAAACTCATTTTGTTTTATCATATAGTAATATTTAAATATGTTAGTTTTAGAATATAAATATGGATTTAAAATAGACTTTACAATATTGGTTTTACCATTATTGTTTGTTTATTAACCTTTGTGAAGGATTTAATGGAAAATTAATGTGCATCGCCAATGATGTAGGTAAATTGACACGTCATGAGCGGAGATTTCATTTTTAGACTAAATGATAAAGAAGGTGTATTTTTATGATGGATATTATATAGACATGATATAATTATAGTATATTTTAGTTACTAGAGTTATCATTAATTTTGTATATGGGTAGGTTAGAAGTGAATAAAATGAAAATAAAATGAAAAGATATCAAAAGAAAAGAAAGAGGAATTTACCTCTTGAATATCACCTCCTTGAGAACCTCCATAGGGAAACAGTTATTGTATTATGATGAGACCAAGAGATCCTGGAAATCTTAAGGGGATAAGGAAAAATATTTGGCCGAATTTTTTCGAGGCGAAAATTTAAGGTGGTGTGGGATGAAGAGGGGTGTGGGTGGCATTTCTATTGAAAAAGATGGGTGTTTTCTCAATATTATATTCATTTTTTATTATTTTGTCTCAGTAGTATGAATAATGTGAGAATTATCCTTAAATATATTGAATGTATTGAAATATGGTTCATTATTTTTGGATTATATCATTTATATATCATCATTGACTCTATAATTCATGAATTTAGCTTTTATAGTAAATTATAGTTTTTTAGTATACAGAAAAAATTGAAGTATTTTAGAAAATAAAAAAAATTACTGTAACTTTTTTTGGGAATGTGAAATTCAAAAATAAATTATATTTTATAGAAATATATTCCTAATTATGAGTAATTTACTATTCACTTAAAATAATCATTTACTTGGAAAAATCAAATTTTAAAATTATAACTGATTTTATATCACATTAAAAAATTAATTAAGTTCTCATAAAATTTTCTTAAAATAATTGGACATAAAAATATTAATTTATGAGTAATTTTTATGAAAATATAATATCATTTAATTGAGTAATTAATAATAAAATTTTAATTAAATATTAATGACTTACTAAAATTATTTTACTTAATTAATAATTTTTTTAAAGAATTATTAACTTAGACTATGATATAATTATACCATACTTAAATTTCTGAGATTCGTAAATTTTATTTATACTTTTATGGGTGAGGGTATTATGATTTTTTCCAGTTTATTATTCAAAAGGATCATATTACTATTCTTAAGGTGAAGTTACTATTTCATCATTATTGGTAGTTAATATTCTTTAAATAATTTTTATTACATTAATTATTATTTTATAATGTTTTTATTCTGGTATTTAAGTAATTTTACGTGATTATAATATATGCCATTACTATAAGAAGGGAGAAATTCAGTTGATAAATGTTTAGGTCATTATAATAACCATTTCATTTCTTGGGTTATGATATGATTTCTTATAATATTGTGCGACTTGTATGTATGATCTTATTATGAGATTCATGGAAACTAAATCTCTCTCCAATTCATTGTGTAAATATTTATATCTTATTAAATAGAATCACTAGAATGGGGTTTGATATCGGTCCAATAAAGGACATTTTTGCTAATATGGTCTTTTGGAGTGATCCATGACTACTAAGACAGTCATGGGAGTGAACTAGGAATACCACACGGTATGGGGAGTAAATCTATACTACTATGATGACCATGTCTATGATGCCTTCACTAATAGGGAAACCATTTTATATGATTATGTGTCTACCACAAATTCTATCTATTTTTTCAATGTTATGATTTTAGGGAATATACTCTAAATTACCTTATGATTAATGTCTTATGGACTACCAATATTTATGCAATGAATCAAATGTATTATCTATCATATGAAGGGTATGTTATTTTAATGTTATTCTCATGTTACCATACCCTTATATTTAAGACTGTTCTTATGTATCTACTTTGTTTACCCTTGCTGAGATTCTATGATCACCCCATTATAATGTTTCATTTCCCTATGTTAAAAAGAAATGTTTTATGTAGATGAAAAAAATTGTAAGATCTTTTGGTGAAACAATTAATATCATTCATCATGTTAGAAGATTTTGTTCTAGTTTTCAAAATACACTAAACTATTAAAGTCCTCAGGAATGTATTTTTTGTAATTTCATGAATATTTATATAAAATGATGTAATATGAATGCCTGTTAATCCTAGGTCTCTATATTGACTTATCAGTATAATTATCCATAGATGCGTCCCTAAAAATATGGATAGTAAAATACATAGGGATCTCATTATGGTTTTTGTATCCTAGTTTCTAAAGGATAAATAAGAATTACAATGATAACAACTATAAAGACCCAAACAACTCATATATAAATATTACATCTTAAAAGATTAATATTCATTATGTAACATAATGATCTACAATAAAATCATTTAGGTCTACTACCTTTGGAAAAATTGACACGTCAATAACTGGTCCATAAAAGATCAATGTAATGTCCCATAATGATATTCCTAACTAGAACCCTTGTTATAAATATCACACATTATAAATTTCTTCTTCACCAGGGGAAAGTAAATATTAGAAAGGTTATGATCAGAAAATCATTAAGTGTAAAAAATGGAGATATCAACATACCACGAGGGAAAGGGTATGTGATCAGGAAAATCACATTTCAAAACCATACCCTCTATATCATATATTGTAAAGCTGAGTCAATGCATAAATCATCTTAGTTCATAAGACATTAATAATAATAGAATCAAATATGAAAAACTATGAGAACATAATATTAGCAATATTCATACATTATTTTAATTCACATAACCATAGAAAATAATTTCCTAAGTCATTTAATGATTTTTTTCTTGGATAATAAAAGAGTAATGGGTTCACTCCCCAAACCATCATAGTGTAAAAGGATCTCCCGATGATGTAACAACCCAAATTTTTTATCAAAAAAAATTAACTTATCATAATTTTTCCAAACAGTATTAATAATATTAAATTAAATAAAGAAAAAAATATAAACATTATAAATCAAGAATGAATGAAATATCATGTATTTCTAGAAGTTAAGGAACTTAAACTGGTGAAATAATAAATTTACCATAACATTTTTATATGAACCTTATGAATAGTAAATCATTCAATGGAATAATAGCCTCACTCATGAAATTTGAAATAAAATTTAGGTATCCTATAAAACATTGTATGATATAATCAAAATATATTATATGAAAATAAATTTTTAAGAAAATAATAATTAAGTGTTCATTTTTTGTAATAATAAATAAGCCTTTATTTTCAATTTTATAAATAATATAATTAATGAAAATAAAATTTATTTTCATAAAAATTATCCATAAATTATTTTTTTTGAATTATGATTTTAATATACTTTTATGATACTTTAATTAAATTTTTAAAATTGTTATAAATTTAGTTATAAATTTAAAATCTATATTTTTATGTAAATTATGATTTTAAATGAAAATTTAATTTCACATATTTAAAAATTATTTTTTATAAAATTGAACTCATTTTTTAATTCTACACATTAAATAATAGTAAGGGTTAATTTTTTTGTATTTTTATAAAACACTTTATTTTTGGTGAATAGTTACGTATGATAATTTATGATAATTGACAAATACATGAATTATGGAATTTTGGATGATGTATGGTTGATCTAATCATAAAATATCAAACCATGCTTCAATGTTTTAATATATTTGGTGATAATTTTGAAAATATTCATAGTCTTGGTCCAAAATAACAAACTAATTATTAAAATAATGGGAAACCCCTACCCTTCACTCTAAATACCAGCCCTCACAACCGATTCTCCTCAGAACTCTAAATAAATGATACATATCCAAATTCTTCTAAAATCACTTACTATTCCCCTACCAAATGTTTAAGAGCCTTATATCTTAACAAAAAACAAAAAATAATTCTCTAAAGTTGTTTTGAAGAAGCATGATTCTAGAGGTAAAAATCCCATTCCCTTTCTTTTAAATTATTTTGGATCTCTTTTGTTTTCTTATTCAATCATCACCTCTCCATAACCAATTACTATGAAATCTCTATTACATTATATAAAATATAATTTTATCCAGATATTGGTATAATCCATCATTTTTTCTCTTCTCATATGCTTTTATTCTAAAACGAAAACATCATCACTAAGTTGCCAAATTACAACTTTTGTAAACACCATATTTTTTTTCAATTATGTATTCTTGTCTTGTCATCATACCATTATTATAGTTAAACATTATTATAATAAATTTTATAAAACCTTATTAATATTATGGAATAATTATATTTTTATTTATATTTATTAAATTTAATCTTTAAACAAAACTTTATTGTGATAATCAAAATATTCCAAATTAATCCACATGTTTATCTATATAGTTTTATATAATGATTCATCTGTATACCATATAATCAAACAAATTATATAAACATTTTAATTTCATTAATTAATATAATATTATTTCTATTATGTAGAATTATACACATTCTACAAGAACATTGGAACTCATATATAAGAAACCTGATCATTAAAACTAAGAAAACAAATAGTATTGAGTAATGAAATTGAACACAATAACTCATATAAAAGGCCATAAATGAACGTAACAAAATTAAAGTAAATTAATTACAATTATAAAAGGATATATAATTATTAATTAAGGAATATAATTTTATTTTTTAAAATATTAAGATCAAGTAAAGAACCCTTTCGGGCATAAGGTATGGGATCCTTTCTGAACCTCTATATTTACATCAGGTTAATTATTCTCTCAATTTACGCAATTTAACTCTTATTTATTTTTATTTAATTCTTAAAAATTCTCCATATATTTTCCAAAATAATTTATCCATATCATATTATCCTTCATTGATTGGTTAGTACATGTTTTAATATGTTTCCCTTCTAAAACATCCCGAAAATAAAACCTGATTCAAGGGATCTTCCCAATTTATTACCCGCTTTCTAGTGAAATCCATAGTATATTTTAATCCACCAGTATTTTTAATAAATCACACATATTATCCTGAAAATTAATATTAATTAACTAGTAGTTTTATACAAACAACAAATCATTTTTTGTCTTAAATAGTATTTAATATTTTCCATAAACGAGACTACAGTGTCTTATTTATAAAGTATCTTAAACACAATTTTTATATGTATTCACTTTATATTGATATAATTTATCATGACCCATGATTATTTTCCCTTATTAATGTCAATATTGGTTTTAAATATTTTTTTCCATTAACACCATTATGATATTCCCTTATGTTTTTCCTTTTGGTATGATTATGATACCCAATTCTTACAATGGGTAATCCTTTTGTTTATGTTTTCTTCCTTCTGTATGATTCCTCATCTGGTATACATATTGATGACCATGTTATTATTTGTGCACCTATGTATTTCTCCAATGCATTGGATAATTTTTTGTCTCATGAGACGGCATGTGAAAAGTTCTTGGTGTTTAGCTATGGCTTGTGATCCATGGGCAATGGTCTTCATAGTTAGAATTGATTCTTGTTCCATGTGAAATGAGTCTTGACTAATGATTAAGTCATTTTGTGTGTTTTTCCCACATTTCTAAAACACCATTTTATTTGATTCCATGTTTTACATGTAATTCATCAATATGAGTATTCATTGTACTTTTTTCTATATGTCATCATGATATAGTTTCTATCCTATGGGTTATGATTTATTCTTCTGTTTATTTCATTAAAATTATTTTTAGCTAATCCCTTCATTCATGTATTCCTTAAGGTATCCTATGCATATATAAGGGCTCCAGGGAAGATATCATCTATGAATGAATATAAAATGAAGGATATTTTATTTTGGTTTCAAGGTGTTTAATTATTCACCTCATCTTCCAAAGTCACTAGACCTTACAATTCATTTCATGTAATTTAATTAATGAGTATATTTAAAATGATTTAATAATATATGTAATAGTATAATGTCAATATATTTGGTAACGTAGAAAGGTCAAGTTATTTTTGGAAGAATATTAATAGTCACATTAGTAATAACATTAGGGGTAACAATAGGTTTTAGAAAACAACCCTAAATAGTGGTTAATATATAGTAACTAGTTTAACATGAAAAAAACATCATTGTCTATATTCTTAAAGTTGACATGGTTTTGGAACATATATACCTAGGAGTAATAATTGAAAAAAACGTATTTTGGGCATGACTCAAGGTAACCCGGCACATGACAATGGGCCTTAATATGCACATGTTTGACACTCCTAGGGGATATTCTTTGGTGAATTTATAATATTGTTAGAATACATTATTAATGGAATAAAAAATACCCAAAAAATTATATGGTAGGAAATTAATCCTAGATATCCTTGTTTAAAACCTTTTAATCACATGTTATGATATACATATCCTTTACCAGTTTAACAATTTATGTTCATTGTTTTTTTATTATGATTTTTAGTTAAGTATTCAAGACACCACATTGTTCCTTTTTTTCTCTTAATTAATGGATGGAGATTGAAGAATTCATTACAACAATCAATGTGATAGGAAATGTGATGATTTCCCTAATTCTATACTAAATATTATGGGAATAGAAGCTTATAACTTCATGGTAATACTTTATCAAATGTATAAAATTGTAAATAATAACTGGAATTGCATGGAACACCATCCTTCCACTACGATGAATAAACTTGGGGCCAAATACTTTATATAGAAAAGGACTTTGATGTTTATTTGATCTTTTGATCTCCTACTCATGGAATAGTGGATTGACACCACTGAAAATATAATCCCTATCCATAAGTTCTTAGATGAAAATAATGTTGTTCTGGTGGTCTATCATTTTGATGTGGAAGCTGATCAGTGGTGGAAATAATTAAACAAATGATGTCAATTAAGAAATTGATTCCATGTAATTTGATGAATTCATTGAAATGTTTTTCAATAATATTTTACCTTGAACCATGCAACTCATGATGGATAGAGATATCCTTGGACTTAAATATAATGAAGATGAGTCTATTGAGTCATATGAAGAAAACATTACAAGGTTTTGAAGATATTTATCCATCATTATCATGAACATAAAAAGAAAGGTGTATCACTTATTTATAAGACTAAAGATGAGTCTATGAAAGGGGTTGGTGATTTAAGAATGTGATTCCTATGAATTGATTGTATATTGTGCCTTTAAGGTTGAAATAGAGATTAGTGACTCTCAGTGGTCTTGTTGGCATAGTGAAAAAAAAGGAAAATGGAGATTAATATGTGTGATAAATATCAGGTTGAAAATCAGAACCAACATCCCATGTGTCATATTTTTTGGATGAAGCATCATGTTAAATGTTTTATAGGAAGTGGGAAATGATTCAAATGTGGATGAATGTGGAATCTGGAAAAAAATATCTGAAGGGATTTGAATAATCCCTCTAATGTAGAAGACTATGGGAAGGTTCATATCAACACACAACATATAGTGCAATGATACAACTTCATGGATCGTGGTAATTATCTAAAGCATTTACCTGACCCAAGGGTTGTTGGAGGTAATCAATAAAAACCAACACCAAGGCAACAAAGAAGGGAATATTGTATCAATAATGCTAAGGTGGATCAGGACAATGATGTGGTGACAAATATACAGGTTATTCATCTAGGAATAGATAATATACTATTTGATTCTGGTTCTATGCATTATTTCATATCTGGAACATTTAGTATAACTTTCCCAACACCACCTCAAAAAATAGATGTTGAGTTGTTAGTGAGAATTTAAATTTCGGAAATTATTACATCAAAATTTTATAACTCCTCTCTAGTTAGCTTTTTGGGACATAACCATCCAAAAAAGCTATCATACTTCGGTATATTTTGATTCAATTTTTTGAATGAATTGGATATCATTATTTAAACCCAACATCATTTATCAAGAATGTTATATCACTCTTTACATCCAAAATCCTCATCTAATTATATAAAGGTGAAATGATAAAGATAAATATCTTTCAGAATCAATGTTTCAAGTGTGGATTTTACTACTTTATGAGTAATAATTTCTATCTCAAATGATTGAGATAATATTGAGAATCATTCTTGAATACATGCTTGTTGTGAAGGATTACACTAATATGTTCCCTAAAGAGTTTCCTGGTCTTCCTCCTGATCGAGTGGTTTATTTATCAATTTAACATATTCTTATAAATTTTCCTATATCAAGGAAACATTATATAATGGAAACTAATGAGATGGAAGAACAAAATAAGAAGTTAAAGTAGAATCTATATAAGGGTATTATACATCCAAGTGCATCACCATGAGGTGACGTAGTCATCTTTATCAAGAAATTGGATGGATCAATGTGACTCTATATTAATTATCATTTTCTCGACAAAAAAATGATTAAGTGAAAATATCCTCGTCCATAGGTAGATGAAATGTTTTATTAGCTACATGGGGCTAGTTATATATCTAAGGTGGAACTTTAGTCGTGATATCACCAGTTAAAGATGAGTAAGGATGATATTCCCTAGAATACCTTTCAAACGAGGTATAAACACAGTGAGGTCAGAGTGATGCCATTCAAAAGCAGTAATGCTCCAAATATTTATTGGATGTAATGTATATTGTCTTTATATATTACCTCATAAATTTTTTGGTAGAACTTATGGATGATCTTTTAATATACTCTATGAGTTAGGAGTAATTTGAGGAGTATTTTAATACTATTATTGATACATTGAAAAAGGTGGGCCTATATGAAATGTACAATAAATTTGATTTCTCAATGACGGAATTTGAATTTTTGGGGTATGTCATCACCAGAAAAGTTAAATCTATGGACCCTTCCAAAACAATGGCAGTTAAATATTGGCCCCTTCCAACATCTATACTAGAGGTCTGTAATTTTCTTGTTCTAGATGGATATTACCTAAAATTATTGAATTAAATCATATGTTTTTTAAATCCACTAACAAATTACACTAGGAAGGGAGAAAATTTTTTCTAGACCATTGAATGTGATGTCTTCTTTAAAGATATGAATAAGTGTCCTATCAATAAACCAATGCTAACACTGCCAACAAGTGGGGAACTTTTATTGGTGTATAGTGATTCTTAAAATAAGGAATTAGGCTGTGTAATAATTCAAAATGATAAACCGAAAGCCTACACCTCAAGGTAGTTGAAAATTCACGAGAAAACCATTATTATGCATGATCTGAAGTTGGTAATTGTGATGATTACATTGAAAATATTATGGAATTATCTCTATGGGGAGAAGTATGAAATATATACTAATCATGAGAGTATCAACTATATATTCACACAGAATGAGATCAAAATTCCCCAAAGAAGATTCTTAGATCTCATCAAGGCTTATGACTGCTCAATCCACTATCATCATTGAAAAAAAAAGATAGATTATTTTCTAAGAAAAATGGATACTACCTCGTTATCAATGATGATTAATGAGAAGGTTCCTATATATATACCTTTAAAGTATAGTCATGTGAATCATTAAGGAATCAAAATCATCAATCCGTTCTAAAATTATGTCTCAACCAACCTCTGTAGTGAATATAATGTGCTCTCAAAGAAATGTTGTGGACATTCAGATGAAGGGGGAATCCATGATAAAAGGTAAATCCTTATAATTAAAAATTGATGAAGAGGGAATCATGTGATTTGGGTGATGACTATGTGAACCATTCAATCCAGAGATAAGGAAGGAGATTTTAAATGACTCACATATCTCAACCTTCACTATTCCCTTTAGGATGTGAAAATTTTATCGAGATATCTGAGAGAACTATTGGTGGTAAAATATGAAAAAGAAGATTGTTGAATATTTGTCCATGTGCCTGGTATGTAAACTTTTGGAGTATGAAAGGTAAAATTCTAATGGGACGATGAAACCACTACCCATACCAACATGGAAGTGCGAGAACATCAAAATAGACATGGAAAATGGACATCTGAAGACATATAGAGGAAACAATGGAATATGGGTGGTTGTAGATCATCTTACTAACACATATCAATTTATCATAATTTGAGAGGACTTCTTAGTCGGTCAACTTGCATATATATACATCAAATAAGTGGTAAGGATTTATAGAGTACCATTAATGATTATATCTTATCTAATGTGATATTCACCTCTAGGTTCTAGATAAGCCTTTCATTAAGGCCTATCATCCAAAAAATTATGGCCCATCTAAGAGGACTAATCAGACTCTATAACACAAGCTCAGAGTTTGTTCTATAGTAGAGTTCTCTTACAACAGCAGTTTCTAGTCAATCATCCAAAAGGATATTTATGAACCCATATATGGGAAAATATACACTACCCTAGTATACTAGAATGATATCAATAAACATAATATTCTAGGACTTGAGATGGTTGAAAAAATGGTGGAGAAGGAGAAACCTATTCAACAGCACAAAAAGGTATCCCAAAGTCAACAAAAGGGAAATACAGACAATTGATAGTGGGAACATGGGTATATGGATGGAGAAATGGTATTCCTCATCATCTGTCCATGGAAGAAGATCGTGAAATTTTGGAATAAATGAAAGCTATGTCCCAGGTACATTGGTCCCTTCACGATTCTTCAACGAGTTAGTGTTGTGGCCTATCAACTCTCACTTCCTCCTACCATGTCTCTAGTACACAATGTATTCAATGTATCCCTATTGAATATTCAAATACCATATCATTCAAATGTACAAAATTCATAGGTGGTAAAATTGTATAATGATCACTCTTATGAATAGCATGCATTGAAGATCATGGGACATGGTGATAATGTTCTGTGAAAAAAACTATTACCTTGGTCAATGTACTATAGAGGAACCATAAGTACAAAGAGGTAACATGGCAACCATAGGAAGTCATGAAGGAGAAGTATGCACACTAGTTTTCATCTATGAGTTAAAAACTAAAATTTGAGCGTGAAATTTCATAACGGAGGAATAATGTAATGACACCAATTTTTTATAATTGAAAATTACCTTCTCTTAATTATTTCATATAGTATAAATCATAATAAATCAAATAAATTACAAAATAAAAACATTATAAATAATGATTGAATTAAATAAAAGGTTTTATTAGATGTTAATGAACCTATACTGATGATTTAATAAATTGACCATAGGAATATTAATATGAACCTTAAGAATAGTAAAATTGAAAATGGAATAGTAACCTCACCTGTGAACATATAAAATAAATTTATTCATCCTATAAGTAAATGTATGATATAATTATAACATTTTATTCTTAAATAAATGTTTTATAAATTATCAATTAAGGTTTTCTATTTTTTTTAAATATAAGTGTTTATTTTATTTTTTATAATTAATAAATAGTTTAAAATAAAATTTATTTTAATTAAATTTATCAATACATTAATATTTTTTATTATTATTATTTTAAGATAAATTTATGTTACCTTATTTAATTGTTCAAAGTGTCATCAAATCAGTTATAACTATAAAATATGATTTTTTCCAGTAAATAAAGATTTAATATAAGAATTAAAGTTATCATATTTAGAAAATTATTTTCACAAAATTGTGTTCGTTTTTGATCTGTATACATATAAAAATGGTATGGGTTATTTTTTACGATGTTTCAAAAAAACATGAATTTTTGGTGAATAGTAATGTACAATAATTTACTATAAATGCAAAATAAATGAATTATAGAGTCCTAAATAATGTGTAGATGATATAATACTAAAATTTATTATATAGCTCATTATTTTAATATATTTGTTTATAATTCTAAAACAATTCATTGGCATGGTTGATAATAATAAACTAATGATTAAAACAATGAGAAAACACCCCTCTCCTCCAATATAAATTCCACCCCTCAAAACCTCGTCTCCTCACACCACTCAAGATTTGGGCCTTGTACAAATTATTCCCAAATATCATCCCAATACCCTCCCCAACATCCATTAGATTTCGTTATTAATAAAATTATAAAATCATTTCCCTATGGAGATTCACTAAAAGAAGGATTCAAGAGGTAAAATCATCTCTCTTCTTTTAATATCTTTCCAAGCACTTTTATTTTCCTATTATGTCCTAAACTACCCTTAAAAAGTTTCTTAAAAACTATAGTATCATATATATACCCTAATTGTATCATTATAATGGAATAATCAATCATATTTCCACATCCCCTCCCCATATTATATAAAAATTAAATCATCTACCATAAGGTGAAAAATTACCACCTTCATGGAAAACATGTTTTTGTTTCTCAATTATATCTTTATTGATGGTCATGAAACCATTTTTATAGTTGAACCAGTTTATAATACATATAATATAACATATTTAATAATTTTCAACTGATATATATATGTGATATTAAATTGTGAAACAGAATGATATTGGGATAATCAAAACACTCCAAATTAATCTATATGATTATCATTAAAGATTTGTCTAATCATTAATCCTGATACCATATAATAAAATAAAATATATAATCATTTACACTTCTATTTGTTCAGTAATAAAATATAATTTCACACCTAGATTTCACTACCCCTCATTGATGAGAGTGGTTTTTCATGAACCACGATACAATTAAATTCAAATTTACCTAATAATGCACCATAGTGGCACACCCTAGGGTCGATCATAAGGAGGCCACTAACATGCACTATTTTCCAATTGTCACTATTCTAAACTAACTAATATAAAATATGATACTAATATACATGGGCGGATAATTTAAAATTTGTAAAATATAAATATAATATATATATATATATATATATATTTGAAAATACAAAATACAATGAAAAGGAAGAAAATACACAAAGAATATAGTAAAATAACACCATTGTTCTTAGGGTTTCACAGTTGAATTATCATTGTTATTCAAAATATCTATCTAGGAGTCATTCAATTCGGAGATCAAGACCTATCACTCCACACCCTCTCATTTGAAATTTATTAGCCTACACTGAGACCTCTTCATTTTAGAGTATGCACTTCCACATCATTACTGAATCCAAACTCCATCATTTGACTGAATTAGATTCCGATGGAAATTAAAAGTAATAAACGAGGAGGAAGAAGACAATAGTAGAGAAATAGGGGAGACCAATCACCACAAAAATTTAACCACCAATGAATTATTAGTACAAAACATGATAAAAAATAATTTCAAATAAACTCTTATACCACCACATCCCCCCTCGAACAACAGTGAGGGTTAGCTCTCCACAAACATGGAGTTAAAAAGAAGCACGGTGAGAGAATCACATAAACTAAAAGATATGAAAGAAAAAATGAAATAAAAAGGATGTCATAAAACACATTATATATTTAAATGGTATTTAATTTTTACCCAAAAAATTGACTGTCTCAGAAAATTATGAAATTATAGAAACAAAACTCCACCTTTCCTCCTTTAAATGGCTATCCATGTAAAAAGATAGGATGTACAAATTTATAGATAAAATGGGGGAAGAAATCTCGCTCAAATTATGTCCTCTGGTTTGTATCGACTTTTATACCAATTAAATTGAATAATTGGTAGTTGCCCCCTTCTAAAACGTTGTTCCATTATTCCTCCTAAGTGCCTCCAAAAAAAATCAGCATCATTTTCCTAGGTATGAAGAGGTTAGGGCTATTTTGTTTTGGAACATTTAATTTGTCCATGTGACTCTTCGTATTCCACAACTGCAAATTCCCATGCCATAATGACTGTGAAAAAAGTGGATTAATATGTGGACACATTAATAAAAGATGTTCCTTAATTCCTTTTACAGCTCCATGACACATTTCTGCTCCAATGGACTGGTCTTATTAAATAACAAAGAACATCATTAAAACATTCCATATTTGAGCAGAGTTTTTGATGCACAGATTGTGAGTTGATTTTGGGCATCCAAATGATTGATTGAGATGGTACTCCAGAAGGATGAAATGAGGCCCATTATGTAATTAAACCTAAAAAAAGTTATTTCACAATTTTGTTTTGTGGGGAGAATAATATATCTGAAATACAGAATACAAATAAAATCGTTAAACACCAAAGTAAAGCCATTTTTGCATTTGAGCTCAAAATACAACTAAAACAATAAAATGTGACAATTGCCCATACAATAACACTATGGTGGGTATTATAAAATTGAAATACACTATATAATATGTGAAATTTGAAGCTTCATCACTCCCCCACACATAATCATTGCACTCCGGGACAATCATCATATATCCAAATCAAAATTCACACCAAAATCAACAATGAGAAAACATCAATGATCTCTTAAAAATGAAATTACATCTTGTATACTGTATGAAATAGAATTCCAAATCATTTTCATTCCACACACTAAAATTTTTTCAACCTCATAAATCCATCTATAGCCCAATCACAACCTACCTCACCTTGAAATTTTGTGTCACTCTTCACTCAAGAGAAATTGTATCTAGAGTTATGCTCATACATGGAAAGTGCATGGTTCACCATAGGCCTGTGAAAAATATCATCTCTCCACAACGCTAATCATGAAAATGAATTCAATATTGAGGAATTTTTCCAGTGATTTATTTGGATTAGGGTTGGTGAGAAAATAAATAAGAAATTAAGGCTGAAAATAGGAGGTTGGACTCTTAAGCATAATGCATGGATAATCAAGTGAAAACATAGGATGAACCTCACTCAATCCCCATAACAATGTGATACAAAACACTGCCCTCTTTTGAATGACATGGAACGTGATCCAAGAAATTATTCCAAAGAATTATTTCATCCAAGTCCTCCCCTTTTATTCATTTTTTTCTTTTTTTGTATAGCTTCAGAAAGGCACAAATTTTTTTTGATTTTGTTTTCATGGAGAATGATATGAAAATTGAATACAATGAAATAATGATCATCATTCCTTTGAATTTAGATAGGTACATGAGTCTTAAAAGTATGTACAATTATAAATTCAAGTTCATCACAATTTTTTCTATCTTTTTCATTTTTTGAAGGAGAACCAGAAAAAACAAATAATGCACAATGAAAGGATTACCCAAGACCAATTTGATCTTTATCATCATCTGCCCAAAATTTTAACACACACCTCACATCAACCACAAAGGAAAATCATCCCCAATAACACACACTAAAGGCCCTTCCTCGACACTCAAACTTTAAATATCCATGCTAAAATACCAAGAGTGCGGGTAGGTAAGGAAAAATCAGCTTGTAATGTGGCTTTAAACTATAATGAAATTCATGGAGTCTAAGGGATACTGAAGGATAGATGTAAAGGTAGGTCTCAAGATAAAATATGGCTATCCAAACAAATGCCTCAATCATATCAAAAAAAATTCCATTAAAATCAAATCTTTGAAAGAGAAAAGTCACAAGTTCTGGTTCTCACACAAAATCCAAGCTTCTCTCAAGAACGTGTGGGTATTAGAAAGAATATTTTTAAGAGGTTCATAATACCTCAAAGGAATGAATTTTGTTTTGGAGTAACTATTTCATTGGTATTTATTTCAAAAATCAGTCAAACACATAAAAATTCAGGGATATCCAATTCAAGGAAAAAGTTTTCACATCAAAAATCCTTTAAAATCCATTTCATCAAAAATCATTTCAACCATCTAAAAATCAATTGATGCGTGAAAAATGATCAGAGTATTCATTAAAGCTCAATAATCCAAAAAAAATTTAAAAAATAAAAATATATAAAAAAATATAAGTAGGTTGATACTCCCCCCATTCCTAGATTTCTCTACCCTTCTTTGCATCTCAACAAAACAATAATAAGGGAAGAAAAATAAAGGGAATCAAAGATACAACCTGAATTTATTTTACAATGGTAGCCTTGAGTTACGCTCGTAGCTACTACAAATTTACCAAAAATACATGAAATAATGAAAATATGAGAAAAATAAATAAAAATAAAGAGGAGGGGAAACGAAAGATGATAATGCTTGGTCTGACCCCCAAGAGGGTGCTTGGTTTTTAATGCCCCCAGGTAGGCAGTTTTAGTGGTTTAACCCCAATCTGATGGTGGATGAGGTTTCTTTCTCAGAAACCACCAGATCTTATTTCTTCCAATGCTCCTCAGCCTACAACATACATAGAGAAACCCATGAATAGAGTACAATAGCTTCTTCACCATTTCAATGTGGTACAACTAGAATGATGGGGTTAGGTGGAAGAATGAGTCCTCTTTGTTCATTGCCACAACTTGTATGACCTCTTAAACTTTAACATTCAGGGCTTTCACATGTAATTCTGGGTCAATAAAATCCGAAGGTAAGTTAGAAAATAGTTCCACATGGATATGATTAAAACATGAAAAATCAATATAAAAATATTCCATTTCGTGTAGTTTATCTTCAAATACGATCTCTTCAGGCAAGGCCATTAAGAATTCTTTTTCAGCGGGGACTTCTTCATATTCTTCCAAAGAAAGGGAGGGGTATAGAGGTACTAATTCTTCTTTTAAAAATATTGGAGGATCAATTACATTTTGGTCTTAAAAAAATCTAACCAAGGTTCATCCAAATCAATTGGATCTCCCATAGTTGTATGAGCTTGAATGACATCTTTAGGAACCTCTTCAAGTAGTATCCAAGGAGGGACGATTGCAT
The DNA here is from genome assembly GCA_963277665.1 of Viscum album. NCBI lineage: Eukaryota > Viridiplantae > Streptophyta > Magnoliopsida > Santalales > Viscaceae > Viscum > Viscum album. Next base: position 1,615,848,602 of record OY728131.1, on the reverse strand, counting down.
ATTCAAGTTGAATCTTCAAGTCTTCCTTGGGTTCGTCAACATCAAATGTAGGTGTAACAACATTTACCTTTTCTTCTTCATCTTGGTTATTTTTTTTGTCATTCCAGCCATAGAGCTTCTTCTTCATCAACTTCAGCCGCCAGTGATGCTACCATCTTTCTTGCTTATTCAAGGATTTTGAAATTATTTAGAATTTTTTCAGCATCTTGTTATATTTTCAACATAAAAGTCTCTTTCCTACTAGAAAATTCATTACTAGAGAATGCTTATGAAAAATCACTAAAATAATCCATGACCTAAAAAACAATGATATGCAATGAAATTATATTTTTTTGTTTTTGAAATTTATAATTTTCTTTGGGTTTTTATGAAAAATAGTGTGCATATGTGTTTGGCCTCCCCGGAAACGGATCCAAAATGATGAGATTGGTTTTTTGTGAACCATAGTTCAATTAAATTCTTATTTTCCTAATAATTCACAATAGTGTCACACCCTAGGTTCGATCACAAGGAGTCCACTAGCACACACTATTTTTCTATTGTCACTATTATAAACTAACTAATATATAATATGATACTACTATAATTGGGGGAATAATATCAAATGCATAAAATTTTAATATAATATAAATATATTAAAATTAAAAATACAATGAAAAGGATGGAAATAAACAAAGAAATTAGTAAAAGAAAACCATTGTTCTTAGGGTTTCATGGTTGGATTGTCATTGTCATTCAAGATATCTATCAATGAGTTATTCAATGCGGAGATCAGGACCTATCACTGTACTCCCTATAATTTGAAATGTATTACCCTACACCGAGACCTCTTCATGTAAGAGTAAAATCTTACACATCATTACCCAAACCAAACTCCACCGTTTGAATGAATTAGATACTGATGGGAAGGAAAAGTAATAAATGTGGGCGAAGAATACAATAGTAGAGAATGTGGGGCGACCGCTCACCACAACAATTTAACCACTACTAAATTATTAGAAAAAACATGATAAGACAATAAAGCACAATAAACTCAAATACCACCACTTCCCCTCTCAAAAAATAGTGATTGGTTTCTCTCCACAAACATGGAGTTATAAATAAGCTTTGTGGGAGAAACACATATAATAAAAGAAATGAAAGTAAATAAAAAATGAACCGAAGAAGAAGAAAGTTACACTAATATATATTATAAATACAAAGAACAATTACAAAAACAAAACTCAACATTTACCCCTTGAAATGCCTATCCTTGTAAAAATAGAGGAGGTGAAAATTTATAGAGAAAATGGGTGAATAAATCTCGCTCAAATTCTGTCCTCAGGATTACATCGACTTTTAGTCCCATTAAATGGAACAATTGGTAATTGGACCCTTCTTGAAAGTTGTTCCATTGTTTCTCATAAGTGCCTCCACAAAATATCTGCCTCGTTGGTCATAGTAGTAAAGCGTTATGACTATTTTGGTGTGGAAAATTTATTATGTTTAGGTGACTCTTCGTATTCCAGAACTCCAAATTTCTATCACACAATGACCATGAAAACAGCGGTTTTAGACGTGGCCTCATTAATGAATGATGTTCCTTAATTATTTGTATATCTCCATGACACAATTCAGCTCCAATGGACTGGTCTTCTTCGATATTAAATATCAACTTTAAAAAAATTGAAATCTGAGCACAGTTTTTGAGGCACTGATTGTGAGATGATTTTGGGAATCCAAATGATTGATTGAGCTGGTACTTTAGAAGGATGAAATGAGTCCCATTATTTAACTAAACCAAAAAAAAGTAATTTCATAATTTGGTTCTGTGGGGAAAATAATATATCCTAAATATTGAAGTCAAATAAAAGAATTAAACACCAAAATAAAGCCATTTTTTCATTTAATCTCAAAATACAACTAAAACATAAAAATGTGACAATATCCCAGAAAATAACACTATGGTGGGTATTAGAACATTGAAATAACGTATATACTATGTGAAGATTTAAGACTCATCAATGTCTAAAAATGAACTTAATAAAATAATAATAAATAATTTTAATATAAATATGGTTCTAGAGTTAATGAATATAATTTTATAATTCAATACATTAAGATCATGTACAGAACAATTTTAGACATAATGAAATGGGTCTTTTACAAACCTCCATATTTCTTTTGGGTTATATTTTCACTCTATTAACCCAATTTAAATGCTATTTATTTATATAAACTTCTTCTAAATATAGTTTATATTTTCCAAAATCAATTAGCTCTATCATATCACCCTTCATTTATGGGGTGACACATGTTTATATAAGGGTCCCTTCCTAAAACTTACAAAAAAGAAAACCCAAATAATGGGAACTTACCGATTTATTAGTCGCTGTCATGTACACTCCATAATATGTTTTAATAAACAATTATTTTTATAAAATTACTCATCTTATCACGAATTTATATATTGGTTCATTTCAGGTTTTATAAAATCAAAAATTTCTTTTAAATATTAAATAATAATTAATATTTTCCTTAAACAACACTAAGAGTTTTTATTTCTAAAGTCTATTAATCACAATATTCACTTGTATTCACATTTGTTTGAAATCACTTATAATGATCCATGTAATTTTCAATTATGAATGTCCATTAATGGTTTAAATCCTTTCATCATTTACACCATTATGATATTTTCGTATATTATACTTTTTGACAAGATTATGATACAAAATTATTACCATGGGAATTCCTTACATTTATGATTGATTAATTATATATAACTCTTCATGTTGCATATATATTCATGAAAATGTTATGATGGGTGCACACATATAGTATTCCAAGGTATTTTGTAATGTTTAATCTCGTGAGACATCTTGTGGAATGGACTTTGTGTTTTTCCATGACTCATCCTTCAAGTGCAGTGTGCCTTGAGTCATGATTTCATGTTATCTCTTGTTTCCAAATATTTATGATACCATCTTTATGTGTTTAAATGTTGTATATATTATTAATTATTATGATTATTCATGTTCCATGTTTTCTTTATGTCTTCATGTTATTTATTCTAATCCATGTGATATGCTTTGTTCTCACATTTATTTCCTTACTGGGATTTTTAGCCAATCCCATTATTCATGTAATTCCACATTGTATCATTGTAGTTTTAAGGGCTCAAAGAGAGTTATAATATCCTTATGAAGATTAAATAGAGGATGTTTTATTTTCTTAGTATGTTTAATTATTTGCCTAATAATAAAAATATAATATACTTTATTGTTCTTAACATTTAATTTAATTGTTAAGTATATTTAAAATCATGTAATAATATGTATAAAAAGAAAGGGTCGGTATTAAAGACCATCATAGTGGATTGTCTCCCTTACCAATATATGTTCATTCTACATTCTTAATCTACTTATTTTGTGATATATCAATCTTTAAATAATTAATTGTAGAGAAATATTATCCATAACTATCTTAGTTATAATGTAACCACCATCCTTGGTTATAATGTTACCCCTATCCTTATTTTTAATTTAATCATATAAAAATATTGAAAAAAATACCTATATGTTCCACAAGATCATCAAATATTCATCATGTCAGAACAAATGAAAAGAAATTGGTTTTAATAATATTAAATTTTTATCAATCACATATATAGAAGTGTAAACATTTAATATAAATTTATTTTAATAGGAATAAGAACACTTTTCTAGATAAATATGTTTAAAAAACGTTTTCTGTATCCAAATTCAGTATTAAATTGATTAAAATTAAGGAAATTGAATTAACAGATATATAATTGAACAAATTTTTCTTTTAAAACAATATTTATCAAATTTTTAAGTTTATAAATTATTTAAATGAAACATAAAGTCTTAATATAAACTATTATTTTTCAAATGTATTCAAAAAAATTAACTTTTAAGAAAATAATACAAGAACAATATAGGGTTGTTTGTAATTCATGAAAAAATCAACATTTCATGTTATGAAAAATATTGACAATGTAATATTTATTTGGAAAACTATGTTTCACAAAATCGAGCTTTGTTGTTGAGTTGAAGGATGAGTATAAAATTTTATGAATTCTTACTCCGAATAAAATAATATTTTCATTTAATGAAGAATCTATGTCATGAATGAATCATGAAATTCAGTATAGGAATACATATTTTTTGATAAAAAGTACAATGTGTGTCATTTTTCTCTATGTATTGTATTGCTTTTGCTGATATATTAAAAATCTAAACATAAAAGAAAATGTAAATAAAAAAATAATCCATTTTTATATATCATGTAATTATGAAATTTTTTAGAAAAAAATAATTATATTTGGTAATAACATAATGGAGTAGAGAACATTTTATGTTAAGAGGTTGTTTGACGAGAAAACAATATGTGTTAATATGTTGGTTTGTGATCATAATTTTAATATCTTATATATTATTAATTATTTTTCATTTAATGAATATTATGTTTATTTGTTATTGAATGAATTTAATTTTAATATATATTTATTTGTTAGGGATTTCATTCTTTTTATATTAAAAAGAACATGGTTTATTATGAATTTATGTGATATGGTCACGATACCCATGTTTAGTTTTATTAAATTTTTGAAACTAGTATGAATAGAATTTATAAAAGATGTAAAGTAAAATGTATTGGTTTTATAAATGAGAAACTTAATAGTATATATATATAGACACATATTTTCTTACATTACCATTACATCTTTTAATGATAAACAATATAATAGATTTAAAAACCATGATCCAAATGTTTTGTTTCATGGTAAAATGAGGAACATATATTGAATTTAAACAATTAAATAAAAAAATTATTTAATTCATTCTTCTCTAGATTCTTAGTGGCCCAAATGTACTCTATAGTATAAGTAAACAAATGAGGATATACATAAAATAAACGGGTGAGATCAAAGTCCAGTAAAAGGATAGATAAGAACATGAATCAATATAACATTGGGTAGGAATAATAATAATCATCATAACCAAAGAATCTGATAATAATCATAGTAACAAGTGTATGAATTAGATAATGGATTGTAATGTAGAAGTACATAATAATTATACATCATGCCTTAGTGGTAAAATACCACACATAATTGTGAACAAAGATAACATCATGTTCATGCTTAACATATCTGAATAATCATAAAATCATCATTGTGATCAAATAATGCATCATGTTTACATGTATTTCACATTATATTATAATATAAATCGCATTGAAAAATTCATTGAAGTGAAATATATTTAATGGATCACCCATCACATCATAAAATTTATATAATCATGTATTCCACATAGAACGTATATCAATCTTGGAAATAATGTAACACAAGTAAAGTAAATGGTTTTCCTGTGAATTTATTAAACCATAAATTAATGAATAAACCTTGGGGTTCCTGATTTGAAATTGGAATAACACACTAGGTATAATAATAATAAATCTTGATTGAAGAAGAAATAATCTCAAGATAAGTAAATGAAGTGTTTTTTAGAAAGAAGAGTTCTTTTAGAAAATTCATTGAATTTGTCATATAATAAGATTGGAAGCAAGAATATGACATAAAAAAAAATTGGAGGGGAATGAAAATATTTTTTTTAATATTAATAAAATATCCATACTGAAAATTGGTACGAAAAAAGGAATAACCCAAATAAAGGAAATTGGGTCTGATAATCCTCATACCTTATATACGAGTGATTTCATCACATTAATATACCGGATAATAAAATTAGATTCATTAATTAAAATATAGAGAACCTATTATAAATTAATTTTATTTATTATAATTTTATTACATTAATTTATGGGCATTTTGAGGAGTTATATATATGAATTTTATATTTTAGGAGTGTTCATTTTCATGGATTTCATGATCGGTTTTCTTGTTTACGTGTATAGATGTTATTGGAAAATTAGCATAATTATCAAGAATTTAGATTGTATGACATTAATGAACTCCCAAAAGATTAAATTATCTTATATATCACTTGTTTATGTAGTATTAGGATGATTCATTAGATAAATATTTAATGAAAATGATTTATTTTTTTCTCGATATTTTATGACCATCGAGAACAAATATTATTTTATTTAATATATTGTTTTTAAATTTCATCCAGACCATTATATAACTAATAATATGTATAATTAGTTCTTTTTTAAAAATAATAATGGGTTTATGACCATCCATGAAGGCATATATTGAAAATATAAATGGATTGTCCATGATGGCGTTAAATCGACACATCACATACATTGTTCTCAATTTTAGAATAAAATGTATAGGAAATGGGGTTTGATGATTTATTATTAAACTAACATAAAAAATTAAATTACACTTAAGAAACATCTGTTATAAGGAATCATGGATAAGTGGATATTATAATATCATAATAAAATAAAATAAATGAAGAGAAAAATGATTTTAACTCTTGAATTCTTCTACATGATAACCTTCATAGAGAAAATGTTTGTGGTCTTTTTCTGAGACCATGTGATCCAGAATGTGGAGGAGGGGACTGGGATGTTGATTTGGTAGAAATTCGAGAAGCATGAATGCTTATATGGTGTTAGAAGAGGATGTTGGGATGGGTGGTATTTATAGGGGAGGAAAGGGGTGTTTTTTGAATATTTTATTCATTATTTTATTAATTTGGACCATTAATATCAATAGTTTGGACATTATTACTAAATATATGAAATTAATGTTATATAGTTCAAGATTTTTGTCTTAGATAAGCCATACATCTACTATGATTCAATAATTCATGTATTTTTTAAATACCATAAATTACTGTATATCACTATTCACCAAACATTAAACTATTTGAGAAACATCCCAAAAAATAAATGTATCAAGTATTTGAATTAAAAAATTCAAAAATTCAATATTTTTTATGAATATAATTTTATAAATATAATAAGTTTTATTTTTAAATAAAATCATCATTTACTAAAAAAATCCGATTTAAAAATTACAACTAATTTTTTGAAAATTTGAAATTGTAAATAAGGTATCATATACATATCTTATAATCGCCATAAAAATTATTTTTTTAAATTATATTTGGAAAATAAGGTTTCCATTTTATTATTATATTAATTATAAAATTTAAATTATACATTTATGTTTCATAAAAATAAAAACACATAGTTAATAATTTTTATAACTATTATTTACAAATACTATAATATAATTATATCATATTATCATCTATAATATACCGAAATTATATTTATACTTTCATAGATGAGGTTTCTATTCAATTGTCCAGATTACTATTCTCAATGGTCACATTAGTATTCTCAAGGTAATGTTACTATTCCATTGGAATGGGTTACTTAACTTCCAGATATATGTCATATTTCATTAATTAGTGATTAATTAAGTTTTTATTGTGTTCTATATATGATTTTATTTGACTAATACTTTATGTAATTATTATAAGAAGGGGGTTTCCATTGATAAAATTCTAGGTTGTCACATTCTTCCCCCATTTGAAATTTTTCCATTGAAATTTTGTTTTACAAGAAGAGGTAGGGTACTTCTACTTCAGTACATCAACCAGTTCCCATTTTTCCTCCTCATACTTATGGTTCATTTATAGTACACTGACAAGGTGAGTAGTCTTGTTTCGTTAAACATTATCTCTATGGTCCATTATCGTCACTGGCTGCTCGTCAAAAGATACATCATTTTCCAAATGTAACACATATTGATTTAGTACATTTCATGGATTTTTTATTTACTTCCTCAAGAGGGATACATGGAATAAATAATGTACATGAAACATGGTTGGAGGAAGTTCTATTTGTTAAGTAATACCTCTCACTCGATCAAGAATATCAAAGGGTTTTATGTATCCAGGACTCAAATTTCCTTTCATCGCAAATTATGTTATCCTTTTCCATAGATATATGCAAAGGAACACAATGTGTCTTCCATAAAAACTCTATTTCCTTTCAATGATTGCCTACATAGTTAAACTGTCAAATTTGGGTTACCTTGGTGTACTTTTGAATTATTTTCATATTTTGTACCATTTCTTCAACCATTTTAGATCCTGGTAGCCTATTTTCACTAACTTAATCCTATCATGTCATTTTTCACCATATTTTCCCATAGGGGGATTTATATGGATCCATTTGGATGCTAATGTAGAAACTAATATCATTAGAGAAGTTAGTAAGAGGAAATTATTGGATTTATCATCCATTGATGTCCATAAAACATTCTTTCAACATTCCTTCCAATATAGAACTAATCCGCTCTGATTGGACAAATGTTTGAGGATGATAAGTCATACTAATGTCCAACCTAGTGGTTTAATACTGTTAGATACTTTTGCAGAGCATGTAGTTGAATATAAAATATTGATCAGATAGAATCAATAGTTGTACTCCATGCAATATTACCACCTAATTGATGTATATCCATGGATATTAATCTAATTATAAGTCCTATAAAATTCAAATAAAGATACCTACCTTTATAATATGATCCACACCAACACAAATATCAGTGTATCTTATAGATGTATTCAGATGTCTAGTGACAATGTACATGGTGATGTTTTCCCATTTCCATGTTAGTATCAGTAATTATTGTATCATATCTTTAGTCATTTTTCTTCCATCATTAACATACTGATATTCCAATCCCTTTGATGTATAATCAGTGATCTCATTCATCACATTTCCCCACCAATAGTTCTCTCGTAGTTCATAATACATCATTAGACTCCATGGATGAATATTTATGGTCCAACAATGTGTGTCACTCAGAAGCTCAGTATCTATCACTGGATTGGAGGGTACACATTGTCATGAACAAAATCTCACAAATCCATCCTCATCCATTTTTTACTATGTGTATTTCCCATTTTATGATAGCTTCCTTATTTTTTAAAATTTCCACATCATTTTTTTGAGCATCCATTATTTTATTCCAGAGGGATTGATGATAAGACATTTGAGAAAGTATTGATGATTTTCCTTCATTCAGGATTCACATGTCTATCATTTTCATGTCAATGATTAATGGATCCCTCAAAATTATCATCATATATAAAGATGAATGATCATTTATACATTGAGAATCCACTGCCTTTTTTGCATTACCAGGATTGTAGTGGATTGAGAATTAAAAATCCATGATGAGATCTAATCTTATTTGTTGGCCCATATTAGTATTCTTATATGTGAATATATATTTAAGGATCTTGTGATTAGTATATATCTCACACTTCTCCTCATAGAGATAATGCCACTAGGTTTTTAATGTGAATATCATATTATCCAAATCCATATATTTCTTGGGAGAGTATTTCTCAGGAATTTTCATCTTCATTGGTGCATAATCTATAATATTATCGTTTCTCATTAGTATATATCCTAATAAATTATTTGAAGCATCACTGTATACCACATATATGTCCCCACATTTTATAATTGTGAGTAATAGCATGGTGATGAACATATTTTTAAATTCTTTGAAGCATTATTCACATTCACTGTTCCAGAAAAAGGTCTCCCTTCTAAGTAAGCTAGTTTAGTGTGTTTGAAAATCAAGTGATGTTCTTCCCGAATCACTGGTAATACCCATATATGCCGAGGAAACTATGGTTCTCAGTTTTAGATTTTGAACTAGGCCAATCATTGGATTCTATTTTCTTTGAAGTGTCTATAGATATTTCTTTTCTGATGATATCATGACCGGATAATGATACTTCCACCATCCAGAACACACATTTACATTACATTTCATTAATTATCCCCCATTTAAATTTCATTAGCATAATATCCAAATGATCTCCATGTCCCCTTTTCTCTTTGAGTATATCAAAATTGAATCAATAAAGACCACAATAAATTTGTTGAGGTAATATTAAATGTCTCTATCCATTAATCCAATGAATATTAGTATAAAATTATTGAGTCTAGAAGGAATCACAATGATCTCATAGTGTCCATAACTCATTTAAAAAGCAGTCTTGGTAATATATTTCTTCTACAACATTAATTGGGGATATCCTAAGCACATATCAACCTTAGTGAAATACTTTTCCCAAAGTATTTGATCAAAAAATTCATCTATTCATGGGATGGTATACGTGTTATTTATCATGATTTTTTTGAGGTTACGATAATCAATGTAGGGGTGGAATGATCTATCATTCTTAGTTAAGAAGAGTTCTATTTCACAAAATGGTAAATTACTGAGGCATATAAAACCATTTCCTTGATTCCCTTTTAACATCCTATTCAGTTCCTCCAACTCAATGGATGTCTTATTATAATGTGTTTTTATATAGGTATATATATATGAATAAGTGCAATTTTTAACTCAACCTCTCGTCTATGAGAAAGGCTAAACATATCTTCAAATAACACATCCATGTAGACTCTCACAACCATCATGTCTATGATCATGATTCTATCATTTGACTCAACCATTTGGGATAGATATGATTTCTCATAAGGCTAAAATATTCACACATTATATGATTATTCTGAAGGATATTCTTCCTTATCCATACACTTCTAAGGAATTGGAACATGCCTCATGATGTGATGACTGATCTCCCTTTATTGATTGTTTATGTTTATTTTGTTTAAATATAGACAATACATACTCAATATGGCCTCAAACGTCACCATTTGAAGTATTGTAATATTCAATGGGAGGTTCAATCAGAAAATATTAAATGGGGTGTCACGACCTGTCCCACGGGGCGCGGATGTGACTACCCCAAACCCGCCATCCATATGCCAAGGTTTGGAAACATTCCCCTGAAGGCTTATCCTGAATTGGGAAGACATTTCCTTAGATATCTTTACCCACTAGAAAAAGGGAAACTGAAAAAACAACCAACAAAAGTAAAGTACAACCACGATAGTAATGTACAACCACAAGTACAATAGTAAAATGAAAACAGTGGTCTAGTATACAAGACCTAGAATCAAATGAAAGGTAAATATATATCACATCTACCCTAGAGATCTACCTGAGGGTGTTAGATATAAGTATGATGTTAAAGAAGAGGATCTCAACTTCTCTCGTCACACCAAGCTCCATTAATTCCTGAATCTCCAAAATTCTCATTGGAGCATCAGCAATCTGCACCAGACAGACACGTGCGGGCGGAGGCCGTACATGGGTGAGTATAAGAATATCCATTAGGGGATCCTAAGACCCCCAATGTTCAATCAGTAATTGATCATGGAAAACATCATAAGGAATACCACAAAGTTAATATCACAAGAACGATCAAAATCATGAAGCACTATGAAAACGAGAAAGCTCACTCTAACGGTATAACATCAAGGTTACTGGGATATGGATGACTAGTTGTAAATCCATTTCATCCTACCCATTGTAACTCTATTGTTGACTTGTATAGATCACTATATGTTGACCCGTATTGGTCCCAAGATGATGACCCATATTGGTCACTGGCGCTGACTCGTATTGGTCGCAAGATGCTGACCTGTATTAGTTGTTGGTGTTGACCCGTATTGGTCAATGGTGTTGAAATGTATTGGTCCCTGGTAGTGACCCATCATGGTTGTTGATGAATAGGTAGGGATGACTAGTCATATAGTTAGATCATCCCACTCTGGAGTTTCTGATGCCGACCCCCATTGGTCGATCTTCTTCCTCATGTCACAGCCACCCATAGGATTCCCACACAAAGCACCCCTGATCACTAGAAGAATCTTATCATCAAGCCATTGATCCTTTTCCAATTGGTACGAAGTCCCAAAAAATTCATACCCAAGGGGCCACCCCATCATAGGGGTCCCAACATGACAGATGGTGCATCGATCGGACACCCGGGCTGTGTGATATGAGATCTTTTGTAAAATGGTTCTGGTTGGATTCAAGTGTGATTCAGCCCAGGTGGCATGTCAAACTCAGTCCAAACTCACTTGGAGTGCCTCCAATGTAAAACCTTGTCCCAAGGGTCCTAAGGACACAAATGGAACATCAATCCGACATCCAATCTGTTAGTAACACCCCATTCTGTGAAACGAGGGTCATCACACCTCGGTCCGTCACGGCTCGGTCAGTCCCTCCAGAATATGCCAAAGGGGCCGCATCCCAAAAGGGTCCCAACACCACCAATGAAATGTAAAATGGACACCTAGTTCGTCAGTTACCGGGTGTTTCTTTATTCTTGGGTCAGTTGAGCCTGAGCCCGGTCCGACTCGGTTAGGCCGGCCAGACACAACGGGTCCAGGGGTCTACCGAACCACACTCAGGTTCGGCCCGTTATGGGTCGACCATGTTCACGGGGTCCGTTCACATGGGGTAGGCCTAAATGATTCATAGGTCCGGGCTGCGGTTGGCCCAAATGGCTGGGTGGGGCTCGGCCCACCGGTGCTGGCCTGCTAGGTCGTGAGTCCGGCCCAGAAAGGGCCACCTGAAGAAGGAAAACTCCAACTAGCTAGCCCTATGGAAGCGGTTCTATTTCTTCCAGTACGACGCAGTGTAGGGTCCATGTCTCACCCTCTTACAGCGGCCTACATGACGCAGTTGCTGTTTCCTACGATGCATACGGGCACCACCCTACTCTCACATTGCTCGCTCAGGAAGGCTTCCTCTTGCCACAACAGCGCGTGACGACACACCACCTTCCCACCACCTGTGGTTAGTTCCCATGGGCCTCCTTTGGCCATCATTGGTAGCCTCTAGCATGGCGTGCAAGTGGTTGTTTTCACGGTCCACCGGAAGTGCTCTGATGTTCCATTCTTGGTACCATCTCTACCTATGTGCCTCCAAGATCTCCGCCGCAAAAATGGGACCTTCTGTCTCGCGTTTCCATCGAATTTGGAAAACCGTTCCCGATGAACGAAACAATGTGACAAGTAGACAACGGTCTGTTAATTGTTCCTTTGGCCCATGCCCTTCGCGTTAGCGTTGTAATAAGAGGAAGGTAATTATTCATCACATTTTTATAATAATGAACCCAATTCATATCCCTTGAAAAAAAATCCCAAAAATTCAATAGAGAGGAATAGAATCAAGGGGAAATCATGAATTAAATGACTACCCCTACCTCGTGATTCGTTGTGGATATCGCAGTCATTGGAATTCATTGTTCATCGACCTTTAGATCGTTCCTACAATGGCATCGTCAATTCTCCACAATCCTTCGGTGGAAGGCGGGGTGTCACTTTGTTAGGGGTTCCTCTCTTGATGAAACCAAGCCAAAAACAAAAACCCAAACTCTATATTAATAGGAGGGTAAAGGGTGTGAAACACCTTGAGAAATTAATGAGGTTCATAACTTGGGGTATTTAATGTGCCTCATTAATTGAGGTAATTAAAGTGTCTCATTAATTACACAAGGTGTGGTTACACAGCCAAAGTGTAACCAAGCAGTTAACACCCCATAATTAAAGGTCTGACCACTTCTGTGGTCCCCGCCTCTACTGCTCAATAGTTGGTAGGAGAAAGAATGAAATAAAATAACAATTTGTGTTATTACATTATATCTTTTAAAGTGGAAAAATCTATCTTTTTCTACTAACTAAATTTGGTCAAAGTGAAGCCTTATTTAAGTGAATCCTGACACTGTTGATTCAATGTTTCCCTCATATTTTTAATCTGATTAATAGTTCAAATGATAGAAAACACCGCCCGTGTGTTTACTGAATGTTCAATAAAAGAATGTTTAAAAATTCATTTCAGGATCACCTGGCCTCAGAATCACACATCGTAAAATTTTGAAGACTCGTAAAAATTACAAATAATTTTAATAAAATTTACATGCAATTTTTGGGTCTTTACATTCTCCCCACATTGGTGATTTATGTCCATGAAAGCCAGACAAGGCTTGACCAACAATGATGGGTACTGGGCATGAATATGAGCCTCTATCTCCCATGTGCTCCCCTGGAGATTCCCATGATTCCAATGAACTCGCACTAGAGGAATCCACCTCCCATGAAGGACCCACTCATATTGTCACGAACCAGGTCGGGTCACCATCAACTCGACGTCTGACCCGGCCCGCGGCAAGACCCGAAGGGTGTTCCCGATCCCCACGAGCTGGCATAAGTGCCCGGGTATCAAACATTACATGGGAATGATTTACCCGAAGTAAAAGACATGAAAAACAATTAAGCAGATAAATAACTGAAACTAGAAATAGACAACCAAACGTGCCTTTAAACTATGAATAAGTATAAAATCTACAAATCAAACCAATAACTAAAAAGAAAATATAACAGCGAAAACTAAAACTCATACTCAAACCTCCCGGTAAAAGAGAGGTCACATCAGCACCACTCTACATGAAAAGACCAACTGCAACCTGAACCACCATCACTGAGCACAAAGTCACAACCTGGAATACACAAGAAACAAAGTCTACATACACCCAAAGGTGTATGTAGGGTGTGATCCAAAAGCCCAATAGGACGTCACCCAATAAAAATGTTCCATGCCACAACATCAAAAAGACAATTTAATGTGTTTATTCAAAATTATACTTTCAAGATGGTTTTAAAGAAAACGTTTACAAGCCAAATGCTAAAGGAAAACACTAAAAGAATGCATTTCACAAATATGATTTTTGAGAGGAAGGGAAAAGTTTTTTATGGGCACACACACACACACTCTCTCACACACACACACACACTCACACACCCATACACACACACACAGACACACACACACATGCTAACACCCAAATGGTCCTCCATATGCCGACAGAAGGCACCATGCCATAGATAGTAGAGCACTATAGGTAAAACCCCTAAGGTTCATCTAGCTCGAGTGGGACCCTAGAAACCTCGTGTCTCGGTGAAACGTGGCTTAGAAGGCCACGACCCTCAGAAAACGTGGCTTAGAAGGCCACGACCCTCAGAACACATGGCTTAGAAGGCCACGACCCTCAGATATCATGTTTAGTTAGTGTTGCAATCGTCAATCCAGCTTTGTGAAATAGGGACGACACCCATCTGGTTCACTAGCGCACTAGTTCTAGTCTGCCCACCTAGATACCTAGGGTTTTCCCTTGTGCTCAAACATGTTTCACATTCAAATAACACACCACTTTCACATTTCACAAACCAAGCATGACATTACACAAAAAGTCACTGCTTTCATACCAAAACACTATTTCAAAGACACTCGCACACCAAGGACATGTCTCATTTTATAAAAAAAACACCACTTTAAAAATGAACGCACATTCAACTCCTTCAAAATACCCTTTTCACGTCATATAAATATATCAAAGAACCATTTGATCTATTAATGAAATCGTTTCAAGAAAAACCAAAAAAAGACATTACACCAAAAACCACTTGATTTTATATTGAGGCATCACTTTAAAACGTGATACACGATGTAACCATATCAAGACTTGTTTTCCATTATTAAAACAAT
This sequence comes from Viscum album, assembly GCA_963277665.1. Classification (NCBI taxonomy): domain Eukaryota; kingdom Viridiplantae; phylum Streptophyta; class Magnoliopsida; order Santalales; family Viscaceae; genus Viscum; species Viscum album. Next base: position 1,615,833,175 of record OY728131.1, on the reverse strand, counting down.
TTTGCATTTCAATTTCAAAAGTACACAACAAGTCAAACACACCAAATGTGATTCATATACTTTGAAAATGTCTATTTAAATACACAAACATCTAAAGAGACTTGAAAACACCTCTCGCACCTACCAAACATCCCTCAAAACCTTTCAACCATGTTTGGAATCCCAAATACCGCTCAAATAAACAATCTCTCAGTTCACAAAACATATCACATGTATACCATGAAACCTCACTGCAAAACACACAAATCGTTACATAAAAATAACATTTTAAAATCAATTGAACACTCAACTTTTCAAAAACCTCATTTGCACCATTTGAACAATTTATTAGACACTTTTAAAATTTACCCCAACAAGGTCGGAAAAAAACCATTTCAAAAGAGAGCGCAATTTTCTTCAGGTACGCATGTCAAACAAATTTATAAAACGCATTTTGTGCCACTTACAAAACACAACCATTCATTTATACAACAACACATATAAACAATAAAAGCATACTATTTCGGAAATCCAATTTTCATCAAACAAGCATGCCAAAGAATTATAAACATAGATCGCACAGTGCAATTATATCATGGAACATATTAAGTTTAACTAAACAAACAAATTAAATTATCTAAATGATGCAAATGCATGGAACCACCTACCTCGACGTAGAATCCAGATAATTGATGTGAAACCTTCAAATTGGAGCGCGAGACATCAGTAGCGCTCCATTTTCACCGCAAGGAAACTCGCACAACTCAAAAACATGAAATCGGATCAACACATCATGTTAGAACCCTAAACAATAAATCGAACCAACAATAATAAAAAAAAACCATAAAACAAACATCATACCCTCTAGAAAAAGAAAAACATACAATAAAAATAAAATAAAACTCACATAATAGGAGGGGTTCGGCACGGGAAAGCGCAGCCGGTCGAGGAGGGCAGGCCGGAAGGATGGTGCCAGCGGGAAATATCCGGACAAAGGGATGGAGGAGTGCGAGGCGCCGGAGGTGTGTGCTGATCCAGCAGTCGGCGTGAACCAGCAAGAGGCAGGGAGGGAGATCCTCAACGGATAGGAGATCTGCCATTTGCAAGGCTGGCGGCGACTGGGAATGAGGGTAGGGGCGCGGCGTGCGGCGTGCGGCGGGGAGCTGGCCGAGAGAGGGCCGAGGCGGCGAGCAGGCCGGCGGCGGGGCGAGCGGGAGAGGGCCGCGGGGGAGCCGGCAGCTAGGGTTAGAGGTAAGGGGAAGTGGTGAGTCGTGCGACGAGGGGGGGTAGGAGGGAAACCGATGGGATTGAGAGGAAAAGAGAAAAAAACTGAGGGAGAGAGGAAAAAAAAGAAGAGAAGAAAATGAAAAGAAAAAAAAAGAAAGAAAATAAATAAATAAATAATTAACTAAAATAAAATGAAATTAAAACAAAATAAAATATAATATAATAAAAAGGAAGTAAAACATAAATTCAGTATTAATAATAATAATAATAATACCTCAAATTATAATATATGTATTGTTATCATTAAAACAAACTATCAAACCTTATTAGTTTTATTATTATTATTATTATTATTATTATTAATTCGCCTTATTTGATTAGCTGACATCGGCAGGCCCCCCAGTGGCTCAGGAAAAGCCGCGCGGTCTCCAATTCATGATCCGCTCGAGCGTCGGACGTTGCCAAGCTGCAAAGACCCATTTTTTGACAAAAAAAACCAATATTTAACCGACTGAACTCATATCCCGACAAAATATTTTAAAGCCAAATAAAATAAGAGGTGACCGTTATTTATTATTTTATTAAGAGTAATATTAATAACGACACAAGACAAATTATATTCTTAACACCGTTAATATTATTGTTTTATTACACTGATCCCTTTCATTTAATTAATTAACCATCGAGCAGGGCGTGCGGTGAAACGGACGGGGCCGCTCGACTACCCAGGTGAGGCCGCGCAGCTTCGGTCGCGTTGCGCTGGACGCAAACAAGACCAAAACACAAAGAACTCGAAAACTTAAGTCAGGTTTCGACCCGAACTACCCGACGCAAATAAAATTAATAAAATAAATAAAATTAGAGACGACGGGTGTGACAATTCTCCCCACCATAAAGCTTTCCGTCCCTGGAAAGCCACAACTAAAAACCAAACCTCAGAGCAGAAAACCACACCCCCTTTTGATTCAAAGGGGATCCCCACAACATTAAGCAAAGAGAGGCAAAAGAATCATGCTCGGAGAGGGTGACTCAAATGACAACCTCAAGAAACGCATAAAAAGACATTCTGATAAGTGTCACCCACCCCAAAGAACGAAAACGCCTCCAGTTTACTGATCAAGGAAGGAAACTCTCGCACCCAGTGAAACCAACCTCAGAAGACGAAACAACTCAAGCACTATTAGACTGGAACCACACCATTTAGATAGAATGAACAAATAAGGTCAACCCACATCCACGGAACATTCTTACCACTTATCACCAAACCAAATTTAAAAGAAGAAGCAAAAGATCAACATGGGGAGGCCCAAGGGGCTCCCCACCATTAGGAAGTCACTGACGCTCGAAACGAGACTGGAAAACTGGCACAGAAAGCTTCGAGCAGACTCCCCGCCAGTAAAGAAAAGTCCAGCACTGATTCATTCTAGAGACATTCGTGTGAGACCCACTGTGGGTCTCCCCACCATTAGAACTGACAGAAGATACAAAACTTTAGAAATTTCTCGACGGGGGCTAGGCACCCCACCACAAGGGGCGGGGAGGGTCGGGCCCAACTACCGGGCATCAACCCACGACCCAAGATGAACCAACATCTTCACATCCCTAGATGAGTTCCATTCCAATTTGATACCAACTTACCCAACACATCCCATAGGGACAACTAAAAACGATTACCTTTGATGGAACGCAACTCTCAAGACCTTAAGATAATGAGACGACCGTGCCCCCTTATAGCCACATGGAGCCTCACGCACCCAATCGGGTCGTTCGGATTGGAACCACAGAAAAAAAAACTTAAAATTTCCATCACCTTCATTACCGACGACAGAGATAACACTGGGGTCTCATACAATCCTAGGAATCCTGACCACGTGCCAGCTTCATTCCGAGGCCTATGGCTGGAGCCCTGATGTTTGAAGCATCTCCTGCCTCGCAGTCAGGTATTGAAGACTCTTGAACGGAGCATCTCCTTTCGGTGTAACGTGCAATCATACTGCAACCGAGGTAACACCATCAAACACAACACAGCATGACATCCAACTGATCATACACAAAACATTTACCAATACAAAAGTTTCAATGGTGCATGCGCATCACCCTTTGTCACATTGGATGAGAACACGACACCACAAATCATCACCGGAACATGACCATTGCTGTTGAGAGGAACATTATACAGAGAGGGACTTCAAACTGAGTCTTAAACAAAGTGTTATTACTACAATCGGCCGTAGCATCCCCATGTGACTAGGTCGGCCACACTAGTGGCCTAACGTAGCCCCTTTCTTAAGCGAAACCAACAAAGGACCAAAAGTTCATTTAGAATAGTGGCCTGTACCGACCACTCTAGGATGTTTCCACCTTTTCCCCACTGGAGTCTCCTTCACCGTTTCTAAGATGATCTTTCAGATTGATGAGGTCAAACTTCACCCTTGACAACCAAAGAGAACTCACACAACAAGACGTCACCGAACATGACACTTGCAGTTGATGTAAATATTACAAAGCCCTTCAAGACACTGGTCAACACTGAAAATTTTGAACCACCTCGCCCTTCCCCGCAGGATTTCCTTTCGCTGTTTCCAGGGGGAACCTCCAAACACGACAGTGTCAAAACCTCATTCCTGACGAGTCAGACACTCAAAAGACCAAAACTTCATTCAACTCCCCTCGCATCTGTCATTCCGCTGCGAGAGGATCTGCTTTTCTAAAGAAAAAAAAGAATAGACTTAGCATTGTCACTAAAAAGGAAGAGTCTTTGCTTTAGTCAACTGGAGGGTCGGCCAACGGTGAACCACCTATGGTCGCACGTCGTTCACACATTAACTCTTTATTGGGGGCGTGCACTGGCTAAGAAAGAAAACCATGGACCCAACCGAACAGGTCCAATGGTAAAGACATACCACAAGAGAACACCAAACGTGCAGGGGAAACCACAGCAAGGGCTCTCCGAAGCACTTTCCAAAAGAGACCATTAACCACACGCTTTCGCACCAACTGACCAACTTATAAATAAGAATTCAAAATCAAAACACAAATCAGTTAAAAAGGATCCTCGGCTAGAAACGCTTAACACACAACATTTTTTTTCAAAATGCAAGGATACCCCACGCAACCACCAGTTACTAAAGAACCAAATTTTTCATTTAACGAAGCCCCCTTTTTTTTTAAGCAAACCCAGTGGGTTGCACAAACACCAGTGGTGTCCCATGAGCTTCGCACATGCATGTTCTCATGTCGTACCGGCGCCCAACTCATGTCCATCCAGGCACTCATCCGCTTGTGCCATTAACCATTTATCTTTCCATATACACTCATGCATGTGGTTGCCCATGAGACCACCAAGGATCAAAACCAAATCCTTCCATTTTCCAAAACCAAAACATCCAACCCAAATTTTTCAAACCTTCCACATCATTTCATTTTTTTTAAAGCGCTTCATTTGAAAACACTTTCCACAAATCCAAAACAACGATACGAGAAACGACGCAAGAGGAAACTTGTGTCAGTGGGTGACTGGAACGTATGGTTAGAGGCCATGCGCCAGTCACGCCATCGCCACGGAGGGTATTCAAGGACAGCGTCCCCAGCTCCACATGGCTTGCCAGACCATGCGAGCTCACTGGGACCACTGACCTTACCCCTTTTCCATTTCCCATAGACATGATAAACCGCAATGACGAAAAACACAGAGAAAACTCAACACACTTTGGTAACTCGAGTCCCGCCACGAGGTGTGCTGGCCAGGCACATTGCTCGTAGCTAGAACGCCGAGTTCCGACAACCTAAATTTTTGTCCACTCTGACTCCATCTCAAAAGAAAACGACCCAAGAGAGCAAACCTTGCCCTTTGATACCATTTTGTCACGAACCAGGTCAGGTCGCCATCAACTCGACGTCTGACCCGGACCGCGGCAAGACCTGAAGGGCGTTCCCGATCCCCACGGGCTGGCACAAGTGCCCAGGTATCAAACATTACATGGGAACGATTTACCCGAAGTAAAAGACAGAAAAACAATTAAGTAGATAAATAATTGAAACTAGAAATAGACAACCAAACGTGCCTTTAAACTATGAACAAGTTTAAAATCTACAAATCGAACCAATAATTAAAAAGAAAAGACGACAGCGAAAACTAAAACTCATACTCAAACCTCCCGGTAAATGAGAGGTCACATCAGCACCACTCTGCATGAAAAGACCAACTGCAACCTGAACCACCATCACTGAGCACAAAGTCACAACCTGGAATACAGAAGAAACAAAGTCTACATACACCCAAAGGTGTATGTAGGGTGTGATCCAAAAGCCCAATAGGACGTCACCCAATAAAAAGGTTCCATGCCACAACATCAAAAAGACAATTTAATGTGTTTATTCAAAATTATACTTTCAAGATGGTTTTAAAGAAAACGTTTACAAGCCAAATGCTAAAGGAAAACACTAAAAGAATGCATTTCAAAAATATGATTTTTGAGAGGAAGGGAAATGTTTAATATGGGCACACACACACACACACTCTCACACACACACGCACTCACACACCCATACACACACACACAGACACACACACACACACACGCTAACACCCAAATGGTCCTCCATATGCCGACGGAAGGCACCATGCCATAGATGGTAGAGCACTATAGGTAAAACCCCTAAGGTTCATCTAGCTCAAGTGGGACCCTAGAAAACTCGTGTCTCGGTGAATCGTGGCTTAGAAGGCCACGACCCTCAGAAAACGTGGCTTAGAAGGCCACGACCCTCAGAACATGTGGCTTAGAAGGCCACGACCCTCAGATATCATGTTTAGTTAGTGTTGCAATCGTCAATCCAGCTAAGTGAAACAGGGACGACACCCATCCGGTTCACTAGCGCACTAGTTCTAGTCTGCCCACCTAGATACCCAGGGTTTTCCCTTGTGCTCAAACATGTTTCACATTCAAATAACACACCACTTTCACATTTCACAAACCAAGATTGACATTACACAAAAAGTCACCGCTTTCATACCAAAACACTATTTCAAAGACACACGCACACCAAGGACATGTCTCATTTTATAAAAAAAATACACCACTTTAAAAATGAACGTGCATTCAACTCCTTAAAAATACCCTTTTCACGTCATATAAATATATCAAAGAACCATTTGATCTATTAATGAAATCGTTTCAAGAAAAATCAAAAAAAGACATTACACCAAAAACCACTTGATTTTATATTGAGGCATCACTTTAAAACTTGATACACGAGGTAACCATATCATGACTTGTTTTCCATTATTAAAACAATTTTTCATTTCAATTTCAAAAGTACACAACAAGTCAAACACACCAAATGTGATTCATATACTTTGAAAATGTCTATTTAAATACACAAACATCTAAAGAGACTTGAAAACACCTCTCGCACCTACCAAACATCCCTCAAAACCATTCAACCATGTTTGGAATCCCAAATACCGCTCAAATAAACAATCGCTCAGTTCACAAAACATATCACATGTATACCATGAAACCTCAGTGCAAAACACATCAATCTTTACATAAAAAGAACATTTTAAAATCAATTAAACACTCAACTTTTCTAAAACCTCATTTGCACCATTTGCACAATTTATTAGACACTTTTAAAATTTACCACAACAAGGTCGGGAAAAAAACCATTTCAAAAGAGAGCGCAATTTTCTTCAGGTATGCATGTCAAACAAATTTATAAAACGCATTTTGTGACACTTACAAAACACAACCATTCATTTATACAACAACACATATACACAATAAAAGTATACTATTTCGGAAATCCAATTTTCATCAAACAAGCATGCCAAAGAATTATAAACATAGATCGCGCAGTGCAATTATATCATGGAACATATTAAGTTTAACTAAACAAACAAAATAAATTATCTAGATGATGCAAATGCATGGAACCACCTACCTCGACGTCGAATCCAGATAATTGATGTGAAACCTTCAAATTCGAGCGCGAGACATCAGTAGCGTGCCGTTTTCACCGCAAGGAAACTCGCGCAACTCAAAAACATGAAATCGGATCAACACATCATGTTAGAACCCTAAACAATAAATCGAACCAACAATAATCAAAAACAAACCATAAAACAAACATCATACCCTCTATAAAAAGAAAAACATACAATAAAAATAAAATAAAAATCACATAATAGGAGGGGTTCGGCACGGGAAAGCGCAGCCGGTCGAGGAGGGCAGTCCGGAAGGATGGTGCCGGCGGGAAATATCCCGACAAAAGGATGGAGGAGTGCGAGGCGCCGGAGGTGTGTGCTGATCCAGCAGTCGGCGTGAACCAGCAAGAGGCAGGGAGGGAGATCCCCAACGGATAGGATATCTTCCATTTTCAAGGCTGGCGGCGGCTGGGAATGAGGGTAGGGGCGCGGCGTGCGGCGTGCGGCGGGGAGCTGGCCGAGAGAGGGCCGAGGCGGCGAGCAGGACGGCGGCGGGGCGAGCGAGAGAGGGCCGTGGGGGAGCCGGCAGCTAGGGTTAGACGGAAGGGGAAGGGGTGAGTCGTGCGACGAGGGGGGTAGGAGGGAAACCGACGGGATTGAGAGGAAAAGAGAAAAAAAACGGAGGGAGAGAGGAAAAAAAAGAAGAGAAGAAAAAGAAAAGAAAAAAAAGAAAGAAAATAAATAAATAAATAATTAACTAAAATAAAATGAAATTAAAACAAAATAAAATATAATATAATAAAAAGGAAGTAAAACATAAATTCAGTAATAATCATAATAATAATAACACCTCAAATTATAATATATGTATTGTTATCATTAAAACAAACTATCAAACCTTATTAGTTTTATTATTATTATTATTATTATTATTATTATTAATTCGCCTTATTTGATTAGCTGACATCGGCAGGCCCCCCAGTGGCTCAGGCAAAGCCGTGCGGTCTCCAATTCATGCTCTGCTCGAGCGTCGGATGTTGCCAAGCTGCAAATACCCATTTTTTTTTGACAAAAAAAAAACCAATATTTAACCGAATGAACTCGTATCCCGACAAAATATTTTAAAGCCAAATAAAATAAGAGGTGACCGTAATTTATTATTTTATTAAGAGTAATATTAATAACGACACAAGGCAAATTATATTCTTAACACCGTTAATATTATTGTTTTATTACACTGATCCCTTTCATTTAATTAATTAACCATCGAGCAGGGCGTGCGGTGAAACGGGCGGGGCCGCTCGACGACCCAGGTGAGGCCACGCAGCTTCGGTCGCGTTGCACTGGACGCAAACAAGACCAAAACACAAAGAACTCGAAAACTTAAGTCAGGTTTCGACCCGAACTACCCGACGTAAATAAAATTAATAAAATAAATAAAATTAGAGACGACGGGTGTGACACATATTGATCCTCTATCTCCAACGGGAACTCCGCAAATGTCTCCTTGTCATCAATCTCCAACTCTCCATGGTCGATGACGTGAGATGGGTCATGCACATATCTACTAAGTTAGGATATGTTGAAGATGAAGGGCACCCTCTCCAACTGTGGTGGCAGTTATAAGTGGTATTCCAACTTTCCAATCCTTAGAAGTATCAGGAATGGTCTAATAAACTTCAGTGAGAGTTTTTCACCTCAAACAAATCTTCGTAGTCCCCATTTAGGGGAGACTCGCATGAATACGTGGTACCACTGCTAGAACTCTTATTGTCTCTGTCACCTACTAGCATAAGACACATGTTGGCTATGTTCTATCTTCATCCGCTCTCGGATAGTCGATACCTTCTCAATGGTAGCCTATACCATCATTGGGCCCATGAGTACTAGCTCTCCTAGATCCGTCCAGCACAAGGGAAATCTGCAGGGTCATCCCTACAATGCCACAAAAGGGGCCATACCAATGGTAGATTAATAGTTATTGTTGTAAGAGAACTCCACCAAGGGTAGGTGGTCCTCTTAACTACGACGAAAATCTAGGATACATGAATGAAGCATGTCCTCCAATGTCTAGATGGTCTGCTCAGTCTGACCATTGGTCTGCGGGTGAAAAGTTGTGATCAAGAGAAGCTTAGCCCCGAAAGACTCCTACAATCCATTACACAACCGGGATGTGAAGCATGTGTCACAATCTGAGACTATCATCGAAGAAATCCAGTCATGTCGTATGATCTCATGAACATAGACACTTCCCAAGGAATCTTCTAAACCATACTATTGAATAGCAAGGAACAAGGCCGACTTGGTGAGTCGGTCAATGTTCAACCAGATGTTATCGTGCCCTCTAGACATTCGTGGTAACCCCATCATGAATTTCATAGACATCACTTCCCATTTCCACTCTGTTATCTCGAGTGGTTGGGTCAAGCCTGCTGGTATTTGGTGTTCGGACTTCACTTGCTTGAAAACGTGGCATTTATAAACAAACTCTACCATAGCTTTCTTCATACCTGGCCACCAATACAGACACCGGAGGTCCTAATACATATTCATCACACCAGGATGTACTTCCAAGGGGGATGTATGTAACTTCTTCATCACCTCCTCTCATAGAAAAATTTGTACAACTATATGTCCTCTGAAAAGTATAGTGTGCTACCCACCTTCAGAATATCTGTCAGGTTCATGGCCTGATGATATCTGAGCACATGTTGTCTCACAACTCCTATCTCTGAGTCTCACCTCTCTAACTAACTCATGTAGTGGAGGGGAAACTACCATTGACTGGAGTCAGACTGTCTCATTTCTATCCACATAGGATATCTAAAGTGAGGCTAACTTATCTTAATCCTCGTTTAGTAGCTCCAAAATCGATCTTTGGCATATTGAATCTTCCCCTATGTTCTCCTTCCCATGATTATTGACTATCTGAATGTCATATTCCCAGAAGAACTCAAGTCAACATCGATGTCTCAGATTCAGATCTTTTTATGTGAAGATATATATGGGACTCTTGTGTTCTGAGTAAACAATAAACAACTCACCCGTCAAGTACTGTCGCCACATCTTTAGTGCGAAGACAAATACTGCCAAATTCAAGTCATTAGTCTCATAATTCTTATCATGAGGCTTCATCTATCGTGATCCATAACAAATCACTGCAACATCCTGCATCCGGATGCAACATAGTCCGGTCCTTGATGCATCATAGTAAACCACGTAGTCAGTTCCCTTCTCTGGAAACCTCAGGATGGGAGCACTCTTCAAGCTCTACCACAGTTGTTGAAAGCACTTCTGGCATGTCTCTGATCACATGAATGGTTTACCATTATTCTTTAACATATTCATAGTTGCTACTACTATGGAGAAATTGGGTACAAATCGTAGATAGTTTCATGCTAATGCAAGGAATCTCTGCACCTAAGTAAGACTCATGGGTGGATCCCAAGCTTGTACTGCTTCAATCATCACTGGATCCACTACAACTCTAGCCTATGAGATGATGTGTCCCATGATGTGGACCTTCAGTATAAAGAAATCACACTTCAAGATCTTCTCAAATAAAATGTGATCCTAGAGTCTGTCCAGAACTATCCTCAAGTGTACAACATGCTCTTCCTCGGACACTGAGTACATGAAGATGTCATCGATGAAGACAACCACGAAGAAATAGAGGTATGGCTGGAAGATCCTTTCCATGAGACCCATGAACACTACTAGATTGTTGGTCATGAAGAAATCATCACCAAAAACTCATATTGGCCATACCGACATCTGAAGGTTGTCCTCGGTATGTCCGCGTCCTATTCCCTGAGCTGATGATAGCATGATCTACGGTCTCTCATTGAGAACCACTTCGCTCCTTTCAACTGATCAAATAGATCATCAATCATCAGAAGAGGATACTTTCTCTCCACGGTCACTTGGTCTTGGCACCCAAGTCCACACATAGCCTCAAACATTTGTCTTCCTTCTTGGAAAACAACACCGGGGATTCCCATGGAGAAACATTGGGACTTACTAATTCCTTACTCAATATGTCCTCTAACATTACACTCATCTCCCTGAGCTCTGTAGGGGGCATATGATATTCTTGTCTAGATATCACTTTGGTTCCTGGGTACAAGTTAATGCAGAAATCTACCTCTATGATAGTAGGTAGTCTAGGGACAACTTCTGGAAAAAAGTCCTCAATATTTTCCACCACCACTAGTAACTGTGGACTCGCCTCATCCACCATGTCTAAGGTCATGAATTCTAGCTGAAAATTAATCAGTTTCACCCTCCTGAGCACAAGCCCATCTCATGATGCATTGTTCTCCTTCCCACCAACAAATGAAGACTTGCCTCTATATTTTCACATACATCGCATTGTATGTCTGAAGAAGTCAATCTATGCATGAAATTCTATTAGCCAGTCCAAGACTAGAATGACATCATAGGGATTCAACACCTCTACAAGAATATCCCATCTGAAACTCTCTCCTCCGAGAGAAAGATAACAATATCGGCACCAGGGTGTGACTGTTGAATCCCCCCCCCCCCCCCGTAGGAGTATCCAAACACAAAGGTACAGCTAAAAGCTCAGTCTGAATCTCAGAGTCCCGAACTAAGTTGGAGGCAAAGAAATAATTTAAAGCACCTGTGTCGATAAGAACTGCTGCTAAATTATATATTATACAGATCATACCACTTATCATCTTAGGGATATCAGGATCATGAGCCTCTACTGCATGTAGTTGGGCCAGTTCCCATTGACCTGCTCCCTGAGCTCATTTTGGACCACCAAGGGGTGGTGGTTGTGGTGTCTTGTGACCCCAAACAACTTCTAATGCACGTCCTTCTCCCCTACCTCATCTGTTTCCTAGCTGACTCTCACGCTCATATCGTTATCGATGCCTCAGTGGCTCCTCCCTCGTCTACCGATCATCTTCACTGAGAGTCGGATAGTCACAAGCTCTTTAACCCTATCCCCCATAGGAAAAACACATCGTACCTCATTGGTGGCTCTCTTGGCCACTCAGGCCTCGCACCTCAGACCCTGCATCTTGGGGTCGGTCTCTTGTAAGTCTAGCCTACATGGGCTTCTACATTATCGGTCTACTACCAGCTGCAGATGACTCTGCTACCTCTCATATGGTAGGGGCTGTCACTATTTGTGCTTTCTCTACAAGGAATCTCTCTACCAAAAAATCTTGCACTAACACCCTATCCTACGTCAGGATGATGAAAGAAATAGTCACAACTCTAATATCTCATTGGAAACCCTTCTCAATGGTATGATACCTGAAGTAAGAGTCTCATAACATGTAGGTGGATTATTGGGAGAGGTCAGTAAGCCTCTCCGAATACTGAACCACGGTCTTCCTTCCCTATTATAGATGCAGCAGCTCCTAAAAACGCACAGAGTGTAGAGTCTCTGGTATGAACTCTGATCTAAAAAGCCTCTCATAGTTTGACCCGGAAAGTTATGTGTAACAGCCCAAGATTTTATAAAAAATATTCTTTTTAATTTTATTAAAGTATTGTGTTGTACGCTACACCAAAAGGAGCTTGCACAACACACATCCTTGACTTGCCTTGCATTACACGCAATCACGACCTTCCTCGATAGCGTGTGTAATACGCAATACCGAGTTTCACTAAACAACGATATGCTATTAAAATATAATTAAAACTAGCTGTTATGAATAGTAATAACCAATTTTTAAAACTCTGTAAATCTTATTTTTCAAAATGAACTTCATTTTTGGATTCGGAGTATCGAATTTAGCCTAAGGTGAAATTTTGGTACTTTTCGGATAACTTTCATATTCTGATGAATAGTGAAAATTACTAAATTATAATTAAAAACAACTTTTTTAATCGAAATAATTAATAGTGATAAATTATTAATTTGAGTGGTTTTAAAGTATATTTAGAATATATTTTTACAATTTAATACAATGTTGGTCATTGGATGTAATTTCACATTTAAACCAGACATAATCAAGTGTCAATCTTTTGATAGATATTGTTTCTTAAAAAAACGCTATTTGTTTTAACAGCGGGATTTAATTATAAAATTAATTAATGCAAATTCTATGATATTAATTTGGTAAAATAGACTTCATTTTTGAATTCGGAATATGAAATATAGCTGAGGATGAAATTTTGGCATTGTTCTGAAAAACATCAATTTTTGATGAATAGTGAAACTACTAAGTGGTAGTTAAAAAAAATTAATTTCTTCATAAATCTTAATTTTACCGCTTCTGTGAATGGAATTTCAAAAATCCGAGAGACACGGTTGATGTCAGTAAGTAAAATGTGGTTAAATGAGATGAAAATAATTTTTGGTGAATAGTAACTTTTTACTTTTTTTTACCACGTTTAATAGTAAATAGGGTAACTAAGGGTAAATATGATATTACTATTACCCTAACACATGTCCTAATTCTATTGGATAAGTTTAATTCGACCAAAAAAAAACCTTATGAATATAATATGACCATTTAGGTCCACTTGGATTAGATTATGACATTTAATATTATATTATTTAATGAATAGTTAAAATAGTTAAAATCAAAGTTTAATAACTAAAACATTTTTAATATGGGGTTATACATAAGATAAATTCGACTATAAATATTCATTAGAAAGCTAAAAAGATTTCCTACATAATAATATTTTATTTATAATTTTTAGACTTTAAATAAATTAATTTATTTATGACACAACGATGATGCAGTAATTACCCTTTTAAGGAAATATTAACATAATTGATGTTATAAATGCTCAAATGAATGTAATTTGAGACTTTTTATGACTTAAACTAATTTTCTAGGTTACTATGATATATTAGTGTTGATTTAATCAACTTTCATCGAACATATAATTCTGTTATGACTTTCACAAAAATCATATATCAAATAGTGTCAAAATTGACACAAAATAGTTTTTAAATCAAATATTATATTATTAATTGTTATTTTATTCCTAAAAATCTAAGGTTCGGCCAAATGACTTAGATAAGGATATATTTATTAATAATATACAATTTGGGGTTCGTTTGGCATGTTATAGTAAGTATATTAACCATATAGTGAAAGAAAACAAAAAGACACGGTAAAAGTTAAATTATTTAACTTAGAGTTAAATCTAATTGATAAGGTTAAAATAATAACCTAAACTTGTCTAAATCCTATTGGTTGATAGGATTTCGACCCATCCCCACTTTATATTCGAAATAAGACCCTTTGGAACCATTATAAACCGATTTTGACTTTAATATAAAATAATATTTTGAGATATTCCTAAGGTGCCCCTCTCCTCCCTTATAAAAGGACACCTCCTCCCCCTCCTCCTCACACCAATTTGAGCACTCAAGCTCGGCCAACCCCTGCCAAAATCTCTTCTCCACTTCCCTAGAAACATCATAGAGGTTCTGGTCTTCCTCAAAGACCAATTTTAGTGCCCTAAGAGGAGGTCTCAAAGAGGCGCTTTATAACGACCCATACTTTACATACATTGTTAATACTTCAAAATTGAAGCACACTTATTACAACATATGACAAAACCACAAAGGACCGTATAGGTATAGTGTCTTTAGAAACTGGGAAACATAAACAACTGGTTCATAAATCTTCTACAGTATCTCCCGTTTATTTCATCATATCTAGGGTCCCTTTCAATTTAATATCCATCTTCCTGACCTGGGGAAAAGAAAACATAAAAGGGTGAGCTCAAATGCTCAGCAAGGGCAAATAAAGGAAATAAAAATCATATCATATCTTTATGAAGATCAAAACCTGCAAAAGAGATCATAATATCTTAACATGGAATAAATCATAGAAGTGAAAATGAGATCCCCATAATCATAACATAAAACTTGAAACTTTGTGGCATGCACACATAATCATGGAAAATCATTTCTTGTTAGTCATGACTCATTGCCAAGACTATCTTAGTGGACAAAGTCCCTTTCTGAATCGAGTTCACTCCTCGCTTCAGTCCTGTATCACTGAACCGAAATAACCTTCCGTTCCAGCCATGCCTATCTCATGAGATATAAAATCTTTACCCAATGCATTGGAGGGAGATATAGGTCCCACCCATCTTATAATGAATCCTTTCTTATGTGTGCCACATAATCATAAAACATACATCATCGCATAACACATGTAACAAAAATGGGATTCTTGAAACATCATGACATCATAAAATCATATAAGGCAAATGAATTCATAAAAATAATTCCCTCACAACATAATCAAATCAATGTAATTAAAGGGATAAAAACAGAACCCTTTATTATCTTAGATGGAAAATAATTTTGATAAAACACTTGAACTCCATTCTTGAGGAAAATATCCTTTCCTTTTCAAAAACACTTTTCTTTTCTTAACATGTCATACAAATATAAACTAAAAGAAGTTGATTAAAAATAAACATGAAAACTTGTAAAGGAAGCTTCTTGGAAATAATGTTTTAAAAATCCATTCATGCCGTATAAGTTAAAAAAAACATTCTTCGTACTTTTGTCGGAAAAGTCAAAAAGTACCTCGTATGGAAAAACGACAAAAGATTCCTTTCATATTCTTTACTAAAAACTCACCTAAGGGTAAAATTCGATTTAAACTATTTCAAGTGGATGGAAACAATATTACATATTGAGGGAACATGGATGTGGATGATAAAATACACCCCAGTAAATACTTACGAATAAACAATCTCGGATAAAAATGAGATTGTGATATTTCCCTTACCTTAGGTCCGATTAGCTTTGTACGTGTCCGAAGCTCCTGTATAATGGTTTAAATAATGTTATTGACTTATTCCAGAATCATACATATTGATATGAGATCATATATGGTCATATTATTAGCTTCTTGTTAGTAATATTTCATTGTTACTTGTTACTCGGGTCTTTATAACTTTTTGTTCTTATGCGTGTTTTGTCGAATAAATTCTTATTCTTATATTTAGGTTATAGATAATTCATTTCCAGAATGGTATTAGTGTAGTATATACCATATTCATTCATTCAATTCATTTATACAATCATTATGAAATGAAGATCATGTAGAACGAGTCGCATCACATCGTGGAGACGGTATTCCGTACGTACGCACGAGTGATGATATCGTTCCTATGATCGTGGAATTGTATTGGAGTTTATATATATATTATTTCAGTATCAATATTACTTAATAATAATCATATATAGTTACTCATTACACCAGTATACCCATCCTTGTAAGGTGATGGTGGAAAATAGATTACACCACGGCGTGGAGACGGTATTCCGTACGTACGCACGCGCGGTGATTTCATTTTTTCCGTAGGATGGATAGAAGGTGAATTAGGGTTGTTTCATATTTATAATAACATATCAGTATGTAAGTAATACTGATGTTATTACTTTATCATGAAACAACTAAAGAAGAAGAAGTTGAAGAAGAAAGAAATTGAAAAGATCGGTAATGGATATTACCTCTTCTTTGGAACGCCTTTTTGAATCCTCCACTTAAGGAACTAAGATTGGTCTTTGGAGAAGACCAGGACCTCTAGGATTATTCTAGGGAAGTGGAGAATGGAAAATGGCAGGGTTTGGCCGAGCTTGAGTGCTCAATTTGGTGTGAGGAGGAGGGGGAGGAGGTGCCCTTTTATAAGGGAGGAGAGGGGCACCTTAGGAATATCTCAAAATATTATTTTATATTAAAGTCAAAATCGGTTTATAATGGTTCCAAAGGGTCTTATTTCGAAGATAAAGTGGGGATGGGTCGAAATCCTATCAACCAATAGAATTTAGAAAAGTTTAGGATATTATTTTAACCTTATCAATTAGATTTAACACTAAGTTAAATAATTTAACTTTTACCATGTCTTTTTGTTTTCTTTCACTATATGGTTAATAAACTTACTATAACATGCCAAACGAACCCCAAATTGTTTATTATTAATATATATATCCTTATCTAAGTCATTTGGCCGAACCTTAGATTTTTAGGAATACAATAACAATTAATAATATAATATTTGATTTAAAAACTATTTTGTGTCAATTTTGACACTATTTGATATATGATTTTTGTGAAAGTCATAACAGAATTATATGTTCGAACCAAGTTGATTAAATCAATACTAATATATCATAGTAACCTAGAAAATTAGTGGAATTCATAAAAAGTCTCAAATTATATTTATTTTGGTGTTTATAACATCAATTATGTCAATATTTCATTAATAAGATAATTACTGCATCATCATTATGTCATAAATAAATTAAATTATTTAATGTCTAAAAATTACAAATAAAATATCATCATGTAGGAAATCTTTTTAGCTTTCTAATGAATATTTACAATTGAATTTATCTTATGTATAACCCCATATTAAAAATGATTTACTTATTAAACTTTGATTTTAACTATTTTAACCCTTATTTAAATAAATTAATAATAAATGTCCTAATCTAATCCAAGTGGGCCTAAATGGTCATATTTTATTCCTAAGTTTGTTTTTGGTCGAATTACACTTGTCCAATAGAATTAGGACATGTGTTAGGGTAATAGTAATATCATATTTACCCTTAGTTACCCTATTTACTATTAACCACGGTAAAAAAAGTAAAAAGTTACTATTCACCAAAAAAATTATTTTCATCTCATTGAACCACATTTTAGTCCTTGATATTAACCGTGTCTCTCGGATTTTCGAAATTCCATTCACAGAAGCGGTAAAATTAAGTTTTATGCAAAATTCAGTTTTTAACCTACCACTTAGTGGTTTCACTATTCATCAAAAATTGAAAGTTTTCAGAAAAATACCAAAATTTCACCCTAGGCTAATTTCGATATTCTGAGTCCAAAAATGAAGTCCATTTTGAAAAATAAAATTTATAAAATTTCAAAAAGTGGTTATTACTATTCATAACGGCTAGTTTTAATAGCATATTGTTGTTTAGTGAAACTCGGTATTGCGTACGACGCAAGCTATCGAGGAAGGTCGCGATTGCGTGTAAAGAAAGCCAAGCAAGTGTTGTGTAGAAAAAGATTCCTTTGATGATTTTATATAACATAAAAGTCTCGGGTGTTACATTCTACCCCCCTTAAAAAGAATTTCGCCCTCGAAATTCGTCACTTTGCAACAAACAAATGAGGATACTTCTCCCTCATCATATCCTCAAGCTCCCATGTAGCTTCTTCAAGTTGGTGGTTCCTCCATAAAACTTTCACCAAGCGAGTGGTCTTGTTTCGTAGGACTTTTTCGCTACGATCCAGAATCACTATCGGCTGTTCTTCATAAGAAAGATCTTGCTCCAGCGGTACAACTTCTGAGCTGAGTACATGTGAAGGATCTGGTATGTACTTTCTCAGGAGAGATACGTGGAACACATCGTGAACTTGAGAGAGATTCGGTGGAAGCGCCAATCGGTAAGCTACCTTCCCAACACGATCCAGTATTTCAAAAGGACCGATATATCTAGGGCTCAACTTCCCCTTCTTTCCAAATCTCATAACCCTCTTCCAGGGAGATATTCGTAAGAACACTTTATCGCCCACTTCAAACTCTAGATCTTTTCTTCGGTTGTCGGCATAACTTTTCTGTCGACTCTGAGCTGCTCTTATGTGTTGTTGAATAGATCTAACCTTTTCTGCCATTTCATCAACGAGATCAGGTCCTAATAGCTTTCTTTCCCCAACTTCATCCCAGCAAGTTGGAGTCCTGCATTTCTTTCCATAGAGAGCTTCATAAGGAGCCATTTGAATACTGGAGTGAAAGCTATTATTATAAGAAAATTCCACCAAAGGTAGGTGTTGATCCCAACCTCCTTTGAAATCCATAGAGCAAGCTCTCAACATATCTTCTAGGGTTTGAATTGTTCTCTCAGACTGACCGTCTGTCTGGGGATGATAAGCAGTGCTGAAACTCAACTCTGTATCCAGAGTATGCTGAAGACTTCGCCAGAACTTCGAGGTAAATCTCGGATCCCGATCAGATATAATAGAAAGTGGTACTCCATGCAATCTTACCACTTCCTTTACATATATCCTGGCAAGCTGATCTAGAGAGAAATCCTCTCTAATAGCAATGAAGTGTGCAGACTTTGTAAGACGATCAACTATGACCCAGATAGCATTATTGCCTTTGGATGTTTTAGGAAGTCCTGTGACAAAGTCCATAGTGATGTTTTCCCATTTCCATTCGGGTATGGGTAATGGTTGTAACATCCCCTTAGACTTCTATCTCTCATCTTTAACTTGTTGACAAACCAAGCATCGAGAGACATATTCAGCAACATCTCTTTTCATGCCATCCCACCAGAAGTACTCTTTCAGGTCCCTATACATCTTCGTGCTTCCAGGATGAATAGAGAATGAAGAACTATGAGCCTCATCCAGCAGCTCTTTCTTTAATTCGGGGATGGGAGGAACACAAACCCGATTCCTGAACTTTATTATCCCATCACAATCAAGGTTGAATTCAGGAACATTTCTCACCTTCTTTTGTAACTCGACATCTTCTTTCTGTGCCTCTTTAATCTTCACATGTATAGATGGTTGAACATTCATTTGAGAAAGATAAGA
The DNA here is from genome assembly GCA_963277665.1 of Viscum album. NCBI lineage: Eukaryota > Viridiplantae > Streptophyta > Magnoliopsida > Santalales > Viscaceae > Viscum > Viscum album. The sequence continues at coordinate 1,615,813,471 of OY728131.1, read as the reverse complement.
TTTTTCCCCTTCCATTATAATTCCAAGATCCATCCTTTGTAAATCCATAAATATTGGATCTTTTTTGATCCTCATCATGGATAAACTAGCATGGTCTTGTCGACTTAATGCATCTGCCACCTTGTTTGCTTTCCCAGGGTGGTAATGGATTGAGCAGTCATAATCCTTAATCAGCTCCAACCATCTTCTTTGACGCATATTCAACTCCTTTTGTGTGAAAATATACTTTAAACTTTTATGATCAGTATAAATATCACACCTTTCACCATAAAGGTAATGCCTCCAAATCTTTAATGCAAAGATTACCGTAGCCAACTCCAAATCATGTGTTGGGTAATTTTGCTCATGGATTTTCAACTGTCGTGAGGCATAAGCTATTACCATATCATTTTTCATAAGAACACACCCCAATCCCTTCTTGGATGCATCACTGTAGATCACAAACCTTTCTCCACTACAAGGCAGTGTGAGCACAGGTGCACTGGATAACCTTCTTTTCAACTCCTTGAAATTCTCTTCACATTCCTCTGTCCAGACAAACTTAACTCCTTTCCGAGTCAACTTGGTGAGTGGATTAGATAATCGTGAAAAATCTTTTACAAAACGTCGATAATATCCAGCCAAACCAAGAAAACTTCGGATCTCAGTTACTGTGGTTGGTCTCGACCATCTTTCGATAACCTCTGTTTTTGCTGGATCCACAGATATCCCCTCTTTTGAGATTATATGCCCCAAAAATGCAACTTTTTGAAGCCAAAATTCACACTTGGTAAATTTGGCATAAAGCTTCTCCTTTCTCAGGGTCTTCAATATAATTCTCAAGTGATCTTCATGCTCTTCCTTGCTCTTTGAATAGACAAGAATATCGTCTATAAAGACTACCATAAATTGATCAAGATAGTCTCTAAAGACTCTATTCATTAGATCCATGAAGATAGCAGGGGTATTAGTAAGACCAAATGGCATCACTATAAATTCATAGTGTCCATACCTTGTACGGAAAGCCGTCTTTGGTATATCCTCCCTTTTGACCCTTAATTGATGTTACCCTGAACGAAGATCAATCTTGGAAAAGTATTGAGCTCCGCGTAGTTGGTCAAATAAGTCATCAATGCGTGGGAGAGGATATTTGTTCTTGATAGTGATCTTGTTAAGTTCTCGATAATCAATGCAGAGTCTCATTGATCCATCTTTCTTCTTAACAAATAGAACAGGTGCTCCCCAAGGTGACGCACTAGGGCGTATGAATCCCTTATCAAGATTCTCTTGGAGTTGCTTCTTCAATTCCTGCAACTCAATTGGGGCCATTCTATAAGGTGTCTTTGAAATAGGCAAAGCACCCGGTACGAGTTCTATTGAAAACTCAACTTCACGATTTGGTGGAAGACCCGGCAATTCCTCCGGAAAGACATCATCAAACTCCCGTACAATGGGCATATTCTTAATCGTGAGTTTCTCACCAACCATTTGAGATAAATAACCTTCATTTAGTGGAATCAATACCCATAAGATGGAAGAAATTTCCACTGGAAGGTTATGTTCATCCTTGCATCGATAGACGATCGTAGATTGATCTGGAATATGAAATGTGACTTCCCTTCTTTGGCAATTGATATGAGCTCCATGTAGAGAAATCCAATCCATGCCAAGAATCACATCAAATTCCACTAAAGGAAGGATCACAAGATTTGCAGGAAGCACTTTCCCACAAACTTCGATCGGAGAAGAATTATAAACTTTTGATGCGATTGATGTGCCATTAGGTGTTGTCACAGCTAACTCAACATCTATTTGTTGAGGTAATACGGTGATACCCTTAGAAAAGTCTTCAGAAATAAAAGAGTGGGTGGATCCAGAATCAAATAAAACATTTGCTACTTTAGAGTGGGTGGTAAGTGTACCTTTCACCACATCGTTATCGTACTCCACATCGCTGATAGAAATTGCATGTGACTTTCCTTTGTCTTTAGCCTTAAGATTTTGTTGACGTCGACCATCATCATCAACCCTTGGATTTGGGCATTGATTGGCATAATGCCCCATCTCCTTGCACTTGAAACATTGAAGTGTAGCAGGTTCATTCTGTGTATCCCTTCCTTTGTTTGCATCATTAGACATCTTCTTCCCATTATCACGGCATTCAAATGCCCGATGACCTTCCTTTCCACATTTAAAATATTTACTTGTCCCTTTAAGACAACTCCCTCCATGTTTCTTTCCACACTTTGAGCATAAGGGAAAGTTCATCTTCTTTTCCGTGTGCTCTTTAGATTTTTCTTTGAATTCCATCTTCCTCTTCTTATCAAACCCATGTGACTGATGGGTTACTCCAATCTCCATCTCGACTTTGAGAGCACATCGAACGATTTCCTCGTAGCTATTGAAGTCCCTTATGGCTAACGCCCTTCGAAGACTTGGTTTTAAGCCACTAAAGAATCGATCGATCTTACTCTCAGGTTGGATAATAATACCAGAAGCGTACCTTGCAAGTCTTGTAAAATTTGCTTCATAGGTACTAACAGATTCATCATCCCTTTGCTTTAGTTCAAGGAACTCTTTCTCCATCTTTGTTCGGAGAATACGAGGGAAGTACTTATTGAAAAATAAGTTCTTGAACTCGTCCCATTCCATAGACTCAATTTCATCTCTTTGCCTTGTATTCTTAACAAGATTCCACCATTGATCAGCATCTCCTTCCAAACGATACACTGCTAGGATGACTTTATCATGCTCAGAACATTGAAGAACTGAAAATATCTTTTCAGTAGTACTAATCCATTGTTCAGCAACTAATGGATCAGTAGACCCGCTGAAAGAAGGTGGACGCTGCCTCATGAAGGACTCAACAGAATGTTGCTCCCTCCTTTGTTCGTTTGGAAATCCTGCATGATTCATAGCTTGAGAAAGTTGTGTGAGCATGGCTACAAGATTTTGCATTCCAGCTCCCATATCGTTTGGTTGCTCAGGGGGACAATCATTGCATTGCCCATCGCATTCCGCATTAACACGGTTCCTTCGGGTTCCAGCCATTGACTAAAACCAAGAAGAATAGTGTGAGCAACACTAATTATAATAGGAAACCACATAATTCAAGAATAAAATTTTCATGCTTAAGGTCTTATCCTAGGTTATTCATGGCCATTTCTAAGATTGTGTTCTATGCTTAGACTTATCCTTAGGGTTCTTACTAAGGCTTTCACATCCTAGTTTCCAAAGGTTGACTATACCTTTCCTTTGATACCAACTATAACGGTCTAGAATTACTTCCAGTGGACTACAATTGATACCTATCAGGGCACTCCATGGGCGGCTACACCCCCTGGGCGGGACACACCACCATCCCCAGTGGCAGCCATTTCCTCATGAAGCCCTTGGGCTGAGAGCCATGCTTCGTCCAACGCTCACATGTGAGAGTTCCCAAGGATCGGATACATTCCTACCTCCTTTGCCTCTGATACCAACTATAACGACCCATACTTTACATACATTGTTAATACTTCAAAATTGAAGCACACTTATTACAACATATGATAAAACCACAAAGGACCGTATAGGTATAGTGTCTTTAGAAACTGGGAAACATAAACAACTGGTTCATAAATCTTCTACAGTATCTCCCGTTTATTTCATCATATCTAGGGTCCCTTTCAATTTAATATCCATCTTCCTGACCTGGGGAAAAGAAAACATAAAAGGGTGAGCTCAAATGCTCAGCAAGGGCAAATAAAGGAAATAAAAATCATATCATATCTTTATGAAGATCAAAACCTGCAAAAGAGATCATAATATCTTAACATGGAATAAATCATAGAAGTGAAAATGAGATCCCCATAATCATAACATAAAACTTGAAACTTTGTGGCATGCACACATAATCATGGAAAATCATTTCTTGTTAGTCATGACTCATTGCCAAGACTATCTTAGTGGACAAAGTCCCTTTCTGAATCGAGTTCACTCCTCGCTTCAGTCCTGTATCACTGAACCGAAATAACCTTCCGTTCCAGCCATGCCTATCTCATGAGATATAAAATCTTTACCCAATGCATTGGAGGGAGATATAGGTCCCACCCATCTTATAATGAATCCTTTCTTATGTGTGCCACATAATCATAAAACATACATCATCGCATAACACATGTAACAAAAATGGGATTCTTGAAACATCATGACATCATAAAATCATATAAGGCAAATGAATTCATAAAAATAATTCCCTCACAACATAATCAAATCAATGTAATTAAAGGGATAAAAACAGAACCCTTTATTATCTTAGATGGAAAATAATTTTGATAAAACACTTGAACTCCATTCTTGAGGAAAATATCCTTTCCTTTTCAAAAACACTTTTCTTTTCTTAACATGTCATACAAATATAAACTAAAAGAAGTTGATTAAAAATAAACATGAAAACTTGTAAAGGAAGCTTCTTGGAAATAATGTTTTAAAAATCCATTCATGCCGTATAAGTTAAAAAAAACATTCTTCGTACTTTTGTCGGAAAAGTCAAAAAGTACCTCGTACGGAAAAACGACAAAAGATTCCTTTCATATTCTTTACTAAAAACTCACCTAAGGGTAAAATTCGATTTAAACTATTTCAAGTGGATGGAAACAATATTACATATTGAGGGAACATGGATGTGGATGATAAAATACACCCCAGTAAATACTTACGAATAAACAATCTCGGATAAAAATGAGATTGTGATATTTCCCTTACCTTAGGTCCGATTAGCTTTGTACGTGTCCGAAGCTCCTGTATAATGGTTTAAATAATGTTATTGACTTATTCCAGAATCATACATATTGATATGAGATCATATATGGTCATATTATTAGCTTCTTGTTAGTAATATTTCATTGTTACTTGTTACTCGGGTCTTTATAACTTTTTGTTCTTATGCGTGTTTTGTCGAATAAATTCTTATTCTTATATTTAGGTTATAGATAATTCATTTCCAGAATGGTATTAGTGTAGTATATACCATATTCATTCATTCAATTCATTTATACAATCATTATGAAATGAAGATCATGTAGAACGAGTCGCATCACATCGTGGAGACGGTATTCCGTACGTACGCACGAGTGATGATATCGTTCCTATGATCGTGGAATTGTATTGGAGTTTATATATATATTATTTCAGTATCAATATTACTTAATAATAATCATATATATTTACTCATTACACCAGTATACCCATCCTTGTAAGGTGATGGTGGAAAATAGATTACACCACGGCGTGGAGACGGTATTCCGTACGTACGCACGCGCGGTGATTTCATTTTTTCCGTAGGATGGATAGAAGGTGAATTAGGGTTGTTTCATATTTATAATAACATATCAGTATGTAAGTAATACTGATGTTATTACTTTATCATGAAACAACTAAAGAAGAAGAAGTTGAAGAAGAAAGAAATTGAAAAGATCGGTAATGGATATTACCTCTTCTTTGGAACGCCTTTTTGAATCCTCCACTTAAGGAACTAAGATTGGTCTTTGGAGAAGACCAGGACCTCTAGGATTATTCTAGGGAAGTGGAGAATGGAAAATGGCAGGGGTTGGCCGAGCTTGAGTGCTCAATTTGGTGTGAGGAGGAGGGGGAGGAGGTGCCCTTTTATAAGGGAGGAGAGGGGCACCTTAGGAATATCTCAAAATATTATTTTATATTAAAGTCAAAATCGGTTTATAATGGTTCCAAAGGGTCTTATTTCGAAGATAAAGTGGGGATGGGTCGAAATCCTATCAACCAATATAATTTAGACAAGTTTAGGATATTATTTTAACCTTATCAATTAGATTTAACACTAAGTTAAATAATTTAACTTTTACCATGTCTTTTTGTTTTCTTTCACTATATGGTTAATAAACTTACTATAACATGCCAAACGAACCCCAAATTGTTTATTATTAATATATATATCCTTATCTAAGTCATTTGGCCGAACCTTAGATTTTTAGGAATACAATAACAATTAATAATATAATATTTGATTTAAAAACTATTTTGTGTCAATTTTGACACTATTTGATATATGATTTTTGTGAAAGTCATAACAGAATTATATGTTCGAACCAAGTTGATTAAATCAATACTAATATATCATAGTAACCTAGAAAATTAGTGGAATTCATAAAAAGTCTCAAATTATATTTATTTTGGTGTTTATAACATCAATTATGTCAATATTTCATTAATAAGATAATTACTGCATCATCATTATGTCATAAATAAATTAAATTATTTAATGTCTAAAAATTACAAATAAAATATCATCATGTAGGAAATCTTTTTAGCTTTCTAATGAATATTTACAATTGAATTTATCTTATGTATAACCCCATATTAAAAATGATTTACTTATTAAACTTTGATTTTAACTATTTTAACCCTTCTTTAAATAAATTAATAATAAATGTCCTAATCTAATCCAAGTGGGCCTAAATGGTCATATTTTATTCCTAAGTTTGTTTTTGGTCGAATTACACTTGTCCAATAGAATTAGGACATGTGTTAGGGTAATAGTAATATCATATTTACCCTTAGTTACCCTATTTACTATTAACCGCGGTAAAAAAAGTAAAAAGTTACTATTCACCAAAAAAATTATTTTCATCTCATTGAACCACATTTTAGTCCTTGATATTAACCGTGTCTCTCGGATTTTCGAAATTCCATTCACAGAAGCGGTAAAATTAAGTTTTATGCAAAATTCAGTTTTTAACCTACCACTTAGTGGTTTCACTATTCATCAAAAATTGAAAGTTTTCAGAAAAATACCAAAATTTCACCCTAGGCTAATTTCGATATTCTGAGTCCAAAAATGAAGTCCATTTTGAAAAATAAAATTTATAAAATTTCAAAAAGTGGTTATTACTATTCATAACGGCTAGTTTTAATAGCATATTGTTGTTTAGTGAAACTCGGTATTGCGTACGACGCAAGCTATCGAGGAAGGTCGCGATTGCGTGTAAAGAAAGCCAAGCAAGTGTTGTGTAGAAAAAGATTCCTTTGATGATTTTATATAACATAAAAGTCTCGGGTGTTACACGCTTCAAAGAAGAGGTAATTACCGTTACCAATTCTTTCATTTTTATTTCTTCTTCCACTTCTTCTTCTTAGGTTGTTTCATTATGAAGTAATAACATAAGTATCACTAATATACTGATATGTTATTATAAGTATGAAACAACCATATTTCACCATCTATCCATCCTACGGAAAAAGAAATCACTGCACGTGCGTACGTACGGAATACCGTCTCCACACCGTGGTGTAATCTATTTTCCACCACCACCTTACATGGATGGGTATAATGGTGTAAAGAATAACTATACATAGTTATTACAACATCATATTGATTCTGATATATTGTATAATCCACTCCGATTCAATTCAATATTTATGAAAATGATATCATCGCTCGTGCGTACGTACGGACTACCGTCTCCACAACGCGATGAGATTCATTCTCCATGTTAACCATTTAAGAATGATTATAAAGTATATATAAGAAATAATAATGAAGTATATGAAATTATAAAGCTACTGGATTATGTATATATATATATATATATGTATGTCATCTACTTACTTCCATTTCAAGACAATAAGGAATGGAAAACAGCGTTCATGCGTACGTACGGACTACCGTCTCCATGAACGGTGTTTTTCATTTTATTTATCTATCTATTATATATATATATACTGAATATATATGATATATAAATAAAATTTTATATTCTGGAAGTAAGTAAATCATGATATAAGTAATAATAATGTCAAGAACAACAAGTCAAAACACCTACGATAAATGAAACGATTTTACCCAAAACGCTTCTTTAACATGGAATTTACAAAAGAACGGGTAATATAATGTCATAAGTGAACCATATATGATATCATAACAATGAATATGATTCTATAATAAGTCAATGACATTATTTAAATCATTATACAGGAGGTTCGGACACATACGAAGCAAATCGGACCTAAGGTAAGGGAAATATCACAATCTCATTTTTATCTGAGATTGTTTATTCGTAAGTATTTACTAGGGTGTATTTTATCATCCACATCCATGTTTCATCAAGATGTAATATTATTTCCATCCTTCTACAATAGTTTATATCCAATTTTACCCTTCAGTAAGTTTTTTGTAAAAGATATGAAAGGAATCTTTTGTCGTTTTTCGTACGAGGTACTTTTTGACTTTTCCGACAAAAGTACGAAGAATGTTTTTTTTAACTTATACGGGATGAATGGATTTTAAAACATTATTTACAAGAAGCTTCCTTTAAAAGTTTTCAAGTTTATTTTTAATCAACTTCTTTTAGTTTAAAATTGTATGACATGTTAAGAAAGGAAAAGTGTTTTTGAAGTAGAAAGGATATTTTCCTCAAGAATGAAGTTCAAGTGTTTTATCAAAATTATTTTCCATCTAAGATAATAAAGGGTTCTGTTTTTATCCCTATTATTACATTGATTTGATTGTTTTGTGATGGAATATTTTTATGAATTCCTTTATCGTATATGAATTGTTTTATGATGTCATGATGTTTAAGATTCCCATTTTTATTACATGGGTTATGCAATGATGTATGGTTTATGATTTTGTGGCACACATAAGAATGGTATCATTATGAGATGGGTGGGACCTATATCTCCCTCCAATGCATTGGGTAAAGATTTTATATCTCATGAGATAGACAGGGCTGGAACGGTAGGTTATACCGGTTCAGTGAAACAGGACTGAAACGAGGGTTACTCGATTCAGAAAGGGACTTTGTCCACTAAGATAGTCTTGGAAATGAGTCATGACTAACAAGAAATGATTTTCCATGATTATGTGTGCATGCCAAAAAGTTTCAAGTTTCATGTTATGACTATGGGGATCTCATTTTCACTTCTATGATTTGTTCCATGTTAAGATATTATGATCTCTTTTGCAGGTTATGATTTTCAAAAAGATATGATATGATTTTTATTTCTTTTGTATACCCTTACTGAGCATTTGAGCTCACCCTTTTATGTTTTCTTTTCCCCAGGATATAAAGAAAGGTTTTAGCTAAAAAAAGGAAGATCTTTATGGGAGATTTTGAAGATATTTCACCACGATTAGAAGATTATATTCCGAGTTTCCAAAGACACTAAACTATTACGGTCCTTGTGTGTGTGTTTTTGTTATGTACTAAGTATTCCGCAAAAGTAATGTAATATCCATGTACGTCAAGATACGGGTCTCTACAATTGGTATCAGAGGAAAGGTTTAGTCAACCTTTGGAAACTAGGATGTGAAAACGTTAGTGAGATCCCTAGAGATATTTCTAAGGTATGTTTAGGGATGTCCCTAAGGATACGTATACGTATAGGATAGTCCTAGAACTATGGTAATGATATTAGAATTAAACCTAAGATGTTAGATATTGAAGGTACTCCCCCTTTATTATGTTGTTTTCCCTAGCATGATTTTTGCCTCTCACACTATTCTTTTTGGGTTTTAGAAAATGGCTGGAAACAAGATGATTCACAATAATGGAGGATATAATGGACAATGGAATGATATTCTTCATAATGAAATGGGATTTGGAAGTCCAAACATAATTATTATGCCGAATCAGCAATCTCATAATATGATCAATAAAGTAAAATTTGGTAAGTTTCCAGACTCGGCTAATAAGAGAAAGATGGAATTTCATGATGATCATAGAGGAAAGAAAGTTCAATTTCCCCTATGTAAATCATGTGGGAAGAGGCATCAAGGAGAATGTTTCAAAGGAACTGGAAGATGCTTTGGGTGTGGAAAAGAAGGACACAAAGCCAGTAAGTGGAAATGAAAAGGTTCAGTTAACACCGGGGATGAGGATAATGGTATTGCTATGACATCAACAATGGTTAAATGTTTTAAATGTGGAATGTACGGGCATTATGCAAACCAATGCCCTAAGGGAAAGTCTCATGAAGATAATCAGTATGTTCGTATGGGAAGTATTTATGTGGATGATGATGAAGAGACTAGAAATGATATGTGAGATGAAATAATTGTTGAAGATCGGTCAATGGTTTAAGAAAGTAGTGGAATGATTACATGTTTATCAAGTGTAATGTTGTATAAGTAATCTCATGGTACTATGGGATAAAGAAACATCTAAGGATTGTTACATTGTTGTCTTTCCTTAAGTTTTGAAAGTATGTGATGAATGGTACCAGTATTTTTGGAAAGTAGATGATATGCGCATAATGAAGGGATAAGACGATAATGAGATGTTTGATTGTATGCATGAGCTCATGATTGATATAAGGACTAAGTGATATCATGGTTTGAGTATATAGAATTTTAAGGATTTTGGTATGTGGAAGGTGTTAACTTTTAACTGTATTCATGTTTTCACTAAGGATCAATGAGTATTCAAGAGATTACAAGATTAAGGCCTTTGAATGTTTGGAATGTGACCAACAAGATATATCTTATGATTTATGGGGATCAACGATGGTATTAAATCTCTGGTAATCGTTTTCACTATGTTATGAGAGTGGACTGCAGTATTATTGATAAGCCTAAATATTAGAATGGATTATGATGGACATAAGTTAGCATTTTTTAAGGATATAAGTTCTTTTTCCGATATTATTGATGGGATGTTATAGTAATGTAGTTTTAGAAAAAGGACAACCTGCAGGACGGGCGACATCCCATCGCTTCGGACAAGGTTGTGGGAATCGAACCCACAACCGAAGTGCGACTGGCCTTTATCGCCTACCACTGGCCTACAGGAAGTCCCTGTTTAGTAGAAACTAGTTTTATTATATTAAGCAGTATGATATATGAAGTATAAGTCCATTTTAGGAACCATATATGATTAATCTCACTATAGATCGACTTATGCATATAATTTTTGCTAACCTTTTGTTTGAGACAGATGGAATGACCCGTCATTTCTATCACATGATCTGCTAACACTTCATGAATAACAAATTCAACTTCATTTATTTAAGAGATGAAGTGGAAATTGTTCAAGGCACGAACAACAGTGAGATTGTACCAAAATAAAGTAAGTATTTATTCTAATTCAAATTTTCAACCTTAGGGAAATGATCTTGAAAACCAAAAATGTTGTCCTAGTGATCTTATACCTGATGAATCAGATGGTACCTTATATCATCACAAATCTATGGATTTGTGATTACTGGCTTTTCCATAGCCATGTTCTCTACCACTCTCCATCAGAACATGATGGTTAGATTTCTCTTCCATATCCATATTTTCACCTATGTGGAAACCCAATGATTAGTTTATTTGGGTAACCGTTACGTTTCATACTTTTGTTTTTAAAAATTGGTTTTGATATTCCCCTTTTACGATGTGGGTTTCTATTAAAGAAACTTTCGAATAGTAAACCATTTATAACCCCGACGAATTTCGAGGGCGAAATTCATTTTAAGGGGGGTAGAATGTAAGATCCCAAGATTTTATAAAAAATATTCTTTTTAATTTTATTAAAGTCTTGTGTTGTACGCTACACCAAAAGGAGCTTGCACAACACGCATCCATGACTTGCCTTGCATTACACGCAATCACGACCTTCCTCGATAGCGTGTGTAATACGCAATACCGAGTTTCACTAAACAACGATATGCTATTAAAATATTATTAAAACTAGCCGTTATGAATAGTAATAACCACTTTTTAAAACTCTGTAAATCTTATTTTTCAAAATGAACTTCATTTTTGGATTCGGAGTATCGAATTTAGCCTAAGGTGAAATTTTGGTACTTTTCGGATAACTTTCATATTCTGATGAATAGTGAAAATTACTAAATTATAATTAAAAACAAATTTTTTAATCGAAATAATTAATAGTGATAAATTATTAATTTGAGTGGTTTTAAAGTATATTTAGAATATATTTTTACAATTTAATACAATGTTGGTCATTGGATGTAATTTCACATTTAAACCAGACATAATCAAGTGTCAATCTTTTGATAGATATTGTTTCTTAAAAAAACGCTATTTGTTTTAACAGCGGGATTTAATTATAAAATTAATTAATGCAAATTCTATGATATGAATTTGGTAAAATAGACTTCATTTTTGAATTCGGAATATGAAATATAGCTTAGGATGAAATTTTGGCATTGTTCTGAAAAACATCAATTTTTGATGAATAGTGAAACTACTAAGTGGTAGTTAAAAAAAATTAATTTCTTCATAAATCTTAATTTTACCGCTTCTGTGAATGGAATTTCAAAAATCCGAGAGAAACGGTTGATGTCAGTAAGTAAAATGTGGTTCAATGAGATGAAAATAATTTTTGGTGAATAGTAACTTTTTACTTTTTTTTACCACGTTTAATAGTAAATAGGGTAACTAAGGGTAAATATGATATTACTATTACCCTAACACATGTCCTAATTCTATTGGATAAGTGTAATTCGACCAAAAACAACCTTATGAATATAATATGACCATTTAGGCCCACTTGGATTAGATTATGACATTTAATATTATATTATTTAATGAATAGTTAAAATAGTTAAAATCAAAGTTTAATAACTAAAACATTTTTAATATGGGGTTATACATAAGATAAATTCGACTATAAATATTCATTAGAAAGCTAAAAAGATTTCCTACATAATTATATTTTATTTATAATTTTTAGACTTTAAATAAATTAATTTATTTATGACACAACGATGATGCAGTAATTACCCTTTTAAGAAAATATTAACATAATTGATGTTATAAATGCTCAAATGAATGTAATTTGAGACTTTTTATGACTTAAACTAATTTTCTAGGTTACTATGATATATTAGTGTTGATTTAAGCAACTTGGTTCGAACATATAATTCTGTTATGACTTTCACAAAAATCATATATCAAATAGTGTCAAAATTGACACAAAATAGTTTTTAAATCAAATATTATATTATTAATTGTTATTTTATTCCTAAAAATCTAAGGTTCGGCCAAATGACTTAGATAATGATATATGTATTAATAATATACAATTTGGGTTCGTTTGGCATGTTATAGTAAGTATATTAACCATATAGTGAAAGAAAAAAAAAAGACACGGTAAAAGTTAAATTATTTAACTTAGAGTTAAATCTAATTGATAAGGTTAAAATAATAACCTAAACTTGTCTAAATCCTATTGGTTGATAGGATTTCGACCCATCCCCACTTTATCTTCGAAATAATACCCTTTGGAACCATTATAAACCGATTTTGACTTTAATATAAAATAATATTTTGAGATATTCCTAAGGTGCCCCTCTCCTCCCTTATAAAAGGACACCTCCTCCCCCTCCTCCTCACACCAATTTGAGCACTCAAGCTCGGCCAACCCCTGCCAAAATCTCTTCTCCACTTCCCTAGAAACATCCTAGAGGTTCTGGTCTTCCTCAAAGACCAATTGTAGTGCCCTAAGAGGAGGTCTCAAAGAGGCGCTTCAAAGAAGAGGTAATTACCGTTACCAATTCTTTCATCTTTATTTCTTCGTCCACTTCTTCTTATTAGGTTGTTTCATTATGAAGTAATAACATAAGTATCACTCATATACTGATATGTTATTATAAGTATGAAACAACCCTATTTCACCATCTATCCATCCTACGGAAAAAGAAATCACTGCGCGTGCGTACGTACGGAATACCGTCTCCACGCCGTGGTGTAATCTATTTTCCACCACCACCTTACATGGATGGGTATAATGGTGTAAAGAATAACTATACATAGTTATTACAACATCATATTGATTCTGATATATTGTATAATCCACTCCGATTCAATTCAATATTTATGAAAATGATATCATCGCTCGTGCGTACGTACGGACTACCGTCTCCACGACGCGATGAGATTCATTCTCCATGTTAACCATTTAAGAATGATTATAAAGTATATATAAGAAATAATAATGAAATATATGACATTATAAAGCTACTGGATTATGTATATATATATATATGTATGTCATCTACTTACTTCCATTTCAAGACAATAAGGAATGGAAAACAGCGTTCATGCGTACGTACGGACTACCGTCTCCATGAACGGTGTTTTTCATTTTATTTATCTATCTATTATATATATATATATACTGAATATATATGATATATAAATCAAATTTTATATTCTGGAAGTAAGTAAATCATGATATAAGTAATAATAATGTCAAGAACAACAAGTCAAAACACCTACGATAAATGAAACGATTTTACCCAAAACGCTTCTTTAACATGGAATTTACAAAAGAACGGGTAATATAATGTCATAAGTGAACCATATATGATATCATAACAATGAATATGATTCTATAATAAGTCAATGACATTATTTAAATCATTATACAGGAGGTTCGGACACATACGAAGCAAATCGGACCTAAGGTAAGGGAAATATCACAATCTCATTTTTATCCGAGATTGTTTATTCGTAAGTATTTACTGGGGTGTATTTTATCATCTACATCCATGTTTCATCAAGATGTAATATTATTTCCATCCTTCTACAATATTTTATATCCAATTTTACCCTTCAGTAAGTTTTTTGTAAAAGATATGAAAGGAATCTTTTGTCGTTTTTCGTACGAGGTACTTTTTGACTTTTCCGACAAAAGTACGAAGAATGTTTTTTTAACTTATACGGGATGAATGGATTTTTAAAACATTATTTAAAAGAAGCTTCCTTTAAAAGTGTTCAAGTTTATTTTTAATCAACTTCTTTTATTTTAAAATTGTATGACATGTTAAGAAAGGAAAAGTGTTTTTGAAGTAGAAAGGATATTTTCCTCAAGAATGAAGTTCAAGTGTTTTATCAAAATTATTTTCCATCTAAGATAATAAAGGGTTCTGTTTTTATCCCTATTATTACATTGATTTGATTGTGTTGTGATGGAATATTTTTATGAATTCCTTTATCGTATATGAATTGTTTTATGATGTCATGATGTTTAAGATTCCCATTTTTATTACATGGGTTATGCAATGATGTATGGTTTATGATTTTGTGGCACACATAAGAATGGTATCATTATGAGATGGGTGGGACCTATATCTCCCTCCAATGCATTGGGTAAATATTTTATATCTCATGAGATAGACAGGGCTAGAACGGTAGGTTATACCGGTTCAGTGAAACAGGACTGAAACGAGGGTTACTCGATTCAGAAAGGGACTTTGTCCACTAAGATAGTCTTGGAAATGAGTCATGACTAACAAGAAATGATTTTCCATGATTATGTGTGCATGCCACAAAGTTTCAAGTTTCATGTTATGACTATGGTGATCTCATTTTCACTTCTATGATTCGTTCCATGTTAAGATATTATGATCTCTTTTGCAGGTTATGATTTTCAAAAAGATATGATATGATTTTTATTTCTTTTGTATACCCTTACTGAGCATTTGAGCTCACCCTTTTATGTTTTCTTTTCCCCAGGATATAAAGAAAGGTTTTAGGTAAAAAAAAGGAAGATCTTTATGGGAGATTTTGAAGATCTTTCACCACGATTAGAAGATTATATTCCGAGTTTCCAAAGACACTAAACTATTACGGTCCTTGTGTGTGTGTTTTTGTTATGTACTAAGTATTCCGCAACAGTAATGTAATATCCATGTACGTCAAGATACGGGTCTCTACATTATGTCTCCTCATTCACCTCGAGCGTTTATCTCCACCATCGTCCTTTCGAGCCCTAATGAAGCCTAGCAAGCAAGATCACCATCTACTCAGTGGGTGACTCAACTAATAGAAAGACCTGTGAAACCACCTCAAGCTAAAACTATACTGCATGGGGGTCTTTCTTGCCTCGAATGATCTGAGTCCTCTATCTCCAGAAATCATGTAATGAGCTTATCTGACATGGATGTTCCATGGGTAGAATCTGCTACTCAATGGGTGGTGGTGGTGCTGGTAAACCACCTGAAGGTTCCATCATTATGAGTGGCCCCTGTACCGACACCTCATCACTCAGTGGACCATTGTCATGATATCTAACTGGAATCCTAGAAGGCTATCTTTGTGGAGGAATCATATAAGAAGAAGATTTTCCACTATTAATAACTTATACCTGGTGAGCTGACTCAAGAATGATCAAGAAAACATTTCAAAACATTAGAAAACTGTGTTTTCATGTAATGATTCAGAAAATAGAATTTAGGGTCCTATAGTATGGATACATCAGCCACCAAAAAAAACTGGACACTCTATACTAAAACCCAAACTCAAGACACTTTACACCATTGCCTTATTAAATGTAGACTCTTAGTTCTTCAAGTAGAACTGATCACCCTTTGATTCCCCTTTGTCATGAACCATCCCAAGGGGTACGGACATGACTACCGCATGTCCACCTTCCATAGCCCAGGGTTTTCTGACTCGCACCTGAAGGCTTTTCCAGAATAGGGAAGACAATGCCTTAGAGATTTGTACCCACACAAAAAGGAAAACATAATTAACAACCAACAAAAATAAGGTACAACCACGAGAGTAATGTACAACCACAAGTACAATAGTAAACTGGAAATAGTGGGCTAGAATACAAGTCCTAGAAACTGAGGAAAAGTAAACAGTTGTCATGTCAGCTTTGCAGCTCTACATGGGGGGTGGTAGTTGTAGTTTTGAACTTGAGAAGAGTATTTCAACTACTCCCATCACACCAAGCTCTACGAAGTCCCAAACCTCCAATGTCTACCTCAGAATGTTAGGAGTCTGCACCAGACACACCTTTGGGCAGTGCCCGTGTAGGGATGACTATAACAATACCAAGTAGGGGACCCCGAGACCCCCTAATGTCTCTTAGTAATCTAAAAATAAAAACATCATAGGGAATACCACAATGGTAATATCACAAACATGATCTGAATCATGAAAGCACAAATCAAAAGAGACAACTCACTCTAATTGTATAACTTCAATGTTACTAGGATAAGGATGACTAGTCATAAAGCTGGACCATCCTATCCATAGTAACTATACTATTGACTTGTATAGGTCACTGTATGTGGACACGTATTGGTCACTAGATGATGAAAAGTATTGGTCGCTGGTAGTGACCTATATTGGTTGCTCGATGATGACCCATATTGGTCGCTGGTGCTGACCCGTATTGGTCTCTGGTGCTGAACTGTATTCGTCTTTGGTGATAAACAATCATGGTAATTGATTCAGACTTAGTGATTATTATTCATACAGCTAGATCATCCCACTCTGGAGTTTCTGATTATGTCTCGCATTGGTCACACCTCTTCTTTATGTCACAGCCAGCCATTGGAGTCCCACACGAAGCACACCTAATTTTCAGAAGACTCTTCTCCTCAAGTCTTCGAACCTTTTTCAACCGGAAAACAGTCTCTAAAAAATCATACCCAAGGGATCGCGCTATCATAAGGGTCCCAACATGACAGATGAATTGTTAATCGGATGCCAGATCTATGATATATGGTAACTTTTGTTAAAAGGACCTGGTTGGATTCATGTCTGATCTAGCCCAGGTCACACGTAAAACTCCATCATAAATCAATTGGAGTGTCTCCAATGGACCACCTTGTCACAAGTATCCTTATTCCATAGACGTAGAATCGATCAGATGCATGTCCTATTAGTTACACCCCTTTCCATGAAATGGGGGTGATCACACTTCGGTCGGGCCCAGCTCAGTCGGGTCCGCAGAAATATGAAAAAGGGACCGATTACCATTGCGGTCCCAACACCACTGAGGGCATATAAAATAGACAATCAATTTGTCAGTTAAGACCATTTCTTTATTAGGGGGTCGGTTGGGTCTATGCCAGGTCCAACTCGGTCAAGTCGGCCCAACACAATGGGTCCAAAGGTCTATATGACCCCGCCCAGGATATTCCCATTAGGGGTCGGCCCAGTTCACTGTGTCCAGACAGTCGGGGTCAGCCTAACTGGTTTTCGGGCCCGGGTCGCGGTTGGCCTGGCCCATCGGGCAGGGCTCGGCCCACCCGTGCTGGCCCACTGGGCCTCAGTTCCGTCTTGTTGGGTTGGTTTAGCACATTCGGTCGGCCCGCATCCTACTCAGTCTGCCTAAAAGTGGACCACTTCACCCAGCTAGCCCCACGGATGCGGGGCCATTTCTTCCAGTGCGACACGGCATGGCGCGGGGTCTGCCCCGCCCCCTGTCGCCGCTTTCTCCTTCACACGCTGACCTTATCCCACAAATTCGGCTCCGTCTGGCCACCACTGACCACCATGATGCATGACGGCATGGTGCAATCCAATCTCCTGTGGCCAACTGACACGGGCCTGCTTCGGCCGCCACCAGCAGGGCGTGCCAGCAGTTGATTCTGCGGTCCACCGGACGTTCCCCGGTGGTCCGTTATTAGTTTCGCCCATGCCTATGTGCCTCCCGAATTTCCACCTCTAAAACGTGACCTTCAGTCTCGTGTTTCCATCAAATTTCGAAAAACATCCCTGAAGAACACAACAAAAAGACAAGCAACAGAGGGTTTGAGACTTTTTCGTTTGGCTCGCTCCCTCCACGTTAGCGTTATAACAAGAGGAAGGGAATTATAAATCACATTTTAAAAATAATGAACCCTGTTCAAATCCCCCAGAACAACCTCCCGCAAATTCAAGAGAGAGATATTTAATCGAGGGAAAAATCTTGAATTAATAGACAACCCAAGAATCATAATTCATTTGGGATATCGTAGTCATTGGAGTTCTTCGTCCATCGACCTTCAGATCGATCCTACAATGTGCGATGTAAATCCTTCATTCATCATTGGTGGAAGGTGTGGTGTCACTTTGTTAGGGGTTCTTCGCTTGATGAGTCCATGCCAAAAACTAAACCCAAGCTCCATATAAATAAGATGGGGTAAAGGGTTTGCAACGCCTTGAGAAAATAATGAGGTTCATTAATAAATGTAATTAATGTTACTCATTAATTGACATAATTAAAGTATCTCATTATTTACACGAGGGGTAGTTACATAAAAAAAGTGTAACCATTTTATTAACACCCCATAATTAATGGTCTGACCACCTCCATGGTCCTCACCACCGCCACTCAACAAGTTGTAGGAAAAATAAAGAAATAAAATAACAATTTTATTATTTTATTATTTATTTAAATGTCCTCAAAACTATCTTTTTCTCATGATCAACTATTGTCAAAGTGAAGCTTCCCTTAAATGATTCCTGGTGAAACAGATTTAACAATGTCATCAGATTTTTAATCCAAACACTGGTTCAAAATATATAAAGCGCCGCATGCACATTTGCTGAACAAGCTTTAAAAAAGTTCATAAATTCATTCTAGGCACCCTGGGCCTCGTAATCACTGGCCGTAAAAATTTACAAACTCGTAAAAATACCAAATAATTTAAAAGATAATTACATGGAATTTTCATGTTTGTACATGGGGATTAGTTATATATATTGGATAAAATAATTTCCCTAATTGTTTTCTCATAGATAACTATACCTATATATTTTGAGGTTGTGTTTGAATTATTCAACAAAACTTGGAAGATATGAATGAATGTGTAGAACCAGAATGAAATGGTATGTTCTCTATTCAAGAATGAATAACCAACATACCTATATCCACATCATTTTCTATCTCCACCTATTTAGTTGTGATAGAATAATATTTCCATTTTTCCTTTGGCTTTGGTGGATGATAATGCTGATTACCCTCAAGGACATGAGATTTTTTGGACCGAAATCTAAAATTCACTTACTCCATACAATTAATACAATGAATCATCAGTCAGGATATCTATTCCCCCAAAACATTTTCCGACTTCCCATGTCTCTTCAACATTTAAGTGCTTGGGGGGCTTCTCAGCCACGCATGAAACATTTCACCATCCCTTTGAAGCAATTACCATGATTATTATTCCCAAAATATTTATATATGAGGGGTTGAGTTTTAATTATATGTTTTTCATTAGATCCCCATATTGAAATACTATATATAGTTTCCTATATCTATATACATGGGACTATTTCCACTTTGATAGAACATCGAACAACAACTTCATATCTCCCAAAGTTTCAAATTTCTATAGCCTTTCAAAGGAGAGGTTTTAAACCACTAAAGAATCAATATACTTTTCTATCATTGTTCATATCAAAACCCTAGTCTTACCAAACAAGCCATATGAAATTTTCACCATCATCCATGATAGATTTCCCTTTTTTTCTTCATCTTTATGAATTATAACTTAATATTTTTATGAAGAGTTCAAGGAAAATACATGTTATGAAATATTTTTTTAATGTATTACCACTCAATATAATCAATTTTGTCCTTTGGTTTAGTGTTATTAATCAACACCGACCATTGATTGTCCAGTTAATATAAAAAAATAAATGGCTAGAGACACCTTCTCCATCTCAAAATAGCGAATCATAGAAAAGATATTTTAGATTGAGTTGTCCGAATATTCTGTGACTAGTGGATTAGATGATCCATGAAACATCGGTGGTTGTTGACACATAAAATACATGATATCCAATTTCCCCCTATTAGTTAAAGTATTATAATCCACTTTATTCAACTTATTATTCATAGCATAATATAGTTGGGCAAGATTTTCCATGAAATTTTGAACGCAACCTTAAAAGGCCTTGGGGATGTCATTTAGTAAATAACTACTTTATCCCTCACACATGTTTTTGGCCTGGTTTCCCAAGACCCAACCATATTCAAAAATAAAAAATATTTAAATAAAGCATAAGTCAATAATTCATGAATAAATAATTTATTCTTTTGTGAAACTAACACTAATTTCAAAACCTATGGAATCCTTATGTTAGAAATTTTTCTCAAATAATTATTCTTGGGTGCTTATTTGTACTTAGTCCCATAAAAATGGATTTAACAAATTTTCAATAATCATTATTCCAAAATTAACTAAACTGTTACCTGATACCAACTATTGTGACCCAACTTTTTCTTATATTACGACTAAATATTAAAAATATATAATTACATTACAAAACCAAGATCTAAAAGTTTGTTTCATGATAAAATTATAAACATACATAAAATTTATATAATTAAAAAATAGTATCTAATTCCTTTTTTGTAGATTCTTAGTGGACAAAATGTTATCCTTATAATAAATAATCACCAAAGGACATATATAAAAGAATGGGGTGAGCTAAACGCCTTGTAAGAGAGTATATAATAACATGAATCAATATAACATCTCATTACCATAATCATAATCATAATGACATAATTATATGATCATAATCATAATATTGGTTAGAAGAATTAGATAAAGGCAATTGAATTTGAAAATTCATAAAAATATACTTCATTCCTTAGTGATCAACTACCAAAAATAGTTGTTAATGAATCCAACATCATGATCATGCATAAAATATGTGAATTATCAAAAAAGAATCATTGATAACAAATATAGAATAATTCTTATCCATATTTTACATTGTCTCTTTAGATAAATAAAATTTCCCAATGGCATTGAACACTATATAATTCTGGTTGCACCCATCAGATGATAACATTTACATAATCATGCATGCCACATAGAACATATATAAGTCATAGACATAAAGAAACCCATGAAATGAAAATGGGATTCATGAGAATTTCAAATAGAATAAATTCCAAAAAAACATTTTCCTTAAAAAAAGAGAAGTTTAATAACATACTTGGCATAAGAATCATAAATCTTTAGTGAAGAAGAAATAATATAAAGATAATTAAAAGATATTCCATTTAGAAATGAATGTTTGTTTTGGGAAAATATTTTAATTATCCCCAAAATATGATTGGAATAATATATATACCATATTTCAAAATGGAAAAAAATGAAATAATATTTTAGGAAAATTATAAGATAAATCATAATAAAATTTGGAATGAAAGAGGAATTACCAGAAGAATGAAAATTTGCTTCAATAATCCCTTTACCATATTTATGAATGCTTTATTCACATTAGTATCCTTGATATTCATATTAGATTCATTATTTAATAAATAAAAACTTATTATACATGTATTAGATTCATTATTGTTTTACTAAATTCTATTATATCCATTTTGATGAGTTATAAAGATAAATTTCATAGTTAGGGTATGGACATTTTCTCAGATTTCATGATCGATTCGCTTTTATACACGTATGGAAGTTCTTGTAATGTGTGGATAATTATCTTGAATTGAGAGTATACGTTATTAATGAAATTAAAAAAAATGTTAAATGATGTTATATATAACTTTATTAAATGTTATAGGGATTAATAATTAGATAAATAGTTAATGAAAATGATTTACTTTTTTAGAGGATTTTATAACCAACACAAACTCGAATAATTTCATTTAATATCATGTTTATATATTTCTTACAGAACATAATATAACTTATAATAGTTACAATAAAATCTTATTGAACCATAATAATGGTTGTATGACCATCCTCAAAGGTGGTGATGAAAAATAAATATTCATCATCCATGATGGCTGTAAATCGACATATCATGAATGATGTTCTCATTCTTAGAATAAAAGGGAGAGTATAAAGGATTTGATGTATAATTATTCCATTATCATATAAAATTACATTATACTTATTTATTCGTTAGATGCCATGAATCTTGGATATGGGGATATATGGATAGAATATGAAAATAAAATAAATTGAAAATAAATGAAATATGAAAGTGGATTTTACTTCTTAATTCTTCTAATTAAAAATAACCATAGAAAAATTGATTTTGTTATTTTTTTGGGAAAAAGGTAACATCAATTTGGGAGAGGGTCTTGGAAAGAGGATTGGGCAGAAATTGGACAGGATTAATGTCTTGGGATTTGTGAGGAGAAGAGGTACTGAGGGGTGGTATTTATATTGGAGGAGAGGGGTGTTTTTAATTATGTTATTCATTGGTTTTTTATTTTTTCCCAAGAACATGAATATTTGGAACTATATAACTAAATATGTAAAAATATTTAATGAGGGATCTACATTTTGCGGTTACATCCGTCATACATCATATAATATTCAATAATTCATGTATTTGTTTTAAATTCCATAAATTATCAAAATTCACAATTCACTATACAATCAAACATTTTAGAAAATACCAAAAATTCACCTTAATAATTTTTCAAAATTTTTAATTATAAAATGAATTCCATTTTATGAAAATAATTTTTTAAATATGTGAAATTTAATTTTTAAATAAAGTCACCCTTTAATCGAAAAATACATATTTTAAAATTATGACATTATAAAGCTTTATAAAATTAATTAAGGTCTCATTTAATTATATTGTAATAGTAAGACAACAAAAAATTAATTTATGAATCGATTTCCTTAAATTTATTTTTATTTTACATTATTTTATTAATTTTAAAATTTAAAATAATCATTTCTGTTTTATAAAATTACCCACACATAAATAATTATTTTTAAAAAACTTATTTACTTATAATGTGATATAATTAGACCACATTATCATATATATGATACATATTTTTTATTTATAAATTCATTGATGAGGTTCATATTATATTTTGTAGAATAAAATTCCTAGTGGTTACATTACTATTTCAAAGATGACGTAACTATTTGATTTTTATAGGTTCCTTAACATCTTGAAATACATCTTATTAAATTCATTCAACATTTAAAATGTTTGTATTGTGTTATCCATATGATTTTATGACATCTATACTATATGGAACAATTTTAATAAGGTTGTTTCCATTAACAATATAATCCATTCTTATAATAGGAGTTTTACTTATAAATGTTATTGTAAATCCTAATAAGTTATATCCTCTTATGATTAACCAACTAATATGTGGTGTGTTTCCTAAACACATAAATAAGAAGAAATCTGAGTTTCAATGAAGTTCATTTCAAACATATCATAAAGTTAATAATATTAAGCATATTAAGTTTCTATAATGGTGGAATAATCAACTAATAAAATGTATCAAAGGGGAAATGAGTTGTCTTATACGTGAAAAAATTATGCAACATAGAAATAAACTGTTGGGAGAAAATGAAGATTTTAATTAAAATAATATCGGGGAATAATCCTATTCATAATTTATCAATTTCATTTTTTAAAATTTGGGATTATGTGAATTATATATGTTGAATCCCAATTTATAATGTATAAAATGGGTATTATAATGATCAAATCAATACGTCCCTTTAAAATTAATATTATAATTAAGAAATTAAAAATTATATATAAAATGTTTGAATTATATTTCCACTATTTTTGTTACTATATGAAACATGATTTTTATTGAGATTAAAGTACATTAGGACATGGTTAATATCTTTTATTATGTGAATTAAGTGTTTAATAATGAGGTGAAAATTCTGGGTTAAATGATTAATAATATAATTTCAATATTTATGTTCATAGACTCAGGGTTTCAAGATTTATGATGTAGTGGAATTTATTTTGGGGTTCATGGATTTTGGAATGATCGTAAGATTAAGGGAATTGGTATCTATTTTATTTTTTCTATGATTGGAATACTTTTGGTGAAAATTATTGAATTTTATTATTTTTTATGCTATATATAATTTTTATGTTTATCATAGTTTATAATAAATATTTTATTTGAAGAAGAATAATTTTACAATTTGTGTCTATAAGTTAAAATGTATTGATAAAAATCTGAATTAGTATGATATTTTAGGTTGATGTAATTTAAATTTTTTGGGATTAAAGGGTTATAATTTTTTTGGAATATATGATTTATAATATAAATAACCATAATATTTAAATGTGATTTGGTTACTAAGTCATTAAAGTTATTTTTGATGATGTTAACTATATTGGGGAAATTTAATGATTATGTTAATTGTAAATATTATTGAATAAGGTTCAATGTTTTGAAGAATAAAGGATTAGTTATATTCTATAAGAATATATGATTTAATTATTAATTTATTTCGTTTTTGTTAAATTATGGAAAATTTTAGTGTTTTTTGGTGATTGTATTATTAGAAAATATACATTTGTTGGTATACAACTTTAGGATCGAATAATATTGTTTGGAGATATAAATTATGTTGATATTACATGATTATTTGATAAAATATTTCTAATCATTGTGTTTGAATTTTGGTCTGGAATGTTTGGGATAATTATGAGGATATTTATTTATGGAAATATTTAATTTTAAATTTTCCTGTTATTGTCGAGGTGTTAGATAATAATACAGTATTTTTATTCAGAATGGTTTATTCATAGAAGATATTATCATAACTTGTACTAACCATTTTTTGTTGTGGAAAATTTATAGATATTGGAGGAAAGGCTTTTCATTCTTTAAGGGATCTTATGATCCCTCGATCATTAATTTTTGTACTTTAATAATTGAAAACATATCATTTAGAATATTAGATGATGAAATGGTCAAAATCATTACAAAGAATAATAGAAGGATGAAATTACAGTTATAATATGGAATTTAGTATTATAGGAATATTTAATCTCATTTACTATATTAATGGTAAATGAATTCCTCAACTCATGGAAGATGAATATAAATCTATCAAGTCTTATCAAGAAACTTTTTTTCAGCTATTAAGTTATTATTTTTTAAAATTATTTACAAGTACAAGCTAAAAAATGGTAAACACATAGTTTAAGAAATATTTATGAAATTTTATGTTTTCATAATATATATTTATTAATGAATTTAAAGGAATAAAGGTAATCAGTTTTAAAACTAAAATATTATTATTTTAAGAATAATGAATGTTTAAATGATTAACTTTCTATAATGGAATGTTTTCATTATATTTTGAATTTTTATTTATCATTTAAATTTTATTGTCATCAAAATATAAATATGTAAAATGGATATTTTTTGAAAAATAATCATGTAAATATAAATTTATTATTTATTATTTTTATGTGTTAGAAAAAACATGATTTTTGGGTGATTAATGAAAAATAAAGATTTTAAAAATAATTTTAGTTTTATGAAATTCTCATTATAGAATAATTAATTAAAAAATAATGAATTTTTTTTTATTGAAAATACATATATTTATGATGAAATATAATTATTTTATAAATAACAAGTCGAACTTATAAATCCATGTTTGACTTTACATAAATCTATGTAATGTTTTTTTAAAAAAAAGTATTTTTGAAACATTAATTTTCATAACATTTTCATAAGGTACCAGTCATATTTGAATTTTTTATAATGTAAAATTAATATCCATTTATTAAAAATAATCTAATTAATTTAATGTGAATCATCAATATACATGGTTTTGGTATGAGTAGTTTTTTCTGAAATGGTTATTTTTATCATTATGTTTTTCCTTACAAAGTGAGAACTTATATTTATAGTAATTTCTGATACATGTGATATTTTAAATTATAAAAACATATTAATTTTTTATACAAAGGTGTTTAAAATTTTGTAATATGTTCAATTTAATATTAAGAATAATGAATATTGATCATTGTAAAAATGTAGTCACCGTGGTAAAAGATGAAACTTGTCAATAAAGGCTAAAACTATTGGTAAATGTAACAAAATATTATATTAAATATTATTGAAATATATAATTTCAAACCCTAACAAATTATATTCTACAGTTGACTTTTGGATACTAATTTCCCATGATTAAGACAATATATTATTTTAAAACACTAAATAATAACAATATTTCCACTCTTTTTACTTATAAAAGGGACTTCATATCCTTCCTTATTCACATACAATGATAATTTTATATTGTCCAATATTTATAAAAATACCTTCCCAAAATCACTTCCCATGTCCTATATGTCTTTCATCCACCAAGGGACTAATCCTAGAAGTAATAATGTGTAATAAAAATGAGAGTTTCTAAATAATAGGTATAACTATTAACCGAGACTTTTTACATTTATTTCCTATACCA
Organism: Viscum album; assembly: GCA_963277665.1. Lineage (NCBI taxonomy): Eukaryota > Viridiplantae > Streptophyta > Magnoliopsida > Santalales > Viscaceae > Viscum > Viscum album. The sequence goes on along the minus strand of OY728131.1, from coordinate 1,615,786,546 downwards.
CCACATTCAAATATTTTATCACCATGCTGATATGATATCATATATTTATTATATACATTTTTATTTTTAGGCTAATATTATCTCATTTTCTATGTAATGGGTCTTGAAATCATCTCACATGTGTTTGTGTGGACTACCACATCCAAAATTCGATGTATTTTTCCTCTTCACCAGAACATATTGGTGGTTAATAATATTCATTAAAGTAATTTATATTTTGTTCATGAAATAATTATGATTACATAATGATAATATATCACATAGAATATTACCTTTCCATCTATTTGAAATTGATAATATCATGCGTGTGTATGTGTGTATTACTTCCTCCATGAAACGACATGATTTATTTTTCATTAATGACTAAAATGGTTGGGAATAAGGATGAAAATAATAAATAAATATTATAATTATGACATATTTATGAATCTATATAACTAAAATGATATCTATATTATTTCATTTCTATCCATTACAAAAATGGAAATGTCTATTGTGTTTAAGCACCGACTCCAGCCTCCACAATCTGACATATTTCCCTTTTCATGTACAACATGCTTATATGATTTTAAAATTGTTTTTAATGTTTAAAAATTCTAAAAATTCAATTTTTTATCTTATACATATTATTGGAATTTACCCCTTTTACCATGGTATATGAATATGTTTTCTTGGGTTTATGAAACGAATGACCTCAAAATGTCTAACATAAAAATAAATTTTTTATTTAATCAATAAAACATGGAAAAAATTTAATAAAAGGAATAATGGTAATTGAATAAAATAAAAAATTCATTTCAATCAATTAGTAAATCTAGAAAATTCTAATAGTCATGAATTTTCATGTCATACATGGATAGTTGGAAGATAATGTAATGTATTTCTCATCTCAGTTTCATTTCGTTGAGATTTTTGGATTTTTCACTACAAGTTTTCTTTTGTGCGGTTTATATACTTCCATATGGATGGATTTTTTTATTCATTTACATAAATTAAAATCGAATTAAAAATCCCTTTAATCTTATCAATGTTAATTTTATTTTGACATAAAAGTTACAAAAGATTCATGGGTTTTACATTTGGACATTGTTCAAAATGTTTAAAAATATTTCTCTTCTATATGCATATTAATAAAAATAATAATTATCAACATTTCAATCCAATGCATTTATTTATTTCAGTATACAATATATTTTCCTTTTTAAAATGTTTGTAAAATGTATTTTTATATATGGTTTATTGTACGGATCATTTTTTACTATTTTTAGATAAGTGGAAAATAATGTTTTTTATCATATATTATATGTCCAAATTTTCCCATCATCACATCCTTTCATCGTATTTAATATTTTTCAATAATGATCCATGATTTTTTAATTAAAATAATAATTCCAATTCTTATATTAATTTTTATGTATAATTATTTTCAATGGAAAAAGGATTAATAAGCTTATCACAACATGAAGATGAATGTGATTCACATAATATGTTAAAAACATATTTTATGATATTTTAGGATTTAAGTGAGATAATTTACATGTTTTTCTCAATATATGGTTCTCAAAAATTTTATATAATAATGGGTGGTTATGTTATATATTTAATAATGGGGTGATCTGGATATAGTTATCCAATGCTTTGGTTAGTTTAATGATGTTAACATGAATTAATTTACACTTAAGGTAGATTATAGAATTACCCATGAATATTATATATTTTAAATGGTTGTTGTCATGACCCGTCCTCGGTGCCCGTGCCCTGACTACCCCAAGCCTGCCTTCCATAGGCCAGGGGATGGCGACTAGCACCAAGGCGTAATTTTCGATAAAAAGGGAAGGAATTTCCTTTGCAAAGTAAACAAACACCACAGAGAAAGCAAGCAAGCAAGCTAAAGTAAACACTAAGTAAAGCTGGGTACAATAGAAAGTGCGGAAAAGTAAGTGGGCCAGTATACAAACCCAAACTGAAGTAAATTACAACTGAAAAAGTAAGTACATCAACTGAAAAGTAAAGCCGCAACGTCGATCTATCCTCTGGTCGTCCGACCTGAAGGGTGGGTACAGATAGCCACCTCAGCTCCGCAGGTCTAGCTATCCGCTCTGTGTACGTCCCGTCCAGTTGTCCACCACTAGGTACCGACTAATCTACTAGCCTCTACCGCGATCTACGATGTCCGTCGTCTGCATCCAATAAAACGTAGTGTGGGCATAACCCGTGTAGGGCTGAGTATAAGATACTCAGTAGGGACCCCGAGACCCCCAAAGGTCTCCCAGAATCCACAAAGGATAATCCAAAAAGGAAAGATACAATCATGAAGTAACAACCGACATTACTTAGGTATATCCCATACATATACCTAAGTCATCAATTCAGCTCCAACATCCGAGCTCAATTACAACCCAGTCCACACAGGAAAACATAACTCATTCCACAAATGAATTCACAACCCAATCCACACAGGAAAGCATAACGTAATCCACACAAGAAAGAATAACCTAATCCACATAGGATATCAAGTCAATCTTATCGAAGATAAGATTGAATGTCAAGACTCAACTCACAAGGTATACTTCTTCGTAAGACGATAGAGATGATTAGGTGTTGCCACTGATTCATCTAAGTCATCAGACCCACACAGGATCGGTAGGTGCTAACCCCCGCAATGACCCACACAGGATCTGACCCACACAGGATCGGTAGGCGTTGGCCCACACAGGACCCATGAGCGCTGACCCACATAGGATATGACCCACACAGGATCGGTAGCACTGATCCACATAGGATCACTGAGTGATGTAGTCGTCACCGTCGAATGCAAGGAGGATTTCTGTACAGTCATCATCGTCGTCTTAAACGCAGCCAGCTATAGGGTTCCTGCACACAGAAAGCTCATTCAGCAGGGTCTGCTCCACGAGCCGAGGGTCTGATACATCAACTGACATTTAGTGTCACGACCCATCCTTGGGGCCCATGCCGTGACTACCCCAAGCCCGCCTTCCATAGGCCAGGGGCTGGCGACTAGCACCAAGGCGTAAATCCCGGTAAAAGGGAAGGCATTACCTTTGTAAAGTAAACAAGCACGACAGAGTAAGCAAGTGGAAAGAGTATACAATAATTAAAAGCTGGTACAACAGTAAGTGCAGAATGTAAAGGGGGCTGGAAATACAAGCCCAACTATAAAGTACAACTGAAAGGGGAAAAACAGCAACTGAAAAGTAAAGTCGCAACGTCGAGCCGTCCACTGGAAGTCCCATCTGAAGGGTGGGTACAGATAGCCTCTACTGCTCCTCGGGTCCAGACGACCGCTCTGAGTACGTCCCGCCCAGTGGTCCACCTCCATGTACCATCCTGCTCCGCAAGCCTCCACCACGATCAGCGTTGTACGTCGTCTGCAACCAACACAATGTAGTGCAGGCATAGCCCGTGCAGGGGTGAGTATAAGCTACTCAGTAGGGACCCCGAGACCCCCTAAGGTCTCCCAGAATCCACAAAGTATAAACCACAAAGGAAAGATACAATCACGAAGTAACATCCGACACGGCTTAGGTATATGCCCATACATATACCTAAGTCATCAATTCTCGCTCGGCTCCAACATCCGAGCTCAAATACAACCCAGTCCACACAAGAAAGAAAAACGTAAATCCACACAGGATATAACAACACAATCCACAAAGGAAAGAAACACTTAATCCACATAGGATAGCACAACACAATCCACAAAGGAAAGCAAAACATAACCCACATAGGATATCACAACATAATCCACAAAGGAGAGCAAAACGTAATCCACATAGGATAGCACAACACAATACACAAAGGAATGCAAAACGTAATCCACATAGGATAACACAACACAATCCACAAAGGAGAGAAAAACAGGATTCAGCTCACACTGGTATACTTCTTCATATGATGTTAGAGATGATCAGATGTAGCCACTGATTCATCTAAGACGTCGGACCCACAAAGGATCTGTAGGGTACTAACCCCCGCAATGACCCACACATGATCGATCATGAAGTTGAACCATAACTATAGGGAAACTCATTCTCCATCAAGTACAGTGGTTATGCCGCTACAACCAAGCGCTTCCTTCTAACCTTGGACTGCTGTAGTACTCCACCTATCGAGTATTGTGGGCCTGCTACTACAACCAAGCACTTCTCACCATGGGTCTGCTGCTACAACTAGGCGCTCCCCCTCATAGCCTCTAGAGGTAATCCTTCTGTTGAGTACCATGGGTTATCCGCTACAACCAAGCACTCATCCATCGTGGGTCTTCCGCTACAACCAAGCGCTCCCCCATGCTGCTACAACCAAGCGCTCCTCCATCATGGGTCTTCCGCTACAACTAAGCGCTCCCCCTCATAGCCTCCAGAGGTACTCCTTCTGTTGAGTACCGCGGGTCTGTCACTACAACCAAGCGCTCCTCCACCTTGGCTCTGCTGCTACAACCAAGCGCTTCCCACTAGGCTATCCGTAACACACCGAGTCGTTCGATAAACAGTCTTCAAGTCTCAACCGGCTCTAGGGTTTCCACACACAGCATGCTCATTCCGAGAGGGTCCACTCCACGAGCCAAGAGGTCGATGCATCAACTGACATGTAGTCCGGAGTTGATGTATCCCAAGATGTACCGTAGTGGTCACTGCCGAAAACACAGAGGATTCCCATACTATTTTTATCATCGTCGCAGTCGAATCCACTGAAAATATCTGTACAGTTATCGTCGTCACAGTAGTAGTCGAAGCCAGCTCTAGTGTTCCCGCACACAGCAAGCTCGTTCGGGAGGGTCCGCTCCACGAGCCGAGAGGATGATACATCAACTGACACCTAGTTCAGATTTGATGTATCCAAAAGTTCTGTATCGTCAACAGGAACTCAATGTAACAGACGGCGCATCAAACGGACGCCCGGTCTAAGAGTTATTGACTTTTTGGTCCCAGGGGCCCGGTTGGGTTTTAAGGGAAAACCAACCCGACCGTACTCCACCTACATCCAAACCTCGGGCGGAGTAAGCCAAAAGATCCGTCTCACTTAGAGAAAATCAACAAAGTCTACGGCACGTCAATCGGACGTCTGAAGCTCATGGTATGAGTGTTTCCCTGCCGAGGGCCCGGTTGGTTTCGTGTACGAACCAACCCAGACGAACTCAAAGTATTCCGAAACCTTGAGTGTGATATACCTAAACGACCGTCTCAATCCACGGATCGTATCGCCGCTGACGGCGTATCATTCGGAGGTCCGTAGCTCAAGTTATGAGCAAAAGACCGAAAAGGTCCGGAAACGGGGGGTCTATGCCCGGACCGAACCGACCCGGGTCCGGGTCCGACCCGGTTGGCGTGACCCGGCCCAGCCCAGACTGGGCACGACCCGGCTCGGCTCAGCCGAGCGGGCCGAGCGGAGGAAGCCGCGGGGTGGGCGCTGCCCCCACGGGATGAAACGTCGCGGCCCCAGGAGGGGTCGCCTCGCCAGCGGACGTGGCGGCCAGGCCGCGTCCCTCCTCCTGGTTCCGCGCGGTCGTGGAACCGGCTTGCCACCGCAGCTTCATCCGCGGCGGTTTTTGCCGGTGGCACGCCGGCAGGAGCTTCCGCGGGCCACCAGACGCGCTCCGGTGGTCCATTTTGTGTGCGGTCTTTGCCAGAGGTCCTCCTAGGACTCGATCTTCACTGCCAGGCCCTCGAATCGCCCTTGCGGCCCAGTTTGTCGTCGTCCGCCATTTCGTGCACCAATAACGAAAAGGTGTGGTGGGTTTGGACTTGTTCGTTAGTCTGCACCCACCGCGTTAGAGGTCATAAAGATATTCACCCAATAATATTTAAATGACCGGGGATTTAATCACAAAGATTTAAATAATCAAACCCCTACCTCGCTGTAGTTGTCGAGCTTGCGTTCTTCGCGGAATTGATCATCGCGGAAGAAAAGAATCGTCACGTTGCGGAAGAGCGTCGCTATCGCACAGTACTTAGCGTCACGTCGACGAACTCCGAGGAATAAAAACATACAGATTTAATTAATAATAATTAAATCCATGTTGTTGTTATAATCCATAAGGAATTTAAAATGATCGCAACCCCCTACCTTGTCGTTGTCAATCGAAGTTTGTCGCGGGGTTGGATCGTCGCGCAAGAAGCGTCGCGAAGGGAGATTCGTTGGTGTCGCGGTACACGGCCTCGCGTCGTCAATCTCCACGGGTCCGGAGTTCTTCCTCGCCTTTCGTCAAAGGCTGGCGTTCTTCGTGTTCTTCGCGAAGGAGGAAGATCTTTAAGGTTCTGTCAAATCCTCTCAATGAACAACACACAAGAAGAAGGACGTTGGTCTTATTTTATTAACATGCAAACAAAAGAAGAAAGATAAGTTAAGTAATGACCCATTAATTCATAGAATTAATTCAACGAATAAAACCGTCCAATTAATAAGAGCGTTTAATTGTTTAAGAAAACGCCCCAGTTGACTTTTTATTTAATAGGGGTTTTCACGGGTGCGTTACATAGCGGAAAAGAAACGATGGGGCTCGTGCGGGCCCCACCTCGCAAATATCCTACAAGAGGGTAGTATATTTTGAATTGTACCCTATCCGTTTTAACTTAGCTTAAGCAGCTTTAAGTGGCTTTCAAGTGGCTCTAAGTGAAATAAAATAAAGTGTGTCGCACCACTTTATTTTATTTCTTAACTTAAAGCCCAAAAATTTAAAAAAACACACCCGAGCAAACGCAACTCCGAAAGAGGCATTTCTAAGAAAATACCGGCAATGAGATTCCATCGATGCCCTCGAAATTCGATTCTGAGCACCGGTTCAAAATTTAGAAAAACATGCTCGATCGTTCACTGAATGTACCCGAGCCAAACTTTGGAAATTGATTCCGGGCACACCGGGCCTCGGAATCAGGTGCCGTCAGAAACTGCGTTCTTGTAAAATTTCAAAGAAAATTAAGAAAAAATTTCCTTGAAATTTACGTTCCTTTACATTTAGTCCGAAGTTGATGTATCCAAAAGTTCTATATCGTCAACAGGAACTCAACTTCAGAGACGACACGTCAATCGGACGCCCGGTCTGAGAGTTATTGACTTTTTCGTCCCAAGGGCCTGGTTGATTTTTAAGTCAAAACCAACCCGACCATATTCAAACTGCATCTAACCCTCAAGAGGAGTAATCCAAAAGGCCTATCTCACAAAGATTAATCCATCAATGTCGACGGCACGTCAATCAGACGTCCGGAGCTCAAGTTATAAGTGTTTCTGCTCCGAGGGCCCGATTGGTTTTGTGTACGAACCAACCCATCGGAACCCAAAGTTCCTTGAAACCTTGAGTGTATTATACCTAAATGACCTTCTTGATCCAAGGATCACATCACAGCTGACGGTGCGTCGATCGGAGGTCTACAGCCCATGTTATGGGCAAAAGACAGAAAGAGGTCCGGTATTAGGGGGTTCGGGCCCGGTCCGACCCGACCCGATATCCCCTGGGTCGGGCCGAACTGGGTCAACCCGACCAGGGTCCGGTCTCGGCCCACTTGGGCGCAGCCCGGCCTGGGCGCGGCCCGGCCTGGGCACGCTCGGCCTGGCCCAGTGGCCAGGCGGCCAGGTGGCTCGGTCGTAACGGCCGAGCGTAGGGGGGTGTGGGGGGGGGGGGGGGGCGCTACCCCCCGCCAGTTCGAAACCGTGGCCCCCATGAGGGGGGCCGCACTTGCCGGCCAGCCAGGGGTTACGACCCCCGGCACTTCCCCCTAATCGGTCGGCCTGCACCGGTCAGCCGGCTGCTGCCGCCACGAGACTTGGGCGGTCCTGTCCCCCTACTCCGATGCCGGCGGCCGGAAACCTGCTGTTGTTCCCTGCTCCGCCGTGGCCTATGGCCACAGCCTTGGTCCTTCCGGCGCCGCGCGACGGCGCCGCGCCCCTCCTCCGTGGCCCTGCTCTGGCCGCGGTGCCTTTGTAGTTCTCCGGCGCGGCGCGACAGAGCCACGGTTTAGTTCGTCTTCAACAGCGCGGTGCGATGACGCCACACTTCTTCGCCCTTCCTATAATATTTCCCGTGTGGTGCTTCAGCACCGCGTTTCCTTGCTCGTGCCCCAAACAAAATCAATCAAAAAATGGGGAGGAGGGTCGGTCATGTTTTTGCGGTCTGACCTCCTCCCGTTATTGCGATATCTGGAGGCTCAAATGGAAATGAAGAATGGCGATGGATGTAATCACGAAGAAAAAATTAAAATAAACCCCTACCTCGAGCGTTTTTTGGACGCCGTCTCGTCGCGAAGTTGAACGTCTTGGAAGAAGGCTCCGTACACGTTGACGGAGATCTTCTTAGGAGGAACGATGTCTCTATTCTTTTGACGCGGGAAGAAGGAATGAAAGGATGCACGTCGGGTCGTCGATCTCCAAGGAAGGCATCTCTCACCATCCTCCGTCATCGGAAGTCAGCGTTTTTCGTCGGTGGCGGTGCGTTCTTCGCGTTAATCGTGTTCTTTGACGAAGAATAATAACTTCAAGCCTTTGATCTTTTCTCCCAATCCTCTCACAACCCAACAACTCTAATAAAATAATAGTTTGTCTTATTTTATTTCTCAGGTCGTGAGTTTTGAAATTCAACAAACGAATCAAACAATTAATTTAATTAATTTCAACGTTTAAACCACCCAATTTAATAGAGGCGTTTAATATTTAATTAAACGAATGAGTTGACTTATTTAAAAAGGGGGGTTGGGGGTGTGTTACCTTAATTAATAGGGGTTGAGGAAGTTGAAAGGGTGGGGCTCGTGTGGGTCCCACCCCACTAATATACTACAAATTGGAATAATTAGGATGTGGGTCCCACTCAACCACTTATCTTAGGTTTAACGACTTTAAATAAAATAAAATTTGGTTGCACCACTTTTATTTTATTCCTTCACTTAACCCCAAAAAATAATAACAACACCCGAGCAAACACAACTCCGGAAAAGGTGTTTCTAAGCAATTACCAGCACTGCGATTCCAATGGTGTCCTCAGATTTCGATTCCAAGCACCAGTTCAAATGTTAGGAAAACCTGCTCGTTGGTTCACTGAACGTACCCGAGCTAAACTTAGGAAAATGATTTCGGCCACACCGGGCCTCAGAATCAGGTGCTGTCAGAAACTACGTTCTTGTAAAATCCAAAAAAAATTAAGAAAAAATTTACCTTGAATTTTATGGGTATTTGCATTACTCCCACCTTTGGGCTTTACGTCCCAGTAAAGATACATCATAATCTAGGGAAACAAATGTGGGTACGGAGCACGCATATGAGCCTCCCGCTCCCAAGTTCTCTCCTAGAAGATCTCATGCTGCCATCTGATGCGCATTAGAAGAATCAACCGTCCACGTAGGACCTGATCCTATCAATCCTCAATCTCCACCAGGACCTCCGCAAAAGTCGCCCCATCATCAATGTTCGGCTCCCCATGGTCAATGATATGCGTCGGGTCATGCACGTATCATATCAGCTGAGATATGTGGAAGACGTCGTGCACCCGGTGCAACTGAGGTGGTAGAGCCAGGCGATAAGCCACCTAGCCAATACTACTAAGGACCTGGAATGGTCTGATGAAGCGTGGAGACAACTTGCCACCTCGTCCAAATCTCTGTAATCCACATCGAGGTGAGACCCGCAAGAAGACGTGGTCACCATCCTCGAACTCCAGTGGCCTCCTCCTCCTGTCAACATAAGACTTATGTCAGCTCTGAGCTGTCCTCATCCGCTCCTGGATGACCTGGACCTTCTCTGTCGTGGCTTGGACCATCTCTGGTCCCACAAGGGCTGACTCCCCAGGGTCTGTCCAACACAGAGGTGATCTGCAGGGTCGGCCATACAACGCCTCGTATGGTGCCATTCCAATGGTGGAGTGGTAGATGTTCTGGTACGCGAACTCCACCAAGGGTAGCTGGTCCTACCAACTACAACCAAAGTCGATGACACATGCATGAAGCATGTCCTCAAGAGTTTGAATGGTTCTCTCTGTCTGACCATCCTTCTGAGGGTGAAAGGTGGTGCTTAGACGTAGATGCACCCCGAATTCCTCCTGCAACCCTGTCCAAAGCCGGAAAGTAAAGCGAGCATATCGATCGGAGACGATAGATGATGGCATACCATTGTTGACGCCGAAAAAAGTTCGTAACTCTCAGAGGAAGTTTCTAAATGATGAAGCGAAGTCATATTCAGAATCAAAGGCCCGATCCGGAGGCCTGAGAAGTGGTGCGTGAAAAATTGGATGAAGTGCGCAGAAAAAATGTCCCGCGTGAAAGGAAACCCGGGATGCACAAAAAGTCCCGGTACTGGCGCATAATAATTTCGCACCTGCATCCCGCGCGGTTGAGAATTCTGTTCCGCCGCCCCTATCGCGAAATAATTCCTCGCCGGAGGTCACCTATAAATAGAAGGTGACCCCGAACGGTTTGGGGGTTGAGGAATCCGAAGCGACTCCTGTGCGTGCAATTATGCTCCCCCACGTGCAAGATGGCTTCTAGGTAATCCATCATTCCATGCATCCTTTCCCCGATGTTCGCCTTTGCGGGCAACTCCACCGGCTTTAGTGAATTTTCCCCTCCCCTGGGTTCCAGCCTTGCGCGCAATCCGTGTCTCGTGCGTGCAATATGCTGTCGTGTGCACAAAACCCTGTGCGTAGTTCCCTCTCCATGCGCAATTCCCTTGCTCCAATTGCGTGCTGTCCTGGTGTTTTGCGTGCAAACCTTCCCTTTTTCATGCAAAGGATAGGACCCCTCACCTTGATGCCCCTTGGCTGCCCCCTGCACTGGCAAATGATGTCTCCCCTGCCGGGCATGCGTGTCGTGCGTTGTTTTCCCGTACGGCCTTCCAGTCTCGTTCGAAGTAACCTCAATGTCCTTTGGGATGTGTTTCCCATTGCTTTTCTTTGCCTTATTCTTCTCCGCATAGGCACGCTAACAGATATTGCTTCTTCGCATAGCCATGCTAACGTGGACCCCCCGGTGGTTTGCTCTGTGGCCCCCCTTCACTATGGACTTGACAATGCCTTCCATCCCACAAGGGGTAGAGGTCGTTGGGAATGTAATCCCTAGGGGTGTGGAGCGATCCCACCTCATCCAAGCAACAGGTCGTTAAACTGCTAAGCACCACGTCCTTAACACATGACGTTAATCTGTGGTCCGTCCTCGTGCTTCGCACGCAGGGTCCCCCCAGCTTGGACATTTTTTATGCCTCTCATATCCAAAAGAATGGACTCTTCCTCACATGGAATGAGATCCTACTTGTCATAGTGGCATTTGTCCGTGGGGGAAGGGCCACCTCAGAGTGTAAGCCCCTAGCCTTTCTTATGGATGAATCCACCCGTGCATCTTCGTACTTCCCCCCTGCCAAGGCCAGTGGAGTCCTTTTCCCACTATGCTTTGTTTCACCACGGGCCTCCACCCTGGAGGAAGCCCTGGCACCAAGGGCCGAAAACCACGTGTAAGCCCCTGTTTCATCTTTGGGTCGCTCAACACGTAAGCCACATTCCGCTTCTCACAGACGCACCCTTCGCGACGTGATCGTCTGGTCCATGCCGACTCTTGTATCCCACACCGAGCATGACTCACATGGGCTTAGAGTGCACATTGACCCTGACATCCTCCTTTGGGCCACCCCAGATCATATGCCCCATCCCAGCGAACTATGTGGAATTTGATCCGTGCTAACGCACGGTACGTAGGAATCCTCCACGAGGTTCAAGCCCACCACCCGGTCGACCCAACCTCTCCACATCAGTTCTCTGAACACCATGGGCCGTCTCAAAGCGTAATCCCCAAACCCCTCATCCCGCATGACGTTAAACTGTATCCTGTCCCGCATGATGTTAAACTGCATCACGTCCCGCATGACATTAAACTTTATCTTGTCCCGCATGACGTTAAACTTTATCCCTCCCCACATGACGTTAAACTGTATTCCCCCTCTCGGGCTGTCTCAGAACGTAAGCCCCATGTCTCACTCCACCATCCATCCCGATCTTTACTTGAGCCACCACATACTGGTGAGATCATGCCACCCCATTCCACTCCATGATATCTGGGAAGTTTCCCACGTGCTGGCCCCATCATCGGTGTTCCCCCTAGGGGTCCTTTAACCCGATCCGTCTCCGCAAGACGTTAAACTCACGGCATACCCAGTTTTAAACATGGGAAGCTGAAGAAAAACTCAGATGGTGCACGTTCCCTATGTTTGATGTGGGATGCCTCGGGCATCCGCACCCTCGAGAAGCCCTGTGATGAGGGAACAAAGACAGACATGCCAATGACGCCCCAACGTGACCATTCTCCTCACTGAAGGCTGCTGCCCCGACAAGACCCCTTGGAGAGTCTTGATGGAAGAAACGTAATTAACTGGCATCCATGTAGATATGGCACCAGGAATGAGCTTCACGAACTCGTCTTAAATATATGAGGGAGACCCGGACTAGGTGATGAGCTCTGAGGAGGAATCCACGGAAGGAAGAACTGACATCCCATCATCCCAGTTTCGATCAAGGGGCAGACGTCCCTAAACAAGGAACGGATGCTACCTGCCTTTGGAAAGCAGGAATGTGGGGCAACAAGCAGCGCGTCCTCCCCACAGACGGATGCGCGCGCCCCGACGAAAGTGTCGGAAACAAAAATGGTGAACCCGATGTGATGCTCTTCTCCTCAATACGGGGATTGGTAGCCGTCTGGGCATTGGATGATTAGCATGTCACCAGGTCCATGTAACCCTCACCGGGACGTGAACCCGCCAGGGGTTAAGGCCGTCAGGACTTTGACCACTCCGTTCTACGACGTCTTCAGCGTGGATCCCTCTCGCCAACCAAGGAAGATGGAATGACGTTGGGCCTTGGATGTTGATCTCCTTTCCTGTTGATGCTAATGGGTTCATCTCCCTACTTCCAGGAATCAGATCACTGCATTCGGAGCTCGATCGCCACCTGACCACCGGCGCAGGGGTAGGGGCAGTACCGACGCGGCTACCCCGCGTGGTCCCACCTATTCCACGGTCACTCCTACTTCGAACGCCGTAGCATCCGGGCGCTTTCACCCACTCTCCCCATCAAAAATCATCCAGCGAAGGGTGATCAATGACCTGGTTCGTAGGTATGACGAGGAAGGGATCATCCCCGCCAGGGGCATGGCCCATTTGGATCTAGAGGCGGCTATGCCTCACCACCATCATTGCTCACGAGGGCTGCGCAGGGATCCGATGCTCCCCACACCGACGTTCAACCGCTTCGGGAGCGTATCCACGGAGCGTCTTGACACATCCCTCCCCTACGCCAATGAGGTGGGGGATGTCTGGGTCCACCCGATCGGCGATCTGTCCCAGGGATTAATGGAAAGAACCCCCGCCAGGCTGCGTCGACGATGCCGCCTGACTCCCCGAGCTGAGGAGCAGGCAATCTTCATGCCCGCACCGCCGGTTCCGGCCCATCTAACTCGACACCAGCGTTGGGTGCGAGCGAGAGAGAATGCCCGTACTATGGCCTCAATATCAACAACCACTATGGACTGAGACACTTATGAATCTTGTTACCAGATCCCCGCACACGTTGAGCAGGGGAATCCACGTTCTCGACTGGGATCGAAACCTCGAACGCCCTGCAGGCATGTTGGGTCGAATCTCCCATTCGCGGACACTGGAAATGGCCACTGCGGACCAACCCGCGGTAGTGCCGCTCACCATGAAGACTCATTCTGTGCCACCTATATAGAAAGCCGAAAGCTTCTTCGCGATGGCTATGCTCCGAGTATGACTCTTTCTGGCGCCCACTGCATAGGGTATGAGGTCACTCCCCCAACTGTCGGCTGCGAGTATGGAGCCATTGTGTATCCAGTCGCTCACTCAATAGAGGTACTCCCCATGTCCCTTTCGACATCTGTCCTGGTGCTTCTCACACCCCAGACTTCAGTCCCCTCCGCCCTAGCTCTAATGTGGCCGGGGGACCCCGTGACGGAAATCAACCTTACCCTGGGGAGCTACCCAGGGGCAGGAAGGCCGGGCATCATCGCCGCAGGAGGAATGTCAGGGGAGTTCGGACGGAAATTAGACCAGTCCATTTCTCGGATTCCGAGGCGGAGTATGACTCGACGCTGGAAACTCCCCCCCAACCCTTCGAGTTGAGGGCAGGGATGGGGACACAGGACGTCAGTCTTGTACTCCCCGAATTCAAGATTCGTATGATTCCCTCCTACCTTCGAAGGTATATCCAGGAGGACGAGGACTTGGCATACCGACGAGGATCAAGCCCGCAGTTTCCACTGGCCTCCTCAGAAGCACCTCCCGCCCCTGTTAGGGAGGGTGAGGAACTTTTCTGGGGACCAACGGAAGAGTTGCTAGGCGACTCACCCACGGTGAGCACCGACGCTGTGACAGGAGGCCCATCGGCCGGCCCATGCTATCGCGGCGTGGTAGCCAGGTCACTGCAACCCATGGAGGATGACCTAGGGATCGGAGGCCAATAGGCCTATTCACCGTATTCCCCACCGGCCAGCCCACCGCCCCGACGGCCTGCCTCGGCGCCATTTCCAATTCCCCGACATTCCTCGGTGGACGAGCAAGGGCGGCAAGTTCCAGACCCCAAACCTGAGCCGTGGAGCTTATGGACCATTCTTGAAGCGGGCCACTTCCCTAAGAAGTCTTGGCTAGTCGCAGAATCATATTTTGATGTGCCAGGGTCACACACCCCGGGAGAGTTTGAATGCTTCGTCCTGATTCTTCAGGTGACTCACTCCTGCCTTCGCCATCAGCTAGTGCCTTATCCCGGGATCCAAGTGCATCTCGAGGAGATCTGTGAGCAGTGCCGCCGGGTCGACCGAGTAGCACTCCCCATGGTCTGGCACCCTGACTCGCTGGACCACCATGAGGCCCTCCAGCAACAATGCGTCCAGTTTTTTCAAGTACACCACAGAGTTGTTGAGGAGGCCACCCGCCACGCGCACGTCCGCGGATGGGGGCAGTATGTTGCTCTCCTATTATGTGCGATCCGCCGAAAGCCCGATCCACTGGGCGGCCCTGAGGGAACATCGCTAAGGGTAGTGGCAGTCAACATGGCTGACCATTCAGATGAGGGAAACATTGTGGAGCCCCTTGATGGGGACTCACCCCCTGAGGACAGGCCGCTACTGGACCCATCTGGGAGGATTACTCACCAACAGAGGAGTCTTCTAGGTCTTCCTGTGCCCACGGAGGCGCTGACGCTGGGCCAAAACATCAGCAAGGGTAAAGTGCCCGTCGGGTCGGTCAAACTCACCAACACATCTGCCTCGGTGCAGAAGGTAGAGGAAGATCCCGAGAAGGCCACACTGCGCCAACAGATAGCTGAGCATAAGGGGCTAGTTGATGAGCTCTTGGCCAAATGCATTGCAGAGCGGCGGCCTGACTATGGAAACCCTAGACCAGGTTAGCAGGGGTAGGAGCATCTACCCCTTGCTGAGATCCCCCCGAGAAACTGTGACCGTCTCATGTTCGCCGACAAGGGAGACACTGGAACCCATGGCAAGAAGGCGCGATATATTTTGCCGAACCCTCCCGAACGGCGAGACCACCAGGAGGACCCTGCTCAGTTTCCTCCCGCCGCTCTGAGAGTCGCTCCGCCAGCTGCCCCACGAGCCGCTGAGCGCAACTACCGTATCGAAGAGCCTGGAAACAGACTTGTGGTTAGAGATCCCCATCAGGACAGGAATCTGCATCCGGATGATCTGATGGAAGTACTCATCGCCCGCTTGGAGGCCCTGGAAACTTGGCATGTGGCAATCCCACCGGATGACAAGTCGTACCCAGCCTGGGTGGATGACATGCTGGCTCTGCCAGGGTTTGAAAACCCCACTTTTTCCCTCTTTAACAGGACTGGATACCCGCCACAACACTTGGACCACTTCAACTCGAGGTGTGGGCCTATGTTAGGGACTCCAGCACAGCAGGAGGCTGCCAAGATCCGGTGCTTCGTTCAGACACTGGAAGGACTTGCATTTGTCTGGTACAGCCAGCTCCCTATTGGATCTGTGACTAGCTGGGAGGACCTTCACCGACAATTCCTCTACCAGTTCAGTTCCACAACCCGGAAGACAAACATTTCAGACCTCTTCAAGTGTAAGCAAAGGCCCGACGAGCGATTCGTGGACTTCGTCGCCTGGTGGAAGGGGCTCATGTACTCCCTTGACATGCCACTGGCTCAGGAGCAATTACTGACAATGTGTGTAGGGAACGTCAAGGCGAAGTTGGTTCCTTCTCTGATCACACATAATTACCCTGGAAGGTTCCGGGACTTCTCGAAAAAGCCTCAGCGCCATGAAGAAGCCATGCAACAGGCCGTTCAGGCATGCCTGCTGCCTCCTGTAATCTCTGCAAGGAGAGCCGCCAGAGCCGAGCACACTGTTGTGGCTCAGATAGAGTCCCCCAGACAGCTAGAGTTACTGCCGGTGAGGCCATCTCAGCAGGCTCATAGGGTTCCATCCCCACGGGCACAGCCTCCGGCCCAGCAGCGACCGCCTCAAAATCAGCAGGCGCCTCCGCATAACGCACCGCCACCACCTAGGCGAGGTAATCCGGGTCTGCCTCCTCGGCCTGCTCCTCCGGCCCCTGGCCATGGTTAGACCCCAAGAGCCCCCTTTCCAGACAGAAGGAATCAGACCTACCCGTTTGGTGAGACCCAGGTCCCCGGTTATTTCTGTACCGCCTTGGAGCAGAGGATTGTGCGACTGCCTAAGTGCCGAAAGCTAGAAGAGGCGTGTCTCACTGATCTCCCTAACTACTGCCCTTATCACCGGATCCTGGGACACACCATCTAGCAATGCTATGTGTTCAAGGAATATCTCCAAGACCATATTGATAATAACATAGTCAGGTTGGGCCCTGCTCCGACCCAGGTGGTGGGTGTCTTCGTGGGATCAGATGGCAGTAGTGACAACGGGGATGGGTGGGAACAGGTTTCTGACCGTGGGTCCCATAAGTATAATGACTGGATGGCCCGTAGGATGGTCTCCCATGCCCATGGCATCATACGTGCCCGCCTGAGTCAGCCAGAGCCCTCGGAGTCTGCGAGCGCTGCTTTGGAATCGTCGTTCCAGCCTACTTCTTCCCAGAAGAGCAGGCGGCGGCGCAATAAGAAAAAACGCGCCCTTCCATTGCTGTCATCTTCTCGCACGCTTGGCAATTTCATGCCCCCGGAAATGGGGATACCTCCGAGACCTCGTCCGTTAGTGGATGACTCCTCGAGCGAAATCTTGGGGTACGCTTCGGTTAACACCGTAGAGTTGGTAAATCCCTATTTGGCTCCCAACGACGAGGAGCGCCAGGTGGACCTCCACAATGTCCCTAGTTGTCGCCAACGTCGAAGAAGCCATTGCTACGTGAATCTCCAGGGAACGGCAGTCTTCACCTCTAATCAGGTCGTGCACGCTACCGAGACCGGGCAGCAAGCCCGGTACAGAGAGCAGTACTCGCGGCTCCCCCACCCGATGACAACAGGTTCGCTTCCACCACCTTTTTTGTTGCTGGAGAGGGCGGAACTGCCTTGCCCGCATCGTAACCAGCCCAACCCTGCCACCGGCCGACTATGGCCTTTCCGGTCCTAGCATGACAGTCACCTCTCGGGCTTCAGCTAGTGAAAAACGGGACGTGCCTAGTACCAGTCGGTCACCGGCCCAACCAGCAGGGCCCGTTATGCCCCCAATCGCAGAGTGACCTCCTGTAAGCAGAAACTCGCATTTGGAGTGAAATTATGATGTCCTGAAGCATCTGGCCGGAATTCCGGCAAGGATTTCCATCCTTGAGGACCTTCGCCTGTCATCTGAAATGCGTGAGGCGCTCACCGAGGCTCTAAGAAGCCCCCTCCAGTTTGAAACGGAGGTAGCGGCTGCAGAATCCTTCCACACCGAGGCGATTGAGGATGCCGAATGTCAGGTGGTTATCTCATTATCTATTTAAGATGAAGACCCTCCCATACAGGGGCACATTTTCCCGCTGTACATCACTGGCCAGTTCAATGGCGTGGATGTCCGTTGCTGTCTTGTCAACACGGGTTATGGGATTAACTTGATCCCAACTCGGACACTGTGAAAACTGGGGTTGTCCGAGGATGATTTAACTCCCTCCGACCTCATAATATAGGGGTATGACAGGACCAAGCAAACTCCACTACTCAAGATTCGCCTGAAGACCCAGTTCGGCGGCTTAATTTCCAATACTGAATTCATGGTTGTCACTCAGGACACTGCCTACAACGCCTTGATGGGAAAGACGTGGCTCCATCTTCATGCAGCAGTTCCCTCATCATACCATCAGTGCCTCAAATACTCCCTTAAGGGCCGAGTGGGTGTGCTCCAAGGAGATGCATCTCCATTGGCGTCTTGTGAAGCTCGTTACCTGGACGCTGACTATTACAAGATCAAGGACAAGCAAATCCTGGCAGGTGAGGTTGACCCCACCGCTGTCGCGAGTGATCCCTTGGTAGGTTTGGATGACACATATGTCTTCCCAATCCATCGGTTGGAGGCCACGACTCCCGATATGGGAGAGTTCTTTGTTGTCTCGGGTACTAGAGGAAGGAATATTTCCGGGTCTAAGCGACGTCAAGAATTCACCTCGTACTCTTACACCAGCCAGGCTCAGGTGATCCCCAAGCCTCCTACCCCTGTACGATATTGGGACGTTGGGCTCATGGAAACAGCAGTACGTCATACGTGTCTGTTTCGCCAGGCCGGAATCGACCGGATCAAGCCAACGTGTCACCACTGCTTTGATATCGTAAAGCGTGGCCCCTTGGGCAGAAGGCCGGATGGGATTGGATTAACCTCCTTTGTCGCCATGGTCTTCGTCGTGCATGAGTCTCCCGTCATGACGACCTCTGCCGCCTAAGCCGGTGCCAACTCCCCACCAGGGTCGAGCAGCCCCGAGACGGCTGCCCCCATGGACGATCCTTCCACATGCGGAGAAGAAGACATGGAAGATGCTCCTCCTGCCTTTAAGGAGGGCGTCTCCACCATGGTCAATGAGTTAGTACAGGTGAACCTCGGTAGCGAGGCGGACCCGAGACCTACATTGGTCAGCGCCGCTATGCCCCCCGAGGAACGACAACAATACATTGACTTCCTCAGACAGCACCATTATGCGTTTTCCTGGAGTTATGACGAGATGTCGGGACTAGATCCCCAGGTAGTCGTCTACTGCCTTGGCCTCCCAGCAAACCATCGTGGGTTCAAGCAGCCTCCCAGAAAAATGCACCCATTTCATAGTGCCATGGTTGAGGCCGAAGTTGATAAGCTCATTAAGTCCAACTTCATCAAGGAATTCCATTACCACAGGTGTCTAACCAACATTATGCATGTCAGGAAGAAGAACGGGCAGATCAGGGTTTGCATCGACTTCCGCGATCTTAATCGCCACTGTCCGAAGGATGACTTTCCCCATCCCGTGACAGAGCTGATGATCGATGCAACGCCCGGGTTCCAAGCCCTCCCCTTCATGGATGGGTACTCCGGGAACAACCAAATCCGTATGGCCCATGAGGATGAAGAGTTCACTGCCTTCAGCCCCCCCCCCCCCATGGTACTTTCTTCTACCGGGTTATGCCCTTCGGCCTAAAGAATGCGGGTGGCACCTATCAATGGGCTATGCACTGCATATTCAAGCCGATCCTTGGGACACTGGTGGAGTGCTACGTAGATGACCTGGTGGTTAAATCTCGTTAGTGCCAGGACCATATCAAAGAACTTGAAAAAGTGTTCGGTTTCCTCCATTCTCGCCACTTGAAGATGAACCCGTTTATGTGTACCTACGGGGTCATCTCCGGAAAGTTTCTTGGCATCATTGTTAGGTATCGACGTATCAAGATCGACCCAGAGAAGATCAAGGCCATCAGTCAGATGCCTCCCCCGAATAATATTCGGGAGCTTTGAGGCCTCCAAGGACACTTAGCCTATATACGCCGATTCATTGCGAATCTGGCCGGCAAGTGTAAGCCCTTCTCCCATCTCATGAAGAAAGGCGCCGCCTACGGGTGGGACGAAGAGTGTCAGACCGGTTTTGAGGAAATAAAGCAGTATCTACTTCAACCTCCGATCCTGATGCCACCCATTCCCGGAAATCCGTTGGTCCTTTACATGACCGCCCTAGAGCGATACCTTGGTGCCCTTCTCACCCAGAAGAACAACAAGGGAATAAAGAATAGCCTCTACTACCTCAGTCGCATGCTCCTCGACACAGAAATTAGATATTCTCCCATCGAGAAGAGCTACCTAGCGCTCGTATTCTCCATACATAAATTGCGGCACTACTTAAAGCACCACGAGGTACAGCTGGTCTCTCGGGTAGACCCGTTGAAATACATCCTGATCTGGCCTATGTTGACCGGCCGATTGGCACGCTGGGCAGTGATCCTCCAACAGTTCGACATTAGGTTCGTACCTCAGAAGGCCATTAAAAGACAGGCGTTGGCAGACTTCTTAGCTGCCCACCCAACCTCTACGGACCAACCACTGGATTTGGGCTTTCCTATTGAGGCAATCCTCTCAGTCGATCACGCCACCCCATGCTGGCAGATGCACTTTGACGGTGCCTCCCCGTGCCCTACCGGTAGAAGGCTCAACGATCCTAGGCTTAACAGAGTGGGCCTGGGTATCGTCTTCATCACCCCGGAGCAAGCCGTTCTGCCATATTCATTCGTGTCATCAGAAGGATGCACCAACAATGTGGTAGAATATCATGTCCTCATCGTTGGCCTCGAGTTGGCTCTAGAGGTTAACGTACCCCACCTGTATGTAAAAGGGGACTCTGAGCTAGTCATCAACCAGGTTAACGGTGACTATGCTGTCAGGACACCAAAACTCATGTCGTTGCTGGAGTTCACCCTCCATCTAATGGCTATGTTCCCCTCCCGACCAGATGTCGTTCATGTTCCCCAGTCGCAGAACAGTCAAGCAGATGCCTTGGCCAGCCTAGCCGCATCACTCACGGAGCCCGAACAGGATGAACTAATCATCCACGTGGGGTACCGGAGAGTCATTTCTCCTGTTATCCTAGAGGGAAATCGTGACCCGCGAGTGAACCATCTCACCGCTGCTGCCCCTACGTCAGGATCCCCCGGGTCTCCAGGCGTGGTGATCGAGATAGTTCTTGACTGGAGGACACCCTTGGTTGAATATCTCCAGCACGGAAATCTTCCTATGGACCGAGCAGAGTGGGAACGAATCCGGCGCTGCATGCCGCAGTTCACCCTTCAAAGCGGTCCCAGCAGTGAGCAGCTCCTATACAGGTGCAGGTTTGACGGTGTTCTCCTCCGTTGTCATCAAGGAGTTGAGATCCCACAGGTCATGCAAGAAGTGCACGCTGGTTCCTGTAGTGCCCACCAAGCCGGGTCGAAGATGTCCCACCAGATTCAGAGGCTAGGATACTTCTGGCCCTCCATGATCCACGACTTCATCGAGCATGCCAAGAGGTGTCATGCGTGCCAAGTTCATGCTAACTTTGTGAATCTGCCACCGGAGCCTCTCCATACTACTAAGTATTCTTGGCCCTTTGCAGTCTGGGGGTTGGATGTCGTAGGGCCTTACCCGCCGACGACGTCCCGCTAGTGCCGATCCATCTTAACCACTACAGATTTCTTCTCAAAGTGGGCAGAGGCAGCCCCGCTCGGGGAAGTAAAGGCTGGTTCTATCACCAACTTCATGAGCTCCAATATCATCTACTGGTTTGGAATACATCACGCTATCCTCACGGATAACAGAACCAACTTCCGATTGGCCATGCTGAAAATATTGTACGCCAAGTACAACATTCTCTCTAACCAAACCTCTCGCTATCATGCACATGCGAATGGACAGATTGAGGCGTTTAACAAAATCCTCTCTAACATTCTGCAAAAAAATGGTTGTCAGAACAAGAAAAGTTGGCCGGACAAGCTCCCCAACGCCCTCTGGGCTTATAGGACAACGACTCGCAATTCCACCCAGGTGACTCCGTATTCCCTGGTATACGGAGCTGAGGCTGTCCTACCCATCGAGGTCCAGCTTCCCTCATTGTGCACGGCGGTCTACGACCAACAAGCGCCAGATAGAGTTTCCGAGATCCGTCTAGCCGAATTGGAAGCGCTGGACAGATGTAGGCTTTGTGCTTTACATAACATGGAAAGGCATTAGAGCAAGATGTCTCGTGCTTTTGATAAGAAGGTTCACCTCCGCTCCTTCCTGCAAGGTGACTTGGTGCTGGCTCTCAGAGAGCCAATGATTCCTAGCAAGAAACCACCCATGTTTGAGCCCAAGTGGGAGGAGCCTTTTATTGTACACATGGTCTATCCCAATGGCGCGTATTCCCTGGTGACTTGGATGGTGAGTGTATCACTCCTCCCACCAACGCCAGGTTCTTCAAGAAGTACTTTTCCTAACCAATTGGTCCTGCATGACCTTAAACTGTGTGGTCCTGCATGACCTTAAACTATATGGTCCCACACGACACTAAACTGCACCTTGGTCTGAGCTCTAAGACCTTAAACTAAGATTCATATTTCGTCCAACATGACGTTAAACTGTATTGTCAGAAATATGTCTAGCATGATTCCCATCTTAATGGGATACGTAGGAACGCCCAGACCTTTCGTCTTTGGGTCCGACTTGAGGTCCGCTGTCACGTCTGTCTCGCCTTTGGGGGGATCGCGTGGCGTGTTGTGATATTATGTCCTCATTCACATCGGGTTTTCTATATCTGCACCACGTGCCCCCTGTCCTCGGAATTTAGACCTCCTATGTCCAATGGAATTAAAAGGCACCATTCGAGAACTACGTATGGCTTGATTCGCATCCTTATGGGATACGTAGGACCGCATGAACACCTAGATGTTAGGTGCAGCCCCATCTCTCAGGAGATCCCAAGATCTCCCGGTTGCCAGGGTGTTTGGCATTGTGCCCCCTCTTTTCCCCGGGGATCCACCATCTTTTGGCCGCTCTCGGACTGAGCCCTCTGACCCTTTCCAGTGGTCTGTTGATGTGCTCAGGGTACTCTGGTCCAGGACATGGAGTGCCAGATTCGACTTAGGCAAGTTCCATCCACTTTCCAAGCTTCGTGTTCCCCTTCATTCGGTCCCCCTTCATCCTTCACACCTAGAGGGACCCCCATGAACGGCCTGGATACAACGCCCAAGGGCTCTCTTACCGTCATGGTCCAATGCCCCCGATGGTTTCAGACAACGAATTGATACAAATCCCGTGTTGCGAACATGGTCAGCGGTCGATTCTCATTTGTTGGTCCCCATGGTTGGCACGACAGGATGCTGCGATGTGAACATGGTCAGCAGTAATCCTCAGTCGTCACGCTGGCTTCCCTGGCCCTAAATGTTGGTGGCATGGTTCATGTCATGTTCTGCCCCACTATGTCAAGGTGTAATCTTGACACTCCTTGTACTAACCCTCTGTACATACCCGCACATCAGACAGACCGAGCTGCGTAACTGTGTCTCTCGGGGCTCCCGCGATCTGAGTGCTAGAGTATGTTCTTGGGTCTCTTCATTACGGGTTGTGTGCAGCTTGACCCTCATTCCGATGGGGAACGAGGAGTCGCCCAGACATTGCGTTTCGGGCCCAACGTAGCTGGGAGCTAGCATCTCTTGCCCCCCCTGATTGTTGAACCCTCGTAGGCCCCTTTTTCCCAAGGCTCCTCTCTCGGACAGTCCAAACCATATGACCTTGAACTGTGTTGTCGGTCCAAACCATATGACCTTCAACTATGTTGTTGGTCCAAACCATATGACCTTAAACTGTGTTTTAGGTCCAAACAATATGACCTTAAACTGTGTTGTCGGTCCAAACCATATGACCTTAAACTCTGTTGTCGGTCTAAACCATACGACCTTAAACTGTGATGACAGTCCAAACCATATGACCTTAAACTGTGTTGTTGTTTCAAACCATAGGACCTTAAACTGTGTTGTTGG
Organism: Viscum album; assembly: GCA_963277665.1. Taxonomy (NCBI): domain Eukaryota; kingdom Viridiplantae; phylum Streptophyta; class Magnoliopsida; order Santalales; family Viscaceae; genus Viscum; species Viscum album. The sequence goes on along the minus strand of OY728131.1, from coordinate 1,615,762,629 downwards.
TCAAAACCATACGACCTTAAATTGTGTTGTTGGTCCATACCATACGACCTTAAACTGTGTTGTTGGTCCAAACCATTGGACCTTAAACTGTGATGATATCGTCCCAGCTTCGTGTTTGGTCCCTTGACTCGAGCATTTCCCCGGACAACACATGGTAAGTAGGGCCTAGTTCCTCATTCACGTCATGTTTTGTAACCGCCTTGCCATGTGTCCATTTCTCCCCTTACCCATTCATAGTCCAAGCTCTAAGACCTTAAACTATGATGCTTCCAAGAACTACGTATGTCTTGATTCTGATACTTTTGAGGTACGTAGGAGCACGCGAGGCACTTCCCCACAGGCCCAACCTACTTCCGTTTTCAGTCCCTTGACCTAAAACCTCTCCTAAGAGGGGTGTGCGTTGTGATATGGGATTATTCCCTCATTCATGTCAGGTTGTTCACTGTGTCGTACACACCCCTTATTCCCATTCATGCCAGGTGTTTGAGTTACTCCACCGTGTGCCTCTTATGTATCCATCCAACCTTTGGGCCGAGTTCTAAGACTTAAAATTAAGATCATTTCTTTGGATTTTTATGACTCGCTCACTCTTGTGGGATTGCACGATGTGGTGCGGGATTATGTCCTCATTTATGTCGGGTTACTCGCCGTGCCGTGCTCCTCCCCTGATGAGACGTATTCCGTCCCGCATGACGTTAAACTGTATTTCGTCCCGCATGACGTTAAACTGTATTTCGTCCAACATGATGCTAAACTATGTTTCAAGAACTACGTGTGGGTTGATTCTCATCCTAATGAGATACGTAGGACCGACCAGGCATTTCGTCTTGGGTCCAGCCCCAGGGATTACCGAACCCCATCCTTCTTTATTGTCGCCCCCTTGGCATGACTTCATTGGAAGTGGTGTAATCGGGACATCTACCCTGAGTAGGTTCGGGATTCCCCATGGTAATAATGGGAGGCAGCAGTTCTCTCGCCAAAGAGGTCCTGCCTGGAAATTGGGACGACCCGTGATCTAGTCGGTATGTCCGTCTAATGCGCCTTCGCCATGGTGGCGCAATTTCTGGAGTGTTGGACTCTGTTCGAACAAACCACCACTCCACCTTCCACACTTTGCACCCTCCCTTATTCAGATCCTCATTTCCTTTCATGTTTGACGGGACCCCCTAACAGTATAGATTCTCAACCTATGGTCCGCCTACTGTCATGGGAAAACGTTCCGGAGGACTGTTCATGTTTGACGGGACCCCCTAACAGTATGGATGCTCTACCTATGGTCCGCCTATTGTCCTGGGCCAACGTTCCGGAACAATGACTGACGATATTTGAGTCAGGCCCCGTGTTGCGAACATGGTCAGCGGTCAGCCCTCATTTATTGTCCCCATTCCAGGACAAAATGATATGGATTATGTGTTTCCGCCACGGTTGACAGTTATCCTCCATCGTTGTGCCCCAATGTGTTCCGAATTTGGGCAGCGTGATTCACCCTTCCTCTCCATCCCCCTATGTTCAGATGGATTTCAATGCCCCCGGTATTGCCCCGCTCGTGTGTTAGAGCACATTGAGATGTCGACACATCAATCAGTCCGGGTTCTCCTCAGAAGTCCAGGCCTAATTTTGGACACCTGAAGCTTGGTCAATGCCCCACGGTTGAATGAAATGATGGCACGGGCATCTTCTTCTTCTCGCGTTGGGCACGACCCATAGGAGCCTAGGGATGAGTTGTGATTCGTTTCGAAACTATAGTTGAGCGCATTAACCCAAGGGTAAAAATGAGTTGATTTGGCCATATATTGGATTGAGACAATGAGCAGTACAAGAAAAAAAGGTCATGAGATGTTAAAAACAATGCCCTTAGGGATCAGCTCTCTGAAGCGATCTTTCCAGCACTGCTACCCTTTGGCTGGTAGCCTCCAAGACCACTTCTCGCTCTTTGAAGACTCTCTCCTCATCGACCACCATAGAGCAAAGCTCACCATCACTAGCTTGTGCTTGTGCCCGCTCGGTTCGAAGTACGGTCATCCGGTGACTCGCCTCCACCAGTTGTTCCTGCGCGTCAGCCAGCTGGGTTGTCAGTTGCTCCACGAGCTCAGAGCATGTTGCGATGAAGGCCTCCATATCTGTCTCATGCCCTTAGAGGTGTACTACTTCCTGCTCAGCCCTTACCAGTGCTTGAGCGCTCGCCGATCCTTCTCGGCAATGGGAAATGTCGGTGTGCCGGCTGGTCTTGTGTATCTTATCAGCCATTTAATCACGGACCGTCAGATGAAGACACTGAGCGCCAGCCCCTCCGGTGCACAGGAAGCGCAGCCAGGTCTAAAGTGATCCCATCCGCCTCAGCCAATCTGACTGGGGCTTCCTGAGAAAGCGCTGGATACACTTCCACCCTTTGTGTCGTGTCATCCGGCTCTCCTCGGATTCCTCTGAGTCCGAGTCATCTATCTCCTTAGGGTCATCGGGTCGGTATATGGGGAAGGTAGTTAGCATATCGACTGCAGGATCCGCCCCAGGGATGTCTTCGTGAGGAATAGGATCCTCGACGTCCGGGATACCTTCTTCTCTCGCCCCAGCATCAATGATTCCTCTACCAGCATTCGACCTCGTCTCAGGAACAACATCGCTGATGTCCTCCACCCCCTGTTCATCAATTGTCTGGTCCGACTCAGTGCAGAGAGCATGTTCCGAACGAGGTGGTATGTCCACCACTGGTCCACTCACGGACGGCCCGGGCTCCGTAGCCTGACGTACCTCCATTGTTGAGATCACTGCGCAAGGCATACACTGGTCAGATGAGATCTTTTTCCACCAAGCAACAGTAGTGAAGCGTGAGACTTACAGGAATCCAGAGCGTTGGTCCCCGGTGTTTCGGCCACTGAAGGAGCTGCCATAAGGTGAGACCCCTCCGTGCTTGTTAATTCAATGATGGGTGTCAGATCCATATCATGTCCCACTGGTTCCTCTCCTCCCTCCTCTGGTGGGGACGCCCGTCCAACGCTCAACTGATCCTGAGTAGGATGGGGAAGTGAGTTAGAAGTTGGAAAGTAGAATGGAAGAATGAGGGAAATGAATGAAGACAGAGACAAACCTCGAGAATCTCGGTTATGTCGAGATCAGAGTCGGCAATCTCGCCGCTCTCTCGGAGACTCCCTTGGTAGGTCTCTCCTTGCAACCCCTCACCTTCGGGGTCTTCTTCTTCATCTTCTCCCTCGCCTTTGTCCTCTCTGTTTTCCTCCTCCCCATCCGGCTCCTCGTCACTGTCGCCTTCTCCCTATGGCATCGCTTCCGGATCATGCTCCTGGCCGAGCATCACTTTCACTAGGAAAGGTGGCTCCGCACACCGCCCCCTCTGGCGTGCGTATGCGTCCATGGCCGTCAAATAAGCATGCCTCCGATGGATGTTTACTCGGTTGGTAATTCGAACAAGCCCGACCTATGGCAGTTGGATCCCGTTTTGCATTATATTCTGCCAGATGGCTTCGACGCTCAGCGATTTCTGCAGGGTCATCCAGGTCGACCATAGTGCCGGGAGAATTGCGTCATGGGAAGGTTCGAGAAGATATCTTATCTGAATCTCGGGCAGTTCCCTGGCCACCTCATGTGACACCCCTACGGGTATTGAGGACGTGGCATCACCATGTGATGTTCCCGCTGCCGAAGTACTGGCCTGCGCAGGCCTTGCTGCCTGACGCACCCTTGGTCCTCCCCTTCAAATGGCATCGTGCCATCTTTACCATCACCCGGTTTCCGTATGAGTAACCTCGAATTTCCGGACGCACTTGCGTAATAGACCCTTGGGGTACGCAATGGTCCAGTGTTCTGCATATTCGATTGCTAGGATGGCATCGACCCCGGTGGGAGGAAGAGTGACGACATCGCCAGAACCGAAGGTGTTAAACATCAACCACATCTGGCACAGGACGCATGGATTCTTCTACTGCCAGACAGCCGTGAATACCTTCTTCGGCATTCGCTGGAGGCACCCGAACTGCCTGGCGAATCGAGATAGTACGTAAGGCTCGTAGATCACCTTCCCGTCGATCCGAGGCACGAGCACCCCGCCCCGAATGCTTTGTAAGTATTCCTATTGTTCCAGAGAGCATCGACCGTTGTCCACCAACTGGCCGAATATTGTGGGGAACGAGATGAAGTTGAAGTTGGCATGGTTTTCGATGTGGATCCTCACACCCTCCTCATTGAGCATCATCGGCGCCACCCCTGCGATGTTTAGCAAGGACGGTCGTAGACCGTTGCCCAGAGGACAGACGGTGTTTAGGAAAGTGTACCCACCGAGATGAGCCACCACCCAGCAGTGGAAGATCTGGAAGGGACCACATACTCTCCAAGGTGACCCCCCTCATGAGATGCGCCCCAGGATGGTATACAGCTTGGCCATTACGGGGATGCCCATGTTGAACCATTTGTTGGCGGCCATGGATCCCGCCATCACCAATTTTGATGGGCAGACGCCCATCCTCGCATCCCACACTGGAAAGAGCCACTCACTCAGGAAGGCGGCAAGGAACCCGGCATACTGGATGTTCGGGTCCTGGGCCTCAATGACGTGGTAGCCCCATGACTGGTAGTGGCCCACCTCCAGGGTCCTCCAGTATGACCCATCCGTACTCCTCTGAGTCGCGGTTGGGCACCGTTTGCCCCGTCCTGGCATCTTGATGGTCGGATCCTTCTCGAGGAATAGGCTGAACCAGCCATTGAAGGCAACATCCTTCAGGAGGTCCTTGACCCCCAGCCTCTCTTTGGACAACTCCAACAGGTGCCACATCAGCATAGGCGTCCACGACTTGTCTCCCCAGGTTCTCTTTGGAGGAACAAACTCGTCGTATTGGTAACCCTCCAGTGGGATACCTCCGATGCAGTGAACGTCCCAGAAACTGATGCTGACTTCCCCATGATGAAGGTGGAATGTGTTGGTGTCAGGATACCACCGGGTGAATAGCTCTGGTCCGAGTTCAAGCTGGCGGTGGAAGTGGAACTGCGATGTCCATACCGCCTCGAACAAGACGATATACCGGAGTTCGTCCCCAAACTGGTCACAGGTATGGCAGACCCAGAACACCGAGGCCCATTCGCTGGTGAAGTTTCCCCCGGACCGCAGGTCCCAATCCTTCAGCCATCCCTTCGTGTCATCCGTGATTCTCTGACGGAACATGCTCGCGTAGAGGGCCGGAGAATCCTCTTCAACAGGATCATCTCTGATAATGGTCCTAGTCCTCGGGTTCAGGACATATACGTCTATATGTCTCGTTTCCCTGGCAGGACGACCGTTATTGGTGATGTTGTAGTGGGGATGTTCGTCCTCCCGAGTCACCGTAGACCGCAACGTTTCCACCTCGAAGCCCGGCAGTGGAACCTCCTCCAGGACGCCTAAATTCCAGAGAAGGATGTTGTCCGACTGGGGGTATGTCCTCTGGTCTGGAGTCAGCAGATTGAACAAGGTCAGATTGTTGGAGACAATCACCTTGGCGCCATAAACCTCCTCGTTCGCCGCCATTTCTATCTTACAGGCTGCGGTTTCCCCCTCATCAACTCAGTTTGCAGCCATCTCGAATATTTCGGGAGTAGGGAGAAATCAGGATGCAGTGCGCGAAATCGGAGAGTTCAGCGTGAAATCTGAATGAGTTGCATGAAATCCTGGATATGAGCGTGCAATCGGCACGCGAAGCATGGAAAAGCCCGAACAGGCACAAAATCACGACCAAATTTCGTATGGAATTCCGCGCTGCCAGTGCATTTTTACGTGCAGCCATGGAAGGGATTTCGTGCCTGAGAGCAATGAGAATATCACGCGGAAAAAGTGGAAGCACAGATTTGGGTCACAACGCCCATTTTTATAGGCGAGGCCAGGGTTTCGCACCACGCGGAAAGAGGATTCTGGTCGCGTCGGTAGGTTTTCCGTGCCCCATCGGAATTTTGCGTGCAACTTCCCCAGGAGACTCAGCCCTTCGGCATTTCAGCATTTCCCTTGGAATCCGATCGTTGCGACCTCTCACCGATCCAATTCCAAGGGGGGCATTTTTTGACGCCGAAAAAAGTCTATAACTCTCTGAGGAAGTTTCGAAATGACGAAGCGGATTCATATTCGGAATCAGAGGCCCAATCTGGAGGCCCAGGAAGTGGGGTGTGAAAAATTGGGTGAAGTGTGCGGAAAAAATTTCCCACACGAAAGGCAACCCAGGATGCGCGAAAAGTCCCGGTGCCGGCGAGTAATAATTTCACTCTCGTGTCCCGCGCGGTTGATAATTTTGTGACGCCGCCCCTGTCGCGTAATAATTTCATGTGCCGCCTGGATTCCGTGCCGGAGGTTGCATATAAATAGAAGGTGACCCAAAACAGTTTGGGGGTTGAGGTATCCGAAGCGACTCCCGTGCACGCAATTTGGCTCCCCCCACGCGCATGATGGCTACCAGGTAATCCCTCATTTCACGCATCCTTGCCCCGGAGTTTTCCTTTGCGCGCAACTCCACCGGCTTCAGTGAATTTCCCCCCCCACCCCACCAGGGTTCCAGCCTTGCATGCAATCCGTGACTTATGCACGCAATACGATACCGTGCGCGCAAAACCCTACGTGTATTTTCCTCTCTACGCGCAATTCCCTTGCTCCAATTGCGCGTCGTCCTGGTGTTTTGTGCACAAACCATACCTTTTGCGTGCAAAGCCCCATACCCCTCACCTTGACACCCCTTGGCTGCCCCCTGCACTGGCACCTGATGTCTCCCCTGCCAGGCAGGCGCGCCAAACGTTATTTTCCCGTACGGCCTTCCAGGCTCATTCGAAGTAACCTCAAGGTCCCTTGGGCCATGTTTACCATTGCGTTGCTTTGCGTTATGCTTCTTCGCATAGGCACACTAACGGCTATTGCTTCTTCGCATAGCCACGCTAACGTGGACCCCCAGGTGGTTTGCCCTACGTCCCCCCTTCACTATGGCCTTGCCGATGCCTTCCCTCCCACAAGGGGTAGAGGGCATTGGGAATGTAAGCCCTAGGGGAGTGGAGTGAACCCACCTCGTCCAAGCTATAGGACGTTAAACTGCTAAGCACCTCGTCCTTAACACATGACGTTAAACTGTGGTCTGACCCCGTGCTTCGCACGCAGGGTCCCCCCAGCTCGGACATTTTTTACGCCTCTCGTATCCACAGGAATGGACTCTTCCTCACATGGAATGAGATCCTCCTTGTCGGAGTGGTGTTTTTCCGTGGGGGAAGGGCCGCCTCAGAGCGTAAGCCCCTAGCCTTTCTTACGGATGACTGCACCCGTGCATCTCCGTACTTCCCCACTGCCAAGGCCAGTGGAGTCCTTTTCCCACTGTGCTTTGTTGCACCACAGGCCTCCACCCTGGAGTAAGCCCCGGCATCAAGGGACGCTAACCACACGTAAGCCCTTGTTTCTTATTTGGGCCGCTCAACTCGTAAGCCCCATTCTGCTTCTCACGGATGCACCCTTCACGACGTGATCGTCTGGTCCATGCCGCCTCTTGTTTCCCACACCGAGCATGACTCACGTGGTCTTAGAGTGCGCATCAATCGTAACATCCTCCCATGGGCTGCCCCAGAGCGTAAGCCCCATCCCAGCGAACTACGTGGACATTGATCCGTGCTAATGCACGGTACGTACAAAGCCTCCACGAGCTTCAAGCCCCCCACCCAGTCGTCCCGACCTCTCCACATCAGTTCTCTGACCACCATGGGCCACCTCAGAGCGTAATCTCGAAACCCCTCATTCCGCATGACATTAAACTGTATCTTGTCCCGCATGACTTTAAACTGTATATCGTCTCGCATGACGTTAAACTGTATCCTGCCCTGCATGACGTTAAACTGTATCCCGTCCCGCATGACGTTAAACTGTATTCCCCCTCTCAGGACGTCTCAGAACGTAAGCCCCATAACTCATCCACCATCCATCCTGATCCTTACCTGGGCCTCCACATCCCGGTGAGATCATGCCACCCCATCCCACTCCATGGTATCTGGGAAGCCTCCCACGTGATGGCCCCAACATCGGTGTTCCCCTTTCGGGTACATCAACCCGATCCGTCTCCGCAAGATGTTAAACTCGTGACATACCCCGTGTTAAACATGGGAAGCTGAGGAAATCCTCAGATGGTGCACATTCCCCGCGTTTGATGTGGGATGCCTCGGGATTCCGTTCCCCCGAGAATCCCTGTGATGTGGGACCAAAGACATACATGCCAACGACGCACCAACATGACCATTCTCCTCACCGAAGGTTGCTGCCGCGACAAGAACCCTTAGAGCATCTTGACATAAGCAGCGTAATTAACTGGCGTCCATGTAGATATGGTTCCGAGAATGATCTTCACAAACCCGTATTAAATATGTGAGGGAGACCCGGACTAGGTGATGAGCTCCGAGGAGGAATCCACGGAAGGAAGAACTGACATCCCATCATCCCAGTTTTGATCAAGGAGAAGACGTCCTTGAACAAGGAATGGATGCTGCCCACCTTTGGAAAGCGGGAATGCGGGGCTACAAGCAGCGCAGCCTCCCCACAGACGGATGTGCGCGCCCCGACGAAAGCGTCGGAAAAAACCATGAATCCATACAATCTCCTGAACGTAGAGGCATCCCATGCTCTCCACTAAGCCCTTCTCTATGATGGGTAATATGTGATCTGACTTGATGAGTCGGTCGACAATCACCCAAATGCAGTCGTGACCTCTGGAAGTGCATGGAAGCCCAGTCACAAAATGCATAGATATCCCATCCCACTTCCACTCCGGGACCTACAAGGGTTGTACCAAGCCTGCTGGTACCTGGTGCTCTACCTTCACCTGCTGGAAGGTGAGGCATCGAGAAACGAAATCTGCTATAGGAAAAGACTGTAAAGCACTCGCCCATAAGATAATGTCGCCACATATTCATAGAGAAGACTACTGCTGCTAACTCCAGGTCATGGGTAGCATAGTTCTGCTCAAGATGCCTCAACTAACGTGATCCAAAGGAGATCACTTCCCTCTCCTGCATCAGGACACATCCGAGCCCGGTCCCTGATGCATCACAGTATACTACGTAGCCCACTCCCTCATTCGGTAGCCTCAAGATAGGTCCGCTAGTCAATCTCTGTCTCAGCTCTTGGAAGCTCTGTTGACATCTATCTGACCACACGAAGGGTTCCCCTTCTACCATAATGTTCTGCAAAACTGCATAGATTTCTCCTTTTCCGAAAAGATAAATCGGGTCTCATCCCCTGGATGAATCACGTTCCTTTCCTAATACAGTCAATCCTTTCATGATCTGTTAATTCATGCCTTGCATGACATCGTAAGGCCTCGACGCTGCTACCAAGAGATCCAACCGTTTCTCTCACCTCCAAGGGTTGAGTCACACTGTTGGCATCAGTGTGTGGTCACTAGGTCTCCTCCAATAATAATATCTCAAGTGAGGGTCAAGTCAACAGTTTTTAACCGGTACCTCTTAGTAATAACATAAAATAGACAAGAATGAAAATTTCACTATAGCAAGCGTCTTTTATTACTTCAACTCAAAGTACAAGGACACAAGGAAACACAAACAATGAAGCTAGAGTCATTATGGGCAATGGCCTTTATGCCTAGAGCTAGTCCCGCACTTGTCCACCTGCTTCCGGAGCTGCATTATCATAAGCTTCAGCTACCTGAAGTTGTGCTCTCCCCTGTGGTCGGGGTGGACCTCCTGGTGGTGGTGGTGGTAGAGCCTCAAAACGTCATCCACCACCTACTACTCGACCAGCTCCTCGGCCTCGTCCACCTGCTCCCTACGGACCGCCAAGGTCGAACCTCTGCCTCTACTTGGGTGGTTCCCCAACCATCTGCTACACCTCTGCATGGCGGTTCGGGCACTCACAAGCCATGTGGACCTGCCCGCCTCATGCATAGCATTGTCTTCCACTTGTAGGTATGGCTCTACTGCGTGTGCCCCACACCTCCGAGCCAGTATCCTGTGGTCGTCCACCAGATGGCCTGGTCCTCTTGGACCTCTGCGACATCTGTCTACTGCCGGATGCAGAAGAATCTGCTACATGCCTCCCCACAGCAGGTCTTGCTGTTGGTGTAGGCTCCTCAAGAAAACTCTCAATGAGAAGGGCTCGCTCCAGTACTCTCACATGCGTCGGAATGCTGAGGGAGATTAGCAATGCCCTGATCTCATGCCTTATTCCCTGATCGAAGGTCTGGGCTTGGAAGAATGGGTCCCGTACCATGTCCATCGAATAGCGCGAGAGGTTGGTAAATCTCGCAGAGTACTGGGCGACTGTCAATGTGCCCTGCCGCAGCTATAGAAGCTCATGGATGCGCACCGCACGAAGGGTGTCCATAATGAACTCTGAGTGGAAGAGGCTCTCAAAGTCAGTCCAGAGGAGAGATGCCTTATCTTGCACCTTAAGCATCAAGCTCCACTATCTATCTACTGCCGTGTGTAGGAGGCTCGCTGCGAGGATCCCCATGAGGTCACCTAGTGTCCCCACTAACCTGAAAACTTGAACAACCTCCTCCAGCCAATCCTCGTCTACCTGAGGGTCCATTTCCCCACGGAACCTGGGCGGTCTCTGACACTGAAACTCGTGCAGTGCACCAAGGAAACGTGCACTCTATGTGGCTGGGGCTGGTAGCATCAGTGGCTCAGCGAGTAGTGGTACCGCCAGTGCCTCCGCGAAAAAAGGGCCCAGCACCGAGTCCTCGTCGCTCCGTGGGCTGTCTTCACGTACAAATCTCGGAACCCTGGCTAACTGCTGTCATGGGGCCATCCTGAAAATAAACTGGTGCGCCATGGTCAAACAATATACCTGGTGAGATGAAACAAAGTAAACAAAAAGAAAACTTTTGAAACACACATCCAATAAATGTTTCGTGCATTGAGTCGTAAATCAGAATTCAAGGTCCTGGTGTATGGATACGTCGGCCTCCGCAACAACACTGGAATCCCTGGATGGATAACCACACCAAATACCCTTAACACTATTTCTTCACATAGAAAAAATATAAGAGTCTAGAGTTTTGCGGTAGAACCGAAGCTCCCTCTGATACCAATTTGTCATGACTCGTCCTTGGGGCCTATGTCGTGACTACCCCATGCCCACCTTCCATAGGTCAGGGGCTGGCGACTAGCACCAAGGAGTAATTCCAGATAAAAAGGGAAGGCATTGCCTTTGAAAAGTATGAAAACACCACAGAGCAAGCAATCAAGCAAGCAAAAGTAAACACTAAGTAAAGATGGGTACAATAGAAAGTGTAGAAAAGTAAGTGGGCCAGTATACAAACCTAATCTGAAGTAAAGTACAACTGAAAAAGGAAGTACAACAACTGAAAAGTTAAGTCGCAACATCAATTTGTCCACTGGTAGTCCCACCTGATGGGTGGGTACAGATAGCCACCTCAGCTCATCGGATCCAACCGTCTGCTCCGTGTACGTCCCGCCTAGTGGTCCACCTCCAGGTACCGACTACTCCACTAGCCTCTACCGCGATCAGCGCTGTCCGTCATCTGCATCCAACAGAACGTAATGCGGGCATAGCCCATGCAGGGGTGAGTATAAGCTACTCAGTAGGGACCCTGACACCCTCTAATGTCTCCCAGAATCCACAACGGATAATCCAAAAAGGAAAGATACAATCACGATGTAACAACCGACATTACTTAGGTATATTCCCATACATATACCTAAGTCATCAACTCAACTCTAACATCCGAGATCAAGTACAACCCAATCCACACAGGAAAACATAACCTGTTCCACATAGGAATTCACAACCCAATCCACATAGGAAATCATAACCTAATCCACACACGAAATCATAACGTAATCCACACAGGATATCAAGTCAATCTTATCAAAGATAAGATTGAAAGTCAAGACACATCTCACAAGGTATACTTCTTCGTAAGATGATAGAGATGATCAGGTGTAGCCACTGATTCATCTAAGTCATCGGACCCACACAGGATCGATAGGTACTAACCCCCGCAATGACCCACACAGGATCTGACCCACACCGGATCGATAGGTAACTAACCCCTGTAATGACCCACACAGGATCTGACCCACATAGGATCAGTAGGCGCTGGACCATATAGGACCGCTGAGTGCTGACCCACACATGATCTGACCCACACAGGATCGGTAGCACTGATCCACGTCGAATCGCTGAGTATTGTAGTCGTCATCGTCGAATCCACAGAGGATTTCTGTACAATCGTCATCGTCGTCGTAAACGCAGCCAGCTATAGTGTTCCCGCACAGAGCATGATTGTTCGAGAGGGTCCGCTCCATGAGCCGAGGGGATGATACATCAGCTGACACATAGTCCAAAGTTGATGTATCGAAAAGTTCTGTTTCGTAAATAGGAACTCAACGTCACAGACGACATGTCAATCGGATGCCCGGTCTGAGAGTTATTGGCTTTTTCATCCCAGGGGCCCGATTGATTTTTAAGTCAAAACCAAACCGACCATACTCCAACTATGTCAAAACCTCAAGCGGAGTAAGCCCAAAGTTCCGTCTCACTAAGAGAAATCAATCAAAGTCAACGGCACGTCAATCGGACGTCCAGAGCTCAAGTTATAAGTGTTTCCGCTCAGAGGTCCTGGTTGGTATCTTGTACGAACCAACCCAGAAAAACCCAAAGTTCTCCTAAACCTTGAGTGTATTATACCGAAATGACCGAATTGATCCCGGGATCACATCGCAGCTGACGGTGCATCGATCGGAGGTCCGCATCCCAAGTTATAGGAAAAAGACCGAAAGAGGTCCGGTATGAGGGGGTTCAGGCCCGGTCCGAACCGGCCCGATATCCCCTGGGTCGGCCCGAACCGGGTCGACCTGACCCGGGTCCGGGTCTGGCCCACTAGTGCGCGGCCCGGCCCGGCCTGGGCGCGGGCCGGGTGGCCAGGCGGCCAGGTGGCTCAACCGTAACGGCCGAGCGTAGGGGGGGGGGGGGGGGAGGGGGCTGCCCCCTTCCAGTTCGAAACTGCAGCCCCCATGAGGGGGGCCGCTCATGCTGCCCTGCCGGGGGTTACGACTGCCGGCACTGCCCCCTCACCGGTCGGCCCGCACGGATCGTCTGGCTACTGCCGCCACGGGACCGAGGCGGTCCTGTCCCCCAGCACCGACGCCGGCGGATGGAATCCGGCCGCTGTTCCCTGCTCCGTCGCGGCATATGGTCATGGCCTTGGTCCATTCGTCACGGCGCGACGGCGCCGCGCCCCTCCGCCGTGGCCCCACTCCGGCCGCGGTGCCTTTGTGGTTCTCGGGCGTGGCGCGACGGCGCTGCAGTTTAGTTCGTCTTCAACGGCACGTCGCGACAGTGCCTCGCTTCTCCACCCTTCCTTTAATATTTCTAGCGCGGTGCTTCGGCACCGCATTGCCTTACTCGTGTCGCAAAGAAAATCATACAAACAAGGGGGAGGAGGGTTGACCGTGTTCGTGCGGTCTGACCTCCTCCCGTTATTGCAATATCAGGAGGCTCAAATTGAAATTAAGAATGTCGACAGAAGTAATCACGAACAAACAATTAAAATAAACCCCTACCTCGAGCGTTTGTTGGACGAAGGCTCGTCGCGGAGTTGAATGTCGCAGAAGAAGGCTCCGTACACGTTGACGAAGATCGTCTAAGGATAAACGGTGTCTCCCTTCCTTTGACGCGGGAAGAAGGAACGAAATGATGTGCGTCGGGTCGTCGATCTCTGAGGAAGGCGTCTCTCACCGTCGTCCGTTGTCGGAAGTTGGCGGTCTTCGTCGGTGGCGATGCTTTCTTCGCGTTCTTCACGTTCTTCGACGAAGAAGAAGAACTTCAAGCCTTAGTGCTTTTCTCCCAATCCTCTCATAACCCAACAACTCTAATAAAATAAGAGTTTGTCTTATTTTATTTCTCAAGCCGTTCATTTTGAAATTCAAAAAATGAATCAAACAATTAATTGAATTAATTGCAACATTTAAACCACCCAATTTAATAGAGGCGTTTAATATTTAATGAAACGCACGAGTTGACTTATTTAAAAAGGGGGGTTGCGGGTGCGTTACCTTAATTAATAGGGACTGAGGAAGTTGAAAGGGTGGGGCTCGCGTGGGCCCCACCCCACTAATATCTTACAAAGTGGAATAGTTAGGGTGTGGGTCCCACTCAACCACTTAGCTTATGTTTAACAACTTTAATTAAAATATAATTTGGTTACAACACATTGATTTTATTCATTCACTTAACCCAAAAAATTAATAACCACACCCAAACAAACACAACTCCGGAATAGTTGTTTCTAAGCAATTACCGGCAACACGATTCCATTGGTGTCCTCAGGTTTCAATTCCGAGAACCCGTTCAAAAGTTAGGAAAACCCGCTCTTTCGTTCACTGAACGTACCAAAGCTAAACATCAGAAAATAATTCCGGCCACACCGGGCCTCGGAATCAGGTGCCGTCAGAAACTGTGTTGTGGTAAAATCCAAAAGAAAATTAAGAAAAAATTTCCCTTTAATTTTACGTTTCTTTACAGTTATTATACTGGTTAATGTAAGGATATTGTTTCAATATATATACATTGTTTATATAATGTATAATTGTGTTGTAGGTAAATATTTTTATTTCAACATGTAAGGAAATGTGTATATGGTATTAGGTGGATTAATACCACGTAAAATTGAATAGGTTTTTCACATAATTGGTTCCAATCGTTTTAAGTATCCCTAATGGTCAAGATTTAACCTTTATGAATTTTTTTAATTTTTTATGATATATTTGGGAATATAATTTTATTTCATTGTAATGTAAATGATTGTATGAGATACATGTTTATTATGCAAGAGTGAAACTATATTATTTATTTTAAATAATTTTAAATTGACTAACATATTTTATTTCTTTCTATATCACGTATTTCAAATTATGTTTCTCATCATATTTTTTATGATATTTTACCAAGGGAATAATGTTTATTTGGAAATATGATGAATTATAGCTCTTTATAAAAGAAAGTTTTCCTTAAATGGAGTAATTTTATAATGAATGTAAAATTATTGTAAACTTAAGAATCATGATTTAGTTGAAAAAATGGAAAATATATTTTTTTCCAAATGAAATGTATTAGTTTTTTTGAATTATATAAAATTATAATCTTAAAACTAATGGTAATTTAAGAAAATATAAACCTTATTATAATTCTTTTAGTTATCAGTAGGTTTAGAAATGAGGAATTATATTAGAATCCCATTATATCATCTTAATGACAACTCTAAAAAATGAAATGATGAGAGTGAATGAAAAATAAATGATGGGAAAAATATAAAAGGGATAATTTCATGTAGTAAATTGAATCATATCATATTATTAAATATAATATCATATAGATTAAAATAAAATAATTATAGTTAGAAATGAATATATAGAAAATAAACCCTTACCTTACGTGATCTACATTGATGAGAACAAGCCCTTACAAAAACCAAAACTCATAAATATTAAAGATGGATCAAGAGGAAAGAATTATTTATTAAAATATGAATAGAAAATTATAGCTTCTAGTGTGAGTGAATGTGAATAGTGGATGGGTATTTAAAAGATCACTATGTGATATTCCAAGGAAATAATTATTAAATATTTAATAAGACCATTAGCTCAATTGCATTAAATCAGCAATAGTTCCCTATAAATTAATTAAATTATTCACAATAATTATTAGTGAATATATTAGGCTGATAGAACTATATTGGTACAATGTTCTCTTTACGACTTATTTATGAAATATTATTTACCATATATTTCAGTATTTCACTGTTTTTTATCAAATTTAATTAAATTTACAAAAAAATTCCAAATATTACCCCTTAATTAATTTTAATTTCCTAATTACAAATTTATAATTAAATTTATAAATTCATATTTTAATAATGAATAATTTTCATTTAAAATGATAATGATTTTTCTAAAAAAAGAACATATTGACGATAATAGTCATTGTATTACTGAAAGCCTTTAAAAAATAATATCACATTTAGCCAAATATACACAAACACTTATTAAACATGAATAATTCATAATGGTAAGGATTCTAGTGTTTTTAATTTCAGGGGGTGGTTCATTCAATGTTGATTTAAATTTTATTTCAACAGACAAGAATTTACACCACATTTGAATGAAATCAATAAAAAATTGTTTATTTTCATCTAAAGCATGGTATAGAAAAAACCCCAGTTATTATACCTCTTTTTTATGATTTTCTAAATGATCCTCATATCCGATGTTATTTCCCATTAAAGCTATGGAATATAACCCCCAATTTTAGGTACAATAACCATTATTCAAATATCATTAAGAATATATATTAAAATCATTATTATGTGGTTTAGTAGTAATATCATGAGTTTCTAAAAGGAAACACTTTGCTCGATAGCGTACATGAGGCGCCACATCATTTTAAATGAAAAACTAGATATTATTATTTAAATGTTATTATTATAAAAATGTCGTTAGAATAGAGGGTATGAATATTATTAACCGAATTAACAAAATATGGTTATCACATGTATATACAATTAATTGTTTTCTGAACAATTAATTATAAATGAATGTAAAACCCTTTTTTAAAAATTAACAGGAGGGGTTTTTCTAAAAATATTTAATTTCAAAAAATTATTTTTATAAAATAATAAGATAACTATTTTTGGATTATATTATTGAAATCTATATGAAATAAATTCAATATAATGTTTACATTTTATCTTATACTTTTTCTATACATGATATAAGAACAAATTCAATTTTATGGACAAAATGAATATTTTTCTAAAAAGGAATTTTTTTGCCTTTTTATGGGACACCAATTTTAAATATAGTTTTGACACTTTTGTATATGATATTTTTAAAAATAAACTACATATTAGAAGTTAATGTATCAAAACTAACATTATTGTATTTTTTGGTATTTTTCTGATAAGATTCTTTTTCTGATGAATAGTGAAAAAATAATGTATTTTTGTTGAAAACAACTTTGTCATCAAATTTATTTATCATTTTAAACATAATTTTTGAATTGTTTTTAATTATAATTAGATGATTTTCTATAATTTATTACAATGTAGGTCATTGAAATCACTTTCAAATTGAATTTGGATATAAAAACATATCAATACATTGGATGTTTTTACTTAAAACATTATTTTCTCAATCCGTCAGTGAGATTAATTTTAAATTATTTTTATCTAAATTTTTGAATTTAATTTTGAAAAACATATAAACATGTTTTTAATCCATATGATATTTCTTTATAATATGATCAACATAATTTTTGTTGAACAATAACTTTAGTATTTTTTATCAATGGTAAAGGGTAAATCGTGTAATTAAGGGTAAAAATATTATTAGAAGAATCATAAAATCTACCTAACACATTCTCTAATTTCATTGGGTAAGTTTTTCTACACTGAATAAATCTATGGGTCTATTTTATTTCCACTAGGATGATCTTGGATGATTTTATTCCCTTAATAGTATTTTACTTTAAAGAACATACAAAGAGGACATACTCATGTACTAATAAATATATACAATTTAATATATAGTTATTTAGAAGATATAATAGACTAGAAATTTTATTTATAAAGATGAATTTTTAAATACATCATTATAATTTTTTATAATATTTATAAAAAAAATTTAAAATTAAATGGTTACACAATGATAATGAAGTAATTGCTTCATTAGTAGAAGAATCAAATAACGATATTAAAAATTAAAAAATAAATATAATTTTATATAATTAATTGCATACAATAATTTTATGGATTGCATTTTCATGTAAGGAATGAATTAATAGGATTTTTTAGAATAAATATTGTATTTAATGATTTTTTTTCCAAAAGTAACGGGTTGAATAATTTTAAAATATTCTATATATATATTTTAAATTAAATAATATTGTTTTAAATGAAATAAAATTTATAAAAATACACATTTTTTTCCAATTACTTTTATTATTCTTATAATTTCATTAAGGAATCATTTTGTGGTCGTTAGAAAATATTTAGTAATTTTATTTTCCCTCAAAGATTAAATTACATGATATCATATTAAGAATTAATAAGGGATAAAACAAAAGGAGAACGATTAATTTGTTTTTAAATGTTTATAATTTAAATATTATTAAGGGTATTTTGCACAAAGTCGTCATATCATCGAACTAATCACTTTTTACACATTTCTATTCGAATAATAATTTATATTAAATTAATGTTTTGATGATTTCATAGAGTTCCCCCCCCCTCTCTTGTAAAAATGGAACCCATTATTCTCTAATAATAACACCTCATAACCTTATTTTTTAGGCCAATATCTAACCAAATACATTATTAGAATCCATAAAAACATTATAGAGGCTTTATTTTTGGCATAACACCCTCCATAGAGGCATTAAGTTATTAATCAATAGAAATTATCTGAAGATAAGGTACGACTTTTATTGAAGTGTTTGTATTTTATTTATTATTCTGCATCCTTCAAATATTCATACAACATTAATAAATAATAAATTTATCATCCTTAATATACTTAGATGATACTTTTTTAAAATAATCTCCTAAATCCATCTCTAATTCCATAAAATTAGGAAATAATTTGTCATTCTTGCATAATTGTGAACTATCTAATCCATGAAATGATATAATTGTTTTCCATTACCATATATAAATACTAGTTATAATGATGCAATTAATGTATATATAATATATTCATGAAATATTTATAAATATACGGAAATAATATATCAATTTTATTTTAACAGTACATTCATATAAAAATGATAACGTTGTCTTCGTGTATGTGGGAACTATCACCTACACGAAGTGATGTGATTCATTTTTCAACACCACATCACATGGATTATATATATAAGTATATTTTAAACTAATATATTGATATTAATTTTTTTAAGAAAATTCAATAAATATAAAATAATACTTACATTTTTTCTATAATGATTGTTGATAAATAGAAATTTTAATCATGCGTATATATGGCTTACTACCTCCATGATTATAACGTAGTTAATTTTTTCATATCCATTTGTAATAGATGGATTTAAAATAATAATTTATGTATAGAAGTCACTATTATTTTATTAATATTATTATATATATGTTTAAATTATTAGCACTTTTTCTATTGAGCTCAAATAATGTTGTTTAAGGATCAAGTAATGAATGCAGTCAAAACGTCCGAGATGAACATATATAATTATATAATTTTTTAACATTATAATAAGTGATATAAAAGGAAATATTATCATGAAAATAATGTTATGAAGAAAATAAATAATAAACATATGTTTATTATTAATGAAATTAAAGGAAATACTTGATGAATAAGACACCACGTAAGAAACATTGTATCAATCTTCATTAATTGTGGTTTATTTTGAAGTTATACACTGACCTTAATTTATGAGATGTATATAGAAACCCTTTAAATTATCATATAATTAGGTTATTTATTATCATGTTATAGAATGTTTTGAAATATTATATTCTTTCAATGGGTTTATGATTTAAAGTTTCAAAGTGGTATGGGATGTTATAAATGTTTAACAGATTAATCCTTTCTCCATTTACGTATTCGTGATATTATCATACATACATATTTTTATAGTTATACTAGTATTATGAAATACATTTTTTTATTTTTAACTTTATTCAATTGTTTTCAAAAGGAATATTTGTATGGAATTATATATGGTACTCTTTAACAAAAACTTGATTTTAAGTATTTTGAGCTGAAAATTAATTTTTTTTATTCAAAAGAACTTTTGAAGAAAAAGTGGGAAACCCGATACATGAAAATATCTAGATCAACACTAATAGGAACTGCCCTCCCCAGAAAATACAACATTATGTTAAGCCTCCACCTCACATGACTGCTCAGTAAGCTATCTCGTGCATGGTTGTCCGGGCCTAGTAACGATGGCAAAGCCATACCCTCTAATTCGTCCAAATAAGAATGGTCATGCATAGATGGATTATTTCTGCATTGAAACCTCATCTGGCGCTGCTCCATGTAAATTGATGGTTTCATCCACCATCTAAATTCAGAATAAAACAAAATACAGAAAGTGTCACAAATCCCGCACAATCCAGAATCCAAAAACTGCCATATATTAGAAACCAATAACCAAAATCGATGTCACCAAAAAGCTAATGAACTGATCATGTCCATCGATTTCATTGAACTGGCCACTCAAACTCACATCCTAGAGGACCAAGAAGACCACTGTGCTATTCAAACTCAGAGAGAATGGAGGAATATTGGAACTAGAGAAGAGACCAAGAAAACAGAGTAAGAATGAAATGTCAGAAATGATATGCCCCAAATTCCCATCAACTACAGGGAACCAACTTCACGCGCATTCCAACAGACATGAACTTCACAAATTGAAACAGAAGGATAAAAAATCAAAGAAATTGAAATAGAGAAAAATATCTCAACCAAAAGTAGAACGTGAACTCATCAAATTTGAAACCTGAATAAAACATTGTCGCTTATTTCTATATCAAAGGAGGAACACTAATCCTTCGTTGTTTCATCATAGAACCGAATCCCTCGCGGTAGAAAAATCCCAGAACTAGATCCACAAAAAC
Organism: Viscum album; assembly: GCA_963277665.1. Taxonomy (NCBI): domain Eukaryota; kingdom Viridiplantae; phylum Streptophyta; class Magnoliopsida; order Santalales; family Viscaceae; genus Viscum; species Viscum album. The sequence goes on along the minus strand of OY728131.1, from coordinate 1,615,742,002 downwards.
AAAAACCAGCACCAAAAAAAATTGAACGACCAACTATATGGAAGAAAAATATACAATAATTTGGAGATGAAACAAACCTCCGTCAGGAAGACCAGAAGCTGATTAGGAGAATGACCCACGCCGCCGATGTAAACCATATACCAAGACACCACCACCAATAAAGACGGGATCCAAGACACCGTTGCTGAAAGACAAACATAGACTCCGCTACTAGTAGCCAGAACATAGGCTTAAACACTGAATCCACAGATATCAGGAAATCAAGATGTCACTGCCACTGAATGATGTAAACCGAGATGTCGTCGCTGAGAGCTGGTCCGAGATGCTTCAAGCTAGAATCTGAGTCAAGAGAAGTAATAGCTGCCGATGAGAGATGACATCATCCAATAAACCGAGAGAGAATGAATTTGCCATGCGAGACGCGACCGAAGAGAATCTTCCTGCCCAGAGACGCCGCTGCCATGAACCCACCACCTCACCGAGACCCTGTGCCAATCCCATCCACGCTGCTAGAAGCTCTATGTGCTAGAGGAGAAACCCTAGAGAACTCTCAAGAGTAGAGCTACCGAGAGTGCCCTATCATTATACATATTATTCAATGAATCACTCTCAAGGTAACTCGTTTTATGTACTTTAACGATTTTATTCATCTAGATATTTCCCATTTATATCCATGTTTTAAAAATGGTTTTAAGGATTTATTGATATGAACATCAATTTTAAAAAATATTAATGTTTTATTTCAATAAAATGTTTCAATGTGGTATGAGATACTTTTTGTTTCAAAATTAAATTTCATAAATGTTTTAAATTTCATTCTGAAAATGGATTGGTTATTTAAATAACATGAAACGTTTTCTTATTTGTGAAAATGAAATATTATGAGTGAAATGTTGAAAATTTAAATATTTTATGTGTTATGATTATATAATTGTATACAGACAATTGACAAGTGGTTACATGATAAACCCAGTATTAGTGGTTACATTATACCCTTCAATGCATTAGGTGTAGAGGTCAACCAAATGGAATTTCTATTTAAAAGAGTGACATGTATGTAAGTCAGATGTATGGATTTTCTATATCTAAGAGTGACATAAATTTAAGTTGAATTTATGGTTATTAAATTTTTTATAATTATTTTGGATGTTACATACTTATATATTATACATTTTCCTATGAGTTTACATGAAAATCATTTATTTTTAAAAGGTAATAAAATTAACTTTTTGAAATGATGATATCATTTTCTGGTAAAAAGGTATTTTTTATTTTATGTATATGTTTTATGGGTTTTCACTGGCCTAATGGGTTTTCTTTATTTTTGTCCCTTATTGAGCAGTTTGGCTCATCCATAGTTTCAAAAAAAATTCCACGTGTTTTAAATTGGTAATGAAAATGAAAATGTTCTGATGAAAAAATTCAAGATATAACTCAAAATGTATTCATGATTTTTCAAATGGTTTCCTTTGGTGAAAAAAAGAATACTGGGTATTGGTTTCCACATCGAATTTATGGGTCTACATTATAATTTTTTTTTCTTATTCTATAAAACACTTAACTGAAAATATCATAGAATGTGTATTCTAGTTCAAAACCACTATAATTTGTTAAATTTCAAGATAGGCCCTTTCAGTGGGTATCAAAGGATACTTTAGACAACATTAGAGATTAATATTTTTTTCTTAATAAATAAGGATATCATCATTATTTAATAATTTTATGGTTGATCGTAAGATTGATGTCTTAGAAACCCCATTGAGGTTTTATGTTATGAAATTTTAAAGTGATAAATAGTAATTTTTGGAGACACTCATTATTGAGGTATTTATGGATTATTAATTTTGGGATGAAAAATGAAGGGTATGAGATAAAAATTTAGGATAAAAATTTTTATGGTTATATGATAATATTTTACAATAATTTGAAAATGTTAAGAGTTATTTTGTTTTATAAAAAGGACATCACATAGGATGGGTGACAACACGTCACATCTGAATAGTCAATGGTAATTGAACACATAATCAAAATAAGGAAATGTTGCATCACCTGCCACTATCCTACATGAATTCCTAGTCAGTATGAATTTATTTTTTTAGTTAAATAAATTTATGAATGAATAATATGTTTATTTTTGGAATATATCATATGTCAAAGAGATCACCAAGGGATTGAAAAAAATACACTGATAGAGTGATTAGTGTTATTTTTAAAGAAAACTTTTATTTTGGGAATCCTATATGATAAAGGTAAAAATAATATTGTGGTATTTAATTTTTGGAATAATGTTTGAATTATATTTTGGGAAATCTATTATTAAAATGTGTACATTTCTTTATTTAGGTTTTTATGGGAATGGTTATCACATCATAAAGATTACAAGGTTTATTACTTCTAGTATGATAATTTAAGAGTAATTGATGTTATTTGGATGTACTTATGGAAAATTATCTTGGAAGGACACGGGGAAAACATATTTTTGGTATTTAATATTAGTTTAAATATGTTTTTTGTATTTTAAGCATAGTAAATTTTTGAATGGTCTATGATGAACTTCAGGTATCACGGTTAAATTTTTATGATTTTATTATTTTGTAATAATATAATGTTTATTATTTTTGGGGAATTATCTTAGATTATCCAAAACCTTTTTTAATTTCTAAAATTATTCCACATATTATTTTTAAATAATTTTTTGAATAAATTAAAGATAAGGTGCCAAGATGGCGTGTGATTTCAAGGCCTAGTGTGCCTGAAATAAAAATTTGAAATAAATTAAATATTTTAAATAGTGTATGCGAGAGGTTTTACTAAAAAATTTGAATAACTTCTAAAAAGATACCCATATCAGAAATCTGAGGTCACTATTGCATTCATAGCAGTGGACTTACCTTATTCAAAGCTTAACAATAGCCGGTGCAGGATATATATGAAACTTAGTTTTTAAACGATTAATGAATAAAAAAAATTAACGATTTATTTTGGCGTTAAGACAACATAGTGAGGTGTTTCTTTTAAATTAAAATATTTTTAGAGACCTAGGGTTAGAATCCATAACCCTCAAGAAATCCCAAGAATCTCTACAGAAAATTCATAGAGAAACCTCTCGACGGATTATGACGAGACCACGTGTCATGATAGTTCTTAATGGATCATGAATCAGAGATCGAAATGTTCCATTCCTAATGAATCATACCCAAAATGATGACACCATGATCAAACTAAATCAGTGAATGATCCAAACCCCATGTAGGGGGTGTTGTTTCAATTCATTCTTTTCCTCATTCTAGGATTTAATGACGAACACAGATCAATCCACAAATAGGTTAACCTGTTGTTTGACTGTTCTTGTGGGAGGGCCTTGAAAGTGGGTATTGTTTGTGGATGATTATGATTTCAATTGTTTTATTATATTATTCATTCTTATGGAATGGATAGAGGATAGAAATGAACAATGGACATGGTCAGTTCAATGGGTTGTTCAATTGTGTTTTTCTATCCTATGTTCTTCGTGTACTTTTCATACTTCATGGAATTTGAATGGATGATCTTTGTGCCTCCATTTCATGGAACAACCATAAAAAATTGTAGATCCAACTTCATGAAGACCTAGAATATTTCAAATGATGATGGAGGTTGATGGATCGATGTATTTCAGGATATAAATTTCTTCATGCGACATTCAAGTGGATAATCACAATCGGTTTTTAGAGTTGATCGGAGGCATGAAACCCAACGATTCAGTGTAACCATGGAGATATGAGCCCATATAATATGTTTTGAGGCAAACATTCAATCAGATCGAACACCAAATAATTTAACGGGGTTCACAGAGGAAGAACAGTCATTCTGGAAAATCCTGATGAACTCTGCATGTATCTCAAAAAACATGGAATCTATGACACATTCATAAGAGTATAGTGTTTCAGGTAGCAGAGAAGAGTCACATGGTCTGTGACACCACTCAAACGACATGTGGGCCCTCCACTAAGGTTTTGCGTGTATCTCGGGAGTTACATGGACTGGGGTTTGAGTACCTGACTTTCCTACAAGGCGTATACCCCACCACATGGACAGACCCAAACCAGATGCATCGGTTACCTCATGTAAAAGTACATGGGAAGATGAAATGTGTTCACATGGTGTACTAGAACGTGGCTAGAGTATACTGGTGGAAGCTAGATAGTAGTAAATTACATGTTAGACCTTCAACATGCAATGTGTATCTCTACTAAATGACTTGTTCTGTTGATATGTTCCATTGCACATGGGCTTTATCCAATGTCCAGGGACCCGACGTGGGGCCCTAGTACTCACCATATACCCATTCCTACAGGTATTGAATCCCTTTTCCACTGTATCTAATACAAGTTTCATTAGGGTTGTTTTCCTTTCTTGTTCATTTGAAGGTTGTTTGGTATTTTTCCCATTTAAAAGAGTATGGTCCCCTTAGTAGGATTTTAATGGATATACTCAGGAATCCCCTCTAAGTGTCCTAGAACGGGATCTAATATCTATTCATGCACCATACATAAAGTGTTGGTATGACCATGACCAGTCCAACTGGATGTCAATAATTTACATAGAAGTAGAATCCAGATGAGTCATGGAATCAGCCCATAGCCCTGGTAGTGATCCCCATCGTTGTATTGTGATATTATCCACTCATGGAGTGAATACCCTCAGAGCGAGTGTATCTTATATTTCCTCATATTGATGAGAAAATATCCCTCATTATAGTCCCTAATGAAAAATACTTCATGGGAGGACTTCATAGTGCTATCAGACTCAAGAGTGTGCGCTCCCAGATGAGTTTCATTCTGGAATCTTCAGAATTAATCTCTAGTGATGGAATATAGTAGTTGTGACATACCATTAGACTACAGTTCTGGGTTTGAGTATATTTGGTTATTTTCTAGATATATGTATTAAAGACATATAATGTGTCGATATGATTGTACCTTTTCCTTTTATATTTATTATTTATTTCGGGGTGCCCTACAGTGTATCCTTATACTCACCCCTGCATGAGCTTTAACTGCACGTGTCATGTATTCTGCAGACGAGCGACCATTTGACAGAGTCTAGGGTGGAACAAGAAAATACAGAACTTTGTGAGTTCAAATAGGCTGAGGAGTTCCTACAACATTGAGTAGCACTCAAAATACCTTTTTGTTTCAGGTTAGACTTTGTAATTTTCAGACACTTTCTTTTGTTGCGCTAGTATTCTATCCATGTTTACTTCCCTATATTTTTCATTCATGTCATACTCTATTGGGTGGTATTATTAGTGTTCATTCATTTTGTTCCAGAGTAATTTTTTTACATTTTAGTATTTGTGACTTCAAGATTTGTATGTGTACCAGTACATAGGCAATTCATCCCATGCTAGAGATATGAAAACTCATTTCCAATCACCATCCCATGGCCTATTAGAGGCTGGCGTAGGGAGTTAGGACAAAGACACCATTGAGATGGGTTGTGAAAGAGTGGTATCAGAGGTGTGTGGTTCTACCATAAGGCCAAAATCCTATGGGATTGATAGTGGTAAATAATGTTTATTGTCTCATGTTTGGCTTTCAGGCCACAGACTCCAGTTTTGGTATTGTTATATGATGTATCCATACACCAACACTATGTTAACCAACTTTCATCATAGTAAAAGAATACAATATTTTTAGGGAAAATAATAGTACATGAATCATATATGAATGGGTTATATTTCCTTGTCCATCTTGATTCATCTCTCCAAATATACTAATTGACCATATTACCTCTTTTTTTCTTACACGACTCCTTCGAGACGCATTCCAACTTGGATTCAACAGCTCGATCTTGAGGATGACCCCCTCATTGATGAGGCTTCAGTACAGGGACTGATTTCTGATATGTTTCCTCTAGGCCTTCCACCATATATACCACCACCAGTAGAGAATCACATTGTACATATAGTTTCAGAAGACATGGAGTGTAGGGTGAGTGTGATCCATGTGTTTCAAAGACAAATACCCCTTAGATTTGGAGGTGAGCCCAAACCTCAGGTGGCTGAGGAATGAATTGATGTGGTGAACAAACTTTCTTATCATGTGAGGACACCAGTGGAATAGATTGTGCTCCTGACAGCATGTCTTATTTAGAGATTGGTAGGGATATGGAGATATTTGACCACAAAGACCCACGACGAGGTTACTATTTTGTGGATTTAGTTAAAGCATTTCATTATACAAGAGTTATCTCTGGTTATTCTGAGATAAGTGAATATACATGATATTCTTCAACTTCTACAAGGTATCTTGATGGTGGATGAATATTCATAAGGGTTGAGCAAACTGTCCAAGTATTCAATGGATATGGTCAGGGATCAGTACTTCATGGATTTAACAATCAATCAATGTCCACATTGGGATATCTAACCCAATTTTATACATCAATGAATTACGAATTATTTTCGAGTGATCAAGCGTGTTTTGGTGGTCGAGATATTATTATCTGAGTAGATAAAGCTTGTGAAAGTCCGTAGTAGGATGATATGCACATAGACCTTAGAATGAGGGACCTGACCTCATACATAAGGATCTAGATGTCGGAGATGTTACAAGAGGTCCCATGATAGGGGATATGTGGTTAAAGTATCTCGATCTGGATCCAGTCAGTCTAGTGAGAGGTGATTCTACACATGTAATGACTGTGGACATCTTAATATGGATTTAGCAACATGTCGAGTTCCTGACAGGGGGAAAATTGATGGACTATCATAGTAGAGGAAATGAGTGGAGAAAGTTGATCTGCCAAGCGACATACATGGTAGAGGAGTTGTGAGAGCTGTAGGTGGTAGATTTCATTTTGATATACCACCACCACCACCCCCATGTAGACTACACTAGGATCAAGTATAAGGAGGATAGGGGTGGCTGTAGCTACATGAAGTTGAGGTGTACGACCTAGGGAATCTAGAGATGGTCTTAGGTATGATCAATGTATTCTATAACTTATCTATATTACATATAGACACATGTTAATACCATTAATTTATCTCCACATATCATGTAAAATACCTTAATGTTCTAGTAGATCTTCGGGTATAAACTTTTTGCACAAAGACACCTATTGGAGGAGACTTGATGATCACACACTTGTGCCAACAGTGTGATCTGACCATTCGAGGTGAGAGTTTTTGTTGGAACCTCTTGGTGGAAGCATAGAGGCCTTATGACATCATATAAGTATGTATTTACTATATTTAGTTCATGCCTTGATTGACTATATTGTGTGAAAGGTGTGGTGTGTGCACACTGATCGGATAATGTTTTACATTGTTAGTGAATGAGAAACCCATGCAACAGAGGATGGGCTCATGAATAGGATGGTGAAGTTGACCACTCTTGAGTTTTCTATACTTACCATCAGAGTAGTAGATTTTGTGAGTTTCTAGTTCCCAATAGTAGTGGTGATATAGGAGGATGCACTTCCAGAAGATGATACAAGGTTACCTCCCTAATGGAAAATCGACCTATGTATTGACTTACACCACATGATAAAACTGATATCCCCACTAGCATATAGGTCGGCTCCCACAGATCTCTGTGAGTCGAGGGTGTATCTAGGGGATGTACTGAGGATGAGATTTGTGAAGACCAATGTTTCTAACTGGGCGACCCTACTTTTGTTTTCCAATAAGGCATATGGGAGATTGAGGTTGTTTGTGGATAACCGATGCATGTCCTAGGTGAACTTAAAGAATAAATATCCACTACTGAGGATTGTTGACTTCTTTGAATAGTTTAGATGGGCACGATGGTACTTTAAGGTTGAAATTTGAATACGATATCACTAGCTATGAGTAAGGGATGAGGAAATATTGTAGATGAAATTTAGATTCTACTACGGTCATTATGAGTAATTGGTGATACCCTTTTGTGTGATAAACTCCCCAGTAATCATCAGGGTACTCTTAATACATATCTTTTAGCCTTACATAGACTAGTTCATTGTAGTCTTCATCAATGATATCCTTGAGTAATCACCTTATGAGGAGGATCACATGAGGAACCTATGGTGGTTTTGGACGTACTCTAAGAGCACCAACATTAAGTGAAACACATTAAGGGATAGATCATGATTTAGGTTGTCCACTTTTAGGGACATGCTATCATGGAGGATGAGGTGGAAGTGGACCTAGCCAAGGTGGCGGTAGTGTTAGATTGAGAACCACCTAGGTGTGTGATGGAGGTACAAAGATACCTCTATATTTTAGGCAATTGTTAGTGATTTATCCCTAATTTCATGATGATATCATCCCCTATGATAGCTTTGAATCGAATGGGGTGTCCTTTCATGTGGAAAATGAAGTTCTAGGGGGATTTTTAGTAGTTTATGCAGAGTTTGAAGGGAACTCCAATCTTGAGATTTCCATAGGATGTTTATGAGTACATATTATCCTATGATGCATTAGTGTTGGGACTAGGTTGTGTCTTGATGTAGACAAAATTGGGGATTGCATATGGTTCAGTCCATTTGAGGCCACATGAGTAGAAGTATTCAACTCGTGATCTAGAGGTATCAGTGGTAGATTTCTTATTGAATATGTGGAAAAAACGCATGATGGGAAAGAAATTTCTTTTCTACTCCAACAAAAATAGTCTAATGTATATCTTCTCTCAGATGGATAGAAAATTGTGATAGAGGAGATTGCTAGAGTTCCTTAAATACTCTATTTTTGATATTTTCTATCATATAGAGTAGTGGAACATGGTAGAATATTCTCTCATTATGAGATCTAGTTTGAAGTTTCTGAATGAGTCATAATTTCAGTCCGTTTCGTTATAGTTATCCATCGTGGATGGAGTTGGGGCGTCATACCCCTAGTCGATTTTTTTCACCCCATCACACTTATAGTGAGTTATAGAGGAAGAATTTAAAGATATTGACTATAAGACCCTACATTCTCATATTTTCAGAAGTAATGCACCAGATGGATATTCATGAGGTGGAGAGCATGTCGTCCTTTTCATAGGAAGACAAGTTGTAACTGTTTTGATACCATAGTAGGTTCTAATGGATTTTCACATATCCTCATTGGAGTTACACCCTAGTGTGTCAAAGATGTACCAATACCTCTAATTTAATTATTGGTTGACAAGGATAAATATGGTAGGGGTATAGATTTTTTCTCAATGCCCTCCACGCCAATAGGTGAATGTTGAGCACTAGGTTCCAGCAGGTTTGACTCAACCCCTTGATGTTCCAGAATGTATGCAGGATGAGATTTCGATGGAATTTATGGCATGTTTACCATATATATCTAGGGGACATGAATCCATATGGGTGATCATTGAATGACTCAATTAGTCACTCCCTTCATACCAATATTAGAGAAGAGTTCAGTAGAGAGAAAGGGAATCTAATAAGTTAAGGATAAAGTTAGACTATATGGAGTTCATTCGATGATAGTTTCTGACCATGATTCCAGTTTCAAATCCCATTTGTAGAAAAGATTAGAGGAGGTTTTTTGGAACTCAATTACGATTGAACACAATTTTTAATCTCCAAACGTATGGAAAGATGGAGAGGACCATTCCAATTCTAGGAAACATGCTGTAGGCTTACATCCTGGACTTCGGTCCTTGTTGGTAGGACCACAAACCATAGGTGGAGTTTTCATACAACAAAAACAACCACTCCACCATTGTTATGTAACCATTCAATTCTCTGTATGGGAAACCCTATAGGTAACCACTATACTGGACTAACTTGGAGAGTCAACACTCATGGCCCTGGAATTGGTGCGAGTAGCTACCGAGTAGGAGAAGATCATACAGGAGTAGATGAAGACAACATAGAGCCGTCATTTATCTTATAAAAATAGATGATGGAGACCTTTGGAGTTTGATGAAGGAGACCATGTCTTTCTTCAAGCCTCACATTGAAAAGGGTTACAAGGATTTGTCTAGGTAGGGATGTTATATATGTGGTTTATCAGTGCTTTTTAGATACTACATAGAGTTGCTGAGGTGGCGTATTACTTCGCTCTACCACTGCAGTTGGGTCGGGTACATAATTTGTTCCATGTTTTGCAGCTGAGAAGATACATGCTTGAACAATAGCACCTCATTGACGAGGACATGATGGACATTGACATTGGAATAAATTTTATTGAGTACGTAGTGGATATTGGGGATCGATAAGAGAGGATCCATTGTGGGTGAGATATTACTTTAATGTGTGTTCGGTGGAAGCCCAAGAATCTTTAGTGGAGAAATGGGAGAGAGAGGCTCAGATTCAAGCACAGTACCCACATTTTCTGTATAGCCCTATGTTTTTGGATTTTTAAGGACATAAATCCCTATGGTTGGGATAATTTAATATCAAAATTTTCTCATGTATTATTTCTAAATATTATTTGAAATTAATTCGAGACCATGCACTGATATAGTGTGCAATTCCAAGGCACAGTGTGCCCAAAATAAGTTTTTGAAATATATTAAAAATTTTAAAAAGCGCAAGATAGTGGATTTTATAAAAAATTAAAATAAATTATAAATGGGTACCTAAATCATAAATTTAACTGAAATGTTGCATTACGAGATGTGACCTTACCTAAGGAATGGCCTAACTTCAGCTGGCGTGGGTCGACTGGGAAAGATAATTTTTGGACTTTTAAGGAATAAAATAAATTAACAATTTATTTTATTTTGATGTTACTGTGACATAGTGATTCATTTAATTTAAATAAATATATTTCCATTTACCCATGGGTATAATTAATAACCATATATAAATACCTAGATTCTATGGAGAATAGTCTTGTAGAAACCTCTCGACAGACGACAATGAGATGACAACTCATGATCGTTCTTCACTGATCATGGATCAAAGATCAACGAGCACTATTATTGATGAATCTCATGAACAAAGATGACATGTAATTAAAAAAATTTCATAAAATTATAAAAACCCTAGGTAGGGAGTGTTGTTTCAACTCCTTATTTCCCCCATTATTGGATTTAATGATTAACACTGATCAATCCTAGAATAGGATGACACTCAGTTCGATCATTCTTGCAGGAGGGTTTCAAATGCAGGTATTGTTTGGGGATGATTATGATTTTAATTTTTTATTACTGTGACCATTATTATGGAATGTATCAAGGCCAAAAATAAACAACGACCAAGATTATTTCCTTGGGTTGTTCAACTGTCCTTTTCTCCTATATGGTCTTCGTGTTCTTCACGTTCTTTGTGGAATATGACAGTATGATCTTTGTGCCTTCGTTTCACTGGTGTAGACGCCGGAAAAGTCTGTTGTTCCCAAACAAAGCTCCGGATGCGGAAAGCGAGGTCATATTTGGAGTCAGAAGCACGTTTCGGAGGGCTCGGAGGCCTTGCGCGGAATTTTGGAGACCCGTGCGCAAAGTTGACAAGCCGCGCGCAAACCTCCCGGGATGCGCGCAATGCGCTGGGACGGCGCGCAATTTTGCGCGCCCGCGGCCCGCGCGGCTCCCTTGCGCGCCGGGCCCGATTCCGCGCCCGCGAAGGCAATTCCGCGCCCGCGAACTGGATTCCGCGCCCGGGGTTGCCTATAAATATAAGGCGACCCCCGACGTTTTGGTGGTTGCCGGAATTCGAAGAGTCTCTCGTGCGTGAAATCCAACCCCCTCCGCGCGCAATGTCGATCTTCAGGTAACCTCCTTTCTTTCGTTCAAGAAAGCCTCGGGGTTCGCCTTCGCGCGTAATCCCTTTGGATCCTTTCCTTTGAATAATTCCTCACCCAAAGGCATTCGCGCGCAAAAGAAGCCTCTTGCGCGCAATTGCCCCCGGGGTGCGCGCAATCCGGCCCGATTGCGCGCACCCCCCCTTCTTAATGTGGCCATTCATTAAAGAATGAGACCGTTGCCCCCACGCGCTATCTGAAGCCCGGTGTGCGCAATCTCTACCTTCCGCGCGCAAAGCGCTGGCTCAATTGCGCGCCAGCCCGCTCATTTGCGCGCCGACCCGTGGTATTGCGCGCCAAGCTCTTCTTTTGCGCGCAATCCGCCAGGGTCGCCCCCTTTGACCCCCTGAGGGTACCCGCCTGCGTAGCGCCCAATGATCCTCATCCCGGGTGCCCGCACCGTGCGTTGCCTTCCCGTGCGGCCCTCCAGGATTGCGCGAAGTGACACGGACCCCTCGGTGGCACCATCCTCGTCCGTGCGACAAGACGTTAAACTGCCAAGCATCCACGTCCAAGATGCACGACGTTAAACTGCCTAGCATATCGTCCGCGCTGCAAGACGTTAAACTGCCAAGTGTTTTGTCCAACATGACATTAAACTGTACCACGTCCAAGCTGCACGACGTTAAACTGCCCAGCATATCGTCCGCGCTGCAAGACGTTAAACTGCCAAGCATCTACGTCCAAGCTGCACGACGTTAAACTGCCCAGCATATCGTCCGCGCTGCAAGACGTTAAACTGCCAAGCATCTTCGTCCTTAACACACGACGTTAAACTGTACTTCGTCCGGCAAGACTTTAAACCGTCCGCTTCATCCTCAACATACGACATTAAACTATACTTCGTCCGGCAAAACGTTAAACCGTCCGCTTCACCCAATCTCGTGCCATGCATGCAGAGTCCCCCCGGTTTGGATGTGGCCCCCACCCACTCGTCTTTGCAGGGATGACGGGATTGCCCCTCTTTAGGGACGATTCATGGAGTGGCCTTCGCCCATGGGGGTAGAGTGTTACAAACCGAACGAACTACGTGGACTTTGATCCCTGTCTCCTAAACAGGGTACGTAGGAAGCCTCTCTGAGGTTCAAGCCCACCACCTGGTCGTCCCGGTCGTATTCACGTCGGTTCGTCCATCAGTGGACCCATCCTGGGTTCACACTTGCGTCGATTCACCTATGAATCCGCCCCTGTGGGAGACCGCACGTGTGTATCTCCATTGTGCTTCCCCACTCCCCTTTTCCATTTCTCCTTTCAGCGTCCAGCATGACGTGAAACTGTGATCCACCCGGTCGTTCCATCCCCCTCTGTGCGAGGTGGTTCGGTTCAATCCTCCGCCCGGTGGCCTCGACCTCTTCGTGAGTCGGCTTGCCGACGTCCAGCATGACGTTAAACTGTATATCCGAACTACGCTGACTTTGATCCGCGCTAACGCGCGGTACGTAGGAAGCCCCTACGGGTTCCAAGCTCTTCACTCCATCATCCGCCCTGATCCTTACCCGGGCCGCCACATCCCGGTGGGGTCATGCCATTTCATTCCACTCCACTCCACTCGGGAAGCCGCCCATGTGTTGGCCCCAGCGTCGGAGGTTCCCCGCAAGGGGTTCTGTCATCTGATCCACTTCTCGTGTTGATCAGTCCGATGCCGTCCCCGCTGGACGTTAAACTTGTGGCATACCCCGTGTTAAACATGGTAAGCTGAGGAAAACCTCAGGTAACACAGTTCCCCGCACCCGGTGCAGGATGCCTCAGGCCATCACGCCTTCGAGAAGCCCTATTAGGGATGGAAGGGAGACATGCAGAGCCGCAGTGTTAAGACACGCCCCCAACACCCAGAGCTACCCGGTCTCCTCACCGCAGGTTGCTGCCCCGACCAGACCCCTTGGAGCGTCTGGGCGGAAGCAGCGTAATTAACCGGTGTCCATGGAGACATGGCGCCGTGAATGAGATTCACGAGAACGTCTTAAATCTATGAGGGAGACCCGGATTAGGCGACGAGTTCTGAGGAGACGTCCACGGAAGGAGGAGCCGACATCCCATCATCCCGGTTTCGATCAAGGAGCAGACGCCCCTGAATAAGGGACGGATGCCGCCCGCCCTTGGAAAGCGGGACTGCGGGGCCACAAGCCGCGCACCCATCCCCTCGGGTCGACGGGTGCACGCGCAAACGCGTCCTGGCGGAACAACGTCGGAACAGAAACCCGACGCACATCCGCACCGGAACAAAAAAATTGTGAACCCGACGTGAATCTCTTCTCCTCAATACGAAGACCGATTGCTTTCGGAGGTGTCAGGAAGACCAGCATGTTGCTCGACCGAGCATTCAACACTGGGGCACGGAACCCGCCAGGGGCTGGGGAAGGGAAATCGGGCACTCCGTCTCACGACGTCGATGGCCTGGGTTCCCCCCATGGAAGGCATCGTGGCACTAATGGTTGGTTGTCGATTCCTTTTCCTGTCAGTGTTAATGGGTTTTCCTCCCTGCTTTTAGGAATCAAGTCGCCCAATCCAGTGCCCGATCGCCACCCGCCCACTGGCGTAGGGGTAGGGGAAACACCGACGTGGCTACTCCGCGCGGTCCCGCCCGTTCCATAGCCGTCCCAGCAGCCGTAGCTGCGGGGCAACCACACCCTCTCTCCCCCTCGGAGGTCATCCAGAGAAGGGTGATCAACAACTTGGTGCGGAGATATGAGGAAGAGGGAGTCATCCCCACCAGGGACATGGATCGCCTAGACCTCGAGGGAGCTACACCTCGCCACCAACGTCACCCCCGAGGGCCGCGCAGGGAGGCACCGCTGCCTACCTCGACGTCCAACCGCTTTGGGAGTTTATCCCCGGAGCGCTCCGACAACTCCTTCCCCTATGCGGATGAGGTGGAAGATGCCCGGGACCACCCTATCCGAGATTCGCTCCAGGGATCCGCGGTAAGGGCTCCTGTCAGGCCACGGCGACATCGCCGCCAGGCCTCTCAAGTCAAAGAACTGGCTCTCCACCTGCCCGCGCCGCTCATCCCGACTCGTCTGTCTCGACGCCAACGTCGGGCACGAGCGGAAGAGGATGCCCACCTTGGGGCCCTGGCAACAGCGGCCGCGTTGGCTCAAGCCACTGCTAGCTCCAGTCACCAGGCCCCTGCGCATCCTGAGCAGGGGCACTTCTATGCCCGACCAGGATCGAGGCCCCGACCGCCCCAAAGGCAGGTTGGGTTGACTCTCCCGGTTGCCGGTACGGGCAATAGCCACCTCAGACCACCTCGCGGTAGCTCTATTCACCAACAGGGTCTACTCCGTGTGGCCGATCCAAGAGGCATGGGTCATCCCACCTCCCGATCCCGGCCCGGAGGCCTGCCCGGAAGCATCTCTCCCCGCGTCCCCTTTGATATCTGTCCCGGTTCTCCTCGCACCTTGGTTTCCAGTCCTCTTGGCCCCAACACTGGTGCGGCCGGAGGACGCCAAGATAGAGATCAGCCATGCCCCGAAGAACCACCCAGGGGCAGGAGGGAGAGGTGTCGACACCGAGGGAAGAATGTTACAGAATTCCGGACAGAGATCCGACCGGTTCGTTTCTCTGATACAGAGGCGGAGTATGATTCGGCGACGGAGCCCTCCCCCCGATCCCGCTAGTTAGGGGCAGGGGTAGGAATGCGACACGTCAGCCTCGTACTTCCCGAGAGAGAGGTCGATACGATCCCCGCTTCTCTCCGAAGGTATATCCGGAGTAGCAAGGGCCTGGTAGACCCCCAAGGATCAAGCTTGTGGTTGGTACCGGCCCCTCTGGAAGCGCCTTCTGCCTCGATCGAAGAAGCCGGAGACTTTTTCTGGGGACCGACGGTCGAACCACGATCTAGTGCACCCTCGGCGAGCACCGACGCTACGGCAGGATGTTCGCTCGCCGGCCCGTCCAATCGTGATGTGGTAGCCGGGGCACCGCCACCCTCAAAGGGCGGCCCGGGATATGGAGGCTAATCGGCCTGCTCGCCGTATTCACCGCCGGCCAGCCCGTCGGCCCGGCGGCCCGCCTCGGCACCACTGCCGGTTCCCCGTCCATTCCCAGTCGTTGAAGAGGACCGAGGAGACCTGGGTCTCGAGTTTGAGTCATGGAGCTTCTGGACCGTCCTTGCAGAGGGCCACTTCCCTGAGAAGTTTTGGCTAGTCGCAGGGCCGGACTTTGATGCACCCGAATCACTCACCCCGGATGAGTTCGAATGCTTCCGCCGAACTCTCTGGGAGACTCACTCCCGTCTTCACCGCCTACAAATGCCATATCCCGGGAGTCAAGCACACCTGGAGGATATTGGTGAGGAGTTCCGTCAAATTGACCTGGCCACGCGCCCCGCGGTTCGGCACCCTGGGTCATTTGGGCACCACGAGGCCCTCCAACAACGATGCGTTGAGTGTTTTCAAGTACTCCGCAAGGTTATCGAGGGAGCCACCCCCACGTGTATATCCGTGGATGGGGGCAGTACGCTGCACTACGCTTCAGTGCGATTCGCCGACAGCCCGATTCACTGGGTGGCCCTGAGGGTATATCCCCAGGGACGAAAACGGTCAATATGGCTGACCTATCGGGAGAGGGGAACGACTTGGAACTTCTCGACAGGGGCTCTCCCCCCGAAGACAAGCCGTCGTTGGATTAATCGGTGAGAGTTACTCATCACCAGAGGAACCTCCTGGGTCTCCCCACGCCTACTGAAGCACTGACGTTGAGTCGAAACGTCAGCAAAGGTAAAGAGCATGGCGGGGCTATAAAGCCCGCCGACCCATCCACCTCCATACAGAGGGCAGATGAGGATCCCGAGAAGGTCACGCTACGTCAACAGCTCGCCGAGCAGAAGAAGCTGGTTGACCAGCTCCTCGCCGAGCGCGCTGCAGAATGGCGGCCTGACTACGGTGATCCTAGGCCAGGACAGCAGGGACATGAACAACCGCTCCTCGACGAGGCTCTCCCGGGCAACCGTGATTACGCCGTGTTCGCCGACAGGGGAGAGGCCATTGCCTATGGCAAGAGGGCGCGGTATGTTTCACCACACCCTCCCGAGCGACGTGACTACCTGAGAGACCCCGCTCGGATTCCTCCCACTGCCCCAAGGGCCGCTCCGCCCGCCGTCCTACGAGCCGCCGAGTTCGACGACCCGGTCGACGACCCGATTGAAGGGCCGTGCAATGCGCTCGTGGTTAGAGATCCTCGCCGGGACTGGAACCCATGTCCGGACGACCCGATGGCGGCACTCATCGCCCTCTTGGAAGCCTTGGAGACTCGGCAAGTGGCGATCCCACCGGACGGCAAGCCATACCCAGCATGGGTGGATGACATGCCGGGACCTCCGGGATTCGGGAATCCCACTTTCGCCTCCTTCAACGGGACTGGAGATCCGCCACATCATTTGGCCCATTTCAACTCGAGGTGCGGGCCTATGTTGGGAACTCCAGCGCAACCAGAGGCCGCTAAGCTTCACTGCTTTGTCCAGACGCTGGAAGGGCCAGCATTTGTCTGGTACAGCCAGCTCCCCGTCGGGTCGATAACTAGCTGGGAGGACCTTCGTAGACAATTCCTCTACCAGTTCAGTTCAACGACCCGGAAGACGAGTATCGCAGACCTCTACAAGTGCAAGCAGAGGCCTGATGAGCGAGTCGCGGACTTCGTCGCCCGATGGAAGGGTCTCATGTATTCCCTTGACATGCCATTGACTCAGGAGCAGTTGCTGACAATGTGCGTCGGGAACGTCAAGACCGAGCCGGTCCCTTCCTTGATCACTCAGAATTACCCCGGAGGGTTCAGGGACTTCTCAGACAAAGCTCAACGTCTTGAGGAAGCCCTGCAACAGGCCAGTCAGGCACACCCGCTGCCTCCTATGATTCCTGCAAGGAGAGTAAGCAGGGCTGAGCCCGCTGCTGTTGCCCAGATAGAGGCCCCCAGGCTGTTGGAGCTGCTGCCGGCGAGGCCAGCTCCACAGCCTCACAGGAATCCGCCTCCACGGGCTCAGTTCCCGGCCCAGCAGCGGCAGCCTCAGAACCGTCCGGCCCCTCCGCGTAATGTACCGCCACAACCCAGGCGAGATAATCAGGGTCCACCTCCTCGGCAGGCCCCTCCAGCCCCTCGTCAAGACCACGCTCCCAGGGGCCCGTGATACCTGACCTACTCATTTCACGAGGATCAGGTCCCCGGTTATTTCTGGAGCGCCCTGGAGCAGAGGATTGTGCGACTGCCTGAGTGTTGGAGGCCAGAGGAGGCACATCTCACGGATAACCCCCGCTACTGCCCTTACCATCGGGCCCTGGGGGACACCATCCAGCGGTGCTATGTGTTCAAGGATTGGCTCCAAGACCAGATTAACAACAATGTAATCAGGTTGGGACCAACTCCAGCACAAGTGGCGGGCGTGTTCGTGGGATCAGATGACGATAGCGGCAATGAGGACAAATGGCAGCTGGTCTCCGACCGCGGATCCCAGAAGTATAATAACTGGATGGCCCGCAAGACGATCATTCGCGCCCATGGAATCATCCGTGCGCGTTTGAATCAGCCTGAGCCCCCAGAATCTGCGGGTGCTGCTTCGGCATCGTCGTCGCAGCCTGCCTCTTCCAAGAAGAGCAAACGGCGGCGGCACAAGAAGGAAGAGCGTGCCCCGCCAGTTCCGCCGCTATCCCGCACTCTCGGCGATTTCATGCCCCCAGAGATGGGGATCCCTCCCCGGATCCACCCAGTGGTGAATGATTCGTCCGATGAAAGTGTTGGGTACACTTAGGTTAATACCGTCGAGCTGGTAAATCCCTTTTCGGTTCCCGACGTTGAAGAACACCAGGTGGACCTCCCTAGTGCCCCCGGTCGTCGCCACCGTCGGAGGAACCGCAACAACAGGAGTCGCCGGGGCACAGCAGTTGGTACCTCCAGCCAGGCCGTGCACGCCATTGAGACTAGGCAGCAGGCTCAAAACCGAGCTCAGCATGCGCAGCCCCCCCATCCGGGGATGACGGATTCGCCTCAGCCACTGTTTGTGGTGTGGGACCAGGCAGAACCGCCTCAGCCGCGCCGCGATCAGCTCCGCCCTGCCACGAGTCCATCCCGGCCTCCTGACCCCAGTACGGTGACTACTTCCCGGGCTTCAACTAATGAACAGCAAGATGCGCCAAGCACCAGCCGGCCGCCGGCCCAACCGGCAAGGCCCGTCATGCTTCCAACCGCAGAGCAACCTCCTGCAACCAGGGGCTCGCGCTTGGCCAAAAAGTATGATGTCCTAAAGCACTTGGCCGACATCCCAATGAGACTCTCTATCCTTGAGGCTCTGCGCATGTCATCTGAGATGCGCGAGGCACTCGCTGAAGCCCTGAAGAGCCCCCTCCAGTTTGAGACAGAGGTTGCGGCTGCAGAGGCCTTTCACGCCGAAACGATCGAGGACGCCGAATGTCAGGCAGTTATCTCGTTCTATGGTAAGGATGAAGACCCTCCTATACAGGGGAACATTCATCCGCTCTATGTTACCGGCCAGTTCAATGGCCTTGATGTCCGACGCTGTCTTGTCGACATAGGGTCCGGGATTAACCTGATTCCCACTCGGACGCTCCGGAGATTGGGGTTGTCTGAGGATGACTTGATTCCCTCCGACCTCAGGATCCAGGGGTACGACCGCACCGATCAAACTCCGGTCGGCAAGATACGCTTGAAGACCCAGTTCGGTGACTTGGTTTCCAACACCGAATTTATGGTAGTCTCTCAGGACACTGCGTATAACGCATTGATGGGCAGGCCATGGCTCCACCTTCATGCGGCAGTTCCCTCATCATACCACCAATGCCTCAAATACTCCCTTAACGGTCGAGTAGGCGTGCTTCAAGGAGATGACTCTCCTTTTGCCTCATGTGAAGCCCGCTATCTGGACGCAGACTATTACAAGAGCAAGGATAAGCAGATCCTGGCAGGTGAGGTTGAGCCTGTCGCTGTTGCAAGTGATCCCTGGGCAAGTTTGGATGACGCTTACGTCCTCCCGATCCATCGGTTGGACGTAGCCATGGTCTCAACGGCCTGTGAGTCTCTTGATGAGATGACCGCGACCGCCCGTGCCAGCACCAGCGGCCCAGCAGGATCTGGTAGCCTCAATGCAGTTTCCAACGCAGTCTCTCCCGTGGAAGATCCCTCCCCGAGTGGAGAGGACGTGGAAGATGCACCCCCAGCCTTTGAGGAGGGCGTCTCCGCCACGACCGATGAGTTAGTGCAAGTGAACCTTGGAACCGAAGCAGATCCAAGACCCACATTGGTCAGTGCCGCCATGCCCTCTGAGGAGTGGAAGCAGTACATGGACTTTCTCAGGCAGCACCGTGATGTGTTCTCTTGGGGCTATGACGAGATGCCGGGGCAAGATCCTCAGGTAGCCGTCCACCGCCTTGGTCTCCCGGCGAACCATCGTGGGTTCAAGCAGCCTCCTAGGAAAATGCACCCATTCCATGGTGCCATGGTTGAGGCCGAAGTTGACAAGCTTATCAAAGCCAACTTCGTGAGGGAAGTTCAGTACCCCAAATGGCTGACCAACATTGTGCCGGTCCGGAAGAAGAACGGGCAGATCAGGGTCTGCATCGACTTCCGCGATCTCAACCGCCACTGTCCGAAGGATGATTTTCCCCTTCCAGTGACAGAGCTGTTGATTGATGCCACGGCAGGGTTCCAAGCCCTCTCCTTCATGGATGGATACTCCGGATACAACCAAATCCGGATGGCCCCTGAGGATGAAGAGTTCACTGCCTTCAGGGCCCCCCAAGGTATCTTTTGTTACCAGGTCATGCCTTTCGGCCTGAAGAATGAAGGTGCCACCTATCAACGGGCGATGCAACGCATATTCAAGCCAATCATCGACACACTGGTGGAATGCTACGTCGACGACTTGGTGGTCAAATCGCGCCAGCGTCAGGACCATCTCAAAGATCTTGAGAAAGTGTTCGGCTTCCTCCGGTCTTGCTGCCTGAAGATGAACCCGTTGAAGTGTGCCTTTGGGGTCACCTCCGGGAAGTTTCTTGGCTTTGTGGTATGGTACCGGGGTATTGAGATCGACCCGGAGAAGATCAGGGCAATTAGCCAGATGCCTCCCGTAGGTAACCTCCGGGAACTGCAAGGGTTCCAAGGCCACTTAGCCTATATACGCTGATTCATCGCGAATCTGGCCGGCAAGTGTAAGCCCTTTTCTCGACTCATGAAGAAAGGTGCCACCTATGTATGGGATAAAGAGTGTCAGACCGCTTTTGAGGAGATCAAGAAGTACCTGCTTCAACCTCCAGTTCTGATGCCGCCTGTATCCGGGAAGCCGCTGGTCCTTTATGTGACTGCCCTGGAACGGTCCCTTGGTGCCCTTCTCACCCAGAAGAACAACGAGGGAACAGAGAATAGCCTCTATTACCTCAGTCGCATTCTCCTCAATGCGGAAGTTAGGTATTCCCCCATCGAGAAGAGATACATGGCGCTCGTATTTGCCGTACAGAAATTACGGCACTACTTGCAGCACCATGAGGTACAGTTGGTTTCTCGGGTAGACTCGTTGAAATATATCCTAAGCCGGCCTATGTTGACTGGCCGTCTAGCACGGTGGGCTATGATTCTCCAGCAGTTCGACATCAAGTATGTGTCTCAGAAGGCCATCAAAGGGCAAGCATTGGCAGACTTTCTGGATGCTCACCCGACCTCCGTGGATCAGCCGCTGGATCTAGGATTTCCTGATGAGGCCATTCTCTCGGTCGATCATGCCGATCCGTGCTGGCAGATGCACTTTGACGGTGCCTCCCGGAGCCCCACCGATTGAAGGCTCGATAATCCTAAGCTCAACAGAGTGGGCTTGGGTATTGTCTTCATTACCCCGGAGTGAGCCGTGCTGCCATACTCTTTCCTATTGTCAGAGTTTGTACCAACAATGAGGCGGAATACCATGCCCTCATCACTGGCCTCGAGTTAGCTCTCGAGATCAACGTGCCCCATCTGTGTGTGAAAGGGGACTCCGAGCTGGTCGTTAAGCAGATCAATGGCGACTATGTTTTCAGGAAGCCGGAACTTGTGCCATTGCTGGAGTGCACCCTCCTTCTGATGGCCCAGTTCCCTTCTCGGCCATAAATTGTCCACATTCCCCGGTCGTAGAACGGTCGAGCAGATGCTTTGGCCAGCCTTGCTGCGTCACTTGCAGAGCCTGAACAGGACAACCTGATCGTCCGCGTGACGCACCGCAGGCTCATCGCCCCCGTTACCCCAGAGGGAGATCGCGACCCGTCGGTAAGTAATCTCACCGCGGATGCCCCTGTGCCCGGAGCCCCGAGTACCCCAGACATGGCAGTCGAATCAGCCCCTGATTGGAGGGCGCCTTTGGTTGAGTAACTCCAACATGGAATTCTCCCGTCAGATCGGGCCGAGCGCGAGCGAGTTCGACGCCGCGTATCGCAGTTTGTCCTCCAGAGCAGTCCCAGCCTGGAGCAGATCCTCTATAGGCGCGGATTTGATGGTGTTCTCCTCTGTTGCCTTCAAGGAGTTGAGATCCCACGAGTCATGCAAGAGGTTCATGCCGGTTCATGTGGTGCCCACCAGACTGGGCCGAAGCTGTCCCACCAGATTTGGAGGTTGGGATACTTCTGGCCCTCCATGATCCATGACTGCATCGAGTATGCCAGGAGGTGCCATGCGTGCCAGGTTCATGCGAACTTTGTGCATCGGCCGCCAGAGCCTCTCCATACCACTAGGTATTCCTGGCCCTTGCAGTCTGGGGTCTGGACGTTGTGGGACCCTACCCGCCGGCGACAGCTCGCCAGTGCCGGTTCATTCTGACCGCCACAGACTTCTTCTCCAAATGGGCGGAGGCGATTCCGCTCAGAGAGGTCAAATCCTGTTCGATCGCTGACTTCGTGACCTCCAACATCATTTATCGATTTGGAGTGCCTCACGCTATCCTCACGGATAACGGAGCCAATTTCCGAGCAGCCTAGTTGAAGAAGTTGTACGCCAAGTACAACATTCGCTCGAACCATACATCTCGCTATCATGCGCAGACGAATGGACAGATCGAGGCGTTTAACAAAACCCTCTCTAACATTCTACAAAAGATGGTTGGTCAGAACAAGAAGAGTTGGCCGGACAAGCTCCCCAACGCCCTCTGGGCTTATCGGACGACGACTTGCAATTCCACCCAGATGACCCCTTATTCCCTGGTGTATGGAACTGAGGTCGTCCTTCCCATCGAGATCCAGTTACCGTCCTTGCGCACTGCGGTCTACGACCAGCAAGCGCCGGACAGAGCTGCTGAAGCCCGTCTAGTCGAGTTGGAAGCACTGGATGAGAATAGGCTTCGCGCTTTGCACAACTTGGAGAGGCATCAAAGAAAAATGGCTCAAGCTTTCAATAAGAAGGTTCGCCTCCGCTCCTTCCTGCAAGGTGACCTAGTACTGGCCCTAAGAGCGCCAATGATCCCCGACAGGAAGCCGCCCAAGTTGGAGCCCAAGTGGGAGGGACCTTTTGTCATCCACAAGGTCTATCCCAATGGCGCGTACTCCCTAGCGACTATGGATGGTGAGCGTGTCACTCCTCCCACCAACGCTAGGTTCCTCAAGCAGTACTTTGCCTGAGTGTACCACGTCCAAGTTTCAAGACGTTAAACTGCCTAGCATATCGTCCGCGCTGCAAGATGTTAAACTGCCAAGTTTTTCGTCCAACATGACGTTAAACTGTACCACGTCCGCGCTGCAAGACGTTAAACTGCCAAGCATCTTCGTCCTGCATGACGCTAAACTGCACCACGTCCAAGCTGCACGACGTTAAACTGCCTAGCATATCGTCCGCGCTGCAAGACGTTAAACTGCCAAGTGTTTCGCCCAACATGACGTTAAACTGTACCACGTCCGCGCTGCAAGACGTTAAACTGCCAAGCATCTTCGTCCTGCATGACGCTAAACTGCACCACGTCCGAGCTACAAGACGTTAAACTGTTCAGCATTCGTCCCTCATGACGCTAAACTGCACCTCAAGAACTACGTGCGGCTTGATTCCCATCCTTATGGGATACGTAGGACCGCCTGAACATTCATGTTTCAGGCCCAGCCCCATCCTTCGGGAATTTCCATCCCATCTCTGGCCCTTGTCCCAGTTGCCTCTGGGTGTGCGGCGTATGGTGTGAACGCATGGCTATTTGCTCGCCACGCTGTACGCCCCCCACGGTTGGGGATGCCTTCCGCTCCCCCTTTCCTTTTTCGTCCCGCATGACATTAAACTGCACTTCAAGAACTACGTGCGGCTTGATTCCCATCCTAATGGGATACGTAGGACCGCCTGGACATTCATGTTTCAGGCCCAGCCCCATTTCCCGGGAATCTCTATCCCGCATTGGGCCTCTGGCCCAAGTTCCCCTCTTTTTTCTGCGAGGCGTATGGTGTGAACATGGGGCTATGCCCTCATTCACGCCGGTCTACTGGCCGCGCCGTACGCCTCCCCCCGTGTGTGGGACTACCTCACACCCCTCATCGTCCTGCATGACGTTAAACTGCCTCTCAAGAACTACGTGCGGCTTGATTCCCATCCTTATGGGATACGTAGGACCGCCTGGACGCTTGTGTTTCAGGTCCAGCCCCGTCTCTTGGTTGATCACGGGGATCTGCCGTCTTTTGGTTGCTCTCAGGGTGAGTCCTCCGACCCTTTCTGGTGATCTGTTAACGTGTTTTGGGTACTCAGGTCTATGACCCGTAGTGTCGGATTCAACCCCGACAAGTCCTGTATTTCTTTTCGGGCCTCGCGCTTCCTCTTGTTCGAGCCTTCACTCAAAGGGATCCTCGTTAGCGGTTTGGGTACGATGCCTCAGTGCTCTCCTACCGCTCCGAGTCGATTTACCGGCGGGTCCTGGGCCGCAAATCGATATGAATCCTGCGCTTGAGCGGTTGATTCTCTTTTTCTTGCCCTATCCTAGGCTGACGCGATCGGATGTTGTGTTATGAATATGGTCAGCGACATCCTTGATCGCCATGTCGGCTCTTTCAGGCTCTGAACATTGGTTGCACAGTCCTCATCACACTCCGCCTTTGTGCGTTGTAGTGGAATCTCGACACTCTCTTCATACTGACCTTCAGTACACCTTTACACGTTAGGCAGACCAACCAGGGTAATGGTGTCTTTCGAGGCTCCCACGATCTGAGCCCCAAGGATATATGCTGATGTCCTCCCTAAGGTCCATGTGTAGCTGGAACCTCGTCCCCATAAGGAGGAAGGAGTCGCCCGAACAATCGCGTTCTGGGCCCAGTATAACTGGAGGCTAGCATCTCTGCCCCTCGGGTGAGGGACATACGCAGGCCCCTATCCCAGGATCCTTCTCCTAGAATCGTGCGTGACCGTAGGGCTGGGTATGTTCCCACCTCCGCTGGGTCCGCCATATCGCAATGAGCGGATTCCTCCATGGTCCGAACCACACGACCTTAAACTGTGTTGTCCGGTCCTACCACACGACCGTAAACTGTGATCGTCTTGGCCGCCCGACGAGAAACGGCACTGCATCGTGATGTTCTCCTCAGGGGACACTCACGTTGGGCGCTGGTTAATAACCACGCCATTTATCAATGCCTTTCATGGCTTGATTATTGTGACGACGCCAGGGATTTCTTAATCACAGGCATGTCGCTGCACAAAGAAAAACCATCCACCTTTAAGGACAAACAAGAAATATCAAATACCGCTTCTTCTGTGTGCGAGGGTCAGACCCGCACCATTCCCTGCGCTGGTGCTCGATTGTGTTGCGCCACGCTTTAAGAACTACGTGTGGCTTGATTCCCATCCTTATGGGATACGTAGGAACGCCCGGATGTTTGAAACTTCGGGTCCAGCCCCCACCTCTTAGAGATTCCCCCTTCTCTTGGGAATCCGCCGCCTTCGGGTCACCCTCAAGGCGTGTCCCTCGACCCCTTGCAGTGATCCACCGGTGTCAAGAGTACTCTGGTTTATTGCCAGGAGGGTCAGGTTCAGCTTGGTCAGGTTCCTTCCACTTTTCAGGCTTCGTGTTCCCTTTCATTCGGACCCATCGCCTGTGCCCTGGGTGGAGCCCCCGTGAGCGGTCTGGACACAATGCCTCAGTGCTCTCCCACCGACTCGGGCTGGTTCCCCCAAGGGCCTCGGGCAGCAAATCGATATGAATCCTGCGCTTGAGCGGTTGATGCTCGTTTGCTGCCTCATTCCATCAACGGTCAGTGCGATATTGATGCTACTTTTCCGCCATGGTCGGCAGTACTCCCATGTCGTTACGCCGGTGCCCCCAGTCCTTGAGTGAATGGCCGCATGATTCACATTACGTTTTCCACCCCCCATTCTGACCAGGAAAAATCTCGACACTCTTGACACTATCCCTCAGTACATCTTCGCATATCCAGGGGATAGGACCACGATGTGGCGTACTTTGAGGTTCCTATGGTCCGAGCTCTAAGACCTTAATCTAAGATCTACCCCTATGGTCCGAGCTCTAAGACCGTAAACTAAGATCTACCCCTATGGTCCGAGCTCTAAGACCTTAAACTAAGATCTACCCCTATGGTCCGAGCTCTAAGACCTTAAACTAAGATCTACCCCTATGGTCCGAGCTCTAAGACCTTAAACTAAGATCTACCCCTATGGTCCAAGCTCTAAGACCTTAAACTAAGATCTCCCCTAATCGGGGTTCTACGTCCTGCATGACGTTAAACTGCACTTTCAGAACTACGTGTGGCTTGATCTTCAGCCTGATGGAGTACGTAGGAACGCCCGGGCATCTCGACTCGGGCCCAGCCTCAGGGATCACTAAGTCTTGCCCCTCCTCGTCGCCGGCTGTCTGGCCTGGCTTCTGGTAGAAGTGGAACTGCGACGTCCACACCGCCTCAAACAGGCCGATGTACCGCAGCTCCTCCGCGAAGTGATCGCAAGTGTGACGTACCCAGAACGCCCAGGCCCACTCACTGGTGAAATTGCCCCCAGACCGCAAGTCCCAGTCCTTCAGCCAACCCTTGGTGTCGTCGGTGACACTCTGGCGATATGTGCTCGAGTAGAGGGCTGGAGAGTTCTCCGCAGTAGGCTCACTTCCGACGATGGTTCGTGTCCTCGGGTTCAGGACATAGACATCTATGTGTCTGGTCTCCCTGGCAGGATGCCCATTGTTGGTGATGTTATAGCGGGGAAGCTCATCCTCCCGAGTCACCCAGGTCCGTGGCGCATCAACCTCGAACCCTGGCACCGGTACCTCATCTAGGATGCCAAAGTTCCAGATCGGCAGGTTGTCTGACAGCGGATATGTCTTCTGGGCCGGCGTCAGCAAGTCGAACAAGGATTGATTGTTGGAAACAATCTCCTTGGCTCCGTAGACCTCCTCATTCGTCGCCATCTCAGCTCTGCGAGTGGCGGAATCCCCCTCATTTCCTTGATTCGCGGCCATCTCAGAAGCTCCGGGAGTCGTGCGGGTTAAGGGATGAAGCGTGCGGAATCGGACGAGGCTGGTAGAGAAATTTGGGAGTTGGCGCGCAATCCTAGTGGACGGCGCGCAATTGGGAAGTTTGTCGCGTAAAACCCCTGGTGTTCGCGCAAAAATAGGCCGAAATCCGGAAGGTTTGCGCGACGAGAGGGTGAATTCCGCGCCGGAAAGGGAAATTTCGCGCACGAGAGCTCAGATTCTTATCGCGCGGAAGGCCGGTGTACGGTACGGGGGGACCCAGGGCCCCTATTTATAGGCAAGGCCGGGTGTCCGCGCTGCGCGGAAAGCGCTTTGCGCGACCGAGACACCGGATTTCACGCCCGACGCCCTTTTTTGCGCGCCACAGTCCCGCGCCACCCAGGACTTCGGCATTCCGGCGTCTCCCTCGGAACCCGATCGTTGCGACCTCTCGCCGATCAGATTCTGAGGGGGGGCTTTTGTAGACGCCGGAAAAGTCCATTTTTCCCAAACAAAGCTCCGGATGCGGAAAGCGAGGTCATATTTGGAGTCAGAAACACGTTTCGGAGGGCCCGGAGGCCTTGCGCAGAATTTTGGAGACCCGCGCGCAAACCTCCTGGGATGCGCGCAATGCGCTGGGCCGGCGCGCAATTTTGCGCGCCCGCGGCCCGCACGACTCCCTTGCGCGCCGGGCCCGATTCCGCGCCCGCGAAGGCAATTCCGCGCCCGCGAACCGGATTCCGCGCCCGGGGTTGCCTATAAATATAAGGCGACCCCCAACGTTTTGGTGGTTGCCGGAATTCGAAGAGTCTCTCGTGCGCGCAATCCAACCCCCTCCGCGCGCAATGTCGATCTTCAGGTAACCTCCTTTCTTTCGCGCAAGAAAGCCTCAGGGTTCACCTTCGCGCGTAATCCCTTTGGCTCCTTTCCTTTGAATAATTCCTCACCCAAAGGCATTCGCGCGCAAAAGAAGCCTCTTGCGCGCAATTGCCCCCGGGGTGCGCGCAATCCGGCCCGATTGCGCACACCCCCCCTTCTTAAAGTGTCCATTCATTAGAGAATGAGACCGTTGCCCCCGCACGCTATCCGAAACCCGGTGCGCGCAATCTCTACCTTCCACGCGCAAAGCGCTGGCTCAATTGCGCGCCAGCCCGCTCATTTGCGCGCCGACCCGCGGTATTGCGCGCCAAGCTCCTCTTTTGCGCGCAATCCGCCAAGGTCTCCCCCTTTGACCCCCTGAGGGTACCCTCCTGCGTAGCGCCCAATGATCCTCATCCCGGGTGCCCGCACCGTGCGTTGCCTCCCCGTGCGGCCCTCCAGGCTTGCGCGAAGTGACACGGACCCCTCGGCGGCACCATCCTCGTCCGTGCGACAAGACGTTAAACTGCCAAGCATCCATGTCCAAGCTGCATGACGTTAAACTGCCTAGCATATCGTCCGCGCTGCAAGACGTTAAACTGCCAAGTGTTTCGTCCAACATGACATTAAACTGTACCACGTCCGAGCTGCACGACGTTAAACTGCCCAGCATATCGTCCGCGCTGCAAGACGTTAAACTGCCAAGCATCTACGTCCAAGCTGCACGACGTTAAACTTCTCAGCATATCGTCCGCGCTGCAAGACGTTAAACTTCCAAGCATCTTCATCCTTAACACACGACGTTAAACTGTACTTCATCCGGCAAGACATTAAACCGTCCGCTTTGTCCTCAACACACGACGTTAAACTGTATTTCGTCCGGCAAGACGTTAAACCGCCCGCTTCACCCAATCTCGTGCCCTGCACGCAGGGTCCCCCCGGTTTGGATGTGGCCCCCACCCGCTCGTCTCTGCAGGGATGACGGGATTGCCCCTCTTTAGGGACGATTCATGGAGTGGCCTTCGCCCATGGGGGTAGAGTGTTACAAACCGAACGAACTACGTGGACTTTGATCCCTGTCTCCTAAACAGGGTATGTAGGAAGCCTCTCCGAGGTTCAAGCCCACCACCTGGTCGTCCCGGTCATATTCACGTCGGTTCGTCCATCAGTGGACCCCTCCTGGGTTCACACTTGCGTCGATTCACCTATGAATCCGCCCCCGTGGGAGACCGCATGTGTGTATCTCCATTGTGCTTCCCCACTCCCCTTTTCCATTTCTCCTTTCAGCGTCCAGCATGACGTGAAACTGTGATCCACCCGGCCGTTCCATCCCCCTCTGTGCGAGGTGGTTCGGTTCAATCCTCCGCCCGGCGGCCTCGACCTCTTCGTGAGTCGGCTTGTCGACGTCCAGCATGACGTTAAACTGTATATCCGAACTACGCTGACTTTGATCCGCGCTAACGCGCGGTACGTAGGAAGCCCCTACGGGGTCCAAGCTCTTCACTCCATCATCTGCCCTGATCCTTACCCGGGCTGCCACATCCCGGTGGGGTCATGCCATTTCATTCCACTCCACTCCACTCGGGAAGCCGCCCATGTGCTGGCCCCAGCGTCAGAGGTTCCCCGCAAGGGGTTCTGTCATCTGATCCACTTCTCGTGTTGATCATTCCGATGCCGTCCCCGCTGGACGTTAAACTCGCGGCATACCCCGTGTTAAACATGGGAAGCTGAGGAAAACCTCAGGTAACACAGTTCCCCGCACCCGGTGCAGGATGCCTCAGGCCATCACGCCTTCGAGAAGCCCTATTAGGGACGGAAGGCAGACATGCAGAGCCGCAGTGTTAAGTCACGCCCCCAACACCCAGAGCTACCCGGTCTCCTCACCGCAGGTTGCTGCCCCGACCAGACCCCTTGGAGCGTCTGGGCGGAAGCAGCGTAATTAACCGGTGTCCATGGAGACATGGCGCCGGGAACAAGAATCATGAGCACGTCTTAAATCTATGAGGGAGACCCGGATTAGGCGACGAGTTCCGAGGAGACGTCCACGGAAGGAGGAGCCAACATCCCATCATCCCTGTTTCGATCAAGGAGCAGACGCCCCTGAATAAGGGACGGATGTTGCCCGCCCTTGGAAAGCGGGACAGCGGGGCCACAAGCCGCGCGCCCATCCCCTCGGGTCGACGGGTGCACGCGCGAACGCGTCCTTGCGGAACAGCGCCGGAACAGAAACCCGACGCACATCCGCACCAGAACAACTGGTCCATGATCCAAAATCCGAGATACAACCTCATGATTACCCAAAGTTGTTGCAATGATAACAAAAATAGACAGATCGATACATTTTTATAGATACCATTATTCGAGTGACATTCAAGTGGATGATCAGAATTAGTTTTTGGAGGTGATCAGAGGTCTGAATCCCACTGATTTAGTGTTACCATGGCAATGCGACCCTGAATATTCTTTTTCGATGTGAATGGATCATTGGATCAAACATTTTATAGTCAACTGAGGTGCGCTGAGGAAGTACCAACATTTTGGAAAATCCCGATGAACACGGTGTGTATAACGATATAAACTTCTTGTGGGACCCATTCAGCTACAAATAGGGGTTTAGGTAGCAATGAAGTGTCATAGAGTGTTGAGACCTATCACATGGTGTGTGGGACCTTCCCCGAGGATCTTTATGTATCTCATGGGATACATGGACATGAGGTGGAGTACACGGCTTTCCATCATGACATGTAACCCACCACATGGCTAGACCCAGACTAGATACATAGGTTTCCACCTTTAATTTTTCATGGGCTGGTGAACACAGGTTGACATCATGTAATGGAACAGAACCATAGTATACGGGTGGACCCCTGAGAGTACAACATTGCATGTGATCCTTTCTACATGTCATTTATACCTCTTCTACATGAAATGTTCTGATGACACCAGCCATTGAACACATGTAGTTCCCATGGTCATGGGACATGGTGTGTGACCCTACTACACCCCATGTACCCATTCGAATGTGGAATGAATGTCTATTCCACTATATCTCAGACATTTTTTAGGGTTGGTTCATATTATTGTTCCACAATTGGTAAGTAAATTTTTTTACTATTCATAAGAGTATGGTAACTTTTTTAGGATTTTAAAAGATATTTTCAAGAACCCCCTGTAAGAGTCATAGAGCATGATCTTATATCCATTCATGTACCCTAAGAAGAGTTTTGGTATCAACATAAAATATCCTACCGAATGTCGATTCTCTACTGACTAGGTGAGTTTGGATGAGTCGTGGTATCACCCCATAGCCCTGACAGTGACCCCCTTAATGTATCATGATCTTCCCCACTCATGGAAAGAGTACTGTAAGAGAGTATATTGTATCTCTATTCATGTTGATTAGTTTATATCTCTCATAATGGTTTCCAATTAACAATAATTATCAGGAGGATATCATTAGTGCTATCAGACATAGGAGTTTGCACTCCTAGATGAGTAACATTGAGAAATATTCAGAATAAATCTCTAGGGTAAGTATGCGGTAGTTATGACTTACCTCTAGAGTACAGTTCTGGGTTTGAGTATATCAAGATATGTTTTAGTTATATGTAATATAGTCATAAACTATATAGAGATGATTGTACCTTTAGATTTTCTATTTCTTTGTGGTTTCGGAGTAACCTATTGAGTATTGTTATACTCATCATTGCATGGGCTTTTCCCCCACATTTTTCATGTAAAGAAAAGCGTCCTTTTGATGGATTTGAGGGTTGTCCAGGACCAGACAATGCATTGTGAAATCACATAGGACAAGGTGTTCCTAGGAATTTGAGCAGCATTCCAAGTAGATTTTTTTAAAAGTTTCAATTTTTGGATTCCAGACTGTTTCTTGTAGTGGGCCAGTATTATAGCCCATTTTACTTTACTACACATTACATTCTTGTCATACTCTATTGGTTGGGTTCAGTGGTATGCATTCATTTTCTTCCTTAGTGGTTGTTAATTTTTATAATTTATCTCTTTAAGAGGTTTGCATGTGTATAGGTAATTAGGAAATGTCACCCATGATAGTGATATGCCTACTCATTGCAAGTTATCAGCCCTTAGCCTAACCTTGACAGGAATTCGGAGTCAGGACACAGGACCCACTAGAACCGTTTGTAATAGTTATGGATAATATTACATGATAGGAGAAATATATATTTATTCATTTCTGGAATATGTAATTCTCTAGAAGTTGATTCTAGTGTTTTATTCATGTAAAACTCATCTTGAATACTCATTATTTGGGAAAAGAAATGAGTTTTGTGGAATAATATTAATGTATTAAAATATAATTGTAAATTCAGCATATTTACTTTATGTTATTATTCAAATTAGTAAAATAATTCTTCAACTCAATGGAAAGGAACATAAAACACAAACTTAATCCCTATATTTTTCATATTAAGAAATCAATCAACTTTTAACCCATCATAGATTTAGGGTTATGTGATTTTCAATGTTATCCTGGCCATGTTTTTTATCCCAAACCATCAGAGCATGATGGTTATCTTCCTCTTCCATATCAATGTTTTCCTACATGAAACCCAACTATGTTTTATCTCAGGTAACCATCATACTTCTTATTCATTATTTTAAAATTGATTTTTTATTTATATTTTTTCTAATTTTCTATTTTAATAAATTAATTTTGAAATATTAAAATTTAGTTTTCAATCAGAAGTTAAAATAGTAAGGAAACAATTTATAAAATATGAGGGGGGTGGGAGAATGTAACATTCTGAGTTTTTAGAAGAAAAAACTATGCTCAATAGCGTACATGATACACCACATCTAACTTAAACAAACAACTAGACTTGATTATTTAAATGTTATCATTTCAACCCAGCATCTAGAATGGAAGGTATGAAGAATATTAATTGAATTATAAAAATATAGTTTAGATGTGTATATATAATAAATTAAATTGTGACTGGTTAATTATAAATTATTGTAAAACCGGTTTTTTAAAATAATATGATTTTTTTTCTAAAAAATAAATTTTAATTAATTAACAGTGTTTATAAAATAATAAAATATATTTTTTGGATTTTATTAATGAAATATATATGTAATATATTAAATATATTGTTTAATATTTATATTATATGTTTTATAGAGATCATATAAGAACAAATTCAGTTTTATGGATAAAAGGAGTATTTTCCTAAAATGGTAGATTTACTACCTTTTGATGGTGCACCTATGTTAAATCCAGTTTAGACAAATATATATATATATATATATATATTATAGTTGATAGAATAAAAATATTCTTTGAAATGAGATTATCAAATTTTATTTACTTATTTTTATAATTTTTTCTATTTTTCTGATAAAATTATTTTTTAAATATTGAAAAAATAATTTAGTTTAAATGAAAACTACTTTTTCATAAAATTTAAATATATTTTTAAATTATATTTTTCAATGATTTAAATTTCTATATAGAACTTTTTTTTTTATTTAATCCAATTATGGTCATTGGAATTAATTTGAAATAGAATATGTATATAAAAACATTTCTGTCTTTTGGAAATTATTACATAAAAACATCTTCTCTCAATCCTCCAATGAGAATAATTTTAAATCAATTTTATCCACATATGGGAATTTAATTATGAAAATGGAAAGTCATGGTTGTAAAAATTACGATATTTACATTATAATTGGACCGGCTTAATTATTGGTTAATATTTGTTTCAATATTTTTTTACCACTACTAAGGGTAAATTAGTTAATTAAGGGTAAAAATAATATTATAATCATTATAAAACTAACCAAAAACATGAATTAATTCTATTTGATATGTCTTTTTCTACAAAAGTAATATTTGGGTCGATTTTATGTTCATTTGGAGCCACTGGGATGACATTAATCTCTTTATAGTATTTTATGTTAATGAATTGACAGAGGACATACTCATGTATGAATAAATATTTTTTTTAATATATAGTTATTTAAAATATATATTAGACTATAAAGAGTTAATAGAAAGATAAAATTTTTATCTACATCATGTTAATTTACCTATTATTTTCAGGATATAAATAAATTAATTAAATGGTGACACAATGATGACATATTAATTTCATCATTAGCAGAAGAATCAAATAATTATTATTAAAAATATTAAAAAGAAAATAATATTATATATTTATCTCCATAAGAAAATTTTATGGATCAATTTTAGATGTTATGTATGATTTATCATATCTTTTAAAATGATATCATGTATTTTATGATATTTCAAAAAATCAAATGTTAAATAATACTAAAATTGACACTATATATATATTAATTTAAAAAATAATTTATCAAATTATATATAATTTATAAATATTAAAATTTCATTATACTAATTTGGATAATAAATTAATTTAATAAATTATTATTTTAGTGGTAGTTTGGCATTTTATCGTAATTTTATTAACCCTTAAAGTGTAAATTACATGATATGACAATAAGAATAAATAAGATTCAAAAGAAAACTATAAGGATTAAAAAATAGTCAAATCCAATTTAATTATAGTGGGATGAAGAGTATTATACCCAAAATAATCATATATTGGTTCCCCTATTACACATTTTTATTTGAATATTAATTTATATTAAATTAATATTTTGATGATTTCCAAGAGTTCCGCTTCACAATCCTATAAAAGGGAACCCATTATTCTCATTTGAGCACACCTGAAAAAATATATGGTTCAGAAAATATCTACCCATATCCTTGACTATAATCCCCCACCCACATTATATAGAACTTATTTAATTCGTAACACCCGCCTTAGTGATGTTCAAGTGTTAATCAAAGGGGATCTATTAAAGATAAGGTGTTGTTTTTATTTAAGTGATTATATTTTACTTCTTCTTCAACATAAAATATTCTCCCACCATGATGAAATAAATAATCTAGTATATCCATTATACTAAGATATTAATATGTTAATAAAATCCCTTAAATCCACATCCACTTCCATCAATGGGAAAATATTTAGTCATTTTTGCATACATGTGAACTATCACCTCCACGAACTGATAAAAATAATTTTCCATTACTATCCCCTAAGTCTAGTTATAATGTTTGAATTTTATATTTAAATATGATATTCATGACGTATTTCTCAACAAAAAGAATAATTTATCAATTAAATTCTTTTCTTCCATGCACAAAAAAGTGATAACATCGTTCGTGTGTACATGTGAACTGTCACCTCCACAAAACGATGTGATTTATATTTTTAACCACATAACTTGAAAAAAAAATTAATATATTTAAAATATTAATATGATATTAATAATGTTATGATATTTGTAGAATGATAAAATAATACTTATCTTAATTTTATAAATATCATTTAAAAATTGAAATGTTACTAATGCGTACGTATGACTTCCTGTCTCCATGATTGTGTCAGAGATTATTTTTCATATATATAAGTAATGGATGAATTTATAAATATAATTAATGTATAAAATCTATTACCAATACAATATATTTACCCCAAATCCTCTACATGCCTCTCCCTCTTTCATTCATAGCTTCATTTACCAACATATACACCTCTCTATAAAATATTATACCCATACCGACTCTCTGAATCCCAACTTTAATATTCTGCAATAGACTCTCCAAAAAATTGATATCCCTCTTCAATGATAAGAATCCAAGAAGTATTATCTCATTAGATCATGAAATCTCAATTATCAACATTTTCTATCAAAATATGCCTTCCCTTGTCAATTATTCTAGTGCTCTGTGTAATTTCATCTCCCTCACCATGTTGTCTCATCTCCCTCATTAACTATTTATCTCATTTCTTTTGAGAATTGTCCTCATTGTTATAATTAAGGATCATAATTAATATCTAATTGGTCTAATAGGATTATTTTATTGAATGTTAGAAAATGACCCCATAATCCTACACTACCCATTGTTAATGAAGAATTGTCCACTATTGTTTGAAATCTATGGTATTTTTCTAATATCAATTTGAGGTATGTGTCCTAACTTCGAAATGTATATTTTCTCAAAATAAAATTAGAATGTCTACTAGAATGAACATTTTCATTCGAAACATAGATAAAAAACATTTATAAATGCATGTATTGAAGACGCTTTGCGAAAATATCCATATGTTAGGGTAAGTATAAGGTGAATTTAAAACACCATAAATCTCCTTCATATCCTTCATTTTAAAATTCATAATAATTTTATTTTTCTTAAAATTTTTTATTATTAGCAATGAATATTATAACATTACTCATCATTCATTTTGTCTATTTGTTTCATGAATATGAATCTTGGTATTATCAATTTTTATTTAATGATTTGGGATATCATACAATGATTCTGGAAATTAAATTTAAAAAATGATGTTTTTGAATATAATGTCAAAAAAATTTAATAGTTCTTGTCATATTTTTTATTCATTATATTTTCTTTAATTTACCATTTTATAACATATAGTCTTCTACAATTTTAGGTATATATGGATCACTGGTTCATGCCTCATAATTGGTCTGTCTGAATTTTTCTCACCAATATCATCATTATTTGAATGAATTTGTTATTTAGAGGATATTATTGTAATTGTTGCAGGTTATTGTGGAATATGAAAATGTTGAATAGGATATTGGTATCTAGGTGTTTTTTTTACATTTAATTGTTAATAATTCGTCATAATTATTGCCTTAACGTTTACTTTTCAATAACTATTAATATAGTTACATTTTATTATGTAGTTTGTATTTGGATTTAAGTTAGTAGCATTGATTCCAAATTATGAAAATCTTTGAAACTATATACTAATTGTACATAAATAAAAGAATAAAATTAACTAATATTTTATGAAATATTAGTTTTCAAATTGATGTAGTTTCATTTTATTATAGAAAATAAAAACAAAAATAATATTCATGAAAGAATATGTATTTCATCTAAAATATATTTTTTTCATTAAATAAATCATTCATTTAAATTTCAAATTAAGAAATGTGGAAATAATCTATAGCGACAGAGAATGGAAAAAAATAGAAAATATCATACATGATGATTGAGGGACATGTAATACTTTCACTATATATTTATCATATCATTTATATTTAATTATTTTTGTCATCTTTCATAGGAGGATTACATGGAGCATGATAATTTTTTAGTGATAATCAAATATGTAATAATGTTGAGGGATACCAAATGTGATGGAAATGATAATGGATAGATCAAAGCTTCTCTTTATTAATTAAATAATCTATTGATAGATTATCTATACATTGATGGAATTTTCCTGGATTTATATCATAATGTTTTTTGGGTTTTCACATCACCTAATAACATACACATTAGAGTACTTAATGTTCTTCTAAATTACTTCAGATTTTGGATATATATATATGTACGGATCATAAACCATTAATGTGTTCTGTTTTCTTTTGAAAAATATTTCATGTGCATCGAATTCATATTTTTTGTGTTAGTTTTTAAACTTTTTACCAAAGAAGGAGACTAAAGTCATTGAAAATTGATCATTCTTGCATCGGTGTGGTCTTCACCCTTTAATATAAATTCTTTTTTCATTTTGATATTTTTTTTCATTCATATAGGTTTTATTATAAATAATATCTCATTTGGAATGTGTTTTTGGGTGCCATTTTTATTTTTTTAAACTATTTCAAAACCATATGTCGATATATTTAGGTTTCTATTTTTTAGTTTATGACTATTTTTTTTAATAACTAAAAATATTCAAAATATTAATTTCAATTAACAATGATGTTTTTATGTCGTTTGAACAAATCATAAACCTAAAATATATCAAAATAATACTCTTCTAAATTTTTGCTATCAAATAAATTTATAAATGTTTTCCCATCCATTACATTCATACAATGATCACTTGGTTTTAATATTTGAATTTATAATTATATTCACCCACACATCTTCCAGATTTACACCATCTAAAGGTAAAAATGTATATATACTTTATGTGATCTGGTATATACAATATACAAATAATATGCATATATTAGGTATGCATTATGTATAAGTTGTTTCAAATTACATAAATGTGTATGCATACATTGTTCCTACATTTTTTTAAGTTACACGAACATGTACATATATTGAACATTTTGTAATGTACATATTTTCATAATATCATGCCACCAATTTCTATTTCACATTCATATTCTATGAAATTGTAATATCCATTCATTGTATACTATATCCAACTTAGTATATGTATACTGTGTGTATTTTATGCAATTAAAATTTTCATAACACATTAACAGATTAAAAAAGAACCAGATTCAATACATTATGAATATCGATTAAGTTGGTGAAATTATATTCAATCGTTGGTATGTTTATTTTTACACCTATATGAATATTCATCTCTTAGTGAAATTACATTAGTATCCAAGTTTTTACCCATGTATGTGTAAAATTCATTCTGCGTAATTGCACATATATGCGTATTTTTATGGTATGTCATTAAAATGTATATTGTATGAAATTACTATATTCATAACCTACCCATAAAACATAAAATCAATATTATTTGATAAATTTATAATACTTACTATTCATGATATCATTTGATTAACTTTTTATATTGTATTAAATTTATTTTTCAAACAAATTGTATTTTTAATGGTAGATCAGTATTCTACTTATGTGTTGGATTTCTATATGAAATTTGTGGAAACTGTTATTATTTAAATTGGTGTGGAAAAAATAATGTTCTATATAAATTATAAAAAAATAGTGAAGGAATTGGAAAACATGTTTTGAGAACTAAAATAGCTATAAATATAATAATTAACAGACAAAAAACAATTACGATCCATAAAACATACTAGCTGAATAGCATCCATGGTAAAACCACCTTTTAATAGATGACAATGATCATCACCAATAAGGTTTGGAGTCATGGGTGGAAATTTGGAATCATCAACCCGAGCATGGATGAAAAATACTGGAATTTCGTAGGTGA
Source organism: Viscum album (assembly GCA_963277665.1). Taxonomy (NCBI): domain Eukaryota; kingdom Viridiplantae; phylum Streptophyta; class Magnoliopsida; order Santalales; family Viscaceae; genus Viscum; species Viscum album. The sequence goes on along the minus strand of OY728131.1, from coordinate 1,615,703,013 downwards.
TATATTTGTGTCATTGGAGGGTCATATTCTTTAAAATAGATGGATTTCATAAGGAAAGGATTCTCTATTATTCTTTATCAATTATTCCATCATGTTTTGTATCACCTTCCTCAAATGTTTAATCTATGATTCTTTCTACAGCATCATCTAAATTATTTATTCGAGATCCATAAAGCATAAAAATGACCATTCATTTTACCTCTAACCTCTCAGTAAAACTCTACTGATCAGCAAACATAATTTCCTTTTTATTCTTCTTAAATAATGTTAGTTTCAACTCTTCATTATTTATCAGCCCATAATTTATCATGACACTTCAAATATTATTAAGTAGCTCATAGTGTTCTTATATTTCACTGACACTAAAAATATCTCCTTAGTAATAACTTCATTATCTTTAGAGCCTCATGATTATATATGAACAACAAGAACAAAACACTACAGTTGGGAATAAAATAGAGTTTTGACTCCCTCTAGGCACTTCAACATGATAATTCCTATAATATAAAACACTCTATTCCCACAGAAATAGTAGTTATGGAACGAAGATGTTTTTTAACCCTGATTAATGATATATATTATTTTTATGGGACACTAGAAAAAAAATCATCGCAGTTGCTATTGAAAGGCAAATTATTTGAATAATCACTACAGTCAATATTTATTATGATTCAAAAATAGTGTTAATAATTGATTTTGGCTGGGTTGTCATTATCAATCAAATGATTCAGATCAAAAATCAATAATGTTATAAAATACCCAAAAACATTACTTTGGATCTTTTTATTGCTTTTAAACCCTCCAACCAAATCAGCTATGTTTTCTTTAATGATCATAGCTAAAATTCCATACCACATATATAAAAACAAGTTATTCTATTTCTCCATTTTTACAAGAAAAGTTCACAAAAAAAATAATAGGATATGTACTTAATTATGTTTTTTTCTTATAAATAGAAATAATATGATTAATTATTGAATATATTACCATTTCATTTTAGTGGGCCACATTGTGATGGAGATACCTCTAAGAAGACAAGTGCATTGAAAACAAATGTAATATGGAACATAAAAAATACATAGAGAATGGGATGGTATCCATTAAATTCATCATCTCCATCATCAGAGATTTTATTAAAATAAAAATATTCGAAACATTATTTGGAGACAACAGATTATCTAAAAATAGTCCCGCCTCTCCTCTACTAATATAGCCTTCTTAATCAACTCTACCAAGATCTAGGGATGTCATAGGTACATTCATTTTTATATTATTAAATTTTTATATTTTTTTTAAAAATCATTACTATCATCTAATTCTATTCATGTTTTTACTGATTAACCAGGAAGAGAATGAAATGGGTGATAATTGGTTGTCTACAAGTTCACAAACCCCCTATTCGAATTTGTCAGATCATACATGTGATTATGCAGTGAAAAAACATCAGTCATACTGGTTATTTTTAAGATCATGTACATATCCCTCTGCAGCATGGAGAGATCCACGTAGGGGACTATATTTGGGGGATGATATTTGATCAGGAACATGATCCAAGTCGGGAAATAGTCCATAAACTAGATGATCCGATCGGTCTTGATGGTAGCCTTAACAACAGTTATATCATTGGGCACAACATCACCATTGTCAATGTAGTGGAAATCCATGTACATAGTATGGTGAGGGTTTCACTTTGTCATCGTGAATGATTGTTTAAATGTATTTTTTGTGATCTCAATAGAATATAATTTCTCATGATAGGATTTCAAAGAAGAAATGACATGTGAATATGTGGTTATAATGAAGTGTATCAGAAGGTACGACCCTAGGATCATTTGAAACATATTAACATCCACATTTTGGGAACCATCAATCCTCAGTGACGCTATTAAAGATGACATGACATGAGAAAACAAATGATTTAAGTTGAACTAAGTCGGATGTTCAATGGATAAAAAATGCTGTAAAATATCATAAATAGCCTCATTATCAAGGAGAACAACCATTTCATTTTGCTCAAGGAGGGATTGGGTCGACATAATGCTTTTATAGGGAAACAATAGTGGTTGATTCCTGAGGCGATGGGTAAATCGTGAAGCACAACTTGGATTTTTTTTCATAATCAAATTTATTTTTTATTCTTGAAATTAATAATATTTTTAAATTTTAATTTCTATTGATAATATTATATCATGTTTTCATCTTGATTATTTTTTTAGTGTTTCTCATACATTATAACATCATTTAAAGACTGAAATATAATTTTTTGGATTTCAATTTTTTGTATATTAATATTAAAATATATATTTTATTATTTAGTTAAGGGAAATAATTTCATTTTTGGAAATTTTATGTGAAAAATTGACTTTCCATTTATAGAAAAATATCCCATTAATGTTATTTTTTTTAAATACAACTGCTTTTCTATTTTATTGATTCTCATAAATAATATATATATATCTTTTTACTTCCCAATAACTCCTTATTCAATTTTATTTTATCCCACTCTACCCATGATGAACACAATGTCTAAAAAAAACCAAAATAAATTTGGATATTCCATTTCCATATTCTTCAATCATATCAAGGATAATTATCTCACATTGATCTCTCTTAGATAATAAATTATAGTTTATGTATCCTTAAATAATCCATTAGTTTCCTATGTGAATTGGTGGATTACAATGGTCATTCCCCTTAAAATTAAAACCATGAAATATTTGGATAATATGTACTTCCACATTCCATCTTCTCACATCATATCCCACATATGGCCTTCATCCAGGGACATAATCTTCCAAATATGAGCTTCCCTTTTCGTATAATTATACCATATGCAAGAAATATTTTTATTTTTGTTTTATGTACATAATACATATACAATATAAATAATGAATTTAAATACATGGGTCTCCTCATATATCTACCACCTACATTTCATATTCCAAACAACTGATCAATATTAATTATACCCTTACGTTTGATTATATTTTTATATTTCATTTTTGTAATGTTTTTGACAACTAAAAAATTGAGCGTGGGTTTGTGAATTTTTATTTAAAATGATCACACCATGAAAATTCATGGTTCGGGTACTAGTTTATTATTATTCCATGAATATTAATATCTATATGATGAAATAATCACAAATTTTACAATTAATATCTTATAAGGTCATTTTGGACTGAAGTACGGAAAATCATGAAAACATCCAACATGAACATAAGTAATTACATAATTGTTATAACATGGTAATAAGTTATATAAAAACAAGAATAATCATGAAATTAATGTTCTAATAAAATTATATGATCATATATGTTTATTATTCGGGAATGTAAAGGACAGATATGATGAATCAGACTCATGGTAAGGGACTTCATCTCAAAATTCTTCCATTGAGGAATAGTTTGATGTTAAACACCCAACATAATTTATGATATGAATATACAACCCCCATTGACTTATAATATTTGTAATTAAGTAATTAACAATTTATTTATTTATTTGATAAATATCATTATTTCATTGGTTTTATGATTTAAATGTTCAAAGTGGTTTGCGACTCTACAAATGATAAATTAATTAATCCCTTATCCATTTCAACATTATTGATATTATTTTACATGTTTATTTATAAGGATATATAATTATTATAAACAATATTTTATGCCTATTTTAAAATTAATTAAAAAAATTTCAAAAGGATTGTTTCTAATGTTTTATGTAAGAGAATCCTTAACAAAAAAAATATTATTAAATTTATTAATTATTTTTTAATCCTAAATCATTATCACTAATGTCCATTTTTTATAAATGGTTTAAGGATCTATTTATGCAGATAAAAATGTTTTAAAATGTTATTATTTGAATTTCTATAAAAAATTCAATGTGGTATACCACACATTGATTCAAAAATAAATTTTTATAAATATTTGAAATTGGTTTATGAAAATAGATTTTTTATTTAAATTACATGAAATGTTTTATTATGTATGAAAATTGAAATTTTATGGGTCACATGTTGAAAACTGAAAGATAGTATGTGTTATTATTATATAATGGTATACGCACATTCGACAGGTGGTTACATGATAAAATAAGGACGCGTGTTTAGGTTATAACCTCTAATTCATTGGGTATGGAAGTTGGTTATATATTTATTCTATTTTATGGGTGACATGTATAGATGTCGGCCATATAGCTATTCCATTCCTATGAGTGGTGTGTATAGAATTCTACCATATGGTTATTCCAATTTATCATAAATATGTCCCATGTTACCTACACATATCTTATATATTTTCTTATATTTAATTAGAAAAACCTTTTATTTTAAAAAGGTAATATAATGATCATTTTCAAATGATGATCTATTTTTTAGGGTAAAATGGTATGATATATTTTAAAGAAATATTTTATGGTTTTTGCGTAGAGTAATACTTTTCTCTATTTGTTTCCTCGACTAAGGATTTATGCTCACTCAATGATTTTTTTCATAGGTCTTCTGATTAGTAAGATAAAATAAGATGTTATTATGAAATAATAAAGACGTTTCTTGAAAATAATTCTTATTTTAAAGGGATTTATTTATTGGAAAAAATGTTTACAATGTATAAGTTTCCATAAGTAATGTATGGGTCTACTTTATAAGTGTTTTTAAATTCTCTTAAACTCTAAACCAAAAAGATATTATAATGTCTATTATTGTTCAAAATCACTAGAATAAGATATTTTAAGGTTAGATACTTATATTATCTATAGTTATAAATTGTTATAAAAATAATTTTTCAAAACAATAATTTTATAGACTTTTAAAAAAATACCACTTCTTTGAAAAATAGAAGTTATATAAATTATTTTAAAATAAAATGAGACTTCCAAAAATTGATTATTGATCATGATATACAAATAGTATACTAAATTATGTGGCTACTTAATCTTCTACTATATAATAGAAAAAACACTAATATATCCCTATTTTCTTTTAGTATTAATTAATCTATGCATAGATATTACACTATTTGGGAATATGAAAATTCTATAACATATGGAGTTATAAAATTTTCTAGTAATCTCTTTAATAAAAATATATAAATTTTTTACTATCCATAAACTAAAATATTCCATAATATAATTATGTTAATTTTTTATACGCTTAAATAAAATTTTAAAATACAAGGAAACTAATTATTATGGAACTTCTATCTTCTTTTATGAGGTAAAGTGCAATGATTTCTATTTACTATCATATTATGATTCCTACAATTTTTTGATTTTTTAATTAATATTTGATATCTAGAAACTGAATTATTATTAAATGGCATATAATAAAAACTTGATGTATTCATCCATGACGTAATACCTAAATATCATTATAGGATTATTCATTCCCATCTCATTAATTATCAATATTTGAAATATACATGATGCTATAATCTCCCCTATTATTTAATGTGATATAATCATTAGTTCAATTAGAACATATTATTTTTTCATTATTTTTTATTGGCTGATTATACCTTATGTGGACATTTTCCATAGACTTAAAATTGAAATCAGTGAACTCGCATGATAATGAACAGTGAATAATGAATCATTATGAATTTTTTTAGTTTTCAAAAAATTGTTCAATATTTAGATAAGACTTCTTATGAGATATATCCAATAAAAATAAACATTACTATGAAAAAGTAATTTATTTGTAAGGAAACAAATGTGAATATAAATAATTAATTTTTTTCATAATTAGAAAATAATGATCCATGAATATGGTTGTATTTTTTTAAATCCACATCTGTTTATCTTTTCACAGAAAATATATCTATGTAATTTGTACAAATTAATAACATCCATGGTCATATAAATTTTAAATATATGTAAATTTTTTATCAGAATAAACTAATATAGAAATATGTGATAATAATAAAATATCAAGGTCTTAATCTTTGAAACTAATGTATTTTATGCGTTTGATATATTACATTATTAAAGAAAGTGTTGATTCGAATTTAATATTATTTTTTACATTTTAATTAGGTATATCCACAACCACTAATTATATTTCATGAAAATGGAAAATAATTTCTAAAATTAGTAGTCAGTTTGTCTAACATATTCAGATATTCATTTCCATATATATGTTATGGTGGATTATCTTTTTCAATAAGACTATCAAAATGTATGTGATCATATCATCATCAATTTATCATTGGTAAAAAGTTAATTTATTATTTATGTAAAACATTTTTCATTTTTTATTCTCCATGATCGAATATTTATTATATAATTTATACTATGTAGTTTTTCTATAATTATCCAAACATACATTTTAACATAATTTGGTAAAAAATTATTGTTCACAAAAGTGAATAAATCTGTTGAAAAGACTCTTTCTATGATGCGTCATACAAAATCATTCCCATAAGTCATAAATGATTCAAATAGATTATCACTTGTTTTAATTATACATATTTATTATTATCATGGCCATTTTTTAAAAATTCATTTTATTAATTAACATAATGGGTTTCTTCATGATGGTACAAAATGGAAGCAAACATATGTAAATTATGACGTGATAGATATTATGTGCATTATGATTCTATTTAAATGGATTGAACCTAAAAAAATAATACCCAATACTATTATTATGTTCATATGGTAATTATATGTATAATATATTAAACTATATTCATTCTAATACATTTAGAATAGGTACAACTTCCACAGTATTCTTTTCATTCCCAATGTCCTATAATATATGCTATAATTGTTTCTAAAATAATCATTTATTTATGTCTTAGTTATTAGTGGAATGTCCCACGTAACCTTCTATAGTACATGCGATATAGTTTTATCCTCATTATATTTCCATTAAAAAGTACCACATTTATTATAGTTATTTAGTGATGAATTTTGATTCCAATAAATAACAAAACCATTAAAAAACAAAGCCTTTTACAAGAAGAAAATACTATCAGATCAATTAATTTTGATTCCATGTAGTCATTTAAAAGAATCGTTTTACATTAATGAAACAAAAATTTATATGTTTGACCTAATGTATTCTTACTAAGAAAAACCACTACTAAAGTGTTTTAATACACATGATGGAGTGCCAAACACTATTATATTGATCAACTCCAATGATAAAACACAACTAGATTCTACCCTCATAAGGAAAGGGAAAACCACTACATTAATAAGAACATTTTTCACCACCAATTAAGGAACTATTTAATATATTATTCAATCCAATAAGAAGATAATAAAATATTAAATATATAGTTACCTATGTTTTTTCATGTTTGGGACCAAACAAATTTTGTATTTTAGAAATCAAAAGTCTCTAAAAGGATTAATATGGTAAATTTATACTAGATTATGGCCATTAAAAATAATTGACTATCTCATTGGTTTTAGGATTTGGTATTTACCCTTAAGGTGAGTTTTAGTGGAATTCAATGATAAATAAATTTTAAAGGACATTTATTATTCACTAAATTAATAAATTTGTTCTCATATATTTGAATTTTAATATCATATAAATTGAATATTTAATATAATTTTTGTCCTAATGGTTACGTATAGATCAACGTGATTCACTTATGGTGGGTGTAACCTCCAATTTAGTTTTAGGATCAAGGTTATACATATATAATTTTTATATTTAAAATCACAATTGACAAGATTATTAGTCTATACACGACCTTGTTATTTAATATCTTATTGGGTAATACAGACTCGTAACATAAGGACTATATATATTTGGATAAAAATAGTAGTGGAGAGAATATAAGAAGGTAAAGAGAAGGAATATTAACAAAATGACAATGATGAAATCTCATCTCATCAAAATAAAATCAAAGTCTTGGCTTTTTTAGTGTAGGAATTCCATTATATAATTTTCCAAATCAAAATTTTAATGTAAATTATTATAAAATTCAATGTAATTATAATTACGTGAAATCGATGAGATCATGTGAACTTTTAAGTTATTCTTTTTTCTATAATGGTGTTCTTGTTGTTTTAGTAATAAATATAATCCCCTTGGTAGTTCAATTTTTTAATTAAATTTTGAGTCTTCAACCCATATTTCTGGTATCACCATTATTCTGAAATTATTTGTTCAGTGACATATGTGTTTTACATATAAAACATGGCTTTCCAAAATCACATCACTCACCAATTCTCCATTTTCATTCTCTCTTTTTCCCGAGGGAGAATCTGGAAGGTACGAATAGGCATTGAAATTTATAAAGGAATAACTGATTACTAATATGAGAAATATTGTTGTATGATATTGATCTGGTTGTATCGTAAAATGATAGATAATGTGGGAATCCAAGTCATGTGGATGGAATAAATGAATACTTAATTGGTGGGGATTGGGAATAGGGGATAGGGAATGTACAAGTGGTTTTAGAGTGAAGGAAGTAGTGGAATGTGATGGTTGTTGGAATTGATGAAAACCAAAGTTATAATTAAATTTTCAGGTTTCAACAATTACATTCTGGGAATAATTTTTTATAATAATAATAGTTGAAATGTAAAAATGGAGATGAAGGTAGATCTTGAAGAAAACCATTATACATGACATAATCAAAGGATCATAATCCTTTTTGTGTTTCGATAAATATTTCTATAGTTTCTATAAAATATAAATATAATTTTACAGGTGACTATGGGTCATTGATTTTATTTTTATACCCCACATAACCCATCAGTGACCAGAGTACACAACCAACAAACCACATGGCCATACACACTATGTGAGTTACTTGGCACTCCATATTGTTTAATATGATGTATGTTTACTACTAGATACACAATTGGATAAAAATGCAATGTATTTAGATGTCACATTCCCTATTTTGAGATATATTACATGGTTCCCAGTCAGTAAAATTCCCACTATCCATTAATTCACCCTTGTGATGTGTGAATGAAATCAATTCCCTATATATTTTGATCACATAACATGAGATAATGGTGGTACAAAATAGAGTAACATATAATTCCTAGAGTCCATGTACCCCACTAGTGAACAACTTTAGTTTTACTGTATATGGAAGAATATGGTTGGTGAACACCCAACCTATTCTTGAAGATCACATTATTTGTTTACAAAGGCATATGTCATGTACTATATCGCATTGGTCTTTTTAAATTAATTATTTCATGGGGGTTATAATTATTCAATTTAAAAGTCTATTTTGAGTGATTTTATAAATAGATCAAATGGATGTAATTATATCATCCCACAAAGAACATTATTGAGGAATGTTGAGATATTAAAGTATCAATTGCCTGTATAAAAAATAAAAGGGATATGGATAGTCATTCAGATAATACATGGGGTTAATACTCTCTTGAAGAGATTCTCATTACACTAAAAGGGTCTCGTGAATGAATTGTACAGCTAGTTCTCACATTTATGCCTACCCCTTAAGTCCTCCATATTAAAAAAAATGTAAATTATTCATTTGGTACTACATTGGTGCAGATATAACACATGTCCCAAATTATTAATCTGATTCAGTGCTCCCTCCCAAAATGGGGAATCATTCCTCTGCCTATATAAGTTATTACTTCTCTTATCACATGATACAGTGGATTTTATTCATCTTTTATAGTTGTTTATATCTCATTTTACCATTACCATTGATTGGGTATGGGTCTTCTATAGGGTTTTCTACTCCCTTAACTAACATCCATTCCTTATTTAGTAGTATTTTCACTACTAATGCTATAAAGTGTTACAATTTAAATGATGTGGGTTGGGTAGTGATGATGTGTAATGAAGATGTTTTGGGTATTTCAACATATTTGGGATTTTTGGTTTCCTTTTAGATATGACTTATTGTTAGGCTATCTAATTATGGATTCATAAGTATCTGAGTGCTCTCGGTGTCTCCATTTTCTTATAGGATCGAACTCATTATGAGTTGAGATATATATATTTTAATTCTTTTCTCAATCATTAATACACACATTATTGACCATATATGAGTTTCACCATATATTCTCCAACTCATAGAATTTATCCGATAAGTTTTTTCATCTTTACATTATAATTTTAATGAGTTATATTACATATGTTTAAAATCACCAGTGGATAGATTTTTGTAATTATATTTGTTGTGTCTATAAAAAATTTCTTGTTTCAAATGTGGCCTTATTGGGATTGATGTTTGTGGAGCTTGTATAGATTATGTATGATTGTTTTCATAATGTGCCAATAATTCATACCGTAAGAGTAATATTATTTATTTATTCTCATAGTGTTCACATATGTGTTGGTTTTCATGTTATTTAATGTGTTGTACGATAATTTCTATACACAATGTTTATTCAGATATATAGGTATATGTGTAGAATATTTAATGATTATATCATATATTTGATATATATATTTTTGTAGGTTTCAAATGGGTTTACGTCTCTCACATGATATATATTTGTTGGTGCTAGTCACGATCCCCAATACTATTAGACAGCAACATGTGGTGTCACATTTATCATACCAATAGACTAGGTGGAGTCCCCGAGACATGCTCATGTCAGAGTGGTATGACCATGTATAATTACATAGGTAAATTTTTAGTGTTAATAATATCATAAACATTGGTTTTTGAATATAAGATATGATTTTAAGGTGTTTTTAGTTTTTATTTTTGACCACATAACCTTGAGGTTATTTGGATTCCAATATATTGTCTCACTAATACTCTGATAATTTAATGATCAAATTAGGGATAAGTAGATTTTGTTTTCTAGTGCAGAAATTACGGGATATACATTGTAGCAGTCAGTTTTTGTGTCCATTTTCTTATAATGATATCCTATGTAAATATTTTCTAGTAACCATGGATTAATATTTCTTTATAGAGGGTGAAAACCACAGATAAGAAACTCAGATTCATAAAATTGTTCATGATAAGCCTATGTTGGTTCTTGACCCTCTCTCTAGTAATAAATGATTAACGTGGGGTGAATTTAGAGAACTTATTATGAGGAATAATTTACCCATTAGAAAATGATTTATCCTTCATTTTTGTTCTTTGAAAAGATCTTATCATTGAAACTTCGGTATTTCAAATGGAGTTGGATCTGACAACCAATAGATGGAAGACACTATAAAAACTTCAAGGACTGAGGAGTCCTAGAATTTAGTCAGAGCATGATCCATGAGAGACATGTGATTTGTCACACATTGAGATTCTTGTTTCCCATATATTAAAGGAACACGCTAACCAGATAGTGGTTCTTGCTTCAATATATCCGTTCATAACAATGTTTTATGTTATTTGTAACATAATTAGTGACATGAAAAAAAAATTCTCTAATGTAGATTTAGTACTACCCCTTATTTAGGTGTGGTTATTTTTGATGATGTTATAGATGGTATAAAATTTTACAATGTTATACACACATTAAGACACAATGATTATGAATTAATATGTATGGATGTTTAATCTTTTTCACTCATATAGCATTATATAGGATAAATTTATTTTACCTCAGGGTATTTAGAATTCCTTATAATGTGTGATTTCATAAGGGTTATTCATTACTGCAACCCCCATTAGTTCATATATCCTTGAGCCTATAAGTCTAGTTGATTGGATATTATGAGATATGAATCCAAGATTTTGGGTAGGACGAAATTTTCTAGTGGTTATCCAAATAAGTGTCTTGGATGAATTCCCCTATATAAAAGACAATGTCAAGGCTAGTAACCAAAATATTTTAGAATTGGTGGTCTTCCAGGTCGTGATGTTCAGATAGTGGGTAGGTGGTTGAAAATTATAATGTGGTGGGAGACACTTTTTCACCATCTCTAATATAACTTACAAAAGGTCCCTTTTAGTGATAGAGTGCAAACAATCACACCATTGCTAGTGGTGTTTATTGGATGAATGTGATCAGGTTGTTCCCAATAATGATTTAGGTATAATTTCTATCTTCCCCACTATAATGAGTTGACTTAAATAATATTTTAATTCATAAAACTATTGTGGTGGTGTTTATTATTTTGAAACACTATATTTGATGTGAAGTTTGATACTCCATAGATTACATTTTTTGGTTTCAGGTATTTTGACATTTTTTATGTGGGTTTTGTAAATTCCAATCATGTTCATATAAATAAATTAGGTTTCTATTATTCTAATTATCATGGAATGGGTAACCAAAGGGATATGTGTTGGTAAAATGATGTGTTGTGGAGGTTCATTCAATTCTATTATGTGCTCATCCAGTATCTTTATAAAGAGTGACCAGAATCCAAATAGACAATCTTCAACAATTGATATAGTATTTTTTATGAGTCGGTGGTGTGTTTATGTGGTATTTTTAAATAAATAATGATTATTCTTTATGTTCAGGATTTTATTAATCCTGGTGTTTGAGAGTTAGTTAATTCACGATGTATTGTAATAATAGGATATTTAAATAAACATTGGTAATATTTTCATGGAATCTTTTTTGGGGATGGGGTATGATACTTACTATATCAGCCATTATCATGAATTTATTTGAATTAATAGTTCTTTTAAGGGATTTTATGGGTCGACTTTTAATTTTAGGGAGCATGATTCACTCATATGGTTGATCTTATTAATGATCTATATCTATATGTATTTTAATGGTTCCTCAATTAACATTCTCCCTTGTGGATGGGTAACTGATGTTTAGAAAGTTGTTTCATAGAGAATCATAGTAAGATTCTAACAATTCATGTTTATTATTATTTTGGGGATTTTCAATGGAATGTTCTTGATCCAATTTAAACATAAATGTTTATTTTATCCATAGAATTTAAAGATAGTTTCTAATTATAAGAGAGTTTAGGTGTATATAAGGATATTTTCCCCACATTATATGTTCATTGTAGTAGATTTCCTATTTAGAAGCTCCATTTTTTACATTTTTTAAGATGAAAATGAGTAAAATGTTGGGAGGATGTTGTGACTTGAGTTCTTACATGTTTCAGACATAACTCAATTTATGTTTACCTGTCGAGAGTCACCAAAAGGGATGAAATGGAATATTTACCATATATAATGTCCATGGAAACAGTTTGATGATCCCATTGATGTCATGATTTTGTATTAACCATTGGGATTATTTTTTAAAGAATTTTATGATAGTTTAATTTTAAGGGATGTCTATAATTGATTAAAAAATTAATTAATTTTCAAAAAAATTATATGTTTTATGTGTATTAAATGAAATAATTTATATAAATTCAGATATCATGGATGTTTCTATATCAGGGGATTAATTTTATGATTTGCGTACACTTTAGGCGGGTTATGGGCCCAATAATGGGCCCATGTTGAGTCTTTAAATAAAACCCTAATTAAATTGATTTTTCCCTATATAATTTATCATTATTTTAATTCCCATAATATTATGAAATCAATTTAAAAGAACCATGGTTGGATATAGAAAAATATTTTGGGGGTGGATCTGATGCAAAAATGTATAGTGAAGAAAAATTTTCATGAAAATGAAATTCAAATGTCATGTAATTGATAATTTATATGAAAAATTGAAATTTCCACCTTGATGTTGTAATATTATTAACTCATATTCATTATATAGTATTCATTGAGTTAATTATATTTAAATTATTATTGATTATAATATCATCAAATCACTCAATTCATCTGGATTACATTGTTTGATGATTCATGTTAATTTAGTTCTTTTATTTATTTGTCAATACATATTATCAATTTCAGAATTATAATATTAATGAATATTCTAATAATTACATCCCATTATAAATGATCACCGTGAATATTTTATTATGTTATTGAGAAATTTGATTTTGTTACATGAACCTTGTCTGGTATGAATTGTATCAACCAGAAATGTCCCTTTTCCCACTGATTTCTCATCCAAATGATATTTATCAAGGTACCAAAAACAATGAAATTTATGGTGGGGTAATTAATGAGTTGAATTTGAAACTCTATAGGCTGAGATTGATCAAGATGTATATTTGATGGGGAGTGGGGTTGTCTCACTCATGGTTATAAAAGAGACAACACCAAGAATAGTCAGGATTATAAATAGATGACTAGAAATGGATTATTTATCGAACATAAATGGAGAATGAAAAATATCATGGAATTTGAAAAATGGTTAAGAAAGCCTATATACATAACATGCAGTTATTTTTGCCACACTATATTGTGTTTTAGGAATTTGTACTAGTGCTCCCAAATCATACATAACCGCATGGCGCTTGAATTAAAATCACAAACATTGTTATCAAGGACCACATAACCTAGGTTGTAATATTGATAATTACCATATAACCACCTATATTTACATGGTGTGTGGGTTAGTAGACTCACAATTTAGGTATAATATATATAACTTTTTGCATTGATGCTCTATTGGGTGAATATGATGTATAATTCCTGTTCACATGCCATGCCTAATAAAACAAGACCGGAGTCTCAGCTAGATAAATTCTGTGAGTCCCTAGAGTTGGGCATTCCTTTTTTAAAGTAATTAAATATAATATATCTTATCAGGAAATCACTCAGGTTGTAGGAATTATATTCCAAACAAATTTATGAGTCCCACAAACTATGTACAATATTGAGAAATACAGTATAGTTTTAATCCAAATTAATGATTAATAATATTACACACCTAACTTTTGTCAAAGGGTTATAGTCTATTTCTGAAAGTGTAAATATCATAAATTATTTTATATTATGTGTTTTTTTCACAATAGTGTTAGAATTAGATATGTAAAAAGTCATATTTTTTTGATATTTTCATGTATAGAATAATTGAAAGATACTCTCAGTCAATAATGACTATTTGGTAGGTGTGTTGAGAAGATCAAGGATACCAACACAGTTGATGTTATGTAATTTTTTGGGTTAGACATTCATAGAAAAAATAGATAATGTACTCTCCTTGAGATACACTGATGATAGGATTCAGGTCCCCTATATGCATCATGGTGTCAGTAATATCCTATTTTTCATTGGAATTGTGACATAATTATTGTTAATTTGATTGAAGAGTTGGTACTCCCTCCATAAAAATGAGTTTTAGGTATACTATATAAAATTAATGATAGGTCACGGGTCCTCCATCTATACAATTAGGTAATCTCTATTTCTTATGATGAGGTCATAGTATTCGAAATAATGGAGTTATTACTCCCTCAATTTACCATACACATCGATAAGATGATTGTATTACATTGGGGTTAGTACTACCACAACCAATAGGATATCCTTGGTGATTGGTTGTCTCCCCACTATATATAAATAGAGGTGTCATTAAATTTATAACTTCTATGAAATGATGATATATAATGAAAGTATTTTATGTCTCAATTCGACAATATCTATATTGGTTTAAATAGAGATATGACTTATAGTCAGGATATATACCTCATGTGTAATGGGCCTCAAAATCATATTCACGGATCTGGTTTATTGAAATACATGATTCTTTATAGATATATACTATGAATATTGGAACGGATCTATCATCCTTAGTTATCTACACCATTGAGCATGTCTGGGATTCACCTTTCTTTCCTTAGTCCAAGATTTATATGTGTACTATAATGTATTATTTATCTTTTTTAGTGTAAAAACAAGATATTTTAATATATTATTGAATTCAAATAAGACAATTTGTTTGATAACATTCTCCATAGGCAACTACAATTATTAAAATAAAAAATTATATTTAGATAAAATATAAATATTTTAGTAAGACCATTAATAAATACATAATAAATTATATGTAATATATAATTCAATTTAATTTATGAAATATTTATATAATGAATATAAATTATACTTTTAATATGAATAGAATGAAATTTATATAGCTAAAATGGCTAGTAAGATGATTTTAGGCTTCGAATTGTATTTTTATATAAAATAATCCTTTTTACACAATGGTATTTGATCACAAAAAAAATATGATTAATTTATAATAAGTTATATTAATATAAATAATTTATTAATAGTATTTTTTAAATAATATTAAATATTATGAATAATTTATTTTGATTAAAAGACTAATTTTTGCATTAAAAATAGGTCTAAATTATATTTTATAATATTTATGAAAGTTAAAATCATAAATTAAAAAATTTTAAAATGAAATTTTGTTTTAGATTTATCATATTTATATTTTCTAAAGATAGAAATTTTGGATGTTTTTGAAAATATATATTTAAAGGTGAATTGTGTGATATATTGATATTAGAAATTCCATAATTTTATGAAATTATTAATATGTAAGTATGTCATATATATTTTTGAATTATTTTTTAAGAAAAAATATTTATTTTATAATTGAAATTAGACCACTAATTTTTTTTCTAGTTTATAATCCAATATTTGATATTTAAGGACATAAGTAATATTTTTATAATGAAATAATTATTAATAACTATTTCATTTGTTATTTTAGAATGAGATTGATCTCTTTTCTAAATTTAAAATTATTAAATGGATTTAATATTTGGATTCATTAGGGTTAAAATATGTAAAAAGAAAAAATGGATTTTACACATGAAGTATAAATTATTTAGTTAAAAACTAGTTACTACCATGAAAGTTAAAATAGAAAAAGTGGAAAATCTAATGGAAATGTTTTGAAAAAATTAATAAAAAATATTTAATAATTTTTGTTTGATTTCATTAATAGAAATTTATATTCCTCTACACATTATGTATCATTTTTTTTGAAAATTATCATGAGAGTGACTCCCCATTATTATAATACAATTTGTATTAAATATAATGTCATCCCTTCCCACATATAAATGGGACCTCTCCCATACCCTTAAATACCACTCGTACAATTATTTTACCTCATTAAAACTTTCCATTTTCTCTCCCCCATTACACCTCTATGGATTTTGTATTCTCCGATTTACAAGATTCTATCATATTCCTTCCAGTTCTGAGGGATCTTCAAATTAAATTTCAATGTTCTCAGAGTGAGTAACTATTTTACATTATAGTATTTCATTTCTATCATACCATAAAATGTTTGTTTTTATCATTCCTATATTTTAACATCAGTATCTTTTATATTCTAATTTTTTATGTCAATGTAACAATAAATAACCACCTTTCCCATTTTTCCTTATGAATAAATATGAAATCCACGTATCTGTGTGGATTACCACATTCTGGTAACATGATGTATCTTTTTTACTTAACAACTCACATTAATGGTACTAATATTAAATTTAATAAATAATTATTATACTTATAACATATTTTAGATTTTAAAATGGTAAAAATTGTTAACCATATTTATCATTCTTTATATAATGAAAACAACATCCATGAAAACTTGTTGACAACTGGCTCCAAGGAATGATTGATTTCTCTTTTTTTCCATGCCCTATTTAATTTTTTTTTATCAGTGAGATTAATTAGAAATTTTATGTCTGTGATATCATTATGTTTTTTATGAAAAATTATAGAACCTATTAAATATATTATCAAAACATTATCTTCTCTAATTTAATTATTTCAAACAATCATACTAATAATAATATATATTTATTCATATTGTATAATATCATAAGATCCACTAATTATTCAACTACATATCTCCAATTATAATTTATGACACTAGTCAAAATTGAATAAGATAATTATGATTTTTATAATGATATAACAACAAAACCACCACTAATAATCTATTAATCATGGTATATTCATGTTTGGGTCAGTTTAACAAACTACTTGAACAATGCTATAAATTTATATCAATGATGACTACTGAAAAATAATCCATTATGAAATAAGATATAAATATGTAAATAATTAATGTTTTTCTATAATTTTAACTGTATTTTCAACCGATTAATAAACCAAATACCTTTCTTCATTAAAAATCTCCAAAACTTTATAATAATTTATTTCCTATTCAATTATTTTAAATAAATCTACCATGTAATGCAATTATAAATTTTTGAATATCATATAAAACTGTTATAATTCATTTAAAGACCTTTTATAATAAAATGTTTAACAATAGTTACTTCAAAAACTATATTTAGGAAACTAGTTTAAATTGATAATGATTATTTTCATGATCTCTTGAATATAAATCACAAATAAAAAGAACTCAAATAGTGGATTATTAAAAATGAAGGGTATAAACCAAGAATATATTGAAAAATGTTATGTAATAAGTTATTATTATATTTATTTTATTTCATTAATTTAGAGTGTGTTCAATGTAGCCAAGATAAAATGTAACAATTTCTTATCTCAAATTTTCAATCCATGTGACATATTTATTATTATACATTTCTTTATATAAAAATGTGTATCTTATACAAATGTAATATTTTGTTTAATGATCCTATAATTTTTCATGATGTTTAATATTTCATTTTATATCATATCCATCAATGTCTATGTACTCAAATGTTTTTATGCATGTAAGTGTTTTCTTGTTCTCAATTATAAATCTTCGAGACAAGATATATTCTCTACACAATGTGTTCCTTATATGGTTTATTTATATCCAATGTATGTATCGTTATAATCAATTTCATATATCATTTGATATACTAAGAAAAATAATATTAATTTCTTCTAATGCATAGTGATTTAGTTATTCCCCCAATAGTAATGTTTTTTTGTAACTCAACTTTCATTCACTAAATTATTATCATTATATTTAAATCGTTTAAAAAATGACGGGTACATTTTTCAATTTATGGTATTATGTGTTTTTTAATTATGATCGTTTTCTTTAAATTATTGCATATATGTTTAGTAAATTATCCATATTTTTGTTTTATGTGGTATTATATTATTTTTTCATATTTATTATCATTCCTACAAAAAAATTATTCTAAAATATTTCATAGATTTTGGAGTCTGTTTGTCATAAGGGAAATTTCAAGGTAAAAAATTATTTCACTGGGTTATAATATTTTAACTTGAAATTTTTTCTTCCATGATTTAGTACTCCAACCCAAATATTTTTTTATATGCTACTTTATAATTCACTTTGGTAAATTGTTTTTTAAGAAATATAAGGATTTCTTATTCTTTTTGAAATGTGGTTTTTCAAAAAATAAATTTTAAATATATTAAAAAGGTTTCCTTCAACATAAATTTTTGTATATTTTTTACAAATTTCATATAAAAAAATTAATTAATTTTAATGTTGTAGAATCTTCTGTATTGGACCAAGTGATTTTCACTAGGGTTTTTGGAGTTTTTTGGAAATTATTGAACGGGGAGAATTTAAGATTGAGGATCAAAAAAATTTATCCAGAGCCAGAACACTATGATGTGTGTAATTATTTAATGAAATTAAATTAAATAAATTAAATTTAAAATATACAATCAATGTAATTTCAATTAAATAGGGAAATAATATTAATGGTTTTCAATTTTTTTTATTATTTTCTTATAATAATTATTTTTATAATTATTTATTTTTAGGTTTTAAAGAAACTAAAGAGGGTTCCCCTCTTACATACATTGTGAAACCCCTAGTTGCAACCCACATACAGGATGTAACTCCCTCATCTGAACTCCCTATGGTGTGACCCCCGTCCTCGCGGGCTCCCTCGAATGAACACTCCTGGATGCGTCCTCCCCACATCACACTGACTATTCAACCCCCTTTGAAGTGCGATGTGACATACCCCCACCCAGATCTCATTGGTTTTCAATACTCCTCTATTTTACATTGGATTTCTATATGATTCATCATGTTAAGGACCCAAGTTCCATTATGCATCCATTTATTTACAGATTTGAGTTCCTCCCATCACCATACACATTCATCCGAAACTGTAGAATAGGTTTTGATTTGGTTTTCATGATTATTATACTTTTAGGGTATGTAAGGGGTGTCTTGGGACACGTTGGTCCATGTTTCTTCAACCTCTTCTGAATGTGAAGAGGATCAGGTTGAATCGGTCCACCAATGTTGATTTGATATATGGATTTTCACCTGAAATATTATTTTCATCCTTTATGTATGGTTTAGTGGAGTTTAAGAGACCTAGGAGAATTGTTTTTGGGAGTTTTGATCAATTTCAGAGGCTCACACCCATTTTCCTCATTATGAATATGTATATATATATATATATATCTTCTGTGAGTGTGTTACCACAATGCGTATGGAACGCATGAAACAGATTAAGAATATATATATATATATATATATATATAGATTTTTGTGCATTAGAGTAGGCTACTACTTGAGTTACAAAGCTTTGACTTGGTCATCCTTTTAGGTGGGGTCCTCAACATTGCCTTTAGTTGTAAAATGAAGAGGTTGTTTATTTCATATATTTGATAAATTGAACTAAAATTATATATTAAACTATCTATTTTTTCAAAATTATTTTTTAGAGATCAAAATCATGTTTTTAAAATAAATCCCCTCTATCAGACGAGTGATTATGTCAGAGGTAAAAACATATTGATTAGAATATTTTTTTTTTCTTAGCTTGATGATGTGTGGTTTTCATATTCTTTCCCAATTAAAGGAATCCTGATTAATTAAATGCCTATTTTTTGATTAGCTAGGATAATTACCTCCTCTTTTCCATGTTGACACACATGATTTAAATGGATCTCATGAATAAGAATTGGATTCATTGTTGGGTAAACCCATGTGAAAAGAATAAGAGTTACTGGAAATAAATGGGTGAGTATGAGAATGTAGTAAGAATGAATTTGAACTGTAACAACAAGTGGTTATACTCTTTAGTTTCATGGATTGTGAATGGGGATTAATTAATGGGTAAATTAAATATATGATTTTAATGAATCTTAATGTAGTGATGGATAATGAGTCGGTATACTCATTATATTACTTGGACAGAAAATGGGAAAATAAGTGGCTTTACTGGTGGGATTTATTTAAATATGAAATTTGAACATGAGATCATATACTCATATGGAATGGAATGGGTTATATGAGTGTGTATATTTATATGGTTTTTTTATAAATGGTTTATATGAAATGAATAAACATGAAAGGGAACAGATTCGAATTACTTAAACTTTCCTTAGGTTAATGTATTAAGCATGACTTATGATTGTTGAAATAAATTTAGTGAACTTGAATCTTCAAGGATGGTTTATAACCTAACTCTTATTTCTTGTCATAAATCATCTTATGTCCATTGAAATGTTTAAAGGAAATTAGAAATGACATGTTATATTCATGAGAGGACTTTCCCCATCTTGGAACTGAATATGTGACCATGTCGATGTAATGTGAATTTAGAGTCCAAAAAATGTTTCCTTATGTTAAAATTGATATGTTTGTGATATATATATATATATATATGATTGATAAATGGGTTGTGAGATAGGGACTGATTCTTCAAATACTCACAGGGTGCTTGACATGATGTTCTAAAACCATGACATATATAATTTTGATTGATAAATACGTTTTGAGACAGGGATTGATGCTCTAAAAAATGATAGGGGTTCTAGACATGATGTTCTACATCCATGATATATATATGAATGATTGATAAATAGGTTTTGAGATAGGGACTGATTCTTCAAATACTCACGGGGTGTTATATATGATATTCTAAATCCATTATATATATATATTTATTAGTGATAAACGAGTTTTGAGATATGGGCTGATTCCCCAAATTACAATGGGGTGCTAGACATGATGTTCTACACCCATTAATTGACATAGGAATATGGGTCTAATTGTTCATATTTGAATTGAATTAAAATGATAATTAAAGATTATGTGATATAATGATTGTGAATTTAATTTGATAAATGGTTCAAAATCTAGCATATGATGAGGCATGTATTGAGATATGGATGTCCATGGGAACCTCGAAGAATATGCAGTTAAACAAAAGAAAATTGAATAAATATAAAGATATAAACTTCATAAAAAGTGTATTGTTCTTTATATAACTACCTACACTGTTACTATATATATATATATATACATAATGAAAATAACCAGAATTTTATTCCGACGACAAGCTGATGCTGGTATCATCATTAGGTGTAACCTAGGAACCTGGAAAAGATGTTGTTTATATATTCAATTTTGTTATTAATTTTCTATTACTACACACCGTTTAATTATTATTCAAATCCAACTTTTGGATAAAAATCACTTGGTTCCAGCCTATTAAGATTTTATCTCATACCCTGCTTGAGAACCCTTGGTACCTGAGAAGTCCATAAATTAGTATGACCTATATAGATTTCTATGTTTCTTGTACCTTGAGTTAGGAGAAATGGACTGAGCTGAAGCTCATTATGCTTGAGGAGATCACTTGTGGGGCTTTTCAATATTTTTCTTATTTTTATACAGAATTTTAAAGAATGTTTAATAGTTTACGACTATAAATTATCTATCATCACCATGTATTGAATTCATCTATTATATAAATTGTCGTTTTCCTTTTATATTTAATTGAACATAGTAATATTCGGCTACTCGGTTTTTTATTTACTTATTCCACTATTTTCATCTACTTATATACTGTTATACTACTGTAAAAAATATGATATTAGGGTATAGTCACCCCACTATCACCTCATGTGACCATCCTTACTAGTCGGCATCCTCTATCATATGGGGAGACGCAGTTGATTCAATTTGGCGACCAGTATGGCTAGTGATTCAATGGTAAGGTAGGTCTGGACGTTCTAAAGTGGTATCCAAGGGTAAATTTTTCGTTTTTCTTACTATTTTGGGTTGATAGTCAGGATACTTGGAATTTGTTGACGTTTGGTTAATAGGCATGCTTAGGACTGATCACCCAATGTACAGGAAATGACCATGCTTCCAGGGATGTGAACTAATATTAATTCTTTTCAATATTACAATTGATATGATTTCAACTCAAGTAATTGGTGTAATTTTTTCTATTTATGAATTTATGTAGTTTGTAGTATTTTACCCTTGGACTATTTAGGTAAGGATGAAACATATCAATTATCATATTAGGCACATTGAGATTCACAAGTCTTGCATATTCCATTCCATGTAGGTGCATTCATAGGTTGCCTATGATATAATTGATTTTATAGTTTTTCATTCAACGTTCTTATGTTTATTAGCATGCATGTTTAGATACCAAGTTTTAGTGATATATTTAGCATCATGGACTCTTTCAATTTTTTTTTACTAATATGTTTTCTTTATGTCATGTTTCTATTCTTACAAACATGTCTCTATGATTAAAATTTCATAATTCAATGATTACAACATGTTTTTCTCTATTAACATCTTATAGTGACATTATATCTTGTTTTAAATTTAATGAGTTTATTTTTCTAAAATTTATTTGATGAAATTAAATGGGATCCAAATTCCAGTTGTAAATTTTATGGGTGCTTTATGGATTAGTATTTGGAAACCCATATGACTGGGCTTTTGAACATGTGCAGGATGTATTATGAAATTGTGTTAAATATAATGTTTGTGGAAATGGAACCTATAGTGGGAACCTCCTTTTAAGACCCCTGAATAAGGGTATGTAAATATTCTTTGAGTTTCCTTTTAATGGTACCCTGAGAGTTTATTTGTTATCTGTTTCATCTAAGCAATCGAAAAAAATGAAAAGGTTCTCTTGAACCTAGTGAATCCTTTTTTCATGACATTGTGATATTTTCAATTTGTATTCTTTTTAAGGGTCTAGACCATTGTAGGTATAACCCTTAGAGCATGAGATGACATGATTAATACATTAACATTTTGAAATTAATGTGATTTCGGTGTCATTGTCCCTATTAAGACTTCTAGGTTTTAAAAAGACACCCTTGTTCGGATGGGTGATCGTTGAATCATGACCATTGATATGGGAACCAATATCAAGGAATGCTTGGTTCAACTAGGTAGGCATGCCTCACGCATGGTCTACTACATAGGAGGTCATCTAAGAATCTTTTTTCTTTAGGGATGTTGAATTAGTATGTCATCATTCCAGCTAATGGTTTTATGTGATGATATACTATTTGATTTTGTGAACTCGGGGTTGTATGTGTTGACATTTGCAGTAACCATCGAAAGTTTAGTGGTGTAATGATATGGTTTATTTTTGTGTTGTTGTGGTTCCTTTTATGATTGAGGAAAACCTTGGGTTAACTCCAGAGTAGAGTGACTCAGGAGTTAAGGTAAGTTCATCCCACTGTCCAGGGGGACATTTTAGGATTCATTTGTTTTGAAACGTTGGTTGGTTTAATTATCACATTTCATTCCAAATGTTAATATGTGGTTATCATGTTTCATAAAATGTTACACATGCATTTAAAGTAATTCTAAACTAGAACACATTTGAAGGGTTGGTCCTTTCTTGTGATGACATGAACACTTCTAAGGTGGGTATTGTCACATTAGTTCAAATGTACATGTCATTGCATGTTTGGAATCAAGACATTGATGATGTTTGTGATATGAAAAAACCTTTAGAAACATCATTATTTTTGGAAGAGTTTTAGTCATAAGGTTTGAATGAAAATGAATTCTTTGGGTAGTATAGGAATCGGGGTTTGGTTGATGATTCATTGAAAAGTGATGTTTGGATGTTTTAAAGAGTCACCTAGTAGTGTTTTGACTAATATTATTGGTGGCCTGGTCTTACTCATAGTGTTTTCTTATGAATGATATGGGAATCTCCCCTATCTTGAACACATCATAGAAGAACTAACATATCATTGGTCTTACACCACGCTATTATTTTAAAAATTTACTAGATTGATAAGTGGTTGTTATCGGGGTTTTACATGGGATGCATGTTTCGTTTGGTTATGTCTTTATTTGTGCTGAGGAATGAAGGTTCTAAAATATCCTAGTGATGGATTATTCTTGGAATGTCACCATATGTGAGGTAAGGATTCAGTGTATGTGCTTGTCATAACTGCTAAATGTCATAGGGAGGAAAAAAATTAGTTCTATTAATGATGTTTCGGCTGTCTAAGACTGTCATGACCCGACCCTACCCGGGCTCGAGCCGCAACTACCCCAAGTCCGCCTCTATAGGCCAGGGGCTGGCGACTAGCGCCGAAGGCTCAAAAACTCGGGGATTCCTTTGCCTAAGTACTTGTACATGCACACAAGCAGCACACTCAATGAAAAAGTGCAGAGTAAAAATAAAAGACAAGTAAAGAAAAAGGGAAACTACTATATACAAACCACAAAGTGCATCGACCTCTGCAAGTACAAAGAAATCTATAGGTACACTGAAAATTAAATGGGAAAAACACGTGCCTAATATGAAAAGTGCCACAACCCAGCAATAGGCAATCAAAAGTAAACAGGTGGTAGTGTCCCCCACCTGGAACCCGACTCCGACCACCGCACGTGGTCCAAGCTCCCATGCTCCTAAGCTCATCTGACGTCACGACCAACCTGTCCGTCATCTGCAAGGTCACACCAAGTGCGAGCAAAGCCCAACCAGGGGTGAGTATAAAAATACTCAGTAGGATACCCCGAAGGCTGAAGAGAGCAACAAAGGAGGTACCAAATGGTGAGCAGTAGGGCGAACAGGGAAAAGTAAAGGAGTAAAACCGAGAGTGAAGTAAGGAGTACAGTAAAGAGTCCAGCTAAACCCAACAAGAGAAAATAAGGTAGACTCGTCCAGACAAAAGGAGCTGGAAATGGTGAGAAGATGAACTTCTTGTCGAGTCTTCGCTACCTATAGCAGGAGAGTAGACTCGTCCAACCACGAGAAGCTAGACACGGAAAGCATATCGCATACCCCGTTCGTCTTCGCCTCTACTGGAGGGAGAGTAACCATGACAAAGAAGTGGGTATTATAACAAGGTATATACATAACCATATGCTCAAACAAGAAGCCCGAACAAGATCGTAAGGTGATCTCCATCCCTTAACTCGTCCCAAGAAAAGTGAGTCGCCAACAATCCCAGAAGTAAACACCATCGATGCCCAGCATCCTGCACATCTGCCCCGAACTACAAGTCAAGGGGCTCAAACCACCACACCTCGACACTATCCACTTTTGGTGGCACTGACTCGCCTGCACAGACTTATTCCATGTCACAAGGACGCGTCTCGGTGGGTAAAAGTGCCCCTCGTACTTGAGATTTATGGGGAACGTCAAACCACATCACGTCACTACCCCGTAGTCGAGAGGTCTGCTCAAATTCGACAGGCGACCCCCTGCCTAGCCTCAATGGATGGTCCCTGGAAGTCAATGGGTTCCCACTACAGGGAGACCCAGCAAGAGTCGACGGTTGCCACACTGCCCAGTCCCGAAACAGGGTAATCCACTAGAGGGAGACCCGGCTAAAGTCGGCGACGAGACCACTGCCCAGCCCAGCTGGAGGTAACCCGACATCGGGGACTACTACCAAGCCCAGCTAGAGGTAAGCCCGTCATCGGGGACCACTGCCCATCCCTGCTAGAGGTAAGCCCGACATCCAGGACCACTACCCAGCCCCATTGGAGTTAATCCCGGAACTGCTCTGGCCATCCCTGCTGGATGGTTACCCACTGGCGAGCCCTACTCGAAACCACCTCAACCCTACTGGAAACAACCTCAGCCCTGCTGGAAACAACCTCAGCCCTGCTGGAAACAACCTCAGCAATGCTGGTAACAACTTTATCCCTTCTGGTAACATCCTCTTGCTTAGAGGATCTGTGCCCACGTAAAGTGTTGGTCACACTGAATCCACAAGAACTCTACCAAGGATCACGAAGTAACAGGAGAAACTCCCCAGGCCTCTCAAGGCGATCACACTCCAATCCGCTGAGTCACTGTCAAAGCGGACCAAGTCAACTCATCCCAGAAAGTGGGAAAACACCCCCACAGCACGAACACCCGTAGTCGTAAATGGTTTCGCTATCCAGTGAAAGGGGCACAGTACTGAAACCCCTCACAACTGAGAATGATGAGGAACCAAACCATCTCTGCTGGCCAAACCATCGAGAACAAGACCAGGGGGAGACCACTCAACCCTACTGGTAAGACGAAAGAGCACCAGGCCAGGGGAAACTCCACCCTTATGGTCAAACAAACGAGCGTAGAGGGACCCTCTATGTCGCAAGCGGTCAAGTACGTAAAGCAGATCACAACACGCACGTGGGGCCCGCACGACTTGTGGCCCCAAGTCAACCCCAACTGAGTGCACAAACGTTCTTAGGTACAAACAACCACATGTACATCCAAGCGTTCTCGTATACACCCAGAGTATACCTCGCTGTATCCCAAAGTCAATCGTGAACACGAAACCCAGCGTCAACGTGAAGGTGTGATGTAACAACTCCACCTCAATGGCCCAGGCACGACAAACCACATCTCGTGTATCATTATATATCACTCTCCCAAGAGTGTGCAATCACACGCCAAGGGTCCGCTACAAACATTGTTGGGAGAACCACCGCCGGAGCAACATTCTTACTTCCACATTTAATAAGATCGCGCAAGAGGCTCCGAACAACCAAATGGATTGCACCATTGTAATCCTCGTGAAAAAACATGCGAGATCGACTACTTACTCGCCTCAAACAGATATCTGACGAAAAAGGCACCAACACCGCCTCACGCCCGAACGACATCCAGTGATCCCGAGCCTCAGCCCTGAAAACAGTCGGGCGCATTGCATTATTGCGATCCCCTCGGTAAAACACGTCAAAAGAACTACTCACTTGAGCTCAATAGATATCCGGAGAAAAAGATGCATTCCGGCGCACCGCACCTGAGCGGCGCTTCGTGGGACCCACATCCCGGTCCCGAAACTCAATGGGTGGATCGCACCATTGCAATCCTCTAAAAAAAGTACAAAAGTTCAACTAATCACTTGTCTAAAATGGAAACCCAGTGATAAAGCTGGAAATCACCGTCAACTCCCGAAACGGCCCTCGCGGGTCCCACACTAGCGTGCAGAACTAAAGCGGGCAGACCGCGCCAAAGCGTTGCCCTCAGAAAAACACCCAACCTTGACTGATCGCATGCCCCAAACAGACGTCTGATGAAAAAGTTACATAGTGCTGCACGCAGCCCAAAAGACGGGTCATGGGGCCCACGCCCCAACTACAGCTTCAATGTCCGAAACCAACCTAGAAAGCTTTGTCCCGGCGCCAGGGTCCCAATACCACTAACGGTGCTCAAAACGGACGTCAGACGCGTCCGCGCTGTCTGAAACAAGATCCCCCGGAAAAACATCTATTCACTTAAAGATGTGTCACGCCTCCGAGGCCACTCGTTTTGGGAATTAAAAATTCCCGAAACCATCTCAAAAAGTCTGCCTTGACACGGCCTCCGCGCTGCCACAAACGGCGCGCAATACGGATGCCCTGCGGATGATTTATCATTTTTAATAATAATAATAATAATATTATTATTATTATTAAAAAGAAAATTTTAAAGCCAGACCGGCCAAGAGGCCGGTCTTCTTCTCTTAACAGGAACCGCAAAAGGCGGGTCCCGGTCGGCCAGCCGGGGTCCGTAGACCCCGGTCTCCTATCGCTGCGCAGTGGACTCCTCTGCTGCACGCCGACCGACCACCTGCGCGGCGACCTCCTCTGCTCGCTACCGCCCGGCTGGGGGAGCCCGCGCCTCCGCCTGGCTCTCGCCCGCCGCCCGCGAGCCCCGACCGAAGCTGCCGCCTGCCGTCAGAGGAACCCGCCGCTGAACACCCGCGCCGCCCGCTTCCCGGCAGAAGCCGCTGCCGACCTGGCCTCCGCTGCTACTCTGCCACGCCGACTCGCTAGACCGCCGCGCTAGACGGCCGAAACACCCAAAACTGGCCATAAAACCTAAAAAACCCGCTGTTTTCGGCGGATGACTGCGAGTGCATCGGGACTCGGATTTTAAAACCGAAATATGCGACGGATAGACCATAAAATATACTACACAACCATTGGCCTCAGTCGAAAATCAAGCACCAATTCAACACAAAATTATGAATCCAAAGGAGGTGCGGGAGTTTAAAATAAACACGTGATCCTACCATGTTGGGCTTTGCCCGGTGCTTCGCTGCCGAACCGCCGCCTTGCCGGAGCTGCCTCAACGGAGGGGAGGAGGGGAGGAGCTTATCCTCCTTGGGAGCTGCTTCTAGGGAAACGAAGGAGAGGGAGGGGTGGTTTAGGTTTTAAAAAGAAAATTAAATTAATTAAATTTTAATTAATTTAATCCTCAATTTTGACCCGCACCCGAAACGCCCGACGGGGTCGAGGTTTTGCCTCCCCTAGGGTAATAACCACCCCCTGAGCACAATGGAGGTCTCAGAATTTTATTATGATCTTCCTTTTGGATGTTATAAAATTTAACGTCCGAAGCCGCTAAATTACGAAAACGCCCCAGGGGCCATTTTCACAGGCGGGCCGCACCCGCAATACTTACACCCATCCTAGGGTAAACGACACGCTCCAAACTCAACGGTGCCCTTGGTTTCCCAATCCTATCCATAGTTTAAGAGATACTTGATTTTAACCATTAAACGAATAAATAAATAAATTAATTAATCCGTTTAATGTTTTAGAAGCGGGCGAGGGGTCCAAACGTCCCATGCCAACAAGTTTTATGTCGTTCCTAGGGTAAAAACGCCATTACAGACCCATCCGTACACTTGGATCTTTGATCCAGATCACCGTTTAGGATTTACCCCATTTATTTTGCTTTTCCAGTGTGAACGCACTGAAAATTTAATTCCGGCCACTCTGGGGCTCGGAATCGCACGCCGTCTGAAGGCGCTGCTCTGGAATAAATCAAGAATATTCCAAAGTATTTCACAAAAAAAATTGGGTTCTTACATCATTCCCTACTTCATTATTTTCATCCCCAAAAATCAAAACTAAAGAGAAACACAGGGTACTAAGCCCACACTTGTTTTTCCCATACCTAGAAGAACCCACGCACAGCTCTACTTCACCGCACACAGACCAAATGATTGATCCGTTCATGCGAGGTCGGCCTTTGCCGATGTCGTGCACCCACTACAGACATTGGGGTTAGGGAAAGGATATAGGGAACCTCGCCATTCCTTCACACGATATCAAACGGTCCGGAGGCTCTCGGGGGTAGCTCACCTCCCTGACCGAACCCCTACGTCGCATGTCGCGACTGGATTCACCGCCCTCACCTAGAACAAAGCCCGGTGATTCCCTCCTTCAGAATATCCATATGGTGGAACACCCAAGGATATCTGGTCATGCAAGATTCCACAACTGAGGATCTCTTATAGTCTGAAAAGGCAAAGGAGTCGACTCCATCAACTAGAGAAAAAGGTCCCATGGCTTTTACCATACCAACACAGGGTTACACCCGACGCCCCGCATCACCCTGGTAACACATAAAACAAGGAGCAGGGAGGAACGAAGTTCACACACATAGTCTAAAAATTATACTGCAAAAAGGTAGAAGAGGTGTAGAGCATACCTCTTATCAACTCATGCTCTGCAGGATACTAGACATCCAAAGCTCGCAGCTGTCTGTAGTCCCAACTGTCACCTCCCTGAGCCTGACGTGGACCGCCTATTGGAGGTGGGAAGACCTTGTAAAGTCGTCCCCCACTGCCATCTCCTCCCTATCATCTTCTAGCACCACCTCTCTGGATACTACTCCGATCACGGCGCTGCCTCTGCCGTGGTGGTGTGCCTGCTGCTTGCCCGAAGCTCTCAACATGTCGGGTCGGGCAGTCTCGTGTCGAGTGACCTCGCCCATCGCAAGCATTGCACCGACCCTCTCTAGGCTGCACTGGTGCCCTCTGGCGCCACTGTGGTGTAAGACCATGCCCCTGAGTCTGTTTTTCAGAAAGCCACCTGTGTCGAGGTTCTGCTTTCCGACGCCCACTATCTGCGGCAGACGTCTCGGCTCCGACGTGCCTGCTACCACTACCAACTCCAGAATGTGACAGGGATCCCTCTGTCACCAACGCCTTCTCTAGCACCCTGGCATATGTGGAAATGCACAAGGGTATTATGCTATCACGAATCTCTCTGTGAAGACCCTGCTCAACCTTCCGCGCTTGGATGTTGTCATCACAGACCACGTCCGGGTAAAAGCGTGCACGGTTTGCAAAACTATCCGCGTACTCGGCCACTTTCATCCCTCCCTGCTGAAAATGCAGGAGCTCCTGATTCTGAACAGATCATAAGCAGGATAGGAAAAACTTTT
This sequence comes from Viscum album, assembly GCA_963277665.1. Lineage (NCBI taxonomy): Eukaryota > Viridiplantae > Streptophyta > Magnoliopsida > Santalales > Viscaceae > Viscum > Viscum album. The sequence continues at coordinate 1,615,671,875 of OY728131.1, read as the reverse complement.
CATTAAACATGAACTGAAAGTCATCCCACAAAAGCGATGAATCATCAAGAAACTGAGTCACCAAACTCCACCAATGCCGAGCTGCTCCAATGAAAAAGGGCGGCTTCCAAAGCCACTCTCTGATCTGTCGGCGTCTGAAGAAGCCTAAAAAGGCGAACCACAACCACTAGCCAAACCTCTACTACCTGAGGGTCTGGCTCACCACAGAACCTCAGCGGTCTCTGCCGCTCGAACTCACGGAGCACGCTCAACCTGCGCTCAAGATCATCCTGCTCTGCTGAAACTGCCTGCTTCTCAACAGGTGGGGGTGCTGCTACCGGCCCACCTGGAGAAAGTGGCTCGCATGGTGGGTCCTGGACTGTGGCCTTTTGGCTCATAGGGTCGTCGTCATGAACCAAATCTGGTATCCCAGCTGGCTATCTTTGTGAAGACATCCTCAATATTATCAAGGAGTGTCACAGTCAGATGAGCATATATGTATATATCAACAACAACAACGATGGGGAGTTGAATCAAGAAGGACAGTCAAAGACTCAATCTTATGTGATTCACAAACCTAATTTTCCCTAAAACCAGTGTCTTAGCATGCTGAGTCGACAAGCGGGTTATCAAGGTCCTGGTGAATGGAAATGTCGGTCGCCGCACCATCACTGGACTCCCTGGCCTGAGAGATGCTCTCAAGACACGTTAAAATTGTTTCCCTAAATCCCAAACAATTCTTTTTATTTTAGGGATGACCAAATAGTGTCCCAAGGAATGAACCACCTCTGATACCACTTTGTCACGACCCGACCCTACCCAGGCTCGAGCCGCAACTACAACAAGCCCGCCTCCATAGACCAGGGGCTGGTGACTAGCGCCGAAGGCACAAAAACTCAGGGAGGCCTTTGCCTAAGTTCCTGTACACGCACACACGCAGCACACTCAATGAAAAAGTGCAGAGTAAATGAAAAGACAAGTAATGAAAAAGGGAAACTGCTATATATAAACCACAAAGTGCATCGACCTCTGCAAGTACAAAGAAAGCTGCAGGTACACTGAAATGTAAAGGGGAAAAAAACGTGCCAAATGAGAAACGTGCCACAAACCGGCAACATGTAAACAAAAGTAAACAGCTGGTCGGGTCCCCCACCAGGAACCCAGCTCCGACCACTGCATGCAGTCCAAGCTCCCAAGCTCCTAAGCTCCTCTAACGTCACGACCAACCTGTCTGTTGTCTTCAAGGGCACACCAAATGCGGGCAAAGCCCAAGCCGGGGTGAGTATAGAAATACTTGGTAGGATACCCCGAAGGCTTGAGGGAGCAACAAAGGAGGTACAAAAGGGTGAGCAGTAGAGCGAACATGGAAAGGTAATGGAGTACAACCAAGAGTGCAGTAAAGAGTACAGTAAAGATTCCATCTCAACCCAACAAGAGGAAAGAAGGTAGACTCATCCAGTCACAAGGAGCTGTTAACAGTGAGAATATGAACTTCTCGTCGAGTCTTCACTACCTATATTAGGAGATTATAATCGTCCAACCACGAGAAGCTAGACACGGAAAGCATGTGGCATACCCCGCGCGTCTTTGCCTCTTCTGGAGAGAGAGTAACCAAGCCCAAGACGTGGGTACTGGAACAAGGTATATACATAACCATATGCTCAAACAAGAAGCCCGAACAAGATATTAAGGGGATATCCATCCCATAGCTCAGCCCAATAAAAGTGAGTCGCCAACAGTCCCAGAAGTAAACACCATCGATTCGCAGCATCCTGCACGTCTGCCCCGAACTACAAGTTAAGGGGATCAAACCACCACACCTCAACACTATCCGCTTTGGGTGGCACTGACTCGCCTGCACGGTTTTAGGTCCCGTCACAAGGATGCGTCTCAGTGGGGAAAAGAACCACTCGTACTTGAGAGTTCTGAGGGAACGTCAAACCACATCACGCCACTGCCCCACAGTCGAGAGGTCTTCTCAAATTCGACAGGAGACCCCTTGCCCAGCCCCACTGGAGGGTCCATGGAAGTCAACGGGTTACCACTAGAGGATGACCCGGCAAGAGTCGATGGGTGCCACACAACCTAGCCCCGTAATATGGTAATCCACTGAAGGGTGACCCGGCTAAAGTCAGCAATGAGACCACTACCCCGCCCCCCTAGAGGGAACCCAACATCGGGGACCAGTGCCCAGCCCAGCTAGAGGTAAGCCCGACATTGGGGACCACTGCCCAGCCCTGCTGAAGGTAAGCCCGACATCGGGGACCACTGACCACCCCCTTGGAGGTAAGCGCGAAACTGCTCTAGCCATCCCTTCTGGATGGTAACCCACTGGCGAGCCCTACTCGAAACAACCTCAGCCCTGCTGGAAACAACCTCAGCCCTGCTAGAAACAACCTCAGCCCTGCTGGTAACAACCTCAGCCCTGCTGGAAACATCCTCAGCCCTACTGGTAACAACCTCAGTCTTGATGGTAACAACCTCAGCCCTGCTGGTAAAAACATCCTGGGTAGAGGATCGATGCCCACGTAAACTATTGGTCACACCGAATCCACAAGAACTCTACCAGGGATCATGAAGGAACTGGAGAAACTCCCCAGGCCTCCCAAGGAAATCACGCTCCAATCCGCTGAGTCACTGTCGAAGTGGACCGAGTCAACTCATCCCAGAAAGTGGGAAAACACCCACACAACACGAAAACCCGTAGTCATAAACGGTGTCGTAGTCCGGTGAAAGGGGCACGATACAGAAACCCATCACAACTGAGAAAGAAGAGGAACCAAACCATCTCTGCAGGCCAAACAATCGATAACAAGACCAGGGGGTGACCACTCTACCCTGCTGGTCAGACAAAAGAGCACCAGGCCAAGGGAAACTCCACCCTGCTGGTCAAAGAAACGAGTGCAGAGGGACCCTCTACATTCCCAGAGGTCAAGTACATAAATCAGATCACAGAACGCACGTGGGGCCCACACGACGTGTGGCCCCAAGTCAACACCACCTCCAAAGCACCTTTATTGATTCCACATTTAATAAGATCATGCAAGAGGCTCTGTACAACCAAACGGATCACACCGTTGTAATCCTCTCGAAAAAACACATGAGATTGACTACTTACTCGCCTCAAACAGATATCTGACGAAAAAGGCAGCAACACCGTCTCACGCCCGAACAACGTCCCATGATCCTGATCCTCGGCCCCGAAAACAGTCTGGCGCATCACACCATTGTGATCCCCTCGGGAAAACACATCAAAAGCACTACTCACTTGAGCGCAACAAATATCCAGAGAAAAAGATGCATTCCGGCGCACCGCACCTGAGCGTTGCTTCGTTGGACCTGCATCCCGGTCCCGAAACTCAACGGACGGATCGCACCATTGTGATCCTCTCAAAAAAGTACACAAGTTCAACTAATCACTTTTTCGAAATGGAGACCCAGTGATAATGTTAGAAATCACCTTCAACTCCCGAAACGACCCTCTTGGGGCCCGCACCAGCGTGCAGAATTAAATCGGGAAGAACGCGCCAAAGCGTTGCCCTTGGAAAAACACCCAACCCTGACTGATCGCAAACCCCTAACAGACGTCCGATGAAAAAGTTACAAAGCGTTGCACGCAGCTCAAAAGACGGGCCGTGGGGCCCACGCCCCACCTCCAGCTTCAACATTCAAATCCATCCTGGAAAGATTTGACCCGGTGCCAGGGTTCCAACGCCACTAACGATGCTCAAAATGGACGTTGGACGCATCCACACCATCCTAAACAAGATCCCCAAAAAAAACGTCAATTACTTAAAGACGCATCGCGCTTCCGAGGCCCCTCATTTCTGAAATTAAAAATTCCCTAAACCATCTCAAAAAGTCCTCCTTGACACGGGCTCCGCGCTGCCACAGACGGTGTGCAATACAGACACCCTGCAGATGATTTATCATTTTTCATAATAATAATAATAATATTAATAATAATAATAATAATATTATTATTATTATTATAAAACTTTTTTTAAAAGTCAGACCGGTCGAGAGGCCTGTATTCTTTTCCCAACATGACCCGCAAAAGGCAGGTCCTGGTCAGCCAGCCGAGGTCCGTAGACCCCGGTCTCCTCTCACTGCACGCCGACCGGCCGCCTGCGTAGCGGTCTCCTCTACTGCACGTCGACCGGCCGCCTGCGCGGTGGCCTCCTCTGCTCGCTGTCGCCCCGCTGAGGGAGCCCGCACCTCTTCCTGGCTCTCGCCGGCCACCCGCGAGACCCGGCCGAAGCCACCGCCTACCGTCAGAGCAACCCGCCGCAGAACACCCGCGTCGCCCGCTGCCCGTCTGAATCCGCCACCGCTGACCCGGCCTCCACTGCTGCTCCCCCACGCCAACTCACCGGACCGCCATGCGAGACGACCAGAACACCCAAAACCGGCCAGAAAACCTCAAAAACCCGTTGTTTTAGGCGGACGACTGTTAGTGCATCGGGACTCAGATTTTAAAACCGAAATATGCGATGGATATATCATAAAATATACTACACAACCATGGGCCTCACTCGAAAATCAAGCAACATTTCGATAAAAAATTATGAATCCAAAGGAGGTGCATGAGTTTAAAATAAACACGCAATCCTACCTTGTTGGGCTTTGCCCGGTGCATCACCGCTGAACCGCCGCCTTGCTGGATCCGCCTTGCTGGAGGGGAGGAGAAGAGGAGGAGCTTCTCCTACTTGGGAGCTGCTACCAGGGAAACGAAGGAGAGGGAGGGGTGGTTTAGGTTTTAAAAAGAAAATTAATTTAATTAAATTTTAATTAATTTAATCCTCAATTTTGACCCGCACACGAAACGCCCGACGGGGTCGAGTTTAAGCCTCCTCTAGGGTAAACACCACCTCCTGAGCACAACGGCGTTCTAGAAATTTGATTCCAAGCTTCTGTTTGGATGTTATAAAATTTAATGTCTGATGCCGCTAAATTATGAAAACGCCCCTGGGGCCATTTTTCACAGGCAGGCCGCACCCGCAAAACTTACACACCTCCTAGGGTAAACGGTATGCTCTGAACTCAAAAGTGCCCTCGGTTTCCAAATCTGAGCCACCGTTAAGTGATATTTGAGTTTACCATTAAATGAATTAATTAATTAATTAATTAATCCGTTTAACGTTTCAAAAGCGGGTGAGGGGTCCAAACGTCCCGCACCGACCAGTTTTATGTCTTCTTAGGGTAAACACCCCATTCCAGACCCATCCATACCCACAGATCTTTGATCCGGATCACTTTTTAGGAGTTATCCCATTTATTTGGCGTTTCTAATGTGAAGGCACTGAAAATTTAATTTCGGCCACTCCGGGGATATGAATCGCACACCATCTGAAGGCGCTGCTCTGGAATAACATAATGAATATTCCAAAGTCTTTCACAGAAAAAACTGGGTTCTTACAAAGACATGCATCTTTGTTCAGGGTTAGCATAACATGTCTTGGTTGTTACCTATTTTCTTATGGTATATGGTTTTTTATGGAACCGTTTTAAAGGAATTTCTCTAGTTTAAGGAAGAGTGTGGTTTGTGGGTCAGTGATGTCTTTCGAGGAAATCATGAGTATCTAGTTCTTTTGGTTGATTGAGTTTCAATTATTTCCTTCAATGAAGTGTCTGTAATGGCCTTAAATTTAGGAATGTTTCCTTAGTTTAGCAAATCATGTGGGAGACATCTCTATAACACATAAGAAAAATCCTTTTAGGAATTTTTAATGGTTGAATATACTTGGATTGGGATTGACCGTTAAATGGTAAAACCATTGGTGAAAAGATCCAATGGTTGGATCAATAAAGTGATGATGTTGATATCTGATCTCTAATAACATGATCCTGGTTATGAATTTTTTCAATGGTTTGGTTTGATTTTGAGTTTTGGATCGGGTTTTAAAGGATTAAGTGCATTGGGCTTGTGAAATGGTTAAGGGTGAGTTGGCATTTGGAAACACAACGTGATTGTTCAAGTGAAACATCATGACCTATGGAGGTTGGTGTAAGTTTTCAAAGTTCCCGAAGGATTCTTGAGGATGAGAAGTTTTAAGGTGGTTAGATTATTGAATCCCATCTTTTGGACTAGTTGTTTTTATGAGGGTTATTGTATTTTTTTGCCAACTACTGAATGGGTCGAATTCAAAACATGGCATTAGAACATTTTTTTCGAGAGGCAGAACATTACGATTTGTGCATTTATTTAAAGAAATTTATTTAATTATATTATAGTTAAAATATAAAATAAATTAAATATGAATTAAATTGGAAAATAATTATGATGGTTTTAATAATAATTTTAATTACTATTATAATTACTATTACTAATAATAATATTATTATTATTTATATTATGGTTTTTTGGAACACGAAGAGGATTATTCTCTTACATACATCATGTACCCCCTGACTGTGACTGACTAGAAATGTACACCTCCCTCGGCTGACCCCCCTATGGAACAACCCACCTTCTCATGAGCTATATCGAACAAAATCTCCTGTATGCAACATCCCCATAGCGCACCCCCGATTCCACCCCCTCTGAGGCAGGATGTGACCCCCTCCCTCAAATCTCATTGGTTCTTCGATCCTCTTTCATTTTCCTTCGTATTTATGTCTGATTCATTGGGGGAATGACCTACGTTCCCATATCATTTCATTTATTGGTTGCTTTTAACTCCACCTATCACCCTACCAGTTCGGACGAAACTGTATATTAGGGGTTGATTTGGTTTTCCATGTTGCTTCCAATTTTAGGGTTATCAATGGGTGTCTCAAGAACCATTGGTTAGTGTTTTGGAACTGCTACCAATGGAGAGGCGGTACGGGTCGAATTGGTCCGCCGAAATCGATTTGAGCTAATCATTTGTAACCCCAATTTGTTGTGAACCCACTATTTAGGTTTTTTTCATGTTAATCAGACCTGAGGTATTCTTTTTATGTAGTTCCATTTGGTTTTGAAGTCCTAAATCAAAATTAAAAATTATTATATATATATATATATATCTTAAATGTGTGTGTTCCGTAATGGAGTGAGGAACACGTGCAATAGTTTAATGATATATATATATATATGGAACTGTGGGTATGCTTTCAGGTAACTACTTGAGTTAGAAATCATTTACTTGGTCATCTATTGAGGTACGTTCCTCAAACTTACCTTTCTTTTAGAAATGTTGTAGTCCATTATTTACTACCATTGATAAATTGACCAGAAATTATAGATGGACCTTCCTATTTTTTTTAAATGATTTTTAGAGTAAAGAATTTGTTTTCATAGTAAATGACATCCATTATAGGTGTGTTTCCTTCAATATAAAAACATAGTGAGTAGCCTGTTTATGTTTTCATAGTTTGATGATGTGTGGTTTTTCGATACTTTCCTAGTTAGACGATGCATTGTTTGTTGAAGGAATACGGTTGGATAAGGTAATATATGTATGACCTCCTTTTATTTTTATTTTAATTCAATTAAATGGTTCTAATGGACAATAATTAGATTCATGGGTGGTTAAACCCATGTGAAATAAAAAAGACTGAGTGGAAATAAATGGGTGTGTATGCCCTAGTGATAGGAATGAATGTGAACCGTAATAATGAGTGGGTATACTCTTTAGATTCATGAGTTATAAATGAAGATAAATTAATGGCTAAATTATTTATAATATTTGAATGAATTTTGAGGCATGTTATGGATAATTAGTGGGTATACTAATTATATCCCTTGAATGGAAAATGGATAAACAAGTTGGTAAAGTAATGAGATTTATTTAATAATGAAATGTCGACCTGAGAGGGTATAATACTATGAAATGAAATGGTTTATTTGAGTGGGTATATTCATATGTTTTATTTGGATAAATGTTTTAGATGAAATGGTTAAAGATGAAAAATTAATAGATAAGGATGATATGACTGTGCCTTGGGTTAATATAATAAGCATAACTCATGATAGTTGAAATGAATTTAGTAAACATGACAAATCTAGGTTTGTTTTTTCCATACCATTACATTGTAATTATAAATCACCTTATGTTAATTTAAATGTTTAATGAAAATTAGAAATGCCATGTGATATGCAAGAGAGGCTTTGACCCATTCTTTGAACCGAATATGTTACCATGACATTAGAATCTGAATTGGGAATCATAAGGAGTTTCCTTAAGTAAAAATTGTCATATTATATATATATATTTATATTATTGATAAATGGGATGTCAAACTGGAAATGAAGCTCCAAATACATATAGGGTTCTAGAGATGACATTATACACCATGATATATATATATATATATATATGTTTGTGTGTGTGTGTGTGATAGATAAATGGGTTTTGAGATGGGGGATAACATTCCAAATACTCCCAAAGTGCTAGACATGGTGTTCAAAACCAATGATATATATATATATATATATATGATAAATTCATTCTGGGATAGGGAATGAAGCTCCAAATACTGACGGGGTACTAGACATGATGTTCTACACCCATGATATATATATATACACATATATATATATATATATATGATTCATAAATGGGTTGTGAGATTGGGACTGATGTTCCAAATACTCACAAGGTGCTAGACATGATGTTCAACACCAATTAATTGACAATGGATTGTGGTCACAATTTTTCATATTTGAATTGAATTAAAAGGATAATGCACGCTGAAGTGATATAATTTGTTTTAATTGAATATGTGAAAGGGTTCAAACACCGACAATGGCCGAGGAATGTATTGTGATACTGGTGTCCATAGTAACCCATGGGTATATGGAGTTAAATAAACCATAATTGAATAAATGTATAACTATTTTAATTATTACCTATGTTTAATTCTTTATACAGTATCGTACACTATTACTATATATATACATAATTGAAATAATCAGACACTTAATCTGAAAATGAGTCGATGCTAGTATTGATGTCAAGTGTCCCTTAGGAACCTCAATGGGTTGTTGTTTATTTATTCATATTTGTTATTACTTTAATATACCTGTATAGTGTTTAGTAATTATTCACTACCTAGTTTTTTCTAGACACCAGTGGGCGCTGACATCCTTATAGTTTATCTCACACCCTACTCGGGTACCCTTTGTACCACATTAGACCTTATATTTTCATTACCTATATTTATTTTTGTGTTTTTATACCAAGAGTTAGGAGAAAATAATCGAGATGGAGTTCTAGATTCTTGAAGAGATTTCCTGCAGTTCATTGTTGTCTTTTCCCAATTTTTTACAATATTTAAAATCATGCTGAATTGTTTACTACATTAAATTACCTATTATAAATGTGTCATACATTCATCAATTTTATTACATGGAATTAGATATTTTTATTAAATTGAACATACAATTCTTCAACTTCTCTCATATATTCTTATTGCTTCTGTTGTTACTATCTATTTATATACTGTTTTATTGCTCTAGAAACTTTGACATAAGGTTATAGTCTCCCCACTATCTTCTCAGGAGACCCCCACTACTAGACAGAAACCTCTAGAATATGGGGATATGTTCTTGAGGCCATGTGTTGAACGGTCCGACTACTAGTTCGATGGTATTCTAGGTCAGGATGTTACAAAAGGATGAATTTTCTCAATATATTTCACATCACTTTTTCAAAAGAAATTTTTAAAGTGACATATTATTTTTTTGAAATCATTTTTAATACATTTTTGTAAAATCATATTTACGTTTTGACCACCATTTTCCTTTTTATTTTCAAAAGGATTCATACATATGGAATTTATGATAAATTTTTTATCTGATATATTTCAATTAATAATTTGGTAAATTGATCTCAGAATATCATTCTTTTCTATTATTATTTGTTGTTTAATGATACCATTCAAGTAATTATTTTGAAATGATGTTTTAATATATGTTAAAATCCTTCTTTGTTTTCATTATTACATCGAAGACATGACCTCCTTTAATAATTCAATTTATTTTTATTGATGGATCATGTAATGATCATATTAATTGGAATAATGTTCCATTAATAAATTTTTCCTTCCAAATACTCCTATTTTATAAGCTTGATTTCCCTTCAAATACTTTTACTCAGTGAACACTCTATCTTAACTTCCTTTAACTGAATGGTGTTCACCAAGAATATATCTATCGATTTATTTTGGATATTATTTACTTAATCATATAACTATTTTAATATACAGTGTTTGTTTGAGGTAATATTTCATATAAATTCATTCTATTTATTGATTAAGGTACTCTTTAAAATATTTATATTTATTTTTAAGATACAAATATTCTTTTATTAATCAAGAATGTTAACCATGAGTTATATGACCATCTAAATTATTTCTCTCTATTTTTATGATATTTTTATCAATTTTGTTGACATGGGGGAAATTATTTATGATATATATGTTGTTATCCCGTCATGGATGATTATTGTAAATGTTTATTATGTATTTATTATTCATTATCAAATATGAATTGGATTTTAATAAGAGACAATTGTGGCCTATATTTATAAAACCACTCAAAATATTGGTTAGTCCCGTGAGTTAAGAATGATTGGTTATTCAGTTTATTCTTAACTAATTTATCAAGATAAATTGACTATGGTGTTGATAACTAGAATTATTTCTGAGATGAGGCCTTGATGGTAAGTCAAAGATATCTGACACTAGGCTTTCTATAACAATGAATTTTTTTTTTATCCATGTGATCTATTTATTTTCATTGATATTGACAGATATATTATACTAAATGATTCAATATATTTGTGTAATTATGGTAATTACATATTCCCGCTCAAATATTTATTACATTATTTGGCCATGATTACCTATGTTTTATGTTTTACCCAATAAGGCATTTTATCTCACCCCTAATTATGTTTCTTTTCTATCATATAATGAAATACTCTATAACTCATAATATGACTTTATGAGTGTGATGTGAGGGGTATTTGTGAAGGTTGTTGGGACATGTAATGGTTTTACAGGTTATTAGTATCATAATGTAGAAATGTCCATATGAATGGATTTATTTGTTAATGATGTGTCCTAATTTACAAAATCTATAAACCTAAAAAAATTGTGATGTAAGAGATAAAATAATAATTTTATTTTCTCTAATTAAGGATGGTTATATAAATTATATTATAGTTGTTAACATAGTGAGTATGTATGATATTATTCTTCAACACTAGATCTAGGAGAGCATGTTCAAGGTGATATTGTTGGTATTAGATCAAGGTTTAGAGAAATTGGGATATTATGATGTTTGTGGACTATATTTTAGGGGATGATATGTTATTGTTGATCATTAATTCTAATGTAAGATAACCCTTTGAGATAGTATATCATTTCCTGTTATGGTAATATTTCTAATTTTATTTAGAGATTATGATATGATAACTCTAGTTAAAATACATGGAATAATTATATGTATTGGATGACATCCTAATGTTTTGTAAAATTCATAAGTTTTTGGTTTTGCAAGAAATTAAATCCTTTTATGGAAAATAGAAAGTTAATATGGAAATATAAGTAATTTATCTAGGGATAATCTATTTTAAAATTGATGATTGAGCATTGAATCTTTCTTGACTTCGTACATGGTGAATGGTTAATATACTATACACCTAGATAGAAATTATCAGGTGATATTCACTATTAGATCACATGAACTTTACAAACCGCCATGAAATATTGATTTCCTAGTTAATTCAAAAGGATATGATAAGGAGTATGAAAAAATCGAAATAATGATTATCATAGTTTATACCTAAAATAATATAGGTTGTGCTATGGAAGGTACAGGTTGAGAAATGTGTGATATATGTTAGATTAGATAAACTATAGGATAAAATTGTTGTGTTATAAATTATGATTCCTTGAGGTTAAATTTTAATAATTCTTCAATTTTTCTAATTTTTAATAAAATATATTAATCCTATATGATATTAATAATTGATGTAGGAATAAGAAACAAAATTAAATGTGTTTTTAAGGGTAGGATAATGAATATATCAATGATCATCCCATTATAAGATATCATGAGATATTTAGTAATTTTTATAAATAAAAAATCTTTAATTATGATTAACAATGTGAATATGACTGAAATCCCAAACACACCAAAGAGGACAATGACAGAGTCACCAGGATTCATAGGGGATGCAAATGAAGATATAATAACAATTATTTTAATTTTATGTCAAATATGTGGAATGAATAATGAGGTAAATTTCATTAAATTGAGAGATAGATTCCACATGTGTGGAGATAAAGGACTTCGTTCTAGTATATATAAGGGAAATAAGGGAGCTATAAAAATCCATATCTTCCATTGGTATGGAGTAATGAATCATGTATCTAAATTTTACTTACCAAGGGAAAATGATGGAAATATTGATCAATAACCATGTGAAAAAGGATAATTCTATGAAACTACTATTAATTTATTAGATAGTGAGTTTACACTAAAGATTCTGTGATTTCTTAGGTCATGAAACTTATCTCTGATAATTGGATATTGAGTTAAAAATAAAAAACATTGTGGTATGAAAATTATTAAATCAATTTCATGGTTTTTGAGATGTTATTACATAAAATTTAGTTATAATTTATATAGTATAATTCTATGAGAAATTATGAATTTTATAACACCCTTTATAGAGGTCATATAATATTACTGATATTGATAAATATCACTCCAAAACAGAAATAATCCAATTATCATCTTAGAGTGTATGTTCAATTATGAGTTCCCTATTAAAAATTACTCCATCATTATGATTCTAATACTGTGGAAGAATTTAATATTAATGGAGGAGAATGTAACAACAATATATTGTTATATATCATTACCTTTAAATAATTCAATTTGTTTGATAGATTTATCCACACATACCAATGAACAAGAATTTAACCATGACATATCTAGATGAAATATAAATATTTATTAATTATGTTTAAAAAATTGATTTTGAATTAGTGGTAACGAATAAGAGTAACCTCACTATCATATATTTATACAATCAAAATAAGGTCTATATTAAACATGAATGAAATTTAATTGGAATAACTAACATTAGAAATAGGATTAATTGATGATCAAAATTATATTTTCCTTGAAATATTTCTTTTATATGCTATGATTTTTAATAATAAATGTTTGAATAATTGATGTTAATATATATCGATATGAATCATTAGATAACACAAATTAATATATGATACCTGAATGTCCTGAAGGCCATCATTTTTATTGATTTATTATAACCCCCCTTTCAATGGATGAGGGGAACACTTACACGAACCGTTGGCTTAGAGATTACATTGCTCATGGTCTTAAGAAACTTTACATTACTCAAAGACCATAGGAAATTAAACCAGACTATAACTACAAGGAACTACCCCTCCCCAGTATCTGCATCATGATGGTAGCTATCCATATTCTCATGTCCATCTGGATAAGCTTCCCGCGCAAGAACTAGTTGATCCCTATGGCGTAGATATACCCTCTCATACATCCAAATCCATTGGTTTTGCTGTGGTGAGTACACCTACTATGAATCCTCCTCTTGGTATTCTTCTTTTTTGTACAGTCTATCTAGGGAAAATGAACTGATGATGAGGCCCTAAGGCCTTGAAGTGGCATGAAGGCCTTAAGGGTGTCCTGAAATCCTTTCTTACCTGAAGGCCTAGGTGGCCCAAAGGACTTAAGTACTCCAAGACCAAACTGGTGTCCCAAGGTGAATAGTTATGGCTACTTTAGCAACTACTAAAATAACTGCTATAGAACCCGCATAGTGCTGCTACAGTACTGCTACACTACCTTCTACAGTACCTCCTATAGTGGCTGCTACAGTGCTGCTATAGTGCTCCTTCAGTACACAGAAATATGCCTCTTCTTGGTTATGAAGCTGGGTCTCGTGGATGCACATAGAGAGACCTCACCAACTGGGTTGAGGCTCATGTTAAATTATTATACGATACAATATATGAATAAGAATATATTTGGTTATAGAAAGTCTTTCACCCTATAAAATCAGTTTTCACTATCTTTTATAATTTAATTAAGAAATTAAATATCTAAATATTTTAATTTTAATTCTAAAAAATAAAAATTATATTTTAATTCATTGTAACAATATTTTCTAAATATTTATTTTCAAGGTTTCATTCAAAAGAATGATTTTAAATATAATAGTAAAATTTATTATTTTTAAAAATATGTTTGTTCAATATAATTATTATTATATAAAAAGATACGAAATGTTTATGAAACATTTTGATAAAAAATATTTTTTTGTAAAATAGAAATTATATCTATTAAAATATTTATTCAAATTTCAAATATATATCTGTTTTTTTAATTTAATTAATATTTTTCTCTAGAAATATTTTTTATTCCATTATACATTTATTATATAAAAATTATATTTAAAATCATTTAGAAATTTAATATATTTTAATGTATTTTATATATTGAAACATCATTTATATCTTTGGTAAAAAGTTGCATTTTTTTTAATAGTGGATAAATTACTACGTTGAAAAATAGTAACATCTGTAAAAGTAAAAGTTGTAAATTTGAAAAATATAATGGTAGATAGTTGGAATGATGTTTTAAAAATGTTTTCTGATGTGAGTTTAAGACATTCCTAGAATATATATCTTCTTCATCCAATTATATATAAATTGTTATACTCTTTATTTAAGGTTGACTCCCCATTATTAAAAAAATTTGGGTACTTAAAAAAGGTCATCACTTCTTATTTATACAAGTGGACTCTCTATATTCCATAAATAGTACTCCTTAAAATATGCTTCCTCCTAAAACCCTACCCATTTTTAATTCCATAATATATATATTCCAATATATTGTAGTAAAAATATTTTTTTTCTTACCCCACCATTTCTAATGGATCCTCTATGTAAATATCAATACTCTTGATGTGTGTAATCATTTTCCTTAAGTAAATTCAATTCTATCATAAATTTATAATTTAATTTTATTGTAAAAATAATTTAACTATAGTGTTGGTTATATAATTTATGTTACTATTATGATTTATTAACCATTAGTAACCCTTACAATTTTTATCATATGGAAAAAATGAAATTCGTGGCTGTGTGAAAATTACCACCTACTTTAAGGGTCTTGTTTCATTTTACATAACCAAAATAATAGAATAGT
This sequence comes from Viscum album, assembly GCA_963277665.1. Lineage (NCBI taxonomy): Eukaryota > Viridiplantae > Streptophyta > Magnoliopsida > Santalales > Viscaceae > Viscum > Viscum album. Next base: position 1,615,656,703 of record OY728131.1, on the reverse strand, counting down.
ACTAATATTTAATTTAATAAATATGCCTTATATTTAAAAACTATTTTTAATTATTTAATTAAAAAACGTATTTATGTACATCTTTTTTTATAATAATGAAGCCATCAACCATTTGTACGGGTGGAAAATCGCCTCCACATAACTATTTATTTCTATTTATCATTTCATTTATACTTTTTCTAGATGGTTTTAAGAAATTTTATAATGTATAAATAATATATTTATAATATTATAAATTTCCTTGTTAAAAAAATTAGGGAACAAATTAATGATATGATAAAAAAATGGTCATCTTTAACAGAAGCGATTAAAACCAGATTATTGAGATGAAAATATTTTTATTCATCTTATGTTGGGATAATATATCCATTAATTATACATATAATATCATAAAAATATATAATATCACAATAATATACACTAAATAATATCGTTATTCTTTTCTATAATGGTTTTAAAACTAAACCCCCACATAATCATCCATCAATAACGGTACGTTCATATTTATGTAGGTTTAACCACCTACATGAAAAATTCTTTCAATTTATATCATGGATAACTAGGGGAACATAATTAACAATATAATAGGATATAAATATGTAAATATTTTTTTTCTGTAATGGTAGAACTGTTATTAAAATATGTTACTATGAAAACAACTTTTATTCTATAAGATTCACTGAAACAGGATCATAATCGATTTCATATTCATTATTTGTAACCAAAATATCACTGAATGAAACTAACACGTTATAAAAATAATTTAAATTCTATAATAGTACCCTTAATGATATATATATATTATGATGTTTGTGATAAAAATGAATACCAACACTCTTTTTATGAAAATAGTTCAAAAGAATCAGGATTACTTAAACCTGATATTGAAAATATTTAATAATTAACTATAATTCATATATATATAATGATTAAAAATGGAGATAATAAATTTAAAATATGTGATTAAGAATATAAAATATGTTATTAATATATCAATTTTTGTAATAATAGTTGTGATACAAAATTCAATGAATCTTGGATAAAAGGGTAGGGTTTTCTATGTCAAATTTTAACTCTGTGAGACATATTTATCATCATACACCATGTTTTCATTGGCTTGGTGTACCTACTACCCCTTTAAAATTACATACCATGAACTAGAATTTTATTCATTTGATTTTATGATTCAATTGAAATATTATCATTTAATGGTGTTTTAACATCAATGCCATTATGGTTATAAGGGTTTTCTCCGACTCGATACCAATTCATTGACCCATAATACACGTTGTGATCCATGTTTTCCATGAATGGATTATTTAATGATCATTGATATATTTTAGTAATAATTTTAATTTTTTCCATGTTATATATTAATAAAAATAATATTCTTTTTACTAAATGGTTATTCATTAAATTGTCACCAAAATAGTAAAGATTTTTGTTAAATCAAGTCTTGTTCACTGAGTTGTGATCTTTCTCATGAACAAATTTCATATATCTTAGGTACATTCTATGATTAATTATTTAATTTAATATTTTATTATTGTTTTATATGGATTTATATTCATTCCAAATAAATAATTTTTTTGAATAATTCATACCTTATAATGTATGTTTCCTGTACTGGATATTCATTACTCAAATATCCTTTTCTTGGGTTTTAAGGTTGTATCTTGATATTTGTTCTTACAAACATGGTTTAACACACCCTAATATTTTTGTATATTGTAGTCTATAATCACCCATGATAAATGATTTTTTATTAAAATTATATTTTATTACTCCTTTTATAATGTGTATTTTGAATAACGATAATTTCAAACAAAACAATTTCTTTTCATAAAAAAACATTCATCTTTAGATCCACATTTTTATAGAGAACATTATTTCATTTTCAAGGATCGATTATTAGATATTTATTTTAAAATATTTTTTTTTAAATATTTCACTTCACCTTTACAGAATTTACTATTTTATTGTGACATCTAGTAACTAATTATATATAAATATAAGATATGTTTTCTAAAATATATATTGTGTTCTCAACAATATTTTAGTATTTATATTAAAAGGTATTTAATCTCATGTGATTTTTATTATATTATTTTTTTTATATAAAATATATAAACCCTTGGATATATAATATTATAGTTTTAGAGAGGTTTACACTGAGTAATTTACCATTTAAAAATTGGAGAACAATTGAAAATCCATATATTTTTTATCGTGATATGGATGTTTTCTAGTTAATTAGGGGAGGTAAATAGTTATTATTTAACCATCCACCTACATTAAATGAATATATTTTGATCATATTATATCATTTATTGAAAATTGGGAAATGTATTGGTATATTATATCTTATTCTACTAATTTGGATGACTATTGAAAATGTTGATTATTTATTTTTTACTCGTTATCTCATATGATAAATGAATTTGAATTATACAAGTAACAAGTGGTACCCAACATTATGTAGCCCATTGAAGCATTGGTAAGTCTCATGGTATAAACATGATTTAGTATTTCGTGTTGGATTTAGAGACCCAATATTGACGTACATCGGAATTACATTTATTTTGCAGAATACTTAATACATGACATAAACAGACGCCCAAAGACCGTATTAGTTTAGTGTCTTCAAAAACTCGGAACACAAACTTCTAACTTGGCGAATGATATTCAAAATTCCTCATAAAGATCTTATCCATTTGTTTTCCTACCTCAAACATTTCTTTATATCCTAGGGAAGAGAAAACATAAAAAGGGTGAGCTCAAATGCTCAGTAAGACATGGACAACTTAAAACAAACAATAAACATATGAATGTAAAACATGAACATAATGTATAAACCTAAAAATCATGAGTCATGATCTAAATCCAGGATTTAATAAGGCATATGTCATAAATTAACATCAAACATGATGGAATAACATTGTAGTTAAACATGTCATTGTGTAAAACTAATAATCACAAAATATTACTTCCATAGTAGCCAAGGAATTGCCTCCAAGACCATCATAGTGTAAAATGTCTATTACTAAACCGGGATTACTTATCATTCCAGACATGTATTACTAAAATAGATTTACTTGTAATTATAGTAATGTATATCTCATTAGATATACATCTTTACCCAATGCATTGGAGATATATATAGTTCCCACCCATTTCATAATGAAATAATTCCATCATGTGCTACAAAATATAAAGTTTTCATCATAGTATAACCGAAGAAATAAAATGAGATTCTTTAAACATCATTCTATCATAACATAATCCATATATAATATCATTCAATCATTAAAATAAAAAAATCATATAAATAATATGAGTAGAATCATAACCATATTTGAAGGGCTCCATCTTATATGGAAAAAAATTCTGATAAAACTCTTGGACTTAATTAGTGAAGAAAATATCCATCATTCATCAAAAAAGGATTCCTTTAATAAAATGTCATGCAATTTTAAAAGAAAATAATTTAATTGAAAATAAACTTGAAAACTCATAGAGGAAGATTCATGGAAATAAGGTGTTATAAAGATGTATAAATCCATTATTTCTGTATAAGTTAAAAATCATTATTCTCGTACCTGAGCTGGAAAATTAAAAAAGGATCTCATATGGTAAATGTAAGAAAGATTCCTTCCAAACCATGTCGTAAAAGTCAAAATGGGTATAAATTACTTCAAACATACATAGATGAATAGTAAACATATAATTAGAATATTCTTATAAAAAGTGTAGATGTATATTAAATATACCCCTAGTAAATACTTACATATACCAAATATCATATACAAACGATATTTTCAAATTTATCCCTTACCATAGGTCTGGTATGTTTCGTATGTATCAGAACCTCATATATAATGATTTAAATAATTTTACTAATTTATTCCAGAATCAAAATCATTTTTATAATAAAATTTTTGATAATATTTTCATTCATTTTTTACAAACATTTCATTATTACTCATTATTTGGGTATTAACTGCTTTTTGTTCTTATGCATGTTTTTTCGGATAAGTTCTTATTCCAAATTGTAGGTTATAGTTTTATCATTCACAGCATGGTATTAGTATAATATATATCATATTTATCTATTTAACTCATTTATATAATAATGGTTTAGTGAAGATTATGTTTAACGAATCAAATCGCATCATGGAGACGGTAAGCAATACGTATGCATGAGCGTCGATATCATTCCCATAATTGTTGAATGGTATTGAAGTGTATAGTATCTCATAATTAGTATAATTTCATAATAATAATATATAGTTATTATTTATACCATTATATCATCTAATTATTTTGGTGGTTAATAACATATTACACCACGACATGGAGACGGTAAGCCGCATGTACGAATGCGCGGTGATTTCATTTTTTGTAGGATGGATAGAAGGCGAAATAGGGCGGTTTAATATTTACTATAAAAAATCAGTATATTATTGATACTGATGTTATTAATTTATACTGAAACAAGTAATAAGGAGGAGGTATAAAACAAATAAATTTGAAATAATTATTTGAAGAGGAGAGTGAGGAGGTTCCCTTTTATAAGAGCGGAGAGAGGCGCATTATGAAACTCTCAAAAATATTAAATTTTAATAAACTAAAACCCTACTTAAAAACCAAAAAGTGTCCCAAATTATAGTATGAGATGATATAGTGTTTCAATATCATAAACCAATAAAATTTGGACAACTTATATTTTCAATTTAAACCTTATTGTTTTAATTGACACTTAGTTATTCTATAAATTTTTAATTTTGGTAATAATATTCTAAATATTTAATGGTAATGAATATTTAATTTTGTTTTGTCAATTGACCATAAATGGGTAATTTATAAAATTTTATACCTCATAATTATATCTTTGTAAGTTTTAAATATTTTTGGGATTTTTAAATAATTCAAAAAAATCTTATGTTTATAAAATATCAATAGTATCAATTTTGACACTATTCATTTATTAGTCATTTAATAAAATCCTCAAAAAATATAAATTAAAAAAAATATTCAATACACTCCTATAATTTCATATTAAACTATAAAATTCGTGGATCACAATAATTAGTTCATATGATATTTATTTTAATATTTTTAATACCATTTATTTGATATGTCTTTTAATAAAATAATTTTTACATTGCTATTGTGTCATCATTAATGACAATTAATTAATCTCTAGAAATTATAAATATATTAACATGATATATAAAATTTAATTATATTTATAGTGACTATTTATTTTTTATGTTTTATGATGTTTTTAACAAATTAAAATTATTTTATTTTAAGATATAAGGGAGTGACATGTTGTCACTTTATTTTGTTTTGATAAAAATTACATCATTATCATGGAAAAAAGTCCATGAAATGAATCTAGTCTGCCCCTTAGGTGATATGGGTCGACTTTTACTCATCCAATATAGTTTTTAATGGTGATAAGGAAAATTATTGTATTATTTTTACCCTTAATTACCTGATTTACATTTAAATATGGTAATAAAAATAATTAAAAAAGTTATTATTCAATTTTCCCAATAAAATAAAAGTAGACCATTAACATAATTTTTCCCCACTGATTTTAAATATAGAATCCATTTCTCAAAATTCAAAACTCAAAAGTTACGTTAGTTAATTTAAAATTTAGCTCATTGTCCAAAAAATGGGTTTTTGTTTAAAATATTGAAAAGATTGAAATGTTTTTATATATGAATTCAATGTAAAATTAATGAAAATGAAATAAATTATCTTAAAATATAAAAATATATTCTATTTATTATTCAAAAACAATCAAATAATATATTTTAACCATATAAATGTTTTTGATGAGAAAAAGCTGTTTTTAATTAAAATTTATCCTATTTTAACTATTCATCAAATATGAATGTTATCAGAAAAATATCAATAATTTATCAAAAGTAATATTTGAAATTCCACATCCAAATAAGAATTTTATTTTGTTAAATTAAACGTAAAAATATGTTAAAAACTAGATTTAAAATTGTTCCTCCATCATAATACGGTAAAACTGCATTTTTTGAAAAATATATATTTTATCTGAAAATTGATTTTTTTCCCTTATATTGTGTTATAGAAAATGTTTAGGATGAATGATAATGATATAAATTTAAAAACATTGTTATTAATATTCATAACTTCAAGTTTTTATCCCATTAAATAATATGTTTTTAATAATGTATCATTGATTTGTGAAACATGTTATCACGTCCAACGCATGCTATCGAGGAGGGTCACTTTTTCCTATAACGCAAGACAAGTCAGCTTTACATCTCATATATGATTATTTTGGTGATATGTAAAAAAATCCAAATTTAGTTCATTTATACATGGAACAAAATTTATACTCCGTGTTGCGTGATATTAATTCAATAAAAAGAACTTGAAATTGTGTGAAACACAATCCTATAATATTGTTGTTTATACTACAAGATAATATAGTGTTTTATATAATAAAATATATTCATGGTGTAGTCTACAACCCAATACATTAAAAAAATTAAAAAGAATCTATCAGTGAATATTTTGTGTTGTTACATTCTACACCCCTTAAAATGAATTTCTCCCTTAAAATTTATCACTGTTATAAATGGTTTTATACTTGAAATTTTCTTCCATGGAAACCCAAATTATAAAAATAAATACAAAAACATCATTTGAAAAAAGGAAATATACAAACATAACGGTTACCCAAAAGAACTCATCACATGGTTTCCACATATGAGAACATTGGTGGGAAGTGAAATCATGGATATGGAAGAGAAATCTAACCATCACGTTCTGATGGATAGTGATAGATAATAAGGCTTGAAAAAAGTTAACTACCAGAAATCCATAAATCTTTGATGATTCAAGGGACCATATAATTCATCGTAAAAGAATGTACTATGCTAACATTTTTTGATTCAAGATATTTTTCCAAAAGTTGACGACTATTTTCATGAGGGGAAATACATACTTGATTTCAGTAAAATATCATCGTTGGTTGTTCCCTGATCAATTTCCATATCAACTCTTATTTACAGAAATGAAGTTTAATTTTTCATTATTGACATTTTATCAGATCATGGTATATAATGATAGGTCATTCCGTCGGTATCAACAAAAATGTTTAAATTTGTTATCAAATATACATAAGTCCACATATAGAAAGATAACACATTAATCTGATAAACATCAACCATAATATAATATATATTATACATCAATGGATAACATTAAGATCCATACAAAAACTGAAAATATAAAACTATAAAATAGGTAAACTAAATTGACTTAACATTGGTCTACCATATCTCATTTCGAAATTCATGGTTGTTACATTCCAAACATGTGAATACCTCATTCATGTATTCGTGTGAAACATGGAAATGACATGAATTTCCATAAAACCTTAGTGAAAACATACACTCTATTGAAATTAACTCTTTCCACATTCCAAAAAATTTATATAGTCAAACCAGGATATAAATTTGTCCTAATATGAGCTCATTAATACTATCAAACATATCACTATATTTTTATCCCTTTATTATGTGCATATCATACACTTTTGAAAAAAGATTTAATTCACTTTTCATGTTTACCGGTGCCATATAATTATGACAAACCACAATGGACTAATACATAGATATTCCAAGATTCTATAATACTATAAATGAGATTATACAACACTATTTTGGAATCACATTACATAAACACATAATCATTCCACCGATTCATTTTCATACTCAACAACACTGATAGTGATCGCATGTGACTTCCCTTTGTCTCTGGAGTTAAGAGGTTTATGACATCGATTATCATTAACTCTCGGATTAGGGCATTGGTTAGCATAATGTCACATTTCCTTCCACATGTAGCTTTGAAGTGTTGGTGGTGCACTCAATGTAGTCTATTCTCTATTCATGTCATTAGCAGCCTTTTTCCCATTGAATCAGCACTCAACATCTCAATGACATTCATTTCCACAAATGAAACATTTTATATTCCCTTTAAGATAATCTATCCCTTGTTTTTTGCTACACTTTGACCATAAGGAATCATTTATCTTTTTTTTTCACCCCTGTTTCGAGAGTTTCCCTTGAACTCCATCTTTCGTTTCTTGTCAAAATAATTAGATAGATATTTAAACAATATTCCAGTTCTACCTTGATAGAACAACACACAATCTATTCACAGTTATTGATGCCTCTTATAGCTAATTCCTTTAAAATTCATAGTTTTAATAAACTGAAGAATAGTTCAACTTTACTTTCAGGTTGGATGAAAAATCCCAAATTATTCCACGTAAGTCTTGTAAAATTTTTCTCATATGTACCAACAGATTCATCATAATTTTTCTTAAGCTCAAGTAACACATTTATATATTTTTTCTAAGAATATGAGGGAAATGATTATTGAAATATATGTTCTTAAACTCGTCCCATACCATGGATTCAATTTCATCTTACTTCATTCGTAATTAGATTCCACAACTGCCCTGCTTAACCTTCTAAACAATATACATCCAAAAGGACCTTTTCATGTTCTGATCAGCAATGGAGGGAAAATATCTTCTTAATAGTACTAATCCATTTTTCAGAAACAAGTGGTTTAGAAGACCCACTTAAAGATGGGGGATGTTTCTCCATTAAGGACTCAATACAATGTTGTTTCTTTATCTTCTCATTTGGAGTCCACAATGATTCATAGCTTTTCTAAGTATAGGAATAACATTTTTCATTCCATCTACCATAAAATTGGATTGTTTATGAGGATAATAATTTCATTTCCCAGTGCATTGATCATTAACACAGTTCTTTCGGGATCCATCTATGGTCTAAAACCCAAAAATTATATTGTGATAGGAAAAATCATTCTAGGGAAACAACATAATCAAGGGGGTGGGGATACATTAATTCTTTAAATTTAGAGGTTTAATCCTAGGTTATTAATTACTGTTACCATAATTCTAAGACTGTAACCTATAATTATAATTATCCTTAAGGACATCCCTAGACATACGTTAGAAATATATCTTAGGATATCAAAAATGTTTTTGAATCCTAGTTTGCAAAGGATATCTAAACCTTCACTCTAATTCCAATTATAGATACCCATGCATTACATATATGGACCTTACATTTCTTTTGCGAAATACTTAATACATATCATAATGAGTTTCCTAAAGACTATATTATTTTAGTGTCTTTTGAAACATAGACCACAAACATCTAACTTGGTGAAATATCATAAACACCTCCCATAAATATCATCCTATATTGTTTTCCTACCTAAAACCTTACTTTATATGAAATGGAAAAGAAAAAAAAGGGTGGGACCAAATACTCAGTAAGGTTCAATATGGGGAATGTAAAAAAACGCATAAACATTTCAACCTAAGAACATGAACATAATATTTAAACATAAAAATCTTGAGCCATGAACTAAATATTTCCAGTTTTTAAGGAATATATTATAAATGAACCTTAAACATGATGGAATAAAATTGGAATAAAACATGAAATTGTGGAAAACTAATAAGCAAAAAATAATATTTACATAGTATCCAAGGCATTTCTACTAATACCTTTATAGTGGACAAATATCATTTCTGAACTGTGTTTACTTTCCATTATAGCCATGTATTACTGAACCAGATTAACTTGTCATTCCATTCATCTCATCCTAATGAGATATAAGTCTTTACCCAATTCATTGGAGGGAGATATAGGTCCCAACTATCTCATAATGAAATCATTATTTCATGTTCCAGAAAATATAAATCATTAATCTAGGCATAACCCAAGAAATAAAATGGGTTTCTTTTAACATCATTCGATTATAACATAACGCATATAAAATAAAATTCCATCAGAAAAATAATCATATCATAGTAATTATATCGGTAGAAATATAACCCTATTTAAAGAGCACTAACTTATATGGAATATAATTTTGATAAAACACTTGGACATAATTCATGAGGAAAATATCCATTCATCTTCAAAACATTTTCTTCTCCCAAAATGTCGTGCAATTTTAAATGAAAATAATTTAGTTGAAAATAAACATGAATACAAGTATAGGAAGCTTCATGGAAATAATCCATTATGAATATGTAAAAATCCATTCATGCCTTATAATTTAAAAAAACATTCATCTCATACTTTTTCCTGAAAAGTTAAAAAATTACTTATTTGGTAAACATAATAAATATTCCTTCAAAACCATGTTGTAAAAGTAAAAAATGGTAAAAATAAAATTAACCATACATATAGAAACAGTAAACATTTTATTAGAATATTCTTAGAAAACATGGAAATAGAAATTGAATATACCCCTAGAAAATACTTACGTATACACAATCTCGAATAGAAATGAGATTTCCAAATTTATCTCTTACCCTAGGTCTGATATGAATCTTATGTATCAAAACCTCATATATATGGATTTAAATAATGATTCCTATTTTTTCTAGAATAATTATTACTTTTATGACAACATTTATGATTAGATTTTAATATGTATTTCAATAACATTTCATTATTACTCGTTATCCAGGTATTAAATACTTTATGTTCTTATACATGTTTTGTAAGATAAGTTCTTATTACACTTTTTAAAATATATTTAAATAATTTAAATCATAGTATTAGTATAATATATATAATGTTTATTCATTTAATTCATTTATTTAATCATTTTTAATGATGATTATGTAGAAGAATCACATCACATCGTGGAGACAGTAAGGCGTACATATGCACGAGTGATGATATCATTCCAATAATTGTTGAATGTAACTGAAATGTATAGTATATAAGAATTAGTATCATGTCATAATAAAAATATATAGTTATTGTATCTAACATTATACCCATCCAATTAAGGTGGTGGTGAAAAATAAATTACAACACACCGTGATGACGATAAACGTACGTACGCACGAACGGTGATTTCATTTTTCATTGGATTGATTGAAGGTGAAATAGGGTTGTTTTATATTTATAATAACATATAAATATATAAGTGATATGTATTTTATTACTCTATAATAATGAAACTAAATAATATGAAGTATAAGAATGAAGCAAATATGAAAGAATAGGTAGAAGAGATTATGTCTTCCTTGATGTGCCTCTTTTAAATTTCCTCTTAGGGCACTAGAGTGTGTCTTTTTAGAAGAACAGAACCCCTAGAATATAACTAGGGACGTTGAGAAGAGAAATAGGAAGAGGATGGCCAAGAATGAGGGATTAAAATGGAGTGATGATGAGAGGGAGGAGGTTTCTTTTTATAAGAGAGGAGAGGGGCACTTTAGGATACTATCAAATATATTAATTTATAATAAAATCAAAACCAAACCAAAAACCTCCAAAGGGTCCCAAATTAAAATATGAGATGATTTAGAGTTGTAATATCATCATAAAATAATATTTTGACAACTTATTTAATCAATTTAAACATTATCTTTGTAATTGAAACTTATTTGTTCTATTATCTTTTAATTTCAGTAATAACATTGAAAACTTTTAATGGTAATTAATATATAATTATGTGGAATTAATTGAACACAATTGGATACTTTATGAAATTGGAGAACTTATATTTATAACTCTATAGTTTTTAAATATTTTTATGATTTTTAAATAATTTAATAAAATGATATGTTTATAAAATGTCAATAGTGCTAATTTTGACACTATTAATTTATTTGACATTAAATAAAATCCTCAAAAAAGATAAATTAAATAAAATTATTACACTATTAACATGTCATATCAAGCTATAAAATTCTTTCTTATCTTTAATTATTTCGTATGATATTTCAATTAAAATTTTTGAAACCATATAGTTCATATATGTATTAATAAATTTTTTTTACATAACAATTATGTCATCATTAATGATAATTAAATAATCACTAAATATTATATATAACTTCACATGATATAGTAAATTTAATTATATTTATATTGACTATTTACTGTTGACGTTTTATTTTGTTTATAACTAAATTAAAATTATTACACTTATAATATATAAGAGAGTGACATGTTCTCACTATCTTTTATTTTAATAATAATTGCATTGTTTTATTTGAAAAAAAGTCCATTAAAGTAATATATTCTGACCGTTACATGATATGGGTCGACTTTTATTAATCCAATATAATTTTGACTGGTGTTAAGGTAATTTTAAGATATTATTATACCCAAAATTATCCGATTTACCTGCAACTATGGTTACAAAAATAATTACAAAACATAATATTCATAACGCCCAAAAAATAAATGTTTTCCATTAACATAATTTGAATCTACTGATTCCAAATATGAAATACATTTTTTAAAATTCATAACATAGAAGTTGAATAAAATAATTTAAAATTAATCTGGTTGTTGAAAAAATAGGTTTTTCTGGAAAACGTTGTTAATGATTGAAATGTTTTTACATATGAATTCGATATAAAATTAATGAAAATTAATTTCATTTTGTTAAACTATATAAATTTATTCTATTTATACTTTAAAACTATTCAATAAAATATTTTAACCATATAAATTATTTCCATGAAAAAAGTGGTTTTCAATTAAAATTTAGTATATTTTCATTATACATAAAAATATGAATGTTATCAGAAAATTATCAAAAATTCATCCAATGAAATATTTTATATACCTCTTCCAAACTGAAAGTTTATTTTTTCAAATTTAACTTATAGATGTGTCCAAAACTAGATTTAAAATGGGTGTTCATTCAAAAGGTTGTGAAATTGTACTTTTTTTAAAGACTTCATTTATCCAAAAAGTTGATTTTCTCTCATATTGTGTACCAGAAAATTTATAGGATGAATAATAATTAAATTAAAATCAATATTTTCTTAATAATATTCATAAATTATAGTTTATATCCCATTAAATTGTAATAGTTTTATAATATATCGTTCTTTAGTGAAACTCAGTATTGCGTACAATTCCAGCTATCGAAGAAGGTTGCTTTTTTGTGTAATTCAAGCCAAGTCAGTGTTGAATATCGTAAAAGCTCTATTTGGTGATTCATATAACATAATCCGAACATATTTAATTTATACATGGATCAAAATATATATTCAATGTTGCATGAAATTAATTCTATCAAAAGAACATGACATTGTGTGCAACAAAATCAATAAATATTGTTGTGTATACTACAGGATAATATGGTGTTGTATATAGTGAAAACTAATATAGATGTAGCGTAAAACATGAGAAATAAATAAAATAAAAATAATATATCCCATAAAATCTTTTGGTGTTATATCAAACTACCCCAATTCAACATGATGTGTGGCCTTTGGTATTTATGATAAGAATGATTTCTTTGTTGAGGTATTCACAATAATATCCTGATTTCCTACAATATTCATTATATCTACTTTATTTCATTTATTTTTATCCATTTTATATATTTATTTTAATTATTATCCTTAGATATATTATTCTTCCATTTTTATTTTATTATGGAATTATGGGGATTAATTATTCCCATTTTAATATATATATATCTCATGTTTATGACCCTATTTCCCAATTAGTATGGTTTACCATACCGACCATTTGATATAAACCCCTATTTTCCTTCCATGTCGTCATTTTATACATAAAATTATTACAAAATCAATGTATAGAATAATATCTTGTGGGGGTATTTGTAAGGGTGTATATGTGTTTTTATGGTTTGAATAGTTCTTTGTGTAAGAGTGGAAGAATGCCCAATTGATTGGATTTTTTTGTTAATGTTGTATGAAAATTCACTAAATCTGTTAACCAACTGAGATATTTGGTATTAAAGAGATGAAATAAAAATATATTATTATGTAATTATGTATCATTATATCCAGGCTATTATATTTTTTGGGAAATAATGTACATAAGGTATGTATTTTCAATACCAGGTATGCAATTTTCGGTTCGGGGTTCCATATTCATGGTGTCTAACTGGGTATAATAACACTCACCTATATGTGGTCTTTGTGACCACATGAGTTGTGAATTTATCGATGATGGTCAACCTATATGGGAACTTGGTTTTCATAGAGTTAGTGGATCAAGTATAGATGATATCTGATGGCTTTCAGTGGTTGATGATAGTGGTGAAAATAGTTGGTAATCATTGTAGGAGTACTTATAACGAGGATTTTTCCCCACATTACATGTGTCTCTTTTTCTTTGAGACATGGCTGGACTTATTATTTTTTCCTGTGGTGTATACTTATGTGGCATTATACATGTCATTTTATTTTTCATACATGAATTATTACCCAACTTTGTTTTCCTTATATATATGTATAGTGGTAGTTTCCTATATCATATATTATATATTCTTATATATTCATGTTTTATATAGGAAAATAATCTACATTATGAAGAACCTTGTTCTTTTTAATCATTAGATATTTTCCTATTAGAGTGAGTCTTGGTGTGGATCACTCATCTATACGCTGACCTTGGTCCTTTCATTGTGGGTGGATTCAAGTCAAATTAATTATTTTTTTAAATTCATATAATATTATTCCATTAAATAATTTAATTATAAATTCATTTATCATCATTATATAATGTCAATGATAAATTGGTGTCGTAGAATCTGCCATTATCATCTTAATTATCTCAATTTCATTATCACTTATATTAAAAAATATTGCATTGTTTATAACAGAATTACATCAAGCAATACTCTATGTGAAATTTCATATTGAGAAATTATAGGACCCTAATGAAATATCATAAATTCCAACCAGCGTTATCATTTCTCATCTTTTAATTTTATTGTTAAAATATTTCATCATCGTTGATTAATACCACATAATTAGATCAAAAACCACCTCAAGAGATACAATATCACATTTTTAAATCCGATAACCATGACATTTTGAAATAATTATAGTTGGGTTATTTAATAAGTTTTCTCTATAAATCATTTTCATAAGAGAAATATAAAAAATCATTAATGTTTATTTAATAACTTGTTTGAAACCAGATCATGAAAATGCATCAAACTCCAATCTATTTTCAGATCAATAACGAAATATATAATAAATGTTACAACACATTAGAACTAATAATTTATAAAGAAAGTGAACATTAAAAAAATAAATGACTATAAATTAAATATTTTTGTAAAATATTTTATATTTTAAATGTTGAAATTATTATATAAAATCATTTTACTCCTAGAGATAACGCTTCACGTCTAAAAAAATAAATTGAACTTCTAAATTTCATCGATAGTTCACATATTCTATTATCATTTCCAAAATACAATCACTGTTATAATTATAATAATAAAAAAATAGTTAATAATATTAATAAATAAAATAGATATCCTCCTAACATAAATAGATATTTAAAATTATATATTGTGTTTTTGAAATTGGTTATTATATCATTATGTTACTTTTATTGAAAAATATCTGCTTAAACATCCCACTGTCATAGAGAAAGTAATAAAAATAATACCTTGTAAAAACAATATTCTCTATTATAAATTTCATATAAATATTGTACATATTCCAAAATATTAAATTACTGAAAATATGTTTTATGATATTACTCAAGTACAAAAAACAATAAAATAATAATAATAATAGTTTTACTTTTTGTGAATAATAATTTTGTGAATGTATTCCATTTACATTAGATAATGTTTTCTTGACTATATTATCAGAAATTTATAAAAAAATATAAATTTTTGACATAAAAATAATAATCTTAATTTTAACTCTATGAGATTCTTGAAGAGAAGACAATTTTTTATATCACATTCGACATGTGACAAACAGCTTAAACGATCTGTGAAATATATATCCCTTATAACATAGCCATTATATATTATGGGTTTGAATATTATTTGATTCTTTATGATATATATATATATATTATACTATATATAAATTTTTGGTAAATATTTAATAAATAATTAATAAATTTATAATAAAGTAATTATACTATTCAAATTTTTTTCCTTCAAATAAGATTTTCATTAATTTTCATGGAAAGAATATTATAATTATATTATTTAATATTAAGAAAATTAATTCGAAAAAAATAAAATTAATTTTTTAAATCAAAATATCAAAATATACCATTTGTGTAATTTCAATATATTTTTTAAAATATTTATTTTCTTATAAATAGTGAAGAATGATAATTTTTCATAAAATGTCATTTATTTTAAATAAATTATGAAATTTAAAAGTTTATTATTATTTTAATATGATTTTAAGCAACATAATAATAATTTAGTAAAATTAAATCCATTTAATTTCTTTTAAATCAACATCATATTGGATTTTAGAATATGTTTTTCATTAGGTTTAAAAATGAGTTTTTTTCTAGAAGTCCATTTTATTGGGAATAATTTTCCCCCATTTTAATTATTTACAAAACACATAATAAATAATTATTTATGTGATATCTATAGATTATATATAAATATAAATTAATTTATATTCAGAAAAATATTTTTATTAGCCATACAGTTGACATAAAACCATCTTTTTCTTAAAAAATACACTTCTTGATAACCTGTTTTTTCTTCTTGTCTGGTGGTATAATTTTAAATTAAAATCTTCCATGTCTATGTATTTTTTTGGAAATATTTTTTAAATTTTTTATACAATAAAAATTTATATTATCCAATAATTCATGCTTATGTTTTTTACAATAATGAATCGTGAAAACAATAAAATTTAATTATCACGATTAAGGTAAAATGGGTTTACTTGGGGTTAAACTAAAAAGAAAAAGAAACAATGACCTAAAAACATGTATAACATAAATTTTGTGAACATAGATAGAACATATCATGTCTATGGTTCAATAATGATCCATTTTTGTTCCTTTTTTCTGGTGAAAAAAACTGGATACAACTTTTTATTTTCATAAAATACAATTGTGCAACTTGACTCAGTTATAAAATGTCACACCCTCTCCTCTCTTCAACTAACATTCATAAAATATTTCTTCGGAAAATACCCACCGCTATGAAATTAAAAAACAAACATTGTCATATTTGAATCACATTCATTTAGATATCAATTCTATAAATACTATATGTATAATCCTAACAAGGTGGTCCGAGAGGAGGTAATAATTCTGACTCATGATTTTATATTTTCGATTGAATATAATTAAAATATTATTAAAATATGATGATATGATAAAAAATAATATATAATGATATGTTAATATATTAAATTAATAACCTAAATTCATATTATCTTCCATCAAATGGGATACGAATCCATAATTCATGCGTAACATAGACTACCGCCTCACAAAACAATGAAATTCATTTTCCATAGTTTCCTCTCAAGTATTACTGTAGCGATGGGTCTACATATTATATGTATATATATGATATTTTCAAAATATTCATACTTAAATTTTTATTATATCCCATATATATTCTTAATTTACATTTCATGGGGTATTTGATAACATTGATTGTGTGTAAGGAGAACTACCACCCCACGAAGCGATGCGATTTGTTTTCACTAACACATTACTTGGAAGTTACTAAAGATAAATTTAAAGAATATAAGTGATATAAATGACATATTAATAATAAAAATTTAATATTTTTCATTAAGAAAATATAATAGATAACTTTATTTCTAACAGTACAAAATGGTAACATCATTTGTGTACGTGTGGACTACAACCTCCATGAAGTGATGCGATTCCTTTTTAATCAGCCCTTCAAAAAAATGATATATATTATTATATTTGTATAAAAATATGTTATTCATGATTTATTATAATTATTTAAAGAAAATATTTTTCTTACCACATAGTGACATGAAAATACACATGTCATATGAAAGGGCATGGAATGCACGACCATTTTGCATCAAATCAGAGCTCAAAATTTCCCAAAAATTTCTCTAAAGGAATTTTTAGAGAAAATCATAAGAATCCTAAAATGACATGGCTCATGATAATATAGGTCCAATATTATATATTATTATTTTTCAAAGGTTTGACTGTAGAATTCATGAAACATCAATATAGAGTAATGGAGCACATAACGACTACACTGAGTGTTAATGGTTATCTTTTTGAAGTGATGTTCGATGTCAAAAATTACTATGAAATTAAGTATCCCATAAAGCATAAAATATAAATTTATCATCATGAATCCCAAATCCCTATAAATACCGTATTCATTACATGTTTTGAAAAAATGGAATCATTTTGACTTCTGAAAATATCTCACTATTCACAAAATACCACTGCATCGCAACAGAAGGGGAAAGTAGATCCCATAATATTCACATTCATCATGAAACCAACTCCTTTATATTTATGAGATCCTCCACTAGAAATAAAGATGCATTTTCATAATATTATTCCCTTTCATTGGGGAAGATGTCCCTTTGAGTCATTTAAGGAATCATGAAGCACTAAGCCTTTATGAAGCTCAACCCTAGGTACTTGGATTCCCTCCAAGTTAGGGTCACCATGTTTTGTGAAACCTAGCAATTTTAAAATCTCTAAACCTCTTCAAGGAACCATAGCTTTAAGAGATTCCTCTCAACAAGGTCTAAATAATTGTGAATCCCCTCTTCAAGGCCTCCCCATGGTGCCTCCCTCTGTTGACACCCCTTATCAAAGGCGGTTTACCATGGACCGCCATACCAATCCATGATCAGTTCAACAACACACTGAGCCCCTACGTGTCCATTACCACCAACTCTTGTGTTTTCCTACTACACTGCATGTGCGGCCAAATCCTCATATCGTTAGATTCTAATAATAGGTAACCAAACCCCCTTTTCTTCTAATTACAGGGAACCAAATGTATGCCTCTTGATAAAACACTCCTCTATGATAGTTCTAACACCATGCCCTGACCAAAGTCACATGAGTGGGGCGCACATATGCCTTATGTGATATGAGTGAGTCCCGCCATGCCACAACTATATTATATAAATCTTCCTATATACACATTTTTGAAGGATGACATGAACCTGCATAGATTCATTTCCAAGATGTATCACTTAAAACTGCATACCACTATGTCTAAGTTGTATGATGTAAAACATCATACCACCACATCCAATTCATACAATGTTGAACTGAAGGACAATAGACTCAGTACATGTTATAAAATTATATCCTTATCCTATATTATGAGCATAGTCTTCCCCATGTATGATCATAATGGGATTTCACCTTCTCCCTTACCATTGGATGGAAAACCTACAATGTTCATCTCCTATGTGTAGTCCCCCCACCATCCCTTATGATGCCCCATTCAAGACATGTGCTTTATTACCACATGATGTTAAAATGAATGTATTGGAACTGTTTCACATCATTGAAATATGAAATCAATTTTTATGAGTTTTGTTCCATATCTTCAAATAATGGTATATAGGACGCCTCTCTAAAGTTAAATATCAAAATTGTCAAATAATGCAGATGATCCATCTTGTAAACACAATAGATGGATCGAACTCCATGGGGGATCCATTGGAAAACTATCAAGGCACACCCTCCTAGGAACACACCTCCTAGATTCAACTCCATATGGATTTATAATCTATTGGAAATATATTATGGAGCTTTCTATGAGGAAACACATCCCGGATCCACCTCCAAGAGGAACTCCGATCCATTGGTAAAGTATCCTAGTCTTCCTCCTTAGGACATATCGATTGGACCCGCCTCCTTGTGGAATTATGATCAATTGGAAAATGATAATTTTTTTCCTTCCTACGGAAAAAATATTTGGATCTTCCTACATGGGGAATTTATATTCCATAGTAAAACGAGATTGGAAACCTTACCTCCTAAGGACATGCCTTTTTGATATGCCTCTATTAAGAATTTAGATCATCCAGAATCATCTCCATATGATGTAAAACTTGTCCCCTAAATCGTATTACCCATACACTCATTTCTATCTCCACAATGCATAGAACATGTGACATGACACAAAAATATATAACCCATGCAATACACATGGGATTCCTGAGTCAAAAATACTTGTAATCCAAACTTATCTTACATCAATTACTTATGATTGACATATCATTCCTTGTGTTCTCCGCCTACCACCTTTGCGATTCCCTCCCAATAAAAAGATTCATAGGTGAAAAATGACCCCAATATCATAACATTAATAGAGATTCACAATGTGACTACTCTCATGACCAATGGTTAAATACACTTCCAGAAAAATATATTTTAATTAACCTCCATCAATATTGGTATTTCACAAGGAATGAGTTCCTTTAACATTTCATAATCTATGAGGTATACATGTATTAGGAAATGACCTCCATGGAAGAATCCATTGAAGGAGAAAATGAAAACCTATTATCTTATTTGGATCATAGAGTAGATATCAACAATGAATGTGATGAAATTCACCCACCTTTCAAAATTGGGAATGAAGGACAATAAAAAAACCACATCATGTGCAGGCCCTTGCGAAAGAGTCATAAATTGAAATGGAAAACCCAACCTTAAATTCTTCTCCTTTAAATATTGGGACTAGAAATTTTTGGGGAATTAATGGATTATAATGTCAAAATATTCATACATTCAATTCTAGGTCCCACCAAAAATATGGTGGGTCATACATGAAACTCAACTATGAATTGGGGTAGTTAGTATTGGGGATCCTCAGTTTTGAACATAATCATCATGGATTTTTTCAGGCTTCAGTTGATTGGATGATTTTGGGGTATTGGGAATAAATTTTCTCAATCATATGTTGATAGATGAAAAAAATGCCTTACAATAATCAATCTATGTGAAACCAACAATCCATTACCCCCAGATTCCAAAGTTTGAGAAATATTGATTTGTAAATTCAACATAACTCTACATCCTCTATGACTTCCACATTTCCTATATATATCGGTCTCCCAATCCCCATATAACCATTTTTGATATTCCAGAGGATGGTTATCAACATTATCATATGCTTGTAAATTTAGGAGGGGTTCATTCTCATAAGTAGTATAGCTTACCCAAAACAAGATACATCATCGCCTCACTAACTGCATCGCCCCATGGTCTTCACAGGGTAAAACACCATCCATCAAATAAACACTTTGAGGGACTCTCCCTGGATAACTCACATGAGACGATCCCCTAAGAAAATGATTTAGGGGATACTCATTCTTTTTTGGCCATGAATACTACCAAATAATATACAACGAGGGCCCCTAATAGGATTCATCAATGCCATCTTTGACTATTCCCACATCCCAAGTATTAGGTGGCCTTCACCTCTCCTCCATCGTCCTCAATCCAAGTCTCCTGAAGCCAATGTTGGGGCCTAGATAAAAACTTATACTAAAAAGGTGCATCTTTTGTTTCCCTATTGGCCCATTCATATTCAATCTCAAGATTCCAAATCCCAGAAACATGCATTCATGGATCTGTCTCTACCTAATTGGAATTGAGACCTCATCTAAATTATAGATAGGCTAGGATGACTCTTTCAATTGATGGATCCAAAAATATCCATAAAATTTGATCCCATGATGTGTAAAATCCACATGATGGTCTTCCCCACACCATCTTCATCTAGATTTTAGGTCATCCCCACACTTTCAATAACCTGTATAGAGGTCCTCCTTATAATTATACTAGAGAACATGAAGTTTATCCTCGTTCCACTACCAATGAAATAGGAGGTCTTCCAGACATCCTAAAAATTCATAACAGAGGACTTCCCCATACTCTTACTAATAAAAGATGATGTCCGACACATGTTACCATCAATTAGAGTGAAATTTCTCCCTACTCAATCTACAATCATTACAGATTCCCTCCACATACTATTTCTTCTCAACATTGAGGTCCTAACATTATTGCTACCAAACATCATGGAGTCCCAACCTATGTTCCATCCAAACTAAGTGTATGTTCTCACCCCACCACCACATGTTTATATGGAGGACCTCCCATGTCCAAACCTACAAATTCGGATGTCATCCTTGTGTTATAAACAACAAGAATTGATGTCCTCCCCCTGCTGAAGACAAACTCTTCCCAAAAGAACCATACCGAGGAAAAAGGTAGAACAGTCAACATCGAAGGAGAAAATCGTGAAAAAAACCTTGTTTTCACTGAACAGATAAATATATTAAATTACATAAGGGGAAATGTTTCAACAATATATTATCCACCCCAAATTCCATACTTTAAGTTACTATCCCAACATATGATATTTTGATTCATGAAAACTGAGGTCCATTGGATCCCCAGATCCCTCCATAGGTAATTGAAGGGAGAGGATGTTCTAGCTCCCTTATAGTGCCTATTATAGTATAAAATTGTTTCTCTATAGTCTTCCCTCTTCTCAATGTATTCCTTTGATGTTGGAGATATTTTAGGATAAGGGTTGGCACCATCACGTGATTATCAGTCTACTGAACCCCACATAAACACCTCTCTATTATGATTGAGGTAGTGGTGAATACCCCATCCTATTGGGATGTGTTGATGCAGTTGGAACCAATCCCGATAACCATACTAGAATTAAATTAACATTTGAATTGTGAAATGGCTCCTCTAATAGTAAACTATCCATATAATCGATCTACATCAGTGTCATCACCCATATCTTGACCTGTATCAATCAAACATTGGCCTGCACAAGAGCAAGTCCATTTCACTGAATTTTGGGCCCATGGGTGTTAATTTACTTTGAACTAGCATGAGTGGTTTTCTGGCCACCAACAACTCTAAAATTTTATACTCTAGAGTCCCTTACTAAGGATCAGGATTTTTTATTCTTATAAATCAATTGGATGATGTTTAACCACCTTTGTGATCACTAATTGGCCTACCTATGAAGCTAGGGGAATGTTGAAGTAATAGAAATGTTGTGTTGAAGGGTTAAGATGGGAGAAATCAAAGTGGGTCAACACCCTGATTCATATGTCTACATCCAGGACCTCAAATAGGGATGTGTAGACAACCTCATAATGCTTTCTGGATTATGGAAGAGGTGTCTCACATGTATAGATGAAAGGGTGTGGAAGGTACACTACTTTCAACATCAGACCTATCTTACTGAATCCTTGTCACTCTATTGACAATATCTGTTCCTATATGGATATGGTTATGGTAAATATGGTTATCCCCAAACTAAAAGAGTATTAGAGGATTTGGGGAACTAACACAGGGATTGACAGTGTAGTACTAGATAGACTACCCATGTAACACCCGAGACTTTTATGTGAAATATTTTGTTTTTATGTTATATAAATCATCAAAATAATCTTTCACTACACACAACACTAGCTTGGCTTGCTTTAAACGCAACCGCGGCCTTCCTCGATAGCTTGTGTCGTACGCAATACCGAGATTCATTAAACAATGATATGCTATTAAAATATTATTAAAACTAGTCATTATGAATAGTAATAACCACCTTTTGAAATTGTATAAATTTTATTTTTCAAAATGGACTTCATTTTTGGATTCGGAATATCGAAATTAGCCTAAGGTGAAATTTTGGTATTTTTCTGAAAACTTTCAATTTTTGATGAATAGTGAAACCACTAAGTGGTAGTTAAAAAACTGAATTTTTCATAAAACATAATTTTACCGCTTCTGTGAGTGGAATTTCGAAAATCCGAGAGACACGGTTGATATCAATAGGTAAAATGTGGTTTAATGAGATGAAAATATTTTTTTGGTGAATAGTAACTTTTTACTATTTTTAACCACGGTTAAAAGTAAATAGGGTAATTAAGGGTAAAAATGATATTATTATTATCCTAAAAGATGTCCTAATTCTATTGGACAAGTGTAGTTCGACCAAAAACAACCTTAGGAATAAAATATGACCATTTAGTCCCACTTGGATTAGAGTAGGACATTTATTATTAATTTATTTAAAGAAGGGTTAAAATAGTTAAAATCAATGTTTAATAAGTAAATCATTTTTAATATTGGGTTATACATAATATAAATTCGACTATAAATATTCATTAGAAAGCTAAAGATATTTCCTACATAATGATATTTTATTTTTAATTTTTAGACTTTAAATTAGTTAATATATTTATGACACAAAAATGATGCAGTAATTATCTTATTAATGAAATATTGACATAATTGATGTTATAAATACCCAAATAAATGTAATTTGAGACTTTTTATGAATTACACTAATTTTATAGGTTAATATGACATGTTATTATTGATTTAAGTAACATGGTTCGATCAAATCATTCTGTTATTATTTTCTCAAAAATCAATTACTAAATAGTGTCAAAATTGACATAAAATAGTTTTTAAAACAAATATTATATTATTAGTTGTTATTTTATTCCTAAAAACCTAAGTTTCGGCCAAATGAATTAGATAAGGTTATATAATTTAATAATAAACAACTTGGGGTTCTTTTGTCTTGATATTATAAGTTTATTAACCGTACAGTGTAAGAAAAAAAGAAGACACGAAAAACGTTAAATTATCTAACTTAAAGTAAAATCTAAATGATAAGTTTAAAATTGATACCTAAACTTGTCTAAATTCTATTGGATGAGAGGATTGGGACCCCTACCAACCTTATCTTAGAAATATATCAATTTGGATCTATTAAAAACCGAATATGACTTTATAATAAAATAATATTTTTAGTTATTTCAAAGGTGCCCCTCTCCTCCCTTATAAAAGGGAACCCCCTCCCCCTCTTCCTCACACCACATTGAGTGTTCAAGATCGGCCAAACCCTGCCAATTTCTACTCTACACTTCCCTAGAAACATCCTAGAGGATCTGGTCTTCTTCAAAGACCTATTTTAGTGCCCTAAAAGGAGGTCTCAAAGAAGCACTTCAAAGAAGAGGATATGTCCGTTATCGATTCTTTCATCTTTGTTTCTTCTTCCACTTCTTCTTCTTTAGTTGTTTCATTATGAAGTAATAAAATCAGTATAACTCATATACTGATATGTTATTATATGTAAGAAACAACCCTATTTCACCATCTATCCATCCTACGGAAAAAGAAATCACCGCGTGTGCGTACGTACGAAATACTGTCTCCATGCCGTGGTGTAATTTATTTTCCACCACCACCTTACTTGAATGGGTATAATGGTGTAAATAATGACTATATATGACTATTATAAAGTGATATTGATTCTGAAATAGTATACATACACTCCAATACGATTCCACGATCATAGGAACGATATCATCACTCATGCGTACGTACGGAATACCGTCTCCACGATGTGATGCGACTCGTTCTACATGATATTCAATTAATAATGGTTATATAAATTAGTTGAATGAATGAATATGATATATATTACACTAATAAAATTCTAGAAATGAGGTATCTATAACCTAAAGGGAAGAATAAGAATTTATTCGACAAAACACGCATAAGAACAAAAAGTAATAAACACCCGAATAACAAGTAGTAATGAAATACTACTAATAAGAACCTTAGAATATGACCACATATGATATCATAACAATAAGTATGATTCTGGAATAAGTCAATAAAATTATTTAAATCATTATACAGGAGGTTTGGACACTTACGAAGCAAATCGGACCTATGGTAAGGGAAATATCACAATCTCATTTTTATCCGAGATTGTTTATACTTAGGAATTTACTGGGGTGTATTTTATCATACACATCCATGTTTCCTCAATATTTTATATTTATATCCTTCTAAAATATTTTATATCCAATTTTACCCTTCATTGAGTTTTTAGTAAAAGATATGAAAGGAATCTTTTGTCGTTTTTTGTATGAGGTACTTTTTTGACTATTCCGAAAAAAGTACGAGAAGAATGTTTTTTTAACTTATACGACATGAATGGATTTTAAAAAAAAAAATTCCATGAATCTTCCTTTAAAAGCATTCATGTTTATTTTTAATCAACATCTTTTAGTTTAGAATTGTATGACATATTAAGAAAGGAAAATTGTTTTTGAAGTAGAAAGGATATTTTCCTGAAGAATGGAGTTAAAGTGTTTTATCATAATTATTTTCCATCTAAGATAATAAAGGGTTCTGTTTCTATCCCTATTATTACATTGATTTTATTATGTTGTGATGGAAATATTTTTATGAATTCCTTTATCTTATATTAATTGTTTTATGATGTCCCGATGTTTATGATTCCCCATTTTTATTACATGGGTTATGAAATGATGTATGATTTATGATTTTGTGGCACACATAAGAATGGTATCATTATGAGATGGGTGAGACCTATATCTCCCTCCAATGCATTGGGTAAAGATTTTATATCTCATGAGATAGACATGGCAGGAATGGTAGGTTATACTAGTTCAGTGAAACAGGACTGAAACGAGGAGTGAACTCTATTCAGAAATGGACTTTGTCCACTAAGATAGTCTTGGCAATGAGTCTTGACAAATAAGAAATGATTCTCTATGATTATGTGTGTATGCCACAAATTTTCATTTTTTATGTTATGATTATTGGGATTCCATTTCACTACTATGATTTATCCCATGTTATGAAATTATGCTCTCTTTTGCAGGTTACAATTTCCAAAAGTTATCTTCTTATTAATATGATGTGATTGATATTTCATTTGTTTACCCTTACTGAGCATTTGAGATCACCCTTTTGTATGTTTTCTTTCCCCAGGTCAGGAAGAAGGTTATTAAGTAAGATATGCCAAAAGGGACTATAGATATGATGAAATAAATGGGACACAATGTAGACGCTTTATGAACCAGTTGTTTATGTTTCCAAGTTTCTAAAGACAATATACATATACGGTCCTTTACAGGTTTTTTTATATGTTGTAATAAGTATGATTAAATTTTGAAGTATTAACAATGTATGTAATGTATGGGTCGTTATAGTTGGTATCAGAGGAAAGGTATAGTCAACCTTTGGAAACATAGATGTGAAAGCCTTAGTAAGAACCCTAAGGATAAGTCTAAGCATAGAACACAATCTTAGTGTTTTTGAAATGGCCATGAATAACCTAGGATAAGACCTTAAGTGTGAAATTTTATTCTTGATTATGTGGTTTTCCTATTATAATTAGTGTTTAACACATTATTCTTCTTGGTTTTAGTCAATGGCTGGAACCCGAAGGAACCGTGTTAATGCGGAATGCGACGGGCAATGCAATGATTGACCCCCTGAGCAACCAAACGTTATGGGAGCTGGAATACAAAATCTTATAGCCATGCTCACACAACTTTCTCAAGCTATGAATCATGCAGGACTTCCAAAAGAGGAAAGGAAGGAGCAACATTCTGTTGAATCATTCATGAGACAGCGTCCACCTTCATTCAGCGGATCTACTGATCCATTAGTTGCTGAACAATGGATTAGTACTACTGAAATGATATTTTCAGTTCTTCAATGTTCAGAGCAAGATAAAGTCAACTTATCAGTGTATCATTTGGAAGGTGATGCTGATCAGTGGTGGAATCTTATTAAGAATACTAGGCAAAGGGATAAAATTTAGTCCATGGAATGGGATAAGTTCAAGAACTTATTTTTCAATAAGTACTTCCATCGTATTCTCTGAACAAAGATAGAGAAAGAGTTTCTTGAACTGAAGCAAAAGGATGATGAATCTGTTGGTACCTATGAAGAAAATTTTACAAGACTTTCAAGGTATGGTTCTGGTATTATTATCCAACCTGAGAGTAAGATCGATCGATTCGTTAGTTGCTTAAAACCAAGTCTTCGAAGGGCCTTATCCATAAGGGACTTCAATAGATACGAGGAAATCGTTCGATGTGCTCTCAAAGTTGAGATGGAGATTGGAGTAACCCATCAGTCATATGGGTGTGATAAGAAGAGGAAAAAGGAATTCAAAGGAAAATCTAAAGAGCACACTGAAAATAAGATGAGCTTTCCCTTATGCTCAAAGTGTGGAAAGAAACATGGAGGGAGATGTCTTAAAGGGACAGGTAAATGTTTCAAGTGTGGAAAGGAAGGTCATCGGGCATTTGAATGCCGCGATGATGGGAAGAAGATGTCTAATGATGCAAACAAAGGAAGGGATACACAGAATGATTCTACAACACTTCAACGTTTCAAGTGCAAGGAGATGGGACATTATGCAAATAAATTCCCTAATCCAAGGGTTGATGATGATGGTCGACATCAACAAACTCTTAAGGCTAAAGACAAAGGAAAGTCACATGCAATTTCTATCAGCGATGTGGAGTACAATAACGATGTGGTGAAAGGTACACTTACCGTCCACTCTAAAGTAGAAAATGTTTTATTTGATTCTAGATCCACCCACTCATTTATTTCTAAAGAATTTTCTAAGGATATCATTGTATTACCTCAACAATTAGATTTTGAGTTAGTTGTGACAAACCCTAACGGCACAACAGTCACATCAAAAGTTTATAATTTCTCTCCAATCGAAGTTTGTGGGGAAGTTCTTCCTGTAAATCGTGTGATCCTTCCTATAGTGGAATTTGATTTGATTCTTGGCATGGATTGAATTTCTTTATATGGAGCTCATATCAATTTCAAAAGAAGGGAAGTCACATTTCATATTCCAGACCAATCTATGATCTTCCATCAATGCAAGGATGAACATAACCTTCCAGTGGAAATTCTTTCTACCTTATGGGTCTTGATTCCACTAAATGAAGGTTATTTATCTCAAATGGTTGGTGAGAAACTCACGATTAAGAATATTCCCATTGTACGGGAGTTTGATGATGTCTTTCCGGTGGAATTACCGGGTCTTCCACCAAATCGTGAAGTTGAGTTTTCAATAGAACTCATACCGGGTGCTTTGCCTATTTCAAAGACACCTTATAGAATGGCCCCAATTGAGTTGCAGGAATTGAAGAAGCAACTCCAAGGGAATCTTTATAAGGGATTCATACGCCCTAGTACGTCCCCTTGGGGAGCACCTATTCTATTTGTTAAGAAGATAGATGGATCAATGAGACTCTACATTGATTATCGAGAACTTAACAAGATCACAATCAAGAACAAATATCCTCTCCCACGCATTGATGACTTATTTGACCAACTACGCAGAGCTCAATACTTATCCAAGATTGATCTTTGTTTAGGGTATCATCAATTAAGGGTCAAAAGGGAGGATATACCAAATACAGCTTTCCGTACAAGGTATGTACACTATGAATTTATAGTGATGCCATTTGGTCTTACTAATTCCCCCGCTATCTTCATGGATCTGATGAATAGAGTCTTTAGAGACTATATTGATCAGTTTGTTGTAGTCTTTATAGACGATATTATAGTCTATTCAAAGAGCAAAGAAGAACATGAAGATCACTTGAGAATTATATTGAAGACCACGAGAAAGGAGAAGCTTTATGCCAAATTTACCAAGTGTGAATTTTGGCTTCAAAAAGTTTCATTTTTGGGTCACATAATCTCAAAAGAGGGGATATCTCTGGATCCAGCAAAAACAGAGGTTATCGAAATATGGTCAAGACCAACAACAGTGACTGAGATCCGATGTTTTCTTGGTTTGGCTAGATTTTATCGACGTTTTGTGAAATATTTTTCACGATTATGTAATCCACTCACCAAGTTGACTCGGAAAGGAGGTAAGTTTGTTTGGACGGATGAATGTGAAGAGAATTTCAAGGAGTTGAAAAGAAGGTTATCCAGTGCACCTATGCTCACACTACCTTGTAGTGGAGAAAGGTTTTGGATCAATAGTGATGCATCCAAGAAGGGATTGGGGTGTGTTCTTATGAAAAATGATATGGTGATAGCTTATGCCTCACGACAGTTGAAAATCCATGAGAAAAATTACCCAACACATGATTTGGAGTTAGCTACGATAATATTTGCATTACAGATTTGGAGGCATTATCTTTATGGAGAAAGGTGTGACATTTATACTGATCATAAAAGTTTAAAGTATATTTTCAAACAAAAGGAGCTGAATATGCATCAAAGAAGATGGTAGGAGATGATTAAGGATTATGACTTCTCAATCCATTACTACCCTGGGATAGCAAACACGGAGGAAAATGCATTAAGCTGACAAGACCATGCCAGTTTATCCATGATGAGGATCACAAAAGATCCAATATTTATGGATTTACAAAGGATGGATCTTGGAATTATAATGTAAGGGGAAAAATCTTATCTTTCTCAAATGAATGTTCAACTATCTATACATGTGAATATTAAAGAGGCACAGAAAGAAGATGCCGAGTTACAAAAGAAAGCGAGAAATGTTTCTGAATTCAACCTTCATTGTGATGGGATAATAAAGTGCAGGAATCGGGTTTGAGTTCCTCCCATCCCAGAATAAAAGAAGGAGCTACTGGATGAGGCTCATAGTTCTTCATTCTCTATTCATCCTTGAAGCACGAGGATGTATAGGGACCTGAAAGAGTACTTCTGGTGGGATGGCATGAAAAGAGATGTTGCTGAATATGTCTCTTGATGCTTGGTTTGTCAGCAAGTTAAAGTTGAGAGATAGAAGTCTAAGGGGATGTTACAACCATTACCCATAACCGAATGGAAATGGGAAAACATCACTATGGACTTTGTCACAGGACTTCCTAAAACATCCAAAGGCAATAATGCTATCTGGGTCATAGTTGATCATCTTACCAAGTCTGCACACTTCATTGCTATTAGAGAGGATTTCTCTCTGGATCAGCTTTCCAGGATATATGTAAAGGAAGTGGTAAGATTGCATGGAGTACCACTCTCTATTATATCTGATCGGGATCCGAGATTTACCTCGATGTTATGGCGAAGTCTTCAGCATACTCTGGATACATAGTTGAGTTTCAGCACTGCTTATCATCCTCAGACATACGGTCAGTCTGAGAGAACAATTCAAACTCTAGAAGATATGTTGAGAGCTTGCTCTATGGATTTCAAAGGTGGTTGGGATCAACACCTACCATTGGTGGGATTTTCTTATAATAACAGCTTTCACTCCAGTATTCAGATGGCTCCGTACGAGGATCTCTATGGAAAGAAATGCAGGACTCCAACATGCTGGGATGAAGTTGGGGAAAGAAAGCTATTAGGACCTGATCTCATTGATGAAATGGCAAAAAAGGTCAGATCTATTCAACAACACATAAGAGCAGCTCAGAGTCGACAGAAAAGTTATGCCGACAATAGAAGAAAAGACCTAGACTTTGAAGTGGGTGATAAAGTGTTCTTACGAATATCTCCCTGGAAGAGAGTCATGAGATTTGGAAAGAAGGGGAAGTTGAGCCCTAGATATATCGGTCCTTTCGAAATATTGGATCTTGTCGGGAACGTAGCTTACTGATTGGCGCTTCCACCGAATCTCTCTCAAGTACATGATGTGTTCCATGTATTTCTCCTGAGAAAGTACATACCTGATCCTTCACATGTACTCAGCTCAGAAGTTGTACCGCTGGAGCAAGATCTTTCTTATGAAGAACAACCGATATAGATTCTGAATCGTAGCGAAAATGTCCTACGAAACAAGACCACTCGCTTGGTGAATGTTTTATGGAGGAACCACCAATTAGAAGAAGCTACATGGGAGCTTGAGGATATGATGAGGGACAGGTATCCTCATCTGTTTGTTACAAAGTGACGAATTTCGAGGCGAAATTCATTTTAAGGGGGGTAGAATGTAACACCCGAGAATTTTATGTAAAATATTTTGATTTTATGTTATATAAATCATCAAAGGAATATTTCACTACACACAACACTATCTTGTCTTGCTTTACACGCAACCGCGGCCTTCCTCGATAGCTTGTGTCGTACACAATACCGAGTTTCACTAAACAATGATATGCTATTAAAATATTATTAAAACTAGCCGTTATGAATAGTAATAACCACTTTTTGAAATTGTATAAATTTTATTTTTCAAAATGGACTTCATTTTTGGATTCGGAATATTGAAATTAGCCTAGGGTGAAATTTTGGTATATTTCTAAAAACTTTCAATTTTTGATGAATAGTGAAACCACTAAGTGGTAGTTAAAAAACTGAATTTTTCATAAAACATAATTTTACTGCTTCTGTGAGTGAAATTTCGAAAATCCGAGAGACACGGTTGATGTTAGTAAGTAAAATGTGGTTCAATGAGATGAAAATAATTTTTTGGTGAATACTAAATTTTTACTTTTTTTACCACGGTTAAAAGTAAATAGGGTTATTAAGGGTAAAAATGATATTATTATTACCCTAACACATGTAATAATTCTATTTGACAAGTTTAATTCGACTAAAAACAACCATAGGAATAAAATATGACCATTTAGTCCCACGTGGATTAGATTAGGACATTTATTATTAATTTATTTAAAGAAGGGTTAAAATATTTAAAATCAACGTTTAATAAGTAAATCATTTTTAATATGGGGTTATACATAAGATTAATTAGACTATAAATATTCATTAGAAAGATAAAAATATTTCCTACATAATTATATTTTATTTTTAATTTTTAAACTTTAAATAAGTTAATTTATTTATGACACAAACATGATGCAGTAATTATCTTATTAATGCAATATTGACATAATTGATGTTATAAATAACTAAATAAATGTAATTTGAGACTTTTTATGAATTACACTAATTTTATAGGTTAATATCACATGTTAGTATTGATTTAATTAACTTTTTTTGAACTAATAATTCTTTTATGATTTTTTCAAAAATCAATTACTAAATAGTGTCAAAATTGACATAAAATGGTTTTTAAAACAAATATTATATTATTAATTGTTATTTTATTTCTAAAAATCTAAGGATCGGCCAAATGACTTATATAAGGTTATAGATTTTAATAATAAACATCTTGGGGTTCGTTTGGCTTGATATAGTATGTTTATTAACTTATAGTGTAAGAAAACAAGAAGACATGGTAAAAGTTAAATTATCTAACTTAAAGTTAAATCTAAATTATAAGGTTAAAACTGATACCTAAACTTGTCTAAATTCTCTATTATGAGATTATTTAGACCCCTACTCACCTTATCTTCTAAATATATCAATTTGGAGCTATAAAAAATCGAATTTGACTTTATAATAAAATAATATTTTTAGTTATTCCAAAGGTGACCCTCTCCTTCCTTATAAAAGGGCACCTCCTCCCCCTCTTTCTCACACCACATTGAGCCTTCAAGCTCGGCCAAAACCTGAAAATTTCTCCTCTCAACTTTCCTAGAAACATCCTAGAGGTTCTGGTCTTCTTCAAAGACCTATTTTAGTGCCCTAAAAGGAGGTCTCAAAGAAGCACTTCAAAGAAGAGGTAATGTCCGTTACCGATTCTTTCATCTTTATTTCTTCTTCCACTTCTTCTTCTTTAGTTGTTTCATTATGAAGTAATAAAATCAGTATCACTCATATACTTATATGTTAATATAAGTATGAAACAACCCTATTTCACCATCTATCCATCCTATGGAAAAAGAAATCACCGCGCATGCGTACGTACGGAATACCCTCTCCACGCCGTGGTGTAATCTATTTTCCACCACCACCTTACTTGAATGGGTATAATGGTGTAAATAATGACTATATATGAATATTATAAAGTGATATTGATTCTGAAATAGTATAAAAACACTCCAATACAATTCGACGATCATAGGAACAATATCATCACTCGTGCGTACGTACGGAATACCGTCTCCACGATGTGATGCGACTCGTTCTACATGATCTTAATTTCATAATTATTATATAAATGAATTGATTTAATGAATATGATATATAATACACTAATACCATTCTGGAAATGAGGTATCTATAACCTAAAGAAAAGAATAATAATTTATTCGACAAAACACGCATAAGAACAAAAAGTAATAAACACCTAAATAACAAGTATTAATGAAATATTACTAATAAGAAGCTAAGAATATGACCATATATGATATCATAACAATAAGTATGATTCTGGAATAAGTCAATAACATTATTTAAATCATTATACGGGAGGTTCGGACACTTACGAAGCAAATCAGACCTAAGGTAAGGGAAATATCACAATCTCATTTTTATCCGAGATTGTTTATACTTTGGAATTTATTGGGGTGTATTTTATCATCCACATCCATGATTCCTCAATATTTAATATTTATATCCTTCTACAATAGTTTATATCCAATTTTACCTTTCGGTTAGTTTTTAGTAAAAGATATGAAAGGAATCTTTTGTCGTTTTTCGTACGAGGAACTTTTTTGACTTTTCCAACAAAAGTACGAGAAGAAAGTTTTTTTTAACTTATACGACATGAATGGATTTTAAAAAAAATATTTCCAAGAATCCTCCTTTATAAATTTTCATGTTTATTTTTAATCAACTTCTTTTAGTTTAGAATTGTATGACATGTTAAGAAAGGAAAATTGTTTTTGAAGTAGAAAGGATATTTTCCTCAAGAATGGAGTTCAAGTGTTTTATCAAAATTATTTTCCATCTAATAAAATAAAGGGTTATGTTTCTATCCCTATTATTACATTGATTTGATTATGTTGTGATGGAATTATTTTTATGAATTCTTTTATCTTATATGAATTGTTTTATGATGTCCCGATGTTTATGATTCCCATTTTTATTACATGGGTTATGCAATGATATATGATTTATGATTTTGTGGAACACATAAGAATGGTATAATTATGAGATGGGTGGGACCTATATCTTCCTAAAATGAATTGGGCAAAGATTTTATATCTCATGAGATATACATGGCTGTAACGGTAGGTTATACCAGTTCAGTGAAACCGGACTGAAACAAGGAGTGAACTCGGTTCAGAAATGGACTTTTTCCACTAAGATAGTCTTGGAAATCAGTATTGACTAATAAGAAATGATTCTCAATGATTATGTGTGTATGCCACAAATTATCATGTTTTATGTTATGATTATTGGGATTCCATTTCACTACTATGATTTTTCCAATGTTATGAAATTATGCTCTCTTTTGCAGGTTAAGATTTCCAAAAGTTATGTTCTTATGAATATGATGTGATTGATATTTCTTTTGATTACCCTTACTGAGCATTTGAGCTCAAAAATTTGTATGTTTTATTTCCCCAGGTCAGGAAGAAGGTTATTAAGTACGATATGCCAAAAGGGACTATATATATGATGAAATAAATGGGAGATAGTGTAGACGCTTTATGAACCAGTTGTTTATGTTTCCCAGTTTCTAAAGACACTATACCTATACGGTCCTTTCGTGGTTTTGTTATATGTTGTAATAAGTATGCTTCAATTATGAAGTATTAACAATGTATGTAAAGTATGGGTCGTTATATCCCATCTGACATTCTCATCTGTCAATATAGGAAGGTACTTGGACATAGGGATCCATCTAATAAGGTATTTCTACCTTCCTATTATCATATCAAAAATGTAATGGGGTATTTCAAGACCTCCTATCTTTACCAATTCACACTGAAAATAGAGTCAAATCCTATTGCAGATACAATGATAAAACATCTCAAAGAGAATAAGAGGCACATTAGTAATCTCATTGCTGATCTGTACCTGAATTCTGATGCTACAACAAGAGATCCAATTTCTCATCCAATGGGAATGAAATTCATCCTTATGTAGATTCCTCAAATTGAGTCTTGTTTCATCACCCTTCTAATTACGAATGAGGATACATGATATGTTATTTGACTGAGGTATAAGTCACCAAATACTCTTAATAAGTGTAATAACTGCACTCAATATAAAAAACGTGCTTCTCCTATGGTTAATGAACCCTCTCAATAATCCATTGAGAATATCAATCCATTAGTTTCTAGAGTCCCTTATTAAGATAGGGAACCTCGCTAAGATGACTTTATAAAAGAACTCACTACTTTACTCAAGGCCATAGAGACAACGTATGTGGAAATCTAGCCAGCTGAAAATCCATAACTGAAATGGGTGGAAAACATATAAGCACCTCAGATTTTTTGAAATCCTTTATATTCCCTCATAAATGGGATGTGATACCTATTTCATCACCTAGAAACATTATTTTATTTTTTGGACTTACGTTGGGAAACCTAAATTAGCAAGATACCACCAAGATCTTGTGTCTTATTTAGATTCTGGATGGACCTCCATTTATTTGGTAGAATAAAATTCCTATAGGGTCTATCACTGGCTGGGAATGAAGTCAAATATATTTAATCTTCTAGTTCATCTCGACCATGAAAAATACAATTAATATAGACCTCTTTATGTGAATGAATTTGTCTGGTGAGTGAGTTACAGTCACTGTTTTCTGGTGTAATGACATATGTACTCACTCAACAAGCCACCGAATGTAGAGTAGTTAAAAAATATGTGTGCGAGGATTTCCAATACTGATATGGTCACTACCATCAAAATCAAAAACATTCTATGGGGATTCAGATTTTTTTCTAACAAGGCAGAGAATTTAGGAAGAATAATTACTGAACACTAGACAGTCTTGTCTATTGCATCTTCATGCTCACACGAAAAGACCTGAGAAGTAAATATTCTACCTACATTACAAGTATATTCCCATGAGATGGTAGTTTTTTATATCCCTTTTTAGAATATCCAATCCATGCGAAGCCTATTCAAATGTAGCATCTCCCAACATGTAACCACTAAGCACCGCCTCACCAAGAGAAGCCACCTATATGAGAGAATGTTACCCCATACCCTCATCATGGTGATGATACCTGAGTTCCCTTTATATATATATGTAACTAAATATATCCCTTGAAGGATTAGTAATTTTCAATCTACTTCATATGTGATTTGGAGAGGTGGATTACAAATCTACAAGTGTAAGAAACTCTAGGAATCAGTTTCCCTAACCATTATGATCATTGAACAACCATAAGATCCTTGTAAATACCATCAAGGTATGTAATTTTTTCATATATTGGATCTATGTCCAAGTGTATAGTGGGTTATTAATGTTGGATGATTCCTTGAAACAAGTGACACATATGTCCACTGACCTCGGTAGCAACAACAATGTCCTTGGTGAATTAATGTAGGCTTCCAGCCATGGGACACAGAATTATAGAGACTAGCCAGATCGAAGGGATGTTTCACATGGAGATGATTTCATCCTTGATCAATAAGATAAGACAGAACATTTTGTGGTTGCTGTAACTTTTTCTAGAAACATCCTATGTGTCTAATTAGGGGTCTTTAGAATCTTTTAAGAACACGCCTCGATGGAACAAGGGAAATTGCATTCCCTCACTAGTGTAGAATCTCTCTCACCCTTTTTAAGAATTCATGTTTTATGGGTTAGAAACCATGTACATGGACTTCCAAATATTATTTGACTTCGGGGAGTTTGAGATGGAGTATTCCTTCATGACTTCCATTACTGTGGTAAATTGATTAGTGGTGTATAACACTGAGGGATACTAGGTCAACCCCTTGATGCCTCTTACCAGGTCCATCAACGGAAAGGTAAAGGTAATGTGAGCCACCATAATTCAGAGGAAAGTGACTCAAACATAGATGAAAACAATATTGATACATGGATTATGGTTTAACATAGATATTAACAATCATTTTCTTCCCAGATTGATAAACCAAGAATGCCTCCAAAAACGATCATGACATCTGAATGATCAGCTCATCCCCGACCGTACTGTGATCATCTGTGTCAATTTAGATCCAATATTAGCCATTCTATAGAAAATTGGTAGTGTTTTACATTAGAGAATATAGTAAAAAATATGATAATACATCCACTATCTAAATCCTATTGATTCATCCATAATCATATATCATCCCCCAAGCGAAGAGAAACCCCTGAGGGAAAAAGAATTCCTTTGGAAAAGAAGTATGATGTGTTGAGGAGACTCAAAATAATACCATGATGGAATTAAATACCTGAGTATATGTTATTTTTAAAAAAATGTTGGAGGACCTTGATTATTCTATTAAATTACCAATCCAATTCTATGTAGAGGTAGCTACGACACTGGCCTATTATAAAGAAGAGGTTGATTGAGTGGAATTCCAAGATGTTGTCTCGTTTTCTAGGAAATAGGAGGGAACCCTAATAAAAGATAAAATACTCCCACTAAATATTATAGTACAATTAAATTTTTGGGAGATACATAAATAACATTTACACATAGGTTCTGAGATCATGTTCATCCCAACCAGGTCACTCCATAAGTAGGGGTAAACTGAAAAATATTTGACCCCATAAAACATGAAACTTCAGGGTCATGTTATGAGTGATCAGAAAATATTTGGTAGGGTTCGGTTGGAGAACCAATTGTCTATCATGATATAGAGTGATGAATTCATGGTATTATTTTTGGATTCCACTTATAACATATTGCTGGGTAGGTATTATCTTTATTTTCCTATGGTGGTCTCGTTATCTTATTACCAGTGCCTCTTATACTGCCTCGATGGCCAATTAAGTATAGTCCAGGTTGATGCATATCCCTTAGACTATTCTAGAGCCCCTACATATATGTAAATTTCTACAAGATAGTGTGGAGGTAAGTTCATACCAATGGGGTTCAATGCTTCAATGCTCCCAATAATCTGTCAGCCATCATAGCGAATCTATGGGTAGAGATGGATGTTGTCTTCATTATCCTTATTCATCGAATGGTGTCAAAAATATATACATTTGAGGTTTCATTGTTGTCTCAAATAAAAAGGTTTTCTATATCCCAATAAACTTGTATAATTTTATTATTACATCAAACTCTTAAACATTATATGTCAGGGGATACCATAATCCCTTACTCATGCACGGTA
Source organism: Viscum album (assembly GCA_963277665.1). Classification (NCBI taxonomy): domain Eukaryota; kingdom Viridiplantae; phylum Streptophyta; class Magnoliopsida; order Santalales; family Viscaceae; genus Viscum; species Viscum album. The sequence goes on along the minus strand of OY728131.1, from coordinate 1,615,617,941 downwards.
CTAAAATTCTCTCTACAAGGCCACCATTTGGCATCATTCCAACCCATTCTAAAGAGATGTATTGAATAAAAAAACGATGACTCCCCACAAATAATATTTCATCAAGAATTGACCTCGTGGTCATTGACCTGATGGAATTGGCCCAAGAGCCTCTATTACAAAAGTTTCATCAGAGCTAGAACCCCTCATTACGAATTATGTGACCACCAAAGCCGGATCCTGGGATATCATTATGTCAGTTAGTCTAAATGAACTAACTCCTCCTATTAAATCTCATATCTCAATTAAGGAAAGGGATTTGAAATATTCCCCTCATTAATTTGAAGAGCGTGTCTTCACCATCATTTATGAATTAATTTACAGTAACCTTGGTATAAAGGTAAATCATTGACCATTTCTAATCAGGGCATCCGTGTCTCCAGAGGAGCAGTGACAATATTTGGAGTTCTTGAAATCATACCACAATATATTATCTACTATTTAAGGTGAGATTATAGGACATGGACCTTAGTTTGTTTTCCAAAATCATGGTCTCCAAATGTATCATCATGGTATCAGGATTCCACTATGAAAGTTGTACCACGTTAATGATGTTATGGTTAAGGATGAGGTTGATAATCTTATCAAATTCAATATCATCATAAAATTATAGTACACCAAGTCTATAGTCAATAATGTCATAGTTATATTGAATAACATTAATTTTAGTGTTAGCCTAATTACAAGACATCAATCACCATTGTCGGAAGAATAATTTTCCCTTCTAGTGATGGAGTTGTTAATCAATTCTCTAGCCAAGTTCCATGATATTTCAATTATGGATGGATACTCTGGGTACAATAAGATCCATGTGGCCCCCAAGTATGAGTACTCCACTACCTTCAAGGTGCCGGAATGAATCATTTTATATCAGGTGATTCTTTTTTGACCTAATAAATGTAATATCCACTTATTATAGATCCCTTAACCACATCTTCTGGACGGTCCATAGGATGTTCATAGAAATATATATATGGATGACTTGGTGGTCAAATATCACCATTACTAAGATGATCTCAAGGACCATGAGAAAGGGTTAGGATTCCTATACTCCCAGTATATGGGGATGAAAAATAATGACCAACTATTAATATACATATAAATTAAATTATTTTTCTGAATACTAAAATACATTACAAAAAATTCCCAAAGAATGTATTAGTTTAGTTCCATGGGAAACTAAAATATATATAACTTAGTCAAAGATATTTAATTTTTCAAAAAAAGATATCCTTCCAATGTAATTCAACTTAATGGTTATTCTTCACAACCTATAGATAGGAAACATATGAAAGGGGTGAGATCGAAAGCCCAATAAGAGCAAACAAAGGATATATGTAAGCATAACATGAAAATAAGGTTATGAGAATATGATCATCACATTCTATGATCAAACCCAATATATAAATGATTTGAAAAATGAGACATTCCATAAATAGTGGTAGTTCCTAATACACGAATCATAAGATTATTAGTAACATAATCCATGAAATAAACATATATGAATAAGACATGAAATTATTGATAACACAACATCTTATAAAATTATGAACATGTATAAGAAGAAAAATGTTTAATAATTTAGTTAAGGAAACAAAATTAGTCCCTCAAATAAACATTTAGACATGAAACCATGTCCACACATCATGTTTTAAACATGAAATTAGGTTTATGTATAACATCTTGAACACGTAATCCGGTTCACACATAAAATTATGGACATTCAATGAGGTTCATGCATAACATTTTGAACATATAATCAGGTTCACATATAACATTATGAACACATAATAAGTATATCTCATAAAATCATGAAAATGTAATCAAGATCATGCATAAACATATGTACATGAAACCAGGTCAATGAATTACATTTTGTACATGTCATTCGGTTCCTGAATAACATTTATAATCACGATTCATCCATTATTACCCAATGAATTTGGGGGAGATATAGTTCCCACTCATCAAAATATAAACACATACATACATCTACCACAACATAATAAAACTTGAATCATTTTACAGACTATAAAAAGAGATCATATCATAAACACTGATATGAAATTGGTATCTTAAATATTAATCATATTATTACCTATTGAAAATATATAGGGTTATTAATCATTTCATATTATAATAACCTATTGAAGGAAGTGTGTTTCTTATGAAATTGTCATGGTATAACTTGGTGAAGAGAGAAGTGTTTCATAATCATATAACATGTGGACGATGAATATGTTTGATAAACATATAAACCATAGAAGAGGAATTAGTATCATAGACATATAACCGATGAAAGAGAAACTAGTTTTCATAAACATCATTTCATCGATACATACACCATTCAATAAAAGGATACAAATGGAATCTTTGTATTATTTCAAATAAATGCATGAGTAACATCATCAGATTTTTCATTATATTCTATATAATTTAGAAATATCTTGTGAACACATTTCTTGAATAACACCCTTTATTATTTAAAATATCTATTTTTGAACCTAAAACCTTTTGAAATCAATATTCATTTAAAAAAAATAGAAAACCAAAAAATGAATCATGAAATCATTTTGAATTCCATTTTCCTTGAAAAAGTATAAAAACAAATCTACATTTCATTTTTAATAAACATTTTACTTGAAAACATATAATATACGATTGAAAAAATTTTGAATACCTTTTTCCTTGAAAATATATTTAAAACATGTAAAATAAGCTTTTGTATCATTGAAATCCATTTAATTGAAAACAACATTTTTTAAATCATATAATGAAATCTTTTGGAATCATTTAAAAACATTTATAATATAAATGTTTTTTGAAAACTATGTTATTTGAAAACGATCATAAAATCAACCTATATCAAAAATATTAAGAGAAATATTTCTTTAGAAAATTTTATTTTTTAAAATACAAAGGAACCATCAAATAATTGATAGTCATGATAGCAGGTAGGTTTATACATGTGGAACGTTCATTTTTAACCTCAAATTATCACAAACGTGACATTATCCGAAATTGATTAGAATAATCTATTTATAATCATAGTTCAAAATTTAGTACGTGGGTTAAATTATCCTTTAAAAATTATTGGAAAATATAAAAAAAAATAATATTTTTTAGAAAAATTGATTTTGAAAGAACACAGATTTCCGACCGAAAGGATAAATAAAGTCATATTTTCAAAAACAAAATTCCTAAATATCATAAGTACAATGTGTAGAAAATAGTACCATTACATGGATTTGAAACACATATCTAGATGGTATGAAAATTTATTAGAGTTCATGAGATATGTTTCATATGATTTAATCAATGGAATCATAGTCTCAAACAATCTCAATAAATAATGATATTAAAGCTATAAACTGTTAACACTTGGGAAACATTAAATAACAATACAATTGAATGAATAAAATTAAAAAAAATATTTAAACACAACTAAAATAATGAGATTAATGACGTTATCATGTCAAATTTATTATATACACCTCATAGTAAAATATTGGTCGATAACCTGTCATGTGTCTCAAAGAAATAAAATGGAGAAAAAAAATTAATTTACCAATTTGGTTTCTTTTGAAACATAAACCCCATTGAAGTATGATCGTCATGTGGATTTGTGAATACACATAAATATAAGGATAAGAATAATAAAATATAACAATGGTAAATGTACACACCATAAAAGAAAAATGAGTTTTTAATAAGACATGTATCTCATGGAAACAAAACATGAGATGAAATTCTCTTACTGATGTCTTCACTTTCACTATAAACATTCAATCCTCATCTTATTTGGGTAACTCCTTTTCGTTGGCACCATAGGGAATCCTTGGATTACTTTATTACCAATGTGAGGCTTCTATGTTGAGGGTATAGATGTTAAGGGGAGATTTGTGAATATATTGATCATGCCAATGAGGATTGTGATTTCTGAGGAATTGGTTGGTGCGAGTGCATTTTTCTATTGGAGGGAGGGGATAGACTTGGAAATTTTGAAAACAAAGTAGGTGTAATCACATTTTTACCTAAAAAAAGCCATCAAAATCCTACCCATATTATGAAGGGAATATTTGTGGATGAAATGTATCCATACAATGGGTGTAAGACAAGTGTCTATGTTATGTTTTACATTATGATTAAGGTTTAGTTCATTATTATGCTTAATTTTTGGTCAATCGATGTTATAATTTTAATTTCATTCACTGAAATTTTTGGTAGAAAGATAATTTGAGAATGCTAGACTATAAATACCATAATTATAACAACAATTTATATACAATCTTAAAAATTAATTCAAAAAAATTGTAAAATGATGTTTAATGCTAATCCCACAGATGTGGTGAGAAAGAGTGGTTTTAAAGTGAGAATGTTCAAAAGTTCAGTAATTATTTATATATAGATGAAATATAGAAATTAATTTTATGATATAATTTAGGTCAATCGATTTATAATTGATATGTTTTTATTTGAAATAAAAATTAAATTATTATTTAACTATATAAATAATTTAGAGGGAAAATTAGTTTTTAATTAAAATTCATTATTTTCCACTATTCATCCAAAAATAATGTTTCTTAGAAATATCCCAAAAATCCACCCTAATAAAATTATGAACTTTTTATTTAAATACAGTAGTATATATTATCAAATTTTATTCCTAATAATGTCAAAAATTAATTTTATGTTTGTTCAAATAATGAAATAAAAAATCATTTTAGAAAATTGTATTTTTAAACATAAAAAGTCATTAGAAAAAAATATATGCTTCCTTAAATATGATTTATATATTTTAATATATTATAAATAAAAATTTAAAATAATATGAAATTATTCGTATTACTATATTTAATCGATAGTTTTTAACTATCTTTTTTAATTTCATAGAATAATTTTGTGATGTTTCATAGAAACTCACTATTATGTGTAACACAAGCCAAGTTAGTTTTGCATATAGTTCAGGATAATCATTATTTTAGGTTTTGTGTAAAATTAACATGGTGTTTTATAAAAGTCAATCCATAATATTTCTCTAATATAAAAAACAATTTTTATTGAACCTTGAATTGAAAAATATCAAAAAGAATAAATTAATTCGAGAAAATATTTCCCAAAATCTATGTGTGTTATATTATACGAACTTTAAATTGGATTTATCCCATGAAATTATTCTTCGTTATAATAGGTTATTACTTCAATTTTAATTTCATATAAACCCACTTCATAAAAATTAATACTAAATCATTCATAAAAAGGGATAGTTTTAAACGTAACAATTACTAAAACAAAGACATAACTTGGTTTCAACATAGGATAATAGAGGTGGAATGTGAAAATATTGACATGGAAGAGTAATAAATCTACTATGTTCTTATATATATTGATTGATAAAATTGGTCAACAGAAGTGGGTGATTAGCAAACCATAAATCAATGATGATCTATGTGACAATTTGAGTCATCAGAAATAATGGTTCTAGGAGCAATAATTTTTAATATGATTTTCCTAGGATGGGTAAATATTTTAATATCTAGGAATAAAAGGAATTTTTTGGCTTTCTTTCTATCCTTTTGATATGTACTATCCCACCCTTTTTTTTACTTGATCAATTCTCCCATCATCTCCTACTCCATGTGATGATAGTGAATTTTTTATGTTTGAGGAACTAACAGATCATGATATTCAAAAATAGAATAATATTTCATTTTATATTCCTTTACATAACATCAAATAAAACTAGTTATCAAAGGTTATCCCACATGAATAATTATCATATGGTGATATATTACTTTAATCTCACAAACATCATCAAAAGTTTAACATACTCCCTTATATAATTGGTTATCTTTATAACTCTTCGCAATGATGAAAATTAAATTCATTAGAAATAAGTTCCTGAAGTAAGCTTAAACATGATCCTCATATATTATAAATTATCTCTTGGTTGTAACATTCCAAACATTATAATACACTCATATTATATTCTATTGAAGTAGGGTAAAAACCTGAATTACAATAAATCCTTTTTAGGAACATGCATGATTCCTTATTATAAATTTTATAGGATAAATTACTTAAATATGAGAAGTTTTAGACATCATCAAATATGGAATAGACAACTTTTTCAACAAATCCTTAATTTTTATAATGTAAATAATATTATCCAGTTTACTTTATCTAAAATAATTTTCTCTTTATCCAAGATAAAATAATACTAACCATCTTAAATAGATTATGGTTTACATCCCTTAATAAAAATATAAATTTTATAACTATTCAACACCATTAATAAAATACATTTCAATCAATGATGAAAAAAATATACTACAAATACTTACATATTTCTTGAATCTTATAAAATAATCTTTGAATTCGAAAACATATACACTTTAATCATCCAAATTTATTCTTGAATCTATGCATAGGCTTCATCATCTCATTACTAGATAACTCTTTATCAGAATTTGAAAAATGAATCATGTCTAATAGTTATTTAATCTAAATTTTATCATTATTATTAAATTTAATATGGAAAACACAAGAAGAACATCTCAAACCTTTAACATTTCATCTGTGGTCTCCTAATATTCATAGGTATATCAAATTATCATACTACCTTCTTAATTAACTCATTATGGTTTACAATTAGGAAAAAAATTTGTTTAAACACAATTCTTTCCATATTTGAAACATTTAATGTTATCTTTCTTCCTTCTAGTTCCTACTATTGACAAGGACCACAAATCCTTGGGTGATAAACACTTATCATTATAAGAGACAATATAGTCATAAAAATTACTCATATGATGTCTAAATAATTATACCTTCCAATTTAATATATGACACATTAGGTATATCCTAGGTTATAAATAGTCTTTATATATTTATATCCTTCCTAATGGTTCAAATGGAGTTTGTGAAATGCTGAAGCATATCCCGCAAGAGTGTCGAACTATGATCATAGTAAGGCATTTTTTAATGTACCATGATACGCTCGAGTCCATCTCAAGACACCTTATTTTATTTGTTACTCCTAGATAGATTTATTTCATAACCACATCCACATTTAGTATCAAAACATGGTTGTATTTTTAGGAAACCACCCACTTAATCCTTTATATAAATTTGAGGAAATTTTCCTATACGTTTCCCTATCCTAAAACCTTTTATTAGAGACATCCCTAGAAATAACTTTATAAATATTCCAAGGTCTATCACTTTTTTGTTCTCATCCTAGATTCCAAATTTTGATGAAAACATTTCTCTAATACTAACTATAAATACATAGTCATAACATACATTTACATTACATAATTTTTACATAATACTTAAATACATTACAAAAATAGATGCCTAAGGACCATATTAGTTTAGTACCTTTGGAAGCTCGAAACAAAAATCATCTTACTCAATGAAATATGTTCAATGTAACCCAAAATGATCTCCCACTTAGTACATATACTTATAACCCATTATTAATAACTTACATAATGAAAAAATAATAAAAGGATGAGCTCGAATACTCAATAAGGGTAAATGAAGGAAATAAGATAGAATAAAATGAACATAAGGGTATGATAAAATGATCATAACATTCGATGATCATAACAGGCATATAAAATATTTGAAACATTAGATATGGAATAAATATTAGATTTTTATAAGACATGAATCATTATATAATCAGAAACATAATACATAGAAGAATAAAATATGAATACGACATGTAATTGTTGAAAAGAAAATGGTTTATAACATTGTGAAGATGTATAACTAAAATTATTTTCACTCATTAAGATAAATACAAGAATCCATTCCCATACATAAACAAATGGAAATCAATCAAGGTCCACACCTCATATTGTTAACATGCGGACAAGTTCACATATAACATTCTGAACAGTTTAAAAGTTTCACACATAAAATTATGAAAATGAAACTTGGTCCATGAATAATATAGTGAACATTTAATCGAGTTCATACATAAAATTATTAACACATAATAATGTTCATATAAAAAATTTTGAAATTTTAATCAGGTTTATTTAAATTTTTGTACCTACAACCATGTGTATGCACAACATTGTGAAAATGTAATTAGGTTCACACATAAAATTTATAATCATCAGTTATCCACCATCACCCAATGCATTTGGGATAGATATAGGTCCCACCTCTCACATAATAAACTCAAACATACATGTGTCACAAGATAATATTACTTTTATCATATACTATCATATAAAAAGTGACCATATCATAACCCGTGAAATGAAATTGGCATAAAAAACATCAATAATATCATAACATAGAGAAAATATATAGGTTTCATAATCATTTAATCCTGGAATAACCCATGAAGGGAAGTATGTTTCATAAGAATTTATCATGGTATATATGACAACCCTGCTTTTATTACAAACTTAAACATGATTTTTTACATAAACTATTCTCTCGATACAACATGGAAGATTGAGAGGTCTTGTGTCTTTGGGGCTTAGGATCATTACATAAGAACTTTAAACATGAAATACAACATATTTATTGAAAACTTTCATTACATGACCACTACATTCCCTCGTACTTATCATTTCATGGGATAACCTGAGGAAATGCATATGAAAATGGGTGAGCTATAAATACCAGTAAGAGAATAAACATGGAATACATGAGGAGTACAATACATGTTAGAAAGTATGCATTTCAATAGATCATAAGAGAAATAATAACATAAATTCATGATAATGAACGTAATCATAACATGGAAATGTGGCAACAACACTTAACAAAGAATTAGCATGAGCCAAGGTTCATTGCACATGGAGAATGAGTAAATCATCATTTCACATGAAGCACAAGTAAAACCTCTTTGAAATTGAATTAGAATGATTCAACACTCATTGAACATGACATATCATGATACTATACTTTACCCAATCCATTGGAGCGCTATAAGGGCGCACCCTTCTTAAACATTTCATTTCATGCATAAGTGTGCCACTTGGATCATAAAACATGGATTCATAAAACATAATCATTTATTCCATTACAAAGGAATTTGTAATGAAAATTTATAATCAATAAGTAAATGTGTATGAAGGTGAATACCCTTGATGGAGAAATGGTCATGGTATTCACTTCACAATGGCATTGGCATAGAAAATCGGTGCAATTTTGGCAGCGTAACGGCATGATATAAGAATTCATAAAAATGGTTGATGAGAGAGAAAGTGGTGTATCATCGTTTCTGCATGAAATGGACTATAACTGGGTTCATATAGATACATGTCCCAACAATTGTAATGGAATTTAGATTCATGATACAAATGTACTGCTTGAATGTAAGTGAGGAGAGAGAAGTTCCTTTCAGAATTTAGGCATAGTAACTGTGTACATGGGAAGAATTTATTAAGAGAGAAAGGGGTATCACATCATTCAAAAAATAATAGGTCAATATAGGGGAGGTACGAAACCATACCCCAGCATTTATAAATGCAATTAAAAGGGCATAACAATACTAATAAAATTGGACAAAAAAAGTGAATGGAAGAAAAACCCTCACATGGAAGTGTGCTTCCAAAGGATTAAGAAAGGCTTGAGAGGGGCTTCTGGGGAGCTTGGGGTACCTTGGGATGATTCTAGAGAGAGTAGGGAAGAGTTTTGATGAACTCCAATGGCATTGAGTGAGGAGGAAGTGGGATCTTGGATGGGTTTATATAGGAATGGTGAGTTAATTCTTTATTATTTAAGTTTGGGACCCCTTACAGTATACTAATCCAAACCACAAATCAGATCATGGTTTTTTCCCATGGATTATGGAAAAGGGGAGAGGAGAAAAATATTTTATAAGGCCAAAGTTAGAACTTCTTAAAATAATGGGGCTTCTTATGTGGAGGTGAGTCAAACTCCCATGGAAAATAATTTAAAAATACAAGATGTTTAATAAGTCTTGAGGGGTCCATTAATGCTTTGTATAATAAGTCAAAAAAAACAAAAAATCACATTATTTTAATGGTATGACATATACTGGCCGAACATAAAGCTTATAGTAGTTTATTACATCTCTATCGGGTCATTATGATGTCATAAAACACATTGTATATTTAAACGGTATTTAATTTTTACCCAAAAATTTGACTGTCTCCGAAAATTATGAAAAATTCACTATTGGATAATTTCGACATCCTGATTCAAGAAATAACATTTATTTTATCTAAATAATTATCTAAATATGTTAATTTATACTTTAAAAATAAAAACAGACATTTATTGAAAATTCACGTGTTTTGACATAATGGATTTCAAACCTTAATAAAAATTACAATTGCATTAATAAAAATATGAGATCATTTATATTTGATAAAAATTAATTTAATAATAATAATAATAATTTATAAAATATTATTTAAATAAAAAAAATCCATTAATTTAATAAAATAGAATTCTTAATATAATAATAACTAAAAACACTATTTGTACTTTAAAAAACTATTTACAAGGTATCAATAATTGCAAGAAAGTATATTCATTATTATATACAAAAAATAATGTACATGAACATAGTACTAGTGATTTTTTACATAACCCCTTAATATAGCTGCATAAGACCTAAGGGTAAGGTCTGCGATGGTGACAGACTCTTGGGGTGGCTTAGATAACATCGCTTGAGTGGTAATCTCTATCAACTTCCACTTTTCCCTTAGAGGGTCCCGTTCGAGATTGACATGTTGAAGCTCAGCTTGGGATTCGTCAAGAGCGAATCCCAAAGATTCCACCTCTTTTCCGAGCTCCGAAAAATGAGCTTCGTATGGAGAAATTCTATCGGATGAGGCCATTGCATCTTTTGTCTGAGTAAATTGGGTTTGTTAAAGCCTTATATTTATATTAATCATGTGATCACTATTCAATGGCTATAAAAGTAACTGTCATAATTCATAACATACAACCAAAGAAGTTGAAATTTTATATAAACATTTCACATAAAGAGACATTTAATTAGATCAAGAGGGATTTCCATTTATGAATCTTTGGGTCGTTACAATATTCACCCCTTAAGAAATTTCACCCTCGAAATTTCCTTTTCCCACACTAAAACAGATGTGGGTACCTCAGTTTCATCATTTCCTCCAATTCCCAGGTCGCTTCTTCAAACTTGTGGTTTCACCACAACACCTTGATGAGGGGCATTGTCTTATTCCAAAGAAATGTTTCTCTGCGATTTAATATCTTCACTGGTTTCTCCTCATAAGAAAGATCATCCTCCAACTGTACCACCTCAGAAGAGAGTACATGTGAAGGGTCTGGTATGTACTTCCTTAAGAGGGATACATGAAAGACGTCATGTACTTTGGACATGGTAGGTGGAAGTGATAGTCACTAGGCCACAACCCCGACACGATCAAGAATCTTGATGGAGTCGATGTACCTTGGACTTAACTTCTCTTTATTTCCAAACATCATAACCTAATTCCATGGAGATATGCGTAAAAAAACCATGTATCCAACTTTAAACTCAAGGTCTCGTTGGTGGTTATCTTCATAACATGACTGTCAACTCTGGGCTGACTTGATATGCTACTCAAAGGTTTTCACCTTCTCCACCATTTCTTCCACCACTTCTAGTCCAAGCAGCTTGCGTTCACCGACCTCATCCCAACATGCTGGTGTTCTGCACCTTTTCCCATACCGGGCTTCGTTAGGTTCTATTTGGATATTCGAGTGGACACTGTTATTATAAGAGAACTCAACCAAAGGAAGATGTTGATCCCATCCTCCTTTAATGTCCATTTAGCATGCTCTCAAAATGTCCTCATGTTTTGGATAGTCCGCTCGGATTAGCCATCGGTTTGAGGATGATAGGCCATACTGAAGTTCAGTTCAGTATCCAGAGCATGTTGAAGACTCTTCCAAAACATAGAGTTGAATTTTGGATCTCAGTCAGACACAATAGATTGTGGTACACCATGCAGCCTTACCACTTCCCTGATATATATCTGTGTTAGTTGATCCAATGATAAATCCTACCAAATAGAAATGAATTGTTCATTATTTGTAAGATGATCCACCACAAACCAAATTGCATTTTTTCCTTTAGATGTCCTCATAAGTCCGGTGACAATGTCAATGGTGATGTTCTCCCATTTCCATTCTAGTATGGGAAATGGTTGCATCATCCCCTTAGACTTCTGCCTCTCTGCCTTCACTTGCTGGCACACTAGGCACTTTTATGTATATTCAATGATCTCCTTCTTTATATTATCCCACCAAAAGTTTTCTCGGAGATCTCAATACATCTTTGTTCTCTCTAGGTGAATAGAGAAATTTGAACTATGTCCATTATTCAAAAGGTCCTTCTTCAGCTCCGGACATGATGTAACACATAGTCTTCTCCCAAATCACACAATTCCTTCTCCATTAACATTAAACTACGAGGATTTAACTTTATCGATAGCTTCCACTTTTTTCTGAATTCCCACATTATCCTTTTGAGCATCATTTAACCTTTCCAAAAGAGATGGTTGAGTAATAATTTGTGAATGTATTGATGATTTTCCATTCTTTATGATTCCCATTTCCATCTTCATCATGTCTAAGAAGATTGGATCCTTCTTAATTCTCTTCATTGATAGAATCGATGGGTCCTTTCTTCTTAGGGCACTTACCACCTTGTTCACTTTCCCATGGTGGTAGTGTATTCCAAAGTCAAAATCCTTGATGAGCTCTATCCATCTTCTCTAGCACATATTAAGCTCTTTCGGTGTGAATAAATATTTATGACTCTTGTGGTTAGTATATATCTCACATTTTTCCACATAGAGATAATGTCGCAGATTTTCAAGGCAAAGATCACCGCCGCCAACTCTAGATCATGTGTTGGATAGTTTAGCTCATGGATTTTCAACTACCTTGAGGTATAGGATATCACATTAACATTCTGCATCAGCACACAACATAATACCTTCATCGAATCATCACTAAATACCACAAAAATTTCCACACTTGTGGTTAAAGTGAGCATGGGATTAGTGATAAGCCTCGTTTTCAACTCCTTAATGCTTTCATCGCATTCATAACTCCATGAAAACATTACTCCATTTCATGTTATCATGGTAAGAGGTTTGGACAATCGTGAGAAATTTCTCACAAATCGTCGATAATATCCAGCTACCCCCAAGAAGATACGGATATCTGTTACCGATGTTGGCCTCGTCCATCCCTCAATTGCATCTATTTTGGAGGGATCCAAAGATATCCCACTACTTGTGTTGATATGGCCCAAGAATGAGACCACCTTCAACCAGAATTCACACTTGCTGTACTTTTCATAGAGCTTCTCCATGAGAAAAGTCTCTAGTACAGTTCTTAAATACTCCTCATGATCGTCCTTGATTTTGGAATATACTAGAATATCATCTATAAAGACTACCACAAAATTGTTGTGGTAATCTATAAAGACTATATTCATCATGTCCATGAAGATTTTAGGAGAATTAGTGAGTCCAAAAGGCATTACTATGAATTCATAGTGCCCGTATAGTGTACGAAAAGCAGTCTTAGGAAAATCATTCTTCTTCACCCTTACTTGATACTATCCCGAACGCAAATCTACCTTGGAGATGTATTGTGCTCCATGCAGCTGATCAAACAATTCATCGATCCAAGGTAGAGGATACTTGTTCTTTATGATTATTTTTTTAAGTTCAAGATAATCGATGCAAAGACGCATTGACCCATCCTTATTCTTAAGGAAGAAGACTGGTGCACCACATGGTGAATCACATGGTCATATAAACCCTTTATCCATCTTCTCCTGTAGTTGTTTCTTCATCTCTTCATGCTCCACAACATGCATTCTATATACAGTCTTGGATATTGGTAGCTCCCCTGGTATAAGTTCAATTGAGAATTCAATATCTCTTCTAGGAGGAAGACCATGCAGTTTCTCGGGAAACACTTCAGTTAATTCCATCACAATAGGTATTTTTTTCAAGGATGGATTCTTCCTTGGTCTCAATCATCTGATCCAGATATGCATGCTCATAGGGCAGTAATATCCATGCTTTAGATGATGGAGCTAAAGTAGATTTAGCTTCCTCCTTACACTTTTAAATAAATGGGGGTCGATTCTCCATATGGAGTGTGATTTCCCTCTCCTGAAAAATTATGTTGGCTCTATATAAGGAAAGCCAATCCATGCTAAGAATTTCTTCAATTTCTACGAGAGGGAGTATGACAGGGTTATCCGGTAAATTCAATCCACATATTATAATAGGGGAGGACTTATATTCATGGGATGCAATGATTTCCCCATTTTTCGTACTCACCTACATCTTCACTTCCATGATTTGTGGTGGTGCTGGGATTGTTCTACTAAACTGTAGAGATATAAAAGAATGCGTAGAACCTGAATCAAAAAGTATGTTCACTACTCTTGAATGAATAACCAGTGTACATGTCACCACTTCGTTGTTGGGGTTCACTTCAGCAGAAGTGATGGTAAAAGCTCTTCCATGATGCCTTGGAGGTTGTTGGTTGCCTCTGAAAACCATTGGATTAGGGCACTGATTTGCATGATTCCATGGTTCTTTGCAGTTGTATAAATGAACAACGTGTTATGGTTCTAACGGAGTGTTCCTCTCCTCTGTCGCAGCTCCAGGTCTTTCTTACCGACAATTAATAGCTTGGTTCCCTTATCTTATACAACTAAAGAATTTCCTCATCCCCTTGAGGCAATTTCTAGGGTGCTTCTTTCTGCACTTTGGGCAAGTGGGGTGCTGGATCTTGATAGCACTATTGGATTTATCCATCGGACTGCCAGCATTGAACTCCACCTTATGCTTCATGTCCCCATGATACCCCTGTGATTCCCTGATCTCCATTTCGACCATGAGGGAACATCTGAAAATTTCCTCATAGCTCTCGAAGTCACGGATCGCCAATGCTTTCCATAGGCTAGGCTTCAGCCCACCAAAGAAGCGGTCAACCTTACATTCAGGGGTAACAAAAAATATGGAAGCTTATTGTGAAAGCGTTGATAAGTTTACCTCGTGCACTCCAATAGATTCTTCCTCTTTTTGATTGAGGTAAAAGAAGTCCCTTTACATCTTAAGCCGGAGGGTGCACGGAAAATATTTATCGAAAAACATCTTTCAGAAATACATCCATTCCAATGCCTCAATCTCCTCCGTAGGATTCATATTTTTGATCAACATCCACCATTTATCAGCTTCACCCTCCATATGATAAGCTTCCTGGAGAACCTTCTCTTGTTTAGAACATTGAATGATGGATAATATATTTTCAATGGTGTTTATCCATTGTTCAGCGATCGTGGGATCAGATGATCCACTAAAATTAAGAGGACATTGTCTCATGAAGCTCTCGATAGAGACTTGTTCCATCTTAGGGGGTTTGGAAGTTCCTATTGACCCGTGTTTCTATACAAAGCTTGAGTTAGCTGAGAGAGAAGCGTGAAAAAGTTCGTGATTCCCACTCCCATTGGATTGGGCATCTCATTAGTACAGTCATCACACTGATCTTCACATCAGTTGTTAGCCCGAGTCCTCCTATTATCGGCCATTGGCTGGAATAAAAGGAAAGTTAGAGGGTAACACATAAAGGTTAATCCAAAGTCAAAATTTGATGAATTATAAATAAAAATTTATTTCTTTAACTCATGAGTCTATAGGCTTCAATCTAGGATTTTCCTAATCTACATTCCAACATATATTCTTAAAGGCATTTTTTTAATTCCCCTAAAAAGGTTCTATACAATGCTTGTGAATTTATCAAAACATATCCCCCAGGAGTGTCGTAACCAAGAGTGCAGTAAGGCCCATTGTCGTGCACCTGTTCCCATTTGAGTCTAGCTCAACGTGGTGTTTTCGGGTTTTACCCCTATGATACATCTATGCCTGAGCCGCCTCTACGTACTCATATCCAGACATGGATGTATTTTTTTGATAAACTAATTACTCAGTACTTACCAGAACATAGGTATTTTTTTTATTACACTTATTCTTGTCCCTAAGACATTACTAGGGTTTTCTAATCCTAATCCCAAAAAAAACTAAACGTATCCTCTGATTCCAACTATGACAACCCTTCTTTTATTAAAAACATAAACATGATTTATTACATAAACATTTCACTTGATACAACATGGAAGATTGAGAGGTCTAGTATCTTTGTGGATTAGGATCATTAAATAACAACTTAAAACATGAAATACAACATCTTTATTGAAAACTACCTTTACATGACAACTACATTCCCTCGTACTTAGCATTGCATGGGATAACCTGAGGTCATTCAAAAGAAAATTGGTGAGCTATAAAGCCCAGTAAGCGAATAAACATGGAATACATGAGGAGTAAAATTCATGTTAGACAATAGGCATATAAATATAGCATCAGAGAAACATAAACATTAAGGCATGATAAATCATGATAATCATAACATGGAAATGTGGCAACAACACTTAACATGGAATTAGAATGAGCCAAGGCTCATTGAACATGGAGCATGAGTAAATCTTCATTACACATGAAGCATGATTAAAACCTCATTTCACTTGAATTAGAATGATTCAACACTCATTTCACATGACGTATCATGATACTATACTTTACACAATGCATTGGAGCGCTATAAGGGAGCACCCTTCTTAAACATTTCATTTCATGCATAAGTGTGCCACATGGATCATAAAACATGGATTCATAAAACATTTCAATTTATTCCATGAAAAATTAATGTGGAATGAATCTTTATAGTCAATAAGTAAGTTTACATGAAGGTGAATACCCTTGATGGAGAAATGGGTGTGGTATTCACTACACAATGGCATTGGATTAGAAAATCGGTGCAATTTCAGAAGCCTAACAACATGATATAAGAATTCATAAAAATGGTTGATGAGAGAGAAAGGGGTGTCTCGTCATATCTACATGAAATGGACAGTAAGGGGGGTCATATAGATACATGTACTAACAATTGTAATCGAATTTAGATCCATGATACAAAAGTATTTCTTGAATGTAAATGAGGAGAGAGAAGTTCCTTTCGGAATTTCGGCATAGTAACAGGTGTACATGGGAGGAATTTAATGAGAGAGAAAGGGGTCTCCCATCATTTAAACAATAAGAGGTCAGTATGGGGGAGTTGTGAAACCATACCCCATAATTTATAATTGAAATTAAAAGGGCATAACAATACTAAGAAAATTGGACAAAAAATGAAAGGAAGAAAAACCCTTACTTGGAAGTGTGCATCCAAAGGCTTGATAGAGGCTTGAGAGAGGCTTATTTGGAGCTTGGGGCACCTTTGGAGGATTCTAGAGGGAGTACCGAATAGGTTGAACGAAATCCAAAGTCATTGAGTGAGGAGTACGTGGGAGCATGGGTGGTTTTATATAGGAAAGATGTGTGAATTCATTATTATTTAGGTTTGGGACCCCTTACATTAAACAAATCAAATCCACAAATCAGCTCATGGTTTTTGCCCATGGTTTATGTAAAAGGGGAGAAGAAAACAATATTTTATAAGGCCAAAGTCCAAACTTCTTAAAATAATGGTGTTGCTTATGTGGAGGTGAGTCACACTCCCATGGAAAATAATTTAAAAAGACAAGATGTTTAATATGTCTTGAGGGGTCCATTAATGCTTTGTAAAATAATTAAAACAAACAAAAAATAGCATTATTTTAATGGAAAAATATTTATTGGCAGAACATAATTCTTATAGTATTTTTTTACATCACTATTGGGTCATTATGATGTCATAAAACACATTATATATTTAATAGGTATTTAATTTTTACCCAAAAATATGACTGTCTCAGATTTTTTTTGAAAAATTCACTGTTGGATAATTTCGACATCCTGATTCCAGAAATAACATTTATTTTATCTAAATAATATTATAAATATGTTAATTTTCAATTTTAAAATAAAAACAGACATTTATCGAATATTTATGGGTTTTGACAAAAAATGGCTTTCAAACCTTAAAAAAATTACAATTGCTTTCATAAAATTATAAGATCATTTATATTAAATTAAATTTAATTTAATAAAAATTATAATATTTTATTAAAATATTATTTAAAGAAAAAAATACCTTAATTTAATTAAATAGAATCCTTAATTAAATAATAAAAAAACACTATTTGTACTTTAAAAAACTATTTACAATGTATCAATAATGACAAGAAAGTATATTCATTATTATATACAAAAATAATGTACATGAACATAGTACTTGCGATTTGTTACATAACCCCATAAAACAGCCGCGTAAGACCTAATGTTAAGGTGTGCAATGGTGACAGACTCTTGGGGTGGCTAAGATAACATCGCTCGAGTGGTAATCTCTATCAATTTCCACTTTTCCCATAGACGGTCCTATTCGAGTTTGACATGATGAAGCTCAGATTGGGCTTGGTCAAGAGAGAAGCCCAAAGACGCCACCTCTTTTCCGAGCTCTGAAAAATGGGTTTCATATAGAGCAATTCTACTGGATGAGGCCATCGCTTATTTTGTCTGAGTAAATTTGGTTTGTTAAAGCCTTATATTTATACTAATCATGTGATCACTGTTCAACAGATATAAAAGTAATAGTCACAATTATTAAAATTAAACCAAATAAGTTGACATTTTATACAAACATTTACATAAAAAGACATTTAATTAGATCAAGAGGGATTTCCATTAATGAAACTTTGGGTCGTTACAGTATAACCCAATGAAAATAAATATTTTTCATAACCTTATAACCTAAATATGGGGAAAATGATTCATAATCAAACAAACCAATGGAAGTGGAAAGGGTTTCATAGATATATAGCCAATAAATGATAAATGGGTTTTCATAAAAGTCTTATCATAAAAAATTATGCATTCAGAGAAATGATATGAATTGAGCCTTTAGATAATTTTCTAGAAAGGCATGAGAAAAAACAATAGATTTTTATCTTAAACGGAAAATAAATTTTGAGATATCATTTAAAAACATGTTTTGAATAAAATATTTATTTTTCATTGAAAAATTATTTTTTTAAAAAAATATAAAATTTTGAAGATGATTTTATTTGAATATAAATTTAAATAATATAAAATAATCTCAAAAACATTTAGAAAAAAACCTTTTCCCCTTAAAACATATAAAAAAATTTTAGAACATTGAAAAACACATTTTCATTGAAATATTTTCAAATAAATATGTAATAATATTGAAAATTATTTCCTTTAAAATACATTGAAAACCAATAAAATAATCTTTGGGATCATTAAAATCCCTTTCTATGAAAACTTATTTTTTAAAAAATACAATCGAATAATGTAAAATCATTTATAAAAAATTCTTAAGAGAAAACAATTTTTCTGAACCCTTTTTTATAAAATGCCTTTGAAAAAAATTACATAATATTATAAAATTATTTTATTTAAAAAATAATTTGGAAGACATACATTGAAATCTTAAAGGAAATGGATGTCATGAGGGCGAGTAGGTATGTACATCCCAAACATTTCTTATTTCTCAATAAATGTTCGGAAAAAAGTCTTGATCATAAAATTATAAGAAGGTTCCTTTTAAAACCATTTTTTATAAATGTAACATATGATTAAAAATTTTCTTTTAACATCATTGTATAATTGTAAAATATTTATAAACAAATTTTAAAAATGAATTATTTTTAAATAACATAGATTTTTGACCAAAATGATAAATAAATTGATATTTTCATAGAAATATTTTAAAAATTATCTTATGTACCAAGGAGTGTAAAATTGGTAGCATTAAATTGATATTAATTCATATCCTATGAGTATAAAAATTAATGAGAGTTATTGAGAGATAGATCATAAAATTTCATCAATTTAACCAAAATCATAAACAATCTCAATAAAGAATGAAATTAAAGAAATAAATTATTTCCAGTTTGTTAATATTAAATCCTAATACAATGTAAAGAATAACGTTACACAGATAACTAAAGATCTTAAAGAGAATGGGATTTCTGATATAATCATGTAAAGGGTACTATATACACCTAATATAATAATATTGTCGCATACCCTAGAATTTGTCTCAATGAATGAAAATTGAGACAAAATTACTTTTCTAATTTTCTAACTTTTGAAACATAAACCCCAGTAAAGAAATATCATAAAATGGATATGTGAATACCAATAATTTCTAGTATATGTATCATAAAATACATCCATGTGAAATATAAATACCACAAAAAAGAAATTATTTTTGAATAAGACATGTATCTTACAGAAATAATAAGTGAGATGAAATTCCCATACCTTATGTCTTGACAATCATTGAACACATTCAAACCTCCTCTTATTAATGGATCTCCACAAGGGTTACACCATATGAATTCATTGTATTTATTTCATACCAATATGAGGATTATATGCTAATTGTAGGGATTTTTAAGATATATTTTGGATGATATTTTTAAATCCAAGGTGTCTTGATGGGTGTGAGGAAGTGGGATGGGTGATTACCTTTTTACAGTAGTGGGAGGGGACACACTTGAAATTTTTGGAAACAAGTTTCGTTTACCAACGTTTTTACCTATAATATTTCATAAAACAAATCATAATGGATGGTGTTTTACTCAAATATGTATAGACAATGGGTGTTGGATAAGTGGATATGTCATTTTGGCCCTTAAGTTTAAGGTTTAATCCATTGTTAAGCTAAACATTATCTTAATCGCTACAATTAATTTTAATCACATTCACTAATATTCATAGTAAAAAAATAAGATTATATTATTAAAATATAAATACCACTCTGATTATAGCTATGAATATCTAGTTTTCAAAATCTAATTCATATAATTGGAAAAATTATGTTTTATATTAATCCCACATACATTGCGAGAATACGGGTTTTCTATGTGATAATGTTCAAAAGTTCATTATGATTTTATTTCTAAATTCTTTATAAAAATGGTTAGTATTAACTAAATTGGGTTTTTAGATTTATTATTAATCTATTAATGGTTTCAAAAAAACTGAGAATATAATTTTACTATATAAATAAATTAGGTGAAAAGCAGTTTTCAATAAAAATTCCTTATTTTTTCACTATTCATCCTAAAGTGTAGTTTCTCAAAAAATGAAAAAATAACCCTAAGCTAGTTATGACAAGTTTTATTAAAAAAAAATCTATTCTATAAAATTCATATTTATTGAGTGGCTAAAATTATTTTTATTATTGTTCATAAAAGGAAATAAAAAGTAGTTCATTTAAAAAAATATTATTTTTAATCATATAATCACTTTATAAAATATTATATGATTCGTTATAAATATTTATAATTTATTTGAAAATATTATAAATAAAATTTTAAAAATATTTTTTAAATTCTTAGCACTATGTTCAATGTTATGTTTACAATGATCTTGTTTAAATAGTTATAACAATAAAATGATGTTTCACTCAAACATAGTGTTGCATGTAACGTTAGCCATGTTAGTGTTGCATATAGAATAATATAAAATTTATATTATGTGAAATGAATTATTAACTTTTAAGTAATATAATAAAATTAAAGTCATAGTGATTTAATATAAAAAACTGTTTCCAGTGTTTCGTGAAATGAATAATATAAAAAAAAAATTAATTCAAAAAAATATATTTCAAAAAATCTCAGGGTGATACCTGTTACCCTTTAAGTGTACATTAAATGCTAACTTTGGGATGTTTTTTTAGATTCATAATATGAATTAGAGGCATTGATATCATGTCAGAGAATATCACGACCATCATCCAAATTCCTCCCCTAAGAAACCTTTAGAATCTGCGGGGTCCCGAAGACATCATAACATGTATATGATGATATAAATCTAATTTGGATGGAATGTTTATTCCCCTATTAAGTATCATAATGAAATGATCTTTTTCAAGTATGATTAGTAATTCTATAATAAATTTTATAACATCAAGAAGTAACTACTACAATCACCAGTTTTATTTCCACCAGTCTCAGGGAAGCCTCTGGTCCACTATGTGACTGACATGAAATGGTCCCTTGACACAATTCCCACCCAAAAACATTATGCTGGAAAATATTTTATAATATATCATTTTCACTCTCCTTGGCCTAGATACTAGATAGTCCCCTATGTATAAGATCTTCCTTACTCTGGTTTTTTCAATGTAGAAATTGTTGTAGTATATGTTGTGTCATGAGATACAGATGGTGTCCTATGTCGACTCACTGAAGTATATTCTCAATCACGGTATGTTGAAAATATTATTATCATACAAGGAAGTTATTCTAAAGAATATTTACATCATACATTTTACAACAAAGTCTATCAATTTCCATGCATTGACATACATTCTTTCTACCCATTTTTGCACCTGATGAACTTCCCATGGATGTTAATTTCACAAATGACACTATCATTTTAAAGGATCAGGCAATGAAAAATTGAGAGATTAATTTTTATTGTTCCTCCTAGTATATTAATGGTAGAAGGAACAATTATCCAATGATTAATAGAGTGTACCTCAGTGTTATTTTCATCACTCCTACACATTTCGTCCTACCGTACTCATTCCTTATGTTAGAAAACAACACCATAAACATGGAAGTGTATCATAATATCATCACTAGACTAGATATGGTCATTGAGAATAATATAACCCACTTTCATGTATCGGGAGAACCTAATATTGTCTTCAAACTCATCAATGGTAATTACAATGTCAGAAATCAATATCTCATGCCCATTCTAGGGCTAAACTACTAGTTGATGGTCCAGTTTTTTGATTACTTGGAAGTGTCTTAAGTAACTCTATCCTAGAATGTTCATTCATAATCCTTTCTTATTTATGCATCATATCTTGTAGATCCGGACCATGATATCTTAATAATAATTATTTCAAATTTGAGATTCATCTCCCCCACCATTACATATGATGATGACAAGAATCGTGAAAAACAACTTACAGATAGTGATTCGATTCTCAGAGCCTCAAGTTTTACCACATAAGTATAAAGGACATATTATAAAACTCCCATTATTTAGTATCTACAGCATTCCAGTTTCCATCCAGACCATGCTGAGCATGAACAGATCCATCTTCATGAAGGGAAATATACACTCCAAAGAAGCCCTATCTGAAAATGAACACTCTACATAAGTGGGTTTTATGGAATTATCTTTTATTTCATCAAAGTATATTATATTTACCTTATTATTAAGGAATTACATGATTGGTCTTATATAACTCATCAGATAGGATTGATGGTCTCCCACAATATCCAGAGGTTGGGCTACTTCTGGACCACCATAGTCTATGACTATATTGAGTTATCAATTAGATGTGACCAATGTCATGTCCACTACAAAATTTTTCATCTACCACTATATCTTTACTACACCCCCATGAATAAGTATCCCTTTATAGTGTGAGGATTTTAGTGATGGTTACATACACACAAGAAACATTTAGATAGTTTATGTTCATTTTGACAGTGACCGACTGCTTCTCAAAGTTGGATGTATCAATTCCCCCATAATGATTAAAATTCATGAAGCATGATATAATTTATTATCTCCCATATGAGCGACAAATTTTTATTTCCCCACACTATATTTACGTAAAACTGAACCATCCTCTAGGATGATGTGCTTACAAAGTTGTATGCCAAGTACAACATTCGGTCAAACAATATTGTCTTCTATGATGTGTATAAAAATTGAAAAATAGAGGTACTCATTAAGGCGATGAAATTTATTCTATAGAATATTTTTGGAACAAATATGAATTGTTGGATGAAAAGATCACCAACACCCTCTAGGTGTTTCGTATTATGACATGAAATTCCACCAAAGTTACCCCATATTCCCCGATATATAAAACAAAGTATGTCATATCCACAGATTTTCAGTTTCCATCCTTTTGAATAGTTTTATATATTCAAATGTTGCTAGAATAAATTTAAGAAGTTAATATAAATGTGTTATAATCCGATGAGTTGAATAGTCTTTAGTCCTTTCACAATCTAGAGAGGTACTCAGACGTGGTAGTGAGAGCATTAAACCAGAAGGTTTTCGTACACTCTTTTATCTATGGTGTCATGGTGTTGGATCTCAAAACACTGGTATACTCGGTAATATGTCACTAAAGTTGGATCCCACATGTAAAAGAAATAGAAAAATTCATAAATTATATTCTGATGGAGCATACTCTTTAATAACCTTTGACAAAGTGCATTGCACACCTCCAAAAAATTCCATGTTTCTTAAGAAGTACATCACATGAGAAGCCAATGTCAAAGAATTGTGAATTTTAACGTTGTTATGGTTCCCCCTAAGAATGTTTTGTGTAGAGTTGGTCCTCTTTAGAACCTATTTTATGTCATGTTTTTCACTCTTTTACACTACACAAGTATGTTTGGGATACTCAACCAATGGTCCAAACTATGTTATCATAAACCAATAGCTAATTGGTCCAACCAATATGACCATAATTTATTATCCAATTTTTGTGAACTCCATTAAAATAAACTAAGATTCATCGTATGAGTTTTATGATCATCAACTAATAGAATCCCCATTAGTCCATTCAGCATGAAAATAAACTATTCGTAGTAGGTTTATGAATTATGTCCTTAAAAACCTGCAACCTCTGGTATGAGTTATAAGAATAAAACATTCAATGCCTAACGTCTACAATACACAATGTTAAACTTTGATATTACACAATATATAACTAGGATTCCTTTTAATGAGAGATGATTTATCCTCTATGAAACATGTATTCCTCTAATGGTAGGTAGAGGTGATCAAGAGCCTTATCCAAGGCTCTAAACAAGGAATTCACCCAAACAAATGTGGGATTCCTTGATTCCCTCTCCATAGTGGATTCCCCCATCATTAGTGGTCATAGACCATGCCTTGATCCATTAATATGGGTGGATTTAATCCCAACCTTATGAGATATTTATTGATGATCATATTTCTATCATTGGACTCTTAAAAAAATTTATCAACACTTTTCTCCCTTATACCCATTTATTTTCCCAGAATCAAGACGATAAATAGTGTTTTTTTCATGTCATGGTGTTTATCTGGAAAACAATACACCTTAGATCCATTCATGTTGGGTTTTACATCCTTCATGCCACACATATACCCATGGAACAAAATTACAATCCATAACCCTAGTATCATGACATTAAACTTATTACCTATGGTCCCAACAACATTTCTTTAAACTTGTTACCCTACTACCTGCCCTACTGTCCAAGAATTACCACAATAAACAATGTATTGTTTGTTTCATATTACTTGTGTTTTATGTGATCACTTTCCCTCCTTCAACATTCGGTTCTACCTCATTCATGCTACACATATACCTCCAAAACAAACACCATTAATATTCTAGGCATCATGAATTCAAACAATCCACTAATGGTATGTTTAATATAGTGTTAAACTATTCACCCATATTCTATGCACTGTAACCTCATTATAGGAGTCTTGGTCGAAGATATATGATCTTAGATAGGGGATTTAACCTCTTTTTACATGGTCTTATTTTCATAAATCATATTCCTCCACCACCTTCTAGAACTATGTGTGTCTTGATTACCATCCTAATGGGATACATGACAACTCCTATAATTTTTCTTTCCAGGCCCAGCTACTGACTCGCTACAAAAACTAATGTTACCTAGAGTGCTCACCGCAACATGTTCTATGATTCTAATTTTATGTATAAGTCCCATTGATTTTCATGGATCCATTATAAGGCTATGATTACCATATTTATTACTATTAGGAATGAATAAATGACAATCTATATGCATAAATCCCATCAGAATCCCTAGTTCAAGATGTTAATATTTGATCTTTCCTCATATTAATGTAGAAATCCTCCAAATGAGAAGTTGGTTTTACCCGACATTAGACTATGATTCCCCATATGGAAAATATATGTAAAACATGCCAACATCCATAGTACACAATGATGAACTATATCTTCTTCCTATATAAGACTTGGATACATCATATCTTAATATTTGAGGATTCAGTATCCTTATTAGTTATGGTATGCTCTTCTGGTGCATCTCTCCCACTACATAGTGTTTTAGAAAAAAAGAACGTGTCTTGATTCCAATCCTTATGGGATACATAGTTATTCCCAAATATTCCATATTACGTCCACATCTATCATTATAATATTTTTGTGACATTAATGAATTCTTCTTGGGTGTATATTGATTTCATGTATTTTTAAAACCAATATACTCTTTGTTTAAAAATTCTCCCTAATTGAATGGTCTCATGCCACAATGGATCACCTACCATCTCAAGCTTACAACTAGAAGGATATTCGACAATAGATAAGTGATACCATGCTTTGAACATGGTTAGTGGCAGGTCATAGATTGTTTCACCTCATTTCTATCATATGTGGGTACATAACTTTTTTCTTGAACATGTTCATTATTCTATCCCCATACATCGGTTATTGCACCTTCAATATCCAGGTCCGTAGAGTTGCAATCACCCTTTGGGGGATGTCATCCACTTCTATTCCATGTATTGTTCTCCACTGAAAGTAACTGTAACTACATCCTGGTCAATGATTCTTACACCAAGCATGGATGATGTGGGATTCTTAGTTGGTTGGGAGTTTTCCTCAAGCATGGTTGAGAAACACAAGTTCCCCATAGTCCAAACTCTAAGACCATAAACTATGATTCCTGGTAAAAAAATGTATGATAATAAAATATTCCCCATATCCCAGAGGATGTATTATACATTATTTAGACTAATAAGACCTCTATTTTTATTTTTTTATAACTCTATCATGTTTCATATGTCCTTCTAGGGTATTTACACCCATTGTATAGACATTGTAACCTTAAACTGGGAGTCTAATTCTCAGTGTTATAATGTTAAAATATGATTTAACCTTTATAAAAATGTTATGTGTGGTGTTAAGGACTTATTTGATCATTTATATTGGTTTTTTATTCTACAGTGTTAAACATACCCCTTTTGGGATGCTCATACTATGGTAAAGCCTCTATGAAGATAAACTAAATTCTATAGTCCACGCTTCACGACATTAAACTACAGGTAGGTTGTCTTAAAAAACATTTATAGGGTATTGAGAGTCCTTAGGGGTCTAGTATTTCACTTCACGTTATATTCCTTCAATTACTCTCATTTCATTCAATACACACCGCCTGGTCTAAGAATTACGACATTAAAATATTTTACCTTGGTCCATCCATTATAACCGTAAATTAATTCACCTCATTTGGTCCATGAATTGTGACATAAAATAAAAGAGAGTTACCCCAAATTCTATTTCTTTGAGTAGGATCATCTAATCATACCCTACCTTATAGGAATCTATAGGGAGTAATTCTATCAAGCCTCCCCCTTTTCCCTACACCATTATGTTTGGGTAGGTATTCTTCATGTCGGAATGCACATCCTATTAGTAAGATGTTAAACTGCCCTTATTCTTATCCCAATAAAAAGACATTAAACTATGCAATGCAACATCCTCAATAAATGAAATTAAACTGAGTGTCTGAAATCCTCACTATATGATATTAAACAATTTTCTTATCATCCCCATTGCATGATATAATACAATGGATCATTATAGGCACATTATCTATAATACCTTTCCTTATGTTGTGGTAACTACCACATATTTCATGTTATTTGGTCATCACTCAGTATCCAAGATGACCCTACCCATAGAAGATTAGTTTTAACTTTCATAAAACCGAGACACATAATCAATGTGCTCTGACTCATGGTGTGGTAATTTCATGAGTGTTGGAATCCATTAAAACATTCAATCACATCATCTCCTTGATTTTTGGGTCTCCTAGGCTGGATTAATATCCTATTCTATAACTAAATGTGACACCTAAACAATGGTTCATCACCTAAATGGATCACCTCCCATATTAGGACAACACCCTAGATAACGTTTCATAAAATTCATAAATAGGTACCATATTTTAATCATGGTCGGTGGTCGACCCTCATTTGGTTTTCTCCATTCCTAGCTTAATGGTAGAGATGATGTGTTGCAAACATGGTAATAATTTATCCCATGTTTCCACAATAAAACCATTTTGTTATAGATATCGGGCATCATGATGCATTCCCACCATTACCCATTGATTGGGTAGTATAAAACCCATTAACATTAAAAAATTCATGCAATAGCACTTGATGAAAATGATTGTCATCTATTTAGAGTACCTCATTCACCATCCATTACTTCTCTTGAACTTATATCTATTTCTGTTCAGTTAAAAATTCTGACCCAAAGTGCTAGATTATTATATGAAACTCTCTTATAAAAAATTTATCACATGATCATCCCTTGTTTCTCAGTCCAAACATGAATCACATGAGCATTGTCATAGTTCATTGGTTATCTCATGAATATGAATGAGGTGTGATAATTGATAAATAGAAATATGATCGAGCGTGCTAGACATTAACACAAACAAACCAAACATTATAGAATAAAATTGACATATATGAGCCTATACTCCAAAACATTACCCTTAATATATATCCCTATGATCATACATTGAAATATAGAAATCTTTTGTTGAGTGGCCTCCAATGTACACTACTATTCCACATGGATTAATTTTTCTTCATCAATATTTGGGGTGTACTTATTTGGTGTTGTTCAGTAAGTAGTCTTACATGGATCGACACTCATCCACCATGGATGTAACATCCACAACTATCTTCATGGACACCCCAAAATGGTACTTCAATCATTTGATGATATCATCTTGGGTAGCAGTGACCAATGTTTTCTCCTGCTACATCCCATCTCAATTGGTGTTCTCCCCTTTAGCTTCCAAAAGATTCTCGATACCCTCCCCCTTGTTCTTATTCCAAGAAACATAAATATCCTACCATTTCATTGAGAACACTCGAAATATAAGTCTTGAGACATTTCATGAAGGTTTCTAGAGTCCATCCCACCAGTCCCTATGTTGACAACCCATTTTAAGATATATCACACCTATTTTGGCTTGTCATTTATCTAGGGGTAGGTTATGAATTTGCACACATACCTCCATGACATGAAACACATGAACCATTACTCCATGATGACATAAAAGTGAGAATCATCAATGTATTCAAGTAGTCCATGATATTAAGGATGAAATACCACCAATAAATCGGGGGAAATATCACACACATGAATATCCTCATGTGGATGAGAGAGGAAACCCAAAATGTATCCTCGTCCTTCCCCTTACGTAAAATAGAATCCTCTACATCCCCATGTGGCACCTCTAAGAGAACAGTGACCATCCTAGCCTCCTCATCTACCCAACTAGTGGTGTAATATTATACTTTGGTTATAAAGCCACCCCCGGTGGAAATTATAGAGTTGGAATATTCAACTAATCCTCTCTAACCACATAGGATATTTCCACCACCTCATTAGTGGATTTAGCTCTAATAACCGCCTTAGGCTCCACCACTATTTTTGGCCCCACCACTAAAACTCCTTCAGCCATCCCAATCATAGGACCTGTCACAAACCCCTCAATTGGATGTGTGGTCTTAGTCATCCCTTCATGTGAAACATCCAGGGTTGGTCTGGCTATCTTAGTCTCCCTATACACTTTAATCAGTAGAATATGGCATACTGCCACAACCATAACCTCAGGTACTGCCAACTCAGATGTGGATATTGGCAGTTGATCCCTGAGTGCTGTTTAAACATTCAATTAAATATGTGTTTGTTAAACATGTAATGTAATAGATGATGAGATGAATTTTTAAGGAACCATATTCTTACATGAATTGTATAACATGATGAGCTGCTCCATGAGGTTCACTAGTAATTCCACCTAGTAAGGGAATTCCCCCAAGGGGAACTTCCTTAATTTTATGTACTTTTTCAATCGATAGTTTCCCTCCCATGACTATAATGTCTAGATGGGACCCCACACTCTCCCATTCAAGGGTTTAAGTTCACTCAACCTCACCTAATGATCCTCATAGACCTCTCCCTCTTCTATGGAAAATGATTCATACACAAGAGAAAGAAGGAATTTGTCCATACTCATATGGGATGAGTGGTATGGAAAAAGTGAACAACAATAAGAGTATTTACCTATTCAACATCATGATTTTTATCTATACCTATTTTAGGGTAGGTGTCACTTCTATTGGCCTCTCTCAATTCTTCAAGCTCAACCACAATAGTAGTAGCATGACCCCTAGAGGTAATCATAAATGAATATATTTTAATAATCACCATTATCCAATCGGTTAGGGTACACATGGATTCATTATAATAGAAAATTTCCTCTAGTTATGTCATATATTTCATCACCACATCATGAGGAATATGGAAGTCTTCCATTTTGTGACCTAGCATGTGGCAAATATCCAAATAGCGATGATATACATCAGATCCCATTTAGGGGTGTTGATATGCTTGTGTAGTCACAAAATAACCAAATTATTGGGAAAGAAAACATCATTTAGAACCTATCATAAGTGTAATATAATTCCCAGGCCATAGACCTGCACCCTTGATATCACCCCAGAGAATCGACTATCATCATGTTATTGATTTCCCAATAGAGTTGATCCTAATACTTATCCTCTCTCTCCAGTCACCTCCTACACCATACCTTTAATTGTAGATCAATCCACTAGGCTATTCCTTAGTCCACAACATGCTATTCCAAGCACTCACACTTTTCGTCATGGTTATAGGGCCTCTCCTTCATCTTCTTGAGTGGTTCGCTTCTTCAAAATATCCCCAGGATAAATTCTATCCCAACATAGAACATATTTATAAAGAATCCATTACACAAAAGTATATAGTGGTTTCTTGCACAATATTTTCCTATTCTTTGACATAAACATGATCAAGATCTCTCTCATAATCAATGGATGGAACTCATGATTCACCATTGTTTATATCCTTGGTGTCATCCTCTTCATTTATATGAACTTCCATGTATAAAGATATGGGTAATAGAACTTGTAGAGAATATTTCAGTCAACTCTTTCCACAATATACATACATCCGAAGTCCATAAGCTATGACTACTGCACAATTTTTCACATACCATAATTGTTAACCATCCCCATTGGAAGGGGTAAATGGTGATACATGAATCCATATGGTAGCATGACACTTATTAGCACCTCCATAGGTCCCACTATGAGAGGGAAACTCCTGACGATGTTTAGAAACACTAGAATGATGTTTATAGTAGGAGGAGAGATTGGGATTTTTTATTTATTTCCCCCATGTGAGTGGCCACCAAGATGTATAATAAGTGACAGGGATGAAAAAAATGAAGTAGTGTCTTCCTTGGAAATATGCGGAGGAGATCCTTGAATAACATCATCAATACATAGATGAATAATTCAACATGCTTCCCCTCTTCCAGGATCGCCACCATAATAAAGGAGTTTTTTCTCACCCAATGTCCACATCAATCAAATAGAGCATCTAGTCGTATATCAACACAAAAATTAACCCTTCAATCAAGATCATAAGATCTTCAAGCATTATCTCTATGCCTACATATTTAAATGGCTCACCTTTATGATCATACAAAATATGTTCCCTTTTCTCCAATAGAATTCCCCAGGGAATCTATGTGGCCATATATCTTGCATGTTAACTCTCCCATTAAAGAAGAATACTAATAATTTATTTAATTAGACCTCCTTAATACCTAGAATCTCTTTATAGATTTCTTGTAACAACTTCACCAATTCCCTCTCTAGAGATAGGATATGTTCCCAGTCCTACAATATGAATTTTTAGGGTGGAACTCTTCATATATATATCCTTGTATAGGGATGTCATAAATCTAGTGAAGGTCTCATAGGAAAATTTTGACTTCCCCATGATGAAAATAGAATTTGAGAGTCCATTGTGATTATCATCTTATTGGATCACTTGTGATATCTAGGTTGTTATAGACATGATTATATGGGGCCAATGATACCTCGAAAACCCCCACTTGCTTTATATCAGGGTTGAAATCACTATATGATAAACACAAAGACACAATAATCCTATGCCCATTAATTAATGAAGATTCCACAGTGGTGTAGGTTTGAGATGTTGGTTCATCCCATTAGTGGATCCCTCAAAATAACCTTGAGAGTTATCTTCTACTATGGGGGTGGGGGATGCCTCCTCATCCATATTCATGCCCATAATATTTTTGATGTGGTTCTAGAGAGTGTCAACTATGAAAGATGCATGATCCTTCTTGATGTGCCCTCTAGTAGACAAATACCACATGTACCATCCCGGTGTGTTTCTAAACCAGTAGGCAGGTTTGTTTCTTCTTTCATTAGGGATGAACACATCATCCCTCATCCCAAACCATAATGCGGAATCCTCTTCCACAGAGGGTAGTCTTTCTAAGATTCTATTAGTAGTGCAATTACCATGTAATTGTTAGATGAAATAATAAAAATATCCCTAAGAATTATATATTCCAACATTTCTTCGTTGTGAGAGACAACAACATTGCCTCCCTAAGAGGGAATTTCATTCAATATGTAGGAATTTTCATTGTCTGGATCATGATTTCCAACTATTGATTATAATTTCTTGTAAGTAAAGTTTTCATGGGATGTTTCATGATGGATTCATTTTATGAAACTCTATTCATGGAGAATGTTTCATGGATATATGGATGAAGAAAATATTAGCTTCATGAGTGATGGGGATAAAATAAAAAATAACTGATGACAGGATTGAGCTTCTTATGAAGGGAGAATTGGTTTTTTCATCACGAATGTCTCATGGGTACTCTAAGAGCCCCCAGTTCTATATAAAATCTTGTGGATAGAGGGATTGATTAATGGGTTTTGTGCCCGGGCCCTATGATCTGACATCAAGAATGAGATCTATGAATGAGCTATGTTGGAAGGATTTAATTGATAATTTTTATAGATTATTCATCAGAATTTGACCCTCCTGTTCCTTGTATTATTCTATCCTAGGGGGGGGGGGGAATTTGACATTGAAATATGTATTTAATTAGAATGGTGAAAGAATGAATGGACATAATGCAGTAAATCCAAGATCAAATAGCCAAAAAGCACCTCTACTGGTATGTTTTGGGTAACTAATTTTGATTGTGAATGGTCATGGATGGAAAACATCCTAGTCTATGAAGATTCCCTCAGGATCACTTGAAGGGTTGATGGTGACATTAAAAATAGTTAATATAGAGTTGAAGATCACTTCATGACTATATAGAGATTTGATGGTAATCTCTATAGAGTTATGATTGGAGTCGTGAAGCCCCACCAAATTAGAAACATCATAAATATTAACAAAAACTACCAATAATCACAAGAACCACAACACTATAAATCCCCCCATTGGTTAGACATTAAAAAGGGTCTAAATTGAAATTCCAAAAATCACTCTATTATTTACGAACAACGCGAGATTCACATGTGGAATAAAAAATGGAACCCCAAGGTACACATTAATAATGAAACCACATCTCATGGATTGTTGAGATCCTCCACCATAGGTGGAGATTCCTTATATGATGTACCATTCCATTTGGGTACAAATAAGTCCCTCTATGGATCTTGGGGCTTCCTAAGTCATTAAGCCTTCATAATTTTCTCCCCATGGAAACCAAGACATCACTCCAAGGTAGGGTAACACTATATTGGGAATCCTACCCCTTCAAAAACCACCTGAATTTTATGAGGATTCTATGATTCCTCATACACTTCTCTATGAGTAACTATGCATCGTGTATCTCCTCTTTCAACCAACTCCATGGTTCCTCCCTTATACCGAATCCTCTTTATTAATTCCAAGTATATATAACCCCCATACCAATCTATGACAAGCTAAACTAAACCCTAAGTCTCGACATGGATAGTACCATTGACTTTAGTGTCTAACCACCCAACTCTAGGCGATGAATGAACATCTAGTCTACCTGTTTCATCTATGCATAAGTACCTGGACCAATTTCACTTCTAATAATCGAGACCCTAATTCTGGCATCCTCATCAAACACTCCTCCATAGCAGTGCCAACGACTCCTACCTCTAAATTTAAAATGATTAGTGGTCACATAATCTATAAGGGTGAGGAGTGAGTCCCACCATATTGGACACATATTATGTTAACCTTCCTAGCTCCACATCTGTGATGTAAGGCGTAAAACTTCGTAGCTACGCATCCTAGATATATAATGAAAAACATCCAAAATCCAAACATGATCTCTATGACATAAAACATCCTAGCTCAACATCCATGTTAAACAATGTTAAACTGCCTGAAATCTTCCTCGACACATGATGTAAAACTGTAGCCTTACCTTATGAGATGATCATAGGATTCCCCATGTAAGATCATCTAGGGATACCACCTTCTCCCACACCATAGGATTGGAAACCCATAGAGGGAATATTCTTTGTGTAATCCCCACACGATCCATCATGGGATCTCCATTCATGAAATGAGAATCATTATCGTATGACATTAAAATTCATGGATTAGTCTGAAATCATAACCTTAATATACAGCATAAAACTACATAGTTGTTGATCTATATCTTCTAAATAGGGTATATTGGATCCGTTCATGAGGATCAATCCTATCATAAGTAAACTATGTGGTTGATCCCTCTGAGGGAAAAACTTCCTAGGTCCAACTCTATATGGAATTATAATAAATTTATAATCTATCAATGTTCTCCCATATAGGGAAATGCCTCCAATATCTGTATTTATGAGGTTTTATACTCCATTGGTAAACAATCATATGGAGCCCACCTAATGACCCAAATTTATGAACCTTTTCCCTGGGGCCTTCTAATCTAATAGAAAACAATATAGGTACAACATCCTTAGGGAACACCTCTTGGATCAACCTCCACATGGTGATTTGATCCATTAGAATATTATCTCGGTGTTCTATCATAGGTAAACAATTGTAGGTTTTCCCTTCATGGGGTGTTCTAATCCATCCATAAACCTTGGATTGACAAATTCCCTCCAAGTAATAAACCTCATTGATTCATATCTATGAAGAGTTATGATCATCCAAACTTTTCTCCAAAATATCTTAAACCCATTCCCAGGTCTTTTTCAACAAGTCATTATGATCCTTCTCGAAAGGAATTACATCTTCGGACCTAACCCATAAATACTCACCAAATGCAATATAAAATTCCTTACTAATTTAAAAATACATATAATACATTGCCTCTATCATCAAAAACCTCATGATCTACATAGGATTCCTTGGATTTCATGCATATGGTTCCTTACACGAGATTCCCTCCCAAGAGTATGATTCATTGGTGGTAATGTTCCCAATGTCCAAACATGACCACAGATTGCGAACATGACTACACACTTACAAAATGTTACATCCCCTTAAAGATAGATTCATTTTAATTAAATAGAACACACATTGATATGTAACCAATAATTATTACACGAACATGATCTAATCTATTAGGGAGAAATGAACTAGGTAATGAACTCTAATGTGGATTCACGGGTAGGAGGAACCAACATCCCATCTTCCTGTTTCAATATAGGACATAAATAACTTATGAAAGTGATAAATGATTCTTTCCTTTCTAATTTGAGAATGTGATCTAATGAAATTGAACACCTCCAACATTCCTTAGAAAAATACTCATAAATACCTTCTTTCTATAATCATCATTAGAAAATGGTAACATTACTGATGCATACGTATGACCTACATTTTCTATGATTGTAATCTACTTATTTTTTTCAAACCATTTTTCATGATTATATTTAATTTATAATTGATTAATAAATATGATAATTATTTTATCATTATTATTCTATGTATGTTTATATGATGGGCTCCTTAAACATAGTCAACAAATCGGGGACATTTTGAAATAATTAACCAAACATCGACAATACAAGAGATAATGAATTAATTGACCAAGTATTCGAACACATAATTATAATGAAATAAAATAAATTATTTATGTATAAGGATAAAATCCCATTAAAGGTTATTAAGACTTAAATTAATTGATTTGAGATTATTATATTGGATTTAATGGACATACATTGAATGTCTAGACTTGAGGTAAGTGTTCACTCATCTCACTTTTACTTATATGAGACATATTCTAAATTCACCACATATTTTATTTGGGGTGTATATACTATAAATTGTGGAATTTGATTATTAATTTCAGGATAATTATTGGTAACTAAAAATCATTATGAGGTTCCCTCATTTTGTGGTATTTTTATCGAGAGATTACCAGATCCATTAGCGACTTTCCTGTATTTTTCTTTCATTAAGTCATATAGTAATGTTACAAAAATATATTAATTTATGAGGTGTACATACAACCAGTTTTGAAATTATGTATCATAAATAATATTATTTTAATTATATTTAATGTTTCATTTTATGATACTTTTTCACGGGGATTACAATAGAATATATTACTATAGTGTAAAACTCTTTGTGTTATAATAATTTTTCTTTTATGTATTATCTATATAGATGGTTATTCTTGAGGAAATCATGTGCTATTATTTTCATAAAAAACATCTCATTCTTCTTTATTGTTTATTAATTTCACTAAAAATATTGATTTAAAATTTTTTCCTTATTCATTAAATAATTAGAATGAAATAAATTTGTATGTTATATTGATACTGAATTTTTTTGATCAAATTACTTTTCCTTTAATATAATTGTTTTATAAATATTTTAAAAAAATGGGATTCCTAAAAAAATAGAATTTATTTCCCAATTTTATTTCACATTTTATTTTACTATATTTTAGAAGTGTTTTGAAAAGAAATTTTATAATGTTTACCAAATGAGTAACTTTTGACTCCCTTTTAATTTTTATAAAATACTGTTTTCTTAAAATATACAACATGAATGGATTTCACATCCATTAAGAAATTTTTTTATTTGAACATTATTTTATATGTTTCTATGGATGATTTCAATGAAAAGGGTTTTCATAATATTTTGTGAATTTTTCTTTTTTTAAAATGACTATAAAAATGAAAAGTTATAGTCCTAAAAAAAATTTCTTAATGAAATTTTAGTTGTATTTACATTCATAAACATCAATAAACCCTATTTTTAAATATTTATCCAATAAGTATATGATAAAATGATACCATCCTTAGTCTTTCTCAAGTTGAAATATAATTATTTCAAATATATTGTTATGGAATCAGTTTATTTAACATGGGTTAATCATGTTTCAAAAAGATTGTTGTGGAACATATATTTTTTCTATATGTTAATCATGTTAAAAATAGATTTTTATTTATGCTATTTCATTTCCATGGGTTAATCATGTTTCAAAGAGAATGTTATGGAACTTTTTTCTTTCCCATAGGTTAATCATGATTCGAATAAATTATTATGGAATCTATATCTTTTCCACGGGCTAATAAAATTTAAAAGATATTGTTTGGGAACCCATTTATTTCACTCTATTAAATCATATTTCAATGATATTTATATGTAACCAATTTCATTCCCAGGGGTTGATCACGTTCTAATGTTGTTTACATGGAAAATTTTTATATTCCTTGAATTAATCACATTATGAATTGGAAATTGGTTGTTTCTATGAGAATATAATGAAACAAATAACCTATCAATATTATTAATGAATGGAACATGATCATTCTTGATGACCATGGATTCACCCAGATAACATAGGATGAGGATGTTATAACTTATATATTGGGCGAACCCTGAAATTATATGGTGAGCCTATTATAGCTCATATAATGGGCGTATCCATATATTTATAGGGAAGATAAAAATAGCTTATAGGATTGGTGAAACCATATAGAACCATGTGATCATGATATAGTTTATGTGATAGGTTTTCCCGAAAATAATTCCCATTTATTGGGTAATGTTACTTATCACTAGAGGAAGGAAGGAGGTATTTTATGGAGGTTTTCTGTAATGGACATTACTAAGCTCATGTAATTTCTGACGTGGGTTTATGATGGGTTATGAAGATAATGTTTCAATGATACCAAAAGTTTTCATTGTGATTTATATGGGGTATAAACGTTTCCTTTGATCAATATTGGTATCACATAGATCATGATTATTTATTCAGATGACTGTTGACATTATTTAAGCCTTATTCTATGTTTTCATGTTGTATGACCCATGTATTGATGTTAATTGGATCTCTTATGTTATTATCATGCACTTTGATTATGTCATCATACCATTATACCCATCAAATACTCACTGATGACATTGAAATGGTAATTTTTGTGTTTACTATTAATGATCATTTGAACTCACCCATCATATATTTCCTTTTACAATAGTTATCAAGAATGTTATTTAATGAATTATAAAAACAATTCTTTTACAAGGATTGCAATGATAAAATAACATGAAATAAGTAACCATGGTTAAGTATGAGAAATGTTTCTTTAATAACATGGGTATTATTTATATAATATTTTTTCATTATTTTAAAAACCAATAAACAAAAAAAATTTGTAATATAAGTTATCCCATATTTATTTTCTATTTTGTATGTTTTATATCTAAAAAATTGGGTCACCTTCATCAGCAACAAAGATCCATAGGTAATATCCATGATTTTATCACCAGATCTAGGAGTGCGGGTTTGCGGCTCTTCAGGATAGTATCAAAGGAATGGTTTAGATAATATTGTATATTATATTGTTTTCATTTTTGGATATATTAAGATTAATGGATACATTCATTGGTCTATATGATTAAGTATGATCATAATTTCAATGTCTTAGAAACCCATTTTTGTTTTTTAGTAATGAGATCTTTATGTGATTAAAAACATTATAGGAGAAATTGTATTAGGTTGATGTATATATATGATTTTATTTAATTTTAGATATAAAATTTAATATTTTGGAAATAATATTAAGGTATTGATAATATTAAGAGATTATATGACCAGTGATATTGAGGTACTATGGTAATATAAGTTTTATCTTATAGGTAACAGTGAGATTGAAATGTAATTTGGTGACTAAGTGATTATTTTTAAATAAAATTCTGCATATTTTTTCCATTAATGATAAAATATATGAGATAAAAAATTTGGTTAAAATAATCATTAAATTTTAAGTTATTTTGATATTACATAGATTGAATGTTCGATATTGATGTCAATTTTTAGATATTAATGTATTTTTTAATAAAATAATTGTTTACTCATTTCGGTAAACATCACACCATGTGCAAATAATTTTGTTTTGGTTAATGTCTAGTGACAGGTGGAATAAGTTGATTATCCCTTTTATAATTATGTGGTCCTTTATAAGATTATTATTTTCTCTAGGAAATATAAATTTTTTTTATAAAAACTCCTCATATGGATAAAAATACAAGCATGTAGTTGAAATTGATATAATGATGAATGTCTGTGAATAATGTAAGTATATTTACTACTTATCTAAACCTAGATGATTAATTAAATATTAAACACTTAGAAAAATGTGTTGGAACAATTTTATTTTCTTTTCGAATCATTTCAAAATTAATAATATTCCTCTCTAACATATCATGGCTTTATGGTTTCTTGGTTGTTAACATTATCTTGATCATTCAATTTCTTGTGATAAATTCTCTTTATCATGCCACATCATTATTTTTGAAATATAATATTATTCCATGTCCAAATCATAACATACCAATTCATATATATTATTATGAAACCTAATATGTGTTATTCTGGATGACATTGATACTTCCTTTTCTATTTTATACATAAGATGTTTTATTAACCATTTTTATGATGTGGTTTATAAGATTGTATTTCTAAAATATCTAACATTTGATTATCAAGATGATGATAAAATTATATTGAAATAATTTATTAAATAGGGGATTATGTAACACCAAAATATTTTATAAAATAAAACTATGTTTGACTGTGTATTCGACATGCATCACCAAGTCTAAATAAACCCCATGAAATATATAAACATTATAACATAGCTTTTAAATTAGTTGGTCTTAATATTATTAAATAATTTATGAAATACACACACAAATATATATATATATATATCTATTTACTACTCTATATATTGTATTATTAAAATTTTAGTAAATAATCAATTAGTTTTTATTAAATCGATTTTATTTTCAAAAAAGATTTACTTCCATTTTTTTTTTAATTTTCATAAAAAATTTATAATTATTTTTTATATCAACAATATTTCATGAAAAATTTAAAAATAAAATAAAATTGTAATATCAATATGTTCATTGTGGGAAATGTTTTTATTGTTCAGAAAATACTAAATTTCAGTGAATAATGAAAAAATTATTTAAAAAACAATATTTTAAATAAATTTAGTTATTTAAAAGTATATATATGTTTTGAATATGATTATAATTAATATATGACTAATTTATTTATATTTAATTGACATAATTTATTTATAATTTGTTTTATATGGGGTTTTTTAATAAGGTTTTCTTTGGGTTTAAAAAAAAGATTTTTCTTAAAACTGTTTAAAAGTGCCCAATGAATCTGTTTTTTAAATAATTAAAACTCCCATGATATGGAATGATTTAAATAATAGATTTTTATTACATGTCAAAAAATATTAATTTATAGTCATACAATGATTATTATTTTACATAAATTTAATATAAAATCATCTTTTCCTTGCAAAATACACTTCTTGAAAAGATACTTTTTCATACCATCTGAGGGCTTCATTTAAAATTTTTGTTTTCAATTTTTATGAATTTAATTTTATAAAATTAATTAAATGTTTTTAATGATAATATTTTATATTATCTAATAATTTCATCTTATTTTTGATATAAAATGAAAATTGAATTTAATAATAACTATTTACCTTTGTTAAGTTAAAAATATGTTTACTATATGGTTAAAACAAAAAGATAAGTGTCCAAATGTCCTAAAAAATTTATAAGAAATATTTTGTGGCCATATGATTATCTTGTAATTAATAATTATTAATAATGGTTCCTAATGAACCATTTTTCTTTTGAAAATTCTAGGTACACCATTTCATTTCAACAATTACAAGTTTTCCACTCACCTCACATATAAAAGGCCACCCCATATCATCTTTTATTCACACTTTTGTAACCATCCTTCAGCCAAGAAATACCAAAATTACTTACCAACTTCCTTCCCCTCATAATACAAAATTTTCTGACCCATAAACCATTCCAGGGGTACTTTTGGTATAATCTTAAATAAGATGTTTTATGTAACACCCCGAGATTCTATGAGAAATATTATTTTTAATTTCTGTGATGTATTTTGTTGTATACTTTACCAAGATTAGATTGCGCTATACGCAACACCGTATTAGCTTGTAGTAAACACCAAACAATTCAGGGCTTGTGTTGCACACAATTTCAAGTTCATTCGAATAAATTTATTTTACACAACACGGAGTATAGATTTTGATGTTGGTATAAAAAAACTATGTTTTGATTATGTTATACACAACACCAAATGAATCTTTCACTACATACAACACTGTTTTGGCTTGCTTTACACGCAAGAGCAACCTTCATCAATAGCTTACGTAGTACGCAATACCGAGTTTCACTAAACAATGATATATTATTATTAAATAATAAACTAGCCATTATGAATTATATTAACAAAATTTTCAAGTTTATAACATTATAATTCATCTTGCAGATTTTCTACAATGTGGTATGAGAACAAAATAAAAGTTTCGGATAAAATAATTATTTTAAAAAAAATATAGTTTAGCCGCCTTTTGATGGCGCACCAATTTTAAATAATTTTATTTAAAAGTTTATAATTCAAATATTAAAAAATAAAATTCTTATTTTGAATCAGGATATAAAAATTTACATTGGATAAATTTTTGACATTTTTCCGATAACGTTGATATTTTGATGAATAGTAAAAATACGCTAAATATTAATTAAAAACAACTTTTTTAATCAGGATAATTTATATGGTAAAATTATAATATTTAATGGTTTTAAAGTATAAATAGAATATATTTTTACCATTTAATATAATGTATGTCATTACTATTGATTTTACATTGAATTCATAGGTAAAAACATTTCAATCTTTGGCAATGTTTTACCTTTTAAAACCTATTTTTTTAACAAAGGTATTAACTATAAATTAATTAATGCAACTTCTGAGTATTGAATTTTCAAAAATGGATTTCATATTTGAATTCAATGGGTCCAAATTATGTCAATAGGTTACTTTTTTTGATATTATGAATTGCAACTTTGGTAATTTTTATTTACTACTGTTAAATGTAAATCAGGTAATTAAGGGTAAAAATAAGATTATAAAATTACCATAACACCTGAAAAAATTTATTGGATGAATAAAATTCTACCCATATCACATAAGGGTATGAATATATTCATTTCATGGACTTTTGACAATTAAAATATGTAATTATTATTAAAACCAAAGAAAGTGACAACATGTCACTCTCTTATATCTTATAAGTGTACTAATTTTAATTTAGTAATGAATTTCATAAAACATTGAAAATAAATAGGTAAAAGAAATATAATGAAATTATATACATCATATAAATTTATTTATAATTTTTATGGATTAAATAATTTTCATTAATGGTGACACAATAGTGATGCAGAAATTGTTTATTTAGTGAAAAATCAATAATACAGTTCTTATTAAACTAATAGTGACTGTAAAATGCACAAACACCTTACCAAAACTTATGTGTCGTGAACATGTAATCCATAATCATCCAATGGTAGAATATTTGACCATTTGGAGCCTTATAAAAGCGACTTTGACACACATATTATTTTATTTTAAATGTTGTCAAAGTTGTCACCTTCATAATTTAATAAATATATCAATTTATATGTTGTGATTTCAGATGATAAATTCAAGTATAAGTATTATTATGGAATATATTAAATTTATCTGCATCATAGTATTTTATTTTTAATTTTTATTCAACAAATAAGTATAAAAATAACTATACAAGAATGTTGTAGAAATTATTTTATTAAGATAAATATCAAATAAATGGTTTTAAAAATATTAAAATAAATGTTATGTGAAAAATTAATGTGATCCATGAAATTTTTAGAAGAATATGACAAGTTAGGAATCTATTAAATATTTTGGTTCGAATATTTCTTCGGTGTGGATTTAATTTGAATTCAAAACATTGAATAGTGTCAAAATTGACATTATTCTTATTTTATAAAAATAACATATTATTATATTGTTTAAAAATCACAAAAATATTTAAAAATTATAATTTGAAATTTATATGGTCTAAAATTTCCTAAAGTATCAAATTGTTGACAATTCAAAACACATAAGCAATTATTTATAACACATTATAATTTAGAATATTATTACCACAAATTAAATTAAATAAATCAAATAAGGATAAATCAAGTTGATATGGTTTAAAATAAATTCCGAACATGTCTAAATTTTATTTTCTCATGATATTACAAACCCATCGCATCTCATATTTGATTTGAGTTATTTTTATAGGTTTATATGTGGGTTTTGAATTTATTATAAATTAACATTTTTGTGGTTTCCAAAAGAGCCCCTCTCCTCCCTTATAAAAGGGAACCTCCTCCCCTCCTCTTCACAACATTTTGAGCCTTCAAGCTCGGCCAAACCCCGTAAATTTATGTTCTCCACTTCCCTAGTAACATACTATATGTATTTACCTTCTTCAAAGTCCATATTTAGTGCCCTTAAAGGAGGATTAAAAGAGGCACGCTGAAGAAGTGGTAATATCCTTTACCGATTCTTTCAAATTTATTTCTCCTTCTACATCCTATTTTTTATTTGGTTCAATATAAACTAATAAAATAAGTATAAATAATATACTGATATATTATTATAAATATGAAACAGCCTTATTTCACCTTCTATCCATCATACGGATAACGAAATCACCGCGCGTGTGTACGTACGGAATACCGTATCCACGCCGTGGTGTAATCTGCTTTCCACTACCACCTTACATGTATGGGTATATTGGTAGAAATAAAAAAATATATGATTATTATAACATTATTATATTTCTGGGATATTATATAATCCACCCCAATTCCATTCAATAATTATGGGAACGATATCATCGCTCGTGCGTATGTACCGATTACCGTCTCCACGATGCGATGAGATTCATTCTCCATGATAACCATTCAAGAATGATTATAAAGTATATATA
The DNA here is from genome assembly GCA_963277665.1 of Viscum album. Classification (NCBI taxonomy): domain Eukaryota; kingdom Viridiplantae; phylum Streptophyta; class Magnoliopsida; order Santalales; family Viscaceae; genus Viscum; species Viscum album. Next base: position 1,615,573,578 of record OY728131.1, on the reverse strand, counting down.
ATAAATAATAATGAAATACATGACATAAGAATGCTATTTTATTTATGTATATATATATATGTGTCATTACTTCCATTCAATTTAATAAGGAAACGAAAACAGTGTTCATGCGTAAGTATAGACTACCGTCTCCATGAACGGTGTATTTTATTCCTTTTTAGATCAATTATATATATATTTATGATGAATATATATTATATATAAAGAATTTTTTACATTTTGGAAATATTTAATCATAATCTAAGTAATCATATGAATAATTACAAGTCATAACACGGATGCTAAATAAACGATTTTACCCAAAACACTGTTTTAACTTGGAATTAACAAATGAACGGGTAATATAAAGTTGTAAGTGAATCATATATGATATCATAAATATTATTATTGTCATTTTGTAAGTTAAAAATATGTCTAAACCCACATTATAGGATTCTCAGACACATATAGTTCAAATTGGACATAAGGTAATGGATAATTATTCCAATCTCATTCTTATCTGAGATTGTTTCTTCGTAAGTATTTACTGGGGTTATGTTTATCATCCGTGCCCATGTTTTCTAAAAATTCTGTCATAAAATTATTAATATTCTTTCATGTATGTTTATGATAATTTTTATCTTTTTTTACTTTTAAAACATGCTATGGATGTATTTTTTTTTGTTTACCATACGAGGTACTTTTTGACTTTTCCTGCAAATATACGAGAAGAAGGTTTTTCTAACTTATACTTAATGAACAGATTATTACGGTTTCATAACACCTTATTTCCATGAAGTTCCCTATACAATATTTCATGATTATTTTCAACAAAATAAATTTCTTTAAAAATTTCATTGAATTTTGTGAAAATTTAATTGATTTTTAAGAAGAAAGGATATTTTCCTCAAGAATTAATTTTAAGTGATTTATCAAAACTATTTTCCATCTAAGGTGGCATTATTTCATATGTTTATGATTCAAGTATAATGTCACTTTTATTTAAATGTTTCAATATTTCTTATGATTAAATGATATCCATTTGTTTTATGTTGATCATGTTATGATGGTATGATGTTTATGAAACCCATTTTATTCGTTGGGTTATGATGAATGATTTATGATTGTTTTGTGGAACACATATGAATGATTTTAATATGTGATGGTTGGGACCTATATCTTCTTCCAATGAATTGGATAAATATTTATATCTCAGGAGATATACATGGCTGGAACGACAAGTAATATATGGTTCAGTAATACAGGGCTGGAACGACATGTAAACCCAGTTCAGTAATAGAATTTGTCTATTATGATGGTTTTGGAAGCAATGCCATAGATACTAGGGAAGTCATAATATGTGATTAATGGTTTTCCATAATTAAATGTTTTTTCCCATGCTATTTTATCATGATTAATTTTTCTTTATGATCTATACCTTATATACTGCAAAGATTTATGTCATTACTCATGATTTTGATGTTTTATGTTCATGTTTTTACGTTCAAATTATTATGGGATGTTTTAAGTTCTCCATATTTTCCATTATATAGCATTTGAGCTCAACGTTTTTATGTTTTCATTACCCCAGGAAATAAAGAAAGGTTTTAGGTAAGAAAACAAAAGGGGAAGATCATTATGAAAAATGTTGATGGTATTTTACCATGATTAGAAGATTTTGTTTCGAGTTTCCAAAGACACTTAACTAATATGGTCATTGGGCATCTGTTTTTGTTATGTATTGAGTATTCCATGAAAGTAATGTTTTGTCCATGTACATCATGATTTGGGTCATTTTATTTGATATCAGGGCAAAGGTTTAGTCAACCTTTGGAAACTAGGATGCGAAAACTTTTTTGTGATCCCTGAAGATATTTCTATGTATGTCTACGGATGTCCCAAAGGTTAAGTATAAGTATAGGTCATAGTCTTATAATTATGGTAATAATATTATAATTAAACCTAAGATGTTATATATTGAAGGTACTCTCCCTTTATTTGGTTGTTTTCCTGGCATGATTTTGGCATCTCACACTATTCATTGTGGGTGTTAGACGATTGCTGGAAACCGAAAGAACCTGGTTGATCAATGTAATGGACAATGCAATGATTATCCTCCTAAAAACCAATGTTATGGGAAATGGAGTGAAAAATCTGATTGTTATACTTACAAAAGAGATGAATCATTCTGGGATTCCAAATAAGCAGAGAATGGAACAATATTCTATTGAGTCCTTCATGAGGCAACATCCACCTTCTTTCAGTGGGTCTTCTGACCCACTTGTTGTTGAACAATGGATCAGTACCATTGAAATCATATTTTCCATACTTCACTGTTTAGAGAATGAAAAAGTCATTTTTGCTATTTACTGGTTATAAGGTGAATCCGACCAGTGGTGGAATCTTATTAAAAATACAAGGCCCCTAGATGAAATTGAATCCATGGAATGGGATGAGTTCAATAACATATTTTTCAATAATTACTTCCATCGTATCCTTAGAACAAATATGTAAAAGGAGTTCCTCGTGCTTACGAAAAAGGATGATGAATCTGTTGGTATATACGAGGGGAATTTTACAAGGCTTGAAAGGTATGCATCTGGCTTAATCATCCGACCTGAAAGTAATGTTGATCCATTATTCAGTGGCTTAAAACCAAGTCTTCGAAGGGAATTTGCGATAAGAGAATTCAGTAGCTATTAAGAAATTGTGCATTGTGCTATCATGGTATAACTGGTAGTTGGTGTTACATATATATATATTGGTTTTGACATGAAACGAAAGATGGAGTTCGAGGAAAAATCTAAAAACAAAGGTAAAAATAAGATTAATGTCTCTTTATGCTAAAAGTGTAGAAATAACCATGGTGGAGATTGTATTAAAGGGACTAGAAAATGTTTAATGTGTGGAAAATAAGGTCATCGAGCAGCTGAGTGTTGAATTAATGGGAAAATGGTAGATAATGATATGAATAGGAAAAAGACTACAGAGAACGCACCACCATCACTTCATTACTAAAATTGCAAGGAAATGGGGCATTATTATAACCAATTCCCTAATACAAGTGTTAATGATGATCAACATCAACAACCTCTTTAGGAAAAGGACAAAGGGGGGCCACATGCGATCACTATTGGCGATGTTGAGTATCACAACGATGTGGTGGAATGATTAAATGTTTATGAAATGAGATTCCAAAATAATGTTGTGGAATCTCATTTATAGTATCGTGGAATCACTACTTGAAATCATTCTTTTCCCAACACTTTTATATTAATGAATCTTTTGAGCTATTGGTATAGGTGTTATTTACCAACGATTTTCATAAACCATTGTTAAAGACAGAGTTTTCCCAAAGGTTTGATGAAACCATTGGGAAATAATTATTTTCCCAATTTTCTTTAATAATTGTTGGGAATATACGCCCCAAATTCGACTAAGGCAGGAGACCCCCCCCCCCCGATTCTAGATGCATATTGCGCAACTCCCAGAATCACTGCCGAAACCAATGATCCCTTAAGAAGCCCTAGCATAGGTGCACCTCTTCCATCCGATCAGCTCCCAGGTTAGAATCCTTCCACCTCTACTCAAGGATATCCTTCCACCTCTCCTCAATGATATCCTTCTATTGTCAAGGATATTGTTATCCCCTATTTCTACAGATTTTGGAAAATTTTAACATTCACTACTCCTCGAATTGGGTACTCAAATCACTACTTCCACGAATTGTGTAATCAAATCACTAAATTGGTGTACACATTTTCCAATTAATGTTTTCGTTACACAAATATATTTATAAGGGCCTGGTTTCTCTTTATTGTTTTATAATTTTAAAGATTCATCATTTTTTTAATCTCAATGCTTCAAATATTACAGCTTCATGTATATGAACTCATAAGAATTTTTTTTAATATGTATTCATTGTATTTCATGAAAATCACACCATTCATTAATATCATGTCAAACATGATATTATTATTCATCATAAATTTTTTACACTATGTGTATTACATAACATGTATGTATTATGTTTCTATAAATAAATATATATATATATATATATATATATATATATATATATAATGACACATTGTTCACTTATCCTTGTCACAATAGAACATAAGGAGTATCTTCTTGAACTTTTCAAAATAGTATGTGGTCCCTAATTATTCTTCACAAAATAAATACGAAATACTTAACCATACAATCCAATGTTATTTATGAATAAAATATCTACAAAGGGAACTCTCGGTGGGACCTCTCCTTTTCCCATGTAGTACTTATTCCTTATTCATGAAACTAATTCACAGAATGTCAAATTCGCAATATTAATAAATATTAGTATTCCTAACATAACCATTAATCATTCTGCCTTCAACATCATACATGAGTTATTAAATCACCTTTTTAAAACACAATGAACAATTTCAATGATTTGGGGCTCTTCAAAATTCTTGGTAAAACTAGAAAAACACATGTATTGAATCGTGCTTCTCATATGGTTTTATGGAGACAATTTCATCTCTAAAATCATGACTACATGGTTCAAATATTAAGAGGACCATGGGATTATTACTCTTCACACAAATGAATTTATTTTCTGCAACTATGTGTTTTTTATTTCACTTTTGATTTGGCCGAAAGGGGAGCTTTGTGGTCATTAATCATGGTTGTGGGTGGTCATTTAGGATGTAATATATTATGAATTCATTTTAGTTTATATATCCAATATTATTATTTAATTATGTTAAATTTTATTACCTTTGATAGGTGATGTTGTTTAATAAGTTATTATTAATGGTTTTAATAATCATGATATGGTATAAGGGTTCACATGGTGTGTAAAACAGTTGACATGGTGTCTACGATAATCTAGTGTCCTAAGAATGTACATGGGAATGTACACATAGAACATGACTTGGTTATCCACGTAAATATATATGGCCAATCCCTTATGGTAAATAGTATGTTTGGCCAAATGGGTTGGTGAAGATGTCCCATTTACACATGGCTTTGTTTCATGGGTATGCCCACATGATGTGTTGGCCATACTATAGAGTATGTAGTAATTAGCTTAGTCAAAACACTTTCAACCCTGAAATTCAAGAGTACATGGTCAAATGGAAGAACCCACGTTCTATAGAGATGCCTAACATGGTTTATAACTCACCTCAGCTAAAACTAAATTAGAACACTTGTTAAATGCCAAAATTCATCCTAAACGTACACTATAACATTGGTTAAATGGAAGAAATAATCATCTTTACTGAATTCCATACACATTTCGGTAAAAACCCATCATTCATGAACATCACTATAATGAATAGGCTTTTCACAAAACACATATCCCATAAATTTCATGAAATTACAGTAGGCACTGATTTAAAGATGTCATGATTACAGGTGAAATATTTGTAGCTTTGGATAATATATTCTCGAATCTATAGAGTGGAACCCTATTCACTGTTTCGAGGTCCGCCTAGGACAACCCCCCCCCTTCCTAGACCCAGAACAACCCCCATCCTTCCTGGACCCTGGACAGCCCCCCACCCTCCTCCCTTGACCCTGAACAGCCCCCCACCCTCATTCCTAGACCCTAGACATCCCCCTGGACCCCAGACATCCCCCACCCACCTTTCTAGACCCAGTACAACCCCCTCCTTCTTGGAACCTGGTAAGGCCCCCCCACTCTCCCCCCTGGACCCTGGAGAGCCCACCACCCACCTGCTTGGACCCCGGACAACCCAAAAATCAATATTCATATGTGAGATAAAACATAATAGAACATGAAGGTCCCTCTACAATGAGTGGCCATCTGGGTTCATGTCACTAATTAGAAACATCTTGTTTTGGGACGTCATAATTCCAGGATAACCTTTTTATATGTGTTTTTAATCAAATCTATACCTATAACTCTTGAAGGTCCCTCTTCCAAATCAATTGGGCCATGATTCAATGAATACACCCTACCAACCTATGATCTATGGCCCTGAAACTAGGATACTTTAATTCCTGGTTACGGTGAAACATGATGAGGCCATAACTACTTTTGATGTTATCCTCATCCTACTCCTCATCCTAATCTCCCTTAATATGTTAAATTATAAAATTCATGTACTCCCAACAAGACCCTTAAGGATAACATATTCCTTAATCCACTTCAAATATCTTACTGGGAAATCCTTGAATATAAGAATTAGAAATTCTGTATCTTATTTTCTTATATACACTGTATTTTGTTGTATTTCTTAATATGATTCTCATATAGAGTAACGTGTCAGTTATGATTTTATTTAAAGTAAACAATTGTCATTTACAAAAATATTTTTTTTGATTGAACATCAATATTATTGGATTTCTTTGAAATGAATTATTGATTTTTTTTTTATAGAATGGATAAAAGTTATATGTACGAAATTGATTGTATTTCAACCTATTTTTAAAATAATTTTAATATCTTTTTAGATTTTTTATTTGACAAGGCTTCAGATAGTGGTCGCATACACTGCCCATGTTCTAATTGTTTTGGGAGACCTTGGTTGAGTAATGAAGCAGTTAGCTATCATATAACCAAATATGGTTTCCAAATAAACTATTATGTGTGGTATCAGAATGGAGAGAAAATGGAATATCAAAATGTTGATGATCCAAATGATAAGATTGAATTGGAGAGGTTGATATATGATTGATTTCCATTTATCCGGAATCATGAGATGGAAAGGATGTCTAGCCAACTAGATTTCTATACAAGCACAAATGATTCATCCAATGAAAATGATGATGTTGATATGGAGGAAAATTGAATGATCTTGCGACGACTCCAGTATATCGGCAATGTGGTAAAATAAAAAAGAATGGAATTTTTAATCAGATTATTTCATGGGAAAACTATGTATGGGAATTAAAATACTTCAATAAATTACATTCTAACCTTCTATAAGGACTTACTTACAGATGATGCAGATATTCCTTCAAACCACTATATAGAATGTATGTTATTTGATGAACTTGAATTCTCAAAAAAATCATGCTTGCCCGAACGATTGCAGCTTATTTTGGGAGGAAACTGCGGAAATAAATGATTGTATCAAATGTGGAACCTCCCAATGGAAGTCAAAAGATGATGAAACACCATCTCGTGTGCCACAAAAACTAATGTGGAACTTTCCATTGATCCCCTAATTAAATAACCTTTTCATGTCTGATGAAATATCATTAAAAATGATATGGAATTGCACCGAGAGAAAAAAGAATAATGAAGAGTTGGTTCACCATGAAGATGGATTTCATGGAAGAGATTTGATGCCTGATTTCCAAAATTTACAGCCGATGTGCATAATGTGAGACTGGGTCTTTCATGTGACGGTTTTAATCCATTTGGGTAGATTCTTACTTTTCACAACACAAGACCGATTTTCATACACATTTTTAACCATCCCGCATGGTTGTGTATGAAAAATCCTTACACTTTCTTGATTATACTGATATCTTTCCCTAGTGATACTGGTAATGATATATATGTATACATGAAACCTTTAATAAAAGATTTGAAACATCTTTGGGATGTGGGTATGACCACACACGATGCATGTTCGAAAGACATATTTCAGATACATGCTACGCTTATGTGGACGATCAATGTTTTTCCAGCTTATACAATGATGTCTTGATGGAGCACAAAAGGATAATTTTCATGTCCAGTTTTTATGAAGAATACTCGATCGAGAAGACTAAAATATCATCGTAGTTTTAGATTTATGGTACATCGATGATTCTTGCCAATGAACCATGTATATTGAATCAATCGTCGAAGATTTGACAATACCATGGAGACTGACGATCCACCTCAGCGTATGTCTAGAACTGATGTGATTAATGAATTGAAATATTTCAATTATTTATTTGGGAAGGGTTTAATGAAATCTAATAAGAGGAAAAATATTTCCAATGATACATATTACAATTGGAAGAAGAATAGTATTTTCTTTGAGATGTCATATTGGTCTACCAACTTGATACGTAATTGCGTAGACGTAATGCACATGGAAAAAAATATATGTGAAATGTTTCTTTAGATTCTTCTAAATGTGAAGGGGATGAGAAAATATGATTTATGATATCAACGTGACTTGGTAGATTGAGGGATCAAACCAAAATTTCATCCTGTTTGACTCAGTGAAAATAATTTGCAAGTTCCCTGTGCTTCTTAAGTGATGTCTCCTGCTGAAATAAATAAATTTTTAGAAGAGCAAAAGACTATTAATGTTCATGATGGACATTCAAAAAATATATAAAATTGGGTCAATAGAAAAGAGTTGAAGCGGAAATATATGAATACTCGTGATTATCATGTCCTTTTGCATGAGTTGATTCCAATGGAAATCTTTCATCTCTTGTCCAACAATGTAAGAGTCTTAGTTATTCGGTAGTTCTATTTGTTTAGAGATCATTGTGCTAAGATGTTTTCCAAATCCTTATTGCAAAAACTGTTGGCAGAGACACCATTAATTTTGTGTGAGTTAGAGAAAATATTCCCTCCATCATTTTTTACATGCATGTTGCATCTGACTGTCCATATTCTGATCGAAATACTTCTTGGAGGACCTGTTGCCTTCTATTGGATGTGTTCAACTAAAGGAAACATGTACACATTGAAATCATATGTTCGTTACAGGAATTATCCTTAAGGTTCATATTGTGAACGGTTACTTGGCTCAAGAATGTATGGATTTATGCTCAATTTATTTCTCTGATCTTACTACGAGAATAAACAGACCAATGAGAAATTAAGAAGAAAAGTATGAGAAAATTGAACCCAGTTTTCCATAACTTCCTCAGACATGAGGAATTTTAGGATCATTTACATTGATGATATGAAGCCTTGAAAAGCGAGTGATGACACATCACATAATGTTGTTCAATTGTGATTTGTTCTATGAGAATATCAATTAAGTAATTTGTACCTGTATCTCTTGTCTTATCTCTTGTAATTTTAAATATTTGTGAAAATTTTTTTATTTTTATCTATAAAGAACATAAAGAATTGATATATAGAAATCATCGTTCTTTATCTATGAGAAGGAAAGTGACTTTGCATAGAAAGGGGTTTTCTGCTTGGTTGAAATTGAAGGTAAAAATATTTCTATAATTACTAAATAAATATAATCTTTAATTATGTTTACTATCTAATTATATTTCAGGTATCGAGTTTTCCTATAGACTCTATTTTTGTGGAAATAATAGCTTTGGATTTTGGTCCTAATACCATGCTTCAAGGTTGTAAATCACTTGTGATCAATGGATACAAATTTATTATCATTGAATGGGCAAGAAACATGAGAACATAGCATGATGGTGTTATGCTAACTACCAAAACAGACTGTTATCCCACTTCATTGGATAATAGACCTTGTTATGAAAATGTTGCTTATTATGGAGTCGTGAAGTAAATAATAATTTTGGATTATTACTCGCATGGTCGAGTCACGATGATGAAATGTCAATTGTTTGATTCAATGACGAGGCAAGAAACCTTTATTGATGATTTTGGATTTCGAGTTACTGACATGACTCTCACTATTGCCACTGATGAACCATATGTGTTGGCATCAATGGTGAAACATGTTTTTTATGTCAAAGATCATCTTCATCCTAAATTCGGGGTCATTATTGAAGTAAATCTTAGACATGTTTTTGATTATGGTGATGATGATGTTGACACTATCCCTAATGCAATTGGAAGCAATCTGTTTATTACTTATGATAATTTCAATAGCACAATTGTCAGAGATGATTATGAACATGAAGTAGTGGTGGGAAATATATAGAATTATACAGTGATGTTCTAACCTACATGTTTGACCTACATCATTCAGAGTGTGTATCCTAGTAAATACATTCAAACCGCCATAAATATTTTGTTTATTTATGTTTTTTTATCAGAATGGTTTTTCTATATTTTGTTTTTTGGGTTATACATTAGTTATCTATTTCTAATTACTTCTATATATGTTTTCATTGCAGTAAATGACAACCATTGAAGAGAGGGGCTAGAAAAAGATGACAGAAAATAATGGTCACATGACATAGATGGGTGTTTCTTCACTCATCCCTGTTGAGAGTATTTTATTTCAAAAATATATATTTCAATAACATATAATATCAGGTGTTTGGTTTTGTGTTAAACTTTTTTTCAGTATCCACCCCCTATACGAGAGATATCCGATGAGGATTGTGATATTGCTCCTAGTACATAGGCTGGTGGTAGGAGGGGGTGGTGTCAGAGTTAGATGATCATATGGTGGTCCCAGTACGAAGGTCGATGGTATGAGGGCTCGTGGTAAGAGAGTAAGATGATCCACTAGTCATACCCAATTGGACTATACCCCTACCCCAAACCTATCTTCTATTCCCCATTTTGATCCTAGTGTGTCTTTAGGGACACACATGATATTTAGACCTCCAATGTTTACACTACTAGTTGGCCAGATGTCTGTGCCATCATCTTTTTCTTCTGGTTCATTATATCTGAGCTATTATATTGAAGCTTCTTCGACTCCTTCTCCGACACAGTATGTGGCTGAGGAGAGTACACTGATGGAAACTCCACCAGGATAGGATATTCCGTCATCTTCTGCACATCTAGTGCTTCCCATTGATACTACTACAACAGGTATATTTATATAACTCTAACAAATTTTATACCAAAATTTATTTTTATTATATCTTGTACTGATATTTATTTCTTTAATAACATATTCATCTATTGATAGGAGAAGGGGGAGGGGGTGTACTCGCTTGTGTGTGGTATGGAACTACCAGACATAGTTGATTGTTGAATACAATGATGATGGACATATGACTGATAAATCATGGTAGGAATGTCGGGGTTTTTATGTGACGCTAGCCAAATACTCCGACATCATTCTGGTCAGCCCTCTCTCTTGGAGACATCTGCCTCACGAAGTCAAGGATAATGCATGGGTATAAATATGGGTAAAATATCTGTTGGATTTAATATAGTATTTTTTTATTTATATGAATTAATCTATTGGGTTTCAGTGTCGGTTTAACTTCCTTGATGGAGAAGGTGCATGACCAGTGCATTTAAAGGAGCTAGGAGAGCTTTGGAGAGCTTATAGGCATGAGTTGTATGTTGGCTTTTGTGATAGAGTGGGCACAAAGTTAGAGACATTAACTATCATTGATGAATACCTGATAGAGCAATATCACTAAATGATTACCCATTGGGAGACTGCCAAATTTATGTTATAAATCCCATTTGAGGTATTTAAATGACAGTTTTCATATTTTGCGTTAATATTATCTTATTTATTATTAAAAATTATTTAGGAATCATCTGAAAAAACAAAAAAACAACATTTATTAAAATCAATACCTCCACACTTTGTGGTGCACTACTATGTCAGATCATGAGAGGAAGCTGGTACGATATAGTTGTTTATAATTTTTCATTAGGACTTTCCCTTTTTTATTATTTCCTATATAAATTATGTGATTTATTGAATATTGAATATATGATTATACTTTCACATTATATTGTTTCAAATTCATTACAAAATCACAAATTGAATATTGAAGGATGTATCCTTCACGAAAAATTGGTTTGCTCGAGTATAGGGAAAAAAGATGGAACTGCGTTTAATGAACCGACAAAAGAAATGATTTTATGTTTTAATTTATTAAATTCAAAGTTTAATATCTATTTTTAAATTTAATAATCTATTATTATTCTTAAAAGGCTTCTTTAGAGGCCCTTTATGCCTAGGAGCCTGACAATTTAGTGCCACACGATCATTTATATCTGGTTTTCGAAGATGAGCACTCTGGTCAAGTATGTTTCCAACCTAGTAAGAATATACTCCCAACGAGGTATTGGTCCTCACTAGGTATCCATTCAAGTACCATCGAGTTAGAACAGGTCAAGGGACATGCAAGACAGTCTGATAAAAGGGTCACAGAGTTGGAAGAACAGGTTCAAATGAGGGACACTACTACAAAAATGGATTATATCAGCACTAAAAACGGGCTTTAACAGCTCTAAAAAGTGTTTTAAAGATCAGCGCTAATATAGGGGTGGTACCTTTTATCAGTGCTCCGAAAACCGATGATAAAGTTCAAAAAAATAAAAAAAATATAAAAAATTAAATAATGTGGGTAGTGAATTTATCAGCACTTGAAACCCCCTTTATCAGCGCTAGGGGGTCTCCAGCGCGCTGCCCTTCCCACAAATCCTTATACACACACACACCCCCTTCGCTTCCACTGAACTTGAACCCACGACCTCCCCCCTTTTGCGGATGCACCTTTACCACTAAGCCATTTCATTTTGTTCTCTATTTAATGATATATCTATATATATATAGTTATATTTATTCATATATTTATATAGATTCATATTAATATAAATATATTTATTCATATATTAGTATATATATATATATTAATTCGTATATTAATATATATATATATATATTTAGTTATAATTTTTTAGACGTATATTTATTTGTATATTAATATATACTTATAAGATTAGTTTTAAATACATTTATGAAAAAACATGTTTTTGATGTGTTTTTATAAGTAAATAAATAAATATATAAATATATACAACACACAGACACAGACATAGACACACACACACACAGAGACAAATATATATTTACGAATAAATACATATATATGTGTATTCGAAAATCCATAGAATGTACTTATAAGAATAGATTTAAATACATTTAGGAAAAAATATGTTTTTGATGTGTGTTTATAAGTAATTAAAAAAATACGTACATATATACATATATAAAACACACAAACATACACATAGACACACACACACACACAAACAGACAAGTATATATTTACGAATAAATACATATATATGTGTATTTGAAAAGAGATAGAATTTTAAAACGACCATAACATATAATCTAGAATCTATTTTCCACGCCACAACAAGTAAAATCGAAGAAAATGAAACAATATTCGATAAGTTATATGGTACAGACCTAACAGACATCCGGATCGGAAGTTATACTTGTTTGAATGTTAACAAATCGGGGTAACCCGACTAAAAAATATGTTTTGGAGGCCTTATTGGCTTTTTGGGGCTTGAAAAATGTGACAAAGGCTTTGTCTAGGTTATAAGCTTGTAGAGCTTGTCACAGGCTTCGATTTGATATGTTGTAGAGCTCAAACAGACATCCGGATCAAAAGTTATGGTCGTTTGATGTTTGAGTAACATTTTCTACATATTTTAGATATTTTATTAATTGTTTGATTTTTTGTGTCCTCAAATTTTTATTAAATTATTTTTAATCAATAATAATTAGAAAATTATTAATTAATAATATTTTATAAAAACTTTTTGAATCCATTTTCACTAAATTTCATATATATTAAATGTAATAGTCTATTTATACGTATCTATAACATATTTAAAAATTATATATTGTATTTATATTAATATAAATATACTTATATAAAAAAATATTAATTTTCATGATTTTTTTGGAAACATAACATTTATCAGTGCTTAGTAAAAGTTTTAATAAATCCCCCCTTTATCAGCGCTACTAAAAGAAGCGCTCCTGAAGGGGTCCCCTTTATCAGCGCTAAAAAAGTGATGATATAGGGGGGCCTTTTCTGCCTCAAAAAAGTGCTGATAAATGTGTAGCGCATCCCTTGACCATTTTTGTAGTAGTGGGAGAAATAATTTATGAAACTGATCAAAGCTTTATCTTCATAACTTCCAATAGAGGCCAGCGTGGCTTGTCAGACATATATGTCGTCGATGGGTGCATTATCGAATGCGTCAGGAAGAAGATGTAGTTGCGGTCAAGAGGATGACGTTGCTGGTGATGATGAGGATGCTGAAGAGGATGAGGGCGAGGATGAACATGAGAATGAGGGCGAGGATGCAGACAAGGGCAAGGATGGTGTCAAGGGCAATGATGGGGCCGAGGATGAGCATAGGGACGATGACAAGGATGGCGGCGAGGACATAGATGGTGGAAAGGATGAGGATGATGATGATATTGGGGATGGTGATGGTGATCATGGGAATATTGATCCATTACGTTTTTGAATTCAGTATAACTATTTATTTTGAAACCTGGGTTTTCACTCTTGTATGGATATTATTAAATTCAGTATAACACTTTATTTTTATCCAAATATAGAATCCTAATGATTTTATAATGGTTTATGGAGATTCTCAGAATTGTTCGGAGATTGGAACCCCGGTTGGTGTAGAAAAACACTATGCCCCACGGTTAGAAAAAAACTATGCCTCACGGTTAGAAAATAACATGTTGGTTCATTATAGAAGCCCCTGGAATAAGTCCCATAAAACACTTCACACTTTTTACTTCCTTTTATAAACAAAATAATAATTTGGAATAACTATTTCATCCACAAATTCTCCTCCCAAGTCTATCCTTCTAAATATGTCTTCTTTAGAAAAATAAACATTTTCTAATACCGTCAAGATGGTTGGAAGGATAAAAATAACTAGAATCAACCAAACATCATCCCTTAGTCACATAAAAAACATACAAGATTTTATGTAATCAATTTTCAAAAGATCTAGTGCAAGATTTACCAACTCAATAATGTGGTTGGAGAACTCTAGAAGAGTACGCTTCACTTTCTCCAACTTCAGAAACTCCAAAGTATTTGACACGTGTAAAGATTCATGATAAAAAGCAGGTTAAATATCTTATTATGTGAAACCCATGTGAGAACTTTATGTAACTTATCCTACACTATAGAATACCAACATATTCATTCTGGTCATTTGTGACGTGTACATGTCAACCGCGCCTCAATCTGAGGCACGATTTGTCTGGTACCACTCAAATTGTCTCTCTTTTATTTGAAATAGACAACATTTTAAGTGAAAACATCAATTGGTATATGTAAAACTGACCAAACGCATCCAGATTCTATTGACACATTAGGAAAATTATACATGGGTCATTGGTGACGTGTACGAGTCAACCCCAACTCAATCCGAGTTACGGTGTGGCAGGTATCACTCGAAGTGTCTATCTTTTTATTAAAATGGACATTGTTTTAAGTAAAAACAATTGCCATATGGAAAAACGACCAAAAATATTTTTCTTCTGTCGATATTTTAGTTAAATGATCCATGGGAGATTCCTGATGTGTAAGAGTCAACAAAGAATCAATCCAAAGAACGGTTTTCCCTGTACCACTTAAAGTGTCTCACTTTTATTTTAAATGGACAACATTTTAAGTGAAAACAATAACTGATATACGGAAAACTGACCAAAGGCATTCGGATTCTGTTGAAACATCAGTACAATGATCCATGGTGAATTTATGACATTTATGAGTTATCCCTTACTCAATATGGGGGACAGTGTGGTGGGTATCACTCGATGTTTCTATATTTTGTATAAAATGGACATTGTTTTAAGTAGAAACAACAGCCATACAGAAAACTAACCAAACGTATTCTGATTGCGTTGATACTTTAGAAAAATGATACATAGGTCATTTGTGACTTGTACAAGTCATCCAAGTCTCAATCTAAGGCACAGTTTGGCTGGTACCACTTAAAGTGTCTCACATTTATTTGAAATGGACAACATTTTAAGTGAAAACAACAACTAGCATATAGAAAACCAACCAAACGCAGTCGGATTCTGTTGATACTTCAGGGAAGCTATACACGGGTCATTTGTGACATGTACGAGTCATCCCCGACTCAATCCGAGTCATTGTGTGGCAAGAATCACTCGAAGAATCTGTATTTTGTTTAAAATGGACATTGATTTAAGTAAAAACAATAGACATATGGAAAACCAACCAAACATATTCTGATTGAGTTGATACTTTAGAGCAACGATCCAAAAGTCATTTATGACGTGTACGAGTCATCCGTTCCTCAATATGTGGCATAGTATGGCCCGTACCACTCAAAGTGTCTCACTGTTTTTTGAAATGGACAACATTTTAAATGAAAACAACAACTGACATACGGAAAACAGACCAAACGTATTCGGATTCTATTGATACTTTAGAAAAATGATCCATTGGTCATTTATGATGTCTACGAGTCAAACCTACCTCAATCCGAGGCACGGTGTGGAAGGTACCACTCAATGTGTCTCACTTTTGTTTGAAATGGAAAACATTTTAAGTAAAATAAAAAACTGGCATATGGAAAACTAACCAAATGCATTTGGATTCGGTTGATACTTAATTAAAATGATCTATGGCGCATTTGTGACGTGTACAAGTCAATCTCACCTCAATACGAGGCACGGTGTGGCCCGTATCACTCAAAGTATCAGTCTTTTGTTAAAAATAGACATCATTTTAAGTTAAAACAACAGGAATACAGAAATCCGACCAAATGTATTCAGATTGTGTTGATACTTGAGCACAAGGATCCATGGTCCAGCCTCACACAATCCAATTCTCGTGTGAGGAACTCCTACTCCTATTCTAATTCACATGTCATTTATTACTCCAAGGACAACTACATTCCCTAAGTCACACAATGTAATTGATAAAAACCCATTTTCATCATCAATAAGTTCAAAGACACCTGCCCCAAACCATGAGGCATTATATTTTTGTTTGGTTGATGTAATTTATCCATTTCTTTATTTTGGGGTTATTAGATTCTAATTTCATTATTCAATCGTGTATGTGTTATACAAAAGGCATTTTTGTATGTATTATTAATTCTATATAAAACATATAATTATGTATTCAATTTTTTATGTATTGTATTCATAATTGATAATTATATCATGTATGTATTCAATACAGAATTCAATTATGAATTGAATTTCGGAGTGCACTTGTAGTTTTCTCTCAGAATTGAATTCTTAATCAATTATGTATGTTTATAATTTCCTTATGAGTTATGTTTTCATT
This sequence comes from Viscum album, assembly GCA_963277665.1. NCBI lineage: Eukaryota > Viridiplantae > Streptophyta > Magnoliopsida > Santalales > Viscaceae > Viscum > Viscum album. The sequence continues at coordinate 1,615,556,664 of OY728131.1, read as the reverse complement.
ATATATGTTTATAATTTCTGGAAGGTGGAAACTAATTGATTTAGAATTATTTTTTTCATTATATATGTTTTCATTCTATGCATGTATTCAATTCCGGCCTGGAAATGTAGGCCTGGAAATCACTCAAAGAGGCCTGGACAGTAGCATCTCACCACTCACAGTAGCAGCTCAGAGTAGCCTACTGCTGCAATTTCCCAGCATGGCCTATGCCAACAGTTGTAAACCGTTGCCATAGGGAGTTTTATACCCATAGTTCTATAGAACCATTGGTATAAAACATCGAAACATATATCTGGAATAGTCTCTTTATCAACAGTTTCAAACCATTGGTGAAAATTTTATTCCAAAAGTTATGTAAACCCATTGGTATAAGGTGGATATCCAAAAATATGACAACAGTTTTCCACAAATCATTGGCATATCTCTTTTCCTACGCCTTAATTCCCCACGGTTTGGATAACCGTTGGTATATATTATACAAACAATTATCTAGACTTTACCAACGGTTTTGAACCGTTGGTAAAGACTTATTTCCTAGTAGTGAATAATGGAATATCTATTTATTGGTTTATTGTGGTTCTCCATAATTTTATGGTACCGGTAACCATGAAATGTGTTTGAAGTATTTTTTGGAAAGAATATGACATGTTCATAATGAAGGGATAAGGAGAGAATAATATGTTTGATAGTATTAATGAGTTCATGACTGATATAAAGACAAAGTGACATCTTGGATTGAGTATGTATAAATTTTAGGATTTCGGTATGTGGAAAGAGTTAACTTTGGATAGAATTCATGTTCTCACTACGGTTCTATGGTAATTAATGTTTCAATAGAATACATTGTTAAGGTATTCACATGTTTGGAATGAGATCAACAATATATATCTTATGATATATTGGGGATAAATGATGGTATTCACATTCTTGGTAGATAACCTCTCTAGTAATATTTTTGACTATGCTATGAGATTGGAAGGAAGTATTTTGGATAAACCTAAAGATTGGATTGGATTAAGATGGACATCAGATAGTGTAGTTTATGCCTATAAATTTTTTTTGATATTATTTATAGAATGTTATAATATTATAGTTTTAGAAAAAGGATGTCCTGCAGGATGGACGACAACACGTCACATCAGACAAAGTTACAGGAATCAAACCTACAACTGAAGTGTTACAAGTCATTATCGAATACTACTAGCCTACAATAAGTCCCTAGTTAGTAGAAAGTAGTTTAATTTTATTAACTGTTATGATAGATGAAGTATAAGTCCATTTTGGAACCATATACTATTAATCTCACCATAGATGGACTTATGTATATTTAATAAATTTTGATAACCTTTTGTTTGAGACAGATCGAATGACCAATCATTCTATCGCAAGATATGCTAATACTTCAAGAATGAAAAATTCAACTTCATTTTTTTTAATGAGAGATAAAGTGGAAATTGTTTATGGAATGACCAACCATGATATTACACTGAAATCACCTATGTATTTATCCTTTGGTAAAAATTCATCACCTTTAGGGATATGATCATGAAAACCAAAAATGTTTTCCTAGTACTCTCATATCTGATGAATCAGATGGTATCTTAGATCATCAAAAATTTATGGCTTTGTGATTTCTGTCTTTTTCATAGCCATGTTCTCTACCACTCTTCATCACAACATGTTAGTAAGACTTCTCCTCCATATCCATATTTTCACCAATATTATCTTATGGGGAAACCCAGTGCTGAGTTACCTTGGGTGATCATTATATTTCTAACTTTTAAAAAAAAAAATTAATTTTTAGTATTCCTTTTTAAGATTTGGGTTTTTAGGAAGGAAACTTTCAAGTAGAAAACCATTTATAACCCCGACGAATTTCGATAGTGAAATTCATTTTAAGGGGGGTAGAATGTACCACCCAGAGATTTTATGAGAAGTATTATTTTTAATTTCATCGATGGATTTTGTTGTATTCTTCTTCAATATTAGCGTGCGCTATTTGCAACACAGTATTAGCTTGTAGTATACACAACACTATTCTTCGTTTGTGTGGCACACAATTTCAAGTTCATTCAAATAAAATTTATTCTACACAACACCGAGTATATATTTTGATCTAGGTATAAATAAAGTATGTTTTTATTATGTTATATGAAACATCAAAGGAATCATTCACTATACGCAACATTGGCTTGGCTTGCGTTACACGCAAGAGTAACCTTCTTCTATAGCTTGCGTTGTACGCAATACCGAGTTTCACTAAACAATGATATATTTTTATAATATTATAATCTAGATGTTATGAATAGTATTAAAAACATTATGAAGTATATAAAATTATAATTCATCTTACACATTTTCTAGAATGAGGTATGAGAACAAAATAAATGTTTCAGATAAAATAAGTATTTTTAAAAAATGTAGTTTAGCCACTTTTTAATGGAAAACCCATTTTAAATATAATTTTTCACAAGTTTATAAGTCCAATATGATAAAATAAAATTCTTATTTTGAATCAGTATATAGAAATTTACATTGTACAAATATTTGATATTTTTCTGATAACGTTCATATTATGATGAATAGTAAAAATACGCTAAATTTTAATTAAAAACAATGTTTTCATCAAGATGATTTATATGGCTAAATTATAATATTGAATGGATAAAAAGTATAAATAGAATACATTTATACCATTTAATATAATTTATGTCATTACCATTAATTTTACATTGAAGTCATAGATAAAAATATATTAATCTTTGGCAATGTGTTAACTTTTAAAACCTGTTTTCTTAACAATGGGATTAATTTTATATTAATTACTACAACTTCGGTGTTTTGAAATTTGAAAAATGGATTTCATATTTGAATTTAATGGGACCAAATTATGTTAATAGGTTACTTTTATTATTTTTTAGACATTATGAATAGTAACTAAGGTTATTTTTATTTACTACAATTAAAGGTAAATCGGGTAATTAAGGGTAAAAATAATATAATAAAATTACCATAAACCCTGCCAAAATTCTATTGGATGAATAAAAGTCGACCCATATCACCTAAGGGTCTGAATATATTCATTTCATGGACTTTTGACCATGAAAAGGATGTAATTTTTATTAAAACCATAGAAAGTGATAACATGTCACTCACTTATATCTTATAAGTGTAATAATTTTAATTTAGTGATAAACATAATAAAAATTCAAACATAAATAGTCAACATATGTTTAAAAAAATTATCTAAATCTTTTGAATTTATTTATAATTTTAAATTATTAAATAATTTTCATTAATGGTGACACAATCGTAAGGAAGAAATTGTAAATTTAGTAAAAAATCAATAATACAGTTTTTATTAACCTAATAGTGACCATTACAGGCACAAACACCTGACCAAAACTTATTGGTCATGTACATGTAAACCATAAGAATCCAATGTTCTAAGATTTGACCATTTGGAGCCTTATAAAATTCATTAGTACACATATATTATTTTAATTTAAATGATGTCAAAGTTTCCCTCTTCATAATTTAATAAATATAACAATTTAAATGTTGTTATTTTATGATGATAAATTTGAGTACAAGAATTCTTATGCAATATATTAGCTTTATCTACATCATTGTATTTTATTTTTAACCTTTATGCAACAAATATGTATATTAAATAATTATACAAACATTTTATAGTAATTATTTTTATTAAGGGAAATATCAAATAAATGGTTTCAATAATATTAAAATTATTTTTATATGAAAAATTAATATGCTCCATGAATTGTTTAGATAAATATGACAAGCGAGAAATCTGTTAATTTTTTATTGAATATGTATTCTTTTTGGATTTAATTTAAATTCAAATAATTGAATAGTGCTAAAATTGAAACTATTTTTATTTTATAAAATTAACATATTATAAAATTGTTTAAAAATCACAAAAATATTTAAAAATTATTAATTTAAATTTATATGGTCGAAAATGTCATAAATTATCCATTTATGGACAATTCACAACACATAAGTAATTATTTATAACAATTTAAAATTTATAATATTATTACCACAAATAAAATTAAATAGATTAAATAAGGATAAATGAAGATTATAAGGTTTAAAAAAAATTCAAAACATGTATAAAATTTATTTTTTAATGATCTTACAACCCTTTATCATCTCATATTCTAATTGAGTTATTTTAGGAGGTTTTTATGTGGGGTTTGAATTTATTATAAATTAATATTTTTGAGGATTCCAAAAGTGCCCATCTCCTCCCTTATAAAAGGGCACATCCTCCCTCTCCTCTTTACAACATTTTGATACTTTATGCTCGTCCAAACCCTGTAAATTTATTTTTCTACACTTCCCTAGAAACATACTAGAGGTCCTGATCTTCTTCAGAGACCATCTTTAATTCCCTATAAGGAGGTTTAGAAGACGCGCGTCGAAGAAGAGCTAATATTATTTACCAATTATTTGAAATTTATTTCTCCTTCCATGTCCTCTTTGTTATTTGTTTCATTATAAAGTAATAACATCAGTTCACTCATATACTGGTATGTTATTATAAATATAAAACATCCCTATTTCACCTCCTATCCATCCTACGGAAAACGAAATCAGTGTCCGTGTATACGTACGTAATACCGTCTCCATGCCATGGTGTAATCTGTTTTCCACCACCACCTTACATGGATGGCAATAATGGTGGAAATAATAATTATACATGATTATTATAATATAATACTAATTTTGAGATATTATATCGTCCACTCCAATTCCATTCAATAATTATTAGAACGATATCATCGCTCGTGCGTACGTATGGATTACTGTCTCCACGATGCGATTAGATTCATTCTCTGTGATCACTGTTAAATAATGATTATAAATTATATATAATAATCAGTCAAGAAATATATGACATAATAATGATACTGGAGTTATTTATATATATATTTCATTTACTTCCATTCAATTTAATAAGGAAATTAAAACAGCGTTCATCCATACGTACGACCTACCGTCTCCATGAATGGTATATTTCATTACATTTATCGATCAATTATATATATTTATGTTATGAATATATATTATATATAAATCATGTTTTACATTATGTAAATATGTAATCATGATCTAAGTAATCATATAAATAATTACAAGTCAAAACACGGACGATAAATGAAGCGATTTTACCCATAACGCTGCTTTAACATGGAATTGACAAATGAACGGGTAATATAAAGTCGTAAGTGAATCATATATGATATCATAAATATTATTATGGTTCTGTTATAAGTTAATAATATTTTTAAACCCACTATATAGGATTCTCATACACGTATAGAAGAAATTGGACAAAAGGTAAGGGATAATTATTCCAATCTCATTATTATCATAGATTGTTTATTCGTAAGTATTTATAGGGGTTATGTTTATCATCCATGGACATGTTTTCAAAAATTTCATTCATAAAATGTTTACTATTATTCCATGTATGTTTAAAGTCATTTTTATCATTTTTTTATTTTTACTACATGCTATGGAAGGAATCTTTCTTTTGTTTACCATATGAGGTACTTTTTGAATTTTCTAGAAAAAATATGAGAAGAATATTTTTTTAACTTATATGGAATTAAAATATTCTTACGGTTTCATAAAACCTTATTTTCATGAATCTTCCTATACAAGATTTAATGATTATTTAAAAAAATCCATTTCTTCTAAAATATCATCGAATTTTGTGAAAAGAAAATTATTTTTAAGAAGAAAGGATATTTTCCTCAAGATTTCATTTCAAGTGTTTTATCAAAACTATTTTCCATCTATGATTACATTATTTAATATGTTTATGTTTCATGTATAATGTCTCTATTATTTACATGGTTCAATTTTTTGAATAATGAAATGATATCCATTTTTTATATGGATTATGTTATGATGGGTTGATGTTTATGAAACCCAGTTTATTCTTTGGGCTATGATGATTGATTTATGATTGTTTTTTGGAACACGTAAGAATGATTTCAATATGTGATGGGTGGGACCTATATCTCCCTAAAATTCATTGGGTAATGATTTATATCTAATGAGATAGACATGGCTGGAACGACAAGTAAAATCTTGTTCAGTAATATAGTGCTGGAATAGCAAATAAACCTGGTTCAGTAATGGACTTTGTTCACTATGATGGTCTTGGCAGCAATTCCTTAGCTACTATGGAAATAATAACATGTTCTTAATGGTTTTCCACAATTACATGTTTATTCCCATGATATTTTATCATGATTAATGTTCCTTAAGGATCTATGCGGTATAAACTTCCATGATTAATGTCATTACTCGTGATTTTGATGTTTTATGTTCATGTTTTTACATTCAAGTGTTTATGGGTTGTTTTATGTTCTCCATGTTTTCCCATACTGAGCATTTTACCTCACATTTTTTATGTTTTCTTTTCCCCAAGAAATAAAGAAAGGGTTTAGGTAAGAAAAAAAGGGGAATACCTTTTTGGGAGATTTTGAAGATATTTCACAATGATTAGAAGATTATGTTCTGAGTTTCCAAATACACTCATCTAATATGTTTATTGAGCGTATATTTTTGTTATGTGTTTAGAATTCTGTGAAATTAATGTAATTGCCATGTACGTCAAGCTTTGGATCTTTACATTTGAGGATAGGTAAAATTTATAACTATAGATTTTTGATTTATTTATACTTCCACCTACAATGAATATTGTTAAAATATGATCATTTGATAACAAACTAGGTCATTTATATTTAGATGTTATAAATTTAATTTGATAACCAAAATATATTCCCAATTACATTAAATGGGATATGAAATCTCTATTCGTGTGTACAAGAGACTACCACCTCGGGAACTGATGTCATTCATTTTCTATCGCCTATTATAATGAATTTTTTTAAATATTTATTTAAAGTATATATATTTTATTTTTAACATGTTTATACTTCTGTATTTTTTATATCAAATATAACATATTACTTTCTATTATCTGAGATATATGATAACATCACCAATGTGTATAACTCACTAACACAACATGAAGCAATGTGATTCGTTTTCCACTAATGATTTACATGAAGGGAAATAAGGATTATTTTAATGATTATATGTGATATAAATGAAATAATAATTATAATCATTAAATATTTATCTCTATGAAAATATAATATATCACTTCATTTCTTACACTGAAAAATGATAACATTCTTCGTGTACCTGTTGACTACCGCCTCCAAGAAGTAATGTGATTGTTTTTTCATCACCACATCATAAGAAAGATATATAAAAGTATATTTAATGAAATAATGTTATATATATGATATTATGATCAATATATAAAGATAATTTAAAAATCCCATCTTTATATAATGATCATTTAAAATGGTAATGTAACTCCTGCATACCTATGACTTATAGTCTCTAGGACCTTAACATAGATTAATTTTCATAACCATTTTCAATTATTAGTTTTGAAAGTTTAGTTGAATATTAAATATCAAAATTATTAAATTATTATTATGTAGATTTTTATATAATGACCTCTTTTACTATGACCAACACAGCAAATTTGTTTTGAATCAATGAACCAAATGTCCTCAAAACACCTGAGTGGACAAAATATATTAAGCATTCATATATATAATTATAATTTAATAAAATAAATGTTTCAATTATATGGTTTTAAAACTATAAAATGTTCTTGTGTAACAAAACTATTCTTATAATATTGTTATAAAGTATTTAATGGGAATTCATAGAAGTTCTTGACTCGTGGTATGGGTCTTCAAGTCTCATTTTTGTTTCTGTCAGATATACTAAATATTCACTAGTACTTTTAATTATGTGGAGAATTTACTAACTATTAATGTATTGCACAATTAATTTCATTAATATTATTAGCATTTAATAATCAAGATGATTTTATCACTTTTCATTATGTTTTTTATAGAAACTACCAATGACAAAAGTGACTTTGTCTCATTTTCCCTTAATTGAGGCATATTGAAATGGTACACACCTATATTCCTTTATGAGGTGTATCTACTAAATATTTTCATACATTATATCATAAACATACATAATCTCTTTATTATTTATTATTTATTTGATTTTATTTTTCCATGGGGCCAATGATTGAAAAAATTACTAATGAAAACATGTATTTATATCATAATATCCTATTTTTCATATTTTTAATGTTGAAAGTTTTTTAGGAAATTAAGTGATATTAATTTATTGAAATATATATATTTATTATATACATTACATTATTGTGGTAAACATGGTTTATTTTCAATTACTTTTATATTGATAAACAAAACATCAATAATGTCATTTTTATATGATACTGATCTTGTATGTCCTTTTAGATAAGGTATATTTCTCTTTAATATCCATGTATTCTAAAATGATTTCTAAATTGTTCATTATTAAAATAAATTATTTAAAAAATCTATTTTACATGGTAATTTTCAATATCTAAAATGTTTTTTGAAAGTAAATTTCTTACCATTAACCAAACATGTCACTTTTTATGCCCTTTTAGAAATGGTGTGGAAAATAATGTTTATTTTTGTCATTTACATCATGAATGAGTTTTCCTGCAATCATGAAGATTATTTTAATATAAAAATATTTTATATATTTGTAATTTAAATTTTAATAAATATTTGTTTCTCAGTATTTTGGGATTTTTAGTTTTTGAAAGTGATTTTAAAAAGAAAAATGTTATTTTCATCAAAAATGTATTTAATTATATTTTTATGTTATTTATATTCATTAACATGATCAAACCTTTTTGTTACTATTGATTCAATGAGGTTATTTTTAATGACACCATCCACAACAATTCTATGGATGAATAATAGTTGTTTAAAAAATATTGATATGGAACTTGTTTTGTTCCTAATGGTTATTCATGTTTCACAAAGACTGTTTTGGAACCTATTTTGTTTTAAATAGTGAATCTTATTGCAAGGATATTATTATGAAACCTTATTCTTTCACATAGGTCAATTAATTTTCAAATAGATTTTTCTATAACCCGTTTATTTTCCATGGGTTAATCGTGTTTCAAAGATATTGTTATAGAACATGTATCATTCCCACAAGTTAATCATGTTTCAAATAGATTTCTATGGAACCCATTTCATTAGAATGGTTAAACAATGTTTCATATTTATTGATATTAATCCAATTTGATTTCCATGATTTAAAAATAATTAAAATAGATTTATAGAAACCAATTTATTTTCCATGGGTTAATCATGCTATAAAAAGAATAAAAGTTGTTTCTATTAGATTATGATGAAACCAATTCTCTATGTACATTATTCAGTAATCATAGTTGGATAATATTGATGATCATGAGCGCACAAAAATAGTACGAATTAAGCCTATAATATCTTATACGAAGAGAATTCCAAAATAGATATGTGTGAGTCTATTATACTTGTATTATGGTTTGACCCATAATGCTCTAGTTGATCCCAATATATCTTATATAATGGGTTATAATAGATAGAACATATTCAATTTCATATAAAATATACAATGGGTATGACTAGATAACACTCCAACTAATTGGGTAATGGTCATTTTCATTAGATGTTGGAAAAATGAGTTGTCGGTGGATTTCTCCTGTGGAATTAACTTCAATCATGTTAATTATAACATGGGTTTAAAATTGGTTATGAAGATGAGGTTATAAATATACCTACACATTTTCATTATTATTGATATGGTTTTTAATGTATTTATGTAATCAATATTGATATCACATTCCTCCTGATTGTTGATTCTAATGAATGGTTCCATTTTTTAATTCCTTATTCCATGTTTTCATGTTTTAGGATATTAGTATTGATGGGTATAAGTCCTATTTTGTTTGAATCATGCACATTGATTACGTAATCATACCCTTATACACATATTATACCCACATATTACCTTGAAATGATAATGATTATTTTCAACCATAATGATCATTTGAGATCACCCTCATTATATTTCCTTTCCCCTGTGGTTTGATTTTTTTTCAATTCATAGTTACTAGAAGGGTCTCAAATGGATGATTAAGATGACTTAATGTGAAAGAAGAAATACTTGGTTAATTGGGAGATGTTCCCCATTATTATGTAAGATGTTATTCTGGTAATCTAAAAGTATAAACCAAAATTTTACTTCAGAATATAAGTAATCCAATGATTCTTTTTGATGATATATGTTTTAGATGGAAAAACATGTCTCACCTTGATTTTTTTTAAAGAAAGAAATGCAATGTTTATGTTTTTAACACTAAATATGGGTATTTGGGTTTGGAGATGTTATATTAATTCAATAAAATCATAGGTGTTATTATAGAATTATAATAATGAAAAAAACAGTCACTAGTTATAAACAAATAGAACATAAAAATTTAACCAATAACCCATAATTTACACCAAACCCTAGATGGAATTCCACAACCCTTGGCCACAATCCCCCTTTATTCAAATTTTTTTATGAAAATTGGTGAGTGAAAAATTAACGTCACCTAATAAATAAATCCCCAAAACACCACTAATTTAAAAATTTATATTTCCAATAACATAAAAAATAAAAAATATATAAGAAAACAATTCATGATAATTTTGTTTTCATATAGAAATCATTTTTACATCTAATTACATCTAGAACAAAGAAAAAATTTACAAATTATACTCATAGAATAAATTGTTACTATTCTACACATACCACCAATGACCATCCAACAAGTTCCATGATTGAATTATTTCACATCTGTCAATATTAGAAGAAAAATTCAAATGTTTACATAAAATCTGAAAAACATTAAGACATGATAGAATATTAAATTATAATAATATGTAGGTTTTAGTATATACATACATCAAAGAAATAATTGAGTAGGGTTCTATAACAAATCTATAAAAAGGTAACCCAATAATATTATTTAATATATATATATATATAAATGTAACTTCTCAATATACAATTAATAAAATTATTATTTATTTATAAAAAATTATCATTTATAAATAAATAGAAATGTATATGATGAAAATTTTACATGAGATATAAAAATATAAAATTATATGGATGTAATACCGGAGAGAAAATAATTTATTATAAAACCCTAGCTAGTGAATTATGCAGAGTTTATACCTACACAAAAATTTCACACATATATATTACATGAATTTAAATTAATATTCAATAAATATCATAACAAAACAAGCCTCCGGATAAGAATGGTTTAGATCCATTGGATACTAGATAAATAATTAACTATTTTCATGATTTATCTTAAATATATCTGATAAATAAAATCTCCTATCGTACACTTCTTAGATGTACCTACATAAATTCTTTCAGTATGACCTGGGAAATGAAAAATAATAAATGGTGAAATAAAAGTCTTATTAATGGTATAAATAAGTGATATCACTGAATGTTCATAATTGAACATGATATAATAATTAATATATAAGAACAATATTATAAATTACAATAATCAAACCATATTAGTAAAATTTCATTAATCATAACTCATGTCATAAATCATTTTCATAACAAAAAAACAAGTTATAATGGATTGGAATCCTCAATAATCATTCATTATCCATGATATCATGTAATAAAAATGTCATATAAGTTCATGGGATAAACATAATCAGTGAAAATAATTTTCAAAATCAATTCTCGCTGCCAATGAAAGAATAGTTGTTTGGGATCCCAAACCATTCAATCATTTCCATTAGCCAATGATCATTACCAATACTATCATAGTAGATAGATTCTTTTAATTAATTGGGTTCACTCCCTATTTCAATCCTTATTATCTCATGAGATATCCATTACTACATAATGCATGAGTGGGATATATTTTTTTAGACCACCCATAACTTAATGAAATTCATTAATCAATTTTCCATTAGATCATAAAAGATTCATTATATCGTCATAATATACCCCTTGGAAAGGAAATGGGTTTCATATTCATTTTATCATTTCATCATAGTATACCCCATGTAAAGAGACACTGATTTCATCATAACATCATTAAATCATTGGAATGAAAATAGTTTCATAGAATCATCATTATATCTTCATTATTTTTATCCATCCAGAGAAATAAATTTGCTGGTATCATATGATCTAATCCCTAATAAAGCATATAAATCACATAGAGATAATGAAATAGATGAAAAATACAATTATAATAACATTCATACCATTTTTTATAATATGAGAGATGTAGAATTTTATTTTGGAAACATTTTAATAAATAATTATCAATATTGGGAAAATAATAATCTTTCAAATTTACCAAGAAATATTGTAGTGTAATCTTAAAATAAATGAAAATTTATTGTGTAGAAAAATATATTCATGTTGTTAACATTATCAAAAAATAAAACATTTTATGAAAATTTAATTCATAAAAATGAATAATATGTAAAACAATTCCTAAGATTTTTTATTTTTAACTTTATTAAATGATACGGAAAATTTAATTTTTCAGATATTTCTTATATAGGTATGAACAATTTGATTTTTTTTAATATGGACATGGAGGAAAAGGTTCTCCCATAAAATTTTATATTTGGATAATGTTTCTTTAGAAATATATTCTAGATTATTTTAAGTAAAAATGAGATTAAAATGGAAATATTAAATAAAAAATCAAAAATAAATTAATGAGGACAAACAAATGGGGTCTATAGTATAATATTAATATAATTTCCCCAAATGTAAATTCAGGCTTAAAATTTTTATATGTAAATTAGATTGATGTTTAAATCCATTACCTAAAATCTTTTCATTATTAATTTTCATTAAAATATAAAATATAATAAATATATTCGAAAAAATTTCTTCTGTAAATTACTACGTATCATTCGTTTATAAATTATAATTATCATTTTATAAACAATATCTCTATTAAAATTATAATGCGTTTGAAAAACTGATATGTATTCCATGCATGATTCTGTATGATTATTCATGTAAATGAACATTGTTCATGGTTTCATAATCTATAAATTATTAATCAGTTAATAAATTTCATATTTATTCAACATATACACTTTTATAATTATTCATCTACATCGATGTCCAGAACTGCATCACATCACTTTGTGGAAGTTGTAATCTATATGTATGCTTGGGTGACATTATCATTTTCTAATGGATTGAAAGATAATAAGATTCATAATATCTTATAGTTGAAGAATAAAAATGATTTTAAAAATATAATGTATCAACAATTAATCACTCATAAAAATAAACCATGAATATTGGTGATGGAAAATAAATCATATCTCCAAATGGAGGTTGTAGTCCACACATTCCCAGAAGCAATATTTTTTTTCTCATTTGATGGATGAGAGGTATAAAATGTTTGATACATTATAATAACCAAAAATTAAGAGTATTTAAAATAAAAAATTAATTATTTAATAATGGATACTGATTATTTATAAGAGGTATATGAATAAATTAAACTGAAAATACTCAATTAAGAGTAATACCTCATCATTGAGGGACCTCATTTGGATTGATATTATGTCCAATGAAGGCACTCTAGAACACATTTAGTGACGTTAAAAAAATAATAGGTATGTTTTTGGTCAATATGTATGGCTCATGAAGTGTGGGGAGGACTTAAGATGCTTTATCCATTTAAAAGGTTTGAGAGGACACAAATGTAATTTTTCAAAACAGTGTTCTATAATATTGTTAAACTCAAGTCAAGTTTCCCGAACATAAGAAATATTTTGATATAGGAAGAATAAAATTTAAAAAAAAACCCAATTTATCCAATTATATAATGTTTTATTGAGATATTTTAAAACATATTTTCTTTGTTGACCACAAGGGAAACCTTTTTAAAAAGTAATCACGGTAACAGTTTTTAATATTTCTACTATTAATTGTGAAAAAATTAAATATAACATATTAAATTATATTTATTATTCTTATTAAAAACGTGAAATACATGTTATAATATCCATTTTTTATGTTTTAAAAATTATTATTTATGTAAATTTCAAAAATACACATAACTATTTTTATAAAAATGTATTTTTAAGAATAAAAATAAAATTTCAATTAGTCCTTGTCCTGAAAAAAGAATATAAGACGAGTGAGGTTATATTTTATTCAATATATTTTTTAAATATTTATTTAGGAATAATTCATAAATGGTAATTAAATTGATTTATTAAGATAAAAATTCATTTTCTTCATAATAATAGTCTTTCAAGAAAACATCACATTTTAACTTCAATTTTTTTGAATTTAAAATTAATTAAAATCAAATGAATTCATTTTCAAAATATATATAAAAATCGATTTTCATAATATTGTGAGTCCTACTCATAAATACTAATCCAATGATATTGTTAAAACTATAATGTTAAATAAAAATATATATATATCCCATTTTTTAAAGTCATTGTTGTGTGTGAAACATGATATAAACAAATTTGATTAAAGATAGATATATCGTAAATTATAGGGTGGATACATTCTACCCCCCTTTATAAATATTTTCACCTAAAATTCCATCTCATTGATACAAACTATTGTGCAAATTAATCCTTCATCACAACATCATGTATCCAGGTGCCTTCCTTAAATTTTGGGTTTCCCCAAAAATATTCTAATATCTTAGTGGTCTTGATTTATTGAACATTTTATCATTAATACAGAATATCAACTGGATACCCCTCATATGATATATCATAATCTAGTGTTAAAACCACTATATACATTATATGTGAATTATTATTTATGTACTTCCTCATTATAGGTACATTGAACACATCGTGACCATAATGATGATTTGGATGAAATTCCATATGATAAGAAACCATCCTGATCAAATCATTATTTCTAAAATGGCAGATAAATATATGTAATATTTTTACCTTCTATCAAAATATCATAACCTTAAATCAATGAGATTCACAGAGAAATACCATATCAAAAACAATGAATTTCATATCTCACTAATGATTATCTGTATAACTATATTATAAAAGTTTCTCTAACTTGATGTGTTACTGAATGGTTCAAACCATATCTTCCATTTCCTAATAAGAATTAGGTGACAAAATTTTTTTTCTTCAACTTCATCCCAAAACGATGGAGTACTCTAAATCCGTCCATATTGGTATTTAAAAGGATACATATTAATACTTATGTGAAATAAATTATTGTTATATTATTAAATAATAGAATTCTATTTATCCCAACCAAAATTGAAATCCATATAATATTCTCTAAAAATTTCCTCTTGGTTTTTAATGACACTTTATGACTCACCATCTGCCTATGGATGATATAAAGTAATGAAACATAACTCTATATCTAGAGACTTAAAAAGAATTCTCGATAACGTTGAGGTAACCCCTCATATCCTTCTCAGATTCAATTAAGAGTGGTGCTCCATAAAATCACTGAAACTCCTTAATTAATATCCTATAAATATTATAAAAATAGAAATATTCACTAATTAAATTGAATTTTACAGATTTTTATTGGTGATTGAGTAAAACCAAAATAGCAGTATTCCCATTACATGTTTTAGGGTGTCTTACAATGAAATCAATGGTAATGTTTTCCCATTTCTATTCTGGTATGTGTATTATTACTAACACCCCTTATACTTTTTCCACGTAAATTTAAATTATTTAAATACCATGAATCAATATACATACCCTAAAATTTCTATTTTTGTTGTCATCCCAAATGAAATACTCTTTAATATCTCAATAAATCTTCTTACATACAAAATGAATATAGACTTGTGAACTTGTATATTAATCTAACATGTTGGTCTTAAATTTTATTATTGGAATGAAATATTCAATATTATTTAACCATATCAATCAATTAAAATTATTATTTTACTCAAAATCATTTCCCACCTTCTTATGAAGTTCCACATATTTCTTTTATGCATCTTTAATCTATACATGGATGGATGTTTCACCATTCATATATGAAATATATCATCTTCCCCTTTCCCAATTATTATAAGATACATCATCTACAATTTCTTTAATATTGGATATCATTAAATCATCATCATGGATAATAAGCATGATATTTCCATCATAGAGCATCACCCACCTTGTTCTCCATCCCAAGGTGGTAGTGTATTAAGAAATAATAACATTTATTCAATTAAAACCATATAATTTGGAACATATTCAACACTTTCTACATGAATTTATACATCAATATATTATTATTATATATATATATATAATCTCATTTAACAAAAAGAAAATGAACCTAAATTGTCAGTGAAAAAATAGAACATGCCAACTCTAAATCATGTTTCATTCAATTTTTCTCCATAATTGTCAGTTTTAATGTGGAAGAAACTATAAAAATATCATTCATCATGATGACATATCATAGTACCATATTTGATGCATCACTAATGATTATGAACCATTTTCTACAACCGGGTAGTTCAAGTAAAGTTGTTTTGACCATCTTTCTTTTCATCTCATTGAAATTTTCCTCTCATTCATTTTTATAATATAACTTATCTCCCTTCCAGGTAAAAATTTTTATTGTATTCGATAATTTTTAAAAACCTCTCTCAATTCAATGGTAGTATCCTGCCAACCTAATAAAACTATATATCTTAATTACCATGTTTGGTCTAGGACATTTTTAGAAAACTTACATCTTTTAAAGATATATTGATATACGACCACTTGAGATTATATATCCCAACAATGATACATTATTATAGCCAAAATTTACACTTTTTTAATTTATCTTATATCTCCTCCCTCCCCAGAGCCATCAACACAATCCTCCAATGATCATCACAATCTTCCACCCTCTTTAAATTTATAATAATTTCATCTATAATTGTGTCAACTAGCTGACCAAGAAAATATATGGAGTCTATATTAATTAGTAATATTAACATAGAAGAGTGAATATGTATTTCCAAATGGAGACATTATAAATTGACAATGACCAAACCACGTATGAATGTATATTTTGATATATCTTTTTTCTCGGCCCTCAATTGATGATATCAAAAATAAATTTCTTTCATGAAAATTTATTGATCCCATAAGAGTTAAATATAATAGTCACCAATTATGGGTATGTTATATTTGTTCTTGATATTTATCTAGTTATGTAATCGATAAAAATTTATAAGATTCATTTAACCATGGTTCTTCTTAAAAGAAAAATATTCTGGTGATGGTGATGCATTGGGGTCTATGTATCCCTAATCAGGATTCTCCTTGAGTTAAAGCTTCAATTCCAATAACTCAATTGGGGACATTCAACATGGATTCCATTAAATATGTGTAGCAATAGGTATGAGTTCTATTGAATACACAAATTCATTTTTTGGGGTATTTTTAGGAATTTATTGTAAAAATAAATCAAAATTATCCAAAAAAATTGGAATAAATTAGATCCTGATTATATCCCACGAAATTTGAGATAAATATCCTTGATCAATCTCCAATAAGAACAATGTAATATAGATAAAATCCTTTTTAATTTCAAGTTCATCCTCACAATGTTCAATGATCATTTGTAGATGATGAAATTCAAATGTGACTTCTATTTCAAGAAAATTGATATCAACTATATATAGAGATATAATATTTTACCAAAATCAAGTCAAATTAAACCAATGAATGAATAAAAATATTGGTATATATTAAATTCATACAAATAGATAAAAATTATATCCCTAACTCTGGAGTGGTTGTTAAGTGTTCTTTAATAATCATGATCTAATTTGGTGATTGAAATTGCATAGGCCCTTCAATGTTCTCCATTGTATTGGGGCATTGAATTGGATAATTGTTAAGATCTCTGTTTTAATTTAGAAAATATAGGACCAAACATATGGTAGGAACAAAAAGGTCTGTTGATAACTGGATAGTTTATCATTTTTTTCATATGAAGTTGATGACATAGTTAAATTATTTCACACTAGGTACAATATTTGGGTTTCTCCCAAAAATATAAAAACAATCATATAAAATGTACAAAATATTCTGACAAGATTTATATATTCCTTCCATTTTTTCATGTGATGGATAAGTAATAGTTAAATGATTTCACATCAGGTTCACAATTTGATTCTTTGCTAGGAATGAGATAACATGCATATGGTTTGGGAAAATGGTCTCATGGTTTGATTGTGGGGGTTAAGGTTGTACAATCATTCACATTGGGTTCACCATTATTTTTAAAATTCCATTGAAACTCTGAATTCTTCCCAAATATATAACTGAGTGCAGACATTATTTCCATATGTAAATGATCTATCTGTGTTTCCGAGCCAATGGAAATTAAGAACTCAATTTGGTCTATGTTATGGGATTTTGGTATCATCACATTGTGGGGGGTTCCTACTTTATAGACTGAAGATATGTTTGAAAACCACTTCCTAATATCTATAAGATACTGGTTTCCCTAATGAAATGATCACACATTGAATATTTCAGTGTGTAAAGGGTGGATTATTAAAAAAATTCACTTGCATGTATCTGATGTTCTTTATCAATTTTCCATTAATGGGTATCCACTTATATATTTATGTCAAATATCCAAGCACCGTAGAATATATTTTCCTTGGTGATTTTGATTATTATCACGAGGATTAGATTGTACCATTATGTGGTGTCCTATATATACATTTTATAATAGGAATAGAAACCCATGTAGTTCATTGATCAAGATAATTTTACTCTCATTACTAGGGAACATATAATTGGTCACATATGCCTTTGGTATTGAAAAGTATTCTTAGGGGGTTTCCAATGTATCATGTCTACGGTAGGAATTAATGTCATTATAGTCCAATAAAATCGTTGGGAGTTACCTTGAGGTGGATTTCTATACATGGGGGGTTTTCATATCATGCTGCTAAATGGGGATTACATTTTGAGGATTCCCTTACCAATTGAAGTTCATTAATAAAATTTTATGCTCATTTCAAATATGTAATCCCATTTGATCAATGCATAATGTGAGAAACAAGGGATAGTAATTATTCTACCTCACTACATATGGATGTAGGAATTATATAATGGGGAAACCCTATGGGTTTTTGGTATAGAGATGAAAATATATGACGACGTCAAACATACCCATGTTATAGTGTGAATAAGGGTCATAATAGTTTTTTTCCTTCACAATCTACTGGTGAATGAAGAATAACGATAAGACCATGAGAGATATTGTGTCCTAGTAGTTGAAAATTCAGAGACCTGGCGAGTATTACACTAAGGTATTTTTCTATTTATGACCAGGATATAAGATGGTGGCTTATATATATTATTATAGAATGAATCACATTTCTCATAGTTTAGTTTGACACGGTCTTACTCACTCTGATTTCTCTCTCAATCTGCTTGTAGATGAGAAATAATGATCATAACATGGGAGATATTTGGTCCTGATTGCTGGAATTTTGGAGACATTAAGAGACTTATAATGAAGTGGATGATTATTTGAGATCCAAACTTAGGAATAAATCATATATATCCTAGTAAATGAAGGAATTAAAGTTCTTGTATATTAGTTTAATTATGTAATACTCACTGTGTTTTCCCTCTCAACACATAGATGGATGATAAATAATTATCATCCCATGAGATAGATGGGAGCTTTATGGTCAGAATGATAGAGATATAGAAATACATACAATGAGGTGTATTCTTTTTTGTAATTTGGACTTAATAATTCGTCCTATGTATCATGCTTATGGAAGGAACTAGATTTATCATAGTTCATTTTGATTGGGTGTTACAGAATGATGATGCACTAATATATCCACAAAATAATGTTATTATATCCTATGATATCTACTTTATATTGACTAATTATTTTCTGGGCATGTTTTTATTATCTTCCTGACATGTTTGAAGAGGACTAGACCTGTCCTAGTTTTATATCAATATTTTACAAGGAAAATGGAATGATCCATTTTACTTATCCTAAATACTTCTTATATTTTTATTGGATTATATAGAGATTGTCACATAATCAAATATGAAATGTATGGGACTACAACATGTCATAGTTTAGTTGTTTAGTGGCCATCACATGATAATGGATGACATGTTTGGAGGGTATCATAGGATCTACCTATGTTGTTCAATGAACATCAAGATATAATGAATGTCATTTATGGGGGGAAGCACATAACATGATTGACTTATCTAAATGATTTGTATGACCGGAGATGACATGATTTGAGGGTGTCTCTTGATCTAGATTACTGGTTTGGTGTACATTGAATGATGATAAAAAAAATTCTATTGAGCGAACCACATGATATAGAAAAAATTTCATTGGGAAATTTATTAATGGACATTCCTTTATTTATATTATAAATGTTTGAAGACAATGTCATGATATATATACACTTGTCATTGTGACATTATGAGGCCTTGATAAAATATCTATGTGTCACTGCATGATTTAGTGTGTCATGTATGGAGGCCATCACAAGGTTTAGATGGAATTATTAGGGGACATCATGAGATTTAGGGGGCATATTTGTAGTCAGTCGTGTGACTTTTTTGACATATCCATTGAATGTCTCATGATCCAAATAACATACCTATAGAACATCACATGACTTGACTGATATGTCCCAGTGTTGTCTCATGATCTTGGTTGGTCATTAAAAGCGTATAAGCATTGTTGAATACTTATTCGAATAACACTTTGATCTTTTTGTATAATTTTATTCCATACTTTATTTCATATGTACCTCAGGTATTTCTAGGGTTAGATTTTTTTAGTTATTATTTTACCTAGCAGAAATGAGGTACCTCTTTCACATAATGTGACTTACATTCCATAATTATTTCACATGATCTATAATGTGATCATGTGAAGAACCTATGAATACCACATGATACCTTAGGTCCTTACCCATATTTTAAGTAGTGGAAGAAATTAGGGATCACATTATTGGAAACTTCTAGAATCACACTCTTGTTCTCCCATTCATGATGGTTCATGGATCATTTTTTTTTGTGATGAGGGGGATGGATATATAGCCCTTAACACCCTAGTTACATGTTTCCATGCATTGATCCTATCTCATGGATTAGGTCTGGATTCAGTGGAGTGTTTTGGTATTATGTTCATCAAATGATCATTTGTAGATATTACATGTTTCCAAATCATATTTATTAACTACAATAAAATTCCACCATTTCCATTTTCATTAATCACCAGATAATTTAATGGATTTTTCCTGTGCATGTGTACATATCCAGAAGTTTCTACAAGGTCAAGATAACATGTCTATAGGCCTTCATTAGAATAGGTTGGATATGGTGTGTATTTTTATTGATTTTAGATGATAAATATGGGGTATTTCATGAGACAGACGACGCATTTAAATGGTTCCTCTGTGTGATCGGGATGATATGTCTAAGGGACATTGAGTGATAATTTTGTATTGTCAAGGGGTGCCTCATATGATCAATTTTGATTTAATAGGGAGTATGATCCATTTCACATGAAGTCCTACACAACCTCATTACGCATGAATATTATTCCTATAACACCTTGAAATTATATAGTATGAACATTGTATTTGATAGCTTGTATAATACCCAACACCAAGCACATAAGGGAATGTAATTTCAGGAAAGTTTACTATAAAATTTGTATTTTAAATAAATTTAATATAGTATAACTCTTTAAATAAATTCAAGAACAATGTTATCTTTACTTACATGAATGAATGACCTTATTTAATATCTTTCATTACACCCAAGATCAAGTTTTAAAAAAACAACGATATATTATTAAAATAGTATTATTTATTATAATAAAAAACAAACCTAGCCATTAAATTAGTTGTTATGGATAATATTAAATAACATTTGAAAACATGTTGTTTAAAAAAATATGAAATGAATTCATTTTTTACAAATTGATTAGAAATAAATATAAGAACCAATTCAATATATAAGAAATATTTTTTTATAAAAGCCAATTTCTAGGCTCCCAAATGAATTTTTATTTGATTAATTAAATTTATTAAATTTATTGGATTATTTTAATGAAATATATATGTTATTAATTCAGTCAATTATTTAATATATTCCTTGAATTTATTTTATAGGCATATGATAAGAACAAAACATATTGGATGCATAAAAACTAATATTTGTATAAAAGCAGTTTTACAGCCTTTTCATAGAGAACACATTTTAATTCCAATTTGAGGAACTTTTATAGGCTATACATGTAAAAATAAACATAATACATAAATTTAAAACCTAAAAATTAGAAATGGTTGATTATTGGGTACTTTTTGTGAAGATTCTTTTTCTAATGAGTAATGAAAAATATTGAATTTTGTTTCAACATTTCCTTTTCATTTAATTTATTTATAAGGAAAAATTATATTTTTAAATGGTTTAAAGTTTCAATAGATTAATTTATTATAAATTATTTAAATTTATATAATTGGATTCAATTTCAATTTGAAATTTAATATAAAAACATTTCATTCGTTTGGATGTTTTTAATTTAAAACTCACATTGTCATCCCATCTGTGGGATTTATTTTAAGTTAATTTCTTCCACTTCTATGATTTGAATCTGAAAAAATGGATATCATATTTGGAAGAAAAGTTATTTTTAATGTTTTATTATGTTAACTAAGTTTTCTACAAAACATATTAGTGAATTTAATTAGAAATAATATCATTGATTAAGGTGAAATTAAGCTTATCATGGGACAAAACCTCAATTTTAAGGGCCCAACTGGCCTTATAAATTGTAAAAAAGGCGTTTTATGGACATATATCTACCCTATAGACATTTTTTATAATAAATACCATTATTTAATTCAATTCAAATGTTTAAAAAATGGTGTAATTCCTTTTCCTAAATTTACAGCAGTACCACTCTTCATCTGCTATAAAAGGCCTCCTGTCATCCAAATTCCTCACACATATCGAGACACTCTGAATTGTCCAATATATACCAAATAACACCTAAAAATAATTATTTTCATCCAATAAGCCTCAATGTTTTATATATCCATCAATTGAAGAAATTTTGTGCAAACCAAAAGGAGTTACCCAGAAAAGAGGTAACATCTTTCCTTAAGCTCTTTTGTTTTATTTAAATTATCCACCCCATAAACTCTATTTATTCAATTATTATATATCAAAAAAAATATAATAATTGAAATAGGATGTTTTATTATAATGTTTCTACTGACACTCACTCACACCTCTATCGAATAGGTAATGAACATACTTTTTATGTGTACATCAAACTACCTCCTCCCAAAAGGATAATTATGAATTTTTACATTACCACCTCTCATGGTTGGAAATAATAACGTAAACTCTATTTATGTATGATATATAAAATACATATTTTGTCATTTTCATTCTATAATTTTTTTATAAAACAACACTTATACATTCTATTTTGTGTAAGTGCGATAACATAATTTGTGGAATTGTGAACTGCCGCCTCCAAAAAGTGATGTGATTCGATTACACAGTCAATGTAATGTTTAAATGATCATTTTAATTAAACATAAGTGAAATAAACAAAATATAAATTAAATTCATCTCCAAATTATGTTTCCAGTAATATCACACACACAGACACAAATATATAATTTTCCTTATAACCCTTTCTAATGAATAAAAAGTGAAAATGTAGTTCATGGACATGTGGACTACCGCCTCTCCAATAGCTACCGTAATGGCCTGAGTGCCTTCATTTTTTTTTAATTTTGATCATCCATCATTTAAGGGGTTATGTGGAACCCTTAAAAGGTCTTAAAGCTTAATAGACAATTACATGCCCCATAAGTTTTAGAGAAAATCACCCAGACAAGAAAACTTGGAACTGCTCCTCCCCGCCAAATGTCATGATATCAACACTCCATCAACACAAGGATGGTCAGATAGATATCCTATGTAGAGAATCATAAGGCTAGTGCTGATGGTAATTCCATACCCTCTCAATCTTCCAAATATTGTTAGCTTTTCTAGGGTCAATGTGCCTGCTCTAAATCCTCATATGGAGCTGTATCCCTTGTAATATTACGGGTACATCTGCATATTTCATGTGGTACAAAGCCATGGGTACCCTAAAGGCCTTGAAGTAGCCTAAAGGCCTTGAGAGACAACTGGTATGAAGGCCTCTTGTGGAGTAAAATCCTTACAGGACCTGAGTACCAAAATGGTATCCCGAAGGTTGACATAGATTCAATGCTCTGACTACTACATTACTGAACAATACCTACCATGGTTCCTTCTAAAGAACATCTACAGTATCCCAAAAATATTTCCCCACTTGGATGTGATCTCAGGTCTCTTGGATGCACTTTTCGAGTCCTCGCCAACTCCATTGAGGCTCAAGTGCTCGCCACCTCAACACAATATTATTTCTTTGGAATCACAATAATCATAATTATAAGTATATATAGTAAAATTGAATGATATTTATGATATTATAATCAATATGGGAGGAAATTTTGAAACATACTTTTTTCCATAACAATAACTGAAAAATGGGAATGTTACACAGACATAGGTGTGACCTACAATATATAAGATTGTAACGTTGGTTCATTTTTCATAACCATATCTCATGGTTGGTTTTAAAAGTATAATTTATTTATAAATATTACAATTATTTAATGATTATTATTCTTTATGTTTTTATATATTGATCCCTTTGACCATATTCGATCTACCAATGTAATTTTTGAGACAAAGTGAATATCATCAAAACACATAATGTATGCATAGTTGTTTATGTGGCCCTTTAAGAAGTTGTAATAAAAGATGCAAAATTAAAATGAAACATGAAAATGATCTAATGTATGTAAATAATTAACATAAGGTTTATTATTCATAAATATTAATACAAGCATTACAATCCTGACTTATGGTAAGGTATTTAATCTCAAAATATATTCCATTGAGACTTATTTATTATTATACACCAATTAAATTTTACGAGGAGTATATACTAAACTATGAAATTTAATATCATGAATATAATTATTATCATGATATTATATGTTTCACTAATTATTATTCCTCGATGGGTATTATGATTTATTTATTTTAATATTGTATAGAGCACTTTGTACTGTTTAAATATTTTTCTTCATAAGACTGTACTTAATGATTATCTATGAAATCATACTTCTTTATGTGATTTTTAACACTATCTTGAAACAATAACTTTATTTTAACCATTTTCCATTTTAAATTTACATGAATACCCATATTCTCATAAAAGGAATATTATTATTTCCGAAACCATACATCATTTCTACATACAGTGTCAACATTGATAGTGTATTGGTTAACTGAGGGAATTATAGATTATACCATTTTATTTATTCAATGTTGATATTTGATATGGAATACCATTTATTTTGGTTTATTCAATATGAGGAATGTAAGAACTCGGTTCTTATTCTTGAGGTATGGGTTTCTTCTTTTCCTCTTTCATTTAGTGTTTTTGATAAAATAAGTAAAATGGGGGAATATGCCAAATTTTGTGGGTAAACGGAATGTAATTTTCCACAGGCTATGTACTTTGGACGTGTGGGAATATTACACAGTGTGAGTAGGACTTCCGGTGATGAAGGGTGTGAAAAATTACTACACGTCATGTAATTAGTATTTACGCACTGTGTAATCAGTCGACATGTGAATAGTAAGGCAGTGGAAGTAGCTTCCAGTTGAGTGGTAGTACATGCCATGTATTCAGAAATACACGCTATGTACTAATGTCGATAGATGAACAGTGTGGCGGTGAAAAGTAGCCGCCAGAGGAATAGCTAAATGATGAAAAGTACACGCCATATACTTGAGATTAAACGCCGTGTAGTTTGTTTTTTTATCTTAAAATGGAATGTACCCTCCGGTTTTGGCAGAGGAGGAAGAAATGGGCGTTAAGAGCTTGGGAGAGAGGTCCGATCTTGGATGAGCTCCATATTGAACACCGGGATTCCGTTCCTTTTTTCATTGATCCTGTTTGAACCATGAAGGTAAGACCTTTCCTCTCCTTGAGTGCTTCCTTTCAATTCATTCTCGAGGTGGAATTATTTTGGTTTTAATGGGTGATCGTTCTTCATAGATCTACGTCATTCTTGGAATATTCGGGGGGCGTCGTTCATGTATATCGATCAGAGGAGGTCGAGGTAGGTGGTATGATGTTTAATTCCAACTATCAGGTAGTTTTTTTGTACCATTGTGCTATGTTCCCATGATGCAGTGTGATATGGATGAGGCCTTGATTAATTAAATACCTAGAATTTCATAGGTAATTTATTGAATTTGAATAACTATTGTGTGGGATCATTACTTTGATACAGGGCCTCCATGTGGGTGTGTTCCCTCCCCTGCTTAGCCGTTCAGACAGGATACCCGAGAGTTTTCCATATCTATAACAAGTAATATGTTTTCTTGAAGGGAACTTATAGGAATTTCTTGTTGTGCATTGGGCTTGGCCCGAGATCTTTTTATGCATGATGTTAGTTTTTTTATTAGACTGAGGGCAGTTGTTTTTTTAGCCCAAGGGAAAGTTATTGATTCGCCGGAGGGAAACGTTCTTATGCCTGAGGGCAGTAGCTTCTTTGCTTGAGGGAAATATCTCGTATGCCTGAGAGAAATACTCATTATGCCTGAGGGAAGATACCTGAGGGTTTAGTTTCAGTTTGGCCTGAGGGAAAGGTTCCAATTAGCCTGAGGGCAAGGTACTATTTAGCCTAAGGAAAAGTACATTTGAATATTCACTTTTGTGGTTTTTTCTGTGGCATTGTATAAGAGATTTTCGGTGGAGGTTGAGTCTTGGGTACATATATCTCAATTTTATTGAACTGATAAATGATTAATAAAATGGAAATGTATCTAGTAGAGATAGTTACTTTTGAGTGCTGCCTAGTTTATCACATTTTATTACAGCACACTGTTGTTTCACAAATTCACTAACAATTGGGCTTGGGCCTTTGGTGGTTGCCTACTGGGATTTATTTCTCACATCCTTTTTGGGTCTTTTTGTGGGCCCAAACAGATTATATTGTTGCAGGTGTGGATAAGGGAAGGGGTCCCTATATAGGTACTTGATTGTTGCAGAGGCATAGGAGATCATGGGACTGAGCTTAGGCTTACGATGCTGTTGAGCTCCTACTGCACAATTTTATTTTTCTTTGCTGTATTATCCCCTTGTATTGTATTATTCAAATTGCAGTGTATCCTTCTCTGGATACTTTTATAGACTTAGGGACATATTACATCATTTTATATGATTGTTGGTCTTTCTATACATCAGTACTCTATCTATTTCAGATTCATTATTGTTTACTGCTTCTGCTTTTGTATGTTGTATTTGTTCCAATGAATTACACTTTAAAAAATGAGGGCTTAGTTTCCCCACTCTCATACATAGGCCTTCACTTCCAGCCTCTGGCATTTGGGGAAATGCGCTAGAGGTCATGTGACCAACTGGGTTCTGGGCACCCGTTAAGTGGCACCCGGATCCGGGACGCTAAAAAGTGTTATCAAAGGCATTAATTTCACTGCTTTATTTTAAAATTTGGTGGTGAAAAAAAAGATAGATTGTTAAGGTATTTAGTAATAACTCTGTCTAGGAGTAGCTACCCCATGTACATGTAAATCCCTGATTTCATCTGATTAAATTGTGATTTTATGTTTATGATTATTACAGTTCATTTTATATTCACCATTGGGTAACACACTTGTGGTGTTCTGTTTATATTTTCATACATGTGTTCTATTTAGTTGCAACCTGATGAGATGAGGGTATTCTATCTCATGTAGCATTTAGGCAAATGTTAGAATCACATGCCATGCATAGTTTCCATGCCATGTAGGTTCATTAGAAATTGCATGTTGTTGTGATAAATTTTGTGATAGTAAAATCATGTTATTGTGATAGATGCCTTGATAAAATACATGTTATTTGATAGGTTATTGTTATTTAAAGTTTTTTATAATTATCATCAACCTTTCGTTGTTGAGGAGTATGGGCCCTCATTGACTAGAATTTGGTGGATCATTGACTGATTACCTTGTTTATAACATGTATAAGTTTCCAATATTTGATTCACGTGGAGTATGGGCCCTCACGGATAGGAATTTGGAACATAGGTGTTGGTTTGAGGGTTTTTCTGGGATCCAGAGTAGTTTCAAAGGCTTATTGACCGGGAAAACCCAGAAAACAATTCATGTACTTTTGGCTACACGCCATGTACTCATCTATTTGGGAAGAAAAGAAATTTTTTTTCGTACATGCCATGTACCATACGTACTCGCCATGTAGTTTCTACCCGTGTCATAGGTCGTGTAGTCATAAACACAAGATAGTGAAACATTGAGGGAACATGCCATGTACCGATTATACACGCCATGTCGTGTTGACCCTATGTCCGCCTGTGTAACTAACAACACGGACGGAGAAATCTGAGATTACACCTGTCGTGTCAAGGACGAACATGCCGTGTAGTGTAACTTTGGGACCTGACCTTGTAGATAACAAACACGGGTCGGTGTAACCTTTTTTGAACCTACTGTGTACCTGTGGGAAATGTTGTGTACTGTTGATTAGGGAGAGACCATGTGGACATGGCCGTGTGGCTAGGAAGAAGGAGTGTTGTACACGCCATGTGGTGGTGTAAAACGTCGTGTTGTGTTTGTCGAGTAGCCGGTCATGTCACTAACAACACGGGCAGTTGGAATCAAAGTCGTACACGCCGTGTCCATCTGGAACATGCCCTGTATTCGAATCTATTTTCCCTGTCGTGTAACAGAGAACACGGGTCAGTGAAGCTCGTCTAGTACACGCCGTGTAGATCTCATACATGATATTTATTTTTATTTAAAGTAGAGTCATGTGGCTAAACCATGTAGAGGGACTCGGGCATGGAAGAAGATTCAAATATTTGCCTTGTGTGTGGACAACACGCCGTGTGTTTGGGGTGTAACACAACATGTTCTGATAGAGTACATTCCCATGTGAAATACATGAGGGGACATGCCATGTAGTTATTATAAATGTCGTGTAGTCATGTTTTTTAAAACATAAATGTTTTCTTTTCCTTGTTCACTCCCTACGCTTTTGGTTCATAGTCATTGATAATCTTGATCTAAGGCGTGTGTTTGACCTTGTAGAGTCATGATACTGAGAATACCTCGAGTTGTTCGCTAGGAGAGCGGCAACGAGTATACTCCCAAGACCATAGGCCATGGGGTACTGATGGATCTTCCAGTAGAGCTAGATGTGGTGCCAGCCATTATACCAGATACAAGCGCGGAGATGGAGTTCTATGAAGGCTTCGTGCAGTTTATGCAGACCTTCCAGGGAGCACTGTCGGCTGCCACATCTTTGGCAGAGCTTACTCATATATTCCAGAAGAAACATCCACCTACATTTTCAAGGGATGGAGGACCATAGGCTACAGAGTCTTGGATGGGTTCTATGCAGACTATCTTAAATCATCTAGAGACGACTCCATGGAAGAGGTTCAAGCTCGATACATATATGCTGCATGATTACGCCAAGAGGTGGTGGGATGTTACCACCCAGACAAAGCATCATATAGACATGGCGTGGGAAGATTTTCAGGCATACATCTATGACTATTTCTTTCTGGAGAATCTACGGGAAGATTTGTCTTGAGAGTTCATGAATCTACAGCAGGGCTCCATGTCGGTGTTGGACTATTCTGCCCGAAACACCGAGAATCAGTGTTTTTCACCTGTTCTTGTGGGTGATGAGGCGTTGAGGGCTCGACACTTTGAGGACAGTCTTTGGAACGACATACGAGTGCTAGTGAACATTTTCATGTTGCCTACAATGCATGATATTATAAACTAGACAGTGATTACTGATCGGAACCTACGAGATGCAAGTGGTTCATGCCAGGGTGGTTCAGCACTAGTTTCTAGTACTATTTCTACCAGTAAGAGGAAGAGGAATATGGAAATCTCTCACAGTGTCATTAATAGTCAGAATAATTCTTTAGGTGGCCTGGTGATGTGCTACCAGTGTGGTAAAGAGGGGAACTAGAGATCGCATTGTCCACATGACCTAGTGGAGTGCAAAACGTATGACAAGATGGGTCATCTGCAGTGCTTTTGTAGGGCCTTTCCACTAGTGGCTAGTGAGAGGGGTTCTGTGCAGACTCCATATACAGGAGTAGGGCAAGTAGCTTCTTACCAGTCAGGGAATTGGGATACCTCGGGACATACAGGAAGAGGTGGTGGTAGTGGCCAGGGTAGCCAGACACCAGGATCTTAGAGATAGCAGGGCAGGTCAGCTCAGGGTAGTCAGGCTATGTTGTAGGGCCACATCACTGGGCATGTATATGCAGTGCAACCGACCAAAGAGGAGTAGGATCCCAAACCTTCTACAGTCAGAGGTACTATTCTAGTTGATTTGGTTTTCTCTTCTTTACTTTTCGATACTGGTGTTACTCATAACTTTATATATGTGACTGTTGTAGAGAGCCTTGGGATCTATGTTTCTTCTTCTTCTGATGTCATGACGATAGACACTCCGTTCGGGACTAAAACGACTGGTGTGTATCTGTGTAGGGTGTTCCCCCTTGAGGTTGGTGGGTGTATCTTTCTATGGAACCTCTATGTCTTAGAGATGACAAGCTATGATTTCATACTTAGGATGGACTGGTTGGTACCCTTTCAAGCCTTTTTATATTGCTATAGTCATTGGATGCGTCTCACGACACCAGAGGGTGGAGTGTTTCTATACAAGGGTGAATGGGATGTCTAGGAGAACTGAGCTAGACCCGAGCATTGTGGGAGAGATGGAGTGACAGACCATATTGTGAGTTTATATCTGTATGACCAGGGAACATGTGAGAAATATTTCCCTCTAGTAGTTGTTCATTTCAAGGATGTCTTCCCAGATGACTTTTCACGTCTGCCTCTCGAGCGAGAGGTGGATTTCTCTATTGAGATTCTTCCAGGAGCATCAATGGTGTCCATTCCTATTTATAGGATTGATACACCATAATTTGAGGAGATCAAGATGATGTTAGAGGAGTATCAATAACAGGGTTTCATCTGACCAAGTAATTCTCCTTGGGGTTCGCCTATCCTCTTTGTGAAGAAGGTGGATGATACCCTCAGACTCTGTGTGGATTATCGAAAGCTGAACCAGATGATGGTTAAGAATCAATATCCCTTATCAAAGATTGATGATCTTTTTGATCAACTATGAGGAGCACCAGTGTTCTAGAAGATTGAATAGAGATTCAGATATCATCAGTCACGCGTTAGACCATCAGAAATACTGCTTACAACTTTTTGGAGAATATATTGTCCATACAAGTACTTGGTTTTGCCGTTAGGACTCACAAACATGCCATCAGTTTTCGTGGCTCTAATGAATCGTGTGTTACGCCCTTATCTGGTTTATTTTGGGGTATTTTTTTGGACGATATCTTGGTGTCCTCTCACACTCGGCATGACCATGCTACCCATATTGAGTTCATACTGAGTACACTGAGAGAGCATCAGCTATATGATAAGCTCTCAAAGTGCAATTTTTGGATAGACCAGATACACATCCTAGGTCATATCATCTCAGTGGAAGGAGTTGTAGTAGACCTAGAGAAGGTGAGAGCAGTATTTTCCTGGGAGCAGCCTAAGAACGTGTTTGAAATACAGAGTTTCTTAGGGATGGCTGGATACTACATGCGCTTTATACAAGACTTCTCCCACTAAGCTGCACCGTTAATGGGTTTTACTAAGAAGGGTATGAATTTCATTTGGTCAAAAGATTTGGAGACAGCCTTTCAAGAGCTGAAGGAAAGGTTGACATCATCAGCAGTCTTGATACTTCCATATATAGGGAAGTGCTATATAGTTTACTATGATGCCTCAAGTATTGGGCTGGGAGTAGTGTTGATGTATGTAGATCGAGTAGTTACATATGGGTCTTGGCAGTTGAGGACACATGAGAGGAATTACCCAATGTAAGATCTCAATATGGCTGTAGTTGTTCATGAATTATACTGTTCAAGACATTATCTCATCGGAGAACATTTTTTGTTTTTTATAGACCACAAAAGTCTCAAGTATATCTTTACCCAGCGCGACCTGAAATTGAGACAGTGAATGTGGGTTGAATACCTTTAGTCCTTCGAAATTGAGCTTACCTATACACCTAGTAAGGGTAACGCAGTTGCGGATGCATTGAGTTAGGGGACTCAGATACGGTCCGTGCAGGAGGCCAGCAGTGAGTGACAGCTTATGGATTTTTTCTCTAAGATTCATTTGGAGGTACACGATAGTCCGGGGAAAACCTATCATTCTTCCTTAGCTATGATTTCTACCCTCTTGTATAGACTGAGGATGAGGCAACTATTGGATTCAGAAGGCCTAGTTCTATAGGAGTCGGTGGCAAGTGAGGACCCTCCTCCTGGTTGTATGACAGGCGATGATGAGGTACTGTGTATCCATGGACGATTGTGGGTTCCAGGTAATATACGCGGGGAGATAATGAAGGAGTTTCTTGTTTCATCTTAGGAAGTGCATCTCAAAATTACCAAAATGTACCATGACTTGAAATGTATGTATTAGCGGTCGGGTATGAAGAGGGATGTAACTAGTTTTGTTATGAGATGTTCCACCGGTAAACAAGGAAAGGTAGAGCATCAGAGGCCAGCCATAATTTTATAGTAAGTACCCATATCAGAGTGGAAATGGGATGATTTATTGATGGAATTTGTGACTAGGTTGCCGAGGACACCTCGAGGCAATGATGTCGTGTGGGTTGTTCTGTACAGACTCACGAAGGTAGTCCACTTTTTCCCGATCAAGGAGACATTTGGTGTTGATGTGCTCGGGAAGTTGTATATCTGATAGGTAGTAAATCTAAATGGGGTCCCTCGTTCAATCATTACAGATAGGGACACTCGTTTTATGTCTCGTTTATGGAAGATTTTTTAGAGGGCACTGGGTACAAAGGTGCTTCTGAGAAAAACTTACCACCCTCAGACTGATGGCCAGTCAGAGTGTACAATACAGGTGCTTGAGGACATGCTACGTGCATGCATCTTGGATGTTGGGTGCTCTTGGGAGAAGCACATACCCTTGGTCAAGTTTTCCAATAATAATAGTTTTCATGAAACTATTCAAATGGCACCTTGAAAGGCTTTATATGGTAGGCCAAGCCGATCACCGTTGTGCTAGTTGGAGGCATCTGAGACAGCTTTACTAGGACCACGTCTCATGCATGAGGCATCAGAGCAGGTCCAGCTGATTCAGAAGTGGATGGATAATACACAATCTCATCAGAAATCTTATGTTGATCATCATAGAAGACCACTGGAGTTCATGGTCGGGAATCAGGTTTTCTTTCCTGTTTGACAGAGGTTGGGACATGGGAGGATTCGGAGGCAAGGTAAACTTTCATCGAGGTATATGGAGCCGTTTGAGATTCTAGAGAGAGTCGGGACGGCTACCTATCGGTTTCATTTACCACAGATGTACTAGGCCATGCATGACGTCTTTCATGTATCTCAGCTGCACCGTTATCACTCAGACCCAGCTCACGTTTTTCAGCCCGAGGAGGCCGAGCTTCAGATCGATGTATCCTTTGAGGAGCATTTGATTCGTATTGTTGATCGGAGCATGAAGGTTCTATGAGGCCATTATTTTCCTCTCGTATGGGTGTTATGGAAGCATGGCTGAGTGTAGGACAAATCTTGGGAGCAGGATACCGACATACATACCCAGTGACGAGAGTTGTTCTGAGATTTATCTTCACCACCCTTGGAAGGGAAATTTCTGGGACGAATTTATTAAAGGGGGGATGTTTGGAAGAACCTGTTTATTATTCATGAGGTACGAGTATCTTCTTTTCCTCTTTCTTTTATTGTTTTTGATAAAATAATGAAAATGGGGAGAAATCCAAAATTTCATGGGTACATGTCGTGTAATTTTCCACACACCGTGTACATTGGTTGTGTGGGAAGAGTACATAGGGTGTGTATTACATCCGGTGAAGAATTGTTTAAAAATAATATACACACCATGTACATATTTTTTACATTCCATGTAATCAATCGGCAGGTGAATAGTAACGCAGTGGAAGTATCCTCCAGCTCAGCGGTAGTACACACCATGTATTCAAAAATACACATCATGTACTCATGTTGACAGATGAATAGTGTGGTGGTGAAAAGTAGCCGCTTGAGAAATAGTTAAATGATGAAAATTACACGCCGTGTACTTGAGATTTCACGATGTGTAGTTTTTTTCACTTAAAAATGGAAATCTCCTACTCTTTTTGAAGAGGAGGCAGAAATGGACGTTTGGAGCTCAGGAGAGATTTCGGTGCTTGGAAGAGCTCCTGATCACATGAAGTGAATTTGTTTCATCCACCGTCGATCTTGTTTGAACCATGCGGGTTAGACCTTTCCTCTCGTTGAGTGTTTCCTTCCAATTATTTATCGAGGGGAAGTAATTTGGGTTATAATGGGTTATCATTCATTCCATATCTAAGCCGTTCTCGGTGGATTTGGGAGGCGTCGTTCACGTATATCGATCAGAGGACATCGGGGTAGGTTGTCTGATGTTTAATTTCAACTGTCGTGTGGTTTTTGAGTAAAATTGTGATACACACCCATGTTAGTGTGTCATATGGCTGAGGATTTGATTAATTAAGTACCTAGAATTTCATAAATAATTTAATGAATATGAATAACTGCTATGTGGGATCATTTGATTGATCCAGGGCCACCCCGTGGGTGCGTTCCCTCCCTTGTTTATCCGTTTGGACAAGATACCCGAGGGTATGCCATATCTATAACATGTTTTAAGTTTTCTTGAGAGGAAAGTATATGAATTGCATGTTGGGTGTTGGGCATGGCCAGGTTACTTGTTATTACTGAGGGTAATATTATTCTTATCCTGAGGATAGTGGATTGTTTAGCCCGAGGGAAAGGTATTTATTCTCCTGAGGGAAATGTTCTTATGCCTGAGGGCAGTAGATTCTATGCCTGAGGGCAATACCTTGTACGCTTGAGGGAAATAATCGTTATGCCTGAGGGCAGATACCTGAGGGTTTCATTTCAGTTTGGCCTGAGGGGAAGGTTCCAATTAGCCTAAGGGCAAGGTAAATTTTAGCCTGAGGGAAAATTACATTTGAATATTCACTATTTTAGTTTTTGTTGTTGCATTGTTTAGGAGATTGTTGGTTGATATTGTGTCTCAGGTACATATAAATCAATTTTATTGAATTGATAAATGGTTAATAAAATGGAAGTCTATCTGGTAGAGATAGTTTCTTTTGCGTACTGCCTAGTTTACTGAATTTTATTACTGCACACTACTATTGCACAAATTCACTTATAGTTGGGAACAGGCCTTTGGTTGTTTCCTACTAGGATTTATTTCTCACACCCTATTTGGTGCATGTCTTTGTCCCAATATAATTAAAATTTTGTAGGTGTGGATAAGGGAAAGGGTCGATATACAAGTACATGATTATTGCCGAGGCGTAGGAGAGCATGGGACCGAGCTTAGGCTTGCGATGCTGCTGAGTTCCTGTGGCACTGTTTTATTTTTCATTACTGTATTTTTCCCATGTATTGTATTGTTCAGATTTCATTGTATCATTCTCTGGATTTTTTCTTAGACTTAGGGACATGTTGCATCATTATATATGATTGTTGGTCTTTTTTTATTTCAGTACTCAGTCTATATCAACTATAGTGTTGCTTACAGCTTACATTTTTTTATGTTGTATTCGTTATAATGCGTTACACATTGAAAAATGAGGGCATAGTTTCCCCACTATCAGACCTAGTCCCTCGCTGCTATTAGGCAGCCTCTGGCGTTTGGGGAAATGCGTTGGAGGTCATGTGAACAATCGGGTTTGGGGCACCCGTGAAGTGGAACCCGGATCCGGGAGGTTACAATGAATTATTTGGACTACAAATTATAGATGTGGATATCAATTAACATAGACCATCGATGCATTAATAGGATCTAATGATACAAATATGTTGACCCATTTAAATGGGTTTCTATCTGTAGTTTTAACCATGTTGTGAAGGGTATTTATGGTATAGGGTTTCATGTGTCTTAGACATGAATCCAACTAATTAAGCATTTCACTCAATTTTATTCAGTTATTACTTATCCATGAGATTTTCTATTGAAATATCTATGGATGAATTCTATTCTCATTTTATTGATTAAATGGAATGAGTTTAAATTTATTACCCTTCCATATAGATTTTCAATATAAAATTACTGAAATTGCATGTTTTTAGATACTTTACAATATATATTGATTTATTATCATTGATTCATTATTTATTCATCCTTAGTTACAAATATTGATCGTTTGAGATCACCCTTAATATGATTCAATTACTCATGTTATGAATAATAAATATTTGAATAATAATTAAAGGATTTAGTTTATTTCCTTTTATAATGTATCATGCAAGTATATAATATTTTTTGATGTACTATGGGTATCATGTATGTAATCATACATTCTAAAAATAATAAACTATTTGTTCCTTCAAGATTTGATTCCTCTTAATCATACATATGCAATGAAATAATGCTCCTACTCCATGCTTCTAGGGTTGTTGCATTTTACTTGGTATCAAATGAAATTTAACAGGAACTTCAGAAACTAGATTTATAAATTTTATATTAAGGAACGTAAAACTAACATTGATATGGAAGATATGTATAGATGAACATACTAGATGTTTAATATGGAGGATATTATGTGTGTATTCATTGAAATAAATCCATGTGTTGATACTACAAGTGTATGTTGTTCTGCTCGAGTTGTACTTATGAGAAAACAACTCTAACATGGTGTTTTTGGCCAGACTGAGTATAACCTTTTACAAGAAAATGGGCCTTACTGTGGACCTGGTTTGACATGCACAGAGGACATGAATAGTTTTATTGAAATTTTATTTAACAATTATTATGAAGAATTTAAAAATATTTATATCCCAATATAAAATATATTTATTATTTTGAGATTGGTTGTAAATAAAAGTTTCAATGTATGATTTGTGTTTCAATAGTTTGGGGATTATACACAATGTTAAATAATGTTATCATCTAATCTAGTGTATTTCATTGTTTATAAATTGTTCCTAGAAGGAAGAATTATATTTTTACTCATAGAAAATATACACATTTCTCTTTTTTGGAAACCAATATAGTTGGTATTGGAATTCAAAATGTCATTGAATTTTTAGGGAACCTAAAAATGGTTATAAAAATAACCTTTCTTGAATAGTGAATCTTATTCAATAGAGATTATATAATATGTTGGATCGCTTTATGAGATAGATTCCCCCAGCATTTTTGAAGACTTTGTATTCAATGGAGTCTTAGAAATGGATTAATTCTTTGTAGATGATATTTAAGGAATTTAGATGGGGCTAAATGGAAAACCTTTCACTTGTGTTGTATTGTATCCAAGGTGATACTGAGCAATGGTGGTCTTTGATCCAGAATACTATGGAGGAAGAAGAAATAGAACTCATATAATGGAGGAAATTTAAGGATACATTCATTGGTGAATACATCCCTCGTGATCAACAAACTGATAAGGATAGAATGTTCCTTATATTAAATCCAAATTAAAATAAATTTATTACAAATTATGAAGCTACCATTATAATTTTTTCAAGGCATGCTAAATATTTTTAATGTATAATAGATTTAATGATTGGTCATTTCATTAATGTTTTAAATCCAAATATCTGATGGAGATTTGTCTCCCAAAAAATATCATTAAATAATGAAATATATTTATGTTTTATCAACGCATAGAATTAATTATACAAGTCCTATATCATCAATGGGAAGAATGAAAAGAATATAAAATAAGAGAAAATGGTTGTTAAAGTGAATAAGGGAATTAAAGAGTTTACCACATGTGATAACTATAAAAAAATCACACTGTAAAATTAAAGAAAGGATTGTGGGTTTGGTATTAGTGAGGAGAAGAGGGTGACCATGAAGAATAATATAAAGGGAATACGAAAAATAATGGTATTCAATATTACAAATTCAAGGATATGGGGAATAATGAAAATTAATTCCCTATGTGTTATGATAATATAATTGAAAAGTAGCTGAGGGGTCAAGGTTAAGAATATGTTATTAAAATTACAGAACTGTAATGATTAATGTACTTATGTATTTGGATCTATGATATATGTTGTAAAATTATATCAATGAATATTTTCTAATCATATGAATTGAGAAATATATGAGGAATGAACTATAGTGATTTTTAATTATAGATTTGAGATGATACCTAAAGTGATTCTATAAGAAGTCATTTAGTGGCTTGTTATGATTTTTTGATAAAATATGATTGTGGGAAATACAATACACAAAATATTACTTACGTCGAGATAATGATGTCAAAATGATTTATTTGGATAAGTACAAGCTAAATTAGAACTGATTAGTGACTTGTAGAAAATGTGTTCTAAGATATCATTGATGGAGTTTAAAAAGATTTTTTATTTAATGAATATATATTGTTACATGTTTCTTAATTTAGAAATAAGAAATAATTAATGTCTCCAATAATGGTTCTTGGTGATTCACACTATTACCATATTTTTTAAAATACCGGATGAATGTGTTCACATTATTGGATATGTATTTATTAAAATGGTATTAAATGTTTATTAAAGGTTAATGATATGTTCATTGTGTAAATCCATTAATCATCCTTCCACGGTGTGGTGTTGTAATATTTAGTAAAATTTAACCATTTATGAAATGATGTATGTTGATCTTTAGATGAGGTTAATAGATAGATATATTACTTTATCCTATGATACAAATTTTTCAATGTGATGATGTTTTAATAGTTCATGGAATAATCAATGTAAAATATTGTGTTTATAGAAACATATATTTTATTATAATCATAGAGTGTGATATAATTTCTCAACTCTTGGAAAAATGGTCTTAAAAATCATTATATGTTATCATCATTTTTTATGATATCAATTTTCCTTATTCATAACCATGGGTTATGTTTTTTTTATTCAAAAAAATTCATCTGAACATATTCTCTAGCACCCTTGATTAGAACATGTTTGTAGTATTTTTATTGAATATCTATGATTCCATTTCCAACCAATTATCTCCTTCCCGGGAACCTAGTTAAGTGAAGATTGTAATTTCCTTTCTCTCTTATCAAGAATATGTGATATAAACACTACTTATAAAAATGTATTTTAAAGAATAATATTGTCATATATCATTCCACTTATTACCATAATCAAATTTAAATTTTGAGAATAAAAATTAATTATGGTAGGCATAATGTGACACCCATAAATTCTAAATTAAGATCATTGTATTTGATAACATGTATAATACACCCCCACCAAGGTAATAAGGGAATTTAATATAATAATAATTTAAAATATATTAACTATTTTAAATAAATTCAATATAATCTATATATTTCAATACATGAATTAAATATGCTAGCATTCCACGCACCCAAGAACAAACTTGTTCGATAGCTTGCATAACACAGAAGACCATGTTTTAACTAAACAGAAATATATCATTAAAACAATGTTATTAAATATAATAATTCTTAACCTAGCTGTAAAATTATAATTTATGATTAGTATTAACTAACATATTCAATTATATATTTTATAAAAATATAAAACGAATTCATTGTTTAAAAATTTAATTGAAATAAATATTGGAACCAATTGAATATAAAGGAATTGTTTTTCATAAAAAACTATTTTTATTAAAAGAAATGTGTTTTACCTTAACAAATTAAATTAACTAATATTAATGGAAAACTTTAATGATACATATATATATATATATATTATTTAGTAATATATTTCTGATAATCATCCAATATATTTTATAGGAAAAAGATTTAAAAAATTATGTATAAAAAACAATATTTTTATAAAGTTGTTTTTTCAAAATTTAAATAGGGTCCCCATTTTAATTTGAATTTTTAGAAATTTTATACACTATATATGTCAAATTAATCATAAAAATTTGAATTGAAACATAAAATATTTCTTAGTTTGTCTTTTTTTTATTTCTTTGTGAACTCTAATTTTTAATGAATAATGAAAAATACAACATTTTAATTAAAAACTCTTTTTTAATCTAATTTATATATTATGATAAATTCTATTTCTAAATAGTTGTAGAGATTAAATATATTATTTTTCAACTAATTAAATCAATTTAAATAATTGGAATCAATTTCACTTTGAATTAGAAATTTCAAACAAGAAAATTTTGTGTTGTTGTTGCTTAAAAACCCACAATGTCGTCCCATTTATGGGATAAATTTAAAATTAACTTCAACCAGTTATATGATTAAATTTTTTAAAATGGAATCAATATTGGGAATCAGAAAATTTTATATTTTATAATATGATCCATTTAGTTTTTGGATTTTTTTTAGAAAAAAATTAAAATTAATTACAATCATTAAGGTGAAATTAAGATTAACAACGGACTAAACCACTATATTAAGGACCTAAATGACCTAGAAAATTTTCCAAATGAAATTTGATAACCATATTTATACAATATAAATCCTTTTCCAAAATTAGTATAATTTTTGGATCAATATTGAATTAAAAATCGTGGAATTTATTTTAAAAAATATATAAGAGTGTAGATCTTCCTCCACATTAA
The DNA here is from genome assembly GCA_963277665.1 of Viscum album. Lineage (NCBI taxonomy): Eukaryota > Viridiplantae > Streptophyta > Magnoliopsida > Santalales > Viscaceae > Viscum > Viscum album. The sequence goes on along the minus strand of OY728131.1, from coordinate 1,615,515,844 downwards.
AAATGACTTCTATTCTCCCACATCCTCACTCATATCACACCACTTTTTCTTGAGAAATATCAACCAATATAGTTCAAAAAGTACCTCCCCTCATATTATAATCATAACAATGGGAATAATACATCCATGGAATCCCATTGGTGAAAACCAATAAAAGTTACCCAAAGAAGAGGTAATATCATTCCTTAAGATATTTGGTTTTATTTCGATTCTTCACCCACTCAACTATAATTATTCCATGATTATATAATAAAAATAGTATACTAAATATAATATTCTTTTTTCTATGTTCTAATAATTAACTGAAACAATCATCTATCTAATCATGTAACAAACATATTGTTTATTCTTATAGCGAACTACCACCTCAAGAAACAAGGACTGTTCGTTTTTTCCATTACCACCTCTCATAGGTGGGAATTATGAAGGAAACACTATTTTTAAGTGATATATATGATAAATATTATGTATTTTTTCTTACTTAATTATTTTATCACACATAAATTTATATATTCCATTTTGGGTAAATGTGATAACATCATTTAAGGAAGTATGGACTATAGCCCTATAAAAGAAATGTGACTGGATCAAATGATACATGGAATGTATACAACTCAGTTTTAATTAAAATAATATTAAATAATTAACATAAATATTATTTTCATGTAATAATTATCTTTATAAAAATATAATATATATATATATAAATATAGAGCATTTTCTTTATTACCCATTCACATAATTAAAAAGTGATAACATCGTTCTTGGACATGTATATTATCGCCTCCTTGACACGATGTGATTCATTTTATATAATAGGAATATAATTTATAAATATTTTACTCATACATATATTGGACTTACTGTCTCCATGATTGTAATGTTGGATCATTTCTCATAACTATATTTAAATGTTGGTTTCAAAAGTACAATTTATATATAAATATGATTAATATTTCAAGATTCTTATTATGAATATGTTTATATAATGACCCCGTTGACCATAGTTGGTCTACCAAAGACATTTTTACACATAAAATGAATATGGTCAAAATACCCAATGTAAACTTAGTTGTTTTAGAATTTGTCTACAACATTAGAATAAGTTAATTAAAAGAAATAATAAATTTGAAAAGGATTATCAAGAAATAAAATATTTAACATTAGTTTGTTATTCAGGAATACAAATTAAAATGTTCCCTAACAGCAACAAGGTATGGGATTTTATCTCAATTTACATTACATTGAGAGTTAATTGTTTTTATGCACAAATTCACTTTTATGTTGTGTATGTACTATCAAATGAGATGAAATATTATGAATATAATTATTTCCATGATAATATAACTTTTATTTAATTTTTTTCATTCATAGAGATTATGATTTAAATTTTTCTATGTGTTATGAGGCATATTGGAATGTTTTACGATTATTCCCCTCAATAATTTTCTTAATGATTATCTTTGAAATCTCACTTTATTTTATGATTATAAACCATATCTTGAAAGAATAATTTCATTATAATCATTTTTTATTTTAAATTTAATTGAATATATATATTCACATTCAATTTATATTATTATTTCCTACATCATATATCATTTTTATATATGGTGTTCATTTCGACAGTTACATAATTAATTGGGGTATTATTGATAAAACATGTTACTTTATTCAATGCCGGTATTTGATAAATCATATCATTTATTTTAGTTATTTGATATGATGAATTATTTAGACTAGAAATAATGGGTATGTCCCAGACATTATATAGACCATTGAGGAATCAATAGGTACAAATGAGATTAATAAGTTGGCCAAATTAAATGGTGTTCTATCCGTAGTTATCACCATCTTTCAAAGATTAAGCTGGTATATGATTTCATGTGGCTCATCCATGACATTAAATAATTATAAATTTCCTTTATATTTATTTAGTTATAACTTATCCATAAGATTTTCTTTCAACAGATCCATGGATGCGTTTTATTCTCAGTTTATTTATAAAATGTAATGAGTTTCAGTTTCTTACTTAGGCATATAGAATTTTCCTTTATCTAGTTATTTTATGGGAATGTGTTGTTAGTTATTTTCCTTTACATGCGTATTTTTTCTCATTGATTCATTATTAAATCCACTATACTTACCCTTACTTATGAGTTGATCTCTCCCTTATTTGTTTTCATTTCCCAATGTCATAACAAATAAATATTTGAATATCCATTCAAGGAAGTAGTTTATTTCGTTTTATCATGTATTTTGTTTTTATTTTTTATTTTTCAATGTACATTAGGTATTTTGTATATGATCTGGCTTTCCAATAATTTTGTACTATTAGGTTCATAGGGATTTGATTTAATTAAATCATGATAATGTAATAAAATAATTTTCTAGATCTGAGTATTAGGTTTGTGGTGTTACAACTTATCTTTTATATACGCATAATTTTTTATAAGAGAAATAGATCTCATGAAGTTGTGTAAGGGTTGTTGAATAGTGTAAATATCTTTTCCATAGATGTTACATGTGACAAATAGTAGGTCCTATGGTGAGGCATAAGTATTTTCATGGACAACCCATCTTATTTTCTGTTATTCAAAAGGGGCAGTGCATAATATAATTAAATTTTCTATGACCCCTCATAAGATGAAGGAAAAATGTTATAATGCTCTTGTGGGGGAAGGTGGACATCCAACTAGGGTTTTGTGGTGTCCTTTGAACCACACAAACATGTTAGATGACTATGAAATAACTCTTAAGGTATACATATTATTCAGATTTTTAACAATTAATTCATGAGGGTTTTAGATAATTAAAATGTTTATTAGGGATGAAATGTCACATGGTGTGGATAATATTACTTGGCATAATAAACATGGTAATGGAGTTTGTTAGATGTCATCACAAAAAAGGAGGGTTGTAAAAGAGGTCTTCATGATTTTAGGAAGATATTTTTCTACTCATGACCCATTCTAAGGACCTCATGAGGGTCAAGGGATCTTGTGTCCTTTAGGAGGTTATACAATCCATGTGTTCCGAACACCTTTACTTCCTTTTTTCTAAACAATAATATCCATGATTCATGTATTTATTTCATTTTAGATATAAATATGCTTATTTTGAGGTAATAAAAAAGTTAACCACAGTAGGATTGACATATTTAGGGAGAAGGAATCTATTATGAGGAATTTAAATGCTAGACTATGTCCTTAGGTATATCTCTAATTAGTGTCTCAGGAAATGTTTGGTATTGTAGGTGACTGTTGTTATTCAACGATGTTCCCTAGAAATAGAAGAACAAAGGGGAAATATTTTCACATGATACTTCAACAATTTAGAGCTATTTTGATCCTACTTTTTTGGGTATCCTTCTCAAGACCTCATTAGAAGATCTTGTTCACATGACTCTCTAGGAGAATTGATTCACATGATCATTTAATAAGTCTGGTTTAGGAGAACTATTTTTCAAGAAATGTTCATGAGACATGGATTATATTATTATATGTTAAAATATACCATGAATCTTTATTTAGTACTTATTTAAACCTTGGCCTATGTCATTGGTAGCATGGGTACCGAATATGTTTCACATGATTCTCTATATCGGTTACATAATCAATTGAATATCATGTAGTTCTAATGACATTGTTAGGTTCACGTGATCAAGAGTCTTATGACTGGTCCTCAAGTAAAGATGTACTTAAAGTTATTTCTCCCAGTAGATCTACATGGGTCATGTAGTTCGTGAGACTTGGATCTAGTCATGTGGTTGTCAATACCCTTTTGGTTCACAAAATTCACACGATTCTTCTTAGATGATTCATCTCTTTTAAAAATATTTTCTTTTTGTTTTAATAACATATTCAACTTAATTTTCTCATATAAATTCTAGATTCCTGTATCTTATATTGTAGCTATCCACTGGGACATGATTTTTGGGAACCATAACTGAGATTCTTGATATTTTAATATCCTGAGATTTAAATAAGGAAACACTGAATTTGATATAAAACATGATACGCCATATCAAGAATAAATGATCAACAAAATATTATTATTCAAATATTAAAATTATATCCTAGCTGTTTTAATGACAAGTATGAATATTATTAATGTAATTATGAATATACGGTTTACACATTTATATATAATGAATTATTTGGTGACCAATTAGGCTTATATAAAAATAAAACCATTTTTTAAAATACAAGGAATTCTATTTCTCAAAAACAATTTAAATGAAAAGAAGTGTGTTTTATATCAATAAAATAAACAAATAACTATTTATTACTATATTGATGAAATATATATATATATATAATATTTAATATATTTTTCAACCTTAATACTATGTTTTTTCTATACATGATATAAAAATAAATATATTTTTACAATTAAAAACAATTATTTTTATTAAAAGTAGTTTTATATGATTTTAGTGGAACACATGTTTTATAAGTAAATTATGAAACATTTATAAATTTTACATCAATAACTACAATTATTTTTTATGTGAATATAAAAGTTATATTTTTTTGAATTTTTGGTGTTTTTCTAATAAGTTTAATTTTATGATGGATGGTGAGAAATACCCCATTTTAATTGAAAAATAACTTTTCCTGTAAATAATATATAGTATAAAATTGTACTAAAACTTGGTTTTAATTTCAAACTACATCATTTAAAAAAATATTCATAAAATTTAGGTCATTTTAATCCTTTTCATGTTAACTCTGGATATAAAAAAACATTTCAAAATTTTCGCATTAAAAACTTACTTTCTCACCGAGTCTACACGGTTAAATTTAAATTAATTTTATCCACTCATGTGTTTTAAATTTTGAAAAATGTATTTAATAATTTTAATAATATTATCAATATTTACTAAATAGATCTATTCCATTTTTGGAAAATTTGAATTGTAAACATAGTAATTTTTATTATCATGGTAAATGCTTAATTTGGTAAATAAGGGTAAAAATAATTATAATAAAATTCTGAAAATTACACTAAGAAATGACCTAATTTTATTGTTTGAGTTATGTTTTTCCAAAAAAACACTTAGGGAAAATTTATGACCTATTCGAGCCACCTAGAGGGCTTTAATTCCCATATAATATTGTATTTTATAAAACTTAAAACTTTTCACGCTACTGTTTATAATTACTATAAATTTATAATATGTAGTGATCCCAAATATATTTTCTTATATAATTATGTATTTTTAAATTTAAATATTTATCTTAATATTTTTAATTTTTAGTGATGTAATGATTACATAAAATAATTATACATTGATTATGCATTAAATTTTCAATTAATGAAAAAATAAAATAAATGATATTAAAACTATAAAAAAATATAATATGAGATAATTAATGTCATTGAAGAATTTTTTAGATTAATTTTAAATTTTATTGATGTGTTATTATATTTTTTTCTAATATATATTGGTTTATTTAACTTTTTAAATGTAAATGTAATGAATAGTATCAAAATTGACAATTCTGATTTTTTAAAATAAATTATATATAATTAAATGGTATAAAATTAATAAATATGTTTTATTAATCCAAAATTTTGTTATAATGTTTTAAATATTATCAATGAATCAATTATGGGTCTTTCAACATTTTATTATATCTATGTTAACTGTTAATGAATAAACATCATTGTTCCCCATGGTAAGGGTTAATGAGGTTAAAGAAGGCTTAAAACCAAAGTATAAGGTTATAAATTCGGTAAAGACTTATCAAATTTTTAATTAAAATTGCTATTACTACCCAATATAATCCTATATAGGAAATAAATCATTTTTTATCCCAATTGAATATAAATTTAATTTATATTAATTTAATTTTTTCTGAAATTCCAATAGTTCCCCTCACAACTCTTATAAAATGTTTCCTCTTATTCTCTTCTCTTCACACATCATAGAATATATGAGTCTAAAAAACTCTACAAAATCTAATCCCAATATCCATAACATAATCATAATGTAATTTAATTGAGACTAATTCCAAATGAGGATGTCATTTGTGTTAATCTAAAAGAAGATACATGAAGAATAGGTAATGTTCATCAACAATTTTTTTTATTCCATCTTTAAATGGATTAAATTAATTTTATATCATGTTTTAATAAGGAAAATAATTATATAAAATAAAAATATAATTTTTTATGTAATTTTTTCACATACAACCTCACACACTTCCATCAAATGTGATAGAAAATCATTGTTTGTGTGTACGGAGGACAACCACCTCGCGAACCGATATTTTTCTTTCTCCCAATAACATTTTTCATGTTTTGGAATATTGAAGGATTTATATTTTATACATTATATATATATATTATTATTTTATTATGATTATTTAATTATTAAATCATTCATAACTACATTCTTTACATTCCATGGGATTTTGATAATGTAGTTTATGTGTACGATGGACTACCTACTCACGAAGTGATTGGATTGGTTCATGCCTTACATGGAATGAATTAAATATTTTTTTAATAAAATAACTATATATATATGACATAGAATTTATTATGGAATTATAATAAATAATATATTTACTTTTCATTAATCTAACAAGAAAATGAATGCCACGTTCATCCGTATACATGACCTACCGTCTCCTTAAATGATGTATTTTATTTTATACATTCAACTTGTATGAATAACAACAAATAAATATATACTGAATATATATTATATTTGTATAATTTTAATTATTCCCTATATTATTAAATCGTGAAAAAAATAAGAGGACCATTAATTACATGTCAAAACATGTACAAAAAACAACACAGTTATTACCCGAAACATTACATTAACATAGAATTTTTAATTAACGTGTGATATAAATTCATATATAAATCATATAACATATTACATATATGAATATGGTTTTTTAGATTTATAATAAAATTATATTAATTATACAAGACATTTTAACATGTAATACTGATGTCAAGACTTAAGTCAAGGGATTTATGTCTCACATTTTACTTTGTGAGACACATGATATATTCACCATCACTTTATTCTATGTTGTATATACATTTAAAATTAATGTAATTTACGATTACTATTAATATTTTTAGGTATTTATATATCTATTTTAGGATCAATTTTTCGGGGGGTTACAACATAAAAGTTATTTAAGTGGTAATGGAATTGTGTTTCAATTTTCCTTCTTTGAGACACATGTTATATTGTGCACATGTTATATTGCGCCCATATATCCAAACACATGTGATGAAAAAATCGACTGATGACCTGAACATGCTCCACCTACTAGGGATTATAGGAAAATAAATGAGACCTCTTATTCTGAAATATATCAAATGGATTCCTGCCTTCTACCCATGGATAATGGTAAATATTTATGGTGCTAGTCATGGAATGTTGGGCCCCCCAAAATGCGATGGCTTTTTCAAAATAGACTGGGGGTTCATAATGTCTTGTTTTAACTATAAATCATGTTGGTTAATGCATATGATTCCGAACTATGGGATTTCATCTATGACTTAAGCATGTTATTGATAAAAAATTTAACCTGTAGTGGATTGAATCTGACTCTCATCTTGTTGTTATTGCCCTCAATTCTTAGACAAGGGAAGTCCCGTGGAGAATTCTATAAAATTGGGCTGCATGAAAAATTAATTCCATGAATCTATAGTTGGTTATCTCGTATGTCTACCATGAAGCTGATCGGGTGGTGGATGTGCACTCAAAGTAATTATTTAAAGAAATTAGGATGTTGTGTAATTTAAGACACCTGAGTATTGTGTGAGGTTAGTGGGTGATGACTGCGGGGGGATTACACACCCCCACATATGTAATAATACTTGTTTTTGTATGACTTTGTAATTCTATTTTTCCTTAATAATTATAGTTCTGGTCTCCCTGTCCATGGGTTATGGTGGTATTGTTCCATGTGTATTATGATTTAATATTTCCAAAGTTGTAAGAGTTTATGTCTATAATCTCATCATTTATTAGAAGTGTTTCATTTTAGGCATCCATTGATGAAATATTTTGATAAAACCCTCTAGAATTATCATCCTATGGTTATTTATATAATCATCATGTAAAAATGAAATTATTATGCTCTTTGGTACTTAATATAAATAAGAATTATTTTAACAAAATATGACTTTTTTCACTATTTAGCCAAAAATATTTGTTCTTTAAAAACTATATGTTATCAAATTGTTTTCAATTATATAAAATGATGTTTTATTATAATTTTAATGGAAAATTATTTTGAAAATATTTTAGGTTTAAATGTTATTTTTAAATTCATGTCAAATTATACTTTATATATTTTCATAGTTATTTAAAAATAGTTTTCAATATGTTTTATGATTTTAAAAGAGTTATTACAAAGAGAATGGATATTTTACTCAATACATGATTTTGAAATAATATTAAAAATTATTTTCCATCTAAGAAGACATATGTTGGTGTTAACTATTCTTTAATGGGATATTATCCAATAATACGATTCATATTATTTCTCTGAATGGATATTTTTTTAATGGAATAATGATTATCAAACCTATTTTTTCCATGGGTTATATTCAATTGAAAGAAGATTCCATTAATTGGTTATTATATTATTATTAAACGTATCTCTCTTATTTAAAATTCTATATGTTGAAATTTTTATGATTTCTATTTCGTTTCATGTGTTATGATATGATTAATATTTATGATATTGTGGCCCACATAGATACACACACACCCAAACACACACACACACACATGATTTCAAAATGTGAAGGGTGTGATCCATATATCTCACTAATGAATTTGGTAATGATTTATATCTCATGAGATATACATGTATTAAATGGGGTGAAAAATCTATTCATTAAATTTATTATTTTTTCTATGATGTTCTTAGGAGTGAACCTTGAAAACTAAGATGATTTGGGAAAGAAACCCATTTCACTAATATGGTCTTAGAAGTATGAATTTTCTAATATAGAAATAATTATACATGATTATGTTTCTTCAAAATTTAAATTTATTATCCATATGTTATTCTTTTATGGATTATTTTATTGAATCCCTTATGATACATGTATTATGAACTACCAATATTTATTCAACGACTCATTTCCTTGATCATTATAATAGAGGGTATGATATAATAATATAATGATTGTGTTCTCATGCTCTAATGTTCATGTTATTCTTATGTATCTCCCTAGTTTACACATAATGACGTTCTATGACCACCCTTTCTTATGCTTTTATTCCCATGTTAGGAAGATATGTGTTATGTAAAATATTTATACGATGTGTGGAAGTCATGGAGAACCTAGTGGGAGACAATATAGCTTACTTATGGATTAGTGTTTATGTTTCAATGTTTTCAAAGACAATAGAGTAAAAAGTCATTTGGGTTTTGTGTTTTCTATGAAATTAATTAAATATTGTACAAAAATGATGTAATGACTATGTATGTTAACCCTATGTTGCTATAGTTAGAATATGAGCAGGGGTTTAGTTATCCTTAAAATTTATTACAAGAAAACCATTTTAAAAACTCTATGGTAATATATGTGTTACAATACTAGTTTTTTGGTAATGATCATGATTAAATTATGTTAATAATAAGGTATCATGGACTAAATGATTATCAGTAATCTACCTTGATTATGTTGTTTCAAAATAAATATTATTATTCCCCACACTATGATTTTTGGGTTTTACACAATGGATAGAACAAAGAGGGTGAGTGTTAATAGTGAATATTATTAACAAGTCAATGATTCTCCTCATGAGTATCCAAATTAAATAGCATTTTTAAGGGAAAACATTGTTATTATTCTAAATCTGTTATATCATAATGTGATCAATAATCTCAACATTGGTGAGTTTTCTAACTTATCTAAAATGAGAAATATGAAATTTCATGGTGACTATTCAAGGAAGAAAATCAATTTTCTGCATATAAATCATGTCGAAATGGGAATCATGGAGATTGGTTTAATGGAACTGTAAGATGCTTTGGGTTTGGAAAATAATGAAATAATGTAACTAATTGGAATGGAAAATTGAAAGGACCAGTTAATGAATTAGAATAGAATTATGGTATTCTTTAGGAATATCAACAAATAAATGTTTTAAATGCGCAATATATGAGAATTATTAAAATTGATACCATATAGGGAAATAATATGAATAAAATTGAAAATTTATTATGAGTAATGGTAATATTTTTTACGTTGAAGCGGCTAAAAATGACACATGAGATGAGGAATGTGTTATAGAATAAAACATTTATGCCTAGACTATTATATAATAAGAAACTAGATTTATTGGGTATTTATGTATTGGAATTCAAGAATAATGTAATTGAAGATATTTTATAGTATTATGGAATAATGAAAAATATTTAAATTATTCCACTATATATTTTCAATAATAATTTTAATGTATATGTTAAATGGTACAGGTATCCATGAAAATTTATTTAGGTAGTATTTTTGTAGAAAACATTATAAAGAGAAATATAACCCTTAATATGTGAGTTTTTTTATAATAATGATATAAAGAGATGTTTTATTATGATAAAATAAATGGAATAGTACAAGAAATCTTGAAACTCATTTGTAATATGATGAAAATTTGGTATATCAATTGAGTTTATAGAATTTATTTATTTATAGTATGAATAAGGAGATAAAATTTTAATGTATTTATGATTCCACTATGGTTTTAGGGAAATTCAAGTTATTACCATGTTTTAAGAGAATACGTGATAATGATCATCACATGATAGTTTTGTAGTTATTAAGAGTTGAATCATGTTTTTAGGGGATTAATTATATGTTATTGACCATCATTTAGATGGTTTGGATTTTTACTTTTTTGTAGGTACTTAAGGGTAACCATTTATGAAATTGATTACATTTAATATTGGATGAGGTTTTTGGAATTAAAATATTAATTATAAGCATGATTATTTATGTGTATTTAATTACATGTCCTAACCATTTTTGTAATGATGATAACATGGAAGAAAATGAAGGACTTATCATCCCATTATGGATCTTATAATCCACTAATTCGAATGGGATTAAAATTTCAACCACAATCGATGGGGTAATATATAATGTAAAAATTTATCATGACACAACCAATGAGGGATATTTTAATTATTTAATGAAATCAAGTATATCTTCTCAAATGATATTGAAATAAAATGTTATAATTTTTCCCTCATTTATTATGATATCAAAAAACTACTTAATACCTATTTGGTCTATGTTTTTTTGGTAATTATCCTTATAATGACTATATTATATATCATTCTCTACTGGAAATTTATTTTTAGACTTATCTTCTAAGTCAATTATTTCACTTTATACCAATGTTATTATTTTAATAATCATCATTTTGGGAGGGATATTTTCTTTTTTCCTTATCCTATTTTTATGATAATGTTTTATTGTCCATTTTTATGATGTCTGTTTCCCATAACTGAATTACCAGATTCCCACCATTGATTTTTGAAGTGAAATTTCAAATTGTAAGGATACAATTTACTTTTGAAATTCCTGATCTAATTTGGATGAAAGCATATTGATTGGTTCTTCCACTGAATCATTCTCACGTTCATGATGCATTATATATATTTATCCTAAGGATGTACATCCTTAGTACATAAAATTTACTTACGTCATATGACATACCATTAGATAAAGATATTATTTATTAAGAGCAATTGGTATAAATTATGGTTCCTAGAGATATATTTCTATGAAACAAGACTACTCACCTGGTTAATGTTTTGTAAAAAACAACCAATATAAGGAATCTATGTAGAAATTTGAGGATGTGATGACCCATAGATATGCTCATTTTTTATATCTAAATGTTGAATTTATAGAAAATAATAAATTCTAAATTGGATAGATTATAACATCATGATATTGTAATAAGGAAACACTATGATTGGTAGCATACATGATACTCTACATCTAACTTAAATAAAGAATAAAATTTTACTTTTTAAATGTTATAATTATAAAGTAGATTTCAGAATATTGGGTATAAACATGAGTAACTAGATTATCGAAATATGGACTAGACATATATATATAATGAATTATTTTTTGACCAATTAATTATAATGAAAAAAAAAATTGTTTTTAAAATAAAATGATATCCTTTTCAAAAAAATTTATTATAATGAGAAAAGGTGTTTTTTATATGAATAAAATATATAAAAAATTACTGATTGATTATATTAGTCAAATATTTATATATATAAAACATTTAATATAATTTTTAACTTTCATGATATGTTTTTATAGACATGATGTAACATCCCAGGTAAATAAAGAATATGACATTTCATATTTATCCATATTTGTGAATAAAATATTTAAATGACTTTAAAGGGGACGCTATGCTCGATGGCGTACCCAACACGCAACAACGAGTTTCTTGGGAATCTTACGTTGCACTCTAATAATAAAATAATATTATTTTAAATGGTAGTTAACATGTAGCCGTTGTATTGGCGGGAATGGATAGAAATAACTAAAATATGATTTCATATGTTTTTAATTGTTTTTACATTTATCCAATAAAGAATAGAGGCTTAAAATACGGAAAGAATTCAATTTTAGGCGTATATGCCCTAGTTTTCACTAAAGGTTCACTTATCACCTTTTGATGTTGAACCATCATTAAATATAGTTTTGTTCACTCTTAAACATTCTTTTGGACCAAATAAAACTCTTATTAAGAATCGGGACATCAAAATTTACTTTGTGTAAATTTTTGGTATCTTTCCGATAAAGTTCATTTTTTTAAGGAATAGTGTAAAATGTTGTATTTTAATTCAAAACCAATTTTTAATCTAATTTATTTATATGATTAGATTATCTTTTGAATTGGTTTTAAAGTGAAATTAGGAAATATTTTTACCATTTAATCCAATAGTGGTGGTTGGAATTAATTTCACTTTGAAATCGGACTTAAACTGGTGTCAATCTTTTGATACTTATTGTTTTATAAAAACACGCTATTTGCTCTGACAGCGGGAATTAATTATTAAATTAATTAATGTGACTAATATGTTTTGAATTTTGTAAAAACGGACTTCATTTTTGAATTCAGAATATCAAATATAGCTTAGGGTGAATTTTTGGTAATTTTCTGAAAAACTTCAATTTTTGATGAATAGTGAAACCACTAAGTGATAATCAAGCAAACTGATTTTTCAGTTAAATGAAAGTTTACCACTAATGTGTATTGAATTTTGAAAATCCGACATACATGGTTGTCATTAAGAAGTAAAATGTGGTTCAATGAGATTATAATAATTTTTTGGTGAATAGTAACTTATTAAGTTTTTAATCGCGATTAGTGATAATTAGTGTAGTTTAAGGTATAAATAATACTTTAAAAAAATGAAATGACCTAGACACATGTCACAACCCTATTGGTTGTGTCATGGCCGACCAAGACAAGCCATGGCCTAACTTGGGGACCCCATGGATCCACTTTTGTTGGGAAATAACATAAAATACTTTTTATTTAATGTTAAAGTGAAAATGACACTAACATAGTATGTTTTACTAAAACAATTTTTAAGTGGGGTTATACAAGTCCAAATTTTGATTATAAATAGTCATTGGAAAGCTAAAAAGATTTCCTATATCATAGTATTTTTTTTTTATAATTTTTAGACATTAAAGAAATTAAATTATTTATGACATAATAATGATGCAGCGATGACATCATTATTTGACAATTTAATTAAAATGGAAAGATAATGAAAAATCTACAATATACACATGGAAAAAACCAATTGGATGAGTGGATTTCGATGCCTTATCACCTTATCCACGAATTCTATCAATGTGGGACCCTTTAGAACCGAAAAGCATTTTCAAATAATGTAATATTTCATTGCTTTCCAAAAGTGCCCCTCCTCTCCTCTTATAAAAGGCCCCCACCTCTACCTCTTTTCCCACACCCCTCAAGCCTTTGGCTCGGCCAACCCCTGCCCATTTACTCTCTCAACATCCCTCTCCTCATCCTAGAGGATCCCCTTTGGGCAGAATCCTTTCAAAGGAAGCCTTTAGGCTCAAATCAAAAGGAGATTACACTTTTAAAGGTAACTCATTCTCTCTTGTTCATTTGTTTTATTTTGCTTCTCCAAACCTATAATCTCTTTTTATTTACTTCTTTTGTAACAACACCAGTATCTTCAATATACTAGTATGTTGTTACAAGATTTATTTTAGCTACACTCTCACACAACTACATCAAATGGTTAAAGAACATACGGTTTCCGTGGACGGTGAAATTCTGCCTCCCGAAACGATGATTGTTCAATACTCATTTAACACCTTCAAAGGTGGCCATTATGATGTCACTATTTTTATATATGATATATAATATGTTTATGTTTTATTTATGCTTCTGTATTTTTCATTTTTGTCTTACCTTTGTGGCTTCCATTATGGGTATACGCGATATCTTCATTTAAGGAAGTGCGGACTACCGCCCCCTCAAAGTGATTTGATTCGTTAAATACCATATGTGGGATGTATAAAGGATGGAAATATGATATTATATATGATATTATACTGGAATTATAATATACCTTTATATCATTATTATTCCATTCTATAAAATACGAAATAGAAATGAAAGTAGCGTTCATGCGTACGTACGGCTTACCGTCTCCATGAACGGTGCATTTCATTTCTTACCTCTAAATGATTATGTAATGTTATAAATGCATGCATGTACTGGATATATATTAAATATATGATATCTACATAATGAATACAATTCTGGATATAATAAACATTTGGCCACACGAACAACATGTAATTGTAAGAAGACCACTTTCGACTTAAGAACCAAATATCGGCAAAACAAATATTATTAACTTAAATGATTACATAATGTTTATGACAAGGTAATAAGTGGTATAAAAGTAATAATGAACTTGAAAAGGGTTCTTAAGGAATTAGAAATTAACTCAAGTTTATTATTCAGGAGATTAAAGAATGATCGAGTCAAGTCGGACCCGAGGTAAGGGATCCTACAACTCTCTTTCTTTTTAAGTACATTCTTTTATGTAATTTCTTTTAAGCTCATCTTTATTATGATTGGGATGTTATTTTATATTACTCCTACTGTAATTTTTATGTTCATATGATGAGAGACCCTATTCTCTCTCATCAATCCTTTTGGAAGTTATGTGGCGCCGTTAGGCTGCCGAGTTTTCGTAAGGGATTTTTTCATCTCACTTTTATCCCCGTGAGATTTATGCTACATTTGCCACAATTTCCTTTGAGTGGTGTATGTACTGCCCATTATTCTACTCTTTGTGTAATATACTTTCGTTTATGAGTATTTACATCAATGATTTATTGCCCTTCTTTCATGGGGTGTATGTTTTGAAAGATACCCAATTCGGTAAGGGAACCTTTCACCCTTCCTCTTTTTAAAAGACTTCTTTTATTGGGTCTTTTAATTTACATATTGTTATGTTGGGATATGTTCTCATATATCCTTAATGATGTAAATTTTGTGTCCAAGTGATGAGATACTCTTTTTATCTCTCATCAACTCATTTTGATGTGATGCCGTTAGGCTGTCAAGGGAACTTCTTAACCCAATTTCGATTTCTTTGGGTTCAACTTGTAGTCATTAAATATGTCATCCATTGAATATGTGAGAATGACCTTTTATTGTTTTACACTTAATATCCACTTATATTGGGTGTCTATATATTTGTCACACATATTTTTTTTGAGATTTATTTGTCCTTAATTTAAGGATACCTTCTTTATAAGGTATTTCATCACATTTGACATTTCTATTGAGGGTTCATTGTTGTTATGCACCAATTCACTCTTATATGGTGTATATACTGTCCTTTGGAGTATTATATCATGAATCCTTTTATTCTCATGATATTATAAAGTTCTGACTAAATGTTATTCCTTGATTATTGTATTCAAGTGTCTCTAATTTTGGTAAAACCCCTTTAACCAAAATATCGTTTTAAATGTTCTAATTATTTGTTCTTATTAATATCCATGTTTTCAAAATGGTTTTAAGGATTTATTTATATGGATATTAATGGTTTAAAATTTTAAGCTTCAAGGTGGTATGGGACACTTTGATTCAAAAATCTTTTTATTAAATGTTTTAAATGGTTTTGGAAATGGTTTCTTTTTGGATTCATTATTTCAAAATACTAAAATGTTATATTGTGATTGAAATGTGGAAATGTTTTGTTTCCTTTATGCATGTTTTATGTGATACATTTATGTTATGGTTCTTGGGCATTGTTATGAAAACGGGTGGTTCCGTGATAAACTAAGGGCGGGTGAGCCCGATATAGCTCTCCAATGCATTGGGTAACGCGAAGGAGTGAAACGTTAAGGTTTCTCCGAAGAGATTTAGGGAATATACTGTGATGGGTATTCCAAACGTAACCAAGAGGGTTACTCCCTACATAAGAATGTTATGAATGCCTCAAGTTACCTTTATGTCTTATGATTTCTATGATTTATTCATGGTTTGATGAGGTATGTTAAAGTGCCTTTGTTTTATGGGTAAAGTATGATTTCATTCTTATGTATATATGAACTCATGTTTCCTTTCCATATTTTTATAACTCTTACTGAGCTTTTTATGCTCATCCCAAGTTTCTGAAATGTTTTTCAGGTCAAGAGGAAAGGTACATGATAAGACGTTAGAGTCAAGGATGTGTTAAGAGAGAATACGTGTTATATTTTAAATATGTTCCCGTTGATGGGAAGAATGAATGCTGACTTTTATGTAACCACTTTGTTTAAATGTGGAATGTAATGCAAGTTTCATGATCTAATTCTCTAAAACTCTAAACCTGAAAAGATCCTCAATGTGTAATCTTGTAATAACTCAAGATTAAGTAAGTTTTAAGGCTGGGGCCTTATAGTTGGTATCAAAGGTCGGTTTAGATAACTTTAGAGGTTAGGGTATTCTTTAAGCATAAGTGACATTACCATAATGGTTAGAATTTCAGAAAGAGTCCTAATTTTAGATAATGTGAATGAGTAAGTATATCTTAGAGTCTACCTTCCTCATTAGTACATGATGTTTTTGTTGATATACTCACACTGACATTTATGTTTTTAGTGAATGGATGGATCTAGCAGGCACCAAAGTGACAATGGGTTTGAAGGAAACTGTGGTGGTTCTCTGATTATGATACTAGATGAGATAGGGGATTCAATGAGGAATCTCATAGTTGTTCTAAACCAACTATCAAGGATCCATGATCAATCACTTCAACCTTCGTGAGTTCTCTAATGCATCATTTACGAGATGGCCAACTCGATGTGGAAATTCAGGTAATAATTATTAAGGTAACCATTAGGGTTTATATGATCCTTACTTTTTAGGTAATTATGGGTTACTCTATGATATGATGGAAAAGGAAAGGAATGAGATAAACTTGAGGTTAAAATATGTTATGAATATTTTTGAAGATTTTATCTCATTTTGGGGAATGTTTTGAGAATTATATAGTTTTGGAAAAAGGACAACACGCAGACCGTGTGACATCCCGTCGCGTCGGACAAAGCTGCGGGAATCGAACCCACAACCAAAGTGCGACTGGTATTTATCGCCTACCACTGGACTACGTGAAGTCCCTGGTTAGTTTGACTGATTATTTTTGGTTATATGATTTTATGAATTAAGAGTAAGTTGATTTTGGGTTATTTATAAAAATGATTAACCTATCATGGAGGATATGTGATTAGGTTAATTACTTTTCAATACTAGACTTTAGGAGCAACTAATGTTGTTTGGAGATAAATGTTACGATTTAACATGGAAGACTGTGTGACTAAATCCTTCAAATATTTGGGTTTCAATATTATATTAGGTTTACTTTGAAGAATTTTATGGACAAATTGTTTATCGGATGGTCCTCGTTGAACTTTGGGTTTTGTTGGACAAATTTTGGAGATTAAGAATAGATTTTCTTTTTATAAGGGGTTATCCTTTTCTGGATTATCTGATCTTGTACTAAACTTTTTGGTTTTGGCTCTGGTTTAAGCCTAAAGACATAGGATGTACATAGTTCTCTTTTGTGGATTAGGTGATTCTCTAGAAGTTGATTATAGTACTCTTAATGTGAACAAGTCTTCCTAAATACTCGTCTTTTGGAGAAAATATGAGTTTGTGAAAGGAATATAATAAAAGTTGAAAGTCAATATGATAAGTGATTATGTTTCCTTATGAATAAATTCCTCAATAAAAAGTAACTTAAAACAAAAATGTTGTATATTAACTTTTCCTACTGGGGAATCGAATACCGTTTAACCCATCACAAGTTTGTGATTTTCTCATTGTTAACTTTCTCCTAAACATGTTTTCTATCACTCTCCATAAGAACGTGACCCTATGTTTTCTCCTCCATGTCCATATTTTCATACTTGGAATCCTAGTATGGGTTAACTCGAGTGACCTTTGTACTTATCTTTCTTTATTTTAAAGTGTTTGTTTTACCGACTTTTGTTCCGATGTGGGACTTTCAAGGATGTTTCCAAGCGCAATTTTAAAATTGCGAGGACGCAATTCCCAAAAGGGGGGAAGGATGTAACATCCCAGGTAAATAAAGAATATGACATTTCATATTTATCCATATTTGTGAATAAAATATTTAAATGACTTTAAAGGGGACGCTATGCTCGATGGCGTACCCAACACGCAACAACGAGTTTCTTGGGAATCTTACGTTGCACTCTAATAATAAAATAATATTATTTTAAATGGTAGTTAACATGTAGCCGTTGTATTGGCGGGAATGGATAGAAATAACTAAAATATGATTTCATATGTTTTTAATTGTTTTTACATTTATCCAATAAAGAATAGAGGCTTAAAATACGGAAAGAATTCAATTTTAGGCGTATATGCCCTAGTTTTCACTAAAGGTTCACTTATCACCTTTTGATGTTGAACCATCATTAAATATAGTTTTGTTCACTCTTAAACATTCTTTTGGACCAAATAAAACTCTTATTAAGAATCGGGACATCAAAATTTACTTTGTGTAAATTTTTGGTATCTTTCCGATAAAGTTCATTTTTTTAAGGAATAGTGTAAAATGTTGTATTTTAATTCAAAACCAATTTTTAATCTAATTTATTTATATGATTAGATTATCTTTTGAATTGGTTTTAAAGTGAAATTAGGAAATATTTTTACCATTTAATCCAATAGTGGTGGTTGGAATTAATTTCACTTTGAAATCGGACTTAAACTGGTGTCAATCTTTTGATACTTATTGTTTTATAAAAACACGCTATTTGCTCTGACAGCGGGAATTAATTATTAAATTAATTAATGTGACTAATATGTTTTGAATTTTGTAAAAACGGACTTCATTTTTGAATTCAGAATATCAAATATAGCTTAGGGTGAATTTTTGGTAATTTTCTGAAAAACTTCAATTTTTGATGAATAGTGAAACCACTAAGTGATAATCAAGCAAACTGATTTTTCAGTTAAATGAAAGTTTACCACTAATGTGTATTGAATTTTTAAAATCCGACATACATGGTTGTCATTAAGAAGTAAAATGTGGTTCAATGAGATTATAATAATTTTTTGGTGAATAGTAACTTATTAAGTTTTTAATCGCGATTAGTGATAATTAGTGTAGTTTAAGGTATAAATAATACTTTAAAAAAATGAAATGACCTAGACACATGTCACAACCCTATTGGTTGTGTCATGGCCGACCAAGACAAGCCATGGCCTAACTTGGGGACCCCATGGATCCACTTTTGTTGGGAAATAACATAAAATACTTTTTATTTAATGTTAAAGTGAAAATGACACTAACATAGTATGTTTTACTAAAACAATTTTTAAGTGGGGTTATACAAGTCCAAATTTTGATTATAAATAGTCATTGGAAAGCTAAAAAGATTTCCTATATCATAGTATTTTTTTTTATAATTTTTAGACATTAAAAAAATTAAATTATTTATGACATAATAATGATGCAGCGATGACATCATTATTTGACAATTTAATTAAAATGGAAAGATAATGAAAAATCTACAATATACACATGGACAAAACCAATTGGATGAGTGGATTTCGATGCCTTATCACCTTATCCACGAATTCTATCAATGTGGGACCCTTTAGAACCGAAAAGCATTTTCAAATAATGTAATATTTCGTTGCTTTCCAAAAGTGCCCCTCCTCTCCTCTTATAAAAGGCCCCCACCTCTACCTCTTTTCCCACACCCCTCAAGCCTTTGGCTCGGCCAAACCCTGCCCATTTACTCTCTCAACATCCCTCTCCTCATCCTAGAGGATCCCCTTTGGGCATAATCCTTTCAAAGGAAGCCTTTAGGCTCAAATCAAAAGGAGATTACACTTTTAAAGGTAACTCATTCTCTCTTGTTCATTTGTTTTATTTTGCTTCTCCAAACCTATAATCTCTTTTTATTTACTTCTTTTGTAACAACACCAGTATCTTCAATATACTAGTATGTTGTTACAAGATTTATTTTAGCTACACTCTCACACAACTACATCAAATGGTTAAAGAACATACGGTTTCCGTGGACGGTGAAATTCTGCCTCCCGAAACGATGATTGTTCAATACTCATTTAACACCTTCAAAGGTGGCCATTATGATGTCACTATTTTTATATATGATATATAATATGTTTATGTTTTATTTATGCTTCTGTATTTTTCATTTTTGTCTTACCTTTGTGGCTTCCATTATGGGTATACGCGATATCTTCATTTAAGGAAGTGCGGACTACCGCCCCCTCAAAGTGATTTGATTCGTTAAATACCATATGTGGGATGTATAAAGGATGGAAATATGATATTATATATGATATTATACTGGAATTATAATATACCTTTATATCATTATTATTCCATTCTATAAAATACGAAATAGAAATGAAAGTAGCGTTCATGCGTACGTACGGCTTACCGTCTCCATGAACGGTGCATTTCATTTCTTACCTCTAAATGATTATGTAATGTTATAAATGCATGCATGTACTGGATATATATTAAATATATGATATCTACATAATGAATACAATTCTGGATATAATAAACATTTGGCCACACGAACAACATGTAATTGTAAGAAGACCACTTTCGACTTAAGAACCAAATATCGGCAAAACAAATATTATTAACTTAAATGATTACATAATGTTTATGACAAGGTAATAAGTGGTATAAAAGTAATAATGAACTTGAAAAGGGTTCTTAAGGAATTAGAAATTAACTCAAGTTTATTATTCAGGAGATTAAAGAATGATCGAGTCAAGTCGGACCCGAGGTAAGGGATCCTACAACTCTCTTTCTTTTTAAGTACATTCTTTTATGTAATTTCTTTTAAGCTCATCTTTATTATGATTGGGATGTTATTTTATATTACTCCTACTGTAATTTTTATGTTCATATGATGAGAGACCCTATTCTCTCTCATCAATCCTTTTGGAAGTTATGTGGCGCCGTTAGGCTGCCGAGTTTTCGTAAGGGATTTTTTCATCTCACTTTTATCCCCGTGAGATTTATGCTACATTTGCCACAATTTCCTTTGAGTGGTGTATGTACTGCCCATTATTCTACTCTTTGTGTAATATACTTTCGTTTATGAGTATTTACATCAATGATTTATTGCCCTTCTTTCATGGGGTGTATGTTTTGAAAGATACCCAATTCGGTAAGGGAACCTTTCACCCTTCCTCTTTTTAAAAGACTTCTTTTATTGGGTCTTTTAATTTACATATTGTTATGTTGGGATATGTTCTCATATATCCTTAATGATGTAAATTTTGTGTCCAAGTGATGAGATACTCTTTTTATCTCTCATCAACTCATTTTGATGTGATGCCGTTAGGCTGTCAAGGGAACTTCTTAACCCAATTTCGATTTCTTTGGGTTCAACTTGTAGTCATTAAATATGTCATCCATTGAATATGTGAGAATGACCTTTTATTGTTTTACACTTAATATCCACTTATATTGGGTGTCTATATATTTGTCACACATATTTTTTTTGAGATTTATTTGTCCTTAATTTAAGGATACCTTCTTTATAAGGTATTTCATCACATTTGACATTTCTATTGAGGGTTCATTGTTGTTATGCACCAATTCACTCTTATATGGTGTATATACTGTCCTTTGGAGTATTATATCATGAATCCTTTTATTCTCATGATATTATAAAGTTCTGACTAAATGTTATTCCTTGATTATTGTATTCAAGTGTCTCTAATTTTGGTAAAACCCCTTTAACCAAAATATCGTTTTAAATGTTCTAATTATTTGTTCTTATTAATATCCATGTTTTCAAAATGGTTTTAAGGATTTATTTATATGGATATTAATGGTTTAAAATTTTAAGCTTCAAGGTGGTATGGGACACTTTGATTCAAAAATCTTTTTATTAAATGTTTTAAATGGTTTTGGAAATGGTTTCTTTTTGGATTCATTATTTCAAAATACTAAAATGTTATATTGTGATTGAAATGTGGAAATGTTTTGTTTCCTTTATGCATGTTTTATGTGATACATTTATGTTATGGTTCTTGGGCATTGTTATGAAAACGGGTGGTTCCGTGATAAACTAAGGGCGGGTGAGCCCGATATAGCTCTCCAATGCATTGGGTAACGCGAAGGAGTGAAACGTTAAGGTTTCTCCGAAGAGATTTAGGGAATATACTGTGATGGGTATTCCAAACGTAACCAAGAGGGTTACTCCCTACATAAGAATGTTATGAATGCCTCAAGTTACCTTTATGTCTTATGATTTCTATGATTTATTCATGGTTTGATGAGGTATGTTAAAGTGCCTTTGTTTTATGGGTAAAGTATGATTTCATTCTTATGTATATATGAACTCATGTTTCCTTTCCATATTTTTATAACTCTTACTGAGCTTTTTATGCTCATCCCAAGTTTCTGAAATGTTTTTCAGGTCAAGAGGAAAGGTACATGATAAGACGTTAGAGTCAAGGATGTGTTAAGAGAGAATACGTGTTATATTTTAAATATGTTCCCGTTGATGGGAAGAATGAATGCTGACTTTTATGTAACCACTTTGTTTAAATGTGGAATGTAATGCAAGTTTCATGATCTAATTCTCTAAAACTCTAAACCTGAAAAGATCCTCAATGTGTAATCTTGTAATAACTCAAGATTAAGTAAGTTTTAAGGCTGGGGCCTTATACATGATATGAAAATAAATCAAGTTTTATTCTTAAAAACTATTTTTTTCTCTAAAAAAATTTTCATCTACATTTAGTTGGACAATTTTTATAAAAAAGACTGAAACTTTTATAAATTTTATTTTAAAAATAAACATATTTTTTTAAAAGGAATATTAAATTTAGTTTTGTGAAATGTTTTATATTTTTCTTGTATGTTTTATTTTTTTATGAATAGTTAAAAATAATAAATTTTAATTGAAAACTATCATTTCATTTAAATAATTTATAATGATAAATTATATTATAAATTGATTTTAATTTAACATTAGATAAATTATACATCAATTAATAAAATTTAGGTTATTTGTTTATTTTTCACAATAAATTTGGATGTTGAAATATTTAATTTTTTTTGATATTTTTCACTTTAAAAACCAACATCATCTCCCCATCATCGATATTTTATTTAAATTAATTTTAGACAATTATATTTTTTTAATTTTTAAAAAATTGATTTCAAATTTTGAATCATATGGGAAAAATTTAGTAAATAGGTCTCTTTTATTTCTTGACAATATGAATAGTAAACATAATAATTTTTTTCCCATAATTAAGGGTAAATCTTGAAATTAAATATAAAAAAATTTATAATATTGATTATAAAATTTATCCTAGAATATGTAATAATTTTATTGGATGAGTTATTGTTGACAAAAATCATCATTGGGCCAAACTTATTACCTCTTGGAGCCACATGGATGACTTTAATTCCATAATATTATATTATCTTTCGAAATGTCAATCTTTTTGACATTAATTTTTTTAATAAGTAATTTTTTTTAATATGTTGTTATACAAAAGATAATTTCAAAATTGAATATTAATTTAAAATATAGAATATCAATCTTAATATTATTAATATATTTTAAATTTTTAGTGAATTAATAATTAAATAAAATTATTATTCAAAGATTATGTAGTAATTATTACATTAATAGAAACAATAACATAAATTGTACTAAAAATGTTTATATAAATATTATTTGACATAATTAATGTAATCCATGAATTTTATTGATGTATTTTATATGTTAGTGATGTTTTAGAATATTTTGTTTTTATTTTTCTTCTTCGTTTTATTTTTGTAAAAGTCACAGTAATGAAAAATGTAAAAATTAAAATTAATGGTATATTAATATAAATAATATATTAATAAATTATATAAATTTCTAAAAAAATTATATTTTAAAAAATTAATGGGATATGTTTTAAAATATTATTAATATTTCATTTATGGATATTCATGATTTTTATAGTAACTATATTAAACCTCAAAGATTAAAAATTTATCTAATTAGGTTAAGAGTTATAATGGTTAGACAAGGTTTGAAACCAAAAGACAAGAGAGTAAATTTATTAAAAACATATCTAATTTTTATTGGATTATATATTTTGACCCACCATAAAATTATATTCTAAATAAATCAGTTTTTATACTTTAAAAAAATTAATTAATCAAATTTTATTATTTTGAAAATTCTAAGAGTGCCCATCCCATCTCTTATAATGGGGAACATACTATTCTATTTTCTTCACACTTCAAAACAAATATTTTTCTTCCAAACTCTATTAAAATCTCCACCAATGTTATTAACCATTATACTTGAAGAATTTATTTGGGATGAAATCCAACCAAGGATATCAATTGGTGAAATCAAAATCAAGATACCCAAATAAGAGGTATCATTTATCAATGAGCTTTATTGTTTTATTTCTTCCATAAACACCATAAATTATTATATCATGTTTATATATTATCATAAGTATATTAAATATTGTGAGATTTTTTTATTATATGTTTTTGACATGAATCATTAAAAACATTCATGAAATGGTGTACTCAATCATCGTTCGCGTGTATGGTGGTTTACTGCCTCACACAACGATATAATTCATTCTTCAAATACAACTATTCATGGCAAGGAATGATGATAGATTTAGATTTTATATATTATATTTTTTATCAAGTTATTATTATTATGTAATTGAGATATTTTACATACCTTCATGATTTCCATTTTGTGAATATTATAACGTCATTCATGCATACAGTGGACTACCACCTTGTGAAGCGATGTGATTCCTTAATTATTTAGCTCGAATGTATTATGGATGGTCTTAATAAAAATATGTGATATATATGAAAATAAATTTATTCTTTATTGATAATATATTATATAATATTCATTTATAAATATGAAATGAAAATGAAAACAAAATTTCTGCATATGTACGACCTACCATCTCCCTTAATATTTTATTTTATTTTCATCCACTAAATTGTATGAATCACCATAAAAAATATATATAGAATATATATGATATTTATATAATTTTTATCATTCATTATATGATTATTTAATGACATTTTTAAGATAAAAAATATTAAGAGTTAGAAATATTTATGATTAGTAATCTCACTTAAATAAAGCATTAATATAATCTAGGCACCTTGATTAAGTAATGTGATTCAATAAAATGGTTAAATAACGGTTTTATAAATTATTAGTCAAGTATTAGTTTTTTAGTGTGAATAGTGTTATTTAATTAACAATTTAATTAAAAATATTTAGAAAATTATTTTTATAAAATAGATTTCATTTTTGAACTCAGAGCATCGATATTATGTTTAGGTAATTTTTGGGGATTTTTCTGAAAAAAATGAATTTTCGGTGAATAGTGTGTTTAATTAAAAATTAAATTATAAATATTTAGAAAATTATTTTTAAAAAATTGAGTTCTTTTTTGAAATCAGAGCATCGATATTTGGTTAAGATGAAATTTTGGGATTTTTCGGAGAAAGTTGAATTTTTGATGAATAATGAAAATACAGTTTTTAAGTTACAAGTGTTTAATGACATCATTAAATGATGTATTAAGTATTTGGTCAATATGGTCGACTTATGAATAGTAATATAAGGTATGAGGTTTCCCAAGTGGCCAATACCATGGGAAAATACCATGGGCATGCCCATGGTTTTGCCAAAACCACTAATGAGGTGTCCCTTGGCCATTAATGCCTTTTCCCCTCACTTTCCCTATAAATACCAAGCCATCCTCTCATCCATTCGACTCCCAACTCTCCCCCAACGAAGATCTGGTCTCATTACCTTTAAAGGAGTCCTTCCAAGGTTCCCCCAATCCCTCAAGGTCCCAACCTTTGAGTTTTAAGAGTTACATTTTAAGGTAAGGGATCCTACCTACCTCTTTCTTTTCAAGTAATCTCTTTTAAGTCATTTCTTTTATGCTCCATAATCTTAGGTTTGAGGATGTTCTTTTATATTCCGATTACTTCCCTTTTCATGTTCATTTGAATATAGACCCCATATTTCTCTCATTTATTCATTTTATGAATGTTTAAGTAGCGTCGTTAGGCTGCCAAATTTTAAAGAGATTCTTTCACCATTCTCGTTTTCAAGTTCTATTTTCTTGTCCAGTCTATTAAGTTCTTTTTTATTATTTAGGGGTATTATATATATATCTATAATACTGATAATATATTTTCTTATGATGAGAGAACCTATTTTATCTCTTCAAATCCGTATTTTTGACGTTTTAAGTGGCACCGTTAGGCTACGGAATTTGTAAGGGATTCGTTCACCTTTCTCATTTTTCAGAGTTCTACTTTCATGTCAAGTCTTTCAAGTTATTTTTTAGTATGTTGGGGTATGATCTCTATATCTATCATACTGATATTTTATGTTCTTATGATGAGAGACACTATTTTATCTCTTCAATTAAGTATTTTGAAGTTTTAAGTGGCGCCGTTAGGCTGCCGAATTTTTAAGGGATTCGTTCACCTTTCTCATTTTTCAAAGTTCTACATTCATGTCAAGTATTTCAAGTTACTTTTTATTTTTTTGGGGTATGATATCTATGTCTATAATACAGATCATTTATGTTCATATGATGAGAGACCCTATTTGATCTCTTCAATTCAGTATTTTTATGTTTTAAGTGGCGTCGTTAGGCTGCTGAATTTTTATAAGAGAAATCTTATTTTTGTCTTCCTTTCTTGTTCTTCATTTCATATGGTATATCATTCCAATTTCATTACCATGTTCATATATCCTTCATATTTTGTCCTTATACTATTTTATGGGTCATTTATGAATGTTTGACCCTTGCCCCCTCTCTTTTCAATGTTTTCTAAAACCCTGAAACATAGTCATTATGCTGCAGAATTTCCGTCTCAAAATGTCTCTCTCTCTTGTTCTAAAGTTCTTTTATTTTATTAAGTGAATACTCAAATCTATCTATTCTATAGGGGTATTCAGATATATACCAAAATTTTCTATTTTAAATTCTGGTATTTACATACATTAGACGCACCTTCCTTTTCTGTGGGTTATAATGTGACACAAAGATCATGACTTTAAAAGCAGTTTTTAAAACGTTATAATTATGAAATGAAACCCATTACTTTTATGCTATATGGGTTCTTTATGAAATGATTTATGATGATATATGTGTCTCACATGATAATAAATACATGTCAAGGGTGCACCCTGATAGCGCTTCAATGCATTTGGTATAGACTTAGTCTCTAGAGATGACTATTTGTTTTAACGACGCCTTGGTGAATAACCTTGGTAATTTTTAATGACACCTTGGGGATGGCCCTTGGTGAAACAAAAATGATTGTAAATATTAAATGTTGTAGACACATCTTCAAGTTATGAAAAACTTTATTTTTATTATGATATTCCTCATGATTTCTTTCTCATGCCTTAAAGTTCTTTTTCTTGACATTGTTGATGTATCTCAAGTTCACATGTTAAATGTTTCCCTTGTTTCCCTTACTGGGCCTTCTTCTCACCCATTATTTTGATTTATATCCCCAGGTTATGAGATACAGTAATGAACCTAGGATGAACATAAGTAGAATCTTTTCAAGTGTTTAAGAAGAATGTTTTATGTTTTCATGTTTTAAGTTCCTAGTTTCCATGACACTAAACCTTAAATATCCTCGGTTTTGTAAATTATAATGAAATTTTATGTGATAAAAAGGCGGGATGCTATAGTTGGAATCAAAGGATGGTTTAGTTATTTGTGGAAATTAGGATATGAAAACATTAGGAAGAACCATATAGAAATGTTTAAATATAGGAAACCTTACAGGTATTTTGGTGGGTATTGAGTAATGGGTTGCCAAGAAAATACATCATTTTCTAGATACGAGTAGGTAGAGGTGGCTCTGGCACAGATGTACATATGGGTAAAACTTGAAAACACTGGTTTGAGCTATACTCGAATGGGAACTGGTACACAACAATGAGCCTTGCTAGACTCTTGGTTACGACACTCCTATGGATATGCTTTGGTAAATTCATAAGCTTATTATGATCCATTTTTAAAGGAACAAAGATAAAATAAAATAAAGATTCACATATGAATATATTATCATGGATAACCTAGATTGGGACATAGGGGATCACAAGTTAGGGTATATTTTTCTTCTATAAGTTTATCCTTCTATGCTTTAAGTTTCTTTTTAATGATTATTGGCTAAGTATTTAAGCCCATAATTATACTTTCTTTCCTTGGTTAATTGCAGGAAATGGAAAAACATGTCCCAACAACCAATGTGATAGGAAATGTGATGATTTCCGTATTAATATGACAGAGATGATTAGGGGATTAAAATACGATTATTATTTTGGAATACGTTCACTATTTTGGGAAGCCTATTTGATCGAGGTAAATAGATTACTACGGTATTTTATTTGAGGAGTAATGGTTGAATTATATTTTTAAGAATCTATGAATTTAAGGTGAACTTATGGAATTATAGGTTACTTATGGAAATGATTGACCTATCTTGGGGAAAATATGTTTAGGTTAGTTACTTTTGTTATAAGATGTCAAGAGTGGTTGATGTTTTTGGAGATGAACGATAAAGTTTATCTTGGAAGACTATGTGAACATGTCCTTCTTGTAATTGGGTTTCAATCTTAGTTTCGGTTATTTTGAGGAATTTTAAGGACAATTATTTATGGAATGGTCTATGATGAACCTTGAGTAGTACCATGGAACTTTAAAGATTTGAAAGTAGTTTCCCTTCCTATGGGATTCTTTCTTTTGGAATAGTTTTTTATCTTACCCTTTCTGTTTTTTTGGATAAATGTTTAAAGATTGATAGTTTTTAATTTGTGGAATACGTGATTCTCTAGAAGATTATTCTTGTGCTTTTGATGGGACCATGTGTTTTTGAATGCTCATCTTTTGTAGAAAATATTAGTTTTGGTAGAAACACATTAAAGGATTAAACTATACTTGATGGCAGGTATATTTCCTTATGTTTTTTTTCTAGGTAGTAAATAAATTCCTCAAAACAATGTAAAGGAACATAAAACAAAAATAGTTGTTTGTGAACGTTTCCTACTAGGAAATAAAATACCATTTGACCCATCATAAGGTTGTAAATTTCTTGTTGTTAAATTTCTCCTAATATTGTTTTATATCACTCTCCCATAGAACATGACCCTTTATTTTTTCCTCCATGTCCATGTTTTCCTACATGGAATCCTAGTATGGGTTAACTCTGGTGACCATTTTACTTCAATTTCTTTCTTTTGAAGTAATAGTTTTACTGACTCATTTTCCAGTGTGGGACTTTCAATTAAATTTCAAAACCCAATTTTTAAAATTGTGAGGACGCAATTTCTTAAGGGGGAAGATTTTAATGACCTAAAATTTTGAATAAATCTTGTTTTCTAATTTTGTGTGTTATTTTTTTATATACTCAAAAAAAATGTTTCATTGGATAACATGAGTATATTTAAAATGAGACTGTTGGGTTTTGACTGTTGAATGACCATTGGTCAATATGACCTCTGGAAACTAAACATTTCGATATTTGTCTCTAAATACAAGTGATCTTCGTTAATTATTATTGAAAAAATATTTGATGGCCTCACCCAGTAGTCTTCGACCGATCGAATCACATCTAACAGTACATGGGAAGAAGGCAGCACCAATGGCTTTTCTCTGGACCAATCCCAAGACGATATTCATCGTATGATGCTAGAAAGGAATCTACTTCACGATAAGTTCAAACTGATAGAAATTTATACTCGTGCGATGTTGGCCAAGCCACCCTCGGATTCTCTCACCTTAGCACACCTTACACTTAGGTC
Organism: Viscum album; assembly: GCA_963277665.1. NCBI lineage: Eukaryota > Viridiplantae > Streptophyta > Magnoliopsida > Santalales > Viscaceae > Viscum > Viscum album. The sequence goes on along the minus strand of OY728131.1, from coordinate 1,615,485,376 downwards.
CTATGCTGGTGTGATAAGGGGCTATGCAAAGAGACCGTAACTGACTTGTGTAATCCTTTGTATTAAATAATAATTTTTATTTCTTCTTATAATGAGGTTTATGAATTTTCAAATGTCCAGATAAATATAGTATGCATATTTTTGGTGAATTTTAGAGAAAGGATATTTAAAAAATTGTTTATGTAAACCTTAAATAATTAAAAATGTGTAATGACTTTCGAAAAATGGTCTTCTACAATTATGTTCAGTACGAAATTTAGAGTCTAATAATATCAACTTAATTTATGATGAATAGTAAATTATGAATAGTGATTTTATGCTTAGGATTAGTAATGTGACCAAATGGATTAGTAATCTCACTTAAATAAAGCATTAATATAATCTAGGCACCTTGATTAAGTAATGTGATTTAATAAAATGGTTAAATAACGGTTTAATAAATTATTAGTCAAGTATTAGTTTTATCGGGTGAATAGTTTTTTTAATTAAAAATTTAATTAAAAATATTTAGAAAAATATTTTTATAAAATAGATTTCATTTTTGAACTCAGAGCATTGATATTATGTTTAGGTAATTTTTGGGGATTTTTCTGAAAAAATGAATTTTCGGTGAATAGTGTATTTAATTAAAAATTATATTAACAATATTTAGAAAATTATTTTTAAAAAATGGAGTTCATTTTTGAAATCAGAGCATCTATATTTGGTTAAGATGAAATTTTGGGATTTTTCTAAGAAAGTTGAATTTTCGATGAATAATGAAAATACAGTTTTTAAGTTATGGGTGTTTAATGACATCATTAAATGATGTATTAAGTATTTGGTCAATATGGTCGACTTATGAATAGTAATATAAGGTATGAGGTGTCCCAAGTGGACAATTCCATGGGAAAATACAATGGGCATGCCCATGGTTTTTCCAAAACCACTAATGAGGTATCCCTTGGCCATTAATGCCTTGTCCCCTCACTTTCCCTATAAATACCAAGCTATCCTATCATTCATTCGACTCCCAACTCTCCCCCAACGAAGCTATAGTCTCATTACCTTCCAAGGAGTCCATCCAAGGTTCTCCCAAGCCCTCAAGGTCCCAACCATTGTGTTTTAAGAGTTACATTTTAAGGTAAGGGATCCTACCTCCCTCTTTCTTTTCAAATAATCTCTTTTAAGTCATTTCTTTTATGCTCCATGTTCTTATGATGGAGGATGTTCTTTTATATTACTCTTACTTCCCTTTTCATGTTCATATGATGAGAGACCCCATCTTTCTCTCATTGATTCATTTAATGAATGTTTATGTAGCATCGTTAGGCTGCCGAATTATTCAGAGATTCTTTCACCATTCTCATTTTCAAGTTCTATTTTCATGTCAAGTCTTTCATGTTCTTTTTTATTATTTTGGGGTATGATATCCATATCTATAATACTGATATTTTATTTTCATATGATGATAGAGCATATTTGATCTCTTCAATTCAGTATATTGAAGTTTTAAGTGGTGCCGTTAGGCTGCTGAATTTTTAAGGGATTCGTTCACCTTTCTCATTTTTCAAAGTTCAACATTCATGTCAAGTCTTTCAAGTTATTTTTTATTATGTTGGGGTATGATCTCTATATATATCATACTGATATTTTATTTTAATATGATTAGAGACCCTATTTTATCTCTTCAATTCAGTATTTTGATGTTTTAAGTGGCGCTATTAGGCTGCCGAATTTTTAAGGGATTCGTTCACCTTTCTCATTTTTCAAAGATCTACTTTCATGTCAAGTATTTCAAGTTACTTTTTATTTTGTTGGGGTATGATATCTATATCTATCATACTGATATTTTATGTTCATATGATGAGAGACCCTATTTGATCTCTTCAATTCAGTATTTTGATGTTTTAAGTGGCGTTGTTAGGCTGCTGAATTTTTATAAGAGAAATCTTATTTTTTTCTTCCTTTCATGTTCTTCATTTCATATGGTATATATTTACAATTTCATTACCATGTTATTATATCCTTCATATTATGTCCCTCTACTATTTTATGGGTTAGTTATGAATGTTTGACCATGCCCCCTCTCTTTTCAATGTTTTCTAAAACCCCGAAACATAGTCGTTATGCTGCAGAATTTCCATATCAAAATGTCCCTCTCTCCTATTCTAAAGTTCTTTTATTTTATTAAGTGAACACTCAAAGATATATCTTCTATAGGGGTATTCACATATATACCAGAATGTTCTATTTTAAATTCTGGAATTTTCATACATGAGACCCACCTTCCTTTTCTGTGGGTTTTAAAGTGACCCAAAGATCATATCTTTAAAGCAGATTTTAAAATGTTATGATTATGAAATGAAACCCATTCCTTTTATGCTATATGGGTTGTTTATGAAATGATTTATGATGATATATGTGGCTCACATGATAATAAATACATGTCAATGGTGTGCCCTGATATCGGTTTAATGCATTTTGTAAAGACATAGTCTTTAGAGATGACTATTTTTTTAACGACGCCTTGGTGAATAACCTTGGTAATTTTTAATGACACCTTGGGGGTGGACATTGGTGAAAAAAATGATTTTAAATATTAAATGTTTTAGCCACATCTTCAAGTTATGAAAAACATTATTTTTATTATGATATTCCTCATGATTTTTTTCTCATGTCTTAATGTTCTTTTTCATGACATTGTTGATGTATCTCAAGTTCACATGTTAATTGTTTCCCTTGTTTCCCTTTCTGGGCCTTCTACTCACCCTTTCTTTTGATTTATGTCCCCAGGTTATGAGATGCAATAATGAACTGAGAATGAACATAAGGAGAAGCCTTTCAAGTGTTTAAGAAGAATGTTTTATGTTTCCATGTTTTAAATTCCTGGTTTCCATGACACTAAACCTTAAATATCCTTGGTTTTGTAAAATGTAATGAAAGTTTATGTGATAAAAAGGCGTGATTCTATAGTTGTTATCAAAGTCTGGTTTAGTTATTTGTGGAAATTAGGATATGAAAACATTAGGAAGAACCCTATAGAAAAGTTTAAATATTGGAAACCTTCCTGGTATTTTGGTGTGTATTGAGTAAGAGGTTGAAAAGCAAATACATCCTTGTCTGGATAAGAGCTGGTAGAGGTGGCTCTGGCATAGATGTACATAGGGGTAAAACCTGAAAACACCACCTTGAGATAGACTCGAATGGGAACTCGTACACGACAACTGGCCTTGTTGCAATCTTGGTTACGACACTCCTGGGGGATATTTTTGGTAAATTCATAAGCTTAGTATAAACCATTATTAAAGGAAAAATGATAAAATAAAATAAAGATTCACATAAGAATATAATATCATAAATAACCTAGATTTGTACCTAGGGGATCACAAGTAAGGGTATACTTTTCTTCTATATGTTTATCCTTCTATGATTTATGTTTCCTTTTAATGATTATTGGCTAAGTATTTAAGCCTATAATTATACTTTCTTTCCTTAGTTAATGGCAGGAAATGGAAAAACATGTCCCAATAACCAATGTGATAGGAAATGTGATGACTGTCATATTAATATGACACAGATGATTAGGGGATTAAAAGATGATTATTATTTTGGAAGACGTTCACTATTTTGGGAACCCTATTTGATCTAGGTAAATAGATTACTACGGTATTTTTTTCAAGAGTCATGTTTGACTTATATTTTTAAGAATCGATGAATTTAAAGTGAACTTATGGTATTATAGGTTACTTATGGAAATGATCGACCTATCTTGGGGAAATTATGTTTAGGTTAGTTACTTTTTTTATAAGATGTTAGGAGTGGTTGATGTTGTTTAGAGATGAACGATAAAGTTTATCTTGGAAGACTATGTGATCAAGTCCTTCTTGAAATTGGGTTTTAATCATAGTTTGGGTTATTCTGAGGAATTTTAAGGACAATTATTTATGGAATGATCTATGATAAACTCTAGGTAGTACCATGGAACTTTGAAGATTTAAAAGTAGTTTCTCTTCCTATGGGATTATTTCTTTTTGAAGAGTTTTTTATCTTACCCTTTCTATTTTTGGGATGAATGTTTAAAGATAGTTAGTTTTTCTTTTGTGGAATAGGTGATTCTATAGAAGATTATTCTTGTGCTTTTTATGGGACCAAGTGTTTTTGAATGCTCATCATTTGGAGAAAAGATTAGTTTTGGAAGAAACTTATTAAAGGATTAAACTCTACATTAAGGTAGGTATATTTCCTTATGTTTTAATTCTATGTAGTAAATGAATTCCTCAAAACTATGAAAAGGAACACAAAACAAAAACCGTTGTTTGTTAACGTTTCCTACTAGGAAATAATATACTGTTTGACCCATAATAAGTTTGTGATTTTCTTATTGTTTACTTTCTCTTAATCATGTTTTCCATCACTCTCCCTTAAAACGTGACCCTTTGTTTTTTCCTCCATGTCCATGTTTTCCTACATGGAATCCTAGTATGGGTGAACTAGGGTGACCTTGTTACTTCCCTTTCATTCTTTTAAAGTAATAGTTTTACTGACAACTTTTCCGGTGTGGGACTTTCAATGAAATTTCAAAACTCACTTTTAAAAATTGTGAGGATGCAATTTCTTATGGGGGGAAGATTTTAATGACCTGAAATTTTGAATAAACATTGTTTCCAAATTTTGTGTGTTATTTTTTTATATACTCAACAAAACTGTATCATTGGAAAACAGGAGTATAATTAAAATGAGACTGTTGGGTTTTGACTGTTGAATGACCATTGGTCAACATGACTGCTGGAAAATAAATATTTCTATATTTGTCTCTAAATACAAGTGATCTTGGTTAATTAATATAGAAAGAAGATTTGATGGCCTCACCCTGTAGTCTTGGACCGATCGAAGCCCATCTAACAGTACTTGGGAAGAAGGTAGCACCAATGTGCTTTGCTCTGGACCAAACCCAAGCCGAACTTCATTGTATGAAGCTAGAACTGAATCGCCTTCATGATAGGTTCAAACTGATATAAATTACTACTCGTGTGATGTTGGCCGAGCCACCGTTAGATTCTCTCACCTTAGTACACCTTACACTTAGGTCCTATGCTGGTGTGATAAGAGGCTATGCAAGGAGATCGTAACTGCCTTGTGTAATCCTTTGTTTTAAATAATAATTTTGATTTATTATTATGATGAAGTTTATGAATTTTCAAATGTCTAGAAAAATATAGTATGCATATTTTTGGTGAATTTTAGAGAAAGGATATTTGAAAAAAAATTGTTTATGTAAACCTTAAATAATTAAAAATGTGTAATTATTTTCAAAAAATGGTCTTACACAATTATGTTCAGTATGAAATTTATAGTCTAATAAGATCAACATAATTTTTGATAAATTAGTAAATTATGAATAGTGATTTTAAGCTTAGGATTAGTAATGTGACCAAATGGATTAGTAATATCACTTAAATAAAGCATTAATATAATCTAGGCACCTTGATTAAGTAATGTGATTCAATAAAATTGTTAAATAACGGTTTCATAAATTATTAGTCAAGTATTATTTTTTTAGTGTGAATAGTGTTTTATAATTGAAAATTTAATTAAAAATATTTATAAAAATATTTTAAAAAAATAGATTTCATTTTTTAACTCAGAGCATCGATATTATGTTTAGGTAATTTTTGGGGATTGATTCTGAAAAAAATGAATTTTCGGTGAATAGTGTATTTAATTATAAATTATATTAAAAATATTTAAAAAATTATTTTTATAAAATGGTGTTCATTTTTGAAATCATAGCATCAATATTTGGTTAATCTGAAAGTTTCGGATTTTTCTGAGAAAGTTGAATTTTAGATGAATAGTGAAAATACAATTTCTAAGTTACTGGTGTTTAATGACATCATTAAATGATGTATTAAGTATTTGATCAATATGGTCGACTTATGAATAGTAAGATAAATTATGAGGTGTCCCAAGTGGCCAATAACATGGGAAAATACCATGGTCAAACCCATGGTTTTTCCTAAACCACTAATGAGGTGTCCCTTGGACATTAATGCCTTGTCCCCCCACTTTCCTTATAAATACCAATCCATCCTCTCATCCATTCGACTCCCAGATATCCCCCAACAATGCTCTGGTCTCATTACCTCCCAAGGAGTCCTTCCAAGGTTCCCCTAAGCCCTCAATGTCCCAACCATTGAGTTTTAAGAGTTACATTTTAAAGTAAGGGATCCTACCTCCCTCTTTCCTTTCAAGTAATCTCTTTTAAGTCATTTATTTTATGTTCCATGTTCTTATGTTGGAGGATGTTAATTTATATTCCTCTTACTGGCCTTTTCATGTTCATATTACGAGATACCTCCTCTTTCTCTCATTAATTCATTTTAAGAATCTTTAAGTGGCACCGTTAGGCTGCCGAATGTTTAAGAGATTCTTTCACCATTCTCGTTTTAAAGTTCTATTTTCTTGTAAAGTCTTTCAAATTATTTTTTATTATGTTTGGGTATGATCTATATATCTATCATATTTATATTTTATGTTTATATGATGAGATACCCTATTTGATCTCTTCAATTCAGTTTTTTAAAGTTTTAAGTGGTGCCGTTAGGCTGCCGAATTTTTAAGGGATTCGTTCACCTTTCTCATTTTTCAAAGTTCTACTTTCATGTTAAGTCTTTCAAGTTCTTTTTTATTATGTTGGGGTATGATATCTATATCTATCATACTGATATCTTATGTTCATATGATGAGAGACCCTATTTGATCTCTTCAATTCAGTATTATGAAGTTTTAAGTGGCACTGTTAGGCTGCCTACTTTTTAAGGGATTCGTTCACCTTTCTCATTTTTCAAAGTTCTACATTCATGTCAAGTATTTAAAGTTACTTTTTATTTTGTTGGGGTATGATCTCTATATATATCATACTGATCTTTTATTTTCATATGATAAGAGACCCTATTTGATCTCTTAAATTCAGTATTTTGATGTTTTAAGTTGCGCCGTTAGGCTGCCTAATTTTTATAAGAGAAATCCTATTTTTGTCTTCATTTCATGTTCATCATTTCATATGGTATATATTTCAAATTTTATTACCATGTTCATATATCCTTCATATTCTGTCCCTATACTATTTTATGGGTCATTTATGAATGTTTGACCCATGTCCCCTCCCTTTTCAATGTTTTCTAAAACCCCGAAACATAGTCGTTATGCTACAGAATTTCTGTCTCAAAATTTATATCTCTCTTGTTCTAATGTTCTTTTATTTTATTAAGTGAATACTAAAATCTCTCTCTTCTATAGGGGTATTCACATATATACCAAAATGTTCTATTTTAAATTTTGGGATTTACATATATGAGACCCACCTTCGTTTTCTGTGGGTTTTAATGTGACGCAAACATCATGTCTTTAAATCAGTTTTTAAAATGTTAGGATTATGAAATGAATCCCATTCCATTTATTCTATATGGGCTGTTTATGAAATGATTTATGATGATATATATGGCTGAAATGATAATAAATACATGTCAAGGGTGCTCCCTGAAAGTGCTCCAATGCATTGTGTAAAGACTTAATCTCTAGATATGACTATTTTTTTAATGACCCCTTGGTGAATAACATTTGTAATTTTTAATGACACTTTGGGGATGGACTGTGGTGAAACAAAAATGATTTTCAATATTAAATGTTGTAGCCACATATTTATGTTATGAATAACATTATTTTTTATTATGATTTTCCTCATGATTTCTTTCTCATGCCTTAAAGTTCTTTTTCATGACATTGTTGATGTATCTCAAGTTCACATGTTAAATGTTTCCCTTGTTTTCCTTACTGGGAATTCTGATCACCCTTTGTTTTGATGTATGTCCCCAGGTTATGAAATGTAGTAATGAACCAAGGATGAACACAAAGAGAAGCCTTTCAAGTGTTTAAGAAGAATGTTTTATGTTTTCATGTTTTATGTTCCTAGTTTCCTAGACACTAAACCTTAAAGATCCTCGGTTTTGTAAAATTTAATGAATGTTTATGTGATAAAAGGCGGGATGCTATACCAAAAACATTACATCAATAGGTAATTGTTAATAAATGTGTAATATATCATAATAAGTAAATCCTATATGGTATGATATATATGAATATGGTTCTTTTTTATTTTAATAATTAACATATATTGATTTCAAATTATTTTTGAACATGCATGAAGGATGTTAGTACATAATTTTAGTTTTTTTGTGTCACTTTTTTACATTGTGTGACACATGATTTATTCACCACATTTTCCACTATGTGGTGTAGATATTACCCATGAATGTAATTTATTACTATTATAAATAATTGTTTTTGAATTTTTTTATCAATTTGAGGATATATCTTTCATGGTGTTATGGTTTCAATGTTATCAAAACTATAATAGAATTTTATTTACATTTTATTTCCTTGATGCACATGTTATGATATGGACATATATCTTTTTATGAGGTGTATATAATAACTCTATAATATGTTATATTAGTAATTTTTTTATTTTAATGATATTTTATCCTCTATGTAATGTTATTTCTTCACATGGATTATGATTGAATATAACCAAAGTGTTAATATCTTATTGCTATAATGTACTACTTTTTTAGGATTTCTTTTGATTGAGCATCCAAGGATGAAATATTATGATCCACCTCTCATAAATTATCAGTAAATTTATACTAAAATATTTATTAATGATATATTCATGTAATGGTACACTTTTTAAAATATCTGGTACATAATATAATTAATAAATCATTTCCATGATAATAGAACATTATTTCTCTCTTAAGTCGAAAATATCTTTTGTTCCAAATCTAAATTTTCAAAAAATGTTTTTAATTTTTCGTTTTTGATAGATTTTAGACAAATGAATTTTAAAAATATTTTAGTTTTTAAAAAGTGTTTTAAATGGTTTCCAAATCTTACATTATATATTTTCAAGGTTATTTTCAAATAAAAATGTTTCTAGTGATTTTATGATTTAAAATTAAAAATTCAAATAGGAAAAGATATTTTAGTGAAGATATGTTTTCCAAATATATTTGAAAATTATTTTCAATTTATATTGATATATTTTGGTGTTACCTATTCCTTTTTAATTATATGATCCATTAATACCATTTATATTTTTTCTCTAAATGTTTTTTGATTTTGTGGATTAATGTTTTTGAAACTAGTTTCTCATCCAGGGGTTATATTCATATAAAAAAAGTTTCCTTTAAATGTTTTATCTATTATTGTGTAACATTTCCCTTTTCCATAACTTAAGATATGATTAAATTTTTATGACACCTATTTAATTTAATGGGTTATGTTATGAGGAATGTTTATGATCATGTGGCACATATATGTATGTTTTATTTATGTGACGAGAGGTACATATATCTCCCTCCAGTTCATTGGGTAAATATTTATATACCATGAGATATGCATGGATTAAATCTGAATTAAACTCTACTTAGTAAAATAATTTTGCCTCTATGACGGACATGGGAGTGAACCATGACTACTACGATGGTTTTGGGAGTGAACCCATTACACTATGATGGTATTTGAAGTTTTTCATTACATCTATTGAAAAAATTTTATATGTTTCTGTGTTTTCCTATACTAAATGTGTTATTCCTATGTCATTAGATCATTGATTATGCAGTTGAATCCATTATGATTAATCCTTTATGATCTTCCAATCAAAATTACATGACTCAGGTATATAAAAATTTACATGTAGTGTATGAGCTTTAAATTTTAAGGTTATGTTATCATACCTATATGTTAATGTTATTTATACATATATCCCTTGTTTACCATTAATGATCATTTGTGCTCACCCTTTATTATATATCATTTAAATGGTTATGGATATATGTATAATGTATAATGTTTCTAATAAGGATTCTAGTCATGAAGAACTTAGTGGGAGATAATGTATCTCACTTATGGAAAAAAATTTATGTTTCCATGGGAACTAAACTAATATAGAATTTGGTGAGTCTGTTTTTTTTTGTATTTTAATATATATTACACAAAAATTATTTATTATATATATATATGTTAAACATGGGTCACGATAGATTTCATGTGCATTCTGATAATGTGTTTTTGATGAGTCTTCTCTTGTCTGAGAATAAAATTTATCATTTATCACATCGTCTACCTCTGTATGGATTCAAGTTGTTAGATGAAGTTTTAATTCCTTCTCCTCATTATAATCTTAAATAATTATGATTTTCTACATACATTAATTATTTCTAGTCGATGATTTCTGAACATATCCAAATGGTCATTACATAGTTCCAAGGGTTGTCCTATATGCTGGAAAACACCCCTCTAGATCAAGATAATTACTATTTTCATCTACCATCCCATATCTCAATTCTTTTTGAGCATATTTTTCACTTCCATGATCAATCATATTAATGGTTTGTGGTCAAAATGAGGCCAATGATCTGGGGGAAAATTTTCCAATTATTTTTTGTTTCCATTATAGGTTAGACATAAGATTATAGACTGTTAAACTCAGTTGAACACCAACCACCATTATGAGGCTGTATGGGTTTCTCAATTCATTATTTATATGTAGTCATATATTCATAGAGATATAGATAAGAATTTTTCCCCATGATCCATTTCATTACATCTACCACATGAAGAAGTGGAATCATCCTTTAGGATATCTTTTATCTAGGTATCTTATCCCCCTTGGAGAGATATTAAATTAGTTCCTTCATAATACGGATATCTTGGATATCTCGCAAAATACAACTAATTTGGAAAAATGCATTCTCAATATTATGAAAAAAATATATTTATGTATCTGAATATTGACCCACTCATCACCTTTAATGTATAGATAAACATTTTTCGCCATCAAAGAAGAGCTCGGCTAACCACTATATGCTCTCAGCAGTTCCCATCATGGTAGGATCAAGATAACACCAGCTCATATTTGGAAATACTGGAAGCTAGGGAATATACCTCATTGAGTTATTTGGTAAGAATAAATATATCCCTATGTTTATGTTTGGTGAGATTCATGGAATTTTTTTTTAATTGGTCTATTTTACCACATGGGGTCACACATTCAAGAATCCATGTTGGAATTTTGGTGATGGAATATAGAATAGTTGAGGGGAGGCCTCATAATCTAGTCATACCAACTCTTGAACATGATTACTAGATTTTGGTCCATATCTAATAGGGAGACATTCCATACAGGATCAGCATCGCTTTGCAATTTTTAGTTGGATATATAAGGAAAATGTTCTACTATAACAAGTACCATAACACTACTGAGATACCCGATGCCTCTTTCATTCCCTAGATATTGGAAATATCTAGGATTGATGAAATTACATAATGAAGTAATGAGGTCACTAAAATACTTATCTATTATGATCACCTAAATTACATACCTTAACCTACACCAGCCTGGATAATTATCGATAATGCCAATGGTTCTCTAGATGAATGGGAATACATGATCTCCATTTAGAATTGGGTTCTCATGCCAAGGATGGATGAGTTTATTATTTTGGATAATTACACTAATTACCTGTTCTATCACCAATTTAGCTTCAAGTAATGGGTTTCTTTTATCCACTTAGTTAATATGTGGTGAGAATGATGTTTTGGGTTTATCATGAAGTATTGGATTATATTGGAATGAAAATATTCCAATGTTGAGATTATTCTTATTCCAATTTTCACCCCTATCTTATAATATTATGATTATTCATATGATTCAATGAAAGACTACTATGGTGGTGTTATGAAAGAAATAAGATATTCATGTGTATAGACCATGTTCTTCACCTACCCCTTTATTTGTATAAAAATGTATCTCATTCTTGATATAAGTGAGTTTTCAAGGAAACAACCCCTTCCCTGGGAAGATAATCTGAATTTTGGGAAGATTTTTTTGGAACGACAATCCATCCATATGATAAGAAAATGATATATCTTTTTATAAATGTGTATAAGGTTATTAATCTCTTACTTCTTCATCAGGCCAGCCAATTGAACCCCATCTGAAATATTTTTCCAATAACTATAGAGGATCATACATGACGTTGGATAATCTAGAAACAGATTCATTCATTCATCACTAAGAATCAACTAGAAACATTTTATTGCCAATAATAAAATAATCATCATTTCGGTATTTATATAGTGGATGGTGACTTTGACCTTTTTCCATTATATGAATAAATGCATTAAATCATCATATCATAGAAAGAGTTGGATTCTAGTGAGAGTGGATTACATGATTTCACTGAGGAGACCCCTGGATAAATTAATGAGGGAATATTCATAGGTATTGGAATAAATAAATCAGATAATATATTTTTTTCATGACCAAATGGATGTGTTCATAACAACAATTATGAAACATGTGAAGATCATTGGAAACTCAATGTCCAAATATTCAGTTCCACTATTCTCATTAGAAACTACTTTGAAATGAGTTATGGATCTATAAACTATTATCAAGATTCTTCTCCCATGGGGTGTAGTGAAATTACTTGGGTGGGAGAAAATTTTATGTTCAATAAACACTTCTTATTAATATCCTTCCATTTCAGCTAGCTCAATCAATCAAATCTTATTGTAGATTGATCATAATTTTTTTTATTGATTGATTCCTATGAGGGGATTTGAAAGCCGGAGATCCCTATTTATTCATTATATAAACGAATATATATTCAAAACATTGTATTTTGATGAATATTTTTCTTTTAGATGTGCATAATATTTCATTGATCCGATGTCTAATGAATCATCAAAAACACCCATCCTTCATATAATATCATGTGAACCTGAATTATTTTAAATTATTATTTAAACCAAAAAATATATTCCCTCTGAATGCTCATGAATTCCCAAAAACATGAGATTAATCATTTTTGTATATACTCTAGTTATTGTGAGATTACCTAATTTAAAAAAGGGATAATTTGGGTTAAACATATGTTTTGGAGAGATAATTCTCTATATTTGGATGAAGTCAAGGTACATAGTGAGTATATATTTATTTTTTCTAATTCCATGTGATGATACCCACTAGGTTGGTATCATTTCTTTTTATATTTCCCTACACTTTTCATTTGTTTTATATAGGGGAAGTATTGCGAGGCATGGACAAGGATTTCTCCCTAGCCTCCCTCTAACACATTTTGTCCTGATAGTTTTGTGCTTTTTTAATTTAATAGGTTCTCAATATTTCTTGGTTTACAAAATTTTCATGTCATGTGAGTAGAGAACCTACATTTTTCCAGGATTCCTTTATCGAGTTTTAAACTTGGGAAGCATTATGTCTCTTTCTGTATTGCGTACTAGACAATTGTTGTACTTTCATTTAGGGTATTCTAGTATGGAAATTTTATTTCTAGTTTTTTTCTTATATAGGACAATCTATTATTGTAATTTAGGTTATTTTATCTTGAACCTTTTTTTATCTACGATATTTTACCTCAAACCTTATAACGACTATATTTAGGGGTTTTTATCTTGGCACATATATTTTCGTAGTTTACGATCTTTCATCTCGAATCATTTGTTATTTTAGTTCAGTTTATTTTCTCATGATAATTTTATACTATAGTTTAGGGAATTTTATCTTGGATGTGTTTTTTATGGATTTTAGGGTCATCTGGCGCAGACCATCAATCATCTTGTTTTAGGTCCTTGGATCATACATTTTATTTCTATTGTTTAGGGTCTTGAAGCTCATGCCATAAGGTTCTGGGTTGTTTATAATATTTATTCTAGGGATTTATTGATGGATACAATATGTGTAAAACATATCTGGGTTCAATCATAACACCCTAGGGTGCTATTTTCTACCATTGTGTTTCCATGCCTCACATTGATTTGGAGATCCTTTCCTTCTTGGAGGATATTCCAATTCTTTGTAATTTAAATCCATTTTTCATCATAGAATGGTCAAACTGATGTATCCCCACTATTTTCAAATGGATATATAATATTTTGGAGATGGTTAAGGTGGATAGTAAAATATTAGAAAAACAGAGTCCACCTTGATAGTTCAAATATGGTTTGAGTAAGTCACACCCCAAAATTTTGAGTCAGTGAACAATAAATCAAGTAGAAATTCCAGAATAACCCATAAAACAATGTGGTGAAATTTCGTATCACAATGTTTCCAAGGCTCATGAGGATAAATGTAATATTCCATGAATGTGTGGATTACTCTAGTTTTTATCTCAAATACCTTATTCATCGATATCATGGTAAAATAGTGGTTTTCCCAATATTTTTCAAGGGAAATGAAACATTTTAAATGACTTGAACATATGAATGATGACATTTGTTATGGATTTAAATCCATCAAAGAACATTTCCAGAATCTTGTGGTAGATCATTTCTTATTTGGGAGTCTTTATCCCATTTTCATTTGGTTTTTAGCCATAGGGTGTATGAAATAACTATTTTTAGGAAGGAAATTTCCCATGAATTCATTGAGAAATGATAAAAAAACATGGGGGGTATAATATAGAGGATGTAAAATCATCTTGAATAGTTGGGTAATAAAGATATTAATTCATGACCTTATATTCCTAGGCCAAGATTATGACATTGGAAAATCATTTCAGTGATGACTCAATACACCCTAAGGTGTTGTGTTTCATAATAGTGATGTCAGACCTCATAAAGATAACATTGTCCTCTTTTCATGACAATGATGTACTTTGTGGAAAATCATAGGTTCACATGAAGGAGCCCTATACAAACATGAATAGTAAAACAATGGGTCTACATAAGCTGGGTATGATTTTCCAAGTGTTATGGATGTATTTTCATTATCAGCAGAACTTAAATTATGAAGTTTTATTTAGGTAAAATATAATATTCAATAAGGGTTCTAGCACCCTTAAATTTTCTTTATTACTTTTTGAAAAGGTTATCTATGTGAAGAGATGCGAAAAACCACTACTCTTAATTTTTCTTAAACTAGGGGTCCAAATAGCGTGGATAATATTTTACTAGGGTTACAATGTGGTCCATAAGAGAAAAATGAATTATTTATTTAAGCTCCTATTTTTCCATAAACACTGATAATTAAGTGTTTAGAGAGTGTAGATTTTCATTTGACTCAAGAAACCCATTTTCAGTTTTCAAACAGATATGTTTTGTGTATATTTCACTAGAATTTTAGGATCTTGATATATAGACTAAAAGAAGATAGAATTTATGGTCATATAACAATGACCCATGTACATGAGGATTATGTTAATTGATAAAATGGACCTAGTATTAGGGTAATGATAAAAAATAGCCTAATTAGGATACCTAGGGTCCATTGTACAACATCATATTTCCGATTGGGAGATGAAAATGTTGAGAATTCTACCTGAGGATCTCATATCCGGAGTTATGAAATGAGACAATCATATCGGGGGTGGAAGAGAAAACCATATTGTTTTGAGTTATGCCAAGTTCTTATAGAAGAATTCATAAATCTAGTTGAACAGGGTAAAGATCTTATGTTAATTTAAAAAAATATGATTAGGGGTGTTGTATAGAATATTTTAACATCATGTGTTGTAGGTGGGTTTGTCGTGATTTATTAATGTCATGTGACTATGAAATATTTCTGATTGTTTAACATCAGGAGGTAATGAATTTCAATGCATAACACATTCACACACGCTATTAGGGGTGTAGTATTACCATCGTAATATATTGTGGCTAATCTCTGGAATTATTATTTGGGTTTTACTATATATCATGTGATGATAGAAATAAAGACGTATGTAGTTCGTATATTGAATCTCTCTGTGAAGTTTTGACACGTACACAAGGAGGGGTGGGGAATTTTCTTGTCGATTATTGTATATGGACATGATATTAGAGGGATGTATGTAACTAAACATCATGGGACGATTGTAATCTATCCAAATAGAGATATTTAATTATAAAATCTCTATGAAGGTCTAACCCATACATATAAGTGGAATTTTTGTTGTTGATTGTTACAGTAGTACCCACGATTAGAGATATAGGCATAACTATGTATACTATGATAAATAGAATAAAAACAACAATTTTTTATAAGAAACCATTTAGTTGTAGAAAGGATGTGGGATCCCTGATATGAAATGTTAAAATGGACACTATGACCAAGAATTCATGACTATGAATCACTACACATCATTAAAATTCTAGAATCAGGCCACACATATTTATTAAATGGAAAACTCTATACACAGGTCAGACCCACATAGAGAGGGGTGCATTTCATCCACTTATTTTTATAAATGGACCAATGAATGGAGATTCAGTTGTCACGATGTATCATATGTTTCCATGAATCAACAACTTCACTTTTCATCAATGGAGTTGTGGTGGGAGTCCATCACCAAGGGTAGTGGTCCTCTCAGGTGGGGTCCATAGTAATATGCAGTTTTGTGTCTAGAAGGAATCATCAACCATGATGTTTAAATTTATGCAGTGATGACTCATAGGGTTCCTTTTAACATATTTTATCTAGGACCATGATAACCTTATCATTTGATGGAAAATAGTGATCATCTACTTAAGACCCTACTGAAACTCCTAATCTCATGTGAGTTATTCTTTGTGTGACAAACATATAATTACAAAGGATAATCATACAACATCAAAGAAATCATAGAAAGGATAGGATAATTTTTTTTATCATTTAGAGCTATATAAATGTTATAGGTTCTAGGAATCCCCATGTATCTCATTTTAATGAGAATCAAGTAACACATAGTTCTGTAAAATTGTGTAGTTAAGTATCCAAGTGAATGGGAATCAACTGTGTAGTGTGACATCATGAAGTAAGACATCAACTATGTAGTTTAATGTTTTTCATTAAAGATAAATATGAATATAAATGAATGGAGATTAATATTTTTTTGGTCCTAAAAATAGAGGTATTGTAATCAATACATATCATGTATTGGAAAGAATCAAGCCACACATATTTATAGGAAACCGTACAGTTTAGTTTCATGTAGAAAGTTGTTGACTCATGCATTTTAACATCATGAAGTAAAGATTAAGGTCACTATATGTTGAAATTAAGGCTATAACATTGTTGTGTAGTCTAATGTATTGTGTAATAGATTAGTATATAATGTCTTCTCGTAGGATTGGATATTAATGTTTCAATGGGAATCCTTTAATAATAAGAATCGCGATAAATATAGTTATTTTATGTTATAATCCCTATGTTGAACTTACTTACAAAAATTTAAGGGTCACCCTATTTCTATTTTCAAATATCAATATTGTGTGTGTCAAATCAACAGTGGGATGATGCTTCCCATGATCATTAACATCATACAATGAGGAAATATTATGTATAGATATGCATCATGAGGTAAAGAGGTATTGTGTTGTTTGACATCATGAAACTATAATGTATTATTTATAGTTGAATTTCATGTGGTGAGGACATTCCACATATAGTTTGACATCTTGTGGTCATGATGTGAGATGTTGTGTAGTTTGATTTCATTTTTCCTGTATGACTTTTTGCATTTTAACATCATATGACTATAAAAATATAGTAATGTTTTCAATTATGTGATAATGTCGAGAATAATTCTCAATGGAATATAGGGAATTTATTTCTTAAGAAAACATTATTTGGTTGGGGTGAAATTTTCTATATCCATTATTTCTAGTGACAATGATCCATTATGATAAAAATTATTTATGATATGAGGCCCTTCCCATTTGATTTCTACCTTAGGAGGGGTTTTTCCTGGTATCATTATGGTTCTGGGATCCAATGCCTATAATTCATGATGCAATGAATAGAGGAAAACATTTTATTAAAGGAACATGAGATCTAATTCTGATGTACTTTGAGGATATTCAATGTGTGAACTCTTTTCGCATAGATTTGATCTAATTCATCAATACAATTTACTGGGAACTAATAATATGAGAGTTTTCTATAGATAAATATTAAATGTAAAAAAAATTGGACTTCTATGGGTAACACTGCCTCAATTACGTATACTAATGAATATAAATTATTTTTTGTAGTAGTGTGTGTGGTGGTATGGTAGGCCCATAAATCATGGAGGACCTTTCCGTACCAGGGCTTCATGTCCTTATTTAATGTATTCAGATTTATATGAGAGGACTAGTTTGGGATTTGTCTAACATTGAGTGGGGGTGAATAATTATTGGGGACTTTTTAAACCAATTCCATCTTTGGTATCCCTATACCACTTGACCTATTAGGATCTTGATTTTGTTGTTATATTTTCCTTTTCGTGAGGAATAATATAAACGAAGTAAAAGTAGAACACTATATTTTTTCACGGTTAACCACTCAATAAGTTAAGCTATGTCCTTACTGTGTTTGTAATTACCATTTCAAGGATTGTCCACAATAATCTAGTAACTATTACAAAGTCTTGAGTAATAATAAAATTTGTTAGCCAATGTGAGAACCAATAATTTGGATGTGGAAGGGAATCAATCCTGTCTTCTTGAACTAGTGAGGACATAGTTCTACATGAAGCTCCTCACGAGTTCTTTATACTGCCACTAATGACAGTCTTCACTATGATGATAAGGGTTTGTAACACCAATAGAGTCTTCCACCTATTAAGACATGTTTAATGTCACAATAATTCTTGATATTCCTTTTTTAACTTGTTACTTTATTAGTAGCATGCATGTAACCATTCATTATTATTTCTTAGAAGAAAACCAAAAAGCTGCACAATCATCCGATCCTTCTTCGGTGCAAAACCAACTGCACTGAATATTCTTCTTTTCTGTGCTAGAATCACAAACACCCATTGTGATTATGAAAACAATGAAGACCATCCCAGCTTATAATCATCACAATTTATATGTCCTGAATAACTAAATATATATTAACCACTCTCTATTTCTTCATTGGCACACAATAATGTGGAATAGTGCATTAGTGTCTTGATCTCCCTTTATTCTTCACTTTTCTACTCGTAAGATGGTAAAATCTTTTGGAACAACTCACAACTTGTGCACCACTCCCTAATTATGTTCCACTTAGTACTTGCGTGCCACTTCATACTTGCATGACACTCATTACTTGCATGAAAATTCCTACTTGTGCACCACTCAGTACTTGTGTGCCACTTCTGGGTGGCATGCATCTTTTATCATGAGCAGAACTCACTAATTGTTCGCCTCTCATTGATTTCATGCTGCTATTGTGAACCACTCAATACATTAATTCCTCTTGTGGATTATACTCAACACACTTATTTCACAAATATACCTCCTGGCGTGCAACTTAAAACTTTCTTGCCACATATACTTGTGCACCACTTTTGTGCATAACACACATCTTTCACAACACCTCATCTTGCACACCACATTCTACTACTTGCACGATCAAAGATCAAATTTTCTATTAATTGTTGAGATTAAAAGAATGATGAGTGTATCCCTCTATTTACAGGAATTTTGGTGACACTTTGTGTGAGGCATGCAACTCACCATACACGCCTTTTCATAACTTGTCTATCTCCCATCACTTGCATGCCACTCCATCACTTGCGTGCAACTTCATAACATGTGATCTAATTTCATTCTATTTTCATATATTTATGTGATGATGTTAAAATATTACTCGTTCACAATAAACACTTACGCACCACTAATACTTGTGCACCCCTTCTTACTTGCATTCCACTCACTAACATGCACACTACTTTTTTCCTTTGTCATATTTTGATGTGATGATCATCAAATTTTACATGCGTTCCATTTTTTAACAAGTTTGACACTTTTGACCGGTGCATCACTTTACTTCCTTTTCCATAAATATTTCTTTACTCCCCCAATCCTTCATAATGTTTTTATCACAATCTCTCCATTTTTATAGTATTTCCAATCTACAAATCTATTGTAACCATGGTTGTTCAATGAAAGAATTTGAGAGTGGTTTGTGTTTTTTGTAAATCCTCTTTAGATGATCGGAATGTTTCCCATTAATGTGATCATACAGTTCAAGAAGACAACAGTATTGAAGGTGTCTTCGTTTCCCAGTGTTTGTAAAATTTTTGGGCCTGAAAATTAGAAAATGATGACATGGATTGTTTGTAAAAGGATGTGCACGCAAAGAAGAAGGGGTGCGCAAAAAAGGTGGGCTGTGCACAAAAAACTTGAGTTGTGCGTGAAAAACAGCATGCTGCGCAAAATAGTGGAGGTTTGTTTTTCCTGCATGTAGTGTTTCAGAATCAAAACGTTGAAAAATGGGCAAGGCATGGGCTGCATGAAAAACCTAGAGATGTGCGTAAAAAATGGTACCTGTGTGAAATATTTCGTTCCAAATGAGTGGTTTTTTGCACCACAGTGGGTTCTGCACGCGGGGGTGAGAGAAGCCTATAAACAAGAGTTGAACCCCTTCATTCTATGCTATTGAAGACTTAGAGAAGATTCAAGTGAAGATGCATGTAAAAGGTGCACGTAAAGGCAGTTTCATGAAAAATTCCGAGGTGCGCGGAAAAGGCCTAGCAGCGTGAAAAATTCCGAGGTGCCCAAAAAATGTCGTGCTGCGTGAAAAATTCCGAGCTCTGCGAAAAATTCTGAGCTGCGCGAAAATGGATAGGTTGTGTGAAAAAATGAAGTTTCACGTAATATTTTTCCACACGAAAGACTTTTATTGTGTGGAATAGTCATAACTTGCGCGCAATGGTTAGGTGCTGTGCGAAATCATCTATGCAACCTGTTTGCACATTTTTATTATCCAGTCCAGTGGTTCAGTGTGTTCAGGAGCATCAATTTCGGACATTGATGTAAGCTTAGTCTTGTGTGGTGTAGAGAAAAAGACTTCAATGAAAATCTATTAAAGATATCCTCATGCCTAGAAACTAACTAGGACTTCACCCAATGCAGTAATCTAGGGGTAGTCAACAAGAGTGACCTGCGGGACGCAATGGGCTATCCATGAAAATTTGTAAAGGATGTGAGTCTGGGAAAGAGTGACTATTTCGGAACCATTGTAATCCACAAAATAGTGAAGAATAAGGGAATTAGGTATGACGAAAATCCGATCGGTGTATGCTCCTTGGACGTAGCTCTTAGCGGTGAACCACGTAAAAAGTGATGTATCATCTCTTTTCATGTGAATGTTTCATTACTAATCATATCCATCATACAGGTTTAACTAGTTCCTACCAATGTGGGAACAATATCCTTGTTTTAAAAGAAGATGTTGACACCATTATTCACCCCTCCCCTCTCAGGGTGTCCCGGGGTCCTACAAGTGGTATCAATAGGAGGTTGCTGGTGTTAGATCTGTCCTTTTCCGTCATGGAGAATGCAGTCAATGCTAGGGGAATAGCTCTCTTTGATGGAAGTAATTTTCATACTTGGAAGAACAGAATGAAATATCATTTAATATCCCTTGGAATGGAAGTCCTCTTTGCAACTGTGCAGGAAGTACTAGTTACTGATCCAATAGGGCTTGATTTAACAGATACAGACAGAAAATTTATTGACGTAGATGCTAAAGCCCATAATGCTATCACAACGGCTCTTTCAGATCAGATATATCTAATGGTGATGAGTTGCACCTCAGCAAAGTCTATGTGGGATAAACTTGAAAACATTTATTATGTGGACAGAAAAGTAAAGGATGCAAAACGTAAAGTCTTACACAACAGGTTTGACGTTCTAAGGGTGCATCCTAATGAAAATACAGATTCTTTCTTCAATCGAATTTCTGAAGTAGTGGAAAAAATTAGAGGTAATGGAGAGTAGATCAAAGACATTGATATCATAATGAAAATCATGAGAAGACTTCCTACTATGTACAATTTAAAGGTGTCAGCCCTTGAAGAAAAATATTTATCTAAATTTATCTCTAGATGATCTGCTAAGTAGAGTAGTTGAATATGAGATGATAGTCAAACCTAAATATTCCACCACACGTGTGAGAAAGGAAATGACATTCCAATCATTGGAAAAACATTAAAATTTCAGAAGATAGTGGTGGTGAAGATGATGAGGAAAAATAAATTCTTTCTCTCATTTCCAAGAAGCTGAAGAAGGGAAATTGTAAATTTAAAGGTAAGCTACCTCTGGCATGTTTTCATTGTGGAAGAGTTGGGAACATTGACTCTCTGTGCCAAAAAAAGATTGATGATGATGAGAGTGAATCAGAAAAAATCAAAAAGCATTGAAAAATGTTTTTTCAAAATGAGATACATCAAATCAAGAATGAAAGTACAGAAAATGAGTTTTGTCTGTGAATAGGAAGATGACGATTTAGAATTTTGGGAAGAAGAATAACCAGAATTTAAAACTGGAAATCAGTAATCTATGATAGCTACAATTGAAAAGTTAGAACCCATGATCAATAAAAGAAGCTATAATCAGATTATTCCTTATGGGGACTCAAAGATTAAAATTAAGGATTCCTTTTACAATGATGAGAATAAATGTAAGAGATGAAATAAGTAGAAGGAAATGGTGGAAGAATCATCAGAATATGTTGATGAGCTTGAAGCTAAAATTGAACCACTAGAAGAACTAGTGATAGTTCAGTCTTCAATCCTTGAAAGAACATATGACATTATAGAACTAAAGCTTAGAATTGATGAATAATAAAATTCCATAAATGACCATTCATCCAAACTGGAAGAGATGTCCAAGACTATTGAGGGTCATGAGGAAGTGATTGTTACTCTTAGGAGTAACATTGAATTTCATTCGACCACAAATGAGGGTAAGAAGAAAATTCATTTTGGAAGATTCTCAGATGCATACATACAAGTAATATCCAAGTTCGGTTCAGATGGAGTTGAAAAAATATTAAGTGAAGAAAGACCCACTAGCATGGGAAGGAGATTAATTGGCTGCAAAGATGAGACATCAACTGTTGGAAGTAAAGAGAGACAAAAGAAATAAAAGCTGAAAGTTGGACATGTTGAAACATTTCCTTAAGTTCTAAAAATGAAGCCCTCAATTCAAACTAAATGAAGAACTAAGGAATAATGCCAAACATTCAGAAATGACAGGCAGTCCAACCATTTTCCCAAGGAATAAATCATGAGGAGAAATTCAAGTGAGAAGACATTTTCCCTCATGAAATTTTAGTTCGGTGGCTATCTGGGCCATACCATGTCATATGGCGAAGAGGCAAGGAGCTACTTGAATAGGGAAGATCTGGGAAGTCAACAAAAGAAAACTATTTCATATCCTCCATCTTATAGAATAAATAGATTCTATGTATACTATTTTCATTGTTTTAACTTTGGCCATAAAGCTATATATTGAAGGTAGAGGTCCAACAAGAGAAATTCATACAACTCTCAAAGACGGGTCAATAGTGACCCTCCTTATGGTGTTGTTCTCACAAAAATGTATTCTCCTCTAGAAGATGGTTATGATTATGTGGAGGAATGAATTATAAGGTTGTTACTATCTTGTACTCAATCCAATATCTTCTGGAAAGAAATGAAGAATATTGAGAAATCTAATCTTGCAGAAGTAGAACTCAAAGCTACAAAGAGAAACAACAAATGGATTCTTGATAGAAGATGGTCTTTACATATGACAGGAAATTATTACCTTTTGATGACCATTAAAAAAATGTTGATGGATTATTATGGTTTGGTAATGATGGCACTTTGATGATTAAGGGTAGTGGGAATACTGCTCTCGCCAATGGAGAGATGAAGAAGACTAAATTCCTTTTTGTAGACGGTCTACGCCACAATCTCCTCAGTGTGAGTCAACTCTCTGACTCAGGGCTCATAGTATCTTTCAATCAAAAAGCTACACTATAAAGGAAAAAAGCATATAATTCTCTTATTAAAGGCTGCAGAACAGATGGAAACATATATCTGGTTGACATCAAACTGAACTAATGCTATTTGTCTGTTGAAGAAGAAAACAACATGTGGCATCGAAGGCTGGTGCACATTAACCAACAAGACATGGAAACGATATCTAAGTTGATGATAGACATTGATATCCCCATTCTGAAACATGAATGGGAAAAGTCTTATGATGCTTGCATACGGGGAAAGATAGTCTGTAATTTGTATCGAACAAACAAGAAAAGGGCTTCACACATTCTTGATATCATCCATACAAATGTATGTGGCCTGATAAATGTTTCTGGAATGCATGGAGAGAGGAACTTTGTTCTTTTCATTGATGATTATAGTAGAATAGCTTGTGTGATGGTTATCCACAGGGAGCGACAAGTACTCGATCACATTTAAACCTATTGCCGAATCACTAAGAATGATACTGGACGAACAATAAACGTCCTGTGATCTAACAATGGAGGGGAATAAACATCCATTGATTTTTATAATTACCTTAAAAAACATGGCATACGACATGAGGTAGCTGATGTGAGAACTCCACAAAAAAATAAAGTTGTTGAGAACCAGAATCGACATGTAAACAATATGGCTAGGACTATAATGATTGGGAGTTATATCTCTTGCCATTACTGGAAAGAAGATGTTGAAGCTACAGTGCATATTTAGAATCGAATAGGTATTTATATGGTAAAAACTAAAACACTATATGAATTTTTGAATTAGAGGAAGGCTTCTTTGAAATAATTTGGTGTTTTCAGAAGCAAATGTTTCTCCAAAATAAATAAGGAAATCAAGCGAAGTTTAGTGACAATGAAGATGAAGGAATATTTCTTGGATATCCAATGAACAATAAAGAATACAAGTGTTTTAAGAAATGCTTGGGGAGGATTGTGGAAAGTAATGATGTTAATATCATTGAGGGAAAACCCCAATGCATCAAATAATTCCTATGCTGATGTGATAGAAGATGAAGATAAATGTGAACATGGAATAGATGCATGTACAGAGATAAAGAAATGTGTACAATACCCCTAGGAGCCACATCATGTTGTTGAATTATAACAAGAACCATAAGTTTAAACCACAGTTGGAGAAAATTCAATTGAACCTCAGTGGAGGAATCTAAGAGAAGAAATTGATCAATCGAACTACATTGGGGATTGTAAAAAACCCACACAAATGAGGAGAATGAGGATTAATGCACAATCTTCATTATTATCTATGGTTTAAACATCCTCATTTGAAGAAGCTTCAAAGGATGAATCATGGGTGAAATCCATGAATGAAGAGTTAGAACAGATAGACATGAATAATACTTGGGATCTAGTCAAGAGACCTGAAGGTCACAATGTGGTTGTTACAAAATGGATTTTCAAAAAACAAGTTTGATGGGAATGGAAGTGTTATTAGGAACAAATCATGACTGGTATGTAAAGGATATTCACAGATATAAGGTGTCGATGTTGAAGAAAATTTTTCATGAGTTTCTTGACAGGAGTCAATCCGTATTTTCATGCTAGGGAAGACCAATGATGATATAAAGTTTATCAAATGGATGTCAATACAACTTTCTTGAATGGTGTCCTTGAAGAAGAAGTTTACATTGAACAACTAGTGGGTTTCCTTCATTGTATAGATGAATTAATGGTTTGTAAACTAAAGATTTCCATATATGGTTTGAAGCAGGCACCACGAGCGTAGTATTCCTGGTTGTACTCTTATCTCAAGAAACATGAATTCACAAGAGGAGGAGTATATCAAAATCCATATGTGAAGAATTCCCTGAAATATCAGTTCATTGTTCTAGTGTACATTGATGAGATTATATTTGGTGGAAGTAGGAAAAAATCAGTGGATGAATTTTCTAATCACATGAAACCAGAATTTGAAATGTCAATGATTGGGGAGCTCGTATATTTTTTGGGGATGGAGGTGACTCAAAATAATAATTACACTATCGTTTCTCAAGAAATGTATGCAAGAGGGTTGTTGAATAAATTTAATATGAATGACTCGAATCCAATGATAACTCCGATTATAGTTGGAACCAAACTTGGAAATCATGAGGATGAGACCTCTGTAGATCCCACCATGTGTAGGAGGATCATTGGGATCCTACAATACCAGACAACGACACGACCAGATATTGTCTTTACAAAAAGTCTAGCGGCCCGAATTCAGAGTTATCCAAAGGAGGAACATATGGAGGTAGTAAAAAGAGTCATGATGTACATTCAAGGTACTCATAACATTTTCTTACACTTTTCTGTAGGTAGGGACAGTGAATTATTAGTGTTTTCTGATGCAGATCGGGCTAGTGATGTAGTGGACTGAAATTCCACTAGTGGTGGAGCCTTCTATATTGGGCAGAAATGTGTTGGCTGGTTGAGAAGGAATCAAGAAAGTACTTCTCTTAGTACTACTGAACGTCAGTATATATCTACTCGAAAGTCATCTACTCAACCACAATGGATGAAGCAAAAACTGACATATATTGGTGATGTTGTGAAATAACCAATGGTTATTTACTATGATAACAAGAGTGCAATTGATCTTACAAAGAATCTTGTTCAACACTCTCATATGAATCATATTGAAATCAGATATCACTTTATCAAAGAAAAAGTTGATCATGGCATGATTAAAATGGATCATGTGGGGACTGATGAGCAAGTGGCTGATATCCTAACCAATCCACTGTTTATGTATGTGTTTGATAAACATCGGTTGAACCTATGTGTTCAGCAAACTCACAATGCATAAGAAGGTTATGAGGTACCTCTCTCCACATTTATGATATTTTCCTTTAATCTATTTATGGATGTGATGGATGTTTGTGGGGGAGATACTATCCAGGGGAATGTTTTTTGAGCTGAACAATGAAAATTTACCGGTCATTGGGTTTATTGTCAATGGGGGAGAAAGGAATAAATTCAGGCATGTCATTGACATGTAATGCTTCTGTGACACAATGAGAATTCAGTGTTGGTGACAGGATGATAAGGAATACATTGGACATGTAATTCTTCTATGACACTGTAAAAGAGAATTACATGGGATTTATTGAGAATTCCAAAACACGGGAACCCTATTCAAGCTTTGTCACTTGTTTTCTACATTGATCATTGCTCACGTAGACTTAGAGTGTCAGCTTAGTTGATTATTGAGTTTTTGGTTTGCTTGTGGAAGGTGATATATTGAATTTATTTGGTGATTTCCAACAAACCCAAAGGGGTATATTGTTGGAACCATGGTAATTCTATGAAACAATTGGATAATGGTTTGTGTTTGTTTTCAATCCTCATTGGAAGTTCATAATGTTTCCCAATAAAGTGATCATACAGTTCAAGAAGACAACAGTATTGAAGGTGGTGTCCTTTCCCAGTGTTTTCCATAATTTTGGGCCTGAAAATCCAAAAATTAAGTCATGGATTGTTGGTAAAAGGAGGTGCACGCAAAGTGGAAGTGGTGCCCGAAAAATGTGGGTGGTGTGCAAAATATTTGAGTTGTGCATGGAAAACAACATGGTTCAAGAAATAATGGAGTGAGGTATTTCATGCAAGTAGTGTTTCAGAATCCTAATGTCAAAAAATGGAAAAGACATGGGCCGCAAGAAAAACCTGGAGATGTCTGCGAAAAACAATACCTACGTGAAATATTTCGCGCCGAATGAGAGGTTTTTCATGCCACAGTGGGTTTCACGTGCAGGGGTAGGAAGCGCATATAAATAGAAGGTGAACCCCCTCATTCTATATGATTTAATACATAGAGATAATTCGAGTGTGGATGCATGCAGAAGGATCACGTAAAGGATGTTTCGTAACAAATACCAAGGTGCGCGGAAAAGGTTAAGCCCTGTGAAAAATCCCGAGGTAAGCGAAAAACTCCGAGCTGTGCGATAATTCCGAGCTACGTGAACAATTTTGAGCTGCGCGAAAATGGAGAGGTTGCACGAAAACAAATGATGTTGCACGAAATATTTTTCTGCGTGAAAAACATGTATTGCAGGAAAAAGTGAGAACTTGCGCACAAAGGGTAGGTGCTGTGCGAAATCATCCGTGAAACCTGTTTGCACGTTCTGATTATCTGGTTCAGTGGTTCAATGTGTTCAAGAGCATCAATTTAGGACATCAATGAATGCATTGTCTCATTCTAAGTAGATAAAAAGGCTTAAATGAAAATATATTAAAGAGACCCTCGTGTCTATAAACTAACTGAGACTTCACCAAAGGCAGTGAGCCAGGGGGAGTCAACGAGAGTGACCCGAGGGACGCATTGCGCTATCCCTGAACATTTTTAAAGGCAATGAGCCTGGGACATAGTGACATTTTTTGAACCATTATAATACACAACTAGTGAAGAATAGTGGAATTAGGTATGACCGATAACCTGTCGGGATATGGTTCTTAAACGTAGACCATAGTGGTGAACCAAGTAAAAAGTGATGTGTCATCTCTTTGCATGTGAATGTTTCATTTCGGATCATATCCATCATACAGGTTTAACTAGTTTCTACCAACGTGGGAACAAGATCCTTGTTTTAAAAGAAAAATTTGACACCCTGATTCACCGCTCCCCTATTAGGGTGTCCTAGGGTCCTACAAAATCAAGAACGCATTGTCATAGTTTTGGCCATTCTCATAGTTCCAATCCCATGCACTACTTCATCTATTCTCTTCATCCTCAACAATCATCAGTCATTATTCATATACTCTTTGGAATATGAATTCCAATGTAATTTTTCATCCTAACTTCAAATCCTCAATTAATTTTTGGAGTGTTCAATACAATGAACTCCAATCATATCTCTTCATCCAAAAGTAGATGCTTGAGTGTTCTTCAAACACATTAAATGTTTTATACAATGTATCACCTTTAATACATGTATTTTGAATTATTATACTATTTGGAATATGAAATCCAAAGTAATTTTTCATCCTCACTTCAATTACTCAATTCTTTTTTGGACTGTAAATTCAAAATAATACGAATCATATATCTTCATCCAAAATTGAAAACTTAATGATTCATCAAACACCTTCAACGTTGTAGAAAATTTATCACCATTGATACATGTATTTTTAATTTTAACAATAGTGCAATAATATTTTATTTTCATTATCCATTAACTATGGATTCCTCCTTCATCTCCTTCATCATTTTGACCATTGTTTACAACTCTTGACAAAAAAGGAAATATTCATACACAAATTAGTCCCAACAATATCCCCATTTGTAATTTGTTTTAAATAACATAAAGTTATCATCAAATCAATGTGTCAATGGTAAAATGATAATATTCCCTCTTTGATTTTCTTATTTCTCTCTCACATAAATTTTCAAACATTAATTTCTCATTATATCCCCCTTATCAAAAATAAATATGAATTCCATACTAAAAGGGTATCAATCCTTTCATAACTAATGTTCCATCAACCATTTCAGGTTATGTCTACTTGAGCAGTGCTCAGTGTAGAAAACATGGGGATTTTATTTTGACAAAAAAGCTATCCATTAACCATTGATCAAGATAGCTCATGAGATGAGAACTCAGGTACTTTGTCTTCAATGTATTTCCAATTTCATTCTAGGTTTAGGATAATAAATGTGATATGAAATAATCATCTTGAAACTCCTACACCCACTTGAAGAAAAATATCAAAAGCATTCATGTGAAATTATAAGGATCCGTGTCCTTGGGGAACATTCACTATTCTTATGTAATTCATTTACTTAGTTACTCCCCCTTTGTAAAATAATTTTTATTTTGAGTAACCAAGGATTAGAGGTTGAGAGATGACATAACTTTTCCAATGACATGATCCTCAGACAATCCTTAGAGTAATTGATTTTAATACCAATGGATGTTGATACTAATTGACATACTGACTCTAGAAGCATCATCATGTGTCTCCCCATAAAGGGAATACTTCTCAGGTTATCCCCCAAAGAGAAAGATTCACCTTCAATTACTTGTATTATAGGAATAAATAAAATAAAAAATTACTTAAGGGAATAATGTGGATCTTACTACCTCTATTAATGTGAAAAAATGGTTTAGATGATTTTTCTCAAACCTGATGTCCCATTATTCACACATTCACAGCTAATATTCAATGATGAATGTTATTTTGTGGATATTAATACACCTTTTATTTCATTGTGTGTGAGTCTTCTCTCTTTAATTGACTTCAAAGCAATAGAATCTCTTTGTGTAACTTTCATCTTCTTGAGAAATTATTTTTGGGCTGGAATGTATTCTATGCAACTTCTAATAGAGTGACCTACCTTGTTTCACATAACATATAAAACTTTTTTGTCTTCATGTGGAATATTATTTTTTATTTTTCACTAGTCTTAGCCAGTGCATCTTCCATATTTCTCATTATTTCTTATTCATTTAGCCAAACCACCAATATGTCATTAGGAGCTGAGGCATAATGTTTGGGTATTCCACATGGATTATTTTTGAGCACCATTATGCATATTATTTCTTTTGGATGCACCACCATTCACCTTGTTGGTTTTAGAATCCAAGGAATTATCACCTTTCCTTTTTGGAATCTTCTTGAGAGAATTAGTTTTTACAATATTCTTCTGACCACATACAAATTATGATTCTTATTCCATAGCTAGATTTTGGGATCTTGTATTCTTATCAGCATTGGTTACCTATTGAGATGAAAATGTACCAACCTTATGACCACTCCCATTGAATATATCAAATATTTTTCCTAGAATTCAAAATCTGTTGGTAGTATGCACATTCTTTTGGATCTGTTAATGTTTCTTCCTCCTCTCTGGCTTTTTTCTCCTTAATATGGTCTTTCTCTGTGATTTTCCATTTATGAGATTGTACCAACAATCTAATGCACAATGCCCAATTCTATTGCACCGCCAACATTGAAAAATTATAATTTTCTTCTTATTATCTTTTATATAAGGACGATGATCCTTCTTCTTTATTTTTTGCACTCTCTATGGAGAATCATCATAAAAATTCTTTTTTCTATCCACCCTAGTCAGAGTGGTAGGTATATCATCACCATTCCTCTTCCATGCTTGTTAAGAATTTTTCTTACACCCTACAATTTTTGTAGAAACAACTTGTGAATAATTATTATATGATTATATGGTTTGTACGTGTGCTTTTTCAGTTTCTTGTGATATACCACTACATGATGTCATGGTCTTATTATCGCATGATGGAGTTATTTCAACCTTTGAATCCTCCAATGAACATTGAATACCAGTAGCACCATTCACCTTTTTTGTGAGGGATTGATATGTGTCTCCTCAATATTGGAACAGTGAGATTCCAATTTTAGACATTCCATATTGAGGATGATATTTTGATATTATACTACGATCATCTTCTCTTCACAAGTATTCTTCAATATTTCAACTTCATCTTCATGCAAATTTACTCTGATTTGTACCGAAGAGTCACATTCTTCGATCTTCATGGAATTTCATTCCAATTATAAACCATTGACATAAATGATATTATTTAGCTAATTTTCAAATTCATGGATCTTCTCTTACAGATTCATATTCACTCAATCATTTTCTTCATCTTCTTTGATCCACTTTGACGAAATTAATTGAAATCTATTCATTTTTCTTCAAAGGCACTAACTTGTCTGGAGATATTTAAACATTAAATAGTTTATTCATGTAATCCATTCACCAAAACATTATTATATTCTTCCATCTAGGTAACATCATCTTGTATACATTGAAATACACAACAAACAAGGGATGAACATTCTTCAGGGACATCATGTAGAATAGCTCTTAATCTATCAAATGGTATCTCTTGAGATGTTTTTATATTGATCCACAACACTTGTGATAGAATTTCCATCATGAGAATAATTTCCAAATGTACTCAAACATACCACTTAATAACATGAGTAAGGAAGGATATTCATATTATTGCTGGAAAATTGAGCCACCTTATCATTAATTTCTCTGTCCGATATGTACTAATTTTCTACAATGTATGGAGAAACAAATACTTCCCCTTATTTATATAATAGAAACTTCTTCCTCAACTTTCTTTTGACTTTATTTTTACTGTTCATCATGGTCATGGTAGATGTAGAATTATCCTTATAGGTAACTAAATATTCACCAACACTTCTCTTCATTGTTGAATCAGGAAATGTAATCAAGTACTCAAAAGATAAGGTATTAACAATATAGAATCCAACAGAGGTGAACCTTTTCCTCTGATACTAATTGAGAGGACCAGTTTGAGATATGTATAAAATTGAGAGGTGTTAAATAATTATTGGGGATATTTAAACCTAATTCTTAATTTTTATCTTTATACCTATTTACATATTACGATATTCATTCACTTTTTCCCTTTTCCTTGTCACATGGATTAATATAAAAGTAGTAAAAATATCACATTCTATTTTTACAAGGTTCACCAGTCAAAAAGTGTTGTTATGTCCTTGTCGTGTACGGTAATGACTTGTGCACTGATTATACACTGTAATGTATTAATTGTATTAGTGTGTTATCTATGAAAATAATTCGTTAACCAGTGTGAGTCCCTAGACTTTGGAGGGGGAATGGGAAAAATCCTATCTTCCGGAACTCTTGATGACCAAGTTCAACTTCAATCTCCTCACTGGATTATTATACTACATCTAAATATATTCTTCCTCCTATTTATAACGTTTTGTAACACCATAGAGTCTTCCACCCATTGAGACATATTGAATGTCACACTACATTTTGATATTACTTTCTTCGCTTGTTAATTTATTTTCATCATGCAAGAAACCCATCATTCTTCTTTCCCAACACCAAAATAGAAAGATGCACAATCTTCATCTTATTCTTCTTGGGTGCAAAACCAGCTACACTAAATCTTCGTGTTCTTCTTTCTATAATCACAAACTCCATTTTTGATTGTCAAATATATGATGACCAGCTCAGCCTAGAATCATCAAAATTAATATGGTCGGAATAACTGAATATACATTGGGAACTCTCTATTTCTTATTTGACACACAATAAAGTGGAATAGTGGAATAGTGTCTTCATCTCCCATTATTCTTCACATTTCCACCTAGAAGCTAGTAAGAAATTCTGGAACAACTCAAAACTTTTTCTCCAATCCCTTCTTGCTTTCCAATCAGTACTTGTGTGCCACTTACTACTTCTGCCCCACTCAGTACTTTCTCACCACTTCTAGCATGCGGGTAACTTCCAACTTGTGCAGAATTATCTTCTTGCACGCCAATCACTTCTTGAACACAACTCTTGTGAAAAACTAAAAACATACACTCGAAATGTGGATTATACTCAACAAAGATCTTGCACACAACTCCATGATTTCTCACAACTTATAGCATGCACACCACTTCTTCTTGCACACAACTTTTATGAATAATGGATAACTTTCAC
This sequence comes from Viscum album, assembly GCA_963277665.1. Taxonomy (NCBI): domain Eukaryota; kingdom Viridiplantae; phylum Streptophyta; class Magnoliopsida; order Santalales; family Viscaceae; genus Viscum; species Viscum album. The sequence continues at coordinate 1,615,452,095 of OY728131.1, read as the reverse complement.
AATACATTATCTAAGTCACCACTTTCTACTACATTCCCAATCTGAGATCGAATTTTATCTTATGTTTTTAGCATACAAAAAATGTGGAGGTTAGAAAACTTTTTATAAGAATTTTGGTGACCCTATGTGCAAGGATTGAAACTCACATTCAATGCCTTTCAATTACTTGTGCACAACTCCATCACTTGTGTGTTTCTCCATCACATGAACACCACTTTTTTTCTTTTTCATGTTATGATGTGATCATGTTAACATTTGATTTGCGTGAAATATACACATGCACGCCACTAATACATTCACTTCCCATCATACATGTGTGCCACTCTTGAACATGCATGAAACATTCTTTCCTTGGCCATATTTTGATGTGATGATCTTGAAGTATGGCTTGCGCACAAAATACACATGCGCACTACATAAAATTACCCAGAATTTTTTGACATGCACTCCAATTTCTTTCATTTTCCCAATATATTTCTTTACTCTCCAAATCTTTTATATGGCTTTCATCACATGTTCTCCAAACATATGATATTTCTGATATACAAATCTGAAAAGCATCATCATAGTTTTTTTCTTTATCATATGTCCATTCACATGAACTACTAAATGTGTTCTCTTCATATTCAACAATCATCCTTAATTCTTCTAATACTAATTGGAAGATGAATTCAAAAGTAATTGTCCATCCTCACTTAAAAACCTAAATTCTTTTTTGGAGTGTTAATTCAAAAGAACTCTAATCATCTCTCTTCATCTAAAAGTTGAGTCTGGAGGCTTCTTGAGACACATTCAATGTTGTAGTAAATGTATCATCATTGATACATGTATTTTGAATTCTTATACTCTATGTAATATGAATTCCAATGTACTTATTCATCCCCACTTAAAATCCTCAATTCATTTTTGGAGTGTTAATTAAAAAGAACTCCAATCATCTCTCTTCATCCAAAAGTGGAGGCTAAAGGATTCGTCAAACACATTCAATGTTGTAGACAATGTATCACCTTTGATATATGTATATTGAAATTTAATAATAGTGAAACAATCCTCTAATTTTCATTCTCCAATAACTACATATTCCTTCTTCGTCCCCTTCTTCATTTTGACATGTATTGAGAACTATTGACAAGAATTAAAATCTTCATAAACAATGTTCTCCCAATAGTTTATTTGAAAAAGAATGATTTATGGTATATATTATTTCATTATCCACTAAATTATATCAAGAAGTGTTATTGGATTTTATGTTCTTCTCCTAGTAAAATATCATCAATTTTTTATAATAGATTTTGGATCCATTTTCAATCAATATCACATGAGGGAATCCAAACAAATTGAGGACATTAGACTTTATAAAGTTATGATATTTTTATTTCCAACATCCTTGAGGTGTATTTCCTCATCCCATTTGAAAAATCTGTTGGTAGTAGTAAAGAGGTACATAAACTGCTTAGATGTGGATTTTGAATATAGCACAATGAAATTCATACCTCATATGAGAAATGGGTGGGAATATTTAGTTTTATGTATAAATTTTGGGGGATTGTGGATGATGTTTTCAGGAATTTGGCATGCATGTCATTTCCTGGTGAATTCCACATAGTCATATTTATTGTTTTCTAGTAGTAACTCAACTTCCATATTTTGTTGTAGATCTATTTCCTAGAATGAATAAAACAATAGGATATTGCAGGGAATTCATCTATGATGTCCTAAATCGTAATTTATACTATGAATCTATGAAGGATTCCATAAAACCCCATGTTGTTGAGGGATTTTATCTCATTTGTCCCATGTCAGAGTGTAATGCATGCTGCTTAATGTCGAATTAGTTCCCTTATGGATTGGTCCTTTGGGATTATACAATTTTGGAGATAATTAGTTATGGGATCCATATATCTAAGGGTGGATATCTGTAAATCATGCTTTTTCATGGAGTTTACCGTATTGATTTCAACCATGTCACAGATGATGATTAACAGGACCCTCCTTCTACGTGTGATGTAAATGATTACTTCTTCTTGATTAGGGTGGTCCAGGACTATGGCTACAATAGCCAATATGTTGGAACACACACTCTATGATTGGGTAACATTGCACAATGTGGTCCCAAAAGGGAACTCTTCCATTTGGAATCTGATGTAGCCAATGAGAGGGTCCAGTTCTGTGTTTTATAAGGAATATTTTCCATTAATTTTCTTTACCACTAACAATAAATCCCATTTTAGGTTCTGGTATGATATTTTCAACTAATGAAATAGTTACAAGCCAAATAGGAAGTATTGTATTCATACTCTTTGTTCATGTGACCTTATGATAGTGAAAAAGAGTATGGAAAAATTCTCTATCTAGAGAATCAAATAAAGTCCCCAATTAAACCTGATTGAGATTCAGGTTTCCTAGTATATTGATGAAAGGTCCATAAGAGGCACCATCATAGTACAACCCCCATGTCAGGGGAGTGTTATGGAAACAAAATACCTACTCATCTAGAATATTGATTTCAACTAGTGTACTTTATAGGCTGGGTTGTGTTGTAGGAAAATCATTTTGGGCCTACCCATTCACTGACATATGTGACATGAAATAGATGTCATACTGATACCTAATTAACTTCCATTAAAAATAATTGGTTTATATAATATGAAAAAGGATTTACTTGAGTCCATAATTAAGAGAGACAAGGTGGACTTCATGGGGTTGTATGTATTTCCTTAGATTATGTATTGAAAAGATAACTGTGAGTTAGTTCTTCTCGACATCTGAATACCGGGTTATAGTTACTATAATCAATTTGATGAGGTAGTATAAACCTTACACATTACCCACATAATTTTTTTCTACGAGGAGATCACCATGTGATCATTCCATGTAATATGTATATAAGATGTGATAATTTATATACACCGAATTCAAGAGGACTAGTGGGTGAAATAGGTACTTTAAGAGACTCTCAAAGGATTCATGGAAGTCCTCACCCTAATGAAATGATATTCTATTTTTTATTATCATGCTAATGGGGGGATATTTTATGGCTAGTTTTCTATGAAATGACAAATTTTGGAGAGGTTCCATTAGATACCCCAGAGTTCTTCAAGGTTCTGAGGGGTGACATTTCAAGGATTACACTAGTCTATTCCATGTTGACCTTAATGCCACATTAACACTCCAAAATTACAACGAACATCACTGATTTTATCCCAATAGTTGATTTTGGTATATTCATCTTCATAATATGCTATCAAAAAATGTTTATGTCTTTTTAAGGATCTATGAAGGGATCACACAGTGGTCGATATTTTATGAAATGCTCATCAACACAACATTTTTAGATTCCTCCCTTGAATTATTTTATTATGTGATGCATGGGACATTTATAAGGTGTACCATAATTAAATAATACATAGAGCATGGACATATAGAAAAATTTCCCTTAGGGTGCTGCGATGTTAGTGGATTTCAAATCATTAGGAGAAATCATTATCTCATTGTATCCTAAGTACCCAACCCTGAATGAAATTTCCTTAAATGATATAAGTTTCATCAATCAAGAGTTCTGTCATTTGAAATAAGAATGAATTCATTAAGAAATTTTTATTAAGGTCTCTAATTTTTATGAATACACGAAAATTGAAATTATTTATCTAGATAGGGATGATATGGGTTAGTCATCTTGGGTATTTCACTTTAAATTCAAATTTGGATTGGACCAATTTGTAAAATTTGGCCTTTATATTTGTTTCATGGGTGGGGTTCATCACAATTTATTAATGATTAAAACCTTGATGGTCATCGGCTAATCCTAGATGGAGTGCTTCCACATCTGGGTTTAGTCTGTACATTTATATAAAATTCCAAGTGAACACATATAGATGTTTCTTTCTAAATGGAATATACATCTCTTCTTCATCAAGAGGAATGACAACACTAATCAATAATGATTTTAGGTCATTTTTTGTTTCTATATTTACATGAAAAATCTCTTAGATGGTGGTGGAGATGTCCTCTTGAAATATGGGAGTGAAATTCCTATAGTCACCCTATTTTTATTCATATTTGGTGTCTATGGAAGAATTTTCATATGATGTTGTCAATTTTAGGGCATCTATATCACTTTCGGGATGAGAGAGGCCATAATAATAGACATTGTCATCCCCAAATTCTAGTGTTGTTGTTGATTGATTTAAGAGTTAATTTATTTTAACCTGTTATGTAACATCCCAGGTAAATGAAGAATATGACATTTTTGTATTTATCCATTTTTGTGAATAAAATATTAATATGGCTTTAAAGGGGACACTATGCTCGATGGCGTACCCAATACGCAACAACGAGTTTCTTGGGAATCTTACGTTGCACTCTAATAATAAAATAATATTATTTCAAATGGTAGTTAACATGTAGTCGTTGTATTGGCGGGAATGGATATAAATAACTAAAATATGTTTATATATGTTTTATAAATGTTTTTACATTTATCCAATAAAAGACAATGTCTTAAAATATGGAAAGAATTCAATTTTAGGTGTATATGCCCTAGTTTTCACTAAAGGTTCACTTATCGCCTTTTAATGGAGAACTGTCATTAAATATAGTTTTGATCACTCTTATACATTCTTTTGGACCAAATAAAACTCTTATTAAGAATCGGGACATCAAATTTTACTTTGTGTAAATTTTTGGTATTTTTCTGATAAAGTTCATTTTTTGATGAATAGTGTAAAATGTTGTATTTTAATTCAAAACCTCTTTTTAATATAATTTATTTATATGATGAGATTATCTTTTTAATTGGTTTTAAAGTGAAATTAGAAAATATTTTTACCATTAAATCCAATAGTGGTCGTTGGAATCAATTTCACTTTGAAATCGGACTTAAACTAGTGTCAATCTTTTGATACTTATTGTTTTATAAAAACACGCTATTTGCTCTGACAGCGGGAATTAATTATTGAATTAATTAATGTGACTTATATGATTTGAATTTTGTAAAATGGACTTCATTTTTGTATTCGGAATATCAAATATAGCTTAGGGTGAATTTTTGGTAATTTTCTGAAAAACTTCAATTTTTGATGAATAGTGAAACCACTAAGTGGTAATCAAGCAAACTGATTTTTCAGTTAAATGAAATTTTACCACTAATGTGTATTGAATTTTGAAAATCCGACATACATGGTTGTCATTAAGAAGTAAAATGTGGTTCAATGAGATTATAATAATTTTTTGGTGAATAGTAACTCATTAAGTTCTTAATCGCGATTAGTGGTAATTAGGGTAGTTTAAGGTATAAATAATGCTTTAATAATATAAAATGACCTAGACACATGTCCCAACCCTATTGGTTATGTCATGGCCGACCATGACAAGCCATGGCCTAACTTGGGGACCCCATGGATCCACTTTTGTTGGGAAATAACATAAAATACTTTTTATTTAATGTTAAAGTGAAAATGACACTAACATAAATTGTTTTACTAAAACAATTTTTAAGTGGGGTTATACAAGTCCAAATTTTGATTATAAATAGTCATTGGAAAGATAAAAAGATTTCCTATATCATAGTATTTTTTTTATAATTTTTAGACATTAAAGAAATTAAATTATATATGACATAATAATGATGCAGCGGTGACATCATTATTTGACAATTTAATTAAAATGGTAAGATAATAAAAAATCTACAATATACACATGGACAAAACCAATTGGATGAGTGGATTTCGATGACTTATCACCTTATCCACTAATTATATCAATGTGGGACCCTTTAGAACCGAAAAGCATTTTCAAATAATGTAATATTTCATTGCTTTCCAAAAGTGCCCCTCCTCTCCTCTTATAAAAGGCCCCCACCTCTACCTCTTTTCCCACACCCCTCAAGCCTTTGGCTCGGCCAACCCCTGCCCATTTACCCTCTCAACATCCCTCTCCTCATCCTAGAGGTTCCCCTTTGGGCAGAATCCTTTCAAAGGAAGCCTTTAGGCTCAAATCAAAAGGAGATTACACTTTTAAAGGTAACTCATTCTCTCTTGTTCATTTGTTTTATTTTGCTTCTCCAACCCCCTAATCTCTTTTTATTTACTTATTTTGTAACAACAACAGTATCTTAAATATACTAGTATGTTGTTATAAGATTTATTTGAGCTACACTCTCACACAACTACATCAAATGGTTAAAGAACATACGGTTTCCGTGGATGGTGAAATTCTGCCTCCCGAAACGATGATTGTTCAATACTCATTTAACACCTTCAAAGGTGGCCATTATGATGTTACTATTTTTATATATGATATATAGTATGTTTATGTTTTCCTTAAGATTCTGTTCTTTACATTTTGGTCAAACCTTTATGGTTCCCATTATGGGTAAACACGATATCTTCATTTAAGGAAGTGCGGACTACCGCCCCCTCAAAGTGATTTGATTCGTTAAATACCATATGTGGGATGTATAATGGATGGAACTATTATATTAAATATGATATTATACTGGAATTATAATATACCTTTATATCATTATTATTCCATTCTATAAAATACGAAATAGAAATGAAAGTAGCGTTCATGCGTACGTACGGCTTACCGTCTCCATGAACGGTGCATTTCATTTCTTACCTCTAAATGATTATGTAATGTTATAAATGCATGAATGTACTGGATATATGTGACATATATGATATCTACATAATGAATACAATTCTGGATATAATAAACATTTGGCCACTTGAACAACATGTAATTGTAAGAAGACCACTTTCGACTTAAGAACAAAATATCGGCAAAACAAATATTATTAACTTAAATGATTACATAATGTTTGTGACATGGTAATAAGTGGTATAAAAGTAATAATGAACATGAAAAAGGGTTCTTAATGAATTAGAAATTAACTCAAGTTTATTATTCAGGACGTTAAAGAACGATCAAGTCAAGTCGGACCCGAGGTAAGGGATCCTGCAACTCTCTTTCTCTTTAAGTACACTCTTTTATGTCATTTCTTTTAAGCTCATCTTTCTGATGATTGGGATGTTATTTTATATTAATCCTACTGTAATTTTTATGTTCATGTGATGAGAGACCCTATTCTCTCTCATCAATCCATTTTGGAAGTTTTATGTGGCGCCGTTAGGCTGCCGAGTTCTCGTAAGGGATTTTTCATCTCACTTTTATTCTCGTGAGATTTACGCTACTTTTGCCACAAATTCCATTGAGTGGTGTATGTACTGCCCATTATTCTACACTTTGTGTAAAATACTTTCGTTTATGAGTATTTACATCAATGATCTATTGTCCCTCTTTCATGGGGGGTATGTTTTGAAAGATACCCAAGTCGGTAAGGGAACCTTTCACCCTCCTCTTTTTAAAAGACTTCTTTTATTGGGTCTTTTAATTCACATATTGTTACATTGGGATATGTTCTCATATATCCTCAATGATGTAAATTTTGTGTCCAAGTGATGAGATACTCTTTTTATCTCTCATCAACTCATTTTGATGTGACGCCGTTAGGCTGTCAAGGGAACTTCTTAACCCAATTTCGATTTCTTTGGGTTCAACATGTAGTCATTGAATATGTCATCCATTCAATATGTGTGAATGACCTTTTATTGTTTTACACTTAATATCCACTTATATTGGGTGTATTTATATTCTTCACACATATTTTTGAGATTGATTTGTCCTTAATTTAAGGATACCTTCTTTATAAGGGATTTCATCACATTTTACATCCCTATTGAGACTTCATTGTTGTTATGCACCAATTCACTCTTATATGGTGTATATACTGTCCTTTGGAATATTATATCATGGATTCCTTTATTCCCATGATATTACAAAGTTTTGACTAAATTTTATTCCTCGATTATTGTATTCAAGTGTCTCTAATTTTGGTAAAACCCCTTTAACCAAAATGTCGTTTTAAATGTTTTAATTATTCGTTCTTATTAATATCCATGTTTTCAAAGTGGTTTTAAGGATTTATTTATATGGATATTAATGGTTTAAAATTTTAAAAGCTTCAAGGTGGTATGGGACACTTTGACTCAAAAAGCTCTTTATTAAATGTTTTAAATGGTTTTGAAAATGGTTTCTTTTTGAATTGATTCATTTTTTTTCAATATCCTAAAATGTTATATTGTGATTGAAATGTGGAAATGTTATGTTTCCTTTATTCATGTTTATGTGATACGATTATGTTATGGTTCTTGGGCATTGTTATGAAGAACGGGTGGTTCCGTGATAAACTAAGGGCGGGTGAGCCCGATATAGCTCTCCAATGCATTGGGTAACGCGAAGGAGTGAAACGTTAAGGTTTCTCCGAAGAGATTTAGGGAATATACTGTGATGGGTATTCCAAACGTAACCAAGAGGGTTACTCCCTACGTAAGAATGTTATGAATGCCTCAAGTTACCTTTATGTCTTATGATTTCTATGATTTATTCATGATTTGATGAGGTAGGTTAAAGTGCCTATGTTTTATGGGTGAATTATGATTTCATTCTTGTGTATATATGAACTCATGTTTCCTTTCCATATTTTTTATATCCCTTACTGAGCTTTTTATGCTCATCCCAAGTTTTTGAAATGTTTTTTTCAGGTCAAGGGAAAGGTACATGATAAGATGATAGAGTCAAGGATGTGTTAAGAAAGATTCCATGTTTTATTTTCAATATGTTTCCGTTGATGGGAAGAATGGATACTATCTTTTATGTAACCACTTTGTTTAAAAGTGGAATGTAATGCAAGTTTCATGATCTAATTCTCTAAAACTCTAAACCTGAAAAGATCCTCAATGTGTAATCTTGTAATAACTCAAGATTAAGTAAGTTTTAAGGCTGGGGCCTTATAGTTGGTATCAAAGGTCGGTTTAGATAACTTTAGAGGTTAGGGTATTCTTTAAGCATAAGTGACATTACCATAATGGTTAGGATTTCAGAAAGAGTCCTAGTTTTAGATAAAGTGAATGAGTAAGTATATCTTAGTGTTTATCTTACTCATTAGTACATGATGGTTTTGTTGATATACTCACACTGACATATCTGTTGTTAGTGAATGGCTGGATCTCGCAGGCACCAAAGTGACAATTGGATTGAAGGAAACTGTGGTGGATCTATGATTAAGATACTAGGTAAAATGGAGGATTCAATGAGGAAACTCATGGTTGTTCTAAACCAACTATCAAGGAGTCATGATCAACCACTTCAACCTTGGTGAGTTCTCTAGTGCATTAGGTACGAGATGGCCAACTCGATGTGGAAATTCAGGTAATAATTATTAAGGTAACCATTAGGGTTTATATGATCCTGACTTTTGAGGTAATTATGGGTTATTATATGTTATGATGGAAAATGAAAGGCATGAGATAAACTTGAGGTTAAAATATGTTATGACCATCTTTGAAGATTTTATCTCATTTCGGGGATTGTTTTAAGAATTATATAGTTTTGGAAAAAGGACAACACGCAGACCATGTGACTACCCGTCGCATCGGACAAAGCTGCGGGAATCGAACCCACAACCAAAGTGCGACTGTTATTTATCGCCTACCACTGGACTACGTGAAGTCCCTGGTTAGTTTGACTGATTCTTTTCAGTTATATGATTTTATGAATTAAGAGTAAGTTGATTTTGGGTTATTTATGAAAATGATTAACCTATCATGGAGGATATGTGATTAGGTTAATTACTTTCAATGCGAGACTTTAAGAGCAACTGTTTTTGTTTGGAGATAAATGTTACGATTTAACATGGAAGACTATGTGACTAAATCCTTCAAATATTTGGGTTTCAATCTTATATTGGTTTACTTTGAAGAATTTTATGGACAAATTGATTATAGAATGATCCTTGTTGAACATTGGGTTTTGTTTGACAAATTTTGGATGTTAAGAATAGATTTTATTTTTATAAAGGGTTATCCTTTTCTGGATTATCCGATCTTGTACTAGCCTTTTTGGTTTTGTTTTTGGTTAAAGTCTAAAGACATGGGAAGTATATAGCTCTCTTTTGTGAATTAGGTGATTCTCTAGAAGTTGATTATGGTACTCTTAATGTGAACAAGTCTTCCAAAATACTCGCCTTTTGGAGAAAATATGAGTTTGATTAAGGAATCTAATAAAAGTTGAAAGTCAACATGATAAGTGATTATGTTTCCTTATGAATAAATTCCTCAATAAAAAGTAACTTAAACCAAAAATGTTGTCTATTAACTTTTCCTACTGGGGAATCGAATACCGTTTAACCCATCACAAGTTTGTGATTTTCTCATGGTTAACTTTCTCCTAAACATGTTTTCTATCACTCTCCATGAGAACATGAACCTATGTTTTCTCCTCCATGTCCATATTTTCATACTTGGAATCCTAGTATGGGTTAACTCGGGTGACCTTTGTACTTATCTTTCTTTATTTTAAAGTGTTTGTTTTACCAACTTTTGTTCCGATGTGGGACTTTCAAGGATGTTTCCAAGCGCAATTTTAAAATTGCGAGGACGCAATTCCCAAAAGGGGGGAAGGATGTAACATCCCAGGTAAATGAAGAATATGACATTTTTGTATTTATCCATTTTTGTGAATAAAATATTAATATGGATTTAAAGGGGACGCTATGCTCGATGGCGTACCCAATACGCAACAACGAGTTTCTTGGGAATCTTACGTTGCACTCTAATAATAAAATAATATTATTTCAAATGGTAGTTAACATGTAGTCGTTGTATTGGCGGGAATGGATATAAATAACTAAAATATGTTTATATATGTTTTATAAATGTTTTTACATTTATCCAATAAAAGACAATGTCTTAAAATATGGAAAGAATTCAATTTTAGGTGTATATGCCCTAGTTTTCACTAAAGGTTCACTTATCGCCTTTTAATGGAGAACTGTCATTAAATATAGTTTTGATCACTCTTATACATTCTTTTGGACCAAATAAAACTCTTATTAAGAATCGGGACATCAAATTTTACTTTGTGTAAATTTTTGGTATTTTTCTGATAAAGTTCATTTTTTGATGAATAGTGTAAAATGTTGTATTTTAATTCAAAACATCTTTTTAATATAATTTATTTATATGATGAGATTATCTTTTTAATTGGTTTTAAAGTGAAATTAGAAAATATTTTTACCATTAAATCCAATAGTGGTCGTTGGAATCAATTTCACTTTGAAATCGGACTTAAACTAGTGTCAATCTTTTGATACTTATTGTTTTATAAAAACACGCTATTTGCTCTGACAGCGGGAATTAATTATTGAATTAATTAATGTGACTTATATGATTTGAATTTTGTAAAATGGACTTCATTTTTGTATTCGGAATATCAAATATAGCTTAGGGTGAATTTTTGGTAATTTTCTGAAAAACTTCAATTTTTGATGAATAGTGAAACCACTAAGTGGTAATCAAGCAAACTGATTTTTCAGTTAAATGAAATTTTACCACTAATGTGTATTGAATTTTGAAAATCCGACATACATGGTTGTCATTAAGAAGTAAAATGTGGTTCAATGAGATTATAATAATTTTTTGGTGAATAGTAACTCATTAAGTTCTTAATCGCGATTAGTGGTAATTAGGGTAGTTTAAGGTATAAATAATGCTTTAATAATATAAAATGACCTAGACACATGTCCCAACCCTATTGGTTATGTCATGGCCGACCATGACAAGCCATGGCCTAACTTGGGGACCCCATGGATCCACTTTTGTTGGGAAATAACATAAAATACTTTTTATTTAATGTTAAAGTGAAAATGACACTAACATAAATTGTTTTACTAAAACAATTTTTAAGTGGGGTTATACAAGTCCAAATTTTGATTATAAATAGTCATTGGAAAGATAAAAAGATTTCCTATATCATAGTATTTTTTTTATAATTTTTAGACATTAAAGAAATTAAATTATATATGACATAATAATGATGCAGCGGTGACATCATTATTTGACAATTTAATTAAAATGGTAAGATAATAAAAAATCTACAATATACACATGGACAAAACCAATTGGATGAGTGGATTTCGATGACTTATCACCTTATCCACTAATTATATCAATGTGGGACCCTTTAGAACCTAAAAGCATTTTCAAATAATGTAATATTTCATTGCTTTCCAAAAGTGCCCCTCCTCTCCTCTTATAAAAGGCCCCCACCTCTACCTCTTTTCCCACACCCCTCAAGCCTTTGGCTCGGCCAACCCCTGCCCATTTACCCTCTCAACATCCCTCTCCTCATCCTAGAGGTTCCCCTTTGGGCAGAATCCTTTCAAAGGAAGCCTTTAGGCTCAAATCAAAAGGAGATTACACTTTTAAAGGTAACTCATTCTCTCTTGTTCATTTGTTTTATTTTGCTTCTCCAACCCCCTAATCTCTTTTTATTTACTTATTTTGTAACAAAAACAGTATCTTAAATATACTAGTATGTTGTTATAAGATTTATTTGAGCTACACTCTCACACAACTACATCAAATGGTTAAAGAACATACGGTTTCCGTGGATGGTGAAATTCTGCCTCCCGAAACGATGATTGTTCAATACTCATTTAACACCTTCAAAGGTGGCCATTATGATGTTACTATTTTTATATATGATATATAGTATGTTTATGTTTTCCTTAAGATTCTGTTCTTTACATTTTGGTCAAACCTTTATGGTTCCCATTATGGGTAAACACGATATCTTCATTTAAGGAAGTGCGGACTACCGCCCCCTCAAAGTGATTTGATTCGTTAAATACCATATGTGGGATGTATAATGGATGGAACTATTATATTAAATATGATATTATACTGGAATTATAATATACCTTTATATCATTATTATTCCATTCTATAAAATACGAAATAGAAATGAAAGTAGCGTTCATGCGTACGTACGGCTTACCGTCTCCATGAACGGTGCATTTCATTTCTTACCTCTAAATGATTATGTAATGTTATAAATGCATGAATGTACTGGATATATGTGACATATATGATATCTACATAATGAATACAATTCTGGATATAATAAACATTTGGCCACTTGAACAACATGTAATTGTAAGAAGACCACTTTCGACTTAAGAACAAAATATCGGCAAAACAAATATTATTAACTTAAATGATTACATAATGTTTGTGACATGGTAATAAGTGGTATAAAAGTAATAATGAACATGAAAAAGGGTTCTTAATGAATTAGAAATTAACTCAAGTTTATTATTCAGGACGTTAAAGAACGATCAAGTCAAGTCGGACCCGAGGTAAGGGATCCTGCAACTCTCTTTCTCTTTAAGTACACTCTTTTATGTCATTTCTTTTAAGCTCATCTTTCTGATGATTGGGATGTTATTTTATATTAATCCTACTGTAATTTTTATGTTCATGTGATGAGAGACCCTATTCTCTCTCATCAATCCATTTTGGAAGTTTTATGTGGCGCCGTTAGGCTGCCGAGTTCTCGTAAGGGATTTTTCATCTCACTTTTATTCTCGTGAGATTTACGCTACTTTTGCCACAAATTCCATTGAGTGGTGTATGTACTGCCCATTATTCTACACTTTGTGTAAAATACTTTCGTTTATGAGTATTTACATCAATGATCTATTGTCCCTCTTTCATGGGGGGTATGTTTTGAAAGATACCCAAGTCGGTAAGGGAACCTTTCACCCTCCTCTTTTTAAAAGACTTCTTTTATTGGGTCTTTTAATTCACATATTGTTACATTGGGATATGTTCTCATATATCCTCAATGATGTAAATTTTGTGTCCAAGTGATGAGATACTCTTTTTATCTCTCATCAACTCATTTTGATGTGACGCCGTTAGGCTGTCAAGGGAACTTCTTAACCCAATTTCGATTTCTTTGGGTTCAACATGTAGTCATTGAATATGTCATCCATTCAATATGTGTGAATGACCTTTTATTGTTTTACACTTAATATCCACTTATATTGGGTGTATTTATATTCTTCACACATATTTTTGAGATTGATTTGTCCTTAATTTAAGGATACCTTCTTTATAAGGGATTTCATCACATTTTACATCCCTATTGAGACTTCATTGTTGTTATGCACCAATTCACTCTTATATGGTGTATATACTGTCCTTTGGAATATTATATCATGGATTCCTTTATTCCCATGATATTACAAAGTTTTGACTAAATGTTATTCCTCGATTATTGTATTCAAGTGTCTCTAATTTTGGTAAAACCCCTTTAACCAAAATGTCGTTTTAAATGTTTTAATTATTCGTTCTTATTAATATCCATGTTTTCAAAGTGGTTTTAAGGATTTATTTATATGGATATTAATGGTTTAAAATTTTAAAAGCTTCAAGGTGGTATGGGACACTTTGACTCAAAAAGCTCTTTATTAAATGTTTTAAATGGTTTTGAAAATGGTTTCTTTTTGAATTGATTCATTTTTTTTCAATATCCTAAAATGTTATATTGTGATTGAAATGTGGAAATGTTATGTTTCCTTTATTCATGTTTATGTGATACGATTATGTTATGGTTCTTGGGCATTGTTATGAAGAACGGGTGGTTCCGTGATAAACTAAGGGCGGGTGAGCCCGATATAGCTCTCCAATGCATTGGGTAACGCGAAGGAGTGAAACGTTAAGGTTTCTCCGAAGAGATTTAGGGAATATACTGTGATGGGTATTCCAAACGTAACCAAGAGGGTTACTCCCTACGTAAGAATGTTATGAATGCCTCAAGTTACCTTTATGTCTTATGATTTCTATGATTTATTCATGATTTGATGAGGTAGGTTAAAGTGCCTATGTTTTATGGGTGAATTATGATTTCATTCTTGTGTATATATGAACTCATGTTTCCTTTCCATATTTTTTATATCCCTTACTGAGCTTTTTATGCTCATCCCAAGTTTTTGAAATGTTTTTTTCAGGTCAAGGGAAAGGTACATGATAAGATGATAGAGTCAAGGATGTGTTAAGAAAGATTCCATGTTTTATTTTCAATATGTTTCCGTTGATGGGAAGAATGGATACTATCTTTCATGTAACCACTTTGTTTAAAAGTGGAATGTAATGCAAGTTTCATGATCTAATTCTCTAAAACTCTAAACCTGAAAAGATCCTCAATGTGTAATCTTGTAATAACTCAAGATTAAGTAAGTTTTAAGGCTGGGGCCTTATATGTTAATAGTAAAATAAAGAGATTTTACATGTAGTATCAATTATATTTTCTCAACTAGGTTTATGGGTAACACCTAATGGCTATTGACCATAGTCTATGGATTTATAGGGGTTGTCCCCAACCCACTAGGAGCTGCAAACCACATATTGTCATCCTTCATTTGGTCGATTGAAATCTTTTTCATTAAAACCCACCTCATTATATGTCTCTTCACAATATTGAAAATTTTCATCATCACTATGTAGCATGCTATCCTTTCCATCGATGGAGGTTTTCCAAAATCGATGGAATTTTTATAGCACCACCACATAACTTTGATTCCATGAACTTCTTTTCAAGAAATGGTGTTTTGTGTCTTATTGGACAACCATGAAGTCAATTTTTTATGTGGGATACTTAAACAAATCTTAGATCTTGATCTTCCCAAGTGGTATTTGGTTTCTCATATAATACCCTTCAATAGTCATATTTATGGGATATAGGCCCCCTCCACTCTATCCCAAATGTTGGAGGGTATGAATAAGGATTATTTTTATCTTGAATCAATTAGCAATTAGATACCTCTAGATATAAAAATTACCAAGCTATCCTAAAACATATTGTGGTTTGATGTGTCCATATACGACCTCTTCCAGATAATGCTCCATCAAAGAGATTGTGACATGGAATTTTAATGTCATAGTCTATACATGATAGACCTTAGTTTTAGAAAGTTCTATCTAAAATTTATATTGACTCTGGAAGGATTCAAAAAGTTCCTCTCTATGTTATATTTTGTGATGCATCAAATCCAATATTGAGATATTTGTGGGGGAAACCACTAAATATTTCATAGTTTGGAACTTTTGTTCCCTAGGGAAAGTCATCCCAAGGTGGGGTAGCTTGAAATTAATTATCTAAGAAGTTGGTACATCTGAAATAGATTGTATTGGTACAAGTGTAGTGGTATAGGGTGCATCTGTTACCTAGGGCATTGGTTACATCACACTTCCCCATTATCTGAGCTGACAAGATACTAACATGCTCACTAGTAGGTCAAGTATGATAACTAGCTGTATATGACATATTTATAGTTATAATATACCAACATGTATCTTTTGGGATTACTGAAGTGATTTTCATTGGATATCTACTACATTTTTGTTTTCTATGGTAATGTGGCCATTATATTGGGTACAACTAAGCCCGCATTGTGCCATGTATCCTTAGTTAATTCACATGCGGCCTCCAGATCCCCATCCAGGATAAAAGAACTCATACTCAGACAAATATTAATCCTTGAAGAATGGGTATGAAAAGTGTTTCATATTAGTAAAACCAATTATGATATTTATTTCAAATTAGGGTTCTATTTGGTGGGGGTGGTTCTCATGCTTCAGATATTACTAGGGTGTAATATAAAAGAGTCATATCATGTGTTATATCTGAATATAAATCTTCCTCTTTTGTTTCATCTTATGCTCGATGGTCGAATGAGACTATGT
This sequence comes from Viscum album, assembly GCA_963277665.1. Classification (NCBI taxonomy): domain Eukaryota; kingdom Viridiplantae; phylum Streptophyta; class Magnoliopsida; order Santalales; family Viscaceae; genus Viscum; species Viscum album. Next base: position 1,615,435,443 of record OY728131.1, on the reverse strand, counting down.
GAGGATTATTCCATTTCACCTTATTAGGTGATATAACCACTATGTGTTTTCCCAACTATTCTCTCAGAGTGGCATGATCTCAGTAAAATTTGTTTCGAGTCTTCCAGTTGTCAAAATTCTTTCCCATAGCTGGACAGAAATTTTTTCCAATAACTATATTCTTATAAAGGGATAATTTTTATTTATTTCACCTTTATTGGGGGTTTTCTAACATACCTACTCCAAATCCCCCAAAATTTTGAGGATGTATTTTAATATGATGAAATTATTGATGATGGGACCCATCCATCAATTGAATGCGAAGTAATTTGTTTGATAAATAACGTTATTCTCATTGGGATTCCAAGGATGTGGAAGCTTGAGCAGGTGATAGTACATTACACCAATGAAATAACTAGGGGTTAGATCATTTCAGAATAATTATGTTTTATTTATCTGTTCCTATTATCACAGATGCCCCTAATCCCTCCTTTCTTCTAGTTAATAGATTTTTTTTACTCCATATAATTTTTCAGGAAGTTCAAGAATTACCTAGTCACTTTAACTGGAACTGCTGCTGGATTATGGGAAATAATAGCAATATCTACCATGCAAATATTTTCCATTATGATAAGGGTAAGAGTAATTACATAGCTCATGTCCAAAGATTGAATCAACAAAATGTTGTGTCATTTCTAAAAAATCAAGGAATATGTCATGATATTTCATCACGATCAGTGGTGTATTAATATAACCATGGAATTTTTTTTCATAGAGTTCTATTAATTTCTCTTGTGAGAGACGAATATTCAGTGAATAAGATAATCCATTCCATCTAGCTATGAAGTCAGACACCCATTCATTTCCATGTTTCTTAATGTTATTCAGGTAAAAAATTTCCATTTTCCTCAGTGTAAAGTTGATCTGATAGTGTAATTTTTGATGAAGTTCATTACATCCCCAAACATATCCCACAAGAAGCCTGTTTTAACAAAAAAGGATGTACCGATTGGAGTCTATAAAAAAACACATCAAATTGGTCTCCCCATATTGGAACTACTATAAAAAATATTTTTATGGTGTAGTTTTCACATCTTTTATTTATAACCAACCTGAAAATTTCATAAAATTACTTTTTTCATGTCGGTTTATATAAAACCGATGTGAAAAAATGAATTTTAATTTCGATTTTTGTAAAAAACCATCATGAAAATGAACATATTCACTGCTGTTTCATGTCTGATCTACAATATAACTGATGCCAATTTAATTGATTTTATATTGGTTACAATATAAATGATGTAAATAAATTTGACTATACATTATTCACATCTGTTATAATATAACTGATGAAAATTTTTTTTAATGTTTTTTGTATTGATCAAGTGTTTCATTATACAGTATGCCAATTTCCTGACAGATCTCTCATTTCTCTATCACTGAAGCCCAATCATTATAATTTATTCCATTTGTTGGTCGAAATTTAACTTTGCGAACTATTTCAATTAGTAGGGTTTCATCATCCTCATGTTACCCATCTGAAGTAAGCCTCAAACAATTTGGGTTCTCTCTTTTCGGTCATTATTTCTCTCTAAATCCCTAACAGATTGTTCTTTAATGATTTATTCTTAATTCTAATATTACAGTTTTCATACATTTAGGTTTTTTCATCTTCACTATTTCACATTTGATTTTAAATCATCACGTCTCCATCTATCTCACCATAAGGTATGAATTTTGATTTTGAAAAAGAATTGTCTAGGTTGTTTATTTAATTTTATTTGGATTTATGGTGTTTGATTTATATTATTTTTTATAAAAAACATTTGAGTTTTTATGAGTACTTGAATTAAAATAGCAGATGAATTAGAATTTATTTTTAATCTTACATGGTCAAATAAATAATATAGAGACCATAAAAACAATTCTACAAATATTTCATAGGCTATAATATGATTCTACGATATCCATCAAACTCTGTGGCCAATACATGCACATTAACTCTTCTATATTGTGTTTTTAAATTATCCTCATTTTACTCAATGGCATATCATAATGATATTTATCCTTCATTGAGGTTAATTAATGATTTTTTTATTGACGAGTTGATGTTATTATATTGATGTTTGTTTGATTTTTTGGTATTTATTATTTTACGTGGTCATTATCAATTTTTTTTAAATGTCTATTTTTCATAATTTTATTGGATTTATAAGTAGAAATTATGGTTTTTTAAATAATAATATTGACATTTCGTGATTGTATCTGATTTTATTTGTATATATATTAAGTAATTTAGAATAACACATTATTATTAATTGTAAAAAAAATTAGGGTTCTTTTATAGTTTGTTGAATTGATTAATTTTTTTTTCAATATATGTACTCTTTAATTTTGTGAATCAAACATTATAATTCATTGTAAAAAAATATAGGACACAAATTCCTATCCTGGTTTGGGATCATAGGCTTTTGAGTTCAGATAGGTTAAACATTTTAGTATAATAGAGTATCCTTTAAATTGTTGATAGTGAAATTTAAAAAAATATTTTAATTTATAATTCCCATTTGGTTTTCCAAGATCATTTATTCAATTATAATAATCTAACATAATAATATAATCAAATTTGATAGATATTTTTTTAGTATTGATGCTTGTTAGAACATGTTAGTGTTGAATTCTCAGTGTACGCCTCACATGATGGAGAATTAATATTCTTATTCTGATTTTATAATTTGATAAATTTATCCAAATTTTATTTAATGTGAGTTTTTTAACTAAGACTCAATTTATGATTATATTATGTTGTTAATTAAAATAAGGCAGAAATTTATTATTTTTATAAATAATCATCTATGAATTAGTTGTTCTCATTATATTTTTTTTACAGATATTGTTTTATGGATATCATTGTACATGTTTTTTAAGAATTTCATAAATTAATATAAATTTATTTTTTCATGAAATATTTTCTAAAAATAATCTACATTTTAATATATTTTTCAGGAATGAATTTTCTCATCTTAATTTTATATTTTCCATCAAATTTAACAATTCATGGTTTTTTATATTTTTTATGTCATTTTTCATCTCATTATTTTATAAATTATTACCTCTAATTTTTATATTTATTTTTGACATTTTAAATATTTAATAAATCAAAGGTGGATTAATGCACAATGAATAAGGGCTGAATATGAGGAAGGTGTTGATGTTTTTTATTTGAATTTTCTAAATGAGTTGTTACAAACAATGACGTGTTTTCTGGTACATGCCTGAAATTATTAAATTTGAATAATATGAAAATCATATAGATCAAATATCATTTAATTTTTCATAGTTTTAATTTTAGCTACAACCCTTGGATTTGGCTTGTTGAATCTATGTCGAATTCCATATGTATTGATGATGGTGCTTTTCATGTTGATAAATCTGAAAAATCTGATGAAATGATTTGTGATAATGAAGTAGAGGAAAATGAGAAACAATTGAAAAATGAAAGTTTATATAGTGATGCTAAAAAACCATTATTTCCATGTATTATAGAATATTTGGTTTTATTGACGGTGTTATGATTGATAAATATGATGTAGAAACAAGGCTGGAGTGATAAGTGTTCTACAAAGATGCTATAATTTTTTAAATTACTTATTCCTAAAAATGATCTTCAAGATTCAAATTATACGACCATGAAAATATTATGCCAAAAGGGATTTGGGTACATTAAAATGCATATCTACCTGAATGATTGTGTTCTATATAGGTATTTATATGAATTTATTTTAGAGTTTCCAAAATTCAGGACGTCATGATATAAGTTGAATGAAAAATTATAGGATCATTCAGAATTTTCAGAGATCCCTGCCAATTCATTCTTGTATCGCCTTATAATTCCTCATTAGAGAAGTTAATTTACTAATTTTCATGATAAAAAAAGGTAATATGGCATGATGATGAGCCAATATGTTATGGAATAATACATCATCTAGATGATTGTATATTGTGGAAGATCATTGATCACCACATTCCTATATTCAGTAATGATGTTCAAAATCCTAGACTTGGACTATGCACAGAAGGAATAATTCCATATCAAAGCCTTTGTATCACACATATTTCATGGCTTAATTTTTTTGGTAATTTTACACTTATAACATAAAATTTTTATGAACACAAATATATATCATGTTGATCTTAATGATCTGTGGACCAAAACTGTCAGGAAAGATATTGATGATTTCTTTTCAAAATTGATTGATGATTTGAACATTTTATGGGAGGAATGTATAAGGGAGTATGATACTTATAAAATGGAATATTTTACACTAAATGCAATGATTATGTTCACTATAAATAAATTCCCAACATATGTATTTTTTTCTGCATACCGTGTAATAGTGTATAAAGTTTGTCAAATTTGTTTTCAAGAGACTTCATATTGTCAACTAAATCATGGGAGGAAAATAGTATACATGGGCCATAAATAGATTTTTCATTTGGATAAATATTATAGAAGTCTGAAAAAGGCTACCAATGACTTAAAAGAATTTAATGCTACTCTAAAATACTTATCCAATAATTAGTATTTTGAGAGGGTGAAAACATTGATGTCACATTCAAAAAGATACATAAATCATTTAATGATATAATTTTTTTGAATAAATTGCCATTTTTTTGAGGTACCATATTATAGATATCAAGAGGTGAATGATAACATTGATATCATTTATGTGGAGAAGAATATCTAGGAATTTTTGATTGGAACATTAATATATATTAAATAAAATACTAAATACGAGTTGAATGCAATAATGGATTTACTCTCAATGGGAATAAATTTGGAGTTGGCTCCCACTCTTCATGGATGGTGATCAATCCTACACCCGGTGTTCCACAACTTATCCAAGAGGGAGAGAATAGCTTTTTCAATGACATCATAATATCTTACTAACACATGGTTATTCTTAAAATATAAACATTTTTGTGTCCTTATAGGATTTGAAGTTGAGAGGTATGAAATCCCATGACTGTCACATCATGATGAAAAACACTTACCAGCTGCATTGTGTTGAATATTTCACAACCATGCAAGAGTAATTATCATGAAGGTGTGTTATTAGTTTAATTAAATTTGTAATATGTTTATTTATTTGAATCCATTGAATAAATTGGTGAATGAACATGTTCATATACATTGACAATTGGATGTTTATATTCAAGAATCTTTTTTAAAATCACAGTGCATCGAATGTTTCATTTGGTCCACGAAATAAATATCTAATGACCGGTATATATACATTACAAGTATCCTTTGGAAAGGTATATGATGATCTACAAGCAGTATGATAAGAATCCATATCGACCTAAAGCATCCATTGCTGGTAAGTATATGTATGAGGAGATCGTACAGTTTTGTACAAGCTATTTGTCTAACATAGAGAACATCAGTTTTCCTACATATTTCAATGAATGAGGTGAATTTGGAGAAATGGGGATTTGTGGCTTGAATGTAAAATCATTGAAAAATTAACACATAAATATGGTACAATTATACATCCAGAATAACACAGATGATGGACAATCATATATAAATTTTCATATTAATGAGTTAAAATAATGTTATCTAGTGAATAATGATATCTAGATTTTCAATGAGTATAACAAAAATGTGTTCCATTTTTTAAAGAGACCATGAAACCAGATGAATCAGAAACATTGTTATGGTTAGGGGAAGTTCATGTTCAAATTTGATAACATGTTCTGGTTATGAAACTACGGGCTATATATTTCATACAAAATATCAGGAAAATAGAAGTGCTGTTCAAAATAGTAGTTTGTTGTTGTTCGCAGAAATACTGAATTTTTCAATTACCAAAGACAAAACACAATATCCGCATCAACCCCATATTATGGAGTCATTCAAGAAATATGGGAGGTTGATCAAATAAAATTTCAATTTCCAGTGTTTAAGGGTAAATGGTTTATCAGTAACAACAGTTTATGATATGATGAATTTTGAATGATTATAGTTAATATGAATAAATTGGATCACATAAATTATCCTTTTATCATGAAGATACATGAAAAACCAATTTTTAATGTTCATTATCTATCTGATCTGAAGTGCGCTATTGTTTTACAAAAAAAAGATCGTATTTTGGTGATCATAATCTTCAATAAGATGTAGATTTATGTTATATACCTACATCTATGGAATGATTGACAAATGATATTGATGATCATGTCGATGAAATGGATTGTTCCATATGAAATGATCATAAAGTATGAATTTGGGAAGAATTTATTTAGTAAATTCCTAATATTTTATGTAATATATGATTAATTATGGTTTACTTTTTTAAATTTTGTAAGTTATATGTTTTTATTTTATTTTATTTATTAAAAAACATATTATAGGTTAAATTTTTCGTTTTAAATTTTTTTAGTTCTGGAATTTTTTACATATTTTATATTATATAACATATCTATTAATGGATTTTATTGAAAACCAATTATTTAAAATTTAAAAATTAAAATTGAAACAAAATATATTGTATAAGAGTATTCTATAAAAAAATTATTTTTGTTGTAGAAATGATTTATCAGTTTTTTGAATATACTTACCATTATGATTATTACATAAACATACATAGATATTTGATTCTCACTTATACGATTCCTTAGAAAAATCACCATGGTTCAAGTGGTCAATCATGACTCTAGATAGTTGGTTAAGAATAACCACAAGAGTTATCATTGTATCTCCCATTTAATTTAGTTTCTCATTCAGAAAACCTTCCATGTTTCCTTCACATCAATTGATACTTTGGTTCCTACTAGATCCAACCATTTTCTTATACTACCGAAAAGATCAGTGTGAGTGTATCAGTAAAATCATCATATATTATCTTATGAGGAGGTTACACCCTAATATATACCTATTCATGTTTTCTTAAAATCAAACAATTTATCTAAAATAAATATAAATCATTATAATATGCTAACCACTATGGTTATATTAAACATTTCACTTATGATTAAATAAAACACTAACCTCTAAAGTTATCTAAACCGAACTCTGATACCAACTGTAAGGCCCCATCCTTAAACATTAAATAATATTTAGTTAATTTTATAATTCATACTGACGATCTTTTCAAGTATATAGATTTAGATAATTAGTTCATAAATAATACGTAAAAAATTTGAATATTAAAAGTAGAAACTTCTACTCACTATCCATTTTTTTCATAAAACAAAAAACTCTTTAAGAAGAAACATGTTTAGTTACATGTTTAAATAAGATGACTTTTCCTTGATCCCATCCATGAACCAATTCATCTTTATGTCCTATGAAAACCATTTCAAAACATGGGATGATCATAAAATTATAGAAAGGTATACCTAAAAAAAGAAAACTATTTTTTTAAAACAACAAGAAAACCATGAATAATTTATCATAAATTATTATCATTCACCTTTAAGAAGTAGAAAAAACACTTAACTGAATAAAAGATCATTGCATACCCTTTTTATGTCCAAATTATTACAATAATCCAATAGAAATAAACATAAAACATATAAATGATTCTTGGGATATAAACATACTTAAATTGAATAACCAATTAGTCAACTTCCACACATATCGTTAAATGGAATAGCTATATAGGCGACTTCCATACCCAATTCATAGGAGGTTATAACGTAACCACCCGACCTTAGTTTAACAAGAAACCACCCAACATTTGGTTTATCATGTAACCGCCCATAAAATGTCGAAGTTCCATTATATAATCAAAACACATAAGAATAGTATAATGTAAATATATAATTTCCACACTATAATTGTAAGAGATCATTATAAGATATAGAAATATTCAACTCATTCCCAAAACCATTTAAAAACATTAATAAAGAGTATTTTGAATCAAAGTGTCCCATACCACTTTGAAACGTTTGAATTAAATTATCATTTCAAAACATTCATGTCCATTTAAATAAATTCTCAAAACCATTTGGAAAAAATGGACATGAAATAGAAGGTTTTAAATGGAAAAAATTTTAAATCCATTAAAACTGCGTTTTAGTTAAATATTCCCTTGCGACTTGAGAAACACATGAATAAAAATTATTAAGGAATAGAATGAAATTAAACATTAAATATCATGAGAACATAATTATTCATTATATAACATTTCAAGGGTTTTAGATACACCTTATCGGTTTAAAAATTTGAAAAAAGTTAATATATGCCTCAATGAAAGGATATTAAGACGACGTCCCTTTCAAAGATCGTATCATTAGATTAAGGACACGTAAATGAAATATTTATGTGTGAGAAATATAGATAAACCAAACATAATTGGATATTACATGTAAAAAATCAGATTTCATTCACATATATTCTTGGGAAAAAAACCAATGACATGGATATTTCACTCAATAAATGGAAATTGAGTTAAGATTTCCCTTACAAAGTTCTTATAAATAACCTAATAATTTATCAATGAGGTGATTATGTGTTGTAAAAGTTTATCCACACAATGGGAAGTGGAAATTAAAATCTAGATAAATAGTTATTACACACATAATCTTGGAATAATATAATTAAGGAAGAATGCATAAAACCAATGAGTGAAATTTGAGTTTTAGAAATTCCCTTACAAAAATTTTGCAGCCTAATGCTGTCATAAATAAAATCCATAAAATGAGTTGATGGGATCAAAAATAGTCTCTCAAGACATAGAAATAAAATATATAAAAACAATAATATATAATAACATATTCAAACCTAAAAAAGTGGAAAATAAATGACATAACATTAAAGAAATATTTGACTAAAAGAGGAGGGTGAAAGGTTCCCTTACCTTGTGTCTGACTCATCATGTATGTTCTTTGTTCATACTGAATAATAAACATAAGATAATTTATATATTCTTAAGAACCTTTTTAAATTTTAAAATTCTTTTTATATCACTTATTACAATGTTATAAAAATTACATAATTATTTATGTTAGTATTAGTTGTTTTGTCGATATTAGGTACATGATTCAAAAATAAATTTGTTATAATTACAAATTGTACATGTGATCAAAATTCCATTATCTCTATAATTATATTAATAATTTATATATCATATATCATATATATTTTGAATATATAAAATTATAATAGTCCATAAAAATTGGATATAAGAAATGAAATGATCTGTTCATGGAGACAGTACGTCGTACGTATGCATGAACGCTACTTTTATTTCTATTTTATATTTAAAGGAATAAAAACCTAATGATATATATACATATTATTATTCCATTATAATATCATATTTATTATATGCTACATAATTTTATTAAATCTATCCTTTATACATTACATTTATGGCATGAACGTGTCATATCACTTTGAGGGGGTGGTAGTCTAAACTTCCTCAAATTTAATTATCGTGTTTACACTTATTTGAAATCCTAAAGGTATGTTTTACATAAAAATTAAATAAGAATATATACAATATAAACATAATAAATATAATTTATAAATATTGTTCCATCATAATATCAACCATTAGAGGCGGTAGGAGATATTTGAACAATATTCATTTCGTGAGGCAGTAGTTCGCCATCCAGAGAAACAGTATGTTCTAAATCATTTAGATGAATGTGTGTGTGAGTGTAGTTTGAATAATTGTAAAAAAAAATCCTAGAATATTGGTGTTACTTGTGTTGTTATAAAATATTGAATAAATAATGTTTAGGGGGTTGGATACGGAATGTAAATGAAAGGATTTTGAGAGAAGACATTACATAAAAATAGCTAACTCCTTTTGATTTAAGGGAAAATGCTAGCTGGAATTTCCTTCTCCCAAAGGAAAGGATTTTAAGAGGAAGATAGATATGTTGGGAGCCTAATGGAGTAGTTTTTTGATGAGCCAAGTAGCTTTATAAGTGTGATTAAGGGTTATAGATGATATCATTTTATAAGGGTTAAGATGGTCCCTTTTGTAATGTTTGAATTTTTTATTTTATTGTAAAATGTTTTTCAGTTTAAAAAGATCCAAAAATCATTAAATTAGAAGTTACGATGAATATTGTTCTAAATACTCTCCGAAAATTGTTTTTAAATTTTTTTTCATCCCACAATTATCCCTATATTTTTGCTTCAACCCTTAGTTAAGTAATTTAACCCTTACCATGTTTTCTTGTATATTCACACTATATGGTTAATATAGTTACCATAAAATGTCAATAGAACCATATGTGGTTAATTAATGAAAATTTCAAATTATATAAGACAATTGGCCTAATATTATATTTTTAGGACTATTATATCATTTAATAAAATATATTTTCTTTAAAACCTCATTTATGTTTATTTTTATACTATTCATATCATGAAATTTTTTGTAAAAATCCATAACAACATGATTATTTTGAACAACCTTAATTAATTCAAATATTACAAGTCATAATCATCTCTAAATTTTCATTATGGCAGTAAAAGTTACCAAATAAATTTATTTTAATATTTATAATCTCCTTTATTTAAATCATTCATTAATAAGGTAATCACTACATCATCATTGTGTCAAAAATATATTTATTTAATTGATGTCTAAAATTTCAAAAAAAAAATCATGATGTATTAAATCTTTTTATCACTCTAATTACGATTTATATTCGATGATATCACTTATATTACCCTATATAAAATTTTTTTACCTAAAAGGTATATGATTATGTTACATTTTTCCTTACTTTAAAATAATACATATAAAATGTCATTTTCACATAAAAGTGGCTCTATGGGGTCCCATAATCAACCCAAGGATTCCCATGATCGAAAATATATCATCCAATATAATTAAGAAATCCTTTAGGGTAGTTTAATATTATTATAATATCATTATTAACCTTATTTACCAGATTTACCTTTTAAGTATGGTAAATAAAATAATTACTGACATTAATATTCATAATATATAAAAATAAAACGTACCTATTTATAAAATTTGGACCTCCTGATTCAAAAAATGGAATCCATTCTTTCAAATTCAAAATACATAAGTTATAGTAATTAATTTAAAATTAATTCCCATTTTCAATACCAAAAGGCAGTTTTTTAAGAAGTAATAACTATTAAAAGATTGATATGTGCTTATTTCCAATTTCAAATAGAAATTACATCCAATGACCAAAATTTTATTAAATGATAAAAATATATTCCATTTATAATTTGAACCTAATTAAATTTGCAATACAACTATATAAATAAATTAGATTCAAAGACAACATTGAATTAAAATGTAGTATTTTTTCACTATTCATTAAATTGTGATCTTTTTCAAAAAAATTCTAAAATTTCATCCAATGAAAATTTTTATGTCCTACTTCTAAATAATAATTTTAGTTTTTCCAATAGAACATATAATTGTGAAAAAAACTATATTTAAACATTGTTGTCCATCAAAATGCGGTAAAACAGGATTTTAAAAAAAAATAATTACTTTATTTGAAAAATTGAATTTATTCCAATATAATATTTAGAAAACATATAATATGAAATTAAAACATTAAATTGAACATAATTTTTTCATTAAATAAAGATCCCTAAAGAGTGTTACGATTTTATAAACAAAATTGTTCACTTTTAATTAGGTTTTCATAAGAACACATCCTTTATATTCAATTGGTTTTTACTTCTATTTCTAAAAAATTTGGTAACAAATTAATCATTATTTAAACATGTGTAAACAATATTTCATTATTCAGTTGATATTATTCATTCCTTCGATTTCAATGTCTAGGAGTAACTACCATTTAAAATAATAATATTAATATATTATTTTTCGGTATAACTCAACATTATGTGCGACATATGATTTTGAAGAAACCCCTTGTTGCATGTTGAGCACGCTATCAGAAAAAAAATCCCCTTTAAAGTAGAATAAATATATTATTCAAATTTATTAATAGAAATAAAAAAGTATTTTTCTATAAATACTTGGGTACTTACAATTAACCTTCATCCTTGATCTACAAGAAGGATACATAATCCTATTACCTAACACCTCTTTCCTTTTACATTTCATCTCTAGTCTCATCATCATCAATTTATATTTTAATCATAGAATCATTCTGAATATCCTTAGGTGATTTCCACATTGAACATTGAATTTAATAATGGCCATTCATTCGATACTTAATGAATTTAATAATTGATGAAGTATTATGGCGAAAAATATTCTTATCTATTTTTCTAACGAAACTCTTCATATTTTCATTCCTATTACATATATTGTGTCCCTTTTTTCCAAAGTCAAAGAATATTCTTGTTCCTCTAATACAATCACTTTGGTTATATTTTCCACATTCCCAAGACAATGGAAACTGAATCATCTTTCCTCCAAGAGATTCATTACCATAACACTCAACAAACTAATTCATTATCCTCCCAAGTGAGTCTGAGAGTTGGTTAGTGAATACATAATTAATCATGTTCTGTGAAAATTGATTATACTTGATCACAACATCCTTAAATCTAGTGAAAATACCATTTGGATACTCATGAGGAAATATTCAATCACATTCAATGATATCCGAGTTGCTTTTGTTTACTTCCATTGATTATTATTAGAAAGTATTGTGTGAGTGACTCTAATAAAAATAGAAATCCACACAATCATTATAAATTACATATAGGATGAATAATTAATGGATCATACTTCTTTAATATATGACACATTAGGTTTATGCTTAGTTATTAATATTAATATTATACTTAATGTGACATAATGCTTTTTTTACAATAAAAATAATTCCATCTTTTGATAAATTATTAATACATTCACTGGAAAAAATGACTTATCATAAAAAATATTGAAATATGTTAGACGTATCACGAATGGTCAAAAAATCCCACTTAACTCTCTATAATATTCAATATTATTTTTTAGTGTTAGACACTAAGTGAGTGTGAGTTTATGAGGACCTCAATGCCTCAATGAAGACAAAATACAATTATCAAATATTTTATTCTAATAATGGAAAATTTATTCAAAAAAATCTAATAACTTCAAAACATTACATTGAATGAAAAAACTGAGACCCTCATTGGGACTATAATGTGGTTTTTACACTAGGAAGTGTACAACATTAAATGGCAATGGGTATTTGGATTCCCCGCTAATAGGTTAATGTTTACAAACAATTTTTATAACATATTAAATTATTGAATATAATATTATATCTCATTAAATGTTTATCACAATGATATTCTAGCACCTCAATTACATCTGGAACGTGGGTTTAACCTAATGGGTATACTTTTTACACATAATTTCCCCTTTAATCACCTTTACAATTGGTTAAATGGCGTGAAAAAGAAAAATAATTAAACATTTAAATTAACTAAATAATAGGGATGGGAGCACTATTTGTGAACCTTCTCCCCCCATGCATGACTTTTTTCCATGAGAGTTATGGGATGTTTCCTAAGGATACATTTTTTCCATTTCATCTATACTAAAAAATTAAAACGGATTAGTGGTTGATATTAAATGAATCCTCAATAAAGAATTTGGTGTTTAATGCTTGGAAATAGGTGATTAATTTTCAATGTGAAGATGGAGTTTAGGGATAGTTTTCCAACACTCATATGTCTAGTTAACACAATATAAACCCAACACCCCAACTAGTATAATCACCATAACTCGTTTTTTTATTTCGGGAGAAAAAACAACAACAAAAATATGACTCCACCGAGAGACCTCCTCGTTAAATGGCCTCCTTGCATAGTGAACCCCACCTAGTGAGTTATATTCTATTTTTTATTATTTAATTAAAGTCTCCCTTTTTTCTCATTCCATGCATTTTATAAAAATTGGCAGTCAAATAAATTAGAATATTTAATTCAAATTAACTAAAACAAAAATCAAATGATAATTATTTAGAAATTGTAAAAGGATATGTATGTGCTTTTATTTAAATATTTTTTTTAAAACAATTTAAAGGATAAATTATTATTAATTATCAAAGGGAGTTTCTTTTGCGTTTCTTTAAGAAAAAAATTTAAAAAATTCAATTTTTTTCTTATAAATTATCAAATATTATATCTCTTGGTTTCTAAAAAGATAATTTTTCAATAAATTATTAAATTTAGCTTAATAATTATTTATTAATGGTTAATCATAAAATCATTAACAATAATTGAAATGTTTTATAGATGAATAATTTATCAAAATCATTATGGGGATAAAACATTGAATTATTATAAGAAATGTATAACTATTTTTCCTACCATATATTTTAAGAATGTATGACAAGAAAAGTATTGAAGATAATAGCATGAAATTATTAATAATAATAAAAAACCCATATTGTGATAATTAAGTCAATTTTTCATGGAAAAATTAAAAGATTAAATTGTAATTAAATTTATCATCATAAGTGATAAATTTAAAATTTTGAAATCATTATTATCACAACATTTTAACTATCCAATGATGATAATTATAATAATATATTACTTAAAATGATAAGATGATAATTTAAATTAAAAATGGATATGTAAAATATTTCTCATTTTATGTGATTTTTTAAAATGGTAAATTAATAATTCAAATTTATCAGTGTGTTTGATAAATTTTATTATAATTCTAGAATTATTCAAAAGAGAGAATTAATTATCACATTTGATGTTTTATTTCATGGAAATAAAAATATATGTTATGATTCTAGGAAAACTATGGTCATTCCTCGAGCAAAGAAGCTCCTACATCTTGAGAATTTGTAGTATCTCCCTGACATAAGAAAAAAGTGAAGTTTTCCAACAGTTAATTTAGAAAGTTAATTACCCATTTGGGATTGTTTACAAATGATTCCCATTAATATAATTATGTGAAAACCTTCTTAATGACCATACTAGATGGTGAATTCATGTGGGTATGTGTGTAGCCTCATAAAGTCTATACAACAATTTATTCCATGAGTACATGTAGTTTTTTATTCACATTACTATGTGATTGTGTCTACATTGTGTGCTACATTACTCATGATGCTGTATTATTCTCTCTCCCTCACAAACACACATGCACACACACACTAATATATCGTTATATATCCTTCCATTCCATTTATAGATTGTGGTTTTGTTATTGGAGTTGAGATAGATGGATCATTAACTTATATTATTCTTTAGATAATGGATGCACATGATGGATGATGAGGTTCTTATGCATGGTGTAGGCTAATGGCTATCCCTAGGGGATTCCATTTAGTGGATCACCACAAATTTTCTTATCCTTTCGAGGAGGGATGAACATGACTAACAATGAGGGTCCATTACACGAGGAAGGTACACAATGATGCCTTTATATGTACTCAATTAATAGGGGTTGTTGATTAGATCTCATTCCCCTGTATGTTACCCAACATTGTTCTTCGATGACAAAAGGGCGCTGATTATCTCTCACTTATCTCCAACTCAACTCGATGATTAAGGGAATAAGATTATCTCTTGTTTCCTACAAACTCAAAGAGTATATATCTTCTTGTAGATCATTGATAGAGTGTTGTATTATGACTCCATGAAATAGGATTCATTATGCAACTGGATAATCGTGTATTTACCAGACACATTGGTTATCCATCATGCATAGAGCTAAATAAGGTATGGCCGGACGTTGTGGTAGCGTGCTTAGAACACAACTACATGGTATTTGATTGTGTGTTCTATCACATTTTTTATTATAGAATACACTTATATTTTTAGTACATTATGTTTAGGATGCATTGTTGGTGTCCTACTAAGTCGTGTACTTGCACCCTACTAGGGACGTTTGGTGCGCTTGTAGATTTCGTGACCAGAGATCTGATGGAGGGAAAGGGCCCGATGGAAAATGGTTTACAGGGGGACCATAGAGAGAGAGTGGACCATGTAAGGCCCAAAAAAAATCCACAGATGGTTGTCAATTTACATTGTAGTTTTCCTTTTTCTAAATATATTGTTTGATTTCCAATTTGGGAGCCATTACATTACATATATTCCATCTTTAATTTACAAATTTTTATTATTATTGATTATATTTTGATTATCCGATACAACAATATGATAGTGACGGTATAGTCACCCCATGTTTCCACTTGAGACCCTCTATGATAGTTGGAAACCTCTTGTATATAGGGGTGTGAATAAGGCCATACCGGATTTCGGCTCAATCCTATTGATTTGGGTTAGGACGTTACATAATGGTACCAGAGTGTCAAGTTTTTATTAACATATATCTTCTCTTTTCATGGGGTTGGTATATGTCAGATAAGAGCTATGATGGTTGGGACTTGGGTAGGGTAAAATATGACAGTTTCTATCTAGCACAACATAGTGGACCTCTGAGTTACCATTAAATAATAAAATATTTTTTTCTTTATAGTTCATTAAATTTACATTAGGGGACAAAAATGATGTTATATACGATTTATAAGAATCCATGTTTGATCATGAATCATGAATAGGCACACAAAATAACATGAAATATATATAAATGTTGTTGTGCAGCATAGTAGTTCATTAATTAAATTCATTGATTGTGATATCTATTTTTATAGATGTTCTGTATATATTTCTGGCATTAATTTGTTGAATTGTGAATTTTATTGTGTTAATATATATATATATATATGATTTTGAATAATATGTAGGGACAGAAACAAGGGTTATTGTTATAGAGATATAACTTAGGTAAAATTCCATATAATTTTTAATAGAACCTTGTGTGATCTGTTAGACCAGTTAGGATTTGTTCATTTCCCCAATGTTCCTTATTTTGGAGAGAATCCACCTTCGTGATTTATGTTGGGATGGCTAGCTATGTAGGCTAGGATGATCTTGTACCCCCACCAGTGGTACATGGGTATGTTCTCCAACATTAAAATGTTCCAACATAAGAGATTCAGGATATAGGATATGTTTAGGTGGGACTTTGGTTGATAGTTCCTATCTAGGGTAGACCTTCACAAAGGACTCTGACTAACCATGCTCCGAATTTTCAGCTTCAGCACCCTCAACCATTCCATGGCACTCGTTGGCCCCAAGATGCAGAGGACTAAATGTATATTATTGACAACATCTTTGTGTTGGTCCCGACTCGTGAGGAATGGCGTGTGATCATGGAGAACATTATATTATTGGGACCCAGTAAGAGATGGTGTACAATTAGGGTCCATTCTAGGAGATGAGAGGTTCTTATATATATAATCCCGTCAAGAAGCTGTTTCTAGAGTTGTATTTCCTATATAAATTGAAGCGGGACCATGTATAGGAATTTAGGTAATTACAATTGGGTTCCATGACTGTCTCTACCTATTCATTGTATTTTACTGAGTTACATAATTTTTATCATTTTTATCAATAAATAAGGAACATATGGTTCAAATGATTCATATAGGACTTCTATTAGAGCTCATCCATTATTATATGGGTTTATACTTGATGAAATATACTCAGGTCTTCTGAAAGACTGTGAAAATGGAAACAATGCTAAAAGTGGAATGATTTTTAGGCTGACACTCATCTCATGATGGGACAATGATTGAAAATCCTATCACCTATATAATATTTTATTTTGGTAGTAATAAGATAAAGACTAAAGAGTTAAAGTAGTGTACCATATTGTAGGCGGAGAAGAGTGTGGTGCAATTAGAACCTTGAGCAGAAATTTCATGGTGTTTCCACATTTGAAAGGATAGACACTTTTATAGGTTATGTAGATAAAATAAAATTATGTTTTAGCATTTCAGGAAGAAGGGAAATCTCGTACAATTTTTCTATTGAAAATAAATCCAAATATCAATAAGGGAAATGGTCCAAATGGGGGAACAAGTTGGGATTTCCAATAGTATCCCCAAACTAGTCATAAACATCAAATATAGAGAAGTAAAGACAAGGCATGTCACATGTATGATATAAAAAATACTATTGAAGATGGTAGGGAGGGACCATCCACTTTTTCACATACCATTGCGGTCACCTATAATTTTTCATCTTTATTATTTGACACATATGCTTCACATTATTTTATATATACAAAAGTGATTATTTTGGACTTCACTTTTCATGTAATTACTCGTATTTTCTCCAGTTTTATTATTTTAAATTAATTGGAAAAGTTATGAGAGTCAATTCTAAGATGAAATGTGATTCTGAGGCCCGATCTTCACGGAACAAGTCATTGAATAATGATAAATTTTTAACCAATTGTGTGGGTTGGGTCTCCATTAAAATGTGAATAAACTATAAACATGTGACTATATCAATAATAGGAGGGAACCATTGTGTTTGAAACATTTAATTTACTTTAAGAAGGGCCTACCATCTACAGGAATGAGCCAGATGTGAATGTCAGATTTTAAATGACTCGGTAACAAAATATTCTATAAAATATTTTATGTTGATGCAGCAAATCTTTTCTTAATTTTTTTTTGTTTTTTATTAATTCAAGGATATAAAAATAATCCAAGAATTACCTTAGGATGAGGATATTCTTTTTCTCTCAAATACAATGATGTATCGGAGATCAGGACTTGGAGTGAAGATTGGTGGACCGACGAACAATGAAAATATAGCTTTGTCCATTGTTAAAAAAACCGACCCTAAACCCAGGAAGGGTGTTATTTCGTTGTGATTAATTCCTCATTTCTAAATTCAATTTTTAATGAGGACCGAACAAAGAATAGTTTGATGAATTGTTTGATCATTCTTGCATGATGGATTACTTGTGAATGATGATTGTTAAGGATAATTCTGTGTAGAGATTCATTTTATTTTACCCTCTATTCACTATTCTAGTATGAATGGATTGAGCCTAACATGGAGAAGTACAACATAAACTTTTTGGGTGTTCCTATAAATTTATTAATTTCCCCCAAATTTTATACATTCATCCTTACCTACAAAATATGAGGATAGGATCGTTGCACCTTTAATCCATGGAACAATTATCTTTGAACAAGGATCTGACAATGTAACAACATCATTGAGGTAGTAGTTTACAGTGCCGCAAGGAAGCTCCCTGAGTAGTGGATTTGTTGGATTCAGGTGGAGCACGAGGTGTATAGAAGGACACCAGTGGGGTGGATAAAAGCGTAGGTAGCATGCTATCTAGAAAGGGGCCAGGCCAGGAGGAGGGTGAGGCAGACATGCATTCAGTGGGGGTGGTCGACAATGGATCGTATGGTCTCGATATCGGTGGGACTGCGTGGGATCCCAAAGATGCGAAGGGAACATGTGGCGACCAGGGGTGTGGGGGCCAGCGGACGTGTATGTGGTGGGGTTATCAGGGTTCCCATAGCAGCATAGGCCGCAGGGGAGGTCTGCAACATGGTGGTCATCCACAGTGACCGCAGTTGTGCTACTTTGACAAGGCATTAACGGTTGGGACAACCGTTTGTGGTAGAAGGTGGTATGTTGAGTCATTAAGGCTTCCTTATGAATTTTCCATTTATTTTTTTTGAAAATCACAAATTCCATATCTTAAGGAAATGTTTTCCCGTATGATTTATCTAGATAAATTTTTTTTCCTTCCTCAAGGAAATTTATCCTTACCATGTTTTTCATTGATCATATATTAATCTAATTAATTTGATTTCTATGTATAAAATTCAGTTTCATATCTAAAAACTTGGAAACATATAAAAACTTAGATATAGTGCATTCTGTTTTTAGGATCCAAATTTAGGTTCCGAATTTATCTGAATTTAGACTCCGAACATTCTGAGTTCAGAATTTGAATTCTTCTGAATTCAGACTCTGAACATTCTATGTTCGTGTTACGAATTCTTCAGAATTATGACTCCGAAATTTCTGAGTTTAGACTTTGAATTCTTCTGAATTTGTACTCCAAACTTCATGTGTTCAGACTCTAAATTCTTCTGATTTTATAATCCAAACTTTCTAAGTTCAAGTTCTGAATTCTTATGAATTTAGACTCTGATCTTTCTGAATTCAGACTCTGAACATTCTGAGTTCAGACTCTGAATTCTTCTGAATTCAGACTCCGATCATTCTCAGTTCATGATCAGAATTCTTCTGAATTCCAACTCCGAATATTCTGAGATTAGACTATGAATTCTTTTGAATTCAGACTCTGAACATTCTAAGTTCATGTTCCGAATTCTTCTGAATTCAGACTCTAATATTTCTTAGTTTAGATTCTGAATTCATATGAATTCAGATTCCAAATTCTTATGAATTCAAAACACCAAATTTCCTTGAAATTATGAATCCAAAATTCTATATAATTCTGTTTCTTAATTTTTATAAAGGTAGATTCCGAATATCCTTTTATTTTAGACACCGAATGTGTTTTTTTGCTAGACTCTAAACTTTTATTTTTCCTTACACTCTGAAAAATTTATTTGTTTAAGAAACCATATTTTTTATTACTCATGTTTTGGTTATAATACGATGTCGTTCATTCAGTTACTAAGTAAACGTTGTTTGAGTGACACATGTATAGGTCACTATGAAATTCAAGGAAAAATATGATAGTTGGAGGAGGGAGTTGAACATTGAAGTTGTGCCTATAAATGAGAGCTCATTTCAATGAGATCAATACTGCTCTATGATTCCAGTGATTACATGATGTTGATGTGATTTATAGAGAGAGACATTCATTCTTATGTGCGTACCGAACATCTTGTTCAGAATTTGTTTGTGCGACTCTGAATGTTGCTGGTTACATTTGAGAGATTTTGGGGATAAGAAGACAAAGGTGCTGACTACCTTGAAGTTCGAGGGCTTGTGGGGATAACAAGACACACTCCGATCTTCGTATCAAGGGATTACCCTAGTGTGGTTAAGGAAAACTTTTTTGATAGAATAAATCAAGCGACATTTATCCATTCTTGTTGGATACCCTTTTCATTTGGTCAAAAGATCTACTACTTGTTACTTGTATTTTTTCATGTTTTCCACTATATTTTGGTTGTTGATGAAAGTATATCTATTATATACATTCTTATACTTATACTCTATATAAGTAAGATTTTATTTTCTTTAAGTTATAATCATTACCATTGTAAACTTTTGTTAATTTTAATTTCTGGAACCACATTTCCGAAATCATGCACGTTTGTAGAACGTAGAGGTGTGGTGAGTTTACCTTGTTCAACTTTGTTAAACATATTCTACATTAAATGTTCCAAAGGAATTTTTTAACGTATAAAATTCACCCACTATTATATATTGTGTATCTACGTCATTATTTAGATACTATAATCAGTATCATTTCGATCCTACAATTTTTATTAGAGAAGTTCATTAAAATACTTATATTCACATATATGTTTTCTTGCTCAAGTTTTTCATTGTTCTATTGTTCCATGCTTAGGATATTTTTATCGTTGTTCACAAACTTTTATTACTGACATGTTTTTGTGGAAGATTTTTTTATTTGAGATCACAGGAATGAATGTCGAGTCGATTGATAATATTAATCCTACTAGACCCCCTATTTTTTGATGGGAATGATTATGAATATTGTAGATATCTTATGAAGACTATTTTTATCAATACATTAGTATAAAACATTGTTATGCTTACTAGAGATTACAATATTCCAGATAAGGAAGTCTTCACTTTTACTTATCAACAGAAGTTAAAATATCAACTTAACTATAAGGTACGCAATACATTATTATGATCCATGACTAGGAATATATATAACCATATTTCTTCTTGTGAAGCAGCAAATTGTATTTGGAAGAAGCTGGATGTTACTCATTTTGGAACATTCAGTGTTATTGAATCTATGAGAGCTATGCTTAGAGATGAGTACTATGGTTTTTTTCCTTATGAAGAACCTATATGTAAGTTACAACATATATTTATTACTATTCTCAATAGCTAACAATCCATGGGTGTTATTGGTATGGATGATGATGCACTTTAGCCAAGATTATAGAAATCATGCCTAATGTGTGGGAATCCAAGAGAATAGTAATTGATGAGAATAGAAAAGTTTCATAGATCACTCTTGATGAAATTTTCTGAACCCTTCTTCAACAAGAGACTAGAATTAAGAGAAATTATGATAATGTAAAGAAGAATAATGGGAATGGAAGTGTTACATTAACAACTACTTTTAGTCATATGAAAGCCAAGACTCTTGAGAGAGTTATAAGAATTTTAGTATAAAATCCAAATCTAATGAAAGTGAATCATCAGAAAATTAATTAGCTAATATTTCTTGATTGATGAACAAGATTTTTGGGAAGAACGATTTTTAGTGTAGATACAAGAAAAAAGAATGAAAGAATAATAATGTCTCTAAAGTCACTTGTAATGAATGAAAAATAGATAGATATATAAGGCCTGATTGTCCAATGCTTAAGAGAAAAGATAGAAAGGAAAATAATTCTGAAAGAAATCGAAATAAGTACTATATATCCCAAGCTAAAAACTTTTTAATGCTAATGACACATGGAGTGACAATGGTGGAGACTCTTTTGATGAATCTTCATATTACGAATCTTCTAGATAGAAGAATCTTGGTTTACTAGCCATGTTACATATTGAAAATCATTTCTTAAGGGCCTAGGTACACAATGATGAATCCATAACTAATTTGTCCTTGAATTCCAATTATAGTGATAGTAAATATTATGAAACCTTGGCTGAAAAATTTTCTTTTGATGCAGATATTACTTTACCCAAGAATGATAAAGATTCTAGGTTTTCTATGCTCCTTGAGAAAGAAAATTCTAAAGTCATGAAAAAGCCAGGTAAGGTGAACTCTATGATTTCTATACTTACAAAGGAAATATCAGATCTTTCAATGGATCTTGATATTAAAACTCTTTATTTGGAAATTATTTCAAAAAACATTGAGGAAGTAAATTCTGATAATGATAAACTTTCTAAGTATCTATAATATGTAATTTCAAAGAAAAATGTTTTTGAGCCTATCTGTAGTGCTGAAACTAATTTTTTAAGGACAAGAACATAGTTATTAGACTAAAGTAAGAAATATTTTCCTTGAGGAAGTGTTTGTAAACATTTACCATAGGGAAGGAAAACATTGATAAGATGTATTCTAAAACTCAACCTATGAAGAATAATTCCGGATTTTGTTATACTAGTTCAAAAACAATTCTTAGTAACAATTATTTTGTTCATCAAAGTTCTCCATTCTGTACTAAGTGTCATTATGGTGGGAATTGTGAAGAAAATTGTTCTTTAAACAAAACTCAGTCTTTAGGATTTCATAAAGCATATTTTTCAAAGAAAACGTGGATACCTAAAAGTTTTCTTTATGAAGTTTTTGGATCCCAGAATGTTTGGATTATGAATGTCTAACATTCATATTTGTAGGAAAATAAATAATGTTCCAACAAAAATACTTGGTACATGGATAGTGGATGTTCCCGACATATGACTAGTAACAAAAAAATTTTAAGCACAACTTTATTAACATTAGTCAATTATGTGATGATGGTTACCTTGTAAATTTTAGGAATGATAGGTGCATAATACACAATTCCAAGGAAGATTTTATTCTTTCTTTCAATAGGCAAGAGAATGTATACACACTAAACTTAGAAGACCTTAGGAGACAAGACCTACCTTTCCTTATTGCAATGGAAGATCATTCTTGGTTGTGGCATAGATGGTTTGGACATTGTAACCTTACGAACCTATGAAAAATATATAAGGAAATACTAGTTAATGATCTATCATTGATTAGATTTGATTCTTAAAAAGTTTGTGATCCTTGTCAATATGGAATTCAACATAAATAAAGCTTTAAATCAGTCGGTGAAGTCTCAATTACTGATGCATTACAGTTAGTTCATATGGATATTTTTGGTCGAAGACATAATTGAAGCATTGGATGCAAGTATTATGTATTATTCATAGTTGATGATTACAGTAGACTTACATGGGTAAATTTTCTAGCAAATAAATATGATGTTTTTTCTTATATCTTAAGTTTTAGAGAACATGTTAAAAATGATAAAATCCTTCCATTGAAAACTATTCAGAGTGATCATGGAAGAGAATTTAAAAAATCTGATTTCAAAACTTTTTTAGTAGAAAAGGCATTACTCATAACTTGTTAGCACCCAAAACACTTAAAAAAATGCTGTTGTTGAAAGAATAAATAGAATTCTTCTAGAGATAACAAGAACCATGTTGAGTGAATATTCAGTAGCCAAACACTTTTGGGCTAAAGTTGTATGTACTGCTTGTTATACAATAAATCGTTTTTTGATTAGACCTTTTCATAATAAAACTCTTTCTGAGTTAGGTAATGGTATAATACCAAGACTTTCATACTTCATGTTTTTTGGTTGCAAGGTATTCAATCTAAATAATAAAGATAATCTACAAATAATTCGCATCAAAATCTGATGAAGGAGTTTTTTAGGCTACTCCACAACTTTAAGGGTTATAGAGTTCTCAATAAAAATAAATGTACTGTTGTAGAAACAGTACATGTAAAATTTGATGAAAATGATCTCTATGTTTTTAAACAACCTCAACCTACATCTTTGGATGTGTTTTCAAAATCTGATTATCAACCTTTGTTAGAAGATCCTTCTAAAAAAGAAAATGTATAAGAAAATATTTCTGAAGCATTTACCCCAGAAGAATTCCTATCCTATGTTGATGAATGGGTTTTAAAAAAACAAAATCAGTTGTTTCTTAAGAATCATCCTAGGGATAGTGTCATTGGAGATTTAAATCATCCTATAAGGACTAGAGGTTTCTTAAGGAAATAAATAGAACATCTAGCTTTCCTTTCTAAATTAGAACAAAAAAGATCTGATGAATCATTAGGTGATGATGATCTGATAAAAGACATGCAAGATGTGATAAATGAATTATAAAGGAATAAAGTCTGGAACATGGTTGAAAAGCCTATGGAAACTTCTGTTATTGGAGTCAAATGGTCTTCAGAAGTAAAAGTGATGAAAATTGAATCATAGTATGAAATGAAGCTATATTGGTTGCTAAAGGAAATAATCAACAAGAAGGAATAGACTATAAAGAATCCAAATCTCCATTAGATAGATTTGAATCTATTATAATTTTACATACCTTTGCAGCATTCTTCAATTTCAGAAATTTTGAAATGGATGCTAAATTGGATTTCTTTAATGGTATGGTACAAGAGGTAGTTTCTGTTGAAAAACCTCCAGATTTTGAAGATTGAAACCAACATAATCATGTTTTCAAACATACCAAATCATTGTATGGACTTAATCAATCCCCTCAATCTTGGTATAATATACTTACATGATTTTTGCTTCCAAATAATTATATTAAGGGAAATGCTGATCCAACCCTTTTTATAAGGAAATATACGAAATTTTTTTTATTGTTCAAATTTATGTTGTTGACATTATATTTTGTTCAACTCAGCAATCATTAAGTAATTACATTGTGGATCTAATGAAATCGGAGTTTGAAATAGGTATGATGGGTGAGTTAACATTTTTCCATAGTTTTCAAATTTCTCAAAAACAAGAAGGAATCTATATATCCCAACATAACTATATTAATGATGTTTTTAAAAAGTATGGATATGACAAAACTAAGAGTATAAGTACTCACATTGGTAAGTCAAATTTAATTGATCTTGATGAAGCTAGGAAACCATTAGATCAAACTTCTTTTAGAGATATGATAGAAATTCTACTATACTTGATAGCTAGTCATCTAGACTTCATGTTTTTAGTATGCTTATGTACATGATATCAATACAATCATAAGGAATCTCATTTAAAGGAAGTGAGATGAATTTTTTGTTACATAAATGGATACATAGATCTTGGACTCTAGTACACTTCTAGAAATGATTTTGTTTTGAAGAGTTTTTCAGATTCTGAATTTGGTGGTTGTTGAATGGATAGAAAAAGTACATCTGGAACTTGTTATTTCATAGAAGATTCAATAGTTTATTTTTCATGCAAAAGGAAACACTCAGTAGCACTTCCCCCTTCTGATGCTGAATATATATCAGCTGGATGTTGTTGTGCTCATTTGTTGTGGATGCAACACACACTCATAGACTATGGTATGTGTTTTACGAAAACACAAATTTTGTGTGATAATACTAGTTCAATTTCCCTAAGTAAAAACTATGTAAATAACTCTCGTGCATAACATATTGATATTAGGAATCACTTTCTTAAAGATCACGCACACAAATGGGATATCATTCAACAATTTATCAAAAGACAAGATCAAATTGTAGAAATTCTCACAAAATATTTATCCTCTGATAGATTTGAATACATTAAAGATACATTAGGAATAATAACCATATGGTAGTCTTCCATGTTAATTTCGGTTGAAACCAATCTCTTTATAGTAAGGAAATCCTTTTCATGGGGGGGGGGGGGTACATCTATTTGTTATTTTTTTTCTAAAATTCGTAGCCTAATATTTTTTTCTTTTCCGTACGAAAAAATTTTCATAATGACAATTTTTAAAATTATTCATATTGAAAATTAACGTAGTCAGTTTTTCTATATTTTTTGTAATGAAATTTTTTGTAGTCAGTTTTTCTAAATTTTTCAAAATAAAAATTTTCGTACTCAATGTTTTTAAATATTTCGTAATGAAATTTTACTCAGTTAGATTTTATATTTTTTTATTAAAAATATTCATAGTTAAATTTTCTAAATTTTTCAAAATGAAGATTTACAAACTTAAAATTTTTTGAATGGAGATTTTCGTATTGAATGTTTTTTAAATCAATTTTTTTTCAGAATCTACAGTTCTTAAAGAAGAATATTCCTCAGAATGAATAATCACCCTAAGCAATCTGAAAGGTATGTTTCCATTCTTATGTTATCATAATCATCTTTTACTTTTTGGTATTTTCATCTATTTTAAATTTTCATATTCACTTTTTCTTGAATCTGAATTTTTTTTTAAATCCTCAAAAGATCAGATTCTATCCAAACGTATTTCTGTCTATCATCTCAACCATCAGATTTGATCAGAATATTTTTCACCCATTGGATTGAGTATGGAAGCTAAACCGTCGCCTCAAAATCTTATATAAATAATCCTAGATGGTTGTCCCACATTTAAACGTATGCTCGTGCGTGGGGAAGCTCTGCCCTCCTACTTAAGCTCGTTCCAAACATCTATGATCTTTCTTACTTCCAAATGTCTTCTGAAGTCTCCTCTGAAGAAGATATGTCAACTGTTAACCAATCTCAGAATAGCAGATATAAAGAGAAATGATAGTTGATCTGAAGTTTTTCGTGATGTTTGATTCTATTATCTCAAATAACATAAATATGGTTGGATGGGAAAGTGTTTGACTTTCAAAACTAAAAGTTTAGGATTTAATATATCTTTAGTAGCTGATAGAATTCTATGAGTCAGTAACATTCTTTATGTAAGAAGGCAGAAGAAAATTTTCTTTCAAGAGCTACTGGAAAACATCTTCACTTTCTTACTCAAAGGCTACGAATCTGGTTCGTATCCATTATAGAGGAGAATCCGATTTCTGCTCACATAAAGTGTCTAAGGTTCAAGGATGTTTTAATAAGGTGAATTCTCTTACTTTTCTTGGTTTTTCAGAGGTAAAGAATCCGAAGATTCTTCACCTATCTACAAATTATCGGATTCTTGAATTATCAGATCAAGGATTTATCATACTGAGAAAAAAAGACAAGGAAACTTTGAAGAAAAGTGATATGTACATTATGGATTTCTTAGTAAATGTAAGGAGGATTAACATGGTTAGGCATATTTTGGTTACCATTGAGAACATAAATAATTGAAATCTGAAGGCCCAAATTATCATGTATCCAGCCATTCTTTGAAAGATTATTGTTCGGTGTCTAGAAACATTCAAAATCCCGTGAAAATGTATGTTGAGAATTTGAAAAATTATACTGTTGAGTGATGAAACTCTGAGAAGGATAAAAGATGGATTTTCAAAATAATTTGAAATGTTTTATGATTTTCTTGAGGAGGAGGCATAATCCTTATCGAAGAAACATGAAGTGGATGAGATTTCCAAAAGGGTGGAAGGAAGAGGAAGCTAAATGAAATTGAAGATAAGGAAAAAAACCCCAATGGCTATGGTAACCCAATCCGCACCACTGAAGCCAGAGATACAAATAGTCTATCCTGATGAAGTGGTAGGAAAATGGAGAGAAGGCATGAAAAATTTGAAATAAGGGGAGTCTACGTTTGGCTTGGATCCTACTGAGGAAAAGGCCTTGAACGAAAAGGCTATTGATGAGCTTGAGAAACAAAGGAAAGAGATGAATGTGAAGAAGATGTTCTGTGAGGATAAATTAGTTCAATCCCTTCTTAGGGATACCGAGAAAGCTTCCGAAAATATTCTGGTACGAGAATACTTCCTGATAGGACCGTTACCAGAGACTCTAGGAATGAAGTTTGTAACTCCAGAAAAAGTCCAACAAGAAGTAGTAGAAGAAAAATAAGTAGCAGAAGAAGTAGAAGAAGTAGATAGTGATGATACTAAGGATCTGATAAAGCAAGTAGATGATTTTCTTGAGAAGGAACGATCTTTTAAAAAATTATCATTCTGAACCTCTCAATGAGATTCATCAAAGCTTGCTACTCCAAGGAAGGATGAAGAGAAGGCTGAAGATGATGTTGACAAACCATCTGAAGAAGAAATCATCATTAATGATTTCATTCACCATGAGGATGCTGAGGCAGGAGCTATGAAAGAAAAAGTATATGAAGAAAAATTTGTTGAGCTATATATAGTGAACATGAATCCTCTGATCATGAAGAAACCATTCTGAATGTTGATAAGGGAAAATATGTTGTAGTTGATACACCTAACAAGGCTGTGGTAATGAAGAAAGAAGTTGTTGGTTCTATAAAGTGGAAATCCACTAAGCTAGAAAAATAATCCTCACAACGAAATTTTTTTGATTCGCAATCATTATCCCTTGGACATGATTTTGTAGTTAAGTCTTTGAAGAAGCTTTTTGGAACAATCCAAATATTTCCAAGAATATTTTCAAGATTCTAGATGCTTCAACAGTCATTGAATCAGAAATTGGATTTAGTATCCATAGTGATGGATAAGTGTGTCAAGCTTGGGGATGATTTCATAACCTTTTTCATAAATTACGAATCCCAAAAAAGATCTTGCAAGAAGATAACTAGCTGGTCAATAAAGACTATAGAAGAACTGAGAGTTCATGATGAATTCCAAGAAAGTGTCAAGGATGCATTTCACACCTAATATGGGAAGATCAAGAATCTCAAAAATAGTTTTGAGGAAAATTTGTCTCTAGAATAGAATTCCCTAATGAAAGAATTAAAAGATATGAATGGGAAGTTGTATTCAGTTGCTTGGAGTTGTAAGAGAGAATGGGATCTCAGTATTGTGATAGAAGAAATGATTGTCAACAAGGAAGAATCCTTGAAGGCTCAGGCTGAAATTCTTAAGGCTCAGGAAGAAAAAATCAAAGCCTTAGATATGAAAATAAAAGATCAGGATCTGATTCTCAAACGAGCAGAGGAAGATCACAAGGAGGTCAAGAAGCTCAAAATTATTATAATGAATTTGATTCTAATGGAAAAGGAAGGATAATTTTGTTCAATACTGATCTTTTGTTTTATTCCTTCATTGTACAATTTTTTATCAATCATAATGAAATTTTAGGTTTCCCTTCATATATTTTGTTGTCTAGTACTAATATTTAAGGTACCATATTTTCATTTCCATTACCTTTAATCCTTTTTTAAAATCATGAATGGGGAGAAAGGAAAAATGAATACTAAGTAAAGAAGAAATTTCCCTAAGGGGGAGATCATCTAAGGGGGAGTTCTTATCCAAGAACATTTTCTTATGCAATAAAATTCTATGTCTCATTCCGAAAATCAAGAATACAATCCTTGGTGTTTCCAAAGCCTAATGAGGAGTTAGTCATGCTCATCTTTTTCCATGTGATAAGGGAGATACGTTTTATTTTCAAAGTCCAGAAAAATATTTTATACGTCCAAATATTCATTTACATAAGGATGTTTGTGATTTCTAATAAGGGGGAGATTGTTGAGTCAATAAGGCTTCATTATGACTTTTACATTCCATTTTTTTTAAAATCACAAACACCCTATATTACGGAAAATTTATTCTCCCCTATGTTTTATCTTGATAAAGAATATTTTCCTTCCCCAAGGAAATTTATCCTTACCATGTTTTTCATTGTTCATATCATAATCTAATTCATTTCATTTCTAAGTATAAAATTCAGTTTCATATCCAAAACCATAGAATCTTATAAATACATAGATATAGTCTATTCTGTTTTTGGGATCCAAATTTAGGTTCTGAATTCTTCTGAATTCAAACTCTGAACATTATGAGTTCAGACTTTGAATACTTCATAATTCAAACTCCGAACATTCTTAATTCATGTTCCAAATTATCCTGAATTCATAATCCGAACATTCTGAGAGCATACTTCTATTTCTTCAGAATTCATACTCCAAACATTCTTTGTTCAGACTCCGAATTATTCTGAATTCAGACTCCGAATGTTCTATGTTCAAGTTCCAAATTATTCTAAATTCAGACTCCAAACATTATGAGTTCAGACTCCGAATTCATCTGAATTCAGACTCTGAAATTTCTAAATTCATGTTCTGAATTCTTCTGAATTAAGACACTGAACATTCTGAGTTCAGACTCCAAATTCTTCTGAATATAGACTCCAAACATTCTAAGTGCACGTTACAAATTCTTCTAATTTTAGACTCTGTACTTTCTGGGTTAGGACTCTTAATTCTTCTGAATTCAGACTCTGAAACCTTATCCATTCAAATCTCCGAATTTCCTTACAATTTAGAATCTATAATTCTATAGAATTCAGGTTCCGAATTAATCTGAAGATGGAATCCAAATATCCTTGTATTATAGACACCGAATTTGTTTTTGGTTAGACTGTGAAATTTTATTTTTCCTTACACTCCGAAAAACACATTTGGTTAAGCAACCATATTTTTCTTCACTCATTTTTTTTATAAAATGATTTCATGCATTCAATTACTAACTAACCATTTTTTGAGTGACACGTGTAAGGGTCCCTCCAGAATTCAAGGAAAATATGACAGTTGGAGGAGGGAGCTGACCGTTGAATATGTGCCAATAAATAGCAGATCATTTGAACGCGCTTAATACTATTCTATTACTCTAAGGATTACATGATGCTGAAGTGATTTCTAGAGAGAGACTTTCATGCTTAAGGGTGTACTGAACATATTGTTAATAATTTCTTCATGTGACTTCGAATGTTGCTGAGTACATTCTATGGATTTTAGGGATATGAATATAGAGGTGCCGACTACCTTGTAGTTCGAGTTCTTGAGGGGATAGAAAGACAAACTTTGATATTCATATTGAGGGTTTACCCTAGTGTGGGTAAGACAGAAATTCTTGAAAGTATAAATAAAGTGACCTTTATCCAAGTTTGTTGGATACCCTTCCCTTTGTGTCAATAGATATACTACTTGTTACTTGTATTGATTCAAGTTTTCCACTACATTTTTGGTTTTTGAGGAATGTATAACTATATTATAATTTCATATACTTGTACTCTGCTTAAGAATGATTATATATTCTTTAATATAGAATCATTATCTTTTTAAAGAATTGTTATGATTTATTTCCAGAACCACATTTCCTGAATCAAGCATGTCTGTAGAACATAGACGTTTTGTGAGTTTACCTTGTTTAACTTTGTTAAACATCTTCAACTTTAAATGTTCTAAAGGAATTTTTTATGTAATAAAATACACACCCCTCTTGTATATTGGGAATCTACATTATTATTTTGATACTATGATCAATATCATTTCAATCCTACAGGGTCATCCCGTACATAGATGGTCGGGCTGGATGAACAAGGTCGTTCAGTGGCCCCGCGGGCTGGTAGAAATAGTATAGTGGATAGTGACCCTACTCGTAGGGTAGGTCGCTTGGACTAGGTCGGGTTGGTGTGTCGGGCTAAGTCGAATGCAGACTAGACCCAGTTTAGGATTTTTCTCTAAAATTTTTGCAACATTCAAATTTAATGATTGTATGATGATAAATCTGCGATACATAGACCCTCATGGTGAGGAGGTCCTTTTGAGATAGATTGGTGTGTTTTTAGTATAGAACACTGTAGATATAGTGTTTCCCTTTGTTATTTCCATGAGGGTAGAGTACAACATTACATCCATATCACTATATTGTAGTCCCCTCTCAATTAAAACCCCCCGATAGAGTTATTATATTACTCCTTTGGACTACAGTGATCCTCTATCACCCCAGGTGGAGTTTTGTAGGAATTGACATGACCTATGAGTCCAGGGAATTATTCCCCCATCTAGTGAGTTGTATCAGTAGGGTTGTCCTTATTCTATAAGGAGGATCCCCAACATTATGAGACACATCGATAGGGCTATCGATATTCCCTGAAAATGATCCCCTACATTCCAAATTAATATAGATTGGGTTGTTGGTATTATTTGGGAAGGATACCATATCTTTATAGCATTATATTTGACTAGTGTTTTCTGTTTTTGTGGGCCCCAAAATATAAGGGCCTCTTTGAAACACTCATTGATGACATCATGTATCAGGAATTGTGTTCTCCCAAAATGAGAAAGCATCGAGCAGAATCCTATAGCTAATGATTGGTTGTGACTTACCTCTTTACTTTGTGGTCGGTTACGAGTATATGTTGATATCCTTGGTACATATTTTGCATATTTATACCAATGTAGATATGATTGTAATTCATGCATTTATTGTGGAATACTTTGTAAATTTCTTTTTGGTTTTTCTTTGTTGTTTTGTGGTGTCCTACTATGTAATATTTTACTCACCCCTTCATGTTATTTTCCTAGATGTGTCATGTCTTGTGCAGATGATCGATGCTTTGATGGAGTCCTAGGTGGGCTGGGACAAGGTGGTTCTTATAGAGGTTAGAAATATTTGGTGTGCTTCAATGACATCAAACATCAATCCTACACATAACCTTTAGGTAGGGTTTTCTACAGAGGAGTTCTATGTACTGTTGTGTTTACTTTTACAGACTATTTCATTGGTGGTATTATATTCTGGGATTCAATAGATTCTAGTTTCTACTCTCTTACTTTATGGCCAGTATCCTACTGTATTGATGCATCTCTTACATAGTGCTTACTAATTTCAATATTTTTGGACATGGAGTATTGTATTTGTACATAAAATTAGGAAAATTCCACCCATTTGTCATATATTCATACTTGGGGCTAGTCACTAGCCCTTGTCCTACTAGAGGTGGGAGTGGGGTAGTCACGACAGGGGACCCTCTAGGATGGTTCATGATCGAGTGGTATCAGAGGAGGTTAGTTCTACTTAAGGATCGAGGGTCTATGAGTTTGGTTTTGGAATACATTGGTAGTTGTTTTGAGTTCATCATTTAGTCTTGGGACATCAGTGTTGGTGCAGAGGCTGACGTATCGATACACCATGACTCTGGACACCTTCCTCTCCACTTGGTACATGAAAACACTGGTTGTAGGTAATTAATGTTACATGCACCCAATATGAATGGCCTATGATTTCTATTTCCACCACGAGATAGATCTCTAGATATACTCGACTACCCATGGTCTATGTTATTTTATTTCAGGATTACTCCATGAAGACAGCCATCCATGATTCAATTGCATGATCATGAGGATGATCCACCTAGAGATTAGGCGACAATACAAGGGAATATACCAGAGGTGGAACCTTTGAGTTGTTTCCTATATTGAGTACCATCTATCTAGCATCATTTACTTCCAAGGATTATGGATGAGGATATACGTTTGATGCATGAATTTCATGAGTTCCCAAGGCAGCAACCTCCCAGGTTTTGGGGTGGGAAAGTCCCCCAGGTAGTTGAGGATTTCTGGGAGGCAGTAACATGTGTCTTCTACCTTATGGGGATTCATTCTGAACAAATGGTGGTCTTATCTACGAGTCTTTATTAGGAGTTATCATTGTGATGGTAGAGCTCAGTGACCCAGACATATGAGGAGGTGACCCTCTTTTTGGAAGACATTGAGCATCCATTGAGGGAGGAGTTCGTTATAGCTACATTTCGATTACTTTACATCAAGGAGCTGATGAATCTATAGAAGAGCTGCTGGATTGTGGTGGAGTAGTCGATGATGTTTACTGGTCTTTCACAGTGCTCCATATATATGGTGTGAGGCACTTTTTTTTAGGGATAAAACCATTGATAAGGGAATATACTAGGAGTGTAGGGAATCCATGTTATCCTTTAGAATTCCTATATATGAAGGTGTTCTAGAGTGAGCTCTACCGGTGGAGAGATTACTAATGGAGAAGACACCAGATTTGGGATCTATTAGGTGGAACTAAGTAGCTTATTAATCAGATGTATGTACCATTCATCAGCCACCAGGACCCAAGAGGGCCAAAAACAGTAACAGCGGATCACAAGATACTAGTTCAATGGTGCACGACACCCAGGATGGATCAAATCATAATAGAGATAGGTAGTGTTACATAACTGGTATCAGGGGAATCGAGCTCATGATTTCAAGACTCGAAATATATACAATCCAGGGATGACTGATGGATCATTA
Source organism: Viscum album (assembly GCA_963277665.1). Taxonomy (NCBI): domain Eukaryota; kingdom Viridiplantae; phylum Streptophyta; class Magnoliopsida; order Santalales; family Viscaceae; genus Viscum; species Viscum album. Next base: position 1,615,400,822 of record OY728131.1, on the reverse strand, counting down.
AGGTTATCGAAGTTACCTGATAAGGGTGGTCATCAAGGTGGAATATGTGGTAGAGGAGAAGGATGAGTAGTAGTAAATGGGTTGAAGTTCGGCGCGTTACCACCACCACCCCTTGGATGTCCACACCAAGCTGAGGGAGCTGGTGGATAGGGAAGAGAATAGATGCTGGTGATGGAGAATTATTTCCATGGTGCTCTATGGATGATTAGAGGTACACTATTTTTAATTTCTGCCTTAACTACTGTTTCAATAGACAGAACATCTAATCATTGTTTTCATTCCGTGGAGCTTCTTATGGGCTCAATGATTCCGGTCGTACCATTAACTAAACCCTTATGTTTAGACACTCCTATTGGAGGGGATTTTATGATCACACAGTAGTGCCGAGAAGGTGAGATTACTCTTGGAGGTGAGATTTTCAGTTGGGATCTCTTTGCAGTGGCATTGAGGCCTTACGTCGTTATTCTCATTACAGATAGGTTTTCAGTAGTCCAAGAATAGATTGGTTGTTTTAGGGACATATTTCGGTGTTTCTACGGTTAGGTAACTAGGGATTCGTTTTTTGGTGAAATGGTAACTCATGTAGTGAATGATGGAATTACTCATAGGAGGGTACAACCGATTACTCACTATTTCTATAGCCTCATCCTTTGTGTAGTGGATGACATGAGTCTATAGTTTCCTATAGTGGTGGTGGAGTATTAAGACGTCTATCCTTAATATTTCCTTATATTACCTCCATAAAAACATATTCATTTATATATACAATAGGAAGGAACCAATATCTACCCATTCATATTGGATGTCTCTCAAAGATATTCATGAGATTAGGGTACAGATGGAGGAATTTAAGAGGAATGGCTTTGTAATACTAAGTGTTTCACCCTAGTTGGGCCTAATTTTGTTTTCGAGGAAGGTATAAAGGGGCTTGAGGTTCTGTGTGGAAATTTTTCACATGAATCAGGTGAATGCGAAGAAAAAGTATCCAAAACCAATAATTGAAGACCTATTTGTTCAGTTGAAGGGAGCGGTGTGGTTCTGAAAGATTAAACTATGATCTGGTTATCTTAAGTTTTATGTAAGATATGCGGATGTACCGAATACAACCTTCAGATGTTGGTATGACCACTATGGTTACATACTGATTCTACATAGCATGAAGAATGACCATCATTTTACATGGGACTCATGTACAGGATCTCCCAGCATTAATTAGAATGGATTCTGGTGGTATTCATTAATTACATCCTAGTGTACTCGACATATAAGGAGGAGCATGAGATACACATGAGGATGGTCCTAGAAACATTCTAAAAGCTCTATCATTATTGGAAGCTCTCTAAGATTCATTTCATTATTCAAGATGTCCACATTAATGGACACATCATTTCAGAGGCTTGAGTTGTAGTGGATCTAGTGATGATTGTGACAGTTCTTACAAGGGATCTACTAAAGAGTTTTACTGAGATACAGAGTTTCCTGGGATTGGATGGGTACTACTGTAGTTTTGTACACAACTTTTCCTGAGAAGCATTACCCTTGAAAATATTTAGATGGAAGGGGTGTCTTTTTTTATGGATAGAGGAGTGAAAATAGTGCATTTAGTTGCTGAGACAATGAATGACGAGCGATCCCATATTAAAACTACCAATGGTGGGTGTCAGGTAAGTAGTGTACTACAATACATCAGGGAACATACATGGTTATTTTTTGATGCAGGGGAATACTATGACTGTTTATGGTTTAATCCATTTAAGACAGCGAGAACAGAACTACATGACCAATGATCTTGAGCAAGTGGTGGTACTCTTCTCATGGATGATTTGGTGACTCTACATGATGGGAGAGTATTTTATCAAGTACTATAACCATTGGAGTATAAAGCATATCTTCTCTCAAATGGATCTAAAAATGAGATAGAGGAGATGACTAGAGTTTCTCCAGGAATATGACATTGTGATTTTCTATACTCGTTGGAAGGGAAACGTTGTGGAAGATTCTCTCAGAAGGAGATTAAGTATGTAGTTGTTGAGTGTGGAGTCAAAGTAGTGTCCATGTTACAAATTTCTTTGTGGATGTAGCAGGAGGATCTTACCAGAATTTGATGGTTGTCACCCCTACACTCTTAGAATGAAGTAGGGAGGCAGATCCTGGGGATAGAGAATGTGAAATCTGCGATGCCCAGTTGTCCATAGGGCATACCCCAGATGGATATTCGATAGGTGGGGTGAACTTCATTCTTTTCAAAGGGTGCATAGTAGTACCAGTGCCGTTGTGGGAAGTGGTTCTTTGGGTGTTCCATACGTCCCCTATGGCTGTATAACTTGGGGTTGAGATGATATACCTGGAACTCCTACATCAGTTCTGGAGGACATGGATGAATAAGGCGGTGTCACAGTTTTTTTTCTTGATGCCTCACTTTCTTGCATGTGAAGGCTGAGCACTAGGTTCTAGTAGACTTGACCTAACCTCTTGAGATTCCAAAGTGAATGTGGGATGAGATATCATTATAATTCATAATTATTTTATCACGCATGTTAAGAGGTCATGATTCTATCTAGGTGATCATTGAACGACTCACCATGTAACCCCACTTCATACCTATTCGAGAGAAGTGTTTAGTCGAGCGCTTGGGACATCTCTACATACAGTTGATAGTTTGGCATCACAGATTTCTATCGAAGACTTTTTTATATCTTGATGCTCATTTTACATCCCAATTTTATAATGGATTCTAATAATGGTTTTGGACTCAGTTATGCGTGAGAATAGTGTTTCATCCCCTAATGGATAGCTAGGCGAAGAGAACAATTTAGGTTCTATAGGATATGTTGCATGCTGACATCATGGACACTTGTCATAACTTAGTAGGTCACCTAAAACTAGTGGAGTTTACATACAACTACCACTACAACTCCACCATTGGAATGGAACCCATCAAGGCCTTTTACGGGTGACCATGATGGTCACAACATTGATTGACTAACCCAGGATTGTCGGCCCTCATAAGGTCAATGTTAGTGCGGGCTACCACTGAGAAGGTGAAGATCATCCAGGAGAAGATGGGGTCTGCACAATGATGACATAAGTTGTATACTGAAAAGATATAGAGGCATCTATAATTTGAGGAGGGAGACCATTTGTTCCTTCATGTGTCACCTCGATTAGGATTACAGAGAATTGGACGAGGCGACAAGTTATCTATGAGATATATCAGCCCTTTCTAGATTCTACATAGATTTGGTGAGGCAGAGTACCACCTAGATCTATACCAATAGTTTCACTGGGTGTATGACTTCTTCCATGTGTCACAGCTAAGGAAGAACATGCATGATCCATCACACATCATCTATTGGTGTGAACTAGACATTGACAATGTGATGACTTTTACGGAGTACCGAACGGAGACTGAGGATCAATATGAGATGATCCATTGTGGTTGGTCTATTACATTGGTGTGAATTCGTTGGCATCACAAGTATCTACAGGAGAACACATGGTAGGGAGATGATTAGATTCTTTCATAGCGCACTCATCATTTTGTTTAGCATCTTTTGTTTTTACTTTTGGGGAAGTAAATTCCTAAGTTGGGGAAAATTTAATGACTATTATTTTCATCAATTATAATTTTATAAATTAATTAGAAAAATTTCAAGATCAGGCACTAAGATGTAGAGTGATTTTGAGTCTCGGGGTTCCCGATACAAGTTGTTGAATACTGTTACATTTTTAATAAATTGAGTGGGATGTTTTTCATTAAAATTTGAATATATTATAAACGGATTCCTAGATCAGAAATATGAGGGAACCGTTGTGTTCATAAAAAAAATTATCTTATGTGGGGCCTAACATTGACCAGTATATGCCAAATGTGAATAATAGGTTTTGGACATATCACTAATAAAATATTAAATAAAAATATTTTATTTCAACGCATCAAATATTTTATTTATTTTTATGTTTTTTAGGAGTTCATGTTTATAATAATGACCCCATAATTATCATATGATGAGGAGAATGATGTTCTCTAGAAGGTGATGACAAATTGGTTTTTGAGAAATGGATCGAAGATTGATGGATTGAGGAACAACAATGATAGAGCTTCATCCTTCATCAAAAACCAATACAAACCCCATGTAGGAAATTGTTTCATTGTGATTCGTTCCCCATACTTAAATCTTATGTTGAATTTAGACCAACCCTTGAACAAGTTTATTTGTGGTATGATCATTCTTGGGGGATGGAAAATTTATGCAGGTTGATTATCAGAGATAATTGTGTTTAGATATTTATTTTATTTTCCTCTATGTTCATCATTCTAACATGAACTGAATGATGTTGACATGGAAAATGAAAATATTCAACCTTTTTGAATTCTTGTGAATTTATCTCCTTCCACTAATCTTCCTGTCTTTATTGTTCTTCACAAAATACAAACAGAGCAACGTTTCACCGTTGATCTGTGGTGCAACAAGTCGAGATTGGGGATCCAAAAATGTAATGACATCATGAATGTTATAAAGACAAGGAAAGGGGTGAATCACCTGAGGTAGTAGTTTATGGGAGAAAATGTGGTGCCTAGAGTTGTGGCTCTAGCCGGTTCAAGAAGATTGTGAGGACATCTGACCACTGGTAGGGCTGTCAGAGGAAGAGGTGGCACACGACCCGGATGGGGGCTGAGCAAAGTGAAGTGAGAGGAAATAAAGCTATCACAGGGGTAGCCAGTTTTGGAGAACAAGGTCATTATCTGGGAGGTACCACATGGGAGATCGTTGTAGGGGAGGCTGCAGGTGGAAACCGGGGATGTGGCAGTGGGGGATTGCATGTGCGGCTGGGTTCGTATGGAGCTTGTAGGGGTGGAGGATGTGGGGTAGGCCATGGATAACTTGGCCATCTGTGTTGACCACAGTATCACCTTGTTGACTTGTTACACAAGGATGGGTCTGGAATGTATGGGAGAATGGGTTTGACCCGCAGACAATGGACCGGGATGGATGAATCGGGCTGCTCTAGCGGCCCGACAGGTTGGGTCCATTCGTGCAACGGGCTGCGACATACGGGCATTGGTCCCTAGTTTACTTGGTCAGAACGGGCCTGTTGTTCCAGGCTAGGTCAGTCGACCACACCAAATCAAGGTGGTGGGTTGGCTAGGGTCAGACACAGACCAGACTCCGCTTAGACTTCGTCACTAATATAACCTTAACTATCAAATTGAAGGATCGTTCGAAGAGCTGTCTTTGGTGTTGGGATCCTTGCAACAATGTGGTCTTTTTGAGATGTCTTTCTTGGTTTTTATTGTCCACTAGTATATGTTGAGAGTTTACCATGTTTCTTTTCTAGATTTTATAGTAAGACACTACGTCCACATCATTTGATTGTAGTGCCCTCTAGAGGCTGAGTCCTGGATAGAGTTGTTGTGTCCCTCTGGGGTTAGAGAAACACTCTATCACCTATGGTGGTGCTTTGTGGGAATTGACATGACCAATGAGGGCATGACATTAGTCCTCCATCCAGTGGCATGTATCTATAGGGTTTTTGGTATTCTATGAGTAGGATCCCCTACTTTACGATCCACATCAGTAGTGTTGTCAGTATTATCCGAGAAGGATCCCCTACATTATGGTAAAATAAAGGATGGGTTTTTTGTATTCTTTGGGAAGGATCCCCTTCATGTTTACAATGATCTTTGACCAGTATGATTCTTTTTAAGAAGGTAAAAAATTAGCGGGTGTCAATTATAAGAGTCTCAAATGACACCAGGGCTTGAGGAGTGAATTCTCCCTAAATTAGCATGCCTCGATCAGAATCAAGTGGTTAATGATTGGTTATGACTTACATATTTACATTGCGGCAGGATAAAAGTATATCTGTATATACTTGTTATATTTGTTACATATTTATACTTGTGTAGAGCTAAATATACTTAGAGTATTTATTATGGTATACTTAGTTTATTTCATTGTGTTATTTTGATACTATTTTGGGGTGTCATACTTAGCATTGTTTTACTCAACCATTCATGATATTTTCCTACATATTTCATGTCTTCTATAAATTATTAATGATTTGATGAAGTCCTAGGGGGATCAGGACATGGTGGTTTTTAATTTGGTTAGACAAACATGGTATTTTTTATAGCTTCAGAAACATATCCTACAACAACCCTTCAGGTAGGGTATTATACAGACGAGTTTTAAGAACATGTGTATTTACTTTTGTAGAATCTTTATTTGGTGGGATGATATTCTAGGCCTATTTACATTCTATGTTCATACATTCATACTCAATGGTTGGTATCATAGTGTATGCTTTCATTTTCTACTTAATGTTCATATATTTAAGCATCATTCGCCTTAGAGTTTTTTCTATGTGTACAGGTACATTAGAATATTATTCCCATTTGTGGGATATTACTACACAGTTCCATTGTCATGCACCTGGACTATTGGAGGTATGCTTGGGGTAGTCACATAATGATCCTCTCTAGGAGGGTTCATGACAAATCGGTCATGTTATATTCTAAGTTTGTCTCCATTGATACACATTTGGGGAAGAAAGTGTAATTTTTTTTTCAATTCCCAGAGTGTCCACAACATATTCTCCAATATGGACATTTATGAAAAATAATGATTTTGGAAATGTAGGCCTTCAATGTGATTACCAGAATGGACTGGAAAACTAGTTTCCAAGATCACATTGATTGCTATTGAATGTAGGTATATTTTTCTTCAAAAAAGGGAGAGAAGTTCCTAATGACTATGTTGTGAGAGATTAGATAAGGAAGAGTTGTACCAGACTACATCCTACTTAGGTCAATCATATAACAGATGGAGGGATTGCAACATTCAGAAGTAGTAGTGAAAACATCTTCATCTTTTCTACTAGTTTTAGATCTCTATCAGGATGTATTCATTGTTGACCTCAACAAAAAACCCTCTTGATAGTGGGATTGAATTTTATATAGAGACTATTCCTAGTGGACAAACAATTTTGAAACATATATGTTGAATGGATACAATCAAACTGAATTATCCCAAATTTTAAATATAATACATGGAGAAAAAAGTATTTATAAAACCTAGTACTTCAGCATGGGGAGTGCCTGTTTTTTTCCAAAATTGTGAATGGTTGTATTTGACAATGCCTGATTATCAGAAGCTAAACCAGATGACTGTGAAGAACCAATATAATTTGACAAGTATTGATGAAATTTTATATCTATTAGGAGGATACTGGTGTTTTTCCAAGATGTATCTTTTAACCTACTTCATCCAATACCGAGTTGGGTAGGAGGATATTCCAAAGGTAAATTTTCAATTTAGATAGGGGTTGTATGCGTATTTGGTAATGTCATTTGGACTGACGAATGGAATAGATGTGTTCATAGACCTCAGAAACAAAATATTTTATACATATTTGGACTCATTCACCATACTGTTTCCAATACATCCTCATCTACTTTCTAACATCATAATAACATGATAGACACCTGAAGGTAGTATTGACTATGCTCCGATATCACATACTTTATGCTAAGCTGTCAAAATATGTCTTCTGGATTAATGAGGTGAAGTCCACCAGACAATTGGTGTCCAAATATGGTATATAATTAAATTCGGAAAATGTCAAAGGAGTCATGTTATAGACACATCCATGAATCATGTTTGAGATCCAGATCATCCAAGGGATAGTTGGATATTACTGATAGTTTATATATGACTTATCTTGATAATCAGTACCCATTAAAACATTGATGAAGAATGGAGTAAGGTTCTAGTGGTCATACCAGAATGTATAGGCCTTCCATTAGAAAAATAAAAGTATTAAGATCACTGTAATATAGAAACTTACAAAGCCTGAGATTAATTATATTGTGTATTGTGATGAATCGTGAGATGGTATAGGAGTAGTACCGATGTAAGGAGAAAATGTATTATCTTATGGGTCTTCTCACCTATGAACTGATGAGATGAACTACTTTAAGCTTGACTTGGAGCTGGATCAAGTGGTCCATGCACTGAAATGTTGGAGACATTATCTCTTTGGTGATATATTTATTATTTATACGGATCATAAGAGCTTACTATATATCTTCACTCAAAGGGATTTGAATCTATGGAAAAGGAGTTGGATTGAGTATCTATTAAAATTCATCTTTTAGAGGACATATTACCCTAGAAAGGGAAATTTCATAAAAGATTCTCTTTTCAAAAGGACCATGGATGAGTATGAACGTGGCAAGAAGCCTTTAGAGGAGTAGTGGAATTTGATGTGTTTATTGGATGATTGGAGGGTTGATGCTTTAATAGATAATGGCTGTATAATATTCTACACATTTATGATTACATCATTCCTTATGTGATGGTTGAGAACTGTTCATGATTTTGAACCAAAGTGTACTATGATGAGGGAACGACTTGGTGGAGGTGACCCGATACCAGAATTATTGATGAACAATAATGAAATGATCATATTCCATGGTTGAGTAGTAGTTAAAAATTACACTAAAGGGAAACTGAAGAGGATTTAACACACCTCTAGGTTGACAGTACATCATGGGGAACAAAATATGTACCATGACTTCAGATGATAGTCTATTTTGTCTAGGGATGAAGATGGACATTGTAGGTTTTGTCTATCAACCCCTCACCTGTAAAACGGTGTAAGATGAGAACCATCTTCTTGGGGGGTTGTTTTATCTACTCTCAATATCTATTTAAAATGGGGATGACATTTAAATGAGCATAGTGACAGAATTACCCATGACCCCAAAGAGTCATGACACAGTTTGGTTGTTCGTCATGTAGTTGACAAAGTGTACACAATTGATACCTATTAGAGAGACTCACTCAGTAATGAAGTTAGGAAAAATTTATGTCCAATAGATTTTGAACTTACATGGATTACCATTGAGAATTTTTTTTGATAGAGATTCACATTTCACATCATGCTTATGGAAGGGCTCGAAGGAATCCTTTGAGTCTAAGCTAATATTGAGCATTACATACCACCCTTATAGTGATAGATAGTCTAAGAGAACTATAAGCATTCTTTATGATATGTTATAAGCATGCTTGCTTTACCTTGGTGGGGAATGTGATGATCACATGACCTTTCATGATTTTTGATATAATAGTAGTAATCAAGCATAAATTATGATAGAACATTATGAATCCTTTTATGAGATGTTGTATCTCTTGCCCATTTTTTCCATGATGTGGATGTGGTAGCAGTTGTTGGCTCCAACATGGTTGAGGAATCTTCTGAGGGAGTGCAACTGATGTAGAAGATATTGATCACTTCTCATAGTTGACAAAGATCTCATTCTGACCGATGGAGGATACCATTTATTTTTTCTATAGAATATCTTTTTTTCTTTAATGTGACTCCACGGTTAGGAGAAAAACATCAGAGAAATAAGGGTAAGATAGCACAACAGTTTTTGGACCCTTTGATGTCACCGAATGTATATGGGTAGAGGCATATCATCTAGACCTCCCTTCACACCATTATGTTATAGACATCTTTTTCTATGATTCACAAATTAAGAGGTATATTCCTGATCCTACACATGTTATTGATTGATAGTACATTGAGATAGATACTAACATATCTTATGAGGAGCATCTGATAGAGATCATGGACCGATGCAAGAAGGTGTTACGTGGAAATACCATAGCACAAGTCCGAGATTAGTGGAAGCACAAACAGATCCTAGAAGAGATGTGGGAATGAGAGTCTAATGATTGATCTCAGTTCCCTAGGTTGTTCAAGCATGACAACAAGATATTAATATCAGGTTAGGGAATTATAGAGAGGGGGGATTGTAATATCTTGTTTTTCTTACAATAACAATAAATCCCATTTTTGCTAAATTATTAATAACTTAAGTGGAGAAAATGATTTATTAGTGAAAAATAATGAAATATGATTAACATATAATGATAGGGTAATACAATACCAGTTAACAATCTATAATATTCAATCGACTATTTTAAGAGTAAGGCATAGAGTTCTTGATGGTTTCTATGGACCACAATTCCTCGGCGAAGAAAGAAAAAAATATTAAATAAATAATTTTATGTGCGGACAATTTAATCAAAATAATTGAATAACACAAAAATAGTGCATCATATGATAAAACAGAGACCACCATTGGGTCCATAACAACATTTTTACCCTAGTACATGTATTATATTTGGAGGAAATGTGTATTAGATGCCTCGATAAAAAGATAATGTTATTAAATAAAATGTTTTATAAACTAAATTACTAAAAATAATTTTATATCTCACAAACTGCATGTCGCAAAAAGCACTCAAAAACCCCCATCATGTCTGGAATGGGGGGTCTACCCTATTGGTATAATGTCAATATGAAATTGACCTCTTTAGTCACCTATGAAAATAGGTTAAATTTTCTGAAAAAGGGAAATAATTTAAAATTTTAATTCATTAAATGATAAAAAGGGGAAAAACTGTTCATGAAACCTCTTCCCCCACACAAATCATTGATATCCTCCATGGAAAGAGTGGGAAGATTACCAAGGATTCATTTTAGTTCATTCTATCCATGATAAAAAATTAAAATGCATTAATTGGTGAAATTAAATGACACTACAATAATCAATTTGGTGTTTAATGGTTGGAAACATGTGATTAATCATCAAAACGATGAATTAATTTTAGGTTTGTTTCCCAAGCCTAATGTGTATGTTTAACCCTATCTAATCCCAGCACCCCAAAATGTATAATTACTAGAACTCATTTTCCGATTTTAGGAGAAAAAACAACCTAAAAAATTGAATTTCATCGGGTGGCATCCTCCCCCCTTACGGAATCTTTGCGTAGTGCACCCCACCTAATGTGTTCTCTTATTTTTTTATTGAATTAAATTCCCCCTTTCTTATCATTTTGAGAGTTTTTAAAAAAATGGGGTTATGTAAATTTTGATGGTTATTGAAATTAACTTAAACAAATATCGAAGGATAATTATTTATAAATTATCATATGGATTGTTTGTGTGTTTATTAATATATTTTCTTCAATAAATTCATATTAAAATTTATTATAAATTATCAAATTGTATATTTTTGGTTTCTTTAATGAATTTTTTTAAAACAATTTAAATTATAATTTATTATAATATATTAAATTGTTTTTCTGTACAGATCATCGAAAGATAATTTTGAAATAAATATTCCAAATTAATTTACCAAAAATGTGTCAAAGGATAATGATAAAATCATTAAATTATAATTGAAATGTTTTATAGAAGAATAATATATCAAAATTATTAAGGGGATAAAAAGTTGAATTATTTTGATCAATGTATAAATAATTGTTCAATGATAAATTTTATGAAATAATGACATGAAAATTATTGAAGATAATTACATGAAATTTTAAATGATAATTAAAAGAAATAATTTAGCTATATTTCAATCGATTTATATACGATAATTCTAATCATTTAATGGGAATTAAATTTATCTATGTAAGCGATAAATTTAAAATTTTAAAATCATTATTATTATTATCATGTTTTAACTATCCAATTAATCTTATTAGTATTTTATATGTTTCAAAAATGATAAAATGATGATTTAAATTATCAATTCATGTGAAAAATGTTTATCATTTTATGTGTTGTTTTAAAAGGGAAATGTGATAATTAAAATATATTAGCTCGTGTGGTAAATATAATGATAATTTGAGAATTATTCAATAGAGAAAAAGAATTATCACATTAGATGTTTTATTTTTTCAAATAAAATTAAGTGTAAGTATTATAGGAAAACCATTGTCATACCTCGATCACTGACGTTCCGAAAGATTGATACATTGATGTATCTCTGTGAAATTATAAAAAATATTTGTGGGTTTCCATCTATAAAGGTTGGAAGTTCCATAGAATTTTGGGATAGTTAAAAAATGATTACCATTAATATTATTATGCTCAAACAAGTTTGATGACCATCATAGATAGTGAGTGCTTGTGGATATGTGTGTAACCTCGAGAACAATATATTACCCATAATTCCATGAGTACTTATAGTTGTGTATTCACATTACAATGTGATTACATGTACATTGTGTTCTAAATTACTTATGATGATGTGTTATTATTTAATATATATATATATATATATCCTTACATTATATGTATATATTGTGGATTTTTTCATTCAGAAAAGATATGTGGAAGGTCAACTTATAATATATTTTGTAGGAGGTATCTGAATGGCTGAAAACGGGAGTTTGATCCATGGGTTAGGAAAATGATGTGGTATAGGAAATTTCATGTAATGGAACTCTATGACATGTCTTATCCATTGTATGAGGGATGCACATTAAGGTAATCAAGGATCAAATACATAAGTAAGGCATAAGATGATGCATGGGGATGTACTCAATAATGATTGGACACTGATTAGCTCTTGGTCCCTAATATGTTACTCAATGGTGTTGTTCTATTATTAAAGGAATATGATTAGCTCTTGGTCCACAGTATGTCAACATGGCGATTAAGGGAAGCTGGTTATCTCTCATTTCCCTTGCACACACAGAGTACATATCTTCTTGAATATCATTGATATTGTGTCACATGAATTCATTGAGAATCATGACTCATTAACCTATTGAATAATCATTGATTCATCTGACACACTAGTTATCTATCTGGCATATAGCCAAAGTAGGTATGGTCGGGGGTTATGGTAGCTTGGATAGCGCACAACCGCTCAGTTTTTGGATTGTATGTTTAATATTCATTATTTATTATGTAGTACACATGTATTTTGAAAAAATTAGTTTTAGAATTCACTTGTGGTGTCCTAATGAGTCTTGTAATGACACCATACATTGGAATTTTGTTGCAGTTATACATTTCAGGACCATATATCCAATGAATGGAAAGGGACATATGGAAGATGATTGAGGAGTAGATTTTAGAGAGGGAATGGAAAAGGACAGGCACCAGAGCACTCTCAGCTTTATTTTTTATATACATTATTGTTTTCCATCTATGTTATACATGTCTTCCATGCCACATTTAATAGAGTTACATTACACATATACCATATTTACTTCTAGAATTTTAATTCTGATTTATTATATTTTTATTATCTAATAATATGACTCGGTAAAGAGTTTATAGTCTCCCCATGTTTCCACTTGAGACCATAACTTCTAGTCGACATCCAATTACATATGGGGATGTGTGATTGAGGCCAGGTAGCATTACGGATCAAACCTAGTGATTCTGGTCTATATTTAAAACAACAATCCCTCATGATGGTTTCTAAATAGTTTTCTAATTTTCAATGCATATCCACTTGGAGTGTCAGACTAGGTGTGCATAAATGTATTTTTTCATGTACCATGTTACACATGAGTCACAACTGATTGAAATTTTCAGAGTTTTTATCCTATGTACATCTATATAAAAACCACATACAAATTTAGTATTCATATAGAGATCTATTACTTGTAATCCATTGACTCTATAATTTACCAAAATTCTTGGACATTTTGTTGTACTTTTTCTTATCATTGGAATTATAATTAGAGATATCTGAAGACATATCCTATGAAATATCCCGAGGGATGTGAATTTTTTTTTCACATTCTAATTTTTAATGATTTACCAATAATTTGTTTTTTATATCAACTATAATGCCCAGGATTAACATAGATGGATATTGCAACATTTTAGTTGAATATTCAGCATAATAAAAAAATAAATTTCGGAGGACTATAATAGTTTAGGGAATTTAAAAAATTGACAAAAATGTATTATAACTTGGTAAAAGATATTCAATGATTACCTTAAATATCATCCCACAAATACATATACATAAAAACATTCTTCATAACTTTGAGAAATGAATAATAAAAAAGGGTTGAGATCAGATGCTCATTATGGGTAAAAAAGGAGATACACAATCATAATCGTGAACATATGGTTATGAGAACATGATCATAACATTATAATATCATACCCTGAATGTTTCAGAAAATACTCCTGAGCCATGGAATAAATATTGGATGTTCAAAAGATAGGAATCATAACCGAATTACGATCATAATACATGAAATAATTACATTGAAATAAGATAATGAATTTTTGGTAGAACTATAAGAACATAAAATGATTCCTATTGTTTTTAAGAAATCACTACAAATCCCATGTTTGTACTATGGGTTCACTCACCATACCATATAGTTATTCATGGTTCACTCCCATGACTATCTTAGTATTCATTGTTCAATCCCAAGACGATCATTGCAGACATAGTCTTTTATTGAAATTAGTTATCTCTTGGTACCTTCCATGTCTATCTAATGAGATATAAACAATTACCCAATGCATTAGAGGGAGATATAGGTCCCACCTATCTCATAATGAAATATATCATACATGTTCAACATGATCATAAGAAATCATATTACAAACTATGAAATGAAATTCATATCATAAAAATGTAATAATATCATAACCTGTGGAAAAAGATACGAATAATAAATAATTACATCAATGAATAAATTGGGAATTGAAGAATTATTCATAATCATATCACCCATGAAAAATAAATGGGTTTTATAAATGTAATTCCATGAAAACATAACCCACTCAGTGAATGAATCGGAATGTAACCATTCGATCATTTTCTAGATTGGTGTGAGTAACATCAATATATTTCATCTTACATGGAACATAATTTTGAAATATCCTTTATTATTTTTTAGTATTTTATCCCTTCATCGTTGAAAATATATTTTTAAAATGTAAAACCTTTTTAAACCCATTTTCTTTAAAAATGCATTGAAAACATAGAAGGGTGGATTGAAATCATTTTGAGTACCTTTTTCCTTGAAAATTTAAAAAATAAAATCATAATAAATCTGAAAATCGTTTACATTGATATCATATAAACGAATCTTGAAAATAATTTGAAAATCATATTCCTTGAAAATTTATAGAAATGTTGAAAACATTTTGAAGGCCAGTTTCATATAAAAAGTATAAAAGAAACACAAAAATAGTTTGAAAACAATATTATTTGTAAATAATTTGAAAAATTATTGACTATTATTTGATATTATTTAAATACATTTCTTTTAAAACATCCTTTTGAGAACATATAAATGAATCATTTAAAATCATTTGAAACATATTTTTAACATGAAAAAAATAAAACCCTTTTCTTTGAAAAACGTTTTAAAACTAGAAATTTTCATAATATTTTTAGAAACATTTTATTTTTTTATAAAAATAACCATATAAACTTATAGAGGAAGAAAGAATTATTTTTTCGTGAATCTGGGTATGTCTGTACATTCCTGACATTCTTTTTTCAGCTTAAAATATTAGATAATTTATTTAATTAGAAAATAGTAGGAAGATTTCTTTTAAAGCCATTTTTTTAAATTGATTTACATGGGTGAAAATTCACTATAAAAGTCACATGATAATAATAATACATTTTTTAATTTTTTTAATGAAATATGGGTTTGAAATAATATTTATTACCGATCGAAACTAGAAATAAGTTTGGATCTTCAGAAAATCTTTTTCGTATTTATATTAATTACCTAATAGTTGAAAAATGGTACAATTACATATATATGACATTATTAACAATATGGTAGAAATTTGAAGATATATATTTATACATGGATCATAATGTTTCATTACTAGTAGCATAATCAACGAAAATGTCGATAAATGATATGATTTTTATAATAAAACATTACTGGTTTTGTAACATTGAATCATCATAAAATGAGAATAATAACATTAAATGATGGTCAAAATATCATGAGAAATTATAATCACGATATAATAGGAATAAGGAAGAATATAAATCTTCTATATAATATAGGTGCATAATAAGGCATGTTTCTCAAAGAGGGAATATTGAGGCAAAATTACATTACAAATTTGTTTAATTTTGAAACATAAACCCCATTAATGAAAGATCAAAAAATTGATATTTAAATAAAAATAAAAATAAATATAACAATCATATAATATATACATGGTCTGTATACACACCGCATATATGAAATATGAGGTGAACATGGCTTGTACCTCACGTAAAAAAAGTGATATGACAAAACCCCTACCTTTTGATTTGACTCCCATTACACTCATTAAAACGAAATATATAATATGTGTAGAATTATTATAAATCTATCATAGAAATATATTAATATATATAATTCATTAAAATATTTACTTAACAATTTTTTATACATGTTCATTAATAACTCCATGAAAAATTTATGTTTCTTGCGATAACTGACTTCTTTTTTGTACATATTTTGACCTGTTAGTCATGGTCCAATAACATTGATAATTATTTCATAATTCCATGAAATTAAAACATGATTAAAATATACTAAATGTTTAGTATATATTTATTCATAACAATATATAAATGATAAAAAAAATTAAATTAAATACATGGTTCAATGATATGGTAGGAATTACGTACGCTAAAATGTTTTTTCTATTTCTTTGTCATATTAAGAGAAAGAAATTAAATGAAATGTATTTAAAAATATATAATATAAATATAGTATTATTATTATTTTATATATTTTATATATTTTTACAAAACCAATCCATATTATAGTCCATTTATAGTGTGAATGAATCACATCGATTTGAGGAGACGATAGTACACACTTCCAAAAATGAAGTTATTTTATTTACAGAAAATGGAAATCATAAAGTTATGTGATATATAATAATTATAAAAGAATAAATACTTCATAAATATATTATATATATTATAAAAATGGATTTTATATCATAATTCTCAACCATGAGAGGGGGAAAATGAAAAATGATCATCATTATTTCGTGAGTTCGTATTACGCCATACAGAATAACGGTGAGTTCACTAACCATTAGATTTATTTTTGTTTATGTGTAGGTGAAAACATAAGAATAAAAAAATATATGTATATCAAATATATTGATTTATTATGTAATCATGGAATAAAAATATTTTAGGACATAGAGAATAAAAATGAAACAAATGAGCTTTAGGAAGGATGTTACATCTTCTTTTGGTAAATCATATCTGTTACTACCAAAATGATTCCACCTAGGGATTAATAAAAAATAGAGTCTTCAAAGATGAAGAGAGTGGATCTGGGTGGACATTTAGGAATATTTTCTCAAAACCAATGGTCTTGATAAGTGCGAATGAGTAGGATAAGTGAGTTTCATTTTATAGTGGAGGAGGTGTGGCATTCGTTTAAATTTTTTACAAGGAATTATACTAGCTTTTACCCATAAAATGTTGATCATATAATTTTTGAAAAAAATGTTATGGTGTAAAGGGTCGTAATAGGAAAATTTGATTAACTTTGGACAAGTATCATGGTCATTTTGGGGGTCTTATTTATGATTCGGTCCTTTGTTTAAACTAATTTTTCTCTTAATCACTATAATTCATTTTAATCACTTTCACTAATATTTTTGGTCATAAAAAATGTTGATATTATTATACATTATAAATGATTGTGATTCATAGTATGGAATCCCTTTTCACAAATTCAAATAACCGAAGTGGTAAAATTAATATAAATTTAATCCCACAAATTTGTCATGACAGGTGGCTTTTAGCAAAAAATGATCAAAAGTTTGAAATAAATTTATATCCACCAGTAATTTTAAATTATATATAATGAACTATATTGGATTATATGATATATTTTTTATCTAATTAAATATTATAAAACACATCATATATAATTTATCTATATAAATAAATTAGAGGACAAATCTGTATTGAGTTAAAATTCATATTTTTTGAAATTCATTTAATGATAAAACATATCAGAAAATATATAAAATTTACCCGAATTAAATATTTATATTCTATATTCAAAAAATTGAACTTTATTTTGTCAAAAAAATTTAAAAATGTCAAAATAATATATAAAATGGGTTCTCTATTAAAAGGATATAAAATAACCATTTTAAAAAATAGATCTTTTTATTCATCAGTTTAAATTTATTTATATCATATACCTATCAAATTAAATGGATGATGTCCAAAATATTTATTTATGATATAATACATAATATTTTACTAGTAACATTTATTAAAAAATTTGTTTGACTTATCATCATAAAATTGTTTTTCAACATAGAATAAATGTTTTTATAGAAAATTAATTAGTTTATTTCCAAATAGTTATTATAATATCATCTATTAATTGATAAACAATGGGCTCATTTTATATTCATGCGTAAATCATTTATTCAAATAATTAGTTAATCATTTTCATAACCTAAATTCTAACGACTATATCATACATATAATAATATTTAAATAATATTGGTAATAGTATATTGTATTTTGATAGAACTCGGCGTTTTTATGACACAACCTATCAAAGAGACACAATATTACGTGTAATATAAGAAAAAAATAGTGTCTTGTGTATATAATTCTAAGGTAAGTGTTGTGTGTAGTGAAATATTAACATTGTATTGTGTATAATGAATTCCAACCATATTTATTTTATATAAAAACCAAAATTTTTGTCATGTGATATGAAAAATCTCAAAAAGATTAAATTTATTCAAAAATATATTTTAAAAATCATCAGGGTATTACAATATGTTCTTATCATGTGATTTATTTACTGTGTTTTTAATTTAGGTAATTTCATTTATGCTTTCACAATGTATTTGTGTTTTTGTAAAACTCTTCCCATAATCAATGAGTGTGTCTTTCGTCCTCAAAAAACATGAGCACAACAATATTTAGCTACAACATATTCGATTTCAACAGTGGAAGCTTATATTGAGTTTTTTTCTTACATGATGAATAAAATAAAGAATATACTATGAAATGACATGTTTAGAAGAACATTCCCTATCCATTCTACAGACACTATAGTCATCATCTAATAACATTTTAGTTAAAAAACATTTCTAGAATAATAGAATATGACTTAATCCACATTTCCCTTATGATAAATTTTTTTAACATATTTTAGATGGGATTAAATTATATTGTGTTGATATCATTCACCTAATCTTAATGAGAACAATAAATTTGGTTAAATAGATATTATGTAATGTAATATTCTAATCATACCTCTAAATTTTTTAATCAATTAGTATCTGAGCCTCAACAAGATCTAATATATTGGAGGTACCAATGGGAATACTAATACTCATAGTATTGACATACCATAATTTCGTAGGATAATATCTTATATACTTATGTTATCATATTTATGTACCTCCAGGTTTTTTTGATATTTGAAAACGAAGAAAATATGTTAACTCATCCATCATACTCATTTAAAACTCATATTTCATAAGATCTAAAAATGAATATGGTACTGATTTTTGAGTCGCTGCAAATATAATGTAATCAATATAAAAATGAACAATCATAATTTCTTTAATTATCATGTTTTATACAAAAAATTTAATCCACAACACCCTTACAAATTTAGTTTGTACAAACATTATAGTTAACGTATCATACCAATTTCTAGGCACTTATTTATGTCCATAACATACCTTGATATTTTTATAAAAATTTTATAGTTTTTTTACTTTAAAAAATATGTTATTTTTATACAAAAACAACTTCGTGAACAAATCTATTAAGGAAGGAACAGTTCAATTCCATTTTAAATGGTTTAAAATTAACGAATACTATATAGTCTAGAAGTATTCACATAGTTTCATGTCTTGGTACCAATGAATATGGTCCATTATAGTATATTCCATCTTATTGATGATATCCCTTTGCAGAAAGTGTATCCTTATTTTATAATATTATAACATTATTATCACATTTATTCCATGAATCCATTTTACTCAAATTACATAAGTTTATTTAAGTCATTAAAATAAAGACCATATTTCAGTCCATTCAATATCAATGAGATAATATTGTAAATCTTATAGTAAATTATCATCACCAAAATCATTATTAGGTTTATTATATTTGAATTGAGATAATAAATCTTGATGTTCAATTTAACTTTTCAATTTATTTCTTGTTATAAATAGAATATCTACATCACCAATGATATTATCACTAAGATTATTCCAATGAAACAATTGATTTCATTGATTTTTAAAAGATATTTATTCATAAATATGATTAAAATATTTAGAAGGAAAAACAGAAAAAACATATTCATGAGTTATTTAATTATGAGAATTTATTTCTACTATAGGTTGAAAAGAATTTTTAGAAATTACATTTTAGGATTTAGGTTGGGGATCTTTGAAAAAAGGATAAATTTCATCAAAAGTAACATGGATAGTTTCTTAAAATGCACATGATTTTTTTATAACACTATATGACTTACTATTTGTGTAATAACCAATAAATATTTCATCTTAATATTTGGGTGAAAAGATACATAAATTAGCATAAACCTTCATAATGAATACTTTACAACCAAAAACAATGAAGTAATAAACATTGTGTTTTCTTCCCGTTCACAACTCATAAAATATTATAATAATAAAACATAAAATAAAAAATTTATTTATAGTATAATAGGAATTATTATCCAATTATATCCAAAAATTTTTATAAATTGAGTATTCACTCATCATGGTTCATTTTATTTCTTAAATATATCTATTTATTCATTCAACAATGAAATTTTTTTATGGAGTTTTTGGTGTTGGAAAGTCTTTTTCAATACCTTTATTACTACAAAATGATTCAAAATAAAAATTTCCAAATTATTCACCAATATAAAAAGGAGTAGTTATCAAGGAAATGTAATTTTCTTTTTTAACTATCATTATAAATGTTTTAAAATAACAAAAGTCTTTGTAATTTCTTATTTGATAATAGTCCCACGTGTATCTAGTGGAGTCATCATCTAAAACATATATATAATATTTTTCACTAATAAATCTAGTTTGTGTTGGACTATGTAATTCATTGTATTCTAACTATAAAGCATTATAATATGGTACTTAAAAAATAGATTCAAAACATGGCATATTTTTCTTACTATATTGATAAAGACCACATACATTATAAGTATTAAACTTATTTTTTGGTAAGCCCTTTCCACGCCCTTTCTTTAACATTTTATCTAAGGTTATAATGTTAAAGTGTTATAATATTCTACACCATAACCAAGACTAATATTTTATTCCACTAAGATATGTTTTTTCTAGTTTCCTAAATTCTCCTTAATTTTATGTGTAAACACTGTCAAGCTGATTGGAAGAAAAAATAAATTAATCATTGGAACACTATATAGAGTGGATATCTTTTCTAATGTTAATAAAGAAACCTCCATCACATAATTGAACTGTAATTATGTGTTTTCTCTAATGTAATAATAAAATTAAACATTTTAAATTAATGGGATTCAAGAATAAAAATGTTACCTATACAAATTATTTCTCCTTGATCGTTATATCTGAGAGTTAATTTTCCATATTTCACCTTGATGATCGTTGTAATGAAATACTTGTTTCCAATCACATTCTTGGATCATCCACTATAAAAATACTATATGTACTAACAGTTAGTATGATATTAATTTTTCTGTAAACAAAAGAATTAGTTTTCCAAAACTCAAATCTTCTTTGGTCCATTATTATCAGAAAATATGATTTTTGGAAACCATATATGCCCAATATTACTTTTTTGTGAAAATAATAATTCATCATAAAATTGCTAATTTTGAATGCCAAATTATGAATTTTTATCATTAAAACACTTATTTTCCCAATTTCAACTACATTTATACTTAATGAAAAATTCATGATGTTGAGGAATGAAATAATTTTTACTAAAAATAAGTTTATTATGTGAAAACACCATTCAATAATTATGACAATGAGGTATAATTTGATTTTTCAATTTGTTTAATATTTCCTCACAAGTGGTAATCATGGAACTACATTTCATAAAAAAATAAATTTCATATTTTATTTTGCTAATTTTTTTTAACCATATACTTTTTTGTTTTAGACCTAAATTTTACTTGTAAATCATTTTTTTCCTAAATATATTTGTCATATTCTTTAAGGAAATTTTCTTTTTCATAATTATACTTATAAAAATCATTAAAAAGATTTGATATTTAAAGAGTTAAAATACTTATTATTGAATAATAAATAATATTATATTATTCTACATTATCATGTTTTTTAAATATAAAATTTTAAATTAATAAAAGTTTTTCTATCGTAGATACTTCCCTGTAACCCGGAATAGTGTTATCTTATTCGATGGAAGTTCATTCTTCATCATATGATGTTAAATTTTTATCATTACCAGTTTTATGATATATTTTTAAATATAAATATATAATTTATTCATTAGTTTCGAACTTATCTGTAATAAAATGATTTTCTATAGGCACTTTAATATATAATGAAATTTTTCTATATTCAGAACATTCATTATCATAAGAAATATCTGAAAAATCTTCACCACTAGCAGTCCAAGTGTCAAAATCATGAATAATTTAATTCTTCTTATAATTATAATAATTCCACGTATTTTTATATATATTTATTCCCTTTTTTCATTATTATTCATATTAGGATAATCTATTAGAATATGTCAGTTTCCCTTACATTCATTATAAGAATATTCAAAAATTTCTTATCACTTCTCTCTTTATGAAAATATTTATATACATACTAAAAATAATTATTTTGAGCTACATTTCTCAATCTTCTAGAAATATTAGCTAACTCATCTCACTATTTTCTTATGGAATATAATTTTACTGATTAATAAAAGTTTTATTTCATTAATATTTCATAACTTTTTCTTCCAAACAATATTTAGTTAGAATAATAGATATTGTAGTACAAGAAAAACCATCATTTTTCATTTTATTATTCACACTATATCTCATTAATATATTTTTATATTTCATTAGGTTTCCAATAATATCATGTAAAGTAATATTAGCAACCTTCGTTGTGTCATCCACATATATTATTTTAAATTTACACTAATTTGTATTTATATCAATACAATTTAATACCAATATATTTTCATCATGGACTTTCTCTCCATAAGATTATAAGCTACTTATAATAGTTATAAACCTTTAGATAATCATGGTAACTATCTCACCGGGTAGAAAATCAATGGCTTGTTAATTATTATGAATCATTTGTATTGTTGTTTCAGTAATATTGGATATTCCAAGGATGGTTAATTCTAATATATAGCAAAACTATTGGAAACATTAATAATATGAAATATAATATATATATTCCTCTTCATAGAAGAAAATAAATTATTTATGACATTATAGTTCTACTGATAATGTCACGACCTGCCTTCACCAAGATGAGGGAAAAGACAACAGATTGCTAGACCCTTCCTTCATCAAGTTGAAGGAGAGATAATGACCCCAGAAACCCGCCTTTAATAGGTCCCAGAGTGGTTAATAACACCAAGGGTATATAATCATACACAAGATGGAAGGAATTTCCATTTTCATTAATATGATCAGGAGATATGATAGTAAATCCCAAAAACACCAAAACTGGGGGGGGGGTAATAGTAAAGCCAAAAGAATTCCATTCCCATATGCATGTTACAAAAGTAAATACTACAAATTAAAAGGTGACTACAAAGGTAAAGTACCAAAGAAAATAAAAACAGCAACTGAAACTATCCCAACATCTGAGCTAGTACGGCCCCACACGATCCCTGAAGTCCTCCTGGAAGCCAGAAAGTAGTTTTATATATGTCGGGTGAGCATTCAAGTATACTTAGTAGGGAAAAACAAAGACTCTCGTGCACAAGTGGGGTGGAATTCTAATGCCCTATGATAAAAGAAATAACCAAAGCACTTAGAAAGGAAAACTATCCACCGAAGCCCCACCAAGGCACACCCTCAAAATAACACAAGTCAAGTAATGTATACTAATAGCACATCTATGTCTAGGTACACCGTGCCACTTTCCCACTGGTTATTAAAGACATCTTACGCATCAAACCAATCCCGCCATTCTCACTATAGTCCCACTACCAAACCTGTCCGCACACACCTGGGCCACAACCACACATCTCACCCAAAAACACCTAGGCCACAACCACCGTCCCGCCCGCAAAAACCTGGGCTAGAACAACTTCTTTCACACTCGAAGAAACTTGGGCCTCATCAGAAAGATTCTTGGGAAACAACATGCCCGCACAGACCTGGTCCAACAACCAAAACTACAATGCCTGAGGAATTATGGGTTATAATGGTCCTCAGGCCATTAGAGCCTATCCAATGAATCTTGGGATATTCTGGAAAGGTAGAAGAAAAAGAGCTAATAACCAGAAACTCATAGGAGTGCTGGAAAAAACACCCTCCCCCATGAAATGGGGGTGTTCAGCACTATGTTCTCAACTTGGGTGGGGTGCGAATACGAAACACATAAAAACTATATATATATATATGTATATATGTATGTATAGGTAACAAGCACTCATCCCAACCTAGGGTTTCCAAATCCAACCTAAGCACAACACCCATGTTACTATTCATTCATAAAAGAAGGCACATCACTCATGGAAAGTCACAACTCATTCCCAAAACCTGTTCCTCATTTCAAACATTATTGTTTTCATGATCAAGTGATCCCATTTAGGTGAATTCTACACTACTGGGAAACTAATAGGCATAACCACAAGCCAGGGAATGACAAACATCCAAACAACAATTTAGGAATTCACACCCGGTTCTCTTGTAAAGTCACTACAACAAAGGGATCAGTGAGATCCCTCAACGTATTGGAACCAAACCATGCCTCGAGATACATCCCCACACTGCTTCAGATTCACAACCAACAACTGTTACACAATATATGATCCCATCACCATCCACATCACCCCATAAGCATCGAGCATAACAAACAGACAACACACATACTACCAAAACACAGTAGGGAAACTTCCATGTTCAAACACATCATTCACTATGTTTTCTTATTTCTGTTTGGTTAACCGGGGTGATCACACAAGGTTTTTTGTTTATTGGTCATTTATTTACTCGGCCGAGTTTAAGTGATTTACCACATTCCCATGATGGAGACATTAAATTATCACAGAAGATAATGGTTCATTATTGTGCATGGAAATACCACCAACGACCACGATTTTCAGTGAGCATATCCCATACAATTCACAACATATAGAAATTATAAAAAGTACAGAAGAATTGTCAAATGAACCCCATCATTCATTAATAGTCTATTTATTATCTTTGTTAAGGTTTGGTTTTATCCATTCCCACAGAAACAGTAGTGTACCCACACCGCATGATACACAGTAAGGAGAGACGAAGGAAAAATACCTACCTGGATGATCAAGGATCAAAGTGATTCTCCATGAGCCTAAAAGAGGGAATGTGCGACTTGTAGGGGAGGAACTTCAGGGACTCCAAGGGTGAATAGAAAAGCTTCAGCCCAGGTGCACCACTTTCCTCGAGAAGGGAAACTCCAAGCACACCAGGAATAAAGGAGAGTAAAGGAGGAAGAAGAAGAAGAAATTCTCATGCGATATAATGATGATGTCCCTTTGTTACACAATATGGGAATTTAAACGACTTTAAATTCAGATCATGGTTCTCCACATGGTTTAGTAGTTTCACACGATGGAATTAATTTTTATTTAATGATTCCCATTGGAAAATGTGGTAACAGCTATGACATTGAACGATTTTATATTAAAAGAGTGGAAACATTACACGGACACACAGTTGGGTCTGTTGAGGGTTTCCCCACTCGTAGGAATTCAAATATTGATTATGGGGAAAAAATGTCCATTAACCACTTCCCAAAACGTAAAAGGGCCTAAATGTGGTGTTACGAAAAAAGATACAGAATAAAAAATCGACAAGGATGTGTTTCACTGATCGGTCGCACCGATCGGTGACACACCGAGCGGTCTCACCGATCAGCGACACACCGAGAGGTCACACCGATCGGTGACACACCGACCAGTCGCACCGATCGGGGACACACCGATCGGTCACACGAATATGCGAAACACCAATCGAAGACACACCAAAATGACACCCTACCACCGAGGAGCCACCATTAGGATCTAGAATTTGGCAAAGGGATGGTCATGAGGTTCTGGGGCATTACATCATATACCTCTCAATCTAATCTCGCCCTCGAGAATCAAAACCAGACCAGAAGGAAAGAGGGAGTCCGAACAAACACCCTGAAAGATACCTTTTAGGAGTGATCCTCTCCGACATATAGGAACACCTCCACCTTAATCAACCATGAAACATTAAAGGGTCATTTTGTCAAGTCATATGGGTTAGGGAGTTTCCTCCACCATATCAAGATATTATCTGCTTTGGCCGGCACTGACTCACCCGCACAGGATTAATCGCATCCACCTTAACGCGTCTTGATTAGGGATCAGGTCCTCTCCTCCCCAGAGTTATTATTTTTAACATCCATCTAGATAATAAGGAAAATCATACATTCCATAGTTAACAAGGTAATGTTTTCCATCACAAACAAGTATAACAAAAAAAACTCAAAAAAACTCTGGGTATTGGGCGTGCATCTGTGCCTCCCATTCCCAAGTAATCTCTTCTAGCCCGCCATGCCTCCACAACACACGAATCAAAGGAATGGTTCATTCATGGAGCACCTTCTTCTCGTGATCCTCGATCTTCACTGGTATTTCCTCAAAAGTCACGTCATCCTCAATATCCAACTTTCCCCAGTCGATGATGTGATAATTGTCGTGTAGGTACCGTGAGAGTGGAGATACATGAAAGACGTCATGTATTCTTAGTAGCGGTGCTGGAATCGCTAGCTGATAAGCCACTTCTCCGACCCACTGCAACACATAGAATGGTCCGATGAACCTTGTAGAAATCTTACACCCCCTACCGAACCTCTATTGTCCATGCCGAGGGGTGACCTTCAAGAATACGTGGTCCCCGACCTCAAACTCCATGTGTCTCCTCCTATTATCGCCATATGACTTATTTCAGTCCTGAGCTGCCTTCACCCTCTCCCGTATAATCTGAATCTTCTCTATCATTCTCTACCCCACCTCCGGGACAAGAACTCAAGTTTCCCCAACCTCGGTCCAGCACACGGGTGAGTGACATGGCCTTCCATACAAGGCATCGAACAGAGCCTTGAAAATGGTATTTTGATAGCTATTGTTGTAGGAAAAATCTACCAAAGTCATGTGCGCAACCACGATCCCCCAAAATCCAGAATACATGCCCATAGCATGTCCTCTATTGTCTGGATGGTGCGCTCTGTTTGTCCATCTGTCTGGGGATGAAAAGTAGTGTTTAGATGTAGATGGGTGCCAAAGGCATGCTGCAATACTCTCTATATTATTGAGGTAAACTGTTCTTCCCTAACTGAGACTTTGGACCTCAGAACTCCATGCAACCACACCACCTCATACATGTACCTCTGTTCTAGGGCATCCATGGCTCTCGACTCCATGATCACTAGAAAGTGAGCCGATTTTGTCAACCGATCCACTACTACCCAGAAAGTGTCGCAACCTCCTTGAACCTTGGGTATCCCTGTGAATAAATCCATAGATATTTCATCCCACCTCCACTCGGGGATGCCTAAAGGCTGCAAAAAGCCACATAGAACACGGTGTTTAGCCTTCACCTGCTGACAGACAAGGCACCTGGTCACGAACTCTGCCACCGCCTGCTTTACCTTGGGCCACCAAAATTGACTCCACATACCCTGGTACATCATAGAAACTCCCGGGTGCACTGCTAGGGGTGAGTTGTGGAACTCACCAAGAACTCTCACGCACATCACCTTTGGAACAAACAACTTCCCTTAGAAAAGAATTGCATTCTGACCATCCTCTGTCCACCCTTCCAAAGTGTCTCCTTGGTTAACCCGGCCACGCATCACATCACTTTCTGAGTCTCCAGATTGAGACTCCTCTACCTTCCGCAACAGAGAAGACTTTATTGTCATCTGATACAGGAAACCTCTACCACCATCATTCCTCTCATCCAGGTGCAGGGCATCCAACTCCTCCATCACCTTCCAAGAATCTATCGACCCTCGAACCGCATCCTTCTGCGACTTCCTACTCAAGGAATCAGCCACCACATTCCCTTTTCTAGAGTTGTAGGAAATATTGAAGTCATAGTCCTGAAGGAACTCCATCCACCTTCCTGGTCGTAAGTTCAGGTCCCACGGGGATAAGATATACTTCAAGCGTTTGTGATCCATGAAGACCACAAAGAGCTCCCCGATGAGGTAATGCCACCACAACATTATTGAAAAAAATACCGCTGCACTCTCTAGGTCATGGGTGGCATAATTACACTCATGAGGACATAGATATCTAGGCCCATAAAAGATCACCCCTTACCATTGCATCAGAACACACCCTAGGCCTCGTCTTGAAGCATCATTGAATACTTCATACGTCTCCCCTTCTTCTGGAAACCGCATCACTGGGGCACTTACCAACTTCTCCTTCAGATAGCTAAAGGTTGCCTCGCATTTCCCATTCCACATGAATGCCTTGTCCTTCTTGGTCAAGGCTTTACAAGGTGATGCAACTTGAGAGAAGTTGGGAACGAACCTCTGATAGTAACCTGCCAGTCCAAGGAAACTACGAACCTCTGCCATGTTCTTGGGTGCTTCCCTATAAACAACTGCCTCGACCTTCGATGGGTCCTCTGTTATTCCCTATTCGAACACCACTTTCCCAAGGAAGTGAAATTATCATGTCTAGAACTTGCACTTGGACAACATCCCATAGAGTTGGTGCTATCAGAGGACTTCTAAAACCATTCTCAGGTGCTCAGTGTGATCCTACACTGATCTTGAGTAGATCATAATGTCATCAATAAACACGACTACGAACCAATCCAGGTATTTCCAGAAGACGCAGTTCAAGAGCCCCATGAACACAACTTGAGAGTTCATAACACCGAACGACATGAACACAAACTCAAAGTGCCCATATCTGTATCTGAAGGAAGTATTCGAGATGTCACCCTCTTTCACGGTCAACTGGTGATATCCTGACCGCATGTCAATCTTGGAGAACCACCCTTCCCCTTTAACTGGTCGAAAGGGTCTTCTATCATCGGGAGAGGGTAACGGTTGTTGAACGTTACCTGATTCAGTCTCCAGTAGACTATACACAGCCTGAGACCACCATCATCCTTATTTGCGAATAAGACCGGAGAACCTCGTGGTGACAGACATGGTCCAAAAAAACCATCCTTCATCAGATCTTCAATCTGAATCTGTAACTCCCGTAACTCAGATGGTTCTATTCTGTAGTGGGCCATCGAAATCGGACAGGCACCAGGTTGCAAGTCTATCTCAGACTCAACATCACGTCGAGGGGTAGAGCCCCCACCTCCTCAGGGAAGATGTCCATAAACTCACTGTCTATCCCTAGGACTTCCACCATTTATACATCCACTGACTCCACTAATAGTTCAGCTAACAAGGAATGGAGGGGCACCTCTCGCCTGCTTCTTTTCTGGAAACATCGCTTGTTAGTGAAAGTTATATGTTGGCTGCCCAAATCTGAAAACACGACCCTTCTTCGGAAGCAGGAAATGACGGAACATACAGAGAACAACCAGTCAATGCCTATTATGACATCGTATGGATGTATCTGAAATATTAGGAGATCCCTGATTGACTGATGTGGCCCTATCATTAGTTTACACCCTCAGAAAATATAAGACAAGTCGGTCTGACCTCTGACTGGTGTTCTCAGCACCAGAGTCACTAGAAGTCCCTCAGCATATAAAACCAGAGCACATGCCAGACTGGGTGCGTAAAATGAGTGTGATTCTCCTGTATCGAACCAGGCATAGGCAAGAGTACTAAAAAAGCAGATCGTACCATGAACGTCTTCTGGCCCAATCGGAACTGCTGCCTCTGCAGCATGCAACTGTCCACGCCCAGCTCCCCTACCTCTTAGCTATCAGCCGACTCCCAAACCACGAACCGGTCGAGGTCCTTGAGTAGAATCTTGAGGTCAGCCTCCTCCTGCAATGACTTCCCTCAGAGGAATGAGAGCTTGCTTCCCCTACTGCTGTTGCTAAAAAGGCTTAGCTAGAAATTGCTGCTGCTAAGGTGGAAATCGAACTAGCCCACGCTCTCTGTATTGTACTCTATCCGGGAACTGATTTGGAAGTTTCCCATGACTTCCACAGATGAAGCATCTCGGCCCTGGGCCTGATAAGAAAGGGCGAGGACCAGGAGATCAGAACTGGAACTGCTGAGGTCTGCTCCCTCCTGGTCAAAACGTAGAGGGAGCTGACACTGGAGGCCTGCTGCCGATGGCCTTCCCATTCGCTGAGCCTAACTGGATTCCCTCTCGCGATACACCTCCCAGTGTTTGCATCCTTTCCACCACTTTATCCTTCTTCTAGACCTCCATGTACATCAGTTGGGTGAAGGGATTAACAACATACTGGAGAGAAGGTCGAAGTGCCTCCTCCAAACATCTCGCCCGAGACTTCTCATCTGGAAAGAGTTCGGGAGCACAGTTAAGGAGATCCTGTAACTTGATCCCCAACTCTCTCACTGACATAATCCTCTGCTAGAGGTAGAGTAGTTCCTTCCTCTTATTAGCCTTCATCGTGGAAGAGAAGAATTCTTCCTGAAACTCCTTCTCGAAGTCATCCCACGTAACCTAAGCCTCCCTCTTCTCCCAAAGATAAAGTGTCCACCACCGACGCGCTGCTCCACGCATCTGGCTTATATAAAGTGGAACCCAGTACACTGTCAGAGCCCAGATCAAGCTGAAACTATCACCAACTCTTCTAGACATCAATCTGTCTCCATGTCTGAGATGCTACCCTCATACTTATTGAGGTCCTTTCGCTGAAAGGTACAAAGTGTCCTCTGCCACTGATCGTCCTCCTCTTATCAGTCATCCCTTTGTCGATCAGCCATGCCAACCTCCTGGGCCTCGATCGCATGCACCACTCGTGGTCGTCTCCTAGGCGCCATAGCTGCAAGGTAAACAAGGAATGCCTTAGCCCACGTAGTGTAGAATATTGTTCTTAATTTTTTTAGACTTATTGTTAATTTTATATTCCCAAAATACCAATAAAATACAAGAACACAAGTCATTATGATGCTTGTACCATCCCTAGGGTTTCTTCCCTACAATCAGTGCTGCCTCACTTAGTCATTTGGTAGGCCCAGAATCCGTGCATCGGATCACGGGGGGCCCTAAAATCCTGTGTCCTAGATGGTCTTCCCTGACCTAATTCACGGATCATGATCACACAACACTATTTCCCTACCATCCCATGCAATACTAGTTGTTCCTAACTCCAGTCCCCACCTATCTCTCAACCTCTGGCCTCTGATTCCATTCTCTCATGACCTGCCTTCACCAATATGAGGGAAAGGACATCAGATTGTTAGACCCTTCCTTAATCATGTTGATGGAGAGATAATGACCCCAAGACCCGCCTTCAATAGGTCCCGGAGTGGCGACTAGAACCAAGGGTATATTATTATTCACAAGATGGAAGGAATTACCCTTTTTAATTAATAGGATCAGGAGATAAGATAGTAAATCCCAACAATAGAAAAATGGGGGGTAAATGTAAAACCAAAAGAAAACCATTCTTAGAAGCATGTTACAAAAGTAAATACTGCAATGTAAAAGGATACTAAAAAGGTAAAGTACCAAAGAAAAGAAAAACAACAACTACAACTCTCCCAACGTCCAAGCTAGTACGACCCCGCACGATCCCTGAAGAACTCATGGAAACATGAAAACAATTTTATATTCGTAGGGTGAGCAAACAAGTATACTCAGTAGAGAAAACAAAAGACTCTCGTGCACATGTGGGGTGACATTCTAATGCCCCGTGAGAAAAGAAATAACCAAAGAACCTAGTAAGGAAAAAAAATCCACCAATGCCTCACCAAGGCACACTCCCTAAACAACACAAGTCAAGTAATGTATAGTAATATCACATCGATGTCTGGGTACCCCACGCCACTTTCCCACTTCTTATTGAAGACACCCTACACATCGATCCAATCCCGCCATTCTCACAGCAGTCCCACTTCCATACCCGCCCGCACACACCTTGGCTACAAACACACATCCCTTCAGCAAAATCCTAGGCCACAACAACTATCCTTCCCACAAACACATGGTACACAACCACCACACATAACCACACCCACAAATACCTGGGCGAGAACAACTTCCTCCATGCCCGAAGGCACCTAGGCCACATCCCGAAGATTCTTTGGAAACAACCCGCCCAAACACACCTGTGAAAACCACCACAACTACCCTTCCTGAGTAATCGTGGGCTATAATGGACCTCAGACCATCATAGCCTACTCGAAGAGTCTTGG
This sequence comes from Viscum album, assembly GCA_963277665.1. Classification (NCBI taxonomy): domain Eukaryota; kingdom Viridiplantae; phylum Streptophyta; class Magnoliopsida; order Santalales; family Viscaceae; genus Viscum; species Viscum album. The sequence goes on along the minus strand of OY728131.1, from coordinate 1,615,368,440 downwards.
GCTATTTGGGAAAGGGATCTAAAAAGGATATAATAACCAGCCACTAATAGGAGTGTTGGGAAAAACACCCTCCCCCATTAAATGGGGGTGTTCGACACTAAGTGCTCAACTTGGGTGGGGTGAGAATAAGTAACATAAAAAAACTATATATATGTATATATATGTATAGGTAAGAAGCACTTATCCCAACCTGGGGTTTCCAAAGAGAACCTAAGAACAAAACCCTTGTTACAATTAATTCATAAAAGAAGGCACATCACTCACGCCAAGTCACAACTCATTCCCAAAACCAGTTCCCCATTTTAACCATTATTTTTATCGTGTATAAGTGATCCCATTTAGGTTAATTGTACACTACTGGGAAACTAACAAGCATAACCACAATCCAGGGAAAGAGAAACAGCCAAACAAAAATTTAATCATTCACACCCGGTTCTCTTGTAAAGTAACAACAACAAAGTGATCAGTGAGATCCCTCAATGTACTGGAACCAAACCAAGGCTCGAGATATATCCCCACACTGCTACAGATTAACATCCAACAACCATTCCACAATAGAGGATCCCATCTCCCTCCACATCACCCCATAAGCATCGAGTTGAAAAAACAGACAACACACCTACTACCAAAACACAGTAGGGAAACTTCCAGGTTCTGACACATCATTATCTAAGATTTCTTCATTCTGTTTGGTTAATCCGGGTGATCACACAAGGTTTGTTGTTCATTGTTCATTAATTTAATCGGCCAAGTTTACGTGATTAACCATATTCCCATGTTGTATCCATTCAATTGTCACAGAAGACAAGGGATCATTTGTGTGCAAGGAAAGACCACCAATGGTCATGATTTTCAGTGATCATATCCCATACAATTCACAACATATAGATATTATAAAAAGTATAGAAGAGTGTCAAACACACCCCATCATTCTTTAATAGTCTGTTTATTATCTTTGTTAAGGTTTGGTTTCATCCATTCCAACAGAAACAGTAGTGTACCCACCCCGCATGATACACAGTAAGGAGAGATGAAGGGGAAATCCCTACATGGATGATCAAGGATCAATTTTCTTCTCCACGCACCAAGAAATGGCCTGACTTGCAAGGGAGGAAGTCGGGGACTCCAAGGGTGAGAAGAAAAGATTCAGCACAGGCACACCACTTTCCTCAGGAAGGGGAACTCTAAACACACCAGGAAGAAAGGAGAGGAAAAGAGGAATAAGAAGAAGAAATTCACATGCGATATAAGGATGAGATCCCATTGTTACGGGATTTGGGAATTTGAACAGCTTTAAAGTCAGATCGTGGTTCTCCATGCGGTTGGGTAATTTCACATGATGGAATTAATTGTTATTTAATGATTCCCATCAGAAAAGGTGGTAACAGCTGTGACTTTGAATGATTTTATATAAACAGAGGGGAAACGTTATGCGGACACACAGCTGGGTCCGTTGAGGGTCGCCCCACTCTTAGGAATACAAATATTGATTATGGAGCTAAAAACGGCCATGAACGACTTCCAAAAACGTATAAGGTCATAAAATTGGCGTTACAGGAAAAGCTACAGAAGAAAAACTCAACAAGGTTGTGTGACACTGATCGGTTGCACCGATCGGCGACACACCGATCGGTCGTACCGATCACTAACACACCAATCGGTCGCACTAATCGGGGACACACCGATTGGTCGCACATATTTATGACACACCGATCGGCCACACCGATTGGCGACACAACTAAACGATGCCCTACAACCGAGGCGCCACCATTAGGATCTAGAATCTGGAAAAGGGATGGTCACTAGGGTCTGGGCCATTACTGATAATCTAAATACAAGGCTTTAGAAAAAGTTAAATCATCCTTATCTAAAATATTTTACATCATATTAAGAATTATGAAATTATCAACAAGGGTGTTTATGACAAAATTTTCATTATATCTCTCCAATACTCATATTAATTCCACTAAAAAATTGGTGTTCGACTAGGATTTAGATTATCAAGAGATTAAAACTTGTTAAGAGAAATCTTAAATAAAATATAAAATTTTTTCTACAAAATAACATTACTTAATATAAATTAACAAATTTTAAAAAAACATAATAAAATTATATCTAATAAAGAAAAACATCTACAAGAATATATTGTAGAACCTTCTCTGATACAAATTTTCTTCCTCATAAGATATTATGATGGTACAAGAGGGGGGGGGGGTAATTATAGTTTAAAAAAATCAACTATACAAAATTTAAAAACCCTACTAAGTAAAAAATGATCAGGCTTGGATGTATACAATAATCAATGTATTAATATTAGAATCGCATATTTTCTCATAATACCAGAGTATATTTTATCATAATATCTATACCACTGATAATTGGTTTATTAGAAGGAAAATATTTCAGCTGAAATTATGATATAATGAATAGTGAATAACTGAATAATGTATAAAGAAGATATAGGGAACTTTTTATTCAAGGATTATTTACAAGCTATATTGAAATAAATGACACTTTTAATAATAAGTTTAATGGTATTTAGAAAGTCTATGTGAATGTACACATAGATTTATACCTCATATATTAATATTTAATTCATTACAATCAAATCCCGCAATCTGATGATTGGTAGCACTGTCCTCCAATACCCTTGGAAGTATTCGATATGATTATCAACATCTAATTAATATCCATAGAATCCCTCAATCTGTTAGATGATATTAACTACATTCTTTTCATCAGAATTCGTCGATCGGTTGAATGAACATACGACAAAAAATTGTTATAAAAGAAACAACTCTAACAAGGATTAATTATAATGAAACAGTCTAATGTATTATAAAGAGTAAAAATGAGATGTTCAGATAGAGTAAACATAAGATGACTTGAGTTGCAAAATGCATCATCTCCCAAGACTTCAAATGAATAGTTATTTATAGGTGAATCTCTAATGGTCATATTTCTAAGTTAGTTGAAAAACCCATGGATAGATTGAAATTGAAATATCACCTTTAGTTAAATCCATGTAGTAGGTTTATTTAGAAACCTCATATTACTAAATTTTATTCCATATTATAGAACCAAATCTACATATTTCAATTATAATGATTTAGATAGTTAGACATAATATATTAATTATAATGACTTTGATTATTCAAATAAGTGTGTATCTGATGAATCGATACTTAGGTAAGTTCAATAGTTAAAACTTCTTTCAATAATTCATAAGTCTAACTAGTATTCATAACAATGTTCAGTCTTGTTGGTTGGACAAACATTTATTTTGAGGGATCATTTGACTAAAATATGATTATATTCATAATATATATTAAATATTTTTATATACGATATAATGTAATGTTTCCTATGAAAACATAATAAAATAATTAGGACATATATTAATGTAATTAAATATATTTTTAAGATGGTTTATTTGATATCCAAAACTAATGGAATAGAAAACTATGAAATAATACATTGGAATTAATAGATAGGCTTCATGATTTTTAATGTTGAGAGTGAACTAAAAAAGAATATTATTGATTTTACTAACTATTGAATAATAATCCCAAAAATTTATTTTCATATTCTTAAACATATAATAGATAAAAAATGACCTACAAGTTTAATTATTTGTTATATAGAGATATTTTTACATTGATATTTCAAAACCTGATCCTTAGATTTTTTGTGATGTTCTAAAAAACAATTTGGGAACTATTAGGGGTGCTAACAATTGAATAAATTATTTTATATATAATTTATATTTTTGGACCAACCATAGGTGTTATCTTATCATTTAACTTAGCTAACCCCACGTCTTTAAGGTTCATTATATTCAAATTGTATTATTTTATTTTATTTTTGTTAATGGAAAACATAATTTTATAAATTTTTTTCATTTAAATTATAAAAATATTCTTAAAATTAATTTTTATTTGTCTATTAAATTCAATCTAACCTTTAATGATTATAATTAGGCCAACCAAAATTGGGTTTTACATTTAATTTATACATTCAATATTTATAAAAAATATTGACATAAAATGGATTTAAACATTAAAAAAATGGTCTTTAACCAATAATAAAACAAACATTCATTGCCCAAATAATGAAGGCTATACATTACACATTAATACCGAAGGATTGAAACTTGATATTTATGTACATTTTCATGTTGAAATTTTTGTTTTCATATCAAAATCCCTTTAATGTATTTATATAAATCCCCATTATACTAAAGAGATGTTTTTATGGGTTTTTTAAATGGAGAAAAGGTATTAACATGAGTTGTAATGTAATTTGGAAGAATATTTTAACAGATTTTATTTTAAATTAATTTGAGTTTGAGTTATAATTTATATTTGAAATAATTTTTTTGAGGGATTTTTAAAAGTAATGTTCCTTTATTAAAACTTATTTGAAGTGTATTTTTTATTGAACCAAAATTTAGTGGATGATGAGAAAAGGTAATTCCATGGTGATTATGTTTCATGTCATTGACATTGTGTTGTATATGGGTGTAATGTTACTTCGTTGTTATGTAATAGTTTGTTGAATATTATTTACCTCTTAGTTATTTTTGGGATTAGTTCTTTTTTGATTGAATTAAATATTTTAATTCACATATCACAATAATTTCTTATATTAGAGATAAGTTCGCATGGATAAATTAGAGATTGATGATTTTGGTATACATTAGATCCGAGATTTATAACTTTCTCACCTTTTTATAAATGATATTTGTTTTTTAGAGTTTATAAAAACCCATGTATTGGTGTGTTAGAGTAATTAGGAAATTTTTGTATCATAAAAACCCAGATATAAACACAATAACCATTCCAAAAAAGACACTATTCAAAAATTTAAAAATGAAATATCCCAAAATAAAATACATAAACTAAAACTGATTTAACCAATTTTTTTAAAAAATTAACAAATTACCTAATGAACTATCCAAAAATTATATATCCTTGGAATAAAACAAATTATGTAACCTAAAAATAAAACAAATGACCTTATTCAAATATGACATTACCCATAGATGAACCAGATAACCAAACCCAAAATTAACCAATTTACATAACACATGATGAAGAAAATACCATACCCCAATACAAACTAAATTACCTCACCCAAAGAAAAATAAACATCATAACCCAAAATGTTCTAATTAATGTAACATAAAAACGATAAATTTAACAAATGACCTAATAAAAAATAAAGTAATGACCAAATGACTAAAATTATCCAAATGGTGTAACCAAAAAAAATCCACAACCCAAAAAAAAAACCAATGAACTAACCCAAAATAATCAAAATTATATACCATTAAAAATAGATAACCTAACAATTAAAAAAATAACCAAACCTAAAAAGACCAGACCCAAAAAGAACAAAATCACATAACCCAAAATAAACCAAAAAATCTAACCCCTATTAACCCAATTATTATATCATAAATATGATAAAATGAAATAATTATCTAACCAAAAAATATATAATCATGAAATGAACCAAATTACATAACCCAAAAAACCAACTTACTTAACAGAAATATTAAATAACCCCAGAAAAAAATTACGTAATGATAAATTTACCATTTAACATAACCAATGATGAAGGAAATATCATAAAAAATTAAACAAAATAACTTGAACCAAAGTAAAATTAGTAACCTAATCTGAAATTATAAAATTAACCATAAAAAATTGAATGAATTAAGAAATTTCTAGATCCAAAATAAACTAATGAAAAAATGTCCAAAATGAACCAAATATTGTTACCCAAAAAAAATAACCGAAAACCACATGGACTAACCCAAATTAATAGAAATAACCTATAATAGAAATAATATGACACACAATGTAATAAATATCCTAACATATGAATACCTAATCCAAAACGAAAAAAATGACATAACCAAAAATAAACCAAATAACCTACACCTAAATAAAAAAAATTTAACTAAAAATTGATTAAATTACTAAATATATTGACCAAAGGGTACATAACTATAAATAGAACCAAATGAAATAATCCAAAATAAACGAAATTCACTGAAAAAAATATGTCATAACCCAGATATGAAATAAATAAATGATCCCAAAATGACCTAAACCAAAGGATAGAAATTACCATAATAAACCGAATTATATAATTGAAAAATAAATAAACACAAGAATGAAGAAAATAGTATAATCCAAATAAACAAATACTACATAACATAAAATTTGCCAAATGATATATCAAAATGGCCAAATGGGAAAATATAAAAAAATATCTAACCCAATAATGAACTAAATTAAATAACTTAGAAATGAGAAAAATACCCTCACACGAAATGAATATAGTGACCAAAAAAATAATACAAAAAATAATTTAACATATTGAAAAAATTAAAAAGTTAACAAATTTCTAAAAAACCTAACAAAAATAATAATATATTGTCCAAACGATCCAAAATACTATGTGACTGAAAAACCAAATACTAAAAGACAAACATAATTTTATCTCAATAGACATAGAAGAGGAATTCATATCATACCCATGTTTAAAATGATAATTTATATGTATTGATTATGTTATGGACCTGTTATCATATATATAATTATATCTAAATTTAGATACTTCTTCATTTTATGTAATTATTTAACATCTACGTTTATCAATTTCATATATATTAGTAATGTACAGTAATGTAAAAAAATTCCATTTTTTGAAAGCGGTTTTGGGAATTGGAATAAGTGATCTTCATGAGAAATTATTTTACTTGATTACAATTGATAATGATTGAAGTGATAGAAATGTGAAAACAAAATAAATGATTATATGTCATTTTATTAATGTTTCAAATATAGATACTAAATTTATTATTAAATACATTTTTTATATCTTAAAAAGTGTACTCTATAGGCCCTCAATTAAAAATAAGATGACAAATTGAAGCCAAATGATCATTTGAGATAGGTATTTGGTGAGAAACCACATGGGAGCATCTGATGCGGACCTGAGAAAAACACTAGCCCCCGTGGGTATTTTCCAAGAATGAACACCATATAAATTTATCAAACCACTGAGCTAAAAATCTCTCTTGTATAAGTATATAAGAGAATAAAGTAGTTATACAAGAGCGTGAAAGTGGAAAATTGTTTTCCGAATAGTTCATAAGAACAATGTTCGTTATATGTCCACCACTACCATAAGAGTCAAATAATGTTTTTTTATTCATGTGTGTTTAAAAGGGTATTTATATATGACCTTCTAAGTGATGTCAATGTGGTTTCTAATGGAGGTTGAGGTGATTATAATGTTCATGGTGGTGGGGATAATGATGCTAATTCTGATGATACTAATGATGAAGTTGGTTTTGTAGGCACTGATTTTAGTGATGGTTAAAATAGTATTAGGGGTGATGAGGGAGATATTGATCTAATCCATTTTTTAATTAATAGTAATGAGATGTGTGTGAATGATGTTTAATGAATACAACAGATTGAGGATGCAGATTTTATATGGATGTTATTGTATTGTAAAAGTTTTAAATATGTTGATAACGTGGCAGTTAAATTTGGAATATATAATTAAATTTTTTCATTATCTATGTCTAATGGCTTATAATTTATTTTTAGTTTCTCTGATTGGTGTTGCAGATGTCCATTTGGGATATGACTGTATACCCATGTTTCCTAAAACTATGGGTAAAAAAATTATACATATAATTTTGTACCAACAATTTCTACGATGATTTGTATAGATATATACACTCATTATTATATAAACCATGAGTATATAAATATCTAGTGACATACACAAATAGTATCAAAGAAAACCATTTTTATAAACCTGTATCGATGGTTTTAATTATAATCGTTCAAATAACTATTGGTGTAGTCTATACCAATTGTAGGCGGGTCTATACAAATGGTTCTATACCGCTGGTACACCATTTTTTTCCATAATTGTTCATGGGAGGCTTATTAATAGGAAGGGGGCCATAATTTCCTCTTTGATCCACAATCATTTGATGTTGAATGCGGTGATTGTTTTGATCTAAGGATAATCTTAAGAAGAGGTTTGAATAGGAAATTAGAAATGATGGATTTACTAAATTTTTGTTAAGACAATGTGTTATCCTCAGTTTTAGTGGTTGGAGACCCTTTCATATAGTTTTAGGGGTAATAATTGCATCAGGTTTGAGGTATTTATAGACCATTTCATTATCCACACAATACTAAATGTGTCAGGAAGGTGAATTCATTCTATGACTCTCAAGGACTACAGTTGGCGATGATTTTATTGAATGGTTGCAAGATAAAGAAATAATATGATGTTAGGTTGTTTTATGTACGATCTGTATCAACACTCATGAAGAAAATAGGTAACAATGTGACCACATAGTTTATCATCATCAACATGACATGTTCCCAATAAGAAATTAATTGGTGACAATGTTATCCATTCTTATTCCCAGTATGGCTATTCCTCTCATGAGCACTTGTCACAGTGATGATATAAATATTTTATGATAAACTGATCTTCAAAGGACAATCTGACAATTTGGTATTTGGATGATTCATTCAGGTTCTATAAATTTAGTTTGTGTATGGTATGAAAACAAAATTTCATGGCACATTGGTAAAGTAGTCATTTTTCAATATGATAGAACCACATTGGGTTCACCATTTTGGTTTTTTCAAAAAAATATAGGACATCAAATATGATAATAACAAAATAATCGGTTATGAACTAGAAAGTATATGTTTTTTATCATATGAATGAGATGTCGAGGTTAAATGATTTCACATTGAGATTACTATTTTTTTCATCTAAAAATATTAGAACAACCATATGACATGAACAAAATGTTCTTATGTGAACTGGGTATCCTATCATTTTTATTCAATGAAGTAGATACCATAATTAAATCATATCATCCACGGTTCAATATTTTTTGTTTCATTGGGAATGAAATCAGAAAAATATAGTCAGGAAAAAATGTCACAAAAATATTATTCTCGGGTGTTTGTTGTCTATAAAATCATTCATTTAGGCTTCACCATTCAAGATTATTATTTATAGAAACACCAAAATGTTCCCATATTCATAATTGAGTATTGAACCAGTTCTTATTGGCAGGTGGTAACTTTGGGTTTCAGGCCCAATGGAATTTAGGATCACATATTTTTTAGGGGATGGGTGGTTGGCCTCATTACAGTTATTTAGGGGAAATAGTTTTACTACTTCAGCACACGTTTATATTTTTATTATATGTTCGATAACCTCATCTTAATCTTGACACAATAATAGTTACCAAAAAAATAATCATTTGCTAAATTCTTTATTGAGTAAAGGGATGCATATTAATGAGTCCACCTATATACATTATTGGATTTCATAAATTTCTCATTAGGGGAATCCACATATAGGTTAAAGTAATATAACCATGAAGAATAAAATTTAATGTCATATGGGGAGTTAATTAATATTTTTAGGACAATATTGGGCCATTATGAGTCATCTTATGTATCCTATACATAACTGGATTCAAAAACCTTATAGTTCCATGAATCTTTTCAAGTTAATGTTATACAGAAACGAAATATATAGGAGAACATCGGACTCGATAAATGAGTTCCATCATCAGATAGGATCCCTGCATATACTTGTTTTGGAAAGAATCAGAGTCATCATATTTCAATGACACCGTTGTGACATACCCTAATGTGCATGTCATTTTATAGGGATGTCATATCATACAATGAAATGGGACTTTCACATTGAGGATACCCTACATAAAGGATGTTCATGATGAAAAAAATACGATCATTAAAAATATCTAATACCATGTGAGCCATGATTAGTGTGAGAAACAAGGGATTACAAGCAATTATTCTCACTGCATATGTATGTGGGAAATATGTACTAGGAAAACCCTTTGGATTTTTAATATGTATCATGGTTTATATTAAAGAATCCTATGTATCCTAGTGATTATTGGAATAAGAGTTATCATAGGTTAACTTCTTTATCAATATATCGGTGGATAAGGATGAATGATAAAAAATGGGATATATTGGGTCACAAAGGTTTGCATGTCATAGATGTGGAGGGATATGCACTAAGCATGATGCCTATTTGAGCTTTGGCCTAAAGAATGTGTTCTACGTATCCCAGTTATCGAAGGAATCAATGTTCTAATAGGTCACTTTGATTGAGGTGTAAAACTGAGTATTTATTCTCAACATGTTGATGTGTGAGAAATAATGATCATCCCATGGGAGAGATTGGGTCCTAATGGTTGGAATTTCGGAGACATGGAATGAGATACACTGATTTGGATTCCGGTCTGATCTCCAGCTATAAGAAGGTGTCATATGATTCATTGTTTGAGATGGAACTAGAGTACTCATAGTTCAATTTGACCATGTCTTACACACTGAGATTTTTCTCCAATCCATTGATAGAAGGGAAATAAATATAAGCCCATGGGAGATATTATATCATGATGGTTGGAATATCAGTGTCATGGAGTGACTTACACTGAGGAAGATTTCAGTTTGTGCTCAAGAATTATAGAGTATTCTTAAGTATCTTGGTCATAGTTAGAATCATATTTCTTATAGATTAGTTTGATTAGGGATTATACAATGAGGTTTTCCAAATATATAATCTAAACAATGTTTCATGTCTAGGAATGCCTTCTTAAGAAAACATATATTTATTCTTGACATGTTCTAACTTTATACTAGATGTGAATTATGATGTCTTTACCAGAACCTATTGATTGACTCATGTATACAAGTAAAATCACATGATCCAGCAGACTCATTAGATATACATAGCATAATATGAATGGAACGTTTGGAGACCATCACTTGATCTAGGAAGTCATGGATAGGTGGTTATGTATGACCAGAATATCTCTTCCATTGGATATCTCATTATTAGTGATGACATGTATGGAGGTTGTTTCATGATCTATATTACTTGTTTAGAGGACATCGGGAGATCATGTCAAACATTTATATAGGGTTTCAAATGACATGGATGATTTTTCTAGAGGACATTAAATGATCACAGATGACATGTCTCGAGGGTATTTTATAATCTGTCTGAGACTTCTAATAGACATTATGAGATCAAGAATAACCTGTATGGAGGCTGTCGCATGACCTGAATGAATTCTCTGAAGGGAATCATATGATCTATCAAGTGGTTGATAACAGATATTGATATCTACCAGACCAGTATAAAGACAATCTCTTGATCTATGCTAACATATACTGGTAACATCACGAGATCTAGCTGACATGTCCTAGTTTGAAAACTTGATTTTGGGTGACATGTTTCGAGGATATCACATTTTTTTTGGAAATCCCATATGGAATCAAATGACATGGGTGGAATTCCAGGAGGGAGTCATGTGAATTTGTTGAAATGTCAATGGGAAAAAGCATGTTCCAAATAACATGCAAACGGAGTGTAGCATGACTTGAGAGATAGGTCCCACTAGTTTTTGATGATCTCCGTTGGTATTGAGAAGGAAATGAGAACCAATGAATCCATATACTCATTATTTTCATATAATTTAATAGTACCTTATTCTAGACATTATTTAATATATATCATTGTTTTTTCCAGTGTTGGATTATTTTTGGTTTCATGTGACACAACCTATATTCGAGACCTCCATCATATAATCAAGAAGAAACAACAAATGTAATCCACATGATCTATAAATTGTTTACGTGGAGTTCTTATAAATGATTCATGATACCTTATCCCATTCCTCAGATTTTTCGTAGTATAATACATTTGTGATCATGTGACTGCCCACTCTAAGAAGTCCCATCTTGTGATCTCATGCGTGATGGATAACATATTATTTTTTATACTAAGGGGTGGATATATAAGTATGGTCACCCAAGTTATGAGCCACATTCCACATCATATATCTCATGGATTTTGACTGGGTTCACTAGACGGTTTTGTGTCATAGTATTTTCAGGATCTTGACACGGGTGTTCTATAGTGCATTATGATATTCAAAAACATTGAGAATGTCCTCACTTGTACATTTTTATTTGGCCCTAGATGATCAAAACAATTTAACCAAACCATGTATACATGTTCTAGGGTTTCCATGGAGATATTAAGAATTATATGGGGGTTTCTACAAGATCATAACTCCTTTGGAGATGCTTTTTCATGATTGAAGATGATTCGTCGCATGTCTTTAGTGATACATTGAGAGCTTGTCTAGTCGGAATCTTTGAGATCAGGTCGATATGTATATGGGGCTTTGTGAGATAATGTTGGATTTTTGAGGGGTTCTCACCTGATCAATGATTTTATCATAGGTTGTATGACCCCTTTGATATGAGGGTGAGCATAAACATGATTCTTAATAGGATTCCACCAATATTATTTTCATTTGCTTCTATATTTTATAAAGAGATTATATCTATCATATTTGTGAGAGTGAAGTAAATGACCATTAATCCCTTTTCATGTGATGCATTCAATGACCAATAATGGGTCTTGAGGTGATGTGAAATTACTATCATGGGTAACCCCTCTTCTTGTCTATAATGATGATGTAGAGGTGCTGAATCAAACTGAAATGGTTGAGATCCTCCACATGAAAACGGTGGAATGTCAATAGGCTATTGAGTGATAAGATGGAAATGTCACCATGGTTCCACAATGTCTTTTAAACAACATGACAGCATCCCATGAATGTCAATGGAATCATAATGTCGCCATATTATGCATATTGTCACCTCCTTTTTTACAAGGGATTTTGACTATTTATTTGAATCCTTAGATTCCTTAGTCGCATATTGAGATGGATCTAATAAGGAATCCCAAACATGATCAGTAAGTGGCATGGATACCTTCCACAAGATATGAGTACTTTCAATGGGGATCTATGTTATCTCAAGAAGATCATGTGCTACAAATCACCCATTTTCTATCATTTTGATGGTATTGTGATCATGTGTCTTTTTGGATTTTATATGATCGATGTGTTTTTCCATGTTATATTAATTTTGTGAGGATAAAATAATATATATTCTTTAGTTATTTATTTCCATTTAGATTTTCTGATACTCATTTTTTTGTTGTTGATAACCAATGATAATTTATTAATTTATAAATGGACCCATAGGTTGTAATTTACTACACTACATTAAATTCATCATTTTTCATCTTTAATTAGTTTCTTTATTCCATTATTTTACACAAATAAAACAAATTCTTAGTCCATTAAGACATTTATCAGTATTATTCATCACAGATTCTCTACATGTAGGATGAAAAATAATCTGTCATCTATGGAATTCATCAAATAAACTCCCAAATAACCACATTTTTGTTATAATGTGTGATAGAAAGTTACCGAATGTGAGGTTTTTAATTAAATATTTCATGATAGCTTATTTGGAATAACGAACAAATTTTTTATTCAATCGCCAATTTTATTTGGTATATAATGATTAAAATTGATTAATTTTCCATCTTAGTGAGAATCAACATGATTCTTCATGGTTATGATCATTTAATAAAATTAAATATCATATTTTCTGTAATAATAGTCATAGTGGGTTATCATGTAATGCTTAAAAATAATTCATTTAATATATAATTAATTACACATTATATTCACCATATAAAAACATTGGTTTATCCATGTCCATTCAGAGTCATAATCAATCAAAAATCCTTCTTGGAATTTCATAAATAAAATGTTAATTAACCCTGTTAAATCATCCAGCACTGTCTAGAAATTTTTATAGTCTTTGACTCCTCATTTTGATCCTATAAAGAATGATTTTTAATGAATATTTACAAATTTTTTTTTTCACCTATGTTTGTATTTGTGACAAAAACAACTATATTCAGACTTCTAGGTGGGGATGCATTTTATAGGAAATCTATACAATTTTTACTATACAAAATAATTTGGATTTTATCCTATACATAGAATTATACCATGGGAGTTCAAAAATGTTCTCAAATCATACTCTCATACCAACTATAGAAACACAATAATTCCATATGTATATATTATGTCATTATAGATGAATATTTAGAAAATGTCATAAAAACATGCCACATAACTATATGGGATTAGTTTCATTGAATAGTTGATATATAATAATCTTATTTCATGAAAAACATTCATAATAACCAAAAAAAATTTATCTTATAGTATACATATTATACATAACATAAAAAACCATTCCTCATAACCATGTCAAAGGATACATAAGAATTCATATTATAGGATGATTAATAACGGTAAAAAAATAGCAATCAGTGGTCATATATGATCATAATATAAAATTTATTTTTTAATTACATTATTATACATTACAATAACCCAATAATATAAGTTATAAATCATTAAACATAAGTTATATAATATTTATTGAAGACTAAAAAATACATACGTTGTATATGTGTAGATTCATAAAAAAGAAATCCTGATCCATGAGAACCAATAACATGTATAAGATAGAAGATTGTGTCAAACACAGAAGAATAAAAAATCATTTCCTTCGTCACGTATCAGTTCCAATGTTATGATAGTTGATTGGGTTCACCCATAATTCCATAAACTCCTTTCTTCAGGTTAACACCAAACACTATCAATGTGGAAAAAGTCCCTTACGGAACAAGGTACACTACCCATTGTAGTCATTAACATCCCATTAAATATATACCATTACCCAATGCACTGGTGGTCAATATTATTTTGTTCCCACCCATAACATAATGATAATAATTTATATATATATGTTCGACAAGAACATATAACATTTATTATATCATTATTTCATAATGTTTAAAATGGAAGTTCAATTCTTAAACATTTCATCATTTCATTAAATTATAAATATTGGAAAATAAATGATATTCATAAAGGGTTCACCATAAATTAATTAAACTGTGGAAGAGAATTTTTTTATAGAATCATCATTAAATCATCATCATGGAAATATATCTATAGAAATAATTTGCATAGTGTTATAAGATCATTTCCCAAGTGAATAAAAAATCAATATTATATATTTTCATATATGAAAAATAACATTAAAATTGTATTAGAACCATTCTTTGAAAACATAAAAAAATGTACATATATTTCCAGAATTTTTTAAATTAAAATTATCATAATATTAAGAATACAATTTTATTTGAAAAAAACAATTAATCTTTTATAGTATGATTTAATGTAGAGAACGATCATGATGGTGAACAAATATATTTATGTGGTATATGTTAAATTAAAATACTTGGTTTTACACCACTATAAAATTCAAAAAAAATGTTAACAATAAAATTGGATATAAAATATTCCTTTTTAAACCATTATAAATAAATACATAGGTAATGAAAAGTATATTTTAAAAAGAGATCCTTATTATTTATAAAATTTGATAAAAATATTTTAATATTTATAGAAATAGAATAAATAATTTTCTAGTGAAAGATGAAATATGGTCACCTTGTATTTAAAAACATTCTCTATCAATTTAATTACCAATGAAGATAAAATAGTTATAGAACATAAAACAATAATTAATAACAACAGGATACGAAAATATATTGGTTTTAAAAGATAAAGTCGATAAATTTTTTCTCAATTTAAATTCAAACATAAGCAATCCCAATAAAAATATTTTTGAAACATAAGTCTTCTACCTCACGTATCGTCTTGATTTTTATTTGTTCAAATAAAATATAAAAATATAGAATTATTATAAATATATTTTAAAAATACACTCATTAATAAATTTCTATTTATCATTCTTTAATAATTTTCAATTATCCATTTGTTAACATTATCTTTAATAAAAGTAACATTGGGGAGAAAAATGGTATATTTTCCATCCATGTTTTTGTTTTATGGTTCCTATACATCGACATTGGTAATGGTTTCCACATATCAATAATCTTAATCATAACATAAATATCATATTTTTTCATATACACTATTTTGTAATTATTCATATAAATCAGTTATTAAAAAATAATCATGTCGCATCATGGAGGTGGTAGTCCACACATATAAAAGTTATAGTATGATTTTCTAATAGAAAAAGGTAAAAAGTTTGTTAAAAAATATAATTACACCAAATAATTATTTAAAAAAAATATTCTTTAAATATATAATAATTATTAACCAAGAATAACAGAGATGGTAAATTATTCTTCTCACGGCGTGGAGGCAGTCATCCACACATATGAATGAGTCATATTTTCAAATAACATTTGATGGAAAGGAGGTGTATGATTGATGGTAAATCATAATAATAATAAACCATTATATTGAGAATAATAAATTAATTATTTTAAATTGGATACTATAAATTTATAATAGTTGGATGAATAAAACAAAATTGAAAATACTAATTTTAAAAGTTATACATATTCGTTGACAATAAACTATCTTCGTACACCTTAATGTGTGAAATGTTGATATTATGATCAAAATAAGACATCCAGGAGGAATGTATAGTTTTTATAAATTGATTATGGTAGGTTATGGATTATATATGTGAATCAATAAGTGTTAGGAATAGAGTTGTTATGGGATCCCTTAATTAAGGGGGAGAGGACACACATGGAATTTTCAAAATATTACAATATAAGAATTCCTTACTCATGTAATGCGGCGTCAAAATTCAAAATATAAGAATA
The DNA here is from genome assembly GCA_963277665.1 of Viscum album. Lineage (NCBI taxonomy): Eukaryota > Viridiplantae > Streptophyta > Magnoliopsida > Santalales > Viscaceae > Viscum > Viscum album. Next base: position 1,615,351,727 of record OY728131.1, on the reverse strand, counting down.
TATTAAGGATTATATATATATAACACAGAAACATCAACTTAAATCTTGTTTCATGGGATATTTAAACCCTTATTCCATATCATGCACTCTTTATAAATAATTTTTGACTTTACCTATGGTAAAAAAATTATGTTTTTACTATTCAATATATGGAACAATTTTGATTACCAAATTAAATTATATTTATTATGATTGTATCAAATATTTTATACATTTTAATATTTTCAATTATTATAAGTGGTGGAAATTATTTTTTTTAATAAGTGTACCATATTCTACAAGATAATTTTTTGAAGAAATTCATTCATAATCATAAAAATAAGTTTCCCTTAATTCCACACCATATAAAATAATTTTTTGGATATATTATATAATCAATATATTTATATTTTTCAGAAATCATGAATAATGAAAATTTTTAAGATAAGTAATCATTGTTCACATAAAACCTATTTTTTATAAAATTACTCATGTTTACCTTAAAACTTATTATTTTTAATTAGTAATTAATTAAGAACTACTGAATTAATTTTATACATTTGAAAAAATTGATTTCTATAATTTAGTTAGTCCAATTAATATCCACTAATCCAAAATATCATTGATAAATAAAAAAATTCAACTATAGTATTTTTATTACAGTTTAATTTAACTTAGTGTTTTGTGTAAAGAAAACTTTCAAAAAAGTAAAAATTTATTTAAAACTAAATATAACATATAATCTGAATGTTTTTTTAGGTTACTAATGTTATATATACAGGATAAATGAAATAATTATACTAGTAAAAGGTATAACCATTTCAATTTCTTTATACCCATATTAGTCACTAGGTAGAGAATCACACTTCACTACTAGGATACAGAAAAGATAGAAATTCATTATGATATACACTAGGGATAGGGAGTAACATAATATACTTGAGTTGTACTTATCCAAGTGACACATAGATTAGATAATGATTCCACTTATTTTATTCCTCCTCCAATTTCATTTTTTTAATTTTTAATAATGGCATTTTAAACAATGTTGTGGGGGAAACACTTACATGGAAAATCAAAGATGTTCATGTATTTATGTCTCAATACCCATTACTATGTCTCTATTTATGTCTATTTTCATTAATATTACATCCATTGGGGAGCTTCTATGAAACCCAATGAAATTTCATCTCACACATTCATGCTTGCGAACACCACCTTTTGACGTAACTTATCGCACCCCTACTCATGCGCCAGTGCCTATCTGACTTCACATACTACTTTTCTCTCATTAAACTACCTCAATATTTCCTTCATGTTCTACATTAACTCCATGAATTTAATGTGTTTCCCTTTATTTTATGTAGGGTTATATCACCCCCCCAAATGGTCCAAAATTCTAGAGGTGGACGTGATTAAACTCAATTACAACCAATAATAGGATGTGGTGTCCCACTACCAAGAAATACTCTGTTATGAAATGGTCTTCACATTGATGTTCATCAAAATAAATAGTTCCTATGTAAATTATCATATTGTACACCATGTGGTTCTTCAATATGAATATATATATATATATATATGTATAATTTAAAATAATTCAGATTTTTTCATTTAAAATATAAGTGGGAATTTCTGGAAATGATAGTTAAACAATATAAATAAACCTTAAACCAAAAAAATAACCTGTATATTTAAGAAAAAGTATTAAGAAAACATATATTTTTTTAATTAATACCTAAATATTTTGTGGAATATTTTTATGGATATCATTAAAAACAAATGAATAAAATTTATATAAGATCTTTATGTGCAACTTTTTACACATCATAAAATTCATTTCAATAACAAATAAATTCACTATTTCAATAATCACAGAAGATAATAATATTAAATTAATACCACAAAATATATATGGTATAAACTATATAATATAATATTATGAAAACATAACTTAAAATATTCAATAAATAAATTTATATTTTTTTTATAAAAATGGTATTTAACCTCTATCTCATGAAATTAATGTAAACAAGATAAAAATCTTATAAATTAAATCATAAAACTATGAATCAACACCTAATATTAATCTATAATCCAAAATAATAATTTATTGAAAGAGAAAATAATTTTATTCAAAGGTTATGGTGGTAATATACTCACCTAGAAATGATACGGTGATGTGTCAATATTAAATGAAGAATATGTGGTTAACATCGAACAATCCTCCTCCAATGACCCCTGTATTTAGAGAATAATACATTTTCATATATATTAATATTTAATAATGAGATATTAATTTTATGTTAAATAGGACAGTTTTTCCAATATCCTAATCAACACACAACAACATGTGTCTTTGAAATCATACATTGCACACAACATTCAGTTTTACTGAAAAATAATTTAATAATATTAATATTTTAAATTGTTGTTAGCGCCTAGCCATTGTATTGGTGAGAATTAAAATAACTAACAAAAATATGATAATATAAATATTTTAAATTTCTTTACATTTATCTGATAATTTTAGAGGTTTATAATAAGAACGATTCTTATTTTAGGCATGAAATACACTAATATTTTTTTAAAGGTCATTTTACCACCTTTTGATTGAGAATCCCTTTTAAATGTAATTTTTTCACTCTTTTATGTTCTATTTGAAAAAATAATATTCTTTTATAGAATCAGTACATTGAAATTTACTTTGGATATATTTTTGGTAATATTTTGATAAAGTTCATTTTTAATGAATAGTAAAAAATAATGCATTTTAATTCAAAACTACTTTTTCAACTAATTTATATATATAGTTACATTGAACATTAAATTGTTTTAAAATTGTAATTAGATTTTATTTTTATCATATAATCCAATTGGGGTCATTGGATGTAATTGAACATTTTAATTGCACATAAACACATGTTAATCTTTTTATAGATATTACTTCATTAAACCCATTTTTTGGTTTCAACAACGATAATTAATTTCAAATTAATCACTAAAACTTATTTGTTTTGAGTTTGTAAAAATGGATTCCATATTTTTAATTTTTAGTTATAAATTATGTATATAGATACCCTTTATTTTTAGACATTAAGAATAGTAACTTCAATAATTATTTTATTTACCAAGGTTAAAGGGTAAATCTGGTAAATAATGGTAAAAAATATTATAATAATATTAAAATACCCTAATATGTTTCCTAACTTAATTGGATGATATATTTCTTACCATGGATATTATTGGATCGATTTTGGGACCCCATAGAGCCACATTGATGTAAAAATGACAGTTTATTAGAATTAATTTAAAAAAATGAAAACTACAACATAAACATGTCTTATTTATAAATAAATTAATATGATGTTATATAAGACATATCTTCGACTATAAATAGTAATTTTAAATATAAAACTATTTCCTATATCATGTTATTTTATTTAAAATTTTTAGATATCAGATATATAAATTTATTAACGACATAATGGAGATGTAGTTACTACACTATTAAAGATCGATTTAAATAAATGAGATTATAAATATTAAACAAAATTGAAAACTTTTCCCCATACAATAATTTTAGGGATTATTATGACTTTTTATATTTGAATTATTGACTTTTTTCCAAATAATCAATTTGTTATGTATTTTTAAGAAGTCATGAAATAAATAGTATAAAAATTGAAATAAATGAGTTTCTTAAAAATACAATTTTATTAAATTATATAATAGTCATAAAAGTCTAATATTAGAACGAACAAAATATATAATGTTTAAAATTTCATTAATAAACTACTTGTGGTTCTTTTTTCATCTTATAGTAACTATATTAACCATATAGTGTGAATATACAAGAAGACATGGTAAGAGTAAAATTAGTTATCTAAGTGTTAATGCTAAAAGATAATGCAATATTTGTGAACTATACTTTTCTAAAACCTATTGGTTGTGATTTTATAGACCCAAAACCATCACATCGTTGAAATAAATTACTTTCGGACAACATGAAACAAAAAATTATTTTACAATAAAATAATATTTCAATACGTTTTTAAAGTTTCCCACATCCCTCTTATAAAAGGACAAAAAATCTAACCCTTAATCACACATATAAAGCCCCTTGGCTCATCAAAACTCAAACTAATTAATTTTACAACATCCTTACCTTCCTCCTTGACGCCTCACCTTGGAAATAAGGAAATTCATGAAATCCTTCAAGATTAAATCAAAAGGGGTTACCTGTTTTAAGGTAATGTCTTCTCTCAAGATTCATTCAATTATATTCCTTCTCTTATCCCCCAAAAATCTCCTTATTAAATTATTTTATTAAACCACTTGTATATTCCCTATACTAGTATATTTTATTGAGATTTATTCAATCACGACTTACACACACATCCATCTAATGGATACGAAGTTACAATTTTTTGTACGGCAACCTACTGCCTCATGAAATGATTATTGTTCAATTTTTACCTAACACCAATCATGGTGGATATTATGATTTAAATGTATTTATATATGATATATATAATATTTATATTCTCTCTATTCTTCTGAAATTTTTATTTATATTATTCCTTTATTCTTTCCGTAATGTGTAAATACGATAATTTCATTTGTGGAAGTTCGGACTTCCGCCCCTTCAATGTGACATGACTCATCCATTCAATACATGGAATGTACAAATTTTGTACCAAATGAAATTATGTAACATATATATCATATTATATTATACTTTAATTATAATATAACTATGTATCATTTAGTTTTAATTTCATTAATGTGAAAAATAAGTTAAAGTAACATTAATGCGTACGTACGACTTACCGTCTCTATGAATGGTGCGTTTCATATCTTATCTCCAAATATCATTTACTATTATAAATTCATATATACTGGATACATATTATATTTAAATCAATATTATATAATTTAATTTTTATGACATGATCAATTTGTAATTATAAAAATATCATTATCGACTCAAGTACCCAATATTGACAAAACGACCGATATTTACTTAAAAATACAATGTAATGTTTATAATGTAGATATAAGGGATAAAAAAGGAATAATAAACATTAAATAAGTTTTGAATAATGTTTAAAATAACTTAGGTTTATTATGTATAATGAACAAGGAACATAAATGACGAGTCAGACTCAAGGTAAGGAAACTTTTCATCCTTTTGTTTTAGTCAAAGACTTCGGTTATGTTATGTATTTTGAATTCCATTTTCTTATGTTGTAATATGTTCTTATATATCCTTATTTATTAATATTTTATTTACAAGTGATTATACACCCTTTTCTCACTCATCAACTCATATTCTAAATTTTTATGTGACGTCGTTAGGCTACGGGATTTTCATAAGGAAACTTCTTAACCCAAATTAAATTATTTGGGTTAATCGTGGAAATATTATGTGGGAAATTAATTTTCATATCCAATCTTGTATTTATAATTTATTTATTTAACATATAGTTAATACACATATTAGATCTATTTTATTTAGAAAATTATATTTGTAAGGGAGATCGTCTCAATCTCCTTTCATTGAGGCGTATCTTGATGCTGTGAACATTTTATATCATATAGAGTATATATAGAACCATTTGAATCATTTTATCACGAATTAATATATTATAATTATATATATATATTTGATTAATGTTATTTATGAATAATGTTTATTCAAGTGTTTCTAAAGTGGAAAAGGTCTCTTTAACTAATTTTTTTTAATGTTTAAATAATTATTCTTCTAATTCTTTCCCATTAATGACCATGATTTCAAAATGGTTTTTAGGATTCATTTATATATAAATTAATATTTTAAAATGTTAATTCATTTAGACTTTTCAAAGTGGTATGAGACACATTGATTCATAAATCCATTTATTTAATGTTTTAAATGGTTTTTCAAATGTATTGCATATTTCAATATAGTCAATTGATTCATTGTGATTGATTAGTGAAATGTTGATAATTTATGTGTTATAATTATGTAATGGTACTTGGACATTTTACGAGTGGTTACATGATAAACCAAATGTTGGTGGTTCCATGATATACCTAGGGCGAGTGAGCCTGAGATATCTCTCCAATGCATTGGGACATATTATAGAGGTAAATGTTAATGTTTCTCCTAAGAGATTTAGGAAATATACTATGATGTGTATTCCAATTGTAACTCCCTACGTTTTAGTGAAATCTATAATGTAACTATGTTATGGATTCCACCGGTTACCTTTGTGAATTATGATTTATATGTGTTATTCATAAATATTATGTTTTAATGAGGTATGTTAATGAGTATATGATTTAGGATTGAAAATTATTAATTCATTGATTTGTATGTATTCATGTTCTATTGTTTTCATTTTTTATTAAATATCCCTTACTGAGATTTTTATGTTTATCCCATGTTTTTAAAAGTTTTTTATAGGGTATAAATAAGTGTAAGAGAAAGGAATAATTGAAATATATTTATATTAAGTCTTTAATTCTTGTTTAATTTAATAAGTTTTATTGTTGTAAAAAATTTGATAGAGTAGAAGTGTTAACATTGAAATATTTGAGATTTAATGTAATAGTTATGGCCTAATTCACAAAAACTCTAATCCTAAAAAGATCCCCAATGTATAATTCTTGAATTAAACCAAGATTATGAATTGTTTATGTTTTTGGACATACATTTGGTATCATAGGTCGGTTTAGATAACATTGGAGGTCTCAGTTTTATTTAACCATAAGTGACATGTTATATATATAAAAAGTGGTTAGCATATTAGAGAGTCATAGATATTTTAAATAATTTGTATGAGTTAAAGATAACATGAATAAGTATATCATAGTAATTTCACTCCTCATATGATAGTATATGATGACATTACCGATATACTAACACATAAATCTTTTTTATATTAAATGATTTGATCTAGTAGGCACCAATGTAATAGTATATGTGAAGGAAATGATGATGGTTTTCTGAATATGCAACTAAATTAAATGGGAGCCGAAATAAGAACTGTTGTTGTTATTCTTAACTATCTATCGTGTGTTATGATTGAACAATAGAACCTTTTTGATTTTTATATGGCATCATATATGTGATAAACAAATCCCTATGGATGTTCAGGTAATAATTATAAAGGTGAGTATATTAAAAAACCGATGTGTCATGGATGTTGGAAGAAACACTGAGTAAAATGATTCAAAGGTATGAGAAAATGATATAGATGTGGCAATGAAGGTCATAAAGCAAGAACCTGCTGTGGAAAAGGTAGCGTCTAGTTAACTTCAGGAATGTTAAGGAATTTATTTCCAAGGGATCAATTGAATGTTTTAAATATGTTTTTCTTCATCATTACACAAATAGAAGTTTTATGAAGAAGGTTTGGGAATGTGATCAGCATGAACATACAAATATATATTTACCAAAACCTAATTCCATTACAATTGAATATGAGGAAATTGATAATGAACAATGATTATTCAGGATTATTTATTAGATCATGTTTTTACATTATTGAATATTAGGACATTATCCATGATTTTGTTTTTAAGAAAGAAGTGTAGAAGTGTAAGATGAAAAAATATGGATAATGGATCATTATGAATGATCAATGATTAATATGTCTACATTTTATGAATTGAAGAGTTATGTTGGATCTATGGATGATGAAATGTTTAAAATATATTATTGATGAGATTACATTGGAAGACATATATTATTTGTAACCCTTAAATTTGTTATATAAAAATGTTAACTGAGGAAGAATTATATTTCCTTTTTATTATATTATGTTAAAGAACCATTATGGTTTACATTATCCCTAAATTTGAGGAAATTATGGGTTATTACCATTTGGGATGCAAATGGGAGATATGAGATACCATTTAAGGTTAAAATATATTTTGTTTATTTCTAAGGAATTTATTTCTTTTTGGAATGTTATAAAATTTTATAGTTCTTGAAAAATTATCAAATGATGATCTTCAAACAACCCATCTTGTCCGACAATGCTATGAGAATTGAACCCACAACCAATGTGAGAATGTGATTTATCGCCAACTAGTGGCATGTGTAAAGTCCTTGGTTGGTTTGACTTATTATTTTTAAATAAAAAATTTTATGGATCAAGACTATGTTGATTTTTGGAACATAATTTTTATCAAATAGAAATAATTACTATAAGAAAATTCTAGTTTGATTAAGTGGAAAATGATATTTTGAAAGACATTCTCTTTTTTGAGAAAACTATATGCTTCTGGATAATAGAATACTACGATATTTCATTTTAGGAGTAATGGTGGAATTTTGTTTTGTAAGAATATATTTTTTTATTGTGGGCTTATAGAGATTTTGGTTATTTACGGAAATTATTAACCTATCATAGAGAATATGTGATAAGGTTATTTACATTTCAGTTTGAGACATCAAGAGCATCCAGTGTTAATTTTATTTAAATGTTAATATTGTTGTGGAAGACGGTGTCATAAAATCCTTCTAAATAATGGGCTTCCCTCTTAGTTTGGATTATTTTGAAGAATTTTGAGGAAAATTTTTTATTGATTGGTATTTGTTGTAATTTGGTATTTGATTGTTGAAATTTGGAAATTAAGAGTAATGTTTAATTCTATAAAGGATTATCCTTTTTGGGGTTTATTTGATATTGTATTAACTTGTTGGGTTTTGGATAATGACTAAAATTAAAGGAAATATATTGTACATCTTTTCTATATTACATGATTCTCTAGAAGTGGATTATATCACATCATATGTGACCAAATCATCTTGAATACTAATAGTTTGGAGAAAATATGAGTTTGTGGTATAATTTTATTAAAGGATGAAACTCTACTTGAAAAGTACTTATATTTCCTTATAATATTAGTAAATCACAAAAATAAATTCTTCAACTTTCTAAAAGGGAACATAAAAGAAAAGGGTTTCCATTAACGTTTCCTACTTGGTAATCAAATATTTTTTAACATATCACAAGTTTATAGTTTTCTGGTCATTAACTAACTCTTGATCATGTTTTCTATCACTAACCATGAGAAAATGAAACTTAGATTCTCTGCCATATCCATTTTTTCCTACATGTAATTGTAGTATTTGTCATATCATGTGACATTTGTACTTATCTTTATTTCATTTAAATGTGATATTTTAATTGACCCTTTTTCCAATGTGGGACTTTCAGTGATGTTTCTGAGCCCAATTTTATAATTGTGAGGACCCAATTTCCAAAACGTGGAAAGATGTAATGAACCATATATTTATAGAATAATAAATTTTCATATATATTAATATTTATGAATATGATAATAAATTTATGTTAAATAGGAAACTTTGTCTAATAGCGTACTCAAAACACAACAACCGGATTCTTTGAAATCCTACATTGCACACAACATTGAGTTATACTGAAAAAGAATATAATAATATTAATAATTTAAAAGGTAGTTTTCACTTAACCTATATATTGGTAGTAACGAATAGATCTAACTAATATAATATTACACATGTGTGTTAAATTTCTATACATTTAACTAAGAATTGTAGTGGTTGATAATAATAACGAATCAGATTTTAGGCATGTATTACTCTAATATTTTTTAAAGTCCATTTCACTACCTTTTGATTGAAATTACCATACGAATCTATATTTTTTCACTTATATATTTTCTATTTGAAATAATAAACTTCTTCTATTGAATCATGAAATCAAAATTTACTTTGGATAAATTTTTGGTAAATTTATGATAGTGATAAATTGTAATGAATAGTGAAAAATACGGCATAAGTCAAAACAACATTTTCATATAATTTATTTATATAGTTATATTGTAATTTTAATTGGGATTAAAGATTAATTGGATTATATTTTTATTATTTAATCGAATTATTCTTATTTTAATTAATTTCATATTTTAATTAAACATAAACTCTTCTCAACCATTTTATAGTTATGACTTCTTAAAAAACAGCTTTTTGGATTCCACAACGAGATTTAAATTTAAATTAATTTCCAAAAACTATTTGTTTTGAATTTGGAATAATTGAATCCATATTTGAAATTTTAAGGTCCAAATTGTGTAAATTGGTATCTTTAATTTTTAGACATTATTAATAGTAACTTCAGTAAATATATTATTTACCATGGTTAAAACGTAATCTGGTAAATAAGGGTAAAAATAATATTATAATAATATTAAACTACCCTAACATGTGTACAAAACATTTTGGATTAGATATATCTGACCATGGTCTTCCATGGGTCGATATTGGGACCCCACAGAGCCCATTCGATATGAAAATGACATTTAATAAGAATTAATTTAATTTAATGAAAAATATAACATAAACATGACTTTTTTATTAAAAGAGTTTTTATATAGGTTTATATTAGAAAGGTCTTAGACTATCGATAATAAATATAAAGATAAAAATATTTCCTACATCATGTTATTTTATTTATAATATTTAGACAACAAATAAATAAATTTATTTCTGAAACAATGATGATGTAGTGGTTTCCTTATTAATGAATGATTTAAATAAATGAGATTATAAATATTAAAATAAATTTTAACATTAAAACTTTTTATTCCATCCATGAAATTTATATATTAGAAGGAATTATTATTTATGAATTAAGGATATATTTTCCAAATAATAAAGATGTAATAGATTTTTAAAAAATTATGATATGAATAGTATATTGATTAACAAAAATGTGTTTTTAAAACAAATACTATTTTATTGAATTATATAATAGTCCTAAAAATATTATATTCTTCAAATTGAATAATATAATTTTTAAAATGTCATTAATTAAAAATTTGAGGTTTTATTGGGATTTATTGTAACTATATTAACCATAACATTTTAATATATAAGAAGACATGTAAATAATTAAATTATTTAACTAAGTGTTAATGCTAAAAAATAAGTTAAATATGAAAAATATCCTTGTCAAAAATATATTGGTTGAGGTGTTTTCAACCGAAAGTCATGTTTTCTTTGAAATAAAATACATTGGGACCATATGCAACCGAAATCCATTTAATAAAAAAATAATATGTCAATAACTTCATAAAGTGCCCCTCATCCCTCTTATAAAATATCATCAACTCTAACACTTACTCACACCTCTCATGACCCTTATCTCATCCCAACTCTACCAATATAATCTCCCACCATTCCTACCTTTCTCCTTTATGCCTCACATTGGGCAGAAGGCAATTTTAGAAAGACTTTTAGTTTAAATCAAAAGGAGTTACCCGATTTGAGGTAATGTCTTCCCTCAAGATTGTTTTAATTATTATCCTTCCCCAACCCCATCAAAACTCTCTATTCTATTATATTATTAAAAAATGTATCTTCAATATATTATGATGTAGTTATGAGATGTATTATAACTACACTTACAAAAATATACATCTAATGGATACAACATATTATTTCTTTCTATGGTGAACTACTATCTCTCGAAATAATGACTGTTCCATTTTTCCTTACCACCATTAATGTTGAACATTATGATGGTACTGTATTTATATATGATATATATTATATTTATATTTTCTCTTTTATTCGGTAATTTTTATTTACAACATACCTTTATGCTTTCCATAATTTGTAAATATGATAATTTCATTTGAGAATGTTGAGACTACCGCCCCCTCATTGTGATATGACATGTTCACTCCATACACGGAAAATATAATGGATGGACTTAAGGAACTTTTATAAAATATATATCAAATGATATTATACTATTATTATAATATATCTATGTATCATTTACTTTTCTTTTCATTTATATGAAAAATAAATGGAAGTTCTGTTCATTCATACGTATGACTTACCGTTAACTTGAACGGTGCCTTTCATTTATTATATCCAAATGTTATAGACTCTTATAAATAAAAATATAATTGATATATATGATATATAAATCATGAATAATATTCAATAGATAATTTACTTTTGACCACATTGTCAATTTGTTATTATAACTAGATCATTTTCGACTCAAGTACCCAATATCGACAAAACCACAGATATTAACATAAAATAATTATGTAATTTTTATAACGTGGTAATAAGTGTTTTAAAAGGAATAAAAAACATGGAAAAGGTTCTTAAGAATGTGTAAATTATCTTATGTTTATTATTCAGGAAGAACAAGGAACATACGTGACGAGTCAGACTCAAGGTAAGAGAACATTTAACCCTTCTTTTTTACTAAAAGACTTATTTTATGTTTTGTCTTTTATATTACATAATGTTATGTTTTAATATGTTATTATATATCCTTATCTCTATACATATTATTTCCTAGTGATGATATACCCTTTTCTATATCATAAACTTATTTTATAAATTTTATGTGATTCTGTTAGGCTACCGAATTTTCAGAAGGGAACTACATAACCCAATTTACATTCATTGGGTTAATATTTTACTTATTTATTATGTAGTCATATGGTTATGTGGGAAATTAATTTTTATATCCTATATTTTATTTATACTTTATTTATATATAAATATAGTGAGTACACATAATATAACTTATTTATTTAAAAAATTATCTTTGTAAGGGACTTAGTCTTAATATCCTTTCAATGAGGCATATCATTATGTTATGTGTCATTAGTATCCTATAAAGTGTATATAAAAATCATTTAATCATTAAATCAGAAATTAGTATGTTCTCATGATATCATGAGTTTTAATTAATGTTATTTATTAATTATTTATTTTTAAATGTTTATCAAGTGGAAAATGTCTATTTATCTACAACATAAATTTTAATGATTTAATGCTTTATTCTTTTCAATATATCTCATTAATATCCATGTTTTCATAATAGAATTTAGGATTTATTTTTTTTTGGAAATCAATCTTTTAAAATGTTATTTTTATTAAATTTTTCAAAGTGGTATGGGAAACTTTTATTCAAATATACCATTATTAAATGTTTTAAATGTTTTTGGACACTACAACAATAATATCCAGTTGCAGTGGTTTTTAGTGGCGATTTACTAAACATTAACTAAAATTTTAATAATGTTTTAGGGCTGGTTTTTAAAAAACCAGCGATAAAACATTTTTTAATCCCCAACACTCCCCACACGCAACCCCCTTCTCTCCCGACCCCTACAAGACCCCCCACCAGGCGACCCCCGAAACCCTCGCCCCTCACCGCCTCCCCGCCTTGCTGCCTCACTGATCCCCGCCACACTGCGCCTAGCCGCCTCGCCACCTTGCCCCCTCGTCATGACTCATGACCCTATCGTCGTTCCGACTCATCACACCTTGCCTCCTCTCCTATTTGAAAAGTAGTTTATCAAATTGGATATGAGATATTCCATATTAGATCATAGGTTGTATTTTACTAGTGCACACTTGTTACATCCCATGATATTGCTAGATCCTTTTTTGGATATATTTTATTTAATCGTGAATTGCTCCTCATCCAAAAATTTATAACTAGTATAATTGTCATTTAAAGTAGCATGAGGAGAATTCATCCCTATTACCTGAATTATGTTAGTCTTGATATTTCTAAACCAATGTGGATTCCCTAATATAATATTCATTATTTATTCATTTTTTATGTTGTGATCATTTTTTACATGGAATTATATTTTATTGATAGTATTTTTAATGTATCATATTCAAGCATATTTAACTTTTGTTTTGTTGAGAATTAGATTCACTATATTGGAGTGATTTATTGAGCATTACTTTTACATTGATATGTTGAGCTTGTTTTTACTTTTTTATACCAAGAATGTTGATTAGTATACATAATAATGCTACCTTGACCATGGATGTTGTTTTGATAAATAATGAGTATCTTAGAATTGGTATTTTCTATTCTATTACCCGTGTGTGGGTATATATTATATGGAGATTCATGAATGGTATGGGATCAGAATGACTTGAATTTTGTATACCCCTTTCACCTATCCTTAAATTCATGGGATGATAGTTCCTTGATTCTTGTATACACCTTCCTCTTTAAAAAATAGATGGATTTTCCCATGACTTAACCACGGGAAGTATTGTTACGATCTTAGTTTGATGGGAATGGAATCATGGATTGATTGACCTGATGTCTCATATCCATGTCGGGGATCAATGAAATTATGTTAGGTATAGAACATACCATAATAGGGATTTATTGTATATAATTGTTTCTATTTTATGATGTTTTCCATTATCTGATGCTTCTATGTTTTTATTGATACCCATTTGTAAATTCATTTTTATATAAATATATATAAATGTTTTTATTGATATAAGAAACATATGTAAGTATATTCCATATAGGTTAGAAACTTGGTAGTTTATTTCTTCGTATTATATGCTCACACCCTTCATATACACTTAGGGGGGACATGAAATATAATGGTCTATTTTTTAGGTACATATAGGTACAAGTACAAGTCCAAATGATTTTTTTCAATGAATTGTTGATTTTTTATGATTCGGGTTCCATTTAGTGTTGTTAATGGAGACATGAGATTGATTTTTTCATTTAGCCTTAGGTTTCAAGGATTATTTATACTATTTACCATTATATGATTTGTAATTATTTATCATGGGGAATTCAATATATTTGTATCATGATAGTTTTCTTGTTTTTTAGTTTATTAATAAAATTTGGTTAACAAAATCCAACTGGTCTTCTTAGAACCTCTATTCTATTCTCCAGCCTTTGGTGATCGAGTGGTGAAAATGAGGTCATGTAGTGATCTATCCTAGTACTATTTAGGTATCTCGGTCCCCATCACTACACCACATGTAATATTTTTCTTAAATATGATCTTGAATCATGTAGGTGGTTTTTTCTACTTTTTCTTTTATCTCTTATATCCCTTAGTTTTATATCCATACCTCTTACACTACAGTAACCATTTATAGTAATTAATTATGATTTTTTAAATTTAAATTTTTGATATAAAGGATTTAAATATTGATAGTCTCATTTGTAGTTAATTTCCCATCTATAATAGTTTATCAAATTGATCCTTCAAAATTAGTTTTTGTATAATATTATTCTGAATGATGTATGTTTCTAGATTAATTTTTTGATACTTTATAATAGATTGGATGTGAGTGATGAGTTTTTTATTTTCCTGTATCTTTTTCAATGAATTTTTTTTATGTATTCTCCCATAGATGTATGGAATTATCTAAACCACATACATATTTATTATCTCTTTGGTTTTTTTGTGAAGTGTGTAAATAGAGTTGTGTGTATTAATTTGGAAATACCACTTTCTAGTTATAGTGCATAGAGTCGATGGAGGAAATTATCAGAAAAACTTCTATTCAATAAGATTATGGAGATTTCCACTATATAAGACGAGGTCCATCATACAAATTTATATACATTATATATCACATATTATACGGATAATTCCACTCATTTCTTATGATTTTTTGTTTGGATCTTTCAATTTTATTAGATGTTATATTCCTCTATCTTATAATTTTTACCTAATAACCCCCATGTGATATTAGGAAAAAGTGTCTTTGAGGATTTTTTTAATCTAATCCTAGACATTTTCCATATCGTGAACACATTTATATATTTTTTCAACTAGTATATATGAATCTCTTTCCCAATTTATTAATAGTAACATGTTTTAATTTTTTTGAATATTATGTAGGAACATTGTGATATACATGGATAAAATCTGCATCACATTACCGAGGAACACACCTTATTATGTTATGGGTTTAAAAGAGTTTTTGGATTTTTCAATTTCCAATAGATCATTTGAAGTGAGTATAAGATGTCCGTGTCCTAAATGTAAATTTAGATGATGGTTGAAGAGAGATGAAATTTATCAACATTTAATATTTAAGTAATTCCATAGTCAATATTTGGGTTGGATTTGGCATGGAGAATCAAATGCTACAGAAAGGATGAGCACTGTTTTCAATGAAAATAATGAGCTCCCAACATCATCGACGGTGATAAATAAAATGAAAAAGCATATAAATGATGCATTTGGCACTACAGGACACCACCATCAACATCAAAACAAATCAGAACAACCAGAGGAGGGTGCTACAAATAGTAACACTCAAAATTGAAGTTTTTGTTACTTTAGGAAAACCAGATAAAGATTGTAACATATCAGTGGATACTCCTCTTGATTATGTATAGGCCAATGTAAGAGAAAACTTCACTGAGGAAAATATGTTCCATGATTTAGTTAACAATGGAAATATAGAGTTGTAGATTGGATGTTTGAAATATTTAAAACATTTTTTTCTGATGTTTTACCATATCAAATGTCTATATGGAAATACAAATAAGGAAATTTCCATAATATTTGAATTGTTATATGATGAATTTTATGAAGAAAACATCCCCATTTATTTTTATGATATGAAAAAAGTTATTAACAAGCTTGGTTTGAATTAAAAAAAAATATATGTGTTTCCCAATGATTGTATGCTTTATTGGCGAGAGGATTCAAGTAGACAGGATTGAAAAAAATGTTATTCTTCTAGATGGCATTTAATGGGTGATTTTGGAAACTTGAATCAACATCTACCATGAAGATGAAGAAAAAGAACACACCTGCAAAGGTTTTATGTTACATTCCTTTAAATCCTTGATTGCAATGATTATTAATGTCATCGAAAACTGCCAAACACATGAAGTGGAATTCTTAACATAATAAAAATTACGGGTTAATATAACGTCCACGAGATTCATAATCATGGAATAAATTTGATTCATCACATCCAGATTTCTCAGCTAATCCTAATAATGTTCGATTGGGATTTAATACCGATGTATTAAACCCATTTTGGACTTTGAGTATCAGTTATAGAATTTGGCCAGTTGTTTTGATTTCTAACAATCTGATTCTGTGGACATATATGCAACAAACATATTTTATCATTTCAATGATTATTACTAGGAAAAAAATGCCTGGAAATGATATTGATGTATACTTCCAGTCATTATTTGATTAGTTACAGGAGTTATGGAGCAACGATGTTGAGACTTTAATGTTTCTTCTAAAACAATGTTCAAAATGCATGATTCTTTAATATAGACCATTACGTCTTCCTTGGTCTTGGGAATTTATCTGGTAGAAACAGTTACACTGGTTTGGCTAGTCCTTCATGTAACATTGATTTTGAGACCAAACGACTAAATTACATTAGATAAGGGTTCTTCTTGTGCCATCAACGATTTCTCGATGCATCTCATAGATTTCAGCTGAACAGTTCATAATTTTACGGTTTCATTGATCGTAGACCATATCCAAAGCTGTTAACTGGTTCTGAAATATTGAATCAGCTTGAAAATTTTGAAATAGAATTTGGTAAGGTTTTTCATTTGAATGATAGCGGGAAATGGGTTCGAAGTGCATCGTCAAGTGAAATCATAACGCAACAATGGAATAAATAAATTATATTGTTCAAACTTCTGCATTGAGAATTTAATTTGTTGCGGCATAATCTTGATGTGGTGCATATTGAGAAGAATGTATTTCAAAATTTTAACTTCACCTTGCATAATGAGAATGTAAAGTTGAAGGATTATCTCAGTGCTCGAAAAGACATACAATTAATGAACATAAAACCAGACCTCTGGCCAGATGAGAATGAAATGTCTGCTTTGGCAATTTTTATAATGAAAAATAGAGATAAAGATACATTCTTTCGAATTTTAAAGCATGTGAAAGTATCTGGTGGGTATTCAAGTAACATCTCGGGGTGTGTTGACTTCAAGAATCATAAGTTACATGGATTGATAAGTCATGATTCACATATTTTGTTACAGTTGTTAATACTATTGGCATTGTGTACATTATTACCTGAAAAATTTACTGCTCTTGTACTCCAATTCTGCACATTTTTCAGGAAACAATTTGTGAAATCACTACATTCATTTGAGATTGAAAACCTTAAGTATAGGTTTGAATTGACACTTTGTGCAATGGGGGTGATCTTTCCTCTATTGGTTTTTACTGTTTTAATGCATTTCTCTTTGAATTTGGTTGAGGAAGATAAATTAGGAGGCCCCATTAATTATCGATGGATGTATCCAATAGAGAGGTACTTTATTTATATGTTTTTCAGTTATGTAAACAATTTTCGGCACTTAACTAAAAGCCTAATTATGTTTGTTTTTTTATCTCATAGATATCTTTGGCATTTGAAATCATAAGTGAGAAAAAAAATATCAACCAGAAGGCTCTGTTGCTGAAGGCTATTTTGTAGAAAAGTGTCATAGATTTTGTTCTAGATACATGGATGATATTGAGACAAGATTTAATCGGTTGGATGTGTTGATGAAAAATCTACTAAATCTCAAATACATGGGAAATAAAAAGTATTTCCTGCAATTGGTGTATTAGTTGGGAGGACCTCAAATGTTATACTGTCAACAATAGAATTATTACATGAACATTGATATGTGCTGCTGAATAGTGAAATTGTAGATCCATTTATTGAAGATTTTAGGATACAAACAAAGAGAGAAATGATTGTCCGAACAGAAAATGAGAATGATATAATGAAATATTCTAATAAAGAGCTTGTATAATGGTTTCCACAGCGTGTAAGTTCATAAATATTTCAATAAATACGAATATTAGGTTGAAACATATATTTTGTAATTCTAATAAAGTATATTGCTTTTTTTCAGATCGTTAATAATGATACTCGAGTAGAGTTTAGAAAATATTTGAGGTTTCTTGCTCGAGTTCCTCTAAAAAAAGTTATAAAGTTTACCACTTACAACGTGAATGGATTTTGATTTCGTACAGTAGATTGAGAAAAGGGTTTAAAAACACAGAATAGTGGAATATTTACCTTTGATGAAGTGGGATACTATAGAATGCTGACCAATATTATTGAATTAAACTACAATGGGAATTTTTCAGTTTTCATATTCAAATGAAATTGGGTCGATATTATCAGAGGTGATAGAAGATATTCCTCGAAATTTACATCTGTAAACTTCTCTCGCTTGATGGATGTTGGTTATTGTGAACTGCATGATCCATATATCTTATCATTGCAAGACAAAATGGTATATAATATGAATGATGTTGTGGATGAAGGGTGGAGTGTATTTGCTCAGATAAAACAAATAGATTTGTATGATATGGTCGATGAAGCGGAAGATTTGACCTTTGACATTGAATCTCATCAATAACATGAATTAGAATGTTTTTTCCACTATGATATTGAAAAATTTATTCTGGCAAGGTTGAATGAAGTGGATGAAGTAATGGATAAGGAACCAAACATAATTGACGGAGAAAATTATTGTATGTACAGTTATACATTCATTTAGCAGCCAATTATTTCATTTGTGAAATCTTTCATTATCATTAGTATTTATTTATTTTGTTAGTACTGTGTATCTATTATATATTTTAATTCTTTTTTGCATATATTTTTGGAAATATATGTTCTGAACATAATTTTATTTGATTAAATGACAGGAATTCCAAGGAGGAAGCAATATACAATTTTATCGACCACTATAATAGACGAAGATCCATATGTCTCCCTCACTATGATATCTGAGCCACCACCCCCTACCCCCTGCACCATCTCAACACGCACCATCTCTCACACCCTCTATGTGTGGCACTTTAGTAGATTAGTCATCACCTCCATCATTAGGAGCCTCACCAGTGGAGGAGCAATGCACCACTTCCAGTTTATTGCGGGGATACTGGAGTGTAACAGTTATAGGTAAAAATTTGAATATGAATAAATTTATTGCATTTTTTATATTAATTTTTTGTTCATTAATGATGTAAAAAATGAAACTGTGGAAAAAATAGAAAATGTTCAGATGTATGGAATCTGATTGGATAGAATATAGTTGTCCCATTTGATTCATATGGGATCCCAACGGATGGCGTCACATGATTTCTTGGATCGATTTTAGGGCAGCTGGTTTCAGAGACCGTGTCCCTTCCTATTTCATATGATGATTGGATACATATTCCTTCAAGTTGGATAAATGATTTTTTTGATTCCCAAATAATGGAAATTTTAATACATTTTTGTGTAATTGAATGTCATGTTATTAATATTTTTAAAATGAATTTCTATGTATAGATGTTTTTTTCACTTTACGGTAGCTGATGTGATAGCATGAAATTAGACATTGAAAAATCGTGGAAATAAATGGAAATACATTAATTGGTGATTGTGGGGAAATGTCAATGATACGTAATTTCCCCCCAAATATATTTATGACTAGAAACCTGATAGACTACCCAAAGAGCATTGGAATGGTTTTGTTGACATACATCGTGACAAGAAGAAGATGGTATTTAAATATATATTACAATAATAATCTCATTTTAAATTTATTCATGTATATGAAGAGGATATAACATTGAATACATTAATATTAAATTTTATTTTATTTATTTTAGTATCTTTCAAGAAAGAATACATCAAGCCGTGCTAAGCAGGTCATCCCTCACAATACAGGGTCTAAGAGTTTTTCTTGAACCCAATCTACTCTGGTAAACTATTCATTAGTTTAAATATTTATAAGACATAATTATTTGTTTAATATATTAAATTGTTGATTTATGTTTGGTCAATTCATTCATATAGTTTAGCGTACGAAGAATCCCAACCAGAATTGTGGTTGAATGTTCACCCAACATCTAATGGACAATTTGTTAATGATCCTACCAAAGAAGTTGGGGAACGAACTCATTTTTCATTATAATAACGTATTATCAGTTTTTATTATGTTAATATATATTTATTATAATAGAAATTCTATTTTATTTATATATAAAAATTAACAAAATGTGGGATTCCAATCCTACGGAGTTATACTCAGTCTCCCAGGATGACCCGGTTGCAAAAGTCATTGGGAAGGAGAATCTTGGTAGAGTGCGCAAGATGGTTTTGGGACCTGTACAATCTATCATCTTTGGCAGGTCACTAGGGATTGCAGCTGTTTATACTCTTGGTTGTAGTAATTCTATACCCTGAGAGACTTAGAGAGAGATTGTTTCTCTATGAAATATAGTTCACGACCAGGGGGCTCAGATATCCACTTTTCAAAAATAATTGATTGATTTATATCAGAAGATGACCGAATATTTATTCGGTGGTATTGCATCGACTGGTGGTGAGCAGATAAATCACAAAAAAGCAAAATAATTCAGTTTTCAAACTTTTATTGGTTTTATGTTTAAATATAAATATAAAAAAATATTTAATTTTCAATATAATGTTCTATCAGTTGGTAGTAATAAGTAGAGATGGAGGTAGATATGGTGATGGGATTTGTTTATCATCGAACTGTGATCAGTTGTTTTGTTGATATTTTAGACAAATATGGTAACAGTTGGTTTGTATATGTATCATGTGTGGAACATAGTTTCCACAAAACATTTTCATGACCCAACATTTTCATGATTTCTCATGTTTCCTATAATGTATTTTATTGATTTATGATGTTTCCTATTATGTATTTATTTCTTGAGTGTAGTATGTACCATATATTTTGATTCTTTTTTGTCATGAATCATGTTTTATGATTCAATTTTCCTAAATTTATTTGGTTTGTTACCCAAGGATGAACGATCAAAAATATATCCAATAGTAACAGGAATCAATCCAGTCATAGTTCTTGGAAATGGTCCTCTAGAAAAAAAATTCTCTTTTATAGGAGGAGAAGGATGAGATGTATGTGAACTATTATGTGAGAAAAAAATAAAAAAAAATTTATATGAAAGAGGAAGGGTCTCGCCTTTATGGTATAACCAGCATGATTATAATTTTCAGCAAGGATTATTATAGGATATCCCAACATCATTACAGATATTGAAACATCATGAATCAATACACATAAAGTATTTATATAATAACCCTATGCATATTAATCTCATTTCTAGGGAAAAGTCATTTTTTTAATAACAATGTTTTATGGATAAAGAACAACATACTAAGGATCCATATATAGATTTGGATAATATATAGAGGAAGACATGTCTTACTGGGTAGAATACTCAAAGAAGTTTCAAGTCTTATAAGATTGACCATGCATCACACAGTTTAACATCATGTGAAAATGACAAAAATAATCTAAATTTTAAATGATATAAAAATTTACATATTAAACAAGGTTTAATGTAGTTAAAACTGATTTTTAAAATGAAATGAACTTATCTTGATTCTAACCCTATGGATGGGAAACCAATGTGAATGAAAAAACCCAGTCAATAAGATAATGTGGGGGATTTTAAATTTGATTTTTTGGTTGGGTTTGAGAATGTAGATCTAGGGATCACTATGTATCCAATGAAAATTGAAATAAATACAAATAAAGTTCTTAAAATATTAGGGAAAATATGATCATCTTGAGATAGAATTGAGAAATAATATGGAACCCAAAATAAATAGAATGAGTGTAATGGTATATACCATTTATGAACTTCCCTTTGTGCATTATCATGTCCTCGTGATATTTAGTAAGATTATTGTGGTGATTTTGAGGATTGGGGAGGTGTTTTAGCATTTTGAAGGCCACCACGGCTTGTGCTATGACTTGTCTAGATATGAAGGAGGTAGTTTTATGTTGGGCATGTTCTTTTGTAAAATGGGATATATAACCATGACTTGGGGACAACATGTTATTATACATGTTTTCCAAGTGGATTTCCTATGCACTATGAGAATCTTAAAATGCCCTTGGGTGGGTATGGAATATCGAAGGACCACCTGTCCAAAATAGAAAACCCAAGCTCACCAATTTGTAGCCTTGGTCAAGGTGAGGGTAAAATTGATGGGAGATAGGAACTAGTTCATGGGTTTATACATGGAAGAATATAGAATAACCGCTATGGGTTATACCACTCTATGTTCTATGATTTGTGGGAGGCAGAATTCAATTTTAAAATGGGAAAAAAGATAACACAACAATAAGGGTTCTAGATCATACATTTATGAAATCCACAACATGAGTTTTGTATATTAACAATGTTTTGGTAGAGTCCTATGTGATTCACTTATAAATAAAAGTTTTATTACCTCCTTGTTTTGAATTTTAGAAATTCCCTCAATTCAAAATTGACCCTTACTCATCCTCCGCTTCCTCAGTCAACTCCCTTAGTGTTCCAAACCACATGGATCATATTGGATCATTTATATTGATGTTATTAGATTTATTGTAGCTCTATTATTCCCCATTACTCATTTATTATCTTTCTATTATATTCAATAGTTAATTATGGTGGAAATTATCTTCTTTTTTGGTGGTTTTTGATGAAGTCTTATTATTCATTGAATTGAATAATGATTGACATGAGATCAGTGGTTGTGATGTGTTATGGTTTTGATTTTTTATATGTTATATATATTGGAATGGTTTTTTTTCATGGCATTGTAAATGGGCCTTCTATATCTGTTTCATTTTTTTTGTAAATCGTTCTTTAGCAGTGGTTTTAACCACCAAAAAATAAATATAATATATTTAGTGATGTTTTTAACCACTGCTACAATTACGGTATCTTACTACCCACAGCTGTTAAAGCCGCCACTACGGACAAAAATTTTGTGGCTATTAAAAGTGTTGCTAAAAATATTTCATAATCCTTTATTATATATCAGTGGTTTTAATAGTTTTAGTGGCAGTTTAACCTGGAGAATCTATAATTTTTTATTGGTGATTTTGACCAGTGCTAAAAAGTTTGTGTATGCCATTATTATATCATGATGGTTTTAATGGTTTTAGCATCGGTTTCCCCCAGCGAAAAAGTTTTTCTTTTCATGGTGGTTATAATTATGGAGAAAAAACCACAAGTTTCTCCATCGGGAAGCCGCCGATAAAACAATTAAAACCACCATAAAATACACCCACTATGATTATTACTATAAACTACCTCTAAATCATTGAAACTGCCACCATTTGTATGATGGCACACACTTTAGTGGCGGTTTCAAAAAACCATCACAGAACAATATGGCATCGGTTTAAACCACCGCCATTTCCAAAAAAACGTCATGAAATGTTCTTTTTCTTGTAGTGTGAAATGGATTGAATAATTCAATATCTTCAATTGATTCATTATGGTAGGTTAGTGAAATGAGGATAATTTATGTGTTATGATTATATAATGGTACATGGACATTTCACGGGTAGTTACATGATAAACCAAATGTAGGTGGTTCCATAACAAACCTAGTGTGGGTTAGAACAAGATAGTTCTCCAATGCATTGGGTAACATGAGCGAGGTAAACATTAACATTTTTCCTTAGAGATTTCGGGAAAATATGGTGATGGGAATTCCAAACATTTCTTCCTATGTAGTTGTGAAAGTTTCAATGTAACTATGTTATGGATGCCACATGTTACCACGATGAATTATGATTTCTATTTTTTATTCATAAATATTATGATTTCATAAGATATGTTAAAGTGAAAATGTTTTATGACTGAAAAGTATAATTCATTATGTATTCCTAGACTATTGTTTTTGTTCATTATTCTACATCCCTTACTATGATTTTTATACACATCCCAAATTTTTGAAATGATTGTCACATGGTATAAGGAATGTAAGATAAACGAATAATTCAAGAATTTTTATATTAAGAATATAATTATTGATTTATTTAATGAGTCTTTTTGATGTAAAAAATGGTTTGAGTAAAAGTGTCTACATTTTAATATTTGAGATGTAATTTAATAGTTAGGGCCTAATTCTGTAAAACAATAAACTTAAAGATAACCTGAATGTCAAATTATCTACATAACTCAAGATTATTTAATGTTTAAGGATGGGGTCCTAAAGTTGGTATCAGAGGTAAGTTTAGATAACTTTATAGGTTAGGGTGTTATTTAAGCATTAGTGACATGTTTTACATAACCACAATGGTTATATTATTATAAAGAGTCATTGTTATTTTTGATAACATTAATGGGATTAAGAAAACATGAATATGTATAGCTTAGTGTTACCCTACTCATAAGACACTGTGTGACGATTTTACTAATATACTCACACTAAAATTTTTGGTTTTAGTAAATTGATTGATCCAGCAGGAGCCAAAGTAACAATGGATATGATGGAAACTATGATGGTTTTATTTAATAAGCAACCGAATGAAATGTGAGCTACAATAAGAAATATTTTGGTTATTCTTAACCATATATCTGAAGTCATGATTGTCCATTTGAACATTTGTTCTTTTTATAAGGAATGATATACGTGAGAAACAAATACCTATAGATGTTCAGGTAATAATATTAAAGGTAAGTATATTAAAAAAACTATGTGTCATGGATTTGGAAAGAAACACCTAGGAAAATTATTCCAAGGGATAAGAATATGTTAGAGATGTGTTAATGAATTTCATAAAGCAATAAATTTTCAATGAAAAAGGAAGCATCTAGTTATCTCCAGGAAAGGGAAAGATGTTATTTCCAAGGGATCAATTGAATGTTTTAAATTTTCTATGCATGGTCATTACACAAATCAATATCTTATGAAGATGGTTATAGGATGAGATTAGTAATATCGTACAAATATATCTTTACCAATACCTAATTCTATTCAAATTAAATACTAGGAAACTAAAAATGGCCTATGAAAGGTATGGATTAATTATTAGCTCATGGTTTGACATTATTGATTCTTATGACATTATGCATGATTTTGTTTATTGTAATGAAGTATAAAATATTAATATGAAAAAGTATGGATAAAGGATCACGAATAATGATGGATGGTTAAGATGTCTACATTTTAGGAATTGAAGAGTTTTGTTGGATCTTTGGATGATGATATGTTGAAAATGTATTACTAATGTGATTACATTGGAAGAATTATAGTATTTTTAACCCTTATGTTTGTTATATAAAAACGTTAATTGAGGTAGAATGATATTTTCTTTTGAGGATATAGTTATGAAGAACCATTATGAATTTATGATCCCCGAATTTGAGGCAATTAACAGTTATTACTATTTGGATGTTAATGGGTTGTATGAGTAATGTTTGAGGTTAAAATATGTTTTGGTTATTCCTGAGGATTTTATCACTTTTTTTGGAATGTTGTAAAATTATATATTTGATTAAAAAGGGAAACATGAATACCATGTGACAACCTGTCGTGTTGGAAAAAGCTATGGGAATTGAAACCACAACCCAAATGTGACTGTGATTTATCACCTACCACTGGCTACGTGAAGTCCCTCATTAATATGACTTATTATATTTAGTTAAATAATATTATGGATCATGAATAATTTTATTTTGGGAACTTATATTTACCTAATAGATATCCTTAGTATATGAAATTGATTTGGTGATTAAGTGATAATTTTTATTTTGGAAGACGTTCTATATTTTTGGGAACACTACATGCCTAAAAAATAGAATACTATGATATTTCATTGGAGGAGTGATGGTGGAATTTTATTTTGGAAAAATATTTTTTTTATTATCTACTTATAGTTATTCGTTTAATTTATGGAAATGATTGATCGATCATTGATAATATGTAACTTGGTTAATTACTTTTCAGTATTAGATTTTATGAGTATCCAATGTTATTTGAAGTTAAATGCTATAATTGTTGTGGAATACTATGTTATCAAATACTTATATATTTTAGTCTTAAAATACAGTTTGGATTATTTTGAATAATTTTAAGTACAATTTTTTATTGATTGGTCTTTTATAAAATTTGGGTTTTGTTTGTAGAATTTTTGAAATTAAGAGTAGTATTTCTTTCTATAAAGGATTATCCATTTTAGGATTATCTGAGCTTGAATTAACCTTTTTGGTTTTTGTTAATGTATAAAGACATTGGAAATATATAGTTCATATTTTTATTGATTATCTGATTACATAGAAGTTGAATCTAGAACTTCATATGTGACCAAGCCATCTTGAATACTCATAGTTTAGACAAAACATGATTTTGTCTTAGAATTTTATTAAAGGATTAAACTCTACATGAAAAGTAAAAATATTTCCTTATGTTATTAGTAAATATCATAAATAAATTCTAAAAATTATATAGTGGAACTTAGAAAAAAAATTCATGGTCACATTTCATTCTAGGAAATCAAAGACCATTTAACATATCACAAGTTTATGGTTTTCCTATAGTTAAATTTCTCATGCTCATGTTTTCTATCACTCTCTATCAGAACTAGTCACATATTTTCACTTCCATATCCATGTTTTTCTATACGTAATCATAGTTTGTGTTATATCAGGTGACCTTTGTACTTCTCTTTCTATTATTTGAAATTGATATTTTTCTTGACCATTTGTTCGATCTAGGAATTCCAATTAATTCTCCGAGCCCGATATTAAAATTGGTAAAAGGAAAATTCTAAAAGGGGGGGAGGATGTAATGACCCAGGTATTCATAGAATAATAAAATTTCATATATATTAATAATTATGAATAAGATGTTAATTTTATGTTAAATAGTACAAAATTTCTAATCGCGTACTCAGTAGAAAACTATTAGGCTCTTCGAAATATTATATTTGCAGACATCTAAGAGTTATACTGAAAAATAAAATAATAATATTAATATTTTAAATGGTAGTTAGCGCTAGACGTCATATTGTAATGAATTGATATATCTATCTAAAACATGATTATAAATTTCCCTAAAATTTATTTACATTTATCTGAAAATTTTAGAGGCTTACAATAAGAATGAATTCGATTTTAGGCATGAAATACTCGAATATTTTTTGAAAGGTGGTTTTACCACCTTTTAATGGAGAACCACATTTAAATCTAGTTTTTTTCACTTTTATAAGTTCTATTTTTCAAAATAAACTTCTTATATAGAATCAGTACATCAATATTTTCTTTGGATAATTTTTTTGGTAATTTTAGGATAATATTAATTTTTAATGAATAGTGAAAAATACCACATTTGAAGTCAAAACTGCATTTTCAACTAATTTATTAATAAAACTAGATTATAATATAAATTATTTTTAAAGGGTAATTGGAGTATTTTTTATCATTTAATCCAGTTATGGTCTTTTTAAGTAATATCCCATATGAATTGGACATTAACACATGTCAATTTTTTATAGCTATTGCTTCTTAAAAACCCTCTTTTTCGTTTTGACAACTAGTATTAATTTTAAATTAATTTATAAAACTTTTTTGTTTTGTATTTGAAAAAATGGATTTTATATTTTGAATCAGTATTTCTATATTGTATAAATAGGTGCCTTCTATTTTTAGACATTATGAATATTACCTTCAGTAATTATTTTGTTTTCCATGGTTAAAAGGTAAATATGGTAAATAAGGGTAAACAATAAAATTATAATATTATTAAACTACAATAAAATGTGTAATAATCCTTCTTTATGAAATTTTTAATACCATGGGAATCCATGGTTAGAGTTTTGGACCCCATGGAGACACTTTGATGGGAAAATAACATTTTAGAGGAATTAATTTAAAGTAAATAAAATTATAACATAAACATGTCTTATTTAGTGAAAAAGTTTATATGTGGGGTTATATAAGATATATCACTAATTATAAATATTAATTAGAAATAGAAAAGGATTTCTTATATCATGGTATTTTATTGTATATTTTTTAGACATCATATAAATAAATTTATTTATGACACAATGGTAATGTAATGATTACCTTAATAATGAATAATGTAAATAAATGAGATTATAAAAATTAAAATAAATTTAATTTGAAACATTTTATGCCATAAAAAAATATTAGGGATTATTATGACTAATTATATTTTAATTAATAATGTTCTTATGACTGAACCAAGTTGTTATGGATTTTTAAAAGTCACATAATGAAAAGTATAAAAATTGACATAAATGAGTTTTTAATACAAATACTATTTTATTAAATTATATAATAGTCATTAAAATAAAATATTCAGAAAAATGAAATATATAATGTTTAAAATGTAATTAATGAACCACTTGAGAAAATATTGGCATTTTATAGAGACTATATTTACCATAAATTATGAATATACAAGACATAGTAAGAGTCAAATTAGATAACAAATTGTTAAAGCTGAAAGATAAGGATGAATTTGTGACCTATACTTTTGTAAAACCTGTTGGTTGAGAGTTATTAGACCCCATAACATCTTCTATTTGAAACAAATGACTTATTGATCATTCAAAACCGAAATAAATTTTATAATAAAATAATATTTCAATCCCTTCCAAAAGTGCCCCTACTCCCTCTTATAAAAGGGAATCAACTCTAAACCTTACTCACACCTATAAAAATCCTTTGCTAGTCAAAACTATACCCAAATAATCTCCCAACATCCCTACCTTCCTCCTTGAACCCTCAACTTTGGATAAAGGCAATTGAAGAAATCCTTTTATCATAAATAATAAAGCGTTACCCGATTTGAGGTAATGTATTCTCTCAAGATTCATTCAGTTATTTTCATTCTCCAACACACTAAAATCTATTTATTCCATTATTTTATTAAAAAATATATCTTTAATATAGTAGGATCTTTTATGATAAGGATTATAACTACACGTACATACACCATTTTCTAATGGATACGAACATACTATTTTTGTGGACGGCAAACTACAGCCTCTCCAAATGATGATTGTTTGATTTCCCCTGACCACCTATCATGGTGGACATTATAATGTCACTTTATTTAGTTATGATATATATTATTTTTTTATATCTATGTTTAAGTACTTTTTATTTACATAATACCTTTATTATTTCCACAATGTGTAAATACAATAATTTGATTCGAGGTAGTGCAGACTACCGCCCACTCAAATTGATATGACTTCTTCATGCAATACATGGAATGTATAAATGATGGAGTTAATGAACATATGTAACATATATATATCATATGATTTTATAATTTAATTATTATATATCTATTTATCATTTAGTTTTTATTTCATTAATTCGGTAAATAAATGAAAGTAGTGTTCATGCGTACATACAACATACCATCGCCATGAACGGTTCCTTTCATTCATATATCCAAATGTTATGGAGTATTATAAAAACATATATACATGATATATATTATATTTAAATCTTTAATACTATCATATAGATAATTTAATTTGTTAACATGGACATTTTTTAATTATAACATGATCATTTTCGACTCAAGTACCCTATATCGACCAAAGGACCGATATTAATTAAAAAAATATATGTAATGCTTATAAAGTGGTAATAAGTGATATAAAATGAATAATAAAAATGAAAATGGATCTTAATAAAGATTAAAATAACTTGATTTTATTATTCTGGAATAACAAGGAACATGTGTGATGAGTCGGACACTGGGTAAGGGAACCAATCAACCTTCCCTATTAGTCAAAGACTTATTTAATGTTATGTCCTTTAATATAATTTTTACTAAGTTGTAATATGTTCTTATATATCCTTATTACTGTAAATTTTATGGCCATGTGATTAGAAACACTTTAATCTCTCATCATCTAATTTTATAAAATTTTATGTGACATCATTAGGCTGCCGAATTATCAAAAGGGAACTTCTTAACCCAATTTCCATTATTTGGTTCAATATTCTACTTATTGATTATGTTGTGCTAGGATTATATGGGAAATAACATTTGATATCTTTATTATCTTTAAACATGTTTTATGTTTACTTATAGTGAATACATATAATCAATCTATTTTATTTACAAAATGATTTTTGTAAGGGACATTGTCTCAATATCATTTCATTGAGGCATATCTTGATGTTATACACCTTTATAATCCTATATAGTGTATATAAAACCGTTTGAATCATTATATCATGAAATAGTATATTCTCATGATATTTAGAGTTTTGATAAATGTTATTTCTTAATTAATTTTTTTTCATGTCTTTTTCAAGTGGACAATATCTCTTTAACTAAAACATCATTTTTAATGTTTTAAAGATATTTTCTTCTAAATATTTCTTATTAATGTCCATATTTTTAAAATGGTTTTTTGGATTTATTTAAATGGAGAATAATTTTTTAAAATTATTATTCATTTAAAAGTTCAAAGTCGTATGGGAGATGTTGAATAAAAATCTTTTTATTAAATTTTTTAAATGGTTTTGTAAATGGTTTGAATATTTCAATATCTTCAGTTGATTTATTATGGTTCAGGAGTTAAATTTTGATAATTTATTTTTTATTATTATGTAATGGTACTTGGACATTTTATGGGTGGTTATGTGATAATCCAAATACGGGTGGTTCCTTGATAAACCTAGGGCATGTGAACTTGAGATATATCTCCAATGAATTGGGTAACCTGTCAATGGTAAATGTTAATGTTTCTCCTAAGAGATATAACGAATATATTTTGATGGGCATTCCAAACATAACTCCCTATGTAGTTGGGAATGATACAACATAATTATGTTATGGATGTGACATGTTACCTTTTTGAATTACGATTTCTATGTGTTATTAATAAATCATATGATTTCATAAGGTATGTTAAAGAACATATGTTTTACGATTTGAAAATAATATTTTTTTATTCTAATGTATTCCTATAATAATGTTTTATTTCCTTATTCTATATCCCCTACTACTCCTTTTATGCTCATCCCATGTTTTTTAAATGATTTTCACATGGTATAAAGTAGTGTAATATAAATGATGAATTCAGGATGATTTATATTAAGAAAGTAATTATTGTTTAATTTAATGGGTTTTATTATTGTAAAAAATTGGATAGAGTATATGTGTCTACATTATAATATTTGAGATGAAATGTAATAGTTAAGGCCTAATTATCTGAAACTTTAAAGTTGAAAAGAACTCCAATGTTGAATTCTAGACTTAACTCAAGATTATGTAATTTTTAAGGCTAGTGCCTTACACCTCAACCCTAGAAAAAACCATGTCTAAAACTAAATGTTTCACTATAATATCTTGAATCCAACAAATGAAGACTGAGAAATTTATAAATTCTACATTATAATTCATAGTGAAAGGGGAAAAATATTAGGAAATATAACAGGGGAGGAAAAATAACCATCCAAACCATGTTCCCATTTAGATAATTGTAATTGATGTTGATGAAGAAGATGAAGAAGATGAATGAAGCATAAGACATATCCCTTCATTAGTTCTTGTGATACACCCCAACAATATGGAGGGAAAGAGTTTTAACAAAATAAAAAATCCTTAAAAATTAATATAGAGGTTGATGTTGATGAAAATAATATATTTAATTAATATAAATTTATAATGGTAATATATTTATTACCATATAAAAATAAATATATTTAAATGATAAAAAACATCATGAAATGAATATTATTTTTTAAAATGAAAAACCCTAAAAATATTAGTTACAATTGTATACATTAAAATTTCCATTTTAAATATTATGAAATAAAAATAAATGCCTGAGACTATGAATCAATTCATGAATTTTCTTCAAGATTAGAAATTTTGAATTTCATAGTCTCATTAAACTACACTAGTGATCATATAACATGTAAAAAATGATGGTGATTTTATTTATATTATAACACATTTTTCAAAAAATTAAAAAATAAAATATTCAATATCAATCAATATTAAAGGGAATTTGTTACAACTTTCCATACCATAATGACTTTTCATATGTGTAATTTAATTTGAAAATTTTAGGAAAATATATTTAACATTAATGATAGGTTAAAATAAAAAAAAATATGAAAATTAATTATTTATAATTTTATTTCAATATTTTTTAATACTACCACTTAATTATTATTTTTTAATTGAGAACTATATAATAATATCTTATAAAAAACAAGTAGTTTGAAACTGATGTACAACTAAAATATATATACATTAAATGGATTATATTACTTATTTTGAATATAAAAACTCTCACTTAAAAACACTTTTTTATAAAATATACATTATATATAATAATCACATCTAATAATAGGTATGTGGGACATAACTACTAAAATGATATCAAAAGTAACATTATGCTCAATTAATTTATCAGGAAAATGTATCCTCAACCTGTGAACCATGATGAATTCATATTACAACTAAGTATATACATGACAACTATACATGTTCAATCCATGAAATTTACATGAGGAAGAATCCATGGATAATAAATAGAATATCTAAGATATCATAAAAAATTAAATACATGAAATAATTAATTCACATTAAAAAAATCACACAACAAAACCATCATAAAAATTACATCTAAATAAACATGAATAGGGAATACACTATGAAAGAATATTAAATTATCCTCATGGAGAGATATCATCTATAAAATATCCCTATTATAGCCCTTCTTTGAGTAATTTGGAGAAATACTATAAATACATCAAACAATTTGTCCACTATAACATTAATCATTTTTATATCTTGAAGAATCCTCTAAACTACATTACATTCCCTAATGAACATCACCTAATAATAAATGTCATATTTGTAATAAGGGTTGAAACCCATATTATACATCTTTGTGTATCCATAAAAGGATAACAAGGCCCCCTCTAAATAATATCTGTTATTAAAAATAATTTAAATTATATCACTCTGATATGAATTTATTTTTGGGGGCCCTCCATAATCATTTTTCACAATGAAAAAAACTAATTATGGGGTACCCCTAGAAGAAATTTCGCATTTATTGGTCTAATATGATATATTGTGGAGCATAAATCAACACTTGAATCAAATGATATGTGCTTTTTTATATTGAGTGAATAATTAGAACTCATTTTAGGAAATAAAAAACTTATAAAGATAATAAAAATAGAATATATGGGTTTTTAGATTCGAAATAGTTCCAAATTGGGTGGTGAGGCATTACTAAAATTTCACCATCACTATGAACCATCATTGAACCATTCACAATCCATGTAACATCTCATGACCCGAACTCTCGGATATGATGATAAAAACATAAAGCTAACATTTATATATTTGGAACTGATGAATGTAACACTATTTTTTAATAAAGACATTCATAATCAAAAGGAAATGATGGATCACATACATACCATTTTACCTTTTAGGTTAATAATTTTAATGAAATAAGATAACATCTTAACATTTGAGATTAATAATCAACAAGTTCATAAATATAAATATCATATCCCTATATACATATATTTTATTATTCTATATTAAAACTTTGAAATATCCCATAAAAATACTAACATATGATTCCTTCCAAAACATAGATCATTTAGCATCATTATTCATAACCTGAGGAAAATGAAACACAAAAACGTGTATGCATGGATACTAAGTAAGGGTATCCATGAGAGATATAAATTGATGGTCATTAAAATGAAAAAGATAATCATAATGGTATAATATCATGAAAATAACATATAAATTACATTGAAAATCTGAAAAAATTCTTAAAAATGAGTTATGTATTTAAAATTGGGATTTCAAAAGGCATGTACCACAAGAATGTAGGATCTTCACAACCCAATCATGAACAATACATTAATTCCATAAATTATATTGGAATCATCCTAAGTATAAAATACATTTATTTAGTAATTTTTAACTTCAAAGACCATCAGATCATACATCAATACATACTACTCGTAGTGGAAAAATAATATTGACTTGTTTCCCACAATAGATAAGCATGTCAACATGATTCCCATAACGGATCAAGAATATAAACTTATTTCCCTTAACTATATAGTAAGATATGATAATTTACTTACAATATTGAAGGATGATATAGGTAACACTAGTAAATTAATTAATACAATACCACTTTTTTGCACAAGAAAAAAAATTTATTTATATCATATCCTACAAGATTAAATGGGTTTTACAAACATTTCATTATATCATTCCCCATGTAAAGAAAATTGGTTTCATAAAAATTTTAGCATTTAATCATAAAAATGAAACAACCAAATAATGAATAAGGATGGTATACATGGATCATTACTCTCGTAAATCATAAGTATAATCAATAGATATTATTGTTGATGAATAGATATACAATTAAAATTTCATTAAAACCTTCATGATAAAAATACCCATTCATATTTAAAAATAACTTTTTAAAATCTAAAACTATGAATGAATTTAAGAAATAATTTTCATTAAATAGAATCCTATAATAATATAGAGGAATAATCAAATAATTTATGAATCATAAATATGGCTAATTTCATTAATTAGACATATTTTTTAAAAAAACATTTCTTTCTTATTTTTGTTATAATTGTCCCAATGTGCATCATTAATAAAAGAAAAAAAATATTCATTTCATCGATTTTTATAAAAATTCAATAAAGGGTAAAAATTACACTTATTAATAATTGTATAACAGTAAAACCATTTCGGAGAAAATTTTTATAAAACATGGATATGATATATAAATTTCAAGTAATTCTTCCTTTGGAATCTTAATTAGAAGCATTAACGAATATTTATTAGGTTGTGAAATAAAACCCTTACTGCTTCGGTATCATTTGAAATTTAATCCCTTGAAATAAATAAACACATATAGAATTGTAAATATTAATATTTTTCATTATAATATTTATTAATTAATTTCATGTGTATTTTATAAACCATAAAAATGAAAAAAGTTATATGTAAGACATATGTCCTATTGAATTAGAATTGAGGTGAACATTCCATACCTCATGTTTTCCTTATTTTGAGAGTAATCTAACCATTTATATCCTAATTTTATAATTATTATAACTATAAAATATTTAAATTTTCATACCTATAAAATAATATATTATCTCTTTATAACATTTCAACACACCCTTTATTAATAATTCCTTATTATATTTTCCATATGCTTGTGATATGTGTCACATTTATCATGTGTATTCCAGTTCAGTTGTTATCGTCATTATGAACTATGCTAGTGACATATCTTATATAATATTAATAAATTAATAAAAATAATATATAATTAATATATACTTTTTTATATTTATCCATAACTGTTAGACGAATAAAAATGAATTACACTATTTATGGATATGGTAGGTCGTACGTACACGTGAACTCTATTTTAATTTTTTTCAATGAATGAAAGGAATGAATGTAATTTATTAATTAACATTCATAAGATTAGTTTTTCAACATATATAACATATATATAAATCAAATTCTTCCCCACGACCATACATGTAATAAATAAATAAAATATAATCACATCGATTCATGGAGGTGGTAGTCCACACATATATATGAATAGCGTTTTCGTTTTCCAATGGATTAGAAGGTAATAAAGTATAGATAATTTTATCATTTCGGAAGAATATATTTTTCGTAAATATAATATATAATCATTAAAATAATCCTAATATATATCCCAAAAATATGGTGATTAAAATTTAATTTAATTGCTTTGTAGAGATGGCATGTCATATATATGAATGACCAATACATTCACATCTCATTTGATGAAAAACATGTGGTATAATGGTGCTTCCATAATAATAAAAAAAATTCAAAATATCTATGATTATAAAGTTATGATTTTAAAAAATAACATCATATATATTATTAATAGAATATGACAATAATAAAGTGATCAGGTGGGGAAATTACCACTTCTTAGAAATAGCTAATCTATATATCTTCTAATGGGCTCCAGGATTGTTCATTGGGTAGAAAAAAAATCTATGACGTGTGTAGGAATATTTATAAGAGAAATATTTATATTTCCCATCATTATAGTTGGATAATCATGAGTTAATTAATTGAGGAATGTGTTTTGAAATTCTAATTTATATAAGGTAAATAAATTGAATTTCGAAAATAAATAAATTATTAAAAATTTATCCTCAATAAAACAAGGTTCATAAAACCTATAAATGGAATAGATATGAAATTTTAGACCAAATATTATCTCAATTACTATTTTTATTATATTTATGATTTTTATGTAATTTAATAATAAATAACTCTTTTAAAATTTAATTCTTGTCCATTTAGGAATTATTAACATAATTTGACATTAATACATAAATAAAAATATTAAATTTCAATATAATCCTTTAACACAATATTAATATGTTATATTAACTTATATGATTATTGTGACAAATTATCTCACCCAAATTATATTTTTTTAATATTTTATGTTTGTTCATTATGCATTTTATTACTGCAAGAAACATTTCATCCACAATTCACAAGTAATTAATATCATTATATAATTATTAAAAATTATAAATATATTTCTATAATAAATTTAATTTAATTTATCACAAAATATCCGCCTAAATATTTTCATAACTATATTTTTTCCATATTTGGAAATATAAGATATATTAAATAAGATAGTGACATTTTATAATATATTAATAATTACATAATTCATAAGTCATTTTCATTTAAATGTAAAATTAAAAAAATCATCATCAAGAATTAGATGCTAAGTGTCAAATTAACTTTAACAAATGAGAATTACATAGTTTTTTATGATGTTTGTATGCTTATATTTGGTTTTTAACCCTTCATTTTCCCCTTTAAAAATTAATCTAACAAAAAGGATTTAACCCATTGAGGGTTTATATAGTTTCAATAAATATTAAATTGTAACATAAATAGACCATTTAAGATTTTATAATCTATATCCTAGTTACATGGATGGATTATTGTTTTTATTGAATTTTATATCAATATATAAAATAATATTTATTTTAAAATAAAATATATATTTCTATTATTAGAACTATTATTTAATTCTAAATTAATAACATGAAGAACACAATTAAATCGAAAAGAAAATATTTTAAACATCCATAGAATCTCATAATCATCTCAAAAATTATTGTTTCACAGTAGCTATCTCAGTATTTATTTTGTTTAATTATTTTAATATTTTTTTTATTTTTCTATTACTTAAATAATTATATTATTTCAAATTTATAAAAATTACTGGTGTTTAATTTTTCAGTAGAAGTAAAAAAATTGTAATTGTTGTGATAAAAATTTTTAGTTTTGAAATAAAATTTATAAACATTCATATCATATATTTATTCCCTCGTTAAAAATATTATAGTTTTTAAAAACAAGAGTGTTGAATTATTTACGTTTTCTTTAAATAAAATATTATATATGTTATAATCACATCCAAATAGAAATAAGAGAAAAAATAACTGAATATTGGATGATTCTGGATGAAAATGAAAAATCCAGTAATATTATTACAATTTTGAGTGTCATTTTATAATAATTATCATTTTACATTTTAATATTAATTAACTAAATTGCCATTTATTTTGGTAAAAAAATTTCCTAAAGTTACTATTTAAATTGAAAAAAAAAAATTTACATATTTAATAATTCTCTACCCACTGATTCTAAATGTGAAATCCATTTTTTCAAATTATCAAAATATAAATTTCATAATATTTTTAAAAATTAAAGTGGACAAACCTGAAGAATTTTTTTTCATAATAGATTCCTATTTAAATATAAAATTGATTGATAATAGATTCGTTTAAATAATTAATATGAAAAAACATAATTAGATAATTTTAAATAAAAATAAGTAATTACTATTTTAAAATAATATAAAATAGTACTTTTCTTTATTAAATACTTTAAAATAGAATAAATTTTCCATTAAAAATTATTATTTTTCTCTACTCAATAAAGAAATTCCATTCAGAAAAATTAAAACATTTCAAAAAAAATATAATTTTGATTTTAGTATTTAAAAATAATATTTATTTTATGAAATAAAATTTCTCAATTCATAGAAAAGTAATTATAATATTTACAGAAAAATAATAATAAAATCTTTTTTGAAGAAAACATATTTATCATGAAAAAAATGACTTTACTAAATAAATTAGTGAATATTTAAAACTTATTAACCCCAAATTTTTATTGATTATAATCTTTACATATATATTTCAAATATTATTTAATACTCTTCATATACACCAATTTAAGAGCTCGGTTATAAGGGTCATATAATAGTTTTTCAATGTTCAGTTATGCTTAGTGTTTTGTATTTTTTACCCTACCAAATGAATTCATCATTTTTGTGAAATCCTAGGATAATATATTCTCCCATATTTAAATATTTTCATCTAATAAATTTGAAATCATTCTTTATAATGAGGGTTTTGACTTTTAAAAATAACATTGTTGAAATCTCATATCGTAAAATAGGTTAATAAAACTTCTACTTGAAAAGATAGAAAGAGAAACATTGTGGTCATAATATATAAAACATAATTTGGTTTAAATGTATGAAAAATTTGAAGGGAAGCGAAATAATGAATATGGAAGAATAAACTGACTTATATAGAATAATAGTGATTGACATAAGACATGTTCTTATAATGTTAACCATTATGAACAATAATTCAATGATGGGTTGAAAATCAATTAATTTTTCAAGAGTAAAATGAAATATGTAAATTTATCATTTCAATATAGATTTCATGGATATTAGGATTTACATTATCAATTATACTAAAATTATAAGGAAATATAATTACTTTTCAGAAATGATTTCATTTTTAATAAATTTCCAGTATAATCTAATATTGTTTTCTATATTATTAGTATTTTTGATGAATAATTTTTATGATTGATAGATAAAAATAATATTTTAATGGATACAATATTATAAAAAAGTTTAAAAATATATTCTTACTAACTTTAGAAACAATCCAAAACCAAAAAAATTTTGGATAAGAAAAAATATTTCATAAAATGAAAAAAGAAACATATGAAACCAAAATATTTTAATTTCCAAAATTCAATAGTAATAGATAAATATAAACATTGATCATTATGTAAGTAACCTTCCTTAATATTCAACTAAATATTACATACTATTATGGAAACTAAAAAATCAAAATTATTTCATCATATAGACTTAAAAGATTTATTTAAAAATTATCTTCCAATAATATCAATCACTCTTAATGTATAATTCCAAAAATGTAATTTCCATATTAATAATTTCAATGATTTTATAATAATTTATATGTATAACCTAATTAACTATAAATAAACATTAAATTCATTTATTATTCTAAAATAATAAAAATTAATTATTATTCAAATAAAATACAATAATACTGGTTTTACCTTAATAATATAAGGTTTACAAACTAATAAATATGTTATTAAATAAAAAAATCACATAATCACCAAATAAAATTCAATATCATTGATAAAAATACAATAAAAAATATTTAAAAAAACATAAATATATCTACAATATTTCTTAATTAACAAAAAAACAATTTCATACTAACATGGAAATCGCATAGGCCCATCATGGGTGATTCACAAATATCATCCATTTAATATGGGTTTAATCCTTGTGTCCTTTTCTGATTTGGTGGGATTTCACTCATCCAGTTAGTTGTCAATTATCAAAAAATATATTATCACAATTCATATAAAATTTCCAAAAAAATTAATACTCATTGAAATTATTTTAATATATTAAATATTATTGAAATTATTAATCCTCAACTGATATCTCATATATTTCATTCATCCCCAAAATTTAATATCCCATAATTACATAAAAAACAAAGATCATATAAACCCAAAAGTTTATCCATACCTTTAAACATAAATAAACAAAATGAAAAGATAATTTCTTCTAAATTTAATATTTCACATGATAATCTTGAAGGTTACATATACATGAAAAATTTATTTCTTCCAAAATATCATTAGTTACTATAAAGGTTCATCTCTCAACACACCAATTGGGGTGTATAAGAAATTGAAATTGAGATCTACCTTATAATTATAAAACCAATATGGAATCCATAACTCTTAAGATAACCTTAACTGAAAATATTCTAATCTAAAAATATATAAACACTAATCTGATACAATTAATAACAACTCAGGACCCCTACACCCGAATAATGTTCTAAATTGATAAAATTTACACTAATATAGTTGAAACTAATAAATGTAACACACTTTTTTAAATACATATTTTAAAAAATAAAAAGGGGGAAAGGATCACATATATACCCAAGGACAATTTTGGTTTATAGTTTTAGTGAATTATGGTAAAATCATAACAATTTGGGTTTATAAACAACTAATTCATTAATATCAATATCATATCACACTATACCCATCATTTCATATTCAATGATATGTCATCATCATCTACTATAAAATTACACACATATAAAAACATTCTAAACATAAATAATTTTGCATCGATCATTATAAAATAAAGAAAATGAAATGTCAGAAAA
Organism: Viscum album; assembly: GCA_963277665.1. Lineage (NCBI taxonomy): Eukaryota > Viridiplantae > Streptophyta > Magnoliopsida > Santalales > Viscaceae > Viscum > Viscum album. The sequence goes on along the minus strand of OY728131.1, from coordinate 1,615,310,459 downwards.
TTATGATATTAGATTCTCAATAATGGTAAGTATATAATATAGAAATTGATTATAATATTGAATAATTATATAATAATATTGAATTAATATCCTATAAATAACATATAAAATTTTTACCCAATAGAAAAAATATCATAAAAGTGAGTTATGGTATAAAAATTATCATTTAAGAAAGCATGCATCATTAGAATGAGAAATTATCATTACTCAATCATGAACAATAAGTTCATGTAAAAAAATTGTGTTCCATTATCATCAGTATAAAAACCATTTAATATGTCTAGGATAACTAAAATTACCATCACATCATGAATAAATAGTTTTCCCCCACTTTGAATCCAGAACATCTACTAGTTTCTAATAATATATTAACCACTTCGACTTGTTTACCAATTCAAACAAGAATATCAACATGTTTCCCATAAATATATCTTGAGATATAATAATTTACCTAATGAATTAGTGGGGGATATATGTAATAACTGTCTCATTATTAATATCCTAAATTTTTGTGACAAATGTTTATAAAACATTCATCATATGAGATCCTTTGAAAAGAAATGAGTTTTATTACTATTTTATCATAGTATATCCCGTGAAAGCAGAATGGGTTTAATAATAATTTCATAATTTTTTTAATAAACATATCCCTTCCAGAGAAAGAATTTTGACAGTGTCTATGGATCATAACGAAAAAAATTCAAAAAGATAATCAAGGGAATCTTTTTTTGATGAATAGAGATATCATTAAAACAATATTTAGTAAAATACCTCTAAAAATCACCTTTTAAAATAAAAAAAGATACATAAAATAATGAAACTGTTTTATTTATAATGATATTTTGAAATTTTATATGACCCTAAAGATAAATGAGGATTTTCAATGGTGGGAAATTACATTCATACTATATGTGATATAAAATACTACATTCATACATTTGTTGGAAAAGTCAAAAATTATCTCATTTTAAAAATAGGAAAAAAATTTCATTAAATCCATTTTATAAAAAGTTTAAAAAAGTTTAAAAATGATATTAAAAATTCATTACATTATAGAACAAATTATCCATATTCTTTAAAACCATATATATGGATGAAAATGATCAAAAAATTATCCCAATGGGGAGTTAAGTGAAATCAATACACGATATTGATGAGATTGTTAAATAAACCCCATACCACTTTTATATCATTTAAATCATAAATAAAATGAACAAAAGAAAAATAGAAAGATATGTAAATCACATTATTTTCATGATAGTAATCATAATATTCTTTCTAGTTTTTATAAAAATAGCACAAAAAATAAATATGTGGTATATAAAACATTTCTCCCATATAAATAAATGTGAGACTATCATTCATTACGTCAAGTTCACATTTCATCAAAAAAACTATAAAAACCTATATAATAAATACACATTTTTTATAATTATATACCCTAGTGATTTTAATTCTTATAATATCATATATTATTCCTTTATAACTTTTAAACACCACATTTCATCAATAATTCATTATTAATATTTTTATATTTTGCTATTAAATATATTTTTTCATGAGTATTTCCATTAATTTTTTCTAGAAAATATAAAATTCTTAGTCCATTGTTTAAGTAATATTAATAATGGTATAAATATAATATATATTATTTAAATAATTATTTATAGTCAACTATAAAAGTATGATATATGAAAATGAATAACATATTTCTTGGAGATTTTATGCTTTACGTATACCAGAATGTTATTTTCATTTCTCTATAGATGGAACTAAATAATTATAAATATTAATTCACCATTATAAGATAAATATTGTATATTATATATAATATTTAATCACAATATTTTTCCTATTTAACGTCCAAGAAATAAATAAATGAAAAATAAATCACTTCTCTTTTTGGAGGTGGTAGTGCATACATATGAATGAACAATGTTATTGTTTTCCAAAAGCATTGAAGGTAAAAGTGTAAACAATGTATTAACATTATAAAAGTATATTTTTTAAATATATCATATATAATCATTAAACCCATCATAATATCCATCTATAAATGTTGTGGATAAAAATTATTTGTATCTCTATGTGTATATGATGAAACAAACACATGAACGAGGGATTCTTTCAATTCTCATTTGATGGGAATGATGGGTTTAAATGGTTTTTAATAATCACAATATAACGAAATAATATTATTTATGAATTATTTTTTATTTTATGATTTAAAAAATATGTATAGAATGTATATAAGTGTAGAAAAAGAAAGTGATCATTCATGGTGATGACCAATTCATCGAATTGACTCTTTTAGATCTCTAATAAAGAGCTATAGGGTTTGTCTTTTGGGAAGACTAAAACATGTAAAATGTTTATAGGTAAGTTTGAAAGGGAAACCTTCATTTTTATCGACTTAGGAAGCTCAATGTGGAAAAATTATGTGAGGTAGGAGGTACCATTTCATAATTAAGGCAAGAGGATCTTTCAGAGAATTAAAAAAGATTAAATGATAATAAATTTATTATCATTCTAAATGTTTACAAGTGGAATATAAATGAACATGTGGTGACATTGTAAAAATTTTATATTCATTATGTTCTATTAATTTGATTTTTATGTTATTAGGTAATTTAATAAAATATCAATTTCATACAATTTTATTATTTTCAATTTATACCATATTCAATTTACTTTAATCAAAAGATTTTTGTACAAGGATTAAATTAGAATGAAATACTTTAAAAATCGTTTATATGTTATATAAAAATATTAAATTTATTTATCATATTAAATCACTAAAATTAAATTTCTTATATTATTTTAAAAATATTTTTTTTATATTTTTTTAGTTGATGAAATACTGTAGTGGTGTTGCATATGAAAATAATGTCATTATATAACTACTAAAAATTAGATATAAATTTCTATCCAGAATTTTTTTTATTATGATGAAAATTTGAACTTTTATTCATTCACAAGTACATATTTTACCTATATTGACAAATAATATATATTAATAAAGGGAATGAATTTTGGTAGGTTTCTTTGAATTAAAAAAATAAAGAATTTATTATCTTGGAAAAGTGTACATTAAATTTAAAATACTCATGAATTACATGACAAGGGTATAAATAAAATTATAAATTAAAAATTAGATAATTTGATAATATTTTTTGACCATTATATTTATGTTTTAACCATATTTCAACCTTTTTAAATTTTTCATGAGAACAATGTTTTTAGTTATTGAGGGTAAATATAGTTACAATAACAAAAAAAATTCCACATAGATAGACCATAAATGATTTTATATTCATAATACTAGTTAATTTGATTAATATAGTATTTTTATGAATTTCATATAATTTAATAAAATAATATTTAATTAAAAAATCATTGATGAAAATTTTTAGATTGATTCAGTACATTGATTTTAATAATATAAATACGAGAAGTAAAATTCAAAATAAATTTTTTTACGCATCCATAACATGTGAAATAAATCTTTTAAATTATATTATAACTTTAATAATTTCAAATTTGTCTCTTTTAATATTTTTAATATCAATTATTATATTTTTCTACTAATTGAATAATGAACCCATCAACATTGTGTAATCAATTTAGGTAAATATTTTTCAAAAAAAATTAAACAAATTCCACATTGAATATAATAAGTTTTAATTAAAAAATAATATTTATAAATAATCATATCCTTTGGATAAAAAAATGTTACAAATATTATAATTATTAAAATCAAGAGACTGTCATCTTTAAAGTTTCATTGAATAAAATATTATAAAGGTTATACTCGCATAAAAATAAAAAAAAAAGGAAATATAATTGAGTCATGGATAAGTATGGAATAAATAGACACATCTAATAATATTTAAAGTAGCATAAGGGTTGTTTCAAAATATTTATCATTTTATTTTTTTTCATTAATAACCTAATTAAAATTTTACAATGGAAACAAAAATTATTAAGTTCATTATTTATATTGGCCAAAAAAATAAAAAGAGACATATTTAGAAAATTTCAACCCATTGATTCCAAATACATAATCCAGTCTTCAAAATGTATGTCACATAAATTTTACAAATTTGATTTAAAAATAGTAAAAACATGATGAAAATGGATTTTTAGAAAAAAAATTATTTTTAAATAAAAAATAATGTTATAACAAATTAATGTAAAAAATATTTTAAAAACCCATAATCTGATTATATGAAATAAAAATGAACAAATAAAAATTTTAGGAAAATACAAAATAGAATATTATTTTTTTTATACTCTAAAATAAAATAAGCATTCAATAAAAATTAGTATTTTTCAGTATTTAGTGAAAAAATGTAACTTTTCAGAAAAAAATACAAAACCCCACCCAAAATTTAATTTTTATATGCTCATTTAAAAAATGGTACATATTTCATCAAATAAAATTTATTAATCTTTGAAAAATTAATTATTACATTCACCTAAAAAATAAAAAAAATCATTTTTGTAGATAATGAATTTTATCAGAATAAAATGAATTTACTAAATAAATTAATGCATGTTTTCCATTTTTTAATCAATATATTTTAATTTAATAATTCATTTACATATATATTTCAAAAACTAGTTTATTATATTCATATCCCCAAATTTAACAGTGAGGTCAAAATGGTAAAATAATTATATTTTCTGATTCGATTACGCTTATTGTTGTGTATTATATATGCTATTTAACAAAGAATTCATTGTATAGTCTTGGAAATTTATGAATAAGGTTGAATGAATTAGAATGAATCATTTAATATGAATGGTCTAAGTGAATTATCATGCATTAGACGTTGAAAACACCACTATATAGGACTTTTGGGTATTACATTCCCCATGATCATAAAGATTGTCATGAAAAATAAATACCACGTGTTTAATATAATTGAGTACATGGTGGAATTTATTATCATTACCAGAAAATTTTGAGGAATATTAATCCAATCACATCTCTTAAGGACATTTTTTATTGTTTCATGGATTAAGAACATTTGAATGATAATAAATAGGTAAAAATGACGTTGAATGAAGGCCATGTAAATAATGGAATATTATTATTTCCTGAAATTTTTATAGACTTATGGAAATTAATAGATTACATAGAATATATATAAAATATAAATTCATATGGGTGTTTACCAAAACATTTTCTATAAATAGCTAACCATTTAAGTAAATAATGATCCCACAAATGTCGGATCCCTATCAACTATGTGGTTGTGAATTAAAAGGAGGGTAGCCATTGAATCATGGGGTTATAATGGACACAAAGTTCCTACACATGGGTAAAAACAGTTTCACAAGTGGGTAAGAATTTATATGATGTTAAGTGATACTTTCTATGTGTGGCATCATAGTGAATCCCAGGATCAATCCTTGGTTACAGAGTTATAGTCTGCCAATGAAGTAGTGATTATTATTATGTAGTGTGTGTATATAAGAATGATCAATGCGGGATAAACAAGGCAGGCTATAATGTTCATCCATTTAAAATTTTATTCATATGTTGTCACTATCTTACCTAATCAATTTAAGTTGTTTGATCATTACACATATTTCTTTAACCTCACTACTACCTTAGATCAACATCGAGGATGTTGAATATTTAATAATTTCATGTCATGACATCCATTTATCAAACTGAGAACAATCTCATGGAAAACCAAAACAAATACTATTATAGATCATAATATATTTATACATTCATTTTATAATCCTAATTTTCCATGATATGGTCCTTGTGATCATTCTATATGCAATTGAGTGTTTCATCAAAAAATTAAGACTCAATATTTTGTAATAATAGGATCCACAATGTTCAGAATTTAATAAATAATCTTATATTTGGATTATTGGATACATTATAGATATTTATAATAATCCTTTATTGACTATAATCTTATAGTATATATCAATCTATATTCTTTGAAGGACTAGTAATAATTCTTGAAAATGATTTAGAAGTTGATCATAGGTGGTGAAACAGATGTGTTAAGGAGATTGTTAACTCTTCTTCAAATATTGTGGAATGGGGTGAGGGGTTGGGATTTTATATTACCTATATTTTATAGAGATATCAATATAATATTTACTAAGAAAATATTGAATCCTCATAACCTATTTTTAAGATGACGAATAAATTTAAAATTCATATATATGATGGAATAGATTTAGCGTACCAGCTTATATGAAGAAGCAATGTCTCATGATCCATTCATTTTAACAATTGTTTTGGTTCTTAATACATCATCTGCATATAGAATAATCCAGGTACCACTCAATCTATATAAGGAATAATAATAATAAATGTGTGAAACTTATGTTATATGATTATTTTTGAGTCATAGATAAACATTGTCTTTTAAAGAACAATAAATTATTGAGGAGCCCAGACTGGTACAAGAACCTTACTAGAAGGAGGTGCGCATGCAACTGAGGCATCCTAACATACCAATATTTGCGAATACATATTTAAGAATACCCTTTAATAAAGTGACCCTGAATATTACAAGTTGATATTCAATCCTGAATGGGACGATGATGAAGAATAAAATAATATAAATTTGGATCACCAATGAAGGATTACATATTCAGTGGAAATTAGGGATCACCTTTGATCATAAAAAAGGAATTGTATGGTTTCTATGTATATTCAGATTCATATATTATTGTTGATAATAAAGGGGGTTCAATGCAATTTTGATAAAAACTGTGATACACATGGGATGTAGTCATCCTTACAGGAGGTGAATATCATTAATATTTTTTGTTCCCTTATATTTCTCTAGAACATATTATATTTTTCAAAAAAAATATATTGAATAAGAGTAAGAGTTAAATGTATTTGGGATGAAAATTAAACACAACTTCACTAACAGTGTTTAACACAATTCAGGCGATCCTTTCAATTTGAATCAGACATGGTCTACTCTCTTTTATATCTCATATGGGGGTCATGTGGATGAAGACAACATAGTTAAAAGAATTTAATTCATGCACATGATAGAAAATGATTCATTACCTAGAAATTGGTAATGGTAACTTATATCTGCCTTTTTGTGATTTTGTACTTGATTTTTCTCAATGTGTCTTTACAATGCTATCGAAATCCCAAAATGGCCATTTAATGGTTTTTTTGAAAGTTATGGAAAAGCTAATAATTGATAACTGTATTATCTATATGAAAAGAACATGATAAATGTAATGGGGTTTAAAAATGATAAATCAATTAATGAAAAAATATGTTATTTTTTAAGGAAATAAAAATTTGATAGAATAAAATCATTATTTCAATAGAAAATAATTTGATGTCTTCAAAATGTAAGAGGATTAATCACATGATGATTTCTCTATGAGGGATAATATAATTTTTATAACGATGAGGGGATTCATAGAATATATTGTTGAATAGATGGACGTAAAGAAGATAATGCTAATATTACTAGATAATGTAATTGGTAAAATATCAATAGTTGAATAAGGTGATCTTAGTGACATCATTAATGAGCTACTTCAATGAAAACATATCAAGTGTCAGATGATATGATTATTAGCACTAAAATGGAAATGAAAATATAAAACAGATATTTCCTTCAAAGATATCAAAAATCTAGAAATATAAGTAGATAATAGATTTCATGATGGACATTGAGATTTGGAAGACTTTTCTATTGTTTATTATTTAATGAATGGAAGCATCACATATGGGATTGATAAGTATAATGTTAACCATACAATCATTTTATTTAACTCTCGCATAGTTTTCCAATTTTATAAAAACATTTATATGAATGTAATAGAAGAAAATAAAGATGATGTATCTTTTAAAATGGTGAAATGGATATCTTATTTAAAGTCTACTTAGTGAAATGGAAACAAGAATTTTTCCCCCAGAGGATTTTGAAGAAACCATTTATCACTCGAAGAGGATGTTTCTACAAGTGATGAATTTTTCGATAAAGGGAAATAATTCTCAATAAGCTCACAATGAGTGTTAATTGAATACGAAGAATATAATAATTAATCAAATGATGATTCTAAATTCAAATGTTAATATGTAATAGAGAAATGTGAGGCCTATAAAGAATGAACTATGATAATGAAAATTAAACATGTTTTTGATAGAAAAATGAAGGCTAAGAAAATTCCACTCAATGTAAGGTTAGATATGTTTAGTAATCTCAAGATTCAGAAGGGAAATGTGTAAAATAAGTTTATATGATAAAACATAGATTTCAATGATGGAGAAAATAAGTGAGATAATGAATTATGTTATTTTTTATGGTAAAAAAAAATCAATATGTTGAAGAAAATGATAGATGGAATTGAGAAACTAATTGAAAAGGTAATGCGTGATTTAAATGATTATAAAAACTAATTGTGATAATGTTACAAAAAATAAGTTACTAAAGTTATTATTCTTTAATTGGATATAATTCAATATGAAAATATTATTTTCAATAATCAACAAAAGAAGCCAATTTTTATAAAAGAATCCTGAAAACATGAAAATAGTGACGCTAAATGAATATTTTATGGAAATAGTTCAATAATTGAGGAATAAGGATTCATAAAATCAACCATATTCAGTTTATATAGTTCAAAGAGGTGATTCATAAGAAAATTTATTGCAAAAAATAGAAATGATAGTTGAAAATAGAGAAAAACACAAATATGATGAATGAAAATGGTTATTTAGAATTCCAAAATTTCAATGTTATTTTTTCTATTTTAGTTTATATGCTGAAATGGATTAATATTTTTAGAATAAAATATATTTAATGGTAATAAGAAATGATATTGAATCACGGAGAGACAACAATATTAGATAATTATTAAATAGAATCACCAATAACATGAGATGAATGTTAAAGGGAGAAAATGTTTCGGAACTATACAATAAGCCAAAGGATTATGTGATCAGGAATAAAATATATCATAAACATATGTTTATTATATTATATCTAAATTTATTTTATGTTAAATACTTGGAAACAATTAATATCTTAATTATACCAAGCATCAATTAAATTTCATGGAATTTGATTTGAAATCTTGTAAATCTGAATGGCCCTATTTCAGGGATGGTGGTTGGTCAACACACATGAATGGATATCTAAAAAATATGAAAAATTTTATGATGCATGAATAATGGTTTTCAATATCTGGGAATGAAATATCTATGACAATAAAAGGACATGTAACTTTAAATATTGGGAAGAGTCAAATCTGTATTAACAATGTATTTTTTGTTGATAGTATGATTCACAATCTACTAATTTTATCAGAATTCTGTGATACAATAAATGAAATTATATTTTCGAAAAATGGTTTTTTATTTATGGTTTTAAATTATGGGGAAATTATAACTAAGTTGTTGAGAACTATAGGTAATTTATTTCAATTTATAGAATCCATGGTAGATTCTCATTTAATCCAACTACCATAAAACAATCTATGGAATGTTAAAATTTCCCATAAAAGACAAAGGAATGTGAAGAAATATAAAAATTATAGTATATAAGGATTATGCCTATTATGAATTAACATAGTACCACTATCTTTAAAATATTTAAAAATTAAAAATTGGTGGTCAAAATTATAAAATTATTGATATTAAAACATTTTTCCCTCTTGAGATAATCTACTAATTTGTTTTTAATCCTACAGAAAAAATTTATTAACATTAAAAAAATATTTAATACAATTTATAGATGATTTCATAAGGATTTCATGCATCATATTCATTTTACACAAGTTATAAGTCTTATAATGTTTCAAGAGATTCACATTACTTTGAATGAATGACAAAATTATTATCATTTAAGAGACTATGAGAAATAATCACAGTGAGTATAATAATAGATAGTTCACTAAATATCTTGAAAAACATGGTATCCTAAATTTTTTTAGTTCTCTATACAAACTTCATCTGAATAGAGTGACTAAATGTAATAACATGTGTCAATATGAAAAATAATGACGAATAAATTTTGAGAATTAAAAATGAATATAATACTAGTTACATTATATTATAAAATCACGAGTTATTCTCACTAGGTGGAACTAAAGGGACTTTTAAAATATCACTCTGTATAAAATTTGGTTTAAGAAAAATAAAAATGATTAACTGTTGATATTTTCTGGGAGTGTATGATTGATAAATAATAAACATTATCATGTAGGAATTCTTGTGAAGAAATTAAGATGAAAAATTATTTGACTATAATAAAAAATGGATTCTCATAAATATGTCAAAATAATAAATTTTATATGTCTGTATAAAGTAATGCAGTCAGAGTATTTAAAAATGAGTATAAAATCAATAATTCTATCATTTTGTCTATTGGGGATGATATTATATTTTCTAAACTAATTATCGAAATTCTATAATACACACATATTCTAACATAAATATGGATCCTTTATAAACCTTTGATTATGATGAAAATTAGATAATAAAATTATCTAAGACTATATTGAATTAGAATATTGAAGATGAAAATGGAATCAGACATAAAAATAAAGTATTGAAAACAATGATTAGAATTTTGGAAACAATCCATACTAGTTTTTAATCTATGATTGAACCAAAAAACTATTGGTGATGATTTTTAGATCAAGGAGCTCAGTCAAGCTATGAATGAATAAATATATGATATTGGAAAGAATGGAACATGAAATCTTATTCATAAACTGTGATAGAAAAGAATATAATTGGAAAAATGTGGATTTTAGAGAATAATTTTGATGAAAATAGTGAAGTGGCTAGAAAATATTCCATATTAGTTTGCAAAGGGTTTCTCACAAATTGAAGGAATTCTCTATAATTAATATTTACATCATGTGTATAAACATAAATTCTTCATGATTTTTATTAGCAGTAACTTTTTGTCAATATTAAAAGTGTTTAAAATGGTTTTTATGTAATAATATTTAAATGTTTATCTAAATTAATAAGTATACATGTAAAAACCAAAAGGAATCATTATAGATTCAGATAGTTTCATGGTATTTAAGCAGAATAACTATCTTATTGATTCTATTAAAGATATAAGAGAACAATATTTTAATCTCCATTAATACTAGAGAAGTATGTAATATAAAAAACATGTTGAAAGAATTTTTTATGTAAATAAGACCAAACCCAAATAATTTTTTGATATTGTTTGTTGATTTCCTTTTTAAATATAAAAATGGAGAAAATTTAAGTGATTAATTTTCAAAGAATACGTAAGAGAGATTAATAATGTTGATTCTTTGTGAGATGAAATTTTTCTTGGGATAAAAAAGTACACATGAAATTGATTAAATTATTCATTCAAACGATAATTGTAAAATGTAGTGGTTGAATAGGTTTGACATGAATAAATATAGTGGTGTGTCCACTCATATATAAGAAGTAATGAAATTAGAAAATGATAAAGGAGGAATAACTATTAATGAAAAATAATTTACAAATTTTATTAGTAGTATAATACACATAATATAAACTAGTAATTATATTGTACATTGTTACATTCTCTATGAAAGTTATTAATCTCATACTAAACAATGACATATCATATATGAAAATTGAATTAGGAGTTGAATTCAAGATACATATAATCAGAAATTGATGTACAAAGAGAATAATGATATAGATTTTAAAGGGTATATAATTTTCAAATAATAAGGAGCTATTGAAGATATAAAATCCACATATGATGGTGGCTTCATTTTTGTAATATTATTTCAATCAATGAGCTTAAAGAAATAATCATCAGTAATATTAAGCTCAACTAAGGAATAATATGTAGATACATCAAAGGAAGACACTCAATTGTTGTAGATGAATACAAAACTTATTGATCGAGAGGATGAAGTCAAAAATTATCTATAAATTTTATATCCAAATAACATTTCCATAAATATATCAAAGAATTTAGTTCAATATTCTAGATCCAAACATGTTGATATTATGAATTTTTTCATAAAAAGGAGGGGAATAAAAAAATCCCAAAACAAGAATTTGATCCTTCTAAGAAAAAATATATATATCCTCACCAAACCCATGAAAATAGTATTTGAGGAAGTTATGGTTGAAAAAGTGTGTTTAGAAAATATCTCATCATTGAGGTATGATATTAATTTGATTCCCATATATTATCCTTCAATGTTTAAATTCTTAAGGAGATTTCCTTTATATAGGAGAAATGAAATCACCATATAATGTTAACTATTATGATGTGTGAATTATTTGTTATATGATAGAAAGAAACCACTCTATGTAATGTTACACTTCTTGTTGGGTGTGGATAAAATAAAATAATGATCTGGTATATATTAATCATTACATTTGTTCTAGTGTTTTTCAATCTTGTTTTTGACACTATGATAGCTCATGTAAACATATATTTTATTAGTTCATAACTCATTTCCCTTAATTAGTTTTTTTATTCCCATAAATCACATTGGTTTTCTTGTCAATAATGGATTGAAGTGATGACTGATGTATATTTAAAAAACAAAAGGGAGATATTTTTGTATCTATGTGATAATGAATTTATAATTTTTTAAAACCTAAATTTTTTGAGGATTTATAATGTTATAATAAATGTCAAGGAAAAGATTAAATAGTTTGTGGATTAAAGCAAATGTCTACAAAAATGAATATGTAATTCATATATTGAGTAAAGGCTATGTAAGAAATCCTAATATTAATATTTGAAGATGTTTTTGCAAAGGATTAATTAATTTATTAGAGTAATTGAGAATTATATATAATTACAAAGCTTTTGGGTGATTACTAGATAATTCTCCATTAATAGTTAACCAATAATTGAAAATATTATCCCACACATGTTATAGCTAGCTCCACCGTGTGGGAGAGATATCCAATCTATATATCCATGATGGTAAGGGAGTATTGTTGATGAAAATTGCATGCACGAGGGAATGCATGGGTATGCTGGTGAGTAAGAATACATAGGCAATGCAATAGACCTTTCCAATGTGAGGGAATATTGTGGATCCTAAGAGTGTAACTATTTCCATGAATCTATCTTGAAATGGAATAAGTGATTATTATTTAGTAGTATGTTTTAAAGAAGAAGACAAATGTGGGATAAGTGAGGAACATGATATTGTTCATCCATTAAATTTGATTGTCATATATTATAACTGAATGATCTAATATAATAAAGAGGTCCACCCATGGTACATCGTTCCTTAACTACAAGACAACAATATATAAATGTTGAGGATTCTATTTATCAAGAAATTTCTTGTCAAAGTTTCCATAGTTTGAATTGAGTTTGGTCTCATGAGAACACAAAACCGAAATGATATAGATCACCATACCTACATGATTCAATGTGTTTGAAACAATTTTATCATGAGATAATGTATTTTGTCTTCTAATATGTATGTTATTGTTTCATAACTAAATACTAACATGATCTCTCATAAGGAGAGGTTCCATGATTTTTTTATTGTATAAATACTCATATATTTGAATTAATGCAATCATTTGGAGATCTTAATAATGATTCTAAAAACCACATGAAACCCTAAGGTGATAAAATACTGTATGTCTTATATGAAATTAAATGAGTCTAGAAATAGAATAAAATGTTTATTAGATGAAATTAAATTAAAGGTACAATGAGATAGTCAAATAATCTTTAAAAAACATGTTCGGTCTGTGGGTTTCTGCCAATTTCATGCCAAAATTCAAGAGACATATTCTTATTATCATCACTGATTAATAAATCACTGCATTCATCTATATTTTTATAGAATAATATCTCACTAACCAACCTGTATGATGTATTTGATTCTTTATACAATATTATGTAAAGATTCTAGGTTCGTGAGTCACTAAGTGATATAAAGGATTTGTTTTTGTATACAATATGTTTTTAAAGAATGTTTTTCGTTTGAATAATGTGAATAAATTAATAATATGATGAAATAAATGTAAATTCAATTATATTGTCAATTATGAGTCTAAAGACACATATTTTCTTAAGAATAAGATGAAATTGGTATGGATCACACATACACACTCTTTCTAGAAAACTAGCATAATGAAACATACCAGTGTTTGAGAAGATTAGTTTATGATGACCCATGAATTAAGGGATGTATAATAAATCATGTTTAGGATTCAATAAAGAAGGGTTAGTTTTATATTAGTCTAAAGGGATTCATTTGGATCTCTTATAAAGGCTCATGCATTAAATGGAAATTGATCATCATCATTGATAATTTGAAACAAACATTACCACTAGTTTGAATTTATTCTCTTCAATGAGTTCATAATTATAGTAAATGGGGATAAGTGTGCAAGGGATAAAAATGATGACACATGAGGGATGTAGTTATCCTTACAGTAGGTTGACCATATAAAAATATTTGATGTGTTCATTTATTTATATGAATAATTTATTATCTGGAGGAAAGTAATGTTTTAATAAGAATAAAAAATAGAAATTTTTATAAACATTAAAAATTGATTCATCCCCTCTCTTCTCAGTGTTTATCACAATTCATGGGATCCTTTTACCATGCATTATTTCTAAAATAGACTGATTGTGGGAAATTTTCACTATACATACTTGAAACCTAAATCGCAACCATTAAAAATCAATATAATATAAAAATGATGATTTATATTAAATAAAACTCAAAATCATTGATTTTTTAATTATTTCTAGTTTAAACTATTAAAAACCTCTAAAATTACAACCAAAATCTGCAATCTCATTACCCAAAAACATATTTAATTTCTTTTATCCATAAATACATCATAATCATCCCATAAATTCTACATTCAGAATGTTAATTCCTCAATTTCAACAACTCAACTCAAATGTCCATTCCCTAGATAGTCAAACCAAATGAATTCGGATACACCTTATACACTGCAAAACATCTACCCATTTACCGAAATTCTAATATAGCCTCCCAAAGAAGAACACTCCAAAACAATTATATCCAATAAAACAGTATATAATTTTATATCATAAAAACATATTACAACCTCATATCACCAATCCTAACCAAAATAAACATTATCCATTAAATAAATAGAGAATATTTATATTTTCTTATTTAAATAAAATACCACATAATAATTGATTCATTCCAAAAATCATGGATTACCACTAAAATAACATATAACATAACAACTTAATCCCAACCAATTCATAACATCTACAAGAGGAACCATGCCATTAATGGTCCCAAAGATGAAAACAATATTTTTATACTAGATAATTATAAATATAACAAAATAATATTAGACCAACATGATAAAATAAGAATTTATATATAAATTCATGAAAATAACAGTTTTTTAAATTTATGTTATGGTTTTTATGTCAGAAAATAATTTAAAATATGATATTTTATTAAATACGCCCCTTATAAGTAAAAACCAACTGGGTCTAAATGTTAGATACAAGATTCATAAATTGTCTTCATCCTATATTGTGTAATTACAACATTATATATATGTATACATACACGGCATAAACAAAAACACCCTTAAACACATGTTACATAGTCAATCATAATAATAATATCTTCAAACAACTTTGAAAAATAATATTTTCCAAAATAAATAAAAAATATCCACAGTAATTAAACAAAATGAACCCCATAAAACAAAAAACAAATTAATAGTAATCTACATAAATTATGTTTTGAAAATATTCAATATATTAAAAATTTAAACACGTTTATATTGTTGAATAAAACAATTAAAATAAGAAAAAAACATTTATCGATACCTATATAGTTCATTTTTAATAAAAAAAAGTTATGTAATATGACTAAATAGTATTAAAAATGTAGATATTTATATTATTTGTTTCTATCATAACATTTATAATGTGTTAAGTGACATGGTTTTACCGGTCACTTATTATTTATTTAATTAATAAGATATCAACTGATACATGGGTAATTTAAATACACATATATCTCATTAATGTTGTATAGAACAATTCACTGGCCAATTATAGGAACAAAACAACACAGTGGTGTTTTGGTTATAAGTAAAAAATAATTCATTAATGAATTTAATAAAACCCACATGAAGGGGTTGTTTGTATTGATATTGAAAACATAAAATTGGTTATAAAGTTTACATAGTGTTTTAAATTAAGGTCTAAGTGATCAATTTAAAGAATTTTATATTTTATTAGTAACTTAAGGTTGGTCCATGTAATGAACAATGATTAAATAATATAAACACCTCAAAATATCATGAAAAGGTATATACCATATACCTTATAACAATAGTCCATTCATAATTTCTTGTTGTCCAATTATTTTGGATTGAATAAGTGTTGTCAAATAAAATATTAATAATTTCTAAAAAAAATGTCTATGAGTTCGAATAGAGATACTACTAAATAATGAAATAGAAAATGAGATAACCCATAACGGGATTTATAAACTAACCAAGGGAGATGAAATGTGACTAATTATGATTGATTTTAATTGTGGGTGAAAGAGATATCATAATTCCAAGATATGAGGAAGGAGGGCTTTCATATGTGGATGAACAATTGTGGAAAATTGGGAAAAGAAAGAAGGGTTAATGTTTAAAAAATATAATGTAAATTTTTTTATTTCACACATTTTAAATGAGTTACAGAATTTTCCCAGGGTCACTCACCCCTATTATTTTATTTTAACAAAATTTTGGGAAATATATAATTATTTATATACATTTTTATCATTAACATGTAATAAAAATTTTGGTAACATCCATAATAGTATAAGTGATTGATGTTCCTTAAATCTTAATTTTCAAATTGAATCCCTTTCGAAACCCACATCACTACTCTTGAAATTATCCTTCGTTGAATTATATCTACATGATAATGAGTGAGACAGATCTTATTAATTCACATGGGAATATAATAACACCTCCTTATCCTTCATATAAAGAATACTATATAATGGTAATTGTTCACATTGGTAACTTTCTCAGATAACTGAATATATCGATATTAATATATCTTAGTCTGAACCATCCTTATTAAATCAGGATATCATCATTGAAAACAAAAAATATATCATTTATATCATCTTACATACATGGATTAATAATGAATAATTTAGGATCACAAAATTTCCAGAACTACAAATAGAAAAATTCTATAAATCCTTCTTTGAAAATAACCCTTGATCTAATGATTGGGATGTATTACAATTTATCTAAACCTATATTATTTTTTTAACTATAGTCATGATTAGATGTAGTCAAATTCTTCTAATTAAGATGATATTATATCCAATAATTCATTATAATTTTTCTCCATATAAATTAAAAAAATATTTTTAAATCCTATTAATCATTGTTTGATGATAATAAATACAAAATAATCTTCCATAAAATCACCCTAACATTATTATGATATTATCCCATGTGACGTAATATTAATCCAACAACTAAATACCAAAAAAAAAATAGCATAGCTAATTTTATATTCCTTGAGGATATATGAGAATTCTTCTCAAATATAGCAGAATACCATACCAAATCATGATGTGAGAACCTTTTTCATAGTGTAAAGACCCATGTAATCAACGAATAAGGAATTATATCAATCTTATAAAAACAAGTTATTCACGAAGAAACCATGATATCATGTAATGGTCTTTCATAGTATTATACTCAATACAACATTGTTCAGACGTTTTGACATGATTTCTCTATATATAATATCATAGATCCAGATTAATTCTTATGAGCCTCTCACAGTAATATTGCTTCATCTTGTAATATTAATTCCTCAAAAAATTTCATTTTTATATCATTCACTATAGAGTGATGATATCTATTATAGGATGTGTCATATGTAGTTTTAGTTAGATATCTTGAGTTTACATCATATGCATGACCGGTCAGAAAATTTTGTATTATTTAATGGTGTAGTACTCCTAAATTTTTTTATGTTTAGTTATACATATATTTCTCATAATTTATTGGTTATTATCATGTAACTTTCAAAAGTTTTAATTTATTCTTACATGGGATCCCCTTTGGCATTTTATTTTCATTCATTTTTTAAAAAATATCTAACATTAATGATTTACTAGATATATAGTCAATATAATATGACATAAAATTGAATGTGTAATGGAAACTATTGTGGTAGTTTGATTTTCTATCTCAACCAAAACAATCATATTCATCTCTAAATTTCTTTAATATACCCACTATGTCTTCTAACATAAAAGTTCTCATGAATATACACATAATCCCTCAAGTATAACATGTCAATTCCAGAAAATCCATCACACTCCAATCCTTGAACTATAACAACCCATGATTTTATATGTATTTCCATTGAAATTAACTTGATTTATTCAATATCCTTTCTAAAACCCAGCTATGAGTATAAATGAAAAGTAATAATAAAATATTTTGTAAACATTCAATTAAATTTGTATGTATGAATAGTAATAATGACTATGAGAGAACTATTTTTAATGGTTTTAAATAATTCAAATTTATTCATTAATTCATAATAAATAAATACTAAATTTTCAATAATGTTGTTTTATTCTTCCAAAATATATTTTGATCAAAAATTCATTTTTTTGTATTTTCATGCTTGAACATTTTATGTAATTTATAAATTTTATTAGAAATTTTATTTGAGTAAATTTTTATTTTTAAATCATCATGTTAATATAATCCTAGGGTGAATATTTTTATGTTTTCTAAAAGATTTATTTTTTAGTGAACAGAGAAAACACAGATTTTTGTATGAAATACCATTTTTCATTAAAAAATTCTATTATACTTTTAATATGATATTAAATAAAAATAACTAACCTTTTTTATATATGCTGAAATTAATTCCATAGGAATCATCATTATACTTTATTATCGTATATGTTCATTTTTTAGTATAAAAACATTTTATTTTAAAACCCCCTTACATGTACACATTGTGATTTTTTATAAATTAATAAAATCATAATATATTGATTAATTCTTTAAATGATATTTATATATTATATGTAATGAAAAGGATGTAAATTCTATTTTAAGGTTAAAATTTTATTTTTTTCTCAAATGGGGTTTTTATTTATCTTTCTAAGCATTGATAAATTTTTATTCATTTATAGATAAAAAGTGAATATATTCTAATAGAAAAAAATAATTTTAATTATAATAATAATTAAAATATTATCATTTGACCTTAATTTTATTCAAATTGAATAGTAAAATGTGTAATTGTTTTACCTTAGATATGGTTAAAATGGGTTTACCATGGGGTGAGGTTAAATGAAGAGATAAGTGTAGGATTTAGACAAAAAATGTCTATTTATTTTTAACATTTTCTGATCATAACTAGAATTTCTTGTACATTTCGATACACTTTCCCATGAAACTATCCATAAAACATTGAAATCATATATGAAATCCCATGGCTATCCCCTACCATTGATATATAAATGGGAACATTGGCACAACCATTATTTACAATATTGTAGAATTTTTAATTCAAATATAACTTCTAAAATTAATTTTTATGCTCCATCCATTCATCCTAGAACTTTTAGTCTTATCCTAAGACAAATATATCAATGGATAAAGAGTAAGAACATGATTGTCTTTAAAAGAGCATGTATAAATCATAACTAATACAATTAAAATTTATTAATTATTATAATTTATATATAATTTTTCTACATATAAATAATGATAAATATAGTATAATAAATATAATTATATTTTATTATTATTATGGTCAAACCATTTACCACTACTTCTCCATCAAATGAGAGTAGAAAGAATAACTTGTTCTTACAGGTGGACTACCACCTCAAGGCATTGATATGGTCCATTTTCCACCCATATAATTCATTGATGGTAATTACTATATATTTAATTTATATAAATGATATTTATTATATAAAAACTTTTATATAATGTTTAATTAAAATTAAATGTCCATTCTTTCTATCGATAAAAAACATAAACATTACTCTGTCGATTATATAGACTACAATCTCTATGTGGTGACCCAATTAATTTTTCCTCAACCCATTTTATGAATGGTCAAAAATATTTATATAATGAATATATATGACATTTATATTATAATTATTAATATTATTTATATTTAACCATAATATAAGTGTAAGAAATATAACTGCCAAAAAAATATAAATGACTAATGATGATGTTAACACCCGAAATGAGGATGATAATGAACAGTTCTTAATGAATGGTTGAAAATATCTTATATGTAAACCATTAATGGTATTTTTGGTTTTATTATGTTTATTTCATATATTATTAATAAATTGAAAAGTAAATTGTATGAGGATATAAAAATTATAATGAATGACATGCTTGAGTAAGGGGTTTGTGTTACATTATTAATTTTTCTAATATTATTTTAACATAAATAAAATATCTAAAATTATGTAATATATTACATTATTTGTTACACCATTTTATTATCATAAGTTACATTTTAAATATTACATTTATTCTTATAGTTTTCCTCTCTTTATATTCTCAAGATATGGAAAGAACATTTTTCTGGAAAGCCAGCCTTTTTTTCACTTTGGTTAGGAATCTTTTAGGCAATATGCATATTTTTTTATTAAAATATTTCCAAGAATATATTCAAAATTCGAAAAATATTTGAAATTTAAAATTTTAAAAATATATTAAATCTTCTAACATGGATTGAAAAATAATCTTTTTTTCACATTTAAATATTATACCTTTGATATTTAACCAAAAATTTGAAAGGAATATTAGTTTAGCATTATTCACCTGAACAACATTCCATTCCATCGTGAATACAATTTAAATTTATGTTTCTAATATAGGATTATATATATATTTTCAATAAATATTTTATCCCTGATATTTTTGAATTTTTAAGGTTTTGTAATAATTTATTTAAAAATGAAAAGGTATTTTCAAAAAAAATTACTAGTGATCCTTTAAATTTATATTCATTTTCAATTACATAATTTAATTGTTCTTATAATTTAGTAAGGATGTTATCAAATTTTATAATATATATTTTTTGAAGGTGGGATTATGATAATAATGTTGAAATTTGTATAAAACATATATCCTCTCCATATGTTATGATATGATTATATGATGAATGTTTTATGATATTTTAGCACACATATATATAGTTTTAAATAGGGTCTATGTGGGCATTATATGGACCTATCATTAAAAAAAATATTATGGTATTTTTAAATAGAATTCCAATTTGATGATCCATTAGTTTAGGGTTTTTAGTAGTAAAAACTCTTAAAGAGTAAAAAAAATACATTTCAAGTGGACACATATACTGAGTGTCCATTTTTTCACTATATAAAATCTTTAAAATAAATAATTATTTTTCTTTATGAATAATATTTACAATTATACCCTTGATATCATTATTATATCTATTCCATCTTAAAACCTACGAATGAAATATTAAAACATGGGATGAAGAAAGAATCACATTAAGGGATACATAATGAATGAAAAAGTGTACTCCTTTGAAAAACTGATAACACTAGAAAAAATATCATAAAGTAATACTTTTACCACTTAAATATTTTTAAATACATTCCTTTTAAAATAATCTCATTCCTCAATTTTTTTTAATCGGACGATTACCATAGAACCTATATAAATTATAGATAACACATAATGTCATCGTAGAAAATAATTATAGTTAATTGAAAAACCACATGGTCGAATTCTAGAATTTACACTCTAGAAAATTTAATAACCATATTGTAAACATATATAACCAATGAATTGGAGGTTAAAGTGTAACCACCTGCCCATAGTTTATCAATAAATAACTCATATTTTGTTTATCCCAAAATCTCCAACCCAATTTCCAAGTACCATTATACAATCATAAAAAAGTAAATTTTTACAATTTTCAACATGTAAATCTTTAAATTTCATTTACAATCATAAAAAAATATTTCATGTTATAAAAAATTTAAAACAATTTTAAAACTAACATTCAACAGAAAAACACATAGAACAAAAAATAGGTGTTTCACAAAAAAACTAGAAGTCTTGAAGATCAATCCATATATACAATAATTCTCATGTGGTTAGATATTTATTTATTGTCGTATACATTAAAAAAAATTACTTTTTCATTTGTAATGTTATTCAAATGATCGGTATAGAAAAATTATAAGATTAGTACAATAAAAAAATGAAGGAATTAAAAAATAGACCTAAAATTTCCATTACAAAAATTTTATAAAAATATAATTGAACATGTAATATAATAACCAGAATATTGAAATGGAGGAAATTAATTTTAAATATAATCATTAAGAATTTAAAAAATTGTTTTAACAAATGTGTCCCATATCACTTTTAAAAACATGAATTATAAGCCCTATGAAGGAATTGAATTTAAAAATAAATTAAATAACATGATGATAAAGAAATTATTGATATGTTATGTCAGAGGGTGAGGCATATAAACCTCAAAAAATGGTGTGGGTGTATAACATGTAAATATTCCTTAATGAAAGGAGTTTTAAATTAAGTCCTTTACCGAGAGTATGACTCATCCCATAAAATATTTATATTCTTTAGTAATAAAAATTGGTTATTTTTTAAAAAATTGAAAAAAAAATTCAAGTTTATTATTCATTTTATATCACTTTTTATCAATTTATAATAGTAACTTAATTATTTAAATTCATCTGAGATGTTTTCATGATATTGAGTACATGTGGGAAAATTGAATTTTGCATGATTTAATAGTAAAATTATTCATTAGAATAATATTATTAACTAAATAATAAAATAATTTCTAGATAAATTATACTTTTAAATCTTTCCATTTAAAATGGATTAGAAAATTGAACTACTTTACAATCTTGGAGACGGTAAGTTGTACGTACACAACAATAGAATTTTAATTTTCCAGTGATAATTATAGAAATAAGTTAAGTATTATTTTATCATACCATAGTTATCATGATATCATTAATATAATATTTATAATTTATATTTCATTAAATATTTCATTAATTTGTTGTTTTTATTAAAAAAATCACATCATTTCGGGGAGGTGACAATTCAAACACACGCATGAACGATGTTATAATTTTTTTGTGGATAAAAATGTAATAAAAATAACACATATAAATATTTAATATTATTAATATGTAATTATTATCATATATAATAACTCATTATGTTATTATAACTAGTATTCAGTGACGGTGATGGAAAAAAGATTATATCGATTCACGAGATGGTAGTCTGCTGTATGCACGAATGATTAATTATTTTCCCATTTGATGAAAGTGGAGATGGATTTTGCATATGAAATTATCATAATAACATATTGGTATAATGATGAAACTAGAGATATAACTTCATAATTTTATAATAATAATTGGCGGAAGTGTAAAATGAAATTAAATAGCACTAAATGATGAAAACAATACCTCTTATTTAAAAACTCTTCTTTTCTTGAAAACTTAAGACAAATAAGGGCGGTGTTATGCATAAAAAAATATCTCTAGAATGTAGGGAGGGATTATGGGAATGTATTTGGGTAGATAAGGGTAGAAACCAATGGTTTTTTATGTGTGATAAAATAAAGAAGAATGGGTTCCCTTCGTAGAAGAGGTGAGGGGATGTCTTTGAAATTATCAATTTAATAAATTGATATAAATTAATTTTTTATTGAAGACGGCTCTACACTGACTTATTTATAATATTGGATGATTATGGGTTGAAATAAAATCACATAATGAAAATTATAAAGGGTTTTTAATTTATTTAGTAACCATTTTAACCAATATTTTAACCTTTTTACTTTCATAATGATATCTTGTTATTTACACTATGAGGGTTAATATAATGAATATAAAATAATGAATGTCCAATAAATGAGTCTGTTTTGAAATTCATAGTCTTATCTCAAATATTTGGGTGAAGTGCATATTTTTTATGAATTCTATATCATATAATTTTTTTAAAAAATAACATAACTTTCATTTTTAAAACTACTCATTACATATAAAAGTAAATTTTTATTATTTTAAAATATAATTAATGTCAATTTTGACACTACACACTAAGTGTTAATTTTTTTTCAAAATATTAGTTAATGTTAATATTGATATTTTAGAAATATCATAAAAAAAATAATATCGTAAAAAAACTATTTTAACAAATCACTAATATGTCATTTTCATCGATAAAATTTGTGCATTACTTTATGTTTCTCAATATATATTATTGTTTGTATTGTTAATATAATTTATTTCATATTTCATTTCATTAAAAAATTAATTAATCATCATTATTTAAAGCACTTATTTAATTATTTTATCCCTGATATTTAAAAATAAATTATCAGGATGAAGATAATAAAAATTTCTCTGAAACTACTATTAATAGTTGAAAATATATACTATTTTATCTCATATTAATAAAATTATTTGTTAAAATAAATTGAAGGAAAAATTGACATCACATTGAATAAAATACTCTAAAAGGATTGAAGTCATTAATGTTGCTCCAAGATCGCATAAAATCTCTCGAATGATTATTTTGGTCAATAATCAACCACCAAATGAAATTAGAACATGTTTTGTGTTATTTTTATAGTATTTATAATATTTTATTTACCCATATTTATTTGATTAAACGTAATCGTGGTAATAAAAAAATCACAAAAATCACTATTCACATTTTCAACAAATAAAAGGGATGCATTTACTAAATTTAGACCTTATGATTCAAAATATGGAATCCATTTTTCAAAATAAAAAACATATAAGTGGCTAAAATTATTAAAAATTCAATCAACATGATTAATCATGAATACATGTTTTTAGAGTAAAACATTCAAAATATTGATGAGTTTTTATAAACTAATTCAATTTCAAATTGATTAAAATGACTTTAATTTGATTAAATGATAATATGTTGATCTCATTATAAATTATATTCAATTATTTATATTATCTAATAATATAAATTATTTATAAAAAAATATGTTTTCAATTAAAAATGAAATATTGGTTTATTATTCATCGAAAATGAAACATATCAGAAAAATACCAAAAATTCAACCAATATAAATTTATCTATTAGTATTTAAAATAATAATTTTATGTATTTCAAAGAGAATTTATTAATGTCTAAAAAACTATATTTATATGATTTTCTCCAGCAAAAGGTGGCAAAACTGGCTTTTTTGAGAAATACAACTTTTATGAGTTAAATTAGATTTCTTCTTAAATTATTTATATAAAATAAATAATAATAATTTTAAAAATTGTATACATTATATATTATATATATTTATATATATCTTTAATATAATCTATCAAGGGTGATTTTTATATTTATTGGTATCAAACACAGTTGTGAAAGTTTAAATAGTTTACCAGAAAATTATTTAATTTTATTTTAAAACGAGGATTAAACTCATTTAAATTTAATTATTCAAAGTATTTTATACACATGTGTAGACCATATTTTTATAATTCATTTTACACTATTCATACCCACCATTTTTATGGATAGTTATTAATGATAAGATTTATATAATAATATTAAGTTGTCTGTTTAATCTCAGTGTGGCGTTTTGTCACGACCCGTCCACTGGGGCCCATGCCGTGACTGTCCCAAGACCGCCTTCAATAGGCCAGGGCCCTGAGGACTAGCACCAAAGGAGAAAATCCCTAAAACTGGGAAGTCATATCCTTTTTAACATGTAAAAACACACAACATAGTACGAGCTGAAAGTAAAACACTAATAAAAACTGTATAAAAAGAAGTGTAGAAAAGTAAAAGGGGTACATAAATACAAGCTGAAAAATAAAGTACATGTTAAACTAAAAAAATGTAAAACTGAATAAAATGTAATATAGCTACTGGGTCATCCTTCGGGGATTCCTACATAAAGGGTAGGTACAGATAACCTCATCATCACTCCACGTCCGTCAGTCTCCTATGTGTAAAAACTCGTCGTAAGGCCCACCTCCGGTTACCATACATTCCTACTACCCTGATCCTCAGTCAGCGTTGTCCATCTTCTGAAACTAACACAACAATATACAGGAATAGCCTGTGCAGGGGTGAGTATAACGATAATTACTAGGGACCCCGAGACCCTCAAGGTCTCACAAAATTCAACAAAGATAAACCAAAAGGTATGAAATCAACAGATAACCTTACGTAGGTATATGCCCATACATATAGCTAAGTAACCAAGTAATCCATCTCAATCATGAGGTAAACACAAAAGTTACTGACTCAGCTCAAACCATGATTTTATTCTAGGGGTAGTATCAAGTAACATTCCTAGTCACACTGTTGAAACCTCAACTACTTGAGTACTCCTCCTCTATAGAGTACTATGGGCCTGCCGCATCACACAGAGGGGCTTCCCACTATCCTTGGACTGTTAAGGTACTCCTCCTATCGAGTACAGTGGGTCTACTACATCACATAGAGGCATTCCGAACTGTGATAATGTCGCATCACATAGAGGAACTCCCCCTCATAGCTTGCTGAGGCACTCCTCCTGTCGAGTACTGTGGGTCTGCTGCGTCACACATAGGCACTCCCTATTTTGGGTATGTCGCAACACCATGGAGCTCCCCACTAGGCTAGTCGAAACACTCTGAGTCGAATCCATCAGTATTCGTCAGGTCTCAGCCGTCTATAAGTTCTCTGCACTATGCTTTCTTGTCTCTGGAAGGATCCACTCCATTAGCTACTGATCAATGCTACAACAATCATGAAGTCCCATGTTGATGTATCTCAATGGTCTATCGCGTCATTAGGGGAAAACCAATCAACACGTTTCCATGACACATATACGAGATAACCAATTGATTTTCAAAAAATTGTAGAGCATGTTGGAATAAAGAACACACCGTTTCTTCAGACCCTGGGTACTGCCCGTGTACATCAGCCCGTGTCGAATGGCTGGTCATGTAGATAATAAAGTACACAGTGTATGGAATGGTAAAACACCATGTCTACAGACCTCGGGTACTTCCCGTGTGCAATGACATGTTTCTAAAGTCTGATTGTGAAAAAATAAAGTACACGGTGTGTGGTATTATTACACTCCGTCTCCATGAAACTGGGGTCGGCTCCATGTACACTAGCCATGTGCCCGTACACAGCCTCAACCCATGTTCTCCAACCAGTATAACTAGTAAACAGGGTAGCCAGTGCCACTGGCCATGCATGGCCGTGTGTTGGAGTACATGCTCGTGTGGTCCACCCCGTGTCTGTGTACCCTCGAGATTCAAGCCGAGTCTCGTGAAGCCGCTTCATCCAATCTGTATAGAGAGTACACGTGAGGCCTCTTGGCCGTGTAATTCTGCATGTGTCCGTTTATTAATCAGATTACACATTGTGCCTTGTGATGCCGCTTATACCATTTTTCATAGAGAATACACTCCATGTGATCGGGGTCACACGCCATGTGATCGGGGTCACATGCCATGTGTTACTTGTCTAAAGTCTGTATCTCATGATGCAGAATGCTCATACTACACAACGTGTTCATTAAAAGTGCATGCTGTGTATTCTGGAATTTTCCAGAAATAGCGCCTCCAGCCAGCGCACCATCTTTGATGTCCGTTATTTGTTCTGACGGTTCTTTCATCAAGAAACATCATACACTGGGTCTCCCCAATGTCCCGTTGTCATCTCTGGTGCTTTCAGGCCTCTGATCAGCTCTGAAAACACGACTTCATTCTCCCGCTTGAAGAATGTTCGAGGAACAGTCCTTCCCATTTCATTTTTTTCGTCTCCCGCTATCGTCATTGCTCATCCTCTAGTTCATTCTATTGTTTGGTCTTCAATTTTGGATCGTCGCATTGCACAACTAACTCGAAACGATCCTTTGTTCGTCTCCCATGAAGAAATAAACGAACACACCAAACATTTATAAGAACGGCGGAGGAATCAGGTCGTGTTCGTTTGGCCTAGTCCTTCCACGTTAGTTTGGTAGCATGAAGGGCTAGAGAAACAATTATCGAATGATGAATCAGTATATCTCAAATCAAAACACACTTCTACCTCAGATTCGTTGTCAATGGAAAATAAAAAGAAGATGTTTAGGATGAAGTCATCAGCGTTCTTCAAGGACCGTGCTTCCTCCCTTGTTCTGGTCAGTGATCAAAGAATAATATATTCATCGTCTGTGGATGAAGTTTTCTTTGTTCTTCAATGGTAGTTCTTCATTGATAGGAGTGTTCTTCGTTGGAATCCTTCTCCCAAGCTATCCCCTCTTCCAAGAGAAATTCTAACCAAATAATAGTTTAATCTTAACTATAATTTTATCGTTGGCACATAATTCAAATAGAGAATTAAATTAATTAGATAGGCTCCATCTCATTATTTTGAAGGGTTGACACAAATTAAATAAAGGGGACTTGAAGAGTTTATCTACATTAATGGAGAGTCTCAAGGGGCTAAAATCCCAGGTGGTCCCCACCTCATTTATCCTTACATGGGAGGTTCAGTTCAGGTGGGCCCCACAACCATAACCTCTCATGGGAGGAAGGTGTGGTGGAAACCTCTAACTTCCAAGAAGATATTTTAACCACCCATCACTCACTTAGTGGCATAAATAAAATAAAGAGAATCACAAATGATTTTATTATTTTCCCTAAAAACCCAAAATCTAACTTTTAAACTCGACTCACTGACGTTGAAGTGAAATTCTTCTTAATCGAATACCAGTGCTGTGAGTTCGACGGTTCCCTAAGATTTAAATTCCAAGCACTGGTTCTAAAGTAATAAAAACCTACTCTTACTTTTACTAAACGTATCCGAACAAAACTTCAGAAATTGAATCCAGGCACACCGGGCCTCGGAATTAAGCTCCATAAATTTTCGGGGATGGGTAAAATTTCCATGTATAGAAAAAATTTCCCTGGGATATCCGGGTCTTTACATTCTCCCCACCACAGATATTTATGTCACCTAAGCGACAAACATGAACTAAGAGAACAAATGGGGGTACTGAGCATGTATCCAAGACTCCCACTACCATGTGATCTCCTAGAATTTCTTGTGCTCCCAGCGAATGGGAACCAGAGGTATCGACAGTCCATGTTGGACCCACTCTTGTTGATCCTCAATCTCCAATGGAACCTCCGTAAATGCTTCCACATCATCGATATCCAACTCTCCATGGTCAATAATGTGGGAAGGGTCGTGCACATGTCTCCTCAGCTGAGATACATGGAAGACATCGTGCACCCAGTACAACTGAGGTGGAAGAGTTAGGCGGTAAGCCACCTTTCCTACTCTACTGGGAACCTAGAAAGGTCCGATGAATCTCAGAGATAACTTGTCACCTCGTCCAAATCTCCATAGACCTCATCGAGATGAGACCCGTAGAAAGATGTGGTAACCATCCTCGAACTATTGAGGTCTCTGTCTCCTGTCAGCATATGACATATGCCTGCTCTGTGCAGTCTTCATCCGCTCTTGGATGATCTGCACCTTCTCTGCGGTTGCTCATACCATCTCGGGTCAAACCAGTGCTGACTCCCAAGGGTCTGTCCAGCACAAGGGTGGTATGCATGGTCGACCATACAAGGCCTCAAAAGGTGACATCCCGATGGTGGTGTGATAGATTTTGTTGTACGCAAACTCCCCCAATGGAAATTGATCCTCCCTGCTGCGACTGAAGTCGAGGACACAAGCACACAGCATATCCTCGAAGTTCTCAATGGTCAGCTCAGTTTGACCATCCGTCTAAGGATGGAAGGCGGTGGTCATATGTAGAAATGACCTGAAAGTGTCCTACAACCCTTTCCATAGACGGGAAGATACCCTTGTGTCATGATCAGAGACAATAGATGAAGGTACTCTATGTAGCTTCACAATCTCTTGAACACAGAGGCGTTCCAAGCTCTCTACTAAGCCCTGCTCCCAGATCGGTAGGAAGTGGGCCGACCTGGTTAGCCAGTCAACGATCACCCAAATCGTGTCGTGTACCCTAGATGTACGTGGAAGAACCATCACGAATTCCCTGGATATCCCGTCCCACTCCCACTCTGGGACCTCTAAAGGCTAAACCAAGATAGCTGGTACTTGGTGGTCGGCCTTCATTTGCTGACAAGTGAGGCACCAAGAGACAAACTCCATTACTGCCTTCTTCATATCTGGCCACCAATGGAATAGTCAAAGGTCCGAGTATATCTTCACCACTCCTGGATGTACGTATAGAGGGGAAGTGTGGAAATCTCTTAACACATCCTCCTAAAGTGCTACTATTACCAAGTTACTTCCTCTAAAGAGGATGGAATTCTCCCCACCTTCAGAAAATCCATCAGGTGCCTTCCCTGTGGATATATGAGCACATCGTGTCTCGTAGTCAGATTCCCCATGATGTGCCTCCATGAATCCATGAAGAAGTGGAGGAGTGGATGTAATATGCTATAGAAATCCCACTCAATCTATATCAACAAAGGATATCTGTAAGGAAGCTACCTACTCTATCTCCTCACCTAGTAGTTGTATACCAGTTCTCCTGCTGAGTGCATCTACAACCACGTTCCCCTCCCAGGTGTATAGAATATCTCGAAGTCACATTCCTGGAGGAACTGAAGCCAACATCGTTGTCTCAGGTTTTAGTATTTTTGAGAGAAGATATGCATGAGACTCTTGTGATCAGAGTACACGGTAAAAAGTTCGCTCGTCAGATAGTGTTGCCACATCTTCAAGATAAAGACCACTACTGCTAACTCTATGTCATGTGTAGCATAGTTCTTCTCATGTTGTCTTAGAATCCGAGAACCATACATGATTACTGCTCGCTCCTGCATCAAGACACACCTGAGTCCGATCCTCGATGGGTCGCAGTAAACTGCGTACCCTACGGCTTCCTTTGGAATCCTCAAGATGTAGGCACTAGTGATCCTCTGCCTTAGCTCATGAATGATTTGCTTATATATCTCTGACCACAGGTATGGTTTCCCCTTCTTTTTCATGGCTGATAGTGGTGCTGTAACTCTGGAGAAGTCTGGTACAAAACAATGGTAGTAACCAGCCAAACCCAGGAAACTCCGTAGCTCCGTCACACTCATGGGAGGCTCCCAAAAAAGTACTGCCTCAATCTTCGCTGGATGTACTGCATCTCCAGCCTCTGAGATGACATGACCCTGAAAGTGAAACTCTCAGATCCAGAACTGGCACATCGAGAGCTTACCAAAAAGCTGGTGCTCTCGAAGTGTGTCTAGTACTACCCACAAGTGATAGGAATGCTCCTCCTCAGTAGTCAACAATAATCCTCAAGCATCCATCTACCTTCTTGGAGAATAGAATCAGGGAAACCCAGGGAGAAACACTGGGCCAGATGAATCCCTTCTCTCGCATGTCCTCCAGTTGTACATGCTGCTCACGAAGCTCCGCCAGAGCCATCCGATATGCTGGTGTAGATATCAGTGTTTTCCCGGTGTACAAGTCAATTTATAAGTCTACCTCCCTACGAGGAGGTAGTCTTGTATCATCGTCAGGGAAAACATCCGCGTACTGGTCCACCACTATAGGATATCTCGGACTCTCCACATCAACAGCTCTGTGGGAATGGAATGTCAACTGATGAGTGATAGGCTACACCCTACTCCTAGTAAGTCCATCTGGTGCTGCAAAGCCTCCCTTCTCTCTGATGGAAGAGAACCCGGTCCCAACCGTGCAGACAAACCACACATTGCGCCTAATACAGTCGATCTGAGCATGGATTGTAGATAACCAGTCTAAACATATGATGGTGTTGTATGGCCTGTATGTTGCTACGAGGAGATCCCAGCCGAAGTTCTTGCCTCATAGAGTAATATCACACTACCGGAACCATTGCATAATCATCGAGTCTTCTCCCGTAGAAGTCTCTATCCGTAAAAATCGAGCTAACAGCTCTGTCGGAATCTCTGAGCTCCGAATGAGGGTAGTGGAAATGAAAGAGTGACTAGCACCTATGTCTATATGAATTTCAGCTAAGGTGGAGTAGACACAGATCATACCTAGAATCATCTCTGGAGTTCCATGATTGTAAGCCTCAGCTGCCAGGAGCTGAGCTCTTCTCTGTCCACATGCTCCATTTGGTTGGTGTGGAACTCCTGGTGGTGGTGGTAGTAACACCTCGATTAATCTTCCACCGCCTACTGCACAACCATATCCTCTTCCACATCCGCCTACTCCCTGCAGACTACCTCTATAGAATCTTTGTCTCTGCCTGGGCGGTCCTATGACTATCTTCTGATCATCAAAATGGAGGGTCGGATAGTCACGAGCCATGTGACCTTGCCCACCGCATGAGTAACACTGTCCTCTACTGACATGTATCTCTCTTCCCCGAGGGCCCAGTACAACTGATCGTGACTCATGCGGTCATCCACCCATCAGTATACTCCTCTTGGACCTCTGCATCATCTATCAAATTCCAATTGTAGAAGACTCTACTGAATGTCGACTTGTGGTGGGTCTCGCTACTGGAGACTACTCAAAAAGGGAACTCTCCACCATGAGGGCCCTCTATAGGACCCCACCTGCATCGGGATGCTGAGTGAGATCATTGAAGGCTTGAACTCTCTCTCGATCCTCTGTTCGAAGGTCTGGGCCCTGAAGAATGGGTTTCGCAACATATCTTTGGAGATGTGCGATAGGTCAGTGAACATTATTGAGTACTAAGGTACCGTCATGATACCCTGTAGAAGATGCAATAGCTCTTGTACACGCAATGCACGAAGTGTGGCTGGGAAAAACTCTGCCCAAAATAGGCTCTCGAAGTTTTTCCCTAGTAGCGTCATCTTGTCATGCACCTGGAGCATAGGGCACCAAAATCTGCTTGCTGCATCCTTAAGGAGACTCACAGAAAGGATCAGCATAAGGTCTACTGGTGTCCCTACCAGTTTGAAGTCTCTCACCACAGCCTTCATCCAATCCTCAGCCGCATATAGGTTAGTCTCTCCCTTGAACCAGGGTGGCCTTTGGCACTATAACTCGTGCAATGCTCTCAATCATCATGCATCATCTGCTGTTGGGGTTGCTGGAATCAGTGGCCCAACGGGTTGTGTTACCGCTGGTACATCCACTGGAAAAGGGCCCTGCACCGAGGCCTCATCACTAGATGGGATATCATCTCATAAAACTCTCGGAAACCGGGTTGGATATCTTCTTGGGGCCCTCTTGAAATGATACAGGTGCTCTACAATCAATAAAATTATACCTGGTGAGCTGACCTGGTTGAGTTGACAAAAAGAATACTTTTGAAAACCCGTACTTAATCAGTGTTTTCATGTAGTGATTCGGAAATCAAAAGTCAGGGTCCTGGTATATGGATACATCAACCACTGCACCAAAACTGGACTCCCTGGACTGAAAACAACACTCCTTACCCTTAAAATTATTGCTTCACATAAATAAAAGATCAGAGTCCTATGTTATGCGGTCGAACCGACGCCATTAATACCAATTTGTCATGACCCATCACCTAGGGTTTGTGTCGTGACTACCCCAAGCCCGCCTTCCATAGCCCAGGGGCTGGCGACTAGCACCAAAGGCAGAAATCCAAAAAAGTTGGAATTCATTGCCTTTATATTGTGTAAACACACACAACAGAGTACGAGTTAGAAGTAAAACTCTAAGAAAAAATGTATACAAAGGAGTGCTGAAAAGTAAAAGGGGGACGAAAATACAAGCCCAACAATAAAGTACATGTAGAACTAAAAAAATTACAACTGAAGAAAATGTAAATCATTTATTGGGTCGTCCTCCGGGGATTCCTACCTGATGGGTAGTACATATGGCCTCCTCAGCACTCCATCTCCATCAGTCTCCTCCGTGTACTAACTCGTCGTAAAGATCATATTCGGGTACCGTCCAGTGCTGCTACTCTGATCCTCAGTCAGCATTGTCTGTCTTCTGCAACCAACACAATGAGGTGTGGGAATATCCTCTACATGGGTGAGTATAATGATACTCATTAGGGGCCCCAAGACCCCCAAGGTCTCTCAAAATCCAACAATGATAAACCACAAAGTATGAAATCAATAGATAACCTCACTTAGGTATATTTCCATACATATAACTAAGTTACCAATTAATCCATCTCAATCTTGAGGTAAACAATAAAGTTACTGACTCAGCTCAAACCATGATTTTATTCTATGGGTTGTATCAAGTAACAGTCCCAGTCACATTGTCGAAACCGCGATATCTACAGTAGTCCTCCTCTATAGAGTAGCATGGGTCTTCCGCATCACAAAGAGGAGCTTCCCACTATCCTTGGACTACTGAGGTACTCCTCCTATCGAGTACTATGGGTCTTCTGCATCACACAGAGGTGATCCCCACTGTGGGTATACCGCATCACACAGAGGTGCTCTCTCATAGCCTACAGAGTTACTCCTCTCGTCGAGTAACATGGGTCTACTGTGTCACACAGAGGCACTCCCCACTATGGGTTTGCCGTGACAGCAAGGCGCTGCCTACTGGGCTAGTCGAACCACTCCGAGTCGAATCGGTCGGTAGTCGTCAGGTCTTAGCCATCTTCTAGGTCTCCACAATATGCTTTCTTGTCTCTGGAAGGATCCACTCCACGAGCAACTAATCGATGCTCCAACTTCAATGAAGTCTCACGTAGAAGTATCTCAAAGGTCTGCCACGTCATAGGGAGAAAACCAAGAATATGTTTCCAATACACGAAGATGAGATATCCGAGTCATTTTACAAAATGTACATGGTGTGTTGGAATAAGTCCCATGCCGTGTCATCAAACCCCAGGTACTACCCATGCACATCGGCTCGAGTCAAATGGCATGTAATATAGAAATGAATGCACATGACGTGTGGTATGGTTACACGCCGTGTCTACGAACCTCGGGTACTGCTCGTGTGCAACGAAACAATATCGAAAGTCTGATCATGTAGAAAACAATGTACATTGCATGTGGTTTGGTTACACGCTGTGTCCATGAAACTGGGGTCGGCTCTGTGTAAGCTGGCCATGTGCCCGTACATGGCCTCCACCCGTGTTCTCCAACCCGTGTAACTGGTACACGGGGTAGCATGTGCCACTATCCATGCCTTCCCATGTGGTGGAGTACATTCCCATGTGCTCCACATCATGTCTATGTACCCTTGAGATACATGCCGAGTCTCATGAAGCCGCTTCTGCCAATCTGCGTAGAGAGTACACGTCGTTCCTCTTGGCTATGTAATTCAGCATGTGTCCGTATATATCCCAGATTACATGCCATGTCTTGCAATGTCGCTTCTACCATTCTACGTAGAGAATACACACCATGTGGCCGGGGTCACGCACCGTTTGTTATTTGTCTAACATTCGTATATCAAGCCATAGAATTCCCATACTAAACGGCGTGTTCGGCTCCATAAACACGACTTGATTCTCCTGTTCAATTAACGGTCGAGGAACAGTTCATCCCGTTCTGGTCAAATGTTTCACCCGCTATCATCGTCGCACCTCTGCTAGGACATTGTGATGTTGGGTCTTCAATTTGGGATTGTTTCATCACACAACTAACTCACAACGGCCCTTCATCATCACCCATGAAGAACAAGAAGAACAGACAAAATATTTACAAGAATAAAGGAGGAATCAGGCTGTGTTCGTTTTGCCACATCCTTCTACGTCAGTTTGGTAGCAAGCAGGACATGAGAAACAATCATGAAAGGATGAATCAGCATTACTAAAATCAAAAAAACCCCAACATCGGATTCCTTGTCAATGTAGAAGGAAAAGAAGATGTCGAGGACGAAGCCATCGACATTCTTCAAGGACAGCGCTTCCTCCCTTACTCTGGTCGGTGATCAAAGAAGAAGATATCTATCATCTGTGGATGATGCATTCTTCGTTATTCGACGACCATTCTTCGTTGGGAGGAGCATTCTTCTTCATAAGCCTTCTCCCATGTTCTCCCTTCTCCCAAAACAAATTCTAACCAAATAATAGATTAACATTACTTATTATTTAATCATTGGCACATATTTCAAATGGATAATTAAATTAATTATATAGGCTCCATCTAATAAATGTGAAGGGTTGGAAAAAATTAAATAAAGGGAAGTTGAAGAGTTTATCTACTTTAATGGAGAGTTTCAAGTGGCTAAAACCACAGGTTATCCCACCCTCATTTTTCCTTACATGGGAGGTTGAGTTTGGGTGGGCCCCACCACCATAACCTCTCATGGGAGGTTAAGGTGTGGTGGCCACCTCCAACGTCCGAGAAGAGATTTTAACAACCCATCACTCACATGGAATCTTAAATAAAATAATGTGATACACACTTTATTTTATTATTTCCCCTGAAAACCCAAAATATATCTTTTAATATCAACTCATTGATGTCGAAGTGAATGTCTCCATAAGTGAATATCGACGCTGCATGTTCAATAGTGCCATCAGATTTGAATTCCAAGAACCGGTTCAAAAGTTATAAAAACCTGCTCGTACCTTTTCTGAATGTACTTGAAAAAACATCAGAAATTGATTCCCAGCACATCGGGCGTCGGAATCAAGCATTGAATATTTTTGTGAACTCGTAAAATTCCCATGTATTAAAAAAATTCCACAGGATTTCTGGGTCATTACACATTTATTGTATGATATGAAACAAAATATTAGTTATGAAACTCGGGATTTTATATATTCCCCTCCCGCTTATAATTTTCATCTGTTAAATTATGAATTCGTCTACATAACTATTGATTACGTTTTTAAAATACATTTCATGAGATCCCACAATATAAAAATGATTAATAAAACCTCCACTGAATATGATTAATGAAAAAGGCTGATGGTCACATCAGAGAACAGTTATTGGGATTTCATGTTGGAAAATATGGGATTGTAAGAGAAACAAAACTCTCATGTTTATATGGAGAGTGATAGAGAGCATGGTCTAGAGAAATTTAATAGTCACAAAATAATAAATCTAGATAGGTTAAAAGACTAAAAAAAATTTATATAGAAAAGTTAAAAGATAAAAAAATTCTTTATGAACCTTTTCATAGTATTGATTAATTATTTTTCTAATTCATCCAAGAACATAAAGAAATATTCCTAATGGATATATTTATATTTTACAAAAATAATTTTATTCAAATAACATTCTATGAATTATGATGTTAATACTTATAAATAAACTGAAGCTAAGATCATCAAATCTGTAAATTTTGTTAATAACCTAAAACTCATGTAAAATTTTATACGAATCCTTATCCATAAACAAAAGACATACATAAACATAAACACAATATAACACTTCCTATAAAGGCCCTTAATCACTAATGGTCACATCATATAAAACCTCATAACAAGATTCCAAATCCTTGAACATATGAATAACCTTCGTAAAATACAGTGCTCCTTGATGATTTAAAGAAATCCCAATATATCTTAACATCAACTTCAGAAATTGAAAAAAAACATGTGAAACCTTTTTGTTTTCGAATATGATGATTTACACCCTAAAAAATTAACATCATATAATCATTTTTGCAGTTTCCAAATTCATTGAAATAAAAACATATTACCACTTGAATCTCTTTCCTTTACTAATAATATCCCTTATAGTCACGAGCCATATTAAAAAACATACCATATTGAAATCACTATATCAAAATTGAAATACATTAGACATGATAATTTTTAGCAGACTTATCACAATATAAATTTTTTTCCTTAACTTCAATATTCATTGATTAATTCCTTCCCATTGCATAATAAATGGACCACATATATTTCTTCTTTTCAAGAAACACATGATCATAATAAAACTCTATTTATAGATTCTCAACACATTGAAAAAGTTTAACATAGATCTTGAACTCATCAGAATGCAATTCCTTTCGATATCTTGCCCTCAATTATAAGTAAAACAAATTTACCTTACTATCAATATCCCATATAAGATTTGGGATGTACATTTCCAGATAGTTGATGTTGTATTCATATATACCCGTTGAATATTCAAGATTTTGTTTCAATTCCTTGATTTTTTCTCCATCCTAATTCGAACAGCCTTAGGAATATATTTCTCAACTAAAATATTTTTAAATTCATCCCATTAAAAGTCATCAATTTCTTCACTTCCTCTGATTTTTTCTAACAATCAACCTCCACTGGTTGGAATAAACTTCAATTTGATAAATTTCACGAGTCTATTTTTCATTATCCGAACAACCCATGTTGTTTAATACTTTTTATGCAAGATTGAATCCATCATTCAACTAGCATGAGGTCATATGATCCTTTGAATGACGGTGCATGTTTCCTCACAAAATTTGTAACTATTGACATCTTCTTTTATAGAACATTGGGTTTATATCTAGCATGGATTCCACCACAATATATATATTCTCTCAACCAATACATCACTATTAAAACTACTTAGTTCCAATTTCAAACATCTCGAGATGTTGATTTGAAAGCATATTTTCCTCTAATTGCCTTCCCACCAAAGTTGGCCTATTTATTCTTTTGAAAAACACTGTGAATAGACATATTATAGATGAAGCAACATGGTAATCTGATAATTATATACCATTTCAAACTATCTATAAAATAAAAATTAACTATTTAAAATATATTAACAATATATTAACTTTTAATGTTATCTAAAATGACAATTGATACATAATATAAGAGTCTGGCCTTTACCATTACATATTCTAGTGTTTTTGAACTAGAATTCACATTTGAGTGTATTTTCTATTTCTAGTTTTATATAATTTGTAATGTCTCATAAAAATTATAACAATAAATTATAATTTGATATATTTACTCAGTATCAATTTTTCATAGTATAAAACTATTTAAAATAAAAAAATATTTCCCTTTATGATTTTTTTTTTTCAATTGTCACTATATTCACATAGATTTCTTTATTCCATTGTTGAACCGATTAAAGACATTCAAAAACATTGAATGAAGAAAAAATAATACTAATGGATACAAAATTTTTATTGCTATTAGTCCAATGAAAATAGGAAAACACAGGAAAACGTACCATAATTTATCACTTTTCACCCTCAAAAAAATTAAATACCACCCTTTGAAAATAAGCTCATTTTTTATCTTTTTTTAATCATGATATTACGATAAAATCATTAGAAATAATATATATCACATAAATGTTTATTGGGATATAATTATATATAAATGGAATAACTAAGTGGTCATCTTCCATTATTTTAGCTCTTTTAAAAGGAATTACCACACGGTTGACTTCCATACTCAATGTATTATAGGTTATAACATAACAACATGTCCTTGGTTTGTCATGAATCAACCATATTTAGTTTATCACATAATCACATGAAAAATTTCCAAGTCCCATTATATAATTAAACACATAAAAGCATTCAATTTTTAACTAGCCACACTTAAAATATTTTTTTCACTCATATGGAAAATTTTCATGTTATAGAAATAATAATTCATTTTTAGAAATCAATTTTCAATATAAAAACACACAGAAAAGGAAAATGTGTTTTCATTTAAAAAATGAAAGAATTTAGAGGAATACAAATAGTAAAAAAATTTCATAGAAGAAGAGGATTTGTTGTTTCCATATACGTTAGAAAGAATATTCATTTTTTCCTCTGTATAAAAATTCTATGTTTTCACATCGAAAACACATAATGATTCCATTTTGAAAACTATTGAATTAAATTCAAAATAGACAGAAAATTTACATTACAATCCCATTATATACATATAATTTAACATATTATATAATATAAAAAATATTGACATTTAGGAAATGGTGCTGAAATTAAATATTTATATATTTAAAATGATATTTTTAAATCGAATCGTCCCATACCATGTTGGAATGATTGAATCATAAGCCCCATGAAAGAATAAAATTTTTAAAAATATTTCATCAATTTATAATAAATACATTAATGATAATATATGTCAAAGGGGGTTTTATGTACACCAAAAAGAAGATAGTTGGTGTATAGCATCAATATATGCTTCAATGAAAGGAAATTGAGATGATGTCCCTTACCTTATTGTCTACATGTCATGTAAAGTCATTATATTCCTAAAGACTGAAATTTGATTATTTATTTACTTTATTAATTACATTATTCATTTTAGTATTCATTTTGTATAAACTATTATCATGTTATAACAATCACTTAATTATTTAAATTCACTCGTGACATTTTGATGTTATTCTGTAAATGAGTCCAAAATGACTTTTTTATGGTGAAAATAGTCAAAGTGGTTATTATTACATCATCTATAGAATATTATTCATGATATAATAATCAATCTTAATGATCCATTATACTTTGTAAATCCATCCTACAAATATTTATTAGAAAAATGAACTATGATACAATCCTGGAGATGGTGTACATACGTATAAGTAACGTTTTCATTTTTCAAGGATCGTTATGGATTGAAGGTAATCATTATTTAATCATTAAATAATTAGTATAATATAGTTAATATAAAATTAATAATTTAAATATACTTATATATAATTTATTTTATGTGGTAATGAAAAATAAATCACATAACTTTGTGGAGGTGATAGTTCACATGAACACATTAACGATGTTATCATTTTTATGTGACTGAAAAGTTACAAAATAATATATATTATTCCTTAAATAATGATAAAAATTTCCCAAATATAATATACAAACATTAACTTCATCAATATAACATTTTTGAGAGATGGTTTTGGAATAAAAATTATATTAGTTCGCAATGTTGTAGACTATAATACGGTCAATCGATTAATTTTTTTCACATTTGATAGAAGTGGAGATGGAATTTTGTAAGGATATAATCATAATAAAATATTAATATATTTAGGATACTGGAGATATTATTTCAATAATTTTTATTCACATTTCTAGGTAGCGGATAAAAAAATAAAATAGAAATGCGCGATTAAAAAATTATTCTTCTTTAGACGATCTACTTCTCTTAACACCATAAGACCACCAAGTGTGATCTTATGACTAAAATTTAAACTCTATAATGTGGGAATATATTCTATTAATGATATATGGTAAATATTTTCTATTCCCAATTTTTAGTATGTGAAAATAATATGTAATATTGGGTGCCCAATTGTAGGAGAGTGGAGGGGAACTCCGGGATTTGTTCGAAATATTAAATTAATAAAAAATATTTTAAATGAAAAA
Source organism: Viscum album (assembly GCA_963277665.1). Taxonomy (NCBI): domain Eukaryota; kingdom Viridiplantae; phylum Streptophyta; class Magnoliopsida; order Santalales; family Viscaceae; genus Viscum; species Viscum album. Next base: position 1,615,269,199 of record OY728131.1, on the reverse strand, counting down.
TGTATAAAAATGATTTATTTAGATGAAAAGGACATTGTGGGTTCAATTAAATTATCATAATTAATATTATATATTTTTTTTACTACTTTTTAAAACTAATCTTTTTTTAACAATTATTTTAATATTTTAACTCTCACGATAATATAATGTACGTTACGCTTTGAGGTTTAATATATTTTATGTAAAATTAAAACGTCAATAAATGAGTCATTGATGGAATTTTGAGACTCATACCAATCAGTTGGTCTATATTCATATTCTCTTGAATATTATATCTTTTATGAAAATATATTTTTTGATTAAAATATCATTAATGTTATTATTGACACCACTCATTACATGAATTTGTAAAAATATCATAAATTATTATATCTTATAACCAAAACGTAGAAATAATAACTGAAATTTAAAATTCTTTAATAAAATTTTGGGATGACATTAATTCTCTCAAATTATATTTATGTTTACATTATTAATATCATATATATGATATTATCATTAATTAAATTGTTATGAATTAATCATTGTATAAGACATTAATTTATTTATTTCTCCCATAAAAATTATAAATAAATTATAATGATGAATATATACATTTTATATTTCCAACTAATATTTATTGATGAACATTTCCCTAATTTATCCCCATATTAAAAATAATTTTTTTGTTGAAAACAATATCATGAGAAAATTGAGTTTTCTTTGTATAAAATAATATAAGTGGTTTAATGTATTCCAAGTGAGTAAAAGAGATCATAAAATAATCCCAATAATGATTATAGTAAAAAAATATCCCATTCAATAAAACTATGACATGTTTTATTTTAATTTTTTAATATTTATAATATTATTCATACCCTAAATTACTTTATTTACCTTTAGCTATGGTAATAAAAATCACTATATTTATTATTAATATTCCCCAAAAATTAAAAGGATATACTTACAAAATATGGAAATTATAAAACAAAATAATTAATATTTTTTAAAATTAAGAAAAATGGATAAAATTAATTGAAAATTTTACCCTTCAAAAATCTAGAAAATGAGTTTTTAATGAAAAAACATTAAAAATATTGAAATGCCTATATTTCCAAATTCAATGTAAAATTTTTCAAATGAATTTTAATGAGATAATATATAACATATTGATATATTTATAATTTAAAAACAATTTAAAATATAACTTATCAATATAAATTATTTTAGTGAAATAGATGTTTTCAATTAAAAATAAAAATTTGTTCAATATTAAAAACACTGGAAAAATATTAGTAATATATAAAAAAACACACCAAAGTAAATTTTTATATTTCTCTTCAGTTTAATAATTTTCTTTTTTCAAAAAAAATTTAAAAAAAATCAAAAACTATAGTTAAAACATATTCTTTCTCAAAAAACGTCCAAACACCATTTTTTAAAAATTTATCTTTTATGCATAAAATATGATTTTTCATTATATGATTTATAGAAAACATATAATATACATTTGAAATAATATATTTATAATATATTATATCTACATTTCATTAACCTAATCTAATAAGAGTTATTTATTTATTTTTCGGTGTAAAACACACTTGTGAACTTTTAAATAATTTTTTAGAAGAACATTTCCTTTTATTTTAAAAAGGGTCTTACACTCTGTTATAACTAATTAGTTAAATAATTATTTATAAATGTGTTAAAAATATTCTGATAATTTATTTTTTCATGTTCATTATGTCTATTTCAATAGCAAGGTTATGAAGATAACATTTAAATAATAATATATAGTGTTTTTAAGCTCGATATGGCGTATCATATTCACTATCGAACAAAATATTTATTTTTTAAAAAAATTTGATTTTATAGGATTATAATTACAAATAAATATAAATAATTCAATAAATGTATATATCTACTATCATAATAAGGACTTCATTGTGGTGTGAACCCATTTCGGTTAGGGAATTTTTCATTATTATACAGTCTTTGGAGTGAACCATAACTAATGAACCGATTTATATTATATTGAACAAAACAAACTATGGTAAAATTAGAAGAGTAATATGACTATGAAAATTATTGTATATGACTATGTATATGCCACAAAATTTTACATTATTCTTATGTTATGTGCTCTTGAATCGTGACTGATTATTGATAATTCCCGACTCATATGTCTTATGTATTTTGTTCTTCAAAACCATGGGACTTGTTAACTAATTAATGTTCTTTGAATAATTCCATATGATTACTATAATTCATGATTTAGTTCTCATAACCTTAATATTATCTTTTTTATAATCATCAAAATTGACTAATATCACTTATGTTTACCCTTTCTAAACATTTTATCTCTCCATTTCTTATGTTTTTCTTGATTAGGGTGTTATGAATGGTTTTTAGTAATATATTTATATGATGTGTGATAGTTGTGAAGAAATAAATATTAAATTAAGCTTATAATTTATGTACATATTTTTTATGTATCCATGTATTCAAAGATACTAAAAATTTATGGTTATTTCATGGATCATAATTTTATGTAATTAATATTATTATAATAAGAAGTTTTATTTTTACATGTAATGATTGGTATTTTAATAGTTGGTATAAATGAAATGATTTTTTAAGGAAAATAGAATGAGGTTAATTTATTTAAACCCCTTATAAAAATTCTAATTATATGAGAACAACCTACAACCTCGTAAATAAAAAAGTTTTTCATGAAAATTACATCATCGTATAAATAATTTAATGTAGATGCCATTTTGGCATATATACACCCAAGAGAATCAAATCTTAATGCGTTGATTTTGTATTAACTTGGTTTTCATTGGTACATTATGATGAGGCTTCAAACTACGCACCCATTTATACCATAATAGGGGTTATTATTGGGTTAATTAAAATTTTAATTATGAACCGTTATGATGAATTTAAAAAGATATTCCTAATGGATAAACTAGGAAAAACCTACAGTGACATAGATTATAAAAAAGGTCTGAAGAAATAGGCATCCAATGAATTAATATTCAATATTAATTGTTTTTATTAATTTTTTTTGTCATGCTAACCATTTTAGCAAGTGATTTAAGAAATAATGATTAAGATGAGGTGGTGATGAGTATTCAAACTTATTGAACAATAATATGTGATCATTGTCATTAAAAATCATATTTATCCGGAAAATTATTAAGGTATTATAATTTAAATTCTAAGTGATTATATGTATATTTAGAATAAATGTATCTTATTGGTATAATTATTTCATATCAATTTTATGATTCATATATAATTTATTTTTAACTATTTTATTACCTACAAATTTAATTATTCTTCCACTAGTTTTACTGTATGTGATTTAGGGAATAGTTTATATTTATATATATATATATCCCATATCAATTTCTGTGATGGTGAATTCACATTTGATATTCCAAACCAACATATTATTATCAGTCTTTTTTAGGATAATTATAAACAACAAATAGAAATATCATCCCTTAAATAGTTCTTTATTCTTATTCAATGTAGGTGTTTACCATAGTTGGTTTGGAAAAAAAATAAATATCAATGATGTACCTATAATATTATGGGTTTTTGATGTTTTCTAGCAAATTTTCTAAGTCTTATTTTGAATCATCAATATATCTTTTCAATTGCATTCATATATAGTGCTACACCTATTTCAAATACATTCTATAAAAGTGACTCATTGGAAATGATGGAATTGATGAAGTGACTCTGAGAGAATATTGATATGAGATTAACATAGTGATGTACATTATCATATGGCCCACATATTATATTTTTCACAATGGAAGATAGATTAATATGAAGTTTTATTTTTTTATTAGGAAAATGACATTATAAATATAAAAATTAAGTATCGCATTCCATGTATGGATTATTTTTTTATCAATTTTTAAGAGATAAATATTTTTATAAGATTATTCACCAATATGAATATTATGAACAGACTGGAAGGACTGATTTCATACAGAAAGTATCTTTTGTTTCATGCTATGAAAATTATGAATTTATGTTTATTTTATTTGGTAATACTAATTCCACCTTTATCTTTTGGGATTTTAAATATTATTTCCTTAGAGATTACCTTGATCTATTATTCATAGTAATTATAAAAAACTATCTTATTTAGTTCAATATAATGGAATAGAATCAATATCACTTTAGTATTTTACTAATGACCCTATGCAAGGAGAAATTGAATGAAAAATTACAATGTGTTAATTATTGCTACATAATTATTCATTTTTGGGTCGTTGAATCCCAAAAAAGTGTATATCAGTCAATACATCAAATTATAATGTTGTTTTAAATATTCCCAAACCAACCACTATGAATGGGATATATATATATATATTATATTGGGTGTATATTATCAGACAATTATGAAGGTTTTCACGATTTTTTCTAATCCACTAACCACATAAACTATGATTAGAGTTCTGTTCCATTAAAAAATATAATGTGAATCAAAATTCTCAGAATTGAAGAGGAGGCTATTTTATGCACCTGTCCTCACATATCACTATATATGAGAAATTTTTTTATTTATAGTGCTGGATCGAATAATGGATTGTTATTTTATATTTTATAGAAGGATATGGTAATATCATATTCCACTTGATTATTTAATGTTCCTTAGATAGATTACATGACTCGTGATTTTCAGTTAGCTATATTAATATATTCATTAATGAAATCAAGGAAATATCTTCATAGAAAATGTTTTGACATTTATATTTATCAAAACTGTTTATGAAAAATATTCACCAAGAAAGAGTTTAAGAAATCAAATTTATCATTGTTGGAGTTGATTAAAGATTATGAATTCCCAATACATTACGAACTGGGGAATGTAAAACATGTTACTAATGCTTTGAGTTGAGTACATTGTACTGGATTATTTATGATGAGTATCACAAAATATATAATATTTATGAATTTACAAATTATTAACTTTGAAATATTTATTTATGGAGAGAAATGTTATCTTTCTCAAATGATTGTTCAAACATTTATCCATGTGAAGATTTAGGGGGCATAGATGGAGGATATAAAGCTACAAATGTAGGTGATAAATTATAATGTGTTTAAATGTAATTATGATAGAATGATAAGGATCAAGAACTTAATATATGTATCATTAATACTATTCTTGGACAAGGAACTATTGGAATAATGAAATAGCTCATAATTACTTATTTATTCTTTATTTACAATGGATTATAATGATTTCAAAGTCTAATTTTGGTCTGATAATGTGAGGTGATATATTGTAGAGTTTCTATCATGGAGCATGGTATGTTAGAAAGCTATTTTAGAGTAAAAAATATGAAATTTAATGTTACAACCATTACCCATAATAAAATTTAAATGGGAAAAACACCATGGATTTCATCATTGGACTGTCCACAATGTCTAAAGAACATAATTTTAGTTGGGATGTAGTTAATAAAATTAAAAAGGTATAAAAAATAATTACTATCAAATAATATTTACCTACTTATTATAATTCGAATATATAAATTTAAGAAGTGTTAAGGTTTCATGGTGTACCATTTTATATTATATCTGGTCGATATTTGAGGATTTCATGTTTGTTTTGGTGATGTCTTCAAAAAACTCTAGATAAAAAACAACTTTTCCTCATATCCTTTTATACTGGAAAATATGGTATTTTTGAGAGGACCATTAAAACCATTTTGAATATATAAGAGTTTATATATCAAGATTTCATGTTTTTTTGTGTAATCACCTTTCTATAGTCAAATTATATTATTTAAATAACATCAACTAATTCATTCAGATGGATCCTTTTAAATCCCTCTATGAAAATAAGTGAAGGACACTGATATTGTGGGATAAATTTTGATAAATAATTCTTTTGGAACAAAATATGGCTGGGTAAATGGAGAACAATTCTAGAGAAATTTTTCATCACATATATCCAAATTAGATTAAACATAATAATTATACTTATAATTTTTTGTGATATATGGAATATAAAGATGCATATATAATGTCCTAGTAATTTTCCTATGGAATAAGTTTTCTGAGACTCACAATTTGTGGAACTATGAGCCCTTGGTATATCATCCACATTTAGATTCTTGATCAAGAAGGAATTGTAGCATATTAAGTTGCACCATCCCCAAACCGCTCTCAGGTTCACAGTGTGTTCCATGTATATATCCTAAGGAAGTACATACCTGATCATTCTCAAGTACTAAACTAATATGTTTTACAATTGGATTATGGTCTTTCCTATTAATAAAACCTAGTACAATTCTTGAATAATAAATATATAATTTTTTAGAATAATACTAATCATCTTGTTATTGTTCTTTGAATGATTCGAATAATTTTGAATGCTACATGTGAATCCGAGGATGTGATGAACCATAGAAATACTCATTTCATTGTATCAATGTTATGGAATTATTGGGGATAAATTCATTTTCTGGGTTAACATGTGACACCCTAATATTTTATATATATTTCTTTTGAAATATATTTTATGTGTTAGATATCATTCCTCACACTCAACCTTGCGTGTAGATGAACCATAATAAAGAAATAATTTATAATCTAGTTGTTAAATTGGAATTTATGAATAGTAATAATCAAATGATAATATATATTTAAAAACAATTAAATAATGAAAAATAATTAAATAATTAATAATAAATAAATACCCAATTTTTAGGGATGTCACTTTATGCTTAAAAAATAAATTTTCATAAAAAATATGTTTTTATTGCATTTTATGAATAGATAAATTTTTATTTATATCTAAATTTAATAGAAATATTATTTTAGGAAAGGAATATGGTCATCTAAATTATTATTTCCATATGCTCTTCAAAATAATTTTTATATATTTTTAAGAATAATTTTTCATCAGGGAGATTGAAAATAGTTATATTTGTAAAATCTATCATTTATTTTCAAGTAAATTTACCATTATATTTTGAACTTAATATAGAATAAAAATAATCATAATTTAAATGGAAATAATATATATAATTTCATTTGAATATCTATTATATTTAATTTTACATTAGTTCATTTTTCAGGATTAAAAACATATTTTTCTGAAAACATTTCTTTTGTGTCTAATATGTTTTTTTATTAGAAATTAAATTAATATATATTTATTATTTGTTTTAAAGATATTTAATATTTTTACATTCAATAATATATTATAACATTGTTTTTTTTGAATGTATGTAGTGGATGTAAATTATGTATTAGTATTTAAAATGACATTATTTTAAAATTGATAACCGTTTTTAATTACACTGTAATTTTCAATCATGTTCTTCCCCATTTAAACAAATTCATATAGTTTGAAGGATTCTTTTTTTTATTTAGTAAAATCCACATAATTTAACAGGGTCAAAATAATTTTTTTGTCATAGTGAATAGTAATCATAGTAAAATTTTGTTATCAAAATAAAGGTTAATATGTGGTTATGGGGGGGGGGGGGGGTTAAAAGAATAGATAAGGGTAGTAAATTAGCCCAAAATAGTATAGTTATTAATATTTTAAAATATTACAACATTATATTTTCATACCTTTTATCTCTTGTACATTTGAACACACTTTCCCCTGAAGATGACATTATATCATTGAAATATTATTAGAAATTCGGTGTGTATCCCTTCCATCTCATGTAAAAGGGTACCGCTTATCTTCACTAATTTACACCATTAAAGCCTAATAGTTTTCTCAATACCTACTCAAAAACAATTTTGTATTACACAATTGAATAATAGATCTGTTGGTCTTCTGATATGTCCAATCCTTTATGGATTAAGGAGTACTCTAATGAATGTCTTTCAATGAATACGTACAAATCATTAACAAGATCATTATATTTTATTTCTTCATGAAATTTATATAAAATGGGTTTATCAATAAAAAAATTATTCTAGTATCATAATTATTCTATGATGTTATTTTAATAATGTATCCACAATTTACCACCTCTTTCCTATTAAATGAAATATTTATGTATCGCTCATGAGTACATGTATACTAACGCATCCACCTAGAAATATGATTCACTTTCCTTGCATATGTTTCATGGTTGGTTTTTATGATATATTTAATGTATATATATTTAATTTATGATACAAAAAAATTTATATTACGGTGAATTAATATTTATCTTTATTTCATTACATCCATTAATAAATAAAAGCATCACTATTGTGTACGTAGAGTCAAACATCTCCACATGGTAATGTAATTAAATTTTTATCCCTTATTTATAAGAATGGTTATAAATATATATTTAACGAAAATATATCATATTTATATCCTAAATTAAAAATTATTTATATAAAGTAACCATGATAAATGGTCCAGTACTATAACATATAAATAAAAAAATACATGAAAATTGATGCAAATAACACTTGAAATGAAGATGATAATGAAAGGTTGTTAATAAATAATTGATTATATATTCTAATTAAATTATGTATTTTATTATATTTATTATTATTGTTCAGATAAAAATTTATAAAAAATTTTAATTTATTATGTTGTAGTTTTGATCACATAAAAATCAAGAAAAACACGAGGTAAGTGTTTTTTTTTGAGTAAAACATGAGGCAATAGTTTTAGTTTACAATATCATTTTTACCCTGAATTTTTATGGTTATATTTATGATGAAAAATTATATAATATTTCCCCCATTATTATTATGTATTTTATTATCCTATTTTTATTTCTATTGATGAAATGTCTTTCATTAATTTTCAACTCTTTTTATACATAATATTCTAAATGAATTATTTTTTTGGAAACTGAAAGTGTTTTTCTCTTCTTTATGGAATATTTTTCCCATATCCAAATTTTCATAGAAAAAAAGATCTTGAATAATTTTAATATTATATAATGATTATTTAAAATTATTTTAAAATATATTTTAATATCGTCAATATGGTTTAAAAGGAGTCTTATATTTAGTTCCCAAAAATGGTACTCTTCAATTTTTAACAAAATTGGGAATGTACTTTTTAGTTTAATATACACCACATTAACATATATACCCACCATCATGAATAATCTTTTATTTTAATCATTCATTAAATTTTTACTTGTTTATTTTCAATGAAAATATTTTCCTTAATATTTTAAAATTTCTTAATTATAAAATAATTGATTTCCAATTGAAAGGGACTTTTCCACAATAAATAGAGTAGTGAAGGTTTAAGGGTATTTTAAACTATTAAAATTTAATTTTTCTATCATATGATTTGCTAGGTATATGATATAATGTTAAAAAATTTATTTTATTCTCAAGGTATTTTTTGGTTATGATGATGGATATTTTTTAAAACTTATATCATTTCCATGAGTTATTATTTGGAGATATGATGAATGTTTTATATTTTAATGACACAAATCTGTATTATTTTTATTATGTGATTGGTAGTCCTAGAATTATATGAATCTCCAATTTGGAATGTAAACATTGTTAGCTCAGTAAATAATAAATACTATAATGGGGAGTGAACAACGTTTAGGTGGATAATTTCTTTATTAAGATAGTGTTATGAGAGAACATTTACTAAATAAGTGATGGAATGGGGAGTGATCCCAATCCACTATGATATTATTGGTTGTGATCCCTTCATAATTGAAATTATTGTCTATAATTATGTGTATTCCACAAACATATTCTTTTTTATGCAATGTTCTCATAGATCATAAATGATTATGGATAATCCTAATGTCATATTTCTTATGTATTTCATGGTCAAAACCATATTAAATTTCTTACTATTAATGATCTTTTACAGGTTAGGTAAGATTATTTTACATCAATATTGTGTTCTCATACCCTTATACTTATATTATACTCACTCATCATCGTTGATTGATATTTATTATGTACTCCCTTAATGAGAATCTAAGGTCACCCTTTCTTATGTTTCCATTAACCAGGTTATCAATTTTTTTTATGTATGACAAGTCTAAGAAGGAATTATTTTTTAAAAAACATAATGGGAAATGATGTAGATATTTTATGTTATTTCTTTTTATGTATCCTAATTTTTATGGAAACAAAACCATTATTGTTATAGAATAGATCATATAATGTTTTAACTATTTTTTTAAATAAGGTGAAGTATTTATTTCTTTAATGATTACGTTACTATATGATCTCTTTAAGATATTAAATTTATATAAAAAACATGTTGAATAATTTCATACAACATCCACAATATAATCAAATTAGTATTTTTAATTACATAATTCCAGATCAGTCATACTCATCATCATACTCATACTCCATAAGTGATAACTCCATATATTTTAAAAAAAATTTATGAATACTATGTATGAGTAGCCATATTATTCTCCACCATATCAACATTAGATAAAATAGGGGTGTAACCCACTTCATCCCGAAAATTTGTCAGCCTCTACATAAATACCAAAATCTCCGTTAGTAATTGACAACAAATCTAATTTGTTACCTATGGTTTCTATATTCCCCTAATTTTTATATTTTATCAATTATATCATAATTTTATATCCATCTTGAGACAATTAATATTTAAATATAGTTATGTATTTTCTGTTCATCTTCTTCTCTACCTTTGATAATTAATTTCAAATGTGTCGGGATACTTATTTTAATTCACTCCATTTATTACTGTAATTCATGGGGGCATCATTTTTATTACTCCCCCATTTATAAATAAATTAAATATGGTATATTTTCCATGAAATAGTACATAAATATCCCTATAAGAATATATTTTTTATTGGAAATATATAATACATAAAATTTTAATTGACAAGAATCCTCATTTATCTTGTACTCTCTTGATCAATTAATATCTTAATCCAATCAAAATTCAAAATTAAGATTAACTGAGTGCAACTCTAATTTGTAATTGAAACATATTTATATATTTTGGCCACTTCATTTCATTTTAAATCCGTCAACCTGAATAAAAAACATGATAATTGACCAGTTGGACACATTCACCACTCAAGGAGCATAATATTTTACTAGAACAAGGTTATGACCTATATTCACCTTCAAATGTATTTTGATAAGGATGTGATATTTTTAATGTACTACATATCAATTTTTCAAGACAAAATAAACTACACCTTTTGTGTAAAAACTCAGTATAGGAAAAAATGGTTTTTTTCAATAATTTTATATTTCTCCAAGTCAATATGTTACTTATATAAATGTATGAATTGTGAGATTTTACTCACCTCCAAAAACTCATTATTTAATTTTATCTAGTCATTCAAAATTACATTAGTGAATATGAACAAAACCACAAATTGTGTGAGTAATATGACTCATTGAATCATTGAAACTCGTCATCTTAAAAGCTAATGAGACCACTTTATTTCAATGAAAATAATGTAGCACTGTTTTCACCTTATATTATAGATAAAGACAAATGTATCTAAAATGTAAGTATAAATAAACACCCAATATCAAATTTCATGACAATTGTTAAAATATTTATAAGAACATGTTGATGTATTAAATGTGAGTCAACATTTAATGGAATTTTTTATCTAGAAATTCACTCAAATAATACAACAATGTTAGATCACAAACAAATAAATATAATTTCTATAAATGTTTCATCATCTCACTTGAGTTTTATTCTATTTATTTTCATATTATTCCACATTAAATATTCCCTTATACAATTAATTAATCATAAATATTGATACCACTAATGTACTCGATTTAGGCTTTGACCCCACATTATCTTCATATCTTCCTTCATATCATTTGAATTCCCCCATAATAATATAAAATTTGAATTGATGTCCAATAATTTTTATTAACAAAAAATTCTGATTTAGATTTTTCCTTCATTCCATTTGAACTTTTATTTGAGATATATAAAAATTAAGTAATCAAATGTTTCTAAAACCACTTTTTTAAACCATCTCTATTCATTACACACTCACCCCATGGATCATATTTATCTCATAAACATTCACTACTTCTAAATAATTTTTAAAATTTTAATCATATGGGTAGTGGGGTAAATCATATATGCCCTCAATTTGGGTATGTTTTCGGTATTCTTGAATGAAACTATTTATTTTATCTTTCATACAAGACCACTTACAAGATTTTCTATCAATAATATCCCTCGTGGATTGTTCCTCCCAAGCTAGTGATTTCTCGTAATTATTCTACATTTAATTCATATTTAATTCATTTCTGGGGATCATTTCATGATTACACATGTTAAGGCTTCAATTTTTATAAAAAAATTTATTCATAAAATGGTTTTCAAGCCTCCTTTGGTTTTTTCTCTTAGATTTTGGAAATGATATATTTAAATTTACTTTATCATTTAAATACATGACAATTTATTTATACACTATACTAGATTTTAATATTTTAATCTTCCATTTTAATGAATTATTATATACCATAAAAACATTATCTATTTATAGATAACCTCTTTGATAGTATATCTCTTCTTTCATAAAGGAGATGAAACTATTTTTTTATTTAAAAAATTTCTTTCCTCAACAACATGAATTATATTGATAATTACAACAATATTATTTCACTAATAGTAAAACACCAAGTAATATTTCTTTTGAATAGTCATTTACAATAAATTATATTATCAGTATCATTGGTTATTCATCTCAAAAATATATTATAATCCCAAAATTTCTTTCTATATTCATTCACAAAATGTCCTTAGGCTCTACATAAAAATAATAATCATAAAAAATTATTATATTTGGTTTTTCTCAAGTAATACCCTTTCACCATATTTTTATCCATTAATCAAATTAAAGAACATTTTTAAAGATATAAAAACAAAACATATAATAATTGGGCTTTGTATCTAATGAAATGAAAGGATTTCATATATTTTTTTTCAAAAATAGAAATTTTCCAATTTCTTATAAAAAAGTTGGTATATAGCCTAACATCTAATAATAAAAACAAATGTTTCCATGATTAAATTTATTGGATCCACATAGAAAATTCAAATACATTACTATCCTTTTTTTCTTTCCTTGGTATATCAACATGATTTCATTTTGTATACCTTTTTAAAATTACTATATGGTTTTTACTTTATTTCGATAAAATCATGTTAAACTCTAAAAAATGTATTCCCAATTATAGAACATTAGTATGAATTACCCACCTAATATTAATTTATAACATAGAAAATAAAAAATTAATGTTATTACTTTTTATTTCTATTTTATTTAAAATATTTCCACATAATTTCTAGTTCAAGGAACATAATGATGAGTTTATCTCTTTCATTTAATATTTATTTTATTCTCCCCCATATCTACATTTCATAATACTAAATTTATCTTTATTTCCTCATTTTAAAGAGATTATAAATCATTCGTGATATTTAATTATTTTACGTTTTTCATCTAACTAGTTATTCTTAACTATTGGAAATGATTTTAATGGTCCTTTCACTATATCCAATTATTCATTTTGTTTATTGATAAACAACATTTATCCATTTATATTTTACTCAATTATTATAATATCATGTATAAGGATTCATTAGAAAATTTTATCAATGATATATTATGAAATATTTGTTATAGTATCATCATATTCTAGAAAATATTTAACTAGTGATTCACTGTTTCACTATAGTACTTCTTAATTTCTCATCATCTAAACATTGGTCGAATATTATTCATTAATACTCTCATTATACAAACATGACTCATTTCGTCTCTCAACCCTATAAAATAATTATTTCAAACTATTCATCTTTACAAGGATTCCTAGAATTCTAGTTTTTTAACAAAACAACTGATTATTGAAGAGATCTAATCCTATTGTTTTATTTTTCAATATAGGCCTTCATATTTTCAATCACATTATCCTTTTCCTCAAAATTTTGATTCAAATAAATATCTAATTAATGTAATTTATGATTAGTAGCCAAATATTTTATTAAAAAAATTTCTCTTGGAACATTTAATCTAATTTTTCTTTGGAAAAATATATTGTTGTTTCAATATTCCAATAATATTTAGGTTTATCATTATTCAAATATTTAATTAATCAAGAGAAACTATAAACTCTATATCATGATTAAAAACAAAAATTGGACTAAAAATTATTCTGAACTATAATCTAGTCCTTCTATTATATGGAATCTAAACAAAATCAATAATTAATTTCAATTTTACCTCAAAAGAAGAAACATTAGTATATAAATAAACTTGTTAGACCTAGGCTTTCAATGTGTTCCCAATGGGGATGAATCTGGGTATTTATAAATTTAAACATTTCCCTTTAATATGAATTCCCATATAATGGGATTATTTACCTACATTATAATGGTCTTATTCAGTTGTCACTCTTGATAGATCTATTATAGAATCTTAAAAAATAGTTTAATAAAGTGACACACATATGGATATGTGTTTTTTACATGGTTCACCACAATAGGCTACATATAATGATCACAAACGGATGATGTTTTTATATGTAAAAAATAAATTATACTTAGCAGTTCGATGGATATAGAATTTTAGTTGTAGTAACTCCCTAAAAACGTGTACATACATTATAAAATTTAGGAATTATCAACTATTTATCATAGGGTTACACCCTCTTCTTCTCATTAATTCATATATTTGTGTATGGACATAATAGTTTTTATACATTAAGGACTCTTTAATAGTAAATAGTCATGTTTTTATCTAAAAACACAAATAAAAAACTTATATACCAAGAATCATAACTCTAGAATTGATTATATATTTAAATCATCTTTTCATCTCATCCAATCATAAATGTGTGGATGAGATCTACTTCAAAAATTTTGAGTTAGATCTTTTTTTATGCATGAACAAAGTGGAAATAATTCTTCTTCTAGGTCATCAGTAATCTAGGAATGGAATTATTCATGTTTCACTCCAACTCTAATAACCATATATGTTAATATTAATATATTTTTATGATCCTTCTTCCATGATACATATTGTGATTACTGAAAAAAATTGGATCTTTTTTCTTCTTCCATTCATGAAATATTGACGTCTCATCAAATACCCCACTATTTATAAAATTACAACAAGAATATTTTAGAAGGTCTTCTAAGAATTTGAATCTTTCTATAATGGTTGGGATAAATACCATTTTCCATTGATCCTATATTGTTAGGATATGTTTCCACATGACTAATTATTGTTATTATTTCCAATTTTTTTATTATATCTCCAAAATGTTTTATCATATCTTCTCATTATCGGATTCAAATTAAATCGGTAGGATATTGTATAAAATATTTTATAAAGGAATGATACTCCCCAATGTGATGTAATCATCATTGAAATTACCCAAATAGTGGTGTGATCTCCAAAAAATTCCATTTGATCTCTAGTTAATATGTACATCAAAAAAATACTAATAACATCTCAATTAAAATGCCAATACTGTGTATTTGTAATTAAATAAATTAATGAGGTGTTTCTGGATGGATCAAAATTTACATCTTGTGGGATATAATTTTAGTGTATTAGGGAATACCCATATATATGAAATGTTATATTCTTAAAAAAGTCCCTACATATAACCACATGTAACTAGCAGACTCACAGATCGGCTCAGAGGCCTAAAAAATTGCATTCAATAAAAATTTATCGTGTTTAAAAAACAAGATTATTACTAAATTAATCTTAATATAGTACCATGGCTAAACAGGATATATAATGTAAAATTGAAATAATAACATATTTAAAAAATGTGGAAGAAAATATATTTAATAATTCACTCCACCCATTGAAGTGATGTGGTTGATGTGAAGTGAGTGAGTATGGGTTGGAGATTATATATTTAAAGTTTGTGAAGGAATTATAATTTTTTCTTAAAATAAGCAGCTCTATTCTACTATATATCATTACTATATGAAAAAAGTTTACATTAATTTTTTTATAACAATAGTATTTTAAAATTTTCATTCGTATGATTTAAATATTTATCATATTATTCAAGGTAATTTTTTATTGTCATATGGGTCACGCTATACCATGGTCACCCAATGATTATATTAATAAGGTTTTCTGGTTTCACGGACCATATATTGTTAGATTCACATTTATAAGTGATTAAATATTTATGTCCCTCACAAGAAAAAATAATCATGTAAATAGATCAGCCTGTAATATATTATTTTTTTAATAGCTATATGCATGTTTTTTCACAAATTTCATCAAATATAATACATAGTTATGGTTTAAAAACATTCTCCATCACAAATGGACAAA
This sequence comes from Viscum album, assembly GCA_963277665.1. NCBI lineage: Eukaryota > Viridiplantae > Streptophyta > Magnoliopsida > Santalales > Viscaceae > Viscum > Viscum album. Next base: position 1,615,252,886 of record OY728131.1, on the reverse strand, counting down.
TAAAATCATACATTTATCAATTGTGAAATTTTTCTAGAAATAAATCTTCCATGGAATAACTCTTATGTCGAGGAATTTTCCTCAGAATTCAAACATTTATTGAATGGTTTATACACTATAGAATGATTTGTTTATCAATAACATTACAGTGCCTAAGTAACACATCTTATCCTATCATTTTGGGAAGGATTCATCTCGTAATATTTTCTTTATCATGTTTTTAATTTTTCATATCATTTATTGAGCTTTGATTCCAGTTTTTAGATCCTGAAATAGAATATTATACTCTAGAAATGATTTAGTACATGTCTTATGCAAGACATATCACAACAAGGTATATTCCTTCAAAACAAGAATATTTTGAATTATCATTGATTTTAAATTATATGTATATCAACTTGATATCATTAGTTAATATCAAATAGATTTTAAAATATTGAAATTACTCTAAAATTATATCCCATCCATCATAGTATTTTTTTTATTTTACAAAACTTTCTATACAATCCTAGAACTATCTTATGTAGAATATATTAAATATCTCCTAGTCTAGACTGCAGTATGATCACTATTTTGGTAATGGAATATTAAATCTCCCCCAAAACACATATATTCCTCTCCAAATGACATTGAGAACACTCCCAATTATTATAACACTTAAACATTACAAAATAGACATAGTATTTGCCTACCATCACCTTTAAATTCAAGATATACCACCACACTTAATGTGTTATTCTCTTTATGTCATGAATTTGACATATAATGATTTCAATGAATATATTTTTTATAACATCACCCATAAATTCAAACTAATGGATTCAATACCATCATATCTAATCATCCATATTCATATTCATCTTTCAATGTCATTGGTGAAAATTCCATGCATTCTATTCCACTACGTATGGTTCCCATGCACATAAAACAATATTCATCTCTCTCATATATCTATTTGGATTAACTAAGAGTGTCACCAAATACATCACATTAAACTATTAATCTTATTTTTATGTCTCCTAATCACTAATGTTAAATGAACAAAAATCTAATTCTCAACCAATGGTTGAAATATATCTACATCTATTGTAGATAGTAGAGCATTAATAACCCATGTGGTCTTTAGAATTATTTGATCCTTATCCATATGACATCACCATAGTCCTTATAGTGTAATGAACCATAAATTATATTAGTTTAATCATACAGAACAATATCCATGGTGTTCAAAAAATATATATTACCATGGTCATTTTCATTTTTTCTAAAACAACTCGAAACTCCATCAACCTTTTTTTTGTTTTAAATCATATCCTTTGAGAATGACCAATGAATATGCATCTTAATTATCACTCTTTGGAAAAATAAAATTTTTATTTAACTCTAGTAACCTATAACCCTATAAAAATCATTATCTGTAATATAAAACAATCAATAAATCATATTTGAAATAAACAAAATACTTCTAGAAGGATGACTCAAACCCCATTGGTTCCAACATACTCCTCTGATTCAATAAACCGAACTAATAGAAACCTTTGTTAAAAAATTATCATAATTTAGGTTTTATGGAAATAAAAAGTGAATTTAATGGAATTAAACTCTATAATATCAAAAAAATAACCATCCATCTGTCACTCTAAGTCTAAATGAATAATGATCTGTGTAGAAAATAGTAGATCGAGAGATAATTTAATTCATACCATCAAACCCCAGCCAATAAAATCCACTAATTAAGAAATTAGAAATTATAATTAAATTCAAAATATATTAATATATATCAATATCTATAAATATCATCCATACGTATTTCTTTTCCCCTCTCATTCATATAAAAAATCTTCCACTCAAATATAGAACCTCTTTTGAGATTGGAAATTCCATCTTCATACTGATTTTACATGTTAAATTAATAATCAATTTCACATGTATTGCATTTAAAAAACTTTTATAACAAATTGAAATATATAAATTTCCTAATAATACAAATTACTCAATATTAGACATTAAAATCTAAGGGAAAATGTTATTTTTTTTAAAAACTCCAAGTAGAGGGCGGTGGTTGGACCCTAGGGTTCAAATGAAGCACTTAAAATACTCATGTGGCCAATAAATTAATTAATATGCCTTTCATTTATTTATTTTTTATGTATATAGATAAAAAATATATATTAATAAAATAATAATTTATAAAACGATATGTTAGATAGCGTATACAACATGCAACACGGATCTCAAATGACCTCTAAAATGAAAATAATTAAATTTTATAGTTAACATACCCATTGAATAATTAAGTATTAATAGTATTAAACAAAATTTTAAATATATATAAAACTAATAAAAAAATATATTTATTGATTGTTTTTTAAGAACTGTTAACTCATTTTCTGTAATATTTATTTATTTTTAAAAAATATTTTCTCCAAAAATGTTTGTTATATATTTATATGAAAGAAAACTCTAATTATTTTTTGGAATATTTAGAAATTTTATGTGATGATAATTTTATCTTTTTTCATTTCATAATATTAAAATTATATTACGGTGATGCTTTGAGCTTTTTTGAACAGTTTGATTTTTGAATGAATAATTAAGAATGTTTTTTGAAAACTGTATTTTTCATTCATGTTCATAAAATGACATAATATTTGTTTGATTAGTTTAAAAATATACCAATTTAATTTTTTTAAACATAAAACAATAAATTTTGATTGAATAAACATTATACATTAATATGGTAAAAATTCATTTTTTTACTCAATGTATTTTTCATGGAAAATTACATTTTGTCACATTTTATGTGAATTGTTTTAAATATAACTATTGAAGTTCTAGGAATCTAATCCCAAATAAATTATCACATATTATGAATTTAGAGTATAAAATTTATTTTATTATTTTCTTTTTACTTTTTTCTAAATGAATAGAACCCATAGTACATTTTTGTTAGCATGTAAAAGATAAAATGGGTTGATTATGGTCAAATGTAATGTGATAAGGTTTAAAATTTCATAAAAGTTCTCCTTACTTGCATTGGATAAGGATAATTCATATTTTATCATCCAATAATATAAAATATGGCTGATTATCCATTTATATTTTATTTTTACCTCTATGATATTAATGTAAAATATAAAGTCAAAAATGTCACTTTATTTCATTTAATATTTATAGATTTTTTTGATAGGGATAATTTTTTTCTAAAATATTGTTATTTTACATATTAATTAAATTTTAAATCATGGTAATTTTTTTAAATTTTTAGTGATGAAATAATTAACCTAAATTATTATGAAAAGCTAACACAATGTTTGTACAAGCAATAAAAAATTAATAAAATGATATTAAAAACATTAAAGTAATGATTATTGGGTAATTTAAAGTGTAACATGAATTTTTAAGATAGATAAATAATAAAAAAGAATTATTACTTGTTTATATTGAAATTTATTTTTTCATGTTGTTTTTAATTTTAAAATATGTGAATAGATCTTAAAATGTGATTTAATTTATTTTATGTTTAGTATATATTATTCAATTTTTTAGAGATAAATAAAATCTAGAAAGAGATAAATTATGATTATAACTGCTCTAATAATTCATTAATTAAAAATTTAGGATCCAATTGTCACCTCATATTTAAAATTATATCCCATTAAATTTAAAAAATCTATAAACAAAATTATTGTTGTTATTGTTTATCCAAAGATTATGTCCAAAATATGAGGTCTAAAATGATATCTAAACCAATAAAAAATTGATTTAATGAATATATAAATACCATTCCCACCATATATTCTAATTAATTTCATTTTGGAACCATTTTTCATTAGTTAGACATGTATTATTTTATAATATCTCTTGTAATTACACATAATAAATTAAGATTTTTTATAATAAAGAATATTACATTAAATGAATTATAATTAATAAACCCATGTATTTATCCATTACAATTATATAATTGTTATAATATCATTCATGGATATTTATGGGCCACTTTTCTATTTATACTAACTTTTATGAACCCTAAAGTGCAAAAAATAGTGATATGAAAGTAATTGTCAAAATGGTTAATTAGGGGGGGGGGGGTGTAAAACCACATGATAATGGTAATAAAATAAAATAATCTTATTAATTTTTTATTGAATTATATTATTTCAAAACAAACTGATCTTATGTTCTAAATATTAAAATTTTCATCCATTTTAAAGGAAAATAATCATTACTTAAATTACTACTTTAAGAGATTCCATGAATGTCCCTCCCCCCATTTATATGAGGAGAACCATATCATATTTTCTAAATACTTCAAGAATAATTTTATAGAAAATTCCTATAAAAATACTTTCCTATGACCCCTCTCAATGTTTATTATTTGACTCCTCTATTTTTAATGCTCACAAGTCATGATTTCACACTTTTAATCATGTGTCATTATGATTCATTATGTTTATGTAAAATCTTAATCTATTCTATTAAGAATTATTTTATAGGATAGGATGAAAATATTTGAAAATGTATTATTCACCAGTCAGTGCACTCATAGGCACCATTTTTAATGTTCAGTCAGAAAATTGGAAAATTATTGGTCACTATTTAAGTAACACCTCTCAGTTTGAAATTTAGTAAAGTGTGATACAACATTGTCTCGATCTGCTGGTCCATGATTTTCAAAAGGGACCAGGCACCATTGACATAGAAAAGACACCATTCCAATGAGTTTATTATTATAAAAGAGTAAAAGACACCGCTGTTATGGACCAAACATCATTCGTATGACATCGGTCCTGAATTTTCACAAAGTACTAGACACCCTTCTTATGACCCCATTCCAATATTTTCAAAAATGAAAAGAAATCGTTCTTATGAAACTGAACTATAATTTTTAGAATGACCAAGACACTATTTTTTATGATAGCCTTCTAGAATCTAAAACGTTCACAACTTCTATGACAGCATTATTATGACTATATTCATAGATAAAGGTTGAGTCACCACACCTATGTCACCTCTCCTATGAAACCATTCTGGACATAGTAATCTCTTCTTTTATCATTTAAATTAATTTTTTTTCTAATGGTCATATTTGAGTTATTTAATTATACTGATATTATTAATGATCCTTTGTTCCCATATTAGTAGGCATTACTATGCATGAGGTACCTATACATGATTGATATCATGCTTCATGCCGTCCAAAATTAAAAAAAATGAGATTAAATAAAATGTGGCATGTGATCTGATTGATATATGAGGTGTTACACACAAGACCAAGAAGATAAATTAGTAATATTCTAATAATTCAATCCATTATCAAGAAATAATTTGTGATGTTCCCATGTGTGCCAAAATCCATGCAGAAGAAAATCAATATTGAGAATATTCAAGAGGAATCTCACTAGAAACCAGATCATAGAGTATAAATGACACTATTTTTCTGGTCTATTTTCTATAATTGGTCTCAATAATAACATATTTTTACTCAACAAGTTCAGAAGCATCATGAAAAACATTCATATAATTCTAAACCCTCACTTAATATTTATGCTCTATTGTGTATAATTTTAATATATTTCGAGAAGTGTGTGTATCTGTATCTCAAATGTACACTGTATCCTATGATAAGATAGAGGATACTATATATATTCACTCAATTATCTTTATATATAATTTTACTCACACCAATAACATTGGTAGAGGTCTCTGTTTTAACTGGTGGTATATTATTTCCCTCGTAAAACTGCAGTAGAGGTCTAGTTGACCTGGATAACTTGTTTTCTATTGTAAACCCTAATCCAGTTTGTGGATAAAAATTATTTATATAAACTACCTGGTGGAAGGTGATCAAGAACTGATGAGGACTTGGTCTCACCTTGAGACTGATCCTCTTATTGTAATACGTTTTAGTAATGTTCTGTTTTCTTATCGTTCATTTTTTATTCAAACCATAAAGCATTACATACATATGATAGTTAATCTTAGATAGTGTTTATAACCATTTCTTATTTAGTAAGTTACATTCAAATGTAATATCAATATTTCATATTTTTCTCACTGAGAAGCAATCTATATTTTGAGAAATTAATTGAAAATTCAAATCTTTAATTAATCTGCTAGTTTGGTAAACTAGCCTATTTAGATTTTATATTGGGGACTCTTAATAAATATTTTAAAAATAGAAATTTTTATAGTAACTCAATTAACCCCACTTTTGATTTCCCTACGTCAAACAACATTTATGATATTGTTTCTTTGGGGGAATACCATCCTTAAAGGGATTATGTTGTAAAGCATTGGAGGTTGTTTGAAGGATACTTATATAACTTAACCAAATTTTTTAGTTCAATTTCATATTATACGAACATCAATTCAGTTTCAACCATGATGATATATTAAATACATTATATTCTATATAATGATATTTTTTTTAATTTCATAACTAATATGCATCTCATGCATCATCAAACAGATAATGAAACTGTCATTTATGTGTATGGAGGACTGCCACATCATGACTCGATGTAATTTATTTTTCATCACCTTCTCTCACAGATTGTAATAATTATAGATTTAATATACATATATTTTATAAATTATATATGTATAATTTTGGAAAAAATATATATGGTATTATTTTATATATTTAATTCTAGCAAAAAAAATTATAATAGTATTCATGTCTAAATTTCAATTACCAACTCCCCGAAGCAATTTCATTTATCTCTCATAAACACATAGAATGGATACTATATATAAGTATATTCAAATAAATTTAAGGATATTAATTATATAATCACTATTTTTTAAAGGTAAATGTAAATTTCTATATTTCATTGATGTTCTTAAAAAAATGGAAATGTTTCACATGTTCATATTCATCCTAAAATTTTCTTTTATTGTAACATAGTTCATTGTCTACAAAAAACAAATTCTTGGTTTTAAATGTATAATTTATTTTAAAAATTTAAAATTAGTTCACTATTTTAATTCTATAGTTTATGTATTAATGTTCTTATTGACCTTAGTAAACATAATAATGTCATTTTTCACATATGGGACGAATATCATTAAAACAACATATGTGTACTTAATTGATTATGTAATTTTATATTAAATGAAAATAAATTAAAAATATGGAATAGTAAAAATGAATATTTTTGTTAATAAATTAAATATTATACATAATATTACTATTGAATAATATAAAGAAATTTTATAATGATTCAAACTCAATGTACGGGATTCTTTTCTTTTAAAACGTCATATTAAATATTCTTATGATTTATTTTCTAAATATTTTTTGCGAATTTTTGTTTCTAAAAAATATTCAATGGATTTATTTATATGTACATAAATTAATTGTAAATGAATTTTATTTTCAGATTTTACTTTTCTAAATAAAATTTCTAACAGAATCTTTTTATATATTTTATATAGAATGTTTTGAAAAAAGGAATATTGAATCTTCTATTTTAACTTATTTGGTGAAAAATAATTCTTTATTAGAACCATTATTTCCAAGATTATATTACATGATTTAATGTTTTCATAAAATAAAAAACCTCCTTCTGTATGTTCTAGGTATTTTTATAAAGTTTTTTAAATAGAATATATTTTTCAATATTTGGAAATGTATTTATTTTGGGTGATAAGAATATTTTTATGAAATCATTCATGTTTAATAATTATATAGTAGTTGTATAGAATAATTTATGATTTTTTTTGTTATATTATAATCAATTTTTATCTTGATCTATTTTAAATACTGGAGGGATGGTTACATTATAAATTATGAATGGGTGACCTCGATAGAGCTCTCTAATGCATTAGGTAATTTTAAGAGTGATTGTAGGAGTTATATGAAAATAATTTTCAAAGATACCTTTATGGTTTATATGTTATTACTATGGTATTTATAGAAATATTTTTATTTCACAAATTTGTTTATTCATGTTATGATTAATGAATTTTATATGTAACTTATTATGTTTTGAATGTATAATATATTTGAAATATTTTTCATACGTTTTCTCAAATTTAAATAAAGCATTATGAGTTTTATATTTACATTAATTTTTATTATGAAATGTTTTGTTAAAATATTGTGGATGAAGACTTTATTTCTTAGTAAATTATATGAATTTTGAAAAAATAGAATAATTTGAAAAAGGAAAATATTTATGCGTATTCACAGACTAATGAATTTTTTTATTTCGTTATTTCTACATTTTTTTTACAAATTTATTTAGATCATCCCAAAACATTAAATTTTTCATTTGGATTATGTATTACTAGAAAATAATGATTGAATATTAACATGTAAAAAAAATATGGGTATAGTGGGAAAAAATATCACTTAAAGACATGGGTATTGGTATGTATGTGTTTATCCTAATCTTAAAAAAACCAAAACTAACATTATCATTGGTGTAAATGTGATCTAATATTTTAGTTTTAAATTATATGTTCTTAATTGATGAAACTAAGACACATTTATTATTATCAAATAGGAAATGTAAAGTTTATGTTTTTTGTTTCAACCTAGGTACCGATATTTTTTTTCATATATTTTATTCTTCTAAAATAAATTCAATCACTATTAGTGAATTATATAAATGAAATTTTTTTGTATTATTTTAATTAAAATAATTTAAAATTCATAAAATATGTTTTATAGAATTAATATATGAAAAAATAAAATTTTATGAATAAAAGTCTATAATTTTAAAAAAGGTAATTTTGAGGCCTTTTAATGGAGCACCTATTTGAAAAGTAAATTGTGAAACATATATATGTTATACATCGAAATATAAACATAAATTTTGAAATTTTAAAAACAATTATAATCGGTGTAGAGACCCGAAGCTTGACATACATGGACATTACATTAATTTCTCAGAATACTTAATACATAACAAAAACAGACACACAAGGACCGTAATAGTTTAGTGTCTTTGGAATATCAGAATATAAACTTTTAATCATGTTGAAATATCTTCAACAACTCCCATAACGATCTTCCCCTTTTTTTCCTTACCTAAATCTTTCTTTATTTCCTAGGGAAAATAAAACATAAAATGGTGATCTCAAATGCTCAGTAAGGGAAAACATAGATAACAATAAACAATCCATAAAAATTTGGAATAAAAAACATGAACCTGAAATTTAAACATCAAAATTTTGGGCAAAGACATAAATCGTGGAAGTATGTAAGGAAAATATAATAATGGAACATCAACCATGATAAAATATAATGGTAATAAAACATGTAATTGTGGAAACCATTCAGCACATGTTATGATTTCAACAGTAGCCAAGGCATTGCTGCCAAGACCATCTTAGTGGACAAAGTCCCTTTCTGAATCGAGTTCACTCCTCGTTCCGGTTCTGTAACACTGAATCGGATTAACATACCATTCCAGCCATGTCTATCACATGAGATATAAATATTTACCCAATGAATTTGAGGGAGATATAGGTCCCACCCATCTAATAATGATACCATTCTTATGTGTGCCACAAAATCATAAATCATACATCATTGCATAACCCATGTAATAAAAATGGGATTCTTAAACATCATGACATCATAAAACAATTCATATAATATAAAGGAATTAATAAAAATAATTCCATCAGAACATAATCAAATCAATGTAATAATAGGGATAGAAACAGAACCCTATATTATTTTAGATGGAAAATAATTTCGATAAAACACTTGAACTCCATTCTTGAGGAAGATATCCTTTCTACTTCAAAAAACATTTTTCCATTATTAACATGTCATACAATTTTAAACTAAAATAAGTTGATTAAAAATAAACATGAAAAGTTGTAAAGGAAGCTTCTTGTAAATAATGTTTTAAAAATCCATTCATGTCGTATATGTTTACAAAAAAATTCTTCTCGTACTTTTGTCGGAAAAGCCAAAAAGCACCTTGTACGAAAAACGACAAAAGATTCCTTCCAAATCTTTTACTAAAAACTCACCGAAGGATAAAATTGGCTATAAAAAATTGTATAATGATATAAATAATATTACATATTGAGGAAAAATGGATATGGATGATAAATATTCCGCAGTAAATTCTGAAATATAAACAATCTCGGATAAAAATTGAGATTGCGAGATTGTCCCTTACCTTAGGTCCGATATGCTTCGTACGTATCTGAAACTCCTGTATAATGATTTAAATAATGTAATTGACTTATTACAGAATCATATTCATTTTTATTATATCATATATGGTTCTCTTAGGACTTTATATTACCCATTCTTTTGTAAATTCCATGTTAAAGGGCATTTTGGGTAAAATCATTTCATTTGTCGTCCGTGTTTTGACTTGTAATTATTCATTTGATTACATAGACAATGATAACTTAATTAAAGAATATAAAACATGATTTTGATATAATATATATTCATAATATACATATATATAATAGATGGATAAATGGAAATAAATACACCGTTCATGGAGACGGTAGGCCGTACGTACGCATGAACGTTGTTTTCATTTCCTCATTGAATTGAATCGATTTAATTATAGGACATACATTTATATATACATAAATTCAATAGAATTATTAATTAATATATTTCATTATTATTAATTATATAAACATTATGATCATTCATTTATGGGTAACATGGAGAATGAATCTAATCGTGTCGTGGAGACGGTAGTCCGTACGTACGCACGAGCGATGATATCGTTCCCATAATTATTGAATATAATTTGAGTGGATGGAATAATATATCAGAATCAGTATTATGTTATAATAACCATATATAGTTATTATTTACACCATTATACCCATCCATGTAAGGTGTTGGTGGAAAAACAGATTTCACCACGTCGTGGAGACGGTATTCTGTACGTACGCACGCGTGGTGATTTTGTTTTCTGTAGGATTGATAGATGGTGAAATAGGGTTGTTTCATACTTATAATAACATATCATTATATGAGTTATACTTATTTTGTTACTTCATAATGAAACAACTAAAGAAGAAGAATTGGAAGAAAAATAATGTTGAAAGAATCAGTAATGAATATTACCTCTTCTTTGAAGTGCCACTTTGAAACCTACACTTAGGGCACTAAAATTAGTCTTTGAAGAAGACCATGACCTCTAGGATGTTTCTAGGAAAGTGTAGAAGATAATTTTTCAGGGAATGTCCGAGATTGAAGGCTCAATGTGGTTTGAGGAAGAGAGGGAGTAGGTACCATTTTATAAGGGATGAGAGGGGCACCTTTGGAAATATAAAAAATATTAGTATATATTAAATATCAACCCCACATAAAACTCTCAAAATGACTCATATCCGAAGCTTAGATGTGATAGGGTTTTAATATCCACAACCGAAAAAATTTATACATGTTAGGAATTTATTTTAAACATTATCAACTTGATTTATCCTTATTTAATCAATTTAATTTAATTTGTGGTAATAACATTCTAAATTTTAAATTATAACAAATAATTACTTATTTGTTGTGAATTGTCCATAATTGGATACTTTATAACATTTTAGACCATATAAATTTAAATTTATAATTTTTAAATATTATTTGTGATTTTTAAACAATTTTATAATATGTTATTTTTATAAAATAACAATACTGTCAATTTTGACACTCTTCATTTATTTGAATTTGAATAAAATATATACAGAAGATATTTTCTAACTAAAAGTTTTAATAGATTCATAAAAGGTCATATGTATCTAGAAAATTAGTGGAGCCCTTTAAATAGTTCATAAAATCTTTATTTTATTGTTTTTAAAACCATTTATTTGGTTTACCTCTTAATAAAATAATTACTACAACATTTTTGTATAATTATTTAATATATTTCTTTGTTGCATAAAAACTAAAAATAAAATCCTATGATAGAGATAAATCTATTACCTATCACAATAATACTTTTACTAGAATTTATCATCTTAAAATAACAATATTTAAATTATTATATTTATTAAATTATGAAGGTGACAACTTTGGCATCAGGTAAAATAATATAATATAAGTGTCATAATCGCCTTAATAAGGATCCAAATGGTCATCCATTCGGCCAGTGGATGATTAGGTTTTATATATACACTAATAATACGTTTTTTTGCAGATTTGTGGGCCTTTTGTTATGTATTATTATTTCAACAAATACTATATTATTGATTTTTCCCTAAATAAATAATTTATGCATCATTAATGTGTAAGATAATAAGGTAATTAAATAACTCTAAAAAATTACAAATATGTTACCATGTCAAATAAAAACATTTTATATTTTAAATTAGTATTTATAACAGAATTTATATTCTGTATAAACTTATATTAAAAATACTTTAATTATTAAAGTTGAGTGAGACATATTTCACTTTCCTTTAAATAAAATAAACTAAAGGTCTTAATAACCTCCAAGTTGGATCTAATGGATTCCATTTCGACCCAAATATGACTTAGGACAAATTATAATCATACAATTTCATTGAGACATGTATTATTATAATTTGATAATATTATATTTACCCTTAATTACCCAATTTACCTTTTACTATGCTAAATAAAATTTACCATTGCTACTATTCATAAAGCCCAAAAACGAAAAGTAGTCTAATAATATAATTTGGACTCACTGATTCCAAATATGGAATCCATTTTTCCAAATTCAATACATATAATTTGAATAAATTAAATTAAAATTAATCTCGTTGTCGAAAGAAAATGGGTTTTTGTTTAAAACATTGCAAAAGATTGAATTTATTTAACCTACGAATTCAATGTAAAATCAAGTCTAAAGACATAAATTATATTAAATGGTAAAAATATATTATATTTATACTTTTAAACCATTAAATATTATAATTTAATCACATATTTTATTACGATAAAAAAAGTTGTTTTTAATTAAAATATAGCGTGTTTTTACTATTCATTAAAATATGAAAGTTATCAGAATAATATGAAAAATTTATCCAAGGTAAAATTTTATATCCTGATTCCAAATAATAATTTTATTTTGTAAAATTGAGCTTATAAACATGTAAAAAACTAGATTTAAAGTGGGTTCTCCATCAAAAGGCGACAAAACTGTATGTTTTGAAAAATACGTATTTTACCCGAAAAATTTATTTTGTTCTTATACAATGTTCTAGAAAATGTGTAAGATGAATAATAATGTTATAAAATTCAAAATTTAGTTAATAATATTCATAACGGCTAGTTCATAATAATATTATAATAATATATCGTTGTTTAGTAAAACCCGGTATTGCGTACAACACACGCTATCGAAGAAGGTCGCGATTGCGTGTAATGAAATCCAAGTCAGGGTTGTGTGTTGTGAAAGAATCCTTTATTTTTTCATATAACAGAATCCAACCATATTTCATTTATACATTGAATATATATATATATGTATACACTCAATGTTGCATAGAATGACTATTATAAGACGAACTTGAAATTGTGTGTAACACAATCTAAGAATAGTGTTGTGTATACTTCAAGATAATACAGTTTGGCATATAGCACAAGATAATCTTGTTGTAGCATAAAACACATGACATTAGATAAATTAAAAAGAATACTTATCATAAAATATCAGGTTGTTACATTCTACCCCCCTTGAAATGAATTTCTTCCACAAAATTCACCGGGGTTATAAATGGTTAACTACCCGAGAGATTCTTTTATAAAAACCCAAATCGTAAAAAGGAACACCAAAACATGGATTTGAAAAATAATATATGAAACGTAATAGTTACCCAAATTAACTCTTCACTGGGTTTCCACGTAGGATAACATAGGTGAAAAAATGATGTGGAAGAAAAATATAACCATCAAGTTATGATGGAGAGTGGTAGAGAACATGGCTATGAAAAATCCATCAATCACAAATCCATAAATTTATGATGATCTAAGTTATCATCTGATTCATCAGATATAAGAGCACTAGGACAACATTCATAGTTTTCAATATCAATTCCCTAAAGTTGAAAATTTTGAATTAGAAGAAATACTTCCTTGATTTTGGTACAATATCACTGTTATTCATGCTTTGAACAATTTCCACTTAATCTCTTAAAGAAATGTAGTTGAATTTTTTATTCGTGAAGAGTTACCGGATCATGTGATAGAATGATGGGTCATTCCATCTTTTTCAAGAAAGAGTTATCAAATATACATAAGTACATCTATGGTGAGGTTAATCATATACAATTCCAAAAATGAACTTATACATCATATATCATACCGCTTAAAAAAAACTAGTTTCTACTAACCAAGGACTTCCTGTAGGCCAATGGTAGGAAATAAAGGCTTATTGTACTTCGGTTGTGGGTTCGATTCCCACATCCTTGTCCGACGCGATGGGCTGTCGCCCGTCCTGCATGTTTTCCTTTTTCTAAAACTACATTACTATAAAATCCCATCAATAATATCGAATAAAACTTATTTCCTTAAACAATACTAACTTATGTCAATCATAATCCATTCCAATCTTTATGCTTATCCATAACACTGCAGTCCACTCTCATATTATAGTGAAAATGATTAACAGAGATTTCATATAACAAGCTTGTTAATACCATCTTTGATCCCCATATATCATAAGATATGTCTTGTTGGTCACATTCCAAACATTCAAATGCATTAATCATGTATTCTATTGAAAAAAAATAAAAACCCATTTAACCTTAGTGAAAACATGAATGCTGTCAAAAGTTAACTCTTTGCACATACCAAAATCCTCAAAATTCTATATACTCAAACCATGATATCACATAGTCCTTATATCATTCATGAGCTCATGAATACTGTCAAACATTTAATTTTCTCCTTATCCCTTCATTATGCACATATCATCTGCTTTAAAAAAATATTTCAATCAGCTTTTCATGGTTACTAGTACCATATAATTATTGAAAACTAATACATAGATATTCCAAAATTCCACAATAACATACATGAGATTCCATGATACTATTTTGAAATCCCATTACATAAACACTTAATCACTACACAACATAATTTTTATACTCAACATCACAAATAGTGATCGCATGAGACCTCCCTTTATCCTTTGCCTTAATAGGTTTCTCATGTTGATCATCATTAACCCATGGATTAGGGAATTTATTAGAATAATTCCCCATTTCCTTTCACTTGAAGCATTGAAGTGTTGGTGGATATTTCTCTGTAGTCATTTCTCTATTCACATCATTATCATCCTTTATCCCATTTCTTTGACAATAAAATGCTCGATGACCTTCTTTTCCACACTTAAAACATTTTCTAGTACCTTTTAGGCAATCTCCACCATGCTTCCTTCCACACTTTGAGCATAAAAAACATTCATCTTCTTTTCACCATTGTTCTGAGATTTCTCCTTGAATTCCATATTTCGTTTCTTGTAAAAACCATGAGATGGATATGTTACACCAATTCCAGTTCTACCTTGATAGGACAATGCACAATTTCTTCATAGCTAGTAAAGTCTCTTATAGCTAATTCCCTTCGAAGACTTGGTTTTAAGACACTGAAAAATCGATCAACATTACTTTCAGGTCGGATGATAAATCAAGATTCATACCTTGCAAGTCTTGTAAAATTCACTTCGTATATACCAATAGATTCATCATCCTTCTGCTTAAGGTCAAGAAACTCCTTTTTCTTATTTGTTCAAAGAATACGAGGGAAGTACTTACTGAAAAAGAAGTTCTTGAACTCGTCCCATTCCATGGACTCAATTTCATCTATTTTCCTCGTATTCTTGATAAGATTCCACCATTGATCAGCATCACCTTCCAAATGATATACTGCTAAGATGACTTTATCATGCTCATAAAATTGTAGAACTGAAAATATATTTTCAGTAGTACTTATCCATTGTTCAGCCACTAAGGGATCAAAAGACCAGCTGAATGAAGGTGGATGTTGCCTCATAAAGGATTCAACAGAATGTTGCTCCATTCTATGCACATTTTGAAATCTAGAAAGATTAATAGCTTGTGTAAGTATAGAAATAATATTGTGCACTCCATCACACATGACATTGGTTTGGTCAGGAGGACAATCATTGCATTGTACATTACATTGATCAACATGGTTCCTTAGGGTTCCATCCATCGTCTAAAACCCAAAAATAATAGTGTGAGAGGAAAATACCATGCTAGGTAAAACAACATAATAAAGGGGGATTACATTAAATATCTAACATCTTAGGTTTAATTCTATGATCGTTTGCGACATTCTATGACTATAAGCTATACGTATACTTAACCTTAGGGACATCCCTAGACATACCTTAGAAATATCTCTAGGGATCTCACTAAAGTTTTCACATCCTAGTTTCCAAAGGTTAACTGATCCTTTCCTCTGATACAAACATTAGATACCCGAAGCTTGACGTACATGTACATTACATAAATTTTTTGGAATACTTAATACATAACAAAAACAGACACACAAGGACCATAATATTTTAGTGTCTTTGGATACTCGGGATATAAACTTCTAATCATGTTGAAATATCTTCAACAACTCCCATAACGATCTTCCCCTTTTTGTTTCCTTACCTAAACCTTTATTTATGTACTAGGGAAATTAAAACATAAAAAGGGTGAGCTCAAATGCTCAGTAAGGGAAAACATAGATAACATAAAACAATCCATAAACATTTGGAAGAAAAAACATGAACATGAAATTTAAACATCAAAATATTGAGCAAAGACATAAATCGCAGAAGTACATAAGGCATATATCATAATGGAACATTAACCATGATAAAATATAATGGGAATAAAACATGTAATTTTGGAAACCATTCAGCACATGTTATGATTTCCATAGTAGCCAAGGCATTGCTGTCATTACCATCTTAGTGGACAAAGTCCATTTAGGAATCGAGTTCACTCCTCATTCCAGTTCTGTAACACTGAACCAGATTAACTTACCATTCCAGCCATGTCTATCTCATGAGATAAAAATCTTTACTCAATTCATTAGAGTTAGATATAGGTCCCACCCATCTCATAATGATACCATTATTATGTGTGCCATAAAATCATAAATCATACATCATTGTATAACCCATGTAATAAAAATGGGATTCTTAAACATCATGACATCATAAAACAATTCATATAAGAAAAAGGAATTCATAAAAATAATTCCATCAGAACATAATCATATCAATGTAATAATAGGGATAGAAACAGAACCCAATATAATTTTAGATGGAAATTTTTTTTGATAAAACACTTGAACTCCATTCTTGAGGAAAATATATTTTCTACTTCAAAAAATATTTTTCATTTCTTAACATGTCATACAATTTTAAACTAAAATAATTTGATTAAAAATAAACATGAAAACTTGTAAAGCAAGATTCTTGTAAATAATGTTTTAAAAATCCATTCATGCCATATAAGTTAAAAAAACTTTCTTCTCATACTTTTGTCAGAAAAGTCAAAAAGTACCGCGTACGAAAATGACAAAAGATTCCTTTCATCTATTTTACTAAAAACTCACCGAAGGGTAAAATTGGATATAAACAATTGTGTAAGGATATAAATAATTTTACATATTGAGGAAACATGGATGTGGATGATAAATATTCCCTATTAAATTCTGAAGTATAAACAATCTCGAATAAAAATTGAGATTGTGATATTGTCCCCTACCTTAGGTCCGATATGCTTCGTACGTATCCGATCCTCTATTATAATGATTTAAATAATGTCATTGACTTATTACAGAATCATATTCATTGTTATTATATCATATATGGTTCACTTATGACTTTATATTACCCTTTCTTTTGTAAATTCCATGTTAAAGATCATTTTGGGTAAAATCATTTCATTTGTCGTCCGTGTTTTGACTTGTAATTATTCATATGATTACTTAAATCATGATTACTTAATTTCAGAATATAAAACATGATTTATATATAATATATATTCATAATAGACATATATATAATAGATCAATAAATGGAAAGAAATACACCGTTCATGGAGATGGTATGCCATACGTACGCATGAACGTTGTTTTCGTTTCCTCATTGAATTGAATGGAATTAATTAGATGACATACATATATATAAAAATTAATCCAATAGCATTATTATTTAATATATTTCCTTATTATTCATTATATGAACTTTGTGATCATTCATGTATGGTAAACATGGAGAATGAATCTCATCGCATCGTGGAGACGGTAGTCCGTATGTACGCACGAGCGATGATATCATTCCAATAATTGTTGAATATAATTGGAGTGGATGGTATAATATATCAGAATCAGTAAGATGTTATAATAACCATATATAGTTATTATTTACACCATTATAACCATCCATGTAAGGTGTTGGTGGAAAAAAAATCACCACGGCATGGAGACGGTATTCCGTACGTACGCACGCGTGGTGATTTCGTTTTCCGTAGGATGGATAGATGGTGAAATAGGGTTGTTTCATACTTATAATAACTTATCAGTATATGAGTTATACTAATGTTATTACTTCATAATGAAACATATAAAGAAGAAGAAGTGGAAGAAGAAATAAAGTTGAAAGAATCGGTAACAGACATTTCCTCTTCTTTGAAGCACCTCGTTGAAACCTACTCTTAGGGCACTAAAATTGGTCCTTGAAAAACACCAGGACCTCTAGGATGTTTCTAAGGAAGTGTAGAAGAAAATTTTTCAGGGTTTTTCCGATATTGAAGGCTCAAAGTGGTGTGAGGAAGAGTGGGAGGAGGTGCCCTTTTATAAGGGAGGAGAGGGGCACCTTTGAAAATGTAAGAAATATTAGTTTATATTAAATCCCAAACACACTTAAAAAAACCCAAAATGTCCCATATACAAATAATAGATGATATAGGGTTGTAATATCATCAACCAATAAAATTTATACATGTTATTAATTTATGTTAAACATTATCAAGTTGATTTATCCTTATTTAATCAATTTAATTTTATTTGTGGTAATAATATTCTAAATTTTAAATTATAAAAAATAATTACTTATTTGTTGTGAATTGTCCATAATTGGATAATTAATAACATTATAGACCATATAAATTTAAATTTATAATATTTAAATATTTTTTGTGATTTGTAAACAATTTTATAATATGTTATTTTAATAAAATAACAATAGTGTCAATTTTGATACTATTCATTTATTTGAATTTAAATACACTATATACAGAATATATGTTCGAAATAAAGGCTTTAATAGATTCATAAATGGTAATATGTATCTATAAAATTATTGGAGTACATTAAATAGTTCATATAATATTTATTTTATTATTTTTAAAACCATTTATTTGGTTTATCTCTTAATAAAATATTTAATACAACATTTTTGTATAATTATTTAATATACTTATTTGTTGCATAAAAATTAAAAATAAAATCCTATGATGAAGATAAGTCTATTACCTTTCACAAGAATACTTTTACTCGAATTTATCTTCTTAAAATGACAATATTTAAATTATTATATTTATTAAATTATGAAGGTGACAACTTTGGCTTCATTTAAAATAAAATAATATAAGTGTCACAATCACCTTAACAAGGATCCAAATGGTCAGAAATTCTTCCAGTGGATGATTAGGGTTTATATATACACTAATAATAAGTTTTTTGTAGATTTTTGGGCCTCTTTATATGTATTACAATCTCAATTAAAACTATATTATTGATTTTTCACTAAATAAATAATTTATGCATCATTAATGTATAAGATAATAAGGTAATTAAATATCTCTAAAAATTATAAATATGTTACCATGAAAAATTATAAAAATTTATTTTCAAATTAGTATTTATAACCGAATTTATATTCTGTGTAATCTTATATTAAAAATTCTTTAATTATTAAAGTTGAGTGAGACATATTTCACTTTCCTTTAAATAAAATAAACTAAAGGTCTTAATCACCTCCAAGTGGGTTATAATGGATTCCATTTTGACCCAAATATGACTTAGGACAAATTATAATCATCCAATTGTATTATGACAAGTATTAGGATAATTTTATAATATTATATTTACCCTTAAATACCCAATTTACATTTTACTTTGGTAAATAAAATGTACCATTGTTACTATTCATAAAGCCCAAAAATAAAAAGTAGTCTATTAATATAATTTGGACCCACTTATTCCAAATATGGAATACATTTTTCGAAATTCAATACAAAAAAGTTGCATTAATTAAATTAAAATTAATATTGTTGTCGAAAGAAAATGGGTTTTTGTTTAAAACATTGCAAAAGATTGAATTTATTTAACCTACGAATTCAATGTAAAATCAAGGCTAATGACATAAATTATATTAAATGGTAAAAATATATTCTATTTTTTCTTTTAAACCATTCAATATTATAATTTAATCACATAAGTTATTATGATGAAAAAAGTTTTTTTCAATTAAAAAATAGCGTGTTTTTACTATTCATTAAAATATGAAAGTTATCAGAATAATATGAAAATTTTATCCAAGGTAAAATTTTATATCCTGATTCAAAATAATAATTTTATTTAGTAAAATTTAACTTATAAACATGTCAAAAAACTTTATTTAATGTGGATGCGCCATTAAAAGGTGGCAAAACTGCTTGTTTTGAAAAATACTTATTTTACCCGAAAATTTTATTATGTTCTTATACCATGTTCTCGAAAATTTGTAAGATGAATAATAATGTTATAAAATTAAAAATTTTGTTAATAATATTCAAAAAGGCTTGTTAATAATAACATTATAATAATATATCGTTGTTTAGTAAAACTCGGTATTGCGTACAACACACGCTATCGAGGAAGGTCGCGATTGCGTGTAATGCAAGCCAAGTCAGGGTTGAGTTTTGTGCAAGAATCCTTTATTATTTTGTATAACATAATCCAACAATATTTCATTTATACAATGTATATATATATATATACACTCAATGTTGCGTAGATTGACTATTATAAAACGAACATGGAATTGTGTATAACACAATCTAAGAATTGTGTTTTGTATACTTCAAGCTAATACAGTGTGTCATATAGCACAAGATAATATTGTTGTAGTATAAAACACATGACATAAAATAAATTAAAAAGAATACATATCATAAAATATCGTGTAGTTACAAAGGTGAGAAATTCTATAACTTTTTGGAGATGCTTTATTTTTTATGTATAATGAATTTTAATTGAAAAACTATATTTTCATCTAATTTATTCAAATAGAAATGATATATATATATATTATGTATAATTAGTTATATTATACATCAACATATCCAATTTATGACATTTTAATCAATATCACATTGAAAATAGATATAAAAACATTATATCAATTTGAACTTTTTCACCTAAAAACCCACTTTAACATTTTGTTTACGGGATTACTATTAAATATAATTTATACATGTCAATGAATTGAATTTCATAGATTTGATTCAATATTTGGAATCATAATTATAAAATTGGGTTTTATGGTAATATTTATTTTTATTCATAAAAATATCATCATGGTTAAAAATTTGATATATTGTTGTATATGTAAAATTGTGAAACAGGTTAATGTTTAATGGTAAAAGCCTAAAATAACTAAAAATTAAAACATTGGATGGTTGTTTTATGTGTCTCTATACACTAAACATACATTAAAACAATAATTATCCACCATATTCTTTTTAATTAATTCCACCTCAATGTGGTTGTCTTTAAATAAGAAATAATCATTTTGTAGTCACATTAAACCACCCATCTATAAGTACAAATACCATTTCTCTCGACCATATTTCTTCTCATAATACAAGAAGATCCTAAATACTCTACAAAACGAAATCCTAGAAACACTAAAAAATTCAATGTGCATTTTGTCTCACCAGAATAACTAATCCAAGGTCCTGAAGGGGTCCTTCAAGGAGGTGATATCCAATATATAATTTTCTAAAAAATCCTCTATTATTTCATTTTTTACTTCTATTTCCTCCTCGAATCCATCAACCATAAAATTATGATTCCTATAGAATAGTGTATATACTCGGGTGTTATGTTTCTTATTTAATATATTATATTAATCCCTTTCATCACCAAGACCTATTCAACAAAATGAAACCATTGTCCAAATTATGGTGGTTAATGGTCATTATGGATAATTATTATTTTTCCATTACAGATATAATGTCTTGTTTTAAAAGTACCATTCTGGTTAAATTCGATTGAAATAGGTATATTATATTCTATTAAATATTATGTAACTAATATATACAGATATTATTATATAATACATAACTAGTTTATGGTATTTGAAAAGACCACAAAAATAAACAAACCATTTATAATTAAAATTTTATCAATTGTGTCATCCTCATATATGAAAGAAAAAATATATATGGGATAATTCATACATTAATAAGTTCATCAAAAATCGTATATTACACATCTAAATTTTTAATCCACTTATACATGAAATTATATAATTATAAAAAAATGAACCGATCTTGAAACCATGAAACATATACAAATAAAACCATGAAAATTAGGACATATTATCAATAAATGGGTCATAAGATGTTTTAAAATCATCGAATAAGGTTTTATATATATGAATACTTGTATATAATGATTTAATTACATTCTTCAAATCAAAATAAAATAGTTTTTAACACTTTTTAACGCATTCTAATGAGAGGTAAGTTAATTCCATATTCAATTTCCATTATTTTGGTTAAACTTATACTTCATGATTACATCATTCAAATCATATGTCCAAAATGACTTTTTAAGATCATAAATTATATTTAAACTTATTTTATATTTATTTAATGTTAGTAGACATAATAAATTCATCTAATTGATAATAACTTCAAAGATATGATATTTATATGGGAATATCTTTTAAAACATATTTTAATGTTACTCTTTTAAGTATTTTTAGAAATAAATATTCTGGAATGTATTTTTAAGATATACAGAATGAATAAAATATCCCTATATAATGTCACATAACTATTTTTTGGATTCCATTTAAATTTTAAAATTTAATTTTGAAATAAATTTATTACATTTATGAGTGTGTGGAATTGTTAAAATGAAAAGTTATTTCAAAATGTAAGATTTATTTTCCCCAAGAATGATTCTATTACAAAAAGCATTAATGTTATCTGTTCATTATGTATTTTAGGAATTTAATATTTTGGCTGGTGGTTTCATTATAAAACTATGATTGTTGAGCCTATTAAGACGCTCTAATGAATTAAGTGATGGTATAGATTTTACCAGTTAGTTTTATCCAAATATATTATAGGAATAATACTATGACGATTATTCAAAATATAACAATTATGGTTACTCCTTTTGTAGATGAGGGAGATATAATAGTTTTAATAGTTAAATAGAATACAATTTCCCATTTTCGTAATTATATTTTATATACTTCCTAACGAGATTTCATGAAAATTGATTTAATTTCAAAAGATATGATAATGATCTTCTTGAAAATATGATTCATTTTTCTAGATAAAAATGTATTTTTTATGGAAAATATTTTCATGTATTTTCACTAGACGAATGGTTTCCCTACTTTTATGTACCTTAATGATATATTGTTATAATACCACATTTAAAATTAATTCATAGTATTTAAGTTAGAGTAGAGACACGGATGATATCTAGGGGAAAATTATGAATATTTAGAATCAAAAGAATCCATGTTTTATTTTATTTTATTTTAACGGAATATTGATTTTGTGTAAATGTGTCTACTCTATAATATTTGAGTTTTCATGTATGGGTTATTACATAATTCTATAAATTTAATAATTTAAATTCTAATATGAAATCACTAGAATACGTAATACTTAATGTTGGGTCTTTAGTGTTGGTATTAGTGATTATTTTCGATAATTTTCTGAGTTAGGATAATTTTAATAAAACACTGATAAATAATTTATAAATTTTGGATAATTTGAAATTATTTATAATTTAGAAAATACTTTGTCTCTTCATAAAATATATTTTTTGAACAGTTTCATATATAGGAAAAAGAGTTACTATGGTGGGAATGAATCAAGAGGAAACCATCATTATAAATCCACATTGTTAGATTATCAAAATCGGAACTAAATAGTTTTTTATATGATGTATCACATTATAGAAGCTATAAATTGTAGGGTAATCCATGAATGAGATCATCTAGATCAGCCATAGAATAGTTTTTCAATAGTGGATAATTTTTTGTAAAAATTACTCCAATTTTTAGTGGATCTTATAACCAAGTTATAGCTGAAGGATGGGTTAAACCCCTAGAATATATTTTTGATTTCATGGGTTGTTCAAACAATCAATCGTTTAGTATTTATACTTATCGTTTGGAAGGTGAATTCAAATAGTGGTTGTCGATCATCAATAAAATCATGGGTAGTGATAACACTGGTGCTTTAAAATGGATTGAGTTGAAAAATATTTTCCGATTAAATATCTTAATATGGTGATTTTAAATTGGGTGGAAAAATAATTCATTGAATTGAGGTTGGAGGAAGATTAAATGAATACATTTAAATAAAATTTCACTCATTTGGAAATGTATAATTAGAATTTTGTCTTGGTTCATGATTATAAAATCAATAATTTTTACAAAATATTGAATCCAAAATATTGAAGAGAATTGGATTATATTCAATTGAAAAGTTAAAAAATACTTTATCGGTGTGTGGAGATGGTGGAATTAAAATAATATTATGATCATATGTTCTTTGAAAATAAGAAGAAAAAATGTTTAACATTCCAGGAAAAAGAGATGAATGCATAAATGAAGTTTGCCAGTATGAAAATTAATTTTTTTAGTTTGTGAGAATTTTGTTAAGAAACATACTAGGGGATAACTTTTGAAGTATCGTAAGTGTTTCTACAAATGGTGATTTTTGACTTGTGGCTTGTAATATCAAGAAAAAAGATTATAGTATTTGGAATACCCTTTATGATATACATCATTAAAATATATTAAATATAATGAGATGGTTTATTATGGAAATGGGTATCCAAAGAGAAAACTGAATGAATGAAAACAACCATTCTATAAGAATAAAAGAGTGGTGAAATAAATTGTAACTGCTTCTATAGATGTTGGGTCCTCAAAAATGGCATCAAGAACATTTTTTTGTATTCTTATAATTTTGATTTATTTTTTGAAAAGTTTTCTAAAAATTCATTAATTTCAATGAAATTTTCATGTAAATTACAAAATTTCACTTCAATAAATTATTCTAGGATTTATGGTAAAAACAAATAGGGGAAATGTTGTTGAAAAAAATAAATAATAACAATCTTCCTTTAATTTTATGTGGAATTAATCTACAGGAAATACTTGTTATTTATTATTTAACAGAATTTTATGTTATTCTACGTATGAAATGGATTTCTTCTTACCATGATAATGTCATGAACCGTCCTCGGGGCCCGTGTCGTGACTACCCCAAGCTTTCCTTCTATAGGTATGGGGATGGAGAGTAGCACCAATGGTGTAAATCCCTAAGCTAGGAAGGAATTTCCATTATGAAAGTAGAAAAACACAACAGATTACACAACAGAAAGAAAACAATAAGTAAAACTGAATACAAAAGAGTGTGATAGAAAGTAAATGGGCCAGTATAAAATCCCAACTGAACAAAAAGTACAAGTAAAGGGACTAACACCTAAAAGTAAAGAGCAGCTCCTGGATCATCCTCTAGGGAATCCTACCTGAAGGGTAGGTATATATGGCATCCTCAGCACTCCACATATATATGTTTGCTCACTGTACCATCACACAGAGTGGTCCACCTCCAGGTACTGTCCAGTCCTGGCTCGCTCTCGGCCTCTTTCAGCATTGTCCGTCATCTGCATCCGACACAACGAGGTGCGGGCATAGCCCATGCCGGGGTGAGTATACGATACTCAGTAGGGACCCCCAGACCCTCAAGGTCACACAATATCCAACAAGTATAAACTACAAAGTATGAATCCAACGGTTAACCATTACATAAGTATATTACCATACATATACCTGAGTTATCAAGTAACCAATATCAATCATGTGGAAAATGAAAAGGTCATTGACTCAGCTCAAAATAGGATTTTTATTCACGATGTCGAAACCACGGATGCTGGAGAACTCCTCCTCTATCAAATATAGTGGGCATTCCACTACAACCAAGAACATCCCACTAACCTTGGACTACTGAAGTACTCCACCTGTCAAGTACTGTGAGCCTACTGATACAACCAAGCGCTTCCCACCATGGGTCTGCCGCTACAACCAAGCGCTCCCCCTCACAGCCTACAGAGGTACTCGTTCTGTCGAGTACCGTGGTTTTGCCACTACAACCAAGGACTCCTCCGTCGTGGGTCTGTTGCTACAACCAAGCACTCCCCACTGGGCCATCTGAATCACTCTGATTCGATCGATCTGCACTCGTCAAGTCTCAGTCGGCTACTAGGTTTCGGCAATCTACTTGATCTTAACCAGGATGGATCACTCCACGTTTCACAAGATGATACTCCAAGTGTCACAAAGTCTCACGTAGAAGTATCTCAAAAGACAGCCTCGACATAGGTGTGTCAACGCAATAGATGACACATCAATCAGACGCCCCTTCTATGGGTTATTAGCATTTTAGTCTCAGGGGCCCGGTTGGTTTCGGGTACGAACCAACCCGACCATTTCTCAACTATACCCCGAACTACAATGGGGTGAACTCAAGGGACCGTTTCTCAACGAGATTACCAATGATGCTGATAGTTCGTCAAACGGATGTCTGGTCTGAGAGATACTGGATTTTCCTTTCCAAGGGCCCAGTTGGATTTACAATCGATTCAAACCTGGCTGTTTTCTAAATTCATCCAAAACTCACTAAGAGTATCGCAAAAGGACCGCATCGTCGCGAAGATCCCAGTGCCTCAGACAACGCATTGATCGGTTGCGCGGTCTAGATGATATTCACATTTCAGCAAAATGGGCCCGGTCTGTCAAGCATAGTGGGCAGACCGGTCGGCCCGACCTGGTTTGGCAGGTCCGACCCAGCTGAGGGTTGACCCGACCCGATGGAGCTCAGCCCGTCCCGGTGTGGCGTGGCTCGGCCTAGGGGAGGGCAGCCAGGCCTAGCTGGGCACGGCCCGGCCCACGGCGGGCCGAACGATGCCGGGGGGTGGTGCGACCTGTGTTTGTTCGGGCGTCGGCTCATGTTTGTTCAGCCCATACCCTCCACGTTAGGCGATATCAAGAGTCCAAGATGATCACTTTCATTCAAAAAAGATAAGATTATAATTTTATTAAACTAAAATTATACAAATCCCTTACCTCGTAATTGTGGTTCGTTCGACGACGAGCCGCAGAAGACGATCGTCACGGTAGTCGGGCGTCGCGGAAGATGGTGTCACAGAGAACAGTGTCATGGAGAACGGTGTCATCCCGTCAACTTTGGAGTAAGAGTCATTTTCGTAGATGGCGTTCCTCGTGAGTGGTGTCTTCTCCCTTGACGCAGAGGAAGAGGAAGGAAGACACGTCGTTGTTCTTTGGTGGAATCGGCATTTTTCGTCGAAGTGGATGTTTTTCTTCGTGGTCATCACCGTTCTTTGTCTAGACAGAAACGTTATTCCTCTAACACTCCAAAGCCTCCTCAACACAACCAAAAGCCAAACCAAAAATAATAGATTTGGATATTATTTTATTCTCAACATGAATTTCAATATTGAAACACTTAAATTAATTAATTAATTGTGGATCAATTATTTAATTAAAGGGTTTTTGAAAAATTAATATAGGGAGGTGGAGAGTTAGAATTAAAGTGGGGAGGTGGAGAGTTAAGACAGGGGTTAAAGGGAGCTATAGAGGGGAGGTGAAAGGGTTTGAGTTTGTGTGGTCCCCACCACACTAAACCCTCTCATGGGAGGTTATGTGGGGTGTGGACCCACCTCCAAATCCACTTTGGAGGAAATAATCCCCATCAAATAAAAATTATGTTCACATATTTTTTATTTTAATTTTTTAAAAGAATCTCCAAAAATTAACTTCTCCTCCTGAGAAAACGCAACTACGGTAAAATGTCACCTTAAGCGAATACCATCATTGCGAGTTCATCGGTGTCATTATATTTCAATTCCAAGCACCGGTTCAGAAGATAGAAAAAACCATATGTATATTTACTGAACGTACCCGAACAAAACTTCAGAAATTGATTCTGGGCTCACCGGGCCTCGGAATCAGGTGCCGTCAGAAACTACGGACTCTTAAAATTTCAAATAATTGAAAAAAAATTCCATGAAATTTTTGGGTCATTACATTACCCCCATCTCAGGGCATTACGTCTTCTTAATGCTACAACACACACTAGGGAAACTAAAGGGGGTACTAAGCATGCATCTGAGCCTCCTGCTCCCATGTGCTCTCTTGGGGGTTCTCGTGCATCTAAAAAATACGCACTAGAGGAATTGAACATCAACATAGGATGCTCTCCTCTCGATCATCAATCTCAACCGGGACCTCCGTGAATGTATCCTGGTCATCGAAGTCAAGCTCCCCGTGGTCGATGATGTGGGATGGGTCGTGCACGTATCTCCTCTACTAAGATACGTGGAAGATGTCATGCACCCAGTGCAACTGAGGCGGAAGGGCCATGAGGTAAGCCACCATGCCTACTTTGTTGAGGACCTGGAAAGGTCCGATGAATTGTCGAGATAATATTCCATCCTGAAAAAATCTCTATAGATCGCATTGAGATGATACTCGTAGGAAAATGTGGTCACCATCCTCGAACTCTAGTGGTGTCCGTCTCTTAATAGCATATGACTTCTGTCTTCTCTGTGCAGTCTTCATCCACTCCTTGATGATCTGAACCTTCTCTGCCATAGCCTACACTATCTCTGACTCACTGAGGTATAGGAAGAGTGATTGTGAGAGACTACAGAAAGGCTGCTCCATCCCTATCCACAAAGGATATAAGCAACGCGGCTAGCTGCTATGTCACTTCTCCAGGCAGCTGAATGCCTGATCTCCTACTGAGAGAATATTCTACAACGTTCCCCTTCTTAGGAGTATAGACTATCTCAAAGTCATAGTCTCGGAGGAACTCCGCAGTGCGGTGCCATGGGGTGCCACGGTTCCTCCAGCCTGGCCGGCTACGATCGACCAGTTCTTCTTCGACCGAGCGGACCGCGGTTGCGATCCACGATTCATCCGCACATGGTTGGCATGTGACCACCATTTTCTCTGGTTGTCGAAGATTCTGATCACCGTCACCTCTTTGGACACCGCTTCTATCGCCAATATAAACGTGGATGAATGGTAGTTCATCTGCCTATGTTTGTTCGGCCCGCGCTGTCCGCGTTAGGCAATATCAAGAGGCCAAGATGATCACTTTCATTCAAAAATGACAAATAGTATAATTTTATTAAACTAAAATTATAAAAACCCTCTACCTTGTACTTGACGTTCGTTCTTCGATGAGCAGCAGATGATGAGCATCACGGTAGTCTGGCATCGCGGAATATAGTTTTGTGGAGAACAGCATCGCAATGAACGGTGTCGTCCCGTCATCATTGGAGTAACATTCGTTGTCATCGATGGAGTTCCCCGTGAGCGGTGTCTTCTCCCTTGACACGGTGGAAGTGTAAGGAAGACACAACGTCATTCTTCTGTGGAATCTGCGTTCATCTTCGAAGTTGATGTCGTTCATCGTGGTCTTCACCGTTCTTCGTCGAGATAGAAACGTTATTCCTCTAACTCTCCAAAGCCTCTCCAACACAACCAAAATCCAACCCAAAAATAATAGATTAGGATATTATTTAATTCTCAACCTGAATTTCAAAATTCAAACACTTAAATTAATTAATTAATTGTTGATCAAATAATTAATGAAAGGGTGTTGGAAAAATTAATGGAGGGAGGTGGAGAGTTAGATTTAAAGTGTGGAGGTGGAGAGTTAAGAGAGGGGTTAAAGTGAGTTAAAGAGGAGTGGTGAAAGGGTTTGGGTTCATGTGGGCCCCACCACACTAAATCCTCTCATGTAAGGTTATGTGGGGTGTGACCCCACCTCCAATTCCTCTTTGGAGGAAATAACCACCATCAAATAAAAATTATGTACACATTATTATTATTATTATTTTAACGAATCTCCAAAAATTAACTTCTCCTCCTGAGAAAATGCAGCTGTGGTAAAGGTCACCCTAAGAAAATACCAGAATTATGAGTTCATCGATGTCCTAGGATTTCAATTCCGAGCACTTCTTCAAAAGATAGAAAAACCCGAACATATGTTTAATCAAATTACCCAAACAAAACTTCAGAAATTTATTTTGGGCTCACCGGGCCTCAGAATCAGGTGCCTTCAGGAACTGCAGACTCGTAAAAATACAAAGAATTTAATAAAAGAAAAATTCCTTGAAATTTTTGGGTCTCTGAAAGAAGGAATGATTTTATAACTAAAGAAGTTATATTTTGAGAAATTTTTTATATTGTATAAAATAGTGAACTCATTCAATTGATAACATATTATGAAGTTGAGAAATAGTTAAAAGATGTAAATGAATGTTATCATTCACATATTGTTAAAATATGGTAAATATTCAAATTAATTATGTTCCTATGAAAAATTAATATCTACATTTTATCTGATTTGTTTCTTGGTATTAAACCTATTCATGAATTTTAATTTACTATTAACTTATTTCATGACAAAATTCCAATTTCAAAATGGCTTATCGAATGGATCAAGTAGATATTTTTGAATTGAAAAATAAATTAGAAGGGTTTCTAGATAAATGTATTATTTTACACCAAAAGATCATCTTAGGGCATTATCGTTTAAATTAAAAAAAATAACAAGGTTTCTCTGAGACTTTTTATTGATTATAAATCATTTAATAACATTAATTTTAATAATAAGTATCGATATACTTATATCTTTGACTTATTTCATCATCTCCAGTGAGATCAGTATATTTTGATGTGTCGAATATGTTTTGAGTACCCTCAAATGAAGGTGAAGGAGGATAAAATTCTGATAAAAACATTTCATATGAGATATATGGGCATTACGAGTTTTTAATTATTCCATTTTGGTTAATTAGTGCACTATTTTTATTTATCAATCATATGAATAGTGTATTCCATAATTTTTTAGATCAGTTTGTGGTTATGTTTATAGATGATACTTTGGTGTATTCTAAAATACATGAGGAACATGAAATACATTTAATTATTGTTTTAAAAAACATTAAAAAAAGAAAGGATATGGAAAGTCTATTAAGAGTGAATTTTGTTTGCAATAAATTTCATTACGTGGAAAAATAGTTTCTAAAGAGGAAATAATAATTGATTCCACAAAAATTTGGTTGATAAATGTCCATGTCATACAAATTTTACAAATATTTATAGTTTTCTTGGATTATAAGGCTATCATGGATTGTATGTTGAAAATATTTCATGGTTATCTATCCCACTAACTATGTTAACATGAAAAAAGTATAATTTATTTTTTAAAAAATGATATGATTTTTTTAGAATTCAATATATGATTGGTGAATAATTCATTTTTGTCAGTTCCTTATAGAAATGGTGAATTTATCATTTACAGTATATCTTAATTGAAACAAAATTGTTGTGTCTTAATGTACAATTGTCATGCCATTTCTTATGATTTATGTTAATTAAAACGTAATGAGTTAAATAACCCAATACATGAATTTTAATTAGCTGTAATTACTTTTTCATAAAAACATTGGAGGAATCATTTAAATGAATCAGGTTTAAAATATATCATAATCGCACAAGTTTGAAGTATATATCCATTGAGAAAGAAATTATCATGTGATTAAGGAGATGGATAGACCTGATAAATGATTATGATTTCATGATATGTACAAATTCAAGAAAAATAAATCAAAGAGGATGATGTATTTTGTTTAAAATTTAATGAATCATTAACCATCCTATGTTTAGAGCTCGACTCATTGGTTAATTTTCTAATGAGTTTTTCCTTTGATGTGGTCGGTTGAGGAAATTTCTCTATTTTGTATCGTGTGTTCGTGCAATTTTCACTATAAGACAGAATTATGAAACAGAATAATTAAGGACATGAGTTATATAAGAAATTATAATTGGTGGAATTGGTTATGTTTTTTTTGAATTTTACATTGATAAAAATTGTGTATTAAGATTTGAGTAATGACTATGTGTTCATTGTTATTCATAGTTAATAAAAGTGTTGTTAAGTGATGCTCATAGTCCTTCATTTGTTGTTAATCCTGGTATCACTATGATATTTAGAGAAAAATGGGAGAATTAATGGTGTTATGGAATGAAAAAAGATATTTTTTACATGACCATGAATGGTTTGTATTGTCATCATCTTAAAGAAAAAAAAGTTATTGAAGTGGATTTCCAATCCTTTCTAATAAAGTTGTTGAAATGGGATAATATATCAATTGATTTTGTGGTAGAATTTCCAAATACATCTATAAGTGATAGTTTTATTTACGTTATTTTTTAATGATTAACTAAATTAATATATTACCTTCTGATTCGAGACACTATATCTCAAAATCAGCATTCTCTACTTTATCTTAAAGATATATTTTGGTTACACGGAGTTCTGATCTCCATTATATGTTATCAAGATACCATATTTACATAAAATTTTGAAAAGGACACTATAAATACATTGGTACTAAATTATATTTCATCACATCCTTGTATAATTAGTCATATTCACATTCCGAGCAAACAATTCAAACATTAGATCATATTATTCTAGCCACATTAATGGATTATTAAAGATGTTTCGATCAAAATCATTCATTGGTATATATTTTATATATTTATATATTTTAGTAAATATAGAGATGGAACCATTTTAGTAATTTAGTGGAAATTGGTTTCAGACACTCGCTCTATGGGATGATATCGAAGAAAGGGTGTTTGTGAGACAAGAGTTGGTAGAGGAAATGATAGAGAAAGATCAGTTGATTCATCAAAACATGATAAAAACTCTGAGAAAGATAAAAAGTTATGTGGATAACTTGAGTAATGATCATTATTTCAAAGTACTTGATCAAGTATATCTCAAATATCCCCCCCTCGAAAAAGTTTGATGTGTTTTTAAGAAGGGGAAGCAGAGTCCCCAGTTCATTAGAGTCTATGAACTCTTGCATAAAGATTGATCAGTTTTCTATTGAGTTTCTTTGAGTCCATGTTTATCATATGTACAAAACATTATTCACGATTCATTGTAATGTGATTATGGTCCAGATTCATATAATGTTTTTAGCAATAGAGTTTTTCACTTAGAATAGAACCATTTATATAATGACCAACCTTTTCAAACTCATAGCTGAAGGGATAATGTTGTGTGAAATATGGTAATTCACAGCGTCGAGGTCTTTTAAAAACAGCATGGTTCATGATGAAAAATGGTAATATTAATAATCATTGAAATAAAAATATAGCCAATATTTTTTATGTGAAATAAATTGTGAGGACACAATTTCCATATTTGCGGGTGATATAACATCGCAGTTACCAATAGACAAATTCATTTTACAATTTATCAGTATTATTAAATTAAATTAGTCACTATTAGTGGAATTCCATAATTAAATTTATATAATATATATTTAAGTAAATTTTTTAAAATACCTCAAATAATTTTTTACGCTTATGATAGGAATATATCAAATTCTATGCACAAAACAGTATACGTTTTTTTTTTCTAAATTACATTTTTACCCCCATTTAATAGTACATCTATTTTAAATCAAAATTTTGAAAAATTTAAAAAATTTATTTTAAACAATAAAATAACTTTTTTATATAGGAATATAAAAATTATCTTAGTGTGATATTGTGGAATTTTTCAGAGAAGATTCATTTTTTTGAATAGTGAATATTAATTGGAAAAATGCATTTTCATAAAAACAAATATCTAGTTATATTATATTTTAGTTTAGTTTTAAAGTATAACAAATTCCATTATACATAAATAAATTAAATTTTGGTGATTTTATTGAATTTATAATTGAAATTGGATATAATAAATTTTAATACATTGGACATTTTTCACTTTAAAATACCTCTTTTTGTTGTAGTAAGAGGATTAATTTGAAATAAAAAAATTCCAAATATATTAATTGAATTTGAAAAAAATGAATACATATTTGTAATTAGAAGGTAAAATTTAGGTTGTAATGTCATTTTTTAGGCATAAAAATGAAACCACGAAAAAAATCACAGTGGTATGAGTAAAATAATTAAACGATTAAATGTTAAGAATTAATGTATTAAAATACATAAAAATTACATCATTAAATGGGTGGTGGAATTAATTTTAAACCATAACTAGACATCATAACATTTATTATTATAAAATGTTGGTCAAATTAATGCCACCTCAATTTTTTTGGATTTATATATAATATAATCATTATTTAATAAATTTAAACCACCCCTCCTAACGAATAAATTACACCCATCCCGACCTCATTTCTCTTGAAAAATCACGATGATTCTAAAATATCTATAAAAACATCTCCTCACAACTCTTCAAACATCCAAATATTATTTTTCCCCAAAATAAAATTTTTCAGATCCTTAATGGATCCTTCAAGGAGGTGAAATCCAATAGGTAATTTTCCGAAATCACCTCTCTTATTTTTATATATACTTACACTCTATCAAAACATCCATCATACATAAATTGGTGATAACTTTTGAATAATGTATATATTGTATTATTATATTTCATATGTAATATTTTATATTTATTATTTTTTACTTCATCCTCTTATTTAAAAAAATTAAATCATTGTCCAAATTATGTTGTTTAACTGTTTCCATAGATAAAATTTTTTCTTCTTCCAATAAATAATTAGGGGGCGAAGATTCACTATAACAACTAGGCCACACCGACTTCATAGACACCCTGCATTAATATGGATATCGTGTCCAAGCCATAATTGTATCACATCTTTCCCTATAAATACATGGTCCCCATCCTGGGCCCACCGATGTTCCCAAATAGATCATATGACGAATGATTGTCCCCATAGGCCAACACATGTTTATTCCTATATTTTTTTCCTCACTTTCACACACCCTGTGAAACATCCCATAAGATCACCCATCATTATCACTACACCTAATGTTGATCACAACTTCAGGCCAAGCATGCTTATTTATGGGGTTGAAATTAGGTAGAATCCAAAAACGAATGGTGTATCTCTAGACATGAGTCATATCATTTAGAAATTTAACCCTTTTATCATTTTAGTGTGTTAAATTTACCCTAATTTACAAAAAAACATCCTTATTGTTGGACCAACATCTTAACCAAGGTAGTGTATTGTACTTATGGATGGGTACCACCTTGGATACCAAATGTTACAACTGGGAACCTCTGAAAACACAGACACTCTGCATTAATATGGATATAGATTTATGGATCTCCATGTAATACTATTTTCTCTACAGACATATGGCATCTATCATGGGGCCCATCCACATTCCTAAACGGGTTATCTGACTAATGACTATCCCCACAAGCCAACACAAGTTCATTCTAGTGTGTTTTTTCCTTACTCACACACACCCTAGGAAACATCCCATAAGGTCACCCATCTGGATCAGTACTCGAGATCTTGATCCCTATTCTAGTAAATGCATGCATAACTATTGAGTTTTAATTAGGTAGACTCCCAAAACATAAGTTTTACCTTATTAACATGAGTCATATTAGTTGTTTATTTAACCCTTTATCATTCTAGGGTGTTACATGCACCCCTATATAAGAAAAAAATCCCCATTATGGGACCTACATCTCATCCCTGGATTTCCTCAAACATAAGGATGGGTACCACCTTTGAAACCGATTGTTTCAACTGGGACCCACTGATAGCACAAACACCCCACCGTAACATTGCTATTCGTTTTTGGCCCTCCATGTACAAATAGTTTCCCTACAGACTCATGGTCTACATCCTGGGGCCCAAACACGTTCTTGAATAGGTCATCTGACTAATGACTATCCCTATAGTCTATCACATGATCTTTAGAGTGTGATTTTTCCTCACTCTCACACTCCATGAGAATCATTCCAGAAGGTCATCCCTCCTAATCACTAATCTAGACTAAGAATGTTTAAATATGGAGTTATATTCAATTAGGCGGCTGAAACAAATGGTACACCTTGTTGACATGAGTCATATCATTTAGTTATTCAAAAATTTATCATTTTTCAGGTTTTATATTCAACTAATCTTTAGAGAACATCTTCATTGTGGTCCATATATCTCAATCTAGGTTCACTACACATGTTTTTTCCAGTGTTCTGTATCCTCACTCACAAAAACCCTGTGATACATCCTAGAAGGTTGCTCTTCCTGATAACTAATCCAGGCTAAGCATGCATAACTGTGAATTTCTAATCAGGTTGGCTCCTGAAACTAATAGTGAACCTCATTTACATGATTCTTATCATTTATAAATTCAACCTTTTAAAATTGTATTATATTACATTCTCCCCCTCATTAAGGCCCAATTTCCTCATCATGGGACCTATATCCCAATAACGACAATTCACTTCACTTAAGTCTGGGAACCACCTCTGATACTAATTGTAACAGTCGGTCCCCACTGATAGCACATAAACCCCAACTAAACAAGGCTATTGAGTTTTGTCCCTCTAGGTACCACCTTCTCTTTATAGACATGTGGTCCTCATATAAATTTTCCATTTAACACATTATCATTCCTGGGGTGTTACAGTCACCCCCTCTTTAAAGCACAACATCATCATTATGGGTCCTACATCTCAATTGAGATGCACTACATATGTTTTTTCAGTGTGCTTTTTCCTCACTCGCACACACCATCAGAAAAATCCCAGAAGGTCATGCATCCAGACCACTAATCCATGCTAATCACCCTTGATTGTTGTGTTCTAATTGGGTAGGCTCCTAAAATGATAGGTTCACCTTTCTTACATAATTAATGTCATATATTCATTTAATATTTTATAATTCTAGGTTGTTACATTCACCACCTCTTTAGATAACAACATCCTCATTGTGGGTCCTACATTTCAATCCAGGATATGTGCCGCACATAAGGATATGTACCACCATCGATACCAAATTTAACAATTGGGCCCTGTTGATAGCACATACACCCCACCTCATCATGGATTTTTCATTTTGTCCCTCAAGGTACCACCTTTTCCCTGCTGACATCTGGTCCCTATATTATTTATTCATTTAACACATTATCATTATGGTTGTGTTACATTTACCCCTTATTTAGATAACAATGTCACTGGTGTGGGCCATACATCTCAATCTAGGTGCACTACAAATGTTCTTTCTAGTTATGTTTTCCCTCAATCCTACACACCCCTAAGAAACTTCCTTGAAGGTCTCCCATCCGGATCACTAAATTAGGCGAAGCACGCATAACTGTGGAGTTCTAATTTGATAGGATACCAAAACAATGGCGCACCTTCTAATCATGTGTCATATTATTTATTCATTTAACCTTTTGTAATTTTGGGGTTTTATATTTACCCCCTCTTTAAAGCACAACATCCTCATTATGGGCCCTACATATCAATCCATGTAGTGTGTCTCACTTAATGTTGGGTAACACCTTTGATACTAAATGTACCAACTAGATCCAACTAATTATAAAGACACCCCACCTGGACATGGCTATTTAATTTTTTCCATCAAGGTACCACATTTTCCCTATAGAGACGTGGTCCACATCCTAGGATCCACCAACATTCACAAACATTTAATCTAACTAATGATTTCACCTATATACCAACACATGTTATTTTGAGTGTTATTTTCCCACAATCACGCACACCCTGGGTAATATCCTAGAAGTTCACCCATCCCGATCACTACTCCATTTTGAGCACGCTAAACTGTGGAGTTCTATTCAGGTTGGGTCCTAAAATTAAAGGAGAAACATGTTGACATGCGTCATATCATTTATAAATTTCACACTTTATCATTCTGGGGTGTTATAATTACTCTTGTGAAACCTGGTTTAAATAGGTATATAATAATATCTTTCATTTTCTATAACTAATTTATTGACAAAATATTATATAAGACTAAACTTGTTATTGGTGTTAAAAAAATCAAAGAAATAAACTAAACATTTATCATTATATTTTTTCAAATGAATAATAATCATATAAGTAAAAAAATTCTATATGGGACCTATAAAACTTTTGGGTGTTAATTAATAATATTTCATTCCAATTATATAGTTTAAATCCCATTTGAAAAGAATATCAATATTTATACATAGATGAACTCATAATGAAAAAATGAAACAAACACACCTGAAACCCTAAATATAATGAAATATTATTAATTAGTGGGTCATAAGATCATAAAAAATCCTAAAAATATTCATTATAAATATTAATATTGTTCTAGAATGTGTAAAAAGAATTATCTAACCCATTAAACTTGTGGTAAAAACTCTTTTTAAGGGACTATAACATGAGGTAATGAAATTATTTTCCAAATTTTTGGGGTCTAAAATTTGGAGGATGGATTGTATCATGAAAATTGGATTTCCTAGAAGTTATCATGAGAATATGTAAATTTTATGAGTTTATAAAAAAATTTATTCATGATTTATGTTTCATTAATGATCAAATAAATATGGTTGGGATCTATATTATAGCAATGAACATCGTGAATGATGAATAATTGGAGCATCAAGAATGGTGACAGTGATCTTTGCAATTACAAGAATTAGAGAATTTTTTTGATTTGGTATGATTTAAATCTATGTGACTATGACTTTATTCAATAATTCCACAATTGAGTTTGACGGATAGATCCATGATTACGATGAGCATCTGGAATATGGAATTTCCATGACGCATCATGATAGGAGGAGCACCACGAAGATTTTTTTTATGGTTGATAAAACCATCAAAGAGGAAGTGGAGCATAATGAAATTTTAATTCAATAAATATGATTCTGCTACCTAATTTTTCATTAATTTTTCATGAAAAAATCTGGAAATGCTATGATATCATGCAGCTAAGGGAGCTTTGTGAATCTAGAGTACTATACGATCCTGAGAATTGTGAAAAGACTCTAAGTATTAATTGATTCCAATTATTTTGATTAAAGGATGATTTAAAATGATATGGTATTATCATTAACTAGATTAGCTTTATAAAGTAGTTTGTTCTTCCAAGGCATGGAGCTTTGCAAAGGCAGTGAACATCATGAAGGAGCTTCAAGATGGAGCTTCAGGATAAGCAGTTTTGAATAACAATTTTCATTGAACAAGACCTTTAATGTTAATAAATTAAGGTATAAGGAGAAAGAATACTCTTGTGATAAATATTGATATAGACTTTAATGAAAATTTGTTGAACATACCATCATGTCGACAAACTATGTTAGACTTCTCTGAAATCAGTGAACTTGGGGGTCGACGGGTCGACGGCTGTGTTCTGAGGGACGCAGTGATGTTTCCCTAAAATCTAGTAAAGGTAGTGTTCATAGAACACTATTACAATGTCTAAGAATATATATTCCACAACTACTGATGATTAGTGGATTTAGTTTGACCAAAATACTAATGGTGTATTCCCATTAGAGTTTACCTTAGTGGTTAACAAAGTAAAACATTTATGTTGTCTCTCTACATGTGAATGTTTGATTACTGATGGAATCCATCATATTGGTTTAATTACTTCCTACTAATGTTAGAAGAAGACATGGAATATTAAATGAAAAAGATGACACCCAAATTCACCCCTCCCCTCTATGGGTGTTCAAGGGTCCAACATAAATAATAATTGGATTAAAAATTGATTTGGTGATTATGTCATTATTGGTATTTTGCAAGAATATCACTATAATTTTAGGGCACGATATATGATTAAGGTGAAAATAATATTATTACATATGTTGGGATTTTATTTGATAAATAAAGGTATAATTATCTTTTTTATGAATATATAAATTCAATTTGGTTGTATGGTTATTCATGTAATTTATGGAAACCATTAGCATATTTTTGATATTATATAAATATAGTATATAAATTTTTTGGTATTCTAAATTATTATTGACTATTTTTTATTATGTAAAATGTTAAATTAATACTAGAATAACCTGTGATCAAATCCTTATAATTTTTTTGTTTTAATCTTAGTCAAGAATATATTAAACAATATTATGGATAATTAATTGTTGAATGATATAAGTTGAACTTTTTTGTCATTTTTTAGGTTTTGAAGAAAAAATTTCATTTTATGAAATAATGTTTATTCATTTTTGGAATTATCTTATGTTAAAAATTATTTTTTTAATATTTTCCAAATATAGTAAGACTATATTTTTATCCTTTTATATACCGAATATTCCAGATAAATTTTATTATCTTTCATTTGGAAATAATTTTTTTTTTGTAATTTAGATTAAAAGATCATATAATGGTTGAAACAGATTCAATCATATAAAAAAAGTATGAAATTTAATTTATGTATTTATGTAAAATCATGTTAATATATTTTCTTATATTATTATTCTGTATGGTAATGTAATTTATCAAATCTATGAAAAGTATTTGGAAACAAAAATTTTATCCAATTACATATAATTTTGGGGAATTTGTTGTCTTTTTAAACCCATATTTATTTATGTTTTTTTGGTCAATAACATTGTAATGACAATGTTCTCTATCAATTTCCACTATTTGGATGTAAATTTTTCCACCATCTCCATATTCACACATCCCATTAATGTTCTATTATTTATTGTATATTGAGGTTCATTTGGATTTTATTCTATGAAACTAATGATATAAAATATATATATTTTATCCTTTTTCAGCACTGAATCGCATAGATTCACATTGTTGGTTAAAAATAGATATAAAAACTTATAGTTTTTTCTTTTATCAACATCATTTCTCTGCTCATGTTTCCATATTAGAAGTCCTATTTAGTTGATATATCAACATATAGAAATGGAAGAAAAAGGATATCAAATAATTTTGATATATTTTATATCAATAGTGAATAAACTGAATCTCAAAATATATATTTAGTTAATTAATTGATTTGTGTTATTTTTGATTCAATGAATACATTAATTTAATTATTTAGATAAAAATGTACACATGGATGATGTGATATTTAAAGCCTCTCATTCATTAAAATGATGCACTATATGTATGAGTCTGGAATGGAGTCTAGATAGGTGTACTACACAAGGAGTGATATTTTTAAGGAGAAAATTAAATAATATATATATATATATATATATTAACTCATGAGGAACCAGATAATCACCATATAAGAGAAGTAATTATATTTTCAAATAAATTCCTTCATTATGTTTTTTGAATATACATATTTTACAAATTGAATAATTAATAATTAAATTAACATGGGGATATTTATTTTCTATTTCAATGATTTATTTAAAAATTATATAATCTTTTTTAGAACTCATTTATAAAATTGATTTTTGAATTATTTTTAATTTTTATTAAATGGGAAATTTATTTTAAAAGTTTTCATTTTATATAGATGATATTTTTATAATTTTAACATCCCTTTTAATAATAATTTTATATTATGTATTGTAAAAGAATTTTTTTTCAAAAAAAATTATATATTCAACATTAATTTAATTTAACAATTTAAAATACTAAAAAACTTTATTTTTTATTGTTTAACACTTATTTTATCTCATTTTATTATATTATATTATAAAATTTATCATTTTATGTATGAGAAGTTTTAAAAATATATATATATTTGATATATAAATATATATATGTGAGTGTGTGTCTATGTGTTCATGCTGTAAATCATTCCAGGCATAACCTTCCATTAAAAATGATAAATCATTTCTTTTACGTTTATTTATCAAAGTAATTAATAAAAAAGATGATGTATTAAATTATTTAAATGAATTTTTCAAATTATAAATTTCAATTCCATTAATGAATAATTTTTATGAAGTTCTTCTAAATTTTGGATTTCTAAACTCCTGATATTATATACTAAAAAATACCTTTACAAAATTTTGTTACTTTTAAAAAATAATTCAATTTGGTTTTGATGAGTTCCTTTAGGTTACATTATATTAAAGAAGAATAAATAAAGAATATTTCCCTAGAAACAAATTTTTCAATTTCAAATAAAATAAGACGAGGAGTGGGAATAAAAAGTGAACCCATGTCCTCATGATGATGATGTACCGCATGTGATAATTCTATGTGGCCACAAGGATTTGTAAGGATCTACAAAGTATCATTTTAATCCATAAAGGTGTTATTATTTTCAAATTATTTACAATGAGAAATATGATTTTTTATCAAATTATAATTTTGATATAAATTTTCAAATTAATTAATTATGAAAATAATTTTCCATATTTTATTTAATTTTTAAAATTATTTCATATACCAAATATCTATATTTTACATAACATGTTTTTAACTGTGTTTTTATAATTGTTTGTTCTCTAGTTTTAAAAAACATTAATTAGATTTTGTGCTCATCCCATGTTTTATATTTTTCCATATGTATCATTGAAATTCAATAATTGATGTCATCTTTTAAGGATTTAGATCACAAGAATAAATTTGTTAACTTTATTTGGTTTCCATACAACTCTGGTAAATTGAATTGTTTTATCAAATTTTGTAGAACCTAGACTAGGAAAGAACCTTAATTATATTATGCAATGTGTATTTAACAATTTATATTTATAAAAAATTACACATCCTGTTTTATTACTAAATCTATATTCTTTGATTCGAAGTGTTACCTTTATTATCCCTTTAAATTATGTTGGTTTTCAACAAAGGTATTTTCCAATTTCATACCCATGATTAAAAAATATAAATTTCAAATTATTATTTCAAATTTTATTAAAGGGTGTACAATTTAATATCATAATATTTTAAAATAAAACAATGTTTGATAGTGTATATAACATGAATTATTGAGTTTAAATGATTGATGAATTGGTAATATTTAAATTTTATTTCTATCTTAACCATTATATTAATGAGTAAGAAAATGTTTTACCATATAATGATATATATATATATATGTGTGTGTGTGTGTGTGTGTGTGTGTATGTGTGTGTGTGACTGTTTGTATTCCCTACCAAAAAAATTTATCGATTAATTCATAAAAAATAAATAAATAATTTTTAATATAGTCATATTATTTTCAAAAAAATATTTTTCTTTCAATATGATATTTATTACTA
Organism: Viscum album; assembly: GCA_963277665.1. Lineage (NCBI taxonomy): Eukaryota > Viridiplantae > Streptophyta > Magnoliopsida > Santalales > Viscaceae > Viscum > Viscum album. The sequence goes on along the minus strand of OY728131.1, from coordinate 1,615,209,549 downwards.
TTTTAGGAGACTGTATTAATAATCTATATTAATTTTCAAAATATTATTTGATAAAATGGATATAATTTTTTAAATATTAACATTATATTTATTTTAGGGTCATTTTTTTTAGAAATTTCCTGTTATGTTTATTTATCTAATGAATATTAAAAAATACAAGTTTTTATAGGAATCTTCGTTTTCTATTAAAATCCATAATGAGTAACATTTATTTGTGGATTTGTTTTGAAATATAATTAGTTCACTATGATAAACAAATAATATCTTATACTGTATTTTAATCAACCTTATACTTTAATTTTGTATAAAAATATTTTATTCTTAAAAGTGATGTTTCTGAAAAAACGCATTCTTTTCATTTTGGGTGTTTAATTTTTAAATTGAATTGTTCGTTATCATGGTATTAAATCATAAAAATGATTCTCATATTTTAAATATGAATATAATCTTTTATATAATTTCACTTTATTTAGGGTCTTTATGAATTGCTACCTTAGTAAATTTATGTTACCACACTAAATGTAAAATGTGTTAATTATGGTTAAAACAGAATTTATAAGGCTTCAAATTTATTCAATAAATTACCTAAATTTAATTGTATTAATATATTTCATACATAATAACATAAAATTTTAAAATATGGCCTTTTTATATTTATCTTTTATTATGAACTTTTTTATATATAAATAAATGTTAATGTGAAAAAAGTCACTTTCATGAATTTAATATCTATAAATTCTATAATAGTGAAAAAAATAAGTTATTTTCCATTATAAATGCATATTTTATAAATAAATGAATTTATTTTAAAAAAAATTATTTTTGTAAAAATATTTAATAATGTTATATTAACCTTAAATTCTTATGAAACGTAGACATAGTGCTTATGCATGTTGTCAAAAAATCAAGTAAATGATTTCATGAAATCTTAAAGTTATATTGTTTGTGTGCGTTAATGTTTCCATTGAATTTTTAATATATAAATATATAAAATTAATTATTATTTAATTTCATTATTTTAATTCCATCCTTATAATGTGGTTTTCAAATCCAATGTGAATAGTTATTAAATTTAAATTATTTTTATTTTTTCAAAAATAAATTTTAGAGGTGATTGTATTTGGTTGTAAATGTAACCCCACTATATAATATATTAATTGGTAGAATTAATTTTATAAAATTAATTAAAAATTACAAAAATCATGAAATAAGACAATTAGGATTATAAATTGTCGAAAATGTCATTACATCGACTTTTATCTTCTAATTATAACATTATATGTAAAATTACAATCACTTAATGATTTTAATTGGTTAACTAAGGTGTTAAAAAAAGTAATGTTAAAAATGACATATATAACTATAAAATATTGATTATATGATTATGTTAAGTCTATATCCACCTTGTATTATAATTAATTTAATCATGGAACTATTTATTAGGGTTTAGATAAATATTTTATTATATTATTTAAAGTTTAATTAAAAAATAAAATTAATTATATTTTTTAATAAACAACATTTTAAAAGGTTATTTAAAATTTAAAAAATGCGATATTCTTCAAAAAAATTATATGACATAAAGTATCATTCATGGTCCAATTATCATTCAATTGTCCTTTAATATTAACTTTTCTGAACCCTAATATGCAAAAGAATTGATGTTGTCATAATAGTCAAAAGGGTAATTGCACGTTAAAACATAGAGATAAGGCTAAGAATATAAAATAATTTTGTTCAAATTTTATTAGATGAGATTTTTTAAATACATAATAATCTTATATTATAATTATAAAAATTTGGATCCATTTTATAATGAAAATTATTTTATGTTTATTTACTACTTTTTGAAATTACATGAATTCCCCTCCCCTTACTTATAAATCAAAACCCCTATCCTCTCCCAAAGATACATTTAAGACCATTTGGATCACCCAATCTATATAAAGATTCACTACTATAAACCCTAACCAACTTCAAGCGATCTGAATTGTGGTACAATACAAAACATACAAGGATTATGGTGTATAGAATAGGATGTTGTTCGAAAAAATTGTTATAACATTAAACTATATGTTTTACTTTTATTTATTATTCTACCAGCTTATAAGACATTTCAACCATTGTTAACTAATATAGAAAATATTTTATATATATTTATTTCTTAAAATTAAAAGAATAAATGATATTCACCTCTTATTTCAGTGAATTTTAATTGAATCCATCATTCATGTGTATAGAGGACTACCATCTCCTAAAATGATGTTATTCATTTTCAAAAAAAATATCTCAGATAAAATAAAAATGATTTATTTAATTTATATATATATATATTTAAGGAAATATTTTTCATTCTTTTAAGGTAACATTTCATATAAATTCTTATCCTTGATTCCATTAAAAAAAATAATGATTTCATTCGAGATATAATTATACCAAGAATAATTCTTTCATGTTCTTTGAGAAATGGAATCATTACTCATGTGTACGTATGACCTACCATCTCAATGATTGTAACATAGTTAATTTTTCATAAATTTTTTCAAAATTGTAATTAAATTTATAAATTACATATAAAATTAAAATTATTTCATGATTATTATTTTGTAGATGATGTAATATTACCTCTTTGACCATATTCTAATTCCAATGTGATTTTAGACATCTGACCCATGTATTATCAAAACTAGCTATGTGAAAATATTAGATATCCTAATTTTATATAATATGGTAATAAATAAATTAATAGAATAATTTATATTAAAAATTTTCTTAATATAATATTTATTTTACATAACATTATTTTTATGGATGAAAAATAATGTACGTGGTGTGTCAAACTCGGTTTAAGGGACAATTTACTAGTAAAAACTCATTTTTAATATTTCTAAAATTTATTTTATAAATCATTTTGATCGAGTTCGACATTATTAACATTATTTGATGGATGTATTTATATTTGAATAAAATATTTATAAATGGAAAATTTATTTCACCATATCATTTATATCAATTGGTTTTAAATGGAATTTTCTATTTTAACGTATATGGAAGCAATCATTTTTTTTCAACTTCATAACTATTATATGATGCTTGGATTTTTTAAAAATATTGCATGTTTTATTAAAATAAGAAACCTATTTCCATATTTTATTGATAATTTTATAAATGGTTTTAAGTTTGATGGATATTTCATAATATGGATTTTTTTTTCTTTTTGGCAGAAAATGATTTCTTATTTCAATATTTATTTTGTTTTGATTATGTTATAGTTATTTGTTACTATTTATGATGAAGGAAGTTTTCATTATAAATCATGAATGTGTATTTTCGTTATAATATAAGGATGCTTGGACCCATTATGAAATTATTATGGATGGCCCAATATAAACCATGATTGGGTGAGCCCAACATAGAAATCTCATTTATTAGGTATGTATTAAAGTGATTGTAAGTATTATTTGAATATAAGAACATGGGTTTTTCTGGACTGTCGTTTTGAGTAGAAATTTGATTTTTTTCATTTATATACTTTTGAGGGGTAAAATGGACTTTTTAACTTACTGTTTTATCTTGGTTAGTTTTTTAACCACTCTATTTGTCCCAAAATAGGTTGTTAACCCTAGGATAGGAGTTTGGTGGAAATATGAGTTGTTCGAATTTTAGGATAATATTTAATAATTAATATAATTAAATTAGATATTAAATTAATCGTGCAGGTTTATCCAATGATAAATATTTAATGGGTATTAATAATGAAATTCCATCTTTTGTATCATGTCTGGAATGAGTATTTAACCTTAGGAAATGCCTAAACTCATGTTGGGCGTCAGGGCTGGCCCGGACCCCATTTTCCTTTTTTTCCTTTTCTTCAATTAATTTTTATACTTTATATTTTTTCATCAATCTTGCACATGATACATTTTTGGCTTCTCATTCATCACGACCTATGATTGAATTTTGACATTGATAAATATAGAGAGAGATGGAGGGAATGATAGGTATCAGTTCGAAGCTCTCGATGCGGTGAGTTGGCGTGCATCATCTTCGGATGGTGAAATCAACCAAAGCTTTGGCAGTTTCAACCCAATGGTTGAAAAAATTAAATTTTCTCCATAGATACCCATTAAACATCTGTTTATGTTCATAAATCCTTTTTATGGCTTTTTGTGGCCTCTTATGGTCTGATGTGTTGTTTCTGGGGTTAAAATGGGTGTTTCAAGTGTTTTGAGAATTTTCCTATCGATAACCCATGTTACACGACATGTCTTCCAGGGAAACACGCAATATTTTCTTAATGTGTGGGGAAGAAGAAGTTTTGTTATGTATTTGTAGTGTACTCTAAGTATATGCCATGTGGTAGTTTTCTGTGTTTCTGGATGTGTTAAAAAGAACACCAAATGGTCATTTTTTTACAGTACACGATGTGTACTTGGAGTTTTTGCAGTGTATTGGAAAATGGGCGTGTGTCCAGGTGAAAAAGCATACCAGATGGTGTTTTTTGAAGAATAATATCCATGTACAATACCAAACAAACCATGTAATTTTAGATGGGTAGACCACATGTACTCCAGAGTACATGCCATGTAATTCATCCAACCTCTTTTCATCTGGGTGTTCTTAAACACCTATAAGATTCAATGAAGGTGTCTATTTTGTGTGCCAACTGTAGCCACACAAACCTTTCTTTGAGGAGGAACTTTTGAGGCCATTTGGAGAACTTTTTTGGGAATGACTCTCATGGGTATGAAATGTTCATATAGACAATAATAATAATATTTTAATTATTATTATTTTGCAATTATTAAATCAGACGTATCTTTTGTATCTGATGTCCATATGACACACTGTCAGCGACATTGTGACCCTTAATTATTGGATGAATTTTATTAACTAATTTAAGGAGACAAACCCAAAAAAAATTGTGGGCCGCACTCGGGATCGTTACGGTGAATAATACATTTTTCAACAGTTGACCATTTTTTGTATGTGAGTAGTTTACTCTGAGTGAATTTTTTGCATATATTGTAATAGAGGAATACTATTGAAATTTTGATGTAATATAAATGATGTTTTTGGGGTTCCTCTAAAATATAGAGGTTCTCCCTCTAGTTATTGTGTTCTTTTATCACCTGGGTGTGAGACATGGCGTATAAGATAGGTTGGGTGTCCGAATTAACTTAGTTGAGTCCTTTTATATGAGATGACCTCTGGTCTATCTCTAATAACCGATTCATTATAGGATTCCCCCTTGTGATACATGCCTTTATGGCCCACAAGGCTATGAGAATTTATATTTCCAAGGTTCCACTAAGGGATGCCTTACTTATATACTGACCTAGGGAGTCCCTTATAGGATATCTACTTTATTTTCCATTGATAGGATCTAGATTGTAGGACTCCTCTATTGTTATTTTTTTGAGGATCCCATGAAGGATCCCTCCCATACCCTTAGATAAATTTCCCATGTATAATGACTTATCTCTTGTTTTCCATAATGGTCCTGAGTAGAATGCCCCCTTAGTTTTTTACATTATGTGTCTAGTGGGTGCCCATGGTTTGACCAACCCTGAGTTTTACATCGGGTTTGGGTAGATATGGTGTTAGGGTGTCACCAAGAACCAGTGATGAAATACTAAGCCAATGGGTATGTAACTGTAGTGTTAGGATTGGTGTTCGGGCCACCCTCACTCTTTTTTATATTTCACATATTTATTCCTCATGTAGTGATGTTCACTAGAGGAGCTTCCAGATTGGTGGCTTTCAGGCCTAACGTGAGACGCCTTTCTTTCTATTGTAATTCCTAGATTTTCTTATTAGGATTCAAGATGTGAATTACTAGTATCCAACTTTTGTTTCATGATATTTATGATATTTATGTTATATACCCAGAGATACTACCTCAGAATTGGATTTTGAACCAGAATGTATATAAATATATTGTGATATATATATATATTGTTGGGATTTCCAATGATGTTTCCTGGTATATGGTTGATGAACCATATGTGTTTTCTTGTATGCCATGAGTTATACATGGATTCACGTTGTTGGAATTCCTTGGATGTCCTAATAGGTATATTTATTTATGTACCCTTAGTGATTCATGGTTTCTTTCTATAGGAATTCCTTGGACGAGCTTAGTGGACTATTTAATGTAATTAATCCTTAAGTGATACATGTATTCCCGTTGTAGGAGTTCCATGAACAGGCTCATTGGTTGGATATGGTTATACATTTTGTGGTACATGGATTACCATTGTAGGAATTCCATGAATGAGATCATTTGGTGGATATGTTAATATTCTAAGTGATACATGGATCCAATTGAGGGATTCCATGAATGATCTCAATGGGTGATAGACTTATGTACCCTGAGTGATACTTGGATCCATTTAAGGGATTCCATGAATTGGATCAGTGGGTTAATGGATACTATTCCTTGATATATATTTTGATTCCCATGTAAGAATTCCTTGGACGAGTTCATAGACTGGATGTCAAAGGATCATAATGATTATGTTCTTTAAGATAAGTTATGGGACACCAGGGGTGTAGCATGGAATCTCACTAGATGTCCAGATGTTTTTCCTTGAATCCTTCCATAAAGGATTGACTATCAGTATATGGAATCATTTTTTATGTAACATACCATCGGTATATAGTATCATTGTTCAGTGATTGTATGGGAGCATGAGTGAACACATGTGTTGGACGAACATCCCAATGTAGTGATATAGCTTGCTTGAATATATTATTCTAGCATTGGCTAAAGTAGGAACATATATTTTCAATTATAGACCCATATATAGACTTAATGATACATGTCTTCAGTGGCATGATATCTAGCTCAATTACCTTGCACATGATGTACAGGATATTGGGCTTATGGACCCATGGATCAAATGCTAATATTGTTTCTTGACATATGATTCACATACTCAGGAATATTCATATTTATGTATATGTGTAATGGTATGGGACTATACATGTATAATTTTATAGATATGGAAATCCATGTTGGAACATTCCTATTTGGAAGGTATTACATAACATGGGTTCGACGATGGTTTCATGTTTGGTTTACTTCTTCATGTTGCGTGTTCCAGCTAGGCTGAGCACATTGCTATTGCATATAGTTTTTGTAGCACAGTTATAAGATTCTTGTCGAGGTTCCCTACTGAGATTATATCTCACCCATGCACATGAACCTTAGTGTACAGGTTGACCTTATGTCTACATTTCAGGTTGAGCATGAGTTTCATGGTGTATAGGGCTAAGGACCAATGTTTCATGAGTGATAGGACTTGCTCGAGTTGTTCTATTGATCGGGATGGTGAAATTCAATTGTGTCAGGAGATCGAGTACGCAGGATGGCTCATATGTTGTATTATATCACTAAAGGTTTTATTTTTTTTCTTTTTAACTTGTATCTATTTGGTCTTCCAATTGTGTGACAATTTTTGTGTTGTATTTCATAGCTATTCGGGCTTTTACAACATTTTACTATTGCAGGTTTTCCTATTTCAGTTATTTATTTTTTCTGCACTCTATTTGAATTATTCTGTGTATGATACATAATTATTTTTGATATTTTATTAATCATGTATGTGGGAATAGTCTCCCCACTCTCACACCCTAGTCCCCCATAGCTATTTGACAGCCTCTGGTGTATGGGGAGGAGTGCTTTAGGGAATGTGGAAAACCGACAGAGAGCACCAATTTAGTGGCTACCAAGTTAGGGTGTTACAAATTGGTACCAAAGGAGTTTATTTTCATGGTCTTTAATATTTAGTATATGGTAGACATGAGTATTAGGAATGTTTTGGAACCTGTGGTTGGTACATTGAGAACACTTATTCCGGTAATAAGTACTGGTTTCTAGGGGTTGGGATCGCTGTCCTAATTTTTGAGATGTTATAGTTGTATATAATATTTTCCATGAGCGACACACATTTTGTGTGGGTGTTATGATTTACTATATATCACGGGAACTTGGTCATTGGTAAGATTACAGGATTGGTTTCTGACTCTTCACCGACCAAGGCAAGAGGCATCTCATGCATCATACTCAGCACATAGGATTTACAGCATATAGGCATGCTAGTGTGTGTTTTACTGACAACTAGGACCTTTGGGTATTCTTACGAATACATATGATTTCTTGTTACATGGATCTACATGGAGGTGTTTTTTTAGGCTAATTATAGAGTCCTCAGGAACCTCCTAAGAAGTGACCCTAGTATATTGATATGTAATTTGGTTCCTATTTATTTAACCCCTTGTAGGGTGTTTTTTTGGTTCTGTGGTAATCTAGTTGGATCACCAAGTATGATGAAAATAGATACCATGTATTTTTTTTGTGAACTAGACCTCCTTAGGGTATTTCCACAAAAACATACTCGATGTGTATCAGCTCAGTTTCTCTTCTTCTTGTGTTGTAATATCAAATGGATAAGTTCCTCTGGGAATTCTTTTGAAGGATTAGGGCCCTAGAGGTTATGTTTTCATCATTAAACCTCGTCAGTCGTTGTGATCTTTAAATTCTTTTGAGAGGATTAGGATCTTTTGGGCTAGGGGTTAAGACCTTGTTTCCTAGTTTTGAGGCTTTCTCTATAGGGATAGGTAGAAGACATAGAGACCATTAGTTTGACTCAGACCCTTGTAGGTCGATGGTTGTTCTGTTCTATTTCATCCTATGTGTGATATGTTTCCCATGTTTTCCAATTCCTTTTTGGTCGGGATCCTTGTTTTACAATCAATTTTTTATAATGGAAAGTAGGTTCTGAAGTGTGCATTATAGGTATATTGATGTATTCATCATTTTATCAAGACACCTCAGGTGCTTTCTTGAATATAAATCAGCGAGTGGTAATGTACTTTCCATGGACAGATGTTTTAAGGATTGTTGTTGGATTGGATCCTAGATGTTGTGCTAGAATGTGCCTCCGTGGTATAAGTGAAACCGTGGAATAAATTGGGTACTGTAATACAGTTGATTCATGGGTGAATGTTGGTTAGGTTTTGACTGGATGGTGAGCATGGCACAAGGGATGCTGGATATACCTTTTGTAGAATATTCGTGCACTCATGTTAGAGATGATCAGTCATTATAGGGATTCATCTTGAGTATGATTTGAGAGCTTCGACGCTATGTCAATCTCCATTTTATTTTATAATTATCATCCCTATAAATGAGGGAACCTATGGTGGTTTCCCTTGAGGAGAGGAATAAGGAATTATATTTGCAGGGGAAATAACAATTGGCTATTTCAAAGTGGTTATTATCATTTTGGTTAAACATCAATGTCTGTCATGAGCTTTTGGTATCCTATTTTTTTATGATGACAATAGTGGCATTCCTATGGTGGATAACACTAGATCAGTCACAGTTAAATACATTCTGTGTATAAGGTGTTTGTTAATGCTACATGTCTCATCGTTGGAAATCCCAAATATCATGGTTGTGCAGATGCACGGAATGGGATCATGGCTCGTGGTCCTTTCATTGGGCTTCTCGGGGAAGATATTATTTAAGGTAGAGAGTTTGTACGAACCAATGTTTTTTTGGACTGTCGATTTTAGAATAAATTGGATTTTTTTCATTTAGATGCTTGTGAGGGGTAAAATGGGGTTTTACCCTACTATATGATCTTAGATAATTGTTTTGACCACACCATTGGTCCCAGAATAGGTTTTTTACACAAGAAAATGAGGTTGGTTTAAATATGAGATATTTGAATTTTGGAATAATATTAAATATTTAATAATATTAAATTAAATATTAAATAATTCATGTAGATTCATTGAGAAAGAACATTTTAACATTAATTTATATTAAAATTATATTTGTTCCATTTTTCCATAATGTGGAGTTTATCCTAGGCAAATCATAAAATCGTGTCGAGCACCGGGTCCGACTCGGGCCCCATTTTCCTTTTCTTTCCTTTTCTTCTTTTCTTTCTTTTCCCTCTTCAATTACCTTCTTCATGAGAACGATATTTGTGTGGATCCTCCTTCATCATAAAATATGAGAGAGTTTGGATATTTATAATGATAGAGAGAGATGGCATGTAAGGGAGGAATCGTTTTGAAGCTCTCGACGTGTTGAGTCGGCATGCAACCTTCGTTGATTGTGAAATAAACTGATGTTTTGGTAGTTTCCGCCCAAAGGTAGGGATATTTATTTTTCCCCCATATATCCACCATTAAAGTTTTTTTTATCTTCTTAATGCTACTGTATTATTTTTTATGGCCTCTTATGGACAGAACTTCTGTTTTAGGGGTGAAAATGGGTTTTTTCGGGTGTTTTGAGGGTTTTCTCATAGGAAACCCCAGTTACAAGACATGTGTTCTAGGTGGAGTTTGCCATGTGTTATCCACATTTTGCGAATAAATAGTTTTCTTATGTACACTCTATGTAATCTTAGTACATTCTATGTTGTGGTGGGTCGTGTGTCGAGTCGTGTGAAGAAAGAACACGAAATGGTGGTTTCTGAATATTACACACCATGTACTGGGATTACACGTAGTGTACTAGAACATGGGCATGTGTTCGGGTGAAAAATCAAAAATGTTGGTTATTTTTAAATATTAAAAACCATGCACAATATCAAACATGCATGTACATTTACATGGGGAGACCCAATGTACTCAAGAGTACATGCCATGTACTTTGTCCAGCCTGTTTTCGTCCTGGGGTTCTTTAAACCTCTGTAATGTGAAATCTAGGGGTCCATTTCACATGACTTATATAGACACACAACCCTAGATTTGATGTGATCATTTTAAGCCTATTTTTAGGAATTTTTGTGTTGGGAATGATTATCTTTTGTAAAAAAATTCAAAATAAAAAATAATAATATTTTAATTATTATTATATGGAGATTATTTAATCAGACTTATCTTCTGCGTCCCATAGTCATTTAATGCACCATTATCACTGTTGTGACCATGATTTAAAGAAGGAAAATTAGAGTTTTGTTTCAGCTTCTACAACAGAAAGTAGGTGTGGTCCCCACTTGGGATCGTTAGAGTGAATAGTTCATTTTCCACCGATTGATCATTTTGGGCAAGTGAGTAGTCCATTCTTAGAATTTATTTATGTAGATCACAAGGGTGGAATCCTATTTAAATTTAATGGATATATAAATTATGTATTTGGGGTTATAATTAAATGTAAAGGTTATACTTTATTAATCAAGTTAAGTAGTTACATGGGAGTGAGACTTGGTTTATATGATAGGTCGGGTTTTCGGACCAACCTAGTTGAGACCATTGATCTAAGATGAGTTGTGAGCTATCTCCGGTAACCTTTGATTTTGATGACTTCCCCCTTGAGAGATGTTCCCTTATATCCTATGAGGCCATGAGATAAGATACTTACAAGGATCTGCTGAGGGATTCCATTATTTATGTACTGACATTGGGTGTCCCTTATAGATCCTTTTCCTTTTTTTCCTTTGAGATGATCCATGTTGTAGGATTCCTCTGTGGTTATTTGTTTGATATCCCATGAAGGATTCCTCCCTTATCCTTTTCTAAGGATCTTTTGTAGGATTACTTCACTCATGTTTACTAGGTGGATCCCAGGTAGGATTCTCCCTCAGTGCTTGACTTGAGGGACCCAGTAGGTGCTCTTGGTTTGACCAACCCTACGTTGTACATCAAGTTTCAGTAGAGATGGTATTCAGGTGTTCTCTAGAACCCCTATCGATCAAGTAAGATCATTCAAAAATGTCTTTAGTGTTGGGTTGGGAGCTTGGGCCACCCTCACTCTTTGTTATGTTTCACTTATAAATTTCTAAAGTAGTGATGTTCACCTGAGTTGCTTCCAGGTTGGTGGCTATCGAGCATGACGTCAGGAATCTTCAATTCTGTTGGGATGCCCAAATGTTCATCCTAGTATTGGTATTTCGTATAGGGATTTAAAATTTTATTTCCTAGTATCTTGAATCTATGACATGATATTTATGATATTTGAATTATATACCAACAGGTACAACCTGGGACTAGGATTTTGAGAATAAATGTATATATATATTGATATACATATTTGTGGGGATGTCCAAAGGTGTTTATGGGTATATGGTTGTTTAAAATTATGGGTTGACATGTATTCCATAAGTGATACATGGATTACCATTAAGGAATTCCTTGGAGGATCTCATTGGGCTTTTTATTTACATACCCTGTGTGATACATGGATTCCTATTATAGTAATTCCATGGACGGGCTCAGTGGTCTATTGAATGTAATTAAACCTCGAGCGATACATGGATTCCTGTTATAGGACTTCCATGAATGGGATAATTGGTTAGATATGGTTATACCTTTAGTGATACATGGATTCCCATTGTAATAATTCCATGAATGAGCTCATTGGTTAGATATGTTTATAGCCTGAGTGATACATGGATATAGTTTAGGGGTTCCATGAATGGGCTCAATGGGTGATAGACGTATGTTACCAATGTGATACATGGATCCAGTTAAGGGATTCCTTTAACTGGCTTAGTGGGTCAATGAATCCTACGCCATGAGTTTTATTTGGATTACTATGTAAGAATGCCTTGGATAGGATCATAGTATTGATATTATATGATCAGAATGATTTTGTTCTTCCAGATCAGTTATAAGACACCAGTAATGTATCATGGCATCTCTCTAGAAGTCCATATGTTTTTCCTAGAATCATTAATTATAAGATTAATTATCTGTATATGATATCCTTCATTATTGGAATGAGCATCGGTATATGGTATCCTTGTTCATTGATTGGAGGCGAGTACGAGTGAACCCAGGTGTATGGAAAACATCCCCCTTGAGTGATGTTTCTTTCTCAGAGATATAAATCCAACATTGAATGAAGTAGGTATATTTCGATGGGATTATGAACCCAGCAATCAACTTCATGATACAAAGATTGAGTGGCACGACTTCTAGCTCAATTCCATGTCATAGGATGTCTAGGTGATCGGGCTTGTGGACCCAAGGATTGACTGATGATGTGGTTTCTTGTTATTTGATTCACATACTCATGAATATTCATATATGTATGTATATGTGTATTGGTGTGGGACTATAAACATATACATATATAGATATGGACATCCATGTTGGAACATTCCCAGTTGAAAGGGATTTCAAATCCTTGGTTCGACATTGTTTGGATGTTTGGATTAATTGTTTTTGTGTTCCAAATAGGATGAGCACATTGCTGTTTCATACACTTTTAACAGTACGGCTATAGGTTGCTTTTTGGGATTCCCTGATGAGATTATTTCTCACCACTACATGTGCACCTCGAGGTACATGAAGACATTATGTCAGCTTTTCATTTTGAGCACGTGTTTCATGGTGGACAGTGGTGAGGACTAGTGTTTCATGATCGAGCAGAGCTACTCAAGTGGTTCTACTGATTGGGCTGGTGAAGTTTGACAGTGTTAGGAGATTGGGTACATGGGCTGGCTCGGAGTTAGTAGTTGAGCCCTGTACATTTACTTTCAGATTCTTTTGTAGTTTTATCATAATGGTTGGCCCATTGGGTGACCAGTTTTGTATTGTATTGCATATCTTTATGGGATTTTTCAACATTTTACTATTATATCTTATTCTATTTTAGTTTTTTATTTCTTTTGCACTCGGTTTAGATTATTTTGTGCATGATACTTTGTTATTTCATATGTTTTCACCCTCTATTATGAGGTCATAGTATCCCCACTATCCCACACAAGGCCAATGCTTCTAGTCGAAAACCTTTGGCATATGGGGAGGCATACTTCATGCCTTATGAAAAACTGGCTTGGGGCACCAATTTAGGGGATTTCTGGTTGAGATGTTATAATGATAAAAGATTTCACATGTTATCTATATGATTTGTCTAATATTTTATATGATTTATTGAAATATTATTATTTAAAAAAAGTAATATTTTGAGATTGTGTTATAAGGAATGTATATTGTACATCATACGGTTGATATTTTTAACTATTTTGAAAAATATTCATAAGTTTTTCTTCATATAAAATAAAAAATTTATGTCATTATTGATGAATTTGATATTTATTTTGAAATTCTCTATGATGATATTTATATCGAGAATTTTATTTATAGGGAAACAAAATATTTTCTTTTAGTTCAAATTATATTTTAAAATATGTAGATTCTTTTGAGTATTGATGGATTAATGGGTTTCATTGTTTCTTTCATCCTATTTATGTTTCTTCAATATGATTTTTTTGATCATCCCATATATTTAAAAGTTTTCCATGGGTTTTAAGGATGATTAAGAAGAATTATGAATAAATAATATGTAATATGAAAATTTGGGTATATTTGGAATAATTATAACATAATTAAATGGGTATTGTTATGTAATAAATATTCATAATTTTTTAAGACTCTATAATAAAAATTTCATTGGGTATGTATGTTATCAAATATTATATATTAATGTTATATGTTTTTAATTGATGAATTTTGGACATGTATATTTATATGAAAATAGAAATGTATTGTTTATATTTTTATCACCAGATCTAGGATTTCAGGTTTAGTAATTTTACACCAATTGTTCCATGGTAAACTAATATATTTATCTTTATCAATGAATATTATGATATGATCACAAGAATATATTATCACGTGAAATAAATGGAGTAATTTTTTATTTAGCATATACTTCAAAACCAATAAGAGAGGATAATTTTAAATTTTTATATATATTTATTATATAAATATATATTTGGCTTAGTACTGGGAATTCCATCTTCATATGAGTGTTTAGACATCAAAATGATATTCATTTTTACAACTAATGTGCTATGTGGATCCAAGGATACCATCCATCTATTAGTGATATAAACATTCTAAATGGTTATTATATCAACTTCAATGGTACTTAAATTGGGAATTTGAATGTATAAATTACTATTAATCACTCACATTGGTCACTGCTAAGATCTCATCAATATGTACAGATCATATCATTATCTCTCCTACTTGATAAGATGAATGGAGAATGTCCCTTCTATCATTATTGAAAGGAACCCAAAAGATATTCTTGGTGGAAAGATGAACATTGTTGAGGGGATGATAGTTTATTTAGACAATGAAATTCTAAACCTCTTTGAAATGCGGTAACAAGGTATAGATAGATCCCATAAAAACATTTAATATTTTTTAATTACCCAAATTCCCATAATCATATGGTAATCTCAAAATATACCCCATTACATATTAAAAAATAATATTATTTTATCTCATGGTGTGACATAACTCTCATAATGATAAATTTTAACGACCCATGTAATGATAAAATAAATCATTTTTATATTTAGAGTATGATTTAGATATTTATATTGGTCATAAAAATAAAAAATCATTTTTATAAAAAATAGTAAACATTTTTTAATTAAACACTTTTCTTATAAGGTTTTATTTAAAATATTAATTTAAATTTTTTAGAATTTTAATAATATAAAATAAATATAATATTTTAGTTTAGAATATTAAATTTTACATTGAGTTTATTTTTGGGATATTTTTGGATATATTAATTTTTCAGTAATAATGAATAAATACTGATTTTTTTAAAAGGCATTTCATTTATGAAATTTATTAAATTAAAAATATTATTAATATGAATGTATTTTAAATATACCTATGTATTATATATTTATATATTAATAAATTAATTCCAATTAAATCAAATTAATATTAGATTTTAATATATGTTTTTTGGGTTTAAAGATGGGGTTTTCTGAAAAACCTATTTTAAAATGATTAATGTTTAACATTTAAAATTAATTAATATAAGAGTAAATTGTGAAAGTTTTAGATAAAATTTATATACAATATATGAGTGAAAATTAATGTTTTAAAAAAACGATAATTATTATTCATTGATTTAATATAAAACTATCTTTTTCTAAAAAAATAGTCTTCTCAGAAACCGGTTGTCTTGTCAAGACTATGAGATTAATATAAAAATTAATTTTTATCACATGTGAATTTAATTTGAAAAAAATGATTCCATAATTTGAATCTGAATAATTTATACTATCTATTAAGGTCAAATTAATTATTAAACCTTAGTGGTTAGTGAAAAAAATATACACTAATCATAGTGATTATGGTAAAAATGATAATTACCTAATGACAAAACATTAAATATAAGGTAAAAATGACCAAAAATATTGTAAATAGACCATTTATGGCTATATATCAACCTTATAAATTCTAGGATTGGGGTTTTTTCATTATTCTATCCACTTGACATAGTAAAAATTTGAGTGGAAATATCTCATTCAAATATATTCAAGTCTTTTGGATTATAAAATCACTAAAAAACAACTTTTAAACATCATTAATATTATCCTATAATCCTCAATTTTGAATTAAATCCACCAAAGGAAACTCTTTGGTTTAATCAAATAAGAGTTACCCAAAAAATAGGTAATGTTCATTAATGTACATTTTTGGATTTATTCCTTTCTCCACCCCCTTTAATTATTATTACAAAATATTTAAATAATAACCTAATTTTTATAAATATACTAAGTGTTTTTTATCTTATGGGTATGACCTAATCAAAATCAAAATTTCATAAAATGGGTGATGAGATCATCATCCTTGTGTACATCAGACAACTACCTCACGAAACGATGTCATTCATTTTTCCAGTAACACCACTCTTTGTTTGGAATAAAGGTAGAAATAATATTTATTTATCATTTTTATGATATTTATAAAATAATTATACCTCTTTAGTCATTATCTTCTCATCACCATTTTACATTTCATATTATAAGGGATACGATTACATCACCTGTGAATATGGTGGACTACTGCCTGACGAAGTGATGTGAGGTGTTTTTCACAAACAAGTTTCACGGAAGGTAATAAGGGTAAATATAATTAAAATTAATGAAATAAATGAAAAAATCATTATATTAATGATATAATTATATTTAAATAAATATTATATATAATTTTATTATTATTTTTTCCCTACTAAAAAATTGAAAATATCGTTCATGAACTTGTGGACTATCGCCTCATGAAAGTAATGTGACTCTATTTAAATCACAAGAATGATATATATATATATATAAAATATCAGGGTATTTTTTATATATTTATAATTTTTAAGGATTAAATATTAAATAAATTCTTCCCAAAATTATCATTTAAAATTAGAAATGTAGCTCATGTGTATGTATGACCTAGAGTCTCCATGATCATGACATTAATTCCTTATTCATAAATATCATTCAGGATTGGTTTTTGAATAATAATATATTTATAAATATTATTTTTATTTATTTCTTATTAATTTACATATATATATAATGACCCATCTGCACAAACTCAACCTACAAAAGTTGATTTTGACACATAAACTAAATTTGGTCAAAACACACAAGTTAAATATAATTATTTAATTAATTTTATATAACATGAAAAAAAAGAAAAAAATTAATAATAAACTTAAAATCATTTGTCTTGAAATTAATTAATTAACATAAATTTATTAACCATGAAGATAAAGTCACACATAATCGAAAAGAATCAAGGTAATGGACTTCATTTCAATCGCATTTCATTGAGAATTTCATTATGATATGAAACATTATTCATTTATATTTTTTATATATATTCACATTGATAATATATATCATTAATTATTCTACTATCATGATATTATATGTTTTTAAATATTATTATTTAATGGGGTTTAAAATTAATTTGTTTCTCAGAGGACAAGGGGCCCTTTTTTAAATAAATTCATCTTTTATGGTTTTACTTAAAAATATCTATATATTTGATGAGAATGTATTTATATTGATATTTGAAATGTTTTAATATGGGAATAAAAGACTTTTAAAGTTATATATATATCTCTGTTACATTATTTCAATGTTTTTTAATAGAAAAGGGTATTGTGGTATTTAAAATGGGGGTTTTAGAATAAAATTTTGTTATCCAAAAGTTATTTGATTACTGGATAAAAAAAGTTTTTGAAATTATTAATGAGGAAAAAAATCCAAGAATTAAAAAAATTATATTCATTATGTGATAATTTATAATTATACATGAGAAATAGCTATTCACAGATAGCATTGGGTATTCATGTAATTTCTTAACATCGAGTGTCCCAGATTGCATCAGATAAGAATG
This sequence comes from Viscum album, assembly GCA_963277665.1. Taxonomy (NCBI): domain Eukaryota; kingdom Viridiplantae; phylum Streptophyta; class Magnoliopsida; order Santalales; family Viscaceae; genus Viscum; species Viscum album. Next base: position 1,615,191,366 of record OY728131.1, on the reverse strand, counting down.
TTAGAGGCCAACATGGGGTGGCCCAGATAACACTAGGTAAGCCTGTTAAGGATTAGCTTGGGGTGGTTTATATAGAACTAGGTAAGTCTATAAAATGATAAATTATTTTTTCACCTAGATTGAACTCAGATAAATTAATAAATGATAATTTTGGAAGCCATAACTATGGTTGGTCAAATTAAAATATCTATGAATGGTTTATATTTATATGGTTCTCTATGTCACCAAATAATTTTTTAATTGTTGGTTATGGGATTTAATAATTTTTTTGAGAAATAAGGTGTTTTTTATGTCATATTTTATTATTTCATATTATAATGTTACATTGAAGGAAAAATGTAAAAATCCTATGAATTTTTATTTTTTTAACGGACTAACGATTTTCCTTCTTTGTGTATCCCTTACTGAGAATTTTTTTTCTCATTATAAATATTAAAATGTAATTCATATGATTTAATAATGGGTAATGGAATAGAATATGTAATGCTGAATACTGTGAGGATTTTCTATAAATAAAATCGTGAATTATATTAAAATATTTATATTATGGGGAAGATTGACACTATATCAAAAGTGTAAACTTTGTATTATATTTTTTTAATGTATGAGTTATAGAATAGTTATATAAAACTCTACTGATGAAAATATCCTAAAAGATAAAGAAAGTAGACTCTTGAATAAATCTCAATATTTTGTGAAGTCTAAGGATGGATTCTTATATTTGTTGTCAAAGGATAGTTTAGATAACATTATAGGTCAAGATAATTGTAATAACATTCACTTGAAAGATTATACCATAGGGTTAAGTTAAAATGATATGTCATTTAAATATTAGCATGTTTTAACACCTACTTTTTTTGGGTCATAATTTATTTTTGTGTAGTAAATAATAGTTTTTGTAGTTAGAAAGATATAATATATGAATATACATCCACATTAGAATCCAAAGGTGGTTGAAAAAAAGCGATTTGTTATAGTCATTGATATGTTGTAACAAGCAAAAAATGATGGTGGTATGAATGATAAAGATGAACTAGGTCTACCATGACGGAGAATTCAATTTGTGGATCATTTCATGAGGAAAAATCAACCATCATTCATTGGATTATCTGACCTTATTTTAGCCAATGTATGGATCAATGCTCTGTAAAATATTTATGATGTAATGGGATGTTTGGAATGTTAAAAATTAACCCCTTTTATCATTTTCAAGTTGAAGATAATTGATTATGGTCATTTATTAATAATAATAGTGATAAAGTAAATCATGGTTCTATGGAATAGAAATCACTCAATGATATTTTCCGTGTAAATTATTTCAATTTGTTTGATGGAATTTGGATGAAATAATAATTCCTAGAATTGATTCAGAAATGAGCGGATTTTTTGGAAACATTTTATGTAAACATCATAAAATTGGGATGGTATGTGCATTATTTTAATTAGGAAACTGATATAAATATTAATAAGATATTATTAGGATTGAAAGCCTATTTTTGAATATCACTGGGCAAACGATTATTTTAATGTAATAATAATTTGGATCATTTTTCTTAGATAGTTGAGATAGTGTTTTTTGACACATACGTTCCCATCAATGTCATCATTAAATAAAGGTCAAGATGGCATGAAATTTACAACCAGCTATGAATTCTAGAGGTAAGCCCCCAATATGTTCCACGTGTTGAGAAAAAGACATATTAAATAATATTTCAATAGATATGGGATGTTTTCCACTGTGATTGCTTTTGGTCATAACATTTTGTTAATATAAAGATAATATATTAAAATAAAAAAAGAATGGGGTAACTCATATACGTCCAATAGTGAGGTGTTTTTTGTTGAAATTACTTGTGTCCTAATTATAATTCATGTCCAATTTTAGGTTAACAGGATAGAAATCATCATGATCATAAATAGAAATGTGTTGAAATGATATTTTCTAATATTATAGTTGATTTTTTGGCATCTTTTTAAGTTGTAAGAGGTAGGTTTATTCTGTACTCAAATTTTTTAAAAGCCCTATTTTACCCATATATAATCACATTTCTTCATTTCTATGAAATTATCATATAAATTTGGAATTTCACAAAAAACTTTTAATAAAAAGATTTTGGTGAAGACATTTTGTGGAAGTATTATAGTAACCGCTATAAATATAAATCATATAGTTGTCTTCAATGGATTGAATGTTCCTACAATTCTTTTTTAACTGTATATAGTATTTTTTGATATCATTCATGGTATGGATGTGAATTTTGTTAATTATGATTATATATATTTAAATGGTATGATATTGTTTAATGATGTTATTCCTTTGATAACACACCTTAAAGTAGAGAAATTTATTTGAGATGAATTGAATGTTT